>OY728147.1:1318409423-1323209423 GCA_963277665.1 Viscum album
GATTATTCGACTAGTAAAATATCCATGTGAATAAGTAAATGACATTATTTTATTTTAATTTTTCCATATTATGATGAAGTTCAAGTTTAAAAGGATTTTTCTTTAGTTGTACATTGCCTTAAATGTTGATGCATATTTAAAAACATTTCCGCTATTTTGTTATCCTTACTGAGCATCTGAGCTCACCTCTTTCTATGTTTTATTTTTCCCAGGATGTGAAGAAATATTTTATGACTGACCTGCTGGGATAGTCTGGGGGGATATGAGTGTGGACTATAGAGACTATGTTGTTGTAGTTTTTCACTTTATGATGTAATGTAAGACTTCTGAATGTATGTAGTTTTTCCCAGGCTACTAAACTAATCGGTATTTCGAGACTTGATCTTTTTTGATCATGCCAATGTTATTAAATAATGCACTGACTCTGGGTAACTAGGGTCAGGGCGTTACAGTTGGTTTCAGAGGCAGTTTAGTACTAACCTTGGAAGCTAGTTTTAGATAAACTCTTATTAGAGAAAATAGCCCTAAGATATAGTTTGAGGATTAGTATAGAAGAACTTCCTAGAATTTTGGTATTGTAGAGATTTTTTGAGTTTTCCAAGAAATAAATCCCTGTCTAGATACGAGTAGGTAGAGGCGGCTCTAGAAAAGATGTACCTAGGGGTAAAAACCGAAACACCACTTTGAGCTAGACTCGAATGGGAACTGGTGCACGACAATGGGCCTCACTGCACTATTGGTTACGACACTTCTGGGGGATATGCTTAGAATAATTCATGATTTCTTTATAAACCATTATGAAGGTTTTATGAGTATATACTTACTCAAGGAAAACATTTTTATGATTATTGATTATATCCGTAAACTCTTCGATTTATGTTAGGTGTTTTGCAAGTTTGTTATTATGTATTTCGATTCATAAACTAATCTAGTTTATGACATTGTTTAGAAATGGCGCCTAGTGGAAGGAATGTAAACCGTATCAAAGCACACACTCCATGTAAGGATTTACCTCCTGCTCAAGATAATTATAGTGGAGCTGGTGATACAAATGGTACTGATCATCTTATCACCATACTCGGACAATTCAATCAGGTTATGAATACTAACATTACTCGTATGGAGCACCCTGATCCTCAATGTGGAGGATCAATGTTAGACCTCTTCATGAGGAAACAACCACCAAAATTTAATGGGGGTACAAATACATTAGTAGTTGAGAAATGAATAAATTCCCTAGAGAAAATATTTCAGGCTTTAGGGAGTAGTGAAAGGGAAAAAGTTATCATGGTAGTTTACCGCCTCACTAGAGATGTTGATCAATGGTGGCCATTGATTCAAAATAAAAAGGAAGATGAAAAAGTATCAAGTATGGAATGGAGAGAGTTTAAAGATATTTTCTTAGAAACATACTTTCCTCATGACCATCGAGCGGATAAGGAATGAAAATTTCTGAGTCTGTGGAAAAAGGAGAACGAGAATGTTGCAAAGTACGAGTCTAACTTTACAAGGTTAGAGAGACATGATACATATTATATACGTAACCCAAGAAGTAAGATTGATCGTTTATTTGATGGGTTAAAACCATTTCTCCATCGATCTTTAGTATCACAATCCTTCTCATCGTATGAAGGTATTGTCTCGTGTGCTATCAAGACAAAAAAGGAATTCTCTAAGTCTTATGAAAACAAAGTAAAGAAAGAGAAGAAGATAACGATGGAGCAAGAGACAGATAAAGGAAAAAAGGGAAAGAATTATTTTCTATTATGTGATAATTTTGGTAAGAAACACCCCGGTACTTGCCTAAAAAAATGGAATTTTGTTACAAATGTGGATAAAAAGGACACTAGACTCGTGATTGCAAGGGAAAGAAACAGGCTGTCAATGTTGAATGCTACAATTGTAAAGAAATGGGGCATTATGCAAATTAATGCCCTAAGAACCAAGGAAACTTACCTCAGAAAAGGCCAAGGGAGAAAGGCCAAGATTATGATGTTACTACATATGAAGTTGAATAATTATTGTATTTGTGTTTTTGGACTCAAGAACTATATTATGGTTATAAGAATAATGTGATATATATAAGGATTGTACTACAGTACTTGTTGTTTTCATTAAGGTTTTAATATGATGAAGGTATTCATATTTTTAGTATGTGACAATAAGAAAAACTTTACTTTGATTGGGGAATCTGACGTTACAGTTGATTTTGGAATTTAGAGACCTTTTAGAGAAAGTCTGGACAGAGGTATTTTGGATAACTATAAAGGTTGGAATGGAATAAGTTGAACTTTGGATAGTATTTTTTATGTTTAAAACGTTTCTGAAGATTATTTTTGGAATATTATAATACTATAGTTTTAGGAAAAGGACGTATCGCAGGTCGGGGGATAACCCATCACGTCGGACAAAGCTGTAGGAATAGAACCAACAACCATAGTGCGACAGACATTTATTACCTACCACTAGCCTACAGGAAGTCCCTGATTATTACAAAATGGTTTTCCTAATCTAAATGGTATGTGTTAATATTTTTAACCTTGTACGATTAGGATAAATATAACATTTTTAAGTTATATTATCTTTTTGAGTGAAAGATGAGTTTGTGGTAGAAATTAGTTGAAGGTTGAAACTCTAATTGTCAAGTATATATATATATATACCTATCTCTTATTCTATGAATAAATTAATTCTTAAACTTTAGGAAAGGGATATTAAAAAAATGTGTTATCCTAATACCTTATGTTTTGTTAAACTGATGATATTTTAAATCACTATAGATTAAAGGCTTTGAGGCCCTCAATTTTACACTTGTTTGTGATTGATGACCTCAATCACTCCCTACAAATATTTATGTTTTTCCTTAAATTATGTGTCTCAAATTTCCACCAATGTTCTCCTAATCGAGATCATAATTTGGTGGTGAATATTTCATTTCCATTTCCCTCTTATTAAGGATAAATTTTATTAACCTTATTTCTGATGTGGGATTTCCACAAAGGTATTTTCTATTTTCAACCTTTTATTTTTGAAGAACAATTTGAAATTGCGAGGACACAATTTATTGAAGGAGGGGAGAATATAACACCCCAATCTTCCATGGTACGCTTCTCTTTCAATAATGCAATAGCTTGCATTGTACGCAAGTTCAAGATTCTAACACACGACGACCAATCAAAGTAGCTATTATGAATAGTAATACCCACGTTTTGAAATTATATAAATTTTATATTTCAAAATGGACTTCATTTTTAGATTCTGGATATCAAGATTAGCCGAAGTTTAATTTTTGGTATTTTTCTGAGAACTTCCAATTTTCGATGAATAGTAAAAAAATACTTAAAAAAACTTTTTTAATCAAAATAATTTATAGTGATAAATTATATTATTGAGTGGTTTTAAAGTATAATTAGAATATAATTTTACCATTTTATCCAATGGTGGTCATTAGAATTAATTTCAATTTGAAATTGGACATAAACAATTGTCAATCTTTTGATTGATATTGTTTCTTAAAAACATGCTATTTGTTTTGACAACGAGAATTAATTATAAAATTAATTAATGAAACTTATATGTTATTAATTTGGTGAAATTTACATCATTTTTGAATTTGGAATCTCAAATATATCTTAGGGTGAATTTTTGGTATTTTTATGAAAAACCTCATTTTTTGATGAATAGTGAAACCACTAAGTGGTAGTTAAAAAACTGAATTTTTCATTAAACAAAACTTTACCACTTCTGTGAATTGAATTTAAAAAATCCAACATACATGGTTTTCATTATTTAGTAAAATTTGGTTCAATGGGATGAAAATAATTTTTTGGTGAATAGTAACTTTTGAGTTTTGTCAAGCGCGATTAAAGGTAATTATGGTAATTTAAGGTAAAAATGATATTATAAAAATATAAAAATATCTTAACACATGTTCTAACCTTATTTTATGAGTCATGGTCGACCAATACAATCCATGGGTAAATTTTTGGGACCCCATGGAGCCACTTGGGTAAGATAATGACATTAATACCTTTTATTTAAAGTAAAAACAATGTCACAAACATGTATTGTTTTACTAATTTTTTTTACAAGGGGTTATACAAGTTATCTTTTGACTATAAATATTCATTGTAAAGATAAAACGATTTCATACATCATGTTAATTTTTTAATAATTTTTAGACATTAAATAAATAAATTTATTTATGACACCATGATGATGCAACAATTACCTCATTAATTAACGATTTAAATAAAACAAAAAGATAAGGTAAACTCTAAGACTTAAACTTGTCAAAAACCTATTTTATGGGTGTATTTAAGACCCTTATCACCTTATCTTCGAAATATATCATTTTGGGACCTTTATAATTTGAAAACCATTTTATAATATAATAATATTTTCAATCTTTCCAAAAGAACCCATCCTCTCCTCTTATAAAAGGCCCCCACCTCTACCACCTTATTCACACCTTCAAAGCCATTTGGATAAGCCAAACTCTACCTATATACCCTCTCAAATTTCCTCCCTTAATCCTAGATGCCTTACCTTAGGCATAAGTCACTTCAAGAGACTTTTTGGTTCAAACCAAAGGGAGTTACCCAAACTAAAGGTAACGATTTCTCTTAACTTATTTTCTTTTATTTTACTTTTACAACCCTAAAATCTTTTTATTCTTTTCTTTTGTAACAAAAAAAATTATCCTAAATATACTTGGATGTTTTTATGAGAAGTATTCGAACTACACTTACACACACCTCCATCTAATGGTTAAAGAACATACTATTTATTTGGGTGGCGAATTACTGCCTCATGAAATGATGATTATTAAATATTATTTTAACACCTCTCATGATGGAAATTAATATGTAACTATATTTATATAAGATATATATTATGTTTATGTTTTCATTATGCTTCTGTATTTTTCATTTATGGCATACCTTTATGATTTCCATTATGGGTAAACGTGATAATTTCATTTTAGGAAGTGCGGACTACCGCCCCCTCAAAGTGATTTGAATCATTAATGACATATGTGGGACATATGAAGAATTTAGTTAATGATATTATATATTATATTATACTAGAATTATAATATACCTTTATATCGTTATGATTTCATTCCATTAAATACGAAATAGAAATGAAAGTAGCGTTCATACGTATGTACGACTTACCGTCTCCATGAATGGTGCATTTCATTTCTTACCTCTAAATGTTATGTAATATTATAAATGCATGTATATAATGGATATATATGATATATGTGATATAAACATCATGAATATAATTATGGAGATAATGGATATTTTACCACATAAACAACTTGTAATTATAAGAAGTTTATTTTTGACTGAAGTACCAAGGATCGGAAAAACGACCATTATTAAATTAAATGATTACATAATGTTCATAACATGGTAATAAGTGATGTAAAAGGAATAATGAACATGAAAAGGGTTCTTATGTAAATATAAATTAACTATATTTTATTATTCATGAGATTAAAGAATGATCGAGTCAAGTTGGACATGAGGTAAGGGACTTCATCTCAATATCTTTTCATTGAGGCATATTTTGTTTTATACACAACATTATTTTATACGGTGTATAAACCACTTTTGAATTTTACTTTTATTCCAAAGTATTCTTTTTATATGAAGCATTTTGCTAAATGACAAAAGGAATGTTTTGTCTTACGTATGTGGCGACAACGACCTCCCCACCGCTGTGACCATTATTTGAGTTTCAACTTCCTCTACAAACCATATCTTTTCTTAAATGAAAAATAAACACCATGATTTACTTTTATTTTATTTTGGAATTAAAAATGGTTTTTATAATGTTTTGATTATATCAATGTGTTTTATTGATATCTTGTGATTGAAATGTGGAAATTTTATGTTTTTTTAATGCATGTTTTATGTGATAAGATTATGTTATGGTTCTTTGGAATTTTTTATGATATGTTTAAACCTTTTTATATAAGGAATGAATTGGACTTAATAAGTGACGAGTGGAGCCCGATATTGCTCCTCGATGCATTGGTAGGTCTCATGAGACAAACTAGTGTCTTGGCACAAGGCCTTGACAAAATATTATTTGTAGTCTTGGCACAAGGCCTTGACTATGTGGTTATGATAGTTAGACATTATGAATTCCATCATTATGAAAATGGTTATTGATATTTCATGTGATTATTCAACTACTAGAATATCCATGTGAATAAGTAAATGACATTATTTCATTTTATTTTTGACATATTATGATGAAGTTCAAGTTTAAAAGGATTTTTCTTTAGTTTTACATTGCCTTAAATATTGATGCATATTTAAAAAAATTTCCGCTATTTTGTTATCCTTTCTGAGCATCTGATCTCACCTCTTTCTATGTTTTATTTTTCCCAGGATGTGAAGAAATATTTTATGACTGACCTGCTGGGATAGTCTGGGGGGATATGAGTGTGGACTATGGAGACTATGTTGTTGTAGTTTTTCACTTTATGATGTAATGTAATACTTATGAATGTATCTAGTGTTTCCAAGGATAAAAAACTAATAGGTCTTTCGAGAATTGATATTTTGTGATCATTCCAATGTTATGTAATAATGCACTGACTCTGGGTAACTAGGGTCGGGGCGTTACACATCCCACTCGCCAGTCCCAAAACACTCCAGGGTCATATTGTGCTACCCTTGAAGTAGGGAATATACCACATGGGGATATGAGCTTTGGCCTACATTTTACCTATTTTTATACTAGAAGGTTTCTTTGCCATGTTTTTTAGAATATGGATTTTTTCATCCCGTGATGTATATATCAGGGTTTGAGCCTGCACATTTATGATGGCGGTTAACCCATTAATTTGGCCCTTCCTACCCTTGCCCGACTTTATGAATTGTTGGCACAGATACAAGAAGATATGCCTATGAATCATCTTAGCAAACCATTCCAATTCTTGTATGGGTGGATGGCAGAACACTTCCCCTGTTATGAATATCGTCATATTGCAAGGGTTCCCTATTCTTAATTTCATCCTACTCATCTCAACATTTCTACTGTTCATCCCAGGGCTCTGAGTATTACCGATACGGTTGGGCTATTGAACGATGCTTCTCATTTCTCATTCACACCGCATTATACACCTCATGGATCATTGAGAGGTGACATAGAAAATTACTTGGAGGTATAATCATACCTCATCAACCTTTAGGAAGAGATTCTCACTGCTCGTATAGACCGAGTAGTCATTTGTGATCCATACCTCCCCAAATGGTTTTCTAGGAAATTTGGGTGCCTTCAACATACTACACTGCATCCGGTTGTTCAACTACAGGGAGAATATCATCCCGTGGTTATCCTACAATTATGGCTTATGATGATGCATGAAGGAACTGCTAGGGAGATTATCATTCCTAAGACAATGGGCCCCACCTTTCTATCATTGGATTAAGTCAAACTATGGGCATATTATCACCCTAGTGGGATGCTGAAAGAACCAGTTCAGCAGGTGCAGAAACCCTTGACTATTTTCTACCCATCCGTGACCCAACGAAAATGCTACACACTCATTCTATTATGAATATTGTGATCATTGTTCCTTCTACTGTCATCCCTATAGCAGCCACAAGGGATGTTCCACCTTCTCCATCCCTTGTGGTAAGAATACGTTCAGTCCGTCATCAGGAATGTATGGGAGGGGTTTCATCAGTAAAACCCATTTCATTGGCGAGTGATTCAGACTATTCCCCTCCTACAAATATTTCCCAAGATCTTAATGAGACTTGAACCAGCCAAGTGTCACTGATTATCAAGAAAGTTGCGTTCATTCTTCCACATCTGGATTGAGTGGCTGGTCCATCTAAGGTCAAAGATAGCCTCCCATCCTAGGTGACCCATCTTAGGTCCCTCTCCACTCTTATAGTGATGCTTCCCTTCTACATACAGGTGGAAATAGGGGAGGATCAATGTACTGGTTTTTTGGAAAGGTACCAGGTAGTGCGAAAGGAGGCATGGTTCCAGTTATGATATATTTCCATGAAGACACCTCTGGCCAATTTTTCTGATGAGGGTGAAAAGTTTTAGCATTTATTCACTGAGTTGGGTTCCAACGGCTTTAATTATTAGCACTTACACCTCCTTATTTACCAAATCATCATTTCCCGAGAAGACCTTGACTTCTACGGGGACAAGATGGCCAAGTTCAATTCTTCCCATCACCAGGTGACGACCCAACAAGACATTTTAGAATAATTTGATTATCTCAAGGAAGAGTAAGTGAAGGCTTGTGATTTGGTGGACACCCAAGAGGAAGAGATGTAGAAGTGTGGGGCCCACACAGTATGGTTGAGGGAACAACTAGCCTTTTCACATGCTAATTATGAATCCATCCAGAAGAAAGTTTAAGACCATAAAGTCATTCTAGAATGGGTTCATTTGATAGTCAAGGATGAAATAGAGGAAAGATCTTCTTTGGAGAAGAGTATCGATGACCTGAAGTAATCACTCACCATCCTTCTGGAAAGGGTGAACTGAGTCATGTTATAGTCCTGTCTCGAATTACGATATGTACTCTTTTTTATACACTGGAGAGACTTCGAATTGGGGATGTTCAACCAATTTTTCTAAACCTAATGGAACCATATTGGATTTTGAATATCTCTTATCTATTTATTTTGGTCAAAATTATTTCTATCAGGTATTAATTTTGAACCATGACTGGAATCTAGTAAACTAAAGTAATCGAATTGGGCTCTAATTTTTGCTTGATCCGTGGGACTTAGTGAGCGTAGTTCGACTATTACTGGGGTTTCATGGAAAACCCCATGAACTTTTTTGTATTTTTTATATTACCCTAATTTTTTCCTAATCCTACATGGTATGGGCTTAGCGGTCATAACTTAGATTTTGCGTAGTCCACCCTTTGCGGGTTTTTGAACTAACAAGCTTTACGCCTTTTCTGATGGCTCAATGTTTTTATTTTTTAACAGACTGATACTTGAATTTTTCCTAGAGGTGATCATTTTTGGGTTTTCCATCTAGAAAGTATAGAATATTTTTTCACTGGTAGTTCATGGTCCTTCCAATCAAACTTATTACTGATGATTTTGGTCGAACATCTTTGACCATTCTTAACGGGGAAAGGGCCCCAATTTGGGACCATTAGCTAGGAATATTCTAATATCATTCAAACACGGACTAAGGATTTTTCTTAACCCTTGATTTGTGGATTATGATCATGAATGAGGATCAAGATACTCTTTATTCATACATTGGTAGAAAATGACTCTCCTAGGGACGAATTTTCCTTTGATTGACAGCCGTTTTTGTTGGTGTCATATGCAGAGCCTCCGGGGCATGATGTGCATAGTGTATCAAAGGTGTTCACAAGACACCAACCTTCCATTTCTGATGAACTAGTGGGATTTGAAACATTTATAATTTTTTTATGCTGGAATCTAAAATGGGTGGCTAGACTGAGTATTGGTGTTTGAAAACATTAGGCACATTCATAGCAGCTTTGAATGGGAAACTGTTCCTGCATAGTTTTTTTACTTGCATGAGGGATAGCTAGTGAATGTTCAATTCAATTAGGTATCCTATTGAGATCAGGGGTTCTTGGAAAGAAGGAGGTACATAAGATGTCATCCATGAGTTTTCCAAGTCTGGGGGTGTGACAAGACATGAAAGTCATTTGAGTGTACAGAAGCTAGAAATGACTCTCCTGGGGAAGAATTTTCCTTTGATTTACATCCATTTTTGTTGGCAATATATGTATAGCCACTGGGGAATGATGTGCATAGTCCAGAAAAGGTGTCCGCAGGACACTAACCTTCTATCTCAAATGGCCATTGAGGATTATAGAGATTAGGTAATTTCTTAATATAGTATGTGACCTTCGACAAGGGGTGCACCTGGGCATCAAAAAGGATAATTTTAACTGAACATCTTCAGGGAAACCTAGAAATGAGTTGGTGCACTCTTACTTTGTATGAGTATCAACTTCACGCATACAGATGGGATATATTTAGAAACCTCAAAAGGGACAAGAGATGAAGTGGGCCTATATGTTACGATATCTTCATGATATGTGTAAGGAGAAAAGTATAAACCATGAATTTGAGGGCCCTTGAATTAGGAGGGATGAGACGAGGCTTAGAAGCCATTGGGCGTACTGAGATAGGATAAGACTCTCTTGACGATTAATTTTCCTTTGATTGATGGCCATTTTTGTGGGCAACATATATAGAGCCACTGGGGCATGATGTGAATAGTCAAGAAAAGGTGTCTGTAGGAAACTGGCCTTCCATCCCAGATGGATTTGGAGGATTATGTATATTCATGATCACCCAGAGTACAGAGTTTTCAATATGGCAGGAGTGTATCCGGACCTATTAGAGACATTTGGGTTGTGATTTAGTCATAGAACCAGGTGTCCCTTATGTAGATCTGACTCATATGCAGGGTGAGGCATTCGTTCCATCTTTGGGATATGTGGTTATTTAACATCACATGGCCAGACATGGGGTTCCTCTTTGGGAAGGGAAATTGTGACATGCCTTTTAGGGTCATGATTCTAGGACCAAGTTCCTAGAATGTTTTTCCATAATTCCATAGTGGATCTCTCCCTGAAATCCCTAAGCTCACATGATCTATTCTTGGTGTGAGAAAAAAGGTATTACGAGGATTATGTATCATTGCTTAGGAATAGAAAAATCATTATTAGAGGGAACTTTTGTGATTAAATCATTGTTATTTAGTTTAATGTAGTACAACAAGGATGATTTTGGAGTTTTAGTTTAATGTCATCTGCTGTGGATGTGATGTTATGCAGTTTAGAGTCATGAATCGAGGATGATTATACTATCATAAAGATATTTAATAGTTTTAGGATAATCACAATCATAATGTTCCAACATTCCTTAAACGTGAGTGATGATAGGTATAAACCATGGTCCCATGGGAAACATGAATCAGGAGGGATGACATGGGGGTTAGAATCCATTGGGCATACTGAGATAGTAGGGGACTCTCCGGGGGACAAATTTTCCTTTGATTTATGGTCGTTTTGTGGGAATAAAATGTAGATCCACTAGGGTTTAATATTCATAGTCAATAAAAGGTATCCTCAAGACACTGGCCATACATCTTAGATGGCCTTGAATGATTATGGGGATCCAAGTTTTCATGAGGTATAGAGTGTGACAGATGGGAAATATGTGATTGGGAAAATGAGAATACGCAGAACATGATTAGCTATGAACTACTTGGAGCTTCCACATAGGTCTGACTCATATGTATATGGAGAAGCAGGATATTTTGACTTCTCATGACTGAGAGGCATGTTCGGAATCTCATAATACTGAGGACTGGGCCACACATAAATCTTGAAGAATTTTGCAGTTTATTTTCATGAGATAGGACCTTTCATAGACTCCCCGTAAAAGTTTGACATACATATGGGGGAAAATGGATCTTTTTTTGTGGTGACTGGGTCGGGATGCCAAATCTGGGCACCACTATATATCCTGGAAGGGTAGGAATCAAGCTGTATGTAGTTATTGATGCTCCTTGTAAATGTTCACTTTATGTGTAGAGACATTTGAGGGAATTGTTTTTATGATGGCTGGGCCAGGATGCCAAATCCATGTGACAGTACTTATCCTTTGAGGGTAGGAATCAAGCCATATATAGTTCTGAATGCTCCATGCAAATGTTCGCTCGATGTGTAGGGACATTTGAGGGCATTTTATATGATGGATGGGCCGGGAAGCCAAATCTTGGCATCACTACATATCTTGTGATGGAAGGAATCAAGATGTACGTAATTCTGAACGTTCCCTATACTGATCTTTCTCGATTCATATGTAAGGACATTTTTTTTATCATTTTCTAGGTGTACCAGGTCCACCATACTTCTACATAACTTATTTGCAATGTAGAATCTTTAACACTAATCATAAGTTCACATGAGTCATACTCATTGTGAAAAAAAAGAGTGGATATAGGGTTCCCTTCATAGGTGTTGGGAGGTAGAGGATATGATGGGAGAATTTTCTTTTTCATTTCGTTAGGGGCTGAACCAAGATTAAGGATCGAGGAATCACTTCATATCCTATGAAGGCAGGAATCAAGCTCTACATAGTTTTGTATGTTCCCTGTACTTATCTAGCTCAGTCCATAGGTAGGGGAATTTTTATTTTATCCATTATAGTTTCCAGGTCTATCATGTTACTCCATAACTAGATTTTGTAAGATAGTCTCTACCACTAATCCTAAGCTCACGAGAGTTATACTCGATGTGAGAATCAAGGAGTGATAAGGGTTTCCCTTATGAATATGGGTAGATAGGGGGCATGATGGTGGCATTTTTTTGATGGTGGGGGATGGGCCACGATCTAAGATTGAGTTTTCACAATGTATCCTATGAGGGAAGAAATCAAGCCGTACGTAGTTCTGTAAGTGATTATACAGTTTTTTGTCATGCAATTCAGACATTTTGTGTCACGTAGTTTAACATCCTATGATGAGGAAATGAGTCGCCGTTTATTGTCATGTTTTAGGGACGATTTCCTTACAGTTTAATGTCATGTTGAAAGGATGATGACTCATAATTTAAGGTCTTAGAGTTGGACCATGGCATTTCAATTTAATGTTGTGTTTCATGGACTAATACCATACAATTTAATGTCATGTGTCCAAGATGATGACTCATAGTTTAAGGTCTTAGAGTTTGGACCATGGAATTTTAGTTTGGATGTTACTCATAGTTTAAGGTCTTAGAGTTTGGACCTTTGACATGGAATTTCAGTTTGACTGTTACTCATAGTTTATGGTCTTAGAGTACGGACCTTTGACATGGAATTTCTATTACGCGATGTATTTATTCAAGAAATTTTCATTTGTAGAAGCCATGATGAGCTATCCATCCATTGATATCAGGGTGTATGCTCCATTGGAATAGACCCTATGAATTACATATGGTCTATCCCACTTTAGTTCAAGCTTTGGGGGATTCTTTCCTAGTATCATCAGGTTTCAGAGGACTAACACCATTTCTCCTTCGCAGAGAGATCAAAGGTGAACCTTTTTGTTGAAGGCTTTTGTAATCAGATTTTGGTAGATTTCCAAATGGTGCAGAGTGTGTAGCCTTTTCTCATCTATCCACTCCAATTCATCAAACAATCTTTAGTATTTCTCGTCCATAGAAAGTCGATCAAAAATGGCCACATGAAGTGATGGAACTTAGATTTTGATAGAAAAAACCGGTTCTACCCCGTAAACTAGTAAGTATGGGGTTTCTTGGGTGGTCGTGCGGGTCATGGTTCTATAATCCCACAAAGTATGAAGGATCTTGTCTAGTTAGGATTTATTATCCTTATAAACCATCATTTGAAGTATGTTGGACAAAGTCTTGTTGAAATCTTCTATCTTCCCATTGGACACCGCGTGATAACGAGATGAACAGTTTGCTTTAATTCCATACTCCGGGTATAGCTTGTCCAACTAAGGATAGAATAATTTGGTGTCGTTGTCCGTCAGGATAGTATGAGGGACACCAAATCTTGTAATGATGTTGGAATTCACAATGATGACGATGTTTTTCTACCTGACTACTTTAAGGGGTATGGATTCGGCCCATTTGGAAAAGAAGTCGGTCACTGTGAGTATGAATTTGAATTTTCTGGTTGTAGTAGGAGGATGTGGTCTCAAAACATCCTTCCCCCAGGTGATAAATGGCTAAGAGTACTTAGCTGTATGAAGTAACTCTAGGGGATGGTGTATGAAATTATCATGTACTTTAAAGGAATGGAACTTCTTGGTGAATATGGAACAATCTTATATCATGGTGGGACAATAATACCCAAGCCTTCAAATTTGGTGAGAGATCTTGGTTGCTAATTGGTGTGCTCCAAAATCTCTGGCGTACACTTCTTTCATGATGAAAATAGTCTATTCTCAATAAATTCACCTTAGAAGGACTCCATCACATCCTCATTTGTAGAAGAGATTTTCTTGGTTTACCCCATTATATAGGACAAACTTTACTGCTCGTCTTTGGAACTACTCCCTTTCATCCCTATCTGGTGGGAGTTCCCTATTCTGAAGGTAATTTTCAATTGGTTTCATCCAACCTGTGGTGCAACAATAAGGCTCAAAAACATGGATAAATTCATCAATTTCTTCTATATTTTTCTGGATGAATGGAAAGACCATCTGACGGTGAGCAATGCTAATGACTGTTTCATCCAGTCTTGGATTTTCCAAAGCTATGGCTGCATTTTCCAAAGCATTGGCTTGAGAATTTTGTGACCAGGGGACATAGGTCAATGTTGGTTTTGATGGGAATTCTTCCATCAGTGTTTGAACATGGTTCATCAAGGGGACCAATACTTCTTTCTTGATGGAATAGTCATTGTTGACATGTTTGATGACTATATCTAAATCACCCTTTATTTTTTGGCATTTTTCTTGCACCTGAAGTGCCAATTCCAGACCTACAATGAGGGCCTAATACTCCGTTTAATTGTTTGGACACCCTTCTGAAAGAAAAAAAGAGTAAGGAAATATGGCCTTTTTTAGAGATATGAGTATAACTCCCAGCCCCACTTTGTTTATTTTTGTATCCTCCATACTTTTCCCTATCGGCCTTCAGAAAGCACCATCGAAGTAAATTTCCCATATCTGGGGGTCCTTATGAATATAAAACACTTCTTCATCTAGAATTTCGGCATCCAACAGTGTTGTTTCTTCTGAGGGGTGCTCGACTAGGATTTTTGCTAACACCTTGCCTTTGATATCCTTATGGGACACGTACCATATGTAAAACTATTGTAGAATGACCTCCCATCCTGATAGGCACCCATTTAACATGGTACAATTGAGGATACATTTGAACAGGTTGTAGTGGAAGACCAGGTGGACATCATGGTGCTACAGCTAATGAATGAGCTTCAAAACTGTGGATATTAGGGCTAGGAAGTTATTTTCAATTCTCTAATACAGAGTTTCAGCATCAATAATTGTCCGACTAAGGTAGTAGAGGTTGTTCTTGCTTTCTGCATCATTATTATATGTGAGGAAGGCACAATTCTAGGATGGTTACATAAAAAATGAGTGGCCTCCCCTCATCTGGTGGTAGGATCACCAGTGGGATTAGGATATATCTTTTGATATTGTTAAACGCTTCTTGGCAATCATTATCCCACTCGTATGTAACTATTTTCTTCATGAGCCTAATTAAAGGTAAAAATTTACAAGCTAGGTTGGCTATGAAGCACCGAATGTAGGTGAGGTGCCCCTGGAGACCTCTCAACTCGGTGAGGTTGCGATGTGGGGACATTCCAAGGATTAATTTTGTCTTCTTGGGGTCGAACTTGATGCCATTATGGCGTACAAATAAGCCGAAGAATTTTTCCAAGGTAACACAAAAGATTTACTTCAGGGGATTCATCTTTAAACTGTGTTGTCACAATTTTGTTGAAAATAGTTTCAAGATCAGCCAGGTGGTTTGAGCACTGTCATGATTTAACCACCAGGTTTTTGACATAACAGTCAATAAACTTTCCCAAGAAGTTCTTGAAGACGCTATGCATGACACGCTGATATCTGGCACTGACATTCTTTAGACCAAAGGTCTTCACTTTATAACAGAACACTCCCTGAGGGGCCCTAAAAGTAGTATCTTCTTCATCTCCTTAGGCCATCTGGATTTGATTGTATCTAGAATATCCATAAATGAAATAGAGAGCCTCATATTCGACTGTCACATCGATCAACAATTCTGTGATTGGGACTAAGAAGTCATCTTTTGGGCAATACTGATTAATGTCCCTAAATTCAATGCAGATTCTACTGTTTTCATTATTCTTTTTTATAAGTACTATGTTTTCCATCCAGATCAGATATTGGACCTCCCGTATGAAGTTGTATTTGATCAGCTTATCAACTTTGGCCTCAATTTTAGCAGCATGCTTTGGGTGGGTCCTTCTGGCTGCCTTCTTATAGCCCTGGTGAAATTCTGGTAAGCCAAGATGATGGGTAGTGACCTCAGGATCAATTCCGGGAATTTCTGTATAATTCTAGGAAAACAAATATCGATTTTTCTATAGGAAGGAGGTATATGCCACTTGTTCCTCAACATACATAGCCACACTAATAAGAGTGGGTCATGGTTCATTTTTAGTTCCCAGGTTTATCACCTTAAGTTCATAGATTTTGGTAGATACACCTTCTTCGAATGCAGGAAGGGAATCTTTGAGGTCTTATTCCTCTTCTTCTACTTCTTCATCATCTTCATCATCATCCTCTTCTGCCTCTTCTTATGGAGAGAGGGTTTTTGAGACAAACTCTCCAATGTTGGGAGAGAAATCATATTTTTCCTTAGTATGTGAGGCAAGGGAAGTTTGATGTACTGAGAACGGGTCAAGAGAATCTTTGATAGGGATTTTTCGGACAACATGAGAGTCATCCCGCTTTTCTATGTATTTGGACTTGGTGGTCATAAAAAATACCATGAAGACAACTAAGTCTACACCCAGACTTGCATTTATGCATTCAACTTGGTTGACGGGTAGTGCATACTCTTCCCCAAGTTGCTGGAGGGGCTCAGTGAGAGCCATCTCTAATCCATTAAGGGAATTGATCCAATCAACGTCATCAATTGAATGATATTTTCCTTCTGATTCATAGAACCAAACGTCAATATAATGTGATTAAAAAGACTCAAATGAGGATTTATCATTGTGCAATATCTCTTTTTCCCATTAGTGCAATATTTTATGCACTGATGGTATGAGGAAATAATTGCAGTGAGCTGATGCAACCAAGTATTCCCTAACAGGACATTAAAATCCATACTTTTCCACACTACCAGGAACTCAAAATCTGATATGAGATCTCCGATCCATGTTTTAATCTTGATTCACCCCAACATTTTCTGCTCACTCTTGTCATATCCTAGAAAAGTTGTAGTGTAGGGTTTCAAGTTGTCTTCATCATATACCAGTCGACAAAGCATTCATAGTGGGAGGAGGTTAACTTCGGAGCCATTGTCGATGATGATCCTCCGGACATCAATTCCATTTATCTTTCCAGACACATATAAGGGTTTGATGTTCCCTTTCATGATGACATCTTCATCCTAATCCATGAAGGATATGATGACGTGACTTTATTCGGGACTGATCTCAGTCCGATAAACTTTAGCTGCTACTACTTTAGTCTCGAATTGCTAGGGACTTAGCAAGGCTTCTATGAGTGCCTTTTTAAGATATGCAGACAGGCTCAATGCATCCATTATTGACAGATTTGCTAGCATTGAAGCTAGATACTTTAAAATATCATACTTATTCTCTAAAGGTCCGTGCTTCCCTGATTGGGGTTTCTCTTTTACAGATAGTTTAGGGGTTTGAGCTTTGGGCGTAGATGGTTTGACCTCTATAATAGGGCCCGGTGGTGCTGTAGTCCTTTCCACGTTTGGCCAAACTGGTCTGCCTATATACCTAGGGTGGTTTGGTATATGTTCTTCCCCTAATGAATATTCTATGATAACTAGGCTTGTATTTCTTCTGATGGGGGAGAAGGAGCATTCTGATTCTTGTGGTGTCTGTCGGAGGGTCCTTCCTCGAGTTTCCACGATGTTAACGATTTGTGTTGTGGTGTGGCTAGGAATTTGACTCATTCCATGATCATTCCTTCTAGAAAAACTCTAGCCTCTATGGCCTCTTCCTTCTGCTCTCAAGTTGGGTATGAGGAATTCAGGTTCATGGCCATAATCTTGATCTGAGAAGGGGTCCATCTATTGAATGGAATTAATGGAGACAAAGATCAATTATTGATATAACATTGTTTATGTATGACTGTCTCCTTCTGATGGTGCCATTTAGCGGGGCGGTGCCTGTTGTACAATTTGGTGAGGCGGTTCCTGTTGTACCATTTGGCGGGGCGGTGATTGTTGTACCATTTGGCAGGGTGGTTCCCATTGTACCATTTGACGAGGCGATTCCCATTATACCAAGACTATTGGAAAAAAGTCCGAAAGTGGAAAAACTGACTTCAGATTTGGTATCTTCTCATCTTTCTGATCTTTCTTTCTACCCTTATGGCCTTTATAGGGTTGTGGGGCCAAGGAGGATGGTTGTGTTTTATCAGGAACTTTTGGGGGGTATAATTGGTTATTTCAACTGTACCTGGAGGATGCCATTGATGCTGTTGATGGTCTTCTGGGTCATCCAACTGTCAAATTTTTTCTCCTTAATTCTAACTGTCTTCCATTCCTCTTCCTCTCTTTATTCTGAGGTGGAGACATATTCTACGTGTGCTGCCAGCGGGACAAACTTGACTTTCTTGGAATCCACCATCTTTTGCAGGCGATCCTTGAAAACGAAGCATTCCGAGATGGTGTTTCCTAGTATCCGGTGATATGGAAAATAATTTGGATGGTCTTAGAGACCCACTTCATTGGATCAGCTTGGCTCTGGTAGCCAGTACAAGTTGCAATTCATGGAATCTATGAAATAATAGTAGACCTGGTCATCTAGAAATGAGTAAACATTATTTGTTCATTCTTCGAACTGATTTCTTTTGGAACCTCGTCACTCGTCTTTTAATAGTGGGGGTGGTTGTTGGTGTCCAGGGGGTCCCATATGGTTTAGTAGGGGCATTGAAATAGGATCTGGTTCTAGGGGTGGCTTAAGCGTGATATAAGCTGCTTCACCTTTTCCCATTATTTTCCATGGGGCAGATGGGTCATTCAGGACTTAAGGCTGGTCCATTGCAAGGAGTCTTTTATCCTTTGAGAAATGAAAGAGAAGTCTTTAAACCCACTTTTTTACTTCACCAGGATGAGCAGCGTTCACAATTCATCGTGAAGGTTATCGATGCACATGGCAATCATCTCATCCTGGGGGAGTGGCCGGTTCAGGGAATATGTCAGGCCCTTCCATCTGGAAATAAAGTCTGAGACTATTTCATTATATCACTTTTTATAGTTCATGAGATCACTAACCATGGTTTTAGGAATCGTTGAACTAAACCAGAAGAGAAACTATCACTGGAGGTCCTCCCATCCTGTGATTGAATTGGCTGGCAAGCCAGTATACCATACGAAAGCCAAGACCTGGAGGGTTCGTACAAAGAACCTGAGTTTTACGGATTCTTGCTACTCTGAAGTTCCCATCATGGGGTCACAATAATAATAATAGTGTATCAAATGGTATTCTGGGTCCCTTAAACTATTGAATACTGGGAATAAGGTTTTCCCAAAGTTTGGTGGTGGTGGAACATTTCTCACCCACTCGGGGTAGGGTTTGCACTCTGGTTATATCGGAATGCGCCGCCCCTCCCTGGATTCCAGTCAATCCATTATATGATCGACAATGTTTAAGATCCCTTGATGCATATCCTTTATTGATTGATCTTGAGTTGGTGCGGTAGTGTCCAAGACTGGGCATGCTGGTGCTATTGTAATTTGGGGTGGATACCCAATTGAGGGCATCATTTGTGGGTTTACCTGGATATATTTTTGTTGCCTTTCCAGTGGGGAGAAGTCTTGATGTCCTTATAGGGCTGGGTTGAATAGACCTCCAAGCTTGGCTTCATTCACTAGGATGAGTGCCTATGGTATGGGCACCTCTTCTCGGAGCTCCTGTTGATGTTCCATGGGGGGAATGCATTCGACAAGGTATCTCCCTCGACGTAGCTCGACATTAATTCACATGAGCTCATTAATTTCTTCTTCCTTGTTGGTGAAACTTTCCTCTAGGGTGAGGGATGAAATCTCAGGGGGAGGAGAACGTGGTTCATAGATGAACTTGGACTTATTCTTCATCTTGTTGGGGCTTTTCACCAGAGGTAATGTCAGATTGACTGAGGGGGCACCCAGATTTAGGACCGCCCTCTGGTTCTAGGTATGCAAACCATCAGACTCAGTGTGGGATTCCACTAAGATAGAACCATCTTCCTTCACATCCTCTCTCCTGCGCCATTTCCTATGATATCCATGGGTTTTAATTTTACCACGTTCACTGAGGCATACCACATTGGGGGTGGTGTACCCAGTGTTGACGGGTAGGAAGTCTTACTACACCCTTTATTGGACTTCCTCCTTCCATAATGTGGTATTATTTGTGTTTATTGGTGAATATTTACCTTAAGGGAGCCCTGGTATGACCTCATAACGTGAATTTTTTCTTAGAGGGTGTGAACCACGAGAAGGGGTGGAACAGGTAACACCTATATCCATTGTTCTTCCTAGACGGTGGAAGACAGATGTTTGCTGTGTGGGGATTTGATGTAAAAATTCCCCCAGCCCTGGGGGATGGGGTTGTTCCCATTTTTCCATTGATGCATTACGACCTGGATTTTTTGGTCTTATAGAGAATTTTGATTTAAGAATTCCCCCGTCCCTCTGTACTAGGGTGGTTCCCATATTATGGTTGTAGCCACCACTATTTCCACTTTTTCAATTTCACATACTCCCAAGTGGGTGTAAGCCATGTATGGAATTGGTCCTGCATGGAGTCTATGATCTTTTTATGACATGAGAACTGCTTACTAGTTGGATTCTCTTAGGTGGGAAGCCTATTGGATGTTCCTGGTTTCCCTCCTTAGAAGCTTTTTGATGGCTTGATCTCCTCATCCCGGACACTTTTGATACTTACTTCAAGCCGGTTTTTGTTGAGTATCCTATATTTTCTAATTAAGGGTTTCACTTGATTGTTGTATCTAGGTTATGAAATTTCAGGATGTCATTTCTAATGGGGCCTACTGGATAGGACGTGGGGTGGAGTATAGAGCTCCATGTTCTCTCCATTCCTGAATGTGAACTCCAACCGAGGCATTTCCAATGAGACAATTCAATTTATACAGTGCATGTACGCAAGCCAGTTCAAGGTTTTTCTTCAAACTTTCTCATTGTGTCTACCTTGCGAACGTGAGGGATTCCGGGTCAATTTGATGTTGAAGATCCCCTATCATGCTGAAATTGTCCATGTACCCTTCATAGGGTAGGGATTTTTCTTTCAGCTATCAAAGAGTCATCCATATATTGAGTAGAATGTCATGTGTGCATTATCCAGACAACTCTCCTAGTATGTATAAGTGAGAAGTGGTCGTAGGCCAATACATCACTAGTATATTATCCCTAGATAGTTGTCTTATCACAAGAAACATATAATTCTATTGTTATTTGAGGGGATCCTCTACTTGATATAACCATCTCGACTACTTCTTAATAATTTCTTTCCAAGAAACTGGACTTGTGGGAACCTTATTGATTTTCTGACAGTGCGGGGGGTGGCTAGGAGGATGAGCGTGGCCCCAGAACATCCTCTGGTTGAGAAAGAATATCACTCATTATGGAAAGAGTGCCTGATGTGTCTGACTCTATTTTTCTGAGTGCCTCTACATAGAAGGGATTTCTCATATTTTTTCTGATAAGGGGAGTACCATATTTCCTCAACGAATTTTTATTAAGGGGAGGACCTTCACAATTGGTTTTTCAGTAGCGAGGGATACTATTGAAACTTGATGCCTAACCGTGAAATTTTTCCTTACGACGTATACTCTGGGGAGGACCTTCAGTGTGGGATACAATGAGGGGAAGAACTTCTTGCTACTTGATGTCACTATGGGGAGGGACTTCACCACAACTAACATTGCAGGGGGGGGCTTCACAATAACTGTCATCATGACGAGGACTACCATCGTGACTTAATACCTGTTTGTAGGGAAAATTTATACAGTTTACATCTTAGGGAGGGCCTTCAGGATGTACTATAATGTGGGGAGGACCTTATCATTTCACGGAATTACCATGGGGAGGACCTTCATAGCAACTTCCATTGTAGGGAGGGGCTTCGCAATGACTGTCATCATGGAGAGTACTACCATAATGACTTGATTTCTGGCTGCAGGGATAATTTATACAGTGTAAATACTAAGGAGGGCCTTTAAGACGTACTACAATGAGGGGTGGAACTTCTAATTTATTGATTTTACTACGGGGAGGGCCTCATAGCAACTTTCATTGTGGGGAGGGCCTTCAAAATGATTGTCATCATGGTGAGGACTACCATCATGATTTGATTTATGAATACAAGAAGAAGCATATTTGCAATGTATACCTTGGGGATGACCATCAAGGTGGATAAAAGAAAGGGGAGAACCTTATTGATATCTGATCTCTAGATCGAGGTGAGGGATACCCCAACACGCATCAGGAGATAGGCTCTCATGATCGATCATTCTTGACCAATGGAGTAAGCCCCTGTGGGTTCTCTATGGAGGACCTTTAGAGATGCTGGTAGTGATATTGCGGGGAGGGACTTTGCAACAGCTGCTTTCACTTCCATAATTAGGTAATGGAATGATAGGGTATTGAGCCTTTATTGATATATGTTTGAGGGTGTCAAGAACCCCAACTTCTAGCAGAGCAGGATCATGTATGTGGTCTTCATTTTCTGGTTGACTTTGCCACTTTTCATTTTTGGGAACTCTCTTTCGGGTAACCGAGGCTATATTCTATTGGTAATGGACATCCTATATGGGTCCCAGTATTTTTGGGTCCCATGATATCATCGGTATATGCCGACGGACATTTGGAGCAGGAGTTGGTGCCTGCTCCAGCACTCCATGAGTTGCTAGTAGATACTAGTAGTTATCCTATGCCGGGACAGAGGAGAGAGTCTATCACCAGCTTTCTTCTCCAGTTTTCACTTTATTTGATAAGAGGTCATCATATTCATGAGTGAGGATTTTCATCTTCTTGCTTTCCACTATATTTGTATCATGGGATTTATATTCATCCATAAGAATTTGACTTTTCTCGTATTTGGTTACCGCCCTATTTAGGTGGATGGCTTGAAATGTCTAAGCAAGTGTTTGTGCTTATGTGTAGCATGTTGCTTCCCTATTTAAATTTTAGGATTGAAATTCATAAACAGGTGCTTGTGCCTACATGTAGCTGAGTCTTATCCTATTTGTATGGCAGGCTTGTTGTGGTTCGACAGATATCTACATCTACCTGTAGTTTTCCACTCTATCTGCAATGTAGGACTAACAATCATTAGCAGGAATCTGCATGTACCCATATTATTCCACCCTATTTCTATGGTGGGCTTGATTGGGGGGGGGGGGGGTAGAGTCATAGGTCTTACCATTGAATGCCACCACGTCAGTATGACAAAGATTCTCCTCAGGAACCGGGATGATAGTGTGTTTCAGTTTATATATTTGCTACCCTTGGTAGGAAGCCCGAGGGGCTCGGGTGTAACACCCGATACTTTTATGTTATATAAATCATCAAAGGAATATTTTTCTACACAACACTTGCTTGGCTTGATTTACACGCAATCACAACCTTCCTCGATAGCTTGCGTTGTACGCAATACCGAGTTTCACTAAACGGCGATATGCTATTAAAATATTATAGCCATTACGAATAGTAATAACCACTATTTGAAATTTTATCTTTCAAAATGGACTTCATTCTTGGATTCGGAATACCGAAATTAACCTAGGGTGAAATTTTGGTATTTTTCTGAAAACTTTCAATTTTTGATGAATAGTGAAACCAATAAGTGGTAGGTTAAAAACTGAATTTTTCATAAAACTTAATTTTACAGCTTCTGTGAATGTAATTTCAAAAATCCGACAGAAACGGTTGATATCAGTAAGTAAAATGTGGTTTAATGAGATAAACATAATTTTTTGGTGAATAGTAACTTTTTACTTTTTTTTACCGCGGTTAATAGTAAATAGGGTAACTAAAGGTAAATATGATATTACTATTACCCTAACACATGTCCTAATTCTATTGGATAAGTGTAATTCGACCAAAAACAACCTTATGAATATAATATGACCATTTAGGTCCACTTGGATTAGATTATGACATTTAATATCATTTTATTTAATGAATAGTTAAAATAGTTAAAATCAAAGTTTAATAACTAAAACATTTTTAATATGGGTTTATACATAAGATAAATTCGATTATAAATATTCATTAGAAAGAAAAAAATATTTCTTACATAATGATATTTTATTTATAATTTTTAGACTTTAAATAAATTAATTTATTTATGACACAACGATGATGCAGTAATTACCCTTTTAAGGAAATGTTAACATAATTGATGTTATAAAAGCCCAAATAAATGTAATTTGAGACTTTTTATGAATTCCAATAATTTTATAGGTTACTATGATATATTAGTGTTGATTTAATCAACTTTTTTCGAACATATAATTCTTTTATGACTTTCACAAAAATCATATATCAAATAGTGACAAAATTGACACAAAATAGTTTTTAAATCAAATATTATATTATTAATTGTTATTTTATTCCTAAAAATCTAAGGTTCGGCCAAAGGACTTAGATAAGGATATATATATTAATAATAAACAACTTGGGGTTCGTTTGGCATGTTATAGTAAGTGTATTAACCATATAGTGTAAGAAAACAAAAAGACATGGTAAAAGTTAAATTATTTAACTTAGTGTTAAATCCAATTGATAAGGTTAAAATAATAACCTAAACTTGTCTAAATCCTATTGGTTGATAATATTTTGACCCATCCCCACTTTACATTCGAAATAATACCCTTTAGAACCATTATAAACCGATTTTGACTTTAATATAAAATAATATTTTGAGATATTCCTAAGGTGCCCCTCTCCTCCCTTATAAAAGGGGACCTCCTCCACCTCCTCCTCACACCAATTTGAGCACTCAAGCTCGGAAAAACCCTGCCAAAATCCCTTATCCACTTCCCTATAATAATCCTAGAGGTCCTGGTCTTCTTCAAAGACCAATCTTAGTTCCCTAAGTGGAGGATTCAAAGAGGCGTTTCAAAGAAGAGGTAATATCCATTACCGATCTTTTCAATTTCTTTCTTCTTCGACTTCTTCTTCTTTAGTTTTTTCATGATAAAGTAATAAAATAAGTATTACTTACATACTAATATGTTATTATAAATATGAAACAACCCTAATTCACCTTCTATCCATCCTACGGAAAAATGAAATCACCGCCAGTGCGTACGTACGGAATACCGTCTCCACGCCGTGGTGTAATCTATTTTCCACCATCACCTTACAAGGATGGGTATAATGGTGTAATGAGTAACTATATATGATTATTATAAATTTATATTGATACTGAAATAGTATAAATACACTTAAATACAATTCCACGATCATGGGAACAATATCATCGCTCGTGCGTACGTACGGAATACCGTCTCCACGATGTCATGCGACTCGTTCTACATGATCATCATTACATAGGAATTATATAAATGAATTTAATGAATAAATATGATATATGTTAAACTAATACCATTCTGGATATAAGGTATCTATAACCTTAAAAGAAGAATAAGAATTTATTCGGCAAAACACACATAAGAACAAAAGGCAATAAAGACCCGAGTAACAAGTAACAATGAAATATTACTAATAAGAAGCTAAGAATATGAACATATATGATATAATATCAATATGTATGATTCTGGAATAAGTCAATAACATTATTTAAACCATTATACAGGAGCTTCGGACACGTACAAAGAAAATCAGACCTAAGGTAAGAGAAATATCACAATCTCATTTTTATCCGAGATTTTTTATACTTTGGTATTTACTGGGGTGTATTTTATCATCCACATCCATTTTTACTCAATATGTAATATTATTTCCATCCAAATACAATTTTTTAAATCCAATTTTACCCTTCGGTGAGTTTTTAGTAAAGGATATGAAAGGAATCTTTTGTCGATTTTCGTACGAGGTACTTTTTTGACTTTTCCGACAAAAGTACTAAGAATGTTTTTTTAACTTCTACGGCAAGAATGGATTTTTAAAACATTATTTCCAAGAATCTTCCTTTATAAGTTTTCAAGTTTATTTTTAATCAACTTCTTTTAGTTTATAATTGTATTCCATGTTAAGAAAAGAAAAGTGTTTTTGAAGTAGAAAGGATATTTTCCTCAAGAATGGAGTTCAAATGTTTTATCAAAATTATTTTCCATATAAGATAATATAGGGTTCTGTTTTTATCCCTATTATTACATTGATTGGATTATGTTGTGAGGGAATTATTTTTATGAAGTCATTTACATTATATGATTTGTTTTATGATGTCATGATGTTTCAAGAATCCCATTTTTGTTACATGTGTTATGAGATGATGTATGATTTATGATTATGTGGAACACATAAGAAAGGATTAATTATAATATGGGTGGGTCCTATATCTCCCTCCAATGCATTGGGTAAAGATTTTATATCTCATGAGATAGACAGGGCTGGAACGGTAGGTTATACCGGTTCAGTGAAACAGGACTGGAATGAGGGTGACTCGGTTCAGAAAGGGACTTTGTCCACTAAGATAGTCTTGGAAATGAGTGATGACTAACAAGAAATGATTTTCCATGATTATGTGTGCATGCCACAAAGTTTCAAGCTATATGTTATGATTATGGGGATCTCATTTTCACTTCTATGATTTATTCCATGTTAAGATATTATGATCTCTTTTGCAGGTTATGATTTTCAAAAAGATATGATATGATTTTTTTTCCTTTATTTGCCCTTGCTGAGCATTTGAGATCACCCTTTCTTGTATGTTTTCTTTTCCCCAGGTCAGGAAGATGGATATTAAGTAGAATATGCTAAAAGGGACCCTAGATATGATGAAATAAATGGGAGACACTGTAGAATATTTATTAACCAGTTGTTTATGTTTCCCAGTTTCTAAAGACACTATACCTATACGGTCCTTTGTGGTTTTGTCATATGTTGTAATAAGTGTGCTTCAATTTTGAAGTATTAACAATGTATGTAAATTATGGGTCGTTATAGTTGGTATCAGAGGAAAGGTATAGTCAACCTTTGGAAACTAGGATGTGAAAGACCTAGTAAGAAACCTAAGGATAAGTCCAAGCATAGAACACAATCTTAGTGTTTTAGAAATGGCCATGAATAACCTAGGATAAGACCTTAAGCCTGAAAGTTTTATTCTTGAATTATGTGGTTTTCCTATTATAATTAGTGTTGCTCACACTATTCTTCTTGGTTTTAGTCAATGGCTAGAACCCGAAGGAACCGTGTTAATGCGGAATGCGATGGGCAATGCAATGATTGTCCCCCTGAGCAACCAAATGATATGGGAGCTGGAATGAAAAATCTTATAGCCATGCTCACACAACTTTCTCAAGCTATGAATCATACAGGACTTCCAAACGAGCAAAGGAAGGAGCAACATTCTGTTGAATCCTTCATGAGGCAGCGTCCACCTTCTTTCAGCGGGTCTACTGATCCATTAGTTGATGAACAATGGATTAGCACTACTGAAAAGATATTTTCAGTTCTTCAATGTTCTGAACATGATAAAGTCGTCCTAGAAGTGTATCGTTTGGAAGGAGATGCTGATCAATGGTGGAATCTTATTAAGAATACGAGGCAAAGGGATGAAATTGAGTCCATGGAATGGGACGAGTTCAAGAAATTATTTTTCAATAAGTACTTCCCTCGTATTCTCCGAACAAATATGGAGAAAGAGTTTCTTGAACTGAAGCAAAGGGATGATGAATCTGTTGGTACCTATGAAGCAAATTTTACAAGACTTGCAAGGTACGCTTCTGGTATTATTATCCAACCTGAGAGTAAGATCGATCGATTCTTTAGTGGCTTAAAACCAAGTCTTCGAAGGGCATTAGCCATAAGGGACTTCAATAGCTACGAGGAAATCGTTCGATGTGCTCTCAAAGTCGAGATGGATATTGGAGTAACCCATCATTCATATGGGTTTGATAAGAAGAGGAAAATGGAATTCAAAGGAAAATCTAAAGAGCACACTGAAAAGAAGATGAGCTTTCCCTTATGCTCAAAGTGTGGAAAGAAACATTGAGGGAGTTGTCTTAAAGGGACAAGTAAATGTTTCAAATGTGGAAAGGAAGGTCATCGAGCATTTGAATGCCACGAGAATGGGAAGAAGATGTCTAATGATGCAAATAAAGGAAGGGATACACAGAATGAACCTACTACACTTCAATGTTTCAAGTGCAAGGAGATGGGGAATTATGCCAATCAATGCCCAAATCCAAGGGTTGATGATGATGGTCGACGTCAACAAACTCTTAAGTCTAAAGACAAAGGAAAGTCACATGCAATTTTTATCAGCGATGTGGAGTACGATAACGAAGTGGTGAAAGGTACACTTACCATCCACTCTAAAGTAGCAAATGTTTTATTTGATTCTGGATCCACCAACTCTTTTATTTCTGAAGAATTTTCTAAGGGTATCACCGTATTACCTCAACAATTAGATGTTGAGTTAGCTGTGACAACACCTAATGGTACATCAATCGCATCAAAAGTTTATAATTCTTCTCCAATTGACGTTTGTGGGAAAGTGCTTCCTGCAAATCTTATGATCCTTCCTTTAGTGGAATTTGATGTGATTCTTGGCATGGATTGTCTTTCTTTATACGGATCTCATATCAATTGCCAAATAAGGGAAGTCACATTTCATATTCCAGATCAATCTATGATCGTCTATCAATGCAAGGATGAACATAACCTTCCAGTGGAAATTTCTTCCATTTTATGGGTATTGATTCCACTAAATGAAGGTTATTTATCTCAAATGGTTGGTGAGAAACTCACGATTAAGAATATGCCCATCGTATGGGAGTTTGATGATGTCTTTCCGGAGGAATTACCGGGTCTTACACGAAATCGGGAAGTTGAGTTTTCAATAGAACTCGTACCGAGTGCTTTGCCTATTTCAAAGACACCTTATAGAATGGCCCCAATTGAGTTTCAGGAATTGAAGAAGCAACTCCAAGAGAATCTTGATAAGGGATTCATACGCCCTAGTGCGTCACCTTGGGGAGCACCTGTTCTATTTGTTAAGAAGAAATATAGATCAATGAGACTCTGTATTGATTATCGAGAACTTAACAAGATCACTATCAAGAACAAATATCCTCTCCCACGCATTGATGACTTATTTGACCAACTACACGGAGCTCAATACTTTCCAAGATTGATCTTCATTCAGGGTATCATCAATTAAGGGTCAAAAGGTAGGATATACCAAAGACGGCTTTCCGTACAAGGTATAGACACTATGAATTTATAGTGATGCCATTTGGTCTTACTAATGCCCCTGCTATCTTCATGGATCTAATGAATAGAGTCTTTAGAGACTATCTTGATCAATTTGTGGTAGTCTTTATAGACGATATTCTTGTCTATTCAAAGAGCAATGAAGAGCATGAAGATCACTTGAGAATTATATTGAAGACCCTGAGAAAGGAGAAGCTTTATGCCTAATTTACCAAGTGTGAATTTTGGCTTCAAAAAGTTGCATTTTTGGGTCACATAATCTCAAAAGAGGGGATATCTATGGATCCAACAAAAACAGAGGTTATCGAAAGATGGTCGAGACCAACAACAGTAACTGAGATCCGAAGTTTTCTTGGTTTGGCTGGATATTATCGACGCATTGTGAAATATTTTTCACGATTATCTAATCCACTCACCAAGTTGACTAGGAAAGGAGTTAAGTTTGTTTGGACAGAGGAATGTGAAGAGAATTTCCAGGAGTTGAAAATAATGTTATCCAGTGCACCTGTGCTCACACTGCCTTGTAGTGGAGAAAGGTTTGTGATCTACAGTGATGCATCCAAGAAGGGATTGGGGTGTGTTCTTATGCAAAATGATATGGTGATAGCTTATGCCTCACGACAGTTGAAAATACATGAGCAAAATTACCCAACTCATGATTTGGAGTTAGCTGCAGTAATCTTTGCATTAAAGATTTGGAGGCATTACCTTTATGGTGAAAGGTGTGATATTTATACTGATCATGAAAGTTTAAAGTATATTTTCGCACAAAAGGAGCTGAATATGTGTCAAAGAAGATGGTTGGAGCTGATTAAGGATTATGACTGCTCAATCCATTACCACCCTGGGAAAGCAAACAAGGTGGCAGATGCATTAAGTCGATAAGACCATGCTAGTTTATCCATGATGAGGATCACAAAAGATCCAATATTTATGGATTTACAAAGGATGGATCTTGGAATTATAATGCAAGGGGAACAATCTTATCTTTCTCAAATGAATGTTCAACCATCTATAAATGTGAAGATTAAAGAGGCACAGAAAGAAGATGTTGAGTTACAAAAGAAGCTGAGAAATGTTCCTGAATTCAACCTTTATTGTGATGGGGTAATAAAGTTCAGGAATCGGGTTTGTGTTCCTCCCGTCCCCGAATTAAAAAAGGAGCTGCTGGAGGAGCCTCATAGTTCTTCATTCTCTATTCATCCTGGAAGCACGAAGATATATAGGGACCTGAAAGAGTACATCTGGTGGGATGGCATGAAAAGAGATGTTGCTGAATATGTCTCTCGATACTTGGTTTGCCAAAAAGTTAAAGCTGAGAGACAGAAGTCTAAGGGGATGTTACAACCATTACCCATACCCGAATGGAAATGGGAAAATATCACTATGGACTTTGTCACAGGACTTCCTAAAACATCCAAAGGAAATAATGCTATCTGGGTCATAGTTGATCGTCTTACAAAGTCTGCACACTTCATTGCTATTAGAGAGGATTTCTCTCTAGATCAGCTTGCCAGGATATATGTAAAGGAAGTGGTAAGATTGCATGGAGTACCACTTTCTATTATATCTGATCGGGATCCGAGATTTACCTCGAAGTTCTGGCGAAGTCTTCAGCATACTCTGGATACAGAGTTGAGTTTCAACACTGCTTATCATCCTCAGACAGACGGTCAGTCTGAGAGAACAATTCAAACCCTAGAAGATATGTTGAGAGCTTTCTCTATGGATTTCAAAGGAGGTTGGGATCAACACCTACCTTTGGTGGAATTTTCTTATAATAATAGCTTTCACTCCAGTATTCAGATGGATCCTTATGAAGCTCTCTATGGAAAGAAATGCAGGAATCCAACTAGCTAGGATGAAGTTGGGGAAAGAAAGCTATTAGGACCTGATCTCGTTGATGAAATGGCAGAAAAGGTCAGATCTATTCAACAACACATAAGAGCAGCTCAGAGTCGACAGAAAAGTTATGCCGACAACCGAAGAAAAGACCTAGAGTTTGAAGTGGGCGATAAAGTGTTCTTACAGATATCTCCCTGGAAGAGAGTCATGAGATTTGGAAAGAAGGGGAAGTTGAGCCCTAGATATATCGGTCCTTTCGAAATACTGGATCGTGTTGGGAAGGTAGCTTACCGATTGGCGCTTCCACCGAATCTCTCTCAAGTTCACAATGTGTTCCATGTATCTCTCCTGATAAAGTACATACCTGATCCTTCACATGTACTCAGCTCAGAAGTTGTACCGCTGGAGCAAGATCTTTCTTATGAAGAACAACCGATAGAGATTCTGGATCTTAGCGAAAAAGTCCTACGACACAAGACCACTCGATTGGTGAAAGTTTTATGGAGGAACCACCAACTTGAAGAAGCTACATGGGAGCTTGAGGATATGATGAGGGAGAAGTATCCTCATCTGTTTGTTACAAAGTGACGAATTTCGAGGGCGAAATTCTTTTTAAGGGGGGTAGAATGTAACACCCGAGACTTTTATGTTATATAAATCATCAAAGGAATCTTTTTCTACACAACACTTGCTTGGATTTCTTTACACGCAATCGCGACCTTCCTCGTTAGCTTGCATTGTACGCAATACCGAGTTTCACTAAACGACGATATGCTATTAAAATATTATAGCCATTATGAATAGTAATAAACACCTTTTGAAATTTTATATTTCAAAATGGACTTCATTCTTGGATTCAGAATACCGAAATTATCCTAGGGTGAAATTTTGGTATTTTTCTGAAAACTTTCAATTTTTGATGAATAGTGAAACCACTAAGTGGTAGGTTAAAAACTGAATTTTGCATAAAACATAATTTTACCGCTTCTGTGAATGTAATTTCGAAAATCCAACAGACACGGTTGATATCAATAAGTAAAATGTGGCTCAATGAGATAAAAATAATTTTTTGGTGAATAGTAACTTTTTACTTTTTTTTACCGCGGTTAATAGTAAATAGGGTAACTATGGGTAAATATGATATTACTATTACCCTAACACATGTCCTAATTCTATTGGATAAGTGTAATTCGACCAAAAACAACCTTATGAATATAATATGACCATTTAGGTCCACTTGGATTAGATTATGACATTTAATATTATTTTATTTAATGAATAGTTAAAATAGTTAAAATCAAAGTTTAATAACTAAAACATTTTTAATATGGGTTTATACATAAGATAAATTCGATTATAAATATTCATTAGAAATATAAATAGATTTCCTACATAATGATATTTTATTTATAATTTTTAGACTTTAAATAAATTAATTTATTTATGACACAACGATGATGCAGTAATTACCCTTTTAAGGAAATGTTAACATAATTGATGTTATAAAAGCCCAAATAAATGTAATTTAAGACTTTTTATGAATTACAATAATTTTATAGGTTACTATGATATATTAGTGTTGATTTAATCAACTTGGTTCGAACATATAATTCTGTTATGACTTTCACAAAAATCATATATCAAATAGTGACAAAATTGACACAAAATAGTTTTTAAATCAAATATTATTTTATTAATTGTAATTTTATTCCTAAAAATCTAAGGTTCGACCAAATGACTTAGATAAGGATATATATATTAATAATAAACAACTTGGGATTCGTTTGGCATGTTATAGTAAGTGTATTAACCATATAGTGTAAGAAAACAAAAAGACACGGTAAAAGTTAAATTATTTAACTTAGACTTAAATCCAATTGATAAGGTTAAAATAATAACCTAAACTTGTCTAAATCCTATTGTTTGATAGGATTTCGACCCATACCCACTTTACCTTCGAAATAAGACCCTTTGTAACCATTATAAACCGATTTTGACTTTAATATAAAATAATATTTTGAGATATTCCTAAGGTGCCCCTCTCCTCCCTTATAAAAGGGGATCTCCTCCCCCTCCTCCTCACACCAATTTGGGCACTCAAGCTCGGCCAAACCCTGCCAAAATCCCTTCTCCACTTCCCTAGAATAATCCTAGAGGTCCTGGTATTCTTCAAAGACCAATCTTAGTTCCCTAAGTGGAGGATTCAAAGAGGCGTTTCAAAGAAGAGGTAATATCCATTACCGATCTTTTCAATTTCTTTCTTCTTAAACTTCTTCTTCTTTAGTTTTTTCATGATAAAGTAATAACATCAGTATTACTTACATACTGATATGTTATTATAAATATGAAACAACCCTAATTCACCTTCTATCCATCCTACGGAAAAATGAAATCACCGCGCGTGCGTACGTACGGAATACCGTCTCCACGCCGTGGTGTAATCTATTTTCCACCATCACCTTACAAGGATGGGTATAATGGTGTAATGAGTAACTATATATGATTATTATAAAGTTATATTGATACTGAAATAGTATAAATACACTTAAATACAATTCCACGATCATGGGAACAATATCATCGCTCGTGCGTACGTACGGAATACCGTCTCTATGATGTGATGTGACTCGTTCTACATGATCATCATTACATAGTAATTATATAAATGAATTGAATGAATAAATATGATATATGTCAAACTAATACCATTATGTATATAAGGTATCTATAACCTTAAAATAGGAATAAGAATTTATTCGGCAAAACACGCATAAGAACAAAAGGCAATAAAGACCCGAGTAACAAGTAACAATGAAATATTACTAATAAGAAGATAAGAATATGACCATATATGATATCATATAAATATTTATGATTCTGTAATAAGTCAATAACATTATTTAAACCATTATACAGGAGCTTCGGACACGTACAAAGCAAATCGGACTTAAGGTAAGGGAAATATCACAATCTCATTTTTATCCGAGATTGTTTATCCTTTGGTATTTACTGGGGTGTATTTTATCATCCACATCCATGTTTACTCAATATGTAATATTATTTCCATCCACCTAAAATTGTTTAAATCCAATTTTACCCTTCGGTGAGTTTTTAGTAAAGGATATGAAAGGAATCTTTTGTCTATTTTCGTACGAGGTACGTTTTTCGCTTTTCCGACAAAAGTACGAAGAATGTTTTTTTAACTTATACGGAAAGAATGGATTTTTAAAACATTATTTCCAAGAATCTTCCATTATAAGTTTTCAAGTTTATTTTTAATCAACTTCTTTTAGTTTATAATTTTATGCCATGTTAAGAAAGGAAAAGTGTTTTTGAAGTAGAAAGGATATTTTCCTCAAGAATGGAGTTGAAATGTTTTATCAAAATTATTTTACATCTAAGATAATATAGGGTTCTGTTTTTATCCCTATTATTACATTGATTGGATTATGTTGTGAGGGAATTATTTTTATGAATTCATTTACCTTATATGATTTGTTTTATGATGTCATGATGTTTCAAGAATCCCATTTTTGTTACATGTGTTATGGGATGATGTATGATTTATGATTATTTGGCACACATAAGAAAGGATTCATTATAAGATGGGTGGTACCTATATCTCCCTCCAATGCATTGTGTAAATATTTTATATCTCATCAGATAGACAGGGCAGGAACGGTAGGTTATACTGGTTCAGTGAAACAGGACTGGAATGCGGGTGACTCAGTTCAGAAAGGGACTTTGTCCACTAAGATAGTCTTGGCAATGAGTCATGACTAACAAGAAATGATTTTCCATGATTATGTGTGCATGCCACAAAGTTTCAAGTTTTATGTTATGATTATGGGGATCTCATTTTCACTTCTATGATTTATTCCATGTTAAGATATTATGATCTCTTTTGCAGGTTATGATTTTCAAAAAGATATGATATGATTTTTATTTCCTTTATTTTCCCTTGTTGAGCATTTGAGCTCACCATTTCTTGTATGTTTTCTTTTCCCCAGGTCAGGAAGATGGATATTAAGTAGAATATTCTAAAAGGGACCCTAGATATGATGAAATAAATGGGAGACACTGTAGAAGATTTATGAACCAGTTGTTTATGTTTCCCAGTTTCTAAAGACACTATACCTATACGGTCCTTTGTGGTTTGGTCATATGTTGTAATAAGTGTGCTTCAATTTTGAAGTATTAACAATGTATGTAAAGTATGGGTCGTTATATCGGGTCTCTTGGACATTGAAAGGTGCCCTCGGCATAAGGTCCTACTTGGTGGGAGGAGGCTTGGTTGTCCGGTGTCAGCAGTGGCTTTTTCTGGTGGGAGCCTGTGAGTAGAATCGTTGTGCAGCTGAGATGAAGATGTCAACATCTACTTCATCTACCTACCTATGATACAATAGGTACTTATTGTCACGTTCTGGGGGAAGGCTCCTGAAACAGTTTGAGATGACCACTGGGGCCACCTTGTGCTGGGGTTTCTGTAGTGGCTGAAGAGGTGGTTAGCGGACCATTGTAGATTAGAGGGCTTCTCTCATGGCCTCCAGCATTAGAAGAGTACCATTTCGGTGGTACTCTTTGATTAGCATGTTGGATACCCAACGTTGAAGATAGTGGGTAGGCTAAGGGGTCCTGCTCTTCGTTTGGGCCCCGACCCCCTGCAGGATCACTGATGCGCGTGTCTTCATGGGTCATTGGAATGTCATTTGGGTCAAAGGTTGCTTTGTGGGAACCTGAAACAAACATATATGACATACAGAACACAAAATCTCATCAAATTAGCATTCATTTAAATATATGCATATATGGTAATTTATCTTGGCCCCCTTCCCCATTTCTTTTTTTTGCGAGGTAAAGGGCCTGTGTGGGGTAAGACCACCTCCATGGTTAAGGATTCACGGCGGGTTCGCCATTTTATATTCCAACTCTGAGGTAGAATGTTTCTGGGTGGTGTAGAAATGATCTGATGAGTATCATCAATTATCCCTTTTTCTAATGATACTGGATCCTGTTGAATTATATATTCCTTTATTTCGACCCGTTTAGCATCACTATCCTTTAAAAAGGTTGAATTAACCCTATGAGAATTGATGGTCTCAGTAGGGGATTGCGTGGGGGTCAAGAACTTATGAAATCAGTCCTTCTCAGATATAACTTCCTCAGATGGTCTCCAATGGGTTAATTTGTAGAGCCAAGAGTGCCCAATGGCCCTGGTATCCATGATTCATAGACCTACTTTCCAAAGGCAGACGGTCGTTGATTGGTGATTCATCCAATGACACTTAAGGACTCCATTGGTTGAGAGGATGAGAGGTCAGGCTCACCATACCCTTCTATGGGAGGATTGTTGCCTGTTTTGGGACTCTATTATAGATTTGAGTCAGGTTCATATGTTCGTGAATCCTTGGTTTATTCCTCAAGATTGTGTCAACGGGATACCCTTAGTTTGCACGATCATCGTAGGCATGCTTATATTTAATGCTATAGAGGTGATGTTGTCTTAAGCCATACAATAAGGTACTCTAGAATTTATCATCATTCAGGGGGGAAAGAAGGTGGCTTGATGTTGGGATTGGTCCCATAAGAAGGGCTTTCTACATATCCTTGGGAGAGGTATCTGAACCCACATAGTTCAGATTGTGTGGGTCTTACGCATAAAATATTACCATTTGAGGGGGCATGGTTGGGTGGACCTTCTTGTATGAGCACCCTTTTGAGATCAGACCTTCTGGTAGGCATCCTACATATCCTGGTTTGAATAGGAATAATAGTTCTCATAGTTCAAAACATGTGGGGCTTACGCGTGGGAGCTTCCCATTTGATTGGTCATGGTTGGGTGGAACCCCAAGGATTGGAACCCATTTGAGCTTGGGCCTTCTAGTAGGCATCCTACATATCCTGATTTGATAAGGAATCAAAGTTCTCTTAGTTTAGAATCATGTTGATGTTGTAATCATCAGAAACCTCTAAGCCCACACAAGCCATGCTTGGTGTGAGAAATAAGAGAATTTAAAAAATTCAACAAGGCGCATGCTTCCTCCCCTATTGGTGGGGGAGGGAGAGGCCGTGCAAGAAGATGTCGGGGCGACTGTAGGCAAGGGAACATTGCAATGAACCCTTTAATGTAGAATGAAATTTAATATCACGCGGACCTACCCCAAAATATTGGGGACTTACCTCATTGGGAGGGCCCCATAGCACGTTCTGGGAAGGGGAGGAGTTTCATCCTCATCAAAGGGGGAAGCAAACATAACCCCTTCGACTAATCACTATTCATCATTGAATGTAAAAATGAGTGATCACCCTTAGTCCCGAGAATGGGGAGGTTCATGTCGGAGTCCCAAGGTTGGACTCTGGGTTACTGTGGGAATGTAGACCCATAAGCATTCACGAATCCTCCACTATTGTGGGGAGAGCATTTGTGACTCTTCTTTCCATGGGTATGTAGACTCAATGGGGTGCACTGAGGCACCCAATGGTATGATCATAGAGGTTCTGTGGATTTATAGGAGGCCTTTCCCTAATTCCAGAGAATTTTTTAGTAGATGGATCATGGAGGACTCGACGATAGTGGGAGGTGAGCTTGGAACTAGTGGAAACAATACCCAAAAACAACCCATTCTGTGTACTGATTTCTTATACGGGATGTGAGAGGATCTGCATACCAAAGTGGTATGTGGGTCGAGGGGTCTTCTGCATACCGCTGTGGTACATAGGCATGGGTATAGAAAACTATGTACCATAGTGGTATGAAGACCATAATGCCACTTAGGGTTCCATCCACGTACTGATGTAGTATGCGGTGCCAGTTTCAGTCTGTATAGTGGTACGCTACGTAGAGAAACATATTAAAGGAGGGTCCAGGGGATCATCATTCGCAGGGAGTTAATCCATGAGAAGTCTTTGGTTCATAGTTCTATTATTATTATTGTTCAATTCCCTTATTTTGTGGTTCACGGCCGGTTGTACCTGTGGAGGGAGTGGTTCGTGGTGCGGGCTTCGCTGATGAAATAAGATGGATGCCAAAGTGCAACCACTGAGTCTCCCTCAAGCTTTCATCCTCTGTCCTTCTCTCTGTCCATCTCCCTATTTGTGTATCATACTTCTACTATGATCCTTTAATATAGAATCAGAGTAATTGTATCCATTGGGCATGCGTCACTATTTGAGGAGGCCCATTGAAGAAATATTATAACCCACAGAAGACTTGGTCAGCCGAGGTTTGTAGAGGCTTTAGTTCGTGATAATGGTTTGCAGAACACTACTTGTTCGATTTGTCCGTATACTGATGAGTTCGTGGAATGGTACGCGGATGGTCCTCATGTGTATGAATCTATCGGTGACTTGGTTTGTGGCCCACCTTTCTCACTGGACTTCGCTCCACGGGATAGTAGTTCGCAGATCATTTCACATACCTGGTGGTTCAGGATTCAGCTGTTTCACATTCCTTTCTTAGTGATTGTATGTGGGCCACTTAAAAATCCTTTAAAACGTGAATTTCTTCAAATTTATTCTGAATATTGTAAATCAATTTGAGTCTATTAATCTTTCTATACTTTTATAAGTACTTTCTTACATCTGCAAAGATTTTGTGGGGGCATTTTCTCCCCTTGGATAAATTTTTAGGACCCTATAGTGCAGTATGGTTATTCGTCATAACCTATGTAAGATGTCCTAATATGTTCATGATATGATCAACTCCAACAATAACTATATTGAATTTCTCATAATAGAAATACCTACATTGTCCATGGGTATTTATTCCGTTCCTTATATTGGGATCCATTTCGAAACAATGGTATATATTAAATTAGGTTATGCATAATTTTGAATTTGAAATACACTTAACAAAAATCGAAACTTTATGCATAACTAATCTTGTAATCATAAAAATGGTTTCTTTGGGGTCATATTTAATTTTAAATAATTCATAATGGTTTATAAATAGAATGTGAATTATCCTAAGCATAACCCCTAGGAGTGTCCAATCGGGTGCACAGTAAGGCATGTTGTCATGTACCAGCTTACACCGAGTCAGGACTGACACACCTTTTCAGAGTTGTTACCCCTAGGTAAATCTATTCCAGAACCATTTATACTTGTAGTATCCTATCAGGGATGTATTTATAGGAATACCCACATAATCTATACCATAAAAAAATTATATGATGTTATAATATTATTATCCCCAAATTATATATTGAGGTTATATTCTATAAACCATGCTTTATAAATCTAGTTCCCAAGGTTTCTACTAAATTTTATCTGATACCAACTACAATAAGCCTAAATACAGTAGCCTAGATTAAATGGTAATTTTATTACAATGGAATTGATATAGGAGATCACATCACTAAGGATCGATCAATTTAGTTTTCTTTAATAAACATGATACATATATGGTTCTCTCAATGCATTGGTAATTAAACAGAGTATATAAAATCAATATAAATTAAGGAAGGGAAAAAATAAAAGGGTGGGATCAAATGATAAATAATGGTTATATGGAATAATAATAAGTGAAGTAAAGTCGATAAGGCATAAAAATTATGGAATTGTAAATAAACTGAAAAATATTTTCCATCTATAAACTAAGATTGAAAATGCAACCATAGATTTTTCCATAGTGAAAATATCATGGAAAGTAATAAAAGAATATTAAATGATGAAAATTATTATTAATTGGGTGTTATGTATCTAGAACACGAACCATTATACCATCCAGATGATTTATGTTTGTGGGTAAAAACCCATCAGATTCTATTTGGAAACATACACTAAGGGTTTGTCACCAACTGTTTTGTATCATGAGACCTGTCGATGCATCACGTGGCTATTGAGGGACCACCCATCACTATAATTACAAAGAATTATTCATACATAAATCTAATTCAAGAAAAATATTCCTTATCAAAATATCCATATTGACTAAAGGATATCGATTCATCAATATTTTCCGAGTCAAAACAACATTTAAAATAAACACCATTTGTCAAATGGTATACGACTAAAACAATAATCATATTCATGATACAAGAATATGTATATTTAATAGAAATATAATTTCAAATTAAAAATTATCAAAAGGGGAAATATATACACCACATAAAATTTACTAGGTTTATAGTACCAAGTAAGTCTCAATGAAATGGAAATTGATATGAAGTCCCTTACCTTATGTTTGAATGTGTTATGTACTTGATCTTAATATCATGGATAATCAGATTAAATCAATTAAGTTATTAATTAATAAAATTTTATACATAAAATTTATTTGTTGTAATTTTATAATGCTTATTTATGGATTTTTTATGATTTATAAGATACAGTTTTATTGTCCGAGGGCATTCATTTCCTTGGTTTTCATGATCGGTTTAATTGTTTACTTGTATGGAAAATCTTTTAAAACAAGAATAGTTTTCCTGAATTGAAACTTTATGTTAGTAAAGAAATTAAAGAAAGTTAAATGGTTATATATTTCAAAAGGTTATACAATATGATGATGATTCATTAGATAAAACATTAGTGATAATCATATAGATTAATTTGGCATTTTTTTGATAATCATGAACTAGTTTTCTCTTATGAATTAATATTATATTTTTATAAAAATTCCAGAATCTTAAATAAGTTTTAATACATATATTATATTCTATTTTAACCATAAAAATTCTTTTATGAACATCCTTGAAGGTGGACTTGTAAAATGACAACTCATCATTCACAAACGTGGTAAATCAGCAACTCATGGATGATGTTTTCATTTTTAGAATAAAAATTAGAAGAGAAGAGGTTTGATGATGGATTTTACATTAACACAATAAAATTAAGTTATATATAAGATATTATAGTTATAATGTTACTTTGGATAGAAGAGGTAAGGATATAATAAGAAGAAAATAAATTAAATGAAATTGAAAGAGAACAAAAAAAAAGGATTTACCCCATGAATTATTATTTTTGAGAACCTTCTTAAGGGACTTGGAAATAGTTTTTTGGTGAGAACAGTAAGAAAAAAATGTGGGGTAGTGGTTTGGGGTAAAATAATTTCGTAATATAAGAAATATTAAATTTTTTGGAAGGGATTGGAGAAGGGGTGGTATTTATAGTGGAAGAGTGGGGTATTTTTTATTATTTTATTCATTATTTTATTATTTTGCATCAACACTATAAATAGTGATTATTTTTGTAACTGAATGTAATAATTGGTGCATGTTATTTAGAACCAATGGTGATTATATCTTCCGTACATCATCCACGACTCAACAATTCATGAATTTAGCTTATACCGTGAATAACAGCATTTCACTATTCACAAAAACTTTAACTATTTTTAAAAAATCCAAAAAATCCACCCTAACTATTTTTTGAAACGTAGAATTAAAAAAACTCCATTTTATGAAAATAATTTAATAAAAAATGAGAAATTTAATTTTTAATTAAAATCTCTATTTACTGAAAAAATAACAATTTTAAAATTATAACTGATTTTATAACACTTTGAAACATTTACTAAGGTCTTATGAAATTATATCATAATCATAAGAAAACAAAATATTAATTTATGATTCTATTTCATGAAAATAAATTTAGTTTTAAATCATTATATTAACTATAGAATTATAAATATAAATGAATGTTTTATTAAAATATAAAAACATAATTCATTATTTTCAAAATATTTATTTAATTATAATATGATATCATATTTTCATTTATAGGATTCCAAATTTTTTTTATACTTTCATAGGTGAGATTACTATTCTATTGGATAAATTACTCTTCCTAAGGGTCATATTACCATTCCAAAGGACATGTTACTATTTAATTGGCATATGTTCCTTAATTTTGATTAAAAAACCTCTTATTTCACTCACTCTTCATTTATAGAGTTTGTTTTGTGTTATATATGTGATTTTATATGATTTATACCATATAAAATAATTTTATGTGAAATTTAAGCTATCGAATGAATTGAATTTATTTAAGAGGATACATACTGTAAAATCTTGGGGAGTTATAATGTGGTTCTAGAATAGTTGTACCTAGGGGTAATAACCCTAAAAAGGGCACATTGGGAGGGACTCGATCATCAATTGGTTGATGAAAAGTGTCCTAAATATACACTTGGTCTGACAATCCTAATGGATATGCTTTGGAGATTAAAAAAACTACTTACAAACCTTTATAATGGACTAGAAAAAATTATTAGGATATATTAACTAATAGGAAACATTGTCACGGATAACATAGATTGAAAACCAGAGACTCATAAGTTAGGACATAATTATCAATTATAAGTTATTCCTTATAGGATTAAAAGTCTCTAATTTTTATGTTAAATCATTATCATCTTGTTTATTTTATTATTATTTTTAGTGGTAGGTAATATGAGAAATGTGATTGGAAAAGCAATGATTTTAGTAATGAGATTCCTAACCCAATAGGTATAGTAGTTAGACATATTGTGATCATTGGAATTAAGATATCTAAAATTATTATTAACAACAGGGACATAATTTTATTTCCAAACACATCAAAGAATAGAAGGATTGAATCTCATGGAAGTTCAAGTATTAATGATGATAATGAAAAGAATATTCAATTTCTTACATGTTTAAATTTTGGTAAGATGAACCATTTTAAATTTATTAATTAAACTAAAATATGCTTTATTTGTATGAAAGGAATCCAAAAAGTATCTAATTGTAGAAGAAAATAAATATTCTAGTTAACAAGACATAGGGAAATAAATTTCAACCAAAGGTTCCACTAAAAATTCAATGATGTAAATATGGTGTACTTAGTATTTATCTAAGTCAATGATAAAATAAAAGGATTAATTCCTAAGGACATATGTTATTAAAATAATTGAAGAGTAATTATTAAAGTTTTATGTGTTGGAAATAAAGAATCATGTTTTTATGTATTTTTATCAATGGTATTTGGTTATATAAATCATAAAACTTCTACGGATTATTCAACAGTAGTATTTCTTTAAGGATTTGTAAGAATATGTTGAATGGTACTAAAGACCTATAAAGGTGATTTAATATTAAGGTGATATTTTATGGAAAACATGATTGAGGAAAAAATAATATTTTATATGTACTTTATGTCGAGGTAATTGTTGTCAATTACGATTATTTGATTTTTTTGGAATAAAATAAGCTTTATAGAACACTTTAGTGGTTTAGAAATTACTTGTAGATTAATGTTATTTTGAGGATGTTCATCATATTTTTTGAAATGTTATAAAAATTATATAAATATGGGTTTATGAAAAAGAATAACTTCATATCAGGTGATAAAACATCATATCTGGCAAGACTGTAAGTCATGATCCCACAACCAAAGGGAGACAAGAGTGATGTCACTACTATTGGTATGTATGATATCCTAGTTAGTATAAAATTGTTTTTTCCTAATCTATTTAGTGGATAAATATAAATTTTATTTTGGGAAAAATATTAGAGGATCACATCATCTTTATTTTTTATAATTTTTAGGTGATTAATAATATTTTGGGAAACATTTTATTAGGTTAGGATATATATATAACCTTTAGGTTTAACGAAAATGATTATTTAGGATGAATTCTATTTTTTTTTGGATATGTAATCTGAAGGGTATGATATAAACTGTGAGGTTAAAACCTTATTTCATATTGAAGTTATTAAGGTTATTTGGGATATAAGGTTATCTATTTATGGAATTATCTATGTTAAACCATTGGTTTTATTATTAAATTGTATAGATTAATATATTTATAATTATTTTTGGGTATTATCTTACTTTATGATAACCATTTTGGTTTTAATAAATATTAGAGGAATATATTTTTATTCATTTATGGATATTATTATCTATTAAAATACAATTTTGGTGATTTATGAATAAAAAAAATTTATATTGGATATTTATTCCTCAGAGTAAGAGGTGAAGTGGAAATTGATCAAAGCACAAAAAAGATATTTAGTATGTATATTTTCACGTTTCCTCTATCTAGGTAGTAAAATAATCCATCAACTCTATGAAAAGGATCTTTATTTTTTTTATCCTATTACCTTAATTTTGATGAATCAATGGTATTTCAATTCATAACATATTTATGGTTTTGTGGTTGTTAAATTTTTCTTGATCATTCAATTTGTTGAGATCAATGATACCTATCACTCTTAATAAGTATTTATGATTTTCTTATATAAAAATATTTTCACTTCCACTAATATTCTCTAATTAGGAAACCTATTCATGTGTTATTCCATATAACCTTTGTATTTCACTTTCCTTGTTTTAAGAGGATGTTTTATTAACCATTTTTACAATATAGGTTTTCAAGAAATGGAATTTTCAAATTTCAAAGGATTGATCACTGAGAATAAGTAAAAATTGTTAGTATGCAGTTTATTTAAGGGGGATATAATGTAAAACCCCAATATTTTAAATGAACACTATTTTCAATAGCATTTTCAACATGCTACAATGAGTTCAAATGATCTGTGATATAATATTAAAATATTATTATATAAACAGGACTGATTTAACCTATAGATTAGATTTGTGGGTAAAAATAGTATTAAATACGTTTTTAAATATACATAAATGTAAAATATAAATTTATTTATATTTTCTTAATAAGAACTCATCTTTTAATAATGATATTTTATTCAACAAAGAGTATATTTCCTTAAAAAATGTTTTTATTGATTTATGTGAGAAATATTTATAATTAATTTTTGGAACTTTTAGAAATTTTATCTTATAAAATTAAAATAATTTTTGAAATATTCATATGAAAATTTACTTAGGGTGAAATTTTGAGATTTTTCAGAAAACATTGATTTTTCCGTGAATAGTGAAAAATACTTATTTTTGAAAAACGACAACTTATTTTTAATAAAATAATTAATTTAAAAGTTAAATTATTCTTTCAATTTGATTTAAAATTAACATAATTATTATTTAATTATATGTAATAAAATTAATTAAATTTTGATAATCTTTATACGGGATTTTAGTATAAATTTATTCTTATGCCTAAAAGTGGATTCTTTCTAAAAACTATTTTAAGGTGAATAAGGTTTCTCTATTTTTATTATCTAAAATAACCTAATTAAGAATTATTTAAATGAAATATATAGATTATAAATATATCTTTATCAATTTAAATTCATATAATTATTATTACTAGTTATAGATTTAATGTCAAATCATTTTTCCTTGAAAATGCATTTTTTTGGAAAACCACATTTTCGTCATGCTTGCTGGTTTTTGTTTTATTTTAAATTATTAAACCTATATGAGTTTAATTTTATAAAATTTATTATATATTTATAATCATCATAATTTATATTATATAATATGTTCAACATAATTTTTGGTCATAGTGAAAAGTAAAAATAGTAAAAACTCAGTTATTATGGTAGAAAAATTAAAATTGGGAAAGTGAGTAACCTTAAAGAAAAATTGGATAACATGATTAAAAAATATTAATTTTAAGTGTTAGAGGTTTTGATAGGCCATATAAATAATCAAATACTCTATTTTTAAATTTTTGATGCACATAGCTTGATATTGACTTCCAATTATTGAATAGTTTTTGGTATTCAGAAAAATGTCATTCCTTCCCAATTATAAAAGGGAACCACTCCCCTCACTTTTTTCAGACCTATAAATCCATTCATCATATCCAGAAACTACAAAAATATTACCTGAACATCCTCATCCACATTATAGAGATTCATTTATTTCCAAAATAATAACCTTATGTTCTTAATAAGAGATCCATAGGAGGTTCCACTAAGCGAAGATAATCATCTTCACCAAGCTCCTTCTTCTTACTTCTTATTTTTCCATCATAAATTATGTATTAAGTATTAAAATATAACAAAAAAATTATATCATATATAATTCAATGTTATTATGTTAATTTCATAATATTTATCAATCTTATCTTCCATAAAATGGGAAACAAAACCATCAGTCATGTGTATAGAAGACTACCACCACACAAACTCATGTAATTCATTTTCCATCATCACCTATCATGGATATTTGTGATGATGGATTTAATATTTATATATTAAATTAATTACATATTAATTATTTTTTAAAATTAATATATCACATACATTCTTATCATACAATCTAGATAAAAATGATCATATCGTTTGTGTGTATATTGCAGATTACCACCTTGTGAAGTGATGTGATTCATCTGTTATTCCTGCATCACATGGATGCTATATGTAAGTTTATCTAAAAAATAATTTTATATTAATGATTTTATGATAATTATTTAAATTTAAAATAACACCTACCTTCTTTCCATTATTATCATTGAAAAATAAAAACCTTACACATGAGTACTTATGACCTACCGACTCCATAATTGTAACATAATTCATTTTTTATAACCATAAATGATGGTTATTTTTAAAAGTTTAATTTAATTATAAAATTTTAAATAGTTTATTATTATTAATTTTAATATTTTGGAACAATTACCCCTTTGACCACGGTCAACACACTGATTCCATTTTGAAATTTATAAACTGAGCATCCTCAAAACACCCGATGTTGACATACCTAATTAAATAAATAATTATAATAAATAAAGTAAATGGTTTAATTATAAGGGATTAAACCTATTAAGATTTATTAAGAAAAAAAATTATATAAGTTAATTACATAACAGATAAAGGAAATACACGACATGTCTGGGCTCGGGGAAAAGGTTTCATCTCAAAACTTCTTTCTTTGAGACACACATTCATTTATGAAGCTAATTTCTTTTAAAAGGAGTATTTTAAAAAATTTCACATATTATATCATAAATAATTCATAATTATTAATATTCTAATTTATAATTAATTTAGGTCATTCATGGGAGTAATGATTCAAAAGTTACCAATGCGGTAAGGATTTATGTTTTAATCCCATTTTAATCGAGATTTTTCATACCTGAATTTACATTATAAGAAATTATTTTATCATTATCTAATAAAACCTTTTTATTTTATTATCCTATGATTATTAATTAAATTTTCTGGTAATATTATCATTTTCTTTACTTTGATGCTTAAAATTATTGAGAAAACAATTTTACGAAAAACTGAGTTCATTTCTCTCTTCGGTAGGAAATCCTATTTCTTGCACATCCATGTTTTGTAAAAATATTTTTATGAATAATTTTAACATTATAAAAATTATTTATTAAATACCTATTTAATAATTTTTTTGAATTCTTATAAAATGGTTTTATGGGAATATTATTTTTGTTTTACGAATGAAATACTTTTTAACATTTTTACAGTATTGTGAAAAGAATGTTTTTTAACTTATACAAAATGCATAGAATTACATTCCATTATGACCACTCAATTATTTTAAGATTCCTTTATAATTTTCCATGGTTATTTTTAAATAAAATGGGTTTTATAATATTTTATAAATTTTTATAATTTTAATAATTGTTTTCAAAGTGAAAATGGTATTTTTATCAAGGAATATTCCATTAAATATTTTAATGAAAATTCAATCAATTAAGGAAACCTTTTCTGTTATGTATTTCTTACAAATTATGTATATATGCGTCTCATATATATAACAAAATTATTCTCCCTTAATTTTATGGGGTATTAAATTCCTTATTTCTATCTATTAAAATTAATTCATTATACAATTTCCCTTGATTATGATACGAGAAAAGATTATAAGACCCATTTTCTTTCTATGGGTAATTGTTTTGTTTATGCGTTATGATTTATTTACTTATAAAGAACACAAATAAATGTAAATGATAAGAATTTGATTGGTGGTGAAAAAAATTATAAATCCCTTAAATGAATTCATTAATGTTTTAGTCTCCTGAGACGTTAAGTATTGGGTTAGGGAGCAAACCTAATTCATTTTGGGACTCTGTCCACTATATGATATTTTCTCGATGGTTAGACTTGACTTATGTTTATGTCATTTTTTGCCACATTTTCAAATGAATACATTATATTATGATTCCATATTATGTTATTCTCTCATGTTATTAATATTGATCCTTATATTTTATTATATTATGTTATGCATATTACTCATAAGTTATGCTTCCTTATCATGTTTATTACCTTATTGTAATTTTTAGCTCACCCCTTCTTTAATGTATTCCTCCAGTTTTCCAAGGATTAATTATGTGAATGAAATATTTTAAAAGAATATAATAGATAAAATATAAAAAAAATTAGTCTCACTTTGTTGTACTATGAACCTAGTCTTCCAGAGACACTAAGAACTAAGATATTTGGGTTGTAACTAATGGATGATTATGTTAAAAATAGTGTATTAATATGTGTAAAAGGCTTGAGTAACTATATACAGGCTGAGGTGCACATAGAAGTGATATGGTATGATGAATAAGGGTATATGGGCCATATATTAAGGTTATAAAAGATACACACACACACACACACACAGATATATATATATATATATATATATATATAATAGAATGGGGTTTATGGGTGGGTTATCCCTTAGGTGGGCTTTGACCTGCACTTCTAGATTGTTGATGTGAGGTGTGTGTGTTTCACTATAATTGTAACCCCAAATATATAATATATAAAATATGATATTATGTATATATAAGATTCATATAAATATTTTAATATCAATGGAGTCTTAAAAATAAAATTTATAATATAAATAATTATTTTTAATGGTATTTATCAAAGCATATTTAGTATAAAAGTACTATTTCTTTTTCAAATAACCATTTTTTTATGTATTTTATATTTTATCATATTATATTAAATTAAACAAGTTTAAAATATCATATATAAACAAAAATATTAACATATTTTAAATTATAAACTGTTATGAAATAATATTAAGAATACTTAATGTTTAAAAATGCCATTTATCAATAAAAATAGCTTTATTTATATTTTTTATTTTAATTGAAAAGATTAATTTATAAATTTGGTAATCTTAATTATCTAAATATATCTTAAATTTTGGATTTATAATGACAATATTATCTAATCATCAATATTTTATATTTATATAAACTAATTGATTTTTAGGTAAATAGTGAATAATAATGATTTTACTAACATTGTCACTTTTATGTCATTATTATAAAATAACTACATGAATTTTTTTAAACATATTTAATATAAAAAATATATTTTATAAAGTTAAATTAATTATTTTAAAATACTATGCTGATATATAAAACCCACTCTTAACATTTTAGAAAATTTAGGCAATATTTTTATAAAAATTGTTTTTCATATGTTTCTCTTAATAAACTTTTCACACTGTGGAATTAGTTTTTTGAATTATTTTAATGTTAATTAAATATTATATGAATAATAATAACATTATGATGTCAATATAATCAGAAATAATCATAATTTTATCCAAAACAGAAAAATTATTCTAAAAAATGCACTTTTTATAAGAATGAGTTTTGATGCGTTATATGGGCTAATTTTAAATTTAATTATTATTAAAAATAGAAATTTTATTTGATAAATTTTATTCCATATTTATAGTTATTATTTTAAAATTATATAATAAGTCTCATTTTATTTTTCGTTATTAAAAATAAATTACTTAGATAAAAATTAGTTACCTCTGTAAAAAACCCAAAAAGGTAAATGTAAAAAACAATGATTAAATAAATTAAACATGTTTAAAAAATCTGTGTAAATGTGATTATGGCGAATTATGGACCTTTTTAATTCCAAAAATCTATTGTTTTTCACTTTTTATTGATATTTCATGTGAATCATGTGCTCCCTTTTAATTAAAGAGTTATATGTTCCAAAAATGCACTTCTCTTGAATTGTTAAAGGAACCACCACAAATATACCTCTATACACATTAAAAACAATTTATAATTGATAAAAATATACCATAGTGTCTACTAACCTTCCCCAATTTTCTAGAATATATGATCTTTCTAAAATACCAAGCTAAATCACCTTAAGGTGGTGACCTAGGAGAATATCAAAAGTGATAGATAATATTTTCCACCACACCAACATAATTATTTTAAACTTATAACACCCAAAAACTATTATATCCAAGAATTTATGATAATTTTTTAATGTTATTATGTATTTTTATACTAATTTAATAACTATTTTATACTTTCCCCCAAAATCATCATGAAAAATGAGAACGTTGTCATACAATTGTGCAAATTATCGCCTCTATGAACAATGTGTTAAAGTTTAAATCATAAACTTTCATGTATAGTTGGAAAAGGTTATTTAATATGATAATATTATATTTATATAATTTTAATTATACTTAAATAAAAAAATATATAATTTTCTACCTTATTTCTATTATGAAAAAATTAGAGCGTTGTCCATTTGTACATTTTGACTACCACCTCTACCCGATGATGTTTGTCTTTCATTTTACATACCAACTAACATGGGTGGAAGAAAAAATTTATATAAATTATTAAAAGTATATTTACTAAACCATTAAAAATCTATAATTATAATATCATACATTTCAAATGTAATATTAACAATAAACAATTATAGTAAATTTAACTGATAATAAGAACACATGAAATACCTTTTCTAATTTGATTCCATTCTTGGAAAACCTATTTAACTGTATAATTTTTGTGATAATGTAATAATAAAAGAAATAAAAATATAAAATTATAAAGATCATTGAACTATTTTCCCACACTTTTACTTAGTCAAAATATAATTAAAGTATCTAAGAAATTTTCTAAAGATATTATGGTAACCAACAGAAGTGGTAATGATGAAATAAATTAGTGACATGTGATGATAAAAAGACCTTATAAAAGGAAATATATATGGATAAGGTTATTATTAAAGTTATTAATAAACTAATTTTTTTTATTCAGGAAGTTTAGTTCAAGTGTAGAGTGGTTTTATACATGAGGTAAGAGTTTCCATCTCAATCACCTTTCATTGAGGTATGCTTTGATTTTATGAAACAATATTCATTTTTATGGTGTAAATAATTCCCTACTTGATTTTTAATATCATAAATTATTGGAAAACTATAAAAATTCATTTTAATTCATTCTCTTCTTTTCCATGGGCGATTATTGATGTATTCCCTAGAATATAAGGTTCTCTTATAACTTAATTTTTTTTCTTGAGTTATAATGTTTCCCTTGAGATTCATCTTCCATTTCATATAGTATAACCTATTTATGTATTAAGATATCACTTTGTATTAAAATATTATTTATTTATTAGTTATAATATTTATTGAAAATACCACTATGTTAATAATAATTCCCATCCTCTTAAATGATGGTTTCCCATCCTTGTCAATAATTTAACTTCCTTCCAAAGTTCTTATTTTTTATTTTAAACCTAATTAAGTGTTATATCACAAGAAATTCATATTTAACTTCTCATATTTTTGAAATGATGTTTTTTTATGATTTTGGATTTCAAAAAATGCATTTTGAAACATAAATGGGATCTTTTGTACCTTTTTTCTGACTTTACTATTACATATTCTATTTCCTTTTCACCCTTTAATACTATATTATTATGAATAAATTTTTTATATATATTTACATTGAATATATTCTTAGTTAAACACACCTTCCATTTATTGGTTTATACATCTGTTAGTTCCCTTCAAAATCATCACTTTTATGTAAACCTATTTTAATGGAACATTACTATTTCATGTATCTTGTTGAGAACCAATCCCACCAAATATTTTTAAATCAGGAATATCTTCTAAAAAACCTCATTATTTTATGGATAACACTCTTGGTTAAATTTTAGTTTTATGGAAAATAATAAGGTATTTTCTTCATTAAAAATATCCTTTACTTATTCCAAAAAGATTCACTAATGTGGTACATTTTTTATTCTTTCATGTCATACATCATTATCATTAAAAATCTATATTGTAACTCAATGATCACGATATATGATTAATTATAAATTATAAAAATAAAAATGATTCAATTCCTTATTCTCTTCATAACCCTTATGATTTAGCCTTCAGTTATACCTTGAATAAGAATTAAGAAACCCACTTCCTTCTCATGGGGTAGATCATGATTATGATTTATGTTTGGTTTAGTTTCGATATATATCATGTATATATATGTTTTATTTATTTATTTTATATGTGGGAAAAATATATATTTCCCTCTTATGAATTGGGTAAAGCTCTATATCTCCTGAAATATCATGTAATGGATTATGGAGTGAACCTATTCTACCCCAATAAGTTTTCCACTTTATGATGATTTTATTGGGAGTAAACCTTGACTTATTCTTATGATATCATGTTTTTCATTGTTTCCACATGTTTATGATCTTATAAAATAATTTACTGATTCAATTTCTCCATGATTATGATTTTCCTCTTCATAAAATATTGGTATACCTTTTGAATCTCATGTTATTCTTTATTTCCATTTTTATACCCTTACAGGGCTTTCTAGCTCAACATTTTACTTATGTATTTTCCCTATGATATCCTTTTAAGTTTTATAAGATCAATAGTAGTTAGAACTACTATGAAATTTTTTAAATAAATATAATTTTTTATGTGTATGATGATGTATTTTTATGTCAAATATTATAATGGCACTAGAACTATACCAAACTTGTATTTATTTGGAAATAATGTTATGAATTATGAAATAATATGTCTTTATGTATTAGGTCACTACAAAAAGTATATATAATCCATGGAGGAGGTTTCATCCTAAAAGATATTCCAAACAACATAATTCATCAAGAAAGAAGTATTAGATGAAGATTGTAGTGAGAAAAGAAGAAGTTAATAATGAATATTATCTTAAAGAAGTGAAAAAATAGATTAAGTAAAATATAATAGTTTATAAAATGGTTATAGTTGAAAAGGAAGAATATTAAAAATATGAATACAATCAACCATATTGTGTTATTGATCATATTGTGGAACTTGGGGGTGATCTGGAAGAACTCAATTCTTAAAGAAATAAAAATAATGAATTGGTTTTTTTAAATAATCATATAAGTATTTAGATTAACTCAAATGTGGGATTAAACCACTATAAAAAAATTGGCAAAACAATAAATCATCCAATTGAACTCGGAAGAAGTTGGGAAGTTCACGTTTAAGTGTAACAAATATGATAATATGATAGTTAACCTTAATTCTTCTTTAAAATAATGTAACATAAGGAAGAATATATTTAAAAATAGTATGGTTAATTTTATTAATAGGTTTTAATAAGAAATAAAGGTTATAGATTCAAAGAAAAAGCTATAATTCATGAAATTTTTAAAGAATTACTATTTTAAAGGTCTAAATGTGGATATAAAATTGTTTGAAAATTATTGAATGAAAAAATACCAAAGTTTTATGGGTAAAAGTGGAGTCAGCTTTGATATCGAGACATAAAAAGTATGAAGAATAATAAACCTAAAAAATGGAAGCATAATATTTGTGATTTTGGCATCAAAACTAAGACACTATAATCATGTACAATGATAGATCCAAGAAAAGGAAAACATAGTGTTGGAAATAGTTATAAATCATTGAGGGTTAATCAATAACCTAGGATCTATATTAAGGATAGGTACATGTATATAAATGAATGATAGAATATACTTACACTTATGAATCATAAATCCTATGGATTTCTTGGTCACACTATATCCTATTGGGAAGAGGAAAGGATCCATTTGAATGTAGAATCACGTAGGATCCAAAAAATAAGAATGAGACCATATCCTTTATCTCAAAGAATAAATTATTTATATGGATACTTCTTTCATTAATCTAATTTTGGGAATAAATATATTTATTGAAGATAAAATAAAAATGGGAATTACCACCAGGAAATTCAAAGACAAACTAATACAAAAAACCAACTTAATTATATTAGGAAACAAGTACTCTCCACTAGAAGTGTGAGATTTTAATCATCACACTACCTATGATAAAAAAAATTAAATCTTATCTTATGCCTTAACTCGGCTATAAATTTTATAGAAGGAAAAGAAGAAAAGAGAAAAGTCCATCCTAAATTGAATTACACTCATGGATAAAAATAATAATAGAACTTGGATCCTTTAAAGTTTGTTTTTATCTATATTGAATAGAAATATGAACCTCTTCCAAAAATTTAAGGGTATTGTTGATAGAATGATGCATTTAAAAAATTATGGGGTATTAAAAATAAAATGAAGTGGAAATACCCAATTAGCTAATGATAAACTGAGGAATATAAAAGTTACCTATGTTTATGGATTATGTAAGAACCTTTTAAGTGTTATTCAACTCTGTTACTCTATACTTGAGGTCATATTTAGTCAAAAGGGACAAATAATCAATGTAAATCCCAATAACTCACCCATGAAAAGTAAGAGAAAAAGTGAGAATATATAATAGGTGGAAAGTAAAGAAAAAACTTTTCCACTGATAGTAAAAAAGGAGAATATCTCATGGAATTATAATCTAGGCCACATTCCCCTAAATATCATGAAAAAAATATCTTAGATAAAATACATAATGGATATTCCAAATCCTTAGCAAGATTATGAAAAGAAATGTGATACATGTTTTTAAGGAAATATGATCTAAAATATATATTGGAAAAATATGAAAAGGGAATATATTTAATTTATCTTATTCACATTGATGTTTTTTTCCATTTAATCAACCAAGAACACATGGATAGAGATACTTAATCCCATTTAAATTATAATAGTAGAATATATTGTGTAATTTTAATGTAGAGAAAAATAAAATTGATGAAGTGTATGAAGAGTTATGAAAGGATTATTGAAAATGATACAAAACACACTATCAAAATATTAAGATAACAATTCACGTCTATTGAAGTAGAAAAATACCTTGAGAAACTTGAAATTAATAATAAGTTATCCTCAGTAGGAAATCCAAAACAAAAAATATATATATTTTCAACAAATAAATTGAATGATGAAGAATATATCCAAAACATTTTCCATCGAAATTTGAATCACTTACCACTATTAGGAGTTATTATAAGTAATAAGTTATACTAAAAATAGTGTTGTACTAATCCCTATTGAATAAAGACCACTCTATGAAATGTGGAATGGAAGGAAACCCCATCTATAACATTTTCAAGTCTTTGAAAGTATATTTTATATTTGGAATAAATAGGAAACTCATGAAAAACATGATTATATATTAGAAGGAGTTTTTTTGGATACTTGACAAAGAGTAAGGCTTTTAAATACTTTCAAAAATGATGAATATTTTTTTGAAATTAATTATGTCAAAGTATTTGAGGATAAAGGTGGGAAGAACTATAAAAACTCAAAACTTGATGAGTTTTATGAACAATATAACGAAATTGAAAAAAATAGAGAAGTTATAAAATATTAACCAAATAATGAAAATTTTGATCTTGAATCATAGTATGGAACTATTATTGAAGAAATTCAGTATGTTCCTTGGAATAGAAACAAAATAACAAAACGTTATTTATAAAATATAATAAGAGATAAATCAATTCCAATGAAAACAAAAAGGATTTGAAATGAAAATAATTATTTTATATTGTTGATGGTGGAATAAAAATTATTTGAAGATGTGATTTAAGATAAACCTTGTAATAGATCCATAAATAATTAATTGGATTAAATAAATAAAAATCAATCTTTCTAAATTTTGAAGAATTTATAAAGAAATGTGATTGAAAAAAAGTGGATATTTAAGAATTAATTTTATGGGGATGATAATTTGGTCCAAAATAATGAACGTTTTTTGTGTAAAAGTTATGCATAGATTGAAGGTGTTGATGAAGAATAAACCTTTTTCACTAATATTTTGACTTGTTTCAATCCAAATATTCTTGGAAATGGTGATTTTTAGTGGATTCAAGATTTATCATATGTTTGTAAAAACAACATTCATAAAAAATATACTTCCTGATGATGTCTATATTAATCAACCAGTGGGATTTTAGATTAAAAATGATGAAACTAAGTTTTATAGTTTAATAAATTCCTAATATAGTCTTAAACATACACCACGAGCATGGTAAGAAAATATAGAATCATACTTAAATAATGTGAGATTCAAAAGGGTTTGTGTTGATCAAAATATCCATGTAAATACATCCCAGGAATAACAATTCATGGTCATGGTATATTTGTATAATATAATTTTTTGTTTAATCAAACCAAAGCATATGGATGAGTTTTGTAGTCTCATGAATGTAGAATTTAAAATTTCTTTGATTAATGAGCTTACTTATTCTGAATAACTATAAGTGGTTCAAAAAGAGAGAAATACTTTTATATCTCCGAGTTAGTATGTAAGAGATCTTCTAGAGAAATTTGACTTTAATGATTCAAAACAAATTCAAAATCTGATTATAGTTGGAACAAATCTTATGAAGTATGAATATAGGAAATATATATATATATCCTACAATATATGGAATGATAATTTAAAGCCCAATATATTTTATTATAACATTATAGAATATTGTTTTTGAAACATTCATAGATGAATAATTTCAATGTAATCTAAAATGGTAAAATCTCACAAAAGTTAAATGGATCATGAGTTACATCCAAGGTAGTATTACATTTTTCTTGTAATTTGATACAAGAAAATATCATTAGCTATCAACATTTTTTGATGTGGTGTTTGAAAATTCCATAAGAAGTGGTACATTCTATATTGGGAGTAAATGTGTAGGAAGGTTGATTAAAAAACCAGAAATAACTTCTCTAATAACAAATAAAACATATTATATTTTAGTAACCAAGTCATGTAATCAACTTATATGGATGAAAAAAATGAAGAATATTGGTGAATAAGAAAATAAATGTATACTGATATTGTGTGATAAAAAATTTCAATTTATCTCATAAAAAATCGTGTACAACACTCTCATACTAAGAATATTGAGATTAGGTATCACTTTATCAAAGAAATTGTAGTGTAATGAATGATCAAAGTGGAGCATGATAGAAATAATAAATAAGTGTAAGACCTTAGGACTAAGCTTTTAGCAACTCTTAAAATACTAGTTGAGCCTTGGTGTTCAACTATCTACCCCATCTTGAGGAGATTCATATTATCCCTTCTTCCTATTTGAATCTAATGCATTAAATGGTCTTCTCATGTTTGGAAGGTTATTTTTCTTTGAGGTTAATTTTAAAGTAGTAAAATAACTATGATTATGGTGAAATTACCAAGTGGTTTGGGTGATGAGATTATATAATCAATGGGAGTACATGTTATGAAATTTAGGGGGAGATATGATCAATGTGGTGTGGAATTTGAATGAACTCTATGGAAGGAGAAGTTATAGAGTGAGTCTTGTCATAAGGAATGGGATTATCACATAAACTATTTTATTATATATCGGTCATTTCTCTTGTTGACTTTGAGTTATGGAAGTGTTATTATATTCTATCTAGATCCAGTTAAGTGAGTTTGGAGGAGTGGATTTCACTTTGGATTAAAAAAATCCAATGGAGAGGGGGAATTTTTGAACTGAGGTTATATATATTAAATGATAATGTAATATAGGTCTTATTCTGAAGAATACTATAAAATAGAGGATGATTTTACATGGCTGGTAATGATAGTTATTATTTTGTTTTTTTATTAGTTAGTTATCTGGTTATAATTTATGATTGAGAAAGGATATATGAATATAGAATGAGATGCTCCCATAGAAGTGGTATTTGTTAATAAGGCTATAATGATTTAATCTTATGAAAAAAACTAGTGTTATGATGGTAATCCTTTATAATTCATGGTTCTTTCTGTTCTTATAGTTTTAGAGAAATAGGAGACTATTTAAGAAGGTCTAATAATAATATTTATGCAATAAAAGTATTATCATTCATGTCATGAAAAATTTCATGGAATTCAATATTTTATTAAATTTTGAACTGAAGGAAGGATACCAAGGAAATTTTAATATTATTTCATGGAAGTGAATATTGAAAAACATTTTAATGAAAAGGAAATATTCTCATTCAATTCATGTAGAATATCATAGAAGTAAAGTTGTGTGAACATGATGTATGATTGGAGCTACATGTGATATTCACCAATGGAGGTGAATCATTTTATGGGTATAAAAAGGGTTGCATGAGATGTGATTTTTTCTATAAATGGGGAATTGATCATTATTAAAAAAATTATTTGATATTTTATATAAGGGATAAGTTATATTTTTTTCATAAGTTTTAAAAAAAATATTCCTTGTGTGATAAATTTTACATGGAAATAAGTTACACATAGAGGGGATGGTATATGAATCAATTTTTTCTGGGAATGTGTATTTTAAAGAATATTTTTTAGTTTAAATGAAATGAGTTACATAAATGGTAGCGTTTGAGTGAGATATTTACACATGAAAAATATAAAAGAAGGATATTTTACACCTAATATTGGTGGTTATTCTTGAGATTTATAATTTTATTATAGAATTATATTCTGTAATTTAGGATGAAAAAAATAGTGTAAACTGTCGACGATATATAAGGGGCCTACACATCGATAAAATAAGAAGATATCAATCCAAATCCATGAGTCTTAACATGAGGAATTTTTTTTGGAAAAGATCGATGGCTAAAATTTATAATCTAGGGTCATATTTCATTTTTTATGCTTTGATTTTACTGGTTGTAGCCTCCAAATGGACTTACAGATCAAAATTTATATCCATTAAAATTTTGAATTCTAAAAATGTCCAGAAAAGGCGTTTATAGAGAAAAGCATGGATTTTCACACAAATTTCCAAGCTTGTATGAAACTCTTATAGTTTTATCCAACTACGAGTTTCCAAATAATAGTGATTTCAAATGATAATTTTCCATGGATATGTGATTTAGTTTTTATATCAGTATATATGAAGAATAATGATTAAGACCGAAGAATATATTCAATATGGACTAAATTACAAGAGGGGTGGTGAATTGTAGTTTTAAAAACATTAGTTTAAAAGTATTTAAAATAAAATATTTCAAAAAATCATCTTTAAGGAAAAGAAAAATGGATTCAGACTTGGACCTCAGTCTGATTATAAGAGTATCATAATCAGGTCGATTTTGATATGTTATTTACCATATCTCATAGTCATATATGATTAAATCTTCACAATATAAAATTGTAATCATAGTAGTAATGATTATATCAGAGTATATAGAATAATTTAATTAGTTATTATTCTATCTAAAAAGGGTATACAATTATAACCAGAGTAATATCATATTCATAGATAAATTGATTTAAACAAAGTAATTAAATTTTCTCTCAAGAAAAGCTATTATAATAGACAAAATAAAAATGGAAATATGAATATAAAAATGACCACTTTATATTGTATGTAGTGGAAATAAAATACTTGTATGAAAATAAGTAATACAAATTAATATACTTATTTTAATCCAAAAATTAGGGTATCCAATAACATAGGATACATGTTCCCTTTTTTAATACTTATAAGAAAGTTTGTGTTTCCTTTATAAGGAAAGCCCCCAATATGATGATCAGCTTCTCTATCTGCCTATCCTTAGCAACCTCTGATATGATGGATTGGATTCTATCAAACTATCCTTGTGTTTCCTTAATCAATATGATGATCATATTTTCCATCTCCTTATCCATGAAATCCCTCGATCATATTCACACAATCTGATGCAAAAACAATTTTCAAATGTTCTAAAGGAAACAAATGAGAAAAGGATTTCTTTAATAAAAATGATCTTAACAATTAAAAAAGTCTAATATAATCTATTCACATTATTGACATTTTTAAAGCTCTCACATAGAATCATATTTATCAAAACATATGCAATGTGTCAGCTTTAAACTCTTTGAATGATCGAGTATTTATAGGTGTGATTCCATCAGTCATCTTGATCCTCTAATGGGAAAAGTTTATCCAAGCTTGTTGCAAGGTATTGGACACTTGGAATTTGAAAGTTCATATCTTTCTGGCATAAGATAATTCTTGAAATAGTATTGAATTTACACCACCATGGTGTAAAATATTTTTCAATATGATAGAAAATAGTTTTCTCTATTCATGATTTAAAATTTAGTCAATCTAATGGATTTTCCTTTCATATGTCATTATAATGATTTTTATGAATGTGGATCTGATATTTATCAGTTCTCATATCAGTCAGATTATAAATAATTTTTCAATATTAAATAAAAGACAAAATGTATCATAACTGATTTAATAAGTTGAATCCAATTATTATCGATTCTATTATTATTATGATAATTGTAATGAAGAATGTTAGTATAAATTCATAAATACTTTAAAACTATTTATGTGTATGGTAAAAGTATATATTTTCCAAAGAAACATTCTAAAACATTTTAGACATTAAAATTTAGTAATCAAGTAATTAATAAAGTGTCTGTGAATTTCAAAATAAATTGAATGGGAAATTCATAAAGAAAATTTTGAATCAACAATCTCCCCCTTTTTGGAAATCACAAACCACAAAACTTAAATAAAATACTTTAAAAATCATAATTCCATTATATTTTAATTATGTCTTATTAATAAATGAAATTTAAAACTTATCTCCCTATGAGTTAAAAAACTCATATGAATACATTGAGGAATACTACTAAAACCCCCATAGGATAATAACTCCCCCTAAGGATCGTATTCTCTTCTTTAAAGTTATTTATCCCCCTTACATAAAACATATACCCATTTCTATAAAATTTCCACCTTTATTATTATAAAAAATGAATAGGGAAAAGTCTTTGAAGTACCTAAAAAGGGTTAGAGAAACAACAATACAAAACAAAGTAAAAAAATTCATTCATTGGTAAATATTTTTACCAAAGAAAGATTAATACAATAAGAGTTCAATGTGAACAGATTTATTCTTTACTCTTCATTAATTATCTCACTATGGTATTCTTCTTTTTGAACCTTTTCATTCTTCCAGAATACATTCTATTACTTCTTCTTGGGACTGATTATTTTCTTCCTCGATCCGAAGTATTTCTTAAAAAACATCATTTTTATTCTTCAAACTGATGATTTAATATTTGAAAACTTTGAGCCTTGAAATTTCTATTCCCATGTATCTCATTTTCCTATTAATATATTTGATATTTTTAGACCAATTATTAGACATATTCTTAAATTTTCCACAAAATTTACCCTATCTTCCATGATTTTGGATAAGTCATTGTAAGATTCTACAAATTCATCCATTAATTTCATTAACTCTTCATTGTATTCCTCATGTATCTTGATTTCATCATCAAAATTATGTGACCATTTCAAAAAAAAATTAAATTCTTTCTTGTGGTCTTGGAAAATTTCTTGAAGGATTTTTAGGTCTGATTCATCCTGAACAACTATGTTAGATAACACTTTAACTAGATCTGATTTCTAAATTTTATTTTCAAGAACTAAACCAATAATTCGTTCTAGACTTCGGAAGTAAGGAATAATATCTTCAAGTCTCAATAACTCTTGATAAATATAGTGAAATCCTTATACTATTATTATATCCACTAAATAAGATATTTAAATCTTAGTAAGTTAAGGATGAATGATTCTGACTTCCAATTGTTTTCTTTTATCCTTTGTCATTTTTTACTGACACTATTATTTCAACTCTATCACCACCTTAGTTTCCAATTTAAATTTTAATTAAAAAATAATGATCAAGATTTTTTTTGTCAGAATGATCACTACCAGCTTATATTTTTGAATTACAGTATTTTTTATCCTTCTGGGACGAAGAATCGAATTCTTTGATTGAGGGGGAATTTTTATTCTTAGGACTTTTTGAGGTTAATTCCAATGATTAAGCTTACAAGATTCTTAAGGAAAACTTCCTAGACTAAACATCTTCAACTTTTTATTTGTTTTAATTCTCATCACCTTTATCTCCTTAATTTCCATTTGGTTCTTTAATATCATCATCATATTCTTCTTCTTCTTTTTTCTTCCTCTTCAACTTCTTCTTTAATAGACTTTTCTATTTCTTTGTATTCACTATCTTATACTTCTCAAAAACATTCACTATATTTTTCTAAAACCTCAATTCTAGGTGGTCCTTCTTCTATTTATTTAAAAATACTCCTCATAGAGTTGATATTTTGATCATAAATCAACTTTAACAGGTCGTACTGATTCATCAATAGCTCTATCTTTTCTGTTTTTTGCGAAAAAGGGTACAATAACATCAACAACAGGCGTTTCTTGAAGATAAAAATCAGCATCATGAATTAGCATATTAGTTTTATTAGAAGGAATTAAAACATTTAAAGATTCCACCTCAATATATTCTAACACTCTTTTATAGATTTGAGATTCAGATATTTTTTTTCTCTTTTATATTTTGTATATCTTCCTCTAGAGTATTTGATTTAGGAATTTGTAAGGCCAATGTTTTGGCTATATCATGTCTAAATTATTGATCTCATTTATTCCTCTCATCCTTTTATTCCTCCATTATTTATAAAATTATTCAAGGATAAACTTTTGTTTCATAGTTTTTTTGAGGCTCCAAATAATTTTCTTTTATATTCTTTTCTTTCTCACCTTGAACAAAATTATATTTCTTCTTTTGAACACCATTTTCTAGTTTATTAGAAATTTCTAAGTCTAGAGCTGTTTATCTTGATTTTTTACAAATTCCTTTGTTTCTTCATCAAAAAAACTTTTCATTATTTTTAGAGTATCATCACTAATGAGAATAATTTTTATTTTCATCATATTAGAATTGTTTTCAACATTAAAAAAATTCATACATATAAGTAATAACTTTGACAACATTGATGGGAACCTAATGACATGAGACTTAATAGAACCAACATTTAGTTTGATGATGGTGGAAAATATGTATCCAATGAGATATATCATTCTCATATTAACCAATAAATCCAATATAAAAACACCATTAACATTTTGGGTATCACGACCCCCTTTTATCAGTATCATTAAACCTTGCATCCACAATGCAACAATCTGATTGTTGGATATTAGATGATTGAATTTCCTATTCTTCTCATAAGGATTAAATAAAGAGTCCTCAAACTTCTTTTTAAAAAATATCCAAGCGTATCATGATGTTTTTGAGAATGATAGAAATATTCCCCTTTTAAATATATTTCAATAAAAAGAGTTCATTTTTTGTATGACATTTTACATACATTTCCATAAATTTTGAAAAATATCTTTTGATTTAAATATTCACCATGAAACTCCACTGTTCTATAAAAATATATGACTATATCATAAATTACTAGATCTTGATCCTCATCAGGTTTTTTTAAACACAAATATTCCCATCATTGAAATTTTATAATTTTCTTCAGAGTAAAATCACACTTATCATAAAATGTTTTATCAACTAACCTTTCTCTTTATACAACTCATTAATTGAAATCCTTTGTTGTGAACATAATAATCTGAGAAGAATATTGGGATTCAAACATTCAGATATGAAGATATTTGAAAGTTGGATTGGTGGATTTGGATATAGGCAGCACTTTGAGAAAAGGAATATGGAATTTTCTAATGTGGTAAATGGGGGTCCCTCTTTTATATAAGTGAATAGAGTGATAGTTCAAATTATATATTTAATTGAACAACTAATATTTAGCTTATAAGACCTAATAGTTGATATTTATATGAAAAAGATTTAAATTATTTTGAAACTCTTGAGGTTATAAAACATTTTATTATATTCTAATAGAATATAATTGATTTTTTTTAGAAACAAAAATAATCTTTCCCAACTAAAATAAATTGTAACAAAAAAAAAGATAATGAATGTAATGAAAGAGTACAAAAATTAGAAGATAAGAAGAATACATTTTGGAGTTGAAAATACTTAACAGTATGATGATTATGTTCATATTGATTTTGGTAAACTATTTATATTATGGAAGAAACTGAATACAATAAAATTAATATTAAAAATAAATGTAAAAGTTTTTAAGTAAAACATTAAATATTTTTTAGAAATAAAAATAGAAACCTATACTATAAAATCATTATGAAGATTTCTCGAAACTTAAAATTTTGGAAAACAAGATTTCATAAATATTTCAAAAATTTCTAGATCAGATAACCCATTTAAGAATATTGACTTTGAAAATTTTATAAGAAAACATGAGTCTGGACTTCCAAAATATGATAAAATTTTGGGAAACAATTTTTTTTAAAATGATCATATGTAATCACCATATAAATAGGTGTATTTTAATTTATTTATATTGGTAAATAAGAAGTATATATGAATGATCACTTTACATTGATCATTCCTACATTCTATTTAATATGTTCAAATCTATCAGAAGGTAATGATTTTGTAAAAATATCAGCAAGTTGCTCTTTAATTATGATAAATTATAAAATGATATCTCTTTTAGGTGTATGATCCAGAAGAAAGTGATGCTTAATATCTATTCATTTTTTATGAGAGTGATGTGTAGAGTTTTTAAATAATGTTATGCCACTAGTGTTATCACATAGTATTTGAGTTTTTGTAAAACTCATATCAAAATTAGTGATTGTGTGTTGCATCTAGAACACTTGAGTACAACAACTTCCATCTACTACATATTTGACTTCCACAGTGGAAGGTGCCACCAAGCATTGTTTCTTACAAGACCAAGAAACCGATGAATCTACTAGGAAATGAAATGTTCCAAAAGTAATTTTCCTATCAATTCTACAACCACAAAAGTCATCATTTGATTTTTTTAATACAAAATGGTTTCCAGAAGAATAGAAAAGTACTAAATCAATTGTTCCCTTTGGATAAATAAAAATTCGTTTTACTACTTTTAAATGGGGTTCCTTTGGATTATTTTGATATCTTTTATATAATCATACAAAAAACATTATTTCTGGTCGACTAGAATATTTGTATAGTAAAGTTCATATCATACATCTAAATTTTTTTTGATTAAATGGTCACCCAGCCTCATCAAGATCAAGTGTATTTTAGCTACCTAGGGGGTAATAATACTTTTTGTATTTTTATATCCAAAATTTTTATGAAGTTATTTTAGTACTTATGTTGATACATATAAGTACCTTCTAGTTTTTGATAAATTTAAAAACCAAGAAAAATGTTAACTCACCCATCATACTCATCTCAAACTCAAATTTCATAATATCATTAAAGGAATCTATTAATGTTTTCTGAGTTTATCTGAATATGATTTCATAAACATAGATTTTAATAATCACAATTTTTTAACTTCTTTTCTAAAAAGAGTAGGATTCTCAGCTCCCTTAAGAAAAAGTTTTTGCAATAAAAATTAGGTGAACCTATCATACCAAGATCCAGGGGCTTGATTAAGGGAATAAGAAGATTTTTTAAGTTTATAAACATATTCTGGATGTTTTTTATTTTTAGAACTAGGGGGTTCAACATAAACTTACTCCAGAACATATATATTAAGAAAATAAGACTTCACATCCATTTGATTTTTTTTGAAATTAATGAATGATGCAAAGGCTAGAAGAATATGAATCACTTAAAATATAGATACTAGTGATTATGTTTCTTCATAGTCTATACATTCTTGTTGGTTTTAAACTTTTGAAAGAATTATTACTTTATTTTTAATGATTATTCCATTTTCATCACATTTGTTTCTGAAAACCCATTTTACTCTAATTATGGAAATTTATTTAGGTCCTTCATACACGGTTTGGGGCTTTTCTTATTGAATTCATTTAACTCATCTTGTATATCCATAATACAATCCTTATCACCCAAAGACTCATCTGGACTTTTAGTTTCAAATTTTGAAAGAAAAAAATGATGTTCTATTTAATTCCTTAAAGAACTTCTAGTCCTAATAGGTTTATCAAAATCACCAATGATATTATGACTAGGGTGATTACTAAAAAACAACTTATTGGGGTTTTTAAAACCCATTTATAAACATAAGGCATAAAATAATCTTGATTAAATACTTCAGAAACTATTTCTTGGGTGTTTAAAATTTTCCAAAAAATGTTGAGAATCAGTTTTAGAAAACACATATGAAGATGTTGGTTGGGTTTGTTTAAAAACAAAAGGGTCAGTTTCATTAAATTTAACATGTGTTGTTTACTCAATTGTACATTAGTTTTTGTAAAAAAATCTATATTCCTTAGAAGTATTGGACTAACTTAAAAAAATACCTTCATTAGATTTGGGTTCAAATTTGGGTTTATTATCTTTTTTATTCAATATGAATACTTTTCATCCAAATAATCTAAAGTAAGAAACTATTGGTATTTGGCCTATCCAAATTTCATAAGAAGTTTTATTAAAAAAAGGTTCAATTAAAATTTTATTTATAGTATAACAAGTATTACCAATTACTTCAGTCCAAATAAATTCTTATCAATTGAGTATTCACTGAACATGTTTCTTGTTAGTTCTTGGAGAATATGATTTTTATTTCAATAATTCCATTTTTCCAAGGATTTATAAAAGTATAAAAGTTATGTGTAATTCCCTTTTTACTACATTAGTTTCAAAATAATAATGTACATAATCTCCACTATGATCACAAAAATTAGTTATTAAGGGAATGATTTTTTCATTTTTAACTTTGTCTACAAAAATTTTAAAATAACAAAAGGATACAAATTTGTTTTCTAGAAAATATACCTATGTATATCTAGTGAAATCATTAGCTAGGATAAATACATAAAAATTTTCCTCAATAGATCCAGTTTGTGTAGGAATGAATAAATCCATGTCTATTAACTATAAATAATTAGAAGTTGAGACTTCACTGATAGATTTAGATCTTGACATATGTTTCTTACTAGACTGATAAGGGTCATATACTTTTAAATAATAGAATCTAAGTTCCAGTAGATCCTTAACAAGTCTTTTCTTATTCAACTTAGACATGTTTCTAAGGTTATAGTGTCCTAACCTTCTATTCCATAAACAAGATTGATCTTCTTTTTCACTAAGGAAAGGTAAGTCTTTTCTCCTAAGGTCTTCTAAGTTTAGAGTGTATACATCCTCATGCTGATGGGAAGACATAATGAATTCAACCTTGAAATTTTATACTAAGTACTTATCATTTATATTATTCACAAGGTAAACTTAATCTAATTATTGATTTATTCTAATAAGGTTTCTCTTAATACCTTTAAGAAATAAAACATTTGAAATTAAAGTTATACCATAAATAATTATATTACATATAAAAAAAATCTCTCCTTGAGCATTATCTATTAAGGTAACTTTTCAACCTTTCATCTTGATGATATTTTCAAAAAGATCTTTGTTACTAGTCATATGATGGGAAGATCCACTATCCATGTACCAAATGTTTTTGTTGATGTTACTTTATTTATTTTCATGAAAACAAAAAAATTAGACTTTCGACACCGAATACTTCTTTGATATGGAAATTTCAGAAAGATTTGTTTTTTGAATCCACATTTTTTTAGAAAAATAAGACTTGTAGAAACATAGGTATTGGACTTTATTAAGGGAAAAATTATTTTTCATTTGTCCTCCACTTTAAAACATGGAGAAAAAGGAGGTATTTTTAAAAACAAATATGTTTTTACTAAAAAATGGTTTTCTCTGAGTGTACCATATTATAGAACTTGTACCATGAGGATATATTTTTTTATAAATTTCATAAATACTTTCCCTTTTAGTGTAATGTTGAAAAAAGTTTTTTTAAAAAAGAAATTTTATATTTTAGTTTTAAAAATAAAAAATTATCTTATTGAGTAATGGTTTTTTAATTGAGTTTTTAAATACTAGTTTGTAAACTATTATTTTAGGAAATTAAATTTTATAATTCTTTATAAATAATAACCTTTTTCGAAAATATATTTATAAAGATATTTAGAAAGATATGATACTTATTTGGTTAAAAAATTTATCCTTGAAATTTCTTTATCAAGTATTTTACTAACTTTTCAATTTTCAATTTCAAGGAGTTTTGAAATATGAGAAATTTCATAATATTAAGGAAGAGTATTATACTCTAATGGAGAATATTTTTTATCTAAATATTTAGAATTTTTATTATTATTGTATTTTGGATAATTTTCATTTAAAGATAAATTTTTAAAGTTTTCAGTGGTTCATACCTTATCCATATAAAAAACATTCTTTAGATTTTTTTTGAAGGAAAGCCAATATTCCTCTATCTAGAAAAATTTTTATCAAAAGAGTTATCTAATTAATCTCCTCCACTTTCACTCCAAGAGACATTTTCTTTGAGGATATTTTTTCCTTTTGGATTATAAAACCTTTTCAAATTCCTTTCAGAATTATTATCCTTCCTGTCTTTCCATTTTATCCTTGGAAAATATGGTCTAATATGTCTATATTTCTTACACTCATAACAAGTGACATCAAAATATTTATTTTTATTCATATCCTTGTTACCTTTCTGATATCAATATTGAAATAATTTCTACCAACTATATTTTTCATCCTACGAAAAATATTAGCTAGTTCATTTTCAAAATGCTCTGATGTTTCAGAATCAGATTGAATAACCAATTTCTTATTTCATGATGATCTAATAATTTTTTCTGCATATTGAGATTTATGAGGTAATTTATTCAAAAAATAAACTCTACCATTATTTTTTTCCTTATTATAATTTCTCTTGATTCTACTTTAATACTACATCAAGGTTCAAATAAGACCATCCCACGTGATATTACTAACCTTTCTTGATTCATTAATATCTATTCTCTTATATATCTATTCATTGGGTATGATATCTATGATTTTACCATTAAAAATGTCATGATATAAACTTTAATCACCAATATCTAGAAGGATATTAATAATTATCATGAATCTTTGAAGAATCTTGGAAAATGATTCACCTTGTAGTAATTCAAAACGGTGATAATTGTATCTAAGAATTTCACTCCTAGTTTCAAAAAAATTTGATGTTCCAAAGTGAGTGACTTCAATATTTTTCCAAATAATATTAGCTAATTCACATGAATAAATTTGACTATAGATGTTTCTAGTATTTGAGCAAAACAAAATATCCCTTACATTGTAATTTAATTGATATTCCAACTTTTCTTGATTAGTAAATTCTGTAACTTCCTTATCTAATATTTTTTAATCTCTTGTGATCATTACAAAATTATAAACCCCTGTGTTGATAATGAAGGTTATCATTCTATCTCTCCAATATTTATAACAATTTCTATAAAAAATTGGAGGTTTATTTGTATTTAGATGTTCTATTGATCTGAAATTTACTTATACTATCACAACCCATCCCCCGGGGCCCATTCCGTGACTACCCCAAGCCCGCCTTCCATAGGCCATGGGATAGTGACTAACACCGGAAAAGCGTAACCCTAAAATGGGAAGGCATTACCTTTAAACCTGAACAAACACCCATAGTAGAACACAAGAAGAAGAAACCACAAAGTAAATATCTATAGTAAAAGAGTGCTGAAAGTAAAGGGGGTAGAATACAAGACCAACTGGAAAAGTACAAGTACAACTAAAAAGTAAAAAAAATGGAATGTGAAAAGAAGCTCCTAGATCATGCACCACAAATCCTACTTGAAGGGTAGATACATCGCACGATCAGTAGTCCCTGCATCACGTCACACCAAATGGTCTACCTCCATGCACCATCCAGTCCTTGCTCCCCCATCCTCGGTCAATGTTGTACGTCATCTGCACAAGACACAACCAGGTGCGGGAATATCCTATGTAGGGGTGAGTATAATGATACTCAGTTGGGACCCTAAGACCCCATAGGTATTCTAAAGTTCTAGAAAGGAAAAACCAAAAAGCAAGGTATCAGCTCTACTTTGGTATATACCCATACATATACATAAGTTATTGAGATATACTCATCTCATACATGAGGGATGTATACCAAAAAGGCAACACCACGAAGTTAGAAGTACCACACAGGTAACACCACGAAGATAGTACCACAAAGGAAAAAGTACCACAGAGGTATCACCACAAAGATAATACCACGAAGGTAAAAGTACCACACATGTATCACCATGAAGATAGTACCACGAAGGTAAAATTACCACATAGGCATCACCATGAATATAGTACCACACAAGTATCACCATGAAGATAGTACCACGATTGTAAAAGTACCTCATAGGTAAAAGACTTAGTTCAAACAGAGTCTCAGCTCAAACCAGGTTTTCAGTGAAGTATAGAAGTACATATGATTTTTCACGAAGCTATATCATCTTATTATGTCACGAGGTATTGATTCTGACCATACGAAGTCTTACACACAGTGGGTCAATAGGTACTAACCACCGCAATGATCCACATAGGATACGACCCACCCGGAGTCGATAGGTACTAACCCCTGAGATTACCCATATAGAATCTGACGCACACAGGATCGGTATGCACTAACCCACAAATGATCGTTGAGCACTAACCCACACAGGATTTGACCCACAAAGGATTAGTATGTGCCGACCAACACAGGATCATTGAGTGTTGGACCACATAGGATCTGACCCACATAGGATCGGTATGCACTGACCCACACAGGATCGCTGAGCGCTGACCTCCGTATGATTTGTCTCTAACCTCTACCTCACTTCCAGCCACTCAATTCCTCACACCCGGTGCACACGAGTTCCGTAGAATCTTCCCTAGAGATATCAGTTGTACCTTGACCTAAGATCTAAAATGAGTAACCCAGGGAACCACCATGTCGTAAGGGTTCCAACGTGATAGACAGTGCATCAATCAGAGGTATGGTTAGCGAGTTATAAGCTTTTTAGTTCTGATGTCCCGGTTAGGTTCGGGTTTGATCTGACCCATCCATACTTTAAATGTATCCAAAAATCAATAGGAGTAACTCAAAAGTACCATATTTTCATAAGGGTCTTTATTCCACAGACAGTGCGTCAATCAGACGCTCGGTCTATTAGTTACACCGTTTTCCAGGAAACGGGGGTGATCACACCTCTGTTCGACCCAGATCGGTCGGGCCAGTCGGAATATTACAAATGCAATGCTTCCCAAAAGGGGTCCCAATGCCACTGACGGTGTGTCGAATAGATACCCGGTTTTTCAGTTACATATGTTTCTTTATTCAGGGACCGATTGGGTCTGGGCCCGGTCCAACTTGGTCAGACCGGCCTGATGCAACTGGTCCCTAGGTCCACCTGACCCCGCTTGGGTCCGACAGACTAAGGGATGGTCAGGTTTACTGGGTCTGTCCCAATGGGTTCAACCCGATTCGGTTTATGGTCCCAGGAAACAGTTGGCCCAGCCCGTCGGGAGAGGCTCGACCCACCCGCATTGGCCCACCAGGTCACGGGTTCGGCCCGATTTACTAGCGGGTCTAGACCAGTCCACCGGACCATGGAAAGATCAGCCAATTGGGCCAAGGTCTGTCTCGGCCCGCAAGGGGGCGGCCCTGACCGTAAGGGGGTGGCTCGCAAGGGTAGCCCAGAAAATAAAGGGGCAGCCCAAAAGGGGGAGGCTCGACCCTCAAGGGGGATGCCCAGCCCGCGGAGGGCATGGCCCGCAAGGGGCCGACCTGTCGGGTGGTGGCCCGCTGGGCAGGTGGCCCGGCCACGTGCGGTGTGACCCTCAAGGGGGTAGCCCAACCGGCATAGGGGGTGGCCCACAAGGGGGCGGCCCGGCCATGTGCAGCGCAACCAGCAAGGGGGTCCGCCATAGCCGGCACATGGGGATAGACCCCAGATTTTCCCAAAAGGTTGAAGGTCGTTTGGTCTTCTTTGCTGTAGTGGCTCCACATGGCACTCCCAGGTGGAACGCGGGACCTGCTGGAGTAGGTCCTACCGATCCATCGCGCCCTACCGATGTGTCGTCCATCTTCTTCAGCGGCGCGTGATGGCGCGCCGGTCCGCAACCCGTGTTTGGCCATTGTGTCGACCGCCTTCCCCAGGTCGCTACGGTTGATGAGTCACGACAGCCTTTTCTTACTGGCGGTGCGCAACAGCTGGCCACACCTCCTCCATGGTCGGATGGTGTCGACCACTCCGATGACCGCTGCAGCTTTATGCCATGGCCCATTTTTGCGGCGTGCTTCGACGCACTGCCTTCTTCGTAACCGTTCAGCATCGCCACGTCGGCGGTCTTCCATAGAGGCGCAAGGATAGTAAGATAGAGGAGGGTCCGAGCCATGTTCATTAATATCGCGCCCTCTTTGATTGTTTTTAATCACAAGGGATGATAAAGGGGTTCAAGAATTAATTTGAAATAAACCAGAATTTAAAACCCCAACCTCGAATCATTGGAGAAACTCCTGCGCTTAAAGGTGGGTCGGTGTTCTTCGTTCCTGTAAAAGCCTTCCAACGACATCGCTCGTACGTCATCCCTTGGTTCATGGTTCGATGTCACCTGTCACCTCCCACTGAGATCAGCTCCTTCCTCTAAGGGTTCAACGTCACAACACTTCTACAGCACATCATTGTTTGGTGAAACTGTGCTGATACCTCTCCCCAAGCTCCATATATATAAGAGAGGGTGAGGGTTATTAATGACATGGGGAATTAACGGGGACTCAGAAATTAGGAACCTTCCTAATTCCCCAGTGACACCATTACTTAGGATTAGAAGGTCAAACCATTTATTGGCTTGACACATCGCTGGCCCCATCCTCCACTTGTCCGTTGAATGATATGAAGGAAAAATAAAATAATAAAATAATTTTATTTCATTTCTTTTAAAAAAAGTAAAAAAACATAACTTTTTATCCAAACCTACTATGGTCAAAGTAAAGTCTTTTTTAAGTGAATCCCGACACTACAGATTCAACAGTTCCCTCATATTTTTAATCTGAGCACCGTTTCAAAAGTTAGAAAACGTCGCATGCACGTTTACTGAACGTACCTTAAAAAGAGTTCAATAAATTAATAACGTTCACCCTTGACCGTGCCGGTTAGGGTTAGGCTTCACCTAAAGAGAAAACACCCCAAAGAACTCAACGATACTCTCGTATTTTCAATCCGAGTTACCTTTTAGAAGTTTTTGATTTTAGAATAAAATAATTTTCACCTAATTATTTTATTTACGGTCAAAAACTAACATTCACTGGTGGCCCGCGCTGGCCAATGTTAGTATCTACCTAAAGAAAGAATACCCTCACGAGTTTTTCAGTGGTCTCATATTTTTAATCTGAGTCACCGTTCATGAGTTATAAGCATTTGAAAAATAAAATAACTTTATTTTATTATTTTATTTATGGTTATGCCATTTTTGGGTATTCTCACCGGAGGCCTGCGTCGACTAAACTTATGTCACGCCTAGGGTAAACCTGCCATCTTGAACACAACGGTGCCCTTGGATTTCTGATCCGGGAAACCATTTAAGATTTATTCCACTTTTTCAAGAAAACTACTCACATGCGCTAATTAAAGAATAACAAAATTTTGACGGATCATTTCGGGCACTCCGGGCCTCGGAATTGCACGCCGTCAGATTTCGTGGTCTTGAAATAATTACATATAATTTAAAAAAATTATACCAAAATTACGGGACATTACATTCTCCCACCTTAGGGATTTATGTCCCCGAAATCCAAAAAAAAATCAAATTAAACAAATGAGGGTACTGAGCACGAATCTAAGCCTCCCACTCCCATGTTCTCTCATGGAGGTCCCCGCGCTACTACAAAACTCACACTATAGGAATAAACCATCCACGAAGGACTCACTCCTATCGATCCTCTATCTCCATCGGGAACTCCATACAAGTGACCCCATCGTCAACATTCAACTCACCCTAGTCGATGACGAGTGATGGATCATGAACGCATCTCCTCAACTGTGACACATGGAAAACATTATGCATCTATTTCATCTGTGGGGAAAGAGATAAACAGTACGCCATCTCGTCCACTCTATTTAGAATCTAGAAAGGTCCGATGAATCTTGGAGATAACTTGCCGCCCTGGCCAAACCTCCGTAATCCTCATCGGGGTAAGACCCATAGGAGGACATGGTCTCCCAGATCGAGCTCCAAGGATCTCCATCTCCTGTCGGCATAAGACTTCTACCAGCTTTGAACAGTCTTCACTTACTAACAAGTGAGGCATCGTGATACAAACATTTCCACTGCTTCCTTCATCCCTGGCCACCAGTATTGACACCGGAGGTCCTAGTACATCTTCGCCACTCCATGATGTAGTGTTAAAGGGGATGTATGGATATCCCTCAACAAATCCTCCTGAAACATCACTGGATCCATGGTACATCCTCTTAAAATGATTACATGCTCCCCACTTTCAGAAAATTCATCAGGTTCCTATCATGAAGATATCTGAGCACGTCGAGCCTTGCAGTAAATGTCCCCACACTCTGCCACTGCTGTTGGGAACTGAAAACTCAAAACTCATGCTGCCATGAAGGTAAGACTAGCTGAATCAAGATTGATTGGCTACACACACCTATGCATGAGTTTATCCTGTGCTGCCTAGGTTTCCTTTTACACTGGCCAAAGAAAATCTCATTCCAACATTGTAGATAAACCACAACCTTTTTGAATAATAAATTCAATTCAAGTATGAATTGTGGATGACTATTACATACCCAAACTAATGTGGTAATCCCTAGATGCTTCCACCCAGATGTTTCAACTGAAACTCTCACCTCAAGGGTTAGATCGCACTGTAGGCATAGTGCAATTTTTGAGTCTCCTCCCAAAGGTATCTCTAGATGTAAGGGTCAAGTCAATAGTTTAACTGGAAACTCATGGTCTTGAAAAATATTCGTGGAAAGAAGGTAAGATTAGTTCCTATTTCTATTAATACAATAGCTAGCAGTAGACACAGACCATACCTTTAATCATTCCTAGATCCCTTGGGTCACACTCCTTAACCGCATGCAGCTACTGTCTTCACCTGTCCTCCAGCTCCCTAAGCCTAGTGGGGACTACATTGGGGTGGTGGTTGTAACATGTGTAAATGTATACCACCTCAAGATACTCTTAGAGCTCCAATTTCACATCTTCCACCCTATAAATTCATCTCTCCCTAACACTCCCTCTCCCTAAAACATTTTAAACTCCCATGTCTCTGAGACTAGCATAAGTTTCTTGCTTTTATACTACTAACATTCACTGGCTGTATTTTCTCATCCAAATAACATTCGTCCACAAAGGTTATCTCTAGCACCCTAACATAATTAGGAATGCATATATAAATAGTACTGGATGGAATGTCCCTAAGCACACCTCGCTCAGAGGTCCAAGCCCTGAAGAACAGATCATACTGTATTCATCAATTACCAAGGATGGTTGGTACGCCTTGATGAATACTCATCTACAAACTTGTCGTCCTACTGAAGATGTAGAATCTCTAGGGAACTCTCACACATTATCTATTAATGGAAAGAGACCCCCTTCTTTGAGGAAGGTTATAAATCTTATCGACAAAAAATTCTCCTCTTTGCAAGATCAGGGAAACCTAAACCCTATCATCATCCTGCTGGGCCTCATAAAATTCTCTCAAAAAGTACCTCCATCTGATTGAATGGTTCCCTGGCTAGAGGGAAACTCAACCACCTCCTCAAGATAGTCCTTAGCCGCCTTGGAATCTGTCTCTCCTTGAAACCTCAGAGGCCTCTACCACTAGAACTCATGCAACATGCTAAGTTGGTACGCACCGTCTGCCAGTGCGGCTGGTGGTAATTGCTACCCAATAGGTGCTGGTGCTTCTGGTACACCACCTGAAGGTGGAAACACATTAAGAGGGCCTTGCACTAGAGCCTCGTCGATGGGTGGGCCATCATCGCGTACTATTTCGGGAATCTTGTCCAGCTATCTACATGGCGGCATAATGATAATGAATAGGTTCCCCATGGTCATTAAGTTATACCTGGTGAGCTGACTCAAATAAAATCATAATAAATCTTTTCAAAAAGCACACACACAATCAGTGTTTTCGTGCATTGAGTTGGAAATCAGAATTCAAGGTCCTGGTGTATGGATACGTCAGCCACTGCACCAATACTGGATTCCCCAAACTGAAAACCACACTCATAACACTTAACACTATTGTCACATTGAGAAGATCCGAATCCTAGTTTTTTGGTAGAACCAACTCCTCTGATACCACTTGTCACGACCTGTCCCTAAGGGCCCATGTCGTGACTACCCCAAGCCCTCCTTCCAAAGGACAGGGGCTGGTGACTAGCACTGGAAACATGTATCCCTAAAATGGAAAGGGATTGCCTTTAAACATGTATAAACACACAAAGTAAAATGAAAGAAGAAGCAACCATAAAGTAAACTATTGTAGTAAAAGAGTGCTGAAAGTAAAGGGGGCCAAAATACAAGCCTAACTAAAAAAATACTAGTACAAATAAATAAAAAGTAAAAACAACTAAAAAGTGAAAAGCATCTCCTGGATCATCCACCACAGATGATACCTGAAGGGTAGGTACAACTCACAATCAGTAGTCCCTACGCCACGTCAGGCCTAATGGTCCACTTCCATGCATCGTCCAGTCCTTTCTCCCTCAGCCTCAATCTATTTTGTACGTCATCTGCACAAGACACAACTACACGTGGGAGAAGCCCATGTAGGGGCGAGTATAAAAATACTCAGTAGGGACCTCGGGACCCCATATGTCTCCTAAATTTCCACAAAAAAGACCACAAATCAAGACATCAACTATAATTAGGTATGTAACCAGACATATACCTAAGTTATCGAGACATACTCATCTCATGCACGACGGAAGTATACCACAAAGGTAACACCAAAAAGGTCGAATTACCACACAGGTAACACCACGAAGATAGTACTATGAAGGTAAAAGTACCACACATGTATCACCATGAAGATAGTATCATGAAGGTAAAAGTACCACACAGGTATCACCACAAAGATAGTACCACGAAGGTAAAAGTACAACACATGTATCACCATGAAGATTATACCACGAAGGTAAAAATACCACAGAGGTATCACCACAAAGATAGTTCCACAAAGGTAAAAGTACCACATAGGTAAAAGACATAGTTCAAATAGAGTCTCAGCTCAAACCAGGTTTTTAGTGATGTATAGAAGTACAGATGATTTTTCATGAAGCTAGATCATCTTATTCGGTTTGGAGGCACTAATTCTAACCATACAGAGTCTGACCCACATAGGATCAATAGGTACTAATCCCCGCAATGATCCACATAGATTCTGACCTGCCCATAGTTGATAGGTACTAACACCCCCAATGACCACACAGGATCTGACCCACACACGATCGATATGCACTGACCCACACAGGATCAATGAGCGCTGACCCACATAGAATCTAACCCACCCAGGATCGGTATGCGCTAACCCACATAGGATCTCTGAGCGCTAATTCACACAGGATCGGTATGTGATGACCTTCTCAAGATTGTTGAGCACTGAAATCCGTAGGATTTGTCTCCAACCTCCGCCTAACTGCCGTCCACTGGATTCCTCGCAACCGGTGCACTCGAGTTCCATAAAATCTACCATCGAGATATTGTTCATACCTCAAAAAACACTAAGCTTTGCAAAAGAGTAACCCAAATAACCACCATTTCATATTGGTTCCAACGCGACTAAAGGTGCGTCAATTGGATTTTCGGTCTGTGATTTATAAGCATTTTTGTTCCAAGGGCCCGGTTGGATTCAGATTCGATCCAACCCGGTTGTACTCCAACTATCTCCAAAACTCAAGAGAATTAACTCAAAAGGACCGCCTTGTCACAAGGGTCTTTATTCCATAGAAGGCATGTTAATCAGACACCCATTCTGTTAGTTACACCCCTTTACATGAAATGGGGGTGATCGCACCTCGGTCTGGCTCGGCTCGGTCGAGCCAGCCGGAATATTCCAAAGGGGCTGCTTCCCAAAAGGGGTCCCAACGCCACTAACGGTGTGTCAAACGGGTACCCAGTTTGTCAGTTATAGGCATTTCTTTATTTGGGGACCGGTTGGGTCTAGGCCCGGTCCGACTTGGTCAGACCGGCCCGACGCAACGGGTCCCAGGGTCCACCTGACCCCTCTCGGTTCTAACCCAATAAGGGTCGGCCCGGTTTACTAGGTCCGTCCTATAGGTGTTGTCCCAGTTCAGTTCATGGGCCCCGGCCACGGTTGGCTCGGCCCGTCGGGTGGGGCTTGGCCCACCCACGTTGGCCCACCGGGTCGTGGGTTTGGCCCAATTTACAGGCGGGTCAGGCCCACTAGGTCGCGGGTCCAGGCCAGTCCGCTGGACCACGGCAGGCTTGGCCCACTGGGGCGAGGTCTGTCTCAGCCCACAAGGGGGTGGATCGACCTGTAAGGGGGCGGCCCGCAAGGGCGGCCTGACCCGAAAAGCGACGGCTCGCAAAGGGCGGCCCGCAAGGGGGTGGCCTGACCTGCATGGGGGCGGCCCGACCTGCATAGGGTGTGGACCGCTGGGCAGGTGGACCGGCCGCGTGCGGCGCAACCCGCAAGGGGGCGACCCGACCCACGGTGGGTGCGGCCCGCAAGGGGGCGGCCTGCAGGGCGGTGGCCTAGCTGCGTGCAGCGCACCCTGAAAGGGGTGCTTTCCTAGCCGCCACTGGGGGATCGACCCCCGGTTTTCCCAAACGGCCGAAGGACATTTGGTCTTATTCACAGCGGCGGCGCCGGGTGGCACATGGGACCCGCTGAAGCGGGTCCTGCCGATCCGTCGCGGCCGACCGTCTTCTCCAGCAGCGCGCGACAACACGCCGCTCCGCCACCCGCGATTGGTCAGTATGCCAGTCGCCTTCCTCCAATTACCGCGGCTGATGAGCTGTGACCCCCTTTGCTCACCGACGATGCGCGACGACGCACTACACCTCCTCCACAGCTGGCCAGTGTTGGCTACTCCGATGACCATCATAGCTTTGTGTTGCAGCTTCTTTGTGTGGCGTGCGTCGACGCAGTGCCTTCTTTATAGCCATTTGGTGCCACCACACATACAGTCATCCATGAAGGCACAAGGATATCAAGATAACGGAGGGTCTGGGCCATGTTCGTTAAGCCCGTGCCCTCTGCGTATCTCTTAATCACAAGGGTGGATAAAGGGGTTTAAGAATTCATTTTAAATAACCAAGAATTTAAAACCCCTACCACGAATCATTAGAGAAATTCCCGCTCTTGAAGGTGGGCCAGTGTTCTTCATTCCCACAACAGGCTTCTAACGACATCGCTCGTACGCCGTCCTCTAGTTCATAGTTTAGTGTCACCCATCACCTATCGCTGGGATCAGCTCCACACTCTAAGGGTTTGGCGTCATAACACTCCTTCATCGCTTTTTTTCTTGGTGAAGCTGTGCCGATACCCCTACCCAAGATCCATATATATAGGAGAGGGGGAGGGTAAGTAACGATTTGGTGAATTAATGGGGGATCATAAATTAGGAACCTTCATAATTACCCAATGATGTCATTACTTAGGATTGTCAGGTGAAGCCATTTATTGGCTTGACACATTGTTGGCCCCACACTCCGCTTGTCTGTTGGAGGATAAGAAAGAAAAATAAAATAATAAAATTATTTCATTTCAGTTCTTTTAAAAAAGTCACAAATCTTAACTTTTTCTCCAGACCTATTATGGTCAAATTAAAGTCTCCCTTAAGAGAATCCTAGAACTTCAGATTCAACGGTGGCCTCCAATTTTTAATCTGAGCACCGATGCAAAAGTTATAAAATGTCGCCCGCACTTTTACTGAACGTACCATAAAAAAGTTCAATAAATTAATAACGTTCACCCTCAACTCACTCCGGTTAAGGTTAGCCTCTGCATAACGAGAACACACCCAAAATAACTCAGCGGTAATCTTAGATTTTCAATCCATCTTATGGTTTAGAAGTTATGGATTTTATAATAAAATAATTGTATCTTAATTATTTTATTTACGGCAAAAAACTAACCTTCACTAGTTTCCCACACCGACCAATATTAGTATCTTCCTAAAGAAATAATTCCATTGCAATTTCATCGATGGTATCAGATATTCAATCCGAGTCACCACTCGTGAGTTATACACATTTAAAAAATAAAATAACTTTATTTAATTAATTTATTTACAGTTATGCCATTTACAGGTTTTCTCACCAGAGACCTAAGCCGACTAAACATATGTCGTGCTTAGGGTAAAACCACCGTCCTGAATTCAATGGTGCTCTTAGATTTATGATCTAGGAAACTGCTTAAGAGTTATTAAACTTTTTCAAAAAAAACTGCTTGCTGGCGTTAATTAAAGAATAACAAAATTTCGACGGATCATTCCAGGCACTTCGGGCCTTAGAATCGTGTGCCGTCAGATTTCACGATCTCGAAATAATTACATATAATTAAAAACAAAATTATACATTAGTTATGGGGAATTAAATTCTCCCCACCTTAGGGATTTACATCCTTGAAACCCAAAACGAAGGGAAATCAAACAAATAAGGGTATTGAGCACGAATCTAAGCCTCCCGCTCCCATGAGCTCTCCCGGAGGTCTCTGTGTGGCCACCGAACTCGCAACAAAGGGATAGACCTTCCACAAAGGACTCTCTCTTATTGATCCTCTATCTCTATTGGGAACTTCATAAAATTCACCCTATCGTCAAAGTTCAACTCGCCCTAGTCGATGACGTGCGATGGATCATGCACGCATGTCCTCAACTGTGACACATGGAAAACGTTATGCACTTGATGCATTTATGGGGAAAGAGATAGACAGTATGCCACCTCTCCCACTCTACTAAGAATCTAGAAATGTCTGATGAACCTTAGAGATAGCTTATCTCCCCGGCCAAACCTCTATAATCCTCATCGGGGTAGGACCCGTAGGAGGATATGGTCTCCCTTCTCGAGCTCCAAGTATCTTCATCTCCTATCGGCATAAGAATTCTTCCAGCTTTGAACAGTCTTCACTTACTAACAAGTGAGGCATCATGATACAAACTCTTCCACTGCTCCATTCATCCCTGGCGACCAGTACTGAAACCATAGGTCCTGGTACATCTTTGTCATTCTAGGATGTATCGTTAAAGGGGATGTATGGATATCCTTCAACACCTCCTACCAAAGCGTCACTGGTACCATTTTGCATCCTCTGAAGAAGATGATGTGCTCCCCACCGTCAGAAAATCCATTAGTTGCCTATCCTAAGGATATCTAAGCACATCAAGCCTTGCAATAAAAGTCCCCACACTCTTCCACTCCTGTTAGGAACTGAAAACTCAAAAATACTACTGCCACGAGGGTAAGACTGGACGAATCAAGAGTGATCGACTGCACCCTCCTATGCATGAGTTTGTCCTGTGCTGCCTAGGTTTCCTTTTTTTCCAACCAAGGAAATCCCATTCCAATGTTGTAGATAAACCACAAACTTTTTGCCTAATATAGTCAATTTGAGTATGAACTGTGGATAACTAGTCCATATCTAAACTAACGTCGTAAGGACTCAACGCTTCCACCAAGAGGTTCCAACCGAAACTCTCACCTCAAGGGTTAGATCACACCATTGGCATAGTGTGATTTTTGAGTCTCCTACCAAAGGTATCTCTAGACGTAAGGGTCAAGTCAACGGTTTAACTGGAAAATCTAGGTATTGAACAAGATTTGTGGAAAGAAGGAATGATTATTTCATATGTATATTAATACGGTAACTAGTAGTAGACACATACCGTACCTTTAATCATTCTTATAGCCCTTAGGTCACACTCCTTGACCACATGCAGCTAATCCCTTCTCCTGTTTTCCAGCTCCCTAACCCTAGTAGGGACCACTTTGGGGTTGTGGTTGTAACATGTCGAAATGTATACCACGTCATGATGGTCTCCTAGCTCTACTTCCACATCTTCCACCCTACAGATTAATCTGTCTCTAACACTCCCTCTCCCTGAAACATTTTAAACACCCAAGTCTTTAAGTGTAGCATCGGTTTACTGCTTTCATACTACTAACATTCATTGTCTGTATTCACTCAAGAAAAGAACATTCATCCACAAAGGTTCTATTTAGAACCCTAACGTAAGTAGGAATACATATAGAAATATTACTGGATGGAATGTCCCTAAACAAACCTTTCTCGGAGGTCTGAGACCTAATGCACTGATCAAAGTGTATTCATCAAGTAACTTGGATGGTAGGTATGCCTTGATGAATACTCAGCTACTGATATGTCATCCTGTTGAAGCTATAGAATCTCTAGAGAGCTCTAATCCCTTACATATTTATGTGAAGTGACCCCCTTCTTTGAGGAAAGTTATCAAGCTTGTCCATTAAAAAGTCACCACTTTTCAAGATCAGGGAAACAAAAACCCTGTCATCATCCTGTTGAGCCTCATATAAGGCTCTCTATTAGGACCTCCATCTGATCGAATGGTGCCCTAACTAGATGGAAACTCGACCACCTCCTCATGACAGTCTTCATCCTTCTTCGAATCTCTCTCACCTCAAAACCTCAGAGGCCTCTACCACTGGAACTCATTTAAAGTGCTCAGCCGGAATGCACCGTATGCTAGTGTAGCAAGTGGTAACAGCTTCCCAATAGGTGGTGGTGTAGCTAGTACACCACCCGAAGGTGCCAACACAGTAAGAGGGCCATGCACTGGAGCCTCTTCGCTTGGTGGGCCATCATCATGTACTCATTCGGGAATCCTAGCTGGTTGTATACGTGGTAAAAATCTAATAAGGAATATCTGCGCAACAGTTATTAAGTTATACCTGGTGAGCTGACTCAAAGAAAATCAAAAGAGAAACTTTTCAGAAAAAACACACGCAATCCGTGTTTTCATGCACTATGTCAGAAATCAAAATTCAGGGTCCTGGTGTATGGATATGTTAGTCGCCGCACCTACACTAGATTCCCCAAACTAAAAACCAGACTCATTACACTTTACACTATTGACAAATTGAAAAGACCATAATCCTAGTTATTCTGTAGAACCAACTTCTCTAATACCATTTTTCATGACCCGTCCCCTAGGGCCCATGCCGTGAATACCCCAATAACACCTTCCATAGGCTTGGGGCTAGTGACCAGCACTAAAAATTCATATCCCTAAAATGGGAAGGCATCACCTTTAAACCTGTACAAACACACAAAGTAGAATGCAATAAGAAGCAACCACAAAGTAAACTGCTATAGTAAAATAGTGTTGAAAGTAAAGGGGGTCGGAATACAAGCCCAAATGGAAATGTACATGTACAACGGAAAAGTAAAAACAACTTAAAAGTGAAAAGTAGATCTTGGATCGTCCACCACAGATCCTACCTAAAGGGAAGGTACAACTCACAGTCAGTAGTCCCTACGTCACGTCATGCCAAATGGTCCACCTCCAAGCACTTTCCAGTCCTTTCTCCCTCGACCTCGATCAATGTTATACATCATATGCACAAGACACAACTAGTTGAGGGAGAATCCCATGCAGGGGTGAGTATAACGATACTCAGTAGGGACCTCAAGACCTCGTAGGTCTCCTAAAGTTCCATAAAGGAAAAAAGGAAAAGGAAGTCATCAAATCTACTTTGGTATATACCCATACATATACCTAAGATATCGAGATATATTGATCTCATAAACGAGATAAGTATACCACATAGGTAACACCATAAATGTGTAAGTACCACATAGGTAACACCACGAAGATAATACCACAAAGGTAAAAGTACAACATAGGTATCACCATGAAGATATTAACATGAAGGTAAAAGTACCACACATGTATCACCACGAAGATAGTACCACGAAGGTAAAAGTACCACATAGGTATCACCACGAAGATAGTACCATGAAGGTAAAATTACCACACACGTATCATCACGAAGATAATACCACAAAGGTAAATTTACCACACATATAAAAGACTTAGTTCAAACAAGGTCTCAGCAAAAAATAGGTTTTTAGTGAAGTATAGAAGTACAAATGATCATCCGCAAAGTTAGATCATCCTATTCTGTCAAGAAAATCTTCTTCTATCCATACAGAGTTTTACCCACATAGGATCAATAGGTACTAACCCCCGCAATGATCCACACAGAATCCGACCCGCCCAGAGTCGATAGTTACTAACCCCCGTAATGACCCACATAGGATCTAACCCACATAGGATCAGTATGAACTGACCCAATCAGGATCACTGAGCACTGACCCAGACAAGAATATAACATATCAATCAATGGTTTCAAATAAACATCAATATTATTTTTCAAATGTCCTAGAATTAATACGGTTAAAAAGATAAAGGGCTCCTTCATCAATATCCATGGATGTAAATTGTACGGAGTTATAAAGATAGGACAACATGAATAATGAATACCATAAGAACCAAATGGATAGAAAAAATTAGTAGAAAGACCCAATTGCAGATTTCGGGATTCTAAAGAAAAAGACGGATGTAGTTGGTCAAAATGTTTCCATTAATCTCTATCAGATGGGTGATTCAAGCTTTTGTTGGTTGAAATCTTGGTTTTGTGTCATGGAATCACTGACACTGTGTTTTAAGACATAAACAAACGTTTAAACCTGGGTGTAAGGGGAAAATATATCAACTGTTTCACAAGAATCGATATAGACTTCCCCAATTGAGCTTCTTTATACCTCAGTTGTCCCCATGTCGGACAGCTATCCAATGAATCATTTTTACCTCAATATAAGATGCAATAATTTTCACGTGCATGAATATTTCGATAAGTAAGGCCCATATTACGAACCGGCCTATTGCTCTCATAATAATTTGCAGGAAACACATTTCCTTCAGGTAACACTCTTTAAACCATATAAAATATCTAATAAAAATAGTTGTTCGCTATTGTATTATCTAATTTAATAGCCATAAATTTTACAACCGCTTCTAATTTGATTATCTTGAAACCAGGATATAATGAATCCCCAGTAGACCTCAACAACTCATAAAAGTTGGATGGTGCCAACTTAAGAGTTAAATCAATAACATCCTGAGTTTCAGTTTGTTGAAAAAATGGACCTACAACATCATGTACAAAATTTTGAAACTGTGATCGATCCAGAATCTAGTTATTAGTATCTTCTATGGAACTACGTTTATCATGTTGATACCAAAAAACATAATCTGGTTGAAAACCAAACCACAAGAGATGAACCCCAACCTTGTCAAATGTTTCAAAAGTTCTTAGTGCACATTTTTTTATAAGGATACTTAATTGTGCCTTATGAAACAAATTCTGGTTTTGATGATGCAAATGATAAAAAATCTTCATCACCCTCAATATATATAGGATTTAAACCAAAACTGTTTGAATTTATATGCTGATTTATCAAAGCGTGGTCATCTAATAATGACTGTTGTCGACTTCCTTGTTCCATATTTTTCTACAATATATAAAATCATTACTGTTTCTGAATAGTTTGAAATTAGAAAATCCCTATCCAAAAAAGAAGATAAATAATTACAACTACTTCTTAATAATTACCATTAATTATGGGTGACACAATTTCCATTGGATTTACGACTACTCTTTTGTCTAATGGCTCATTTACTTGAAACTTTCTCAAATTGAAATCACAACGAAGAATCTACTCAGAGGTATGCTTATTCATTCTCATGAATATAAGAATGCATAAGATTTCATCTGATCAGATTCTACTTTGTGATTTTAGTCTGGAAAATATGAAAGTAAATGAGACGTCAGACAAAAGAGCCCCCTTTTTGTCGATGGATCTTCTTCAAGCAATTATCACCGCTTGAAAACATTATGAAAAAATGTGGTCCTATGAATGCATATTCAAACTCATGCATACGAGATTAGATATGCATATGTAGAAGCATACTTTTCATAATGTTTGGACTTAGTGAGAGTTGAAAGGAGAAGAGTCATTCAACAAAAGGAGTGTCGTCAATCCACTAAAAATTGTGCCAAGTTATTACAATTTAATACAATTAATTTTATTGCTAATTATTGCTAATTATTGCTAATTATTGATAATTGTTGATAACTATTTCTAGTAATTGTAATTTATTGTTAATTATTGCAATTAATTGCTAATTATTGCTAATTATCACTAATTATTTCTAATTATTTCTATTTATTGCAATTTATTTCAATTTATTGCTATTAATTGCTATTAAATGCTATTTATTGCTAATTATTAGTAATTATTAGAATTTATTAGTATTTATGGCTAATTATTGCTAATTATTTCTATTTATTACTAATTAATACTCACTATTAATAGTTATTATTTATTATTACAAATTATTACAAATTATTACAAATTATTACTAATTATTACTATTTATTACTAATTATTACTAATTATTACTATTTATTACTATTTATTGCCATTTATTACTATTTATGACTATTTATTACTATTTATTACAATTTATTACAATTTATTACAATTTATTTCTATTTATTACTATTTTTTAGTATTTATTACTATTTATTACTATTTATTACTATTTATCTCTATTTAATAGTATTTATTACTATTTATTAGTATTTATTTCTATTTATTACTATTTATTACTATTTACTACTATTTATTAGTATTTATTACTAATTATTACTATTTATTGGTATTTATTATTATTTATTAGTATTTATTAGTATTTATTTCTATTTATTACTATTTATTACTAAATATTACTATTTATTACTATTTATAACTAAATATTACAATTTATTACTATTTATTACTAATTATTATTAATTATTACTAATTATTACTAATTATTACTAATTATTACTAATTATTACTATTTATAATTAATTTTTACTAATTTTTACTAATTATTAGTAATTATTACTAATTATTACTATTTATTACTATTTATTACTATTTATTACTATTTATTACTACTTATTAGTATTTATTAGTATTTATTACTATTTATTACTAATTATTACTAATTATTACAAATTATTTCTAATTATTACAAATTATTACTACTTATTAATAATTATTAATAATTATTACTAATTATTACCAATTATTACTAATTATTAATAATTATTACTATTTATTAATATTTATTAGTATTCACTAGTATTTATTACTATTTATTTGTATTTATTACTATTTATTAGTATTTATTAGTATTTATTACTATTTATTAGTATTTATTTATATTTATTAGTATTTATTAGTATTTATTAGTATTTATTAGTATTTATTTCTATTTATTAGTATTTATTTATATTTATTACTAATTATTAGTAATTATTACTATTTATTAATATTTATTAATATTTATTAGTATTTATTAGTATTAATTAGTGTTTATTATTATTTATTACTATTTATTACTATTTATTAGTATTTATGAATATTTATTAGTATTTATTTCTACTTTTTAGAAATTATTTTTATTTATTACTATTTATTTCTATTTATTACTTTTTATTTTTATTTATTAGTATGTATTACTATTTATTGCTATTTTTTTTGTATTTATTAGTATTTATTGGTATTTATTCATATTTATTAGTAATTTTTACAAATTATTACTATTTATTACTAATTATTGCCATTTATTAGTATTTATTACTATTTATTAGTATTTATTACTATTAATTAGTATTTTTATTACTAATTATTAGTATTTATTACTAATTATTAGTATTTATTACTATTTATTACTAATTATTTCTATTTATTAGTATTTATTTGTATTTATTACTATTTATTAGTATTTATTACTAATTATTACTAATTAATACTATTTATTACTAATTGTTAATATTTATTACTATTTTTTCTAATTATTACTAATTACTGTTAATTACTATTAATTACTGAAAAATACAGCTAGTAATTACTAATTACTGATAATTATTATATACATTACTAATTATCGTTAATAAAGATTAATTATTACTAATTACTAATAAATGATACTAATAATTTAATTTTGTTATTACAAATAAATACCGATGACAAAACAATTTAAATCTTACTTAGTTACAACTAATCAACAATAATTAAAATTGATATAGAGAAAGGAAATAAATACTAAATTAAATAAAACATAAATACATTTAAACTTGATCTCTTATAATTGTAGGTGGCTTCACAACTTCTTCGTAAAAAAAGAGTTAACTCTCAAAAAATTTCACTCTAAAATTTGTGTTTACAAAAGTAGAGGAACAAGAAATTCGGGCAAAGAGAAGAAAAAAAGAGGGGGGTATATATAGGTTAGATTAGTTGCAACGAGACTTTTTGCGATGAAAATATCATCGCAAAAAGTACTTTTTGTGACGGGGCACATCGCAAATACCTTTGGCCGCATTAATTAACGTCGGTGGTTAAAAGGTTATTTGCGATGGGGCCCATCGCAAAAAGTGACCTGCTGACACACTTTTTGCGACGGGACAACATCCCGTTGTAAATATGTGTTTATCGCCGCTGGTTATTTGTGACGGGTCCCGTCGCAAATACCCTTCGAGGGTCGAACTAGTTGTGACAGGGGATCCCCCCATCACAACTAGGTCTTACCGCCTCCTGGCATTTGCGATGGGATGCGCCAACCCGTCGCATATAATCTATCACGCGGTTTGGTGCGCAAAACGCGCCAATCCGCGCGTAACTTTTTTGCGATAGGGCGCCTATTCCCATTGCAAATAACCCTTCGCAAATAATGGTTTTTCCCGTAGTGACAGGATCGCTAAGCACTGACCTTCGTATGATCTGTCTCCAACATCTGCCTCATTGTCATCCAATGGATTCCTCACACCCGTTGCACTCGAGTTCCATAGAATCTACCATCGAGATATAGGTCGTACCACGAACACCACTAAGCTCTGCAAATGAGTAACCCAAAGAACCGACATGTCACAAGGGTTCCAACGCGGTAGATGGGGCATCAATCGGACGCCCAGTCTGTGAGTTATAATCGTTTTAGTTCTGAGGGCCCAGTTGGATTCGAATTCGATCCAACCCGGCTGTACTTCAACTGTCTCCAAAATTCAAGAGGAGTAACTCAAAAGGACCACCTTGTCACAAGGGTCTTTATTCGACAAACGGTGCATCAATCGGATGCTAGATCTGTTAGTTACACCACTTTTCATGAAAACGGGGGTGATCGCACCTCAGTTCAGCCCATCTTGGTCGGGCCAGCCGGAATATTCCAAAGGGACCACTTCCGAAAAGGTGTCCCAACACCACTGACGGTGTGTCGAACAGACACTTGGTTTGTCAGTTATGGGCGTTACTGTATTCGGGGACCAGTTGGGTCTGGGCCCGGTCGGACTCGATCAGACCGGCCTGACGCAACGGGTCTTGGGGTCCACCCGACCCCACTCAGGTCCAAACCACTAAGGGTCGGCCTAGTTCACTAGGTCCAACCAGTCAGGGTTGGCCAGGTTCGGTTCGCGGGCCCGGGCCACTGTTCGCTCGGCCCGTCGGGTGTGGCGTAGCCCACCCGCATTGGCCCACCGGGTCATGGGTTCGGCTCGATTTGTTGGCGGGTTTGGGCTGCTGGGCCGCAGGTCCGGCCCAAAATGGGATGGATCACAAAGGCTGGCCTGACCCGTAAGGGGGCAGCCCGGCTCGCCGCGTAGGGTGCGACACACAAGGGGGCGGGCTGGTCGTGGGCGGTGCGACCTGCAAGGGGGCGAATCGGCCCGCGCAGGGCGCAACCCGCAAGGGGGCGGCCCGCTGGGCGGCGGCCCACTGGGCGGTGGCTCAGCTGCGTGCGACATGACCCGCAAGGGGGGTCCACCCTAGCCGCCACCGGGGGAGCGACCCCCGGTTTTCCAAAACGGCCGAAGGCCGTTCGGTCGTCTTCGCAGCGACGGCCCCACGTGGCGGTGCCAGGTGGCCCGTGAGACCCGATGTAGCGGGTCCTACCGATTCGTCGTGGATGGTCATCTTCTCTAGCAGCGCGTAACGGCGCACCACTCCTCCACCCGCGGCTGGTCGGTGTGCCAGCCGCCTTCCTCCAGTCACCGTGGCTGACGAGCCATGACCCCCTTTGCTCACCGTCGGCGTGCGACGGCGCACCGCACCTCCTCCGCTGCCGGCCGGTGTCGACCGATCCGATGATCGCCACAAATTTGTGCCGCGACAACTTCATGCGGCGTGCGCCAACACACTGCCTTCTTCGTAGCCGGTCAGTGCCGCCGCGCCAGCGGTCTTCCACAGAGGCGCATGGATAGAAATATAGCAGAGGTTTCAAGCCATGTTCATTAAGCCTGCTCCCTCCGCGTTAGCTCATAATCACAAGGGAGGATAATGGGGTTCAAGAATTCATTAAAATAAATAAGAATTTAAAACCCCCACCTCGAATCGTCAGAGAAAAGCCCGCACTTAAAGGCAGATCTATGTTCTTTGTTCCCGCAATAGGCTTCCAATGAAGCCACTCATACGTCATCCTTCAATTTGTGGTTCGGTGTCACCCGTCACCTCCTGCTGGGATCAACTCCATCCTCTAAGGGTTCAGCATCACAACACTCCTTCAGCACTTCATTGTTTGGTGAAGCTGTGCCGATAACCCACCCTAAGCTCCATATATTGAGGAGAGGGGGAGGGTAAGCAATGAATTAAAGATGCAATGGGGGCTCGTAAAATAAGAACCTTCCTGATTCCCCAATGACGTCGTTACATAGGATTGACAGGTCAAACCATTTATTGGTTTGAAACATTGCTGGCCCCACACTCCGCTTGTCCGTTGGAGGATATGATTGAAAAATAAAATAATAAAATAATTTTATTTCATTTTTTTAAAAGTCACAAAACACAAATCTTTATCTAGAAATACTATGGTCAAAGTAAAGTCTCTCGCAAGCGAATCCCGGTGCCACGGATTCAATGTTACCCTCAGATTTTTAATCCGAGCACCGGTTCAAAAGTTAGAAAATGCTGCATGCACGTTTACTGAACGTACCTTAAAAAAGTTCAATAAATTAATAACGTTCACCCTCGACCCATGCTGGTTGGAGTTAGGCTCCGACTAAGGAGAACACAGCCCAATTAACCCAATGGTACTCTTAGATTTTCAATCCGAGTTACCATTTAGAAGTTATGAATTTTACAATAAAATAATTGTCACTTAATTATTTTATTTACGGCCAAAAACTAACTTTCACTGGTGGCCCGCGCCGACCAATGTTAGTATCTTCCTAGTAAAATCATACCCTCCCGAGTTTAGCGGTGGTCTCAAAATTTTAATCCGAGTCACCTTTTGTGAGTTATAAGAATTTGAAATATAAAATAACTTTATTTAATTTTTTTATTTACGGTTATACCATTTTCATGTTTTCTCACCGGAGGCCTGCGTTGACAAAACTTATGTTGTTCCTAGGGTAAACCCGCCACCCTGAATGCAACAGTGCATTTAGATTTCTGATTTGGGAAACCGTTTAAGAGTAATTCCACTTTTTGAGGAAAACTGCTTACGTGTGCTAGTTAAAGCTTGACAAAACTTCGACGGATCATTCTGGGTAGTCCAGGCCTCGGAATCGCACGCCGTTAGATTTAGCGGTCTCAAAATAATTCCATATAATTTAGAAAAATTACATGGAAATTTCAGGACATTACATCTACCATATTTCAAAAAATATAAAGAATTTTTTTCCCACAATACACGTTAGTGTAACAAATACTTATAAAAATGATTATAATAAAATTTAACTAACTTTAAATAGTAAAGAGAACAAATATTTTTTCAAGTATTTAAGTAGGGTAAACCATGTTTGATACCAATTTTTGTATTAGTATATATGAATTATACTTATTAGGATTGAGGAGTATATTCAAGATGGACTATATTACAAGAGGGGGGGGGAATTGTAGTTTTAAAAATTTAAGTTTAAAAGTATTTAAACAAAAACAATTCACTAAATACCCTTTAAGTACATGAAAATTGGATTCAGAATTGGTCCTAATTTTTATTATAAGTGTATCATAGTCGGGTCAATTATGATATGTTATTTACCATAGGCCGTAATCACAAATGATTAAATCTTTACAATATAAAACCCTAATCACAGTAGTTTCAATTATGTCAGAGTATACAGAAGAATGTAATTCGTTATGATTTATCTAAAAAGTATATAAAATCATAATTAGAGTAATATCATATTCATAGATAAATCAATTTAACTAGAGTAATACAATCGTGTCGCAATCAAAGCTATTACGATAAACAAGATACAAATGGAAAATAAATATAAAAAGTATAAATTTATATTGTATACAGAAGAAATAAATGAATTAGAAGAAAAAAAGTAATTCAAATGACTATACTTCTTTTAACCCAAAGATCAGGGTATCCAATATCCTAGGATAAAGATTCCCTTGTTTTATACATACAAGAAAGTCTGACTTTCCTTGGTAAGGAAATCAATCGATATGATGATTGCCTTCTCTGTTTGACTAATCTCAGTAGATATCAATCCAATAAATCATATTTTGTCACACTATCCCCATGTTCCCTTGATCAATACGTTGATAAGATTCTCTATATTTATAGCCTCATAATTACTTGATCATATTCACACAATAGGACACAAAAACTATTCAAAAACATTCTAATGGAGACAACCCAAATAGAGATTCCTTTAAAATAGAAAAACTCTAAACAATTACAAAAGTCTAAGAACAAGTTGGTCACGATTTTGATAAATTTTAGAGTTCTCACATAATAGTATGTTTGGAAAAGAATGCACAATGTGTCAAGTTCATTTTTTTGAATGATTTGGTAGTTATAGGAGATCTTCCAATGACCATCTTGATACTCCAATGGTCATATTTTATCCAGGTTTGTCACAAGGTCATGGACACTGAGAAATTGACAGCTCATATCTTTTTGGCATAACAGAATGTTCAACGTCATATTGAATTTACACCATAATAGTGTAAAAGATGTTCTAATATTATAGAAAATAGTTTTATGTATTTATATTTTTATCTTTAGTCAATCCAATGAATATTTCTTTAATATATAATTATGATGATATTTTTGAACGTGGATCCAATATTTACCAGTTTTAATGTAACAACCTAAACAATTATCAATGCAATTTCTCCCTTCTTGTAGTAATGTAATGATCATATAAAATCACATTATGAAACAAAATGCCACATAATTCTTAAATTAACTAATATGCAACCTTTAAACATAAATTTTCAACTTATGTGTTTTGAATTTCGAAACTCTGACATACACGGTTGCGACCAGTAAGATGTTTGGAGTCCGATAGGGAAAACTGAATTTTCAGTAAATAGTAACCTAAACTTATGAAGAGTAAACTACCGATAAAAATATTAATTGGACCCATAAGAATATTAAATCTTCCAAAATAATAGTAATCTCACCCATGAATGTATAAATAAAATTTAGGCATCTTATAAATGACAATATGACCATAGTAAAAGTATTGGTATTTTTGTAAGTCATAGATAATTAATTAATTTAAAATAAAATTTATTTTCCTAAAATGTGTTCATATATTAAAAATTTTATGTATTTCGGTTTTAAAATAATTTTATAAGACCTTATGTAATTTTTGAAAGCTTTATAAAATCAGTTTTAATTTTAAAATCGGTATTTTTCAAGAAAGTTATGATTTTAATTTAAAATTAAAATGTTCATATTTAGAGAATTATTTTAGAAAAATGGAGTCCATTTTAGAATTCTACACATTGAAAAGGGGTTAGGGTGAATGTTTGTAATTTTGCTGAAATACTTTAATTTTTGGGAATAGTAAAATTCAATAATTTACAAAATATGATAAATAAATAAATTTATGCATCATGATTGAGTCATGGATGATGTAAATGGCCTCTAGTTTTAACTCACATGAACTTATTCTTATTTTTAGTCATAATAATCCTCATTATTTCTTGTCTTGTGGATAAATAATAAATTAATGAATATAATATTAAGAAAACCCTCCTCCCATAAACTATAAATACCACCCATCACTCCCTCATTTCTTCAAACCTATCAATCTTAATGAATTAAATACATTCTTCCCAAATATCCCCCAAGATCCTTCCCTACACCCATCATCCCTTTTTTTCCTCAAAATACCAAATACACTTCCCTAAAGAGGCCCTCAAATGAGATAAACTCAAGAGGTAAATTCCTCTTTCTGATTCTTTTATTTTCTTTCAAGTTCCTTTATTTGATTTTTATTTCCTCTCCTACTTCAACCCAAATGGTATAATAACTCCAGTAACATAATTTTACATGAATTATATTACGATAATGGGATAGTTCTTCATAATCTCACCTCCTCTCTCCTTTTATACTATAAATGAAAACACCATCCCAGATGTGTTAATTTATCATATTCAAGGACGACATGTTTTCAATTTGAATTAAAATATTATATACTGGTAATTAAACCATTATAATTTCTGAAATAGATCATAATATATTTATTTTATATTATATTATGTTTTTTAATCCTTATAAACTCATGTACAAAATAATATTAAAAAACAAGTTCATTATGAGCAAAACTGCCAAATTAATCGAAGCGTTTATCATTAAAATTTTATCTAATGATTCATCCTCATGGTATATAAAAAAATTCATTATAATATCATTTTTATATATATAATTTCACTAATAATATATATTTAAAATTCTGGATGTTTAACCACATTTCAAATGAACATCCATTCATGAATACAACTGAACTGTTCATAAAAGCTAAGAAAATTAACATTCCTGAACAATGAATTTAATCTCTATAACTCATAAAAAAGTCCATAAAAGAACTTAATAAAACTATAATGAATAAAATTAATGTATTAAATGATATTTAACTGTTAATTAATTAATTTAATGTCATTATAAATGAATTTAAAGTGAAGGAAGCGTTCAGGCATAAGGTAAGGGGAAATTCTTGAGCCCAAATCTCTTTCTTTGGGTGTTCCCTCTTCAACCCATTTTCAGTTTGGATATGACTTAAAAACAATTTATTTATAATTATATTAAATTGTCTGGGATATAAATGTTCTCTAATTGATTTATGAAAAATACAATGTTTTCCAAAAGAACTCTTCTTTCAAATAAACACAACCCTTTTTTACTTCTTGAAGATTATTTTACTCTTCACTCAAGGGTAATGGTTCCATGTCAAGAATGATATCCAATATTTGTTTTGTGAAGAAAATGTTTAAGAATGTATGATTTTTTATGTGAAACCCCTTTATTTTCATGGGTTATTTTATGTTAAATATTGATATATTTTCTATGGGGCATGCATTATAATGTAAATGTTAGGATGTGATAGGTGCTCCTAGAATTATATAGCACAATTTGAATGTTTGAATGTGACAGGTGTGCCCAAAATTCTACAGAGCTCTAAGGCATTGGGTAATGTGATGAATCTACTGAGTTAATTTTAAATTATTCATGAACATGATGATACATTTTTTCACAACTATGTGTGGTAGTTGACCAAGAAGACATGATGTTTAATTTTTATGCATTTCCACATTGCATGAAATTATATAAATGATTTTATGATTATTATCACCTCATATTACATTGTTTCATGTTATTATCTTTCCTCTTACTAGGATTTTATCTAAACCCACTTTTATGTATATCCTCAAGTGACTACATGTACTAAGGAGTACACAAGGGCTAATAAGAAGCTAGAGAAGAAGGAATTAAATAAATGTTTATTCTTTATGTTGTAAATGTTATGTATAGTCATAGTTTTTCAAAGACACTAAACCTTTGGATCCTTATTGTGAAATTTTTTAGGTTGTTTATAATTAAAGTGATGTAAAATTAATGTAAGAAAATCATAGGCATTATAGTTGGTATTAGAGGAAAGGTTTAGTTAATTTGGGAATTTGGATTGGTGAACCCTAGAAAAAACCTCTAGTATGAGACTGAGTAAAAATATGCACAAAAGAATATTTTGTAAACATAGGTATCCCATAAGAAATTTTTTAGTGTAAATTTTACAAATTAATAAGATATTTATTCATGAATCATTGTCTTATGTTTTTTTCTAACATTTCTATTTTAAAAACGGTGGGAACCTGGAGAAACCAAGCCAACGACCCATGCGAGGGCCAATGAAATGATTTCCTGAATGAAATCCCTAATGCTTTGGTAGGTGGAGTTAAAACCTACATGAAAATGATTATCCAACTATCTCATGTTATGAACAATAACATGAATAATGTGGAACATCCTCCTTCACCTAAGAGGGAGCAATTAACTATCGATTGTTTTATGCGGAAACAACCACCGAAATTTAGTGAATTTTCCGATACACTAGTTGTGGAATAGTGGATCAAATCCATGGAGAATATCTTCTTTATTCTTAATTGTTATAAGATATAGAATATGATTTTGTCCGTTTATCATCAAGATGGAGAGGATGATCAATGATGGGCTTCGATTAAGAACACCAAGCCATTTGATGAAATTGAAGAGATGGAATGGGAAGAATTTAAATCATGATTCTTAACAATTATTTCCCAAGAACTCTTCATAAAAATATGGAGAGATAATTAATAGATATCAATAAAAGGAAAAATAATATGCCTGGGCCTACGAAGTGAATTTCACAAGGCTCTCAAGGTATGCTTCGGGTTTTGTTATCAACAATGATAGAAAAATTGATATATTCTTTAGTGAGTTAAAACCAAACCTTTGAAAGACAATTTCTATCTGATAATTTGAGAGTTATGAATAATTTGTTTGATGTGAAATAAAAGTAGAGATGGAGTTTGTATAATGGTCCCATGAATATGTTTATAAGAAATAAAAGGTGGAGTTTCAATCCAAAGGATCTAATGATAAACGCGGGAAGAAAACTCAAACGCCCACATGAAAAATATGTGGGAAGAAGCAGCATAAGAAAACTCCAAGGGACGAGGAAATGTTTTAAGTGTGGTAGAGAAGGACACCAAGATATTGAATGTTGAAATGACATGAGAATATAGGAAAATGTGTTGGAAGAAAGTAAAGAACCACCCATGGTCCAATGCTACAACTATAGGGAGAAAGGGAATAATGCAAGCCAGTACACTAAACCTCAAGCCCTCAAGGGTAATAAGTATCACTAGCCACTAAAGCCAAAGGAACAAGGGAAGGATTATGACATCACTACTATGGAAGTTGAGAAAACAAATGAAGTCATACAAGGTACACTTCTTATTTAATAAATAATGGAAAAAATTTTATTTGGTTCAGTTTCTATGCATTTCTTTATATGTTTCATGTTTGATAGAACTATGGAATCGATGCCTTGAAACCTTGATGTAGAGATATATGTAAAAACACCCAGTGGTGTAATCATTGAAACCCAAGTTTTGAAATCTTATCTTGTTGGTGTATGTGGGAAGATTCTTCTTGTGAATCTTGTGATACTTACCTTAGTGGAATTCAATACTATAATGGGAAATGGATTGGATCTTTTTATATAGAGCATATATCAACTGTCAGGAAAAGGAAATATCTTTTAATATTCTGAACCATCCCATGATTCTATACAAATTCAAGGAATATCATGAATCTCCTCTGAAAAATCCTTCAATGGTGTGGGTGTTGATTCCCTATGAAGAGGCATACATAATTCAAACGGTTGAGTCAAAGGAAAGTGTGAACATAGTGTAAATGCACATAGTGAGGGAATAAATTGATGTATTTCCAAAAGAGTTACTTGGAAATACCCTAGATCATGATGTAGAGTTATCTATAGAACTTATATTCGGATCTACTCCTATATCAAAGTGTCCCTATAGGACAGATCATATCTAACTAGAGGAGTTAAATAAGCAGCTACAAGAGAATTTGAACAAAGGGTTCATATGCCCTAGTGCATCACCTTGGGGTGCACCAGTGCTCTTTTTGAAGAATAAGGATGAATCAATGCAGCTATGTATTGATTATCAGAAACTCAACAATTTCAGAATAAAGAACAAGCATCCTCCCCCAAGGATTGACAACTTGTTCGATCAGCTATGAGGAGCTCAATACATCTCAAAGGTAGATCATCATTCTAGATATCATCAGTTGAAAGTGAATAAGGAATATATTTAGAATATTTCCTTCCATACAAGGTATGGGAACTATGAATTTATGGTGATTTCCTTCAGACTTACTAATACCCCTACAACATTCATGGATTTGATGAATAGAGTCTTTAAGCACTACCTTGAAATATTTTTTGGCAGTGTTTATTGATGATATTCGCATCTACTCCAAGATAAAGGAGGAACATGAAGAACATATAAGGCTTGTGCTGCCAACATTGAGAAAGGGGAAGTTGTACGCTATGTTCAAAAAGTGTGACTTTTGGATGAAGCAAGTCATATTCTTGGGACATGTGATCAAAAGTGAGGTATTTTTTGCAGATGCTTTAAAAACAAAGGATATTGAGGAATGAACCAGAATCTCTAGTGTCATGTAAATCTATTGTTTTCTTGGATTAGTGGGGTACTACCAACGTTTTGTGAAAACTTTCTCATGATTTTCAAGCCCAATAACTAAGTTAACAAGGAAATGGTAAAGTATGTATGGATAGAAGAATGTGAGGGAAGCTTCAAGGAGATAAAGAGAAGGCTGATCACTGCACCTGTACTCACATTATCGAAGAGTGGAGAAAGTGTAGTGATATGCAGCAATGCTTCAAAGAAACGATTGGGTTGTTTAATCATGAAAAATGATAATGTGATAGCTTACACCTCATGTTAGTTTAATATCCATGACAAGAACTACCTGATGCATGATCTTGAGCTAGCAGCTGTGTTTTTTTATTTGAAAATCTTACAGCACTACCTCTATGGTGAGAAGTGTGAAATATATACCAATCACAGGAGACTAAAGTATATATTCACACAAAAGGAGATCAACTTGCATCAAAAGACATGGTTAGATCTAATCAAAGATTACTATTTTTCTATTCATTATTATCCTAGAAAGGTGAATAAGGTAAATGCTGCTCTAAGAAAAAAAGAACCCACTACTCTATCCATGTTACAGATAGAGAAAGACCCTATATTCATGGATAGGAAAAGGATGGATTTGGAAATCATAATGGTAGAGAATACATCCTACCTTGCCCAAATTATTTCCCAACCATCTGTCCAAGAAAAGATTAACGAAGCACAAAGGGATGATCCAGATCTACAAAAGAGGGTGAATATAGGAAAGTATGTGAAGCTTCTATAGTTCCATATCGATAACGATGGTGTGATTTGGTTTGGAACGTGGCTTTGTGTGACTTCGTCACCTGGGATAAAGAAGTATCTATTTGATAATTCACATATCTTACCTTTCTATATCCATCATGATAGCACCAAGATGTACTGTGATCTCCAAGAACACTTCTGGTGGGACAACATGAAGAAGAAGATTGATGAATATATCTCAAGTTTCTTGATATGTAAGCAAGTTAAAGTAGAGAAACAAAAGTCCAAAGGGATGATGAAAGCATTTACTATACCCATGTGGAAATGGGAGAATGTCACTATGGACACTGTTAAGGGTCTCTTGAAGACTTTGAAGGGAAATAATGCGATATGGGTTGTGGTTGACCGACTCTCCAAGACTTCCCACTTTATCGCTATTCAGGAGAAACTCTTGCATAAAAAAATTGAAAAGATATGTGTAAAGTGGTGAGACTGTCTGAGGTTCCACTATCGATTGTCTCTGATCATGATCCAAGGTTTACATCTAAATTCTAGTGGAGTCTACAACATGCTTTAAGTAATGAATTAAAGTTCAGCATGACCTATCACCCCCAAACTGATAGCCAATCTAAAAGGACTATTCAGGTTCTCAAGGATAAAATAAGAGCCTATTATTTAGAATTCAAAGGTGGATGGGATGAGCATCTTACTTTGGTTAATTTATCATACAACAATAACTTCCACTCGAGTATTTAGATGGCTCCATATGAATCTCTATATGAAAAGCGATCTAGATCTCTAAACTATTGGGATGAAGTTGGAGAAATAAATCTACTTGGACTAGACCTTGTAGAGAAGATGACAAAGAGGGTTCAAGTCATCTAGAAACATATCAAGGAAGCTTAGATTCATAAAAAGAGCTATGATGAAAACCATATAAGGGACTTGGAGTTTGATTTTGGAGATAAAGTCTGCCTTTGAATATCACTATGGAAGAGGGTCATGTGGTTTGGAAAGAAAGGGAAACTAAGACTAAGGTAAATTGGCCCCTTTGAGATCCTTGACCGTATATGAGACATGAACTATCATCTTGAACTTCCATTGAATATGGATCAAGTTCATGATATATTTCACGTATCACTCATGTGGAAGTACACACCAGATCCCTCACATGTACTGAATTCATAGGTGGTACAACTGGAAGATGATCTCTCTTATGAAGAGCAGCAAGTAAAGATTCTAGATAGAAGAGATAAGGTCATATGAAACAAGAAAACCCATCTTGTCAATGTGTCTTGGAGGAACCATAAGTATTAAGAAGCAACTTGGGAACCAAAGGATGTGATGAAGGAGAATTACCCTCACCTGTTTATGTAAAATGAAATTTTGATGGTGAAATTTCAAAAGGGGGAAGAATGTAATGATCCAAACTTTTATCATTTAAATTTCTCCCTTATTGTCATAATTTCACGATCATATAAAATCACATTAGGAAACAAAATGCCACATCATTCTTAAATGAGCTACTATGTGACCCTTAAACATTAATTTGCTACTTCTGTGTTTTGAATTTTAAAAATCTGACACACACAGTTGCGATCCGTAAGATGTTTTGAGACCGATAAGCCAAACTTATTTTTTGGTGAATAGTAACCTAACCTTATGAATAGTAACCTATGCTTATAAATAGTAATATGGCCCTTATAAATAGAAAAATTTCCAAAAATATAGTAACCTCACCCATGAATTTATAAATAAAATTTAGGCATCTAATAATTGATAATATGACCATAGTAAATGTATTAGTATTTCTATAAGTCATAAATAATATATTATAATTAATTATATAATTTAAAAGAAAATTTATTTTCTTAAAATGTGTTCATAAGTTAACAATTTTATATCTTCTTGTTTTAGGATAATTTTGTAAGACCTTATGTAATTTTTGAAATCTTTATAAAATAAGTTTTAATTTTAAAATCATTCTTTTTCAAGTAAATTTTGATTCTAATTAAAAATTACACTTTTCATATTTAGAGAATTATTTTTGAAAAATTGAGTTCATTTTTGGATTCTAATTGTCAAAAATGGGTTAGGGTTATTTTTTTGATATTTCTGGAATACTTTAATTTTTGTGAATAGTGAAACTCAATAATTTACAAAATATGCCTAATAAATGAATTTCTGCATCATGCTTGTGTCATGGATGATGTAAATGACAATTGGTTAGAACTCACATGCACTTATTACTATTTTTAGTCACAACAATTTTCACTATTTATTGTCTTCTAGGGAAATAATAAATTAATGAATATAATATTAATAAAACCCCCACCCTCCATTATAAATACCACCCCTCACACCCTCATTTCTTCACACCTATCAAGATTCAATACTTTACTAAATTCTGCCCAAATATCTTCACAAGATCCTTCCCCATGTCCATAAACCATTTTTCCTCTTGAAATAACAAATTATCCTCCCTAAAGAGGCTCTCAAAGGAGATAAACTCAAGAGGTAAATTCTCCTTTTCGGATTCTTTTATTTCCTTTCATGTTCATTTATTTCCTTTTTCTTTCCTCACTTACTTTAAACTAAATGGTATGATAACTATAGTAAAATAAATTTACTAGAAATATATTATTATAATGGGATATTCCATCATAATCTCACCTTCCCTCTCCTTTTATACTATAAATGAAAACACTGTCGGAGATGTGTTAGTTTATCACATTCAAGTATGAAGGGTTCTCAATTTTAATTACAATCATTCAGACTGGTCATGAAAGCATTTTAATAGTTTAACTAGATCATAATATATTTATTTTATCTTATGTGATGTTCTGTAATTCTTATACACTCATGATATAAAATAATTATACAAACATGTTCATTGTGAGCAAAACTGCCAAATTAATCCATGCATTTATCATTAAAATTTTATTTAATGATTCATCCTTATGGTGTATAAAAATATAATTGTATGAACATTTATATATCTATAATTTCAATAATAATATATATTAACAATTATGGATGTTTAAAAATATTTCAAATGAACATCCATTCATGAATACAAGTGAACCGTTCATAAAAGCTAAGAAAATTAACACTCTCGAACAATTAATTTACGCTATATAACTCATCCAAAGGTCTATAAAAGAAATTAATAAAACCATAATTAATCAAATAAATATATGAAAATCTATTTAATTTTTAATTAATGAATCTAATTTCATTATATTGGAAATTAAAGTGAAGTATGTATACAGACACAAGGTAAGGGGAAATTCTCAAACCCAACTCTCTTTCTTCGGGGTTTCCTTCTTCAATCCATTTTCAGTATGTATATGACCTAAAAAAATAAATTATTCATAATTATATTAACTTTTATGTGATATAAATTTTCACTAATTTATTTTATAAAAAATCCAATGTTTTCCAAAATAACTCTTCTTTCAAATAAACACACCATTTTTACTTCTAGAAGATTGTTTCACTCTTCACTCAAGGTTAATGGTTCTATTTCAAAAATGACATTCCTTGTTTGTTTTGGGAGGATTTTGTTAATGAATATATGGTTTATTATGCGAAACCCATTTCTTTATATGGGTTATTTTATGTTCAACATTAACATATTTTCTATGTGTAAGGCATGATAATGTAAATGTTATGTTGTGACGGGGGTGCCCGGAATTATATAGCGCAATATGAATGTTTGAATGTGAAGGGTGCACCCAAAATTATAGAGTGCTCCAATTCATTGGGTAAAGTGATGGATCTCATCAGTTAAAGTGAAATTATTCATGAACATGATGCTATCTTTGTTCACAACTATGTGTGGTAGTTGACAACTAATAAATAATGTTTCATTTTTATGCATTTCTACATTCCATGATATTATATAAATGATGTTATGATTATGAAAACCACATGTTACATTGTTTCATGTTATTATATTTCCTCTTACTAGGCTTTATATCACCCCCTTTTTATGTATATCCTTAGGTGACTACATGTACTAAGGAGTACACAAGGGCCGATAAGAAGCTAGAGAAGAAAGAATTTACTAAATGATTATTCTTTATGTTGTAAATGTTATGTATGGTCTTAGTTTACCCAAGACACTAAACCTTTTGATCCTCACTGTGTAATGTTTTTATGTTGTTTATCATAAAAATTATGTAAAATAAATGTATGAAAATCAGGGTCATTATATCTAATATCAGTCAGATTATAAAGACTCCATTAGTATAAAAGAGAAGATATAATGTCTCATAACTGATCTGATAAGGTGTATTTGATTGTTATCGGCACTATGATTATTACGATAATTTTAATGAATAAAGTTAGTATAAATTCATTAATACTTTATAATTACTTATTATTATGGTAAAAAGTATATCTTTTCTAAAAAAACATTCTAAAACATTTTGGACATAAAAAGATAGTAATCAAGTATTTAAGAAAGTTTTTGTGATTTCCAAAACAAATTGAATAAAAAGGCTACAAAGAATCTTTTGACTCAACATCAGTGACTAAAAAAATAAATTCATCTTCATGAAACTCATATTCATGTCACAAAAATATGTTTTGTAACATAATAAAAGCTACAAGATACAACTTATGTTTCAAGAAAAAAATAATATATATATGGAATCACACCCCATTTTTGGTTGATATATTTGGGATTCAATTAATAAAGAACGTAGATTACACAAATCAGGGTTTCATAGTTTGAGTAACCCAAAAACCCCAAACTTGTGTGAAATTAAATTGAAAATACCTTCAATGTATGGGCTTATTCTTGACACATTTTCACGCAACATTCTCCCCCTGGGGAATTTTTTTTACACAATGTCTAAAAATTCATGTAACTTTATTTTCAATAAAATCTAAGGTTTCATGATACATTTTTTTTCTAAAATCATGCTTGTAGGCCATGCCATATTCCAAATTATTTTTTAACACAAAACCAATGTTGTTTGAAGAAGTGAAAATTTGTGTGACATAGGGTAATTTTTAATAAAACAGGACACAATTTTTTGATATAGTATTTTCTACATTCACACCACCTAGTTCATACCATAGGGGTTGTTCCTCCACACCCACTCTTGGGATTAGTTATGCGATGTAGTATGAACTCTTTATTACCATCACTGAACCAAATGAAAATAATAAATAGTCACACCGTAACCTTTTTTGTCCAAGCTAGAGACATTTTTGGTTGTTATATTTACAACTCTAACCTCAATCTTCAATGATTCTATGAGTCCAAATACCCCTCTAGGTTCCCTAAAATACCTTTATTTAAAATAATACTCTTATTCCTTTTCCCACCCCACGAGTTAAGATACTTCAATTGATTTCCTTGAATATTCTCACTTGAAATACTCCTTTTGGTATTCTTAAAATATCCCCACCTAACTCATATGCCAGGTTTGACTAAGATATTTACTATTTGATGTATGTTCCTCACAAGCAGTTTCTAGGAATCTTATGCCTAATATTCATTGCTATATGGAATTAAAATGTAGTATATTATAAGAGACAAGCATATGATGCCATGTGCGATAAGAACAACATGTCTTACATGTCAAGCGTAAGATTAATCACATGATAAGCATGGGAATATCCCCTTAGTACTTATTTTACGACTCTAAAATTCATAGTATATAGGTCCTGGATGCATGAACTTAAAAGGAACTTTATCCGGTCTGGGTCACATGAGATAAAATGGAACAAAAAAATTCCTTTTCACAAACCCATAAAAGATACGATGTGTTCCATTAATTGGAACAAAACTATATGAGTTCAGATTCCTTCTACAAGGATATCTATAAATATTCATTCATAATTCTAATCCCAAATCTATAACACCTTCCACCACTTTGGATGGAGAATAAATCCATGTTACCCTATGGGAGGTGTAAGCCCCATTAATTTTCCCTGACCCATCAATGAAATGAGATGCTATCATGAACCGAAATGAGGAAGAAAGAATAGAAAATAGAAGTGTAAAATCCCCACATATATATATAATACTCTCAAGAAGCCCCCATGGGACTCCTCCTCATGTGTAAGATACATTAATATTTCCTGATCCATTAGTGAGACAAGATTCACTAATAGTCCAACATGAAGAAGAATGAATGATAATCTCAATGCATAAGTGCCCATATACAACTTCCTAGCTACATGATGTTAAAATATATAGCATAACTTCTTCAACATGTGAAATTAAACTGAGGATTTCAACATTTTACAAGTATAGGATTTTTTGAGTGATAAAACCAAGATTCCCCATGTGACAAGCACAAGATTCCTTGCATTAGATGGGTTATGTGGAGGGTATGATATTTTCCCCACCATGATGAAAAACACATTCACATAAGCCTCATTAATAACTTCTTTTCTACTTAGTATCACATGGGAAACACATTCTCATAATCCATGAACATACTATTTGTGATCCTTAGCAACACTAGGGTCACACAACGACATAAGAACCATGAATAACTTCATTTATACTTAGCATCACCCATGAACACACTCATGTAATCAACACCCATACCTTTAATACTACTTAACAACACTTGGGAAACACATTTTTATAATCCTCATTCGTGATCTCCAAAATATCAAGAAAAAATGGGTCTCATACTAGGTGTAAGCCCCGACCATGACATCGTTAAGGGAAATCGACCATTGTCCCCCTATTTGAGTGTAGGCGGGATCCCTAGATCCTTCTCTCATCCCACTATAATTGTAAATGGGAATATTTATTCATAATCCCACACTAAGTTTGAGCATCACAAATTTATACTACATAGAGAAAATCCCAAGTCACACGATATAAAATTGAACAACAATTACCTCAACACAAGATGTTAAACTATTTCCTTACCCTATGTAACGAGAATGAGATTCCCTATGTGTTGAGTATAATGATTTCTCTAATTATGATTTTAAGTTACCTCATATGAAAATAATCAGATAACCCCCATACTTTTATAAGATTCTATGAGTAAGCCCCACACTATCCCTTTTTGCCTCTCCTTTCACAATATAAAGCTTCCTTATCACATGATATTAAACTACATGGTATGGTCCTATTACAAGACCTTAAATTGTAAAATAGGAAAATGTGGGTTTTGATCCCTATATCCTAATAGGGTATGTAGGATGCCTTTATGAGGTTCAATTTTAATATCCCAACAATATTATCTCACATTATCATATGGTTAATTGTATATTCCTTCCTAATCTCTAAAAAATGAATCTCAATTCCATCTCACATATTCATATGGAATCAAAAAATACAAAGCCCAATCATTTGTTTTTATTATACCAAACCTCACACCCTGAATCCAAATTCCCCATGGATTTTGGATCCACCATAGGATGATAACCTCTAACCAACCCAATAATTTATGATTGTATATGGGAAGCATCCATCCACTAGACTTTAAATCTGTCAGTGTCCCCCAATAGACTTTAAAACATGAGTTCCCTCACTCATATTTAAATATATTCTTAGCCTAGTACATGATGAGAATATTAGTATCATCCATCCATTGTAATTTAAATAAGTGATCACGTTTACTTGGATTTAAACCTACGACCCCTCCTGATGTATCAAAAAGCAATCCCTTAATTATGAGACTAGGGTTCCTTAGGTGGAAAGACTAAGAAGCATATATGGAGAAAATATTCTCTCTTTACCCTCAACTCATGTTATGATCCTGAGATTCCATCTCATGTGACAAGCATGAGATACCTTATATGATGATCATATATTCTTACCTGATATGATGAGAACAATATTCTTAATGTGACTATCATAGGAAGAATTATGTGTAAATAATAGGTTACCTGGTGTGATGACACTAGATGTGTCATATAAGGCCCCAGACTTAAACCTTACTTATCTTGAGTTATTACAAGATTACACATTGAGGATCTTTTCAGGTTTAGAGTTTTAGAGAATTAGATCATAAAACTTGCATTACATTCCACATTTAAACAAAGTGGTTACAGAAAAGATAGTATTCATTTCTCCCATCAATGAAAAAATATTTAAAATAAAACATGGATTCTTTCTTGACACTTCCTTGACACTATCATCATATCATGTACCATTCCCTTGACCGGTGAAAAAAATTTCAAAAACATGGGATGAGCATAAAAAGCTCAGTAAGGGATATAAAAATATGGAAAGAAAACATGAGTACATGTATACATAAGAATGAAATCATACTTTACCCATTAAACATAAGCACTTTAACATACCTCATAAAATCATGAATAAATCATAGAAATCATAAGACATAAAAGGTAACTTGAGGCATTCATAACATTCTTATGTAGGTAGTAACCCTCTTGGTTACGTTTGGAATACCCATTACAATATATTCCCTAAATCTATTCGGAGAAACCTTAACATTTCACTCCTTCACATTACCCAATGCATTGGATAACTATATCGGGCTCACCCGCCCCTTAGTTTATCACGGAACCACCCGTCTTCATAACAATGCCAAAGAACCATAACATAATAGTATCACATAACTTAAGCATAAATGAAAGATAACATTCCCACATTGCAATAACAATATAACATTTTAAGATATTTAAATAATGAATCCATTCTAAAAACCATTTTCAAAACCATTTAAAACATTTAATAAAGTGATTTTTAAATCAAAGTGTCCCATACCACTTTGAAGATTTTAACATTTTAAACCATTAATATCCATATAAATAAATCCATAAAACCATTTTGAAAACATGGATATTAAAGAGAAATATTTATAAGAATAAATAATTAAAACATTTAAAACGATATTTTAGTTAAAGGGTGTTTAACAAAATGAGAGACACTTGAATACAATAATTGAGGAATAAAATTTAATCAGAACTTTATAATATCATGAGAATAAAGGGATTCATGATATAATATTCCAAAGGACAGTATATACACCATATAAGAGTGAATTGGTGCATAACAATAATGAAGTCTCAATGGAAATATAAATTGAGATGAAATCCATTATAAATATGGTATCCTTAAATTAAGGATAAATCAATCTAATAATTATGTGTGACAAATAAAAATACACCCAATATAAGTGGATATTAAGTGTAAAATAATCAAAGGTCCTTCACACATATTTCAAGGATGACATATTCAATAACTACATGTTGAACCCAAAGAAATCGAAATTGGGTTAAGAAGTTCCCTTGACAGCCTAACAGCGTCACATCAAAATGAGTTGATGAGATATAAAAAGGGTATCTCATAACTTGGACATTAAATTTACATCAATAAGGATATAGAATAACATATCCCAACTTAACAATATGTAAATTAAAAGACACACCAAAAGAAGTCTTTTAAAAAGAAGAGGGTGAAAGGTTCCCTTACCGACATGGGTATATTTCGAAACATACGCCCCGTGAAAGAAGGAAAATACAACATTTATGTAAATACTCATAAAAGAAAGAATATTACAGAATTATTAAAATAATGGTCAGTACATACACCACTCAAAGGAAATTGTGGCAAATGTAGCATAAATCTCACGGGAATAAAAGTGAGATGAAAAAGCCCTTACGAAAACTCGGCAGCCTAACGACGCCACTTAAAACTTCCAAAATGGATTGATGAGAGAGAATAGGGTCTCTCATAATATGAAAATAAAAATTAAAATAAGAGTAATATAAAATAACATCCCAATAACAAGAAATATGAGCTTAGAAGGAATGACATAAAAGAGTTTACTTAAAAATAAAGAGAGGAGTAGGATCCCTTACCTCGGGTCCAACTTGACTCGATCATTATTTAATATCTTGAATAATAAACTTGAGTTAATTTATAATTCCTTAAGAACCTTTTTCAAGTTCATTATTCCTTTTATATCACTTATTACCATGTCATAAACATTATGTAATCATTTAAGTTAATAATGTTTGTTTTGTCGATATTTGGTTCTTAAGTCGAAGGTGGAATTCTTACAATTACATGTTGTTCATGTGGTCAAAGTTTCATTATATCAAGAGTTTTATTCATGATGTAGATATCATATATATTATATATATCCAGTATATTCATGCATTTATAATACTACATAACATTTCAAGTTAAGAAATGAAATGTACCGTTCATGGAGACGGTAAGCCGTACGTACGCATGAACGCTAATTCCTATGATACATAATAGTATTTTCATTCCAGTATGGTATCATATATAATATCATTAAATATATCCTTTATACGTACCACATATGGTATAAACGAATCAAATCACTTTGAGGGGGCGGTAGTCTGCACTTCCTTAAATGAAGATATCGCGTTTACCCATAATGGAAACCATAAAGGAATGCCATAAATTAAAAATAAAGAAGCTTATGTAAAACATAAACATATTAGATATGATATATAAATATAGTGTCATCTTAATGGCCACCTTTGAAGGTGTTATAAGAATGTTGAACAATCATCATTTCGGGAGGCAGAAATACGCCATCCACGGAAACAATATGTTCTTTAACCATTAGATGTAGGTGTATGTAAGTGTAGATCAAATACTTCTTATAAAAACATACTAGTATATTGAAGATACTGGATTTTTTCCAAAAGAAATAAATAAAACTAAATTAGGGGGTTGGAGAAGAAAAATAAAACAAAAGGACACAAGTGAAGACATTACCTTTAAATCGGGTAACTTCCTTTGATTTGAGCTCAAAGGCATCCTTGGAAAGGATTATACCAAAAGTGAGGCTTCAAAGAGTTAGAGAGGGATGTGGAGAGATTAAATGTGCAGAGGGTGTCCAAGCCAAAGGCTTGAGAGGTGTGGGTAAGGAGGTAGAGGTGGGGGCCTTTTATAAGAGGAGAGGAGGGGCACTCTTGGAAAGTAAAGAAAAGTCACATCATTTTAAAATGGTATTAGGATTTAAGAGGTCCCACATTGATATAATTCGTGGATAAGGTGATAAGGGTTCTAAATACACTCATCCAATAGGTTTTCGACATGTGTAGGTCTTAGATATTACATTATCTTTCCATTTTATTTAAATCGTTAAATAATGAGGTCATCGCTGCATCATCATGATGTCATAAATAATTTAATTTATTTAAAGTCTAAAAATTATAAAAAAATATTATGATGTAGGAAATATTTTTATCTTTCCAATGACTATTTATAATAAAAAATATGACTTGTATAACCCCATGTAAAAATTGTTTTAGTAAAACACTTCATGTATGTGTCATTTTTACATTATCATTAGATAAAAAGGTATTTATGTCATTTTCCAACCAAAGTGGCACCATGGGGTCCCCAAGTTGACCCATGGATTTTCTTGGTCGGGCATGACACATCCAATGAGGTTAGGACATGTTTGTAGGTCATTTAATTTTATTAAAACATTATTCTTACCTTAAACTACAATAATTACCTCTAATCGCGATTAAAAACTTAATAAGTTACTATTCACCAAAAAATTATTTTAATCCCATTGAGCCACATTTTACTTCTTAATTACAACCATGTATGTCGGATTTTTTAAATTCAAAACACAAAGGTGGAAATATTTCATTTAAACGGAAAATCAGTTTTTATAAGTACCACTTAGTGGTTTCACTATTCATCAAAAATTGAAGATTTTCAGAAAATTACCAAAAATTCACCCTAAGCTATATTTGATATTCCGAATTCAAAAATGATGTCTATTTTACAAAATTCAAAACATATAAGTTGCATTAATTAATTTAATAATTAATTCCCGCTGTCAAAACAAATAGCGTGTTTTTATGAAACAATAAGTATCAAAAGATTGACACTAGTTTAAGTCCAATTTCAAGATGAAATTAATTCCAATGACCACTATTGGATTAAATGGTAAAAATATATTCTAATTTAACTTTAAAAAGAATTCAAAATATAATCTAATCATATAAATAAATTAGATTAAAAAGAGGTTTTGAATTAAAATACAACATTTTTCACTATTCATTAAAAATTGAACTTTTTCGGGAAAATACCAAAAATTTACACAAAGTAAATTTTGATGTCCCGATTCTAAAGAAGGATTTTATAACACATAAAATTGTCAAAAAGTGGATTTAAATGTGGTTCTCCATCAAAATGCGATTAATCGACCTTTTACAGAATATTAGAATGTTTACTCTTAAAATTGGATTCATTCGCATTTTTAATCCTCTAAAATTTATTGTAAAAAGTAAAAATATTTGAGAAGCATATATAATGATATTGTAGTTAGTTCTGTTCATTCCCTCCATTACAATGGCTAGGTGTTAACAACCATTTAAAATAATATTATTTTATTATTAGAGTGCAACGTAAGATTCCCAAGAAACTCGTTGTTGCGTATTGGGTAAGCCATCGAGCATAGAGTTCCCTTTAAATTAATATTGACATTTTATTCACAAATAGAGATAAATATAAAAATGTCATATTCTTTATTTACCTGGGGTGTTACATGTCACATGATGAATGTGAGTCAACTTGTGTGATGAAAAAAATATGCCTTAGGTGAGAATCCTTGGATTCATTATACATTGAATATAAGTTACCTCATGGAGATCTCATGATAGCTTGGGGGTTTCACCAGATATGCCTTATGCCATGAGCATAAGATTCCCTCACAACCTCACATGAGGGAGAATATTATAGATTCAAAACATACTCACCATTCACATCATATATAACTATAGGTATCCACCCTTTTCATGGTAGTATGCGTCATAATTAACTAGAAATCCACTCGAAGATGGTGATGGAATTGAAATTCATGAACTTGTATTAGATCTATAAAGGAAACCTAGAATAGGTTAAAAAATCTAAAGATAAATCCATGGAAGGAAGAACCAATGTCCCATAATCATATTTTGAACAAAGATACAACATCATCAACCATATAGGTGAAGGATTCCCACCCCTTGAAATTATAAATGAAAGTATATGAGGATTTCAGAAAATACAAGATGCATATTTGAGTGTGAATACATGAAAAAATGGAAGCATTGGAAAATAGAATGGTAAACCTGAAATGAATCACTTCTCCTTCAATAGTGAGAAGATAAACAATGTTGGGTTTCTATAAATCATGGGTATCATTATCATGAATCCCCTACCATTTAATAATGGGAGGGAGAGTAACATTGGGTGTGTTAATACCTTGAATCCATTGTACCATAATACTGACACCATCAACTAGGATCATGCAGGGGAAATTCCACACATTACCATAACCAACCATTTTGGGAGTCTTTCCCTAAAATAATATTAAAATTCCATTCCCTTAAAATTATGAGGTAGGGAACATCTATTCAAGTTATGGAAATCCCAACCACCACCTAAGAGTTAGTAAAGAGAGATTCCACCACCCTAAACACCACCAACAAAGGGATTATCAACCCAAAATCTGGAGAAAGTCAAGTAGATACCTAATTTGGATGCTCGAGTCTTAGAATCATGAATCCTATTCTAGGGGAAACCCTCTTATCCCTCTCCATTATATTCCTATCTAGTAGTCTTCTATAGCTTATAGCGATTTCACTTATTCTTAGGGTGAAACATGATATAGTTTATTCTGGTGGCCTTTCTCATTCCAATTCTAAAATAGGATTTAGTGACTTCCGAAAACCGCACCCCATTCATCTGGTGAGATAGGATTCTATAGATCATGAGAACCCATGCCTAATTCCTCAAGTGAAAATGTATTCTTTGGCTCTTGGGTTCTCTCACCCCAGTCATCTAGTGGAATAGACTTCCGGCACTATTAGGATCCATTTCACCACCTCCTCTATAGATATTGTGTGGTGGAGAATCATAAATTCCTTGATTGTTACTAGAATAATAAAGTCATATTTCTCCCATGTGAATGGTTAAACAAGAAATTAAGGAAACAATGTTATATCAATTCCTCTATCATGTTACCCAATGCATTGGAGATCTATCTTAGGCTCACCCACCCTAGTTTTATCGCGTAACCACCCATATACGTAGACATTTTTCAAGAACCAAAACATAAATCATAACACATAACAAAAGCATAAAGAAAATATAACATTTCTACATTGCAATCAAAATATAAAATTTAAATATATTGACATAATCAATCCATTCTCAAAACCATTTTCAATACAAAAATATGTAAAAATAGTATATTTATTTTTCTTTTAAAAAAATTAAGGCTTGTTAAGGAAGCCAAATATCAAATAATGCTCGCGGTGGCGGAAAGGTCGTTGTCACCACGTACGTTAAAAATAAGCATTATTTTTATTGTTTAATAAAACAATTCATAGATAAAATATTATCTTTGAATGAAATTAAAATTCAATGGGGTTTGTAAACCATATAAATGAATGTCGTGTATAAATCAAAGTATGCCTCAATAAAAGGAGATTGAGACAAAGTCCCTTACCTTGAGTCATACTTGTCATGTATGTTCCTTGTTCTTCCTGAATAACAAACTTAAGTTAATTGATAATTGATTCAAAACCTTTTTCAAGTTTATTATATATTTTTATATCACTTATTACCTTGCAATAAAAGTCATATAATTATTCAAGTTCATATTGGTCTTTTGGTCGATGTTCAGTACATGAGTCAAACATGTACTTGTTATAATTACAAATTGTCTATGTGTTCAGAAGTCCATTATCTCCAAAATTTTATTCATGATTTAAATATAATATATATCCAGTATATATGTATTTATAATATTCCATAACATTAGTATATAATAAATGAAAATCATCGTTCATGGAGACGGTAAGCCATACGTACGCATGAATGCCACATTCATTTTTTTTCATATTTTAAGGAATGAAAACTAAATTATAAATTGGTATAATATAATTAAATTATAATATCATATTTTATATAAATTATATATTTTAATTAATACCATCCTTTATATGTTATATGTATGTCATGAACGAGTCATATCACTTTGAGGGGACAGTAGTCCGCACTTCCTGAAATGAAATTATCATATTTACCCATTAAGGAAACCATAAATGTATGATATAAATGAAAAATAAAGAATCATAGAGAAAATATAAATATAATATATATCACATATAAATATATTTCCATCATAATTACCACCATGAGAGGTGGTGCAGAAAAATCGAACAATCATTGTTTTGTAAGTCAAGAGTTAATCGTCCATAGAAACAGTATGTTCTAAATCCATTAGATGTAGGTGTGTGTAAATGTAGTTTGAATAATTCTCATATCAACATAATAGTATATTTAGGAAATTTTTTTTATGTAATCAAATAAAAATAATAGAATAAGGAGTGAAGAAGTAGAATAATGGAAAGGAATTTTAGAGAAGACACTACCTCTTAAAATGTGAAACTCTCTTTGATTTGAGACAAATGTCTTTCTTGAATTCCATTATTCCTAATGGAAAGATTCTAGGAGTAATAGGGGGATGTTGGGAGTTTATTGGAGAAGATTTGTTATTAGACAAGGGTCTTGAGAGGTGTGTGTAATGGGTTAGAGGTGGCGTCCATTTATAAGAGGGAGGAGGGGCTCTTTTGGAAAGTTTGAAAGTATTATTTTTTTATAAATTTATTTTCGGTTTAAAAAGGTCCAAAACTCATTAAATTATAATATAATATGAATATAAGTCTAAATAAAATCATCCAATAATAATTTTACAGGTTTTGGATATTTTTTAATCCTTATCATTTTTATTTAACCCTTTTTTACTCTTACCGTTTTATCAAGCATTTAACACTTTGAGAATCAAAATAGTTACCAAAGCATGACTAATATAAAATTAAAGAGAAATTAATTAAAATTTAGACTTATTATATCCATTGGGACTAATATTATATTTTTTTAAAATTTATAATATTTAATAAAAGATTTTATATTTTTAAATATGAATTATGTCAACATTGAAAGTATTCATATCATGACTTTTTAAAAAACCATAAAAACTTGATTACTTAGAAAAAAATTAATTAATAAAAATATAAAATATAAATATAATCAAGAAAATTCGTATATGACCTCAAAATAACCAAATTATATTTATTTTAAGATTTATAATATTATTTATTTGAATCCTTTATTAATGAAACAATCACTGCAACATCATTGTGTCATGATTAAATTTATTTATTTAAGGTCGAAAAATTATAAATAAAATATCATGATGTAGAAATTATTTTTATCTTTCTAATTAATATTTATAGTTGACAATATCACTTATATAACCCCATATAAAAATTGTTTTAGTAAAAGATACACATTTATGTTATATTTTCCTTAACTTTAAATTAAATGTAATTAAATGTCATCTTCAAAAACAAGTGGATCCATGAGGTCCTAAAATTAAACCAAGGATGAAAATGGTCTGAAATATCTCATAAAATAGGGTTAGGAAACGTTTAAGGGTAAATTAATAATATTATAATATTATTTTTTCCCTTACTTACCAGATTTACCCTTTAACCTTGGTAAATAAAATATTTAATGTAGTTACAATTCATAATGTCTAAAAATGAAAGTTACCTATTTAAACAATTTGTATGTCTTAATTCCAAATATTTGATAAATTTTTAATAATTAAAAACATATAATTGGAAGAAATTAATTTAAAATTAATTCTCGTTGTCAATAAAATAGTGTATTTTTAAGAAGTAAAAACTATCAAAAGACTGACATGTTTTTATATCCAATTTAAGATTTAAATTACTTAAAATGACCAAAATTTTATTAAATGGTAAAAATATATTCCAATTACAATTTAAAACAAATTAAAATAATAATCTTACTATATAAATAAATTTGATGAAAAGGCAGTTTTGAATTAAAATGCGGTATTTTTCACTATTCATTAAAAAAAATTTATTAGAAAAATAACAAAATTTCATCCAAAGTAAATATTGATGTTCATCTTCTAAATAAGGAATTTATTTTTTCAAATAGAACATATAAAAGTTAAAAAACTAGATTTAGAAAGGTTTCTCCATCAAAAGGAGGTAAATCGACCTTTTAAAACTATTAGAGTATTTCAGGCTTAAAATTGGATTCATTCTTATTTTGAGCCTCTAAATTTTATGGGATAAATGTAAAGACATTTAAAAAACATGTAGAATCATATTTTATTTAGTTTTATTCATTCCCACCAATACAATGGTTATGCGTTAACTACCATTTAAAATAATAATATTCTATTATTATTTTTCAGTATGACTCAGCCTTGTGTGCAACATGAGATTTCAGAGAAACCCATTATTTTATGTCGGGTAAGCTATCAAACATAGCATACCCTTTAAATTAAAAATTAATATTTAATCCAAAAATATTAATAAATATAAAAATTTAATATTATTTATTTACCTAGGATGTTACATCCTTCCCCCCTTTTGGAAATTTCATCCTCACAATTTTATTCACTTATCAAATAAGTGAGGGTATTTATCCTCTATATAATTTTCAGATTCCCATGTTGTCTCTCCAACTATATAGTTTTTTCAAAAAACCTTTACCTAATTAATTACCTTATTCCACAACAGTTGCTCACTTCAGTCACAAATTTGGACTGGTTTTTCCTCATAAGAGATATTCTCTTCCAACTAAACTACCTCTGGACTCAAAACATGAGATAGATCCGACATATACTTACTTAATTTTGAAACATGAAAAACATTGTGTACCTGGGATAAAATCGGGGGTAAAGCCACTCGGTAGGAAACTGATCCATCTTTCTCTTGGATTTTATAGGGTCCAATGAACCTCGGACTCGACTTTCCCTTTTTACATAAACGAATCACACTTTTCCATAGAGATACTTTGAGAAAGACATGACAAACTACCTCAAAATAATGATCCTTCCTCTGGTTATCCACATAACTTTTATACTTACTTTGAACTATTCTCATGTGCTTATGAATAAACGAAACTTTTTCTACCATATATTCTACCAATTATAGTGCCATCACCTTTCTTTCACCTACTTCATCCCAAAAAACTGGAGTTTGACACCACTTTCCATATAATGCTTCAAATGGTGCCATCTTTATACTAGAATTTAAACTGTTATTATAAGAAAACCAAAACAAAGAAAGATGTTGGTCGCAACTTCCCTTGTAATTATTTGAACAAGCACGTAGCATATATTTAGAGGTCTGAATTTTTTATTCTGACTACCCATCGGATTGCTGATGAAAATATGTACTAAAATTTAATTCAGTTCCCAATAACTTTTGAAGACCCTTCCAAAAGTTATAAGTGAACCTGAGATCATGATTAGATACAAGTGAGAGGGTAAATCAGTGTAACCTTACTATCTCTTTAATATAAAATTGAGAAAGTGGAACTAGAGATAGATTATCTCGAATAGGATGAAAATGAGAAGATTTAGTCAATCGATCAACAATAACCCAGATTTCATTATTACTTTGTGAAGTCTTTGGTAATACCACAAAAAAATCCATGGACACATTTTCCCATTTACACTCTGGCACAACCAAAGGCTGAAGCATCCCTTTCGGTAACTTTTTTTTTCTTTAACTTGTTGACGAGTCAAACACTTCATAGTAACGCCAATGATATCTCTTTTCATTCCATCCCACCATTAATAATCTCGAAGATATATGTACATCTTAGTACTAGGTGGATGAATAGAAAACGGATAATGATGAGCTTCACATAATAACATTTTATTCAACCTTGAATCTCAAGACACACATAAACTCTTTCCAAATCTCAAAAAAAAATCTTTATCAATGTTAAATTCAGGTAACTTACCCTTTTGAACTGACTATAACTTTTTATGAAACTCACTGTCTTCCTTCTGTGCTTGCTTAATTTTATCTAAGAGGGATGATTTCAATGAAAATTGAAACAAAATAGAGGAATTTATTACTCCAACAACTCTTATGATAAAGTTCAACAAATCGTTAATCAAAGGATCTTGTTCCAAACATAACATGGTTCATGTAGAATTATTTTCTACTCAAAGCATCATCCACTTTATTGGATTTTTCTAGATAGTAATGGATCGTGCAATCATAATCTTCGATTAATTTTACCCATCTCCTATGTCTCATGTTTAATTCCTTATGAATGAATATATAATTCAATATTTTGTGATCACTATATATTTCACACTTTACACCATAAAAATGATGCATCCAAAATTTTAATGAAAAAACATCAATAGATAATTAAAAATCATGTGTAGGGTAATTTAACTCATGAGGTTTCAACTGATGCAAAGAAAAAGAAATTATCTGATCATTCTGCATTAGGACACAACCAAGTCCTTTCAACTAAGCATCATTGTAGATAAAAAACTGACTATTTTTTGAAGTTAATTCCAATACTGAAGCATTCACCAATATTCTTTTCAATTTATGAAAACAATCATCACATTATTTTTTCCAGAAAAATTTAACACCTTTTCAAGTTAACTTAGTTTGTGGGCGAGATAACTGTGAAATATTTTCAACAAACCTCTAGTAATAACCTGCTAAACCAAGAAAAATCCAAATATTAATTATATTTGTGGATTTTTTCCATTATTTAACAATTTTTTTAGCAGGATCAATAACTATACCATCTTTAGAAATAATGTGACCAAGGAATGAAATTTTTTGTAACCAAAACTCACACTTGCTGAATTTACCATAGAATTTATTTTCTTTTAAGGTTTGTAAGAGAAACCTTAAATGAATTTCATGATCCTCTTTACTGTTAGAAAATACCAAAATATCATAAAAAAAAACACAACCAAAAACTTATCCAAGAACTCATATAAAATTATATTTATAATATAAATGAATATAGTAGGTGCATTGGTTATCCCAAAAGTCATAACTACAAATTCATAATTGCCATATCTATTGTGAAACGTGGTCTTCAGAATGAATTCTTCCAATATTTTCAATTGATGGTACCCCAACCACAAATCAATCTTTGAAAAATACTGAGCTCCCTGGAGATGATCAAACAAATTGTCTATATAAGGAAAATGATACTTGTTCTTAATAGTTATGTTATTAAAGGCTCCATAATAAATGTATAGTCTCATTAAACCATCTTTCCTTTTAACAAACATGATAGGAGCACCCCATGGTGATGTGCTAGTCCAAATGAAACCTTTATCTAATAACTCCTACAATTGCTTCTTTAATTCTAAAAGTTCAATTTGAGCCATTCGATAAGGGGTTTTGAAATTGGCTTAACATCAGAAATTAAGTCAAGTGTAAATTCAACTTCCTGATTAGGTATTATACTAGTAAACCTTTCAGAAAAAACATCAAGGTACTCATTTAACACTGGCACATCATTAATCTAAATAGTTCCTTTATTTGTAACAATATGTGCAAGGTAACATTCATTTCCATGTTTTACTAGTTTCTCACCTTCTCAGTATGATATCAAAAGTAGGGGTTCATTCTTGTACACAAACTGAATTTTTTTTCTGAAAATAAACCTCTTTAGCTCTGTAGTCAATATTATCATGATAAACAAAAATCTAATCTATACACAAAATAACATCAAACTCTACTATAGGTTAAAAAATTAGGTTTGTAGGTAGATTCTTTCCACAAATAAGGATAGGAAGATTATTATAATTTTTTTTCCTCAAAATTTCCTCATAGTTTTTTTTACCATAAGTTCAGGATTCATATCTGGATATGGGATTCTTAATTTATAAGAAAATTTATCATAAATGAAAGAATATGTAGACCTTAAATCAAACAACATATTGGAATAATCTGAATAAAAAAACAATGTACCTAATACTACTTCATTTGATGGCCCAAAATTTGCTGAAGTAGTTGCAAAGGATTTCACCAACCCTTTCTTCTTATAGTCTGGCTGCTTTTCCTCAGTTGAGTTCTTAATTGGACACTCATTTGCATAATGACCCATTTCATTTCACTTAAAACATTTTTGTGAATGTAAATTAGATTTTCTCTTACCATTACCTAGATCATTTTCAGTGTAATTATGAGCCTTATGTCCCATTTTACCAAATCAGATGCACTTACCAGAATTCAGAAGGCATTCACCATCATTATTTTTACCACAATTTTCACAAACTATAAACTTAAGTTTCTTACCATCAGAATTTTTTTGAAGAGTTTTCCCCCTTCGTCTGCCACCTCGACCTCTTATTCTTCTGTTTTTCAAAGAACACCTGATCATCAAAAAACTCTATTTCCACCTTCAATGCACATGAAACCAGTTTTTCATAACTTTTAAACTCACATGAATGTAAAGACCTTAAATACTTTGGATTTAATCCTAAGTAAAATTTATTGATTTTACTATCAAAATCTCAAATGAAATTTAGAGCATACCCTGCAAGTCGAGTGAATTTTTCTTCATAAGCGACCACTGAGTCATCCTCTTACCTCAATTCCAAGAACTGTTTTTCCATCCCAAGCTGAACCACCTTAGAAAAATATATCTCAAGAAATATAACTTTCAATTCACCCCAATAAATACCATCAATCTCCTCACTATCCCTGATGTTTTTAACCATATACCACCACGGATTGGATTCACCTTCAAAACGGTAAAAAAAATATTAACCTTTTAATGTTCTGAAAACCCCATGACATTAAAAATCTTTTCCAGTGCTTTAGACCACCCTTCAGCTAGCTCAGAATCAGACGATCCTCTGAATGATGGGGGTGGTTGCATCATGAAATTCTCCACTATAAAAATGTTTCTATGGGGTTGATCTGGTTAATCCCATGCATGTATATCACCACCCTTCATAGCCTGAGTAAACTATTCTATCATTGAAAAAAAACTATTCAGTTCCGATTCCAACCATCTCAGGTTGCTGATTTAGAAGGTTGTCTCTTGATGTCGTCCCATCATAGATTTTTTGTTTCCTCTATGGAAAACCATTCTAAACACAAAAATATCTTAGGCTAAGTAACATGGTAATCTGTAAATGATATATCATTTAAATCGTACCATAAATTAATTTATGTATATTAATTTAGCAATATCCTAACTCCTAAAGTAGTCTAAACAGACCTATGATACCAACTATAAGGCCCCGACCTTAAACATGAAAAAATATTGAGCGAATACAAAAATTCACATTTAGGATCTTTTCAGGTTTAGTGTTTTAGAGAATAAAACCTTAACTATTACATTACATCTCAAAAATTAAAAAGTAGATAGTTCTACTCAATCCATTTTTTTTCTAAATAATAAAAATCCTTAAATAAAAAAAGAGTTTTTTTCTGGATAGAAATATTCATGAATAATTTCTTTCTCTTACCATTCCTTATACCCTATGAAAATCATTTCCATAACTTGGGATGAGCATAAAAAGATCAGTAAGGGTTATAAAATAAAGAAAGAAAAAATTAGTCAATAAATACATACAAAACATATTATCTTTAACATACCTCATAAAATAATAAGATTTATGAATAACAAAGTAATCATAAATCATAAAGGTAACTTGTGGCATCCAGATCATACTTACATTGTAGCTTTCACAGCTACATAGGGAGTTAAGTTTGGATTACCCATCATAGTATATTTCCTAAATCTTTTAGGAGAAACATTAACATTTACCTATGTCATGTTACCCTTTGCATTGGAGAGATATATCAGGCTCACCTGCCCTTGTTTTATCATGAAATGAACCATATACATAAAAAATGACTAAGAACCATAACATAAATCATAACACATAACACAAGCATAATGGAATGATAAAATTTCCACATTGAAATCAAAATATATCATTTAATTATATTGAAATAATTAATCCATTTTCAAAACAATTTTCAATACCAAAATTTGTAAAATGAATATATTTATTTTCCTTTTAAAAACATTACAGATTCTTAAGGAATCCAAATATCAAATAATGCTCGCGGCGACGGAAAGGTCATTATCACCGCGTACGTTAAAAAGAAACATTCTTTTTTTTTTCATTTAGTAAAACACTTTATAGAGAAAAGATTCCCTTTGAATGAAATTAAAAGTAAAAGGGGTTTATACACCATATAAAGTAAAGTCGTGTATAAATCAAAGTATGCCTCCATGAAAGGATATTGAGACGAAGTCCCTTACCTTGAGTCTGAATCATCATTTATGTTCCTTATTAATCCTGAATAATAAACTTAATTTAATTTCTAATTGATTTAAAAGCCTTTTAAAGTTTATTATTCATTTTTTATATCACTTATTATCTTGCTATAATAATCATATAATTATTCATGTTCATATCAGTCTTTTTGTCGACGTTTGTTACTTGAGTAAAAAATGAACTTGTTATAATTACAAATTGTCTATGTGGTCAAAATTACATTATCTATAGAATCATATTAATGATTAAAATATAATATATATCCATTATATATGTATTTAAAATATTCCATATCATTAGGATATATGAAATGAAAAGCACCGTTCATGGAGATGGTAAGTCGTACGTACGCATGAACGCTACTTTAATTTCTTTTTAATATTTAAAGAAATGAAAACTAAATGATACATAGGTATATTATAATTCTAGTATAATATCATATTTTATATAAATTACTTTAGTTCATTAACACCATATTTTATACATTCTATGTATGGCATGAACGAGTCATATCACTTTGAGGGGACGGTAGTCCGCACTTCCTCAAATGAAATTATCGTATTTACCCATTTTGGAAACCATAAAGGTGTGATATAAATGAAAAATATAGAAGAATAGATAAAATAAAAATATAATATATATCACATATGAATACATTTCCATCATAATGACCACCACGAGAGGTGGTACAGAAAAAGTGAACAATCATAATTTCGTGAGGTAGTTCTTCGCCGTCTATAGAAACAATATGTTCTAAATCCATTAGACGGAGGTGTGTGTAAGTAAATATTGAATACTTATAATAACAAAATACTAGTATATTTATGATACTATTGTTTTTACGTAATCAATGAATGATAATAGAATAAGGAGTGAAGAAGTAGAATAATGGAAAATAATTTTAGAGAAGACGCTACCTCTTAAAATGTGTAACTCTCTTTGATTTGATCCAAAAGGTTTTCTTGAATTTCCTTCTTACTAGGGGAAAGATTCTAGGAGGAATATGGGGATGTTTGGAGCTTATTAGAGCATATTTCGGATGAGCCAAGGGGCCTTATAGGTGTGTGTATTGGGTTATTGATGGTGGCCTTTTATAAGAGGGAGGAGGGGCTCTTTAGGAATATTTGAAAGTATTATTTTATTATAAAATTAATTTTGGTATCAAACTATCAAAAACTTATTAAATTAGAATATAATATTAATATAAGTCGAAAGAAAACCATCTAATAATATTTGGATAGGTTTTGGATATTTTTTAATCCTTATTGTTTTTATTTAGCCCTTTTTTACTCTTACCGTTTTATCAAGAATTTAACACTTTGAGAATCAAAATAGTTACCAAAATATGACAAATATCAAATTAAAGAGTCATTAATAAAATTGTAGACTTATGATAACCATTTGGCCAAATATGATTTTTTGAATTTTATAATATTTAATAAAATATTTAATATTTTAAAATATGAATTATGTCAATTTTGAAAGTATTTATATCATGACTTTTTAAAAATCCATAAAAACTTTATTATTGTTGGTTGGAGTGGACACTCAAGAGAGGGGTGAATTGAGTTCCAATTAAAATTTCTATTAAAAGTACTTCTCTTAAAATCCCCCTATTTAAAAACAAAGTTAAACTGTAGTGAATTTATTCAGAGTGTAAATGTTCAATTAGTTTCTCAACGATCGATTAGGTATCAGTTAAGTTGATCTAAAGATGAAATTGAATTTTGAAACTAACTTACTGGTTTAAAATAAGTATAAACACATGATAATTTAATTATCAAAGTAACTTAAAGACAAATTATATTTCAAAGTAGTTAGCAATGGAATATGAATTATATAGTATACTTATAACTTAAACTAAAATGCACAGCAGATGTACCCATGAGGTTCAGTCTCAAGACGATACTTAGTCTTCTCAAACAATTTATATAGATTGATCCACACCCTGGATCTGGGTAAACAATAGTTCAGAAACTGTCCAGGTTCAAAGACCTATACTACAGTTCTACGTGGGAAAACAAACAACATCTCCCAGCTGTCCAGGTCTTACTTGACCTCTACCACTATCCATAGTGGGATATAAGGGAGTTATAAAGTTTGAATGAGGATTTAATAATCCTCCATCTTAGCTCAGGAGACAGTGTGTGTGTAAAATAAACAGCGTACACACACTGATCGAAATGTAAATGAAAGAATCACTAGAGTGAGTATGAATGTGTTTAGAAAATCTTTAGTGATTGTAAGTGCAACTCTGGACTCATTTGATTGGTTAGAAAAGCTTATGAGTCCTTCTATGATTTTTGTCTGAAAAACAGAGTGTCGTTTTCTTCCTTAGTTCTTGGTTCAGGTGATCAGCCTAAGTGAATTAAGTGTTTTTTTGTAGTTCTTCACTCAAGATGCAACTTATGTTCTCCTCTAGAAATGAATTTCTTCGTGTCTGTCCAGTGTTCTTGGAGTATGAATATAGTCTTGTGTGAATGCACCACATTTAAGTGATGTTGAGCCCATGTCTTTTTCACCCTTCGTGTGCCTTCTTAGTTCCTTGATTATCTCTTTTGTTCACCCTTTTAGCTAGGTCTTTATCTTCCCTTTTATAGCTTTCAGCTCTGGAAAATGGGAATGATTACCCTTTTCATGGGAACTAGGTACGGTTCCAGGACATGGCAACATATATCATTAAATAACATTAACATCATTAAAGACATCAAATGTAACCGTTATCTTAATAAATAAATAATATTGAGAGTATAGAGTTTGACTGGTTGGTCACTAATCAGTAGCCTTCTGTTGGTAGATGTGTATAGTGGAATTTGTGTAGCAGTGACCTTCTATTGGTAGCTCTATGAACTTGTATCGGTAGCTCTTACTATGTGTATCAGTAACTTCTGGTATCAATAGCTCTTACTCTGTGTATCGGTAACTTCATTCTGTATCGGTGACTGTATGTATCTCGGTAGCTCTTGTATATTAGTAGCAATTGTCTATCGGTATCTCTGGTCTATCGGTAGCTCAGGTCTATCGGTAGCTCTGGTCTATCGGTAGCTCTAGTCTATCGGTAGCTCTATGTATCAGTGACTGTCTGTATTGGTAGCTTGCTTGGTTCCAGTGATTATGTGTATCAGTAGACTTATTCATATCAGTATCTCCATTCTTTACTATCGGAAGCTTGTTCTATTGATAACTATCTGTATCGGTCACCTTGTTCTATGATTACCGGTGGACTTTTACATATCAGTATCTCTACGTATCAGTGACCGTAGCTTATCGGTGACTCTTTCTATCGGTAGACGAAGTCTATCGGTTGACTAAGTACCAGTATCTCTGTATCAGTAGCTATACGCAGACCAGTGACTAACAATTATCTGTTTTATGAAAAACATATCCGATTGGGTTATAATTACTTCAAAACTTATATAAACAAAGATAAACATTGATTATTATTTTTCAAGGATACTTTTAATATAATTTTTAGATAGAAAGTCATATATTGAGCGAATTAGAATATAGATAAACATTAATTGGGATTATCAATGTTTGTGAAAGCATAGTTGGGATTATGAAAACAGGTGAGGTCAATAATCTCCCCCTTTTTGATAATCACAACTTATGATATTATAGTTTTAAAACAATGAGTAGTTGTATCAGAGGATATATCATTAAATTCCATTATCTCAGAGAAAACAATATGTTATAAAACATAATGTATCAGAGGTAGAATTAAATGCAATTATATCAGAGGGGCAAAGCGCATGGTAGCTCTTCCATAGAAAATATTTATCCCCCTTTGAGAATATTTCTCTCTCTTTGATACTTTGATAATATTTCTCCCCCTTTGTGATAAGAAAAAGGTGGGAAACAACAAATAGAATAGGAAAAAAATGAGAAAGAAAAGAAATCCACTTGTATTATATGTTGCAAAAAGGTACATAGAAAGAAAAAAAAATACAAGGGATTCCTATCAAACATCTTAGCCACCTATTCAATCCACATCATCAATATGTGATTTGACCTTTGGATCAGAAGAGGATTCAGACTGTGTGGATGCTGGTGAAGGCTTAGGAATTCTGGAAATGATCACAGGGGGCTGAGCCACAGAACCTATACCTGGCCTGTACTGAGGAGTTCTTTGAGTGATCATAGGTGTAAGGCTTTGAGTGTCTTGGGCTAGAGTCATCTGAACAGGAGAAGCAGTAGAGGCATAGGAAGGTAAAACTGGAGGTACAATCACTGGAATAGTATCGACATACAATAGAGGCAATAAGAGATTTCTGAAATCCACAATTATTCCTAATCCTCTCTCCATAGAAGATATGAAATCATCATTATTCTCTATGAATTTTTCCAAGGCTAGAGTCAACTCCCTTATTTTGCTGACTTGATCTCTAAAGGATTTATTGACAGGAGGTAACTTCAGGTTTTCCAATAGAAGTTTGAAGTGATTGTTGAGTTGATTCTTGGTGTAAACCTTTTGGAAATAGAAGTCTACCTTGTCTTTAAATTCTTTCTGAGAGGTAGAAGCTTATCTCATATAGTCTTGGAATATCTTAATTATTTATCTAGCTAAATCTATAGTAGAAATCACAAATTTTCTCAGGTCGGATGAGTCCACAGAGCCACTAGTTGATGATGAACCAAGCTCCTCCTTCATCATAGATCGAATCTGATTCCAATCCACTGAAGGTCTAGAAGCAACAGAACCAATAGAGAAGGTTACTGTTTCATTGAAGTTTTTGGTCAACCCACTAATAAGGTTTTTCACTTGGGAATCCTGGGTGCTGACATGTTCTTTTATAGTGGTTTTAAAACTTCAAAGACAGATACTGTCTGGCTCACAACACTTTTGACGTAGGCTAAGTCCTTGTCTTCTTGAGATTTTGAACTCATGTAATATTCTAAAGAGATAACCGACTTCTTTAGAGATTTAACATCCGCTTCCAGTCTAGATACTTGATTCTGGAAGGCTTTAACTTCTTCCACTATTTCTTCCATAAAGGATGACATATTACAACTGAGAGAGAGTTCAATATATTTTTCCAAATTGCTCATCTCTTCAAAAAAGTTGTGCTTCAACTCATCAATAGAAGCACTAAAGGACTCTTTCATCTCATCCTTTAAGGATTCAAGGTCATCCCGGGTGATCATATTAGTAGGAGAAATTACAACAAGTTCTCTTTCAGTTGCTATGCTGGCCACTATGTCATTCATAATCGATTGAATTGATGACACCAGTGAAAATTCCATCTTCCTTGTCTCTTCCGAAAAACTGACCTTATGTTTTTTCTTCAAATTATCTAGGTCATGCATTTTGACCACATCTTCAGGTAACAACTCAGTCTCAACATCATAAATGATCTTTGGTCTATTTAGAGATGCCTCATTATCATAATTAGGATAGTCTAATCCACAAACCACAAAACCTGGGTCTTCTGCCCAGTCCTCAATCTCAACAGCCACTGACACACTTCCAAACATGGTTTGATGCTCCCCCTCAATGGGTGCATTCCCATGTACAACAACAACATTCTAAAAAGGTCTTTCTTCCTCAGAAGAATCTTCTACAATCAATTCTTTCTCTGGAATAGCAGGAGGGACCTTTGGATTAGGTACATCTTCTTCCATTTCTCCTACTACATCCTTAGTAGGCACAACTGAGCTTCCAATTAATGGACTCAGACTTAAGTAGACAGAATCATAGGCTTTAGATTCATTCTCCCTTTCTTCCTCCTGATCAGGTGCTGGCTGGTCTTCCTTATCATAAGGTGTCTCTTATTCTAATAGAGTTTCCTTTCTAGAAGATACAATTTCAGAAACTAGACTTGGAGGCAAGTTTAGATCTCTTCCATCATCCATAGAAGTTTATTCTTCTTCAGTCTCATCATTGTACTCAGGTTCTTCTTCATCAGGTCCTAGACCTGGATCCCTTAAATCATTAGGTCTTGAAGGATGATCCATAGGATTGAATTTATCATATACCTTCTTGTCATCAATAACCCACTCTACTCTCCATGGGTTCCAATTTATCTTCATGTATTTGCAAACTATGGTTGTGATACAAAAATTATTCCTTACTACCACTGTCTCATCTTGAGACTCAGCTGCCCCTTTCACTTTTATCATCACTGAGAAAAAATTGGCAAAGAATAGGGCATTAGTCTTTGATATTGTCCTTGTCATGTCTTCCATTTGGATCATCAACAATCTGAACAGATTCACTTTTACACAATGTCTCAAGAGATGCAGGAGATAGATATCCTGATATCTTAAATTCACAAAGTCCCCTCTTCTTGGTATTAAAACATGATGAACAAATTTGAACAACAATATATTCTCTCCATCCATTTTAGCAGCCACTACTTGTCTTTGATATCCATCAACAGTGAGCTCCTCCAAGGCAGTCTCATAATCGAATATATCACTTTTAGGTGGTACAGATTTTGAGAAATATCCAGATGCATCTTCGTGTGGAACCTTCAGGTATTCATCCCACTCAACAGATGAAAAAGACATCTCCTTTCCATTCACAAAAGAAATCACTCGGTTCTCATCTTCTAATTTCTCAAAACTTACAAACTCATAAAATTGTTTCACTAGCTTCGGATAGTAGGGACCACTGTTGTTTGAGAAAAAATCTACCCAATTTTGATCTTCCAGTACTTCGAGCACTAACGATTTTCTAGGAAACAACCATTCCACACACAGCTCTTTTTAAATCACAATAACTCTATTCTGCAAATGAGGGTTCACTGGTTGCCTACCCGACCTAGTTCTACCAACACTACCACTTTCTTCTAGCTTGGACTTCTGCTTCTTTGCATTTGGCTCATCAACATCATCTCTGATGGTAGGAAGTTTGGTTTTTTCCATCTCTGGTTTGAGGGATTTAGGGTTTTCGAGAGATTCAGGAGCTAAGGTTTGAGGGTAAAGGGTTTGAGGCTTGGTGGATTGAAGTGATACTAGGACTTTGTTTTTATCATTTAGGAATCATAAAATAAATAAATAAAATAAAGTAAAAACGATTCAGATTCTGGCTGCAGACACAAGTTTAAAACAATGCACTCATCGGTAGGGTTTATCGGTGATAATTCATATCGGTGAGGTATTCACATCAGTGTGGTATTCACATCGGTGAGGTTTTCACATCAGTGAGGTATTCACATCGGTGAGTTATTCACATTGGTGAGGTATTTACATTACCGAGGTATTCACATCGGTGAGGTATTTACATCGGTGAGGTACCTACAGATCAAGTTTAATCATTCCTAACTCATGTAAAATGTTACTTAACCTATCCAAACTTAAAGGTTTGGTGAAAATGTTAGCTAATGGATGTTTAGTACCAATAAATTAAAGAGTAATATCACCCTTTTGGTAATGATATCTCATGAAATAGTTCCTTACATCAATGTGTTTGTTCCTAGAGTGAAATACAGGGTTCTTCGAAATTTTTATTGCATTAGTGTTGTCACAGTTGATAGAAACAATCTTAAAATCATATCCATAGTCCAAAAGAGTGTGTTTCATCCATAGAATTTGTGCACAGCAACTACTAGCAGCTATATACTCTGCTTCGGCAGTGGAAAAAGCTACAAAATTCTTTTTCTTACTACACAAAGATACTAAGGATTTTCTAAATAAATGACATGTTCCAGATGTGATTTTTCTATCCAACTTGCAACCAAAAAAGTCAGCATCTGAATAACTCATTAGCTCAAAAGATTGTCCTTTCAGGTAAAAAAAACCTATGTTTACAGTGTGTTTAAGATTATTAAAAATTATTTTAACAACAATTAAATGAGATTCTTTTGGATTAGCATGAAATCTTGCACACATACACACACTAAACATAATATCTGGTCGACTAGCAGTAAGGTAAAGTAAGCTTCAAATCATAACTCTGTAATTGGTTTGATCCACTGGTTTCCCAGCTTCATCTGCATCCAATTTACAGACTGTACTCATAGGAGTACCACTTTCTTTAATACTATCCAAACCAAAACATTTTAAAATATCCTTTGTATATTTACTTTGATTCAAGATAATAACATTTTCATTTTTAAAAACTTGAAATCCAAGAAAATATTTGATTTCTCCCATTAAACTCATTTCAAATTCATTTTTCATACTTTTTGAAAAATTAGTACATAAGGAGTGTTTAGAAGATCCAAAAATAATATCATCAACATAGATTTGTACTATCAAAACATCTTTAGAAATTATTTTAATAAAAAGAGTTGGATCATCAATCCCTATAGTAAAACATTTTGAAATAAGAAAATTACTAAGTCTATCATACCAAGCTCTTGGAGCTGTTTTTAAACCATATAGATCTTTAGATTGCTTGAAAAATTAATTTGGAAAATGAGGATTAGTAAATTCAGGTGCTTGTTTAACAAAAAAATCTTCAATTATAAAACCATTTAGAAAAGCACTTTTGACATCCATTTGATATAACATGAAGTTCAGATGAGAAGCATAGGCAAGTAAGATCCTAATAGCTTCTAATCTAGCTATAGGGGAAAAGGTTTCCTCATATTCTATACCTTCCTCTTGACTATATCCTTGTGCAACTAACCAAGCATTTTTTCTAACTAGATTTCCAGATTCATCAACTTTGTTTCTAAAAACCCATTTAGTGCCTATTGTCAAAGTGTCCTTGGGTCTGTCAACTAATTCCCAGACTTGGTTTCTTTTAAATTGATTTAACTCTTCTTGCATAGACATTACCCAGAATTCATCATTGATTTCATCATTTACATTTTTAGGTTCCAGCTATGAAAGAAAGGCTTGCTGTTCAACCTGGTTTCTTAGAGAATCTCTAGTATATGTCCCTCTATCAAGATTACCAAAAACAACATCCAAAGGATGATACTTTAGAATCCTAGTTGATCAAGTAAAGGTAGGACTAGAAATTTCTAGTTCATCTCTAAGTTCGGGTTCTACAGAAGCAAATTCTAGAGTATGTCCAGAACTGGATATTTTTACAGCAGGTTCTTTAGTTTTATCATTATGGTCCAGAACAGTCAAATCTTCTTCAAGATTTTCAAGAGAGGTTTTAGGCTCATGTGGATCAGTTTCATCAAACTTGATGTGAACCGATTCTTCCACACATTTGGTTCTTTTGTTAAAAACTCTATAGGCTTTTCTAGTTAAAGAATAACCAAGAAAAATTCCCTCATCACTTTTAGAAGAAAACTTGTCAAGATTATCCTTTGTATTGAGAATGAAAACTTTGCAGCCAAAGACTCTAAAGTAACTAACTTTGGGTTTTCTATTATTCCATAGTTCATATGGGGTCTTATTGAGAACAGGTCTAATCAAGACTCTATTAATGATATAACAAGCTGTATTCATAGATTCAACCCAAAAATAAATAGGCATATCATACTCATTAAGCATGGTTCTTGAAATTTCTTGAAGGGTTCTGATTCTTCTTTCTACTACACCATTCTGCTGAGGTGTCATAGGGGTAGAAAAGTTATGACAATAGAAATTGTGTGAGTAATAAGATTCAAACTCTTGATTTTCAAACTCACGTCCATGATCACTTCTCAGGGTCTTAATCTTTAGTCCACTAAGGTTTTCTACAGACTTGGAGTATTTAGCAAAGTAAGAACAAGCTTCACTTTTGTGAGCTAAGAAGTATACCCAAGTATATCTAGAAAATTCATCTACTAAGTCATAGACATAGTTCTCCCCATTTAAACTAGAAACTATAGAAGGTCCAAACAAGTCCATGTGAACCAACTCTAGCGGTTGATAAGTTGAGACTTATTTCTTTGATTTAAAAGAAACATTATATTACATTCCCTTTTGATAGAGATTACAAACTTTGTAATTTGGGAATTCAAGTTTAGGTAGGTCTCTAACCAAGTTCTTCCTAGTCATCTTTCTAAGTGAATGTATATTGTAGTGTCCTAATATTCTGTGCCATAGCCAAGACTCTTCATGAAAAGCATTTAGGCAAGTAACATTTTTCTTAGCTAATGAATTCAGATAAAGAGCTTAAACATTTTCATTTCTCAAAGCAGAAAATACTAAATCATTCTTATAATTAAAAAAATTACAAGAATTATTTTCAAACTTAACATTAAATCCATCATCACATAACTAAGAAATACTTAAGAGATTTTATTTAAGTCCATAAACAAATAAAACTTTATAAATTAAAATTGAATTAATGTTACCAATCTGGCCTAGGCTGATTATTTTTCCTTTAGAATTATCACCAAAGGTTACATAGCCTCCATCAACCTTTATTAAGATTTTAAAGCATGAGTAATATCCAGAAATGTGCCTTGAACATCCACTGTCCAAGTACCATACCTTTTTGTGAGAACTCTTCCAGTAGGTCTCCTACAAAACAGGTTTAAACAGAAAATGATTTTGGAACCCAGATCTTCTTAGGTCCAGACAGGTTAGAAAGAAAGGCTTTAGGTACCCAGATTTTTCTTATGGGTCTCATATAATTTACAAGAACCAATATATTTTGAAAGATAAACTTTATTTGATCTATAACCGTATGAATAACTAGTTGAAGCATACGAATTTCCAGAACTGGAAAAAGAAGAATTTTGTCAAGATTTAGGAATAAATCAATTTTTGGTAAACTGTCTCTATCCAGGTTGGTATCCCAAAACAGTAGTGTACTTTGGTGCCACTTGTTTAGCTAACATTTGATTAAGTGTATATTTTACCTTTGTAAACATTTCTAAGTCCTTTATAAGTTTATCATTAGACATTTCCTGTTCAGTATTTTCCTTCAAAAGTTGAGCATTATTTTCTTTTTCTATATCAAAGGTAGATTTAACATTGGCAGTGAGAGCATGTTGTTTCTTTAAGACTTTGTACTTGTCCTTAAGTTCATTATAGGTTTCTTCTAGCATGTTACAATATTCAAATAGTTCCTCACTAGATATGTTTTTAGATTTAGAATTAGTTCCAGAATAATAATCATTCAGCATATGGGGAAACAGGCACCTCAGAGGTATTGGTCATGAAGCACATGTTGGAATGATTCTTTTCAGAATCAGAAACATCAAATTCACTTGTGTTGTCTTCTGAATCACTCCAAGTACCTTTTATAGATTTCTTGTACTTATTGTCCTTGTAGTCATATTTCTTTTTGAACTTCAATTTTGGACAGTCTGCTTTAATGTGACCTTTCCTTTTGCATTCATAGCAAACAACTTCATCATTGTTGTTAGGATTTTTTCAATCCTTCTTCCAATGACCCTTGTTGTCATACTTTCCTTTGTAATTAGATTTTCTGAAGAATTTCTTCTTCCTATAGAACTTCTTGAATCTCCTGGCTATTTGAGCCATTTCAGAATTGCTATCAATGTCTGAACTTTCACTTGTTGAACTTTCAGTAGGTACATGAATTTTCTCCTTGTCTTTGCTCTTTGAAGCAGTAGACTTGAATACCACAGATTTTCTCTTAGGTTCATCATCTTATTCTTTGTTCACATTAAGTTCTTGCTCATACATCATAATCTTACCTATTAATTCTTTAACTGGCAGTTTTCTTATGTCGCACGATTCTCTAATGCAAACAGATGTGTCTCTCCATATTTCCGGTAGACATCTTAATATCCTCATAATTTGTTCCTTTGCTGGAACAACCTTTCCAAGAGAGCTAATAGTATTGACAATCTCATTGAACCTGAGATACATGTTAGAAATAGATTCATCAGATTTCATTTTAAAATTATCATATTTAATAGTATATGTATTCAATATCATTTCTTTAACATTGGTTGTTCCTTCATGGGAAACAGCCAAAGTGTCCCAGATTTCATAAGCAGTTTTACAAGAAGAAATTATATTAAAATCTTCATCTCCTAAATCACAATACATGGCATTCATAACTTTACAATTATTATTGTAAGTAGTCTTTGTAGGTTCATCCCAAGTTTTTCTTTTAGTTTCTGGAATTTTATATTGTGACTCTATAGCAGTCCAGATATCAAAACCCATACTCTCTAAGTGAATTTTCATCTTAAGTATCCACTGGGCATAGTTTGTACCATTAATGAAAAGTGGCATGTTAGTACCAGCACCTTCTAGTCTATTGTCCATAACTAGATTTTAGAAAATATATTAAAGGGATAAAATTTAAAACTAAAAGAAATTTAAGATCTTTAAAGATGCAACTAAAATCATAGTTGAAAAAAATATAATGTTTTGAAAAATTTTATTAATAGAAACACCCCTCTGATACCAAATGTTAGTCAGAGTGGACACTCAAGAGGGGGGTGAATTGAGTTATAATTAAAATTTCTATTAAAAGTATTTCTCTTAAAATCCCCCTATTTAAAAAAAAAGTTAAACTGTAGTGAATTTATTTAGAGTGTAAATGTTCAATTAGTTTGTCAAAGATTGATTTGGTATCAGTTAATTTGATCTGAAGATTAAATTGACTTTTGAAACTAACTTACTGGTTTACAATAAGTATAAACACTTGATAATTTAACTATCAATGTAACTTTAAAAAGAATTATATTTCAAAGTAGTTAACAACGTAATATGAAATATATAGTATAATTATGAATTAAACTAAAATGAACAACATATTTAACCAAGAGGTTCAGTCTCAAGCCGAGACTTAGTCCTCTAAAACAATTTATATAGATTGATCCACACCCTGGATCGAGGTAAACAACAGTTCATAAACTATCTAGGTTCAAAGACCTCTACCACAGTTCTACGTGGGAGAACAAAAAACAGCTCATAGCTGTCCAGGTCTTACTTGACCTCTACCAATATTCATAGTGGGATACAAGAAGGTTATAAATTTGAATGAGGATTTAAGAATCCTCCGGCTTAGCTCAGGAGACCGTGTGTGTGTAAAAAAAAAACAGGGTACACACACTGCTCGAAATGTAAATGAGATAATCACTAGAGTAAGTATGAATGAGTTTAGAAAAGCTTTAGTGATTGGCAGTGCAGCTCTGGACTCATTTAATTGGTTAGAAAAGCTTACGAGTCCTTCTCTGGTTTTTGTCTGAAAAACAGAGTGTCATTTTCTTCCTTGGTTCCGGGTTCAGATGATCAACTTGAGTGCATGAAGTGTTTGTTGTAGTTCATCAATCAAGATGCAGCTTGTGTTCTACTATAGAAATGAATTTCTTCATGTATGTCTAGTGTTCTTGGAGTATGAATGTAGTCTTGTTTGAATGCACCACGTTTCAATGATTTTGAGCCCTTGTCTTTTTCCTCCTTCATGTGCCTTCTTAGTTCTTTGATTCTCTGTTTTGGTCACCCTTTTGGATAGGTATTTATCTCCCCTTTTATAGCTTTAAGCTCCGAAAAATGGGAATGATTACCTTTTTCATGGGTACTAGGTACAGTTCCCTGACATGGAAATAGATATCATTAAATAACATTAACTACATTAAAGACATCAAATGTTACCGTTCGCTTAATAAATAAATAATATTGAGACTATAGAGTTTGACTGGTTAGTCAATCATTATTAGCCTTCTGTTGGTAGATGTGTATGGTGGACATTTTGTAGTAGTGACCATCTATCGGTAGCTCTTTGAACTTGTATCGTTAGCTCTTACTCTTTGTATCAGTAACTTTTGGTATCAGTATCGCTTACTCCATGTATCGGTAACTTCATTCTGTATCGGTGACTGTTTGTATCTCAGTAGCTCTTGTCTATCGGTAGATCTTGTCTATCTGTAGCTCTGGTCTATCGGTAGCTCTGGTCCATCGGTTTCTCTATATATCGGTGACTATCTGTATTAGTAGCTTGCTTAGTTCCAGTGATTATGTGTATCAGTAGACTTATGCATATCAGTAGCTCCATTCTGTACTATCAGATGCTTATTCTATTGGTAACTATCTGTATCGGTGACCTTGTTCTATGCTTACTGGTGGGATTTTACATATCGGAATCTCTTCGTATCAGTGACCGTAGCTTATCGGTGACTCTGTCTATCTGTAGACTAAGTCTATCGGTTGACTAAGTACCAATAGCTCTGTATCTGTAGCTATAGGCAGATCAGTGACTAACAATTATCTGTTTTATGCAAAACATATCTGATTGGGTTATAATTACTTTAAAACTTATATAAACAAAGATAAACATTGATTAACATATTTTAAGGATTATTTTAATATAATTATTAGATAAAAAGTCAATGATTGAGTGAATTAGAATATAGATAAATATTAATTGGGATTATCAAAGTATGTGAAAGCATAGTTGGGATTATGAAAATAGGTGAGGTCAATAATTACTTCTAAAAAACATCATTAATATAAATATAACATGTAAATATCATCCGAAAAATTCGTTGATGACAACAAAATAACCAAATTACATTTATTATAACAATTATAATATCATTTATTTGAATCCATTATTAATGAAGCAATCACTACATCATCATTGTGTCATAATTAAATTTATTTATTTAATGTCTAAAAATTATAAATAAAATATAATGATGTATATATATTTTCATCTTTCTAATGACTACTTATAGTCAAAGAGATCACTTATATAAGCCCATATAAAAATAGTTTTAGTAAAAGATATATGTTTATGTTATATTTTCCTTAACATTAACTTAAGAGTAATTAAATGTCATTTTCAAAAACAAGTGGCTCCATGGGGTACTAAAATCTATGCAAGGATTCCCATGGCCGGACATATCTCATAAAATAGGGTTAGAAATAGTTTAAGGGTATTTTAATTTTATTATAATATTATTTTATACCCTTATTTTCCACATATATACTTTAACAATGGTAAATAAAATATTTACTGTAGTTACTATTCATAATGTCTAAAAAAAGTTACCTATTTAAAAAATTTGGAGCTACTGGTTCACAATATGGAATCCATTCTTCCAAATTCAAAACATATAATTGGAAAAAATTAATTTAAAATTAATTCCTATTGTCATAACCAAAAACCGTGTTTTTAAGTAGAAACTATTAAAATATTGACATGTGTTTATGTCCAAATTAAGAGCGAAATTAATTAAAATGACAAAAATTGTATTAAATAGTAAAAATATAATCCAATTACACTTTAAAACCAACTAAAATAACAATATACCTATATAAATAAATTAGATGAAAATGTAGTTTTGAATTAAAATGTGGTATTTTTCACTATTCATTAAAAATAATGTTTATCAGAAAAATATCAAAATTTCATCCAAATTAAAATTTGATGTTAATATTCTAAATAAGGATTTTATTTTTTATAATAGAAAATATACACGTGAAAAAATTATATTTAAAAAGGGTTCTCCATAAAATGTCGGTAAACCGACCTTTTAAAATTATTAGAGTATTGCACGCTTAAAATTGTATTCATTCTTATTTTGAAGCTCTACATTTTATTGGATAAATAAAAAGAACTTTAAAAAAAATTTATAATCATATTTTAGTTTGTTCTATTCATTCCTGCCAATACAACGTTTTGGCGTTAACTACCATTTAACATAATAATATTCTATTATTATTTTCTAGTATGACTCAACCTTGTGTAAAATATGAGATTTTGAAGGAACCCATTGTTGCGTATTGGGTACACCATCAAACATACAAACACCTTTAAAGTAAAAAAATTAATATTTAAATCAAAAATATTAATAAATATGAAAATATCACATTATTTATTTACCTGGGATGTTACAATAAAAATTCTTATTAAAAATAAATTATTTCAAATAAAAAGAGGAGAGATTCCCTTACCTTGAGAGGGTGTTTATAAAATATTTTTAGAAGATTATTAATAGATTTAGAACACCATACGAGGTATTTAAATAGGTATAGGTCTAATAACTTCATTATACATGGATTTTGAGTGAATGGGAGTGGGATATTGGTGGGTATCTATAGAAAAAGAGAGGGGAATTATTTCTTTATTTCTAATCTTTGGTTTTGGAATCTATATGATAAAATAATCAAAACCAAAAACCCTACCATGTTTTCCCCCATAGTTTCTTATAAATAAGAGTGTATTTCAATATTTTAGAAGTTAAAGAACCTATATCCTTAAATTAATACCATTGGTGATGTTGAGGTGAGTCATGATAATAAATATTTGATTTTAAAACCTTAAAATATAATATAGGTTCTGGAGGATTCATTATGGAATTATAAAATTTATTAAAAATCATAAAAAAATTATTCCTAATTGAAAATATATTTTTGGATGTGGATGCCCTTTATACTATTTATTACATCACCTTTGGGATATTATGATGTCATAATACATTTTATATATTTATACTGTATTTATTATTTACCCAAACATTTGACTGTCACATAAAATTATGAAAAATTCACCATTGGAAAATTTCGACCTGAGAATTTCAAAAATAATATTTATTTTATTAACAAAATCTATAAATATGATAATTTATACTTTTGAATAAAAATTCTAATCTGTTGAAAATAATGGTTTTTATGATAATAAAAGTTTTATGATCGTTATAAAGATTATATTCGAGTTCAATAATTATAATATCACTTGTATATAAATATTTTTTAATAATAATTTTATATGATTTTAAAATTTATTTAAAAATTCTTGAATTTATCAAAATTGTTTTTTAATTAAAACAATATATTTTATAAAAATACAATTTTAATATCTTCATATCAAAATCTATTTTTCATCAACTCATATAAAATTATAATAATGAAAAGTGATAATCATAATAATTATTTTATTAAAAAATACTATATAAAAATATATACTACTGGGGTCTAGATACATAACCCCTTATTACACCAGTTTATTCCCTAAGGGTAAGGTGTGTGATGGAAGTGATTTCTCAGGGTGGTTAAAAAAACATGGTTTGGTCCATGATCTTGTTAAGCTTGAACTTATCTTATAAATAGTTTCATTAAATATTAGGTTATTGAATTTTATCTTGGTTTTGATTAAGGTAAATCCCAGTGATTCCATCTCCCAGAGAAGTTCTAATAAATGGGATTCATAGGGTTTTATCTTACCAGTATAGTCCATTAATCCTCCAGTATGTGAAAATTAAACTTTATAATAACCCATAATATATACCAATCTTATCAACTACTCTAAAATGTATATATTATCAATAATTGAGATGATTAATTGTATTTTAAATAAAATACAAAAAATCGGTCCAAAATAACCAAAGTTATTACATGTGTTTTATATAACTATAAGGAATTTGATGAATCAAATGGGAATTTAATTTATAAAATTTTAGGTTGTTAAATACTTCCCGCTTTCAAAAATTTCACCCTAGATTTTTTTACAATAGAATAGATTTGGGTACTTCTATTTCATCGCCTCTTCTAGTAACCTTATTTATTCCTCAAACTTGTGGTTCTACCACAATAATTTCACTGGATGGGTAATATTGTTTTGTATAACTTTGTCTCTATGATCTAAGATCTTTACTTATTGTTCCTTGTATGAAAATATATCTCCAAGGGTACTACCAATAGATTCACTATATGTGAGTAGTCTAATACGTACTTCCTCAAGAGGGATACATGGAACACATCATGTACTTGGGATATGTTTTTTGGGAGTTCTAGTCGATAGGACATAAATTTTATGTGATCAATGATCATAAAGGGGATGATGTATCTAATACTAAATTTTCACTTCTTCCCAAACCTCATGACCTTTTTCCATTGTGATATACAAACGAACACCTAATCTTTGACCTCAAACTCCAGGTCTCATTTATGATTATATAAATAAATTTATATCAACTTTGTGGGGATTTTAAATGACATTGAATGGTTTTAACCTTCTATGTCATCTCTTGGATAAGATTAGGTCCGAAAATCTTCCACCCTCTAACTTCATCCTAGTATGTTGAACCTGAAACCTCGTCCCATACAGAGCCTCATAAGGCTCCATTAGAAAAAAAGAATGGAAAATATTGGTATATGAGAACTACATTAAAGGAAGGTGGTGATCCAATATCCTTCCAAATATATTGAACATGATCTTCTTATATCTTTTAGAGTTTGAATTGTTCCCTTAGACTGACCATCTATTTTAGGGTGATTATTAGTACTAAAACTCATTACTATATCCAATGATTGATGAAGGCTTCTCTATAACCTTGAGGTAAACCTCAGATTTCAAAAAGTTAAATTAGAGGGTGGAAGTCCATGTAGTCTCAGTACTTCATTTATGTATATATTCTTAAATTAGGAAAGAAAGAAATTATACTTGATAGAAATTAAATTTTTAGACTTTTTAAGGATATCTAATACTATTTAGATGGTTTTATTTTCGTTAAATTTCCTAGGTATTACTAAGAATTAATTCATGGATATGTTTTCTCACTTCCATTCTAGTATAAGAAATGGTTTCATAATACCCTTATAATTTTTCCCTTCATCATTGAATTTCTAGCATACTAAGGATCAAGATACAAATTATATAATATCAATCTTAATTTTATCCGAGAAAATGTTTTTCTTCAAATATCTATACGTCTTAGTGCTTCCTAGATGAATAATGAAGGATGGGCTATGTGCATTATCCATAATTTCCCTCTTCAACTCCAGTTTTTATGGGACACCTATCTATATTTCAAACCTCATCACTCCATCTTTTTAAAAGTTGAAAGATTGAATATTCAATACCATTTGTTATAGCTTCTCATCATCTATTTGGGGCTCCTTGATACTCTAAATAATGTATGGTTTATTAGTTATTTTAGGAAGGTATGATAAAGATCCTTTTATGACTCCCATGTCCGTCCTTTTAATTTTCAAGAATAATGGATCCATTTTAATCCTCATCATAGATAGGGTTACATAAACCTTTTTACTTAGATAATCTATCACATTGTTCACCTTCATAGGATAATAATTTATTGAAAATTTATTACCCTTGACCAGATCTAACCACCCTATTTGGAACATATTGGGATCTATTTTTGTTAATATATACTTGATCCTTTTATGATCTGTATATATGTAACACTTATCCCCATAGATATAATTTCACCAAATCTTCATCAGGAATATCAATAAAGAAAATTCTATTTCATATTCTGGTTAGTTCTTCTCAGGTATATTTAATTAGAGGGAGGCAAAGTCTATCACATTTTCATCTTGAATGAGAATACAACCAAATACATTTCTGGATGCAATTCCATAGATCTAGGTCGGTAATGTGAGAACATGTGCAGTAATTGGCCTCTTATTTAACTCTTTAAATATTTCTTCACATTTATCATTCAAAGAAAACATCACCCCTTATATGTTTTATTGGTTAGTGGGCATGAAAATCATGATACGTTTATAAGAAATCGGTGATAGTAACCAACTAATTGAAGGAAACTAAGGATCTTCATCAGATATGTTTGTTTGCGAAATCCTTTAATTTCCTCTATTTTGAAGGATATATAGATATCCCTTTACTTGTGATAACATTCCCTAATAAATTTATCCATCCAAAACTCGAATTTACTATACTTATCATATAAGGTTTCCTTTCGCAAGGTCTTCATCACAAAGTTCAAATGATCCTCATGATCCTCCTTGATTTTAGAGTATATAAGAATATTATCTATAAAGAATAAAAAAAATTATATAAGAAATTCCTAAATACATTATTCATTAAGTCTATGAAAATATTTTTAGAATTAATGAGTCTAAATTTCATCACTATGAACTCACAATGACTATAAGTTGTATGAAAAGATGTATTAGGAATATCATCCTTCTTCAACTTTACCAGATAATATCCCAACTAAAGGTCCACCGTAGAGAAGTATTGTTCTACATGTAGTTAATTGAATTAGTTATCAATTAGTAGGATATGAGAGTAATTCTTTATCACGATATTTCTGAGCTTATGATAATCAATGAATAGGTTCATTGACCCATCCATATTCTTGATGAAGACGATCGATGCACCCCATGGTGTAGCACTTGGGATTATAAACCCTTCCAAATTCTCATGCAGTTGATTATCTAGATCTTAAATTTTAATATTTTCTAATATATATTGAGTCTTGGATATTGGTAAGGCATTAGGTATAAGATCGATTGATAAATCAACTTAACCACTTAGAGTAAGACTAGAAAATTCCTTGGAAAAAACATCAGTATATTCCCTTACAATGGGCATGTCATCAATGATTATCTTTTATTTTGTCTCAATCATTTGAGCTAGATACGACTTCTCATAAGTAAATAACACCCATTATTGAGATAATGATAACAAAGTATATTCATCCTCCTCATTTCAATTTTATAGAATCAAAGGGTGATTCTTGATATGGAGTGTGATTTTCTTCTCTTAGAAATTTATGTTGGATCTATATAATAAAGGCCAATTCATACATATAATTTCATTGAATTCTACTGAAGAGAGTATGAAAAAAATTCTAGTAAATTAATCCCAAAAATATGGATTAGGGAGGAGTTATATGCTCGGGATGTAATGAATAACCCATTTTACATCTTTACTGATAACTCGACTTCCATGTTTTGAAGTGATGTTTGAATAGTTTACTATACGTTCATGATATGAAAGAATACATAGAACCAAAATAAAATAATATGTTTTATATCCTTTAATAAATAACTAGTGTTCCTATCACCACTTCATTGTTAGGATACACCTCAGTATTTGTGATGAAATAAAATTTCCCTTTCCCTCTAGGCCTTATAGGTTGTTATCATAGGTTATATTAAACAACCCTTAGCTTAATTCCCCGATTTAGTGAGATTCCCTATTCCCTTAGTTAAAAAATTCAACAATAGGCTCAAGTTTGACTGGAGAATTCTTTTTTCCATCATATTGGTGGGATTATCCTATCAATATTCTCTATCCATGTTCCTTTCTTTCCCACACTTAAAATATTTCCATGTCCCCATCATGAAATTTCTGGGATGATTCTTACAACACTGTTGACAAATGGGTATTGGAATTTATTTCCCCCATGATATTTCTCCATCACACTCCATAATTAAAATTCATTCTCTACATTATATCTCCTAACCCATGATACCTGTGAGATTCACCAATCTCCATTTTAACATTAATGGCATGTCATAAAATTTCCTCATAGCTACAAAAGTCTTGAATCACAAAATCCTTTCATAGATTCAACTTTATCCCACTAAAGAAGATTCCAAATTTACTTTATTGGTCAATGAATATTCCAAAGGCATATACTTCAAGTATTGTGATGTTTTCCTCACACAAATTGATTGATTCATCATCCTTATTCTTAAGGACAAGGAAATACATCTCTATTTTAAGCTATATATTAAAGGGAAATTATTTATCAGAAAACATTTTATGGAATTATTTAAACTTTATCTCTGTGATTTCCTCTTTCAGCTTCATATTTTTTTATTAATGTACACCATTGGTCAAATTATCTCTCTATAAAATAAACCAGCATGACCGTCTATTTCTTATATAATTGAAGGATGTGGACGATATTTTCAATGGAGTTGATCCATTGTTTTATGACTAAGGAATCAGAAGATACACTAATATTAAAAGGCCATTGTTGGATAATGGACTCAATTAAAAATTTAAAATTATTAAGGGGATGTGGGTGTTCCTCTTGATTCATTTTTCTATTGAAAACTTGAGTTAATTATGAAATTATCAACATGAATTTCCCAATTTGATCTCCTGTTGGATTGGAAATCTTTTTTGGAAAGTTATCACATTGACCCTCACATTGGTTGTTGACCTAGTTACTCATATTTCCATCCATTGACTAGAATAAAGGGAAAATTAGGGATTAGAGTGTTATAAATATTGAAAAAATAAAAGGTAAACTATGTGAATTTAAGGTATGACTAATAATTGACATCCATTTCATAGCTTTTTAATTTCTAGGTTTTAATATATGTTATCCATGGCCTATTTCTTAACCTAAACATTTTATAGAATTTTTTTTAACCTTTATAAGAGTTCATAAAAATCTTTTGAATTTAAAAAATAATTTCCCATGGTAGTGTAAAACTAGGTGTTCAATAAGGATTTTTTTTCATGCACCAGGAGAAGATCAAGTCAATTCCCAATGTTCCTTTTTCAGGTTTATTACCCCTAGGTACAACTTTGCTAGACCCACATCCAAATGTAGTTTCCTTAAAGGGATTTTGTTTCTTATAAACAACTTAATATATATATTAAAATAATTTATATATTTTTTCTCTCTTTAGTCATATTTAAAGGGCACTCACTAATGTTTTTTAATCTCAATCCCAAAAAATAACCAGGCTTTCCTCTGATACCAACTATGATAACCTGTATCCTTAATAAAAATCAATTCATGATTTATTATATAAATATACACATAATAAAAAACTAAAATATCAAAATTCCTAGAGTCTTTGGTTAATTAGAAACATATAATAATAACTTATAATAGATATACAACATCATTATTTAAAAACTCCACAACATGCCTTTAAAATCCATTGATCTTTTAATAATGGATGAGATAACATGGGGATGTGCATAAGAATGGGGTCAGATATAAAGCATAGTAAGGTAATATTCAAATCATAGAATATGGTACAGTAGTATATGTTGATTAATATGCATGACATGAGGACATAGAAAGGTTATAATCATAATCATGCAAAAAAATCATGGTATAAGATGTTAACATCAAGTAAACCCAAGGGATGTAGAAACAACATAAAATATAAAATCATAAGTATACGTCAAGGATAACTGCAACAACATCATAACGTAGTATTCTTATGATAACATAATATGATACAAACATGGAATATCATTATATGAAAACATTACACAATGCATTGGTGGAATATATAATTTTGGGCCCACCCATCACAATCATATCAAGTACATGAATTATTGTCCCACTTAGATTATACAACATAAGAACACATTTTATCAATTTTAATCCCAATTTTAAATAGTATGGGATTAAATACATTTAATTCCCCAATAAAATAAGGATTGGTACATATAGGTTAATACCCTTGAGTGTAAACGAGGATGGGTATTTATTACACAAATGTTTTTATGGAAAAATCATAGGATAATTTCAGCAGCATAATCAGTGAACATAACAATTCATGGAAGGGTTTAATGAAGTTAAAGGTGGTATAAAATTACTTAGAAATCATATTTATATAAACAGTATGTGTAAAAAAATAATTAAACTTGAACACTTAGAAATAAAAAATATCATTATAAAGAAAGTTCTTGAAATAAAACGGACGAGGATAGGATCCCTTCTCTTGAGATGGAACTTGTAAAAGATTGGGAGGAGATTCATAAGAGTATAAGAACACCTTGTTAGGGATTTAGGGAGATATAAAGTGATTAAATATATTCTAAATGGGGTTTTAGTGAAGAGGAGTGGGAGGTTAGGTTAATATTTATAGAAAATGATAGGTTAATTCATTATTAATTTCTAAACTTATATTTTGGACACTTTATGATAAAATAATCAAAACAAAAATAGTTAACACGGTCCTTGATCATGGTTTATACTAAATAAGATTTTTTTAAATATTCTATAAGTCCAATAACTAAACTCATTAAAATAATTCCATTAGTGATGTGGAATTGATTCATGTTCATAATGAATTGATTTTAAAACCATAAAAATATTATATAGGTTTTGGAGGATTCATTAAAGAATTATATAATTAATTAAATAACTTTAAAAACAAATTATTAAAAAGGGAAAATATTTATTTGGTCATGGATTCCATTTATATTATTTATTACATCACTTTTGGGATATTATGATGTCATAATACATATCGTATACTCATACCATATTTAATTTTTACCCAAAAATTTGATTATCTAAATAAATTATAGAAACTAAACCATTGGATAGTTTCAACTTTATGATTTAAGAAATGATATTTATTTTTATAAAAACAATTCTCTAAAAATTAGAAGTTACAATTTTAAATAAAAAGTATCATTTATTGAAAAAGTAATAGTTTTTACAACAAATAATAGTTTTGATGACAATAAAATGGTAATATATATTATTTTCTAACTTGTATTCTTTAAAACAATGAGAGCATTGTCTGTGTGTATGTGGAGACTACTGCCTCAATGTGATGTTGTTTACCTTTTGTTTTCTATACCGATTAACATGAGTGAAAAAATATATGTAATGTGTAAAAAAGATATTAAATAAAAAATCAACATTTTTAAATGGTAATATTATACATTATATAACTAATATAAATAATAAATTGTTATAGGAAATTTAACCTATAAAAAGGAGATATCAAAGTACCTTTTCTATTTTGACACCATTCATGGAAAACTTATTTACCTATATAAATTTTTCAATAAAGGATTAATAAATAACATAATAATATAAAATTATTGATATTGTGATACTAATTTACAACACTTTGACTTTTTTTAACATTCCATTAAATTTTCTATGAAATTTTCTGATGAAATTCTTGTAACCAACATTAGTAGGAACAACATAATTTTATTATTTAGGAAGATAAGTACAAGTGCAGAGCACTTTTAGAAACAAGGTAAGAATTTCCATCCCATTCAACTTTATTTGATGAATATATTTATTTTATAAACCAATATTAATTCGTATAGTGTGACTACTACCCCCATGAATTTAAATATCATAAATTATTTTTTATCTAAGAAAATTCACTTCCATCCCTGATGTTTCTTTCTATGATATATGATTGATTCCTTCCATAGAATATAATGGTATTTTATAACTCAATTAGATTTGTAGATTTATAATGTTTTTCCATGATTTTTCTATTTCATTTCATATGGTACAAATTATTTTTATCTTCAGATATCACTTTTTATTCAAATATTTTTAATTTATGAGTTCTAATATTTATTAAAAATGAAACTATGATAAGATTAATTCCCAACCTATTAAAAGATGGATTCCCCTAATTATCCATAATTTACCTTACTGTTAATGTTATCATTTTTAATTTTAAACCAAATTAAGTTTAGATCATGTGAATTTAATATTTATCTCCAATAATTTTTTAAATAATGTTTTATTTTTTGGATTTAGGGGGGGGTTTCAAAAAATGGATTTTCAAACGTAAAAATCGATCTTTTGTAACCCCTTCATGATTTTCCAATTAAATATATATTTCTTTTTCTACTTTTTATTTGTTATTATTCTCAATAAATTATTATATTTATATATACTTTCCTTATATATATAACTAGTTAAATATAATTATTATTTCTAGGGTTATAAATATTTTTATTTCCCTTCAAAATACCAACTTTTAAGTAAACCCAGTTTATGGTAACTTTCCTATTTATTTCCTTAGATTGAGAACTAGCCCCAACAAATGTTTTTAGACCATTTGTCACGACCCGTCCCCCATGGCCCATTCCATGACTACTCCAAGACCACCTTCCATAGGCCAGGGGCAGTTGACTAGCATCGAAAGGCGTACCCCCTAAAACCGAGAAGGCATTGCCTTTATATCCTATAAACACACTCAACCTAGAACACAACAAGATATGAACACAAGTAAACTGTATCGCAAAAAGAGTTCTCAAAGTAAGAGGGACCAGAATACAAGCCCCACAGTAAAGGTACAAGTACAACTGAAAATGAAAAACTAATGAAGATACAGAATGAGAGCTACTGGGTCATACTTTGAGGTTCCTACAGGAAGGTTAGGTACATATCGCATCCTCAGAACTCCACGTTTGCCGGTCTCCTTTGTGTACTGACATGCCGTATGGTCCACCTCCGGGCACCTCCAGTCCTGGTACCCTCAGCCTCAATCAATGTTGTCTGTCATCTGCACCAAACACAACAAGGTGCGGGCGAAGCCCATGAAGGGGTGAGTATAACAATACTTAGTAGGGACCCCAAGACCCTCAAGGATTCACAAAATCCAAAAAGGATAACCACAAAGCATGTAAACTAGTGACAACCCTACTTAGGTATATGCCCATACATATACCTAAGTTATCCAATATTACCCATCTCATTCATGAGGAAACAAAAGACCCAACTCCTTAGCCAAATTACAACCATTCCAAGAAGGAAATATTACCATGAACGTGAGTACCACACAGGTACACCACACTGAAGAATACCACAAAGGCGACACCATGAAGTTAAGTACAACAAAGGTGCGCCTCACAGAAGAATAAAAAAAAGGTAAAGACTCATCTGACACAAAGTATAACTTAGGTAAAATAGTAGAGATGATTAGATATAACTATTGAATCATATTACTATGTTAAGAGGCCGACCCACGTAGGATCCTAAATCATCAGACCGACACAGGATCCTAGTACATCATCAGACCCACAAAAGATACTAGTACATGAGATCCACACAGGATCCTAGTACATCATCAGACCCACACATGATCCTAGTACAGCATACCCACACATGATCCTAGTACATCATCAGACCCACACAAGATCCTAGTATTGCAGAACCACACAGGATCCTAGTTCATCATCAGACCCACACAGGTCGCTAGTAAAACAGACCCACACAAGATCTTAGTACATCATCAGACCCACTTAGGATCCTAGTACATCAGACCCAAACATGATCCTAGATTAGCCCCACATAGATTTCTAGAACAGATCAATGTGGGATCCTCGAGCACAGACCCATGAAGGATCCCTTTCTCATGTTACAACCAGCTACATGGTTCTCGCACTAACCTCACTTGATTCCGAGAGGATCCGCTCCTCAAGCCACAAGTCGATACTTCAGCTACAATGAAGTCCCATGAAGAAGTATCTCAATGTACCGCCACGTAAAAGGGGTCTCAATGCAATAGACGGTGCATCAATCAGACGCCCAATCGGTAAGTTATTGGCCTTTTAGTCCCGAGGGCCCGGTTGGATTCGTGTTCGATCCAACCCAACTGTACCCCATCTATAACCAGAACTCAAGTGGTGTATACCAAAAGGTCAGTCTTGCTCCAATGTTTCTAGTGCCACTGATGGTTCGTTATAAATATTCCCGTAGCTCAAGATATGGCCAAAAGAGCGAAAAGGGTTGAAGTGGGTCCGGATCCGATCTGACCTGGTCGGACAGACCCAGCCCGACCCGGCCTGGGCCGACCCGATCCGGTTTGGTTCGACCTAGCCTAACCTAGGTCTAGAACTAGGTCAGACCCGACCCACTAGGTCAGGCCCGGCCCACAGTGCTATTCACTAGGGCGGGCTGCTTGGTTTCCCCAGGCTGACCAGATGTCCAGCCTCTCCTCCACGTGGCGTGGTCACGCGCCGTGTCATAACTGGCGGTCGGCAACTAGTCGGACACCCTTTCCTCGCCGCCACAGCACAAGGCCACGATTCTTCTCCACCGGGTGGCGCAGACGCCCGCTTTCACCCTTCGCACGTCCGGCCCCCATAGGCCATAGCCCTTGCTCCTCCATGGCCGACGGGCCGTGACTCTTCTTCGGCAACGCGGTTGCGCCGCTGCCTTCGTTGAGATTAATAAAAAAAAACACCCCTACCTTGAAGGTTATGAAGGAGGATGTGCGAGGAAGAAGAAAAATTCGTTGAAGAATGTCGGTGTTCGTCCTCTCCACAAGGCGCTTCCAATCCAGGCTCGAGGTTGGTTCCTCATTCTTCGTTTTGTGGTTCGGGGTCACTTGTCACCGCCCACCAGAACCGGCTCTGTCTTCCAATTATAGGGCATCGCAAAACTTTACCAGAGCTTCGTCTCTTGGTGTATTCGTGCCAAATTCTCCCCCCAAGCACCATATAAATAGGAGAGGGGGAGGGTAAGTAACGATCATGGAATTTATGAAGGTTTCATTTAATAGGAAGATTCCTAAATTCCAATGATGCAGTTAATTAGTATTTGATAGGTTTAAACAATTAATATTCATTTCCATAATTAAATGTTGACACATTTAATGAATTTCTGTTGGCTCAACTAATTAAATGGGTATTTGAATGGTTTTCTCCCATTAAAGACAGTTCGGGTGGTCCCCACCACCATAACCCATGTTGTAACACCCCAAGATTTCATAGTGTGTTATTTCTTCAAAATAATTCAATAACTTGCACTACACAAAACACTGAGTTCAATTGCACCATGACTTACCAAAAAAAAGCCATTAAAAGAGGTCATGAATAGTAGTAACTAAATTTTAAACTTTATATAATCCTTATAATTTTAGAATCCATATTATGAGTTTCTTAGTCATAATGCATGAACAGATTCATTTTCAGTATTGCACTTTTATCAACTTTTGATAGTGAAACCTTTTTAAATACAATATTTTAAACTTTTTGACTAAATGGAGACATCAAAAAATTTAAAATGACACATCCCAAGCTTCCACGGTACGCTTTCCTTTGAATAAAATAGTAGCGTGTGTTATACGCAACCTTGAGTTTTAACACACGCCACAACCAATCAAACTAGCCGTTATGAATAGTAATACCTAAATTTTGAAATTATATATATTTTATATTTTAAAATGGACTTCATTTTTGGATTCAGAATATCGAATTTAACCTAAGGTGAAATTTTGGTACTTTTCGGATAACTTTCATATTTTGATGAATAGTGAAAATAACTAAATTTTAATTAAAAACAACTTTTTTAATCAAAATAATTAATAGTGATAAATTATGAATTTTAGTAGTTTTAAAGTATATTTAGAATATATTTTTACCATTTAATATAATGTTGGTCATTGGACATAATTTTACAATTAAACCGAACATAAACAAGTGTCAATCTTTTGATAGTTATTATCTCTTAAAAACACGCTTTTTGTTTTGACAGCGGGAATTAATTTAAAATTAATTTCTTCCACTTCTGTGTTTTGAATTTAGAAAAATGGATTCCATATTTGGAATCAGGATGTCCAAATTGTGTAAATAGGTAACTTTTATTTTTAGACATTTTGAATAATTACTGTGGTAAATATTTTATTTACCATGGTTAAGGGTAAATCCGGTAAATAAGGGTTAAAAAAATAATATTATAATAATAAAAAATTACCCTAAAACGTGTCCTAACCTTATTGGTGGACACATACCCGACCATGAGCATCCTTGGGTCAATTTGGGGACCCCTTGGAGCCACTTGTATGTGGTAGGGACACTTTATATTAACAAAGTTAAAATAAAAATAAAAATGGCATAAGCTTTCATCTTTTAGAAGAACAATTTTTACATAGGGTTATACAAGTTGGATTTTCGATTATAAATATTAATTAGAAAGATAAAAAGATTTCCTACATAATGATATTTTATTTATAATTTTTAGACATCAAATAAGTTAAATTATTAATGACACAATAGTGATGCAATGTTTACCTCATTAATAAATCATTTAAATAAATAAGATTATAATGATTAAAATATTATCTAAAACCTGTCCAATTCTTATTGGTTGATGTTATTTAGAATATGAGTCATCTTATCTTCGACCTCAATGATTTTTGGACCATTATAAACCGAATATAATTATATTATAAAGTAATACTTTCACTCTTTCCTAAAGAGCCCCTCCTCTCCCTTATAAAAGGAGACCACTTCTACTCATTCCTCACACCTCTCAAGCCACTTGTATCGTCCAAACTCTGCCCAACTAAGCTCCCCACATCCCTATCCTCCTCCTTGAAGCTTCCCCTTAGGCAGAAAGCATTTCAAGAAGTCCTTTGGTTCCAACCAAAGTGAGTTACCTAAATTAAAGGTAACGATTTCTCTTAAATTATTTTCATTTATTTTGCTTCTCCAACCCCCAAAATCTTTTTATTTCCTTTCTTTTGTAACAACACCAGTATCCTCAATATACTATAATGTTGTTATAAGAAGTATTAAAACTACAAATACACACAACTCCATCTAATGGATGATGAACATAATGTTTCTGTGGATGGCAAACTAACGCCTCACGAAACGATGATTGTTCAAATACATCTTACCGCCTCTCATGGTGGCCATTATGATGGAACTGTAATTAAATATGATATTAATGATATATATTTTATATATAATCTTCTGTAATTCCATTTTATTTCATACCATTATTCGTTTCATGTTGTATATACATACGATAATTTCATTTGAGGAAGTGCGGACTACCGCCCCCTTAAAATGATATGACTCGTTCATACCACACATGGAACGTATAAAGGATGGTGTTAATGAACTTAAGTAACATATATAAAATATTATATTATACTTTAATAGTAATATACCTAAGTATCATTTGGATTCAATTCTTTTAAAATAAAAATTAAATGGAAGTTGCGTTCGTGCGTACGTACGGACTACCGTCTCCACGAACGCGATGAGATTCATCCTCCATCGTATCCATTCAAGTATAATTATCCTTTGATGATTTAAAAATGATGTTTAAGGACTTTATACCATTCTGTATTTGAATAATATACAACCTATCCTTTACAAACATGTCTTACGTAACAAAACATACAAAAGAAAACAAGTAAGTTAACACCCGAAACAACGATAATACTAAGATATTATTATCAAATCAATATTAAAAGATCATATATGATATCATATTAATATATATGATTCTTGTATAATTTAATAACAATTATTTCACCATTATACAGGAGGTTAACCTACCCCAAACAAGGAAAAGTACAAGGTAAGGGATTTTCTTATCTCACTTTCAATTCCGTGAGATTTCCATTGTTCGCCACTAAATTATTGAAAGTGGTGTATTGTGTACTGCCATTTGATATATATTATCATGATTCTATTTATATTCATGTTATTCTGTAAATCATTTGGTGGTTATTAACTTTTGGCCATACGACTCAGTTGATTAACGTGGTAAGGGGTTTTCATCTCACTCCTTATTCTCATGAGATTCATGCCATATTGCCACCATTACCTTTTGTGTGGTGTATGTACTTCCCATAATTATATTCTTTGTGTAATACACTCTAATTTATGTGTACTTACATATTCATTGTATGATACCTCTTTCATGGGTTGTATGTTTCATAAGTTACCAAACTGGTAAGGGTTATTTCACAATCTCTTCATTATCTGAGGTTGTTTATACGTAATAATCTACTGGGATCTCGTTATCATCCACATCCATGTTTCTTCAAAATGTATTTCAAAACATTTTTAATATTTAAAAGAATATGGGTTAAAGTCATTTATACCCTTGTTTGACTTTTTATAAGAGGTTTATAAGGGAATCTTTCCGTCGTTTTCCAAACAAGGTGCTTTTTAACCTTTTCGACAGAATTAAGATAAGAATGTTTTTTTAACTTATACGGCGGGTGCGGTTATTTTCCGCCGTTATAAAATCGTCAAAGCTTCCCTTAAAAGCTTATAAGATTATTTTCAAAGAAAATGTTTGATTTTATATGGATCTTAAATGATTTCAAAATAAAAGGAGATATTTCTTTAAAAAGAATTTTGATTTCATCTATGTCAACATCCTTTGATGGGTTTTAAGATTATTTGAAGTTGATTTATTATGATACAAAACTTCTATATTGTTTTGAAGGTTTTGTGATATGTTTGACTGTGGATGTGCTATTTTTATACCATTCATAGTTTAAGGTGAAAGTATTGACATTTCGTATGCTAGTTCCAATAAGAATGTTTATGTTATATTTCATTCTTTACTTCATATGAATGTGTTGGACAAGTATGTTCCAGGTTGGGGACTGATTAAAGTAAGCCCTCCAGGTTGGGGACTGGTAAAAGTAAGCCCTCCAGGTTGGGGACTGGTAAAAGTAAGCCCTCCAGGTTAGGGACTGGTAAAAGTAAGCCCTCCGGGTTGGTGTCCGGTTATTAGAGGCACTCCGGGTTGGTGTCCGGTTATTAGAGGCACTCCGGGTTGGTGTCCGGTTATTAGAGGCACTCCGGGTTGGGTTCCGGTTACAGTTAGCCCCAAGGTCTTGGGACGAGGCCTTGAAAAGTAATTAAAGTTTAGAATTATGCATTCCAACATTATGAAAGTGGTTATTGATTTTGCATGTGATTATTCGATTAGTAGAATATCCATGTGAACAAGTAAATGGAATTATTTCATTTTACTTTTTCCATACTATGTTGAAGTTCAAGTTTAAAAGGCTTTTGTTTTAGTAATTCATTGCCTTAAATGTTTATGCTTAATTTTGAATGTTCCACTATATTGTTATCCTTACTGGGCATTTGAGCTCACCCCTTTTCTATGTTTTATTTTTCCCAGGATGTGAAGATGTAAGTTATGAATGACCTGCAGGGATATTATGAGGGGATTATAGTGTGGACTGTGGAAACATTATGTTGTTGTAGTAGTTTTTCATTTTATGATATAATGTAAAACTTATGAATATATCTAGTGTTTCCAAGGCTACTAAACCAATCAGTCTTTCGAGATTTGATCTTTCTTGAGATCATGCCAATGTTATGTAATAATGCAACGACTCTGGGTAACTGGGGTCGAGGCGTTACAATTGGTATTAGAGGAAGTTTAGTACAAACCTTGGAAACTAGATTTAGATAAACTCTGATTAGAGCACGTAGACCTAAGATGAACTTTCAGGATTAGTATAGAAGAACTTCCTAGAATTTTGGTATCGTAGAGATTTTGTGAGTTTTCCGAGCAATACATCCCTGTCTGGATACGAGCAGGTAGAGGCGGCTCTGGCACAAATGTACCTAGGGGTAAAACCCGAAAACACCGCTTTGAGCTAGACTCGAACGGGAACTGGTGCACGACAACGGGCCTTGCTGCACTCTTGGTTACGACACTCCCGGGGGATATTCTTAGGATAACTCTCATTTTCTTACAAATCATTATGAAGGGTTTATGAGTATATACTTCCTCAAAGAAAACATTTTTATGATTATGGGTTATATCCATAAATATTTCAATTTATGTTAAGTGTTTTATAAGTATAGGATTATGTATTTTGATTCATAAACTGATCTAGTTTATGCCATTGTTTAGAAATGGAGCCCAGTAGAAGGAATGAGAACTCTAGAAATGCACATGATCCAAAGAGAAGGAAGGATCATATCTTTCATGGTCTTAAGCTAGAATTGATAAGAGAAATAGTCTCCCATGTATTATCATCATATGAAGAAATAATATCATGTGTTGATAAGATAAGTAAAGAGTTTACTGAGTCCTATGGCTTTGAAGGGAAGAAAGATAAGAAAAGGATGGAAGAGAGAAAAATGGATAAAGGGAAGAGGGAAAAGAAGAATTTTCCCATATGTGGTAACTGTGGGAAGAAACACCCTGGAACTTGCCTGAAAGGAATGTGAGTTTGTTATAAGTGTGGAGGAAAAGGGCACAAAGTACGTGACTGCAAGGGTGATAAAATGGTTTCAAATGTACAATGCTTCATTTGCAAGGAGTTTGGACACTACGCGAACCTATGCCCCAGTCATCAGACTATGCCGCAAATGATGCTATTGGATAATAATCAAGTTATGATACTACCACAGATGAAGAGGAATGATTAGAGTTCTTATGTTGGTTATGTCAATTGAGTGTTGTATCAACAATGTACTTGTTATAATAATTATGGAGTATATAAGGATTGTACTGCAGTACTATTTCATTAAGGACTTGAGATTGTGTGGAACAAAGAAAAGTGACTCAATAGAAGGTTAAATTTTTGGAAAATATATGGTTGAGAGAATGATAAATCATAATATAGTTCTGATACTGAGGTAGTGATTTTGGAATAATATGTGATTATTTTGGATAAATTATATTGGATATTATTGACTACCTTGAAGCTGATTAATGATTTGTATATTCCATCATTGTTGGGGTTTAAAACATTTTTGGATTAATGAAGTATATCCAGCATTCTATATGGAATAAGGGAACATGAATGTAATCAATAAGGAATATGGTAGTACATGATGAAGGTATTCATATGCTATTACAGGGTAAAAAGGATCTATATTATGTTTACCTTCCTTATAAATGTTGGACTGTGAGTTTGGACAGAAGTATTTTGGATAGTTATAGTTTGGATTATTTTGGATTTCCATAAAAGGACAACCCGGAGATCGGGCGGCAACCCGTCGCGTCCGGCAAGGCTGCGAGACTTGAACCCGCAACCGAAGGGCGACAAGGGTGTATCACCTACCACTGGCCCAAGAGATGTCCTGGATTAAATAATGTAGTTTTTTTAAAAGATCTGGTAGATGAATTATAAATTCGTTTATTTTGGAATCCTGTACGAATAGTATAAATATAATTTTTTTACGAGTGAAAGATGAGTTTATGGTAGAAATTTATTAATGGACAAAACTCTAATTATAAAGTAAGTATATCTCCTTATGATCTTAGCCAATATCATAAATAAATTCCTCAATATTAAGAAAATAAACTTAGAACAAAAATGTTGTCCTAGATGGTACCTTAAATCATCACTAATTTATGGCTTTGGGATTGTTGGACTTTTCATAGCCATGTTCTCTACCACTCTCCATCAGATAATTGATGGTTAGATTTCTCTTCCATATCCATATTTTCCTACATGGAACCCTAGTATGTGTTATTTTTGGTAATCTTCATACTTTCCACTCTTTATTTTAAATAGAGGCCTCATTAATTCATTTTTCGATGTGGGATTTCAACTAAGATATTTTGAAACGTCAAAAATGTGTTATCCTGATACCCTATGTTTTGTTGAACCGATGGTATTTCAAATCATCATAGATTGATGAATTTAAGGACCTCAATTATACACTTGTTTGTGATTGATGACCTCAATCACTACCTATAAATATTTACGTTTTTCCTCCGATTATATGTCTCTAATTTCCACCAATGTTCTCCTAATCGAGATCATAATTTGGTGGTGACCCTTTGATTTCTCTTTTCCTCATATTAAGACTAAATTTTAGTAACCCAATTTCCAATGTGGGTTTTCCCATAAATATATTTTCTACTTTCAACCTTTTATTTTTGAAGAACAATTTCAAATTGCGAGGACGCAATTTATTGAAGGAGGGGAGAATGTAACACCCCAAGATTTCATAGTGTGTTATTTCTTCAAAATAATTCAATAACTTGCACTACACGCAACACTGAGTTCAATTGCACCATGACTTACCAAAAAAAAAAGCCATTAAAAGAGGTCATGAATATTAGTAACTAAATTTTAAACTTTATATAATCCTTATAATTTTAGAATCCATATTATGAGTTTCTTAGTCATAATGCAAGAACAGATTCATTTTCAGTATTGCACTTTTATCAACTTTTGATAGTGAAACCTTTTTAAATACAATATTTTAAACTTTTTAACTAAATGGAGACATCAAAAAATTTAAAATGAAACATCCCAAGCTTCCACGGTACGCTTTCCTTTGAATAAAATAGTAGCGTGTGTTGTACGCAACCTTGAGTTTTAACACACGCCACAACCAATCAAACTAGCCGTTATGAATAGTAATACCTAAATTTTGAAATTATATATATTTTATATTTTAAAATGGACTTCATTTTTGGATTCGGAATATCGAATTTTGCCTAAGGTGAAATTTTGGTACTTTTCGGATAACTTTCATATTTTGATGAGTAGTGAAAATTACTAAATTTTAATTAAAAACAACTTTTTTAATCAAAATAATTAATAGTGATAAATTATGAATTTTAGTAGTTTTAAAGTATATTTAGAATATATTTTTACCATTTAATATAATGTTGGTCATTGGACATAATTTTACAATTAAACCGAACATAAACAAGTGTCAATCTTTTGATAGTAATTATCTCTTAAAAACATGCTTTTTGTTTTGACAGCGGGAATTAATTTTAAATTAATTTCTGCCACTTCTGTGTTTTGAATTTAGAAAAATGGATTCCATATTTGGAATCAGGATGTCAAAATTGTGTAAATAGGTAACTTTTATTTTTAGACATTTTGAATAATTACTGTGGTAAATATTTTTTTTACCATGGTTAAGGGTAAATCCGGTAAATTAGGGTTAACAAATAATATTATAAAAATACAAAATTACCCTAAAACGTGTCCTAACCTTATTTGTGGACACATACCCGACCATGAGCATCCTTGGGTCAATTTGGGGACCCCTTGGAGCCACTTGTTTGTGGTAGGGACACTTTATATTAATAAAGTTAAAATAAAAATAAAAATGGCATAAGCTTACATCTTTTAGAAGAACAATTTTTACATAGGGTTATACATGTTGTATTTTCGATTATAAATATTAATTAGAAAGCTAAAAATATTTCCTACATAATGATATTTTATTTATAATTTTTAGACATCAAATAAGTTAAATTATTAATGACACAATAGTGATAAAATGTTTACCTCATTAATAAATCATTTAAATAAATAAGATTATAATGATTAAAATTTTATCTAAAACCTGTCCAATTCTTATTGGTTGATGTTATTTAGAATATGAGTCATCTTATCTTCGACCTCAATGATTTTTGAACCATTATAAACCGAATATAATTATATTATAAAGTAATACTTTCACTCTTTCCTAAAGAGCCCCTCCTCTCCCTTATAAAAGGAGACCACTTCTACTCATTCCTCACACCTCTCAAGACACTTGGCTCGTCCAAACTCTGCCCAACTAAGCTCCCCACATCCCTCTCCTCCTCCTTGAAGCTTCCCCTTAGGCAGAAAGCATTTCAAGAAGTCCTTTGGTTCAAACCAAAGTGAGTTACCTAAATTAAAGGTAACGATTTCTCTTAAATTATTTTCATTTATTTTGCTTCTCCAACCCCCAAACTCTTTTTATTTCCTTTCTTTTGTAACAACACCAGTATCCTCAATATACTAGGATGTTTTTATAATAAGTATTCAAACTACACATACACACAACTCCATATAATGGATGATGAACATAATGTTTCTGTGGATGGAAAACTAACGCCTCACGAAACGATGATTGTTCAAATACATCTTACCGCCTCTCATGGTGGCCATTATGATGGAACTGTAATTAAATATGATATTAATGATATATATTTTATATATAATCTTCTGTAATTCTATTTTATTTCATACCATTATTCGTTTCATGTTGTATATACATACGATAATTTCATTTGAGGAAGTGCGGACTACCGCCCCCTTAAAATGATATGACTCGTTCATACCACACATGGAACGTATAAAGGATGGTGTTAATGAACTTAAGTAACATATATAAAATATTATATTATACTGTAATAGTAATATACCTAAGTATCATTTGGATTCAATTATTTTAAAATAAAAATTAAATGGAAGTTGCGTTCGTGCGTACGTACGGACTACCGTCTCCACGAACGCGATGAGATTCATCCTCCATCGTATCCATTCAAGTATAATTATCATTTGATGATTTAAAAATGATGTTTAAGGACTTTATACCATTCTGGATTTAAATAATATACAACCAATCCTTTACAAACATGTCTTACGTAACAAAACATACAAAAGAAAACAAGTAAGTTAACACCCGAAACAACGATAATACTAAGATATTATTATCAAATCAATATTAAAAGATCATATATGATATCATATTAATATATATGATTCTTGTATAATTTAATAACAATTATTTCACCATTATACAGGAGGTTAACCTACCCCAACCAAGGAAAAGTACAAGGTAAGGGATTTTCTTATCTCACTTTCAATTCCGTGAGATTTCCATTGTTCGCCACTAAATTATTGAAAGTGGTGTATTGTGTACTGCCATTTGATATATATTATCATGATTCTATTTATATTCATGTTATTCTGTAAATCATTTGGTGGTTATTAACTTTTGGCCATACGACTCAGTTGATTAACGTGGTAAGGGGTTTTCATCTCACTCCTTATTCTCATGAGATTCATGCCATATTGCCACCATTACCTTTTGTGTGGTGTATGTACTGCCCATAATTATATTCTTTGTGTAATACACTCTAATTTATGTGTACTTACATATTCATTGTATGATACCTCTTTCATGGGTTGTATGTTTCATAAGTTACCAAACTGGTAAGGGTTATTTCACAATCTCTTCATTATCTGAGGTTGTTTATACGTAATAATCTACTGGGATCTCGTTATCATCCACATCCATGTTTCTTAAAAATGTATTTCAAAACATTTTTAATATTTAAAAGAATATGGGTTAAAGTCATTTATACCCTTGTTTGACTTTTTATAAGAGGTTTATAAGGGAATCTTTCCGTCGTTTTCCAAACAAGGTGCTTTTTAACCTTTTCGACAGAATTAAGATAAGAATGTATTTTTAACTTATACGGCGGGTGCGGTTATTTTCCGCCGTTATAAAATCGTCAAAGCTTCCCTTAAAATCTTATAAGATTATTTTCAAAGAAAATGTTTGATTTTATATGGATCATAAATGATTTCAAAATAAAAGGAGATATTTCTTTAAAAAGAATTTTGATTTCATCTATGTCAACATCCTTTGATGGGTTTTAAGATTATTTGAAGTTGATTTATTTTGATACAAAACTTATATATTGTTTTGAAGGTTTTGTGATATGTTTGAATGTGGATGTGCTATTTTTATACCATTCATAGTTTATGGTGAAAGTATTGACATTTCGTATGCTAGTTCCAATAAGAATGTTTATGTTATATTTCAATCTTTACTTCATATGAATGTGTTGGACAAGTATGTTCCAGGTTGGGGACTGGTTAAAGTAAGCCCTCCAGGTTGGGGACTGGTAAAAGTAAGCCCTCCAGGTTGGGGACTGGTAAAAGTAAGCCCTCCAGGTTAGGGACTGGTAAAAGTAAGCCCTCCGGGTTGGTGTCCGGTTATTAGAGGCACTCCAGGTTGGTGTCCGGTTATTAGAGGCACTCCGGGTTGGTGTCCGGTTATTAGAGGCACTCCGGGTTGGGTTCCGGTTACAGTTAGCCCCAAGGTCTTGGGACGAGGCCTTGAAAAGTAATTAAAGTTTAGCATTATGCATTCCAACATTATGAAAGTGGTTATTGATTTTGCATGTGATTATTCGATTAGTAGAATATCCATGTGAACAAGTAAATGGCATTATTTCATTTTACTTTTTCCATACTATGTTGAAGTTCAAGTTTAAAAGGCTTTTGTTTTAGTAATTCATTGCCTTAAATGTTTATGCTTATTTTTGAATGTTCCGCTATATTGTTATCCTTACTGGGCATTTGAGCTCACCCCTTTTCTATGTTTTATTTTTCCCAGGATGTGAAGATGTAAGTTATGAATGACCTGTAGGGATATTATGAGGGGATTATAGTGTGGACTGTGGAAACATTATGTTGTTGTAGTAGTTTTTCATTTTATGATATAATGTAAAACTTATGAATATATCTAGTGTTTCCAAGGCTACTAAACCAATCGGTCTTTCGAGATTTGATCTTTCTTGTGATCATGCCAATGTTATGTAATAATGCAACGACTCTGGGTAACTGGGGTCGGGGCGTTACACATGTAGAGAGGTTTCAATAAAAATAAAATAAAACTTGTTCTTTATTTTATTTTTATTTACATGTAAAACACAAATACTAACTTTCACCCTCGACCTACTGTGGTTGAGGTAAAAGTCTCCTTAAGAGAATAACGGAACTGCGAGTTCAAAGGTGTCCTAAAATTTGAATTCCAAGCACCAGTTGAAAAGTAACAAAAACCCACTCGCATGTTTACTAATCACACCCAAAAAATTTCAAAAATTCACTATGGGCACACCAGGCCTCAGAATCATGCGCCGTCAATTTTCAAGGACTCTTAAAATTCACATATAATTAAAAAAATAACATGGAATTTATGGGGTCTTTATATTCTCCCCATATCAGGGGTTTAAATCCCCAAAAGCCGCATCACAAAAAATAAGAAAACTAGTGGGGGTACTGAGCACGAATGTGAGCCTCCCTCTCCCATGTTCTCTATTAGAGGTTCCCATGCTACCAACATACATGCACCAAAGGTATCGATTTCTCATGAAGTAATCTATTATGTCGATCCTCAATCTCCACAAGATCCTTTGTAAATGTCGCCCCATCATTGATGTCCAGCTCTCCATGGTCGATGACGTGTGATGGGTCATGCATGGATCTCCTCAGCTGGGATACGTGGAACACGTCATACACCTGGTGCAACTATGTGGGATGTACTAGGTGGTAAGCTACCTCTTCAACTACGCTGAGGACCTGAAAGGGTCCGATGAACCTCGAAGATAACTTGCTGCCCCAGAAAAATCTCTGCAAACCTCATCGGGGTGAGACCCGTAAAAAGACATGGTCACCATACTCAAACTCCAGAGGTCTCCGTCTTCTATCGGAATAAGAATTATGCCTGCTCTCTGTAGTATTCATCTACTATGTGATGATCTACACCTTCTCCATGGTATCCCTTACCATCTCTGGTCCCATGAGTGATGACTACCCAGGGTCAATCCAGCACAAAGGTGTTATGAAAGGTCGGCCGTACAGAGCCTCAAAAGGTGACATCCCAATGGTGGAGTGATAACTATTGTTGTATGAAAACTACAATAAGAGAAAGTGTTCCTCCCAGCTGCGACCAAAGTCGAGGACGCAAGAACAACACATGTCCTCGATGGTCTCAATGTTCCGCTCTGTCTGGCCATCCGTATAAGGATGAAAGGTGATGCTCAAATGAAGCCGCATCCTAGAAGCCTCCTGAAACCCCTTCCATAGACGAGAAGTGAAACGTGAATCACGATCGGAGACAATCATCATGGTCACTCCATGTATCCACATAATCTCTTGTACATAGAGGCTTCACAAGATCTCTACTAAACCCAGCTCTCTAATTGGTAGGAAGTGGGATGACTTGGTGAGTCATACGACGATCACCCAAATAGAATCATAAACCCTAGATTTACGTGGAAGTCCTATCACGATGTCCATGGATATCCTGTCCAACTTCCACTTTGGAACCTCTAAAGGCTGCACTAAGCCTGCTGGTACCTGATGCTCTGCCTTCACTTGCTGACAAGTGAGGCACCGAGAGACAAACTCTGCTACTGCTTTCTCCATTATCAGCCACCAATGCTATCGTCAGAGATCCTGATACATCTTCGCCACTCTTGGATGTACTGCTCGATGAGATGTGTAGAACTCCCTCAACACTTCCTCAAGAAGTGACATTGGTACCGTGGTAAGTTCTTTTAAAAGGATGACGTGCTCCACACCTTAAGAAAATGAATCAGGTTCCTGTCCTGTGGATATTTGAGCACGTCGATCCTCACAGTCAGCATCCCCATGCTGCACCTCCCTGATTCGCTGAAGAAGTGGGGGAGTGACTGTAAGAGACTGAAGAAAATCTGCTCCATCTCCATCCACAAAGGATATTTGCGAAGCGGCCATCTGCTCCATCTCCTCACCAAGAAATTGTGTAACAGATCTCCTGCTGAGTGCATCTACTACAATGTTCTCATTCCAAAGAGTATAGACTATCTCAAAGTCATAGTCCTGGAGAAACTTGAGACAGTGTCACTGTCTCAAGTTCAGGTCCTTCTATGAGAATATATACCTAAGACTATTGTGATCATATTAAACTATAAAACTCTCACCCATCATGTAATGTCACCACATCTTCAAGGTGAAGACCACTGCTGCTAACTCCAGGTCACGGGTAGTGTAGTTCTACTCATGCGATATTAGATGTTGAGAACCATATGCGATAACTGCTTGATCCTACATCAGGAAACATTCGAGTCCGGTCCTTGATGTATCGCATTAGACTACGTACCCAACGCCCTCCTCTGGAAGCCTCAAGATGGCGGCACTAGTCAGCCTCTGCCTCATCTCTTGAAAACTCCACCGGCATCTCTCTGACCACACAAAGGGTTTCCACTTTTTGTCAATGCTGATAAAGGTTCTACAACTCTGGAGAAATCTAGCACAAACCTCCTGTAATATCAAGAAAAACCCAAAGAACTTCATACCTCCGTCACACTCCTGGGTGGATCCCAAACAAGTATTTCCTCAATCTTCGCTGTATCCACTACAAATCCAGACTTTGAGATGACATGTCCCCAAAAGTGAACCTCTAAGATCCATAACTGGCACTTTTAGAGCTTACCATAAAGTTGGTGCTCTCATAGTGTATCCAGAACTACCTGCAAGTGATAGGCATGCTCATCCTCAGTAGCTGAGTAGATCATAATGTTGTTGATGAAGACGACTACAGAGTGAACAAGGTATGGTTAAAAGATCCTGTTCATGAGTCCCATGAACACTGTTGGAGTGTTGGTCGTGCCGAATGGAATAACCATGAACTCATAATGGCCGTCCCGACAACTAAAATCCGTCTTATTCATATCCTCATTTCGTACTCTGATATGGTGATAGCCTGACCTGAGGTCTATATTCGAGAACCACCGTGCTCCCATCAGGTGATCAAAGAGGTCATCAATCCTCGGAAGTGGGTACATGTTCTTCACGGTCACCTGATTCCGGCACTGATAGTCAACACAAAGTCTCAAACTCCCATTCAGCTTCTGGGCAAACAAAATTAGGGTTGTCCTAGGAGAAACACTAGACATGATTAACCCCTTCCCCTACAAGTCCTTCAACTGTACCCGCAGATCATGAAGCTCTGTGGGAGCTATCTGATATGCTGGTGTAGATATCAGTGTCGTCCGGGGGTATAAGTCAATGAAAAAGTCCACCTCTTTGCATGGAGGTAGACCCAAAACATTATCAGGGAAGATATATGCGTACTAATCCACCACTATAGGATAACTTAGACTCTCCACATCAACCGCTCTGAGGGTAAGGCTAGCCAACTGATGTGTGATCGGCTGCACTCTCCTTTGGGTAAATCCATCTGATACTGCAAAGTTTTCTTTCTCGCCGATGAAGGTGAACCTAGTCCCATCCGTATAGACGCACCAAACATTGTGCCTAATACAGTCGATCTAGGCATGGACTGTAGATAACAAGTCCATACCCAATATGACATCATAAGGCCTCAATGACACTACTAGGGGATCCCAGCCGAAGCTCTCCCCTCCTAGAGTAAGATCACACTACCAGAACCAGTGTGTAATCGTCTAATCCACTCTCATAAGAGTATCTAGTTGTAAGGATAGAGAAAACAACTCCATCACAACATTTGAGCTCTGAACGAGGGCAGTGGAAATAAAAGAATGATTGGAACCTGTGTCTATAAGTACTACAACTAAGGTGGAGTAGACACACATCGTACCTCATATCATCTTCGGAGCGCTGTAGTCGTAGGCCTCAACTACCTGGAGCTGAGCTCGATCTTTTCCACCTATTCCCTATGGTCGGGGAGGACCACCTGGTGGTGGTGGCGGTAACATATCAAATCATTTTCCCACCACCAGCTACACGCCTACTCCTCTGCCCACGTCTGCCTGCTCCCTGCAGACCTCCTCAATCAAACCTTTTTCACTATCTGGGAAGTCCTTCGACCATCTTCTGATCATCTGAATGTTGGGTCGGGCAGTCACGAGCCATGTGACCCTACCTTCCACATGTGAATCACTACCTGCTCCTCGCATGACTAATTCTGTCTCTGGTGCCCTACATAACCAACCCTGAATCCTACGGCCGTCCAAATGTAGGCCTGGTTCTCTTGTACCTCTGTGACATCTGTCTAATTCCATCTATATAAGACTCCACTATGTGATGCCCAGTGGTGGATCTCACTGCTGGAGACTGATCAGCAAGAAAACTCTCCACTAATACCACTTGCTATAACACACCCGCCAGCATCGGGATTCTGAAAGAAATCATCGAAGCCCTGATCTCCCACCTGATCCCCAGATCAAAAGTCTGATCCCTGAATAATTGGTCCCACACCTTATCAGTGGAGTAGCGTGAGAGGTCGGTGAACTTCTCTAAGTACTGAGCCACATTCATGCTGCCCTACTGTAGATGTAGAATCTCTTTTATTCCCACTGCACGAAGGGTTGTTGGGACAAACTCTTCCCGAAACGAGCTCTCAAAGTCGGCCGAGAGAAGTTTCACCTCGTCGTGAAACTAGAGCATCAAGATCCACCATCTTCCTGCTCCAACTTATAGAAGACTTGCGATAAGGATAACCATGAGATAAGCTATTGTCCTTACCAGTCGGAAGACTCTCATCATGACCTCTAGCCAATCCTCAGCCACCTGTGGATCCGTCTCTCCCCTAAACCTGGGTTAACTTTGGTGTTGGAACTCGTGCAATGCGCTCAAGTGGTGTGCAACCTCTTCGGCTCGGGCTGGTGGCATCGATGGCCCAATGGGTAAAGGTACCGTTGGTGCCTCCGCTGGTGCCTCTACTGTAAGAAGGCCCTACACCATGGTGTTGTCGCTCGGTGGGCTATCATCATGTATTATACCCAGAACCCTAGCTGGATGTCTACGTGGAGGCATCCTGAAAAGAAACAGGTGCGCCACTATCAATAAGTTACACCTGGTGAGATGACTCAAAGAGGTCACCAAATTTTTTTTTTCTAAGAACACACACAATCAGTGTTTTTGTGCACTGAGTCAAAAATCAGAATTTAGGGTCCTGGTGTATGGATATGTCAGTCATTGCAATAACACTAGATTCCCTAAATCGATAACCACACTCACTACACTTAACACTATAGTTGTTAAAAAGATGATCTTCCAATTTCTATGATAGAACCAACTCCTCTAATACCAATTTTTCATGACCTGTCCCCTGGGGCCCGTACTGTGACTACCCCAAGCCCACCTTCCATAGGCCAAGGGCTGGGGACTAGCACGAAAAGGCATATCCCCTAAAACTGTGAAGGCATTGCCTTTACATCCTGTAAACACACTCAACCAAGAACACAACAAGATATGAATACAAGTAAAATGTATAGCAAAAATAGTGTTGAAAGTAAGAGGGGATGGAATACAAGACCAACAGTAAAGGTACAAGTACAACTGAAAATACAATGGTCATCCTCTGAGGTACCTACTTGAAGGGTAGGTACAAATCTCCTCCTCAGTACTCCACGTGCACCCCTCTCCTCTACGTACCGACACGCCGTATGGTCCACCTCTGGGCACCCTCCAATCCTGTTACACTCAGCCTCAATCAGCGCTCTTTGTCGTCTGCACCAAACACAACAAGGTGCGGGAAAATACCATGCATGGGTGAGTATAAAGATACTCAGTAAGGACCTTGAGACCCTCAAGGTCTAACAAAATCCACAAACGATAAACCACAAAGCATTTAAACTAGTGACAAACCTACTTAGGTATATGCCCATACATATACCTATGTTATCCAATATTACCCATCCCATTTATGAGAAACAAAAGGCTCATCTCCTTATCCGAAGTACAACCATTCCTTAAAGGAATGATTACTATGAAGGTAAGTACCACATAAATATGCCACACCGAAGAATACCACAAAGTTAACACCACGAAGGTAAGTACCACACAGGTGCACCTCATAGAAGAATATCGCAAAGTTAAAGACTCAAATCACACCAGGTATAACTTAGGTACAGTAGTAGAGATGATTATATGTAACTACTGAATCATCATACTCTATTAAGAGGTAGACCCACGTAGGATCCTAAATCATCAGACCGTCACCGGATCCTAGTATATCATCAGACCCACAAAAGATACTAGTACATGAGATCCACATAGGATCCTAGTACGTCATCAAACCCACACATGATCCTAGTACATCAGACCCACATACGATCCTAGTACATCATCAGACCCACACACAATCCCAGTACAACAGACCCACACAGGATCCTAGAACATCATCAGACCCACACATGATCCTAGTACCGTAGACCCACACAGGATCCGAGTACATAATCAGATCTACATAGGATCCTAGTATAGCATACCCACATAGGATCCTAGAGTATTCCTACATGGATTTCTAGAGTGTATCCATATGGGATCCTGGACCAGAGACCCACGAAGGATCCCTTTCTCATGTTACAGCCAACTATAGGGTTCCTGCACTAAGCTCGCTTGATTCTAGGAGGATACACTCTTCAATCCACAGGTCAATACTCTAACTTCCACTAAGTCCCAAAAAGAAGTATCTCAAAGGACCGCCATGTAAATGGGGTCTCAATGCAATAGACGGTGCGTCAATCGGACACCTAGTCTGTAAGTTATTGGCCTTTTAGTCCCGAGGGCCTGGTTGTATTCGTTTTCAATCCAACCCTGATTTACCCCAAAATTAACCAAAACTCATGTGGAGTATACCAAAAGGCCTATCTCTCTCTAAGGATTCCAGCGCCACTGACAGTTCGTCAAACAAACGCCCATAGCTCAAGATATGGCCTAAAGAGAGAAAAGTGTTGAAGTTGATCTAGCTCTGGTCCGACCTGGTCAGAAAGACCCAGCCTGGGCCGACCCGATCCTCTTTGGGTCCACCCGACCTTACCAGGGTATGGCCCTCAGTTGGAACCGGCATGCAGGATCCGACCCGACCTGCTAGGTTCGGCCCGACACATTGGTGCAGCCCGGCCCGCGGTGCGGTCCGCTAGGGAGGACTGCTTGGTCACCCCCGGCTGGCCAAATGTCCACCCACTCCTCCGCTCAGTGCGGTCATGCACTATGTCATCACTGGCAGCCGAATACCCTTTCCTTGCCACCGCAGCACAAGGCCGTGGATCTTCTCTACCGGGTGGCGCAGACACCCGCCGCCGCCCTTCGCACGACCGTCCTCCGCCGACCGCCGCCCATGATCCACTGCAGCTGACGATCCATGACTCTTCTCCAACAGCATGGTTGTGCCACCGCCTTCATCACGACCATTCGAAGTGCTGAACGCCATTACCGAGTCCCACCAGTGTCGGTCACCGGCAACAGTCATCCTCCTCCTCCATCGCGTAGAACGCACTGAAAATTACAAGGATTGTGGAGTGGTCGGGTGATGTTCGTTTGGCCCTCACCCTCAACTTTAGAGCAGCAGAAAGCGGCTCATGAGGAGAGATTCAACATAAAAGAAAAATAAAGGATGATTAATCAAAAACACACCTCTATCTTGAAGGTTCTGAAGGTGGAGGCATAAGGAAGAAGACGAAGTCGTTGAAGAACGTCAGCGTTCGTCGTCTTCACAATGTGCTTTTGATCCGGGCTCTGGGTTGCTTCCTCATTCTTCGTTTTGTGGTTCGGGGTCACACATCACTGCCCACCAGAACTGGCTCTGTCCTCCAAGTGTCGGGCATCACGGCACATTACCAGAGATTCGTCGCTTGGTGAAGACATTCGAAATTCTACCCTCCCCAAGCTCTATATAAATAGGAGAAGGTGAGGGTAAGTAACAATCATGGAATTTATGAAGGTTCATTTAATAGGAAGCTTCCTAAATTCTAACAATGTTGTTACTTAGTATTTGATAGGTTTAAAAAATTAATCTATGTTGGCACAATTAAATGTTGACACATTTAATAAATTTTCATTGGTTCAACTAATTAAATGGAGAGTTGAAAGGTTTTATTCCATTAAAGAGGGTTTGGGTGGTCCCCACCACTATAACCCATGTAGATAAGCTTCAATAAAAATAAAATAAAACTTGTTCTTTATTTTGTTTTTATTTCCACGTAAAAAATGAAAACTAACTTTCACCCTTGTCCTACTGTGGTTGAGGTGAATGTCTCTTTAAGAAAATACCATCGCTACGAGTTCAACAGTGTCCTCAGATTTCAATTCTGAGCACTGGTTCATAAGTAACAAAATCCTGCTCGCACGTTTACTGAACGTACCCGAAAAAAAGTTCAGAAATTCACTCTGGGAACACCGGGCCTCAGAATCTTGCGCCGTTAATTTTTGCGGACTATTCAAATTCCCATATAATTAAAAAGGAAATTTACATGGAATTTCCAGGACTTTACACCATTAATAACATTTATAACACTATTTATTTTCAGGATATCCCCTTGCTTCAATTATGGTTTTATAAAAAAATATATTTCCTTCATTAAAAATACCCCCTATTTATTTCATAAAGCTTTAGCCAAGTGATAAGTTTTATTCTTTCTTCTCCTAGATCCTGCTGTTTAACTCTCTATATTAGAAATCAATGATAAATACCCATGTTTATTTTTCAAGTATAAATATAAAAAATATTTAATTCCTTTTTCTCTTGGGAAGCTATATTATTTAGCCTTCATTTATACCTTGAATAAAAATTAGAAAACCCACTACCATCTCACAGGTTTGATCAGGATTATTATTTATTATTTTTTTAATTTCCTTATATAGAATTCATATCTTTGAATTTAATTTATGTTATGTATGGGAATAAAATTATATAGTCATCCAATGCATTGGGTTAATCTTTATATCTCATGAGATTTAATATATGATACTAACGAGTGAACTTAATCCACCATGAGACTTTATCCAATTTATGATGATGGCATTTAGAGTGACTACTTACTTATGATCATGATATCATGTTTTATTTTTTTGTCACATGATTATGATCTTATGAAATCATTTCCTTATGCCATGTCTCCATTCTTGTGATCACAATATTTATAATATCATGTTATGCCTCTTGACTCTTATGTTATGCTCTATATCTATATTTATCCCCTTACTAGGAGTTCATTATCAACCTTTTACTTATATACTTTAACCAAGATATCCTGTGTAGTTCTATAATATTCAAGGTAGGTAGGATAAGTATACAGATTTCTAAATAAGGATTATGTATTTAGGCTCAAGATGATATATTTTTTTATATCTAATATTCTAATAACATTAGAACTCTAGATCCTCAACTTGAATTTGTTTAACATTTATGTTAAGGCTTATAAAATAATATGGGTTTAAGACATGTGTTTCTATAGTTGGTATTAATGGAAGGTATAAATATTTTTAATGATTAGGATGATATAAAATTAGTGAAAACCCTAGGGAGAAATCTAATAGATAAGACTAAGTATAAAATAACATTATTAAATTTTGGAAAAATATTTAAGTATGTGTTTTTTATAGCAATTACATCCCTATCTCGATACTAGAAAGTGGGTGCAACTGTAACATATATTCACCTAGGGGTAATCACCCCAAATTTTTTTGGTTGATCATTGACTTAGAAATCACCATAAGGCTTCATTAATGGTCCTAGTATTTTAGACTGGGAAACAATTCCCGAGGGATATGATTTGGTTGATCATATAGTATTTTAGAGCTACTATGTAGGATTTAATTCCCAGTTAATGTGAGGGGATAGGTTGAAAAGTATAATTTAACCAAACATAAATTATCCACGGATAAAAAAATAATGATATAGGTTGAAATAAATTAATTATTAGATAATGTGATTATTTGAAAAGTTTAATTATTTTATGGTTTTATATCTTATGTTATTGATATGATTACCCCATGATAATTTTAAATTTTCATCACTCATGTTAACTCTTTTGGTTTTAATGATGTATGAAACTAGAAGGAACCAAGTTAACATTGGGTGTGAGGGAAAATGAAATGATTTCCACAGTGGTCAACCCATTAGAATAGAATATGGATTGAAAAATATGATGATTATGAAAAACCAACATTTATAAAACTTGATTAAAATTTTAACCACAAAAAAATCCCAGTTACACCAAATAAGAGAAGTATTGAGTCACATGAATGTTCCAATGAAGATAATGATGAAGGAAAAATACCCAATTTCCTTAATGTCAACTTTTTTGAAAGAAGAAAAAAGTGAATTTCCACAAGGATACTATAAGGTTCTTTAAATGTGGAAGAGTGGGTCATCAAGCATAAAATTTCCAAATAAAAATAATGAGTTCATTTAACATGACTGCAAGAAATAGATTTCATCCTATAATAGCAATAATAATTCAGTGTATTATGTGTGGGGAACTTGTGTATTTTCCATATAAATTACCTAATACAAAGACTAACCAAGATGATTAGAATCAATAACCTCCGATACTGAGTGGACAGTGGAATGCCTATGTATGAAATAATTCAAAAGTAGATCTTGATATCTTAGGTACACTTATCCTCCAATTAAGAGTAATAGATGTATTATTAGAATTTGATTCTCGAAACTCTATTATATCTAAAATGTTTTCTAAGATCATTAAATCACCACCCTAATGATTTTATTGTCTAATTAATATACTAGTGGTATTATTAATTTACTTCAAGTTGAATTTATTAGGAATGTTTCTTGTGGAAATATTATTATCCATCCTTTGGTTAAATTTAATGATTTTTTAGCGATGGATCAGTTCCCTCGAATTATGGGAAACATTATCTGGAGTATGGATTTCACATTTTGTATTAAAATATGATATTCTATTAATGAAAGGACAATAAAAAACACCCTCTAGAGAAAAATTATATAATGTGGGCCATGATACCAAATAAAAGTAGACTATTAGTGAAAATAGTTGTACAAAAAGTTAATATTAGGGATAATCCTATTTTTAGGAATGATATATATTTAATAATTTTGTAAGGTTGATATCCCTCTAGATATTATATCATGTTTTTATGTATAATTTATATTCCCTTATACAATTTCTGTTAGTATTTGATAATTCAAATTGTTAGGATGTAACTTATTTGTGGGGGTGGGGAATGTCATGCCCTTGGTTTGTGGAGATATTATTATTATTATTATTATTATTATTATTATTATTTATTCATACAATTTTATATAATTTTTCTTTATTATTTCAAGAGTATTTGAAAATTATTTTAAAATGTTCCCATAATATATTAAATAAAATATATAAACTTTATTCATTCATAAGTGGTTCATTACAACAAAATCACATAAAACTAATTAATGCACGACATTAATGAATTAAATCCATTTAAAGTTCATAAATCAATAGAGGATAATAGATTTAAAAGATTAAAATCATCACAACTATGAAATAATCCAGATCATTTTCAACCTTACAGATTACTAATATCTAAAAAAAAAACTTTTAGTAAGGAAGAGAACTATGAAAAGAGAAAACATTATGAAAAGTATATAATAATAAAAAAGAACTATACCTTTTGAATTGAGAGTGAAATAAAAAATAACTTCATAAGCCTATATATAGGAATAAAATCTGGCTATTATAAGTATGGTCCTTGAAAATATGGCCATTGGTCATATATCCGATATTTATACAAAATTCATGTATTATTAAGTAGTAAAATTTAAATAATATAAGTCCCAGTGAAAGAGAAATATGATATTAAAATATTATATATATATATATATATATATTTATGAGTTACATAGAAATATTAATAGTAATTTTATTAAAATATGATTTGATGGCATATGGGGTTGTAATTGAGTGGTTCAACGCACTCCAGATGCATCTGGGTGGTTGGGGTTTAAATCCTAGTTTCCACTCAATTTTAGGCCCCAAAATTAAATTGGTAGGGTTATATGTGTGGGTTTATTATGATGAAAGTATTAGGGTGTTCTTGTATGCTTCATTATGAGATGATAAAAATATAATAGCCTCCACTAGAAAGTGTAGGCGGCTGTCTGGCAAAGCATCAACCGACGATGGTTGGAACTGTGGATATCATAGATGAGGATGGTGGAACAATATGACAATGAGGTGTCGATGATCAAAAATAGGAATCAGATGTATGATGGTTTTGTTCAAGGGGGATGTTTTATAGACTTCTGTGAGTTCGATGTCATCAATCCATCTGACTTTCAGGATGATGGTTGGTACCATGAATGACTTCGAGGGACCCACACGAGATGCAATGTTGGCATCTAGGAGATCTTGTGGTCAGGTATTGAAGTAGAAGTAGCAAGGTGGCTTCAGTGTATGACAAATATGACCAGAAACTACGATCTATAAAAATTTGGTCCCAAAATGTAACACCTCAGGTATTTAAAAGATAACTATTTTTTATATCGTATTCAACACATAACACTGAGTTTAAATGAACCACGATAAAATATTGAAATATTATAATATAAATAATACTAATTTAGCCTAGACATTAAATTGGAAGGTAATAATATCATATAAAACCTTATGAAATATAAAAAAATTATTATATAAATTTGTTGATAAATTCTAAATAATAACTCACAATTTAATGATGATATTTTCTTCTACAAAAATTCGTTTCTTTCAAAAATGATTTTTATTGTTTTTTCGAGAGAAAATATTATAATGAATTTAAGGAAGTTTTATATATGTTATTTTATAAAATTAATCTATTTTAGGTAATAATATCAACATTTAATTCTAGTGGAATTTTGGGTGTTTAGAAAAATATTGATTTTTAGTGAATAGTGAAAAATACCAATTTTTGTAAAATTGTCATTTATTCCTAATAAATTACATAATTTAAAAGTTACATTATTATTTTAATATTATTTATAATTAAAATAGGTATTATTTATTTATATTTAACCCAATTAATTACAATTTAATAATTTCTATACCATATTTTAGTATATGTTTATTCTTAGGCTTAAAAACACATTTTCCCTTAAAACTGTTTAAAATTTCTTAATGTTTTTCCATATTAATTAATTATAATAAAATATAAAGAGGAAATGTTTAAATGAAATTTATATATTATACATCCAACTTCATTAATTTGATTTTATACAATGAACATTACTAGTCATAGAGTTAATGTAAAATCATTTTATCCTTGAAAAATGCATTTTTTTGAAAAACTACTTTTTCATCATACTTGTAGGTTTTATTTTAAATTAAATTAAGAAATATATTTATAAAATTTTTGATAAAATTTATTAAATATTTTTATTCAATATAATATATATTATATAATATGGTGAGCTTAATTTTTGGTCATAATGAATAGTAAAAGTGGTCAAAAAATAATTATCATTGTAAAAAATAAAATGGTAAAGCGAGTAAACATAAAAGTAAAGGGGGTAACATGTTTAAAAAAGTTTATTTTTAGTTTTGATGGTGTTTATTGGAATTAAAACTCTTATAATATTTTATTTTTAAATTTTTGAGGTGCATGGCCTGAGAGTGACTTCCCACTATTGAATAGTTTTGTGTAATTTACAAAAATCACACTCATCCTCAATTATAAAAGTGCACCAATACCACCACTTATCCACAACACTAAATAAAATTATCTAAAAAAAACCCTGAAAAATATCTTTCCAAAATAATAAGCAACATTCTAGAGCTTTTATTATTTCGTAAATCCTTACTTGGGGTCCTTAACAAGAAATCTGAAGGCGGTTCCTCTAAGATAAGGTTGCCATTTTCACTAAGATCCTTCTATTTTTAAGACTAAAGTTTCCACCATCAGTTATGTATTAAAAATTAAAATATAATAAAACTGTTATATACTACATATTGAGACTTTATTATGTTTATGGAGTAACATTTATCCATCTCATCTTCCATCAAATGGGAAACAAAACCATCACTCCTGTGTATAGAAGTCTACCTCTATGTGAACCGATGTAATTCCTTTTCAATAATCACCTATCACTAATGTTTATGATGATGAAAATAATATTTATATAATATTTTAATGAAATATTAATCATTATATTAAACTATTATATTAAATAATTTCTTACCTTAACATTGATAGAAAAATGATTACATCATTATTTGGTACAATAGACTACCATCTCACGAAGCGATGTGGTTCGTTTGTTATTAACGAATCACATAGATGGTATATATAAGTGTATTTAAATAGATAATATGATATTTATGATATAATTATCATTATGGAAGGATAAAATAACACTTAACTTATTTCCAACCTGATTATTAAAAAATGGAAACATTACACATGAGTATTCGCAACCTACCATCTCCATGATAGTAAAGTAGTTCATTTTTCATAAAAATAATTCATGGTTTTTTTAAATAGTAAATTTTTTATAAAATAATAAATAGTTCATTATTCTTATTCCATATATTATAGAATAAGGACCCTTTTTACCAAGTTCAACACCCTGATGATGTTTTAAAATCTATAAACTGAGCGTCCTCAAAACACCCGATAAGGACATAACTAATTATTTAATTAAATATGACATTAAAATAAATTAATTAAATTATATAAGTATATTGTATAAAACCTATAAAATTTTATTATTAAAAAAATTATATTATATAATTATATAGGAGATAAAGGACATACAAGACATGTCTGGACTTGAGGTAAGGGTTTCGTCTCCAAAATTCCTTCATTAGGACATATGTTCTATTATGAAACTAATTTATATTAAATAATGTATATAATTAAAATTTCAATATTATATAATTTATATTTAATACATAATAACATTTGAATTTCCAATTTATTTACTTCATTTATTGGAGTAATGACTCAAAATTTACCAATGTTGTAAGGGATTATGTTTAAATGTCATTTTAATTATGATTGTTCATGCTTGAGTTTACATTTTAAGAAATTATTCGATCATATTCTAATAAAATAACTAAATTTTATTCTCCTCTAGTTATTAAAGAAATTTTCATGTAATAATACCATTTCTATATCTTTGGATCTTAAATTTTTTAGAAAACATTTTTAAGAAATGAAATCTTTATTTCTCTCTCCAGTTAGAAATAGTTTTTCATCCATATACGTGTTTTTAAAAACATTTTAAAGAATATTTTTAACATCCTCCAAATAATATATTAAGTAAATTTTTACCCATGTTTGAATTTTTATAAAACTATTTTAATGAAAACATCCTTCCATTTTCTAAATGAGGGACTTTTTAACCTTTTTATAATAGTTAGAAAGGAATGTTGTTTTATATTGTTTGGAATGTACATAATTACCAACCATTATGACCAATAAAATTCTTATATATTATCTATTAACTTTAAATGGTTATTTTTGAAAGTAATTTTTTCTACAATATGTTTTAAATTTTTTTATATTTTGAAGAAGTGCTTTAAATGTGAAAATGGTATTTTTCTCAAGAAATACCCCATTTAATATTTTAAAGACATTTTCATGAATTATTTAAAAATTTGATATTAACAATTGATTATAAATTATGTATTTATATCACTCGAATATATATCTAGATTATTATCACTTACATTGATGGGGGTAATACATGTCTTATGTTCATATCTCAAAATTTCCTCATTAGGAAATTTCATTTGATTATGACATGAGACTTGATTATGAAACCCATTTTATTTCTATGAGTAAGTTTTATGTTTATTATTTATGATTGAATTATTTATGTGGAACACATATTCATGCATGTGATCTGAATGTGATGGGTGGGAAAAAATTATACATCCCTTCAATATATCGGGAAATGTTTTTGCCTAATGACACATCATTTATGGGGTTAAGGAGTGAAACTAATCTATTATGAGACTTTATCCACTAAGTGATATTGTCTTAGTGGTAAACCATGAATTAGGTTTATGTAATTTTTTATTTCTATTCCATTTTTTTACAATTTCATGACCTTATGTTACCATTTTTCTTATATTATTATCCTTTGTGATTTCTCTTGAGCCTTATCTTTGATGATATCAAGTTATTCTTGTAGCCCCCTTACCCCGGAATCCCAAAGCTAGTGTCTGCTATCAATTACAATAGCATGATTATAGGGAATCAAATCCTGAAGGACCGATCAATTTAGTAGTATTAGTAAACCAGATACATTAATGAATCTTGTATTTGAAATGAATACACTAATTACAACATAGTGTTTTTCAAAATAAATAAATTTGAAGATAAATTCATTCAATCTAGTATATCCATACATATCTTTCATAGTATGCTTATTGGATTCCTTGGGAAAAGGAAACAAAATAACGGAGAGATCAAATTATCATTAAGGGTAAAGTATAGTGGAAGAAAATAATGAATCAATGAGAATTATAGTTATGACATGGTAAATAACTAAACTTACATCCCATATAATCAATAAACCAGGAAGGAAGTGCATAAACATTATAGAAATTTAATAATTGAAAACACATGAAATTAAAATAACTTGATAAGGAAAAATCAATATGGGATGGTAAGACACTAAAACACATGACATCTAATCAATGAAATGAAAATGAAATTTATCCATAGATATGTGGCTAAAAAATCTCATTGTTGAATATTAACTAAAAATAAATAAGGTAAATACTTAATTATTGGATGCCATGTTTCATAGTTATATGGAACCATTATCTTCAAAACATTTCACAAGAAAATTTAGCATATTGGGTAAAAACCCTTATAAAGAGGCTATCCAACTAACTGGTCCTATGAGAATAATGACGCTTCACGGTTCTATCTATAACTGGGCCTCACCCATGTCGTACAACTCTAAAACATTCCACATATTGAAGAATAAAAATAGATAATATTCCTTATCAAATAACCATATTGAATAAATAATATGAAATTATAAATATTTCCACAAATAATCAAATAACTATCAATGTAGAAACTGTATGTAAAATGTTATATGGTTTAGGCAATAGTAATATCAATGATAAATGATATAGATAATTAGGAGACATTCAATGATCACAAGAGATTGAATATTTCAAGGGGTTTTAAAAAATGAATCATGGATGTGAATATAAATACCATCCTTGACCAAATCAATCCAAAACCGTCCGAAGAAAATATGAGGATGGTATCAATAAAAAATTCCACAAGTGGAGTAAAATAAAGGGTTTTTTCATTTATGAATGTAAAAATTATAAAAAGATAATTTTGAAAAAAAATTTAAGGAAAATATCCATTTTTTTAAAAACCTATGGAAAAAATATATTTGAAGATCAAATTTAATAAAATAGTCTTTAAAAATTCATATTTAAAACATGAAAAGTAGTATTCAATGGAATGATGTTTGTTAAATCTTTACATGTCATACATGTTAAAAAGGGAATTCATTTTTCTTGGAAAAAGGTAAGAAAAATGCCTGGTTCAGAAAGAGACAAGATGATTTCACTGAAAACATTCATAAAAGAAAAAGGGGTAAAAGTATATTTACTGAATCATTTTCTTTTTTTGATTTTTTTTAATAAAACATGGTTCTTAGAAGAAAATAGGTTCTCTTAATAAATAGAGAAATGAAGTTGGGTTTTTTGATAAACATTTTCTAAAAAGTTTTGACTAACAAAGAGTAAAAAACCAGTAATAATAATTGAAAAAAGTCATGATTAACCACATGATAGAAACATGAGTGGTTTTAATGAAACATGGTCATATAATTTCATATAATTAAAATACCATTAAAATACCATTAATGTTTTTATCGAGGAAAATAATCTTTAAGCATTCCAAAGGGTCTCATACCACATTAAAATTATTTAAATCATAATCCTCATGAAATAATAAAATTAAATGAAAATTTAAAATATCATGAAGATAAAAGGATTAATTATATAATATTATAAAATGGGTTGTAGATAAACGACAAAAAATATGTAAGTGGTGAACATGAAATTTATTTAACAGATGTAAAAAGTGATATGAGAATCCCTTACCATGCATCTGACTTGTCTCGTGTGTCTTTATATTCCTGAATAACAAATTGATTTCAATTTTTTAATTTATTGAGATCCTTTTTAATTTTTATAATTACTTTTATTTCACTTATTTTTTTTGTTTACTACTACTCAAATAGTCAAGTTTACGTTGGGTGTTTTGACCAAATTCAGTTTATGTGTCCAAAACAACCTTAGTGGGTCAACTATGGTCAAATGGGTCATTATATAACATATCAAGAATAATAATAATGAAATATTTATAATATTTATACATAAATTATAATTTTAAAAAAATAATTAAATATGTAAATGATAATTGAATCAACATTATAACCATGGAGACAGTAGGCTGTACGTACCTATGTGTAACGTTTCGATTTTTCAATGATCGTTATGGAAAGAGGGTAATTGGAATTATATAATTATAGAATGATAATTATATCATAAATACCCTATTATTTAATTATATATACTTATATATAAAATTATTGTGATGTAAAAGGAATCACATCATGTCGAGGAGGAGGTAGTCCACACAACCATGAATGACATTATCTATTTTTAAGTGCGTGAAAGGGTAAATAGAAAAAATATATATTATATTTCCAAAAATGTACTTATTTAATCAATATGATAAATATTTTTTTATTTCATACATGTTTAATTAAAACAATCCTATATAAATTTCATTTATAGTGTGAATGAATCACATCGCTTTTAGGCGGTGGTAGTCCACACCTCTACAAAAAACGTTATCATATTTTCACAAAATGGAAATTATAAGGGTATGTGTTAGAAATATATTAAAGAAACATAAATTAATAATAAATATCATATATAATATATATAAATATAGTTTCCATCATAATGGCCATCATGATAGGTGGTAAAGGAAAAATGAACACTCATCATTTCGTGAGGCAGTTGTTCTCCATACACAGAAACAATATGATCGTTACCCATTATATTGAAGTGTGTGTAATTTTATGTAAAAAACATTGCATAAAAGCGTCCTTGTATATTTAAGATATTTTTTTTGTTATAAAATTATATAATACAAAGAGTTTATGTGTTGTATAATGGAAATAAATTGAAAAGTCTTAAGGAAAGATGTAACCTCTTAATCAGGTAACTACTTTTGGTTTGGACCAAAAGAATAATTTGATTTATTTATTCTCAAGGGTATGATTATATGATTAGGGGAATAATTTTTATGATCTATTTGGGAATAACTTGGTATATCTAAAGTGGTTTTATAGGTGTGAGGAATTTGGAGGAGAGGATGTACATTTATAGTGGAGGAGGAGTGACACTCTTGTAATATTTTTACAATGGAATTCCATGAAAATTTTTCATAATGAATGTGGATATAATAATAAAAATAATTATATAAAATGGATTATATGGTGTAAATATGTCCATAAAATAGATTTTGTACAAGTTTATAGATTGTTTTGGTCCTTAAGGTTAAGGTTTAGTCCATTATTAAGATTAATTGAACCTTAATTGTGGTAATTAATATTAATCACATTCCCTAATATTTTTGGTCAAAAAAGTTGGTATTATTAAATGATATTAATTATTTTTATTCCAAATATGGAATAAATTTTTTAAAATTCCAATTAAAAATATAGAAGAAATTTATTTAAATTAAATTCCATAGAAGGGACGACAATTTAGGTTTTTAAAGTAAAAACGTCTGAATTCTTTCTTTTCTTTTAGGGTCACATTCCTTATAAAATTGATTATAATGAAATAAATTGGATATATATATAAAAATATGATATAATTAAACTTTAAAACTAATTTAAAACATGGGTTAACCTTATAAATAAATTAGACGAAACATAATTTTTGAACTAAAATTCATTATTTTTAATTATTTATTAAAAAAATAAAAATTCATAGAAAAATATCAAAAAATTTCTATAACCAAATTATTATGTTTATATTTAAAATATCAAGTTTATTTAAACTTATTAAATTTATAAAATGGTGAAAAACTGGATTTAAAATGGGCTCTATTAAAATGCGGCAAAAATAAGATAATAAAAATATAGTTTTTTATTTGAATTATTGGGTTTGTTATTATCATATGAATATAAAATGTAATGGATGAATATAAAAAATATTTTACTGAATATATAAAATATATATTTAATTAATATCATTAAATAATTTTAATTAATTATTTTTATGAAGAAAAAAATTCTTTGGAAGAATAAAAATAAAAATATTTCTTTTTTTATATCCAGTTGGATTTTATTTTCGCTTCTCATTAATTGGTTACTAGTGAATTCATTTTAAATTTGTGTAGACCAAAGATTTTTATAATTTAATAAATAATATTCTTAACCGATAACATAACAGCTATGTTATATCAAATTATGTTAAATAAAAATATTTTGATAATACATTATTATTTGGTGAAACTCGATATTGGGTGTAACATAGGATATTGTGGAAGGTCTCTCTTGCGTGTAATACATGCTAGCTCAGTGTTTCATGTTTTGAAATATATAAAATATATTGGAATTATTTAAAATTGTAAATATATTATAAAGTATTTAGGTATTATATTCCCTTATGCATGTGGTGTCGTGTGTCATACATACCATTTAATACAATGTTCCAAATTTAGATTTTTTGGGGAGTTAAAAATCATTTGAATCACAAGTTATTTGTCCTTATCATGATTATTACGTTATTAGGATTTTTAGCTCACCCATTTTTTCTATGTATTCCCTAAGTTATCCCATAATGTTTTAGGATCTCAAATGGATTTTGTAGCTCATTATGAAGAACAAATATAGAATTTTTATTTTAGAATCACATTAATGTAATATGAACATATTTTTCTAGATAAACTAGAAATCATGATTTTTGTGTTGTAACTAATGGGTTTTTTTATGTTAAAAATACCATATGAACATGTGCAAAAGGATTGAGTCACTATAGTTGGTATCAGAGCAGACAGGTTTAGCTAACCTTTGGAAACTAGGATAAGAAAAATTTGGTGAGAACCCAAGGGATAAGTTTAAGGATAAGTATAAGTATAGAAAAATATCCTGGATTTTGGTGAATGATAAAATGAGTGTTTTCTATGAAATTACCTCCCTATAATGTTATTAAAAGTGGATGTAGGTCTGGCATAGTTTACGTAGGGGTAATAACCCTGAAAATGGTGTATTGATATGGGCACAATCATCACCTGGTTGATGAAAAAAGGCCTCACTAAACAACTGGATTAATACCCTAGGTGATATAGTTTGGATACATACAAAAATCTTTAAGAACCATTATAAAGGACATGAAAAAGTTTATTTAGATATAAATCCTAAGAGGAAACATAACCACAGATAACCTATATTAAAACCTAGATACTCATAATCCAGGATATAATTATCAATTATAAGTTATTTATTATAGGTGTATAAGTCTCGTTTTTTATATTAATCCATTATCATCATGTTTCATTTTTTTTAGTTTATAGATGAAAATATGAGAAATAATTGTAATAAACAATGTGATGGGAAATTTAGTGGTTCCTTAATTTGATTCAAAACCTAATGGAAATGTCCGTTATACATCTTGTGACCTTTCCAAATGCGCTATATTGAATTATTATTAACAACTAGAACATTTTTGAATTCCCAAAAACATCAAATAAGATAAGTATGGTGTCTCATGGATATTCAAGTGTAAAAGATGATAAATAAATGAATATTCAATTTTCTATATGTCAAAAATGCGGGAATAGAAACCATGTAAAATTATTTAAAGGAACTAAAAATTATTTATGTGTAGGAAAGAAGACAAAAAAGATGAAAAATTATGAAGAAAAATGAAGATTTTGGTTAATAATATATAGAGAAATAAATTTCTGCCTAAGGTACAACTAACAATTCAATGTCATAAACAAGGGGAACTTGGCCATTATCTAATTCGATGTTCCAATACAAGGATTAATTCCTAATGTCCAATGTTATGAAAATAATTAAAGTGGAATTATTGATGTTTTTATGTGTTGGAACTTGTGAATCATGTTGTTGAATAATTTTTTTCAATGGAATTTTGGATATAAGAATTTTCAAAATTATAAGGATTTTTTGATATTAGTATTTATTTAAGGATTTCTAAGAATATTTTGAATTTTACTAACAAAATATAAAGGATATTTAATGCTAAGGTTATATTTTATAGAATAAAACATGATTAAGGATAAGATAATTTTTGATATGTACTTGATGTTCAGGTAATTATAGTAAATTAAGATTATTTGATTTCATGGGAAAACACAATATCAACAGAAGTATTTAGTGGAAAAGATATGATTTTATGATTATTTTTATTTCTAGTATGATCATTATATTTTTCAGAACATTATAAAGTTTTTATAAATATGGTTTTATAAAAAGGAAAAACTTCATATTGGGGGATGACACATTGTATCAGACAAGGATACAGGGCTTGAATCCACAATTTAAGGGTGAAAATGGTTTAGTGCATTCCACTAGACTATTTGATTTCATAGTTAGTATGGAATTCTTTTCATAATTGATTTGGTGAATAAATATTAAGTAGATATTGGGAAACATATTAGGGGATTTTTTTTGAATTTTTAGGATTTTGAGGTAATTAATGATATTTTGGGAAAAATTTAATTGAGTTAATATATATATATATATATAACCCTTACGTTTAATGTAATGTTTTATTTGAGAATAATTCTATTATAATGTCCCGGACCTAGGTGAAAATCAAAGGTTCCCCAAGACTAATTCACTACATATCCTCCAGTGTGCCTCCCAATATGGTAGAGGGTGCCAACTAGAAGCAAGAGATTATGGTGTGTTTGTGGGGAGACTATGACCTCCTAACCATAATGGAGCACAACATATAAGTAATAATAGGTTAAAATTATATTCATACTATTATCTAGGAACACAAATTAAATAGAAAAAATAACAATAGGACCTATAACCCACTGTAGTAGAAGAATATAAAAAGAATAAATCAATAAAAGAAGACATAAAATACTAAGAGTCAGATATTCAACTATTAACTGGAAAAATATTTATAAAAAATGACGATAAAGTGTATCATGTCTCTATAAAAAATTAAAATTGGTATACATGGAATCATGAAATACATATTATATAAACAAAATAAAAAAAAAATCAAAAACTATTCAACATCATGAGAACTAGCCCAATCATCTTTACAAAGTTTTATCCTAATAAAAGAAATCAAGATCAGGTGTCCCGAGTGGGATGATTCCCCTTATCAACATATATATACATATAATATGCCTGAGTACCCCTGGAAACCCGTATAGGGTGTGAGATAAATATTAGTAGACCTCCTCCAACAACGTCTGTACAATCTAGTTTGTGAATAAAAAATAAAATAGTATGTAGGTATATATAGATGTAAAGTAATGTTGTAATGATAACTAATACCTTCTTCATCCTCAACAAATAATGTTTCCAAACATGAGATCATTTAGTTAGTTCATTTTTGTTTAGTTTATATAAATATGTTATTTGAGTTGTAACCATCACATATATCATATAATAATAATAATAATAATAATAATAATAATAATAATAATATAAGAAGATCTATGTAAGAACCAATGAATCCTATAGTGTTGATAATAATGAAGAGGATCCAAGGTAGTAACCATGTCATCCTTAACCTCAGGGGCATATCCAACCCAAAAGTAACATGTATCTGGACTATAAGGGGTCTGAGTGTAATCTATGTGGAATTTCTCAAGGCATTCCAATGTAAATAATTCTAACCACATCTCTGGATATCTCACAAGGTAATCAGAAGATAAGAATTTCTTGGACATATAGGGTAAATCCCTTACTCCATGTGTCCAAATACATCAATCTGGATTGAAGATGTGTATAAAAGGCATCCTAATAGCAGGAAGATAGAGAAGCTATCCTATGACATCATTCTAGGAATCAATTAGTAGGCAATGATCATGTTTCAAGTTGGGTGTCTCCCTCAGTCTCCGGCTTCTTAAATCAAAATGGCGTCCTCCGAGTGCTCAAATAATTCCCTAATGAATCTAAGGATGGATAAAGGCTAAAAATTCCTATAAAGAGTAAAGGTTTATTATGAAATATGCACCTTATCTATATTTCATTATTTAATTAAGGCCTTGTAATAATCATTCCTTTTATTAAGTCAAGTGGTTTATGCCATAACTTTTATTCGATTGACATGGAATAATAAGTACAGTTAACCATTTAGAACATAAATTACTCAACAAATTATGTTGTTCACTCCTTTAACTATTTATAAGCATTAGAAGGAGGGATAATTATGTGAAACCATATGAAATTCCATTATAATTAACAAGGCCATATGATATGTACAAATATACTTTCAATTTCACATATTATAGGTTCATTAACTAATTGTAACACTTATGTTTGAAGGGTAAAGTGGTAACTATGCATGTATTAACAATTAAAAATCCATTATTTTAATTTTTATCAATGATAATTCATGGAACACACGAACAGTAGAACAAACAGTCATAACAAACCACTAAGGCATAATAAAGAGCATGGCCAACAAGGGGTGGAAGGTGTTGCGGTTCCATCCTCCAATTACAAAGTGAACATATATAACAAGGGTCTTATAATACCATTCTAATTACTATAGGTATGGAATTTATATTTAACATAGAATTCTAAATGAAATCTATGTACTCATAATGATGAATGTTTATAAAATAGTGATACATGAGGAATGGGTCATATACCACCTACCTTAGTCCTATAACACTATCCTTATCTAGTGTTAGTTCTTATTTTTACTTGGATCAAATGAAAATGGAATAATGGTTAAATGAACTAAAAATAGGGCATACGAGCTGACATCTAAATAGAATCATCAAGAGAAATAAAAATGATGAACAAATACAAAGGAGTGATAGAATTACCATTACACTTCCAATGTGATAGACAAATATGGAATCAGAGTCCAGATAGAGGAATGACATAAGAACCCATCTTTAGGCTCAAGGGGATCTAAAAGGGGGAATAGATCCTATTGTGTGAGAGAAAGAGAGGAGAGAGGGAAAAGAAAATGAACATGGGTCTATCCCTTTAAAAAAATCATGAAATTTATACAGTATTTAAATGTTTTTCACATCATATGATGCTCTTGATTTCCTATTAGGGGGAAGTTTATTACACACCATATATTTACATGCCCATGCCATTACACATCATGTATTGAATATATATCGTGTATTCTAAATACATGCAGTGTATTTAGACAATGCCCAACTTAAATCCACCTAATCCTTTCTTTCCAAATCACCCAGTCATTCCATAGGCCTGAATTTATGATCTAATCCAAAAAAGAAAACGTAAACAAGAGATTAATAGAAGTTTAAAAGGATCTGTACCTAAAGATAAAACATGGTTCTTATAGAATCCACCCCTTAAAAAAAGTCATCTCCAATTCACTTCCAAGGGAAGAAAAACTTTTTCTAAGAATAACTCCATCCAATGAGCATGTACATGGGCCTCCAACCCCCATGTATCATCTAGAACCTAGTCATGCTACCATAACACCCATAATAAAGGTACATTCCATCCTCAGAGAGCCTTCATTCTATGTGCAATGATGCATATGCGATATACCTCAAAAGAATCATCATCTTCTAATTGAACATCATTAGGATGAAATTTATTATATAGTTTGGTATGATAATTGTGAATTTGTAAAACATGGTAGAAATCATCCACGACATGTTACCTCTGAGGTACTAACAACCGATAGGCTACTGACCCGACTTTATATAGAATTTGAAATGGACCAACATAATGAAGTGAAAATTCCATTTCCTAATTATACATATATTCCCATGTTTGGGGGATAATAATAAGAAAACATGACCCCCAACCTATAACTCTAGAGTCTATCGATAAAGATTGAAATAATATTTCTATATAGATCGAGCAGTAGACATATTATTCCTAATAAAATGAACCTACTGTGAAGTCTTCTATATGAGACGAGGAATTAGTAGATATTTCTCACCTACCTATATCTAGATCACAAGATAATGTAATGCACTACCTTATAAGGACCCATAAGGATCCATTGGAATAGTATCTTAAATGATATTATTGTAGGTGATCTCAATGAGAGATAGGAAATTCTACCAAAAACTACTGAAAACAAGGAAACATGCCCGTAGCATGTTCTCTAACACTTGTATTGTCTATTCTAACAGACCATTAGTCCATGAGTGATCTATACTCAGGATTACCTGTATACCCATAGCTATTTGTAACCCCTTCCAGAACCTCGATGTGAAAAGAGAACCCCTATATGAAATAATAGTACAAGGGCCCCATGTTTCCGTATGATCTCACTCAAATATATTCTTTCTAGATCACCATCTGAGAAATTATTCTGGATAAGAATAAAGTGGTATAATTTCATTATTCAATCCATGAATACCCAAACTATATCACTACCTTCATGTGACCTTGATAATATGACTACTAAATCCATAGAAACATCTTCACATTTACATTGCGAGACTGGAAATGACTGTTAGAAGACAATGGGTCATTAGTGCTCTGCATTATCCTACGGACAGGTGAAAAAATAGTGATAAAATTTTTTATCTGACATTTCATCCTTGGCCACAAATACTACCATAACATATCTCGATACATCTTGAAGATGTTTGGATGAACTACCCACTGTGAAGTGTGGCACTCTCACATCAGTTCCCCTATCATATCTCTAGGATCCCAGACACATACATGTATATGTAGGATATCACCTCCATAAATAGACCAATATAGAGATGGGTCCTCTCCTAAAATACTCCCCTAAAGAACCAAGCCATCAGGATCTGAAAACTACAAACTCTTTACCATAATAATAAGGAAAGAGGTAACTATCAATAATATAAGGAAAGACTACTCGTGACTCTCATGAAACTCCAGATATAAATTAGAAAAGAGGGCCATAAATCTCTATTACTCACTAGATTTTTATATAGTATGTTCTTGAGTTGTCTGAATCAGTTCATTCCCTTCCACATTTCCATTTCCAAGAATATAGGAAATATCAAATTCAAAATAATAAAGGTATACAACAAATTTTCACGATCTGAGATTCAAGTCACATTATGTAAAGATATATTTAAGGTTCTTGTGGGTTTTATACACCAAAACCACTCACCCATTAGACAATGTCTCCTACAACATAAGGAATGGAAAATAGCTTCTAGCTCAAGGTCATGAGTTTGGTAATTTATCTCATGATGCCTCATGTTCTAATATCTGTATGCAATGCCTCTATCCTCCTACATCATTAATACATCTATTAAAATTCAGAATGCATCACATAACACTGTATATCCTCTTCAAGGATCAGTAAAAATAATAATCAACACTGAAACAATCCTTCCTTTTAACTCCTAAATATATTTTTCACATGCTTATAACCACATGAACTTACCACCCTTCATCTTAAGACTAGTAATAGGTAATGAAATGATAAGACATATAGTATGAAATTCCTATAAGATATATCAATCCCCAAGAAACTCTTTATATCAAACACATTATTGGACAGATCCTAGGAAACCAAACCACTCATCTTGTCTGGGTTAAAAAATTCTCCTTATTCTGAGATAATATGACCCAAGAAGTGTACTATGTTGATCCAAAAGTGGCACTTAGAAAGCATGAAATAAATATGATTATCTCTCAATGTATTCAAAATTATCTCATGGTTTTTATCATTTCCACTGCATGTTTAAGAATACTCTAAGATTTCTTTCATAAATACAATGAAAAGAGGATCCAAATAGGGATGAAAGACCTTATTCATCCCAGCCACGAAAATGGTAGGCACGTTTTTTAGACTAAAAGGCATAATAAGAAATTCATATAGACCATACCTTCTCTAAAAAGATACAAAAGGTATGTTAAAAAGCATGAATATCACCTAATAATAGCATGATCTTGGGTTGATCTTCTAGAAAACCCTAGCTCTTCCAAGATGGTAAAGAAGATCATATTTATATGGAAATGGATACTGGTTCTTAACCATAAGATGGTTCAATAGTTAGTAATATATGCATATCCAAATGGTACCATCTGCCTTCTTGGAGAAATGTATGGGTAAAATGCAATAAGAATTATTGGTTCTAATGTCACATTTAAACTCTACATCCTCCAACTATGGCTTGATATCCTAGATCTCAAGAGGTTCTATCCAATTCAGAGGAATATACACTGAAGCTTCTCTTTGTATAAGCTCAATAATAAATTCTTCCTCGATATCAGGAGGTAATCTAGAAAAATCATCATGAAATACGTCCCTAAAATGATCTAAAAATGGAGGAAATTCATTTAAATTCATTCCTTCCTCCTCTATGAAGAGACTATAAATATGGGCATTAACTCCACTTAGAAAATGCCTCTTTGGTCCAGCTCTACTAGATTTTACATCCCACCCACCCTTATAGAAATAACTACTTCCCTATGGTGATGTAAAAGATACCCTATGATGATAGTAGTGGCTTGGTCAGGATAAAGAAACAACCAATCCATCCAAATAATGACATCTAAGCCCATAATATTAATAATAAAGTTGTTTCATATGAAAGAGTAACTACCCACCTCAATGGGGTAGTACCTGCATTGACGTATTCCATCTAAACACACTCCCAATAGTGTGTCAGGGTTATCACAAAATCAGAATACTAAATCCACAACCCAGTACATTCCATGGTCGATAAAGAGATAAAGTATTTTGAAACATATATATCCAATAAACATGATATGATAGTAGAGTCTACTAGAATATTAGCTCATACTATATATGGTCATACACTCTGATCCTCAAGTATATTCTATAAGAAATGAAACAGAACATATCCACAATCCTATACTATAGCTAGACTACCCTGAGAAGGTCCTCTCTACTACCACTAATGATCAAAAGTCTGGCTACCTAGGCTATGACTTCATATTCTTCCTATACATACATTACTACTCTAACTCCCCACCAAATGTGGCGTAAAAGATCCTTCTATTGAAGGTGGAGCTAGTGTGGATCATCATAAACTAGAATCAGATAGGAAAGTCTAAAAGAACCTCTGAAGATACCCCATAAATACACAAGAATGGCACTCAAGAGAGTCTCTATCACAATGAGGATTCAAGTTCCCCAACTATCAACAATAATAGCATATAACAGAACTACCTATATAGATACTGTACCATTCACTACTCTAATGAGTACCATTAATGGAACTCATCCTGCTACTGAACAAAATTCTATCCAATATCATCATTGAACCTATGTACTTAGAACTATCACCTTTTATTAGGATGCACTCAGTGATAAAGGTCTGGTTAATGATCTCAAAAATGATAGGTAGGAGAAATAAATTTACCTGAGTATGGATGGTTTACTTTACCCCTTCCTTAATGTTTGTAGAATTAGATAACTCATCACTCACAAGAATTAGTTCAAAAAACTATAACTCAGTGAAGCATGAAGAATATTCCATGAAAGTCATTGTATCCTTTTCCAGATTCATGAAATCTCTAGCTCGGTTAGCTCTTAATGTCTATTGAAAGAACTACTTATATTAGACAGTCTGGAAATCAGCACAGACCATTCCCTGATGAGGACCCACCTTGGTAATCACATCCCACTAGAACATGGATGAATAACATAGAATGTATGTTCTAATATTTATGATTATCTCTGGAGGTCTCTCTGAATGCTCAAATATATTTACAATAGCCTCTAGCCACAACTTAATAACCTATGGACCTCCATACCCCAAGAAGATTGGAGGATGATGCAACTTGAACTCACATGTTAGATCCTCCAGGATAGGGGAAGGTCATGTATCACCCCTGTATGGACTGCATCAGATATAGAAAACCCTCTCAAACATGAGCATTAGTTCCCTGTTAAGGTATATTAGTGAAGGATGGCACCCTTCTCTCATGGCTCTCCCCCTCTCCTGCTCGTACTGTCTAGGGTTTCCTGATGAAACCCTCTGCTTGGGGTTGGCAGTGCATCTGGGGACCACTTCCGTTTCTTTCTTTCTTCTCCACTTTAGACTCCTTCAGTCTCCTTAATCCTCTGTGGTCCTTTCATTTGGTCGATGTCGGCCGTTTTCTCTTCCTTGATGGTGTGGATTTCTTGTTGTTCTTATTCTGGGGTGTTTTATTTATTTCTACCGAAGTCAGTCACCATCGAAGTCCCCGGATGCTACAACGCTACCCTGATCTCGCATTCCAGCGCTACTCTCTAAGTTAGATTTGGAGCGGTGGTAACATGTGGGTTTTGGGTTAAGGGGTATAGAAATATTTTTTTCTTCAAGTGCTTCTGTTTTGGATCGACATTGGTGTTGGATTCCTGTTTTAGTATTGCCTTGCTGCCAACGTTTGGAGACCTTGTCCATTCTTATCCCTACCCTGACCTCAAGATCTTCTGCTTCTCTCCGAGTCGGATCTGAAGCGGTGGTTCCTCAAAGGTTTTTGGAGGTGGGGTTCGGCGGAATACGGTTCCGCTCGTGCAGTATGTTTTGGTTTTTGGTTGTGCTTTGTTTGTTTCCCTTTCTTTGGCAGTCAATCTACTCAATACCAGTTCGGAGAAGGTTTTGATGGTGTTTTTTGGTATGGATTTCTCTCCGTTTTGGTTATAGAGGAAGCCGTTGGTGGTTCTTGACAATGTTGTTTCTTGTTAAGCTTTATTTATTTTCACATTTTGTTGAAGTTAGTTTGAAATGTACGGGTATCTTGGATGTTTTTGGTTTGCATCGGCATGGTGTTGTTGTTTAATCATGGTTAAGAAAGACTCCGTTGATTTCCGGAAACTGGTGAAATGTTGGAATGGTGACGACGATGGTGGTCTGGACGACACTGATGGTGGTGAGTGTCTTATCTGGTAGTGAGAACGAAGATTTCGATGTCACTGGATGATGGAAGTGACGTGACTTTTTCAGCGCTCTTGGTTGAGGTCGTGATGGATGATAGTTCGTGGGTCGAGTTGGGTTAACCCGTAGGTCGAGGTGGATCTGGCGGGTGAATTTGGCCTTTTGAAATTTGAATGTGGAATACAATGCGTAGTGGTTTTTGGATGTGGAATATGCGTGGATAGGTGTCTCTATGTATGGTTCCCACTTCCCCATAAAGTGGATTTTCAAATAATAAAAAAAGGATTGTGTATAAGGTGTAATAGGCAGTGCCTCAAGTGTCACTCCTAGCGATAATACTGGTGGCTCATGGCCCACATTTTCTTGAGTGTGGTTGTCTCCACCCAATGTCATAGTGGTATATCGTTAAACATTTCTAGCACATACATCATATAAACATTTGATATAATATAGGTACAATATTATAAGTAGTTCATAATAACAAGGGCTTACTATACAAGGTACTGCCCCAACTACCCACTTTGAAGGCTAAAGTATTGGTAAGTGTTCAAATTTAATTTAAAGGGGTTCTGGTAGATGAAGGGTCAACTATACCATGCCACTTCATTTATTATAAAGCATTTTATTTAATAATATAGAATTTAAATTTTAAATTGGTAATTTCTTATTTATATATATCATGTTTCACTTAAATTAATCTCTATTCCCATTGATTAAGGGACCATACACCTCATCCCTGAAATCATCACCCATTTAATTTCAATTTAACCCCATCTGATCTCAAAATGTAATGGGTAATATATTATGGATTCATTCAATAAATTTCCCATTCCATTCCACGAGGGACCTTGCAACTCATGAATTGACAATAGAAATCACACAATCAAAACCAATGATAAGATCATGTAATAAGAGGTACATAGTTGACATGGGTAGAAACTATCTATTTAAGATTCCGCCGTCAAACTATATGGAAAACACTATTTATTTTGATGTTGAAACTTTAAATAACCAAATCTCTACCCTATGTAAGATGTTATAATAACATGAATAAATATAAAAAACTATCTCTCACTCAACAATCATAGGAAATGTATGCAATTAAAGTAGAGAAATGCACCCATATGGCATAGAAAATGACTAAAATGTGAATACTAGGAGCCTATGATGATGAATTCCACAATAATTCCTTGAGATAATCTCATTGAGGTAAAGATAAAATGAAATCCTTATTCATATAAAATACCATACTCATGTGAATCACCCAATAGTGAATTTATATAAATGATAATAAAAAAAATAGTATAATATCTCATTTCATGAAAATTGGTATTTACCCAAGACATGGGTTAGATACTCCCAAGCTTGGATTATAACAATGTTCTAATGATTTCCAAATCTCTTTTATATTATCTCTAAATATTACGTCAAGAGAAAAGAAACCTCTGATACAACTTTGTGATGTCCCAGACATGGGTGCCACTCAGTGGTGCCCCAAACCAGGTTGGCCGAATGTCCTCAAGTGCACCTCCCCATATTACAGAGGCTACTGATAAATAACATGGGCCTAATGTTTGTCCATGGGGATACTGTGACCTCATAACTGGAGTTGAGCATAACGTATAAGTAATAACAATTATATAAAAGAAGCATATTATTAACTAATATAGTAAAAATATACACTATAACAATAGGATAAGTAACCTGTTGCAGAAGAAGAATATAATAAAATAATAACTCAATGAAATACGACATAAAAAAATAAAAATATAATCCACTATTAACTAGAACTCAATAATATAAAAAATAATGACATTGAGTATCATGTCTCTATAAAACATGAAAATAGGTATACATGGAAGTAGTCAATACATTCTATACATAAATAATAAAAAAGAAGCCAAAAACAATCATGAATCCCAAGAACTAATTGAATCATCTACTACTAAGATCTATCCTAATAAAATAAATCAATATTAGGTGTCCAAAAAGGTATGATACCCCTTACAAACACCTATATACAGATAATCTACTTGGATGCCATCGAAGACCCAAATAGGGTGTGAGAGAAATCTTAGTAGGCCACCACCAATTACATCTATAGAATCTATTCTATGAATATATACTAAAACAAAGTGTTGGTATATATAAATTTAAAGCAATGGTGTAATTATAAGTGATACATGTTTAAGCCTTACATGGTAATGTCTCTAAACATGATATTATTTAGTTAATTCATTTACATTCAGTTTATATAAATAATTCATGTGAGGTTTAACCAAAAATGAAATCATATAATAATAATAATAATGTAATAAGATATAAGGAAATACCAAGTGATCCTATAGTGATGATAATAGTGAAGAGGATCCAAGGTAGTAACCATGGAATATATGACCTATGGGATCAAGACAACTCAATAGTAACATGTATCCTTGCTATATAGGCTCTAAGTGTAATCCAAGGGGAATCACCCATGGAATTCCAATATAAATAATTATAACAGTGCTTGTGGATCTCATCCAAGGTAAACATGGGATAAGAATGGTTGGACCCAATGGGTTGAATCCATGGCATCATGTCTCTAAAGACATCAATATGGATCCAACAATTGTATCCAACACATGATAATATATAGAAGATAAAGAAGTGATCCTATGGAGTCATTCTAGGCATCATCTAGTGGAAAAGTACCATGGTCAAAGGTGAGAATCTCCCTTGGAAAGAAAATTCCTGAATTTGAATGGCGTCCTTCGAGTTCTCAAGGAATTCCCTTAGGAATACAAGGATGGATCATGTCTGACCTCTCCTATAAAGAATAAATGCTCTATATGAAATTGTTTCTTTATAAATATTTAATTATTTAGTTAGGGACATGTAATACTCATGCCTTTTAATAAGTCAATTGGTTCATTCCATTACCTTTCATTAGTAAAATAATTTATAATAAGGAAGTTCAACAATTTATACTTTAATTACTTAATCATTTATCTGGTTCAATTCTTTACCTTTCATAAGCATGAAAAGGAGGTCTAAGGACATTCAACCATATAAAATTCATTTATAAATAACTAGGTGAAGTTATATCTATAAACGTACTTTATATATAACATTTTTAGGTTCATTAATAAATTGGAACACTTACCTTAGAAGGGTGTAGTGATAAATATACATGTATTAACAATTTAAAACATGTTGTTTTAATTTAAACACTTAACATTATCAAGTCCAAGTTATAGCAAACCCGAATGGTGGTGAAGACAGTCATAAAAACCACTAATGCAGAATAAATAGCATAACCTACATGGGGTTGAAGGTATAGAGGTTCCTTCCTCCAACTATGTGATGAACATATATAAAAATGGTCTTAGAATACCATTTTAACTATTAAAATCATGGAAGTTGAATTTAACAGGGAAGGCCTGATATAATTGGTGTGCACACAACAAATAATGTTTATAAAATAGTGATACATGAGGGAAGAGTCATAGAACACCTACATTAAGCCTGTATCACTCTCCATGTCCAGTATCTTCCCATAGTGTTTCTTGGATCAAAAGAAAATTGATGAAAATGGTCAATTACCTAAAAATAAGGCATATGATTTTTCTTATAAATAGTGTTGTTGAGAGAAATAAAAATAAAAAAAATAGCCTGAGTGAAGGAATTTCGAGCACACTTCCAACATGATAGAATAGTCTGGAATTAGAGTCTGGGCGAAGGAGCAGTGGATGAACTTATTCTTAGTCTTAATGGGAGATCAAAGAGGGAAGACCTATTTCTATGTGAGAGAAAGAGAGGAGAGATGGTAAGGATAAATAAAAGGGGTATGCTCCTTTAAACACATTTCATGAAATTTATACAATATTTAAATGATTTTCATGCCATGTAATGCTTAGGATTTCCCATATGGGGTAATGTTCATTAGACATTATGAATTGGTATGCCTTGGCTATTACTGAAGGACCTTAGACCACCCTAAGGGGGGGGGGTGAATCAGGGTGTCAAATTTTTCTCTTCTTTTCTGGATCTTGTTCTCACATCGGTAGGAACTTTTTTAAATCTATATGATGAATATGCTCATTGATAAAAAAATTCACATGCAGAAGGACAATATATCCCTTTTTTACTTGGTTTACCAAAAAGGGCTACGTCCAAGGTGCATACACCGATAGGTTACCAGTCATACCAAATTTGACTAATCTTCACTAGATGTGGATTAAAAATGTTCAGGAACAATCACTCTATCCTAGGAACACTTCCAATAAAAAGGTTAAGGGATAACCCACTCCTTACCTCAGATCACTTCCGTTGACTCCCCCTAGCTCACTTCCTTGGGAGAAGTCTCACTCTGTTTATCGATTTGAAGGCCGCTTCATTAGATTGGCATGAAAAATCTTTGTCTCTATTCAACACAAGACACTACTTGCATCAAAGTCCTTAATTGATGTTATTTATTTTCAATTTTATTTTCAGTGCAACAACTAAATGCACTAGAAATTCTTCCCATTTTCCTGCTATAATCACAAACTCCATTTATGATGTTTTTCATTTATGAACACTATCCCTAATTCTGTCGACTATCTCTAATTTTCATACCATGCCTGCTCTGCATACTGCCTCTAATCCGTATACCGTGCTTGTTCCGTGTACCATTCCTGCTCTATATATCTCATGTTCTCCATGCTCCACGTACCACTCCTACTCTGCGTACTGCGCTTGCTCTATGCACTGCACCTGCTCTGTGAATTTCTTCTGCCCACTGCCTCTACATAATTCCTTTGCGTACCTCCTCTTCTACGCATACCGCACCTGCGTAGGGCCTCTGTGTACCGGCTCTGTGAACATTTCTTTCCTTCATCAAGATTCTTCTCCAAATTTTGAAAATTATTTCATCTCCTTAATACCACATTTTCTATGCAAAATCTCTTCCGCAGACTGCTCCATCCAATTTTATGAACCATTTCATCATTCATCTACCACTTCTTCCCACACAGAATTTCTCCCACGTAACACTTTCATACTTAACTAAGTTCTTCCACAATGATGATATTTTTTTATTAAATTCACTATACCTTAATGATGTAATTAACACTTCTTATATAGAAAAATAACTTCTCAAATTTCACTAATCCGTTTTACCCAAATTTTCAATGTGGTAAAATCCTCACTGATGACTACACTCCTTATATTTACTATCAGCCTCCACCATGTACTGCGACCCTACACAGTGTACAAAGAACCTTCACCATGTTCTGTGTGTCTATTAGTCTACGTACTGCATCTTTTCTGCCAACGATGATCCATTCGGCACACCAAAACTCCTTTTGTGGTGAACCATTTTCGATACTCTGCTTACTACATGCCTTCACCACGTACCGTTGATGCAAACCATTTTTGGTTCTGCACACCACTCTACGTACCATTTCTACTTCTAGGTACTTAACCGTGAACCATTTCTGAAACATGGTATGCGGTCCATGCTCTGAGGTATGCAATTTTCTTCCTTTTCTAATTTCCTTCGCTGTCATGCATCTCATTCATTCTTATGAAAAAATCCTTCCATTACCAAAAACTAAATCTTGATTTTGAGGTCCAAAAATTTGGAAAACACTAGAAAATAGCACATCCTTAAACATATACTTCATCAATAACACCCATGCTAATTCACTATCATCTTTATTCTTCAACAATCATCTGGTTTCATCACAAACCTTATCTGTTGTGATATATAGTCTTTTATCGATCACCTTTAGCATCATTAGATTTTCCTAAGGAAAGTACACAAACTTCTCTGTCTTCCAACAACATGATTGTTTCCAGTTGCCACTGAATATGATTGGAATCATCTTCTCATTTTTGTATGATCATTATTAAATTGTAAAATTCTCACATGATCCCTCATGAAATGATGCAAGTATCTTTAGGTAGGCTCTTTCATGATCTCTTTGAACAGTGAGATGTTGCATGATCACTTTATAACTTTGATACCTTCAACACTCTCTGAGATGGTTTCATTATGAACCTTATCTGTCTTGATATATAGTCTTTGGTCGATCACCTTTAGCATCATCAGATTTTCCTTGGGAAAGTATGAAAACTTCTCTGTCTTCAAACAACATGAGTCTTTACAGTTGACACTGAATATGATTGGAATCATCTTCTCATTTTTGTTTGATCATTCTTAAATTGTTGAATCCTCACATGATCCATCATGAAATGATGCATGTATCTTTAGGTAGGCTCTAGCATGGTCTATTTGAATAGTGAGATGTTGCATGATCAATTTATAACTTTGATCCCTTCAACAATCTTTGAGATGGTTTTATTGTTGTAGACAATGTATCACCATTGATACATATACTTTGAACTTATGATCAGTTCCTCAATCCTCTGAATTACGAATCCCAATAACATTGGAGTTATTCTTTATCTCCTTCTTCATTTTAATCATCATTGATAACTATTGAAAAAAATACAACCTTATACATAAAGTGGTCCAAAAAATATCCCCCTTTGTATGTTTTTGTCAATACCTTAAAATTTCCCCTAAAAAGAATGAGTCAATACCAAAATGAGAATCTTATCTCTCCCCTTACTTCTTTCACTCCTTCAAACATTGATTTCACTTCTCTACCCCTTATTGAAAAGAAAAACAAAGTTCAAGGGAAAAGGGTATCATTCCATATTTGAGAAATGTGCCATCAATCATTTCACTATAAGTCTATTTGAGCAATTATCGATGTAGAAAATAAGAGGATTTGATTTAGACAACAAAGCTTTCCATTATCCAATGATCATGATACCTCATGAGATGAGAACTCATGTACTTTTTCTTCAAGGGTTTTTTACTTTAATTCCTGGATGAAGAAATTGAATGTGATAGGGAATAATAATCCTGAAACTCCTACACTCACTTCAATAAACAGATCAAAAAAATTCGAGTATGATTGACATGATAAGTGGACTTAGGGTACTTCCATTCTTCTTGCTCCAATTCCTTTTTTTCATAAAGAACCACTTTAAGGCAAAGTGGGAACCATACAAAATATTCACTACAACATAGACCCTCCAAAAACACAGTTAAACTTATAGATTTAGAAATTCAAAAAATTCATCCAGTACCAACTCACCGTGTCTCGTACTCTAACAGGATACTCCAACCAAAAATCCCGCCCATAGCACCAACAAATTCAATTTCCCGTATATTGGAAAAAATATTCAAAACAATAATTAGAAGGGATTTTATCACCACAAATCTCGTACCACGAGCCGCCCATGTCATGTATTCGAGTCAGTCACGTCACTTTCAACCTTATCATTATCATTGCCAGAACCAAATCCATTCTTGTCGAAGCTAAAAACAGCCTCGCCGTCAGGGATCGAAGCATCCTCACTGTCAAAATCTTCACCCTCAAAGTCATCATTCCCCGGACATGGAGTCGCCGACCCTCTGAAACTAAAACCTGTAAGATATCAATAGAACTTCCATCCTTCATCGCACCATACTTCCAGGTGAAGAAATCATCTCCTTGAAAGCTTTTGGCCACCCGAACCTCACTTCCCAAAGCCTAGAAGAACCATCACACCTGGCCGACCTGGGAAGGAGAAATGGGACTTGAGGCCAGGGAATATTTTTGCAGATTTCCATTCATCTTATGCCACTGATTAATTCAGTTACACCCCCTTTGTAAAATGATATTCATTTTGAGTAAATAAGGACTAGAGATAGAAAAATGACATTCCTTTTCCAATGACATGTTCTTCATGAAATTTTCAGAGTAATAGAATTTTAAACCAACTGAAGGAGATACTCATTGAAATATTAATTCCAAAAGCTTCTTCAGCTTAGCTATCAAGAGTTGTCCGCATTCACTACTTCTTAGGTTCCCCCTCTGATAGCATGCTTCAACTTCAATCCCCTATACAATCAGCACAAATATAATGCACAAATAATTTAGGGAATAAGGAAATTCCTCCATGCTTTGTCAATATGAGATACATGGTTGAGATGCTTTTCTCAACCAAGTTTCACTATTTACTCCAGTATTCATGCTTTTACATCTGAACATATGTCTTGATATGGGTTTATTTGGCATAACTATCTTCACATTACCTTCTTATTTTTGTGGGGAATTGTTATTCTTAACAACTAGCATGAATGATATGTTATTAGTCCTTTTAAGGACTGCTTCTTTCTATGGTATTATGGTTAGAAAACCTTTTTAAATGTGACCAGATTTCATACATCTCTCACATATAACATCTTTAACACTTGTTTTTATTTCGGTTTGAACTCTCCCATTCACATTATCTTCATCAAATGAAAGTTTTCTTTCTTCCTTTATCATAATCCTTGACCTTTTCATCTTCAAGTTTCCTCATTCTTTTTAAATATTCAGACCATATAACCAACATGTCATTTGAAACTGTTATAGTTGGTTTGGATTATATACACAGGTTCATCCGACTATCATCCCTCTTAGTTGATCTTTTGGATGAATTTCCCTTCAACTTTTTGGATCTAAATTATAGGGTCTTTTTTATCTTCCCTACATGTGATCTTCTTGGGGAAATTTGTGTTCACAAGATTTACTTGATTTTTTCCCAAGGTAGCTGCTTCATACTTAGACGGAATTAGATTAATTATTTTCTTATCAATGATGAATGCATGTTGTGATGGAAGTGTACCTACCTTGTGACCACTTCCATTGAATATATCATATATGTTATCAAGCATTCCAAATCTGTTTGCAGTAAACATATGGTTTTGGACATGCAGATGTTGATTCTTCATTTCTAGATATCTCCCCCTTGAGATAGGCTTCCTTTGTGCTTTTACATTATAAGGATTGTACCAAAATTTTAATGCAAAGTTCCTAAATATGTTATATTACCAAAATTGGAAAATATAATTGATTTATTTGTATTCTGTTGCTGGGCCTTATTCTTGAATTGTTGTTCTCTTTGTGGAGAAAAACATTCCACATTCTTCTTCCTATTCACCACAAACATGGTGTTAGGTAACTCCCCACCTATCCTCATCCATACATGTTTTGAAATTCTCTTCCATCCTACACTACATGTGGGAACATATTTAGAAACATGAATACAATATGGTTTGGATGGTACCGTGTTCCTCTCTATTGCTTGTGGTATATCATCAATAGATGTCATGATCTTCTTATCACATGTTGGTGGAATTTAATCTTTAGGATCCTCCAGTGAGCATTGTGTAGAAACAAACACTATCTCTTGAGATATAACATCAATAGATGTCATGGTCTTATTATCACATGTTGAAGGTCTTTCAGCTTTAGAATCCTCCATTGGAAAATGGGTAACTGTAGAAATTGTTTCCTTCTTTTGTAAAGACTCAATATGTGTCTTCTCAATATTGGTCGACTTTATTTCTAGTTCTAGACATTTCATATTGAGGATGAATTCATGATATTCAATAATAATCAACTTCTCTTCAAAGTCATTTTTCATTCTTTCAACTTCAACTTCATGCAACTTGAATTTGGTTTGTATCAAAGAGTCATGTTCCTTGAATTTCTTGGAAGTTTATTACAAATATAAACTCTTAACTTCAGTTCCCTTCTTGAGCTCAACTTCAAGTGCATGGATCATTTCTTATAGAGTCTTTCTAACTCTCTCTTCCTCTTCAACTTCTTTGAGACATTTTGATGTATTTATTTCATGATTCATCTTTGTTTCATTGAAGGATTCAATATGTTTGGAGAGCTTATAACATTCCGAATCTTTCTTTACCAAGATTTAATTTATATTATTAGACTATACTTCTAGTTGGGTGATCTCATCCTGCATACGTTGAAATATTCTACAAACAATAACAACTATTTCTTCATGAATATCAGGCAGATAAGTTCTTAATTTCTCCTGATCACTTGAAAATGAGATAAAAGTGTCTTTCTTTTCTCGGGTAGAAGCCCAATCCACCTTCTCTTTACTTTCCAAAAATGATATTTCTCAATTATTGGATGGTAATGGAGAACTAGACACTGCATATTCTTTGGACATGAGGGGCTTCTTAAAATGTATCCTCTATTTCTTTTTTATATTTTTCATGGTCTTGCTGTATGTTGATTTCTGCTCAGGGATGACTAAATATTCCTCAAGACTTTACTTAATTGTTAAATTTAGGAATGAAAATCAAATCCTATTATTAATAAAATTTCTAAAGAGTATCTAAAATATGCAAACCTTTTCCTCTGATACAAATTGAAGGATCATAGATCACCCTGAGGGGGGGGGGGGTAAATTAGGGTGTCAACGTTTTCTCTTATTTTCTGGATCTTGTTCCCACATTGGTAGGAACTTTTTTAAACCTGTATGATGGATATGTGCAGTAATAAAAACATTCACATACATAATAAAAACTCAAAACTTTTTACTTGATTCACCACTAAGGTCTACATCCAAGGAGTATACACTGACATGTTTCCAGTCATACCGAATTCCATTAATCTTCACTAGATATGTATTACAATGGTTCGGGCACAATAACTCTGTCCTAGGCACAATACCTTTAGAAAGGTTCAAGGATAACCCACTGCTTCCCTTAGATCACTTTTGTTGACTCCCCCTGGTTCACTTCCTTGGGAGAGGTCTCACTCTGTTTATTGAATTGAAGGCTGCCTCATCAGATTGTCATGAAAAATCTTTGTCTCTATTCAGCATGAGACACTACTTGCATTGAAGTCCTAAATCGATGCTTTTTATTTTCAATTTTCTCATTTATTGAAATTACTAAATGAAATAGAACTTTTCCCCCTTTTTCCTGCTAGAATCACAATCTCCCTTTATGATGTTTTTTCCAACAAACTATCCGTGATTTGGAAAACTGTCTCTGATCTGCATACCACACCTGCTCTGCGAACTGCCTATGCTTCGTGTACTGCTTATGTTTCACCTACCACATCTATTCCGCGTACTGTTCTTACTCCACGCACCACACCTAATACCTACTCCACGTACCGTTCTTGCTCCCTATACCGCACTTGCTCTGTGCACCGCGCCGGGTCTGCGCACTACCTCTGTGTACCGCCTATGCTTACCAAATTCACGTACCACCTCTGCTCTATATACCGCGCCAACGTATGGACTCTGCGTACCGCCTATGCATACCATTCTTTCCTTCTGCAGGATTCTTCTTCAAATTCTATGAATTATTTCATCTCCTGCATACCATATTTTCTACGCAAAGTCTCTTCTGTGGACTGCTCCTTCTAATTTTGTGAAATGTTTTTCCTTTCACGTACCACTTCATCCTACGTAGAATATCTCTCAGATACCACTTTCGGACTTAGTCGAGTTCTTCCACAATGATGATATTTTCTTATTAAATTCTCTCTTCCTTAATGATTGGATTATCACTCCTTATATAGACAAATAACTCTACAAGTTTCGCTATTCCTTTTTACCCAAAATTTTAATGTGGGACAATCTTCACCGCGAACTAGGCTTCTTCTGCATTCTGTGAGCCTCCATGACATACTGCGACCCTCCACCATATACTGAGAACATTCACCGCATACCGTGTGTCTACCAGTCCAATTATTGTGTCTTTTACACCAATGATGAGCCATTCTATGTACCAGAACTACATTCATATTGAACCATTTTCGGTATTCCACTTCCCTCATGCCTTCACCATGTACCATCGTTGCAAACCGTTTTTGGTTCGGCACACCACTCCGCATACCATTTCCATTGCCAAGTACGCGGCCACAAACCACTCCTAAAACATGGTATATGGTCCATGCTATGAGGTACATGGTTTTATTCCTTTTACAATTTCTTTTACGATTTCACATCTTTTTCACTCCTATTTAAAAATCCTTCCATTTCCAAAAACCAAATCTTGATTTTGAGGTCCAAAAATCTAGAAAACACAAGGAAACAACACCACCTTAAACATATGCTTCGGCAAGAACACCCATGGTAATTTACTATCATATTTATTCTTCAACAATCATCTAAATTCATCATGAACCTTACGTATCATGATATATAGTCTTTGAACGATCACCTTTAGCATCATCATATTTGTCCAGGGAAATTACTTCAACTTCTCTACTTTCAACAACATCAGTCTTTCCAGTCGACACTAAATATGATTGGAATCATATTCTAATCTTTGTATGATCATTATTAAGTCATAAAATATCCACATGATCCATCATGAAATGGTTCATGTCTCTTTAGGTATCTCTGGCATGGTTTCTTTGAACAGTGAGATATTTCATGATCACTTTATAACTTCGATCCCTTCAACACTCTCTGAGATGGTTACATTGTTGTAGACAATGTATCACCTTTGATACATGTACTCTAAACTTAAGACCTATTAATCAATAGTCTGAATTATGACTCTCAATAACTTTGGAGTTCTTCTTCATCTCCTTCTTCATTGTCATCTTTATTGACAACTATTGACAACAAATACAACCTTATACACAAATTGGTCCCAACAATTACACATCATGTATGGAATACATGTCTGGTATTTGGACTACAATAGACTTATGACCACCATACCATTTCTTTCCAAATCAATAAGGTGGACCATGACCCTCACTTTAAGGTCTAAACCCAAAAAAACTTAATCAAGAGTTAGGAAAAGTTTAAAAGGGATCTTTACATAAAGGAAAAACTAGGTTCCAACATCTATTATGTTTTTAGAGATATAAGTTTAAGGGCATGAGATAACCTTTTAGGCTAAAAAATTATTTCATGTTGAGGTGATTAAGGTCATTTGGAATATGGGGTTATTTATTTTAGTAATTATCTATGTTAAACCTCTAGTTTTTTTATTAAAATTTGGATATTAATATATTCATATTCATTTTTGGTATTATGCTACATTTTTATAACCATTTTGGTTTTAATTAATATAATAGGAATAGTTTTTTACTATTTTATGGATCTTATGATCTATTAAAATATAATTTTAGTGCTTCATATATAATTTCTTTATATGGGATATTCATTCCTCAGAGTAAGAGGTGAAGTATAAATTGATTGAAGTACAACAAAAGGATGAAATTGTGTTATGAATTGAAAAGATATCAAGTATTTATATTTTCTATATTTATATATCATAATTATAAAATAATTACTCAACTTTAGAAAAAGTATATTGAAACAAAAAATTTATCCTATTATTATTTTATCTAATGAATCAATGGTATTTTAATTCATCAAAAATTTGTGGTTTTTTGGTTGTAAAATTTATCTTGATCATTCACTTTATTATGATCAATGATCTCTATCACCCATCATAATTATTTATTTTTTCCTTGTATGTTTATATTTTCACTTCCTTCGAAATTATCCTACTTGGAAACCTAGTCATGTGTTATTCTATATGACCTTTATATTTCCCTTTCCCAAATTAAAGAGGAGTTTTTATTAACCCTTTTTACAATATGGGTTTTCGAATGATGGAATTTTAAAATGTCAAATGTTTTATTGATGAGAAAAATTTAGAACTATGAGGATGTAATTTATTTAAGGGGGTATAATTTAATACCCATATATTTCTAAATGACACTATGTTCAATAACATATTTTACATACTAAGCTATGTTTAAATGAACAACGATATAATATCAAAAATATTTTTATATAAACATTAATAATTTAAACTAGATGTTATATTGGTGGGTAAGAATAGTATTAACTAAATTATGATATATACATAAAATTATTATATAAATTTGTTTATAAATTCTTAATAACAACTCTCCTTTTTATAATGATATTTTAATGTAAAAAAAATATATATCCTTGAATAATGTTTTGTATTTATTTTTACAAGAAAATATTACAATTAATTTATGTAATTTTATGAAATTTTATTTTATAAAATGAACACAATTTTTAAAATAATCATATAAAAATTTACATAGGGTAAAATCATGATATTTTTCCGAAAATATTGATTTTATTGGGGATAATGAAAAATACCGATTTTTGTAAAACTACCATTTATTTTTTGTAAATTAAATAATTTAAAAGTTCTATTTTTTTATTTTAATTTTATTTAACAAAAAAATAAGTATTATTTATTTATATTTAACATAATTAATTACATTTTAATAGTATTTATACTGGATTTTATTATAAGTTAATTCTAAGGCTTAGAAACATGTTTTTTCGGAAATTTTTTTTAAAGTACATAATGTTCATCAATTTTAATTAATTAAAATAAATTATAATGACGAATGAATTAAAATAAATATACACATTATAAATCTATTATTATTAATTTTAATTTATGTAATTATTATTACTATTTATAGAGTTAATGTAAAATCATCTTTTCTGTGAAAATGCATTTATCAAAAAACTTATTTTTCATCATGTTTGTAGGTTTTATTTTTAATTAAAGTCTACAAATTATATGAATTTAATTTTATAATATGAATTCTATATTTTGAATAAGAATAAATTTTTTTAAATAATATGTTCAACTTAATTTCTGGTCATAATGATTAATAAAAATAGTAAAAAAACTAGTTATTATGGTCAAAGAAAAATTAAAATACTAAAAGTGAGTAACCATAAAGGTAAGGGAGAAATAATGTTTAAAAAATATTTATTTTCATTGTTGGGGGTGTGTATCAGCCATACCTATCATCTAATTATTTATTTTTCAATTTTTGAGGCACATGGATTGAGAGTGACTTCCCATTATTGAATAGTTTTGGGTATTTGAAAAATGTCATTCCCCCAAAATTTTAAAAGGGAACCCGTTCCCCTATGTTTTTAACACATATAGATCCATTTTCCTTAACCAAACTCTATAAAATCTCTCCCCATTATCCTCATCCACATTCTAGTTCTTCATTTCTTCCCAAAAGACAAACCTCGGGGTCCTTAATAAGTGATGCAAAGGAGGTTCTCCTAAGAAAAGGTAATAATCATCCACAAGAGCCTTGTTTTTTACATCTTATTTTTCAACATTCAATTGTGCATGAAAAATTAAAATATAAAAAAATTATCTCTTATATAATGATATGCTACTATGTTTATGAAATAATATTTATTGATATTATCTTCCATGAAATGGGAAATAAATCCATTATTCATGTGTACGGTAGACTACAACCTGATGAACCGATGTAATTATTTTTTCATCAGCATCTCTCATAGTTGTTTACGATGATGTATTTAATAATTATATAATAAATTAATTACATATTAATCATTAATTAAAATTAATATATAATATATATTATTACCATACCATCCATAGAAAAATTATAACACCATTCATGTTTATGGGGGATTACCTCCTCAAGAAGAGATGTGATTCATTTATTTATACTACATCACATTGATGTATATGTAGGTTTATTTAAAGAAATAATATTATATTTATGATATTATTATCATTATGGAAATATAAAATATCACTTACCTTCTTTCTATCATGATAATTGAAAAAATAAAACCTTACACATGCGTATGTACGACCTACAATCTCCAGGATTATAACACAATTCATTTTTCATAACTATAGTTCATGGTTATTTATAATTGTGTAATTTATTTATAAAAATTATAAATAGGTCATTATTATTATTCTTTATATTATGGAATAATGAAACCATTTACCATGTTCAACACACCAATTACATTTTTAAATTTATGAACTTCACATCCTCAAGTAACCTGATGTGGACATAACTGATTAAGTAATTAAATATGTCATTAAAATAAACAAATTATTTGGTTTAAGTGTAGAGGATTCAACCTGTAAAATTTTATTAATAAAATAGATAATTTATATATGTTCATTATATAGGATATAAAGGATATAAACAAAAAGTCTATATGTGAGGTAAAAGTTTCGTCTCAAATCTACCTTATTTGAGACACATGTTCTTTTATGCACTAAATTTATTTTAATGGTGTACATATTTAAAAATTTCATATTAAATAATGAGTTCTTAAAAATTAATTATATTTTAATTTTCAATTAATTTAACTAATTCTTGGGAGTAATTATTCAAAAGTTACTAATGAGGTAAGTTTTTATGTTTTAATCTCATTTTAATCAGGTTTTTTCATGCCAAAATTTCCATTATAGGAAATTATTTGATCATTGTATAATAAAACCATTTAATTTTATTGTACTTTGGTTATTCGTGAAATTTTAATGTAATATCACAATTTTCCTCTCTATGTTACATACAATTATTGAGAAAACATTTTTAGGAAAAGCTATGTTTATTTCTATCTTCGGTGGGAAATGTTTTTTCTTTTATATCCATGTTTTCTAAAAATATTTTAAATAATAATTTTAACATTATACAAATGATTAATTCAATATATTTTGACATATTTTTAATTTTTATAACTTTTCTTAAATGAATCTTATTATCCTTTTCCAAATGAAGTACTTTTAAATGTTTTTTAATAGTGTAAAATGAATGTTTTTAGCTGGTCCTACAATTACAGAATTATCCACCATCATGGCCACTTAATTATTTGAAGATTCCTTTGTAACTTTCTATATTTATTTTAAAATAAAATGTCTTTTATAAAATTTTATAAATTTATATATTTTTAAAAAGTCTTTTTAATGTGAAAAATAATATTTTCTCAAAGAATATTCCATTTAATATTTTAATTACATTTTCATCAATGAAGATAACCTTGATGTTATGGACTGCTTCTAAATTATAAATATATGTCTCTAACATATATAACTATATTATTATACCTTACTTTTATGGGGTTAATACATTTTTTATGTTCATCTCTTAAATACAATCATTATGAAATTTCTATTGATTATGATACCAGACAAGATTATGTAAACCATTTTCTTCCATTGGGTAATTATTATATTTATTCCTTATGATTGATTTCATTATACAGAACACATATGAATGTACATGATATGAATGTGATGGGTTTGATCAAAAATATATATCCCTTCAATGAATTGGGAAATGTTTCAGTCTCGTGAGATATTATGTGTTGGGTTTGGGAGTGAACCTACTTCATTATGGGACTTTGTTTGTTAAGCACTAATAAAATAGGGGATATACCCAAAAACGTATAGAAATGGTTTTATGTAACTATTGGTATAGAGAAATATACTTTAGGATATCTCAAACTTCTTCAAAAAACCATTTTGATAGACCTCCCTATATCTTCTAAATCACCTGCCCCCTTTCACGCTCCCCTTCTCCCATCCCAACTCCCCCTCGTGCTCCCCTTATCCCATCCTGAAAACACCACTCCCCTCCTCCCATCCTCCAATATCAAGCCCTAAAATCTACTGCTCACCCTCCCCCACATAATCAACTCTCCACATCATTCGAAAAACATGCATTGAGGGATCAACTGACTCTCCCTCTCAACCAGATCGTCTCCATTCAAGGATATCTTGGGTACAATTTGTCATCATTTGGGAGAAAGATATTCCACCTCGCACCTGAATTGTTTCGCTTATGACATTTTTTATTTCAATAGTTTCTATTTACGGTTATTCATTAATTTCACTAAATTATGGCGGAATAAATAATTTATGATAGAGTTTTTGCTATGATTAATAATAAGGGAACCCAAGATTATGTCTTCCTATTTTATCACATCGATCCATTTAAGTATATAAAAGTTTCTCATTCTTCCAAGGGGGTCTTCCCAAAATAATTTTTTTTAGATATTTAATAGGTATTTTAAATTGGGGATTTGTACATACTAGATTCAGGGATGCATCGGGAGTTGAATGCATACTAGTGCTGATGTTTTTCCATAGAAGAATGACCTGGTGAGTTAACAGATAATATAAAAGGGTTAAATTTAATTAATTAGTTATAATTAATTAATAATTTATTCTTGATGTATCGTAGAAGCTCAGGGTGATGCAATGAGCCTGGTTGATCAAGGGAGAGGCTATATGAGCTTGACAAGCATTTGCACATAATGTCATCCCTTGGCATCAAAGCAAAAAATCATTTTTAAAATGAAGGTGGCCTTTCATATCTTCCTTATGTAATTTACTTTTGTTTTATGATTCATGTGGATTCTCAGGCATTCCATTGATGTTTTTCCCATTATTAATTTATTTAAATATTTATTTTATTTAATTCAAAATTCTTAAATGGAATAGATAAATTCTATGGGTCATGAACAACCCTTGTGGGCTTGCTTGACACTTCACTAATTGTAATTGTTTGATCCTTGTTGGAAAACCAATTTAAATGTGGTTATGACTTGTTTTTTGTTTTTTTATTGTAGATAAATTCATTAGGTGTGTGCATTTTTGTTTTCCATTGTATGTGTGGGTAATAGCTACCTCCTTTTCTATTTCTCTAACGGATCCTTTACTACTAGTTTTATCACTACAATCGGGTATGTCCTCTTAATATTATTCATCATGTTTATTCCTTGGTTTTATTGTGTAACTAATAAGAAAATACTTACTGATCCAACATAGAATTCAAGATAAAAACCATTAACCTGGATGGAAAACGGATCAAAATCCCAATTTGGGATACTGATGGTTAGGAGTGATTTAGGAAAATCACAACTGGTATTCTATTTTATGTTGCACGATATTTAATTTAGGGCCCAAATGTTTCAACTTAAAAAATAAGTAATTTTGGTATGATTTTTAAAACAGGATTTCTCAAAAATGCAGAAGTTATTTTTTTTCAAGAAATGCTATTGCACATCTCTTGTGACCCAATTATCCACTAGGATCTCATGATGATATTTTTTTTAATACCATACTACATAAAACCCTACTACAATTGTTCTTGATCTGGATATACTATATTTTATTTTAAATATATATCTCTCTAATCTCAAATATACACTAATCACTTCCCAAACATTTCATTCAACTCCAAATATACCACCACTGAATCAACTACACTTGAGAAGAATTTGTAAACACACAATTACACCTTCTTCCCATGAAACCTTGATAGTAATATGCATTATAGAATTAAACTTTTCTTTTCTCCTCAAGACATGATTTTTAAAATGGGTGAACATTCATATAAATACCTGATAGATGATAAAAATGTTTAAGAGATGAAGTTCGTTGTCTCTATAATTTTCCATCCACTAAAAAATACACCCAAAAATATCTTCATTATCTAAAATTGATCATTAGTATCTTGATCAAGACCTGGTCTATTGTAAAAAATATCATCTAATAGAATGGTTATCTCACTCCATTCAGGACATTTAACATTATTCAAATTTTGGGGTGTACATGTACTGTTAACTAAAACTACCTTTCATCAATTACTCTAGGAAATGATCGTGTCTAAATGAAATTGACCCAAATAAAAATATAATGTCTATTAAAAAATTATATATAACTCACTTTATTCAATTCTGATATTCAAAGCATCATCATAGTCACCAACTTTCGAGCTTGTTACACATGCCACCCTCTAAATTCATCATAATTTACAAATCAAAGTAATTATACTATAAAGGTACTGAAGGATTTTCTTTCACCATAATACCTCCCATATCATTTTTTCATCAATAATAATGCACCAAAATTCCAAAATTCCATGAAATCCACTGTACATTAGCCTAGATCAACATAACCTAAAAAACTATCACATGAAACTCACTCAATACTTTAAGGGAAAAAAATACTCAAAAAAATATATTTCATCTTAAACTTGGTTTCTTAGTCAATATATATTCCAATAATATATAAAAAATTAAATATACTAAAAAAATTATTATCCTTTAAATTATACAACATGATGCCCATGTTTTAGATCACTCCTAAATCTGTATTTTCACAAGAATGTTTCTATAGTACCTTTATAGATACCCCATCTCACCAAAGGTGATATATTTATTCTATTCATACTTATAATAAAATGGCACATTATACATCCTTATATATGGGAAACATCCTACATGTCGTTTCTTCTTAGGTTATAATAGTGTAAAATACCCCTGACCTGCTTCAATTAGACCTCTCCTGACTTGCTTCTATTAGGATTTCATCAATCATAAAAAATCCAGATGAGCCACAGGAAACCAAAACAAATAATATTATAAGGATTAAACCCAAAATGTGTTGAACTAAATAATTTGGCACCATATAAATCCACAATGGAAAGAATAAAACCAAATAAAAAATAGAAGGAAAATTTTAAAAAACATTAAAAAACTAACAAAACATTACTGGTATAAATTTAAATTTGATCATCCAAAATAGATATAGAATGATAAAAAAGAAGAAAATGATATAAGAATTGGAAAAAATTTAATGAAACTAAATTGGATCAAGTCAAACTATTATAACTTTAACAAATATGATATTATAAATGATGATTAAAATTGGACCAAATATAATGAATTCAAACCTAAATGATCGCAACCAATATTAACTAAACTGGACAAAACAAACCAATATAAAACAAATATAATCAAACTAAATTGATTAGAACCTAAATGAATGATATAGTCCAAGATAATATAAACAAAAAAGATGAACTAAATCTAATGAAAATGACCCAAACGCACCTGTATCGAACTAAACCAAACTAAGGTAAAATTAGAGCCGACCTTATTATAAATCATTAATAAATAGAGTTATTGTTAATTAATTGGAATGTACTATTCTATAGTATCATTTTGAAACATGGATATATTTACCCCTTGATTATAAGTTTATGATTTAACACATGGGGCGTTGTGGATCTTATATTTTACATGGTGACTTGTATAGTTATAGGAGATATATATGTTGTAGTTTACTTTTTATTTTATTTTCTTTATCACATAATTCACTTAGGACTTTTACCACATTATACAGATGGAGGGTAGTTTTATTATGTGATGTAGGTTATAAGGGAACTGGAGGTGGCTGCATAGTTTTCTTTATATAAGAGGGAGATCGAGGTAGTGGAGAGATTAATTAATGTGTTTCATTTTTTTCCACTTTTATACTATGTTGCTTCTGTTTATTTTCTTTTTGTTCAGAATGGACGTCTAACGCATGAATGATTTATGATAAAATTGTATTTATATTTTTCTACTATTTAAATTTATTATTATTAGGTCAAATTGCTCCGAAGTGGGGATTACTTGATTCTCGGTCACTTGTTCCAGCCTATGGGCATAACCCATCCACCTTACTCCATCCTAGTCATTCCTATATTAGTGTTTAACTAGGTCATTACTATGTCTGAACCATGGGGGGTCCTATGAAACATGGAATAACTAGGGAGGGATTGGGAACATCTTCAAAATCCTACAACTTAATTAGTCCAGTTCACATATACTATCAATGAAATAAAGAAAATACACAATCCTTAGATCACATAATCATGAAATAAATCTAGTTAATTCTTGTTCTACTATTTTATATCTAATGATTCATATGTATAAATTATATCTTTTATCAAGAATACTTTTCCCTACAAAAATCTTCTCATGGTTATTTATTTTGAATTTATATACTATACATATAAAATAAAATTGATTATAACTATCCTAAAAAAATACTAAAATGTTTGTAACTCCAAACTCTATCCTAGAAAATTGAAAAAAAATTGTCCCATCCTAAATTTCATGAAAGAAAACTCATTCTGTTCATCTTTAATATGCCAAGGGGTAAGTGTGGGGGTATCCACTAAAATTATGGTAGACATTGCATCTATAAATAAAATTTCAAATATTATCATTCAACATACTCTACTATAATATAAATGAATTATCAACCATTCAATATAGAATATGTATATAAATAATATATACATAATTTTTTTACTAAAATATATTTTTTAATCAGTATCACACACTTTTATTTGTTTAGTATGAACCATAAAAAATATAAATAATAATTGGGAAGATGAATATACATGTAGCCTGATCTAGAAAAGAATAAAACTAGGGAAAAAATCAAATTTCCACCACTAAAAAATATAATTTTAAGATTCATTTGATAACTTGAAATTGGTAAGAAAAAGATTGGGAGGACCCTTGAAAAGGTAAAATAAAATTAGGTGCATTAATGATTGGAGGAACCTCAAAAGATGGAGAAATATTTTCAAGAAATTTAAAATCATAACCTTCAAACTTATGACTGATTGTGGGGGTACACTCTGGATCCCCTCCCAATATTTTCCCTTGATAGAGAAGTTTAATTAACAAAACCTCACCACATCACTTGTTACATTATTATAATGGAAGGTGTCAGACAATTATAACAAAATATCAATATGGGAATAAGGTACGAGATGAGGTATCCTAGTGAATTTGATGGAATGAGTACTAATTTTTATTTTTGAATGTTTTATATCTAATTGATGAGGAAAATTCAGAGGGATGATGATACATGTACTGACTGACCACATCAGAGCATCATCTGTAGTTGATGAGATCTTCCATCTTCGGGATCATTAGTTGGAGATATTTATATTCTCCTTTTCCTACTACATGTTTGTTTCTAATCCCCATTATCTTCCAGACATAAAGTCCTCTTCTTGTTTGTTATTATTTTGTCTTCCCATATTCCTTTCAATCTCATGATAAAAAGTGTGTTCCACTTCCTTTTCCCCTATTTTAATATGTGTTTATTAAATTTTATTATAAAATTAAAACTAGGTAAGAAAACTTGTGAAAATTGGGAAATGTAAAAAATATAAATAGAAAATTCATAAAAATCATAAATATATATGCCACCACTCCCCATCAATGATACAAAATTTTTTATGCCTGAAAGAAATCGTTAAATTTCTCGAAGAAGCTAAAGTAAAAAATTTATGAACAATAAGGAACAATTACTAATTTTACATAATTTTAAGTGGAATTCAAGGTTGATGCACAAGGAATGGTATAAAAATAACCTAAATTGTTTAAAAAATTGTAATGAAAATAAAATATTGAAGTTGTTTTGGTTTTCAGAAAAATGATATGAGTGTTCCCTGATTTTGTAGGTTTAGGTTTATGCACATAGCGGGGGATATGTGCTATGAATTTAATTTAAATGATGAAAATACCAAACTATGGCGATCATAATCTTAAAGTGATCACACTGTATTTTATAAACTATATTTTCTCCTATCAATTAATAATATAGTTTATAGATAGTATTTTAGAACCATATTTAAACATTGCTACCAAAAAATGATTCATTTTTTTGACATAAGGTGGGATAGTTGATGAAAATATTAGAAAATCCTTATCCATCCGTAATGATCATCATGATAGAGAATGGTAATAATTAAGAGGAAAGGATAATATGAAACAAACCATTTTAATTTAAATCCAACATAGTTACTTACTCTACATGCACTTTCCATAAATTATATAGCTTGGTACACGATAGATTTACCCCATAATTCTAGTCATTTGGGGATATGAAAATAAATAATACTTAAAGATGCATAACTATAGAATCAATAGCTCATCTAGGCTTGGGATATATTATTCATTTTTTCCTTTGGGGGCGAGGTCTTATCACCCTGTATAACACCCTCAATGTTTAAATTAAAGGTGATATCCCCACAAGTGAATTCTCTTGAATTTCAACTATTTAATTTTTTCAATATCCTTCCTATATTTTTATTCATTTAAAACTTTAATACCTCCATGGTGGTTCTCCATATATAATTTAGAATTGGTCGGGTCTTCCTTTTTTTAGTAACTTATAATTTCCTTTGTGTTGGGAATTCCCTTCCACAAGTTTCTCCATAAAATTCCATGAGGCATGCATGTGTTATATGGATACACTGAAGAGATTTAGAATTTTATTTATGAAAATAACTAATAACATTGGTCTATATAGGACCCTACAGTGAAACTATCATTATTATGATAGATTTGATGTTTACTGCTGGTTTCATGTTTACAGGTTCTGACTGGAAGGTTCTGGATGGAAGAGGAACATGATGGAAGTATTGTTTTCAGGGGAGAAGAGGATATATCAATGGTTTATTGAACTGTTGTTATACATTTTTTGAGAATAGTGTATTATAATGGTTATTTATACCCATGGTCTGCATTTTATACCATGATTCTTGAACCATTGATATACATATATCCCAAGAGTTTCACTAAAATAGTTGGAATAGAGACAATGGTATATGTATACCATGATTATTGAACTTTTGGTATAAATATATCCAAATGATTTCATTGAAACTATGGTAATAGAGAGGCATGATGGACATTTATACCATGGTTCTTGAACCAATGGTATACATATATCCCAACAGTTTCATTAAAACCATTGGAATAGAGACAATGGTATGTAGGTATACTGGACATGTATACCACAGTTCATAAACTGTTTGTATTCATATTGTAACACCCCGAGATTTTATGAAAAATATTCTTTTTAATTTAATTAATGTCTTGTGTCGTAAGCTACACCAAAAGGAGCTTGCACAACATGCATCCTTGACTTTCCTTGCATTACACGCAATCGCGACCTTCCTCGATAGTGTGTGTAGTACACAATACCAAGTTTCACTAAACAACGATATGCTATTAAAATATTGTTAAAACTAGCTGTTATGAATAGTAATAACAACCTTTTAAAATTTTAGAATTTTATCTCTCAAAATGGACTTCATTTTTTGATTCGGAGTATCAAATTTAGCCTAAGGTGAAATTTTGGTACTCTTCGGATAACTTTCATATTCTGATGAATAGTGAAAATTACTAATTTTTAATTAAAAACAACTTTTTTAATAGAAATAATTAATAGTGGAAAATTATTAATTTGAGTGGTTTTAAAGTATATTTAGAATATATTTTTACAATTTAATACAATTTTTTTTTCATTGGATATAATTTCAAATTTAAACCAGTCATAAACAAGTGTCAATCTTTTGATAGTTATTATCTTTTAAAAACACGCTATTTGTTTTGACGACGGGAATTACTTTTTAAATTAATTAATGCAACTGATATGTTTTTAATTTCTTAAAATAGACATCATTTTTGAGTTCATAATATCAAATATATCTTAGGTCAAATTTTTGGTATTTTTCTGGAAACTTTCATTTTTTGATGAATAGTGAAACCACTAAGTGGTAGTTTAAAAAAATGATTTTTTCATAAACCTTAATTTTACTGCTTCTGTGAGTGGAATTTCAAAATTCCGAGAGACACGGTTGATGTCAGTATGTAAAATGTGGTTCAATGAGATGAAAATAATTTTTGGTGAATTGTAACTTTTTACTTTTTTTACCACGGTTAAAAGTAAATAGGGTAATTAAGGGTAAAAATGATATTATTATTACCCTAAAACATGTCCTAATTCTATTTTATAAGTTTAATTCGACCAAAAACAACCTTAGGAATAAAATATGACCATTTATGCCCACTTGGATTAGATTAGGACATTTATTATTATTTAATTCAAAGAAGAGTTAAAAGAGTTAAAATCAATGTATATTTACTAAAACATTTTTAATATAGGTTTATACATAAGATAAATTCGATTGTAAATATTAATTAGAAAGATAATAATATTTACTAAATAATGATATTTTATATATAATTTTTAGACATTAAATAATTTAATTTATTTATGACACAATAATGATGCAGTAATTACCATAATAGTGAAAAATTAGAGTAATTGATATTATAAATACCCAAATAAATATAATTTGAGACTTTTTATGAATTAACATAATTTTATAGGTTAATATGAAATGTTAGTATTTATTTAATTTACTTTTTTCGGACTAATCATTCTGTTATAAGTTTCAAAAAAATCAATTACTAAGTAGTGTCAAAATTGACAAAAAATAGTTTTTAAAACAAATATTATACTATTAATTGTTATTTTATTCCTAAAAAACTAATATTTGGCCAAATTACTTAGAGAAGGTTATATATATTAATAATAAACAACTTGGGGTTAGTTTGTCATCTTATAGTAAGTATATTAACCTTATAGTATAAGAACACAAGAAGACACGGTAAAAGTAAAATTATTTAACTTAATGTTAAATCTAAATGATAAGGTTAAAATAGGAACCTAAACTTGTATAAATTCTATTGGATGAGATTATTTAGACCCATACCCACCTTATCTTTGAAATAAATCAATTTGGAGCTATTTAAAACCCAACATGACTTTATAATGAAATAATATTTTTAGTTTTTCCAAATGAGCCCCTCTTCTCCCTTATAAAAGGGCACCTCCTCCCTCTCTTCCTCACACCAATTTGATCCTTCAAGCTCGGCCAACCCCTGCCAATTTCTTCTATCCACTTACCTAGAGACATCCTAGAGGTCCTGGTCTTCTTCAAATACCAATTTTAGTGCCCTAAAATGAGGTCTCAAAGAAGCGCTTCAAAGAAGAGGTAATGCCCGTTACCGATTCTTTCATCATTCTTTCTTCTTCCACTTCTTCTTCTTTAGTTGTTTCATCATGAAGTAATAACATCAGTATCACTAATATACTGTTATGTTATTATAAGTATGAAACAACCCTATTTAACCATCTATCCATCCTATGGAAAATGAAATCACCACGCGTGCGTACGTACGGAATACCGTCTCCACGCCGTAGTGTAATCTATTTTCCACCACCACATTACTTGGATGGGTATAATGGTGTAAATAATGACTATATATGACTATTATAAAGTGATATTGATTCTGAAGTATTATAAATACACTCCAATACAATTCCATGATCATAGGAACGATATCATCACTCGTGCGTACGTACAGAATACCATCTCCACGATGTGATGCGAGTCGTTCTACATGATCTTCATTTCATAAAGATTATATAAATGAATTTAATGAATGAATATGATATATATTACACTAATACCATTCTGGAAAGGAGGTATCTATAAACTAAAGAGAAGAATAAGAATTTATTCGACAAAACACGCATAAGAACAAAAAGTAATAAACACCCGAATAACAAGTAGTAATGAAATATTACTAATAAGAAGCTAAGAATATGATCATATATGATATCATAACAATGAGTATGATTTTGGAATAATTCAATGACATTATTTAAATCATTATACAAGAGGTTCGGACACTTACGAAGAAAATTGGACCTAAGGTAAGGGATAATATTGTAAATCTCCTTTTTATCCGAGATTGCTTATTCGTAAGTATTTATTGGGGGTTATTGATATCATCCATGTCCAGGTTTTATAAAAGTTTATTCATGTATTTTTAAATTAATTTTTACCAATTTTGACTTTTACCCCATGTTATGGAAGTAATCATTCTTTTATTTACCCTAAAAGGTACTTTTTGACTTTTCCGACAAAAGTATGAGAAGAATGTTTTTTTAACTTATACGACACGAACAGATTTTTATGGTTTTATAAAGCCTTATTTTCATGAAGCTTCCTCCAAAAGATTTCATGACTATTTTCAACAAAATATCTTTCTTTTAAAATTGCATGACGTTTTGTGAAAAGTGATTGATTTTGAAGAAGAAAGGAAATTTTCCTCAAGAATTCATTTCAAGTGTTTTATCAAAACCATTTTCCATCTAAGCTGAAATTATTTCATATGTGTATGTTTCAAGTGTAATGTCACTATTATTTACATGGTTTCACTTTTCTTATTATGAAATGATATCCATTTGTTTTAAATGGATTATGTGATGATGGGATGATGTTTATGAAACCCATTTTATTCATTGGGTTATTATGAATGATGTATGTTTATTTTGTGGCACAAGTAAGAATGATTTCATTATGAGATGGGTGGGACCTATATCTCCCTCCAATGCATTGGGTAAAGATTTATATCTCATGAGATCTACATGGCCGGAACGGCAGGTTAAACCGGTTCAGTAAAACAGGACTGAAACGAGGAGTGAACTCGATTCAGAAAGGGACTTTGTCCACTAAGATGGTCTTGGCTGCAATGCCTTGGCTACTATGGAAATCATTAAATTTTCTTAATGTATTCCACAATTACATGTTTTATTCCCATGCTATTTTATCATGATTTATGTTCTATTATGATCTATGCCTTATGTACTTCCATGTTTTATGTCGTTGTTCAGGATTTTTAATGTTCATGATTTTTTTTATGTTCAAATGTATATGGTAGGTTTTATTTTATCCATGCTTACCCTTACTGAGCATTTGAGCTCACACTTTTTCTGTTTTATTTTCCCCCAGGATTAAAAGAAAGATTTTAGGTAAGGGAAAATAGTAGGAAGACCTTTATGGGAGATGTTGAAGATCTTTCACCACGATTAGAAGATTACGTTATGAGTTTCGAAATACACTAAACTATTATGATCCTTATGTGTCTATTATTGTTATGTATTAATTATTCCGCTAAAGTAATGTAATATCCATGTACGTCAAGCTTTGGGTCTCTACACATATATCCCAATTCTTTCATTGAAACCACTAGAATAGAGTAATTAGAGACATCCCTATACCAACAGTTTCTATAAAACAATTGTAATAAGGATATTGTGATGCCCAGTATGACAAAGAATCCACAAACCTTTGTGGTAGGTAAAATATTTAGTAGTGATGTGATGTTGTGTCGAAAGTTATTCTTTACTTATATTATGAAAATTTTATATTCCTACCACATTTTCCAATGATTCTATGATCTTATGAAACTATGATATTTATGTTATGATTGCATGTGATTACCATTTATCCATCTATTTTATGATACGATGTTATGCCTTTGACTCATAAGTTATGATTCCTTATCATGTTTAGTCCCTTATTAGGATTTTTAGCTCACCCCATTTGCCAATGTATTCCCTAGATTATCCCATGTAGTTTTAGGAGATATAAAAGATTTAGGAACTCATTTTGGGTTAAAAATAAATTTTTTTTATTTTCGTCTTTGATTTTTGTACTATGAACCTAATCTTCTAAAGAAACTGAACCTTTTGATCTTTCGGGTTGTAACTAATGGATTTTTATGTTGAAAATCTTGTATTAATATGTGTAAAAGGCTTGAGTCATGGAATATGGGTTAAGGTGCATATAGAAGGGCTGGGCCATGATGAAGAAGGGTATATAGACCATATGTTAAGGGTCTATAGGCTACATATATATATTAAATATAAATGGATTGATGGGTGGGTTACCCTGTGACACCTTGAACCTTTTTAATTTGTAATAATAATACTATATGGTTTTACTTTGTTTAATTTTCACTCCATCGAAACCATGTTTTCAAAATAAAAACAAGGCTTGTCTTATTTAATTAAACACTGAAATGATTACATTTCATTAAGGCCTAAAAGTACCTAACTACCCTAGGATACCTACTAAAAGGACTATTAAAATCATAGAGAGAAAACCAAATACAAAAAAAATCCCATGAAAATAGTGGGGGTCCTTCGGATCATCACGATGAATACCATTTAGGGAGAACAACAACAACTGTTCTAACCATCAGAGGAATGATGAGAACCATCTTCGCTAAGTTGTCATGATGTTGGAACATCCTAATAATGTTTTTATAGAGACTTAAAGATAATTTTACCTTTGCCTCTTTTAGGTGACCATTGAATATATAACAGCTATAAGACCTTATAGACATTGGGTATACTAGTTAGTTTATATTAAGTATTTAAGTATATTATGATTTCCATGTGTTTTAATTATACATTAAATTAATTTATTTTCAACATGTTAATAATTAAATATTATTTATATTTTTAAAGTATAATGTTTTAAAATTTAAAATGGATTTGAAATCTTAACCATTTTGTTTGAAAGGAAATACCAAGAGAAGCCCACACTTCATACTCCTTGATTTTGTTACCAATAAACATGTTTTTGAGTTTGAAATAATATCTTAGGAAAATGAAATTGATGACTATGGTTGAATTTAATATTTTACATATACTTAGTGAATTAAGCATTTAAGTATTTGACATGTTTTAAAAAGCTACCTATAAATGTTTTCATCATTTAATTTATGAAAACAATGTTTTAATCAAAAATATGTTTTTTATTTTAAATGTTATAGTAGTATGATATTACCTTTATGACATACTAAACTTTGATTTCAGATTTTGAAAATTGATTTTTTGATACTCAGATGTTTTTAAACTAATGAAAATGTTGGTTTTTATGTTTTTGTTTAACCATAGTAGAGAATTTTTATTCCCTATTTTAATACGTCTTTACATATATGAAACCAATTATTATGGTTAACAAAAAATGAAATTTTTTAATTTTGAAAAAATTAGATGAGTCCCCCACCTAACAGAGGGTGACCTAGAAGGCCAAGCCACTCAAGGCCTTGGTGGGAATCTCACTCAGATCCCATAGGCTAATGACCCAGGGCTGTGAATTCATGGTGCGTGCTAGGTTTCACGTGCAGGCGTGCATATTATGTACCATAGCACGCATGAGTGTGTGCATGGGGTGCCAGAGCGTGCCATCGTGCGGGGCGGCATGGTGGTAGGGGTGGGCGTAGAAGCGCGCCCATAGAGATCCAGTATGGGGTGGTACTAGGGAGGGGAGGGAGATTTATGGGTGCTAACCGGGAGCTATAGGGTTATAAAAGAGCCACGAAACCCATCCTGTTTCGATGCAGGACACAATTTTTTATGTGAAACATGATCCATGCCATTCGATCGAGCTAGATGAAATATCAGTCATTCGTTCCTCTCAGTCAGATAATATTTACCGCTATAGGTCCCTACACATTTTTCATGGACCATCTGATCTACTTCTTATCTAATAATGACCATTATTTCCATTTTGAATCACCGCGTCACTCAAGGCCATCCGATCAAAATCTGATCTAATCTCAACAGTTCATCTTTTTTTTAAAAACCCATATTTGACCACATCCATTCGATTAGGCCACAAATGATCTGGGCCATTTGATCTTCTTCTCGAACTTCCCCGATGACATATTCTTTCTCACAACATCCCAAGCCACTCCATCCTCTATCTAACCCTACCTATACACCTTTACTCTCCCATGATTTCTCCCATCCCCATCCGCGAACCTCCTTTTCCCCATTTTCCATAGTCGACACATTTTTCATTTAAAAAAATCATTTCTCATGGAATCTGACGTAAGTTTATATTATATATATATAAAGTTATATAAATTCCCATTTACCTGACCCAGTCAAGCATGTTATGTTTAGAAGGGTTTCTTCCACCAGCCTTGGTCTCCTCCATAGTCATTGTTTAGTATTTTTGAGCTTCATCCATCACTTTCTTCAAGATTCTAAATATTTTATATATATAGTATATGTAAACTCGTTTTTCACCCAAAGCTTCTAGATTTACTTCCTCTCCAGTGCTTCTCTAAATTCGACCCGACTTCACCTTGATCTTAAGACAGGTAAGGGACCTTTTTTGTCTTGCTTTAATTTCTTTAAGGTTTTTAAATATATATATATATATATATATTCAGTTGTTCTTTAATCCTACTAATTTTATTTGATGGGTTTATAAAAAATGAATTCTCGGTTTTAATAATGTTCTTGTCATTTAGATCACGGTAGGGTTTTATGTTTGTACCTAAAATTGGTTTCACAACATATATACACATATGTATATATGTGTTCTTAACAAAACCATATCATCTTCTTTATTTAAAGTAAGAAGAACTTCTACTCTAATGGAATATATAATGAATAAGAACCATGCTAGGTTTAGCGGTGTTTGAAGTTGATGAAATTATAAATATATATGTTTTCATACATATATATGTATGTATGTATTTATTCATGAAAAAATAATCTTGGCTTTACATTATGTTTTTCAAATATTGAACTTTTGTTTAAATTATGTGTTTATTATACATAAATTATGTATTGGATTCTTAAATTTTGATGATAACCCTTAATTACATATGGTTATATATATATATATATATATATGTATATTATGTGATCATGATATTAATATGAGTTCACTATATGGGTTCACAAAGTGTTGATAAAAAATTATAACAAGTGCTATGAAGTGTGAAAAGTTCTTAAGAATATATTTTGGAATTTGTTTTAGTAATTCAAACCTTTAAAATCACTTTATGTGTATATGGATTTCACACTTATTTTCATAGGTTTAAATGGTATTGGTTACATTATTAAGTTGTGTGGTTTATTTTCATTCTTTTCAATTTATAACTTTGTGTTGAAATATTTGGAGGTACCTTTGTGTTATGTTATCCATGCAAGTAATGGCTCTTTAGTCAATTATGCATTCAATGTCTCACATGAAGTAATTTGTTTACATCAATGCTTATTATGTTTTCTAACCATGATGAATTCATCACTATGTATGCTTTTATTTATTTATGTTTATGTTTTAATCTATTATGATATGACAATTAACATTACATGGATTAAATGAGTATCTCAAAGTCAAAACATGTAAGCATAGAATGAAAGGGTTCAGATCCTTAAGGGTTTAATATAGGAGTTTTAATTTTTGTGACAACCCATTATTTTATGTGTAATAGTTCTTACCACATGTGCAAGATTATTTCATTTTAATTCATGCATGTCACTGTTAAATATGAAACCAACAAGTCTAGTTATTTTTACATTTATGGCATAATCCATTTCAATTACGAAAATATATGTAAAACAGGTTATGGAATAAGAATATAATTATTCAATGTATTATGGAACACGGTGAATATAAGACCATACTTGAAATATGTGGAATGTATTGGACTTAAATGATAAGATGGGTGTGCCCAGATAGCGCTCCAATGCATTGGGTAAAGTGGATTCTCATGAGACATTATGTGCGATGGTCTTGGTGGTTAGCCTTGGATTGTGCTGCAATAGGAAATAGGATTTGTGGTTAGTCTTGACCCGTACTACTATGGGAAATGAGATTCACAGTTAGCCTTGAATCATACCACGTCCTTTTTATTGTCTTGGCGCATGCCCCTGGCAATGTCTAGTATTATAAATTCCCACATTATGTATTGGTAAATGATGAACAAAGGGATTATTTGTCTAATATAATATCCCTTGGCTAAGAATATTCTATGATAATGGTGATGAATGAAAAAGGCATAATTATGTATGCAAATAGAATTTTATACAAGGAAGGGATATCTAAATTTAAGGTTATATGAATTTAATTTTAAATGCTAATGAATATGACATGATTACTTATGTAATTATATTTACAATTTGGAATATCACTTTAGAGTTGGTTTGATCAATTTATGAATCATGCATCCTTCATTCATTCCTGTACATGTATGCGCACTCTGATTTATGCTTTACCTGCAATTTTTAAGTAAAGTCATATGAATCTTGTGTAAAAGTTATTTCTAATTTTTTTTCAAGTAGCCTTTGAAAATATTGATGAGGTGCCTCATGAGGTAATGTTTTCATCTTAAGAAAATGTTTTTTGATTTTTTTCAAAGGTTTTTGTTTTAAAAAGAGAATTTATTCAATTGGTTTAAAACCCCCTACTGGGAATTCTTATGATCACCCTACATTTTCAGTTTATTTTACAGGGTTTAGTAGATTATTCCAAGATTTGAGTAATCTTATATGACAACATAAATATAAAGCTTAAATTTTTCATGTTTTTAGAAGAATTGTATCAACAAAATCTAGTTTTCCAGAAACTAAACCGAATTGTTCTTCTATATTGAAAAAAGATGTGAAATTTTTGTATACATGTGTCTATGAAAAAAATTGCACACCATGTTAGAGGAACCGACTCCAGAATTTTGGGGTTTTGGTCATGATAGTTGGTATTAGAGGATCAGTTTAGACAACCCTAGAAAATTATAACAACATTAAAAACTTGATTGTGACTTACTATGTAAAATTCTTCTCAAAATTTTCAGATGGAAGACGAATCAAGCATTCTATCTCTTCCAACAGAAATATTAGAGACTATAGTGGTAAAATCATGTTTAGAAAGCTATGAGACCTTTGAAAACTTTCTTCTTTCATGAAAACACCTCTACTATGTATCCAATTAACATCGTGTACTTCAACTCCACTGAGGATTAATCTTCAACTATTTTCTTATGATAAATGCCCAATTCTTGTTCTATGCAGGGAAGGGAAAATACTCTAAGTGTCTATTTAAATGATTTACCCAAGATGGGAATGTTTCATCCATAGAGTACTTCCAAGAGGCTGCACAAGAGGGTGACCTCTAAGTGGAATATCTTTTTTAAGTCTTGACCTACAGTCTCCATGGTCAAGTTAGGGACTTAGATGTTTTTGGGGATGAGTATTCCTGATTGTTTTATCGACATCTAGTTCATGCTGATATTGCCCAAAGTGATACACATCATTCTTTTCTCACATGGAAATTTATATGTCCACACCCCATTGATCCAAGTTTCCTGTGTTACATCTATACCAAGGATATCGATGAGTTTGGAACTACTTTAGGAATCCTCTTAACCAGGAACTGGGGAAATAATTGATATTTAGGGGAACCTGTGAAGAGACTCCATGGTGGATTCCAGGAAGTCTGTTCCAGTGATATTGTGATAGGATACAAATTAATATATAGTACATTCATATTTCATGAACATTGTTTTCAAGTTATAATGTTATATTATATGAATTGGTATATTAATATTTTTTTAAAATAACTTATCTATTGTAATATGGATATGCCATACTAAGTAAAAAATGTCCTTTGAAATTTTTAGATGGAAGACATGGGTTTACCAAAAATCCTCTTATCACTTCCTACTGAATTACTAGAGTCTATAATCATCAAGACATGTTCAAAATACTTCTACCCTTTTAAAAACGTACACTTGTCTTGAAAATGCCTCTGTAAAGTGTCCCTTCACCAAAATATCCTCCAGACATATCAGGGATACCGTTATGTTTATCGTTGCTTAGAAATCTCACAATTAGCTGAGTACAGGCAGAGAGGGAAGTACCATGAGGGTCTCTTCCTATGTTTCACCTTGTACAAGAACTACCTAGGTTTGGGAATATTTCGAGAAGCTGTATTAGTGGGTGACCTTCAAACGATCTCTCTATTACAAGTACTATGTTTTACTATGTATGGGATTCTCTATGACTTTGAATTTTTCAATCACGAGGTAGTTCGAGGGATTTACAGGGAACTAGTCCACACTCAAATCTCTGATCTCCACACCGCACACGCCTCTCTCTAGAAACCCGAATGCTTTATGCATAGGGGTAATCATAACTTCTCATAGTGTATATGGACCAAATAAGTTGAGGAACTAGAAACTAATATAGGGATATATCTAATGTTGGTTAGTGGATTTTCCATGTTGGCTGACTTTGTGATGGGATGTTGGGAGTTATGTGTGTCTAGTTTTGCTAGTGGATGTGTAAGAGTATTTTAAAATTATGAGGACATAATTCTTTTAATAGGAGGATAATGTGACACCTCAAACCTTTTTCACATGTAATAATAATATTGTATGGTTTTACGTCATTTAACATTCTTGATATCCAAAAAATGTATTAAAAATAAAAACAAGGCATGCATTATTTAATTAAACACTAAAACGATTACATTGAATCATGTCCCAAAATAACCTCACTACCCTAGGATACCTACTAAAAGACCTATTAAAATCACAAGGAGACCACAAAATACAACAAAAATCCCCTGAAAATAGTGGGGGTCCTTCGGATCCATCACGATAAAGACCATTATAGCTAGAACCATAGCAACAATGCTAAGCATAAGAGGAATGATTAGAACCATATTTTCCTACTTGTCTTGAAGTTGGAACATCCTAATCATTTTTCTGAAGAGACTTAAAGCTAATTCGACCATTTCCTCTTTTAGGTTACTATTGAATCTATAAGTTCTATAAGACCTTATGTTCGTTGGGTATATTGGTTATTTTATATTAATTATTTAAGTATATTAATATTTTAAAGTGTTTTTAATATGCATTAAAGTAATGTATTTTAAACATGTTTGTAATTAAATATTCATTATATTTTGAAAGGATAATGTTTTAAAATTTAAAATGAATTTAAAATCAAAACCTTTGTGTTTTAAAGTAAATAATAAGAGAATCAAATACTTGATACTCCTTGGTTTTGCTATAAAGAAACATGTTTTTGAGTTTGAAATCATACCTTGGACAAATGAAATTGATGACTATTGTTGTATTTAATATTTTATCTATCCTTAGTAAATTAAGTATTTAAGTATTTAAAATGATTTAAAAAGAAACCTATAAATGTTTTCATCCTTGGTTTTATAAAAACAAGGTTTTAATCAAAAATATGTTTTTTATTTTAAATATGATACTAGTACAGGATTACCTTTATGACATACTGAACATTGATTTTAGATTTCTAACTTAGAGGTTTTGAAGCTCAAATGTTTATAAACTAATTAAAATATTGGTTTTTAGGATTTTTATTAACGATATTAAATAATTTTTGTTCCTTGTTTTAAGGAACCTTTATATATAAAAACCTATTCTTATGTTTAAAAAAAATGAATTTTTTATTTTGCAAAAATTAGTTGTGTCCCCCACCTAACTGAGGGAGACCTAGAAAGAAAAGAAACTCAAGGCCTTGGTGGGAATCTCACTATGATCCCCTTGGCCGATGACCCAGGGCTATTCATGCATGGTGCGTGCTAAGTCGCACGTGTAGGCATGAACAGTAAGGCTTGAAGCAAGCGCTGATGTGTGCATGGGGTGCCAGAGCACGCCATCGTGTGGGTTGGCATGATGGAAGTGGTGGGCACGGAAGCACTCCCGTAGAGACCCAGTACGGGGCGATACCGAGGAGGTGGGAGGGAGATTTTTGAGTGCTAAAAGGGTGATCTAGGGTTATAAAGGATCCATGAAACCATTTTTTTATGTGGGATGTGGATTTTTAAGTGGAACGTGATCCATGCCATCCAATTGAGCTGGATAAAATCTCGGTCGTCTTTTCCTTCTGGCCTTCGAATCTCCACCGCCGTGGTTTCCTCCATGTTCTTCTTGGGCCGTCTGGTCTACCTATGATCTGATTAAGGCTGTTCTACCCATTTTAAATCATCGTGTCACTCAAGGTCATCAGATCAAAATATGATCTCATCTCATCCATTCATCTTTTTTTAAAACATGCATTTCACCACAACCGTTCGATTAGTCCACAACCGATTTGGGCCGTCTGATATTCTCCCCTTCTTCCACGGAGACGTCTTCTTCCTTGGGATATCCCAAGTTGCTCCATCCTATATCTAACCTTACCACTACACCTATACTCGCTCTTTATTTCCTCCCATCCCCATTCACAGACCCCATTTTTCTCATTTTCCACAGCCGACACGTTTTTAGTTTAAAAACAACTCATTTCCAGTGCACTCTGATGTAAGTTTATATTTAATATATATAAAGTTATATATTTTCCCATGTGACCGATCCACTCAAGCGTGTTGTGTTTAGAAGGGTTTCTTGCACTAGTGCCGGTCTCCTCCATAGTCATTGTTTAGTATTTTCGAGCTTCATCCATTGGTTTCTTGAATCATCTATATATTATATATATATAGTATAGGTAAACTCGTTTTCACCCAAATCTCATGGGTTTCCTTCCTCTCCAGCGCTTCTACAACTTCTACTCGACTTCACCTTGATCATAAGCCAGGTATGGGACCTAGTTTTGTCTTTATTTGATTTATTTTATGGTTTGTAAATATATATATATATATATGGATACACACACACACACACACACACATATATATATATATTTGGTTGTTCTTTAATCTTACTGATTTTATGGGATGTGTTTATAAAAAATTAATTCTTGGTTTTAAAAATGTTCTTATCATGAAGATCATGATTTGGTTTTATTTTTGTACCTAAAATTGGTTTCACTACATATATACACATATGTATATATGTTTTCTTAATAAAACCATATCGTTTTCTTTATCTATAGGAAGAATAACTTCAACTTTAATTAAATTCATAATGAATAAGAACCATGCTATGTTTAGTGGTGTTTTATGTTGACGAAATTATAAATATATATGTATTCTTATATATATATGTGTGTTTATTCATGAAAAAATACCCTTTTTTTACATTATAATTTTCAAATATTGAACTTTGGTTTAAATTATGTTTTTATTATACATAAATTATGTATTGGATTCTTAAATTTTGATGAGAACCCATAAGTACACATGGTTATATATATATGTATACGCATTGATCATGATATGAATATTATTTCACTATATGGGTTCAAAATGGGTTGATAAAAATTTATAACATGTTCTTTGAAGTGTGAAAAGTTTTTAAGAATCGATTTTGGAATTTTTTTTTAGTAATTCAAACCTTTATAATCACTTTATGTGAATACATATTTCACACTTATTTTCATAGGTTTAAATGGTATTGGTTATGTTTGTAATTTGTGTGGTTTATTTTCAAGAATTTCAATTTATGACTTTGTGTTAAAATAGTTGGAGGTACCCTTGTGTTATGTTATCCACTCATGTAATGGGTGTTAAACCAATTATTCATTCAATATCTCACATGAAGTAATTTGTTTACATCCAAGCTGATAATGTTTTCTATCCATGATGAATTCGTTACTATGTACGCTTCTTTTTATTTAAGTTTATGTTTTAATCTATTATGATATTAAAATTAACATTTCATGGATTAAATGAGTATCTAAAATTCAAAACATGTAAACTTGGCTTGAAAAGGTTCACATCCTTATGGGTTTAATCCAAGAGTTGTTATTTTTGTGAAAACCCATTATTTTATGGGTATAAGTTATTACTGTTTGTGAAAGAGTATGTCATTTTAGTTCATGCTGGTCACTGTTAAATATGAAACCAACAAGTCTAGTCCATTTTAAATTTATGGAATAATCCATTTCAGTTATGAACATGTTTTTAAAAAGGGTTATTGAAAAATAATTTAAGTATTTAATGTAGTATGGAACACTTTGAATATAAGACCATACTATACATATGAGGAATTTATTGGATTTAAACGATAAAATGGGTGCGCCTAGATAACACTTCAATACATTGGGTAATTGTGAGTCTAATGAGAAATTATGTGCGATAGTCTTGGCCGTTATCCTTGGATTGTACTGCTATGAGAAACATGATTGGAGGATAGCCTTGACCCACACTAGTATGGGAAATAGGATTTTGCGGTTAGCCTTGACTCATACTAAGTAATGTTTTATAGGCTTGGCACAAGGCCTTGACAAAGTCTGGAATTATACATTCTGTCATTATGTATTAGTAAATGATCAACTAAGGGATTATTCGACTAATAGAATACCCCTTGGCTAAGAATCATCTATGATAATGGTGATGAATGCATAAGGCATAATTATGTATGCAAATGGTAAGTCATACAAGAAAGGGATATCTAAAATTAAAGTTATAAGAATTTTATTTTTAATGCTAATGAATTATTACATGATAAATTATGTAATTATATTTACAATTTGGTATATAACTTTTGAGTTGATTTGGTCAATTTATGAATCATGCATCATTCATGAATTCTTCTACATATATCTGCACTTTGATTTACAGTTTACCCGCAATTTTTTTAAGTAAATACATATGAAACTTGTGTAAAAGGACTTTTTAAAAAATTATTTAATGTAACCTTTGAAAATATTGATGATGTGCCTCAAGAAGTAATGTTTTCATCTTAATAAAACGTTTTTGTATTATTTCAAGGGTTTTTGTTTAAGCAAGAGAGTTTCCTCAATTGTTTTAAAACCCATTATTGGGTATTCTTATTCTAACCATACGTTTTAAATATATTTTACATGTTTTATTAGATTATTCCAAGCATTGAGTACTCTTATGTGACAGAATTAACATGAAGCTTTACTTTGTGATGTTTTTGGAAGATGTTTATCAGCAACATCTGGTTTTCAAGAACCAAAACTGAATTGACCATCTGTATTGAAACAAGATGTTTAATTTTTATATGCATGTGTCTATGAAAAAAATTCCACACAATGTTTCAGGCACCGACTTTGAGCTTTTGGGGTCGGGGTCGTGACATATCCATTGGGGGGGGGGGTATTACATGTACTTCTTGCTGGTAGATGTGAGGTTTGTGTGTTTAGATGTAATTGTTCCACAAAATATATTATATATAAAATATGATATATATATATATATAATTCATTTAAATATTTTAATATCAATTGATTATTGAAAATAAATTTTAGAATACAAATAAATATTTTTAATGGTATTTGTTATAAGGTATTTAGTGTAAAAGTATTATTTATTTTTTTCAAAGAATAAAATGGTTATGTATTGTATATTTAATCATATTAGATTAAATTAAAAACCTTTAAAAAATATATAAGAAATAAATTATTAACATATTTTAAATTATAAAATGACATTAAATAATATTAAGAACCCTGAAGGTTCAATAAAAGTAACATTATCTATATATTTTATTTTCATTTAAAAGATAAATTTAAGAATTTTATAATTGTAATTAGATAAATATAAATTCATATTTGGGAATGTAATTTGAAAATTATATAATAATTAATTTTTATATTTATGTAAAATATTTTTTTAGGTAAATTGTGAAAAAATACTAATTTTAATAATATTGTCACTTAAAAATACATTTATTATAAAAATTAGTTTTTATGCATCACACATTCCAATGCACACAGTAAATCTTACTAAACAAAGAAATTTTATTTACTAAAATGGATTTCAAATTTAAAATGAGTAGTATAAAATTATATAATAAATCTCATTTTATTTTTTGGCATTAAAAGTAAATTACATAGATAAATATTAGTTACCTCAGTAAAAAACCAAGAAATAATAAATGTTAAATCTATGATTAATTAACTTAAATATATTTAAAATATGTATGGAAAAGTGTCTTTGGGACATATATACCTTTACCCTTCCCAAAATATATTATTTTTCACTTTTTTTCACATGTCGTTTGAAACATGGGCTTCCTTTTAATTAAAGAGTTATATATTTGATAAATGATATTATCTTCAATTAAAAAAGGAAACACCACACCTACTACTATATAAAATTTAAAAACCATTTATAATGGACACCAAATCTACCATAGTATCTCCTAAAATATCCCCATGTTTTATAATCTTTTATCTTGCTAAAAGACCAACCTAAGTTGGATTTAGGTGGTGACTGATGGAGAACATCCAAAGAGAGAGGTATTATTTTCCACCACACCTTCTTAATTATATTATAAATCTAAAACCCAAATATATTATATATTTAAATATACAATAATAAATTTATTTTAATATTATTAAGTATTGTAATACTAATGGAATATCCATTTTATACCTTCCACCAAAAACATCGAGAAAAATGAAAACATCATCACATGTGTGTGTAGATTACTACAGATATGATCTATGTGTTCAATTTTCCGTCATACCCTTTCATTTTTGGTTGGAGAAGGATATTTAATATGATAATATTATATTTATATCATTTTTATGATTCTTAAAAAAAATGATATATTATTTTTTACCTTCCTTCTGTTATGAAAAAATGGGAGCGTTGTTCGTGTGTACATGTGGAGTATCGCCTCCATATGATGATGTTTCCAATTCATTTTCCATACTTAATAACATGGGTGGAATATAGCATGTATTTAATATATAAAATTGTGATCTTATAAACTATTAAAATCATAGGATGATAATATTTGACATTATAGAAGTAATATTAATAATAAACGGTTATAATATATTTAACTGCTAAACTGGAAAAATCAAAGCACCTTTTCTAATTTGATTCCAGTAATGGAAAAAAATTTAAATGAATAATATTTGAAATATTATAACAATAAAGGACATAAAAATATAATATTCTGGATATTATGAAACTATTTTTCAACACTTTTACTTGACCATCAAACCATGCAAGTTTCTTAGAAATGAACTGAATAAATTTAGGTAACCGACAAAAGTGGGAAAAATGTAAAAAATTCATGAAACATGATGATAAATATATTATGTAAAAAAATATAGATGGATAAGTTTGTTAGGAATGTTTTTTACAAACTTAATTTGATTATTTACGAATGTTAAGTGAAAGTGGGGAGTGCTTTGAGACATGAGGTAAGGGTCTCCAACTCAATCACGTTTCATTGTGACATGATTTGATTTCATGAAATAATATCTATTTTTATGGGGTAACTATTTCCCCATTTATTTTTATTATCATAAATTATTTTTTAACTAGAAAAATATACTGCAATTGATGATCTTCCTTTCTTTGGGCAATGATTGAATTCTTCCCTAGAATATAAAGTTCTCTTATAACTCAATTTTCATTTATTAAGTTATAATATTTCTGCATGAGTTTCATATTTCATTTCATATAGAATACCCTATTTCTAACATCACAATATTTTTAAAAGAACACTGTTCGATAGCTTACGTTACATAGAACACCGATCTTAAACAAATGGTAAAATATTAGCATTTAATTATCGTACCTATCACCTATACATTGGAATAGAGATAATGAATGATATTATATAAATTTTGAAAATATACTTTAAACTTTTTTATAATATGAATTCCCTGGTTACCAGTTAATTATATTTAAAAATAGAAACTAATTGAATATAAAGGGTGTGTTTTTATAAAAAAACTATTTTTATGCCCCCAATGGAATATTATCTTAAAAAATTAAATTAATCACTTTTAATGAAATATATTAAAGAAATTTATATGTTTTAAATAAAATAAAAAGTGTTTAAATTCATACAATAAGTTTTATAGGATTAATATAATAATAAATCCAATTTTAATTATAAAAGATATATTTTTCTAAATAGTAATTTTGCCACTGTTTAATAGCACACCTATTTCAAAACAATATTTTGAAAATTTGATATTTTTTTTGAAAAAATAGATTTTACTTTTGAAATAAGAATATATAAAATTTCTTAGGTTTAAATTTTGGTATTTTTTAGAAGATTCATTTTTTTATAAATAGTGAAAATACTTACTTTTAAATAAACAATATTTTGTGTCTAATTGTTTTTATATGGATAAGTTATATTTTAAATTATATTTAAAGTATAATTATTTAAAAAATATATAAATAAAATAAATTTAGTTTATTGGAATTAATTTCCCATTGAAATTGGATATTTTTTGTAAACTTTTGAACTTTTCACTCTAAAACCCCTCTTTTTCATTATGTATTCGAGACTGCTTTTAAATATAATTTTCCCAATTATTTGAATTTAATTTAGTAAAATGTATTTCATATTTTGAATTAAAATGTTCAAATTAGGTATTAAGGTCATTTTTATGAATAAAAACATTACCATTACAATAAGAAATTTTTACCGCAGTAAAGGTGATAAAACATGTTAAAATAAAAAGTTAAAGGATTAAAATACCTAAATATTACAACATTTGATAGGTTGTTGATGTATTTAATGAACATAAATAGCCTCTAAAATAGTAATTATTATTCAAATTTTTTGAAATTAATGCCTCCTCAATGTTTTTGGCATTAATTATAAAATAATAATTATTTAATCACTTAACACCACCACTTCTCTAGTGTAAATACAGCTTCTCACCACCCCATTTTTCCTCAAAATCCATGAAGATCAAAAATTCTCTTTTAAAATATATGCTCCACACTCCCCCACATCCAAGTACTTTTTTTTCAACCCAAATACCAGTAACATGTTCTTTATGGGATCATTGAAGGAGGTGATATTCAAGAGATAATTTTCTCATAGCACATCTCTTAATATTTTTATTATTCTACTCAACTCATACATAAATAAAGGTATAATAATTATATAATCATGTAAATACTGAAATTTTATCTTTATAGTGTAATATCTTATATCCACATATTTTAATCTCATGTTATTAAAAGAAATGAAACTAGTGTCTAAATTATGCTTGTTAATCTTCTCCTTGAATAATGATTTCTTCTTTTTCCATTACTACCTTCACGGATGGTCATACAAATATTATTCTAGATAAATAAAATTTTAATAAGTATATTATAACTTATTACATGTTTTATAAATAATAAATGGACGTATTTATAAATAAAATGAAACTATTTCACGATGTTCAAAAAAACCACAAAAATAAGAAAAACTTTTATCCTTTGAATTTTATCAAATGAATCATCCTCATGTATGAAAGACATATGAAAAATGAAACCGTTTAAAATTATATATGTTAACTAATACCATTTAATTTCCCCTTTTTAGTTTTATTTTAATTGGCAAGAAAATCCATAATTATACACAAATGAACTGACCAAGAAACCACGAAAGGACACACCCGAAACATTGAAAATATGTGAATATTATTAATGAAAATGTAATTAGATATTATAAAATAATTCTATAAGGTATTATAAGTATTAATTTTTTTTAATGAATTAATAAATTTCTTTAAACCATTATACATGAGGTTAATGAATGCTACACTAAAAGGAAATGTGTGGTAATAGTAATCTCGTGTCACTTTTACTTATGTGAGATATTTTCCTTAATCACCAATTATTTCATGGTTGTGGTGAATATACATAAATTTTGTATATCATATAATGAATATCATTATATTAATGGTATTTAATGTTTCATCTGATAATCATTACTTTTATGGGGCATACGATTCGACTAATTACAAAGAGGTAAGGTAATTCTTAATATAATTATTATTCATTCCGTATAAATAGTTCTTCTATTACAGAAAATTATTAATTTGTTCAGTTGCTTTATTTACCTATTTTAAGAATTAATTGGACATATTATGTGTTGTTATGGTCCCACTATATCCCCTCGATGAATCTATAGGTCTCATGAGAAAAACTAGTTTGGGTTTTGGCCGAAGCCTTACCTATTTATTTTTGAAGGTCTTGGATGGGGCCTCAACAGTAGATTCCAGATGTCCAAAATAATGAATTCCATCATTATGAAACTATTAATTATTTTCTATGATATTTCTTCCCTTTTTAGAGTATCTATTGACGTGATTTTAGCATATGCGATTATTCTATATGGCATTACTTTATTATAAATTGCTCATGATTTCAAGAAGTTTATTGAAGCCCTTTTTTATGTTTTATTTTCCTCCAAGATTTCTAGAAGTTTATTACCATTGATGTGAAGGGTTATTCTTGGAGAATAATGGTGTACTAAAATTATTATTTCTATTATAAGTTGTATTATCAATAGTAATGTAAGGACTTGGTTTGTATCTAATGTTCCAAAACTAAACTATTCGTTCCTTTGGGAAATGATTGCCTGCATATTATTCAAATGTAATAAATTAACCACTGGATCGTGGATACTAGGTTTGGTGTTATTACCATCAATATATAAGAAGGTTTCGTAGAAATATTTAGAACTAGACTTAGGAAAAAAGAAATTAGAGAACAAAACCCTATAACCTAATTTTGATATATATCCAAATAAACTAATATTATAAATTAGAGATTAGTTTACACTAATATCTTTTGTGATTATTCATTATGTTTCATAATTATATGATCTAATCAAGTGTATGAAACTATTTATAAATGGATCTGAGAAGAAGTAATAGAAACTATATCAATTTAGATGATCCATGTTGGGATTTCCCTTATAGGAAAAATAATCATGTTGAAGTTTAAGATGGAGCTGCAACTGGATATAAAAAAATTATTACTATATTATGAAAAATAAATCAAGTCATGAGAAATATCCTTTCCCATATTGGGTAGCCTGATCCACAACATGGTGTAACAATGTTTGACCACTTCATGCAACCATATCCTCTATTATTAAAAGAGGCTACAAATCTATTTGTAGATAAGAAATGGATAAGTTCTTTAGAGAATATATTTATAACTATAGGAAGTAATGGAAGGTAGAATATTTTCACTGATATTTATAATTTTTCTATAGATTTAGATCAATGGTTTTCATTGTTTCAAAACACTAATGGAATCTTATGGAATAACAAACTTGGAGTGGAAAGATTTTGCCAATTTTTTTTTGGAAAAATATTTCCCACGTGAACTGTGATAAAATATGGGGAGACAATTAGGGATTTTAAATCACAAGGATGAGAATTTTTCTAGGTATGAATAAAATATTATAATAATATCAAGGAATTCTATAGAATATAGATATACCCCAAGGAGTAAGATTAATCATTATTTTGATGGGTTCAAGACATTCCTCCAAAGGGAAATGATCTCCAAAACATTCTCACCCAATGGAGATATAATATAATGTGATATAAAGATAGACAAATAATTCTTTAAGACTTATGAATTTAAGGAAAATCAAGAGAAAAAGAGAATATATGGGTAAGAGGTAGATAAAGGTAAAAGTGAAATAATGATTTTACCACATGTTATAATTATGGAAAGGAACACCCCACTACTTGCCTGAAGGGAATGTGAGTTTGTTACAAGTGTGGAGATAAAGGTCATCAGGATTATGATTATATGAGAGATAAAAAATATATAAATGTAAAATGTATGTATATGGGGCACTACACACTTGAATTCCTATTGAATAAAGTTATTATACCTCAGATAATGCTAAGAGATCAAGATCAAGCTTATCCTATTGATATTTCTGAAATTAATGATTACTATGCTTGGGTCTTTGGATATAAGATTTGTTTACGAATTTATCATTATAATCATTATTAAAAGTATAAGTATTGTACTATAGTACCTCTTCTTTAAGGATTTGAGAGAACTTTTTGAATTGTACCAATGACTTGGAAATGTGATTCAGTGGAAAGTTGATCTTTTGGAAAACACATGTTTGAAGGAATGATAACCCTTAATATGTTCAATATTTTTGGATAATAAATAGATGATTATCTGATAGAATTAGTGACCATGAAATTAGTTAGTAATTTTATGGTTTATGTAATATTTTTTTGGAATAATACATGTTCGAATTTAAGGAATAGATTTGGAAAACTGAGATTTTATTTATAGAAGCATGCATATTTTTATTACGGTTTTAAGTTGATAAAGGTATTAATATATTTGGTATGGGACATTAAGAGTTACATTATGTTTTTGGTATAATGTAATGATAATTTGATTTTTGGAAATTCAGTGAGATTCTTTCTTAATTTTGTGTCTTTGAATTTGGGCGAATATATTTTGGATGAGTCTTAAGATTAACTAATTATGGAGTGGATTATGTTGAACATTGAATATTAAATTTTTTTATGAAATTTGAGAATCATTTTAGTTTTAGTAAACATTTTAGAGTCTAAAGAAATGACTTTTGGATCTTATGATTCATTAAAAGAGAATTAGGAATGAAAAATTCATCTTCAACATCCATTTCCTGTCATAAGAGATGAAGTAAAAATATATAAAATGACAACCAAAGAATGATATTATTTTTATGAAATAGGAAAAAATCAAGTAATTTAAATTTATGAAGAACTTATCTAGATGGTAAATGAATCCATCAACTCTAGAAAACTTATTTTGGATTAAAAATGTTATCTATTCAATTTTATTACTAACAAATCAATAGTATTTTAACTAATCACTAGATTTATGGTATTGTGATGGTTAATTTTCTGATGACCATGTTCTCTATCAAACATTATAATGAACCAGTTTTATCATTCATAGACATTACCACACTTTTTCAGAATACTTAAAACATTAAAAAAGCGATGCCCAAAGACTGTATTAGTCTAGTGACTTTGGAAGCAGGGAAACATGAACACTATTTCATAAGTGAGATAAACTATCTCTCACTAGTTTATTCATTACTATAACCCTTCCTAAGGACATTAAACTTAATATATATCTTCTAAAATAGGGAAGGAAACATAAAAATCGGTGATATCAAATTATTAGTAAGGGTAAACAAGGGAGACATGTAAAAATTAACATGATCATAAGAGTATGATAACATTATCATAACATTTTAATATCATACCATGCATATCAATTACCATAAAAATTGAATAATAGAAGAAATATTTACATTCCATAGGAGATTAGTAATAAGTAAATAAAGTATATAATCAATGAAAGCATAACATAGGAATAAAACATCTAATTGTGGAAAACAAATAAGTATATAATATGATTACGATAGCGTAAGGCCCCTGCATTAAACATTACAAAATCTCGAGTTAATTCAAGAAATAAAACTGAGGATCTTTTCAGGTTTAGAGTATTAGAGAATTAGGCTACAACTATTACATTACATCCCATGTATTACAATGTAGACACTTATAATTTATCTATTTTTTCACAATAATAAAACTCCTTAAATAAAAAAAATACGTTTCTTAATAAAAATCTTATTGAATTATTCTTTTCTCTTACCCTTATATCCTATGATTTTTTTTTCAAAAATGCTGGATGAGAACAAAAATCTTAGTAAGTGATATAAAATAAGGGAAGAAAACATTAGTCAATGAATACATAAAAATCAAAAAAATCATAATTTTTAATCATAAAACATATTATTTTTAACATACCCTATAAAACCATAAGATTTAGGAATAACGCATAGAAATCATAAATAATCAAGGTAACTTATGGAATCCAGAACATACTTACATTGTACCTTTCATAGCTACATAGAGAGTTAGGTTTGGAATAACCATAACAGTATATTCCTTAAATATCCTAGGAGAAACATTAACATTTACCTTTGTCACATAACCCAATGCATTGGAGATCTATCTTGGGATCACTTGCCCTTGGTTTATCACAGAACCACCTATATATGTAAACAATACCCAAGAACCATAACATATTTATAACACATAAAACCAATATAATGGAAAGATAACATTTCCACATTACAATCACAACATATCATTTAAAGATATTAACATAATCAATTATTTATCAAAACCATTTTTAATTAAAAAATACATAAAATTGTATATGGTGCTTATATTACTTTTAAAAACATTACATCTTTTTAAGGAAGAAAAATATCAAATAATACTCATAATGAAAGAAAGGTCATTATCACCGTGTATGTTAAAAAGAAACACTCCATTTTTATTTTAGTAAAAAACTTCATGGAAAAATATTCATTTTGAAAACAATTGAAGTAAATTAAAATCAGAAGGTTATAATTTTATACTATATAAAATAAGTTTGTGTTTAAACCAAAATATGCCTCAATGGAAGGAGATTGAGACGAAGTCCCTTTCATAGTGTCTGATTCATCACGTATATTCTTTATTCTTCTTGAATAATAAAATTATGTTAATTTCTACTTTCTTAATAACTATTTTCAATTTTATTATTCCTTTTATATCAATTATTACCATGTTATAAAAATTATATAATTATTTAAGTTAAGATCGGTCATTTTGTTGATATTCAGTACTTGAGCCAAAAATAAAATTGTTTTGAGGTAAATTGTCCTTGTAGTCAAAAGTACATCATATACAGATGATATTAATTATTTAAATATATTAAATATATAGTATATATAATTATAATATTACATAACATTTTTAGATAAGAAATGAAATGCACTGTTCATGGAGACAGTAAGCCGTACGTACGCTTGAACACTACTTTTAATTATTTTTAATATTTAAAGGAATGAACACTACATGATACATACCTATATTATCATCACATTATAATATAATATTTTAAATATGTTACATAAGTTCATTAAATACATATTTTATATGTTCAATGTATATAATGAACGAGTCATATCATTTTGAGGGGGCGGTAGTCCACACTTCCTCAAATGAAATTATCACATTTACACACTTTGGAAAGAATAAAGGTATGATTTAAATAAAAATTACAAAATAATATAAAAAATAATAATATATATAATATATAAATATATTTCGATCATAAAGGCCACCATGAGAGGTGATAGGTGAAAGTCGATAAATCATTGTTTTGTGAGGTAGCAGTTCGCCGTACAAAGAAATAGTATGTTCGTATCCATTTGATGGAGGTCTGTGTGAGTGTAGTTTGAATTATTCTCATAAAAAATCCTAGTATATTTATGATACTGATGTTTTTAATTAATCAAGGAATAATAAGATCATAGGGAGTGGATAAGGAAAATAAAAGAAAAGAACTTGAAAGAAGACATTACCTCTAAATCGGGTAACTTCTTTTAATTTGAGTGAAAAGGCTTTATTGAATTTTCCTCTGCCCAAGGTAAGTATTATAAGATTAAGGGAGGGATTTGGGTAGCTTATTTGTGAATAATTTTTATGATCCAATGGGCTTGAGAGATGTTAGTTATGTGGGTAGAGGTGGTGGCCTTTTATAAGAGGGAAGAGGGGCACTTTAGGAAAATTTTAAATATTAATTTATTATAAATTCAATTATAATTAAAAATGAGTCCAAATTGAGTTATCTAGAATATAATATGAATATAAGTCGAAAAAAATCGTTTAATAATAATTAGATAGGTTTTGTATATTTTTTAATACTTGTCTTTTTGATTTAACCCTTTTTTACTCTTACAATTTTATCAAGCATTTAACACTTTGAGAATCAAAATTTTTACAAAAACATGATAAATGTCAAATAAAAAATTAATTAATTAAATTTTAGACTTACCATAAACATTTGGACTAATCTTATATTTTTATAAATTTAATATCATTTAATAAACTATTTTATATTTTAAAATACGAATTATGTCAATTTTTTTCACAATTCATATCATTAATTTTTAAAAACATCCATAAAAATTTATTCCTTCTAAAACAATAAATTAATACAAATATAAAATGTCATATTTATCCAAAATATTCGTGTATGACATTAAAATAATAAAATTATATTTATTTTAATATTTACAATATCATATATTTGAATCCTTTATTAACGAAGCAATCACTGCGACATCATTGTGTCAAAATTAAATTTATTAATTTAACATATAAAAATTTTAAACAAAATATCATGATGTAGGAAATCTTTTTATATTTCTAATTACTATTTTTAGTTGAATATATCACTTTTATAATCTCATGTAATTATTTTTTTGTAAAAGATACATGTTTATTTTATTTTTCTCTTTATTTTAAATTAATTGTTATAAAATGTCATTATCACTCCTACCCAAGTATGCGATTGTTCAGAAATATATCATAAAATAGTATTAGGACATGTGTTAGGGTAGTTTTATAACATTATATTATTATTTTTTTACCCTTATTTACCAGATTTACCCTTTAACCCTGGTAAATAAAATAATTACTAAAGTTACTATTCAAAAAGTACAAAAATGAAAGGAATCTATTTTCAAAATTTGGACCTTCTGATTAAAAATATGGAATCAATTTTTTGTAATTCAAAAAAAAATAATTTTCATAAATTAATTTAAAATTAATTCTCATTGTCAAAACCAAAAATTGTGTTTTTAAGATGTAAAAACTACCAAAATATTGACATGTTTTTATGTCCAATTTCAAAATGAAATTACATCCAATGACCGAAATTAGATTAAATGATAAAAAAATAATACAATTAAACTTTAAAACCAATTAAAATGAAAATCTATCTATATAAATAAATTAGATGAAAAGGATGTTTTGACTTAAAATGCAGTATTTTAACTATTCATTAAAAAAATGAACTTTATCAGAAAATTACCAAAATATTATCCAAAGTAAATTTTGATGTCCAGATTCTATAAAAAAATTTATTTTTTCAAATATGAAATATAAATGTGAAAAATAGATTTAAAAAGGGTTTGCCGTCGAAAGGCTGTAGACCAGCCTTTTAAAAATATTAGAGTTTTCATGCTGAAAATCGAATTTATTCATATTTTAAGCCTCTAATATTAATTGGATAAATGAAAAAACTATTAAAAAAATATGTGTAATCAAATTGTAGTTAGTTATATTTATTTCCTCTAATAAAATGGATAGGCGTTAACTACCATTTAATATAATAAATTTTATTATATTATTTTTCAGTATAACTCAAAGTTGTGTGCAATGTAAGATATAAAAGAAACCTTTTGTTGTGTGTTGAGTAATCTATCAGAAAAAGAAAACCCTTTAATGTAAAAATAATATCTTATTTATAAATATTAATAGGAAAAAGTTTAATTCTATAAATACTGAGGATTCTTCACATTGTAGCTAAGGTATAACTGCCAAGACCATTTTAGTAGTATGATTTCACCCCCCATACCATATTGGTAGTAATGGTTCACTCCTATGTCTATATTAGTATCATGAGTTCACTCATACCATATTGGTTTTCATTGTTCACTCCCATGGCCATCTTTGTTGTCATGTTTCACTCCCAAGACCATATTAGTCTATCTCATGAGATATAAATATTTACACAATGCATTGGAGGTATATATAGGTCCCACCCATCCAATAATGAAATAATACATACATTTTCCATAATATAATAAAAAATCATATCATAACCCATGAAATTAAATGGGTGTCATAAAAATATAATCATATATTAACCAATGGAAAAGAGATAGGTTTCATAATCATTTCATCAAAGAATAAATCGTGAAAATAAGTAGGTTTTATAATCATATAACTCGTGAATGAGAAAAAGGAATCATAAACAACATTCCAAAAATTTTAAACCTTAAATAGAAGGAATATTAATTGGAACATTTAATCATTTCCCCATAAATTCATGAATAACACCAACATATGTTATCTTAGATGGGAACCTCTTTGTAATGATCTTTGAAAAACTCTTCATAAAGAAATTGTACTTTATCTTATGAAAAATGATTCTTAGAACATAAAACCATTTTAAAATCATTTTCATGAAAATAATATTGATTCTTTTTATAAAGAAATCATTGAATACATTCTGAAATCCTTTTTCATTTGAAAACCTGTAGAGGGGCTTGAAAACATTTTGAAAACTATTTTTTCATGAGAACCAATAAAATAAGCTTGGAAACCTTTGGAAAAAAATTTCATTGAAAATAAAATAATTTTTTTAAAAAAACTTTTAAACATGTAAAAGAATCATCAAAGTTATTATGGTGGTAAATTCTCACCTACAAGATATTTATTTTCCACCGTAAAATGTTTAAAAAAGTTCCTTGATCATAAAATGAGAAGAAGGTTCCTTTTTTTAAAACTGATTTTGTTTAAAAGGTGAAATAAGGTTAAAAAATTAATTTAAATATCATAGGATAATAGTTTAATATTCTTTGAAACCATTTTATAAAACATGGCTTTGAAGGAACACAGACATCCGATCGAAGAGAGAAGTAAGGTCATATTATCTTAAAAACATTTTCCATTTATCTTAAGTAAAAAATAGTGGGAAAATTGTACTAATACATGAATACATCAATATTTAATATAGGATAAAAAAATTCATAAGTGTTCTTGACTTATGGATCAAAATATTTCATTAATAAAAATGTTATCATAAAAAATCTCAATAAACGGGGATATTGTTTCAATAAACTCTTACCACATGGTAAATTTGAATCATATTCACCATTAAGGAAAATGAAACTAAATAGAGATTTAAATATCCTACAAATAAAGAGATTCATTATATAACACTTCAAATGTATTTTATACACCTCATTTTAAAAATATAGTTGTATAACATGGCATGTGTCCCAAATAAAGATAATTGAGACAAAATTGCTTTACTGATTTGGTAAATTTTTAAGCGTAAACCCCATTATAGAAATATCATAAAATGGTTATATAAATACCCATAAATTTATGTATAATAGTCATATAATATATTCATTGGAATTATATACACCACACAAAAGAAGTGAGTGGTGAATTAGTCATGTGTCTCATGAAAATAAAGAGTGAGATGAAATTTTGTTTCCTTGTGTATTGAATCTCTTCATACTCATAAAATCATCATTTATATCAGAAATAAGTTTATTATAAATCTTTTATATAAGAATATTATTATATCTAATACCATATACGGTTTTATTATGACCTTATATTACCCTCTTGTTAACAATTCTTTGTTAAAGTTTCACTTTGGGTAATATCCATTTTGTTCTCTGCATGTGTCTGAATTTGTTATATATTTGGTCATTATACATATATAATTATTTAAAGAATGTAAACCATGATATAAATATCATTTATATTCAGTATATGTTTATTATAATAAACTATAGGATATAGAAGTATGAAATGGAATACACCATTCATGGAGACGGTAGGCCGTATAGATAAATATAACATTTATATTGTGTGTAGTTCATGATTAACAAGTGAAATATTTTTCTTTAATATATATAAAATAACTATATTCATTATTGCGTGAAACAAAAACCTCAGTGTATGTTTATTATAATAACCTTAGTGTTAAATATAGATAAATATGACCTTTATATTGTGTGTAGTTCATGATTAACATGGAATTTCATATATCACAAGGGAAATATTTTTCTTTAATATATATAAAATAACTATTTTCAGTATTGTGTGAAATGAAAAATATCAAAAATAATAAAATTATTAGTAAAAAATAATTCACAAAATCCCTAGGTGTTACATTCTATCCCCCTTAAAATTAATTTCTCCCTAGAAATTCATCTGGTTTATTAATGGTTTAATACTTGAAAGTTATTTCATAGAAAAACACATTGTAAAAATAAATACTGAAACATACTTTTAAAAAAGAAATTTGGAAACATAATTGTTACAAAAAGTGATATATAACTAGGTTTCCACATGGAATAACAAAGGCGAAATGTGAAAACATGGACATGGAAGAGAAATATAACCATCATTTTTCGAGGTAGAGTGATAGATAACATGTCCTGTAGAAAGTTAACAACCACAAATCCATAAATATATAATGAACAATGGGACCGTCTGATTCATCAGAAATGTAGGAACTAGTATAACATTTTTGGTTTCAAGATACTTTTCCTAAAGTTAAATAATTTTGATGAAAATATATACTTTCATTATTTCAGGACAACCTCACCCTTTACTTCCTTGATCCACTTCACCAATTTCTCTAAAAAGGAAGGTGAATCTATTATTAATAAATCACTATAAGTTGATGAGATCCATGAAATGCCATCCCATATTTCATCAGTTATCATCCAAACCAATTTTTTATAATAGGATATCCAATATGCATAAATCCTCATGTGGTGAGATAGTAATTTATTCTCACAAACTTCATCCAATGTTTAATATAATATTTTCATAAATGGTTAACCTTATAACCATTCTAAAAGAATAAAATACAAAACTTTAGGAATAAGGTCACAAAATAAGGTTTACATTGATCCTCCATATATCACAAAGTTTCTCTTGGTTATCACATTTCAAACATGTGTATATATTCATCATGTATTCTCATGAAATATGGTAAAGACTTGTATTACCAAAAAACCTTATTTTTAACCGACATGTCTCATTATTTCAATGTATATTTGATATATTCCTTAAATCCATTTTTTTAGTAAACATGATCTTATAAAACACTTTTTCACAAGTGCTTAATTAGTTCCTAGGTTATCAGTACTGTCCAATTTACTTTTTCCTATCCAAAATATATTATAAAAACAACATTATCATAACATGAGGAAAATATTAATGGTTAAATTCCCTTAGTAAAAATATTACCTTGTCATTAAATCTATTTTCCATTCCATCATAAACATTCAACATAATATTTTAAATACTTAGAGAAAAACTTAAATTGGACAATCCTTGCATATTTCATCATTTATACTATATAATTCCTGAATCCAAATACATATAAACATTTATTATTCCCCTTTATCCATAAGTCATAAGAATGCTACCTCATACTATAATTTAATAAATCTTTCCTCTCGTATTTACTCTATAGCATCATCATCAGCAGCAATATAACCATTAATCATACCGCTTTGCTTATTCTATTCAGAAGTTTTCCACTTATGACATCGATTCTCATAATTACCATTCATTCCAAACGTAAAGCATTTATCCTTTGATGATGAAATATGGTGGCCAAAATTCCAATACATTTAGTTAGCTGAACCATTCAATTTTCTTTTTATGTTAATTGATTTGTTATCAAATTTTCCAAAGTGAAAAGAAATTCTTATTCCTATAATACATTCACTTAAGTTATTATTTACACATTATTGACAAAAAGGAAAGAAAATATTCTTTCCCCCATGTTCTCCATTACCTGAACTCTCTGAGAAATCTTTCATTCTCTAATTTGGCGAGTTAGAGAGTTGGTTAAGGTAAACATTTTTTATCATGTTCCTTGAAATCTGACTAGGCATGATGAAAAAAAATCTATACCTCATATGGTTATCCTATTTGAATTATCATTAGAATATTTGGCATAAAATTCAAATTTAATCCTATTCCTTAAGACTCCCTCAGTTATCTAAAATTAGATTACATTGAATAAGTAACAATTATCCTAATAAGAAACCACATAATCATGAAAAGTGATTATATGATATATAAATTATGAAACCTTCCTTGATCTATGGAGCCTTAGTTTTATCGTAGGTTATTCCTATAAAACTTATATTTAAATATTTTATGATATATTGTTTAGATCCCATGGATTCCCAAAGCTTATCCCCTAGGGCATTCAAACTAAGTGTGCAATAAGGCCCTTTTTCGTGTACCATATTACACTGAGTCAGCCCGAAACATATTGTCAGATTTGTTACCCCTAGGTACATATATTCTACATCCAAATACACTTATAGTATCTAGAAAAGGATGTAATCATAGGAAACCATTCACTCTATAATTTTCCATAATTCCATGACATTTTTCTATATTTTTCCTTATCCTTATACATATCCTTAGTCTGTAAAGATATCACTAAGGTTTTATCATCCTAATTTATAAAGGATAACTAAAACTTCTCTCTGATACAAACTATAAGAACATAGTATTAATGTACATATATATCAAATCAGTTTTTTGAAATAAACAAAAATCTACAAAAACAGATGCCAGAAGACCGTATTAGTCAAGTTCCTTTGGAAACATGGGAACAATAACACTGGTACATAAGTGAGAAATATTATCTCCCACTCTATTTCTCTTGACTATAACCCTTATTTAAAACATCATACTTAATCCATATATTCCTAATTGAGGGAAGGAAGCATAATAAGGGGTCAGCTCAGATGCTTAATAAGGTGAAACAGGGATACATATAAGAAACAAATTAGCATATGAGTACGAGAATAAAATCAAAACATTTGAAGATCATACCCTGTATATCAAAGATCATAGAAATGAATCCTGGAATAAGTATTGATATTTTATAATACTTGAATTAAATTTAAATATACAATATAATCCATAAAATCATAACATAGGAATAAACCATGGAATTGTGGAAAACAAGTAAGTCTATAATATAATTTCCATAGTATCTAAGGCATACATTCCAAAAAAATATTAGTTGTATGGGTTTACTCCCCATACTATATTGGTAGTCAGGGTTTACTCCCATGACAATATTAGTAGCATGTTTTACTCCTCATACCATCTTTGTAGTCATGATTATCTCCCACGACCATCTTAATAGTCATGTTTCACTCCGCAAAAAATATTTTTTTATCTCAAGATATATAAATCATTTCCCAATGCATTAGAAGGATATATAAGTCCCACCCATATAATAATGCAATAATACATACATGTTCCAAAATATCATAAACAATCATATCATAACCCATTAAATGAAATGGTTGTCATAAAAATATAATCATATCTTAACCTTTGGAAAAGAGACAAGTTTCATAATCATTTCATCAATGCATAACACGTGAAAAAAAGATAGTTTCATAATCATATAACTTGTGATAGAGAAATATATATCATAAATATCACTCCATAAAACATAAACCATTCCTAGAGAGAATATGAATGGAAAAATTGAATCATTTCCCCAAAAAGGCATGAGTAACACCAACAGATGCTATATTAGAAGGGAAATAAATTTTAATTATATTTTAAAAACACTTCATAAAAAAATTATCCTTTCTCTTATGAAAAATGATGGATAAAATATAAAACCTTTTATAAACCATTTCCATTAAAATAATATTGAAAAATTATAAAGTATGCATCAAATACATTTTGAAAGCCTTTATTGTTTAATATCTTGTAGAGGGGCATAAAAAATTTAAAAAACCTTTTTTTAGAACTTATAAAAGATTCTTGATTTTTATAAAAAAATATTTGAAAAAATTTCAAAAAAAATTATATAAAATAAAACTTTTAAACATACAAAAGAATATTTAAAGAAATGATGGTGGGTAAATATGTACATACCGAATATTCATTTTGCACTGTAAAAATGTTAGAAAAGTTCCTTGATTGGAAAATGAAAATAAAGTTAAATTATTTAAAACCATTTGTGTTTAAAAGGAGAAGTAAGGGTAAAAATTTCATTTAAATATCGTAGGATAATAGTGTAATATCCTTGGAATCCATTTTAGAAACCATGGGTTTTAATAAATATAGATTTTTGACCAAAGAGAGAGGTATGGTAAAATTCTAATAATTTGTTTAATTATTTTAGGTGAAAAAGAGCGGAAAAATGGTACTAAAACATTAATACATCAATAAGAAATAGAGGATAAGAAAGTTCATAAGTTTTCTTAAATGAGATACTCCTCTTTATTTTTTTGAATATTTTCAGTTGAAATACTTCTCATGGTATTCAAGAAATATCATCACAAGAATCATATTATAGGTTTAACAAAAAATGGCTTATTTGATTTATGTTCTACACCATCTATTTATAAGAATATTCCTCTTATTATTCATCGCTACATGACATTAAAATGCATTATAGCCCAATTTATGAGGAAAAGGTGACTCGTGTGACAAGCATGAAATTCCTTACATGTCAACTATAAAAAGACTCATGTGATAAGAATGGTAATATCCTCTTAGTCCTTATTATATGAATCTAAAAAATAAAACATATTGGTCCTGGATGCATGAACATAAAAGTAACATCATCCAATCATTGAGACATGAACATAAATGGAACCACACATTTTTCTTTTCAAATGACCATAAAAGATACAATGTGTCCTATTAAGTGGAACCGAACAACATGTGTTATAATTACTTCCACAAGGATAAATCAAAATTCCCTCTCATGGGCCTAATACCAATTCTATAAAACATTCCACCACTTTGGATGGAAATGAAAATCATCTTATGGTGTAATATCCATTAATTTTACTGAACCAATTAATGGATTAGGATGGTCTCATGACCGGAAGTAAGGAATAAGGAATGGAAAACCCTAGTCTACAAGACCCACTTGTATCTCTGCTACTCCCATGTATTTTTAATGGGACTCCTCCTAATGTGTAATCCCCATCCATATACCTTAACCAATCATTGGGACAAGATAACCTCATAGACTAACATGAGGAAGAAATAATGGGTAGATCAATGCATAAGTCACTATATAAAAAATCCTAGCCACATGAAGTTAAACTATATATTATAATGCCCCTAAAATATGATATTAAATTTAATCTTACCCATAGTTAGGATCGTAGGATTCCATTAGTGAAAAACCCAAGATTCCCTATACAAAAAACATGAGATTAATTACATTAGATGGATCATATTTTTATCATGATACTTTCCCCACTATACTGAGGAACACATTCACATAAGGCTCGTTCATATCACTATTTCTCATTCGTATCTCCTTGTAAACACATTCATGTAAGACATGCACATCCATTTCTGGTACTTAAAAGCACTATTGTTGAAAAATTTCCTAAACCTCATTTCCTTCACTGCTCTTTAGTAGCAAATGGGATGCACACTCATGTAATCCCCACCCATACCTTCCCTACTCCTTAGTAGCACTGAGAAATAACATGTTTGAAGAATCCCCATTCATTCTCTCCCAAATCCCTTGTAACACATGGTTCTCCTACCTGGTGTAAGTCCTAATGATGAAATAATTATGTTATATCAACTATTGTCCCCCATGTTTAGTGTACCTGGGATCCATTGGTCTTTTTTTTACACCCATTATAATTGGTAATGGAAGGATTTATGTGTATTCCCCAAAAATGATTGAACTACATGACTTTAAAACAAAATTGTGCAAAATAAAAGTCACAAAACATAAAACTGAATAACAATTTCCTTTACACAATGAATTAAACTATTTCCACAACCTATGGAATGAGCATGGGATTCATTATATGATGAGTAAATGATGCATCATGTTATGAATGTGAGCTTCCTCATATCACGAGAATGAGATGAGCCCACCATTCTTTTGGAAACATTAGTGAGTAAAATCCATACTATCCCTTGTTGTTGCTCCATTTTCAATGCAAGAATCCTTATCACATGATATAGAAGTTAATGGAATGACACAATTACCTGAACATAAACTAGGATATAGAACTATGTGGGTTGTGATCCATGTATCCTAATATGGTATGTAGGATGCCTCTATGTGGTTTAATACCAATATCCCAACAATATTGTCCCCTATTCACTTGTAGTCAGTTGGATATTCCTTCCACATATCTAAATGCAAGAATCTAAATTCTATGTCACCTATAATTATGGAATCAACCACTCCAAAGCCCAATCATTTTTTTTGTATACCAAACTTCCCCCAGAAATCTAATGTCCCCGAAGATTTATGCTTTACCATATGATGATAACCTATGAACAATAAATTATTTTATGAGTGTATATAAGACTCATCCCTCCACTATACTTTAAATCTACGAGTATCTCCTACTAGATTTTAAACCCTAAGTTACCTTTCTTATATTTAAACATGTTCTTAACCTAGTACGTGACAAGCATATTAGGAAAAAGCCTCCACTATAATTTGAAAATACAATCTCCTTCAATTGGATTTTAACAAATGACCCCCTCCTAGTGCATCAGAATCCCAACCCTTGGTGATGATCCTAGGGAACCTTCGATGGCAAGAATAAAAAGAATATATGGTGAGAATATGTCCTCTTCACTCTCAACTAAGGTGATGATCCAAATATTCTATCTCATGTAATAAGAATTAGAGGCCTTATATGATGAGAATATATTCTTACCTGGTGTGATGAGAATAATATTACAAATGTAATGAGCCTAGGAAGATTTATGTGAAGAGAATGGATTGAATGGTATGATGAGCACAAGATTCTACACATGATGAATGTGAGTCACCTTGTGTGATGAGAACAATATGCTAGAGGTGACAAGCCTCATATTTCTTATACACTAAACATTAGTTACCTCCGGGAGATCACATGATACCTTTGGGTTTTCAATAGAGATTCCTTAGGTAATGAACATAATATTCCCTCATAACATCACATGAGGAATAATTTAATAGATTCTAGAAATAACCAATATCCTCATCAACTCTAACAGTAGGTTTCCCCCTTACCATGGAAGCAAGTAGAATAATTAACTAGAATCCAATAGAAGATGTTTTTGGGAACAAGATTCATGGAATTGTCTCATATCTAAAAGGATACCTAAAATTGGAAAAAATATAAGGATAAATCCATGGAAGAAGATATAACATCCCATTATCCTATTACAATCAAGAATCCACCATCATTAACCACAGAGGTGAAGTCTTACATCCTTTAGAAATTATGAATGAATGTTAATGAGGACATTGAACAGTATAATGAAGTAGATTCTTATGTGAACACATTCTATAGAGGAAGAATTATAAAATATAATGGTGAACTAATAATTAATATATTATATTTAAATAAGGACTAGATACACAATGTTAGGTTTCCCAAAATCATGGGAATCATGAGCGTGAATCCCATCCCCTTCAACAATAGGTGGATGAGTAACATTGGGTGTGTAAAGAACTAGAATTTATTTTTCCATACCAGAGTCACCATCATCATGGATCGTATAAGGGAAATTATCCTAATTACAAAACCTACATTTTGGGAGTATTTAACTAAAACACTCTGAGAATTTACTTCTCCTATAATGGTGAGGTAAGTAACATCCACTCTAGTTGTGAAAATCGCAATCGCCACCTAAGATTTATTAAAGAGGGATCCCATCACCCATAAATTCAACCAGCGTAGGGACTCTCAACATAAAAATTATAAAAATTTAATTTTATTTCTAATTTTTCTACACTGATCTTGGAATAATGAAGCTAGTTCTATGAGGAATCCTCCAATACTTCCCTATGAGATTTCACTTTAGAAGGATTCAATGTATTCTAGATCCATCAGCAATTCCCAGGGGGAAACATGCTTTTGTGGCTTTTGGAAACCTTTTCATTATTTTAATATAATAGTCTTTAGTGACTATTGAAACCCTCAACCCATTAATATCGTGAGATAAGGTTATATGGATCTTGGGTACCCATGCATCATTCCCCAGGTGAAAATGGATTCCATAGATCTTGGGTGATCATACCATAATAATGTGGTAGAATATCCTTCCATATATCATCAGATCCATTTAATCACATCATATATCGATATTATGTGGTGGAGAACCATTGATTGATTTATCATTGATGTACACAAGAAATAATATTTCTCTCACATGGATAGTTTAAGTGGACTTCAAGAAGACAACATTATATTGATTCCTATAATAGATAGAACCCCATTAGGATAAATCCCCCAGAGAAATCACCCTCGATGTTGAAGGCATTAAAATATCCTTAATCCATGATAAATTCCTCTTACATATCATATTTAGTATTCTATCATTTATATATTCCCTATAATCCCAACAACTACATAGGGAGGTGTCTTCATCTAACTGGGTTTGAGACCCCAAACATTGACCACAAGTGTTGGGTCATCTCTCCCTAATTTTAGTGCCATCACCAGCCATCATGGAGTCCATATCCATATGGAGAGAAAAATATGAGGTCTACCTTGTACTACCAACACTAACACCCTTGGAAAAGATCCACGTGATCTAGAAAAATTAACTCTTAGAGAAAAATCACACATATAATTTGGGAATTATAGGGGGACCTAAGCTAGGATCCTACATAGATCCTAATGAATCCCAAACCACTAGTATTTATAGGAAATGAAAATTCCTATACCATTTAAACCCATGAGGGTGGTCATCTAGACAAGTTGAGGGATCTCATTCTGAACGTTCCCACACTGGAATATTGTTAAATCCTGAGTCATCTCAGCCTGACAGCTTCCCAAATGGGTGAAATATATTTGAATAATGCCCTAATTTATCCTTTAATGGCTATAAAGAGCATATAATTATCCCAGATAAAATATTTTAAACTTTTTATAATCCATAGTGTTGTGTATAAAACCATAAAGGCACATACTTTATCCCTGATACATGATGTTAAAAAACGCATCATCCTTGGTAAGGCATATGAAAACCCATATCCTTAATACACCATAATTTTTGATTTATAACATAAATATACGGATAAAAAATATAAATATCTAGACTCCTATTGTCTTTATGTAATTATAAACCTAAAATAATAACTTAAAACAAGGATACAACAACATTATATAAAAACTCCACAACATTCTCTCAATGGGATAAGCTAGTGGTGAATATATAAAAGTGGTGATCTAAAAAGATTAGTGAGGGAATAATGAAAGTATAACATAAGTTAATTTAGTATATGTGAGTCAAGAGTCATTTAATGATAACATATATTGATGATAATCATACAATTGAGCATCAATGCATGGTATAAGATGATAACATCAAGGAAACATAAGGAATGTGTTAACAACATAAAACCTGACATTTCAATCATAAGTCAACGATAACTTCCATGAAATCATAACATAGAGTTATTTGGATAAACTCGCACACACCATACATGACATATCATGAGATAAAAATATTTCCCAATGTGTTGGAGGGATATATAATGTTAGGTAGACCCATAACATTAATATATTATATATGCATTATTGTGAAACATAGATCATAAAACATAAGAATAAATTTCATCATTTTTAATCCCACTATTATGGAGTGGGGTATTAAATAAAAGGAATTCAATAATAAATGAAGGAAATGTTCATCTAATTCAATACACTTGAATGTAAATGGGTATGTTTATTCACTATATAGATGTTTGACATGAAAAAATCATAGGATAATTTTAGCTGCATAACAAGTGTATATAAAAATTAATGAATGGGGTTAATGAGAGTGAAATACAGTCTCTCATTACATTGTAATCATAAGGGAGATAAAATGATGTGTAAAAACACATTAAAACATGAAAAATTAGAAATAAAAAGGCATACTAAAAAGAATTTACATCAAAGAAAAAGGAAGAGGAGGGATCCCGTATCTTGAGAGGGAACTTCTAAAATCTTTAGAAGTTCTTCTTATAAGATTGGGAACAACATAGTAGATATTTAGAGATGGATAGAGAGATTAAATTCATGATCAATTAGTTTTGATAGAATATGAGTGGGTTTTTTGTGTATTTATAGAAAAATATAGGGGAATTCTTTATTAATTTTTAAATGTAGTTTTTGGACCCTCTATGATAAAATAATCAAAACCACAAACCTTTAAGTGGTGTTTTCCCAGGATTTATACTAAATAGAATCATTTTTCAATATTTTAAATTCTAAGAACCAAAATAATAAAATTAACATCGTTGGTGATGTGGAAGTGAGTCATGTTCATAAATATTTTATTTTAAAACAATAAAATATAATATAGGGTTTTATAGGAATATGAAAAAATAATAAAAATTATTAAAAAATTAAAAAACACATTATTTGTAGGGGAAACACAATTATGGCAGTGGATTACCTTTATACTATTCATTAAATCACTTTTGGGCTATTATAATGTCATAATAAAAATTGTATATGTTTACTGTATTTAATGTTTACCCAAATATTTGATTGTCATATAATATTATTAAAAATTCACTATTGGATAATATTTGAACAATTTATTTCAAAACCAATATTTTTTAATCCAAATAATTTTCTAAATATGAGACTTATACTTTTAAATAAAAATTCTCATTTACTGAAAATACTGGTTTGTACGATAACAATAATTTTTAACCCCTAGATAAAATATGTTGGAATTAACTATATTATATTATATTTTTTTATAAATATTTTGTATAATAATATTATCTGAAAATAAAATTTATTTCAATTTTTTTGAATTTATCAAAATGTTTGTTTTAATTAAAACCATATATCCTCCAAAAATACAATTTTAGTTTCTTCATATCAAAGTATAATTTTCATAAACAAATTTAAAATTTTAATAATGAAAATGGTTTTACATAACAATAATTTTATTAAAATAGTAAATATAAAAATACCTACTATTGGGGTCTGGATACATAACCCCATATTACACCAGTGTTTTCCCTAAGGGTAAGGTGTGTGATGGAGGAGATTTCTTAGGGTGGTTTGATGAAAAAGGTTTGGTCCATGATATCGATAAGATTTAACTTCTCATAGAAATGATTAATTCACGTTTAAATTGTTTAATTTTAGATTTGGTTTGGGCAAGGGAAAATCACATTATTTCCATCTCTCTCAGAATCATTTATAAATGAGAATCATATGGTACAATAATAATTGAAAATTAAACTTTATTATAACCCTTAATATATAATAATATTATCTTACATTGTATAATGGATATATTATAAACGATTAAGATGATTAATGTTCTTTTAAATCAAACATGTCAATCAGTCCAAAATAACCAAAGTTGTTCATGTGTATTTTATAACTATAAAGAATTTAATAAATCAAGAATAATTTCATTTATAAATTTTTAGGTCATTAAATTATTCCCCACCTCAAAAATTTCAACATAGAAATTTATATTTTTACAATAGAAAAAATGAGGGTACTTCTATTTCATCACCTCTCCTGGTTCCAATATTCCTTCCCCAATCTTGTGGACCCACCATAACACTTTATCCGGGTGAGTTTTGTTGTTTCATATAACTTTATCTCTAGGATATAATATCTTTAATTGTTTCTCCTCGAATTAAAGTTCATTATACAAGGGTACCACTTATAGATTCATTATATTTGAGTAGTATGGTAAGCACTTCCCCAAGATGGATACATGAAATGCTTGATGTACCCAAGATATGTTATGTGGGAGTGATAGTTGATAGGACATAACTCTAACGTGATCAAATATCTCAAAGGGAAAAAAGTATCTAATACCAAATTTTCACTTCTTCCCAAACCTCATGACGTTCTTCCAAAATGATATACAAAATAAATGATTTTCTTTGACCTCAAACTCTATAATCTTTGATGATTGTATGCATAAACATTTTGTCAACTTTTTATGGATTTCATATGACATTTAATAGTTTGATCAATCTCTTCCATCTCTTGGATAATATCATACCCCATAAGCTTCCACACTCAAACTTCATCAAAGCATGTTGGATTTCTATACCTCTTCCCATATAGATCCTCATAAGGATCCATATGAATTATATAATCTAAACTGTGGTCATATAATAACTACAGTAGGGTAAGTTAATGATCCAAACATCCTTGTAAATCCATTGAACATGATCATAGTATATCCTCTAGAGTTTTAATGGTTCATTTCGACTAACTATCCATATGAGGGAAAAAGTAGTATTGAAACCCAATACTATATAAAATCATTGTTTAAGGATTCTACAGAACCTCAAGGTAAACCTTGGATCTAAATAATATACAATAGAGAGTGGAATTCCATGTAGTGTTACCAATTTTTATAAGAATATATTTTCTTATTGGTCAAGTGAGAAATCCTCTTTGATAGAGATCAAATGAACTATATTTTTAAGGATATCGACTACTTTATAGATGTCAATATTATCTTTAAATGTCCAGGGGAGTCCTATGATGTAATATTTGGTTATGTTTTTCCATTTTTATACAGGTATGAGAAATGCATTTATTATACCCTTATACTCTTATCATTCATCCTTGACTTTTTGACACAAAAAGAATCGAGGTAAAAAATCTAAATTCACCCTCTTCAAGTTATCCTATAATATGTTTTTCTTAAAATCTCTATATATCATGGTACTTCCTAGATTAATAGAAAATTTTGGGCTATACACATTATCCAGAATCTCCCTCATCAAATATAGTTTTTATGGGACACATATCTTACTTCCAATTCACATAACTCTATATTTAGAAAATTTAAACTCTTTAATTTCAATACATTTATTATAATTTCCTAAACATCTTTCTCAGACTCTATGATCTTCTCAAGAATGGATGGTTGAGTAGTTATTTGAGAAAGGTAGGATGAAAATCCATTTATGATTCTCATCTCCATCCTTTTAATGTCCAAGAATACTATATAACTTTACGTCCTCTTCATGGATAGGATTTTAGGATCCTTTCCACTTAGATAATTTTCTACATTGTTTTCCTTTGTAGGGTTGTAATGGATCGAAAAATCATAATCCTTGATCAACTTTAACCACCTTCATTGGTTAATATTGAGATCTTTTTTTATGAATATATAATTGAGTATTTTATAATCTCTATATATATATTTATCAAAACTATCTTCATATATATAATTTCACAAAATCTTCATCATGAATATCACAAAAAAAAAATTCTAGAACATGCACTTTATAGTTCTTCTCACGTATCTTTAATTAAAGGTGGCATTTGATATCACTTTTCCATCATTAATGATTATAAAATGAAAGAAATTTTTGGATGTATTGTTGTAGATCATAAATCCATCCCCACTAGTGGGAAATGTGAGCATAAGTTTAGTGATTAACATATTTTTGAAATCATTAAATCTATCCACACATTTTCCATTCTATAAATACTTCACCCCCTTACAAGATAGCTTGGTTATTGGGATTTAAAATCACGATAAGTTTCCCAAAAATCCAGGACACTACCCAGATAATCCAAGGAAACTGTAGATCATTATCAAATATCATTTCTTGGGCTATCCTCCAATTACCATTATGTTTTAAGGATCCAGAAATATCATTTTATTGGGGATAAAATGCCCCAATTATGTAACATTGTCCATCCCAAACTCATATTTACTATAATTCTCATATAAATTTTCATTTCTCAAGGACATTAGTACAAAGATTAAATTATCCTTATGTTCCTCTATATTTTTTTAGTATATTTGAATATATACTATATAGACTATAGAGAGACTATAGAGGAAATACCTAAATATATTATTTATTATTTTCATAACTATTTCTAGAGAATTAGCGAGTCTAACTGAAATCTATATGAACTCATAGTGATCATAATTTGTAGCAGAAAAAGACTTTGGGATATCATCCTTTTTCACCTTTTTTGATAATATCCCAACTGAAATTACACCTTGGATAAGTATTGTGATACACATATCTGATCGAATAGGTTATGAATCAGTAGTTGAGGATACTTGGTCTTTATTATGATCTTGTTTAGCTCATGATAATTAATATAGGGATTAATTGACCCATTCTTCTTCTTGATGAAGAGGACTATAACACTCCAAAGCGAAGAACTTGGGTGAATAAACCCTTTATCTAGATTCTCATACAACTTTTTCTTTATCTCATCAAATTTAAAAGTTATAATTCTATAGAGTCTTGGATATTGGTAAAAATCTAAATTTAATATCGATTGAGAACTCAACCTCCTAAATTATAGGAGGACTAGAAAATTTGTTGAAAATAATCAATATATACCCTTATAATGGGAATGTAATCAAGGATGGAATTTTATTTTCTTCTCAATCACTTGAGGTAGACACACTTCCTCAAAAGGAAATAATATATATTCTTGATATAATGATACCAAATGAGATTTATGATCCTCAATGAACCTGTATCAAATCTAAGGATGATTCACGATAAATAGTCTGATTTAATATTATGAGAAATTTATGTTGTATATATATAAGAAAATACAATTCATACATATAATTTCATTGAATTCTACTAAATGGATTATCATAAGGATCACAAGAAAATTCATCCCTGAAATATGGATCGGGGATGGGTTATTTACGTGGTATGACATAATTGACCCATTTTTTATCTTCAATGATGACTTGAAATCCATTTTTTAGGTGGGTTCTATGTAGTTAAACTAAACATGCATGATATTAAAGAATACATAGAACCTGAATCAAATAACATGTTTGATATCCAAGATTTAATAACTAGCTTACCTGTCACAACATCATTTTTGGGATCCACCTCAGTTAGGCCTTATAGTTCATTATCATAGGTTATCATTGAAATAACTTAGTTTAGTTCATTGAATCACATAGGGTTTTAATTCATTTTAGTTGAAACATTAAATAGAAGGATGAGGGTTGATCAGATCCTTCCTTTATTCCATCACATTTTTGTAATTCTCCCATCAGCATTTACTAACAAGTTTCCCTATGTAACATCCTGACCTGAACCACCAGGTCTGAGTCAGAAGGTCACTTATCCTCATGAACATATACAAATATTCATGAGGTTGTAAACTAGACAATAGGGTCAAAATTAGAAAATGGGGATGCTATACCCTCCTTATAATTTCATCGATAAGAATAATAATGAACAATAGAAAAACAATAAATAAATAGTTAGAGTAAAATATAGAAACAGATCAGTGACATAGATATAAAAAATATCCCAATGTGGAAAGATCATAATGAGTATAATAACATGTTAAGTATAATACAAGTAAATTAAAAAAAAATATGAGTTACTCTAGTGCTTGTCCCAGTTCGCTCCAGCTCCATTATCCAAAGCTCAACCACCCACCGTATGGCCCTTTCCATTTTCCGGATCTTTGGTCAAAAAATCTACCAGTGCACCAAAATTAATTAGTATGGTATGAGTACAAGAATCATTTGGACACCACCAATATATCATCACTATAAGTTAATGATATAAAATATATTGTATATCATGAAATAAGTAAATTCGTAGTAAACATACATGTACTGAGTCATCGTGTGTAGACCAATCCCCCAAGAACCCTAGCCCAACATGATTTAGATCATTACAAGAATGGATTTTTAGAAGTCACATACCTCTATAAAGGTAACCAAGTTCACTCCACCAAGATTGTGGTTGTTATAGGAACATCACATGTTCTTCCATGTTTAAACCTCACCCACTAATTTAGTGGTTGTAACTGAAACAGTGGGCATTCCATCTGATAGATACCTATACCACTTAACATTTAAATCATGCACAACCCAATTCTGTAGGAATCCATGTCCAGTATCTTCTAGAAATCCATTATGATTTAAACTCTACAGGGGTAGCCACATCTTCCTTTAAGGACATCTAGATTGCGTAATGTTGGGAAACTAGCCATTGATGCTTTCCCCTCTACAGGGGTAGACACATCCACTTTTGAGGACATTTGAAATTCCTAACTCCCAAAATCAAGGATCCACCTATGTATCTCAGTTTCTTCTAGATATCCATAATGTTTTACCGTATATAGAGGTATCCATGTTATCCATTATAGATGTTAGGAATATCTCTGGTTGGATAACTACATACAAAAAACCTCAAGGCTCCACCTGAGTATCTCAGTACCAGTATCACAATTCCACAGGCTATGTAATACACAAAAAATATATGTCATATAAAGGAATGGAAAGTATAACCAATATCAAATTCAAGATAATCACACAGAAATGCTTAAGATGATGACTACTCAAACACCCTCATGCATCTCAGAACAATCTTGGGTTAGTCCAATATAAACATCATATCTTGATAACATCATATATACAAGGCCCATAATGGAAAGTAACCTCCTACCTCAAAGTAATTGATGTCCACTAATGGCCCAAAGGACTTTATTTTTTATTTATTTTGATAGTCCACCATTGAAGGGGTGAGGTGGAACCCTTACAAGGCCCATAGGCAGAAGTATTACATGGCTGTTCAACTAGGCTTTCTCATGCATGTGCAGGATTGTTCTGATGGCAGGTGCCATACCCTATCATTCTTGAAATCTCTTTAGCTTATGCTATGGTGAAATCTCCTTGATCATCCATTTAGCTTCTGCTATGGTGAAAGATCTTTTCTCAGCCCCCAGAATATTTTTGAATTATAATTCTATGCTAGGACATTCACTCACTAAAATATCCTTATGAATAATTAAATTTTTATTTTTTCTTAAAAATTCTAATTTTCTAATTATCTCTTGATAATTTTTAATAAATAATCTTTTTATAATTATCTTGGATATATTATCCTAAGTTATCCTTTGTATATATCTTTTAATTATTTACTATAAATTATCCTCTATAAATTTTTTTGATAATTTATCACAAATTATCATTTATAAATATATTTTGATAATAAATTATTCATTATAATTATCTGTTGATAATTTTTAATACACTAACATTTTTATAATTAACAATGATAATTTTAATATACTATCTATTTATAAACATACAATTATCATTTGATAATTTTAATAATTATCCATTGATAATTCAAATTAATTATCATCTAGAAATTTTTCTAAATTATCCTTTGATAAATCCATGTGATTATCATTTTGAAAATTTTATTCTATAAATTATCTATTGATAATCTAGAAATAGTCACTTGATAATTTTAATAACTATCCTTGTGTAATCTTGAAATTATCTTTTGATAATTTTATCAATTATCCTTTGACAATATCAAAATTATTGTTTAATAATTTTAATAATTATTCTTCGATAATCCTTCAATTATCATTTGAAAATTATAAAAAATTATCCCTTGATAATTCCATTAACTTATATTTGATAACTTCACAAAATTATATTTTGATAATTTTAATAGATTTTTCTATGAATTAACTGATCTTTTTTATCATTTGATTAAAAATATTACAATTATCCTTTATAATTTCTTGGTGATTTTATTTTGATAATATTTTTAAATTATCCAATATATTTATCTTTAGATAAGACTTTACAAATATTTTAAAAATTTTCATTGTTATTATTTAATAAATTCATATAATTATCTTTTTTAATATAGCGTAATTATCATTTGATAATTTTTTTAAATTATCCTTATATAATTTAGGATTTATTATTCTATAAATCAAAAATTTATTTCAAAATTGGGTAGGAGAAAAGAATTGAAAAATAAAACAATTATAATAAAAATAAACTAGAATACTCATATGTGTAGTGCCCACTAAAATAATGAGACACAGTTGTGATCCCTATCTTCTTAATGGAGATTATTCAATCCCATCATAGGGTGTTCGAGGATATCTTGGAATAAAAAAGATGAATGACACTGAAATACAAGTGCTTTGGGAATTTAGAACCTAAAATGGAGAATTTGGATCCACTATTTAAAAAAAATTAAACTGAGATTCAACCAAAAATTAATGGCAGAGTATTTTATTTCTCCTTAATAAGATATTGTAACAGAAATAGATCAAAATAGAACTAAAAAAGAAGGTTTTGAAATCATCAGTGTACACCAATAATGTTTTGGGCATTAAAGAAGATGAAATTTAATTAATTTTTTTAATTAACTATGATAATATAATAAAAATATAAAATAACATAACCTTATGAGCAATATAACCAAACATCTGATGCTCATAAATGTTATGTCCCACTAAATATAAAACCCACACCATAGACCTAACAATTATCTCATAATTTTCACACAACACACCATTTGGAAGATATTTAATTATTTTCAGAAGAATAATATTATAAAAATATTAAATAAGTTATCATCGTGTACGATGCTACAAAATATGTGGCACACACAAATGTTATATCACGCATATAATAAACCCATCACTCTAGACCTAAGTGTGGTATCATATTTCTTATATGACACACTATTTGGGAGAGATTCAATTATTTTGAAAAAATTGTTCACACATAATATGTTATATTTAATAATTTTATTCCATCTACATAGAGGCTCTACGGGCCTCATAATCTCACACTAACTCAGTGGATTAATTTAAAAGTATTCAATAGAATATTTCCAGATGTTAATCAGGATTTTAACCTTACACAAAGCCTTTAAATATTCTCTTAAGACATTATGATTGAAAAATTACCCTTTCACATAAAAATAATTGTAAATTATTATCAATGAGGGGGTTTATTAACTTTAATTTTTTTTGGATTTTAAAATTACCCCACATATATTGAATTATCATCCCCATGAAGTATCTCTAGCTATCTTGATTGAATAATGTATGCCACTAAGTTCAAACATTAGACTCTAGCTCTCACATCTACTCTAGGATCCATCCAAGTTGCTATAGAATATTTGGACTAGTGATATCATCTTTCTTCATAGAACATTCCTTCTCTAGTACATAATATTGACTAGATGGCCCCCAAATATGCATCAGTTTCCAACTCAACATCCTCATAGTATATATCATGAAAAAGTACATACATGTACCTCAAAAGCTGAGAAACATAGAACACATCATGCATGTATAAATAACATTAAGGAATTTTTAGATGGTATTCTTTTATACCTACCCATTTATTGATCTCAAAAGGACTAAAAAACATGGTTCTAGATTTCTATTCTCTCTTAGAAATCAGTGCCCAAACCAAGGAGTCACTCATAAGAAAACATTTAACACCCATTTCAAACTAAAATGGTCTCCACCTATAGTTGATATATAATCTCTGACTTATTTGAGCAATGATGAACCTCTTATGAATTAATTACACACTCTTAGAGGTTTCCTGGTCTAATTTGGGCTGAATAATTTCTACCTCACTCGACTGATGCCATCAAGGTAGTGAACAACATAGCCACCCAAAAAGAGACTCTTAGGGTGCTAAGGCTAGTTGATCATGAAACTCTCCACCGATGTCAATGATTCAATCCCAACACATATCTTATAATAGGTGTATAGTACAGTTAGACTACCCATATTTCAGAGGATGGAATGGTGTTCCCAATCATAGAAGAGTCACTTATGAATCTCTCACTAATGGAAGTACTAATTTCTACTCTCTCCAATGTTAGGGATCCACATTTTCATTAAATGACATATCAAAGAAAGGTATGTTATGTAAACATTACTCCAATGGTAAGTCAGGTCCATCCAAAACTCATAGATATAAAAAAACTAGTATTAAACAAGTCAGAAGATCAAAAAGATGTCTTTAAGACCATACATTGTACAACAACAAATTTCTTATCACCATATATTTGTGATTGATCCACTGTATAGACATGTCCTTACTCAGATGTATGGACCTATATCGGACTATCCACAGTCCTCGACATCTGGGACTACAATTGTGGACCCTAACTAGATCCCTAGTCCCCTTATCATGTCTTAGTCGTCCACAGAATCCCATCCTCCTGGAATCAGAATTTTTTTAAATGTTTCCAATATTTCCACATTATTGGTACTGATTTTGTGGTGATCATGAAAACATCTGATAATTCCCAACCTCCTCATAGTTGGAGCACTAAAGGACTCTTTCTGTCACAAGATGTGATTTCCAGACCTTGATATGCCATTTCTTTCTACCACCACTCTGATGTGAAACCTCACCCTTTCTCATCCTTCATATAAAAGTATCATTGGAAGTTGCATTGAAAACTTGGAAGATACCTCAAACTCGACCCCATTATGTTTTTTCTTGTCCATTATGGCCTTTCAATGTATCTATATGAATAGTTTATCTTGGGAAGCAAGTATTGTTAAACTCTGATGAATTTCCATGAGTTCAGGTGTACAATATGGATTCAGTGTACACAGAATGAACTCTTCAATGAAAATATTATAGCCCATGACCCACACTCTCAGATCAGGGGTTGAAATATATTACTTTATATTCCCAGCTTTGATGCATATAATTGTGAAAAAAATATAAAATAAAAAACATAAAAAATAAAAAGTGAAGCTTGGATCACATGAATTCTGGAGGTCCTTGTAGGTATATAGTTTTATAGAATTTGGAAAAAATCCATCAAAAACCACTCACATGAATTTAAATGGGAATTTCTACCACTTAACAAAGATGTTCTTTTTCATGTTAATAAATCACCATCATATATATGAAGTCACTTTTAGACATAACCCATTCAACACCATTATTTAAAACCTAGGTATATGGAAGCATAATAAGGGAGATCTCAGATTCTCAATAAGGTTAAACATAAGCATTTTCAGTTGAATGTCATCTATGAAAATAAGAGTTCATAATGTTATGATGAGAAAATCCCAGTTCATGAGGAAATCATAAAATAAATCATACCCATCAATACCAGGATCATAAAATATGATAACATAGGAATGGAAAGATTCATTAGAATCAATAACAAAGAGCCAAGTGATTTCAATATCAATCCTAAAAAATTATACAAAACTATAAAAAGTAATTAAAACCCTTTTTGGTAACTTATAGAATCAAATTCAAAAAAACCCTTTCAATTAGAATAACTATAAGGCTGAATTGCAACATTATCATTACTCAATGTATCAGAGTGTTATATGAGTTCACCTATTATTTAAGGTATTACAGGCGTACCTGCCTCTATATGAGAAACCCCATGTTAATATGTAACATGATTTCCCAGAACTATCTAGTCCTCTCGAGCTAAGATATAATGGTCTTACCCATAAATATTTGGGGAACCCATTGTTAAGATGTAATTGTATTACTTGGTGCTCTCTAGGGTACCCCATTGTGTAATATATCCATGAACTAAAACCTGAATAAATCTCATATAATGACTCATTATTCCTCTAAAAACTTATTCAACCCATGAAAATTGATTAGTATCATGTCAATCTCTTGGAACACAAATAACCCATGGAAATCAAACATGTTCTATATCAATCTCATTGAAACATGGTCATCCCATATAAAAGAAACTGATTCCATAACAATCTCATTGACACATGATAAACCCATGGAAAATAAATGCAATCAATAATAATCTCTATAAAATATGATTAAACCATGGAAATGAAATGGGTTCCATAATATTATCTTTGAAAAAATAATAATCCATTAAAATAAATAATGAGGATAGAATAAACAAAAAATATCCCCACTAGATGATTGGTAAAAACAAGGGTTTTTGAGATTGATGTATGAAAATTATAAAAAAATATCATGAAACACATTCTTGAGGATAATAATCTTTAAACATTTAATGTTTCCCATACCACATTGAAATGTTTAAATCATAATACCCATGAAGATATAACATTTAGGAAAATATTAAATAATTTTATAATAAATAAATTCAAGACATGATATGTTATATATAAGTATATACACAAAATAAAATTAATTATGTTCATATTAATAAATAAGTCTAAGTGGAATTTAAATTGAGACGAAACCCCTTACAACAATGGTAACTTCTTGAATTAGATGACACAAAAGAAATAGTCATAAAATGAAACAGTTAAATACAATGAATATAAAATAATTCATCATAAAATATTTCAAAAGGATAATTATATACAACACACAAAATAAGTAACTAGTGAATATGATATTAATCTCATAGATGTAAAAAGTGAGATAAAAATCCCTTACTACTTGAGTAAGTTTTGAACCCTGAGATCTATTAAAGAACAAAATCAATTTAAACTATTAATATTATGATATAAATAAATTCCTGATATAAAATTTAACAGGTTATTAGATAGACCATATAAAATTAATTGGGTTTATAATAACAAATATGTCTCAATGGAATGTAAATTGAGACAAAACCCCTTACAAATGTGGTAACATCTAAATCAGAATACCCAAAAGTAATAATCATAAAATTAAACACATAAATACCATGAGTATAAAATAATTAATGATAAAATATTTCAAAATTTATAGTATATATAATGAAAAAAGTAATTATGAGATGAATCTGACATTTAACCCACAGATGTAAAAAGTGAGATGAAAATCCCTTACCTTGAGTCTGATTCTTCATGTTTTTCCAATATATTCCTGAATAATAAACTTATCATAATTATTTTCTTTAATTATAACCTTTTAAAAGTTTATTATTACTTTTATTTCACTTATAAACATGTTATATATAATTTATTGATCAATTAAGTTTAATTTAGATGTTTTGATCATATTCGGATTATGTGTAAGAAATGAATTTGAGAGAAGAACTATGGTCAATGAGTTAAATATTTAAAAAACTATATAATAATAATACTGACAAAATTATAAATTTTTTACATAAATTATACTTCTAAAATTTAATAGGAAATATGGTTATGAAAAATGAAGCAATGTTACGATCATGAAGATGGTAGACCATATGTACGCATGAGTAACATTCCCATTTTTCAATGATCATTGTGGAAAGATGGTAAGAAACATTTATCTCTATAGAATGAAAATTATATAATAAATAAAATATTATATGATTATTTATAATCATATATATCATTATTGTGATGTGGGGATGAAAAAGTAAGTATCACACTGCTTTTAGGATACAATAGTTCACTCGTCCATGAACGATGTTATCAATTTATCAGTGTGTAAAATAGAAAGGAAAAAATGATATTTTATATGAAAAAATATATAATTATTTAATTAATATCATAAATATTTAATTTATATCAATTTTTTTTAAACTGATCCTTAATACATTCCATGTAAAGTGTGAATGAATCACACCACTTTGAGGAGGTGATAGTCCACACGTCCACAAACGATGTTATCGTATTCCTAAAAAATGAAAATTATAAAGAAATGAGTTATAAAATAATTCAAATAATATAAATATATCATAAATACCTTATAAAAACATTATTTCCATCATAATTAAAAACCATAGAAGGTGGTAAATGAAAAAATAACGACATCGTTTTATGATACGGTAGTCCTCTATACACAAGAATGATGATTTCATTACCCATTTGATTGAATTTTGTGTTAGTGTTGGTATAAAAAATAACATAAAAAATAAAATTGTTTTTATTTTATTATATAATCATGATATAAAAATAATTTTAGTTGTGGATAAAGAAATAAAATTAAAGTTCTCACTGAAGAATGTTTCCTCATCTCTAGGTAACACCATTTGGTTTCCACCAAAGGGATTCCTCAGTTTTATTTATTAACAATTTGAGGATTATATGATTATAGGAGGGATTTTGGGAATTTATTTGGTCAGTTATTGGGAAATTCCAAAGGCTTGAGATGTGTAAAGAAGAGAGTAGAGTGAATACCATTTTATTCTAGAGGAGGAGTGACATTCTTGTAATTACAGAAGGCTAATAAATATTGGGAGGTATCCCTTTCCTAATATACTTCAAAAAATAAAAAATAATGTACTTTAGTATATTTATAGAAGATTAAAATCCACGCCACACAAAATAAGTTATTTTGTAAACATTTTATTCATTAAATCATAAGTTTCTCTATCTTTTCTATTTTGGTTTTAATTTTTATAACTTGTTTTATATTCTATTTAATTCATCAATTAAGACTAAATTAAAGTAAAAATTATTATAAAATTTATAATCACAGATTTTAATTATTAAAACCAAATTATAAAAAAAAAATTCCATTTTTGTTTTAAATTAAATTTAAAAGAAGCGCATGTAACGTGTAAAAATAATGTTTTAACCCTAACCGAGCGAAGAATTTTTATTATTATTTAGTGGTCAATTTGTTCATTATAAAAGATTAATTGGTAAATTAATGGAAAATATATTATATTTATTAAAATTAAAAAAAATTACAAAAGATAAAGTTTTTTTTTGGTAATTTTAAGTCATTTAATAAAATATAATTTATTAAAAAACAACATTAATGTTAATTTTAACATTATATATTAAATTAAAAAAATTTGAATAAAATAATTGAATTGAAATATATTATGTTTATAGATGTATATCATGATATATTAATCTAAAAAAACAATGTAGCATAAAAATTCATTCAATTTACCATTTTTTTAATATTTCAAGTATCATATATTTTTTTAATTATTAATTAAATAATCCATGTGTTGGAATTTATTAAACATTTAATATTGTAATATCACCTGTAAAAATTAATTATAAAATATTATGAAATTTTTTTAACTTATATTGAAAAATAATATTTATAACTCAGCCTATATATTTTCTTTATATCCCAAAATATTTATAGGAAATAAAAGGATGAATGGCTTATTTTGGTCTTTTTCTTTTCTTAACTTATTATATGGGTCACTTTCAATGAATTATATTCACAATAAATCATATAAATTAAGAATAAGGTCACATGGTTTGATATATTTCCATAAAAGTGCCATTAGAAAAGTTTATAGGTCATTTCCCCCTTAATATTAATGTTAATCCAATATGTAAACTCATTTTACCATAATTTCTATAATTAATTTTAATTACCTTCAGAAATTATTTTGGTTAAAAATTAAGTTTACCATTATATAAATTATAAATTATTATGATTAAAAATATAGAATCTGTTTTTCTAAATTTATATAATAGTAGTGGAAGAATTTAATTTAAAATTAATCCTACATATGAGATGAAACAACAAGTTTTTAAAGAAAAAAATATTAAAAGTTTGGAATATTTTTATATCCAATTTCAATATGAAATTAATTATAATGAATTTAATTGGATTTAATTATGTAAAATAAATCTAACTATACTTTAAAATTAATTATAAATTTAATTTAACTCTATAAATTATTTTTAATAAAAACTAGTTTTCAATTTAAATCCATTTTTTACTATTCATCAAAACATTAAACTTCCTAGAAAGATACCAAAAAATCACCCAATGTAAATTTTTATATTTAGTTTCCAAAAAATAAGTTTATTTGGTAAAATAAAAAATATGAAACTATAAAAATTTATATTTAAAATAAAATTTCCATTAAAAGCAGGAAAACCCTCATTTTTGAAAAGTTCAACATTTTATGCTTAAAATTAGATTTATTCTTATTTCATCCCTATAGAAATTATTGGATGAATTGAAAACTATTTAATTTAATTTTTAATATAAATATTTAATTAATATTTTTTTTCTAATAGTGATTAATTTAATTCATTAAGATATGATTTCTTTGTGGTCATAAAAATATATTTTCATAAAAACACATTCACCACATTCAATTGGTTTTTATTTTGATTTCTAATTAATTAGTCACCTAAGGATTCATTATATAAACATGTGGAACCGATATTATTATAAAATATCAGGATTTTATTAGAATATCTTTTGAATATTTTCCATGTGAAAACTTCATAACTTGTTGATGGTTTCACCACATGCAACCACCGTTCGGTGGGTCGTAGTAGCATGAAATATTCCGATTCAACATTCTATACCAATGGTGTCTCAATGAGATTGAACAAATAATCAATGATGAATATCCAATAATTCATATTCTATGGTCCACAAGTTCCCTGAAGGGATATAGAATGTATAAGGTAGAAGTCTCTAGTGTGGTCAACCACATGCATTAGTGGCGGGACTCTTGGCTAGAATGGTCCTACTGAATGTACTACTATGGGAGGTTCAAAAACATGATCAGGATAATTCTCATCATATTTTGGTCCCTCAAAACATATATGAGGTTATATCTTCTGTAACATAAGGAAAATTAGGAACATAAAAATACCTAACCATTCTATGGGATCACAGAAAAGCTTCCCTAGGAGTATACACTCAACCCAATTTATACCCCTTATAACAATAACCATTGTCTTAATCCCCACATTTTAGTCAAAATTTTCATATATATAAAAACTAAAATAATTTCTAGTTTAACTAATTAAATCTAATAAGTATATATCACACATCAATTCAGTAGATATATCACACAAGGAAAATATCCCGAACAGATAGTAAAAACCAAATAATTTTATTAAAGAACTAATATGAAAAATAACAACAATTATATAAGTGGAATGTTAACTTAACTTCCTAGTCATGAAGAATGAACATATTTGAAATCACATAAAACACATATTAACATCATGTACATCACCTAAGGTAAATTCAATCATTAGTAATATAAAAACATAATTTCCGATTTATGGAAAATGGAATGTCCACTTATATAGTGGTGGTTAGGAACTGATATAGTTCCCCTACCCAAGTCCCAACCATCCTATATCTTTTCCATCTTGTTCCATCTAAAGGTAAATAGAATAAATTTTTTGGTTCATGATTCTTTGATACCATTTTAGTAATTTCTTGACAAAAACCACTATGTATGAGTTGGATGGTCACAATACCTCATGCATGCCTCCCCATATGCAAGAGGTTTCCAACTAGAATTGAGAGTCTAAAATCGATAGTGGGAAGAGTATACCATCTCTATCATGTCATCATGTAGGATAATAATTAATAATAACAAAATAATGAATAAATAATTAAAGTAAAATATGGAAACTAGTATGTAGCACTGATATAAAATATACCCCCAAGTGCAAAGACTCAATATAGTATAGTTAGTAGGTAAATACACAACATGTTAACAAAAAAAATCTTTGAAGTTCTCTAATTTCTATCATGTTCTACACCATATCCATTCTACACATCTCAAATATCCACCATATGCCCTTACCCTTCACTGAATCTTTGGGCATGAAATCTCCAAGCTAACTAAAACTCTCGAGTTGGGTGTGAGTACAAGACTCAGTTGGACACCACCAATGCCCCCATACCATAAGTTAACAATATAAGTAACTGTGTACATCATGAAATAATGATATGATCAATAAACATACATGTGTCAAGTCATTTTCCATGGAAAAAGCCTCCACGAACCCCATCACAACCTAGTTCATGTCATTACTGGTATGGATTTCAAGAAGTAATGTACCTCTATAAGTTAATGTAATTCACCCCACCAGCTGATGGTTTTCATAAGAATATCACATGTTCTTCCATGTAAAAATATCACCCCAACCTTTCAGTGGTTCTAATAGCAATGCTACATGTTTTTTCAGGTCAATACATGACCTTCTTAACCTTATAGTCACCCACAACCCATGTCCTTCAAAATCTATGTCCTATATTTTATAGGAAGCCACTAGGATTTTCTCCCTATCGAGGTAGCCACACATTACTTTAAGGATGCTAGAACTACATTAGGTTGTGTATCCAACCACCGATGCATTACCCTCTAAAGGGGTATCCACTCCCACCATTAATAATTTTAGAACATCATAACTCCATACCTCAGGGCTCCACCTCTGTATGTCAGTTCGTTCTAGGTATCCACTATACTTTCTCATCTAGAGGGGATTCCACATACACCTTTAAGGATGTTAGGACTACATGATGTTGTGTAACTGCATGCACCCTACCTTAAGTCTCCACAAAAGTATCTTGGTATATGTAGCACAATTCACAAGCGATGAAACCCACAAACAATATATGTCATAGAAAGGAATGATAATTCACACCAAGATCAATGTCAGGACAATTACACATAAACAAGTTATCCTATGGCTACTGACACACCAACATACATCTCAGAGAAAGGATTAGTTAGTCCAACATAAACATCACATCATGATAACATCATATATATAAGTCCTGTAATAGTATGGAACCTCCAATTTCAAAGTCTTCAATGTCAATAGTAAGACTAAACCACTCTATCTAGTTAAAAAGTTGTTGTGTATTCCTCAAAAGTCAAGAACAACACCTCGTAGGAAATATTATTATAGTTTCTAACATGTTAATTCTCATGGTTCACAAAATCCCCAACAACTAAAACCAATTATTTTATTTCAAAGGGAAATAAAATTTCACATGCAATAATGATTTCTCTTTACAAAATGATTTCTGAATTATTATTCAAGACCATCACACGCGCTCACTAAAATATCATTAAGAATAATTATCATTTAATTATTTCTCATAAATGATAGTTTTATAATTATCTATTGATAATTTATTATAAATTATCCTTTTATAATTATCTCTAATAATTTATCCAAAATTATCGTTTCAAATTATTTTTTTGAGGATTTATTATAATTTATCCTATATAATTATATTTGATTTTTTTTCCTAAATTATATTTTATAATTATATTCTAATAATAAATTATCATTTATAATTATATTTTGATAATTTATGATAAAATTTAAATTTTTTAATTATCCTTGATAAATTTAATAATTAATCGTTTGATAAAATCAAAAGAAATATTTAATAATTTTAATGATTATACCTTCAAAATTAAAAGTATTTATCAACTTCGAATTATTTTAAATTATACCTCGACAATTCCATGTAATTATCCATTGATAATTTTATTATATAAATTACCAATTTATAATGTATAAATTATCAATTGATAATTTTAATAATTATAGTTTGGTAATCTTGAAGTTATCATTTAATAGTTTTAAAAATTTACCTTTGATAATCTCAAAATTGTCATTTTATAATTTTATTAATTATCCTTTGATAATATCTCAATTATAATTTAAAAATTTCAATAAATTTCCTATTGATAATTTTTTGAAATTATCATTGAAAATCTAACAAAAATATCTTTTTATAATTTTAATAGATTATTCATTGAATTTACCCGTCTCTCTATCATTTGACCGAAAAAATTAAAATTATCCTAGACAATTACACTATTATTATCTTTATAAAATATTTGTGATAATTTTCTTTAGATACTCCTTTACCAATCTTCCAAGAATTTTCATAATTATCTTTTAATAACTTATTAAAATTATTATTGTAATTTTAGTGCAATTATCATTTGATAAATTTTATAAATTATCCACAGATAATTTAGTTTTTACCATTTTGTAAATCAACCCTTTATTTCATAATTATGGTGTAGAAAATAATATGAAAAATAAAAAAAATAAAAAACTAAAACACACAGGTGTGTATCACCCATCAGAAGTTGACACGATTTCAACCAAACGTTTCTCAAAATATATTATTTTATCCTATGATAGGGTGTTCATGGATCAATTATAATCAAATAAATAAAATAAATATAATGATTATTGCTTCATTAATTTAAAACCTAACAGCACAAAATTTTAAACCACTATTTTAAACAATCAATTTAATCCATGATTCAACTAAATATTAGTGGTAAAGTCATTAATTTCTTCTCATTAAGACTTTTTAATTGAAATAGATTGAAATGGTGATGTAAAAAATGTTTTACAATCACCAATTTACACCATTAAAGGTTTGATCATTGAAGGAGATGGAATATAATTAAAAATGAATTTAATTTATTACAATTATATAATAAAAATATAAAATATCATAACATGACGAGTGATTTGACCAAACTCTAGATGCACATAAAATTTATTACTATCCAAGGGTAAACCCCAATTCCCAGAACAAACGGTGGTTTCAAATTTCTCATAATTTTTTTTCAGAGTTATTAAATTATTTTTAGAAAACCAATATAATAAAAATATTAAATTATTTTCTATCTTCCATGATGTTACCAAACGCGCGAAATGAAAATATATTATATTGATTCTAGGGTAAACCCATTATCTCAGACCTAATATTGTTCTAAGATTTCTCATATGACTCACTATTTGGAATATGTTCAGTTATTTTGGAAAAAATAACATGCTCATAATATATTATATTTAAGATTTTTATTTTATTTGTGATGAGGCTCTATGAGCCTCTGAATCTTCCACTAACTCAGTGCCTGAATCCGAAAATATTTGGTATAATATTCCAAGATGTTAATTGTGATTTTAACCTTACATAAAGCCTTTAAATAATATATTAAGATATTTTTATTGAAAAGTTAAAATTTCACATTAAAATAAAAAAAAATTATTTTCAATTTGGGTTTTTATTATCTTTAAAAATTTAGGATATTACACCCTTACTACCTGAACATAAAATATTTCTTTTTCCCCAAGAGTAAATTTCTATTTTTCTTAATCCAATAGTTTTGACATGTTTGGTATTATACTCTCTTTCCATCATAATATTTCTCCACCACACCGGCAGAATTAAAATTCATTCTTCACTTCCTATCTCCTAACCCATAAGATTCGTGAAATTTAGTGATTTTTTTTACTTTGAGGGCACAAGAGTTAATTTTCTCAAAGATATAAAATTATCTAATCACCATATTATTTAATAGATTTATCCTTACCCCACTAAATAATTAGTTAAATTTTCTTTAGGGGTCAATGATAATTTCAGAGGTATATTGTGAAATTCTTTTGATGTTCTGCTCATATGACCCGATTGATTTATCATACTTCTACTTGAGACCAATAAAATATCTCTACATTTTATGTTGTATAATTAGAGGAAAATAATTTTCAAAAAAAAATTTTATGGAATATTTCAACTCTATTAGTTTTATTCCTATTTAGGCTTCAATTTTTTATCAATGTGCACCATTGATAAGCTTCTTCCTCCCTAAAATAAACAACCAGAATAACATTTTCTTTCTCTAAGAATTTGAGGATGGAGAATATATTTTAAATGGATTTGATCCATTTTTACATGATTAAGTGATAAGAATATCCACTAAAATATGGAGGCCTTTATCACATAAAGGTGTCAATTTAACCATACTAGTTCTTAGGGTTATTTATTTGGTCCTCATTATTCAATTTTGTATTCAAAATGTGAGTTAATTGAGAAAGTATAATCATGAAGTTCCCAATTCCTTCTCCCATTTGGTTGGGAATATTATTTTGATAGTCATCACATTACCCCTATCATTGGTTGTTGACTGAGTTACTCATATTTCCAACCATTTTCTAGAATAAAGGGAAAATTAGGGATGAGAGTTTCCAAACTATTGAACATATAAAATGTAAAATATGGAAATTGAAGGTATAACTAATAAATTACATTCATTACAAAACTTTTTAATTCCTAGGTTTCAATATAGTTTATCAATGGTTTATTTACTGACATAAAAATTTTATAAGAATTTTTTCCCTTCATAATGGTTTATAAAGAGATATTGACTTCACCAAAAAATATACCATTGGAGTGTCTAAAAAGGATTGAATAAAATCCTTTTTTTCATGCACTAGGTGATTATGGAGTAAATTCCCTATATTTTCTTTTTTAGGGTTGTTTCCCCAAGGTAAAACTCTGAGGGAGCCACTTCCACTGGTAATATCCCCATATGGATTTTATTTCTTAGAAACCATTTACTCTATTCTTTACCATAATTTAGATATATTTTTATATGTTTTGACTAATTTCTATGCCTTTCACTAATTTTTTATAATCCCAATCCCTAAAAATAACTAGACATGCCTCTTATACAAACTATGAAAACCCATAAACTTAATATAAATTAATTCATGTTTTATTATATAAAAATAAAAAAAATTGAAATATAGAGACTCATAATGTATGGTTAATTAGATACAATAAATAATATCTTAAAAAAGGGATAAAACATCATTAAAAAAAACTTCACAACATGCCCTTAAAATCCATTGATCTTATAATGCTGCATTGGATTATTCAGGGACATGCATTAGAAACGGGTGAGCTACAAATCCCAGTATGGAAATAATCAAATAATAACATAAGGTAAATTAGTATATGTGTGTTAAATTGAATGAAATTATGACATATAATGGTGATAATCATATTCATATACATTAAATCATGGTATAAGTTGAAAACATCAAGGAAACATAAGGAATGTGACAAGAACATAAAACATGAAATCATAAGATTAAGTCAACGATAATTGATAAGAAGTCATAACTGAGTGTTCTTTGGATAACATTTTATAAACTAGACATATAATTTCATGAGACGAAAACATTACCAAATTCATTGGAGAGATATATAATTCCCTACCCACCCATCACATTAATATAATGTACATGCATTATTTTCCAACAAATATTATTTGATAGAGAAACACATATTACCACTTTTAATCCATATATTAAGGAGTGTGGGGTTAAAAACATGGAAGTAACCAATAAATTAAAGATAATTACTTCTAGGTTAATACCTCTGTGTATAATGTGGATGGGAATTCACTATATAGATGTTTGTTATTAAAAAATCATAGGATAATCTCAACAGCATAATAGATGCACATAATGAATCATGGAAGGGTTTAATAGAGTGAATGGTGGTATATAATTACTTGGAAATAATAATAATAGAAATGGTATGTGTAAGGGAAATTAAAATATGAACAATTAAAGGTCCAATATATTAGTGTAAATAAATTACTTGTAATAAAAAGTAAGAGAATATGATCCCATACGTTGATAAAGAACTTGTAAATGGTTGGGAGGAGATTCATAGGAGAATAAAATCACCTGGTGAGGTATTTAATGAGATATAGGGAGAGTAAATTCATTCTTAATTTTTTTAGTGAAGAGGAGTGGGAGGTTAGGTGGATATTTATAGAAAAAGAGAGGGGGATTCATTATTAATTTATAAAATTTTGTTTTTGAGTCTTTATGATTTCATAATAAAAAACAAATACCATAACATGGTTCTCAATCATGGTTTCTAATAAAGAGAAGAAGGTTACAATATTTTATAAGTCATGTGAATGAACAGCTTAATATAATATAATCTACAATGTGGTAGTGAGTCATGTTCATAAATAATTTATTTTAAAACATCAAAATATAATATAGGTTTTGGAGGATTCATTAAAGAATTATCAAATTAATTAAATAACTTCAAAACACATTATTTTAATGGGGAGAAATATTTTTTTTCATTAATTCCATTTATACTCTTTATTACATGATTTTGGGATACAATGATTTCATAATACATACAATAATTAATTTTTAACCATTAATTTTATTGTGTCATAAAATATAGAAAAATTCATCATTGGAAATATTCAATGTTTTTATTTCAAAAATACAATTTATTTTATCAAATAAATATCAAAATATGATAATTTACACTTTTAAATCAAAATTCTCATTTATTGAAATAATTGTTTTTATGATAATTACACATTTTTACCCTTATAAATATTATATTAGAATTCACTAAATTAAATTATCTTTTTTATATAAATAATATTTAATATGAATATTATATGAAATTAAGATTTATTTCAAAATTATTATATTTATCTTTAATAAAAAACATACATTTTCCAAAAATAGAATTTTTGTTTCTTCAAATGAAACCCTAATTTTCATCACCTCATATAAAACTATAGTAATGAAAAAGGATATATATAATTATTATTAAATTTAAAAGTAAAATATAAAAATTCATACTACAAGGGTTTAGATACATAAACCCTTATTACCCCTGCATACACCCTCAGAGTAAGGTGTACGATGGTGGGGATTTATGGTGTGGTTTAGCGAACATTGTTTGGGATGTGATATCAAAAATCTTGAACTTATCCGATAAATGGGTTTGTTCATGATTCAGTTGTTGAATTTCATGGTGGTTTCAGTCAAGGTAAAATCCATGTTATTCTTTCCACATCATAATTTTGATGAATGGGTTTCATAGGGTACAATAATACTGGTCGAGCCTATCTCTCCATCCATCTTTGAAAATTAATCTTTATCATAACCCTAAGTATATACTAATCATATCAATCACTCTATAAGGACTATATTATTGATTGTTAAGATGATTAATGGAAATTTAGATCAAACAGTCTAAATCGGCCCAAAATAACCAAAGTAGTACATTGATTTTCTACAACTATAATAAATTTAATTAATCAAAATATATTTTCATTTATAATTTTTTGGGTCATTACACTGGGTGGATTAAGTTAAAAGGAACATCCATCATCCCTAATACATGGAATTAAATTGCATAATATCTTTGGTCCACCATGGATAACCTTAAAAGGAACACCCTTCATCATTACTGCACTATGTTAAAGTGTGCATTAACCATGGTCTAGTATACATGACCTTAAAAGGAAAATCCATCATTCATTCTACCTGATATTAAACTATAACATCCTTGGTCATGTATGAATGAACAAAAAAAGGCACATCCTTTATACATGTTTCATGATGTTAAACATTTCAACAACCCTGGGCTTACATACAATATCATAAATGGTACATCCTTTATCCCTACTACATGACTTTGAACATTGAGACATCCTTGATCTTGTGTGCACAACCAAAAATGAACTTTCATCGACCCAACTACAAGATGTTAAACTGTGCAGCATAGTTATTATTATGGGGACAACCTTGAAGGGCACATACTTCATCTAGTATGGATTACATTAAATTGTGATAAATCCTTATTTCTGCATGCTCAAGCTTAAAAGAAATATGATTCATACCTACTACATGATGTTTAATTGCACATCATATCTAGTCCTATATGAATGAATTTAAAAGGAACATCAATCATTACCACTATATGATGTTAAATTGTTCCACACCCTTGGTTCCACATTCATGACCTTAAATAAAGAATACTTTATCCATACTTCACAATGTTAAACCATGCAACATACATGGTCCAACGTGAATTACCTTAAATTTCACATACATCATCACTGTTGAATGATGTTAAAATGTGCCACATATTTGGTATTATAACCAAAACATTGAAACACACAAACATTTTAATGTTTACAAGATTTTAAAATATAAAACATTCTTGGTCAGGCAATCATGAAATTTAAAGGTACATCCTTCACCCCTAGTGCATGATGTTAAACTATGAAAAATCCTGGGTAATACATACATGACATTAGATGACATATCCTTTATTCCTACATCATGATATTAAACTGTGTAACATCTTTGGTCCTATATATCTACCCATAAAAGGAACATGTATTGTCTTTATTGATTGACATTAAAATATTAATAACCCCTTGTCCTATATGAATGACATTATGTGGAACATATATTGTCCCCGCCACATGATGTTAAACTATATATCATCCTTGGTACTACATTTATAACCATAAAAGATACATCTTCAATCATTGTGGAATAGTATTGATCTGTGTAACATCCTTTATCCTATTCACATGACCTTAAAGGGTTCTTAATGTGGAATGACCAAAATGAACTTAAAATATAGAGTCTTTTTGGATTACATATATCCACTCAATACAAAATAATGGGATTTCTATCCCCTTATATCTCTTAGGGTCGACATTTACACTAGATAGAATTCACACTAGCCTACAACTCCCCCTATATCGATCTCCTCATGAAATACTTAATATGTAATGGTGTATCTCATGAATTATAGAGCACATCATGATTCATCTCCTTATATTATACAGACACTGTGGATCCTTATTTTTGGATCAAAACCATATTTTGTATCTAAATGTGATCACCTATAGTGTAGGAACATGGTTAAATTCACCTTCTAGCCATCCAGGGAATGCATCCTAGAAGAAAAATCCACAATTTTGAATGCAATACTCTGTGGTGGTGACACATTTCCAAATATTCCAACATCATATTCTAGATTCATGTACCAAAAGAACCGTCAATACAATGGTTTATTATTGGAACATGCATTTCAAACTAGGTTATTTGTCATCCTCATCCCATCCAACCCTTTGTCATTTTTTTTACACATTAGGGTTTTAATTTCTTTAATTTTTCACTCCCCACTACTCAAGAGGAATTACAATATAACTGGTGTTGTGGTTTTTTGAATCCTTGAACATTTTTAATAGGAAGATAAGTCTTTTGTAATTGGGTTTGACCATTTTCATCAACTTTGATGGGTCCCCTCATGGATATTGACACAAAATTCCAAGCCCACTAATTCCCTTAATTTCTCTGTAATCTCATGTGATACATGGAATTTCACATTTTACCTTATTTCCTATAGTAAGGATGACTCAAATGGGCTTTGGATTCTTTCTTTGTTGTGAATTTCCTTGATCATAAAGGATCAATGAGAGTGGGAGGGGGTGAATCAGTGATCAATTTTATTTTATAAGAAATGGTCCTGACATGGTAAAGAATCATTTTATAACCTCAATAACATTATAGAGTTTTGATCCACCCAAATATAAATATAAATCTTACCTTTCATATACAACAAATATAAAGGCAGAATATAACACAATATTTTCAAGGTTTAGTATAAAAATATACTCCATTCTATGTTAGTTATCCCCACAAATAAGGATTCTTTTCATAATTTCTTCATTGAATATAAAGGCACAAACAAAAATTGGTTATACAACCCAATAATCTTTCCTCCAACTAACCCTATATCTACCACATCAATAATCTCTTTTTACACATATTTTAATACCGCCTACTACCTTATCTATATCCACTTTCTTTTCAACTAGTTATACCCCCATCCATAATCCTTTTTAATAACTCTACCCCAGATACATGCTCTATATTGTTCTTTTATGATCCACTATAGAATGATATTATCTCTCTCCATAATCATGTTGGATCGCCTTTAACCATGTACAATCTTGATGATCTTCAAAAACTATATTAATAGTTAGGATTCCCTAAAACATACTCCTGATCATAAGATGATTTTGATAATCTCCAACTCATATTTTCTAGTACATGAATGAAAAACATCTTTAACAGTGTTCGTCTGATCAAATTCTATCTTGTATGCCATCATCCTAATGGGTATCCACATGATTGGTCTATGTTTGTTGCTCCTCAACACACTGTGGTTGAGTATGATATTCTCTATTCAAAGAATATTTTTTTTGAGTAATCCATAAAATGTTTCTCTACGTGATAAAGAATGTTTCATCTGATGTGCCTCCTACTTTGACTGATGAAACTTTAACTATTGGAACCCTTCTTCAATCAAGTAGAATCTATGACCTAAAACTCACACACTAACTTCTATTCATTCGATGATTCTGGATCCTATGAAAATTCTTCTCTATATGATGAGTCTTCTTTAATTGATTAGGAACTCAATTTTTAACTCACACCCTGCTTCATCTTAGACCAATGGAACTCAATCTGGTGGGAAAGTTTTAATAAAATTAGAACTTTATTGAAAACTCCTAGGAAAAATTATTATTCACTTCCAATATTCCACTAGATAACAATTTTTTAACAATCAATTCCGTATCATTTTTGTTAAGGACATTATATAGTTTATGTGAATATTTTTAGAACTCCTATATCCTATTAATTCCAATCAATTTACTACATTAGGAATTCTCCAAACAATGGTACACCTACAAAATTTTCCAACCTATAAGATCAGAAAATTTCTTCATCTGATAGAACATTATTTGATTTCACTTTTTTTAACCTTCATCTGATGAGATCAAAATATATATATCTGATGATTTCTCGAAGAGAATATCTATTGGAAATTTATATATCATCAGTTATATCCATCCAATAGCCTTCATACTACATTCAAAATTTTTATATTTCATATAGATATTCACCAATACAACCCAATTTCTTCTCAAACTTTTTATTACCTTCTCTATTTGGATAACATTCATATTTTTCCATCCAATGCCAGCGGAAAATATTTATCTATTGGATATTTCAGGTGTCTGACTGATTTTACTTTAATGATTGTAGATTTATAGATTTTTCATTCCAGTTATCTACATGGGTTTAATTTGGCTGATTGCATAGGAAAAACATCCTTCATCTTGTCATATGATAGACATCCATATGATGTAGCTTCAACTATCAGAGCGTCATAGATCACTCTCCCCATAGATTCACCTCAAAAATTATAATATATAACTCTATTTGATAATAAAATCTCTAAATCCTCTGTCTAATAAAGACTTCTCCATCTATTCCATTTGATAAGAACTTCTCCAAATCCTCCATCTAATCATTCTATATCAAGACATTATTACTCAATAATTTTTAAGGATTCTACATCATAGATATATCTGTACGTAACCACTTCTTCAAAATTAATAACTATAAATATCATCTAATAACATTAAAATATTCTATACGATCACATTGTTTTGAACATCCAACAGTATTATTCAACTTCATACAGATAGGCTATCCAATAACTCCACCTTTAACTTTGTACAGCTGGTTAAACATGAACTTATCTCATATTTTACTTATTTCCCTTCATAAAAATGTGTACAAAGACGGATTGTATATTTATTTCCTACATGATGTTACAAAAAATAATAATAGTATAACATAATCTATCTTAGTAAAGAAGGATTCCTAACATAGTTAAGTATACTTTCATACATTATATAAGGAAGGTTTCTCACATTACTCTAATAACACCTCTTCCTTAAAAATTCTCCAACTATCTTAAGAAATTGTATCTTAAAACACATATTGATATATTGATAAAATTTTAAACAACTCTCATTGTTATAAAAATATCCCCTTTTGTGTTTGTTATCAATATATACTTAAAACATAAAACATTATTGATGTCAATATGTGTTCTCAATACTTTCTCCCTATATTATTTTTTCAATTTTTTACATCCCTATGTTATTTCTGCTTACTATTGATAATAAAATGAAAATGTAACATAAGGATAACCACATATCATCTTTATTCATCTTATAATTTTGAATTCTTTTTTCAAGATAAAAATAATATCTCAAGAGTTTCATTAGAAAGAGAAATTAACTAAAAAACTATTTTTCTATATTAGAAAAACCATGTTAGAAAACAAGAGTGTAATAAAATTGTGATCAATTTTATCAATAATTTTTTAGTTAATACTTTCCTCATTATTGTTCCAACATAATTATATTAGGGGATATCTGAGTATGTTTGTTTTGGAAAAGCCTCACCTTCATCTTTCATCCCCCATAAGGGTATCACCCCATTACTTATCATGAAGATATAAAGGTTCAATGATGGACATCTATTCTTACTATGAAAATTCTACAACACAAACAAAACATCATTACCTATTATATTTAAATTACATTCTTGTTATTATAAATAAAAAGAATATTTAGAATTAAGAGGAACCTAAATGTTCATTATAAGTAACATTTAGACTAAGAGAATTAAAACAATCTATATTTCTTTTTCTTATTCTTATATTTAGTAAAGTATGTACTTATTCCTAAAGATCGGTCTTCATAGATTTTGTAAAGGATTTATTTTCATTTATAGAACCCTTAGATGAAGTAATCAACTTATCTTTATCTGGTGTAACTTATTTGTTACTTTTAGTTTGTACCATCTTCTTCATGCGTTTTTTGGCCCGAAAAGATAGTTATAAAATATTTAGTAAAATTTTAAAATTTATCATACCATTTTCATTTTTATAAATCTTTAGAATAACATATGTTAGAAATATATTATTAATATTGTTTATATCACCAGAATATTTTTTTTCACCTTTTCATTATTAGAATTTTGTGCTTCCTCTATATTTTCTGCTATAGCCATTTCATCTTTCCAAATAACTAAGTACCCCTTATTTCCCAGTCTAAATTTCAAAACATGATCAAATTTATTTATATTTTGTCCCGGATCAACACTATTAATCCTTTATTTTTATTTGTCGGAGAATTAAGGTTCTTCAACTTTTGAACTCTATTTTCTATCTCACAAAAATTTATTGAAAACTTTTTTCTTGTATCCTCATTATAGATCCTCCATTATTCATACAACTTTATTTTTAGATATATGCTATACCAACTTAATTATTATTTGTGCCTGAAAACTCATCAATACTAGTAGAGACCTCTAAATATTGGTCTTTCCGAATAATAATAATACCCCATTGAATATCATTTTTGTTGTTTCTTCAAAAAAAATTGGGAAACTTTATTCAGGGAGATACATTCATAATAATTTACACTGATTCTTAATAAAATACGATTTCTAAAAAATCAAAATCGTGAACCTGAATTTATAAAAAAAGTTAATGTAAATTGATATTTTTTAGGTAAAGAAATGTTATTTTTCAATAAAACATTCTTTTCCCCATATTGAGAAGATTCATTATTAAAATGAATAGCTTTAGTAAAGTATTATATGATCTTTATGGAAACAATTTTTTATTTAACAAAAATTTAATTTGTTCCTAATAATTTATCCTCTTTATCTTACAATATTTCCTTAATAACAGTTACCATTTTTTAAATTCATCAAGATTTATCCTATTCTAATTACTTTCCTAAACAGGTATTGTTTCAACTTTACCAATATTATCCTTTTTAATTGATGTTTTTATAACATTTTAGTTTATTTTCAATCTAGTCCACCTTCATTTTAATATCTCTAATCACATCATAGGTTATCTCTTTATTTTTTTGATATCCTTACCATTCTAAAAAGTCATTTTATTAACTTCATTTTTTAACTTATTCATTTACATTGTTACTTGTGGATGTTTCCTCAGATTATCTTCTAAGTTTTCTTTAAGAACACACTTATGTTTTATTCTCTATTCACTTCCATCATCACATTATCATAATGAAATTAATCTTCATAAATGAGATAATAATTTAACATTAAAATATGATACATTTCTAGATGAATAATCAACCATATCTATTTTACTCAAAAAATATTTCATCTTGTTTCTAAGAAGCTTTTTCTAATGTATAAACTAGTTTAGTATTTAAGACATCCTATCTTATTCATCAAAATAAGAATATTCATACTTATTCTTATGGAAATATCTTTTAAAATGATAATTTTCATTAAAATTCTAGCATTTAACAGAAAAATTACTAGTTCCTAGATATTTTCCAATTTTTATTTTTCAAAATTAAGAGAAATTATTTTTTTGAAGTATTTATCTTCTTCCACTTCCTATGAGTCACTTTATTGTTCTTCATATTATTTATCTATAATATTCATTTTGAAAAGATATTAAATGTATATTTATTACTTACAATTATTATTCAATACCATATCTATTATCATATTATATTATAAGAAAATATTCAAAACATCATCTAGATAAAAATATTATTGATATTCTAATGTTGACACTTTGGTATCAAATATATCTGAAAAACTTCTTATCTATTTTTTATTGATACTGTAATCTTTCATATTCTTACCAAAACCATTATTATTGTTGAAAATATCGTCTCATATTTGAAATTATTCATGAATAATTTTTTTATCAGATATATTAACATCTTCATTCGCACTTCTTCATATGTTTAGATTCAATTCATTAACGTTCTTATTCCTATTATAACTACATCTACACCTATCCCTCATTTTTTATCTATTTCAAACCCCATAATATTTGTATAAAAATTCTCCTCTGGATCCATCAACATGGAATTATTATATTTTCCATCATCTTCCAAATTTATTCTATCAACATATTTTATAATAACTTCATCAATGGGAAGAAATCCCATAATTACATCATCTCTATCATTAAGGAAAATAGATAGAAGATAAGATTGGAAGTTTCGTAACATGTTAATAATATATTTAATAATCTATAAATTTTTTTTAGTATGTTCCACTCAAATAAAAATCTTAACCAAACATTTTGTATGCAAAAAATATCAAGAGAGGCCGACACACAATATTTTTATGTTTTATTTCAAATATGTACTCCTTTCCCTTTTGATTATCCCCCAACAAAATGGGTTATTTTACTAAATTACTTTAGTAATATAAATTTATAAGAAGGAATTGGCTTTATAACCTAGTAATAATTCATCTAGATGAACCTAGTTCCACCCCTAGTAAATAAATCTTATTACACAGTTGGTTATACTGTATTCTGTTGAAACTGCATCTACTTTCTTCAATGATAGTTATTCCCCCAACCAAAATCCTTTTTAGAAACCAGTTTAATGCCCCATCTATAATATCTTCACTATTTTTTTATCAACTGTAGAAATATATTCTATTTACCCATAATAAAGTTGGATCACCTTTACCCACGTACAATCATCAAGATCATAAAAAAATATCTTAATAGTTAGTTGTAATTGAATCTTTCTACAGATCTTAAGATGCAATGGATAATATAAAAATCAAATTTTATTGAAACTATCAAGAAAACTTCCTTAGCAGCATTTTTCTGATCGAGCTCCATCAAGGGAACCCTCTCTTCGATGGGTCTTTATATGATTAGGCTCTGTATGATGCTCTTAAACACACTTCACTTTACTCTGACATGATATCCTTAATAAAGATCCATGTGATGAATGTATCCAATGCTTCTATATCTAAGATATAATGTTTGGTATGATCAACCTCTTTCTTCAATGATCAAACTTGATCCAATGAAACTCTTCTTCAATCATGCAAGAAATCCTATAAAAAACTCACACATTGTTTCTTCTTAATACGAGGATTCTTAGTCTGCTAAAAATTTTAATTCATCCAATGAAACTCAGTCCAATGAATATATTTTTAACAAGTAATAACTAAATTATAAACTATCACTATATTTAACCTTAGATGGATGGAACTCAGTCCGACACACTTACTTCAATGAAGTAAGAACATTATTGGAAACTCACAACACAAAATCTTTGACACTTCCACTATTTAGAATGTGAATAGTGTTTAATTCAGTCATACCATACGAAAACCCAATTTATATAGACACATATATAGAAGTTTTGGTGGGAAGTCATATTTATTTTTCCTTTCAATGAAAATTTTAATTTTAAATCTTCCCACTCATATCAATATCATGAGAATGATTATCAAACATTCTAGAACAATGAAGACATTAACAACCATCCTAAAAAATTCTTAATTTTTCAAGATAATAAAAATTTAATGATCAGATAAATATCTTCATTTCTTAATTCTTTACATAGTTTATATTGTACTCATTATCACTCCTCTATTTTGTGTACATATATTAATTTACTTTATTAGGACTTCTCTGTATGATGGTATAATTTTAATATTCTAGAATAAATGAAGTCACAAACGATCAACATACAATTGAACTTCATTCCATTTCCATTTGTAGAAAAGAAGCATCCCATGAGAACTTTATATCTATGCTTTATGGTCTCTCATAGATAATATCCAATGGAACTTTATCGATCATCAGTTTTTTTTGTCTTGTAGCCTTCATAATGATCTCTAATTGAAGATACTTCATACACCTCTTTATCTAGTGTAACATAAGTCCATCTAAAACATTATATGACCTTCTCCTCTTAGAGAACCTAAGAAGTTTTCATCTTGATTTGAGTAGAGAATATCTATCCATTGGATCTTTCAAGTGTATGACTAGTGATACATTAACCATTTCAACTCCCTTGACATCTCTCTCTGGTGCTCTATATGGGTTTCCATTAGTTGAAAGAAAATAAAAGTTGTACTCCATCTGATCATATGATTCTTTTCCATCCAAGGTCACTTCAACCATTTTAGATTCATATCTCACTCTCCATAAGTCCACAATATAACCTTATAACTCATACATATTTTCGATATGAACTTATTTACTTCCTCTACTTGATAATAAATTCTACGACTCTACTTTATGATAATAACTTCTCTAAATCATTCATCCAATCATGCAGCATATTGGATTTGTAAATCAACCATTGTATCAATTCTACTAGGGATAAATCATTATACAACAATTTATTCAAACTTCATAACTCGAATGTTCATCAGATAACGTGAGACTAGTTTGTTCGATCAAATTTTTTTAGTCCTTTAGATCAAATTATTCAACATTATACAAAAATTACATATAATAACTCCATATTGATCTTCGTACCACATTCTGATCATGGAATTCACTCACTATTTACTTCTTCCCCTTTTAACTGACAACAGTTTGTAAAAATTCATAAAATCATGACTGGGATCATGATTTCCATTACGATGATAGAAACTTAAAGAACGACATATCATTTTATGAATTTGTATGGGGAGTTTCCTATCATAGTTTAGTAAACATTCATACACTCTACAAGGGAGGCTTCTCACATGACTCCAAAAAAATATCCTCTCAAACTTCTCCCACATTCTTAAGTAACATTCTCTTTAAACACGTATTTATATATTCACAAAAAATGAAACTAAATTCACATTGGAACAATAGGTTGTTTCCGTTACCATGATTGAGTTTTATTATCATCAGAGGAAAGAGTAACCAATTCCCTCACTATAATATTTCAAATATAATGGCCAGGGTTTGAGTCCCAAGGCCTCAAAATGGGAACCGTGATCTTGATAAAAATATATTAAAAGGAACATATTTGGTTTTGAGGGCATGATCTTAAATGGATATTTATTAGGTCAAATAAATAAGACCATAAACTACATAGATCCCTTGTCTTGGTCACATGATGATAAACTATATGAAATCCATCCTTATTTTACAAAATTAAACTATACATACAATGTCCATTATACGTGATGTTAAACTTCATGGACCCCATCCTCATTGTATGATGATAAATTGTATGCCCAACATCCTTTTCACAAGATGTTAAATATATTTATCTTCATCCTAATAATATAATGATAAACTATAATATCAATATCCTCTATTAATGAAATTAAAATTGCATGGACATTTCCCATATCATGATGTAAAAACTACATGATGAGTTACCCTTTGTCTGAGTCCGTGATGGTATTCCACCAACACTGTTTAAATCTAGTTTGACACCCATTAATTTACCATATCTTATAATGGGTCTTCCTCCATTTAGATTTTTATTATCCTACATGCCAAAATGGAATCCTCTGTACTGATAGAACATGGAAAAAATTGGATCACCTCCTATTTAGGGAACAAAATTTGAAGGACTTTTGGTGATAGGTGAAGGTTCCTGTGTTCTGAAGAAGGTAAAATGTCGATCTGAAACAGGTATTCCCTAACCTTGATTGTGCGGTTGTTGGTACTGTATTTCAAAGACACGGTCTATAGTATTACCCAATACACTTTTACCAACATTATGGTTCATATATCCAAAAGAATTATTTAATTTATTTCCAAATTTATCTCTCTCAGTGGATTTTTGATAACCTTAGTATTAACCCTTTTCATATACACACATGTTCAATAAAAATTTAATTCTCATTAGAACATTCCCAATACGACTACTATTTTCCCTTATTGTTCACTCTCTTGTAGAATAGGATGTATCCCACTACTTCTTATTTCCCACAACATGAATGAATCAAATGATATTGAAAATCATGGGGGATTCTCCCCAAATCAATTGAAATGCATAAAAATTCCCAAGTATGACACCCCTTTGGTTAAAGCATCATGAGCATAAAATATCCTTAATATATTCTGAAGATTATTATCTATCATTAAGCTTCTTTTTTTTACATCATCTATATCATTTTTACTAACTTTTATGCTAGATGAAGTTTCCCAAAACACCTCATGGTGTAATATTCTTGACCTTAAATTAGTATAAACCACATAGTCTAAGAATAATGACATTAAAATTTATGTGTGACATATTGGAGACAGTTGTGTGGAACAAGGACTCTCCTACACCCCTGTTAACATTGAATTTACATTAGACATTTTTTCACATGATCCCATTCATTTTTACTTTGGTCTATTTTTCACAAGCTTAAAAGTCTTGCCTTTCCTTGTCTAATCAATACAAAATTATACTATGTGTGATGGTCCAATACCCATGAACTTAAACTGATAGAACCCTCCCCAGTAAAATTTGTGTGACCTTAAGACACATCCCCCAATGCTCTGAATACAGTTAACCAAAACTTCCCCATTAAAGATGCATTAATTCCCATGAATTTGAAAACCCACAATGGGAATATTGAGAAACTTTTAGGCCACTGCTCACTAAGTCACCCTTCCATGGAATGGAAAAAAGTTAAAGATTAAAGTAAAAATAAAAAATATTGTATGGTTGGTTCATCATTAAACCCTAGAAAAATTCCAACTATCCACTCTAAACTCACCAATTTTTGTGAATTTATATATTAGATCTTTCCCCATGTATTCCCCTTCCTGAGGTAATCCACGATTCACTAGAGTCTCAAACACACATTAGGTTTTTCTATGCACTCTACATTTCAAGAGTTACCTATGACTATTGGTCAAATTTATAAAACCATAATGTCTAGAAAACCTTCCCCACATACCAACCAACGTCATTAAATTTCATGTCCACCATAATTTATTTAGGACATTAAAACAACATGGAAACCTCCTAATCAGAGAACTCTAAACTATATGATGCATTGGCCCTCACCTAAGAGTTCCTCCTCCTTCACTGTCGGTTATCTATCTCATAACCTTCCAAAAATATGCATGGATTGATTCCCATATCTTGGGTTTGTGGTGATTTCTAAATCTTCTATTTTGGGACCAACTATGAATATTTAAATTTTAATGGGAATTCAATCATCCTGAACCTAACTTAGTAAAAAATAATCTTCTATTGGATTTCTTTATCTCATAGGTAATTGAAGTGACTCCCCTATCAATATATAAACTTTGACCTAATCTATACCAATATTCCATAGAAATGTTCCCGAACAAGTGATGCAAAGATTCTGAGATCAACTAACTCTACCCAAACATCCCCCCATCTTCACCTTCAAACTTTGGGTCTCCCATGAATTGGATCCTCACAATCCTCTAGGTACTAGTACTATCCCTTTTTGTGATGGTTCATGGCCTAAATTGGCTTACCTCCCACTTAGGGAACATTTCCTAAATAACTTATGAGAAAATAGTGATTATCTTGTTTTTTAAATGGACAACAGTCAATTCGAAATAGTCTTTCCCCATCATTGATGGTGTGGTATTGGAGCCTTCATTTATAAAATGTGGTAATCACTCACCCTTTACCCATTTTACATTCATATTTTGTAATCTAGCTCCTATTATTCATGATTTACTTCTATCACTCCCCTTCTATTCAAGTAAAATTCAGTACTCTCAATGTTATCCCATTAGTGAACCTACATGCATTAATGAATCAATTTTTTCATGTGGGAATTCCCCCAATCAACCTCTCATTTAAAAGTATGGTATTGATGGTCAAAGTATCATTATAACCCCAGCCTATCTAACCGTATTTCACAATCTCAACTGGTGTGATTAGTCATATTCTACTTCTTATATCCCATACTAAGTAGGGATCACAGGGTCTTATGACTTTTATTGTATTTCATTTACATAGGACTGAGTTACTACATGTTTACAGATAAGGATCCCCTTATATCCTAATTTCGTAACAATGAACTACATCATACTCACATTCCATGAATCATGACCTTAAACTGTGTTAACCTTTTATATATGGGATACCTATCCCAATAATGTTCTTATTGGGAATCTTTCACCCCTTTATTCACATTAGGTTTTCTATGATCTAATATGATATAAAGTTTTAAATCCTTGGTCCAAGATCATTGAACATAAATTTACAACACAAAAAAATTTGTGACTCTTTTTTATGTAAATTACATATCCCCTTTGTTCATTCTTGTTTGGGGATGATAAAATGAAAGGTTCATATACCCATCCCAGGGATGAAAACTCTGCAACACTTCAATTAATTTCCTAAGAGGATACCCCCTTCTTGTAGTGGTGCATGTATCTTACCAAGTCCACGTCTAGAATCATGTATGGCTTGATTCCTTGTAAATGAGATATATAGGGATTCCCAAATATCTAATACTAGTCTCAGCCTTAATCCCTCATTGACCTATCCTCCCAATGGAACCAGAAGCTCCTTTTCTTAGTTTCAAAAATTCCTTAAGCATTAGGAAAATTCCATAGTCATGTTGGAATGGTCTAAGATATGTCATTAAAATGGTGTCTAATTTTTTGTCCAAGAATCACGAGTTTATACTTTCTGCACCTCATTCTATAATTTTTTTATGGAACTGGTCCTCTCCAATACTAACTTTGCATCAACTCCATATTACAAAATTGTTCTTTATGAACCACCACTTTGGTCCAAGATCCATAGCCGTAACCAAGTTGAAACTCTCTACAGTCAGGGAATCATGACCATAAACTAATATACTCCCCTTTAGTCAAAGAATCATGACTTTAAACTATACACATCACATCTCATTGAAATTTATCCCAGCCTCTATTCACCAAAATTTCATGTCATTATTAATGCCACATGGTATCCATATTTAAGGTATTTTTCCTTATAGCATGATATTAAATGGTTTACCTTCACTTAGTCCATAAATAATGACCTTAAATTGTGTGAACATCCTATATTTGGGATGAAATATCTTAGAAACAATACTTTTATGTCTCCTTTAATCCTTCTATTTACAATTGGTTTTATCATCTATATCTGGATAAATAGTTTAAATGCCAAGGTATTACAATAAAAACCATAAATTATAAGACACTTGTATTGATAAAACAATGTAGACTAGCCTAGGACCCACATAGATCCTTCTATTTACATCAATTTTGTTTCTTCTCTACCAGAAAAATTTTCTCACCCCCTCATGGTCTAAGATGCATGCCCAAAAAATTGAATCACCCCACTAGTAAATGTTCTATGACGACAAACTCTATAATCTTATATTTTATACACACTCAATATAAAATAACCTAGTTAAGAGGAAAAAATATCCATCAGGTTAAAAAACCATATAGGTAATCCATTGTAAAATTCAGACTTTTGTGCGGTAAGTCACCCCCATGACTAGAGAAAAGTAAAAGAAAAAATGGGAATGGTATGAATCCCAAGAGTCTCATTATTAAGCCTCAATGAAATACCACATATTCTTTTTGAACCCATGAGTCCATGAAAAGTATGTATCCATCCATTCACTCCTTTTATCCCGTTTTTCCTAGATGCATGACTTTAAACTATGTATTATTTCATCTTCTTCGCCTGACGTTAAACTAAAAGATTAATACCCTCAACATATGATTTTAAAATGCATATCCGACATCCTTACCACATGAACCTAATCTATATGGTATGTCTACATCTTATGAAATTAATTTTCATCATATCTTTTTCCTCAGTCGAGAGGGAATCTCAAGTATCATATTGACCTTTAGACTCCTTCCACCTTTGTTATTTGTCATCTACCACACCTCATATAGAACTATATGTATATTTATTTCTATTAAATGAGATAAAAATTGATTCTTAGAACACTTATCTCGAACCCAAACACAAATTATTCCCCACACGTGAAAATTTTTCATTGGAATTTGGCCCAAAGAACATACATTCACATTAAGTTCTTTATTGATAACTATAAAAATTGTCTCACCTCATCCATGGTTATTGTCCCACAACCCTAAATAGAATACCTATTTAGTTTTGATTGTATAAACTTAAATATATCACCTCTGAAAAATATATAGGACTTGGAACTCTAGAAAACCCTCCTCACATAATTACCAATAGATGTTAAAATAACTATTTCAAATCCTCACAATATGTCCTTAAACTATATGATAAATTCTTTTTATACATGATGATAAACATCATGGTAAATTACTAATCCCATTAATTATAATTTATTGATACATCAGACCTCGTATGAGTGGGATACCTCCTTTAGTTTCAATCACCTACTGTGCCACCTTAGAACTATGTCTAGCATGATTTCCTTTCTAATTGGATATGCAGAGAATCCCATATATCACAATATAACCCTAGATGTAGTCATTATTTCCATTGGAATCTCACTATCATCACTTTTTATTGATGACCTAAGAACTTCAATTAGGTTCCTAACTTTCCCTTTACAACCATGATAATTCTACCCATAGGATAAAGGTTTGACCCCTTGCTTATGCTGATGCACGACTTCAATGTGCTCAAATTAAATTATGTGTAACTCATAGAGTGTTTAACTCCACTTAAGAATCCCTATAATTCACATTCACACTTGGAAACTTATTTTATTGGGATCCCCATTACCCACGATAACCTAATAGTCTCCCATTATGGACATGAAACATGACTAAAATAGTCTCTCCTCTCATACAGCCCATACACCTCGAAGGATTCATGAAAAAAATATTATGTGTCCTGTGTTTTGAAAACATAGTTAATAATTTAAAATTATTTCTCAATATATATCTTTGGCAGTGTTATAGTAGAATTCTTATTTAATATTTGGCCAAGAATCATTAAATTATATTCACTTTCTTCCCTTTGTGTTTAATGTCTTCTAGGTCATGACTTATATCCTCCACTTCCCCTCATTTCGGTAAAATCCAATTCCCATAGCGTTTCCCCTCTCACACATTAAAACATATTAGAAAATAAAATTATAATAGTGAGGTATTTTCTTGACTAACCTCCCTATAGTTGGGACAATATCAAAAGACAATGCATCATTTAAACCCAACACCATATGACCCTATTATGCGCTCTTGGGGTGAAATAGGTGATATTATTATTTACCTTGTTTTATGCGGTAATCATGGTTCACATGGGATTTGGGGGTCTAATGGATTTTTTCTCACAAAATAGAGAAACTTAGTTGTTATGGGTAGAGATCCCCGAGTAGTAATAGTAACAAGAATATAAACTATATTGTAGCCTTCAGAGATTATCTATTATGGAATTGAGACCCCCATTCACATTAGGTGTTGTCTCCACCTGAGACTATATAGATTGTCTTGATTATAGTCCACAAATCATGAATATAAACTATGATTATTGGTTCACACATCAGAAATTTAAAATATATTCCTCTCCCTTTATTTGAATACCCATATCAATAGAGATCTTGTTAGGCCCTTGGACCTACATTCATGTTTGGTATGATCCATTATAACTGAATAAATCATCTCACCCCTTTGTTCGCATTTCATGAACTTAAACTATTAGCATCCCCTCAGTCTAAGTATCAATACCCTAAACTATGTGCATCCAATCTCCATACCATGAACCAAAATGGAATGCATGCTACCAAAAAATGATTGTGTAGCATCAAGTCTCTTGTCCCTCCATTCATATTTGGATCATGTTCCATTTTCCACTGTGTACACTAACATAATCCTCTATTTGTCAAATAATGATGTTAAAATTCACAACATGGTACCCATCACATGAAATTAAACCGGGTTATACTAGTGGGACCTTACTTGGGAGGATGTCGCTTCTCCGAAACAGTCTCCTACAACAATAACATCTATAAATAGGTGTGGATTTATGACCATTTCATGGGATATATAGTGATTCCTTGATCCTAAATCTTAGACCCAACCATAAGTTTCCCATCACCATCACCATGTTTCGGTACATCAAATTCAATTTCCAAACTATAGTTCCTTATTTCAAATTTGGATGGTCTGAAACATATATAGAAGTGTTCCATGCTTGATGAACCTAAACATTACATCATCTAGAACCAATTCAATTTCCCTTGAGGAACTATCAGATATTTTTCATGTCTCCAATAGTTTATATGACCCATAAGTATGGTACACCCCGTTGATATACATGAACAAATAACCGGGAACCCTTAAGGTATTAAGATCTCTTTTCTATCTTTTCATCTCATCTCCACACTTTCTTTTCCTCAAATTTTTAATTTCCTCATAAATATTCTAGTCCTGAACTGACATCCCTATAGTGATGGTACATGAACACAACATGATAACCTCTAGAGTAGGGAAAAATCCATACAGGAATTCCAAAAGTGATATCATGGGACCTATGTTTCAAAAACATGGTTAGTGGTTTACCCTCACTTGTTTACCTCCATTCATGACAATGTGGAAGAAGATTCAATGTTTTAAATGTGTTCATTTTTTATTCTATACTCATCAAACGACATGAAATTCAAATTCTAGAAGGCATAATTTACATTTACCCACTCCACTATTATTAGGTGGAATTTTGATATCCTTGGTGTTATCGATTCATACCCATTGGTCTGTGGATTGTTAAATAGGTTATATAAAATAATGATTAACCAGTATTATAGTTTTAAATGTTTTTTAAATATTCAGTGGATCATTACAAACACAACTCATCCTGACACACTCATGTGGCTTGATCAACCCTCTATTTTCCTATGTATCTCACACTGAGCATGGATCAGGTGGGATTAGAAATTTTTATTGATTCTATCAATAGAAATATTATAATGTACTCCATTTATTCATAAAATCATGATGTAAAACTACAGTGTTATCATCATCACTATATGATATTAAACAACATGTAAAAAATCATTACCACATGATGTTAAAATTCATGGAATGTCTTTTTTGTATGGAATTAAATCACACGATACCATGTTCCTCACTTGAGAATGAATCTTTGTTATCATCCATGACTCTACCAAAAGAATAATTTAATGAAATCAGCCTACCACACCTCCTATGGACTTATTTGTGATTTTATTACCATCCCAAAGATAAGTATTTATTCTTGAACTTCCTATCTCAAGCATAGTTTCAAAAATCTACCCCATAGGGCAAGATATTGGTACTAGAGTTAAAAACACCTAGGTCATTACTTTTACATCAGATTTTTCCCACTCTAACCAATGAGGCTACCTTTTTACCCATGGTCCAAGCATCATGACCATAAACTGTATTCCCTTATGTTGTTGTGGGATCTAGTAAGTTGGAATAGAACCCAATGAGTCCTTCCATTTATGTTGGGTTTGTCTTATTTCACCTATAAAAACTAAAATTACAACCCATTAACCAATAAATAAGACCTTAATGTCCATTTACCCAAGGTTTAGGTCCCATGAACATAAACTAGGAACTATGATCTTGGTCCTATAACCTAAAATTGGGAACCATTATCCCGACTGTATGACCTTAAAAGGGAAACCCCATGTTCCAAGCTGTATGACCTTAAAATCCATCACCATATAGTCCTAAATTCAAGACCATAAATGATAGATAACCCATTGATATTGGCTATATGACCTTAAAGGTAACAAGCTATGGTCCAGAGAACATGAATTTAAAAGGCACAACTCATGGTCTAAGTTATGTGACCTTAAAACTTTATCCACCATTTTTTCAATGATACGTGACCAAAAACTAAGTGGCATAAATGGTTATTAATCCAATTTTAGGAGCATAGTTTAACAATATCTCCATTTATCTCATTCTATTTTCATCTATGTTTTTTCCACTAGATTGTGTTCTCTATTTATAATTGGTTATCCTTATTGATATTCTTAACACATAATGGAATGTCCTTAAAAGTACTTGGGAATTTCCTAATCATCCTGTTACTCCATTAACACACTTTATGTAACCTTGACTTGGATCAAAATATATATCTATTTTATTAATGTTCTCCCTTATATTGATGTTAAATTCATGGATTAAATTTTATCACCATCAATAAAGGGAATGTTCCTCTAAGGAACCACCCAAATCGGTAAAAGAACTCCCCTACGGTGATGACAGATGGCCAAATGCACCCACCTCCTGTCTGGGGAACATATCCTAGGGGACACATAATTAAAATAATTTTCAAGAAACCAATGTTTCAAACATGATGAATAAACTTAATCAACCTATATATCTCCTCTATCCATTGATACAGACTTCAGAGATCACAAGTTACCTCCCCCCACTTTCCCTTTGCTCATGTGGAATTCTAATACCCTGGGTGTTACGCACTTGTGTAACTTGATGTTTTATAGATAAATAAACTTTTAGAGCTACAAAAACATAGTATAACTATCCTCATGGGTTTAAAATTTTGATTAATTAAAAATTCAGATCCCAACCCATCCACCCCTATTCAACATGCTCATTCAAGTGATCATTCTTTTATTATCTTTTTTTTTCTCACAATGACTATGAATCATGTGGGGTAAAATATTTTAGTTTATTGTATAATTAAAATTATTGATATTTATAGGACCTAATTATGTTATTTTTTTGATATTATCTAAGAATATAGTCAAAATCTGCATCCTTGTCCTTATAGACCACATTCAGAGGGGGGGGGGATTGTTGATTCTGAAAAATGAATCAGAGGAGCACTAATGTCCAAAACACCAAGGAAAGGTTTATATTTTATTTCATAAGTATTTATTTTTATATTTATGGATACATAGACTTATATATCAGTAGTTATGTATGTTAAAAATTTTACTTCCCAAAATGTTGATTAGAAGTGATTTTTGAGAGATGTTTGGGTTTTTACAAAAGTTTACAATAATGTGTGGAAGTTATAACTTTTCATGAATCAATGAGTTGTGTGAGAAATGAAACATAATGTATATAATACATATAAATATGTTAGATTATATAGAAAAAATTAATTTTTATAGAACTCATGTTTTGTGACTTAAACAATGTTTCTCAAAACAACCTAAGTTGCACGACACATCAAAAGTTTCATTATATAGATAAAATTTCAATAAATATGGAATAAAACACCATGTTCTAGGTAGATATCTGTGATTAAAATGTTAAATATATCATATCATATAACTCAGACATTTGTTATTTTGGAAACCTTAAAATACCAAACATACAAAAATTACCACGAGAAGTCTTTCAACACATGGGATTATGCCTGAGGCATTTTCCACAAACATTCTACATAGGGAAATAAATTTTGTACAAAGTATAAAATTAATTTAGATTAATTTTCACATAACTCAAAAGTTTCATGATATAGTGTTTTCCAAAATCTCACATGTAGGTCATGCCTCATGAAAAACTCTTTTTTTTGTGCAATTGTAATGTTGTATGATAAAGTGAAATGTTTCTCAAGATAGGGAAATTTTTCATGAAATAGTGTTTTACAGATCCATGACTGTTTTTATTTATTGAGGGAGTATTTCCCCTACATCCCCACTAGAGTTAAATTTTTTGATGACATATTAGGACATGGTCCAATCCCTTAACTACCATCCATGACCCCCCCCCCCCTAAAAAATAAAGAGTCACACCATGTCATTTTTTTGCTAGGTCATAAAAATTTTGGTGTGAAATCTAGAGTCCCATACTCCACCCTTGATTATACTAAGAGTCCATATACTCTTATTGGATCCATAAAATACATTGATAAAAAATATTTCTATTTTTCCATTTCCCATTCCACGAATGAAGATACTCCTCTTCATTTCATTGAATATCAATAGTAAAATACTCCTCAAAGGATTCTGAAAATTTTATTACATAACTCATATGCCATGTTAAACCTAAAAGTGGATTTTTTAGTATAACTACATTACCACCAATTTATAGGGCTCTCATATATATTAGTCCATGTTATATGACATTCAACTATAGTATACCCAATGTGACGTCATGTGATTCGTTGTGTGATAATAAAAGGATGCTGTATTTGTAATGAGTGATATGAACTATGTGAAGAGAACGAGAAAAACAACTTAGTCGAAAATTTATTATTATAAACTCCATAGTATATTGGTACTCGATGAATGACCTTAAAAAATCATTTTTTCATAGCTGCAAGACCATAAATGGAACCACAATGGTCCCCTCTATATGATCATACAATGTAAAAGGATTCTCATTAAGTAAAAGTGAACTATGTGGGTTCAAATTAATTATATAAAGATATGTAGTAATACCCTTATAGGAGGTCTATTACAATTCTGCAATCACTTATGACACTTTGTGCAGAAAAAGATAATAGGTTTTCCCCCATGGGCATCCTCCTATGGTGTAATCCCCATTCATTTTTTGTGACCCATCAGTGGGTTAAGATGCTCTCATGACCTGAAATAAGGATTCAAGAACATGTAACCCTAGTACACATGACTCAAATGTATTTTTTCTACACTATAGTATTCTTTATGTTCCTTCTCATATGGTGTAATATTAATTTACTTTCTTTGACCCATAATCATACCAGATACCCTCATAGTCCAACATGAGGAAGAAGGGATGAGAAACTCAATTCATAATCCCCTACACATAATATCCTAGATGCAAGATGTTATACTATGTATAATAATATCCTTAACATATGATGATAAATTTATGATTAAAATATTTTATCATTATTTTATACCTTGAGTGACCAACCCAAGATTAACCATGTGATGAAAAATTTATGCCTTGCATAAGATGGATCATGTGGTGAGCATGTGATTTTCCCAACCATACTCAGAAACAAATTCATATAATCCCTATTCATATAATTATTTACCCTCACCAGAACATGAGAATCACATTATTTTTTCCTACACATACCATCATATATTCTTAGTAGTAAACATATAGAACATTCACATAATCCTCATTTATACCTTTGATGCTCCTTAGCAGCACTCAGGCAGTGAACTTGGGTAAGACCTACCCATAAAATCACTACTCATTAGATGAACCCAGGAAGTAATTCATTCATGGAAGCCTTATTCATGATCTATCAACTATTGGGAAACTCATTGGTCCCCCTACTAGGTGTAAGCTCAGACAATTTAATCGTTGAGGGAAATCGACCATCACCCCCCTTTTAGGCATAGGTGAGATCCATGGATCCTTCTACCCTCTCCGTATAACTAGGAATACGAATATTTATGTGTAACCACTAATTATGTTTGAAAATAATGTCAATAAACAAGATAGAAAAACATCCCAATCATATGGAGTTAAACTACATTATAATTCCCTCAACAAAAGACATTTAATAGTAGAATTTCCCAATGTATCGAGCATATGATTTCTTGTGTGATATGTAAAATATGACTGATGTGAAAAGTTCGAGATAACTATTGTGATTAGAATGAAATGATACTACAATCCTCCAAGAATATTTTATGTAATTCCTTTCGATTTTGAAAAATATTTTTTTAAAGAAATTAAATATTTTCAATATTTGTCATTACACACAACAATGAGTTTAGGTTGTGTTGCAAAAAACACTGATTTTATCTTGAGTTACATGTAAACCTAAGTTTATTATTAATTACACAAAATACAGAGTTTATGTATGTTATTTGAAACACTATGTTTATATTTATTTATATCTAAGTTTAGCTTGTGTTACATGCAACATTGATTTTTAAAAAGTGTGAGAGCTAATAAAATATTATTATTATATTTATCAAAAATCCACTAAGATGGTGGATATAAATATTTTTAAATAAATTAAAAAAATAAATGTTTGAAAAAATTATATAAACTGAATACTTTGGTGACCAATTTATTAAAAAATGAATATCAAAACTATTCTGAAAATATATTTTTAATAAAACAAACATGTTTTACATTAATATACTAAAAAAGACACCTTTGATTAATTATTTTAATTACATTTATATATTATATATTCAATAAACTAATTAAAATTCATCTCATGAGTTTCATATAGAATATATAATAATAAATCTAATTTTATGCATAAAAACTATATTTTTCTATAATGTAGTTTGGTCACCTTTTTTGCACATATATTTTTAAAATATTTTCTGAAAATTATTGAAAATTAATTTTAAAAATAATTTTAATTTTTTGAATCATAATTTAAATTTTTTCTTCCTATTATTTTTTTTGAGAATTTTCTAAGAAGATTATTTTTTTTGATGAATAATGAAAATACTGAATTTTCTCTAAATTCTCACATTCCAGTTAATTTATTTATAATGTAAAATTATATTTTAAATTGTTTTTAAAGTAAAATTATATCATGTATACATCCATTAATCAAATTTAGGTAGTTTGAATCAATTTTATATCTAAATTTGAAATAAAAACATTCTAAACATTTGAATATTCCCTCTTTGAAAACCCGCATTGTCGTTGCATATGAGATCTTAATTTTAAATTATATATTTTAACTTCTATGTATTTAATTTTAAAAAAATGGATTAAATATTTATAATAATAAAAGTTTATATTATATTATATTGTAAACTTAAATTTTTACCAAAATTAATAGTGAAAATAGGAAAAAATTAATTACTACGGTTAAGGTAAAAATGTCCTTACCAAGGGGTTTAAACTATAGAGGTAAGAGTTAAAATGACTATAAAAACATTAAAATTTATATTATATGAAAATATTTAAATATAATCCTTAATTTTTTCTTTATATATGGTCATTTGAATGATTTTTTATTTGGAAAGAACTTTTTATATTGGATTCATCAGGGAAATTTCCATGTAGTTTCGAGGTGGGTTCGTTTCCCCTACTTATAATAGAAATCTATAACCCTACACTTATTCAAAAAATTGTAGAAATATAATTTATAAAAAATATCCCAAATCCCCCTCCATAATAAACATCCATGGTCTAGAGATTATGGTCCTCCCAAAAAGCCAAAACTAGGGTCTTTAATAAGAGATCCAAAGGAGGTGATTTTAAGAAAAGGTAATTATATTCACTATACTATATATTTTTATTTATGATTTTCCACATTAAATTAGTTATTAAAACTTATAATACAATAAAAGCAGTATCTACTATAAAATTATAAGTTATATTGTTAATGTAATAACCTAAAACCATATCCACTTCCATCAAATGGGTTAAAAAACATTGTTTGTGTGAATGATAGAGTACTGCGTCAAAAACTGATGTCATTTATTTTTTTCTTAGCCTATATCAATGAAGGAAATACTTATATATTTATTATTTATATATGATATTATTATAATTATTGAATTATTATGTAACACATACCTTCATACTCTCCCTTTTTTGGAAAGACAATAACATCGCTTGTGTGTACGAAAAACTACCACCTCACGAGGAGTTGTGATTCGTTCAATATTTAAACCAATGGTAATAAGGATGGTTTTTTAGAAAATATATGATATATTAAAAATAAACAATATTTTTATTGATAATATATTATGTAACTTTCTTTCTTTCTGTCAAACAAGAAAATGGAAACAACGTTCATGCGTATGTACAACCTACAATCTCCATGAACGACACATTTCATTTTTTAACTAAATTGATTGTATTATTATAAATAAATATATAATTAATATTTATGATATTTATATATTTTTTAACTTTATTTATATTATTAAATATTTATCAATTTAATGGTACAAAAAAAAATCAAATCATATACATAAAAAAAACAATTATTACCTGAAATGTTAATTTTACATGGAATTGTTAATAAAGGGGTAGTAAAAGGTCATTAGAATATAATATATGGTGTGATATACATAAATAGGGTTCATTAATATATGTACAACAAAATTATATTTAGTATACATTTGTTTTTAACACATATGGAACAATTTAATACTTATGGAAATGGATTTTCGTCTCACTTTTTACTTATGTGAGACACATTACATATTCACCATCTTTTTATTTTAAGTATTGTACATACATCCATTTAATATATTTTGAAATATTTATCCTGATAATTATATATATATATATATATATATATATTTGAGTATTTCTCTTTGGCGGGGTTTACATTTCAATAGTTACCAAATCCATATGTGATTTGTTGCCTCAAATTGTCTTCTTAGAGACCTAATTTATGTTATGCACCTATATTCTTTTATGAAGTGTATGTAATTGCTCTTAAACAAGGTATATCATGAATATAATTATTTTTATTATATTATATGTTTCATTTAATTTTATTCTTTCCTGATTATTGTGATTCATATTTACTAATGTCTTAATAGTTTTATGTTACGATTTGAATGTTTTTCGGGATTGTTTATGTCTAAGTCATGAATGTAAAAATATTATGATATTAATCTAAAAAAATTAACATAAATATTATTCTCCTAAATTCATTCATTATTTTTTCATGTAATATAAAAACATCCCTACTATTTGGTACTTAAAATAATTTATAAAATGTTTTTTTAAAGTTTTATTTATCTATTCGGTCAAAAACCTTTTTAATTCACAATATTGTGCTCTAAAGAGGTTATAAACCATGTTTTTAGCCTTTTAAAAAATACTCAACAAATAATTTTCTATATTTTTATTTTTTAAAAAGTGTATTGAAAGTAATATTCATGTCGTTTTCAAAATAATGCCTATTTAAATTTTAATGAAAATGTGAAAGGAATATTATATTTAATGTGTTTGGAATGTACTAAACTTCTTGTTTTCATGACCATTATTTTATTTTAAGATTACATTATAAATTTTCATGGACATTTTTAAATAAAATTATTTTCAAAATTTATTATGTTTTAAAAAGTACTTTAAAAAGGAAAAATATATTTTCCTCATAAAAAAATTAATTTTATTAAAGCTTCCATTATAAGGATTGAACGGTTTTTTAAAAAGATAGTTGAAATATATATATATTTTTTAGTTTTAAAATGTTTTTTTCAATGAAAATATATATTCTTATAGAAATTTTCCAAGTGACATCTCTTTAAATAACACTCTCAATCTAAGATGACATCTTTAGACTTATCATAGGCTTTTCTAGGGATATAAACCAAGGATAAAATTCTCATTATTTCTCTAAATGGTATATTTTTATGATGGAAGGATGTTTATGAAACCCTTTTCTCTTCCATGGGTCATACCATGAACCAATTCTTCTGAAAATCACATATTGTTTCAATGGATTATGAAATAATGACATGATGTAATCATTATGAAACCTGTATCTTTTACAAAGGTTATGATATGATGAAATTTTAATGAAACCCATTTCATTTTTTGGGTTATGATATGATGAATGTTTTGGGATCTTGTGGAAAAAACATATTATTTTCATTATTTTATGGGTGAGACCAATATCTCCCTCCAATGCATTGGATAAATATGGATAACTCATTAGTAAATTTGTTATGCATGAACCTGATTACATGTTCATAAGGATATTTCTGAACCTGATTAAATGTTCCCAATGTTCTATGTGAACCTGATTACATGTTCAAAATGTAATGTGTGAATTTGATTACATGTTCAAAGTGTTATGTATGGTCTTGATTACATGTTCAAAATGTTATGCGTGAATATAATAACATGTTAACAGTGTTATGTATGGGACTATCTTCTATGCCTATAATGTTATGTGTGGAACTAGTTTCATGTTTATAAGTTTATGGAAGGACTTGTCTTCATGTCCCTAAGGTAATGCGTGAACCTATCCATATTTATACTAGATAACAATGTTATAAGATGATGTGTATTCCAAAAAAGTATGTATTATTATTATCTTATTCTCTCATGGATCATGTTCTTTAATTCATATAAGATTCATGTTTTATGAACTTATAACATTCAAGTGGTGACTTAATATTATTATCTTTGATATTCATGGAATGTGATTTTAGATGTTATGATCATGTTCGAATACCCTTATGTTCATGATATGTTTAAGTATCTTCCTTGTTTTCTTTTACTGATCATTTGAGATAACAAATTCTTATGTTTTCTTTCCATAGGTTATGTAGAATGGTCTTAAGTAGGGTATGTTTGTGAAGAGTAATAAAGGGGGAGATCAATATATGAGATATTAAGGATCTTAAATCAAATTATATGGTTATTTTCCTTGTAACCCAAAACAATAAAATATTATAGTTCTTAGAAATATGTGTGTGTAATGTATTGAATATTCAGATAAACATATGTAATATCTATGTATGAGAATACTTGGTTGATATAGGTTGTAGTAGAGGAAAGGAAATAATCTGATCCTTGTGAATTATCACGTGATAGCATTGGAGGAAGCATGGATCTCCACTATAAAGATTAACGAGGAAAGGAATACTAATAGGGATAGTGGAGTATCCTACACAGGAGGTGTATATTCCCATGGAGTTCTCTAATAGGTATCAATTATAGTCCATTGGAAGTAACTTCAAACCGCAATAGATGGTATCAGAGGATATGTTAAGTTAATCTTTGGGAATTAGGATTAGAAAGACTTTGTGAGATCCCTATGGACATGTCTAATAATAACTCTAAGGAATATTAAATATATAGGAAAATATCATGGAATTTAGGTAATGTATAGAGTGCATGTTTTCTAAGAAATTATATCTCTACTTGGACACTAAAAGTGGATGTCACTCTAGCATAGAGGTACCTAGAGGTAATAACTCTAAAAATGGTGCGTTGATGGGTACTATATCATCACCTGGTGCATGAAAAATGGGCATTGTTGTACACTTTTTTTAAAAACCCGTTGGGATATGATTTAGAACTTCACAAACTATTCAAGAAACATCATGAAGGATTTAAATAAAAATCATACATAAACTCGGATAAACCTAATGTTTCATTAAGAAGGTTTCATGATTTATACATCCTATAAGTGATTATTCATGATTATGTGGTTTTCTCACAATGATATTAGTTTCTCACTGTATGAATTTTGGTTTTAGTCAGTGACTCCAACCACGAGAAACCATGTTCCCAATGAATCAGATAGACAATTCATTTACTATTAGAAACCAAATTATATGATTACTAGAGAGAATGTTATTATTATTATTATAAATAAAATATTTTTATACATGATTAAAAAACACACCTTACCAAATTATTATACTTACAAAGGATGATATGGATATATTTCATTGAGAGTTCAAGTGGTGGATACCATAGAGGAAAGAATATACTGTTTTGTATGTGTCAAGAATGTGAGAAAAGAACTCCCTAGAATGTCCCAAATGAACTATAACAATTTTTGACTGTTGAAAATAGGGTAATAATGAAATAAATGGAAGATGAAAAATTAAATTTTTAGTTAATTAAATAGATTGGAATAATGGCCTTCCTAATATATCATTGATGGTTGAATGTTTCAAATGTAGAAAGTATGAGAATTATGAAAATAAATATCCCAAGGGGAATGCTCATGAAGGGAATAAACAATGTTGTATTAGTAATGGTTTTTTATTGATGGCGAAGATATAATGAGTGATAAATGAATGGACATGGGTATTAAGGAATAAGATGATGAATCATAGTTATTGGTTTGAAGAGGAAGTGGGATGATTGAGGTATTAATGTATTGAAAATAAAGGATTATGTTATATGAATAATGAAATATATAAGCATTATATAGTATAATTTTTTCATTATGGATTTTGAAAAATATGTTAAATGGTACTGATGGACTAAAGAAATTATTTAATGGAAATGATATATTTTTATTAAGGGAAAATAAACCTTAAAATGTTCCTCATGTTGGGATAATTATGTTGGGATAATGATATGTTAGAAATTAATAAGTAAATTTCGTAGTACTGATTACCTTGGAACGGATTATAGATATGTTGAAAAATTGGTTTTTTATATCATTGAGTGAGTTTATATTTTTTTTTTAATTAATAAATATATCAAATAATTGGTGTTTTCTTTAATGATTAATGTTTGTTTTAAATATGGTATTAGAGTAATTTAGGTTATTAACATGTTTCAAGAGAACACATGACAATGGTATTCACATGTTTGGTATGTCATTATCCATTGATAGAAGAAAATATTCATTTTTTATATTTCAATATTCATGCTTATAAATTTCTATAAACACCTGTTTTAGTGCATAAGATAAATTGAAATTTATTTCACATCATTGTGCAATTCATGTCTAAAGTGTTTCAATTTGGGACAAATTATTCATCTTCTTGTGGAAATCATTTTTTTAATTTGATATTTTGGGATATAATTGTGTAGTTTCTGTGAAAACTATTTCATTATATGATCAATGGGTGAATAATAATGGAATATGGATATTATTTAACAATGAATGTAGATGTTTCTGAACAAATCATAATGGGACTTGGACCCATCAAATAAAAGTGGAGCCCAAAATTCAAGACAAATGAAGCTAAACTTTTATCTATAAAAAGAGAATATTTTTTGGATCATTTAATTAAATATGTTCAGATCTAATTTTGAACTATTCGAGAGATCTAGCGATCCCAAGTTGACATTTAATTTGTGGGACAGATTTGAAGGCCCATAAAATTAACCCTCCATTTAGATCGTAAATTCTAAATGGATGATCTAATTGGCATGAAATTTTGATAGATATTAAAAGAAACTTGGAGAATATATTTCTATTTTAACAATAATAATTATTTTTACATATTAAATGTCTAATTTTTAATTCAAAAGGGGGATAAATCTAGCTCTATTTTTATGGGAAACATTGAAAAGTCAAATCTCAATTGATTCCTCACCCACCTTTTTCTCTTATAATTAACGAGGAAAGAATTGATTGTTGGGGGTTATACCCTAGGATCATATTTTATTTATTTATATAGGGGGTGGTGAAGATAATTGGGAATCCATATTTTATTTATTTCATTTGTATTGTTACTATGTCATTGTGTAATCAAAAGTCATTTTTTAAAGTAAGTTGTTCAATTCACACAAGAGAAATAATAAAATTTCATTATATTATCTTATTATTTTCTTATTAATATGACATTTATACTATTTTCTTAGGTATTTAATTCATTAATATAATATTTTGTGAAAATATTTACACAATTATAGAGTTATCATTTCATTAATATTTTCTTCCTCAATTCCCCCCTCATGAGTCTACTTCCCACTTCCATTGATAGAATAAAACCAATGGAGGTCTAACCCTTTAATGGGATGATCCAAGGGAGTAAAAAGGGGTAAGATTAAATTTTACTTCATGTAATTTAATATTTAAATATATTCATTATCTAAATATTTCCATTCTATGAGTTATGTTATTCTTCGTGTTCACCAACTTTAACAACGACACATTTTGAGTGCAAGTAAGATCTATTTTCATTGAGTGCTCTTCAAATAGATCCTTTATGTGAAATGATTATTATCCTTGGAATTGTGTAGGGATTAAATTTTTGAATGATTTTGTATAATTATCTAATTTTTTGGATGCATCTTGAATTAATGATATGAAATTCTCTAAGAACATAAATTCATCCATTTGACCCTAAGAAAAAACATCGGATCAACCCACCATGATTAATTATTTTGTGCACATATTTTTTTAATTCAATTAAACCGTTAATTATAAAATTAAAATAAACCCAAAATATGACCAATTCATAGCCAATACTCCATAAAATATTAGTTTATATAAGTTTCTTCTTTGGTCCCTATGTATTTTATCCCTACATATACTACAATGACTAGTTCTATTAGTAGGGTAAATTTGGGTGCAACCAAATTCTGGAGCTATTGCTGGTTACCCAAGTAAGAAACATTGCATCCTTTTGTTCTATTCTCACCCAAATTATCTATTATCACACCACATATTTATTCTCACCCCCCAATTTCAGTGATATGGATGGCCATTTTTAATAATTAAAAACATGTAGAACCTCTACTTAATTTTTCTACCCCACACCAAGTGTGATGTACAATGACTGTCCAAGTATCTACTATTGGTAAAATCAAAAACTAAATCAACCATAATGTTTGAAGTCTTATTATCTACAAAAATAACCTTACAAAAATGTGTTTCAATTCTAATATTTCAAATATGAACATCCTCTAATGAAATTTAAATAATATTATTATCCTCGTGGATTATATCATTTAGATCAACCCAATCTCTGTAAAAAATGACGATAATTAATTTTGAGGTTTCATTAATGAGTGTAGAACTAAAAGGTATTGAAACAGTTATATATCCCATTACCACATAGGATTTTTAACCTTAAAATTAGTGAGATTAGTGGAGAAGGCACATTATTTATTGAATATAAACTAAAAAATTTGTCCTCACATCACATATAGAGTCTTGGGGGTGATTGATGGTTGGATTTGAACTCTTGAAGGCATGTGTTTCATTTGATAATATAGAACCTATTTAACTATTAAATATCAAAAAAAAAATATTAGATCACACTAGAAACCACAAGGTGGTTATCTGAAAAAACACAAACACAAAGAAAATAAAATAAAATAAAATAAACAATGAAATTGGGTTTCCTCCTAGAAGGAGATTATTTAAAAGTATTTTGCTTGACTTATACCCTTTAATATACCCAATACAAACGTTAAAAATATTGTGAACTATATTTTCACCACTTATAAAAGATTTATATTGAAACTTAGTTGGGTTTTTTAGTAACGTATAGAAATTAAATAAAGGAAAATCATATACGTCCCAGTGAATGGGAAAATATCACGAAAATTTAAAAGGTTCTATCCAATTGATTTTTTAATATTTATAAGGATGTGAAGGAAAATTTTCTATTTGTTAGATTCATGATGGTATAAATGATTAAATTTTTTAATATCCCCTATAACAGAAGACTTAAGAGAGGATGTATGGATCATCAATTCGATCTAGGGTTGGATAAAATACGATTTCTAAAAAATCAAACTTGTGAACCTGAATTTATAACAAAAGTTAATGTACATTGATATTTTTTAGGTAAAGAAAATTTATTTTTCAATTAAACATTCTTTTCCCCATCTTGAGAAGATTCATTATTAAAATTAATAGCTTTAGTAAAGTCTTATATGATCTTTATGGAAATAATTTTTTATTTAACAAACATTTAATTTGTTCCTAATAATTTATCCTCTTTATCTTCCAATATTTCCTTAATAATAGTTACCATTTTTTAAATTCATCAAGATTTATCCTATTCTAATTACTTTCCTCAATAGGTATTGTTTCAACTTTACCAATATTATCCTTTTTAATTGATGTTTTTATAACATTTTAGTTTATATTCAATCTCTTCCACCTTCATTTTAATATCTCTTATCACATCATTGGTTATATATTTATTTTTTTGATATCCTTACCTTTCTAAAAATTCATTTTATTAACTTCATTTTTTAACTTATTCATTTCCTTTGTTACTTGTGGATGTTTCCTCAGAGTATCTTCTATGTTTTCTTTAAGAGCACACTTATGTTTTATTCTCTATTCACTTCCATCATCACATTATGATAATGAAATTAATCTTCATAAATGATATAATAATTTAACTTGAAAATAAGATTCATTTCTAGATGAATAATCAACCATATCTATTTTAATCAACAAATATTTCATCTTGTTTCTAAGAAGATTTTTCTAACGTATAAAATAGTTTAGTAATTAAGACATCCTATCTTGTTCATCAAAATAAAAATATTCATACTTATTCTTAACGAAATATCTTTTAAAATGAGAAATTTCATTAAAATTATAGCATTTAACAGAAACATTACCTGCTCCCAGATATTTTCCAATTTTTATCTTTCAAAATTAAGAGTAATTATTTTTTTGAAGTATTTATCTTCTTCCACTTCCTATGAGTCCCATTATTGTTTTTTATATTATTTATCTATAATATTCATTTTGAAAAGATATTAAATATATATTTATTCCTTACAATTATTATTAAATACCATATCTATTATCATATTATATTATAAGAAAATATTCAAAACATCATCTAGATAAAAATATTATTGATATTCTAATGTTGACACTTTGGTATCAAATATATCTGAAAACATTCTTATCTATTTTTTATTGATACTGTAATCTTCTATATTCTTACCAAAACCTTTTTTTATTGTTGAAAATATCGTCTGATATTTTAAATTATTCATGAATACTTTCTTTATCAGATATATTAATATCTTCAATCCCACTTCTTCATATGTTTAGCTTCAATTCATTAACGTTCTTGTTCCTATTATAACTACATCTACACCTATCCCTCATTTTTTATCTATTTCAAACCCCATAATATTTGTATAAAAATTCTCCTCTGGATCCATCGACATGGAATTATTATATTTTCCATCATCTTCCAAATTTATTCTATCAACATATTTTATAATAACTTCATCAATGGGAAGAAATCCCATAATTACATCATCTCTAAAATCAAGGAAAATAGATAGAAGATAAGATTGAAAGTTTCTTAACATGTTAATAATACATTTAATAATCTATAAATTTTTTGAGTATGTTCCACTCAAATAAAAATCTTAACCAAACATTTTTTATGAAAAAAATATCAAGAGAGGTAGACACACAATATTTTTATGTTTTATTACAAATATGTACTCCTTGCCATTTTTATTATCCCCCAACCAAATGGGTTATTTTACTAAATTACTTTTGTAATATAAATTTATAGGATGGAATTGGTTATATAACCTAGTAATAATTCATCTAGATGAACCTAGTTCCACCCCTAGTAAACAACTCTTATTAAAGAGTTGGTTATACTATATTCTGTTGAAACTGCATCTACCTTCTTCAATGATAGTTATTCCCCCAACAAAAATCCTTTTTAGAAACCAGTTCAATGCCCCATCTATAATATCTTCACTATTTTTTATCAACTGTAGAAATATATTCTATTGACCCATAATAAAGTTGGATCACCTTTACCCATGTACAATCATCAAGATCATAAAAAAATATCTTAATAGTTAGTTGTAATTGAATATTTCTACAGATCTTAAGAAGAAATGGATAATATCAAAATAAAATTTTATAGAAACTATCAAGAAAAATTCCTTAGCAGCATTTTTATGATCGAGCTCCATCTAGTTCACCCTCTCTTCGATGGGTCTTTATATGATTAGGCTCCGTATGATGCTCTTAAACACACTGCACTTTTGTCTGACATTATATCCTTAATAAAGATCCATATGATGAATGTATCCAATGCTTCTATATCTAAGGTATAATGTTTGGTATGATCAACCTCTTTCTTCAATGATCAAACTCAATCCAATGCAACTCTTCTCCAATAATGCAGGAAATCCTATAAAAAACTCACACATTTTTTTTATTAATCCGAGGATTCTTTGGCTGCTAAAACTTTTAATTCATCCAATAAAACTCAGTCCAATGAATATATTTTTAACAAGTAATAACTAAATTATAAACTATCATTATGTTTGACCTTAGATGGATGGAACTCAGTCCGACACATTTACTTCAATGAAGTAGGAACATTATTGGAAACTCACAACACAAAATCGTTGACACTTCCACTATTTAGAATGTGAATAGTGTTTAATTCAGTCATACCATACGAAAACCCAATTTATATAGACACATATATAGAAGTTTTGGTGCGAAGTCATATTTATTTTTCCTTTCAATGAAAATTTTAATTTTAAAGCTTCCCACTCATATCAATATCATGAGAATGATTATAAAACATTCTAGAACATTGAAGACATTAACAGACATCCTAAAACATTCTTAATTTTTCTAGATAATAAAAATTAAATGATCAGATAAATATCTTCATTTCTTAATTCTTTACATAGTTTATATAGTACTCATTATCACTCATCTATTTTGTGTACATATATTAATTTACTTTATTAGGACTTCTCTATATGATGGTATAATTTTAATATTCTACAATAAATGAAGTTACAAATGATCAGCATATAATTGAACTTCATTCCATTTTCCTTTATAGAAAAGAAGCATCCCATGAGCACTTTATATCTATGCTTTATGGTCTCTCATAGATAATATACAATGGAACATTATCGATCATCAGTTTTTTTTGTCTTGTAAACTTCATACTGATCTCTAATTGACGATACTTCATAAACCTCTTTATCTAGTGTAACACAAGTTAATATAAAACATTATATTCCCTTCTCCTCTTAGAGAACCTAAACAGTTTTCATCTTCATTTGAGTAGAAAATATCTATCCATTGGATCTTTCAAGTGTATGACTAGTGATAATTTAACCATTGCAACTCCCATGGCATCTCTCTCTAGTGCTCTATATGGGTTTCCATTAGTTGATAGAAAATAAAAGTTGTACTCCATCTGATCATATGATTCTTTTCCATCCGAGGTCACTTAAACCATTTTAGATTCATATCTCACTCTCCATAAGTCCAAAATATAACCCTTATAACTCATACATATTTTCGATATGAACTTATTTACTTCATCTACTTGATAATAAATTCTATGACTCTACATTATGATAAGAACTTCTCAAAATCGTTCATCCAATCATGCTGTATATTGAATTTTTAAATCAACCATTGTATCAATTCTACTAGGGATAAATCATTATACAACAATTTATTGAAACTTCATAACTCTAATGTTCATCAGATAACGTGAGACTAGTTTTTTCGATCAAATTTTTTTAGTCCTTTGGATCAAATTATTAAACATTATAAAACAATTACATATAATAACTCCATATTGATCTTTGTACCTCATTCTGATCATGGAATTCTCTCACTTTTTACTTCTTCCCCTTTTAACTGACAACAATTTGTACAAATTCATAAAATCATGACTTGGATCAAGATTTCCATTACGATGATAGAAACATAAAGAACAACATATCATTTTATGAATTTCTATGGGGAGTTTCCTATCATAGTTTAGTAAACATTCATACACTCTACACGGGAGGTTTCTCACACGACTCCAAAAAAATATCCTCTCAAACTTCTCCCACATTCTTAAGTAACATTCTCTTTAAACACGTATTTATATATTGACAAAAAATGAAACGAAATTCGCATTGGAACAATAGGTTGTTTCCGTTACCATGATTGAGTTTTATTATCATAAGAGGAAAGAGTAACCAATTCCCTCACTATAAGATTTCAAAAATAATGGCTAGGGTTTGAGTCCCAAGGCCTCGAAATGGGAACCATGATCTTGATAAAAACATATTAAAAGGAACATTTTTGGTTTTGAGGGCATGATCTTAAATGGATATTTATTAGGTCAAATAAATAAGACCATAAACTACATAGATCCCCTGTCCTGATCACATGATGATAAACTATATGAAATCCATCCTTATTTTACAAAATTAAACTATACATACAATGTCCATTATTCGTGATATTAAACTTCATGGACCCCATCCTCATTGTATGATGATAAATTGTATGCCCAACATCCTTTTCACAAGATGTTAAATATATTTATCTTCATCCTCATCATATAATGATAAACTATAATGTCAATATCCTTTATTCATGAAATTAAAATGTCATGGAAATTTCCCATATCATGATGTAAAGACTACATGATGTGTTACCTATTGTTTGAGTCCATGATGGTATTCCACCTACATTGTTTAAATCTAGTTTGACACCCATTCATTTACCATGTCATACAATGGGTCTTCCTCCATTTTGATTTTTATTATCCTACATACCAAAATGGAATCCTCTGTACTGATAGAACATGGAAAAAATTGAATCACCACATATTTAGGGAACAAAATTTGAATGAATTTTGGTGATAGGTGAAGGTTCCTATGTTCTGAAGAAGGTAAAATGTCAATCTGAAACATGTATTCCCTACCTTTGATTGTGTGGTTGTAGGTCCTATATTTCAAAGACATGGTATATAGTATTACCTAATCCATTTTTACCAACATTATGGTTCATATATCAAAAAGAATTATTTAATTTATTTCCAAATTTATCTCTCTCAGTGGAGTTTTGATGCACTTAGTATTACCCCTTTTCATATACACACATGTTCAATAAAAATTTAATTCTCATTAGATCATTCCCAATACGACTACTATTTTCCCTTATTTTTCACTCTCTTGTGGCATAAGATGTATCCCACTACTTCTTATTTCCCACAACATGAATGAATCATATGATATTGAAAATCGTGGGGGATTTTCCCCAAATCAATTGAAATACATAAATATTCCCAAGTAGGACACCCCCTTTGGTTAATGCATCATGAGCATAAAATATCCTTAATATATTCTGAAGATTCTTTTCTAGCATTAAGCTTCTTTTTTTACATCAACTATATAATTTTTACTAACTTTTATGCTAGATGAAGTTTCCAAAAACACCTCATGGCGTAATCTTCTTGACCTTAAATTAGTATAAACCACACAGGCTAAGAATAATGACATTAAAATTTATGTGTGACATATTGGAGACAGTTGTGTGGAACAAGGCCTCTCCTACACCCCCGTTAACTATGAATTTACATTATACATTTTTTCACATGATCCCATTCATTTTTACTTTGGTCTATTTTTCACAAGCTTAAAAGGCTTGCCTTTCCTTGTCTAATCAATACAAAATTATATTATGTGTGATGGTCCAATGCCCATGACCTTAAACTAATAGAACCCTCCCCAGTAAAATTTGTGTGACCTTAAGACACATACCCCAATGCTCTGACTACAGTGAACCAAAACTTCCGCATTAAAGATGCATTAATTCCCATGAATTTGAAAACCCACAAAGGGAATCTTGAGAAAAAGTTAGGCCACTGCTCACTAAGTCACCCTTCCATGGAATGGGAAAAAGTTAAAGATTAATGTGAAAATCAAAAATATTGTATGGTTGGTTCATCATTAAACCCTAGAAAAATTCCAAATATCCACTCTAAACCCACCAATTTTTGTTAATTTATATATTAGATCCTTCCCCATGTATTCCCCTTCCTGAGGTAATCCACGAGTCACTAGAGTCTCAAACACACATCAGGTTTTTCTATGCACTCTACATTTCAAGAGTTACCTATGACTATGGTCAAATTTATAAAACCATAAAGTCTAGAAAACCTCCCCCACATACCAACCAACGTCATTAAATTTCATGTCCACCATAATTTATTTAGGGCATTAAAACAACATGGAAACATCCTAATTAGAAAACTCTAAACTATACGACGCATTGGACCTCACCTAAGAGGTCCTCCTCCTTCACTGTCGATCATCTATCTCATAACCTTCCAAAAATATGCATGGATTCATTCACATATCTTGGGTTATGTGGTTATTTCTAAATCTTCTATTTTGGGACCCAATATGAATATTTAAATTTTAATGGGAATTCAATCATCCTGAACCTAACTTAGTACAAAATAATCTTCTATTGGCTTTCTTTATCTCATAGGGAATTGAAGTGACTCCCCTATCAATAGATAAACTTTGACCTAATCTTTACCAATACACCATAGAAATGTTCCCGAACAAGTGATGCAAAGATTCCGAGATCAACTAACTCTACCCAAACATCCCCCCATATTCACCTTCACACTTTGGGTCTCCCATGAATTAGATCCTCACAATCCTCTAGGTACTAGTACTATCCATTTTAGTGATGTTTCATGGCCTAAATTGGCTTACCTCCCACTTAGGGAACATTTCCTAAGTAACTTATGAGAAAACAGTGATTATCATGTTTTTTAAATGGACAACATTCAATTCAAAATAGTCTTTCCCCATCATTGATGGGGTGGTATTGGAGCCTTCATTTTCAAAATGTGGTAATCACTCACCCTTTACCCATTTTACATTCATATTTTGTAATCTAGATCCTATAATTCATGATTTACTTATATCACTCCCCTTCTATTCAAGTAAAATTCAGTACTCTCAATGTTATCCCATTAGTGAACCTACGTGCATTAATGAATCATTTTTTTCATTCGGGAATTCCCCCAATCAACCTCTCATTTAAAATGATGTTCTTGATGGTCAAAGTATCATTATAACCCCAACCTATCTAACCATATTTCACAATCTCAACTGGTGTGATTAGTCCAATTCTACTTCTTATATCCCACACTGAGTAGGGATCACATGGTCTTATGACTTTTATTGTATTTCGTTTCCATAGGATTGAGTTACTACATGTTTACAGATAAGGATCCCCTTATATCCTAAATTTGTAACAATGAACTACATCATACCTACATTCCAGGAATCATGACCTTAAACTATGTGAACCTTTTATATATGGGATACCTATCCCAATAATGATCTTATTGGGAATCTTTCACCCCTTTATTCACATTAGGTTTTCTATGATCTAATAGGATATAAAGTTTTAAATCCTTGGTCCAAGATCATTGAACATAAATTTACAACACAAAAAATTGTTTGTGACTCTTTTTTATGTAAAATACATATCCCCTTTGTTCATTCTTATTTGGGGATGTTAAAATGAATGGTTCATATACCCATCCCAGTGATGAAAACTCTGCAACACTTCAAATAATTTCCTAAGAGGATACCCCCCTTCTTGTAGTGGTGCAGGTATCTTACCAAGTCCACGTATAGAATCATGTATGGCTTGATTCCATGTAAATGAGATATATAGGGATTCCCAAATCTCTAATACTAGTCTCAGCCTTAATCCCTCATTGACCTATCCTTCCAATGGAACCCGAAGCTCCTTTTCTTAGTTTCAAAAATTCCTTATGCATTAGTAAAATTCCATAGTCATGTTGGAATGGTCTAAGATATGTCATTAAAATGGTGTCTAATTTTTTGTCCAAGCATCATGAGTTTATACTTTGTGCACCTCATTCTATAATTTTTTTTATGGAACTGGTCCTCTCCAATACTAACTTCACATCAACTCCATATTACAAAATTGTTCTTTATGAACCACCACTTTGGTCCAAGATCCATAGCCTTAACCATGTTGAAACTCTCCACATTCAGGGAATCATGACCACAAACTAATATACTCCCCTTTAGTCAAAGAATCATGAATTTAAACTATAAACATCACATCTCATTGAATTTTATCCTAGCCTCTATTTACCAAAATTTCATGTTATTATTAATGCCACATGGTATCCCTCTTTAAGGTATTGTTCCTTGTCGCATGATATTAAATGGTTTACCTTTATTTAGTCCATAAATAATGACCTTAAATTGTGTGAACATCCTATATTTGGGATGAAATATCTTAGAAACAATACTTTTATGTCTCCTTTAATCCTTCTATTTACAACAGGTTTTATCATCTATATATGGATAAATAATTTAAATTCCAAGGTATTATCATAAAAACCATAAATTATAAGACACTTGTATTGATAAAACAATTTAGACTATCCTAGGACCCACATAGATCCTTCTATTTACATCAAGTTTGTTTCTTCTCTACCAGAAGAATTTTCTCACCCCCTCATGGTCCAAGATGCATGCCCAAAAAATTGGATCACCCCACTAGTAAATGTTCTATGACGACAAAATCTATAATCTTATATTTTATACACACTCACTATAAAATACCCTAGTTAAGTGGAAAAAATATCCATCAGGTTGAAAAACCATATAGGTAATCCATAGTAAAATTCACACTTTTGTTCGGTAAGTCACCCCAATGACTATGGAAAAGTAAAAGAAAAAATGGGAATGGTATGAATCCCAAGAGTCTCATTATTAAGCCTCAATGAAATACCACATATTCTTTTTGAACCCACGAGTCCATGAAAAGTATGGATCCATACATTCACTCCTTTTATCCCTTTTTTCCTAGATGCATGACTTTAAACTATGTATTATTTCATCTTCTTCGCATGACGTTAAACTAAAATATTAATAACATCAACATATGATTTTAAAATTTATATCCGACATCCTTACCACATGAACCTAATCTATATGGTATGTCTACATCTTATGAAATTAATTTTCATCATATCTTATTCCTCAGTCGAGAGGGAATCTCTAGTATCATGTTGACCTTTAGACTCCTTACACCTTTGTTATTTTTCATGTACCACACCTCATCTAGAACTATATGTATATTTATTTCTATTACATGAGATAAATAGTGATTTTTAGAACACTTATCTCGAACCCAAACACAAATTATTCCTGACACGTGAAAATGTTTCATTGGAATTTGGCCCAAAGAACATATATTCACATTAAGTTCTTTATTGATAACTAGAAAAATTGTCTCACCCCATCCATGGTTATTTTCCCACAACCCTAAATGGAATACCTATTTAGTTTTGATTGTATAAACTTAAATAGAACACCTCTTAGAAAAATATATTGGACTTAAAACTCTAGAAAACCCTCCTCACATAATTACCAATCGATGTTAAAATAAATATTTCAAATCCTCACAATATGTCCTTAAACTACATGATCAATTCTTTTTATACATGATGATAAACTTCATGGTAAATTACTAATCGCATGAATTATAATTTATTGATACATCAGACCTCGTATGAGTGGGATACCTCCTTTGGTGTCCGTCACCTACTGTGCCACCTTAGAACTATGTCTAGCATGATTTCATTTCTAATTGGATATGTAGAGAATCCCATATATCACAATATAAGCCTAGATTTAGTCATTTTTTCCATTGGAATCTCATTATCATCACTTTTTCTTGATGACCGAAGAACTTCAATTAGGTTCCTAACTTTCCCTTGAAAACCATGATAATTCTACCTATAGGATAAAGGTTTGACCCCTTGCTAATGCTGATACACCACTTCAATGTGCTCAAATTAAATTATGTGTAACTCATAGAGTGTTTAACTCCACTTAAGAATCCCTATAATTCACATTCAAACTTGGAAACTTCTTTGATTGGGATCCCCATTACCCACGATAACCTAATAGTCTCCCATTATGGACATGGATCATGTCTAAAATAGTCTCACCTCCCATACATGCCATACACCTCGAAGGATTCATGAAAACAATATTATGTGTCATGTGTTTTAAAAACATAGTTAATAATTTAAACTTATTTTTCAATATATATCTTTGGCAGTGTGATAGTAGAATTTTTATTTAACATTTGGCCAAGAATAATTAAATTATATTTAATTTCTTCCCTTTGTGTTTAATGTCTTCTAGGTCATGACTTATATCCTCCACTTCCCCTCATTTCGGTAAAATCCAATTTCCATAGCGTTTCCCCTCTCACACATTAAAACATACTAGAAAATAAAATTCTCATAGTGAGGTATTTCCTTGAATAACCTCCCTATAGTTGGGACAATATCAAAATACAATGCATCATTTAAAACCCAAACCATATGACCCTATTGTGCGCTCTGGGGGTGAAATATGTGATATTATTATTTACCTTGTTTTATGCGCTAATCATGGTTCACATGGGATTTGGGGGTCTAATGGATTTTTTTCTCACAAAATAGAGAAACATAGTTATTATGGGTAGAGATCCTTGAGTAGTCATAGTAACAAGAATATAAACTATATTGTACCCTTCAGAGATTCTCTATTCTGGAATTCAGGCCCCCATTCACATTGGGTGTTGTCTCCACCTAAGACTATATAGACTGTCTTGCTTATAGTCCACAAATCATGAATATAAACTATGATTATTGGTTCACACATCAGAAATTTAAAATATATTCCTCTCCCTTTATTTGAATACCCATATCAACAGAGATCTTGTTAGGCCCTTGGAACTACATTAATGTTAGGTATGATCCATTAATACTGAATAAATCATCTCACCCCTTTGTTCCGATTTCATGAACTTAAACTATTAGCATCCCCTCAGTCTAAGTATCAATACCCTAAACTATGTGTATCCAATCTCCATACCATGAACCAAAATGGAATGCATACTCCCAAAAAATGATTGTGTAGCATCAAGTCTCTTGTCCATCCATTCATATTTGGATCATGTTCCCTTTTCCACCGCGTACACTAACATAACCCTCTATTTTTCAAATAATGATGTTAAAATTCACAACATGGTACCCATCACATGAAATTAAACTGTGTCATACTAGTGGGACCTTACATGAGAGGACGTCTCTTATCCGAAATAGTCTCCTACAACAATAACATCTATAAATAGGTGTGTATTTATTCCCATTTCATGGGATATATAGTGATTCCTTGATCCTAAATCTTAGACCCAACCATAAGTTTCCCATCACCATCACCTTGTTTTGGTACATCAAATTCAATTTCCAAACTATAGTTCCTTATTTCAAATTGGGATGGTCTGAAACCTAGATAGAAGTGTTCCATGCTTGATGAACCTAAACATTAAATCATCTAGAACCAATTCGATATCCCTTGAGGAAATGTCAGATATTTTTCATGTCTCCAATAGTTTATATGACCCATAAGTATGGTACACCCCATTGATATACATTAACAAATAACAGGGAACCCTTAAGGTATTCAGATCTCTTTTCTATCTTTTCATCTCATCTCCACACTTTATTTTCCTCAAATTTTGAATTTCCTCATAAATATTCTAGGCCTGAACTGACATCCCTATAGTGATGGTACATGAACACAATATTATAACCTCTAGAGCAGGGCACAATCCATACAAGAATTCCAAAAGTAATATCATGGGACCTATGTTTCAAAAACATGGTTAGTGGTTTACCCTCACTTTTTTACCTCCATTCATGACAATGTGGAAGAAGATTCAATGTTTTGAATGTGTTCATTTTTTATCCTATACTCATCAAACGACATGAAATTCAAATTCTAGAAGGCACAATTTACATTTACCCATTCCCCTATTATAAGGTGGAATTTTTATATCCTTGGTGTTATCTATTCATACCCATTGGTCTGTGGATGGTTAAATAGGTCATATAAAATAATGATTAACCAGTATTATAGTTTTAAATGTTTTTTAAATAATCAGTGGATCATTACAAACACAACTTATCCTGACACACTCATGTGGCCTGATCGACCCTCTATTTTCCTGTGTTTCCGACACTGAGCATGGATCAGGTGGGATTAAATTTTTTTATTGATTCTATCAATAGAAATATTATAATGTACTCCATTTATTCATCAAATCATGATGTAAAACTACAGTGTTATCATCATCACTATATGATATTAAACAACCTGTAAAAATTCATTACCACCAGATGTTAAAATTCATGGAATGTCTTTGTTGTATGGAATTAAATCACATGATACCATGTTCCTCACTTGAGAATGAATCTTTGGTATCATCTAGGCCTCTACCAAAGGAATAATGTAATGAAATCATCCTACCACACCTCTTATGGATCTATATGTGATTTTATTTCCATCCCCAAGATAAGTATTTATTCTTGAACTTCCTATCTCAAGCATAGTTTAAAAATTCTACCCCATAGGGAAAGATATTGGTACTAGAGTTACAAACACCTAGGTCATTACTTTTACATCAGATTTTTCCCACTCTGACCAATGAGGATACCTTTTTACCCATGGTCCAAGCATCATGACCATAAACTGTATTCCCTTCTGTTGTTGTGGGATCTAGTAAGTTGGAATAGAACCCAATGAGTCCTTCCATTTATGTTGGGTTTGTCTTATTTCACCTATAAAAACTAAAATTACAACCCATTAACCAATAAATAAGATATTAATGTCTATTTACCAAAGGTTTAGGTCCCATGAACATAAACTAGGAACTATGATCTTGGTCCTATAACCTAAAATTGGGAACCATTATCCCGACGATATGACCTTAAAAGGGAAACCCCATGTTCCAAGCTGTATGACCTTAAAATCCATCACCATATAGTCCCAAATTCAAGACCATAAATGATAGATAAACCATTGATATTGGCTATATGACCTTAAAGGTAACAACCTATGGTCCACAGAACATGAATTTAAAAGGCACAACTCATGGTCTAAGTTATGTGACCTTAAAAATTTATCCACCATTTTTTCAATGCTATGTGACCAAAAACTAAGTGGCATCAATGGTTATTAATCCCATTTTAGGAGCATAGTTTAACAATATCTCCATTTCTCTCATTCTATTTTCATCTGTGTTTTTTCCACTAGATTGTGTTCTCTATTTATAATTGGTTATCCTTATTGATATTCTTAACACATAATGGAATGTCCTTAAAAGTACTTGGGATTTTCCTGATCATCCTGTTACTCCATAAACACACTTTATGTAACCTCGACTTAGATCAAAATATATATCTATTTTTTTAATGTGATCCCTTATATTGATGTAACATGCATGGATTAAATTTTATCACCTTAAATCAAGGGAATTTTCTTCCAAGGAACCACCCACATCGGTAAAATAACTCCCCTATGGTGATGACAGATGGCCAAATGCACCCACCTCCTGTCTGGGGAACATATCCTAGAGGACACATAATTAAAATAATTGTCAAGAAACCCATGTTTCAAACATTATGAATAAACTTAATCAACCTATATATCTCCTCTATCCATCGATATAGACTTCAGAGATCACAACTTACCTCCCCCCACTTTCCCTTTGCTAATGTGGAATTCTAATACCCTGGGTGTTACGCACTTGTGTAACTTGATTTTTTATATGGCAATAAACTTTTAGAGCTACAAAAACATAGTATAACTATCCTCATGGGTTTAAAATTTTGATTAATTAAAAATTCAGATCCCAACCCATCCACCCCTATTCAGCATTCTCATTCAAGTGATCATTCTTCTATTATCTTTTCTTTCTCACAATGACTATGAATCATGTGGGGTAAAATATTTTAGTTTATTGTATAATTAACATTATTGATATGTATAGTACCTAATGAGGTTATTTTTTTGATATTATCTATGAATATAGTCAAAATCTGCATCCTTGTCCTTATAGACCACATTCAGAGGGGGGGGGATTGTTGATTCTGAAAAACGAATATGAGGAGCACTAATGTCCAACACACCAAGGAAAGGTTTATATTTTATTTCATAAGTATTTATTTTTATATTTATGGATACATAGACATATATATCAGTAGTTATGTATGTTAAAAGTTTTACTTCCCAAAATGGTGATTAGAAGTGATTTTTGAGAGATGTTTGGGTTTTTACAAAAGTTTACAATAATGTGTGGAAGTTATAAATTTTCATGAATCAATGAGTTGTGTGAGAAATTAAACATAATGTATATAATACATATAAATATGTTAGATTATTTAGAAAAAATTAATTTTTATAGAACTCATGTTGTGTGACACAAACAATGTTTCCCAAAACAACCTATGTTGCACGACACATCAAAAGTTGCATTATATAGATAAAATTTCAATAAATATGGAATAAAACACCATGATCCAGGTAGATATCTGTGATTAAAATGTTAAATATATCATATCATATAACTCATAAATTTTTTATTTTGGAAACCTTAAAATACCAAACATACAAAATTACCACGAGATGTCTTTCAACACATGGGATTATGCCTGAGGCATTTTCCACAAACATTTTATATAGGGAAATAAATTTTGTACAATGTATAAAACTAATTTAGATTAATTTTCACATAACTCAAAAGTTTTATGATATAGTGTTTTCCAAAATCTCACATGTAGGTCTTTCCTCATAAAAAATTCTTTTTTTGTGCAATTGTAATGTTGTATGATATAGTGAAAATTTTCTCAACATAGGGAAATTTTTCATCAAATAGTGTTTTACAGATCCATGACTGTTTTTATTTATTGAGGGGGTATTTCCCCTACATCCCCACTTGTGCTAAATTTTTTGATGACATATTAGGACATGGTCCAATCCCTTAACTACCATCTATGACCCCCCTGAAAAATAAAGAGTCACACCATGTCATTTTTTTCCAGGCCATAAAAATTTTGGTGTGAAATCTAAAGTCCCATACTCCACCCTTGATTATACAAAGAGTCCATATACTCTTATTGGATCCATAAAATACATTGATCAAAAATATTTCTATTTTTCCATTTCCCATTCCACGAGTGAAGATACTCCTCTTCATTTCATTGAATATCAATAGTAAAATACTCCTCAAAGGATTCTGAAAATTTTATTACTTAACTCATATGCCAAGTTAAACCTAAAAATGGATTCTTTAGTATAACTAAATTACCACCAATTTATAGGGCTCTCATATATATTAGTCCATGTTATATGACATTCAACTATAGTATACCCTATGTGACGTCATGTGATTCGTTGTGTGATAATAAAAGGATGTTGTATTTGTAATGAGTGATATGACCTATGTGATGAGAATGAGAAAACCAACTTAGTCGACAAGTTATTATTATAAACTACATAGTATATTGGTATTGGATGAATGACCTTAAAAAACTAATTTTTTCATAGCTGCAAGACCATAAAAGGAACCACAATGGTCCCCTCTATATGATCATACAGTGTAGAAGGATTCTCATTAAGTAGAAGTGAAATACGTGGGTTCAAATTAATTATATAAAGATATGTAGTAATACCCTTACAGGAGGTCTATTCCAATTCTGTAATGACTTATGACACTTTGTGCTGAAAAATATAATAGGGTTTCCCCCATGGGCATCCTCCTATGGTGTAATCCCCATTCATTTTTTGTGACCCATCAATGGGTTAAGATGCTCTCATGACCCGAAATAAGGATTCAAGAACATGTCACCCTAGTAAAAATGACTCAAATGTATTTTTTCTACACTATAGTATTCTTTATGTTCCTCCTAATATGGTGTAATACCCATTTATATTCTTTGACCCATCATCATACCAGATGCCCTCATGGTCCAACATGAGGAAGAAGGGATGAGCAACTCAATTCATAATCCCCTACACATAATATCCTAGATGCATGATGTTATACTATGTAGAATAATATCCTTAACATATGATGATAAATTTAAGATTAAAATATTTTATGGTTATTTTATACCTTGAGTTACCAACCCAAGATTAACCATGTGATGAAAAATTTATGCCGTGCATAAGATGGATCATGTGGTGAGCATGTGATTTTCCCAACCATACTCAGAAACAAATTCATGTAATCCCTATTCATATAATTATCTATCCTCACCAGATAATGAGAATCACATTATTTTTTCCCTACACATACCATCATATCTTCTTTGTAGTAAACATACATAACATTCACATAATCCTCATTTATACCTTTGATGCTCCTTAGCAGCACTCAGGCAGTGAAATTGGGAATGACCTACCCATAAAATCACTACTCATTAGAATAACCCTGGAAGTAATTCATTCATGGAAGCCTTATTCATGATATATCAACTATTGGGAAACTCATTGGTCCCCCTACTAGGTGTAAGCCCAGACAATGTAATCGTTGAGGGAAATCGACCATCACCCCCCCTATTAGGCATAGGTGAGATACAGGGACCCTTCTACCCTCTCCGTATAACTAGCAATACAAATATTTATGTGTAACCACTAATTATGTTTGAAAATAATGTCAATAAAAAAGATAGAAAAACACCCCAATCATATGGCGTTAAACTACATTATAATTCCCTCAGCAAAAGACATTAAATAGTAGAATTCCCCAATGTATCGAGCATATGATTTCTCATGTGATAAGTAAAATATGCCTCATGTGAAAATTTAGAGATAACTATTGTGATTAGAATGAGATGATACCACAATCCTACAAGAATATTTTATGTAATTCCTTTAGATTTTGAAAAATATTTTTTTAAATAAATTAAATATTTTAAATATTTGGCATTACACACAACAATGAGTTTAGGTTGAGTTGCACAAAACACTGACTTTAGCTTGAGTTACATGTAAACCATTGTTTATTATTAATTATACAAAATATAGAGTTTATGACTATTATTTTAAACACTATGTTTATATTTGTTTATATCTAAGTTTATCTTGTGTTACATGCAACACTGATTTTTAAAAAGTGTGAGAGCTAATAAAATATTATTATTATATTTATCAAAAATCCATTAAGATGGTGGATATAAATATTTTTAAATAAATTATAAAAAGAAATGTTTGGAAAAATTATATAAACTGAATACTTTGGGGACCAATTAATTAAAAAATGAACATCAAAACTATTCTGAAAATATATTTTTAAGAAAACAAACATGTTTTACATTAATAGACTAAAAAAGACACTTTTGATTAATTATTTTAATTACATTTATATATTATATATTCAATAAAATAATTAAAATTCATCTCTTGAGCTTCATATAGAATATATAATAATAAATCTAGTTTTATGCATAAAAACTACATTTTTCTATAATGTAGTTTGGTCACCTTTTTTGCACATATATTTTAAAAATTTTATCTGAAAATTATTGAAAATTAATTTTAAAAATAATTTTAATTTTTTGAATCATAATTTAAAATTTCTCTTCCTATTATTTTTTTATAATTTTCTAAGAAGATTATTTTTTTGATGAATAATGAAAATACTGAATTTTCTCTAAAATCACACATTCCAGTTAATTTATTTATAATGTAAAATTATATTTTAAATTGTTTTTAAAGAAAAATTATATCAAGTATACATAAATTAATCAAATTTAGGTAATTTGAATCAATTTTATATCTAAATTTGAAATAAAAACATTCTAAACATTTGAATATTCCCTCTTTGAAAACCCACATTGTCGCCGCGTATGTGATCTTAATTTTAAATTATATTTTTTAACTTCTGTGTATTTAATTTTAAAAAAATTGATTAAATATTTATAATAATAAAATTTAATATTATATTATATGGTAAACTTAAATTTTTACCAAAATGAATAGTGAAAATATGAAAAAATTAATTACTACGGTTAAGGTAAAAATGTCTTTACGAAGGGGGTTAAACTATAGAGATAAGAGTTAAAATGACTATAAAAACATTAAAATTTATATTATATGAAAATATATAAATATAATCCTTAAAAAAAATTTATAGATGGTCATTTGAAAGATTTTTTATTTGGAAAGAACTTTTTATATTGGTTTCATTAGGAAAATTTCCATGTAGTTTCGAGGTGGGTTCATTTCCCCTACTTATAATAGAAATATATCACCCTACATTTATTCACAAAATTGGAGAAATGTAATTTATAAAAAATATCCCAAATCCCCCTCCATTATAAACATCCATGGTCTAGAGATTATGGTCCTCCCAAAAGGCCAAAACTAGGGTCTTTAATAAGAGATCCAAAGGAGGTGATTTTAAGCGAAGGTAATTATATTCACTAAACTCTATATTTTTATTTATGATTTTCCACATTAAATTAGGTATTAAAACTTATAATATAATAAAAGCAGTATCTACTATAAAATTATAAGTTATATTGTTAATGTAATAACCAAAAATCATATCCACTTCCATCAAATGGGTTAAAATACAATGTTTGTGTGAATGATAGAGTACTGCCTCACAAACTGATGTCATTTATTTTTTTCTTAACCTATATCAATGAAGTAAATAATTATATATTTATTATTTATATATGATATTATTATAATTATTGAATTATTATGTAACACATACCTTCATACTCTCCCTTTTTTGGAAATACAATAACATCGCTTGTGTGTACGAAAAACTACCACCTCACGAGGAGTTGTGATTCGTTCATTATTTAAACGAATGGTAATAAGGATGGTTTTTTTGAAAATATATGATATATTAAAAATAAAAAATATTTTTATTGATAATATATTATGTAACTTTCTTTCTTTCTGTCAAACAAGAAAATGGAAACAACGTTCATGTGTATGTACAACCTACCATCTCCATGAACGACACATTTCATTTTTTAACTAAATTAATTGTATTATTCTAAATTAATATATAAGTAATTTATATGATATTTATATATTTTTTAACTTTATTTATATTATTAAATATTTATCAATTTAAAGGTACCAAAAACAAAAAATCAAATCATATACATAAAAAAAAGCAATTATTACCTGAAATGTTAATTTTACAAGGAATTGTTAATAAAAGGGTAGTAAAAGGACATTAGAAAATAATATATGGTGTGATATATATAAATATGGTTCATTAATATATGTATAATAAATGTATATTCAGTATACATGTGTTTTGAACACGTATGGAACAATTTAATACTTACGGAAATGGATTTCCATCTCACTTTTTACTTATGTGAGACACATTCTATATTCACAATATTTTTATTTTAAGTAGTGTACATACATACATTTAATGTATTTTGAAATATTTATCCTGATAATTATATATATATATATATATATATATTTGAGTATCTCTCTTTGGCGGGGTTTACATTTCAATAGTTACCAAATCCATATGTGATTTGTTGCCTCAAATTGACTTCCTAGAGACCTAAGTTATGTTATGCACCTGTATTATTTTATGAGGTGTATGTAATTTCTCTTAAACAAGGTATATCATGAATATAATTATTTTTATTATATTATATGTTTCATTTAATTTTATTCTTTCATGATTATTGTGATTCATATTTACTAATGTCTTAATAGTTTTATGTTACAATTTGAATGTTTTCGGGATTGTTTATGTCTAAGTCATAAATGTAAAAATATTATGATATTAATCTAAAAAAATTAACATAAATATTATTCTCCTAAATTCATTCATTATTTTTTCATGTAATATAAAAACTTCCCTACTATTTGGTACTTAAACTAATTTATAAAATGTTTTTTTAAGTTTTATTTATCTATTCAGTAAAACCCCTTTTTAATTCTCAATATTATGCTCTAAATCGGTTATAAACCACGTTTTTAGCCTTTTAAAAAATATTCAACAAATAATTTTCTCTATTTTTACTTTTTAAAAAGTGTTTTGAAATTAATATTCATGTCGTTTTTAAAATAATTCCTATTTAGATTTTAATGAAAATGTGAAAGGAATATTATATTTAATGTGTTTGGAATGTACTAAACTTCTTGTTTTTATGACCATTATTTTATTTTAAGATTCCATTATAAATTTTCATGGATATTTTTAAATAAAATTATTTTCAAAATTTATTATGTTTTAAAAAGTTCTTTAAAAAGTAAAAAGATATTTTCCTCATGAAAAAATTAATTTTATTAAAGCTTCCATTATAAGGATTGAAGGTTTTTTTAAAAAGATAGTTGAAATATATATATATATATATATATATTAGTTTTAAAAGGTTTTTTTTCAATGAAAATATATATTCCTTTAGAAATGTTCCAAGTGACTTCTCTTTAAATAACACTCTCAATCTAAGATGACATCTTTCGACTTATCATTGGCTTTTCGGGGGATATAAACCAAGGATAAAATTCTCATTATTTCTCTAAATAGTATATTTTTATGATGGAAGGATGTTTATGAAACCCATTTCTCTTCCATGGGTCATACCATGAAGCCATTCTTCTGAAAATCACATATTGTTTCAATGGATTATGAAATAATGAAATGATGTAATCATTATGAAACCTTTATCTTTTACAAAGGTTATGATATGATGAAATTTTAATGAAACCCATTTCATTTTGTGGGTTATGATATGATGAATGTTTTTGGGATCTTGTGGAAAAAAATATTATTTTCATTATTTTATGGGTGAGACCAATATCTCCCTCCAATGCATTGGATAAATATGGATAACTCATTAGTAAATTTGTTATGCATGAACCTGATTACATGTTCATATGGATATTTCTAAACCTTATTTAATGTTCCCAATGTTCTGCGTGAACCTGATTACATGTTCAAAATGTAATGTTTGAATTTTATTACATGTTCAATGTGTTATGTATGTTCTTGATTACATGTTCAAAATGTTATGCGTGAAGATAATAACATGTTCACAGTGTTATGTATGGGACTATCTTTTGTGCCTATAATGTTATGTGTGGAAATAGTTGCATGTTTATAAGTTTATGGAAGGACTTGTTTTCATGTCCCTAATGTAATGAGTGAACCTATCCATATTTATACTAGATAACAATGTTATAAGATGATGTGTATTCCAAAAAAGTATGTATTATTATTATCTTATTCTCTCATGGATCATGTTGTTTAATTCATATATGATTCATGTTTTATGAACTTCTAATATTCAAGTGGTGACTTAATATTATTATCTTTGATATTCATGGAATGGGTTTTTAGATGTTATGATCAGGTTCGAATACCCTTATGTTCATGATATGTTTAAGTATCTTCCTTGTTTTCTTTTACTGATCATCTGAGATAACAAATTCTTATGTTTTCTTTCCATAGGTTATGTAGAATGGTCTTAATTAGGGTATGTTTGTGAGGAGTACTAAAGGGGGAGATCAGTATAGGAGATATTAAGGATCTTCAATCAAATTATATGGTTATTTTACTTGTAACCCAAAACAATAAAATATTATGGTTCTTAGAAATCTGTTTGTGTAATGTATTGAATATTCAGATAAACATATGTAATATCTATGTACGAGAATACTTGGTTGCTATAGGTTGTAGTAGAGGAAAGGAAACAATATGATCCTTGTGAATTATCACGTGATAGCATTGGAGGAATCATGGATCTCCACCATAATGATTAAAGAGGAAAGGAATACTAATAGGGATAGTGGAGTATCCTACACAGGAGGTGTATATTCCCATGGAGTTCTCTAATAGGTATCAATTATAGTCCATTGGAAGTAACATCAAACCTAAAGAGTTGGTATCAGAGGATATGTTAAGTTAACCTCTGGGAATTAGGATTAGAAAGACTTTGTGAGATCCCTATGGACATGTCTAATAATAACTCTAAGGAATATTAAATGTATAGGAAAATATCATTGAATTTCGGTAATGTATAGAGTGTATGTTTTCTAAGCAATTATATCTCTACTTGGATACTAAAAGTGGATGTCGCTCTAGCATAGATGTACCTAGAGGTAATAACTCTAAAAATGGTATGTTGATGGGTACTATATCATCACCTGGTGTATGAAAAATGGGCATTTTTGTACACTTTTGTTAAAAAACATTAGGGATATGATTTAGAACATCAGAAAATCTTCAAGAAACATCATGAAGGATTTAAATAAAAATCATATATAACCTCGGGTAAACCTAATGTTTCACAAATAAGGTTTCATGAGTTATACATCCAATAAGTGATTATTCATGATTATGTGGTTTTCTCACAATGATATTAGTTTCTCACTGTATGAATTTTGGTTTTAGTTAGTGACTCGAACCCTGAGGAACCATGTTCCTAATGAATTAGATAGACAATTCATTTACTATTAGGAACCAAATTATATGATTACTAGAGAGAATGTTATTATTATTATTAATAATTTTTTTACATGATTAAAAAATACACCTTACCAAATTATTAGACTTACATAGGATGATATGGAAAGATTTCATTGAGAGTTCAGGTGGTGGATATCATAGAGGAAAGATTATACTATTTTTTATGTGTCAAGAATGTAAGAAAATAACTCCCTAGAATGTCCCAAATGAACTATAACAAGTTTTGAGTGTTGAAAATAGGGTAATAAATAAATAAATGGAAGATGAAAAATTAAATTTTAGTTAATTAAATAGATGGGAATAATGGCCTCCCTAATATATCATTGTTGGTTGAATGTCTCAAATGTAGAAAATATGAGAATTATGAAAATAAATATCCCAAGGGAAATTCTCATGAAGAGAATAAACAAGGTTGTATTAGTAATGGTTTTTTATTGATGACGATGATATAATGAGTGATAAATGAAAGGAAATAGGTATTAAGGAATAAGATGATGAATCATAGTTATTGGTTTGAAGAGGAAGTGGGATCATTGAGGTATTAATGTATTGAAAATAAAGGATTATGTTATATGAATATTGAAATATATAAGCATTATATATTATAATTTTTTCATTATGGATTTTAAAAAATACGTTAAATGGTACTGATGGACTAGAGAAATTATTTAATGGAAATGATATATTTTTATTAAGGGAAAATAAACATTAAAATGATCCTCATGTTGGGATAAAGATATGTTGGAAATTAATAAGTAAATTCAGTATCACTGATTACCTTGGAACATATTATAGATATGTTGAAAAATTGGTTTTTTATATCATTGAGTGAGTTTATATATTTTTTTAATTAATAAATATATCCAATAATTGGTGTTTTCTTTAATGATTCATGTTTGTTTTAAATATGGTATTAGAGTAATTTAGGTTATTAACATGTTTCAAGAGAACACATGATGAAGGTATTCACATGTTTGGTATGTGATTATCCATTGATAGAAGAAAGTATTCATTTTTTATATTCCAATATTCAAGAATATAAATTTCTATAAACACATGTTTTAGTGCATAAGATAAGTTGAAATTTATTTCACATCATTGTGCAATTCATGTCTAAAGTTTGTCAATTTGGGACAAATTATTCATCTTCTTATGGAAATAATTTTTTTTAATTTGATATTTTGGGATATAATTGTTTAGTTTATGTGAAAACTATTTTATTATATGATCAATTGATGAATCATAATGGAATATGGATATTATTTAGCAATGAATGTAGATGTTTCTGAACAAATCATAATGGGACTTGGACCCATCAAATAAAAGTGGAGCCGACAATTCAAGACAAATGAAGCTAAAATTTTATCTATAAAAAGAGAATATTTTTTGTATGATTTAATTAAATATGTTAAGATATAATTTTGAACTGTTGAAGAGATCCAGGGATCCCAAGTTGACATTTAATTTGTGGGACATATTTTAAGGCCCATAAAATTAACCCTCCATTTCGATCATAAATTCTAAATGGATGATCTAATTGGCATAAAATTTTGATAGATATTAAAAGAAACATGGAGAATATATTTATATTATAATAATACTTATTATTTTTACATATTAAATGTCTAATTTTTAAATCAAAATGGGGATAAATGTAGCTCTATTTTTATGGGAAACATTGAAAAGTCAAATCTCAATTGATTCCTCACCCACCTTTTTCTCTTATAATTAACGAGGAAAGAATTGATTGTTGGGGGTTATACCCTAGGATCATATTTTATTTATTTATATAAGGGGTGGTGAAGATAATTGGGAATACATATTTTATTTATTTCATTTGTATTGTTACTATGTCATTGTGTAATCAAAAGTCATTTTTTAAAGTAATTTGTTCAATTCACACAAGAGAAATAATAAAATTTCATTATATTATCTTATTATTTTCTTATTAACATGACATTTTTACTATTTTATTAGGTATTTAATTCATTAATATAATATTTTGTGAAATTATTTTCACAATTATAGAGTTATAATTTCTTTAATATTTTCTTCCTTAATTCCCCCCTCATGAGGCTACTTCCCACTTCCATTGATAGAATAAAATCAATGGAGGTATAACCCTTTAATGGGATGTACCAAGGGATTAAAAAGGGGTAAGATTAAATTTTAATTCATGTAATTTAATATTTAAATATATTCATTAACTAAATATTTCCATTCGATGAGTTATGTTATTCTTCGTGTTCACCAACTTTAACAAAAACACATTTTGAGTGCAAGTAAGATCTATTTTCATTGAGTGATCTTCAAAAAGATCCTTTACGTGAAATGATTATTATCCTTGGAATTGTGTTGGGATTAAATTTTTGAATGATTTTGTATAATTATCTAATTTTTTGGATGCATCTTGAATTAATGATATGAAATTCTCTAAGAACATAAATTCTTCCATTTGACCCTAAGAATAAACATTGGATCAACCCACCATGATTAATTATTTTGTGCACATCATTTTTTTAATTCAATTAAACCGTTAATTACAAAATTAAAATAAACCCAAAATATGACCAATTCATAGCCAATAATCCATAAAATATTAGTTTATATAAGTTTCTTATTTGGTCCCTATGTATTTTATCCCTACATATACTACAATGACCAGTTCTATTAGTAGGGTAAATCTGGGTGCAACCAAATTCTAGAGCTATTGCTGGTTACCCAAGTAAGAAACATTGCATCCTTTTGCTCTATTCTCACCCAAATTATCTATTATCACACCACTTATTTATTCTCACCCCCAATTTTAGTGATATGGATGACCATTTTTAATAATTAAAAACATGTGGAACCTCTACTTAATTTTTCTACCCCACACCAAGTGTGATGTACATTGACTGTCCAAGTCTCTACTATTGGTAAAATCAGAAACTAAATCAACCATAATGTTTGAACTATTATTATCAACATAAATAACCTAACAAAAATGTGTTTCAATTCTAATATTGAAAATATGAACATCCTCTAATGAAATTTAAATAATATTATTATCCTCGTGGAGTATATCATTTAGATCAACCTAATCTCTGTAAAAAATGATGATAATTAATTTTGAGGTTTCATCAATGAGGGTAGAACTAAAAGGTATTGAAACATTTATATATCCCATTACCACTTAGGATTTGTAACCTTAAAATTAGTGATATTAGTGGAGAAGGCACATTAGTTATTGAATATAAACTAAAAAATTTGTCCTCACGTCACATATAGAGTCTTAGGGGTGATTGAAGGTTGGATTTGAACTCTTGAAGGCATGCGTTTAATTTGAAAATATAAAACCTATTTAACTATTAAATATCAAACAAAAAAAAATTAGATCACACTAGAAACCACAAGGGGGTTATCTGAAAAAACACAAACACAAAGAAAATAAAATAAAATAAAATAAACAATGAAATTGGGTTTCCTCCTAGAAATAGATTATTTTAAAGTCTTTTTCTTGACTTAGACCCCTTAATCTACCCAATACAAACATTAAACATATTGTGAACTATATTTTCACCACTTATAAAAGATTTATATTGAAACTTAGTTAGGTTTTTTAGTAAGGTATAGAAATTAAATAAAGGAAAATCATATACGTCCCAGTGAATGGGAAATTACCACAAAAATTTAAAAGGTTCTATCCAATTGATTTTTTAATATTTATAAGGATGTGAAGGAAAATATTCAATTTGTTAGATTCATGAGGGTATAAATGATTACATTTTTTAATATTCCCTATAACAGAAGACTTAAGAGAGGATTTATCGATCATCAATTCGATCTAGGGTTGGATAACACTTTCAAACATAGTTAGGCACTTAGAATTGAACTCTATTTCATCATCAAATTTTTTCAACAGAATTAGATCCCTTTAAATGAATGTTTCAACCACAAACCTTTCTAGACGTGTTACATGAATGGGTATATACATGATGATTGGGAGTTTCTATATGGTTCCATATAGTGGTTCTGACTTGTGTCTCAATTTCCTATCCAACCGAGCTAAAAATTATTATCCCTCCTTCCCCTCTCAAGTATCCATTCATATATAGGGTATAACCATGGAATTTCAGTTGGAATTCTTTCTTCTATTGAAACAAAAAATTAGAAATAATCATTTATTTGTTAGTCATTCAAAAAATAAATAAAAAACTGGCCGACCATTTTTGATATTACATGGATTTTCACAATCTCTATAAAGTAAAAAACTATAAATAAAAAAATTTATAAACAAAGATTGAATACGAATCGAGAAGTAGCGGAGAAAAGTCGGGTCCATAAACTATTTAAAGGTTGTATTGGATAAGTAGGGGGTCAAATTCATGATAATGAATTTAAACTAAGTGCTTTTTGGGAGGCAACCCAGCTCTTGCATTTTTTTTAATTTGTGTGTTTTTGTGTTTTTTTGTTAAGGTAACCCCATAAGGGTTTCCAATGTGATCTAATGTCACTTTTTAATGAGATAAACTAGTAAAAGAAATTAAATATTTCAAAATTAAATGCATGCAATCTACTTTTAAAACCTAACAATCAATCATTGTCATCAAGTATACTTTTTTCATAAAGATAAAGTGATCAATTTCATATTTATGGGTCATAAAATTCAAATGAGGTGTTTTTGTTATATTATTTCATTTCAAATCTCATATGCCACTCTTTTTTCCAAATTATAATCTCTTTCTCCCATTCTCTTTAATAATTGAGGGTATTTTCATTTTAGGTTTGGTGGAGTGTAAATTTGTGATTTTAGGATTTTTTTGGGATTTTATGGAAACATTATTTATACTTGAAAACTATAATGGAATTTTCAAACATAAAATATTGAATTTAAATTGATTTTGAATTATTTGATTTTGATTTTAATGTAAATTTATTTTCTTGATAATTGTTTTTGGAAATTGTGGTTATCTGATGTGTTTTTAATGTTTTAATTTTTATCCTCTTAATCAAAATTAAACTGTGGTTTTATATTCTATTTTGGGTGAAATTTTGAGTTCATGGGTCCATTTCATCGTAGCATAGTGTTCCGGAAATCTTTTAGTTTAATTTGAGTATCCAATAATAAAAATGAAAAGGAAGAATCTATAATGAAATTTTTTATCCAAATGGGTGGAATTGAAAACTTGGGGATCATGAATCTATAACTATCGTGCCCAGAGTTAGGATTTACATATCTATTTCAGTTCGAGTAATTGATAAAATGGGTGGTGTTCGACACTTTAGGATGATAAATTCATATTTTTCATACTAAGATTTGGCCTTTTAATCTCTATTGTGAAAAAAACCAAATGGAAAAACATAATAGAAAAAAAGATGAAATTGGATACTGTTATTAAGGTTTAATGTGATTCTAACCTATTTTATCCATTTATTTTCTCTTGAATAAGAAGATGGACCCATGGATTTTGTGATGCACAAAAAATCATCATACTTAAATTAAAATTGGATGAAATGTTATGATGGTTTTGAAAAATCTAATGGAATTGGGATTGAGATATTATTATGAACCTATATTTTGTTAATTTGTTTTAAAGGTTTCATGATTTCTTTGGATGATGTCTTTTTGTGAGAATTGTATGTTAATTGTTTTTGGAAAAGGGAATTCAATTTTCATAATTTTTGGATATTTTTTATCTAGACTATAAAAACCCAAGTTTGTGGGTGTGATTAGCAACTTAAAGAGGGTAATATTAATATTTTGTATTCCAATATTCATGCCTATGAATGTCCATAAACACCGGTTTTATTACATCTCCTAAATTTTACTTCATCTCGCATTATTCCAATATTCATGTATAAAATGTGTCAATTTGGGGAAAATTAATCATCTTATTATAGAATTAATTATTTTAATTATTTGAATTTTATATTTTGGGAAGTGATTTATCACTTTATGTGGAACATTTTTTATTTTATGATCAATAGATTAATCATAACTAATGATTGATATTTTTAGGCATTGAATTCAGAAATTTCTGGACCAAGCATAATGGGCCTTTGGCCCATTGAATAAAAGTTAATAGAATAAATAAATCACAATATAACTATTATTTTATCTATATAAATTTAATATTATTAGGATAATTTCCCTGAAATGTTTTTGGATCTAATTCATAACGTTTCATGGAGATCTAGGGAGCCTAAAAAGACTTTTAATTTGTTAGTCACAATTGAAGGCCCATAAAATTAGTCCACCATTTGGAGCATAAATTTTTAATGGATGATCCAATTTTCATGAAATTTTGACATATATTATATGAACCTTGAAATAATATATTTTTACTCTATGAACCATTTACATTATTCCATTTTCAATGTAAAATTATCACGTGAAAAATGTGGATGAATTTCGTTATATATTTTTTCAAATCATTAAAAAGTCAAATCACTTTTGTTTTATCACCCACCTTTTACTATCTTAATTAATGTTTAAGTAATTTATTTATGGAATATAGATCCTAGGATTCTAATTTTTCTATTAATGGTAGGTTTGGTGAAGTGATTTAAGGATCTATGTCTTATTTCTTTCAATTTTATTGTTACTCTTTCCTTTTATAATTACAAGTCATTTTTCTCAAGTATGTTGGTTGATTCACAGAAGATATTTTATAAACTGTATTATTATTCTCTTATTATTTTATTATGAATATAAAATTTATATTTTTGAATTATTTTGTGAATCCATTCACACCATATCTTTTAGAATTCAATAAATGATGGAGTGATCATTTTGTTAATGTTTTTCTTACTTAGTTCCTCCCTCATGAGTTTACTTCGGATTACATTGATACAATAGCATCAATGGATGTAAAACACACTAATGCATTGATATAAAAGATTATTAATGGGAATGGATATAATTTTATTTCATGTAATTTAATATTTAAATATATTTTTTATTTTAATATTTCTATTCGATGAGTTACATTCTTCTTCATCTTGACTTACTTTAACAATGACACATTTTGAGTGAAAGTGTGATTTATTTATTTTGAGTGATAAATATAGTTATCCTCTAAGTAAATAGGTTATTAACCTTGGAATTATGTAGGTATTAAATTGTTGAATGATTTTTTAGAATTATCTCATTTCGTGGATTCATCTTGAATTAATGATATTAATTTTTTTAAGAGAGGGAATTCATCCAATGCACCCCAATAAAAAACACGGGATCAACCCAAATTCATTAATTGTTGAGTTCAGATACTTGTTATTTGTTTTTTATATAATTTAAATAATTATTTATAAAATTAAAGCCCACTCCAAGGATGTAAAATTTATATCCAATCTTTAATTAAATATTATTTTCTATAGGTTTCTTATTTAGTCCCTATGGATTTTTCCTTACATATCTACAATGGCCGCTTCTACTTGTAGTGTAAATTTGGATGTAACTAGTATGTGACCATCAAGATCTACATTATGATATATAGGGGACTAATTTTTGGTTTCTTTTAAAAAATATAGAATCATTATTTATAAATTTTTAATTTTGGAAGGGTTAAAAGTTAAACCATTTATGGAATGGTTTAAGTTGAACAGTGGATGAGTTTTTAAAAATTAATATGTTACTTCACCATATTATGATTTATGCATATTGGATAACATTTTATAACCATTTTTTCTATGATTATAACTAAATATATATAGAATAAATTGACATTGTATTTAGGAATTTTATGATCTCTTAGATTTTCAAGTATAAAAAATTCACCTTCATTTCATGGTGTAACAGATGATGTGGAAATTAATAAAGGAAAACCCAAAGGGTGAGATAGTGCCTATGAATTTTATTTATATCATGAATTTATAAGTTTTCATGAAAATTATTCAGCATTAGGAAAAATATCTTGAAATAAAATGTTGTCCTCTTATTATTATTTTGATTATATCAATGGATTTTTATGCCAAATTGGATTATCAATTTTTCATTGTTAAATTTATCATGAATATGTTATATATCGCTATACATCATTATTTTTGTGTTATTTTTCTCTTCTTGGTCTATGTTCTTACTTTCCACCTTTTTATCCAATTTGGAAACCTAGTATGTGTTATTTCAGATAACATTCAAACATTAATTTATCTTTTTCAAGAGGATGTTTTTTTAATAATTTTAATGATATGGGTTTCAGTTAAGAAATTTTTAAATGTTAAGACAATGATGATAGAGAAAAATATCATGGGAGAAGTTTATTTTACGTTGGGTAGAATGTAACATGCTTAGATTTTGTGAAATATTTTTTCCAATGAATTTAATCTTTTCAATAGTTTTCATTACATGCAACACTTAGGTTATATTGGATGACACGTGACAATGAGTTTATCTTTGGTTACACACAACAACATGCTTATATTTTATTAAAAACAACACCAATTTTATCATGTGTTAAATGAAATATTATGTTTAGCTTACATTACATGAAGCACCAAGTTTATTTTGTGTTACATTTATCGTTGAGTTTAAATGAAACGTGACATAAACTTAAAATATTATTATGATAGTTTTAAATTATCCATTTAATGGAGTGTAATAATAGTATTAACTAAATCATGAAAATATATGTTTTACACATCTATATAAAATTAATACCTCGAAGTCCAATTAATTAAAAAAATGATAATCGAAACTATTCTGAATATCTATTTTTTTGCAAACAAAGCACGTTCTACATGAATTAATTAAGAATAAAAATTTTGGTTAATTATTTATCGTAATTTATTTATTATATACTCAATAAAAAGAAAAAAATTAATCCCATGTGATTTATAAACAATGGATAGGAATATATCTTATTTTATGCTTAAAAACTATATTTTTCTAAAAAATGAGTTGTCACTTTTTTGCACACTTATATTAAAAATAATTTTTAAAAGATTAATAAGGTCAACTTGAAGAATTAATTTTTATATTTTAAATAATCATTTAAAATTTAAATTTTTTTGATTTTTTTATAATTTTCTGAAAAGACTATCTTCTAGATGAATAGTGTAAAATACTGAAGTTTAATTAAAAACAGCCATTTCATTTAATTCATTTATAAGATCAAATTATATTTCAAATTGGATTTAAAGTAAAATTATTTCAATGATAAGTAAATTAATAATATTTAGGTCATTTTAAATTAATTTAATCTTGAAATTGGATGTTTAGGCTTTTTAAACTTTTGAACATTCTTTCTTTGAAAACTAACATTCTCATCACCTTTGTGGGATTAATTTTAAATTAATTTTTTACAATACTATGAATTAAATAAAAACTGGATTTTATATTTTTAATAAAAATAATTTATATTATCCAATTTTGTCAACTTAGGTTTTCATAAAAATTAATAGTTAAAATTGTAAAAAATTAATTTTCACGGTTATGGTAAAAATGGATTTATTAGGGGTTAAACTAAGTAGACAAAGGATAAAATGACTATTAAACTCTAAAAATTAATATATTTAGGCCATATTTCCATATTATCCTTCCCATGTTCAAATATATTGGCATAAAAATAATTTTTATTTAGAATGACCATTTTATATTTTATTCTTTTGGGAAATTTCCAAGTAGTTTCCATGTGGGTACATTTCCCCCACTTGTAATATAATACCACTAACCTCCACTTATTCAATAATTTCAAGAAATATATTTCAAAAAAACGAATGAAAAATACCTCCCCAACATCGAAATAAATTTTATATAGCTAATGATCCTTTAAAAATGCCAACACTAGGGTCCTTAATAAGATATCCAAATGAGGTGCTTCAATGTGAAGGTAACTTTCTTCAATAAGATGCTTATTTTTTTTATTCTAACACATTTAATTATTTATGAAATATTATAATATAATAAAAACAATGAATTATATATACCATTTTTTATTATGTTAATTTAATAAACAACCATCTACACTTTCATTAAATGGGTTATGCAATCATTGTTAATGTGTACGATGAACTAAGACCTCACCAACTGATGGTATTAATTTTTTTCATTAAAAAGGAAGGAAATATTGATATATTTTTTTATTTATATATGTTATTTATGATATTTTTATATTTCTTTAATTATTATATTACACATACCATCATACTATATATTTTTTTGTAATACGACAATGTTGCTCATGCGTATGACGTACTACCACCTAAACAAGTTATGTGATTAAATCACACTAACATGGAAGGTAATAAGGATGGTTTTAATTAAAATATATTATATATATGACATAAATTTTTTTCCATAATGATAATTTACAATTTACCATTCTTTATTCCAATCTGAATAGAAAATGGAAACAACACTCATGAGTACATATTCCCTACCATCTCCATGAAGAGTGTATTTCATTTTCTATCACTAAATTTTATGGATTACTCTAAATAAATAAATAATAAATATATATGATATTTATATAATTTTTATATTCTATATATGAGGATATAATGATCAAATTAATAGGAATAAAAATAAAAAATTTAATCATATATGAAAAACAAAGCGGTTATTAACTGAAATGTAACATTAACAATGAATTGTTAATAAGTGGGTAATAAACCTTCATAATAAAATAATAAATGTTATTATATAAATAATTATTATTATATGATATATTTATAATAAAATAATATTTATTATATAGTGTTTTTTAACATGTACGGTGGAAGTCAAAACTTAAGGTAAGGGATTTCAGTTTCAATTTTTAGTTCCATGAGACAGATACCTTATTCACCACCTATTTATCTTATGTGATGTTTATAAATATCATGAATGTATTATGAAATTATTATACTAAAAATTATTGGGATTTACACATCCATTTTATTATCTCTATTTGTTGGGGTTTAAAGATAAAAATTTACCAAGGCAGTAAGATATTTTTTATCTCAAATTACCCTATTAGAGATATATGTTGTGTTATATACCTATATTATTTTATGACATGTATATAATGACCATTTGAAAATTTATATATTGAATCTAATTATTTTCATGACAATATATGTTATTTTTCTATTCTTTCAAAAGTATTATGATGAAAAGCTACAAAAGTGGTATGAGTTTTATGTTACAATCTAATCATTTATCGAGATTGATAATGATTAATTCTCCAATTTTGAAATACTATGATCTAAATCTTAATAATTATCCTGAATTTTATTCTAATATAGTTATTCTTTATTTTTTTAAGTAATACTACCATTTACTAGTCTTTTTTACTTAAAATAATTGATTTAAAAAAAATGGGATTTATCAATCTCTTCGATAAAAAAACATTTTTTCATACAAAATCCTATTTTCTCAAAAGGTTTTAGAAAATGTTTTTGGCCATTAAAAAATGATTTATTAATGGAATGTTTTACCCATTTATTACTTTTTTCAAAATTTATTTAATATAATTGTCGTATCATTTTAAAAAAAATTCACATTTAGATGTTAACAAAAATATGAAATGGAAATTTTATTTAATGAGTATGCCATGAAGGATGCTTCCCCTCATCATTATTTTTTTGAGGATTTCTTTTTAATTTTTTGAGGTTATTTTAAAATAAATATATTTTCAATTTTTTAATGTTTGAAAAAGATATTTTCAATTTGGAAAGGACATTTTAATCAATAAATGTTCTAAATGATTTTAAATATACCATTATATGTTTTTACAGTAATTTAAAAATAGAATATTCAAAATATTTTATGATTTTGTAGTTTTAAAAATTTATTTTCAAAGGAAAGTTATCGTCCTCATGAAATGTTCTAACTAATTTATCTTTCCAAATTAGTATCTTTCTAAGATGACATCCATTTATTTAACGTAGGATTTATAGAGATGATAATCCAAAGATACCAATCTTATCATTTCTTTAATTTTTTTTGTTTATGATGGAATAATTTTTATGAAAATAGTTTCTATTCTATGTATTATAACATGATAAAATTATTATGAAACCCACCTATTTTGACTATGGGTTATGGAATAATTAAATGATGAAATGATTATGAAACCTATCTCTTTTTTAGGTTTTGACATGATGAAATGTTTTTGAAACCCATTTCATTTCATGGGTTATTACATGATGAATGTTGTATTATCTGGTGGAACACATACATTCTATTTTCATTATCTAGTGTGTGGGACCTATATCTCCCTCCAATGAATTTTTTAATGATAGATAACCCCTGAGAAAATATTTTAGGTATGAACCTGATTACAGGTTGACAATGTCATGAACGAAACTGATAAAACATTCAAAATGTTATGTGTGAACTTGATTACATATTCACTATTTTATTAATGGACCAAATTACATATTCAAAATGTTATGTGTGAACCTGATTACATGGTCACTATGTTATGCTTGGACATGATTTCATGATCATAATGTTACCCATGAACATTATTACATGTTCACACTATTATGAATGAACCTGTCTTTCATGTCCATAAAGTTATGTAATGACCTAGTTGCATGTCCATGATTTTATACGATTTCATAGTTTCATGTTTTTAACCTAATGAGTGAACATATATCTATTTATTAATGTTCACATTATTATAAGACATTGCGTATGAAAAAATTATGTCTTATGCCTATTTTATGCTCTCATGGCCTATGTTCAATGATTCCCTTATGATTCATCTTTTATGAACTACCAATATTTATTCTATTATTCAATATTATGATCTTTGATATGTAGGGTATGTTTTTCAAATGTTATGCTCATGTTCTCCAACAATTATGTTTGGGTTAGGAATATGTATTTCCCTTGTTTACCCTTACTAGGAATCTAATCTCAACCCTTCTTATGTTTCCTTCACATGGGTTATTAAAACAGTTTTTATGTAGGGTTTGTTTGTAAAGAGTACTAAACGGTAAGAAATTTAAGGGAGATATTGATGTTTTTTTTCATAAATTTAGAGGATTGTGTATAATTATATAGAGAAACTAAACTATTACATTTCCCAAACATGTGTTTGTGTAATGTATAAAATATTCATTTAAAAAGATATAATATTGATGTATGCAAAGGATGGGTTTCTATACTCTATGTATAATACCAAAACCATTCCTTGTTTTCAATATATTCTCAATGTAATCATCTATACCACATTATGTTAAACTCCATGATATAGTACTATCAATCAACCTCAAACTGCACAACCAGACTATATCATTATTTATCCCTATCTTCTAACATTATTTATAGAAATCCTCTATGAGTTTCAGGACTAATATCCCAAAAATCATGTCTCCCATTCATAAGTGGTTAGATGAAGATTATTTCCTCATATCTAAAAATAATAATCACAATTCCATCTCACATATTTATAAGGAGTCCTAAAATAAAAATCTTGATCATATTTATGTAGCAAGATAAACATCCCACCATAAATACAAAGTCCCCATTAATTCTGACATCGACATAGGACACTAACATCAACACAACCTAGAATATGATGAGCATAAATTAGATGAGTTTCTACAATAGATTTTTTTTTGTGAGCATAAACCAATAGAAATTAAACTGAGAAATTCCTCACTCAGCTTAAAATTTTTTATTATCCTAATACGTGAGGAGCATATTAGGATAATCCCTCCACTAAAATATAAATATATGATTGAATTTACATTACATTAAACCTGTGAACCACCACGATAAAACTAAATCCAAGCCCTAAGTGATGTCACATGGTTACATAAGTGGAATGAATTTGAAGCATATGTGACGAGTATATAATCTCTTGTCCATTCACTTGTGTGATAGGCTTGGGATGCAACCACATGTGATTATCATGAGAGAATCATGAGATTCATTATTTTATGAGAATAATAATCCATTTTAAGTGGAATATTATCTCTCCATCCATTACATAGATGTGAGACCTATGTTCTCACCCTACGGGATAAGAACAAGTTTACTTAGGTGATGGTTCTAGAAAGTATTAGGTGGCGAGTATATCCTCACATGATGAGCATTAGATTACTCCCAAGAAAAATGTTTGTATCCTAGTGTGAAGATCATAGGATTCCTGAATAAATGAACCTTAGATAAAGTATGTAATAAACTTGAGTTTCCACATGTCACACATAGTATGCATTACATTTTTCACATTATATTCCTTTTATCATAGACATAAGATTCCTTCACAACCTCAAATAAAGAAACATTTTATATATTCCCAATATACCTAACATTCAAATCAACTCCAACAATAGGTAGTTTCTCTTTCATGAAAAATACCAGCATAATTAGCTAGAAGTCACTAGAAGATGGTTTTGGGAACAAGATTCATTAACAAGTATTATATATGAAAGGGAGACCTAGACTATATGATCAAATCTATGTGGTAATACATGGAAGTATGATATGACATCCCATCCTCACATTTTGATTATAGATCCAACATCATCAACCATGGTGGTGAATTATTCCAACCATTAGACTGAAAGAATTCATGTAATAGTGGACCATGACTAGTCCAAGGACACATATTCTAGTATGAGTTTGCACCCTAATGGAAGCATCATGAAATAGTGAGAAAACATGAAGTCAAAATATGTTTCTAATGGAAGAATTGTGATATTACCATTACCCATTTGTATATGCAGTGCTCCTAGAATGCAGTGATTGTGAAAAAAATGTGTATCAAAAAATAATTGGAGTATTGTGTATTCACACACACACTTAAACAACACTGTGTCTATTCTTTATAGATTATCCCTTAGTAGTTCACCTTTAAAAATTATCTTTCTTTATGTTGGTTTCTATATTTTTTATTGTGGTGGATATGTGGTTAAATATTATTGGTTTAATGAGTCCTAACCAATGTGGGAATAATATCCAACATAATGTGAGAAAAATTTCACCCTCATTAACCCCATTATTAGTGTGTCTTGGGTTTTAATGCTTATGGAGATTTGTATTTATTCCATTTAATATAACATGGATCCTATTTCAATGACGTTACACTTATGAAACACATGTTTATTCTTATATAGGCTTGTTTATATTCAATATAATCTAACAAAACCATAATAAAAATATATTTTTTCAAATGTGAAAAGTTGTTTATTATGATGCTTCTAATAATTTTCTAATTTTTCATAAACCTAAAACTAAAAATGTATAGAATTACAATTTTAAATTCCTCACATCACACTAATAATTATTATCCCCATTAATTCATCTCAAAACACCTCTATATGTTTGTTAAATTATGTAGGCTCCATAAAAAATATTTAGTATAATTACAAGGCACTTTTCAATAAAAATAATCTTGGAAAATATTTCTAAATAAATAATTTATTTTAGAATACAGCCACACATTTTAATTTAAAAATACTACCCATAAAAATTATTTTAAAAAATTTATTTTATTTATTTTAGATTATTTAGATTAATCAAATAATAAATTCTTTTAAAAATATTCAACATCCAAAAAACCTTTTAAACACTTATTGTATCTTAATAAATACCTCAATAATGGTTATTATATTACATTCAAAATAAGGAATAAAATATTTCATGATGAACTATGTTTCTTCAGTAAATCATAATCCAAATATGAATTCTATATAAATATAATTTTTTATGAATGATAATTATAAGGTTGAGGCTTTACAATGATATTTCTTCTTCGATATTTACAACTATATTCTCAATAATTATAAAAAATTGATTTGGTCTAGTAGACGTGTTAAAAAAACTAGTTGGAATATTAATTAAATACTTTAATAACATGTAGGTATAAAAAATATTGAGTGGATCCATAACAATTCATTTATTTATGTTCTTATCATAAGAAATCCTCCCTTTACTTATTATTATTTCATTTTCTCAAGAATTAGTTTTTAAAAGAAGAAAAAGGATTTTACTTGTCTAGATATTGTACTACTTATATAATAAATCATTGTAGTTGAAATTTATTTATTTTTAGTGATCATGAATTTGATAATTATTTAATGAAAAACTATATAAATTTATAGAGTATTAAAAGATAAAACAATAATACCAGGACTAACCTTCTAAAAATAATGTGGTGGATGATAAGGAATTAAAAACTAATCTAGATGAAAATAATAAGAACAAAACCAAATTTGGAATCTGGAAGAAAAAAAGTACCACTTTTTATCAAGGAATAGAATGATATGATAAAATTATGAACATGTAAACATTAAATAAAAAAACTCTACTTGGTTATAAAAATAATTCCCTAATATGTAAACGACATTCATTATAAAAAGTACCAGTAAAAGTATATCTACAACCAATTTTATTAGATGAATTATTGAAGTACATTATACATGTATGAGTTATTTAATATTTAAAAAATATATTAGTCACAATAATTATTTTATTTACTACTCCTTATCATCATGATTACATATGAATAATGTTTTAAATTTTTTTAGTTTCAAAAAACACTTGTTCTAACCCAATTGGACTCAAATTTTTATGGTTACCAAAATAGTATTACAACTATATTTTTTGGATATATGCATTAGGAATTTATAAAAGGAAACATGGTATATGGTATATGGATTATTTTAGCACATGATAAGTGTTGTATATAATTTTCTATAATTTAATATATGTTAAGGTGCTAATGTAAGAGGTTTTGTAATTCGAATTTTTGATGATTTAAAGTGTTTGAATTCATTATAATCTAATAAAATATTATAGAGTAAGAGGTTTTGAAATCCTAATTTTAGGTTTCTACAAAATCCATCATATAATCAATAATTTCTATTGTTTCTTGAGGTAATTCTAAAAAACAATCATTTTTGTGAGTCTTACATGAAATGTAAAAGACTAGAGAATCTTTAAGAAATATTAAAGAGGGTAAAAACCTCATTACCTATGTAATTATACATATTTTTTTTATAACTTTATTGATGAAAATTATTGTTGTAAATACTTATGTTTTTGTTATTATAAATTAATTTAGTTGGTATACAAGGGATTATTTTCTTACTCATAAATCTAACGTTGTTAATATTTTTTTCTTATTATGAGAAAGTTAAAAATTAAAAGGATACCTAATATTATACATTTTTAGTGATTGGGGTGGATAGTATGTAAATCTTAAATTTCTTTTTTTTGAATTAAGTTGATATTTTCGTAAATTTCCTACCACCAGAACTCCTAAAAAATAGATTAGGAAAAAGGAAAAAACATGGCATTACCAAAGACTTCTTGAAATATGTTAATTTAATTTAAAACAACTAAATACTACTAGGATGAATTTATAAACAAATATTTCTATTTTACCTAATGTAATTTTTTTAAGACCAATTTTAGGGATGACACCATATAGAATTTAATGGGAAGAAAACATAAAGTTGGATTTTTATAGTATTCGGTTGCCAAGTTTAAATTCTTAACACTAAATATTCTATATATAAATTCATTGAAAAATATTTCGAAAGATATTTTTATCATATTAAAATACTAGTAACATATATAGTGGTCTTATAAAAAATAAAATGGGTTTTGAAGAGTCAATTCATGTGAAATTTAATTAGAATTATTTAAGAGAAAAAATCATAACTTAGATCATCTTGAAGAAAATTTATATAATTTAATTTTGGATTAGAAGAAAGTTTATAATTTAATTCACCTATTAAAAATAAGGATTGAACTCATTATTTTCTTGGTAAAAACATAAATATCATCCTATATAAAGCATTATTATAAATTAATTAACCTCTATAGGGAAAAATCAAAAATAAAATCATTATAGGAACAAAACATTCTTAAATAATTCTTGATTTGAAAATTCTTATAGATTTAGATTCAGTGGATGTAAAGTTGATATAAAATAAATAACACTGGCCAAATTATATGTACAATTTTAGTTCATTGGATTTTAAACAAAAAACTTTTTATTATAAAATCTACAACTTAAGTGGAATTTATATCCACTGAAAGTTTTCGGGATCAATATTTAAGGATTAAGTGAACTTTAACGAATTTTGATGTTCATTTTTATGAGTTATATATTTTATATGATAATTATTATCTTATTAAAATTAATAATAATCCTTTATGACATTATAGAACTTATAATATTGAAGTTAGATATAATATTGTTAGAGTTACTATTTTAGAGGGGAAAATACTTTTGGAATAAATTACAACTAATAATCAACTAACATATATTTCTATTAAGCCTTTGATGAAGAAAAGATTGAGAAAATAATTTTTTTAATTTGGTATAATGGAAATTTAATTTAATTTTATTATATTCAGGGGGATTATAATTTTTTCTAAACTACTTTTAAAGCTACTTTGAATAATCTATTTTTTTTCAAAAATTAATCTATATAGTGTTCTGTGTCATCCTTGAAGGATAAAATCATTTTACCATTATAAAAACTATTCATGTAAAACACTATTTGTTTGAAATATATAATTTATTAGATATATTGAAAATGAAAATGTTAATTTTATTATAATGATTTAGTTTATGTCCAATTAGCTTGAAAATTTTTTATATTATTTTGTTTATTATAATATTTAATCACTATTGTATACTATTTGACTCGGTGAGTTTAATTTTATGATTCCATGAATATATAAACATATATTGTAGATACATAGAGCATTTTAAGTGTTCATTAAGTTAAATAATTACAGTTTCATCCAAATAATTTTTCAAATGTGAATACAACTGTTTTAGAATCTTATTACATGGCTTTGAAAAACAATTATTTAAAGAAGGGAGGTACATTTAAATTAAGGAGGAAATTTGTTATTTTAATTGTAATTTATTCTAGTTTATAATTATATTCGGAATTAATTAATTTAGGATGAGAAAATATTTTGTTTAATTATGATAGAAATTACTTATTATTTGTTTCTGGGAATGTAGTTTTGCTTTTCATATAGCTTAAGCGTTACTTATTTAATCAACTTATCTTGTGATGAAATATATAATTTATTGTTATTGTAAGATTGATGATATTTATCTTATATGATTTTTTTGATTAATATAGGGGATATATGTTTCCAAACATGATGATATTTCTCTCATTTTGGTCATAACTTAAGGATATATCCAAATGTTTACTAAATATATTTTAAATATAATGAGTAGTATTTTAGTTTTTTTAGTTTAAAATTTTTGATCATTCAAAAAATGGTATGAATTGTTTTTATTTGTGTGTAATTATAAAAAAGGTGGATATTATTGGTTTGTTCCTTACCAATTCATTTATTTATGTCCTTATATTTAAAAGAAATCATTTTAATATTTTTTATTGTATTTCATCTACCGTAAGTGTTAAAAGGAAAAAATGGATTATCCTTATTTTATGAATTCATTACATATAGAAGAGAAGAATATTGTTAATTTTTTATTTATTATTTATCATTAATTTATTATTTATTTATATTGGTTATTATGTGATAAATTGTTTTTTTTGGTGTTTTTGGATAAGTAATGAACATTATGAAAATTCGGTATATGAGAGTTTAAACCTTATGAAGTTTAGATGTATACCATATGAAGATATAATTTTGGGAATGTATTATAACTTTTTATTATTTGAATTTATCCTATGAAGAGAATTTATACCCTATAAACTTTGAACCCTTTGAAGATGTACCCTACAATGATAATGTGACTTTTGAAGATTAAATCATATGAGGATGTGCCCAATGAAAATGAACATAATGAAGGATATAACCTATGATGAAAATGAAACTATAATTAGTATACACCATATAATTATTTTTTTATATTATATGAATTATTATGTTATGAAATATCTATTTCACATGTTTTTATCATGAAATATTTATTTATATCCTCTATGTTCGTCATATATTTTGAAGTACATATAGATTATAAAAACCATTTCTATCTCTCTGTATTTTCAATCAAACATGGGATATGTATTATCTTATGGAAAATAATATAATACAAAATTATATTACCTTCAAAAATTTTATGCCATTTATTATCTTTAATATTCAACAATTTATTTTTAAAAATCCAAAATTATGCTTTTTTTTATTTTTTATATTTTAACTTATTATATATTTATGTTACTTATTTTCATTGATTTTTCTTTTCCATAATTACTTATAAATTATTTTGGTTCTATAAAAATTTAATTGACAGTATTTTTATACAGAATTAATGGAATACAGTGATACATGAAGTGTGTATAAACATTCACACTTAAGACAAGGAAATATAGATATTCAAATTTAAATTGGTTGAAATATGAATTGTCCATGTGAAAAGATTTGTCAGAGTTTTCAAAGGAATTTAATATTAATTATTAGTGTATTAATTACTATTATATTAATTTTTAACTCATTTTAATGATTTTAGTTGAACAATTTATTTTAGTTTTTCAGAATTCAAAAGTGATTCCCAATCAGAAGTAGTATGTTTTTACTGGAAAGATAAAAATTTTGTTACTTCTTGAAAAATAAAAAATTATAATGGCTAATATTTTTGAATATTCTATAAAAGAAAATATATCTTATGAAATATAAATTGTTTGAATAGACTCTATGAATAGAGTTCGACAGAACCTATGGGAAGTTATAAGGGATACCTACTTGAAATTTTTAGTGCTATACATGTCACCTTGATAATATTACTATGTGATTCCTTTAGAAAAAATTAATAATATAATTCCACGCTACCAAGAAGATCCAAATTTAATATTCCTCATCATTCATAACATTACGTCCTAAAATTTTTTTATGGTGTTGTTAATTCCCACCCATTTTCTGTGTGGTTTAAATTTGTTTTATAAAATTTGATTCTAATGTAGGACTGACCGAGATCTGTTAACTAAAAAAAAGATCTGTTGGGTTGTGAATCTCAGTGAAAAAGGTAGACTCTATGGGTTATTCCCTAGGTAGAACAAGGCAGGTCTTAGGTTAAGCCATGAAATTGGAAAAGGGCACGATAGTTGGGTTATGACTCTAGGTTGAATAATTCATTGTAATTTGATTGTAAAACTCCTTAAAAAGTTATGTTTCTTTATAGTGGGTTCCATACTCACATTATGAGAGTATGAATATTTGACATAGGATCACTTGGATATAAAATACTATAAAAATATTTTTTTTCATATTTTTAATTTTAAAAGGATAATTATCTTAACTTTGATAATATTCTCAATTTTATAAATAAGTCAATTTTCCCCATCATGACTATTAAACAATCACACTATCTAAACTATTAAAAAATCCTTGAAAATCAAATCTATTAACTATCTCATAAGAATCATGAAAATTTCACAATAAATTCTATATATAAAATATCAAGAAACAACAATCAGTTAAACTTATTTTCCATTCTAGAGTTTTTCTCAATTAACAAATATAATTGAAGGACCTCATAACCATTATCTTCATAATAATATAAAAATTCATCTTTATTTAAAATCTATATTTAGTATGAATAAAACTTGAGGATTCTTCAATCACTATCCTCCGTTGTGGTATTCCATTATTTACTCAGTATATATGGACATCATTTATTTGGTACTTCATTATTCTTCTAATATTGAGTTTGTAATAGATATTATCATCATTTATTGTTGAAAAAAATAACATACATCATTAATGGTTTCAATTTTCCGCTTATCTATGTGACCATCACGTAAAATTCTAACATTAAATATTTTATGGGAATCATCTTAAAAAAACAATTTTGAATAATAGAGAGATTAGAATTAATATTCCCAATATTCCACTTATTGAATAAGTACTAAAATTCCTTTACATATCAACATAAAATATTAATATGTTAATAATTTATGATTTTTACAAATGAAAATTTTTAATATCATCATCATCATCATCATCATTAGAAACATTACTTAAATATTTATTTTGAGATTATCTTCATCAACTAAATGTTATTGTCAATATTATTTATTTACCAACATAACCCAAACTCTTTTAGGATATTAAGTGACATTAATTTTCAATTTTTATTTTTATAGTATTTTATTTGTTGTGTTTTGACTTTTCTATGTCCCAAATACCCCAAATAGTCTCTTTAAACTATATTCGCTTCAAAATATCAAGATAAGATACACAAACTCCATCATGTTTAGAAAATATAACTTATTTACTTTTAATAGGAATATTAAAAAAAACTATTAACCACTATATATTTTAATGTATTCTATATGTTTTGGAGTAATAACATGAAAATAAAATTTTTATTGTTTAAAATATAGTGCTTAATGGTGTTCAAATCTCAATTACTCAAATTTTAACAAATGTAATAGACAAATTATTTTATACCAAATAAAATATCCTTTTATCATTATCTCATTTTAAAGTATGTTATATAATTTAATGACTCATAAATCATGTGTATCATCTCATTTTATTCATAACAAAAATTTGTTGAAAAATATCTTCTCTTAACTATATAAGAGAAATTAGACAACTATACAAATCCTTTATTCAGAGCCATCCGAATATGATATATTCATTATCATTATAAAAAAACCTAACCACATTATCTAAATTAAATATACAAGATACTAGAATTAAATATTTAAATTTTCACTCCTATTTATTTTATGACATTTTAAAAAATTGGAATCATATACCCATTAAATTCAAAAAATTTACTTCTATAATTTTAATACATAAAAAGGAATATTCATTTTGATTAGAAAAGACCATTTACATATTATGAGAAAATTTATCACATTGAAATATTTTTTATCCTTATTAACACCTGATTTAGGTTTCAATAACTTCGATAGGATGTTAAAAGATTAAAATTTTTACCTTCCAAAAAACTATTATTATTTTAGTTTAAAATTTTACCCATTTATACTATTAATACATCACTAGAGCATTGAAATAACATTCTTGTTAAAACTATCCTCATTACTTTTAAGAAATTTGATAAATTTTAATTAAACTAATTCATATTGATGGAAATTTTCCAATAATAATTCCATAATGAATTCATATACATACTAAATAAAAAATGAAATATTTAGTCACTCCAAGTCATTGACATACCCAATAATATTGTGTACCTCAGTAAAAAATAGATTTCCATTGGTCATATTTCATAAAATTAATTTTAAATTTGAAGTTAATTTATATAGGATTCTCAAAGGAATCTATATCCACTTGTTGATATACTTCAACATTTTTCTACCTTGGAAGGTATCACATTAATAAACAATTATTTGATTACTTTCATATAATGATTATTATGATTTTATATTAGTCTTTTGAATTTATTTAGTTATTTGTTTCCTCCTTATGGATTTCCCTAAAAGTCATTTATTGTGATGATCATTCCATTTTATCAATAAAAAAGATATTTTATCTGATGAGCATCATGTTTCACATCTTTTAGATGATGAATTTTATTAAATGTTCTCTAAATAAACTGATGAAACTTTTTAAATTTTACATCATATCCATTAGGTGTAAAAGATAAAAATTTAACTAATAATGGAATATATTTAATGTTCATATCACCACATAGATATTTAGGTAGTCTATCATTCTCGTTTGTTTGAGTAATCAACTCAAGAGAGGAGTGAATTGGGGTCCAATTTTTTTTCGAAACGTGTTCAAAAAAAATCCCCCAATTAAAATAAATTAACATATATAATTAAAATATTAGTTTAATATAATTTTTATCTCACAATATATTCTTCAAATAATTATTAGTCCTTAGATAAACCAATATTAAAATTATATTAACATTTGAAATCAATTCACTCAATAAAATACTTATATAAACAATATTTAATATTTAACATCAAATACCAGTTTAGTTAAAAGATTAAAACCAAATAACTTTTAATTCTTTGAAAAAAACAAAATCATTGAATGGAATAAAAAAAGGGGTTCAGTCTCAACCTCAGACCTAATCCCCTCCACTATGAAATTAATCACTTCCAAGAATATTATTTAACTTAAATTCGATCTACATCCTATATCAGGTATACAAAAAAAATATTACAAGTTGTTCAGGATCAAAAGATTCTTCTACATTTATATGTGGGATGAGAAAAACTCATGTGACACTGGGTTTTCTTCCCCAAACATCACAGGTTATCAGATGAAAATTTATTGAATATAATATATTGTATTATACACTTATAGAATAAGAGTTTGTATGTGTTAATAAATAGATCAAACACTACACTTCTTGTATGTGAAATTAAAAAAAATAATGATAAATTGATAATATATGGAAAAGGTAATGTTTATTATTCTGAAGTTCTCTTGATGCTTGTGATTCCTTAGGTTTGGTTTGGTGAGGAGATCAAAATTGTTATCTGAAAATAGTAGCAAACAAATGATCAAAATGCCTTTTTTTTATTACATGAAAGGATATTGATCTTCAATGACTTCCAATCTTTCAAGGATGTAATCTAGTAAGATTTCTTTGTGTAACCCATAGAGTGATTATCCTTCATGTGTTAATCATGTCTTACACACTACTTGTTCACACATCATCTGCACAGGAGGGAGTCAGATGAGAATATAATTTACTACATGTAGGAGTGTCCATTTGATGAATAATCATCGATGTCTTCTTGATCTTCATACTGATCCTTGACTCCTTCAATTAAAACATGAAATTATTTAATTATTAATCATTAAAAAATACATCAGCATAAATCAAAACAAAAAAAACCATTATAATAATATAATTCAAATCAAGTAGAATAATGAAAGTGGATTTTATAGGGGAAATACATCCTAGCGGTAAGACATATCTGGAAGTAATACATCTCTAGTGTAAATACATATATGGTGGTGATACATCTCTAGTAGTGTTACATCTCTAGTGACAAGAAATCTCTGGCAGTGACTCATTTAAACTGATAGTTGGTCAGGTTAGTGGTGACTAATGCTAGCGGTGAGTAATTTGAATTAATGGTGATTCAATCTGATGGTAAGAAATTTTGATGGAATATCAGGTATAAAGGAAACTCATGTCTATTAATAAGACATTATAGAGGTAACTTAATTTAACTAATAGTGATTCAGGTTTGGTGGTGAATCAATTTGGTGGTCATACATTCTAGAAGTGATTCATTTTGAACTAATGGTGACTCATCAACACTTAGACAAAATTTCATCATATTTACTTATAAAATAAAATGAAATCATAAAAAAAGTATCATTTGAAACATAATAAAAATAATTTTTGAGAACTACAACAAAGAAGTGCCAATAATCTCCCCCTTTTTATGATAAAAAATCATGCCATTTTTATAAAACCTGTATAAGATGAAATAAAATATACATAAATGAATTTAAAGGGTGAGATTTTTCTTCAAATTTTAAATAAAAAATGTGAGATAAAAAAGTGACATTGAATATAAAAAGATGAGGTATTAAAGATAATTCGAAGAGAATAATAATTTAGGTTTCAAAAGGTATAGTAAATCACATCTTAATAATGATGGTATCAATGAATAAAGCCAAATAAATATGTTATCAAAGAAATAATTAGAATAATGTTATCTAAATGAGTATGGTATCTGAGATAAGTTTTATATCTGAGGCATCACAAAAAAGGATATATAAATTAATTATCAAAGGAAACTTATTAGATATTGAAAATATAATAATGAATAAGTTTGAATGTAAAGGAAAATGCCACCGGCCCACTGTATCCCCATTTTGGGATTCTCAAAATGGAAAAATAAGGAAAAATAAATAAAAATAGAGGAATAAAAATAATCCAAGATAAATATAGTATAACATGAGAACTAATCAAATAGATTAAGAATAAGATATAGATATCATTAATAAAAATAAGTAATGATATAATATCCCAAAAATATATAGAGAAAATACAAAAAATCAATATCAAAGACTACTGGAAAATTTGAGTCAGTCCCATCTTGGGTAGTAGGGTCAGAAGGTCCCTTTCCCTTACCTAAGGCATGAGTGGCAGTTATAGAGGCTTACAAGGATGAGGAAGACATATGAAGCTCTATAATCACACTATTCTATGGTGCTTGACTACTTCATGGGGAGACAAGATAAAAGGTTAGAACAGAGGAAGTAGAGGGGCTAAAGATGGATCATAGGTGAGGGATTCCATAAGAATTGATTTAGGAGAAACCATTTTAGTGCTAAATAAATACAAAAATGACTTCCGAATATTGAAAAAATCCATCATAGTATTTCCACCTTGCTCTATAGTAATAAAAAATAATTCCTTTTCCTTAATAAAAAACTTAAGCTATGGTTCCAAAAACCTTCAACCAGTCGACCTATTCTTTGAATTCCCTGGTGAATGGTGGAATCTAGAGATTCTCATCCAAAACATGAAATGATAATTTTTCTCATTTTTTTATACACCCTGGAATGGTAATATTTAATTTACTTAGTGATGTTTTCTCGATCAATTCGAGATTCATTTAAACATTACCTTACCTGTTGGTATATGTGCCCACCAAGATAAAAAAAATATGTATCAGACCCTCTTGATGAGTTACATGAATATCACCAAAAGTGGTATTAAGTTTCACTCAAACTATAGACTGAGCGAACTCTAAATCATTGAAAACTATGGGATGTGGTTGAATAGAATATGTAGAATCTATTGAAGGTAATATCTCAAACCTGCCCATCATATTTTCCTATATGGCAATAAATAAGTCTCTAATCTCCTACTTCATAGAACTCATGGTCTATATATCACATTCTACCCTTATATTTTAAATTTCAATATTCTGAATGTGATGATTCATCTTTTGATGCATATGAAATCCCACAACCTCAAATATTTGTCTCACATTATCCTCACTCATAAAGGTGACCATAGGTTCCTAATACCTCAAAATAATATAAAATTCATCAAGGAGTATCCCTATAAAATACTCTAGTTCAAATTTCAAAACATTATCTAAAAGCACTAGTGTAGCGGGTGGGGATATAGAAGCCTATGCATGCTCTGTTCTGATAGAAGGAGCATCTAAAGATACGACATAAAGCTCAACCAAAGGTTAAATATCATTCTATAGAATTCACTCATCCTCATTTGAATCAGAATATACTATACCAAGAATAATGGTACCTAGGGAACACTTCCCCTTACAAGATACCTCACCATGTGCCTTAGAATATCCATGAAATTCAAAAATTCCCAGATCAAAATAATTAAAAATTGAATAATTAAAATCATGATGAATATATAATTAGAACTTCTCCCATTTGTAATGACAAAAAACCAATCTGACAGAACTAGGGGACTTCTCCCCATCAGTTGGTAACCAGGTCTCTTATCTAGTTGAAGAAACATCCTCAACTGTGTGCTCTAGAATAGATATCTCCATAGGCTTGGACTTGGCTGAAAAAATTCTATAAACATGTGTAGGAATTGGGTATACATGTCTCTCTATATACCTAGTGGGTGAAAAATAAAAATTATGGGAAGTATGAGGTTCTTGAATCTAGACAACATCAAAAACATGATCATAGCCAGGTCATCCATCATCACTATCCTCATCATCCTCACCTTTCCCACTGTTATTTTGATCTTTTCAATTTCCATTACCATAATCCAAATTTTCCCCATCATAAACTTTAACAACCACTTAAGATGATTTAGAATAATAGATTTTAATTTTCTCATAACCTAAAACCTCAATCACAACATCACCACTATCCCACCCACATATAAATATTTCTCTGATAGGGATAGAGGTAGGTGGACTCAAAGGTCCAAAATTCACAATTAGGATCATTGAAATATAGGGGTTTCTATCCTTATAAACTAAGTTAGACACCTCCTAATCAATATTTTGGTCCTATTATTATTTATTATAAAACTCTACTATATAATCTATCTCCAATCTAGGATTCACTAAATCCTTTGGTCTGGTAGGGTGGTCTATGGGATTAAAATCCTTATATATATTGTTATTATCTATTACCAATTTTTTACTTCAACGGTTCTATCTCACCTGCATCCTTATAAACTCAAACCTTGTCAAATATAAACCACCATATTTAATCTTTATTTCATCCTCTTCATTGATCATAAAAAATTGATTCGAACATAGTAGAAATTAACTTGAGATAAATTAGAGAGTCGGATTTGGAGGTTGACTTACACATATCCATAATATGTACCATATGGAATCTGTATAGGTATATTATATCTGGTAGTTTCATAAGGAATATGAGTTATACATATTTATATCTAAATTTTTTTAAGTCCAATTTCATGGGATATAATAGATGTTGGGAAAACATAAAAAGAATCTTTCAATAACTCTGTAGCAGTAGGACTTCATAGAGTCGAATCACTACTCATATCAAAAAAGAATCTTCAAAACTGAATGATTAACTATCAATGGGTGTAACACCACGTTAATATTCAATAAAACTTTGGGGGTTCACTTTAAAACATATTTCTCGCTCCATTAATGAAATCATAAACTCCTTAACATCAATCATACTTCTTATAAACTTCTTATTATTCCCAAAACTGAACTCGGTATACTGATAGAACTGATGAACGAACCTAGGATAGAAATGATTACTATTTTGAGAGAACCAATATACCCATCATTGGACCCATATAACCTTTAGCACATATGACTTACTGTAGAGAAACCACTTCACATCAACCACTTCTCCAGCAACAACTATTCGATTATCTAGTTATTGGTTCCTCCATTCAACATCGGCTTGACATGGTTCAACCTTAATCTTTTTTTTCCTAAATTTATCAAGATATGACATATCATGTCACTTTAGTCTCACCATATTGACGAAATAAAATAGAAGAAGGGGTGAAATAAGTTAAATGGTTGAGAGAGAAGAAAAGTGAAGTGGTTCGAGAGATGGTACGAGTGAGAGTTACGTAGAACCATACCTTAAATCCCAATATTTCATTTAAGGATTTAAAAACATAATATATGATATAAAAATGAATAAATAAATAAAAAAATATAATATAAAAAAATATTAATGACAGGAAAATTTGAAACAGAAACCAGTGACTCATTCAACGGTGACTTGCCAATGGAAGTTTGTCCAATGGTGATTCACCAAGAAGGACTCATTGAACATTGACTCACTAATGGAGACTCACCAATTCAATCTAATCCAATAGTGACTCTAAAATTCCTGCTCATCCAATGGTGACCTTTTAATGATGAATCATCCAAAATTGAATCAATTTTCCTTTAAATACTAACCAAAATTAATAATACCTAATTGATGTTTGATTTAGAACAATATCTCAAAATTTAACATTTTTTGTGAAAATATAACCAAACTGATGTTCAGTTCCTTTGAATTCAAGATTTATACCATCTTTTTGAAAATGATACCTCAAAAAGTGACACGTTAAATCAATATGATTTGTTCTAGAAAGAGACACATGATTTTTAGAAATTTTTATCACACTTCTATTGTCTTAATATATACGGGACATATCAAAATTTAAATCCATAGTATATAAAAGTTTATTTCACAAATAAAGTCTTAGCAGAACAACTACCTACTACTATATATCAAGCTTCAGTAGAAGAAAGTCCAACAATATTTTTTTCTCACTACATGAACATACTAGTGACTTTACCAAAATATGACATGTCTCAGAGGTGTTTTTTCTTTCCAACTTACAACCAAAAAAATCATCATCACAATAACTCACTGAATCCAATTCTTCTACTTTTGGATTGAAGGTCCAAAATTAGTTTTATAATTTATTTATAAAAGTAATTTTAACAGAAAAGAAAGATATTTTTTAGGGTTTTATTTAAAGTGAGCCTAAACACACACACTAAACCTAACATCTGGTGAGATTTAAGTTAAGTATAATATAATTTCTATCATACCACTGTAACTCATTTGATCCACTGACTTTCAAAATTCATTTAGATCCAACTTATAGGTGGTACTCATGGGAGTGTCACTACTTTTAGTTCTATCAAAACTAAAATGTTTTAAAAGGTATTTAGTTCACTTACATTGATTAAAAATAAATTTATATTTAATTTGAATTATTTGAAAACCAAGACATAATTTTTTCACCCATTAACCTCATTTGAAATAAATTTTACATCATTTTTGTAAAATTAGTACATCCTATTTTTTTGATGATCCAAAAATAATATCACCAACATAATTTTAAAAAACTAAAAAATATATAAAAATTTATTTTTTATAAATATTAGGATCACCTATAAATTTGAAAAAACCTTTAAAAATTAGAAAAGAGATTGTCATATTATACCAATATCTAAGACATTGTTATAAACCATATAAATCATTTGTTAATTTAAGTACATGATTTGAAAAATTGGGTTTTTAAAAACTAGTGTGTTGTTCAAAAAAACATCCTAAACTATATCACCATTTGATAATTAACTTTTAAAATCCTTTTGATATTGTTTAAATCCAAATGTTCTGCATAGGTATGTAGTATTTAGATGGATTCAAGTCTATCCTTTGGTGAAAATGATTCCTTATAGTAAATACCCTCTTCTATAATATACCATTGTGAAACAAACCTAGCTTTATTTCTTACTATAATTACATATTCATCAACCTTGTTTTTAAACACCCATTTGATGCCTATAATGAGAGGGTCTTTAGGTCTAACCATAATTTCCCAAAATTTATTTCATTCAAACATATTATGTTCCTCTTTCATTTCCATTACTACGAATTAATCATCAATTAAATCATTGATGTTATTAGGTTCATGATTTGATAATAATTCTTGATATTCAACATTATTTCTAAGAGAATATGTAGTCTATGTAACAATATCTAGGTCTCAAAAAACAACATCTAAAGGTTTGTATCTGTGAGTTCTAACATCTCTTGGAAAAAAGCTCTTGGTATCTAATTTTCATCTAAATGCTCAAGTTTGTGTTGTGAATATTCATTAAAACTTGATGATTTTTCATCTTGTTTCAAAAAAGTGTCAGGATATTTGGCATTAATATTTAGATATTAAAAATCATAATCAATATTTTCTAATGGGGTTTTCAGCACATGTGGATATCTTTAATCAATCATGACATGAACAGACTCTTCCACCGGCTTGGTTATTTTGTTAAAAACTCAATAAAAAATTACTAGTAGTTGAATAACCAATAAAAAATTATTCATCACTCTTGGATAAAAATATTTCAAGATTATAAATTTTTAATAATAACAAATAATTATTAACCAAAAACTGAAAAGTAATTTACCATTTCTTTTCTACTATTTCATAATTCATAAGAGGCATTATTTAGAAGAGTTATAATTTAAAATCTATTGATTATATTACAGGATATATTCATATTATCTTCCTAAAATTGAATAGTAATTTTATATTCAATAATCATTGTTTGGCATATTTTTGAAGTTTCATATTTCGTCTTCATATAACACCGTTCTTCTATGGGGTACAAGGAGAAGAAAATCTATGATTATTGATCCTTTGTGAGAAAAAATATTCATTGTATTGATTTCAAACTCATGACCAAGACCACTTCTTAAGGTCATAATCTTATTTCAACTAAGATTTTATAAATATTTAGTATACTTGGTAAAGCATGAACAGACTTCACTTTTGTAAGATAAATAGAATACCCAAGTATATCTAGAAAAGTCATCTAAAAAGATATAAAAATAGTTATTCCAATTTAAACTATAAAATATAGACGTTCCTAAATATCCAAATTAAAATTTTATATGGTATGATAAGTTGAAACTCCTTATACTATTTTAAAGATGACTTCTGTTGTTTTCCATTTTGACATGGGTTACAGAATTAATCTTTTTGGAATTCATGTTTAGGTAGATATTTGACTAACCCTTTCCTAGTCATTCCATGTGAGTGAATATGTGAATAGATTGATATTATATTCGAAATCCAAGATTCTTTGTGAATTCACTTAAATAAGAAATCTTTTTGGGAAAATTAACTGTCTAAATTAATTGTATAGGAATTCCATTTTCAAGGCAGTAAAACTTAAATCATTTTTAGAATAAATTTTTTTTGAAAGAGTTAGTTTAAAAGTTTACATGAAAACCATCATCACAAAACTATGATATTTTAAGAATACTATAATTTAAACAATATACACATAATATTATATAAATTTAAACTGAGTTAGAATTACCAACATGGCCAACACGAATAATTTTCTATCTAGAATTGTCCCCAAATGAGACATGTACAACGTCATACTTTAAAAAATTATAGAATCTTGTGTAATATCAAGTCATGTGTCTAGAATATTCATTGTCTAGGTAATATATATTCTTACTGGATCACTTCAAAATGGTTCCATACCAAATAATTTTAACACAAAAAATTATTTTGGCACCAAAATATTCTTGGGTCCCAAAATAACAATAATTTAGGATTTATGAACCCATAATTTCTTATTATATTTCAACAATAATTTTCTAAAAATTTATAAATAACATCATTGTTAGGTATAGTTTAATAAAAAAGAGTAGTAGATTTCCTAGAACTAGATTTTTGAATAAAACTATTATTGAAAATCATCCTCGATCCAGGTTGATAACATAATCCATTAATGTATCTTGGTGTTATCTATATTTCAATAATTTGTATGAGATTAATTCTAACAATAATGAATATATATAGGAGTTTTATCAGTTTCACAATGAAAAAATTTCATTCATTATATTCCTTTAATAGTTGAGCATTTTTCTCTACTTTTGAAGAATGTTCAGATTTAAAATTAACAGTTAAAGCATGTCATTTTATTAGAGTCTTACTATTATCCCTATTATCATTAAAATTATCATATATAATATTATAATGCTAAATATTTTCTTTAATATTATTTTTATCATCATTATTATAACCTCTATAGTGATTATACATATTATAGGACAAGCAGTAAATACATTGGATACCTCAGATGTGTTTTTAATGAAACACAAATTTACTCTGTCATGTTTTTTCTTTTTGATAGGGCTTGAATCCCTTGGTAAATCATCAAAGGCACTCCAAGTTTCTTTCAATATGATATTTAAATTTTTCTCCTCTCATCACATTTATTTTTTTATTTCATCATAGTACAATCATAATTGACATCACATTCCCTTTACACCAATAGAAAATTATTTCTTTTGAAGTGTAATATCTTTCTAATCATTCTTACAATTTCCCCTATTGTCGTATTTTTCATGGTATATTCGTTTATAATAGAATTAGATTTTCTTGTAAAACATTTTAATCCTTTTTTACATATGGCCCATCTATTTATCATTATAAAGTAGTGATTCTTCATTAATTGATCATTCATATTGAACATTCTCTTTTGTTTTGAGGTAGTAGTCCTGAAGGCCATTGAATTAATTATTGTACCATCCTCGTATTTTAAGTTAACTTTATTTATTCCCCATAAATCATTAATTTTATGTGTAGCTCTTTATTTGGTAACATACTAATATAATAAGTTTTTTTATTTATACTAATGTTTCTATCCATCTTTATAAAAGACACCTCAACTATCGCATGGATTGGCATTTATTAAAAAATGGATTCCACAATGAATGCATTATATTCCCTATCTAGTTAAACCTATGATATATATTAGAAATAATCTCATGAGGTTTTATAATAAAAGTGTCATATTTAATTTTGTAACTATTTAATCGTATTTCATTAATATTATTTGTTCCTTTATGAGAAACAGCTAAAGTGTCCTAGATTTGAAAAGAAGTTGCGAGTGTAAGTTTTATAATGTATTTTTCATCACTGAAAGCACAAAAAAAAATTGTATTTATAGTTATTTTTATAATATGTTTTAGTAGAATAATCCCATATGTATCTAGATGTTGTATATATTTCATATTTATCTACATTAGCTATGGGAATTTCAAAACAGAGGTTTTGAATTTCCATTTTCATCTTGGTTTTCCACTGAGGAAAAATTTACCATTAATAAAAGGTGTTCTATTAGTATAAAAAACATTCTCATCTATTATACATAATGAACTAAATTTAGAACTAATAGAAATTTTAAAATCATTAAAACACACCTAAAATCCTAGTAGAAATGATATATTAAAAAACCTCAGATACCAAATGTGTTTTTGAGTGTCAAAATCAGGGGGGTGAACTAAGTTCCCAATAAAATTTTAGGTTAAAAAAATTCAAATAAAATCCTATAGTTAAAATATATTATCGTAGTTAATCAAATAAGTATTTTAATATAATATTGATGTTCAAAAATATTCTTAAAATCTTGATTATTTCCTAGATAAAAAAATATGAAAATTAGTTTTAACTTTTTAAATCAATTTACTAAATAAAATACTTATACAAACATTATTTATTATTAACTATCCAACTACAAGTTATATTTAATGATTAAAACGAAATATAGTTTAATGCTTTGAAATTAAGAAAAAAAACAAAAAAACACATCATAATAAAACAATGGTTTCAATCTCAAGTCTTGTAACATCCCATTCCTCATCTCTGGATTGAGAATATGTAAAATTTATATTTTTCCTTGTGTGACATCCCAATGATACCAAATGAAGGAAATAAATAACAAGGGCTATATAAATAGTTGGAGGAAATATTCCTTTTGAAACTAAACCAACCAAACCAGGTACAAAATAAACAAAAATCCACTGAATGAATCATGAACATAATGTATATATTTAAAAAGTAACCGAAACAACAACAAATCATACCAAATACAAATTAGAAACCAAAAAAAATATCAAAATATAAATCAGATGTTAAAACTAACAAAACTCAGAGACCCCAATGAAAAAAACTCAAAAACTTTCAACAAGATCCAATATCCAACTCCAAAATCCATGCCCAATGTATCATGAAAAATCACTAAATAAATGAGATAATATTACTTTACCTATTTACCAATAAATGATAACTTCAAACACACCAAAGTTCCCATGTAGGGGGTGAGTAATGAGACTCTGTAGGTTTTCCCTAAATGGATTTCCTACTCATGATACAATGATAGAACATGTTAGCACATTTACATAAAAAATTTATAAAAAATACTAAAAAATAAATATTTTATCTCGAATATAAGAAGTTTCATACTAAAATAGTTCTCTAACTGAAATACTTTTCACAGAAAGCAACCAAACAACTCGGTAAAACCATTTCTTAAATTACATTTTAGTAAAATCCATTCCATTCTACATATCCACCCAACCAACCATGAATAAAACCATGTACCTCCCTATACACATGAGTGGTGAGTCATAATTTCACCAAGACATCACTTAGTGAACCATTTTGATGGGGGAAAGTTTATACACCTATCCATCCCACGTTTTGATGGGGGAAACTTCATACCCCTATCAGTCCAGAATGCACATGAAAATAGAAAAACCATTATGTTGAAATTCAATGAAAAATAATCCTAGTCAAAATATTTTAATAAATCATTTCATTTATTAGAAACATAACCCTAAAACCATTTCCATGGATAAAATAAAATTCCCATATTAAAATTATCATTTTAAAATCCATAAACAAAGTACTTTTCACCACAACCAATTTTCCCAAATCCAAAAACCATCACTAAAGATGATTTCTTTCATGATTTCACATCAATTTCCAAATAAATTTATAGAAATTAAATCAATTTAAAACTAAGAATTCATGCCCTAATTAGAGGAAGTGAGAGTGAAGCCACCTACATAGGAAACTATGAAAAAATAAAGAATGTCATAAAAACTTGAACAAAGATTGTCCAAAATACCAAAACCCTACATAGATCTCATTTCCTAACACCAACACAAAAAATATAATCATTATTTAAATAAAATAACCCAGATATATCATCATTATATTAGATCTACTAATCCCAGAGGGGGAAGAAGAGGAGATCTATGGATAACCACCAAGAACAGAGACTTACTAAAGAATTTTGGCTTCAACGCACCAAGAAACACCAAAGGATTGCTTTCAGATGAATGGGAAATATATACACAACATTTGGGAAGATATAAAAACATTTTAGGGTTGACCTAGGAAAACACTATGTGGTTTAGAGGAAAATATGAATTAGATACACAATTTTTGGATCTAAATATTAAACATGCATGGTTTAGGCACACCGTTAGGAAAACTGTGTGTAACCCAAGTACCAACCACTACCTCCACACACCCCTCACATGGTTGGCTCACATGGTTAGACATAATGTGCACATACTATGTTTTTTACCTTTGTTTCACTTTTAATAGTTACTTATGGCTGGGAAAATAGTTTTTACAAACCATGTTGCAAACCGTGTATAAACCAAAAACCCACTGCATAACTTTTCTTGGTTTCCTAGTGGTGTTTCATTGTTTCTACTAACCATACTCAAACTATAAACCTACAAAAAATCCAAAATATCCTTCCAAAATACCACCAAAACACTCCCAAGCTTTACTCAATCACTGTATATACATAAAATAAATAAATAAAGGGGTACTTTCGTGATATTGGGGGTGCTAAATTCTCCCCACCATTGAACTTTCCTTCTAAAAAATGTGAAAAAATATTTTGGAAAAATACTTTTGTCCATTGCTCAATAATATTTTCTCCTATTCCAAAGTTTCTTCCTGAATCCGGCTATGTTTCAGAAAATATGCTCTAGTCTGATACTTTTAACACAAAATAATTTCTCTTTATTACCCACCATTTGTACTGGGATATGAAACAACAAAGCATCCGACTCTAGGTAAACATGATCCCATAAAATCGCATGGTTAAGACCAAGAATATAATGTTTTAACTAAGATACAAGAATCATATTATGCACAACGTTGAACTATGGTTGAAAGGAAATCTATATTACATTTAACCAACTAGTTCATGTATCTAAAAAGGGACTATGTATTGAGGAGATAACTTAACCTATTTCCCAAAAAAAGATCCCCAATCCTTGGAGATATTCTAAAGAACACATGGTCACTCACCTTAAATGATAACAAACTTTAAAGAAGCTCTGTATATTCTTTATGATTACTATGAGTCATCTATATCCTTTTCAGAATCAGTTAAATCTTCTATATTTTCTCTTAGAAAGGATCTTCCCACCTAGTGAAGTCTCACCCATTTTCATCAAATAGAGTGTAGAATAATAAGGACACTAATATAATGATTCAAAATATTCATATATATCGAGGATTGATAAATATTTTTATATATGAACTCCAATAACGGTATATGATACTCTAATAAGCTACAAAAATCTATTACACAATCCTGAATCATGTATTCAATGTTTGTATCATCCATTCAAATAGTCCATTGGTATGAGGATGATGTGCTATACTTATAGTCAACTGATTCCCAAGGGCTTCCTATAAGGATTTTCTGAAAGTAAATGCAATCCTTAGATATTGGTCTGATACTATTTAAACTATTACTCCATTCCACTTTAACACTTCATAGATGTATATTTTAGATAATGACTCAACCATATGATATTTAAAAATTGGTATGAAATGGGATGCCTTTATGAGCTAATCCACTCTCACCCATATGGTGTCATGATTCTGATCCATTTTGGGGAGACCTGTCACCAAATCCATGTCCATATTCTCTAATTTACAAACAATAATAAGTAATGAATATAATATTTTTGAGGTTTAATGGTGATACATTTTAACTGAATCACAAGTTATTAATCTAAAAACAATCTCATCCACCTTCATTTACTTGTCGACCCACCAAAAATATTCTTTCAATGCCTTGTACATAATATGTGTTCTAAGATGAATAGACCATCTAGAATGGTTGTAATCATGAAGAAGCTATTCCTGAGAAGAAAAAGGTACAACCATCCAATCTCTAAAACACAACACCGAAGTCCTTTCTAGCTTCCACCCCTCAATGATCTCCCCACTATTGTGTTTTTACCTCATAGACACACATTTTAAATCAGATTAATATGCCTCTTTGATCTTCTAAAAAAATAATGAGAAAATAATAATAAATAAAACAACCCAAGTTTTCAAAATCCATGTGCATATTACTGATTACCAACATCAACTACCACTGATATAAATCATATTTTTCCAACTGGTCATACAAATTTATTCCTAATGCATTTTATACCAAATATCATTCTTCTAATGTCTACATAAAGTCACTATCATACATTTGGAGATATTCCATACTTCATATTTTTCTATGATTAAAATACCTTTGTGAGAAAACATGTTTCAAGATCATATGGTCTGTAAACACTCTGAGTTTCTCACCAAAGAGGCAATGATTCCTATTTTTGAAATCATGGACTACAACACGTAACTCCAAATCATGTATTGGTTAGTTTTTATCATAAAACCATACAATCTATGATCCATAAGAAATAAAATTATCTCCCTGTATGAGAACACATCCCAACCCAGATCCCAAAGCATCACAAAACAACATATACCCTTATAATGATTCTATCAATATCAATATTAGTGCTGATGTAAGTTGAAACTTTAGTTATTGAAAATAATTATAACATTTCTAATTACATTGTAATGATACATTTTTCCTTGAATAATTATTTCATAGGTGAAGATATCCATAAAAATTCATGAGAAAACCATTGGTAATAACCAACCAACCCAAGGAAAATGGGTATCTCAAAGACATTGTTTGGTGGTCTCAAAGATATAATGACATGTATCTTCTATGTATCTATTGAAACTTTTCCATCAGAGATTACGTGGGAAATAAAATATTTCTATTATATAAAAGAAATCACACATTGGTATTTTGGAATATATATGAAGATTTCTCAATATACCCTACACCATCACAAATTATTGCTCATCCTTAGCCCTTGTACTTTAATAGACCAATATGTCATCCAAAAACAACACCACAAAATAATATAGATATATTTGAAATATTTGATTCATCAATTACAAAATCAAATTTTCTATATTCATAAGAACAAAATATATGACAACATATTCACAATGGCCATATATACTACTAAAATATTTTTTCAGAATATCCGCCTTCATAACCTACAATTGGTAATGTCATGTTCACAAGTCAATTTTGGAGAACCATTATGATCCCTTAAACTGATCAAAATTATCATCAATTCATGGAAAATGATACAAATTATATATCCTAACTTGGTTAATCTTTTAGTAATCCACACAAAACTAAATATTTCCATTCGTTTATTTGAAAAATGGGACTTGTGCATCTCAAAAAGGCATTAATAGATAAATGAATCCTTTTATTTCAAACTCTTCCAACTGAAAATTCAATTCACCTAATTTTTATGGTTTCCATATGATAAGATGTATGGGAAATTTGGATGTTCCCTATGAGGATATCATTCAAAGAGTCCACTTCTCTTGTTGGTGGAAATCCTAATAAATTATTGGGTAGAACGTAAGGAAACTGATAAAAAACTACAAGAAAATTACTTTTCTCAATCTCATCAACTGATTCCAAGGTATAAGATGAAATTAAGTATGATATATTTTCAATATTTTATTCCTAAAATCCTATTTCCCATTCATTTACATTTTAGTGTCCTTTAAATAGATTCATGTCACCATCATCAGTTGTAAAAATAACCTTTTCTGTATAAAAATCGATGTGATACTTAAACATTTTAATCCATTCCATACCGTATATTATTTAATCAATATCCATATTAAGAGTATAGAAATACCATATTAATTAAACTCCATCAATTATTATAGAACATTCTTTGGACATTATAGATCGACACTCTATTTGGCCAATAGAAGTTTGAAGTTTCAAAACAAAAGGTGTTATATCAACATGAGACCCAAAAATATAATACAATAAGGAGAAAAAAAACAAATTGGATTCACCCATATCAAAAAATCATTCATAAGAGTGGTTTTCAACAAATTATTACCTCTCACCATCAATTGTCTAGACTAATCATCCATAATTACTTTCTCAACTCCATATAACTACTTAATGACCACACATTGTTCGTTATATCCTAATTGATATTTCCCTTGATGAGGATCCATGGTATTATAAGAATCACCCTATCTAGCTCGGTTCTACTAATGATAGGTATTATTATATCCTTATCCCGTTGAATTATACGACATCTTCGAAACATGTGATGCATCCCGAACACCGATCCTTGGAGAACTATGAAAATAGAACTAACGATTACCTATCTCATTGTAATTGAGGCATGATCTTGGTGGTTTCATAAAATATTCCTTCATGTGGTAAAAAATAAAACCCTGAAAACCTCCAGGCTTTATCTTTGTTTTGTGAGGAAGATTCACTGTTTCATCCATCTGGTTCTTAGTCACTCCACTGCATTGTAAATAAGTGTCTTTCTTCAACTTATTACTAGCATTAAAGTTACCAACATTCCATATTGGTATCAATATATATCCCACAATAATACTACATGGGATTTCCTTTTATTAAAAAATCTATTTATTAAGCACCTAAAAATAATTTATTGTACATTGCATAGAAATAATCAAGTGAATCTCTTCCCTCAAGGATGCACTGGTAAAAAAATTAGGTGAAAAGTGGAATAAATTCATAAATTTATCCACATACTCTATCATTGCTAGATTATCCTACATCATGCTAAAAGGTTTTTCATTCTTGAAATCTTGAATTTATGAGGATATAATTTTTTTGTGAACAATTAGTCAAAATTCTCCCATGAAATTATTTGGTCTAATTTATCATAAACTGCTAATAAAAACTTTATCCTGAAAGATAATCCATAATATATATTTTCAACTTGGTATTCATATCTATTGGTGTTCCAAGGAAATCAAATATTCAATTCATCCTATTAATCCACACCTTTGTCTTATATTGTTCCAAATCACCACAAAATATGGGTGGATTCTACTTCTAGAACAGAACTGAATAATCCACTTTCCTTCGTCCATCCCTTTATTTCCCCCTATCCGTTGTATAAAAATCCTTGAAAATACATTGAACCAGCTGCTTGTTCACCTGTGGATTAGGTGTAACCACATTCTTAGAAGCCTCTTCTAGTTGGCTTCCAAGATGCCTTCTAACCCGAATGGCCCGAAGGCCTTAATTTTTATTGATTTTATGATAACCCCCCTTTCAAGGGATGAGGGGTAACCCTTACTAGGAACCATTTTCAATAACCAAACAGAAACTCTATAAGTATCACCCTCTAGTAAGTAAAGGATTCACAATTTTAAATTTACCATATCAAAATAATCACAATAAGGATTTTCCAAAATGAAACAATTTTATTTTTAAACCAATTTTTGAACAGTCCATTATGCTCTTGAAAATCAAATAATTTTCAAAATACCAACATCATTCCATCTTCAAAATCTGACATTTGAAAATATTTTTCACTACTTCTCATAAATAATAAATTTTTCACCAAAAGATAAATCACTACTAAAAATGAAATATGCACTCTTAGTGGATAGTTGTTTCATTCAATGCATTTCAGGCACATCTTATTGGATAAACCAATGACAACGATCTTAAAACTCCAATTAGTGTTTCCAAAACACTTATGTACCAAATAACCTAGTAAATTCAAGTTTACCATAAATTGGTTATCTATTCCTTTTAAGCTATACATTTCATGTTCCAACAATCCTACACCATGATATCATCCCAACTAAAGGACTAAAACAAAATGAATTTACAAGTCATAGATCAGAAAAACTGATACCCAAGGATCGAAAAAATTGATTCCACTTATCCCAAAAAGATATTTGGAATAAGCAAGACTACAAATAACCAAACTATAAATAATAAACCCCCATCATGGATTAATTAGATGTCTTATCATGTAATATGATTATACTAAAAAAATTCACTTCATTGGTTTTATTTTATACTATTAGATTTAAAAGAACATTAAGAATCATTATCATTCATAATATAACCATTGAATTATGAAAACATGATTACAATAAATATATGGTTTTAACAAATCATATTGACACAGAAGAATGGAGTGATGGCCTCAACTAGTATGATTAAACCCACTATAGCCCATTTAATGGTGCATATGAGGGAGAAATCATCACTTGGTTTTTCCCTTGACCAAGTCCAATCCTAGATCCAACAAATTAATCATGATAGAAACCATTTACTAGAGAAGTTTAGGCTCATCGAGATCACATAACAACCATGTATGTTGAACCACCCACTGAAAATATCATCATTGCAAACCTTACTCTTAAGAAATATTATAGTGTATTAAAGGAATATGTTTCAAGACCCTGGGAATATGAGTATTTATATTATTTTTAAATAATAATGAATATATTTTCATTATTTCTTTAATTCATAAATGATTTTAATTTTGATAAAATAAAACACATATAGTATTTTGGGTAATATTCAAATTTAATTAAGGAATTTTTTTGATGAATTAATGGATTTTAAAAAAAATTAAAATTTAATAAAATATTATTATTCAATAATGTTAATTAAATATAAATTATCATATAATTTTTATGAATTCAAATTTAATATTTATATGGGTAAGAAAAAAGATATTATTAAAAACCCAAAATTCCTCAATAAATGTAGATTCTTATTTTAAAACCAAAAATAGAAAAATTTATAAAATTAGTTTGATAAGACTAATAATATTATTGGAATCATAATTACTATATTATCCAATGGTTAATTTTTTAAAATTTTCTAAGACATTCAAATTGTTTGGTAAAAAATAAATACCATATAAATATAATTTCTGTATTACGAAATCAGAGTGACCCAAAAGTTATATAATACATACTCTAAAGGTTATCCAAGAAAAAATCTATGATTCCTAATTAAAAAAATGTTATTTTATGTTTATTCGATTAAATTTATAAATCCCTTGTGAGTCCACTAAAACCCTCAAAAAAATTATTTGAGTTTAAAATCATTTATTTAGTGTATGACTAACTTTTACATAATAATGGGTATTATTTTATTATTCCAAGAATTTTTACTTATAAAATAATGAAAACTTCTCCCATTTGGGTGAAACCATGGGAAAACCCATGGTATAGTTTGTGGTTTTGGTTATTTTATCACATAGTGTCCAAAACCTATGTTTGAAAAATAATAAATAATTCCCCACTCATTTCCTATATAAACCTACTCAATCTCCCATTTTCCATCACTCAAAATAATCTAAAAACATTTTTACTCTTAGATCCTGAAAACTGGGTCATCAAAAGGATCCCCAATCTCTTAAGAAGTTCTCCTCAATCATTTGGAGTCACACACTCTAGTAAGGGAATTCTCTCTTCTCATTTCTGTTCAAACACCTCTTTTGTGCTACCCTTATGAGTTTAATTGCGTGGTTGTTTTGGTATGTTTAAATATGATCCTATTAATATTATTTTGAATATCATGTGATGATATACCCTTTTAAATCTCATTAATCCGTCCCATGAACCCTTAGGTACACCCCTTACCATATCGATGTTTAGTAAGGGATCCTCACCATCTCTTCTTTATTCATGTTTCTTTATTAAATTATTTCTTATGTCTCTAATTATTAATTTTGGAATATGACTTTACATGTCCATATTAGTTCCAATTTTATATAAAAATTATTAGAGAACCATTTATCTCTCATAAACCCATTTTATAAATCGTTAAGTGACAGTATTATGATACCAAATTTTCCCAATGATTTACCATGAAAATTTCCCATTTATCATCATTAAAAATCCTTATAACGCATGAATAATCTTACCTAACCCTTTTGTAGTCCTCTCATGGTTCCTCAACCTTCCAAGAAGTACCTCCTATGCACTTGGAGTCACAAACTCAAATAAGGGATGTCACTTTTCTAATTTCCATTCAAGCACCTTTTTTATGCTATTCTTAACTATTTCATTTTTTGGTTGTTTGGGTATATTTCTCTAAAACACTATTACTTTCATTTTTATTCATATGTAATTAGTTATCCCTTTCAGTCCCATTAATTCATACGATAAACCCTTACATACACCTATTACCATGTCAATATTTTGTAAGGGATCCTCACATTCTCTTCTTAATTCCTGTTTCTTTATTATCTAATGCCATTTATCTCTAATTAATAATTTGGAGATATGTAAAGTCCCAATTACATCCCATTTTATTTCAAAATTATATGAAACCCATTTATCTCTCATCATTCCATGTTATGAATTGTTATGTGACTCTGTTTTGTGGCTGACACTTCACTATGATTTTCCATGCCAAAACAGTTATGTAGTCAATACCATACCCATTTCCAATAAAGTATATTCGTTTTTATACATACATATTTATTTAATTAGGAAATTAAATTTATAAATTTATCACACAATGATCATGAAATAATATATGACAACGAATGAATACATGTTGTATGATCTATGTGGCACAGTTAATCATGAGATTGAAATGTAAGTGATGGGTGCGCACAGAATTATATGGCACTCCAATGAATTGGGTAATGTTTAGCATCAGGAGATATCTTTTTTGGATATAGATAGGGTTTAAAAACATCAACATACAATTTTTTAGGCTCAAAATCCTCTTCCATAGTAATAAATGTGATGAAAACAACTCTAGGCACACAAATACCTCTTTCACAAACACTATGGGTAATCAGATAAAAATAGATAGAAAAGAATATATTGTATTCTATATTTCTAGAGAATGATTCAGTATGTGTTAATAAAAATAAAAAAATAACGGATTTAATGTAAAATAATACAACAATAAGAGAAAGAAGTAAGATATAGATGAGGTAATGATGCTCGGTCTAGAGCGATACATATGATTGTGAGTCCTCGAGATTTGATTTGTGAGGTGCTGAAGCAGTTTTTTTTGAAATAATTTGTAAAATAAAGGATGACATACCTATTTTTTCTGACAATTGAAAACAATATTCTTCTAAAATTAGTTACACTCAATCAAGGATTTAAATCCGATGGAATTCAATGTGTATGATCACAAGTGATGAACGTTTATTCTATTAAAAAAGTCACACAAACACATCTTAATAATGAATCAGATATGCCTGGGGGAGTGTTTTAGAATATAAATATCGACATGCAGGAGTGTCTTTTTGAATAATAATCATAAATATCTTCTATATCCTCATACTAATATCTGAATCCTTCTTCATTGATTTCATGATTTTTTTCAATGCACAATCATTAAATGATGCCTCTTCATTAATTATAAGAAAATATCTATAATAAGCATTTAATTAAAATCAAGTAGAACAGTGTTGACATATCATATGGCAGCAAGAAATCATGGTGGAAAGGCATAATTAGAAGAAAGAAATCTATTGTGGTAATACATATATGGATGATAGAAATATCTAGCAAATGTCATCTTAGGAGGCGATGCATTTCTAGTGGTGAGACATCTATAGTGGTGACTCATTTGAACTGAAGGTCGTTTAGGATAGTGGTGACTAAAGGTAGTAGTGATTCATTTTAACTAATGGTTAGTTAGTATGGTGTTAAGATATTATAATGAAAACTAAAGTCTAACAATAGCTCTTGTCTAGTGGTCAGACATCATAGAGGTGACTTAGTTGAACTAATGGGGAATTAGGCTTAGTTGTGACTCATTTTGGAAGTAATGCATTCTTGAGGTGGGTCATTTTTACTAATGGTGACCAATTAATACCCTTATCCAAAGTTTAAATAGATTTACTAATAAAATAAAATAAAATAATAAATATTAATCTCATTATAAACCTAATGAATATAATTTGTGATTATTAGGATATGTAGGTTTCAACAATTCCAATCACAACACATATAACTCTTAGATAGTTGAGAATACAATTTATTTACCAATCAACCAAATGTATAAACTCAACTCTATTCCTATGGTATCCCATATCATAGGGTGTCATATTTTAGTGTAACCTAAATATCCCAATAACATTGGTCACCTAATTGTTAGGGTTTTTCATTTCTCCCTCACATTACATAATATAATCAATGGGCACCCAACATTAGCATGAAACTTCCTGGTTAGATGATCTATATTTTGACATGTTTTTTCTTTAAAAGAAACCTAAAAACTATTTTTTAAAGTGGATTTAAATATCTTGCAATCATATCTCAAGTATTCCATTTAAAAATATACATGATTATAATGATTTGGTTTTGAATCATATTCCTTCAACCAAATCATTATTCTCCAACTATATTTATTTGTAAATGTTCACACAACTCATAGCTTCTGTTTCTAACCCCAATTAAAATCTAACTAGATTTAAACATATAAAAATTCTTCCCATGCATATGAAACTTGAAACCCATTAATTTAAAGGTTTAGAATTATATAAAACCAATTATTTCCAATTCAGTATGCTTGGAGTGATAGGTATCCAACTCTCACTTTTCTAGAAAGTGCCTATGTTGTTAGTCCAATGAGTAGTATAGACTAAAGTACATTTTACCAAAATTATATACTCAAGAGAGACCTCAATTACATAATAAATACAACATATAATATGTATATAAGGTAATTAAATTCTTAATTCATGCTCATAACTCAGTACAATCCAAATCCAATGTAGAAGAAAACTAAATAAATTATCATACCTACAATTTAACTCATTAAATACATGTTTGATAATTTATAAAAGAATTTTAACACTTTAAACTCATGAATATATCCATTCACAATATAACATTTATATTCATGAATATAATATTTAATAATACTAAATAAATTCATATTTCATAAATTTAGACTTGAGATAAACAAATATAAAAAATTCCAAAATCAGGTAATTAAAAACACTCCAGAATGTTGCTATTTATTAGGAATACTCCATTATCAAATAAATAAAAATACTTTATATTTATTTGTAACAATAATTACTTAATATTATCATTCATATGGAATTTTATTTAAATATATGATATTTTAAATATAAACATTTTATATTTCATATCTATTAATTAATTTTTTTTACAAAATAAAAATAGCATGAATTTAATATTATTTAAAACTTGATCATACAAATAATTAAATCCCCATTAGATAGGGTCAAATAATTTCCATAAAAAAGGAATTTAATTTAAAATTTTCAAATTAATAATTATAAAAAATTAATAATTCAATATAAACTTCTTTCAAATTTTAATTATTTTTTAATTTATAAACATTTTAAAAATAACCATATAATTTCTATAAAACCACTTTTTATCCAAATTACAAACCATGCATATAATTTCAAATACATTTCAATATTAATAATTAATATTATTGATATTTATTTTTTAAATTGTACACAAACGTTTAATAATTAATTATAAATAATTTACAAATAAATAATTTTTAAATTTTTATAAATTAAATAAATATTCTAAAATAAATTAGTTATAGTTTATAAAGAATATAAAAATCATCTAATTCATTTCATAAATGAGAAATAGAAAAATTATATATTTTTATATATCATATTTGATGGCATAGTATATATCTTAAGCCGTGATAAATTTTAATGATGTGAAAGTTGTGATTTTGATTCTTCCTTCTGTTCTTGAAAATTATATATTTAAATATATGATATATCATATCAGTGATATGATGCTCTATTTTCACAGTATGAATTTTTTTTCCTTTATCACTATCATATTCTATGATTGTCCAAATCATATGTGACATAACCCAACCCACCATAACCCTTCCTGAGAAGTATGTAAGAGTATTGTGCCACCCCAAGTTCACATCCAATAGGTTAAGGGATGGTGAGAAGCACCAAGAAGGAATATCATACATATGTGAGGTCTTATCCTATAAACAAGTATACAACCAAAAATCTCTAGGAAAATGAATATAATAATGTAAATCCATATAAATAAGCATATATAGTTCAACACACAAACAAGTATCTCAATGATGAAATATAAGCTAAAAATAGTAAACAAGTGGAAACCATAAGTCATGTTAGCCCACGGTAATGATTAAATTCATACAACTATGATTGTTGAAATTAATGTCATATCAATACTGAAACAAACACCACCATAAATGAACAACACTAAGATCCTCTAATAACTGGATCCATTATCACCTTATCCATCCAAATCATCACCAAACTATGAATCATCTATATAGACACAACATGTGTGGGAAAAATTCTCATGAAAGGGTGATTATCATGAACTTGGACATGAATCCATCAAACCCAACATCCGACTCAGCCTGATACAAATCTTGAGAGGGTTTCCTGATCCCCATGGGATGAAATCTAGTGTCAGTCATCAATGATTATCTAGTGGGTATGATTTATCCCAATATTTAATAAAACAAGAAACTAAATAGAGGAAAAATCGAGCAGAAAAAATAAACTAATCAAAATAAATAAATAATAATATTCAAATGAAATAATATAATAAAAATAACTAAAATAAAACCAAAACTAAAACAAATCAGAAACTGAACCAATCTTATTATGATATCTTGGTCACTGCCATCCACAAAACCAACTCACTCCATTAGAAAAAAAAACTAATACCTGAACATGGAAAATAGATCAGGTCAATTGACACTGACTGAAACTAGTAGTGTGTGAGCATAAAAAAATCTTAGTAGGAAATCACCACATAATCCATACATTTAATTTCCAAAAACAATGCATAAAATCTAGTTTTAAATAAATTATAAAATAGGTAATATATGTTTTGAAGAACCAAACACAGTTTTTTAGAAAAGCCTCCTTCAGAAGAAAGTAAAACATTTCAAAAATGGTTTTCCAAAATCAATCACTAATAGAAGAGTGCAACCAAATGACAAATGATATATACTAAAAATAAAGTATACATTACAAGTATGAAAAATACTAGCAGGGAAAATAATCAACATGTAGATAAATAAATAAGAACATATAGATATGTAATCATGTAAATTTTATAAACATCTCTAGAAAAAATCCATGGATATACATGGTTTAGAATCACCTACCAGCATATAGTGCATCTCTACAGTTTTTAACTAACTTGGATACTCTAAAATAGCCTCATCAGTGGAAATTTTCACCATGCCTATCCTCTATCCATGGGATTCCAATCTATTTAATTTGGATCAGAAAGAAACCATCACTCTAACCAATATATGATGCCCTAAGATCTCATGAAAATAGTATATTGGGGAACATGTAGGTCAACACACGCATACCATAAACCAATAACTCATAGATACCACCATTTATACCTAGACAATACCACAACAAAACCTATGTGAAGTCCCCCTCATTGGAAGGTTATCCATAAGGTTCCCATCAAACATAGAACCATTCAAAAGTTCCAAAAAGTTAAACATGTCAAATCACATTAAAACCAATTTCCCAAAACATAACAATGTACCAATTGGGCCTTAACATTCACTGATAAATCTTCATTTCCAAACCCTTTCAAAAAACAAGGCAAAAACACTACTCATTCATAGAAGATGTCAAAATTGAATTCTGAGTCCAATTGTTACCACCATGCACCAAAGGTTGAAAATGGTCAACACATTATGAAATAAATTTGAGAACCACAATTGAGGTTATTTTTGAACCAATAAGTCATTTTGGATACATTTGGGTTTTGGAAGAACCATTGGGAATGAATGAGAGTTGTGGAAGAGAATAAGTAAGAGGAAAAGGTGTTTTGAAATCCGAGGTTTAAGATAAAAATTCATATGAAATACCATTATCAATTTCATTATTATCCATAGGTTCACCCCATGCAGCCATGGATATTTCCATATCCAATAGCATACATTTAGTAAACCAAGAATTTACCGAAAGGAAAATTTAAAAAGTCACCAATAGAGTTACCACTAATCACATCAACCCAAACATGAGAAATAAAATTCAAAGAAACAGTACAATCACACATAAAAACATGTTCCAACTGTGTGAACCCTATTGGATAGAGAGATCACAAGCATGGGATGACTACACAGTTTGAGAAATCATGCACTAACCATAAAACACATCCCAATCTAGATGATAGGTCCTCTTACACTCTTTTCAAATGATTTACTCTAACTGTGTGCAAGCCATGAACCTTGTCCAAGACAATATCGACATACCTAATGGTTTTTACTTGGCCTTACATATTTTCGGATAAATTATATCTAGACCATGCATAAGGATAAAAACAACCCAAAATCTCCAAAACTAAAAAATCTAAGTGGGAACTTGACACAAACCTCAACCAAAAGAACAAACACCGAGAAAAGAATTAAATATATGAAAAACTGTGGTCAGAGTGTAAAACTTCTCCCAACCATGAATTGTTTCCCCTAGAAATTCATCCAGTTAGATTAGGAACAAATTGAAATCCAAAAAATAAATGAATAAAAATGACACCACTTTCCTTAGTGTGACATTTATATATGAAAAGTCACACCCGAAAAGATAAAGGGAAATCCAAAATAAAGTGGACCACTAGGAAACAAAGGTATTTGTCCTAACAACCATAAGAACCAAATAGCATGGACCAGACCATTAAGAATACACAAAAAGATTCATGGTGGGTCTCCTCACCATTTAAGAACTAACACACCTAGACTAACCAATATATACAAATTCCAGAAACCCAAAATAGAGCAACCTAGTAATTCCCTATATATTCAAAGGAGCACAAATACTAGGAACCCAAAAAAGATCTTAAACCATTGATGCAATAGGAAACCCATGTAAGTTAATCAATAAAAACAACAAAACAACCCCCATTCATCATTTACACACGACACAAGTATCTCCAAAATGAATTTTTTTTAAAAAAATTATCCTCCATAAGTCTAATCACAAAGGTCTCTCAAAATGAATAAAAACCACAAACTAACAATAAAATGAGGTGTATGAGCTATTTTAAACAATATGGTACATACAAAAAGGAAACCAAAATAGGGATACATTAAATTACTCCAATTTGAAATCATATATGTAAGCTTGTCCAACACCCCTACACCCAATAATTCCTTAATTCATGATAAGATTTACTCTCTGGTATATGAATGGAGCCCATGTGTCTTAAAGGATCTACTTCCCCATAGTTAAGAGATTAAAACCCCTTATTGAGACTCCAACTTTTGAAAACATCTTTTCAGAACATATCCAGATGACAAAGATGATGAAATATTCAATATAAATTTTGGGTATTATAATAAGAAGGATTTGAATTCCCAGACTAGACACACTATAAGCACATGAGTGAATAGTATAATGAATGATAGGTTGGAAACAACAAATAAAAATCCTTAGTAATAGGTTCCTCTAAAATACACCACTTTCTAAATGGGGAACCTTCACGTGTGCCCAGATACACCAGACTGCTAACTACCATATACTGTGCTTCGTGAACCAACTTGGCTAGAAACACCTCAATCAAAAGATTCTCGAACAGAACGTCCTTGGATGAGATAACATTATTATTAATCCTTGAAATAATTAGTTATAAAAATATATTATGTTTTAGTTAATCCTTTGATTCTATCTATGTAAAAAAAGAAACCATATGTTTAAAGTGGTAAACATAGGCCTTCAACATTTACTGACCTTGGCGAATTCTCAAGTGCTACACCACTTTCTTTTACATCAGCTACTTAGGTATAAACCATCAAATGAAAGTGATCCTAAAAACTTACCTAGATATCCCAACTTAAAATGAATATTGGATGATCACATTACACTGATCCAAACTCGAACCTCCAAAAAAACTCATAACAACATGCACTCTCATGGGTTTTAGAGTTCCAAATTGCCTAAAGACACCCTAAGCATCCTGTAGCCACTCCAGAGACTCTAAAATTCCTAAATCACAATATAAAAAATGAAAAATCAGAGAGGAACTCAACTCCACCACTCCAATTGGTGTCTGGGTATAACCAAAAAGTATAGGATACTCACTTGAAACCTTTCATACATTTCATGAAAGCATACTCTATATAACACAAAAACATATTACCTAGTCAAAATCAAACCAAAACTCCATCAAATATTAATAAAAGATACTATAAAAAACACTAAATTTATAAACCAATCGTCTCAAAATAAAAAAAATACATATTCAAATACCACCACTACCCTTTTTAATTTTAAAGTCATTTTACTCAAGGTCACTATTGAAAAACACAAAAACCCTATTTTAAAATCCAAAACAAACACCAAATACCTTTTCTGAACGAAACCCTAATCCCAAAAATCATTTTCAATGAAATAATATTTTCCCAAACCACATTCTCATTTTAAAATCCACTATCTCCAAATAAAATCAAGAAAAATCATAAATCACACTGATCTATAGTAATTTGGAAATAGTGACCAAGCACTGCTTAGTCACATTGATTATTTTACTATGCCCAGTGTAGGCACCAATCAGTGGAAGCATCCTTAAACATTCTCTCAGGATCCACATGGGTTGGTACCCCATTTATTCTCACCGTATAACACATGATCACCTCTATTATAATTCACCAGATCAAAAACCCAAATACCGCACCAAAATACACAAATACCTGGACTACCCCTAGTAACTGTAGGCTCAAGAAGATAAATTGTTCATGAATATAATCTTGCACCAGCTTCCTGAGTCCCAAAAATACTGATATTCAATCTACCAAATGAACCAAATAAAAATTTTCTTTCTAATATCATTTTTTAAAAAACCAGGATGAGATTCTATAAAATATGACATATGGCCTAGCCTGTGACAAGGATCAAGATGCATTCACAATCCTCCCAAAATAGAAAATTGTGTCAAGAATGAAAGATAATATGTTGGGAATTATTTATCCCAATATAAGTTGAAACAAACACCTAAAAAGATCATGCATAAAGAAGTAAAAATCCACTGATTGAAAAAATACATAATCATATTCAAATGAAACAAAAGTATGCCTAAATTGAAAACCAAAAAAACAAAAAATTGAACCAAAATAGATCCCAAAATAATATCCATTTGACCTTCTAGTCACTAATATCCATAAAAAAACGTGCTTCATATGCAACATAAACAAAAACATGAACCTTTGAAACAACATGGGTCTATCGGTACCAACTACCACAAGTTAGGTGTGATCATAAACAACATAATTCACTACGGGAAAAAGGGGTTTTTGCGACGGTAATATTCCCCCCGTCGCAAATAGTATGTCAGCAGGTTAATATTTGCGACGGGACCCATTGCAAATAACTATTTAACCGTTGACCGTGATAAATGCGGGCTCAAGTATTTGCGACGGGATACCCGTCGCAAACACTCCCGTCGCAAATAATCTAACCTATAAATACCCCCACCCGTTTTTTTCCATTCATTCTCAACTTCTCTCAAAACTCTATTTTTAGAGTTCAAAGTTTCTTAAGTTTAATTTTTATTTCCAGATTTGATATTGATGTCTTCAATAATCATCGGAGATCAACCTCAGATCAATTTTAAAGGTATTTATTTTCTTTTTAATTTAATATTTAATTTAAATTTTTTATTAGTTTTATTTATTTTTAATTAGTTGTAATTTAATTGTGTTTATATTGTTTTGTTATTTCATAAATTTAAATTATTAGTATTAATTGTTAATAGTTAATGGTAATTAGTAGTAGTTAATAATAATTAGAAATAATTAATAATAAATAGGAATAAACCTCCCCCATGTGCGCATTAACCTTTACAACTAATCCATTTCATTTTTTTATACATTTAATGATCTATCTATATATATATAGTTATATTTATTCGTATATTAATATAGATTTATACTAATATAAATATATTTGGTTATATAAATATATATATATATTTATTCATTTATTAATATATATTTATTCTATATATATATATGTAGTTATAAGTTTTTATTTGTATATTTATTTGTATATTAATTAATATATATTTATAATCTTAGTTTTAAATAAATTTATAAAATATGGGTTTTTATTTATATGTATAAATAAATAAATAAATACATATATACAATAGATACACACACACACACACACACACACATATATATATGTATAGTTATGAATGAATACATAGGAATGAGGGGGTGAAAATCCACAGAGAATGTTAAAACGGCTATAACTTCTAATCCGTAAGTCCGTTACAACTCCACAACCAGTCAAATCGAAGAACATGAAATGATCTTCGATATGATATGCGGTACAGGCCAAACGGACATCCGGATCGGATGTTATAGCCATTTTAATGTTTAAATGACCATAACTTCTAATCGAGAAGTCTGTTTCAGCTCCACAATCCGTCAAATCGAAGAACATGAAACTATCATCGATATGATATATGGTAGAGGTTTATCGGACATCGGGAGCAGAAGTTATAGTTGTTTAAACGGTGAAAAATCGGGGTATCCCGACTAAAAACTCAGTTTTGGAGGCCTTCTGGGCCTTTTTTGGACTTGAAACAACCTCAGACGGGTTCCACCCGTCTCAAGCACTGTAGAGCTCATCGCAGGTTTCGATTTGATATGCTGTGGAGCTCAAACGGAGTCCCGAATCAAAAGTTATGGCCGTTTGAAGTTTGGGTTTCATTTTTAACTTATTTTCCATCTTTCACTTTTTTTATATTTTTTTTATATTCAAAGAGTTATTAAATGACTATTAACTGATAAAAATTACATAATTACTAATTAAAAATATTTTTTAATTTATTTTATAAGCCTCTTTTACTGAACATCTTATACATTCATATTTGATTTTCATTCTTCCTTTCTAAAACATATTTAAAAAATAAATATTATATTTATATCAATATAAATAGGTTTATTGATTTATATAATAATAAATAAATTTTTAATTTTTTTTAAGATTTTTTTTAAATTTCTTTATTATTATTTTCGATGGGAATATATTCTCGTCGCAAATACTTATTTGCGACGGGCCCGTCGCAAACGATTTTTTTAAAAAAATCAGAAACCTATTTGCGATGGGTCAATTTCCCGTCGCAAATAAGTGTTTTTGCGACGGGGCCGTCGCAAAAAAAATTAGTTGCGACATCGTTTTCTGCAACGGGCGATTTGCGACGGGGCCCCGTCGCAAATGGCTATTTGCGACGGGATCCCGTCACAAATGACCCGTCGCAAATATCTATATTTCCCATAGTGATTGGACATCACCAAATAATCAAAACATGACCTTTCACAAAAGAATCAATAAAAACTAGTTTTAATAACATTATAAATATGGGTTTCTTATTTTAATGAATCAAACATGATTTTTATCAAAACCAATTTCAAAAAAAATAATGGATTTTCTAAAAAAGGACATACAAAACCAAAAACCAAAAAAAGAGTTTAATCAAATGTTATCAAAATTAAGAGGAACATATAGATATGTAATCATGGGAATTTTCTAAACATATCTATATGTAACTCACAGACGTACTTCATTTAGACTGACCTATCGGTGTATTGTGCAGATTCATAGTCTATATCAAACATGGATGCTCAAAAATAAAATCAATATTTCCATTTCCCACATGGTCTATCCTCTATCCAAGAGGGGATAATCCATTTAATCTAGATAAGAAAACAACCATCACTCAACCCTCTAGATGAAGTCCATGAATCCCATGATAATTGTATAAAGGATAATGAGGAGTTTATCACACATAGAATCATTCAATGCTCCAACTAGGCCTACAGGTCATACCACTCTAAAATAAATTTCCCCAAAAAATTACAAAGAACGAACCAAGCCTTAAAAATCTCTAATCCAACATCCATTATAACCCATTTCAAAAACCAATGTGGAAATTAAATTGAAACATAGAAGATTCCAAACAAGCCTTTTGATTCCAGTTGTTATTAACCAAGCATCCAAGGTGCCAAACATGATGAAATTTATTAAATATATTTGGAAACCACATTTGAGATCATTTGTTAACCAATAATAAATTTTGAAAACATTGGGGTTGTAGAAGAACCATTGGAAAGAAGGATATCTAAGGAATAGAAGAAGGAAGATTAAAAGGTGTTTTTAAATTTGAGTATCAAAGTGAACACTATGATAAATGACCATTATGATTTGTGTGTTTATCCATAGGTTCACCACATTCACCCATTTATATGACCATATCCAATGTAATACCTCCTGTAAAACTTGATATTACCCAAAAACCAATTTAAAGAGTTACCATTAGTATTACCACTAATCATATCACCCCTCATATGAGAACCCAACCACAAAGTGCCATTATAGTGACATATAGAGCTCATTTCCTAATGGGAAACAAATTATCAAGACATAACCAAGTCCAAACACAACCGAAAGTGTTCAATTTCATTTCCAAATACCAATCAGGGTTTCATAAAACACTTTTCATACATATACATATATACAAAATTTTGAAAAATCTTTGGAAACCAAATTTCACCAAATTTACAATATGGAAACACCTTAACTAATCAAACTAACACACCCCAAGCATGAGTAAAACATATTAAACCCATTTAGAAAGTTTATATAATAAATGGTAAGTTATGGAAAGGAATATAATGGAAAAACCTAACCCAATGATGTGTGGGGCAATGAAACTCTCTAAGAGGGAAGAACAAAGCTCAACAGATAATCTGCACACCCTAAAACAAAATCAAACCACCTACATTAGACAACCCTTTCCATAGGGTTTTGAAAAGAGATATCCAAGCTAAGAAAAAAGCATGAATAAGATAAATAATGAATAAGGGGGAGAAAAAGACTTACCCAAGGAGAAATCCACCCAAAACATGGAGGAAAACACCTAATATACAAGGATGAGGGGAGGATGATGCCACCCAAGGCTCCCAATGGGCCACAAAAATTAGAGTAAGAAGAGAGAAATGGATTGGGGATAAACAGTGGCATGGGAAAGAGGGAAATTCATATTTTTAATGAACTTGGGAATGCTTCACAGTTAGTTCCTATGTGTTTTCAAGACATGTGCCAACCATGAACTCCTTATTGGAGAGGGATGGAACAAGAATGAGTTAGATGCATAGTTTGAGAAATAATGCAACACAACTATGTTAGGATGATAAAGCCTCTCACACAATTTCCATATAGTTTCCCCTAACCTTTCCCAATCCACGCACCTTGTCCTAGACAAAATCCACACTCCAAATGATTTCTTCATTCCCTCACATAGTCTATTCCACACTATGCTCAGACAATACATTGGGCCAAAACAACCCACAATCTCCAAAAATAAAAAACACTCACCAAGAACTTGACTCAAACCTTACCTAAAGAACTAACAGAGAAAAAATATTTTAAAATTAGGAAAATCTTGGTTATAGTGAGACAATGTGTGTGAATTTACCCAGAAAAGTATCAGAGAACACATGAGAAAACAATATAGTAAGCCATCACAATATGATAGACCTATATATGCTTTAAGGAAACCAGTAACCCAAGACAAGTTGGTCCTTAATATTCAAAAATTATCACAAAAAAAATCATATGGTACTAAGGAACTAGAATTATTTTGATCATTAAAATACCCAAATCATAAGAACAACATATTTTTATTATTTTCACATCATCCATTAATAGTAGTGTTGGACCCATAGCCTTCTAAAGAATACTCATTAGTCAAGGGGTGTACCAACGCTTATGTAGTACCCACATCTCATCATGTGTGTTATGCATTAGAAAAAGGAGTTACCTACTCAATAAGTTAATGAATCCATACTCTATATATAACACCCTGAGTTTTTAAAAGAGAAAATATTATCGATAACATATGTGATACATAACACCAAACCTAAATGAAAAATGATTATTTAAATATTAATGTTTAACCATTACATTAAATTTGTGTATATGAGTAAGATTTACTAATTTATGAAATATATATGTATTTCCAATATATATTCATAAATCCTTAGTAAATAATCAATAATTTTTTCATAATGTATTTTTGTTCTTCAAAATTATTTTCCTTCAAAAATGTTATTCAGTTATTTATATATTATAAGTATTTTATATAAAATTTTAAAAAATTATTAGATAATAAAACTCTTATTTAATTTTAGAATATTAAAATTAACTTAGGGAAGAATTTTGGGATTTTTTGAGAAATAAGAATTTTTAGTGAATGGTGAAAAATATAGAATTTATATAAAATTTTCCTATCCTTAGATAAATTAATTAATTTAAAAGTATGATTATTATTTTAATTTCATTTCAAGGTAACATAAGTATTCATTATTTATATTTTGTTTAATTAATTTCATTTAAATAATATGTTTACGATATTTTAGTGTATGTTTATTTTCAAAATTATAAAAAATTATTTTGAAAAATGTTTTAAAATCCTTAATGTTTATCCATTATAATTAATTAAAATAATATTTAATCAGAAATGATATATATTAAATTTTTTGATTGTATTTCTATATTTATGAATTAAAATTAATTTAATAAATGTTACTAGTTATAGAGTTAAAATAAAAACATCTTTGCCATAAAAAAGTTATTTTTACAAAAACCAATTTCCATTCTGATTTAATGTATTATATTGAAATAAATTCTTCCACCTATGTGATTTTCTTATGATAAAATAAAATTTATATTTTAAATAATCTTAATTAATACGAGGTAAATAGGTTAACAAATTTTTTGAACAATATGAATGGATTCTATAGTAAATATTTGTTAACACAGAAAAAGGAAACTATATAAATGTATCCTTAATAGTATGAATATATATATATCTCATTTTTATTTAAATTAATGTTATATTTATTTTTTCACTTAATAAATTTTTAATTATTCAGTTTGATAAATACTAGGTTTTCATACGATAAAACAAGAATTATAATTTTCGGTAATATGAAATTTCAATTATGACATTACTTTTGATGAATTAATGGATTATTGAAATAGGAAATATTTTGTTAAAATACTTTTATTAAATATAGTTTATTACATATAAATGATCATATTATTTTTATGATGTGAAATGTAATTTTTAGAAGGTTTTGAAAATGGTTATTGTCAAAAAACATATCATTTATCAATAAATGTTGATTCTTATTTTCAATGATTAAATTATAATATATAGAAAAAATATTAAGATATAATTAATATTATTTTTGGATTCAAAATTTAATAAATAATCCAATAGTGAATATCTCATAACATTTTTAGTCAGTCAAATTTCTCGGTAAAAATTAATTAAGGTATTAATATATGATGTGTATTGTGACATCATAAAACCACAAAAATGGCGTAATAAATACTATACTATGTATCCAAGACCAAATATACGTCTTACCTTTAAAATAATTTTTTTATTCTTATTTTATTAATTTTATAAAGCCATTATGAATCCTCCTTAAAAAATACCAAGGTTTTAAAATCATTTTTTCAAGAGTATGATTCACATCCACATAAGCCAAAATATTATCTTATTATGTATAACCCAAAATATAAAATAATGAAAACCACTTCAATTTAGATGAAACCTTGGAAAAAACCATGCGAAGGTTTTTGGTTTCAGTTATTATATTATATAGAGTCCAAAACCTAAGTTTTAGAAATAATAAAAATTCCCCATTCATTTCTTATATATCGCTACTAAAGCTCCAATTTCTCTTCACTAAAAATACTTGGGTCATGTCCTTACTCTTTAATACCTTATCTAGAGTCCTAAAATTGGTTCCCCAGAATCTCATAAAGTTCCTCCCACATATTTGGAGCCACAATCTCAAGGTAAGGGACCTTCTTCTCCTCCTTTCAATTCAAGAACTTTCTTTAAAGTTAGTATTTTTAATTTCAATTGGTTATATAGTAATTAATTTTTAAACATTAACATACTATGCAATTGATGTTATTTTAATGATATACCATTTATCCTCACTCATTTTGATCCTTACCTAAGCTGTTACTATGCTAAAACCAGTAAGGGATCCTCACTTTATCTCCTTTATTAATGTTTGCATACTATTTTATACCTTCCATTTCCAATCCTAATATTGAAATATATCTTTAAATTTCTCTATTACTTCCCATTTTATTTCAAATTTTTGATATATACCTTTCACTCCCATCAAAACATTTTTTGAATTTTTTTGTTCTGTCATTATCTTTCCAAAATTTCACCACAATTTTCCATGCCAAATCAATTGTGTAGTGAATACCATACCCATTTTTTATCAAGGGTGTTTCACTTTACACACTTATACTTCATTAAATTGGGTATTACATGTATTTATTCCACACACATTGATCATATTATTAAATATGAGTATTAATGAATCCATGTTGTATGATCTATACAATACACTTAAGCATGAGAATGAAATGAAAGTGACAGGTGCGCCCAGAATTATATAATGTTCTAATGCGTTGGGTGATGTTTAGTCAAATGAGACATCATGTTGGGACAAGAAGTGAACCTGATTACATTATGGGACTTTTTACATCATCATGTCTTGTATTTTTCATGTGACCTATTTTTAGGATGCAGTGTTTTAACTTATTTCCACATTTCCCATGTTACCACAATTCACATGGTGCCTTAATGATTATCATGCTATATCATGTCTTATTGTTCATGTTTATGATTCTCACTCCTTTTATTCCCCATTTATATTCCTTTATTATAACATGTATTACCATATTCCATGTTTATTTCCTTAATGGGATTTATAGCTCAGTACTTTCTTATATATGTCCCTAGGTTATCCCATGCAGTTTTGAATGTGATGGAATTTTAGAGGCATGTTAAAGAAATTTTCAAAAATGTTATTGTATCCCATGTTCAAGATATTATTCTTTGTACCTAATTCAGAAATACATTATACTTATTGATCTTACAAGTTGTGTTATATTTAATTTTATGTAATAAATCATCAATTAATATGTAACAAAGAGAGGGGTTTTAATACTCTAATTGGATGGGATTTTAAACTGCACTAAGTTTATGTGGAAACCACACACTATAATCAACATGTTTCCCAGGGTCACCAAACTATGTTTCCTATAATTTTCCCAACCACTCTCCATCATCATCTATATAAATCTATAGAACTTAATCTACCATTTAACCTTGGAAAGAACCCATAAATGATGATGAGATACAACACATCATCATTTAAATGGAATGAAACTCTAAATGAAATACTCATGAATCCAAAAAGGAGACATGAGTGAGAAAATATAATGACTACTAATAACTATTTAGTACCCGTCATATAATCTAGAGTCCATGAAATATAGGTATTGGTATTATTAGGATAAAATGAAATATATTATAGATCACGTGGGATTGACGTATACAACATTTTAGAGTGGATTACAAGGAATGTGAGACCCTCAGGAAAGATTGTCATGTATTTCCACAAGATTTCATGTCATATATTTAAGTACTTGATATGTACTTTATGCTACATAGTGTGAAAAATTACATCTCTACCTTGTGTGTTCTACGAGTACATATTGATTCATCCCTTTATAAATACAATATATTTCATATTGGACATATTTTTTGTGGGTCTCACAAATTGACTTGATGTGTCCTTGGGTGCACACCTATACATTCAGTCTTAAAAAACCTAACGTAAGATCATATTTAATTACCTATGTTAAATTTATAGTGACATATTAAAACTAGAACTAAAGGAAATGGAATACATCACATGTTTCCAAAAGGAAAACTTGGTTTATATTCATATTTTATATATCTAGAACAAATAGAATCCCGAAATATTCACTAAAACTAGCAATGCTACCTCCACCTCTAGTCATTCCTCTAATTTTTTCCAAGCCTGATGCCCCCAAATATACCATCGCACCACATTATATACCTAGGAATTATCCACTAATTCCATATTTGGTATTAATTATATCTCTCATGTGAAATCACACCCAAAAATAACCAAAAATTGATTGATCATTCATTGCTTCCTCTGATTGTGCACAGTTGGCCTTTTCTTGCCAATTTCAACACCTATATTACCTTATGGCTCACCTATATGATATTTTATATAAATTTTTATTATAAAGTGTTAGAAAGGATGAAAAATGGTATTTGGTAAAGGGACCAACCTCACATGTAAAATTCTATATTCATGTTTATTAAAGAACATGTTAAATATGGGAAAGAATATTTTAGATAATTAAAAAATAAATTATCATTAGAGAAATATTAGACATTTCACATGAAAATAAAATAGTATAAATTACTCAGATTAATTTTATTAAATAAAAAAATCAATTAGAGTCAAAATTGATGGATTTTATTCATGAATTAACAACATTATGTGATATTATAACATAGAATTTTTTAAATGTGAATATAAAAAATTTCCCATTTAAAGAAAAATTATTTGAAATTTTATTAAACCTAATTTTTTTTGTTAAAATAAAATAAAATAAATCATAAAAATAATGATGTGAGAATTTTTATCTATTAAAAATATTAAAATTATAATTAAATTAATCATGTGAGAATTATATATAAACTAAATAGTGGAATTATTAATTTTTTCACATATATAATGAATAAAAAATAAATATGACATTTGGAATACCTCAATGATGAGTATGTTTCACATCAAAAACAATACAAAAGTTTATTTTTTCACTATTTCTATCATGAATAACTCCCCCATAATGTGTGAAGAATGAGTTAAATCTTCCATAGGGTCGACCAAGATCACTAAGACCAGTTCCATTTAAAAATCTTTAAAATTATATATATAACTTCAATTAGATTAATGGTTGTCAAAAATTAGAAATTTTAAATTAAACTATGAATTTTTTTTGATCCAATTCCTAAATTATAAAAATAGAAATTATACATATTGTAGGGAAACCCTCTTTTATAGGAACACCTGCAGTGATGGAATTTATATCAGGGAATCCATTACGAATATATTAATTATTTTCTTACATGGAAATATAAATAATATATTAATATATTAAATATTTTTTAAATAATAATTTCATAAATAAAACAAAATATCTATGTGAGCTCCACTATTAATATTATTTAAAATATTCAAAGGCATTTATTCTGAAAAATATGGGTCACTACATCATTACCACATTAAATTTTTTATCTAAAAAAGAACAACTCCTATAAAGTGGTGAGATTATTAATATCACATTTAGTTTTTTTATTCCAGTTATCTCTTCTGAATATTTTCATATTACCATAGAAAATGATCTTAAATTATCCCTCATATAGAATGGATGTTATTCTAAAAAAATTTATAGCCCCTGTGTATTTCATAATGGGCATATCATCCTCGATATCCAACTCACCTAAGTCGATAATGTGTGATAGGTCATGTAGATAATGTCATTGTTAAAACATGTAAAAAAATTGAGCCTGTGATCCATCTATTAATGTTACAACAGTTTATAAGAAGCCTCACCCGGCTTACCTAGAATCTTTAATAGTCCAATGAACATGAGGTATAAGTTGATTCCCTTCCCGAACCATCTCAAAATACATAGAGGTCAGACATTCTAGTACACATGTCCTTTATACTAAAACTATGCATGTATATTTCTTATATCCTTATAAGACTATTGATATCTTTGATATATCCTTTATCACTTCTAGACCAGTCAAATATTCTTCATCAATAACTTCACTAGCTTGGGATAAGAAATAGAAACAACACTAAGGTCAAACCTTCTAAACCCATGGCCTTTCTAATGAATCTATGCATGTATTTTTCTTATATCCTTATAAGATTGTTGATGGATTTTAGATATCCTCAAAAACTTCTAGACCACTAGAATATTCTTCATCAACAACATCACTATTGGGACCACTTTATGATTGCTGATTGTATTTGTTGTCAATAGTTGTCAATGACGGTCAAAATGAATAAGGGTACGAAGAAGGCCTTCAAATTTAATGGATATTGTATGAAGTGAGGATTCCTAGAGAATTGTTACCAAATCATATCATTGAATTTCATACTTGGTAAATACTCTATGAAGTAGATTCGGATGATTGTTGAGCTGATCCTAAGTTCAAAGCACATGTATAAAAGGTGATACATTGTCTACAACAATGAAGAATGGTGATAAAACTAGACGATGATTTTCTGATATGTATTTCGGAAATATCATAAGTTAGAAGATCTTGTGATGTAATTCCTATGAAGAAAAGGGGGAGAAATGATAATGCCAGTCATATACAATTTTTATTGGAGGGAATGATGTTACTGGAAGATAGAAAAGTTTCAGTACTTCTCATTGTAATTCTGACGATGCCAAATCTAGTCTATCAAAGGATATATATCCCGATAATGGAGTTCTTGATAAAAGATGAAGAATGTTTATGGGAAGTAGTGAAGAGAGAAATGAAAAAGAAATGGACAATATGGAGGAGGCACAAAATCACAGTTTAAGGTGGCGTCATTTTCTAGTGTTTTCCAAATTTTAGGGCCTGAAAATTGGGAGATAAAGAAGTGTGTTTTTGGAAATGGATGTTTCGCACAAGATTGAAGATGGTTTAGATTTTTCGGCGCAAGGCGTGATTCAAGATTAGAACATCGAAAAATGGAAAAGGCATGCAGTGTGCAAAAAATTGGGCAGAGTACGCAGAAAAAAAGGCTACGTGAAATATTTGCGGGATGCGCGAAAAAAAAATTTGTGCGCGAAATATTAGCGGGATACGTGAGAAATAAATTCATGCGTTAAATAGAGGAATTATGTTTTTCACTCAAGAGGTGTTTCAAGATCAGAAGCTCTAAAATTGGAAAAGGCATGAGGTGCGAAAAAAATTTGGGCATTGCGCGAAATATGATGATTGCGTGAATGATTTTCTACGCACATGAACAGGGTTTTACACTCGGATTAGTGTTTTTCGTGCAGGGTTCAAAAGGCCTATAAATATGAGGTGAACCCCTCTCATTTTAAGGCTCAAAACTTAGAAAAATCTTGAGCATTGACGTGTGGAAAAATTGACATACTAAGTAGTGCGTGAAAAGAGAGAGTGCTTGGCCAAAAAGTGAAGTGTTGCATGAAAAAAAGTGTTGCGCGAAAAAGTGAAGTGTTGTATGAAAAACTAGTGTTGTGCGAAAAAGAAGAGTTGCGCGAAATATTTTTTCGTGCAAAAAGGTGTTTTTTCTTTCAAGGTTGGAATTTTACGTGCAAGCCACCTAGAAGGTTGCACGAAAAATTTAGGGTCTTCACATGTATTCAGTTGTGCATATTGGAGCTCCTACCAGCTTCTGGGTAGGGAAGTAAAGAGTGCGTTAAAAGCCTTTTGCACGCCAAAAAGTCTTTTTACGTGCATGGTTCAAATTTTACTTGCATGCCACCTTGAAGGGTGTGCAAAAATTTTAGAATACCATAGGCCTTTAACAAGTTCTATGCACTATTGATGTGTCTTAAGAAGAATGAAGTACTTTGAACCATTCGGTATCACGAAGAGAAGTAGAACCGAACTCACACGACTGGTGTTTAACATTCTCGTTCTGCTTTGTGAAGTTAAGAAGAACTAGACATGCAAATAAATTCATATCTGCATGAATGAAGAAGGTTGTATACCAATACATTCCCGTGTTGGTATTGAGAATTGAAGAAAGAGATTATGACACTGTAGTACTATTCCAAATTATTCCGTGTCAAAGAAAAAAAAGAGAAGAATATGAAAAAAAGAGTTTTCCCAACTGAAGGATAACAATTATTCAGGGTAGTTTAATTCAGATTATGCTATGTGAGAAGATCCTCAGTGTTTGAATAATCACATCGACGAATGTGATTCTATCCAAGAAGATAGAAGGTGTTTTTGTACAGTTGGTTGTTGCACTAAGAAGAATAAACAAGAAGTATAGTATAGTTGGTGTTGCACTAGAAAATAAGGGAAGGAAAGAAGGAAGAATTTCTTTCCTTCTGATTTGTAAGTAATCAAGTGAAGAGCACTAAAGAAGACCAAGGGAATAACCTACCTTATCAAGAAGGAAGAAGACTGTCTCTATAGGCCGTATAAAGAACCAGCTAGAGGCTCCAAGTTGAAATAGGCTATTACCAGTCCAAGGAAGAGGATTATTTCCCACCCCCTCTAAATTTTAGGGAGTCACACTGGCTAGAGGATTGTTTTCCTTTACACTCCACTATAATAGAGTATCACATCATATTAGATAATCCATGCACTGGTCATATCCATGCATGGAAAGGATATAGCTACTCTTATTGAGTGGTGAACCTTGTAAAAATGTCATGTGCATATTTTTATTTCTTTCTATTATTTCAAGAGATAAGTAAAAGAGAATAAGAGAATAAAGATCCTAACAGGTCAAGAGGTAAAGGGATAAAAAGTTTAAATTGGTTTAAAAAGTCCCCAACATTGATTCACCCCCCTCTCAGTGTTATACATATCCCAAACTGGTCCCCTCAATCACAAGATTGGGACAAAAATGAGATAAAGAACCATTACCGTTTAAATAATGGGTTGGCTTATAATGTCTTCCATATAGGGCCTCAAAAGGCACCAAACCATTAGTACAATGGTAGGTATTATTTTATATAAACTATATGAAAGGTGGGAGATCAATCAAAATATCAAAAAAAAGCTTCATAAAAGATAACAACATATCCTTGAGAACATGAGTGGTTTTCTTAGTCTTGCCATCTCTTTGGGGGAGTAATATCTCACTCAATCATAACTCTGTTATAAAGGCCTCCTATATGATCCTTTAAAATATGAAATGAATCATGCATTTCATTTGGAAAAAATAATCAAGGGTACATAATGAAACCTTCAAAACATCATGTAATTTTGGGTTGTAATTTTCAGATGGAAATTAAAATTTAAAATTCTAGAGAAAATATTGTTTCGAGAATTGAGAGTCTAATTAGACTTTTGAGAGTTGGTTCTTCTTAATGAGTTGTTATTAGATAGGGATCATGACCAAAGAGGTGTCTTGGGTGATTGGGTGATTATTGGGAGATTTAAAATATAATTTTGGTTATTTTTATCCATGTTCTTGATTAGCATTAAATAGTTTGGGGAAAACCGTGAATATCCCCTTATGTGAAAAACATCAAATTATTTTTGTTCATTTATGATTTACACACAGGACTAGAACACAGATCAGGTTTAGCAAAAAATATTTTGGGGTAAATTGTATAGGATCAGTTTTGGATTTGGTATTATTATGTTTTTGGTTCACTATTGTATAGAAATTATGAAAATCCGGAATTTTTCATTTTGAAGGGTTTTCATGGTCAGTGTAATAGAATTACCCAAAAATATAAAGTAGGAACATTTTATTCAATAGCATGTTTGGAACACGCCCCCAATATTATAAGGGAATGTAATACCTAGAGGCGTTATAATATATTTTAAATTTTAAAAAGATTCAATATATTCTTTATATTTAAAATCACACAACACTGAGTTAGCGTGTGTTGCACGCAAGAGCAATATTCCATGATAGCTTTCATTACACTTATGACTAATTTTCACCAAACAACATTGTATTATTAAAATATTATAATTTAATATAAGTTGATATAACCAAGCCATTATGTTAATTATTATTAATAATATTTACTATCATATGAAAATCTATGTTTTACATAAATATAAAATGAATTCATTGGTTTCCAATTAATTAGAAAATAAAATAAGAACAAATTGTATATTAAAAGAAATGTAATTATTTTTATGCTTCAAATTGATTTTTGTCTGAATAAAAATAATTATTTACTATTAGTTGATTATTTTAATTAAATTTATGTTTTATGTAATAATGTAAATATTTTTAATATTCATCCATTTGGCTTGATATGTATTAGATAAAAATAAACCCAATATTTCACATAAAACCCTAGATTTTTATTAAGGCATTTTACCACCTTTCAATGGGGAACCCATTTTAATTCATTTTTAACCTGTTATAAATTTAATATTTCAAAATAAACTTCATATTTTAAATAGAAACATAAAAATTAGGTTATAGTGAATTTTTGGTATTTTTTGATGTTTTATTGTTTAATAAATACTAATAAATACTAAATTTTATTTCAAAAATTTATTTTAATATAATTTATTTATAAGGTTAAATAATATTTTAAATTATTTTTATATTTTAATTATACCAATTTTTATCAATTTATCCAATTTAGGTCATTTGAAATAATTTCTCTTTGAAATTGACTATAAAAAATATTAATTTTTCAGTCGTTTTACTTTAAAAAACTTGCATTGTCATCTTGTCTATGATATTAAATTTAAATCAATTTCTAAAAATTTTATGATTATAATGTTGTAAAATGTATTAAATATTTAAAATAATTTTTTTTATACTTTTTAATAATACCAACATTTTTTTAACATAATGTCTAGTAAAAGAGATTAAAACTAATTATTACCATTAGGGTTAAATTCAACTTAATAAAGGACTAAACAATAACCTTAAGGCCAAAAAAAACAATACTCTTATCCAAAAGTTATTTTCTAGGAATATATTGACCTTATACTCAATATTATCTAATTGGTTCTATTATTTGATCCACATGAAATGTGAAATGTGCATGGAATTTCATTGTAATAATATTATAAGAGTGACACTCCTCCTCCACTATAAAAGGACATCCTTTCATCCCGCTTAATCACACATCTAAATCCAATTTTACACAAATAATATCTAACCAAATATATAATCAACATCCATAACTTCATCATAGAAACCTTATCTTGGTATGAAATCAATCTAATTAATCTTTCGGTTCAAACCAAAATGAGTTACCCAATTATATGTAACATCATTCTTTATGGTTTTATTTTCATTTCCATTATTCAACCTCTAAAATATATTTATTATTTGATTTAAATTTTTTTTCCTAAATATATTAGGATATTTTTATGCTATGTTTTCAACCTACACTTACACACACTTCTATCTAATGGGTAAGGAATATATTGTTTATGTGTGTGGAGAACTACAGCCTCACGAAAAATGATTGTTTATTTTTTACATTACAACCTTACATGGTTGAAATTATTGTGGAAAATATTTTTATATATGTTTTATATTATATTTATTATGAATTTTCATTTCTTTAATTATTTTGTAATATAAACTATTATACTTTTCATTTTTTACCAATACGATAACATCATTTGAGGAAGTGTGGACTAACGCCTCCTAAAAGCAATGTGATTCGTTCACACTATACATGGAAAATATAAATTATGGTTTTAATTTTAAATATGTGACAAAACATATATATATTATATTCATGAAATAATTACCTTTTTTAAATATAATATATATCATTTTCTAATTTAACCTTTCACACACTTAAAAGTGATAATGTCATTCGTGCACGTGTGGACTACTGCCTCCTTGACATTATATGATTCATTTTACATCACAAAAATTATATATATAATTATATATGATTAAATAATATTCTATTTGAAATATAATTATCATTCAATAAAATTATTATTCTACTTACCTTCTTTCCATAACGATCACTGAAAATGGGAATGTTACACTTGCATATGCATGGCATGCCATCTCTTTGGTTGTAATGTTGATTCATCGTTCATAATAATATTTAATTATTGTTTGAAAAATTATAAGTGATGTATATATATGATAATTATTTCATTATTATTATTATACATATGTTATAGAATGATTCCTTTGACTATAGTTGACCTACCAAAGTTGTTTTTGACATATAAACCGAATTTGGTCAAAACACACAATGTAAAATGGATTGGGTAAGTAGTTTTATAAAACATAATAATAAGTAAAATAAAATTAATTATAAAAATGAATTTTTTCTTAAATAAATTAAATAATTAAAATATGTTTTTTATTCAGGACTATAATGACACACGAGAAAACTCAGATGGAAGGTAAGGGAATCTCATCTCACTTTTTACATCCATGAGATAAATGTCATGTTCACTACTTACATATTTTCTGTGGTGTATCTAATAAACTTTTTTAAATTATTTATTAATCATTTTATCTTCATGGTATTTTAATCTTTAATTTAATTTAATTCCTTCATTAGTATTATGATTGAAAATGTTTCAAACTGGTATGGGACACATTGGGATGTTTAATGATTGTTTTCCTCAATAATAACATTAATGACATTTCAATGGTATTTCCATTAGAGGAAATTATTTGACCATTTTCAATAAAACTATTTATTTTTCACTCATATGTTTTTTCATTACTTTTTTCATGTAGTATGACCATTTTTGAACTCTTTGGTACTCAAAAATTTATAGAAAATGTTTTTTAGAAAACCCACCTTCATTTCCGTCTTTAGTCAGAGAACCTGTTTCTTATAAAAACTAGGATTATTAAAAGTATTTAAAAAAAAATTAAAGTGACTTATTGAGGATATGTTTACCCCATTTTGTCTTTTAATAAGGTTTCTATTGAAATATTCTTATCTCTTACATAATATGGAATTTTTCTTACATTTTTAGTGTGAAAAGTTAATATTATTTTTTACATTGTATGACGTGTTCAGATTTACCCATCATCATTCTATAGAAGATTAAATTTCATTTTTAAAATGTTAATTTTTAAATAAACCATTTCAACTTTATTTTCAAAGTAATGGGTTTTCAAAAGGTATAGAAAAAATATTTTTCTCAACAATTTTTAAAAAATATATTTTAATAACATTTCCTTTCATCAATGACAACAACCCTTTATTTTACACCACTTGGGATATGTTTTATTGATACCATTCTTATACTTCCTCTAGATTTTTTTTATTGACTTGGTCAAGGATATAATTTATATTCACATCCTTGATTCATTTTTGAAATCCCCTTGAAATATTCAATCTCTTATGATAATTGAATTTCCACTACTTTTCAATATCATTTATCTTGGATATTACTATTTACAAAAACCATACACCATTTTACATATGGTGACTACTTTAAATATTATTTAATTATTTGGGGAAGTATTGATAATTATGTATTCTTGATTCAATATGGTTATATGGTAAGTCATTTTATTTTTTTAATTATTCAATATTTCAATGTTTTGGACTAGAACAACATGGGTGAGGCCCGGTTATAGATAGACCCTCAATGAATCGGTAGTCTCATTGGATGAGTTAGTTGGATGGAGACATTAGATGGTGTTTTTCCTGATATTCTAAACATTCTTATGATAGGACATTATGGTAATTATTCCATGTACCTAGGAAACATGGCATCCCATAATTAAGTATGAACCTCATTTAGTTTCATTTATTATTCTTCCTTGAGATTTTTTGTTGACATATCTATGGATACATTTCATTTTTATTTCATTAATGATATGACATGCATTATATTTTTTACCCAGCTATATTGATTTTTCCTTATCTAGTTATTTTAATGGAATGTGTTTTCAGTTATTACCTTTACACATACTTTATGAATTTATTTCTCAGTCTATTAACTATATGTCATGTGAGTTTAGTTATTTTCCATGTCATAATTATTTTTTTAATTGATTCATTACTGCTTCCACTATACATTACACTTAATGATCATTTGAGCTCACCCTTATTTGTCTCCATTTCCACACATATCTAAGAAGCTTACTATGAATGATATGTAGGGATGTACTAGAAGGAATAAATTTATCTTCGGTGTTATTTACATAGAAAAATAATTATGCTGTAATTTCTGTATTCATTTGTAATCTTGGAATCATTTGTGTAATTGGTTTACCAAGACTACAAAATTGATCAGTTATTCAGGATTTTAATCCATGTAATCATTCCAATGTAATTGATAGAAGACACCGGACCTAGGATTTCAGGGTTTGAGACTACATGTATGGTTTCTATAACTATATGAAGGGGATGAATTTTGGATGTTCAATATCACAGTTTGTGAATGATTTGAAAAAATTGGGGGAAAAACTATGTGACTGAAATAAATTCATGAAATGGGGAAAATTACATATCCCCCTTTGTGATTTTGACCCTCACCCCTACTTCTTCTCTATTTGGAGAGATAGACCAAGGAGGGACTCCTCCATTTGTCTCCATAAATTTCACTTTGAATGAGATGATTTATGTGGTAATTTCATAGTGTATTTAGTTATGATCTACAACTTCCTTACTCTATAGTCATCCTTTTATATCTCTATATAATTTTGAGTAACCCATCTTGGTATTTTAATAAAGATTCTATTAAATAAAGTATAAAACACCATAAAAAAATAGGGAATTTTGTTGACGTGCATAGAGGACATATTAAGATGACTTCTACATGTAATTACACTATATTTCAATATAGCTATAGATTTTGAGGAATTTTCAAATGGGTTTTACCTAAATTAGATTAAATTTATTTTTGGTTTGATAATGAGTGTTGGGTATTTTTCGGGTCCTAGTATAGGGTGTATGTTTCGAGTGACCACACTCTTTTTTGCAAGGTTTTAGTGTGATGAAATTAACATGTGTGTTTTTAGTATTTATGCCTATTTAAATTAATATTACAAATTAATTTTTATATTTTTAAATTAAATTAATTGAGTGTTGTTGATAAAAATAGAATCTTGTGTTATTTATTTGGGAATGGATTATACATGGAAGATTTTGATTGATAGTTTTTGAAAAATTATTTATGGAAAACAACTCCATATAAGGAAGGTGTACCCTTATATATAACCCTAAAAAGTTTAATTCATGTGATATGGAATATGATATACTGTATTTCCACCTATGACTGGTCGAAATTTAAATTAAATGAATTATTTTATAAGTTAAATGATTTATTGTATAAAACCAACTATGAAATAATCAGTGTTAAGGGAAATCACAGACCCCTGAGCACTGTCTTGGGGACTCTACTTCTAATAACTAAATTATAATTTATAAACCCGATCCATGAGATGCGTGAACCCTAATGCAGTACTGAGTAAGTAAATTAAGTGAACAAAACAACCGTTTTAATACTTTTCTTTGGATTCCCTATAAAGGTGATTGGAATTTACTATACATGGGAAACCCCAAGTGTTCTCTTAGAACCTGAGGTTCGATCTTGTGAGGATTGAGATTTATTATAACTATCAATATAGTTGATATGAGAGCGAGGTGATAATTCCTTTCCAATTTTAATTTCAATAACCTTGTTAGGTATCACCTAAGTGGGATTTATAAATAGGTTGGATGAGAGGACCATCCAAAATTGTCTTGGGAAATTATATTAGTATTGTAAAATACATTTGTAGTTTCTCTAGTATGAATTATACTATGAGGAAAGTGAGGATGTTGGATGATCATTTGGATTTTTGGGATGTTATTCCGTTTATTTGAATGGTTAGGTTTGAGAGATAATACTGATATCAAGGAGCCCAGGTAGGGTGTCCATACTATAAATAGACTTAAAGTCTTTTATGGGTTCCCGGTAATACATAACATTTAGAGAGGGATAGTATAAGATATTGATGGGTGTGAGTTCCAACTTAGCTCCCAAATTAATGATGTAAGAATATTATTACATTAATGATGATAATAAAACATGCACTTGAGATATTAACCCCTATTTTGTGTAATAGGTTTGGGTGAATGGAAATTAATTAATATTATTACCATTGTATGAGATATTACTAGGTGGATTTTGGACACTTCTATTCATGTGATTCTACTAGGTTAGTGATACCCCTACACTTATTGAATCTTTTGGGTGGATTTTGGTCCCCCGGTTATGAGATGTCATAAGGCGGATAATGGCCCTCATTGATTGTTATGTTATACCTCCCAATGGATGATGGCCCCAAACTATAACCCTGGAAAAGATATGGATGGTATGTATTTTCCCTAAGTTATCAATTATATTTGTGTGATTGATAGGTAGGACTTGTACCCCCCTATTATATTATATCATTCTCAAAGAAACTCTAGTACTAGCTAAAGTAGGTATGGTCGATCCTGAGTGCCACCTTAGAACATGAGGATCAATGAAGATTTATGTTATTATGCTTCCCAATTTTATTTATTTTTATGATCATGTCACATGTTCATAGATTATTCTTACTATTAATGTTTGGGTCCTCATTTTGGTTCCCCACTATGTTATGGACACACCATTCTTGGGAATTCTGGGATCTTTTATACCTAAGAAGAAATTACTGATCATTGTCATATGTAAGTTAGAGACCCAATATTGCATAATCATGAAGAATATCTTAGATGGTATTTGGATACATTGATTTAGTGAGGATTGGGGAGTGCAGTAGGGCCTCAATGTAGTTTTATTATCTTATTTATCTTGTATATGTGATTGACCTTGTGGGTGGTGAATTGATGTATCTTGGTATGACCATGTGTTTTTATATCTGTATATTTCCACATTTCATTTGATATAACATTGTTTCTAAATATCCTCATTAAATTTATTATTTATAATGGTTGTAGTTTGGTTACATTTATAAAGATTCTTTGCAATTAAATGATGGTATATGCAACACATAGTAACATATTAGTCCCTCAATGTTATTTAGTACACACAAGTGTAAGTGGAATTGAACCAAAGGTGAAGTAGTAACCATAAACATGGAAACTAGTGAGTGGTTAAGGGGGATGGGGGATTTAAAAGTGGTATTAAATAATTTTATTTTGACCTATAATTTTGGGATATGGTAGACATGTGATATATTAATATGTTATATCCTGTGGTGAACCATGGATTGGTGTTTTTTGAGAACCTTTTTCAGGGATATGTCCATGTTAGAAAAGAAATGAGATTATTATTCTTTGTTTCTACTTTTTTTGTTGTATAATTTCACCTAGTGAGACACACTTGGGTTTTAAATTTAGGATTTATGGTTTTTTCTCTTGGAACATTAGAATTAAGCTGGCTTACATGCATCATTTTTGGCATTTGGACTCACATGACATATGTGTGATTGTATGGGATTGATGTAACTGATGACGAGGGATAAATTTTTTTAAGTGTAAAAAATAAATAATATGATATTTTCCTTTTTTTTTGAAATTTTACTCTTCGAAACATCATTATAATTTATATGATGTTAGGTCATGTGAATTGTATGTAGGGATGCTCTTTAATGACAATTCCTCATTCCATCTCTATAAGGGATGTTTTATTTCAATAGTCGGTTGGTATATGCATTGGATTCCATAACAATGGCCCACTTTTGACTGACTACTATACTGGTTTTGAATGGAAAATATCTTATTCTACTTAGAGAATCAATAAAAATATATAGTTTTACTTAACTCATATCATCTTAGGGTAATTCCATTATATATATATATATATGAGATTGTAGTCCTTGAGGGTTTTGTCTCTTATGTAGATATCCCATGAGGATTGGTTCCATGGATTGGGAAGTTGATTTTAGCATGTTATGCATAATATATATATATATGATAACCCTAGAGTGATTGTTTTGGTATATAAGTTACTTTTTATTTTTTGAGATGAGTACAAGGATATTTCCCTATGAGTTATAACCAATGTGAGATGGTTTATGGGCCAGGTGGGCGAGACTAGTTCATTGAGATACAACTCTAGATATTGGTGAGCGAAGTGATATGATTCAGTAATAGGGATCCTTACAACTATGGTCAAGATGAGAGACAATATTTGAGGGTAAAATGAGATAGGGGTTATCTTAGACACAAGAGTTATCATACTTAATAGAGGCATGGGTATATTCCTTGCATTTTAGATTAGTGAATGAGGGTATTAGACATATAATAGAGGAATAAGATTTCCTTAGGCCTTAGAGATGTATATCACTTAGAGTAATTGGGTATTAAGTGTAGGATTATTAGAATACCAATACTTATTTATTTTATGTTTGGTTCCAGATGAGGTTTCATATTATGATCCAAGGTGGTTTCATCTAAGATGGTCAGTGAGCGAGTAGTTGATTTTAACAGTGAGATGATACCTAAATAGTGGGTGATCATGTGATAGATCATGAAATGGTTTAAATGAATCTATTTTTAAAAAGGGTTATTGGGGGTTATTCTGAATTTATGATATTTTCATGAAGGATTATGGATAGTGGTTTGTCACATGGGATTATGTTCAATGACATGAAACTCATGGGATGATAAATCAAGTTGTGTAATCGTTTCTTATAGGAGTTCATACCCATTATGTTTGGATGAGACTAGGGTAATATATATATCAGTTATGAATAGTTTCCATTGGTAATAATTTCATTTAGAGTCTATGAATCGGTTGAGGATCTATGGATTAGTTCAAATTCTTGTGATCATTATTGGCCATGAGTTTTTATCAAATGGGAAATTCCCCCTATAGTGAGAGGTGGAATCAGAGATTGATTGAGGTGGCATGGTATGGCTAACCCATTTATTTTACTTAAATGGAATATTAGTAATTCATATTGTTATAAATTTTGGAGGTTTCTCTATAAGTGAGTTGTACGTAAATTCATATGTCGGGTAGTGAACCATTGACAGTTAGAGGGTTTAACCATTGTTTTAGATGTATTTCAATGGATGTGAAGGTTGTAATACATAGTTTGTTGGGAATTTATAGTGATTAATGTTCCTTATGGGAGATCATGTATGTTCTGGTTAGATAAATTTATCCATGATGGGTTTTAATGGATGAAGAATGCTATTAAGAATAATTATCCTCATGTGGGTGGGATCCTATGCATGATGATGCAAATCATTGGACGATCAAGATAATTTTGGGATTCCAATGAGTAGGTGAATTTAATTTATTCTATTTTTTAAGTGACTAAAAAATTGGGATTCACATAAATCATTGGATAGAATGTATATATTGAAATTAGTAATGATATGGTTTTAGTAGGACTAGAGATGAGTTAGATCGAAGGTGCAGTAGTGATCGGAGTGAGAGCATGAAAAAAAAATTTGTTGGTTGAGGAACCAATCATGGAACTACCAAATGTTTCATTTTTTTAATCTATTCAATGTGAATAGATGATATAATTTTTCCTTTGGGTACTTAGGTATCATGATCGAGTTCTAAGATAGCACGTCGGCTGGTGTAGCTTAGTATTTTCAAGAATGGTTGGCCGGAGGATGATCGACCAGTGTTTTCATAAGTAATTGAGTGCGGGGAGTTAGAAGCCACACAAAATAGATTTATAGACCATTGATAATATATTACAGTAGAAAATTACTATTTTTAGAAGAACCATGGATTGAAATATTCCCTTATGAGTTGAGTCTTATACTGGGGATCCCCATAAGGCTAGAGATAAACGAGTTAATGAGACCATGGTATCTATGGATAGAGAGACATGGGTAAGTGTAGTATCATTGATCCGATGATGGTAAAAAGTAGTGGATTAGGTTTTAATGAATATTACACCTCATGTCTAGAATTTTTCAATGGAATATAATTTATCTTTCTAACATAGAATGTGATTAATTGATCATAAATTTATTCCCATGGTATGTTGGGACTGATGGGTTAAAGGTAAGTAAGCCTTTTTAGGGACTATAAGTTCTCTAGTGTGGAGGTTTTAATTTTTTTTATCATTTTAGAAAAGAAACTACAAAGTTATTTTTAATTTTTTTATTTATACTGAATTAATTATATTTAGAATTGAGGCTCAAATTAGAATTTTGAAAGTTGGAGCTTCTTATTGAGATGTTATTGGATATGAATTGATGCATGGGAGGTGTCTTAGGTTCTCAATGGAAGTTTGAGAGATTTGGATTGTAATTTTAGATATTTTTCTTTTATTTCAGGGATGGGGTTGCATGGTTTAGGGAAAACTATATGGATCCCCATACCTGATAAATTTTCAATTATTTTTTATTTATTGTTTGACTATACCCCTAGAACAATTTTTAGGAAACATTATATTGATTTTATTGGAAACAATACAAGATTAAATTTTCAATGGGGGCAGTTCCATAGTTTTCACAAGTTTAAAGAGAATCCAAGAAAAGCATGTAAGTTTCATTTCAGAGGTTTTTTTATAGTTAAAAAATGGTTTGGAAAATTGTGCAGCCACTCCAGGAAAATAGGATGGCTTAATAAAGTTTTAATTTATGGATTAGTGCATGATTTGTTAAACCATGAGTAAAAATCAAACGACTTACCAAAATTCATTAAAAAGGGATAGGTTAGCTATTTACCTCTTCTTTTTTAATTACCCCTATCTTTCTTCTCCATTACATATGATGGAACTAAGAGGACCTATTCTATTGGTAATATATAATTATCTTTTAAATAAAGTTTTTTGATGGAAATTTCATGGCCTTTGAGGTGAGATATCCATGTACAATCATCTTTGGTATTCCTCTTGTGTTTTCCATGATTTATTGTGATTTGGATAGGTATTGGTGTAAAAATTCATTCAAATAAATGTTAAATCATTCCAATATAATGGATTCCTTTTTTACTTATCATGGATATTAAATTCTGAGATATAATTTCTAAATTATATGTTGATGAAGGTAAATTATTTGGTGAAATTTTATGGGATTATTTTTAAAAAATGGATGAAACTAATAGGCTGATTGATGATGAGTTTTATGGATTATTTGTGGCTTATGTTTGGGTGTGTGTATGGAGTGGACTATACCCTATTTCTCGAGGATTTAGTGCTCAAATATTACTTATTTATATGTTAGGTGTTGTTCATATATAAATTGAATTTTCAAATTAATTATAAAATATTTCAAATAAATGTTTTGGGTTTTTTGTCTTGAGATATGTGCTTGGGATGTTGATAATGGGATGGAAAAGACATGGATGGGCATGGGATAGTGTTTTATGGAAGTGATTAATAGAAAATCAACCAGTATTAGGTAGTTGGTATATTTAACATATCCTTTAATGAATAATTAAATTGACGTGGAAGATGAAAAAAAATCTTCCCACAAAAATAATATTGAACATTAAATGAAATTAAATTTTTATAACTAAAATGAATTATTTAACTAAACCCCCCATGTAATGAACAATTTAGGAATGGCCACTGTAGACCCTTAGGCTCTATATTGATTCATTGACCTCTAATAGAACATGAAAATATTATAAACATTATCCTTGATATGAATAAACACTTAGTAGGTTTTGAGTATATAAATTAAGTAAATATAGTAAACCTTTTTTATTGGTTCTTTTCCTTTACTATATAAGTGGTGGCGATGGACCATGAAAATGGAAACCCCATGTGTTACTATATAACTTTGTGTTAGACCATGTTAGGATTAATTTTGTTATAGTCGCGATACTAGTTTGTATGAGAGTAGGGTGAGGTTAACTTCCCCCCCATAGATATGTGATTACCTAGGTAGGTATTCCCTATATGATATTTTTGTAGTAGTTGAGTGAGGGAACTCACATAGAGCATATTTGGAAACTAGATTGGCATTATGCCATTTTTTTAGTTTCTTAAAATTATCAACGGGGTTATATGATGGTTATAGTTATCTTGAGTGATGTTATTACCACTAGGAAATGGGCTAGGACAAAGGGATGAGATTGAGACTGAGGATCACATGATTGGTTTCCATAATATGAGAATATCTTGGGGGCATGGTGGGTACCTAGTAATTCATCGACCCTAGAGAGGAACAATGTAGGATAATAATGATTAGAATTGTCACTTAAGATCTGGAATCAATGTTGTAAGACTATTATTGATCGAGTTATAAGGATTTCCCAGTAACTTGAGATACCAGTCCATGGTATGTGTAATGGGTTTGGGAAGATTAACAATCCTTAATATTATTAATATTGTATGAGATATTACCAGGTTGATATTAATCCTACTATTTATATGATAATACTAGCTGGATGTTGGGCCCCAGTGTTATTTATACTTTCAGGTAGATGATAACCACTTATTTTATGATACATCACATGGTGGTTGATGACACAATATGATTGTTATGCCATATATTTTGGTGGATGACACCCTCATTGTTATGATATAACACTATGTTGATGCTCACCCCTAGTGACTGTTATGATTTTCAGCCGAGTGGATACTAGCAATCACAGTCATGAGATATCATCAGGTGGATGTTTTTATATGGTGATGGTTATATTATACATTTGAATCAATACTAGGCCATTATTATAATCCTCAATATGATCTAGGTGATTTTATTTACCTTGAGTGATCGATTAATCTAATGAGATTATAGGGTATGAATTGTATCTTAATGTTTCTTATACCATGATTAGTGAAACTCCAACACTATGTGAAGATAGTAATTTCAATCACTGTTTTCACCTTAGAACTTGAGTAATGATAGTTATTTGTATTATTTTTCATCCATGTTTTATTTATTTTACCAATAAAATTATATGTTCATAAACTTCATTTATTGGTTATGTTAGTGTAACGACCCAAAGTTTTTCAATGGAAATTCCATTCTTATAAATATGTCATAAATTACCATGAAATCACAACATAATGAACTACTAAGTGATAAGTGACCATTAAATATAAATTGATCACTTCTGTGTTAGGAATTTTGAAAATTTGACATACACGGTTGTTTTCAAGATGATTTTTGGAGTCTAATGAAACAAAAATAATTTTTGGTGAATAGTGATCTACCCTTATGAATAGTAACCTACCCTTATTAATAGTAATATGAACTTTATGAATAGTAAATCATTCAACATAAGAGTAATATTACCTATGAATAATTAAATAAAATTTAGACATCTTAAAAAGTGACAATTTGACCTTAGTAAAGATTTTGGTCTTTTCTAAGGCATAAACAATTAATTATAATTAATTAATTAATTTAAAATAATATTTATAAATTATTGAATCAATGTCTTATAGTTTTTAGATAATTTTATAAGACCCTATGTAATTTTTGGAAGCACAATAAAATCAATTTTAATCTTAAAAACAATTTTTTATGTAAATTATGATTTTAATTAAATATTAATGTAATAATATATAGAAACTTATTTTTTAAAAATGGAATTCATTTTTGAATTCTACACATCGAAAAATGGTAGGGGTACATTTTGGGGTTTTTTCTGATATACTTAAATTTTCATGTGAATAGTAAAAAAAATACAGTTTTTCACATAATCGAGGTATACTAAATTGCATCATTAATGATGTAATAATGACATAAACACTATAGAACATTATTTTTGCCAAATTATTTTAAATTTAATAAATTTTTTCTTAAAATACAATAAATTGAATTCTCAAACCTAAAAAGAACTTTCCAAAGCCTAAAGTCAAAAGGTGATTTCTTAAAGTGTCTTTTTCTCTTTCTTTCACTTTCCTTTTAATAAATTAATGAATTAGAATTATAAAGAACAATTAAAGCCTAAAAAGAATTATATTATATTAATATATGATGTAGGATGTCAAAAAAAATACTATTACAAGTCTTACTTTTGATATATTATTTTATTTAATATTTTATACTAAAAACACCTCCCTCCTCATGTATAAATAAGACCCCCCCCCTCCTCTTGCAAAACCTCACCTCTAAAGCTTCAATAATTGTCTAATATCTGCCCAATAATCTTCCCTATCCCCTACCCCACGTCCAAGATCTTCTGGTATCATCAAAATACCAAGGTTAGGCCCTTAAAGAGGTTCTCAAGAGAACGATTTAAGAGGTAATTTCCCTCCCTCTTCTCCTATAGTTCCCTTTCAAGTTCAAGTTCATTTCTTGATCACTCGCCACCTATATTCATCAAAATTTTATTTTAAATAAATTATTATACATATACTATAATTTTATGATTCTAATTAGATATTATATCATCCAACCCCCTTTTCCTCTTCCTTTTATTTTATTAAAGTGAACGTTGTTCGTGAGGTGTTAATTTATCACCTTCACGAACAACATGCCTTCTTATTCCATTTCTACATTCAGATATGGTCATGAATACATTTTTATGGTTGAACCAGAATATTTTATATGTATTATGTTCTATTTAAAGTTCTGGAAATGACCTATGGCCATGTTACTAAGTGATAAGTTAAAAAAAGTTTGTTGTGATCCAAAAACCGCCCAAATTGACCCAAATAACCATCATTTAATTATTATCAAATGATTCATCCACATGGATATAATATAATTAATTATAAGATCATTAAAACTCTTGTAATATCATTAATGACATGTAATATAATTTCTGGATGTTTACTCCTGTTCTACCCAAACTTCAATTTAAGAATACAAATGAACAACCCATGAAAAACCATAAAAACGAACATCACCAAACAATGTTTTTAAACTCAATAAGTCATCCAAAGGACCATAATATGACATAATAAAACCATAATGAACCGTATTAATGTACACATGGTTCTGTATTTCTAATTAATCAATATAATTTCATTATACAGGACATTAAAGAGAAGGAAGCACTCGAGTACAAGGTAAGGGGAAATCTGAAACCCAATTTTCCTCTTTCGAGTTCTCCCTCTTTCACTCCATTTTATATATGGTTACTACTAAAAGATAATTTTTTCATCATTTCCTTTACTTTTATGGTATATAAATTTTTGTCACTAGTTTTTATGTCCATCAAAATGTTTTCCAAAAGAACTCTTCTTTTAAGAACATCCCTTTTACTTCTCACTCAAGGTGGACGGTTCATGTAACATGTATGTTATTCCTTCTTTATTTTAGGGAACCCAAAGATTATGAATGTGTTATTTTGAGATTAAACCCATTCCTTTTCATGGGTTCATTATGTTAATTTATGATATATTTTCATTGTTTCATTCATGATAAATGATAATGTTATGATGAGATAGGTGCGCCCGGAATTATATAGCGCAATATGAATGTTTAAATGTGACGGGTGTGCCTGAAATTATATAGCACTCCAATGCATTGGGTAAATTGATGAATCTCATTCGTAAATGTGGAATGATGTGTGAACAAGATGCTATCTTGGATCACAAGTATGTGTGGTAGTTAACCACTAAGACATGATGTTTCATTTTTATGGATTGCCACATTTCAAGTCTTTTATTTATGCTCCTCTCATGTTCATGATCTTTTTCCTATGTTATGATTATGCTCACCCCATGGTATAATGTACTTATCTATCCTCTTACTGGGCTTCTAGCTAACCCCTTTTTATGTATATCCTTAGGTGGCGACATGTACTAAGGAGAGGACATGTGACAATAAGAAGCTAGAGAGGAAGAAATTAAATAAATGTTTATGCTTGATGTTGTATTTGTTATGTGTGGTCCTAGTTTTCCCAAGACACTAAGCCTTTGGATCCTCTTTGTGTAATACTATTATGTGGTTTATATTTAAAATAATTTAATAGTAATGTAAGCAAAGGTCAAGATCCTATAGTTGGTATCAGAGGCAAGGTTTAGTTAATTTGGGAATTAGGATTGGTGAACCCTAGAGGAAACCTATAGCATGAGACTAAGTACAAATATGCACCTAGGGATCCCATATGTTTTGTTTTTGGTATAAATTGTTTAATGAATAAGTTATTCACGAATTTTTTACTTATTTTTTGTTCTAACCTTTTCTATTTTAGAAAATAGTGGGATTCAGGAGAAATTAGGCCAACAACTCATGCGAGGGCCAATGCAACGATTGCCCGAACGACATCCCCAATGATTTGGGAGGTGGAGTTCAAAATATCATGGAGATTCTTACCCAATTATCTCAGGTTATGAATAATAACCATAATAATGTGGAACTCCCTCCTTCAAAAAAGAGGTATAAACTAGCTATCTAATGTTTTATGCGGCAACGACCACCGACATTTTGTTGATCTTCCAATCCACTAGTTGCGGAACAGTGGGTCAACTCCATGGAGAAGATCTTTTATGTGCTTCACTATTTTGAGATGGAGAAGGTGACTCTATCCGTTTATCATATAGATGGAGAAGCCGATCAATGGTGGGATTTGATTAAGAACACAAAGCCAAGGGAGGAAATTGAATAGATGGAATGGGAAGACTTTCAGATAATGTTTCTTAATAAGTATTTCCCACGAACTCTTTGCACAAAGATGGAGAGAGAATTCATAGAGATCAAGAAAAAAGAAGGAGAATCTGTCACAACCTATGAAGCGAACTTCATATGGCTCACAAGGTATGCTTTGGGTTTTGTTATCAACAATGATAGAAAAATTGATAGATTCTTTAGTGGATTAAAACCACACCTTTGAAAGGCTCTATCAATTCGAGAATTTTAGAGTTATGAAGAAGATGTTCGGTGTGCTCTCAAAGTGGAGATGGAGTTTGGAGAAAGGTCCCATGGATATGGGGATAAGAAACGAAAGATGGATTTTCATGTTGGTGGATCTAATGACAAAGGTGGGAAGAAAAATAAATGACCCACATGCCAAAAATGTGGGAAGTTGCACCATGGGAACTTCCTCAAAGGGACATGGAAATGCTTCAAGTGTGGTAAAGAAGGACACTATGCTCAAGAGTGTCGAAAAGACATGAAAAGGAAGGAGAATGTAGATGATGAAAGGAGAGAACCACTCATGGTTCAATGCTACAACTGTAAGGAGATCAGGCCCTATGCAAACCAGTGCACTAAACCTCGAGCTCTCAAGGGTAATCAGCGTCAGTAGCCACCAAATCCAAAGGAACAAGGGATGGAATATGCCATCACTACTGTGGAGGTGGATCATGATAAGGAATTCGTACAAGGTACACTTCCTATTCACTCAAGAATGTAATATGTCTCATTTGATTCTGGTTCTACGCATTCCTTTATATCTTGTAAGTTTGCTAGAACTATAGAATCGAAGCCCTGAAACCTTGCAGTAGAGATATCTGTAAAAACACCAAGTGGTGTAATCATTATAACCCAAGTGTTTGACTCTTATACTATTGACGTATGTGGGAATATTCTTCCGGAAAATCTCGTAATACTTCCCTTTGTGGAATTCAACGCTATAATGGGAATGGGCTGGCTCTTGTTATATTGAGCGCATATCAACTATCGGGAAAAGGAAACATCTTTTCATATTTCAAACCATCCCATGCTCCTTTACAAATGCAAGGAAGATCATGAATATCCTTTGAAAAATCCTTCAATGGTCTGGCTATTGATTCCCTATGAAGAATCATACCTCTCCTAAATAGTTGAGTCGAAGGAAAGTTCCAACCTTGCGGAAATTCCCATCATGAGGGAGTACGACGATGTATTTCTCAATGAGTTACCCAGAATTCCCTCGGATCATGAGGTTGAGTTCTCAATTGAACTCATACCCAGAGCTACTCCTATATTGAAGTGCCCCTATAGGATGGCTCCTATCGAACTGGAGGAGTTAAAGTAGCAGCTATAAGAGCATCTGGACAAAGGGTGCATACACCCTAGTGCATCACCTTGGGGTGCACCAGTGCTCTTTGTAAAGAAAAGGATGGAACCATGCGGCTGTGTATCGATTATCGGGAACTCGACAAGATCACCATAAAGAATAAGTATCATCTCCCAAGGATTGATGACTTGTTCGACCAATTAAGAGGATCTCAATACTTCTCAAAGTAGGATCATTATTCTGGATATCATCAAGTAAAGGTGAAGAAGGAAGATATTCAGAAGTCTGCCTTCCATACAAGGTATGGGCACTATGAGTTTTTGGTGATGCACTTCAAACTTACTAATTCCCCTGAAATATTCATTGATTTGATGAATAGAGTATTTTGACATTACCTCGACAAATTTGTGGTAGTGTTTATCGATGATATTTTCATCTACTCCAATAGCAAGGACGAACATGAAGAACATCTAAGACTTGTGTTGGCGACATTAATAAAAGAGAAGTTGTACGCCATGTTCCGAAAGTGTGACTTTTGGTTGAATCAAGTCACATTCTTGGGACATATGATCACAAGTGAGGGAATTTTTGTGGATCCTTCAAAGAAAAAGGCAATTGAGGAATGGACCAGGCCCTCTAGTGTCACAGAAATCCGTAGTTTTATTGGATTAGCTGGGTACTACCGACATTTTGTGAGAAAATTCTCATGATTTTCAAGCCCACTAAATAAGTTAACACGGAAAAGGGTAAAGTATGTTTGGACAGAAGAATGTGAGGGAAGCTTCAAGGAGGTAAAGAGAAGGCTGATCACTACATCTATACTAACACTACTGAAAAGTGGAGAAAGTTTTGTGATATACAGTGAATCTTCAAAGAAAGTCTTGGTTTTTTTACTCATGAAAAATGATAATTTGATAGCCTACGCCTCATGACAGTTGAAGATCCATGAGAAAAACTACCCGATGCATGATCTAGAGCTAGAATCCATGATTTTTTCCTTGAAAATCTAGTGGCACTACGTTTATGGAGAGAAGTGTTACATATACACTGACCACAAGAGCCTAAAGTATATATTAAAAAAAAGGAGATCAAGATGCATCAAAGGATGTGGTTAGAGGTAATCAAGGATTACGATTCCTCTATTCACAATCATCCTAGAAAGGTGAACAAGGTAGCTGATGCTCTAAGAAGAAAAGAACCTACTACCCTATCCATGTTGCGGACTGAGAAAGACCCTATCTTCTTGGATATGAAAAGAATGGATTTTGAAAGCATAAGGGAAGTTGATACATCCTACCTTGCCCAAATGATTATGCAACCATCCATCCTAGAGATGATTAAGGAAGCACAAAGGGATGATATGGAGATCCAAAAGATGGTGAATGAGGTAAAGGAAGGGAATATGTAATAGTTCCATATCGACGATGGTGGTGTGATTCGATTTGGAACGTGGATTTGTGTGCCATCATCACCTGGGATAAATAAGGATATATTGGATAATGCACATATCTCAACTTTCTCTATCAATCCTGGGAGTACCAAGAAGTACCGGGATCTCCGGGAACACTTCTGGTGGGATAACATGAAGAAGGAGAGTGCAGAATATATATCAAGGCGCTCAGTATGTCAACAAGTTAATGTTGAGCGACAAATGTCCATGGGTATGATGAAACCATTGCCTATACCCATGTGGAAATGGGAAAATGTTACTATGGACTTTGTCACAGGCCTCTCGAATACGTCAAAGGGAAATAATGCGATATGGGATGTGGTTGATCGACTAACCAAGACTGTCCATTTTATCAATATTTAGGAAGATCTCTCACTTGATAAACATGCAATGATATATGTGAAGGAAGTGGTGAGATTTCATGGTGTTCCACTCTCAATCGTATCTAACCGTGATCCAAGTTTCACATCTACATTCTGGAGAATCCTTTAACATGCTTTGAGTACTGAATTAAATTTCAGCACGGCCTATCACCCCCAAACTGATGTCCAGTATGAAAGGACTATTTAGATGCTTGAAGATATGCTAAGAGCCTACTCTGTTGAATTCAAAGGTGGTTGGGATCAACATCTCCCACTGGTTTAGTTCTCATACAACAATAGCTTCCACTCGAGTATTCTGATGGCTCTGTATGAAGCTCTATATGGAAAGAGATGTAGAACCTCAACCTGTTGGGATGAATTTGGAGAAATAAAGCTACTTGGGCTAGATCTTGTTCAGGAGATGACAAAGAAAGTTCAAGTAATCTAGAAACACATCAAAGATGCTCAAAGTAGGAAAAAGATCTATGTTGACAACCGTCGAAGAAACTTGGAGTTCGACGTTGGAGATAAAATCTTCCTTCGAATATCTCCATCGAAGAGAGTCATGCGATTCGGGAATAAAGGGAAGCTAAGACCTAGGTATATTGGCCTCTTTGAGATCCTTCACCGCATAAGAGTCGTGACCAATAGTCTTGCACTTCCACCGAATATGGCTCAAGTTCATGATGTGTTTCATGTATCACTATTAAGGAAGTACATACTAGACCCCTCAAATGTACTAAACTTAGAGGTGGTGCAGCTGGAAGATGATCTCTCCAATGAGGATCAGCCAGTAAAGATTATGGATCAGAGAGATAAGGTTATATGCAACAAGACAACACATCTTTTCGAAGTGTTATGGAGGAACCATAAGTTTGAGGAAGCAACTTGGGAACCATAAGAGGCAATGAAAGAGAAGTACCGTCACCTGTTTGTGTAAAGTGAAATTTCAGGGGCAAAATTTCTTAAGTGGGGAAGAATGTAACGACCCAAAGTATTTCAATGGAAATTCCCTTCTTATAAATATGTCATAAATTAACATGAAATCACAACATAATGAACTACTAAGTGATAAGTGACCATTAAATATAAGTTGGTCACTTCTGTGTTAGGAATTTTTAAAATTTGACATACATGGTTGTGTTCAAGATGATTTTTGGAGTCTAATGAAACAAAAATATTTTTTGGTGAATAGTGACCCAACCTTATGAATAGTAACATACCCTTATTAATAGTAATATGACCCTTATGAATATTATATCATCTAACATAATAGTAACATTACCTATGAATAATTAAATAAAATTTAGACATCTTAGAAAGTGACAATTTGACCTTAGTAAACGTTTTGGTATTTTATAAGTCATAAAAAATTAATTATAATTAATTAATTAATTTAAAATAATATTTATAAATTATTGAATTAATTTCTTATAGTTTTTAGATAATTTTATAAGACCATATGTAATTTTTGGAAGCACTATAAAATCAGTTTTAATCTTAAAAACAGTTTTTTTTAATTAAATTACGATTTTAATTAAATATTAAATTAATAAAATTTAGAAAATTATTTTTGAAAAATTGACGTCATTTTTGGATTCTAAACGTAAAAAAATGGTAGGGGTAAATTTTTGGGAATTTTTTGAAATACGTCAATTTTCAGGTGAATAGTAAAAAATACAGTTTTTCGCATAATCGATGTATACTAAATTGCATCATTAATCATGTAATGATGACATAAAAATTCTAGAACATTAGTTTCAGAAAAATTATTTTAAATTTCATAAATGGTTCCTTAAAATACAATAAATCCAATTCTCAAACCTAAAAATAACTTTCCAAAGCCTAAAGTCAAAATGTGATTTCTTAAAGTGTCGTTTTCTCTTTCTTTCACTTTCCTTTTAAAAAATAAATGAATTCGAATTATAAATAAGAAATAAAACCTAAAAATAATTATATTATTTTAATATATGATTTAGGATGTCAAGAAACTACTATTAAAAATCTAACTTTTGAGATATTATTTTATTTAATATTTTATACTAAAAACACCTCCCTTCTCATGTATAAATAAGCCCTCCCCATCCTCTTGCCAAACCACACCTCTCAAGCTTCAATAATTGTCTAAGAACTACCCAATCATCTCCCCTAGCCCCTCCCCACGTCCAAGAGCTTCGAGTCTCATCAAAATACCAAGCTTAGGCCCTTAAAGAGGTTCTCAAGAGAAGGATTTAAGAGGTAATTTCACTCCCTCTTCTCCTTTAATTCCCTTTCATGTTCAAGTTCATTTCTTGATCTCTCCCCACATATCATCATCCAAATTGTATTGTAACTATATTATTATAAATATACTGTAATTTTATGATTCTAATTGGATATTATATCATCCAACCCCTTTTCCCTCTTCCTTTTATTTTATTAAAGAGAACGTTGTTCGTGAGGTGTTAAATTATCACCTTCAAGAACAACATGCCTTATTCTTCCTTTTATACCTTCAGATATAGTAATGAAACCATTTTTATGGTTGAACCAGAATCTTTTATATGTATTATGTTCTATTTAATGTTCTGGAAATAACCTATGTACATATGACTAAGTGATAAGTTAAAACAAGTTCGTTGTGATCCAAAAACCGCCCAAATTGACCCAAATAACCATCATTTAATTCTTATAAAATGATTCATCCACATGGATATAATATAATTCATTATAAGATCATTAAAAATCTTTTAATATCCTTAATTACATTTAATATCATTTTTTGTTGTTTACTCAGGTTCTACCCAAACATCAATTTAAGAATACAAGTGAACCACCCAAGAAAAACCATAAAAACGAACATCCCCGAACAATGTTTTTAAACTCTATAAGTCATCCAAATGAACATAATATGACATAATGAAAGAAGAATTAACCCTATTAATGTACACATGGTTCTGTATTTCTAATTAATGAATATAATTTCATTATAAAGGACATTAATGAGAAGGAATAATTCGGGTACAAGGTAAGGGGAAATATCGAACCCAATTTTCTTCCTTCGAGTTCTCCCTCTTTCACTCCATTTTTGATATGGTTACTCTTCAAAGATAATTTTTTAATAATTGAATTTACTTTTCTAAGATATACATGTTTGTCACTGGTTTTTTTGTCCATCAATATGTTTTCCAAAAGAACTCTTATTTTAAGAACACCCCTTTTACTTCTCACTCAAGGTGGACGGTTCTTGTAATATGTATGTTATTCCCTCTTTATTTTAGGGAACCCAAATATTATGAATGTGTTATTATGAGATGAAAAACAATCATTTTTATGGGTTCATTATGTTAAATTATGATATATGTTCATTGTGGCATGCATGATAAATGATAATATTATTATGCGACGGGTGTGCCCGGAATTATATAGCGCAATAAGAATGTTTAAATGTGACGGGTGCGCCCGGAATTATATAGTGCTCCATTTCATTGGGTAAATTGATTAATCTCATGATTAAATGTGAAATGATGTGTGAAAAAGATGATAGATTGGTTCACAAGTATGTGTGGTAGTTAACCACTAAGACATGATGTTGCATTTTTATGCATTTCAACATTTCATGTCTTTTATTTATGCTCCTCTCATTTTCATGATATTTTGCCTATGTTATTATTATGATCACCCCATGATATAATGTTCTTATCTATCCTCTTACTGGCCTTCTAGATCACCCCTTTTATGTATATCCTCATGTGGATACATGTACTAAGGACAGGAAAAGTTCTAATAAGAAGCTAGAGAAGAAGAAATTAAATAAATGTTTATTCTTGATGTTGTATTTGTTATGTGTTGTCCTAGTTTTACCAAGACAATAATCCTTTGGATCCTATTTGTGTAATAATATTTTGTGTTTTATATTTAAAATGATGTAATAGTAATGTAAGAAAAGGCCGTGATGCTATAGTTATGGTCGTCATTGATGGTTCCCTAGTATGTTGTACTCACACCCTACTCAGGTGGATATGGGAAATTGGTGCCTATGAAAAACTCACTGATAATAGGTTTAGGTAGGTTAGTAACATAATGTTTCATGATATATTAATATATAATATATGATACTTTGATACAAATATGTGAATATACATGGGGATAATAGTAGGGAAACTTATATTTCTATTCATTTATTTACCTAGTATATATAATTGAACTGGTGGAGGATCAATTGATTTATTATGTTATGACCAAGTTTCAGTATGACTCTATTATTACACATTTCAATCGATAAATAATTTTTATTATTTTATTTCATATAATGATTGTTTATGATGGCTATTTTTAGTTACTTTTCTTATATTTATTTACTATTATACGAGGCTATAGTCTCTCTATAGTAATACCCTATTCTCCTACAACAAGTCATATTGTTTTAGAATATAGAAATGTATTCTAAATGTGAAGTATTTATTGATGGTTCAGAAACTAATGAGTTGTTTGGGGAAATATGGAATCACATAAATAAATGATCACATCCATGTGTAGAAATCCAAAACAATATCTAAATTTTTTATCTCAAATACAAAGAATGTGATGTGACTTAGTTATTTATTTATTGATCACCCAAATATTGTAACAATCCTTTTTGAATAATGTAATCACAATCATGAAATCTATGGAGATACTATCCTACTTTTATGATGTAACCTCAATTAGTTGGATTCAACTTGTGGAAATCTATTGCTCATCCTTCACATGATGACCGATGAAGCACTGTGAAATGAACACACCAACACTCTATTTAAATTATTTCCACCACAAATAATTCTTAAGATCATGGTATTTCCTTACAATTCAAGGATATATTTCTAGATGGTATTTTTAAGATTCCCTCAATACATCCTCACACATCGAAATAGGAAATAGTTCCCTCCCATAAAAGAGTATGATGAATTACACACTTTTATAGATTCCATTTGGAATATCACTATATAAAATATGAAATCATATAATCTACCATTTAATATCTCTAAGTTGTGTCTCCTTCACCCAATGAAGAATTAATGCGGATAACACCATAGACGAAAGTTAAACAACATCTTATTATTCCATATTATAAAACCATAATGGGACTGACTACTCTGTCACCACGTCTATTATTTAAGCGTAAGATTTACATCTAAGGGAATATACTACTTTGTTTCCCTTTCCTATTGTATTGACTATCTCAATGTCACAGATCTATAGAATGTCCATCCATTACCTCCACCAAAAATTTAGGCCACTCTATTTAAAACTTTTTTGGAGGATCTTCTTATCTATGAGAACCATAAAATAATCATTGTGAAGATAGTTTTTTCACATATTACTGAAAACCAATTCTACCATATGCTCTAAAACATGGGATATATAGCATTTTTCATGTGGTTTTAAAATTCATATTCCTTAACCAATGAATATAAATATTGTCTCAATAAAAAATAAGTCTGAAACATAGAGGCATTGTAATATGCCTCATAATCAACTGCTTCCATACATAACTGAAGATCCAAGGCATGGGTCAACCTCTTAATCATCAATTTAAAATCATTGTATAAATTATCAATCTAGATGATAATATTCCTCTTTTTGATAAGGTTTGTCATAAGGGATTCAATTAATGATAAGTGTATGTTGAATCTATAGTAATATCCTTCTAAATCAGGGAAACTATAAACATCTAACACCATCTTGGGTGTATCTCAAGGACTCATAGTATCTACCTTTTATGGGATTGATAAAAAATACTCCCTCTAATGTGACATTACTTATGGAATGAACATCATAAATGTAAAACATATGTCTTTAGAGCCATCTGATCAATCGATTCTCATGATGTCAGAACAATACAATGCTAAAATTCTCTATCGGATATTATTCATCCTGAGAATAAATATAGATAATATTGATGAAATCTATCATGAACTAATCCAAGTATGTTTGGAAGATATTTTACATGAGTCCCATAAACACTAAATGAGAATTTATAATATCAAAGAACAATACTAAGAATTCATGGTGACCATAGTGGAACCTGATCTCCACCTTTGAGATATCATCCCTATGATCTTGAATCTGATGATAAACAGACTTGAGAACAATAATTGAAAACCAATTTTAACCTTTCTATTGGTCAATGATATCAAAAATATTTAAAATAGGACATTTGTTCATGATTTATAATTTATCTAAGTGAATATATTGAAGATAAATCCTCAAAATCCTATCTACTATACTGATTAGTACAATATGAGCTTCATAGGGGAACACATTGAGGTAGATATTTTTTCCCAAATGATCCACCAATTGAACCACCAACTCCCATAAATCTTATAGGGCCAACTAATTTGTTAACAAACATATCAGTTCATCCTTGAGGTGTAAGTCGATACGTAAATCTACATATCGATAAGGATAAATACTGATACTTTATAATGGATAACATTTTTATACTCTTATTTTACTATACGTAGACGCTCAACAATAGTGTTAATAGTACACAAAGCCAAGCTCACCAATTGGTGGGTAATCAATTGCAGTCATCTAGGGGTTGGTCCTGCTCATTCCATATGATAATCCCATTCACTAGTGAAGGATATATTTGTCCTATCTACACAATAAAACACAACACCATAGTGATAGAAAGGTACCCAAAATTAATCTATTGATAACTAGTTTATGCAGATAATATTGTGACAAATCCTAATATCTTCTGTGATGAGGTCCTAAGAAAATGTTTCTCAACTGAGAGTACGTTCACATTGGTGAAAGATAATACTTAGAGGATGATAATCTCTAGTAGGAGTATCTTGTTAAATATTATAGTCCTAAGGATCTACTGAAATATATATATCACAAATAAAGGATTTAATATAAAGTAAATGAATAAAAATTATTTTGATGATTCCGAGTAAAACAGATGAGAAGACATAAGTCATATCATGAACCATGTGAAGTGTTACTTACCCATTATCTCAATCACCTATATATTACCTCTTCATTGACCTCCTACATGCTATTCTAGTCATGGTCCACTTAGTGGTGGGTATGGTGATAGTGGATCAAATCCCCATCGACCCCTCACTAATCTTTCACCATGATATCCTCATCCATATCCACATTTAGAAGGTATATCCTATCTACCTTAGGGATTTACTTGGTATCTACACTATATCTGTTTGTGGATAAATGCATAATGTTATCTTTGATACCCTCTTCTATCTTCCTAATTGTGAAAAAACATTCTAGGTATGCTTTAACTCCATTAGAAAATAGGTTTAATGTCTTATCTCAATAGATCCAATCTAAGAACTGTATGTGGACTTCCATGGAGTTTGGGATCAAGAATGAGATATAATATAATGACATGATCGTACCAGCTAGAACATACTAGTAACTGTAAAAATAATTTCTCTTAGTAATCCTGACCCTGATCTAGCACATGGCTGTTTCTCCACTAGAAAAATTTGGATGTCTAAAGAACACTCTAAAACTCTAACTTAAGTGGAAATATAAAATGGTATGGTCCATGATCGAATCTCCCACTTAAGGCAATGTGAAAACTCTTTAGTTTTGGATAACCAACATGAATCATATACTAGGAGTACCTCATGAGGTTTGTGAAGCTCAAAATATACTAAGACACTATCATGATTTCCTTCTGGGGGACACGCTTCTATTGTACACACACTATAGTCAACATTACTAGATAATACTCCTATTTAGATATGTGTGAAAATTATGACCAGGATAGCATAACCTCACAATAGGTAGAGAAGATAATTTACTATAATAATCCTACTATAAAATGAAGAATAATGATTAAAAACACCGCCTCTTGGTAAATGGGTGTATATTTGAAAAACAACTATAAGAAAAAGACTCCAACCAATCCTTTTTAACCTAAGGATATCACCCACCTTGATACATAGATATCCTATATCTTCAAAACTGATGAATTAAAAATCAATATATTTTTATTCTCATAATTATCCATGGAGACTACTATCTATACTAAAGGTGGGATAAACCTCTACTTAACAGGTTGGGGATCAACTCTTTGCTACACTGATAGGGGAAACAACTCCTTTTCAAATCCCTAAACTAAAACATCATCTCATAAGCAATCAATGATTTGATGTTTTTACTGGAACAAGATTAAAATGTCCCTAAGCATGAAGTTATGATGGGTTTATATAGGTTTGAGTATTTATTTTAAGTTATTGACCAATTATTATTCAATAATATCCTGATGAAATGACATTGGAAGAGATTTATGTCAAACAACCCACAAGATACAAAATTTATATACTTTAACATTTAAACCCTTGAAACTTTTACATAGTGTTACCTGAAAATTTAATGGTTATTACAGTCCTTGTAAAATCATACTTGAGTGACCCATACGAATATCTTTGATCCTTATTCAGTTGACCATACTGAAGACCCATTAATTCACTTTCCCTAAGTATTCTGAACTAATCCAGAAAACTACCATACCTTGAAAATCTATCCCTAGGACCTGGACTACATTGATACTATTTTAATAAAATTTAACCCACTGAGTCCTCTCTTAGGATATTATTATTTTTATTGTAACACCCAAATCATACCTTTAATAGTCTAAAGAACAGAAACGAGAACAAATAAGTAATGTCAAACATATGGAAGGCTTAGCCTATAAACCTATATACAACCAAAAATATTTAGGATAATGAATATGCTAATTAAAATACACATCAATATTAATAATTGATACACCATGCATCTGACAAAACAAATGTCCCAAAAATAAAACATATAACATGGAAATAAATTATGGAAAAATAAAAGTCCCATCGACCCATGGTAAATATCATCCTAAAAAAAACGATGTGTGATGAACTCCTTGCCAAACCAATATCGTAGTTAGTAATATAAACAATGAATGACACTAGAATTATCTAACAACAAACAATAATAAAACCTCATCCACCAAAATATCTACCAAAATATGCATTGTATTCACATATATAGTATTTGTAGGTGCATGGCCTATGTAAGTGTGAGTATAGATTTACCAAATGTGATTTACAATGAACAATAGAGAAAATAATACAAATAGTTTTTCCAATAGGATAATCCTATATATTCTTTAAGGAAATAGTTAACCAATTTCATGTAGGTCCTTAATATTTACAAATCATCCCCAAAGAAATTATATGAAAAAAAGGAACACAAATTATTCAGATCACCCCAAATCCTAAATAACTTAAACTATCTCACATCCGTTATAGAAAAATATTCCCTTCATAGTTTTGGGGTACCCACACCTCACTGTAGAGTTCATGTATTTTGAGGGGGTACCTACCCCAATGAAGGACCCAAACCCTATCAAGTGTATATTCACCAAAAAATGAGGTTACATACTCTATAAGTATATTATCCATACATCAGACCCAATGGAGGTTACCTACATTAGTATTTATATAAAGGACTTATTCCCTAGAATTAGTATTCCATCAGGGGGATACAAACCCAGTGTCGTCTTAAATAGTCATTCCCACTATTTTTGTCTCCTTTATGATGTTTTGAAACATAAAATAAAAAAACTTCTAAAAATACATAGAATATAAATAGATACATACAATAATAGTATATGTAAAAAAATATGAATGGGTACTCATGCATCAAATACTAACCCCCAAGTGAGAAAATATGATGAATACTGAGAACTATCTAATACACAACATGTACTATGGAGTACACAATTTTTAGAAATATATATTATCTGGGGACATTATAAAATATTCAATTCATGTGAGATTTATGTACATAAAATTTCCTAATAGGGTATATGGTGTGTGGGATGCTTAGGAAAGTTGTACTGTCGTTGGAGTCAGTGTTTTTATCTAAGTATAAAACATGTACTTTATTGTATGTGGTGTGTAAAACCACATGGATAACTGGAATATACTCCTAATACATTTGAAATCATATATTTTCTATATATTGTTTCATCTTGTAGAACACACATATTATGTGTCGAATATTTTTAATTGGCCTGTACTTAGGTACACACTAAGGAACACGATTTCAAAATTCATAGTATGTGAATCGAGATCATATCCTTTGTAAAATTTATAGTTGAAATGACACTCTATCACAAAAGGATGTTATCTATAAGAAATATTACCTAGAGAACTACATAGTGTGTAGTTTTATTTCTTGATTTGGAACACACGACATCTAAGAATCCATTCCACAACCATTGTTTCTACTTCAGCCTTCTTCCCATCTCTAAAAATGGTTGGGAATAACAACCTTAGATCCTCCATCCCAGAACCATTAGAACTATCTCATTACAATCTATAGTTATCAACCCGAATCCATTATAATGTCACATATAACTCTGGTAGGAATTCCATTGTGTTGAAACTACATCATTTGTACATGCACCTCTTTTCGTTGCTCACTTGTTCTAACAAATTCATTCCCTCAAAGATTTTACATAAAATATTGCAATGAAATTTAATAGTATGAAGGGTAAAAATGATAAATAATGGTGGTTGGTAAAGGGCTAATAATCCAATAATGCCATCACATTCATGATAATTGGATAATTTGAGGAATATGTGAAATGAAATTATTTGAAAATTGATGAATAATTTCTCCTGTATATAATAAAACACAATTGAAAAGAAAATACATCAGTATAAATTATTTAAATTAATAATATAAAATATTTATTTTCAAAAGGTCATAATAGATAAATTCATGTTAATGATTCTCAACATGGTGTGAAATGAAACCATATCATTATTATAACATGAATATACAATAATTTCCCATTCTAATATAACTTATCCCCAATTTTATTGTTGTGTTAACAAATTATTTGAGAAAATAAAATAAATCTAATATCAAGAAGAAGGAAATGAGAATCATTGTTCATTAATTATTGAAATATTATAATTATAAAAATAATGTAATTTTTTTAAAAAATGTTATGGGAAACATTTATTTTTTCACACATAAAATAAGGTGAAAAATATACAAGTGTAATAACCCATCATGATAGTGAATAATCTTCACTTCAATGATTTAACCTCAATAAATATTCATTATTGATACCACCATGAACAATTCCATTATGACATATAAAGAATTACTGATGTCCTATCTAGTTTTTTCTACCATCACAATATATATTTCCATTGAAAAATTTATAAAATTTTATTTATATCCATAATTTAGTTATGTTGGTCTAAAATTGGGAATTTTAAATTAAAACATAAAAATCCACAATCAAAATCTCGAAGACCCAAAATAAAATTTATACCATATTTAAGAAAGATCCCCCTTCCCTAAAGATCCTCAATATTTGAACTCTTTAAGAATATATTAAGAAAATAATAATTATTTTCATCTGTTTGACTAAAAAAATATATCAAATATATTATTTATTTTTCCAAGACCTTCATCAGAAAAAAAAATCAAATTTGTGACCACCATTATATATTATAAAAAATATTAAGATGAATTTATTATGAAAATATCGTACACTAAATTACTTTAAGATATATTAAAAACCAAAGAATGAACACTGTTTCACTACCTATGATATCCCATATCACATAACATGACTATATCATAGCTTATGATATCACATATTTTTTAGAAAATCCATAAAAAAAACTATATCGTATTTGACATTATAAAATCTAAAATATTTTGGAGGAAAAATATTTAAATCTTTGTAAAATATCGAATGTGATATCATATATATCTTTATTTAATTCATGATTTGCTGAATCATTTGAATTATTTGAAATTTCTTATGACTGAAGGGTTTTTAGGGATTTAATAACTCTTATTTTAAGTAGAAGAAGACATCAATAAACATAAAAAAACTATATATCTAATGATATGAAACCAAAAACATGTATTATATAAAGCTTATAAAAACATGTACTTTTTCATATAATGCGCACAACTACTAAAATTAATCCTGCATTCAATGAAGATCCCTAAAAAGTAACCAATATAATCACTCCTCTGTGGTGTTTCCATAGGCTGGCTTGACTAAAAAATCATTTTCAAGGGATTTCACTTCACACCATGATATTCAAGTATCTCTCAGGGAAAATGAAAAATGATAAGCTCCCCTACAAGCAGGGAAAATTTACTAAGGAATTTGATTCTATTTTCATGGACTTCATCCACATTATATATATCGCAGAGAGAATCTATGAGCCCTTATGAATTTTCTCATATGTTTGTAATATAAAAGTAAATGACATTCCAATTAAATTTTATTTAATCATTGATCCCATGATAATTCATGAATTTATTAAATAAATTAAACATTATATTATCCTATATGTTTCATAATAAGAAACTTTTTTTAGCCATATGGGTTTTCACCTAAGGATTCTATTAACAATGCAGATAATTTGATGTCCTTACTAGTTTTATAGGATTTAATATCACTCATTTGAATCAAATGATTTTATTTCGTGTATTTTATTGATCTTCATAATATGTTTTACAATGAAAATTTTATTTTTGATTAAAAAAATTAAAAATGTAAATTCACCGATCATTGAGTGTCAAATTAGAAAAAAATACTATATTGTTGACTTTGAAATTAGAGGTTTTCCATTGAGTAATATTTTCTTAAAACCGTTAGCATGTTTTAATTGGTTTGCTGTAGTGGTTAAATATTTTAGTGAATTATTATATTAAATAATAAATTTTTTATATTGGTTGTCACCAAGACCCCCCCCCCCCATATAAAATTTTCCTTTAGTGTGATGCTTGAGTTACTAGGAGGATATACAATAGAGGTTACGACTAAAGGTACCATTGAATATTACGGGAGGCTGGCTGGTGATTTATTAATTAATAATAAATGGGTATAGTTCCTTAATTTGAAACATTTATATGAATACTACACTTCTCTCTTAAAAATCTATTTCTTAATATTTGAATTTATATTGGAAATTTTAGTATGTTATTATCTCATTCTTAAAAAATTCACTTCATATGGATTCAATGAAACATAATAAATGTTTTATGAGATAAACTATATATAATTTTTGGGTGTATTTGTTTTAAAAAATAATGGATAAAATTCTCATTTTAATGAATCATTATTCCAACCATTAATGGTTGGAAATATATTGACTAGATAGACTAATCTCCTTTAGAGTAATTATCATTGGAGTTATATATTAATAGAAATGGTTTAGAGAATATTTATATATCATGATACTATCACTATATCTTGATGGATATAAGGTTTGAATATTGAAAAAAGGTGGATTTGGAATCAATGGTTCCATCATTCTAGGGTATCAATTTGTGTGAGGTATCGAAGATGTCAATGATGGTCAAATACCATAAAAAGTGGTTAATTATGAGGATCAATGATGACTCTGGTGGGATATTTTAGGTGTATTCTCAGCTATCTGATTCCCTATGGGACTATCAAGGTGCATTCATATAACCCAAATAATAGAGGGTAGTGGTGAATTATTCCACCTAGTCATAAACAATACAATGACCATATTAGGATAATGCAGGTGTGATGGTAATGTGATTTAACAAGTTCCATTAAAATCTCATCTATTAAATAACCAAATTATATGACTATTGTTTAACATGGGTTCAATATTGAGAGGTATCAGTGTATAATGTCATCAAATGATTAATATTTATATCAAAAAATTGAAAGTCAAGTATGAGGCTGACACTTGGGGTCATGCATGAAGGGAATGTGGGGGTACCATGTGACACATCCAAAGTATTCAATGTGTAAGAGATGTGTGGGTGTATGTGTAGTGTTCAATTTAGTTACAATGTTTTTTTATTGAATTCCTTATGACATTTCTGACCCAATAGAACCAGTTTTTGACAATTTTTGGACAATAAACTAAGATAATTTCGATTAAATGTAGGTGAAAATTTATAATATCAAATAACAAAAATTTACATTGATTATAAATAGTGATCAAGTAATGAATAAACACTAGTAATCTAAAATTATGTTATGAAAGGAATGAAATCATTGAAATACAAAATCCTAGTAAAAGATGATTTGTTTTGTTTGTGTGAGTCCTATAACAATAATATTATTACATGAGGATAATAATATTATAATTATATATGTAAATAGAAACGTGAACATTAATTAATCCAATGGATAAGATAATTAACCATGATATGTGGTGATTAATCCATATAAATGAATTAGTGGTTAGGATAAATTGTTCACAGTAAGGGGGGGGGGGGAATAATTAAACTTCATAATAAATTATTATAAGATATGTTTGAGACACTCCTAGAAATTATAAAACCAAGAATAAAATAATCTATTTGGGGAAATTGTTAAAAAAGTGATGGTTTTGAGGATTATAGTAATTGAAATTATGAGGTTTAATTTATGAAAAATTGATGGAATGAAAATAATGAGATATAAATAATGTATATATACTACATAAATGTCAAAATATATTCTTAAGAGATTTTATGATCCCCTTAAACATGTTGTTATGAATACGACTCTGTGGTATTACGAAAATCATATATGTCATGACACGACCCATAGTGGTCCAGCTTTTTCCAGTGTAAAGTCAAGAGTTCCACTGAAATTACCTATCTAATAGGACGGAGGCTAGTGATTAGCCCCATGTATGAATTACTCACAATATTGATGGCCAAAGATAGTATCATCCTATAATAGATACATATCACCTATACACAAGATTACCAAAACCCTAATAGGATATATAAACAACCAATTTAACTATACCTAATAAATACATGATACAAAATTTACATGTACACAAACTAAGTTAAATACAAGGGAAATAGTATATCCAACAAATGTTTGAAAGTAGAAGAAATAGAGATGCTCTCCCACACATCATATTCTATGGATCACTCTTAAGATATGGGTCACTACTACTATCACAAATCACAATTTCCAACAATTAATAACCAATAATCACTAGGAGTTGACATTCCAACAAGAAACTATACCTACAAATATAGATAGTCCATAACTCATCTTACGTGTATTATTCATATACCTCACATGTGTGGGATCAGGGCTAATTTATGGGAGAACCGATAAGATACCCCAAAAACCATAAAGGATATACAAAGTAATAAGTCATCTCAACTTCTGATATATAAGTTTACCAGAGGTAATATAAAGAGTAAAAACCATTAGATTAAGTTATCTTATAGATCTCGATACTAATGAGTGTATGGGATGAAATTAAGCTGTATAATCCCGATTCGCTTGACCATTGGAAATTTTAGGAATACTGGATGTCCATGTAATCTTAACTTTGATTCTCAAAAGTAATACCAAATGAGGGACCATAATGATCAGATCAATAAAGATACTATGAAACTTAAAGTCGATATACATCTATATGTCACCTAACATAGAATCCCATTGTGCTCCAAGGACACAAATGTCTTGAAAAATCATGTACTACTCATCCGTTCCAACAATGATACCACCACCTAGAATGTATGATATGGGGAGCATACTCATCCCTGAAGTACACTTACAAGCTGAGGGAATAATTCATCCTTGAACCCATAAATACCAACACATCAACAAAATACATGGTATCAATCCAAGAAACATGCATATCCTCATCATAATAGAGGTTTATCATGCCTCACCGATGGATTAATAACTAATTGGAGGACTATAGAACTTGCATGGAAGAAAACATCCCCCATGAAATCAACGATGAGGTTGTACTAACTCTATATTTAATTCACTAAACCATGGGTGTGTGTTGGGGATTACTAACCCTATCCACACATATGATTTGTGAGACTATTCTCTAGCATAAATTCACCATTTAAGGGAGTAATGACCACTGAAACACATCCAAAATCATGTATAAACCCCATTTTATAACCATTGACAAAAGGAAAAACCCTATAACATCACCATTATTCATATACATTAAATAGAAAATAAAATCCAATATTTGATTCTATGTTGATAAACTCCCATGATAGACAATTCACATGCCCAAATCAGAGTCTCATGAAAAGATATATAAAAAACATCAAAAGATGCAAAATAAATGAAATTTAATTTCTTGTTCAAGCTTTGTAGTCCCTCTAGGAATGTTGTATTTCCACCATGCCATATAAGATAACACATAGGGAACACAAACAAACCACGTATTAGTTCGGTGTATACTTCAATACACACAATATAGAGTAGTACATGGGTTTTATCTATAGAGAATATATTTATTAGGTGTGTACTCCATTAAACACCATGTAAAATAGTATAGAACTTGTAACATACCATATACTATCTAGGTGAGTTCACTAGTATACAACATTCCATGTTATTAAGAATTACATGACCTGTATATCTTGGATATATAATGTGTTGTGTTCAATGAATCCACCAATAACTAAATATTTCATGTACTTATTAGTCACTCATCTTGTGATATTTTCACTCCCTTAGACAATATATTTGTTTCACATGAAAAAACAATGACCATATCGATTTGGACTACATGTTGTGTACATGAAAAAATTTCATAGCATTATCTTCATAGTTGAAATCACTAAACTACTAATTCTAGTATCAATCATGCCCTATCATTTTGTAAATTCATCAATTATGATTTTTATATACTACATTCGTAAATTTATATCCTACCAAAACTAGAAAATGGATCTTAAAACCAACAAATTGTCATCTTATTATTCCATTAACCCTTTTAATTAGTAAAGGGCCACACCTTCTCTTACATGACCACTAAAAATAAAAAACTCCCAATGGTTCATCCACAAGGAGACATTAATTTGAAAAATCAAACCATTTTACATGGTATAGGGATTTTATCCTGATTTAAATCAGTCCACGAATGTTTAATCATTGACCTAACAAGAGGATGATGATTAGTACACACATAATGGTGAGATAAATAAAAATAAAAAATAAAATTAATTTCAATGATAGATATTATGAACTTAACTACTGATTTTTAGGGAGATAAAATGAAGAAAAACTGAAAACAATGAAGGCATAATAATCTTGGTCAAAAAGGAATTCATAAATTGGCATGGAAATACAATATAAAAATTGAATAATGAAGAATTATTCCATTCAGAAATAATATATAGAATGATGAAAAGACCAATAGTAACAAATACCTACCCTGAAAAAGGTTCGATCATTGGTGAAGAATGTGCTTATGATGATGTAATTGGTTATTTTACTACATTCATCATCAATTCCACATATCTTTCATGATTGATTAAAAAAATTATCCCCTGAGAGGTCCTCCTAAAACCATGGGTTCTGTGGTTAACCCTATGGATTTATTCAAGATATGACTAAATACAGGATTAAATAGTAAAAATAGTTAGTTAAAAAATTCAGTTAAAATTTTAAATTAATGTAAGTTATGTATTCCCATGTTTGTGAACCATCATGAGACCTGATGAGAACAAAAATTACATCCTTAATTTTGAAAACACGACATTGTATAATCAATTATGATGTATTTTTTCCCGTTTTAGGCTCCACTCAAGAGATATAACTATTTCATTTGATGAATATTCATCATGGATGAAAAATAATTTTTTTTTATAATTAACATATTTTTCTTAAGTCCCAAAAAGTTCAAAATACTTATCCAGTTTAAATCTAGGGTAAAAAATGAACCCTTGAATTAACAAAATAACAAGATAAATTTATCGGTCTTTTCTGGGCATAATTGACTATTTTACCACTATAGTGGCCCTTATACATCAAATCTAAAAATTAAGATATGTATTGATAAGTAAAAACCCAATTCCAAAATTATTCCCCACCATAAACCCTTTTCATACTAAACAGTTAAATGAAATCAACTACTAAACATTAAATGATCAGAAAACCTTTTTAATCTACTACAGACCACTGTACTCACTTCCTTTATCTTCAGGTGTCCAACCATAAGGAAGATGAACACACCACTGTAGAAAAAGTGAACCTCTATTCTTATCATCGACACCATCAAAATATTATCATCTCAATAAATACATTAATAGAAATAAACTTCTATTATATGAATGGTTTTCCAAGAATCAACACCCCAAATAATTTTTATTAAAAGGTCATCTTGTAACATTGAATGAAATAAATCTGTGATCTATCAACAGACGTATAAAAGTGGGTTAGTCAGTAAGGTTTTAATATTTTTTGAGTGACCCACACACAACTAATAAATTTAAATCTATAAGTTTTTTATTTATGGAGAACCCCTAAAAAATACACATCACTGAGCAGTTCACAAGATTCCAATGTAATATGGGAATGATTGATAAGAAACATGATATTTTGATACCATATTAGTCTCTCTAATGTCTCCTTCTAGCATGAAAAATGTTCCAACATGTATATATCAGGAATAAAAGATATTATAGGTGTAATTATATAACATGAACATTAATTAAAATCCTCCATCCATACAATAATTCAAAACAAGTTTAATAATCATTTCTAAAGATATATTGTTTGTGATTTTTTTTCACTTTCAGAAAATTTACTAAATATAATCATAGTCACTAAAATAAACTCTATCTACAAATTAAAACTAGTCAATCCCCATAAGTTAGCCTAATTTACCACAATATTAAGTATTTGATCTTAAAAATTTAGAAAATACAACATTATTTCAAGGCCCCAGTCTTAAACATTACATAATCATGATTTATGTCAAGAATTCATATTGAGGATCTTTTCAAGTTTAGAGTTTTAGAGAATTTGTCTGTAACTATTACATTACATCTCAAAAGATTACAAAGTAGACACTTCTACTCTATCAAATTTTTTTCACAATAATAAAACTCCTTAAATAAAACAAGAATTATTTTCTTGATATAAATCTTCTTGAATTCTTTCATTCTTTTAACCTTCCTTATTTCTTATAAAAAATAATTCAAAAACATGGGATGAGCATAAAAATATCAGTAAGGGTTATAAAACAAGGAGGAAAAACATTAGTCCATTAATATATATAAATCAATGAATTCATACTTTTCAATAATAAAACAAAAGCTCTTAAACATAACTCACAAAATCATAAGTTTTATGAATAACACATGGAAATCATAAATCATAAAGGTAACATATTGAATCCACATCGAACTTACATTGTAGCTTTCACAGCTACATAGGGAGTTATGTTATGAATACCCATCACTGTATATTCCCTAAATATCTTAGGAGAATCATTAACTTTTACCTCTGTCACATTACCCAATGCATTGGAGAGCTATCTCAGGCTCACCCTCCCTAGGTTCATCAGGGAACCACTTTTATATATAAACAATTCCCATGATCTATAACATAAAGCATAACATATAAGACAAGCATAAATGAAAGATAACATTTCCACATTGAAATCACAATATAACATTTAAATATATTGACATAATCAATATATTCTCAAAACCATTTTAAAAAATATGAAAAAAGAGTATCTGGTATTTATTTTCCATTTAAAAACATTACGACTTGTTAAGGAAGCCAAATATCATATAATGCTTACAACGGAGGAATGATTATTGTCACTGTGTATGTTAAAAGAAACATTACCGAGGTCAATTAGTAAAAGGATTTGTAAAGAAATATTCCCTTTTAATGAAATTAAATTTCAAAGGGGTTTATACACTGTATAATGAAAAGTCGTGAATAAATCAATGTATGCCTCAATGAATGGTGACTAAGATGAAGTCACTTACCTTGTGTTTGACTTGTCTTGTTCATTTCTTATATCCCTTAATAATAAACCTAAGTTAATTATACTAAATTTAGGTCATTTTCAGTTTTATTATACTTTTTATATCAATTATTACATTTCTATAACAATCATATAATTATTCATGTTCGTGTTGGTCTTTTTGTCATTGTTCGGTACATGAGTCATAAATGAACTTGTTATAATTACAAATAGTTAATGTGCTCAAAAGTCCACAATCTCCAGAATTGTATTAATGATTTAAATATACTATATATAAAGTATATATGTATTTATATTCATAATATATTTATTTTTTTATAGTCCATAACATTTGGATATAAGAAAATGAAATTCACCGTCCATAGAGACGATAAGCCTTAGATACGCATTAATGTTACATTCAATTTTTTTTATTTTTAAAGGAATTAAATATAAATGATAAATATGTATATTATAATTACATTATAATATCTATGTTATATATTTTAAATATTTTCAGTAATTCCATCCTTTATATGTTCCATGTATAGCATGAACGAGTCATATCAGTTTGAGGGGGCGGTAGTCTGCACTTCCTCAAATGAAATTATCATATTTATACAACATGAAAATCATAAAGGTATGATTTAAATGAAAAATACAAAATAATAGAGACAATATAAAAATATTATATACCATATATAATAATAGTTCCATCATAATGGCCACTATTATAGGTTTTTGGAGATAATTGAGCAATCATCGTTTTGTGAGGCAGTAGTTCGTCGTCCACATAAACCGTATGTTCAAAATCCATTAAATGGAGGTGTGTGTGAGTGAAATTATAATAAATGGAATAAAAACATCTTAGTATATTTAAGATACAGGTTTTTTTATAAATTAATTAAATAAAGAGAGTAATGGGGTTGTAGAGGTGAAAATAAAGGAAGGAAGCTTGAGAGAAGACAATACCTCAAATCGGGTAACTCCTTTTGTTTTAAGATAAAAGGAATTCTTGAATTGCCTTATGCCTGAGGTAAGGATTATAAGAGTAAGGTAGGAATTTTGGGAGATTATTGTAGTAGAGTTTGGATGAGTTATGAGGCTTTAGAGGTGTGAGTAATGGTTAGAGTTGGTGGCCTTTTATAAGAGAGAGGAGGGGAACTTAAGTAATATCTTGAAATATTAGTTTAGTATAATTTATTTTTTGATTATAAAATAGTAGAAATTATGTTAGTTATAATATAATATTAATTTTAGTTTAAATTAAATCATTCAAAAATAATTAGACAGGTTTTGGATATTTTTTAATCCTTATCTTTCTTATTTAACCCTTTTTTCACTTACCGTTTTATCCAGCATTTAACACTTTTAGAAACAAAATAGTAACAAAAACATGAAAAATAATCCATTAAAGAGTTAATAATAGAATTTTAGACCTATGATAACTTTTATTCAAATCATAGATTTTTTGGAATTTTAAAATATTTAATAAAAATTTTATATTTTAAAATATGAATTATGTCAATTTTGACACTATTCATATGCCGAGCTTTCTAAAATTACATAACATCGTGATTACTTAAAAAACATCATTAATAAAAATTTAACATGTAAATTTCATTAAAAAAATTATTTTATGACATCAAAATAAACATATTAATTTTATTTTAACATTTATAATATCAATTATTTGAATCCTATATTAATGAAGCAATCACACCATCACCATTGTGTCATGATAAATTTTTATTATTTATTGTCTAAAAATTATAAATAAAATAAAATGATGTAGGAAATCTATTTAGATTTCAAATTAATATTTATATTCTAATATATTACTTATATAACCTCATATAAAAATTATTTTACTAAAAGATATATATTTAGGTTATATTTTCCTTAACATTAAATTAAAAGTAATTAAATGTCATTTCCACACAGAAGTGGCTACATGGGATCCTAAAATCAACCCCAATATTACCATGGTCGGACATATCTCATATAATAGGGTTAGGAAATGTTTTATTGTAATTTAATATTATTATAATACTATTTTTACCCTTATTTGTCAGATTTACCCTTTAACCATGGCAAATAAATCATTTACTGAAGTTACTATTCGTAATGTCTAAAATTAAGAGTTAACTATTTACAAAATCTGTACCTCCTTATTCCAAATATGGAAGGAATTTTTCCAAATTCCAAACATCTATGTTTCAAAAATTAATTTAATGTGAATTCCCATTTTCAAAACCAAAAGAGCATGTCTTTAAGAAATAAAAACTACCAATGGATTGACATGAGTTTATGTCTAATTTCAAAGTGAAATTTCTTCCAATTAAAATAATTATATTAAAATACAAAATTATATTCCAATTACACTTTAAAACAAATAAAAAATACAATCTCACGAAATAAATATATTAGATTAAAAGGGAGTTTTGAATTAAAATTCAGTATTTTTCACCACTCATAAAAAATTGAACTTTATCAAAATATACAAAAATTTCATCCAACATAAATTTTGATGTCCTAATTATAAATAAGAATATTATTTTGTCAAATATAACATATAAAAGTGACAAAAACTAGATTTAAAAATGGTTATCTATCAAAAGGCGGTAAAACAATATATTAAAATTTTTAATGTTTTTTGTCTTTAAAATCAAATTCATTCTTATTTTACACCTTAAAAATTTATTGGATAAGTGTAAATAAATTTAATAATAATATTTTAATTTTTTCTATTCATTCCTGCCAATACAAAGGTTAGGCTTTAAATATCATTTAAAATAATACTATTATTATATTATTTTTTGGTGTAACACAGTGTTGTGTGCAATGTATGATTTCAAAGAAAGATGTTGTTACGTGTTGAGTACACTATCGGACAAAGTGTCTTATTTTAAATAAAATTAATATCTTATTAAAAAATATTAATAAATAGGAAAATGTATTATTCTATAAATACCTGGGTCGTTACATCCTTCCCCCTTTTGGAAATTGCATCCTCACAATTTTAAAATTGGGCTTTGAAACATCATTGAAAGTCCCACATCAAAAAAATAGTAAATAAAACTATCACATTAAAAGAAAGAAATAGAAGTAGATTTGTCACACGATATAAAAAATACAAGGATTCCATGAAAACATGGATATAGAGGAGAACCTAAGTATCATGCTCTGATGGAGAGTGATAAAAAACATGATCATGAGAAAGTTAACCACCAGAAAACTAGAAAATTGTTATTGGTTAAACGGTATTTAATTCCCCAATAAGAAATGTAAATGGGCAATGTTTTTAGTTTTATGTTCTGTTTTATAATTTATGAGAATTTATTTATGATATTGACTATGAACATAAAGTAATATACATACATTTCAAGTAGAATTTTATTCTTTAATAAGTTTCTACAAAAGACTAATCTTTTCTTCAAACAATGAGTATTAAAGATGACTTGGTCGCACATGAAGTGCTAGAATAAACTTCTATAGAATAGCATGATCCAAAAATAATGAACCATTTATTTCCCCTATCTTCATACATTAAAAAAACCCAAAAGGATACTACAAGATCAAATAATCACCAAAAGAATAATATTTAAAAAAAATTAAATACTACTTTTAATCTGTAAAAATGAAAAAAACCCAATTCTCAAAAAAGACCAATAAATACACAATTTCCTATAAAATTATTCAAAATAATCCAAAATAAGTTTGAAACCAAAAATTCCAAAGGATTTTCTCACATAGTCTTCTACAAAAATCTTTACATTTATCTTCAAATAATATATACTACTATTAAAGTATCATACTAAAAAGTAATCAACATAATCACATATTCTATATGATAGTTTTATATTTTCATAAATAAACCAAATACTTATATGTCAACACTAAGAACATAGATTCATCTAAAATAAAATTCCACAATCACTCCTCAATTGAAATCCCAAAGTATTCTTTTTCCTTAGGCAGATAGTGTTCCCAGAAGAGCAAATGTCTTCCAAAATAACCATTATCACTTAACCACCAAATCATTTTCATATATTGAGGCTATCCATTTGATAAAACATTAGATCCCAATTCAACTTATTCCTGATCAATAAAATAATTTAACTAAAAAGAATAAGTCATACTAACCAGGGAGTTCATGTAGGTTAGTGGTAGGTGATGTGCCCTTATTGCCCTTCAGTTGTGGGTTCGATTAATGCGGCCTTACTGGATGTGATGGGTTGTCACCCATCATACATGTTGTCCTTTTTTCTAAAACCATATAATACCTAAAAATTTCTCCAAAATAAGATAATTTCCTAAAAAATTACCATACCCTACTTTATCTTCAAAGGTTATCTAATACCATTCATTTTTCATCCCAAAATGTAATAACCATTAATCACTACAAAAAAAAGATCATATGAACCCATAAGGTTATCCATTATTTCCACACAAGAAAAATTAATTCCTCCATGAACAAAATTTTCACAGATCGAACATCAGGGTTAAACATATTAGAAAACTTCTTCCCAATTTAATCCCATCTTGAAAAGAGAATTTATATTTTTTGACATTTTGTAACCCTAAAATCTACAATAACTCTTGAATCCCATATATGTTGACTTCTTACTCATTTAGCGCTCATCATAATCCATTAACTATGAATTTCCACCTTATTTATTAATACATTATTCATGCTTATTGAATTTCCCCATCATTTATAAATACCAATACAAATATGATTTATTCTTTATGGATAAGAAAATAAATCATACATTGAATCCAGATAACATGATCTTTAGGATGTTACCTTTCTCTTTTGGCATGTTTTCATAAATTAAAAAATTAAACATTATATACACTACTATAATTTCACTTTTTGATAGAGTTGTAAATGTTGAGATCTTGAAATCATATAAAAAAGATACCACAACCCATTAAATTGTTTTATAAATGAGTAGGTATTGGATAGCTCAAATAATATGTTTGTATGTGATTTGAATACTCAAGAATGTGTTAATTAATTCGAACATGATTTTTCCAAAATAGTGATGATCAAATCATCAGGGAGGGATAAGAAGGTGGTGCAATATCTCTTTCCTTCCATCTTGACAAATGATCCTTAATCTGCTGTAAATAGTCAAAACATAAACATGAAATGAAATATTATAAATAAAAAAAATAATCCTATATAGGTTAAAGATAATATAAAAAAATTATATTACTCTAATCTATGAAAATAATTATATATCTATTGTTTAGGTAATTATCCAAACAACCTATTTTACAATAACCCTCTAAAAGTTTCCATATGAAAATTAGCCTTTGGTTTATATGGGATCCTTTACCTACACCCAGATTACACCGTAACCTATAATGTTATCCAAACAGATCTATGATACCAACTATAAGGCCCCACCCTTAAACATTACATAATATTGAGATAATTCAAGAATTCATATTGAGGATATTTCCTGATTTAGAGTTTTAGATAATGAGGTTGTAACTATTACATTACATCTCAAAAGATGAAAAAGTAGACACTTATACTCTATACAATTTTTTTCATAATAATAAAACTAATTAAATAAAACAAGAATTTTTTTCTTGATATAAATATTCTTAAATTATTTCATTCCCTTAACCTTCCTTATACCATTTGAAAAACATTTCAAATATTTGGTATGAGCATAAATATCTCAGTAAGGGTTATAAAACAAGGATAGAAAACATTAGTAAATCAATACAAATTAAACAATGAAATAATACTTTTCAATCCTAAAACAAAAGATATTTAAAATACATCACAAAATCAAAAGATTTAGGGAAAACATATCGAAATCATAAATCAAAATGTTAACTTGTGGCCACCATAAAATACTTATGTTGTAGCATTCAGAGCTACATGTGAAGTTACATTTGGAATACCCATCACACTGTATTCCCTAAATCTCTTAGGAGAAACATTAAATTTTACCTTTGTCATGTTACCAAATGAATTGGAGAGGGATATCGGGATCACCCAGACTAGGTTTATCATGGAACCACTCGTATACATAAATAATGCCCAAGAACCATAACATAAATCATATAACATAACACATGAATAAAGAAAAGATAACATTTCTTCATTACAATCACAATATAAAATTTAAATACATTGGCATAATAAATCCATTCTCAAAACCATTTTCAATAAAAAAATATTTAAAAAGAGTATATGGTATTTATATTCCTTTTATAAACATTACAGATTGTAAAGAAAGCCAAATATCAAATAATGCTTACGGTGGAGGAAATGTTGTTGTCGCCATGTACATTAAAAGAAACATTTTCTTTGTTGTTTAGTAAAACGATTATTAAAAAAAGATTCCATTTTAATTAAATTAATAGTCAAAGGGTCTTATACACTTTATAAAGTAAGTTTGTTTATAAATCAAAGTATGCATCAATGAAAGGAGATTGAGATGAAGTCCTTTACCTTGAGTCTGACTTGTCTTGTTCGTTCATTATCTCCCTGAATAATAAACATAAGTTAATTATACTTACTTCATAACCTTTTTATGGTTTATTATTCTTTTTATATCACTTATTAATTTTATATAATTATCATATAATTATTCAAGTTCATATTGGTCTTTTCATCGATGTTCAGTACTTGAGTCATAAATGAACTTGTTATAATTACAAATTGTCCTTGTGGTCAAAAGTCCACTATATCCAGAATTGTATTCATGATTTAAATATCATATATATCTATTATATATGTATTTATATCCAGTATATATTTATTTTATAATATTATGTATCATTTGGATATAAGAAAATGAAATGGACCATTCATGGATATGGTAAGTCGTACGTACGCATGAACACTACTTTTATTTATTTTTCATTTGAAAATAATGAAAACTAAATTATACATGAGTATATAATAATTAAAGTAAAATATTTATGTTATATATGTTACATAAGTTCATTAATTCCATCCTTTATATGTTCCATGTATTGAATGAATGAGTCATATCACATTGAGGGGGCAGTAGTCCACACTTCTTCAACTGAAATTATCATATTTATACAACATGAAAAGCAAAAAGGTATCATGTAGATGAAAAATATAGAAGAATAGAGACAATATAAATATATTATATACCATATATAAATATATTTCCTTCATAATTTCCACCATGAGAGGCAGTATGAGATAATTGGATAATCATCATTTCTTGAGTTAGTAACTCAACGTCCACAGAAGTAGTATATTCTAAATCCATTAGATAGAGGTGTGTGTCAGTGTAAGTCGAATAAATGTAATAAAATAAACATATGATATTTAAGATACTAGTTTTTTAAAATAATTTAATAAATAGAGTTATGGGGTTGGAGAAGGGAAAATAAAAGAAGGAAACTTGAGAGAAGACATTACCTCAAATCGCTAACTCCTTTTCATTTAAGCTAAAAGGCCTTCGTGAATTTCCTTATGCCTAGCGTAAGGATTCTAGAAGTAAGGTAGGAATTTTGGGAGCTTATTAGAATAGATTTTTGATGATCTAAGAGGCTTTATATGTTTGATTAAAGGATAGAGGTGGCGGCCTTTTATAAGAGGGGGGAAGGGCACTTAAGAAATATCTTGAAATATTGTTTTATTATCAATTATATTTCGATTATAAAAGAGTCAAAATTAATCTAGTTTGAAGATAAGATTAATTTAAGGTTATATAAAATCATTCAATAATAATTAGATAGGCATTGTATATTTTTTAATCCTTATCTTTTTTATTTTACCCTTTTTTATGCATACCGTTTTGTCAAACATTTAACACTATGAGAAACAAAATAGTTATCAAAATATAAAAAATATCCCATTAAAGAGACAATAATAAAATTTTAGACTTATGTTAACTTTTTTTCAAATCATAGTGTCTTTGGAATTTTATAATAGTTAATAAAATATTTTTTATTCTAAAATATGAATTAGGTCAATTTTGACACTATTCATAACATGACTTTTTAAAAAAAATCTATAACAACTTTATTACTCAAAAAACATTATTTATATAAATATAATATGTAAATATCATCTAAAAAATTCATGTATGACATCGAAATTAAAAAATTAAATTTATTTTAACATTTATATTATCATTTATTTGAATCCTTTATTAACAAAGTAATAACTACATCACCATTTTTCATAAATAAATTTAATTACTTAATGTCAAAAATTATAAATAAAATATGATGATGTAGGAAAACTTTTTATGTTTCAAATTAATACTTATAGTTAAAGAGATCACTTATAAAACCCCATATGAGATTGTTTTACTAAAAGATATATGTTTTGGTAATATATTCCATAACTTTAAATTACAAGTAATTAATTGTCATTTTCACAAGAAAGTAGCTATATGGGGTCCTAAAATCGACCCAAGGATCCCCATGGTCATAAATATCTCATAAAATAATGTTAGGACAGGTGTTAGTGTAGTTAAATATTATTATAATATTAATTCACTACCCTTATTTACCAGATTTACCCCTTAGCCATAGTAAATTAAATATTTACTAAAGTTACTATTCATAATGTCTTAAAATAAAATATACCTACATACAAAAATTGGACCTTATGAATAAAAATATGGAATACATTTTTCAAAATTCAAAACATAGAAGTTGCAGAAATTAATTTAAATTTAATTTCTATTGTCAAAACCCAAAGCGTGTTTTTAATAAGTAAAAACTACCCAAAGAATGTCCTGCATTTATGTCCAATTTCAAGGTAAAATTACTTCCAATGACCAAAATTAGATTATATGATAAAAATATAATCCAATTAAACATTAAAACAATTAAAACTATAAAACAAATATATAAATAAACTAGATTAAAAGGCAGTTTTGAATTGAAAGTCTGTATTTTTCAATATTCATTTAAAAGTGAACTCTATCAGAAAAATAGCAAAATTTCATCCAATGTAAATTTTGATATTATTATTATAAATAAGAATATTATTTTGTCAAATAGAACAAATAAAAAAGACAAAAACTATATTTAAAAAGGTTTTTCCATCAAAATGCGGTAAAATGACCTTTTGAAAATATTGATGTTTTTTCATGATTAAAATCAGATTCATTTTTATTTTATGCCTCTTAAATTTATTTGGTAAGTGTAAAGACATTTAATAATCATATTTTAGTTAGTTATTTTCATTTTCTCCAATAAAAATTCTAGGCATTAACTATTAGTTAACATAAAAATAATAATATATTATTAATTTTTTTATAACTCATAGTTGTGTGCAACGTAATATTTCAAAGAAACATGTTGTTGTGTGTTGAGTACAGTATCGTACAAAGTGTCATCTTCAAAATAAAATTAATATCATATTAATAGATATTAATAGACATGAAAATTTATTATTCTATAAATTCCTAGGTCTTTACAATTATCATATCTAGACCCGAATAAAACCCCTAATCAATTAACCAAAATAAAAAACCACCCATGAATACCTTATCCTCTATCACACCAATAGAGTTTTCATGTAGTGGGTACACCCACAATGATTCATCAGGTATTTAATACTTAATTCCATTCTTCACAAGGGAAATATATTCTCTAAATTTCTATTACTATATCTAATATGAGCATTTAGGGTTCACACTATCCATCATGGGAAGTGATTTATGTTAGTATCACCTTTTGAGAACCCATACCAGTCCAATGTGAAACACCCAAAAATATATATGATATTTTAATCTATAAATAAATTTTATTTTATTGTTATATTTCTTTACCCACTTCCCCGAGTTTAAACTAACCATGGTATAGTATTGAATTATTATTATTTATTGTGACAAATATTACCTAACTGTTGGATTGAATGGTATGAATAATACTAACTAAATTATGAATATTATATGTTTCACACATGTTAAAAATGAATTCATTGATTATAAATGTTTTATAAATGAAAATAATAATCATTTCAAAGTAAAAGATATGTTTTTATGAAAAAACTGTTTTTAAGTCAGCAATGTGTTTTTATCATAATAAGATAAATTAATCACTATTAGTGAATTATTTAATTACCATTTATGTTTTATATATTTGATAAAATGTTTAAGAATTAATTTAATGTTTTTTCTTGTAATGGTATATGAATAAATCTAGTTTTATGCTTAAAAATGTACTTTCATAAAAAATAGGTTTTGTTGCATTTTCCAACTTATTCTAAAAATATTTTCTACCACTTATAGAAATTGAATTCAAAAAAAGGTCACTATAATAGAAATTTTAATATTTTAATTTTCTAAATATATTTCTTTTATTTTCAGTCATTTTGAATATAAAACTTGGTAAATTTTTGTCATCTTGGTATAGGTAAAATGATTTCAACATGGTTAAAACATTGAGATAATGATTTAAAATTCATCTAACAAATTAATTTATCTTAATTTTTGGGTTGTGTTTATAAATGGAAATCCGATTTTATATTATAAGGAAACTTTGTGACATTTTATTTTATTATCAACTTTATATTAATTTAAGAAAAGAATAAATATAAAATGCCACTCCCTTAGTATTAATATCTCTATAATTTTTTACATCAGGATAGAAGGAGGATAATTTTAGTTTTAAATTATTATTTGAAATAAAAAATATTTTATTTTGTCATGTTAATTTATATATCACTTTTAGTGATTGAATAATTACCTTAAATTCTTAAGAAATTTTAAAAATGTATTTATTGAATTAATATAATAAAAATTAAATGATATTAAAAGTATTAAAAGTAATGTAATTTGGGTGAATTCATGTGTTAAATGAAAATTATAGATAAATAAAATGTATTAGGGATGTGTTAAATTTTTATATTCTAATTCAATATTTTTCTTGACGACTTTACAGTCAAATTAAATGAATAGTGTTGAAATGATATGAATGATATTTTAGAAAAAAATTACATTTTATTAAATTATTTTAAATTTCTAAAAATCATAAAATATAAAAATTAGGATTCTAATTAGACTAAAATTTTATCCATTTTTAATTTATTATTCAATTGTTATATTAAAATAAAAATTATAACCCTTCAATAATAAAAAATTCATTATAAGAGTTTTGATAAAAATTGGATAACTAAGGGGTAAAAGAAAAATATAAGAATTCAAATGAAAAATAATTTAAAATAAATTTAATTGGATGGTTATATATTGACCTTGAACTATTTGTATTCAAATTAATTTCTATTTTTATGTATTTTTCCTTTGAATTACATAGTAATATTTTATTCTTTTTATAAATACAATGTGCATCCTTTACCTTCCTTATAAAAAGACACCCCTTCTCTATTTTCATTACACCACAATGATATATATAGATTAAAAAATCAAAAAAAATACCTCCAAAAAATCTTCAGACCCATTATGGGGTACATGGTCTTCCCAAAAGGCCAACCCTAGGGCCCTTAAGGGGATATCCAAAGGTGTTCTTTCAAAGAAGATATAATCACCTTAACTGATCACTTTTCTTTTACTTTTTATTTTACCTCCTATAAATATATATAATTTTTCTTCAATTAATAAATTTATTATACAAAATATATATAAATGTTATTATTATTTTTAATCCACTATTATCCCGGCTCATCCCATCCATTGAAAAATGGGAACGTCACTAGCAGGTATGTGTACACTACGTCCTCCATGAAGCGATGTGATTTGTTATTGATTCTTGTTTTACATGGATGATAATAAAAAAATATTTAATAAATAAATATGATATGTATGATATATTTATTAACATATAATTGTGGATTATTATTAACCTTTCTATCATTTCATCTATCAATATGTGAAAACAATGTTCATACATGTATACGTTATACCATTAACATGAACAATTTTATTCAAATTTCTATCTCTATCATATATAGATGTATCCAAATTCATATATAATGAGTACATATGATATTTTTATATTTATTAATATTCTTATTAATATAGAACCATGGTCAAAGTAAATGCACCACAACTACAAAACTGAAATTCCCTGAAAAAATGCAATAATTAACATGTCGAAACAACTATTTTAATAAAGAATTTTTAAAAAATAGGTATTAAAATGTATAAGTGTATGATATATATTATTATTAGTATGTAAAAGAATATTATATATAATTATATTAAATTTATATATTTTTTAATGGAGGTTAAATCTATTTTGTACCAAGTCAAACTTGAAGTAATGAATTTTTGTTATAATCTCATTATTTATCAGGACTATTTATGATTTACTCACTGGTGATGTAATTTCATGATAAATATATCAATATTATCATTAAATTTATTATAATCAGGTTATTTAATAAGAATATATCTTTCAATTTCAATTTCCTAATTTTTGGAAAATGATATGAAAAAATAACATTTTTAAGGAAAACCAACTTTATTTCTCTCTTCAGTTATAAATACTTACTCTTCCATGTACATGTCTTGTTTAACTATTTTCAATAATGATTCTAATATTCTATAATGTTTTTTAAATTATTTTTCATTCTTCTTTTTACTTTTTTTGAAAAGGTTTAAAAATAATCTTCATTTCATTTTTCTGAATGAGGAACTTTTTACATTTTATAAAAAATGTGAAAGGAATCATTATTTATCAAAAATGACAAGAAAAAAATTTCCAAAATTCACAAAAAATAATTTATTTATATATTCATCTAAAATTTTCAAATATTATATAGAAATAATATTTTTTCCTTAATATTTGGGAAAATTTTATAATTTAAATATGTGATTCAAAAATGAAAAGTGTATTTTCATTAAAAAATATTCTAGTGATATATGAAATGAAATTTTGATAAATTATTGAATCATTTTATGTTACATATGATTTACTAAGGATATGATCCTATAATACAGTATTTATTATTTATGTACATTTTTTATGGTTATGATGATGATATATCTATGAAACCTATTTTATTTTTCAATGGTTATGTTATATAATCTTTTATGGTCTTGAGGAATATATATGAATGGATTTATGATTATTTAATATATGGGAAACAAATTATACAAGAATTTAATTAATTGGGTAAAGATGATCTTTTTTGAGGTCAAATGGATCAAAGGGGGTTATCAAAATCCAAAAAAGAGGGTATACAAGAGGTTATCTGAATCCCAAAGTAGGTACATAAGAGGTTATCCCAAGACAAACATGATATGAATGTCTTGGTGGGTATATTTGACATGATATTTATATTTTTATCATTATGAGACACTATATTCTATTCTTTTAATATATGATCGGATACTATTTTTATTTTTTGAACCTATATGTTTTATTTTTATTCATCGTTGTGTCAATATATGTTTAGTGAGTCTGGTTGAAGTGATGATGCCAAGAGATTTTTATGGATCCATATAATGGATTTTTTTCAAATCTATATCAATATGTGTTTTGTGAGCTTTTATGAAGTGGTAATCCCTAGATAATTTTTATGGTTCCATCTAATTAAATTCGACCTCATGCTTGGAAAATTATCCATGGATAACTTTGAAAATTTTTCGAAGTGATCTTAAGATCCAAGATGTCAGTTTATGATGACACTATTTACTAAAAGATAAATAATAAGTCCATGAAATGTATTTACATTATTTTTTTGTGATGAAGAAAAAGACTTGTTGGCTTAGAATATTATTATAGGATGCTTTTATGGTTATATGTGAGGTGGTATTTTCACATAGTTATTTTCTTGAAAAATATTTTGTAAAAAAACCAAAATCCCCTTGGGTTATACCTCAACCTACATAGGGAGAAAAGGGGTCAACCATCATGGGAGAGCCTACGGGGGAGGCTTCATGGAAGCTATAGAATTTGAGATCCATGTATAGGGACACAATAGTTCCCTAAATTATAATGGAATTTTTTAATATAGTGGGATAATGCATAAGGATTACAGAGCACATGCCAAAAGGTGTGAAGATGTTGGGCCAAAATCCTGCAGTCCGATGCCCAGGTGGTGTGTGTGAAGTGTGAATGGTACAAATACTCGATAGCTAGAAAGATTAGGTAGTGGTAGAAGGATATTAATAAACTATGACCAAGACACTTTAAGAATTTGACATGGGATAAAAAGATTTTAGAATACTATTCATCCATTTGATATGATACGCATATAACATGGACTATTCGACCATGATAATATTCACAGTTTTATTTACCATGATGGATGTATTTGATTTTTCTGATGATCTTCAACTCTCAAAAATATTATCCATCTATGAATGAGAGCTCAAAGACCAAGAAACTGAAAATCTTCTCAATTACTATGTGAGATCTTCCAATGGTCTTTAGGATATAGAAATATGACTAACTATAAATTTATGAGAAGTATATAAATTCTTTGTCAATTTAGTCTTTGGATTTCTATGCAGTACATAGGGAATCCTACGTGGATGATGATATAGGTTTTGAGAAGAGATACAGAATGCAATGTGATAATGGAAAATTATTTGTAGATAAATGTTATCAAGTTGCTTTTGGGGAAAAATCTATGTGGTGTTTGTGGATGAACTATTTAATTTGAGGGATATGGTTTGCAGAGATCCATGAAGCATATGGTGAAGACCCTATGCGGATGAAACATGTGATTTGTAGTGATATTTTGGTGAAGAACTTAAATTAATGTGATAATTGAAGTTTCTATGTGGATATTCTTTCTCGGTGTATATTATTGCTACGAAGATAAGATTATTATGTGGTAAAACCTCTATACAGGATGTTTCTATGTGGAAATGATGCATTACAAATAAAGTTATAGTAAAAAATATTCATACTATTTCTAAAGCATGCATGAAGCACATAATGATGGTTATTAAAGGATATGTTGATAAGAATGAAAATTCTATGTGTCCATGAATAAAAAAATGTTAGGATATGATGAGTTTTTAGATGAACTAGTTGATATGAGGATTTTTTTTTCAATGCTATACAGAATAAGACATCTTTTATGGAGTAGATGCTCAATGGTGAATATATTATACATAGGCCATTGAAATGACTTAAACTTCTTACCACATTTTCAAAATTATTATACCGTAAAATATTAAATAACTAATATTTTTAATATAAATAATAGGATGATTCCCATATTAAAAAATGCCTTAAATGAAGTGTGGAGAAAATTATATGTGAAAATTATTTGTCACTCGTAGTGTAGATATCACTTCATGATGTAGTAAAATATTGTGTAGATAGTGTCCATAGAAATAATTTTCCTATAAATTAATTAGTTTATGTACATAATGATTATTTTAAATTTTATATTAGTAGTATATATAAGGGAATTTATAATCCAAAATTTGAGGAAGAACCAGTTCACTGATGTACTTCAGAAACTGACAATATTGAATTATTTATGTTGAAGGATCTATGGAAAGAAATTTAACAATTTTTTGAAGAGTAGTAAATATTTAGAAGTGATATTTATTATATTTTTTTATTAATTATTATAAAAGGAAGTGTAAAAATGTTGTTATAGTGGATCTATAGAATGTATATTGCCACACTATTATATGGATGAAATTTATGTTTTAACTGTATGTGATTATAGTAGAGAATCTATGATTCATGAGTCTAAATAATCCCAATAAGGAGAAGGATCAAATTGAGTGTGAATATTTTAAAATATTGTGTTCATATGATAATTTTCTTATATAATTATGGGGTGGATAAGTAATCATAAAAAGATATTAGAACCTAATAGACTTACGAATGATAATTTGAGAATAATTTTTTTTGTAAAAATCATCATTGATTCAACCCCCTTTACTTTAGTGTAACACCAACATATGTACATAAATTGGCATCCTAATAAAGTTCCTTCTGTATGGATCTAGTATGTAAATAGGATGGATAATATGAAATTTTTCAATAGTAGGTGTGATTCAACTTTTTATGGTAAGAAAAAACAAATTTGGAATAATATGATGCTTCCCTTTCTTCTATCTCTTGTAATTGACGTTAAAAACTAAGTTACTATAGGATTCACACCTATAACAAAATATTATCTTATGGAGTTTAACAATAATATAAATATGTATGTTTATAGAAAATATAAAAATGAAATTTTTTTATGTCTCTATTAGAAAAATTTTACAAAAATTTTGTGGGACTAAAAAATTACAAGGAAATTGGGGACAAATTGGAAAGCAGTTGTCAAGGAAATGAAAATGTTAAGGAAGACAAAATGAAAATTTAGATGAGAAATTTGGAATATAGTATAATGGGTGAAGAGTTAAATATTTATGATTACTTCACAAGATTCAATTAAATTTTTAATAATATTTGGGGTCTTGGAGAAATGCCGGACGATTCAACAATTGTTAAAAAACTAATGAAAAATTATATTGACAGGTTTGATTGTAAAGTATATTATTTGGAATATAGATATGATATCACTATTTATTATTTATGTAACATAGTATTTTCATTGGAAATGTGAAAATATCTATCAGCATGATGAAGATAAAATATGAGATCGATTTTGAGCCCATGACAAAGATCAAAATTACTAATGAGGAAATGTGAGAATCAATTGAATTTGATGATGACAATGATGATAAAGATTATAATATAATAATTTCCCTTGTATCAAAATTATTAAATAAAGTAAAATTTAAGGGTAAAATTAAATTACCTTTAAGGTGATACAACTGTAATGAAATTAATTTTTTTTCTCTAAATTGTCCTAAAAAATGAAGTCTATAGAACCTGTTACAGATGATGAAAAACTATTAAAAAAGAAATACTAGAAGAGATCAAAAGTTACAATAAAAATGTAAGGAAGTAAGAAGAAATTAATAATTAGTAAATGAATATGTTTTTTGAGAATGTAATATGAATTTAAGTCCACAATAAATAGCCAATCTGAAGATGAAACTAACATCAGGGATTATGTGGGAAAGGGGATTGAAAACTATGGAAGTTAAGATGATAAAAGTGAAAAAATAAAAGTGGAGAACATGAGGAAAAATTAATTATAGGTTATATTGATCAAAATAAATATATCTATATGCAAAATATGATGTTATTTAATGAAATTGAAAACAAAACCAAGGAAATGGATGATTGTGCAATCAAATATATTTTTTATATTTTAGAGTTTGAAATATAAAAATAAAAAGAGGATGATATGTAATATATGGTAAATTATATTGAAGAAAAACATTCTATAAAAAAATAGTAGTTTATGACTATTTGTAAATATCTTGATGCATGTAATATCTTGAAATAGATTATTGAAAATTTCAGCAAGTCAGTTGAGTTCAAGGTAGAATCACCACAAACCAGTGAAGAGAAGGGTTCAAAAAGTCATGTTAATTCATCACCATATGAATTTAAAAATAAATATATTATCCTTAAATATTTAGGCCAAAAAATAAATTCTTGACAAGTATGGAGAATGAAATCTACTGATAATTCATCTTCAAATTAAAAGTAACACATTAATTGTAATGACCCGAACTTTGGAATAAAATTTTGTATCCTGAAAATATTTTTTTTGTTGTGTCATAATAAATAAAAATATATAAGTAGAAATTCAATGTTACCATTGGACAGTATGACCGTTGGAAACAATAATAACTTTTTAACATTATAATTGTTGTTTAAAATAGAATTAATAGTGGATAATTAATGTAAAAAGAAGATTCGATGGCATCATCTAGTAGACTCAAGCCCTATGAAACCCATCTATCATATCTTTGGAAGGAGGTAGTTTTACTGGGATTTTCTATGTATAAATCCCAAGATGAGATTCCACATGTTTATGCTTGAACATAATTTCCTAAAGGAGAAGTTCAATTTGATAGAAATCACTACTCAGGCAATGTTGTCTGAGCCGTCCCAAGATTCTATCACCATTGCACAACTTACTCTTACGTCCCATGTAGATGTAATAAAGGGATATGTAACGAGTCCTTAGTTAAATTGTGTAATATATTTGTATAAATAATTTTTTTATTCCTTATTATGTTAAAATAATCCTCATTTTTGAATATCAAATGTCAAAATAAATATTGGATAATTTTTTACTTTTTTCTAAGATGTTTCATATTATTCATGAATATTGAAAAAATGGTATTTAAAAATATATTTTATAATTTACATAATTGATAATGTGAAATAATTTTTAAGAAACATATATATACAATTGTGATAAGTATTAAATTTAGAGTCTGATAATATCAGCTTATTTTTTGGGGAATAGTAAATTATGAATAGTAATATTACCCTTTTGAATAGTAATATGACTAATGGAATAGTAACCTCACTTAATTAAGTATAAATATAATTTAGGCATGTTGAATGGTAATGTGATATAATAGTATATGTAAATAACTATTTAAGAAATTATTAGCTAAATATTAGATTTTTTTCAGGTAAATAGTTATTTTCCATAATAATTAAATTTCTCAAATTTAGTAAATTATTTTCATAAAATGGAGTTCATTTTTTGAATTCATAAAATTGATATTAGGTTAGGGTGAATTTATATGATTTTTATAAAATGTTTTGTTTTTCGATGAATAGTAAAAAAATATAGTTTTTGAGCTTTCAGTGTTTTTTATGTCTTCATAATGATGTAATATATAATTTAAATTGATGGTAGAATCATTTGGATTAAAATATTATATGATTTGTCCCTAGTGGCCAATACCATGGGCCAATACCATGGGCTAATACTATGGGAAAGACCATGGTTTGGCAAATGCCACTGATGAGATGTCCTTGGAAATTAACAAAAAGCTCCCTCTCTTTTACTATAAATACCAAGCCATTAATTAGTTTTACTTAATTGAAAATTAATTACCCTCTATGATATTATAGGGTTACCTCCCCATTAGTCCTACCAACATGGCCCCAATCTTTCAAGGTTCCGATTTTAGAGCATTAGAAGTTACTCTGCAAGGTAAGGGAATTATCAACTTCTCTTTTTTCCATTCAAGTTCCCTTCTATGTGGTATTTCATTCATGTTTCCATATCATGTTATTATTTAGATTTTATCCAATCCCTTGAAAATTTTATGAGTATTTATTGAATGGGTGACCCATATCCCCTCTCTTTTTAATGTTTTCTAGAACCATGTTGCATAGTCGTTATGCTGCAGAATTTTGGTCTCAAAATCTCTCCATTTTTCCCAAGAAATTCTATTATTTTCATTAGATGAATACCCAAAACTATTTGATTTATAGGGGTATTCATAAATACCTAAAAATTATATATTTTATTATGGAATTGAAATACATAAAACCATCATTACCTTTACATGGGTTATGAATGACATGATAGTAATTTTATTAATCTCTTTTTAAAATGTCGTGATTTTGATATGAAACCCATTTATTTTATTCTCATTAGTTTATTTTTGAACTGTTTTATAATGATCTATGTGTATCTCATGAAAATATTGAAATATTAAGGATGAACCTTGAGAGTTCTCCAATGAAATGTGTAAAGAATTTAATATATATAGATGAAAAGTTTAATGATACCTTGACGAATTACCATAGTAATGTTCATGACACCTAAGGGATGGACCATGGTGATATGATTATGAATGTCTAAATTAAACGTTTTAGCCATATTTTCAATATATTATTCATGTTATTATTATCCATATATGTCTTCTCTCAGGACTTTATTATATTTCTTCCTATTCTTATTGAATTCTCTCATGCTCACATGTAAATTGTTTTCCCGTTTTTCCCTTACTGGACCTTATACTCACCCTTTCCTTTGATGTATGTCCCCAGGTTATGAGATGCTATAATTATATATAGAATATACATTTCAAGCATATTTTTAGTAGAATCAAAATAATGTTATACATTTTGATATATTATGTACCTTATTTCCAAGACATTAGACTTCAGAGATCCTTTCTTTGTAAAAGGTAATGAAAAATAATATAATAAAATTCTGAGATGAAATAGATAGTATCAATGGATTGTTTAATTATTTTTGTAAATTAGGAAATGAAAACATTTGTAATATCCCTATATAAACTTTTAGATATTGAAAAACTTCCTGGTAAATTGGTGAAATATTAAGCAAGTGGTTTCAAAAAAATAGATCTATGTCTTGAGATGAACAAGTGGATGTGGCTCTAACACAGATGTATCTAGGGGTAAAACCTGAAAACCCCACTTTGATCTAGACTTGAATGGGAAATGGTGCATGAAAATGGACCTTGCTACACTTCTGTTTTGACACTCACATGGGATATGTTTGGTTATTCACAAGCTTTTATGAATCATTATAAAGGATTTATTGGTAAATGTAATTATTGTTGAAAAAATAATATGTTTATACATGATGTTTTAAGGCATAAAAAAATATTATAGATAAAATATTCATAAATGAAATAACTTTCTCAATATGAATTTATTCTTTTAGAAAATGGGAGGAAATAGGAGGAACTGTGCAAATGGTGACCACAATGGACCATGCATTGAGGACCCTCCGATGGAATCCTGAATGGAAAATTTCATGGGAATGATGAACAAATCGAATCATGTTATAGGAAATAACTTGAATCAAAATGAGAGACTAATTTCACAATGAGGGGAACAAAATTTTTTAAGTAATTTATGTGTCAATGACCACCACCATTCAGTGGATCTACCGACCCATTGATTGTTGAACAGTGGATCATCTCTATCGAGAAGATCTTTTTTGTTCTCCACTGTTCAAAATAAGAGAAGGTCACCCTGGATATTTACCTCTTAGAGGGAGAAGCTGATCAGTGGTGGGAACTGATTAAGAACATGAGAACATAAGTGGAGGTTGAAGATATAGAGTTGAAATAGTTCATAGGTATCTTTTTCAAAAAGCATGTCCTCATTTGATGGGCACAAAAATGGAGACAGTGTTTGACGAGCTAAAGTAGAAGGAGAATGAATCTATTGGAAGCTACGAGATAAACATCACAAGGATTTATAGTAACACATCATCTTTTTTCATCAATCCTAATATGAATGTTGATAGATTATTTGGTGTATAAAGACCTCATCTGTGGATGAAACTAGCCAACTGAGACTATGATAGCTATGAAGAGATCATGAAAAGTGTTATGAAAGTCAAACTGGAGTTTTGTGAGACACAATAGTATCATAATTTTAATGACAAGAAGAGATAAATGGATCCAAGATTAGGGAGGATATTTGATCATGGAACAGGAGGCAAGAAATTTCAACTTTCCACATGTAATAAAACTGGGAAGAAGAATTTACTGAAATGCCTTCTTGGGATCAGGAAGTGATACAAGTATAGTAGAGATGTCCATATCATGTAGAATTGTATTTGTGAGGTGAAGCCCAAACTTCCCATCCCTAATGACATGGGGAAGATGGTGCATGCCTTACTTGAAGTCTAGTGATTCATGTACAGATAGATTGGGAACTTTTACAATCATTGTCCACACCCAAGGAAAGTGTAGGGGAATCACGATTAGCCTCAACCAAGTCCAAGGGAAAAGGTTGTACTTTTTCTATCATGAAAGTTAAATTTGAAGCGCTAAATAATGTGGTGGTAGGTACTATTTTTGTTCACTCAAATATATAAAATACTTTGTTTGATTCTTGTTCTATGAATTCCTTTATTTCCTCCATGTATGCATTGAACGTAAAATCAACCCATGAATTCTAAATATAGAGTTATCAGTGAAGATTACTAGTGGGATTATCCAAGCATAAATAGTGTTTAAAAACTGTATAATTTACTTTAGTGGGAAAAATAAAAACAAAAATATAGTACTCATTCCCATGTTGGAATTTGACATTATATTAGGGATGAACTAGCTATCAAGTTACAATTCTAAGATCAAAATCAGAAGCAAGTAAGTTTATGTAGTCTTCAATGGATGAAAAACATATATCTTCCAAGGAGAGATATCTCAATCTGATCATTGTCTCGAAGAACCTCCTATATCCTTCTATATGGATTTGATCGATGAAGAAGAATAAACACATGATATTATAAGGACATAAAATTTCCCCATCATCTAGGAATACATTAACGTATTTCCTAGGGATTTTACAGGACCTCCCTAAGAAATAGAGGTAGATTTCACCATTGAAATCGTACCCGGATCTCATCCAATATCAGAGACCCTATGTAGGATGGAAAATATGGAGCTAGAGTAATAAAATAAGAAACTCCAAGATATTTTGTAGAATGGTTTTCTCTGATGGAGTGCGTCTTCTTTGGGAGAACCTATTAACTTTGAAAAAAAGGATGGATATATGAAGCTATTCATTGATTAGGACGAACTAAATTGGATCACAATGAGTAAAAATACCCTTTTCCAAGAATTGATGAATTATTTGACCATCTTCATTGGGATAAATTGTTCTCCAATATTGATCTTTAATCCAGTTATCAGCAATTGAGGGTGAAGGAAAAATGATATTATAAAAACAACCTTTCCATCAAGATACTGGCATTATGATTTTGTTTTTATGCCCTTCAAACTGACTAATGCACCTTCTATTTTTATGTATTTGATTAATACAGTCTTTAAGGACAACCTTGATAAATTTTTGGTAGTTTTTATTAATTATATTCTGATATATATTCAAAAAGTCTTGAGGATCATGAGGATCATATGAGGGTTATTTTTAAAACTCAATGGAATTATAGGATTTTTGGAAAGTTCATAAAGTGTGATTTTTTGGTTAAAAAAGTATCTTCCTTAGGGTGTGTTGTAACCAATGAATGAATCATAGTTTACCCTGAAAAGAAAGAGGTTGTATATGAGTGGTGATTAGTCACTAAATGAGTCTAATATTCATTGTTAACATACATAATATTGATGTTATTTATTATTCATAGACACCATTTTAGTGTATTTTACACTTTGAACATCATTTCACATTATGATTGTAATACCTTCTTAAAATGCACTATTATGTGGTACATTTTTTAACAGCATTTGAAGTACCCAATGATTCATCTAATTTTAAGGAATATAATTATACATATTTTAATTTGATATTTATTTTAACTGGATATTAACTTCCATATGAACATTTTTCATTAAAGGATCAATGAATGATTCATAAAGGATGATGGAGATATTTGGCATTGAAAGGAAGCAATTCTGGAATAGACAGATTGGACACCAGCCCACTGATGAGAATTTGGGGCCCAACATACACACCCAATGAATCCTAAATTTCGTGGGATGCTAGAAGATATGTATAGGAAAAAATAACTCCTGAGGATTGAATGCTAATTAGGCCTCCATGGTGTCCATTTAGGCTTCCCAAGTTAGAGATAAAATTCTGGGCCAGATTCTGTGGCCCAGAAAAACATCCCACTAATATGATCATATCTCGGAATCCATAGATCCAAATGGGCCCAAATGTTACAGGAGGTTAGAAGACAGAAGGTGATCCATTTTCCTATTCTATGGCCCACTATGATTCTGCCATCTAGAAGGTCTTCCAAGCACGTCTGTTCGGTGAAGGAAAGCTGGATGCCACCTCGGGTCAAGGGTGGAAAAATCAACTCTCCTTTACTTTCCACCCACCTATGGCCTACCAAAATTAATTGAGGAGACTTGGACTATTGGATTCTCGACTCAAGGGCTCCAAAATTCCTATTTAAGGCAGTGGTGTTGGAGTATTTAAGGATCTTTGGTGCTTGGTTTCGTTGTAGTGTTATGATGCCGCTTTGTGTTTGTAATCACATTTCTTTCTCATGTAAGTTGTTTAATTCACATTAGTTTCTTAATAAAAGTTCTTCCTTTACTCTTATTATGTTCTTATACTTATCATGTTGATACCATTGGTTCAAGGTGTGAATTCATTCATGCCATAATTTGTGATATTTATCACCCAACGGAGGAGTGATCGAATTTTGTTGTTGTTTTTACTTCTTCAATTCCGCCCTCGTAAGTCTACTTCCCGCTTCCATTGAAGACATGTCATAAATTTAGAGCTAAATATTTTATGGGTTGATAAAAGGGAGTATCAAGAGGATAGATTGGATTTTATTTATCACTCCATTAATGGCTAATCACTTCTTTGAAATGATATTTTTATTTGATGATTTTAAAACCTCTTCATCCATATTGAATTTAAGGTCACACATTTCATGTGCTAATACGAAACTCTACATTGGAGTGCTCAAGAAATTGATCCTTCCAGTGTATAGGTGATTAGTGTTATGTTTTGTAGGAAGTAAACCAGTAAGTGATGATTTCATTTTATCTTCTTAAATTAATCCATCTCAATTATAAGAAATTGAAATCATTAAAAAAAGGAATTCATCCAATCCACCCTAGCAATAACCTAGGATCAACTCATTACCTTAATTTGAATTAACTTAAATCTATTAGTGATCATTTAAAACCGTCTTAAATCAACCTATGTTGGCCAAATCATATCCAAAAACAATTCATAGAATGCACGCGTCTGTAGGTACTTCTTATGTCTCTGAGGATTCGACAACCCAAACTAGACTACAAGGACCGTCCTACCTTCTTTGTTTGGGTAAATTTGAGCGGGAATCAAATTTTGGCACTGTTTCCAGGGACCAAGTAAGTACCATAGACCAAAAACCTTCTTTCCTCACCTCCATTCTTCTATTCTCACCCATGATCTCTTATCTTGCCCCTTTCTCATTTTTTTTGCGCATGTCCACCTACACCTGAGATAATTCAAATAGAATAGTTAGGGTGGAATGTCCTAGGATAGAGGAGTCAAGTGAACATAGGCGATTGTATCCATTAGATCCTAATCTTCATAATACTCCAGAATAAAAAATTTAACCAATTCTAATGGATCGTCTTCCAAGAAATCAAATTCTAAATCCTGAGGGAAATCAAATGGGCAACCAAAACCAAGAAGCTCGAATCCTAGGGAATGAAGTCGATCAAACAATGAATGACTACCTCACACCTTCCTGGACCAATGCCCCCTCATGCTTTAGACAAAATTCCCTAGGAGATGACAACTACATCTTTAAACCCCATTTACTAAACCATCATCCCACATTCCATGGAATGGAGTCCGAGATGCCCTACCTTCACATTAAAGAGTTCAATGACATCGTAGAAACCATGTGTCCCCCACATCAACTAGAATCAACTAAGATGAGGCTATTTCCTTTTTCTTTAAAGGATCGAGCTAAAACATGGATACATAATTGGAGACCATCATCTATAAACTCTTTGGACCAACTACAAAGAGAATTCTACAAAAAATACTTTCCCCACCACAAAACAATTGCACTTAAAAAGAGTATAAAATTTTTTTTGAAAAAGAGGGAGAGTCCTTCTATGAAACATGGTAGAGGTTCAAAGACACTCTAAAAATGGTTCCACACCATGGTTTTTATATTACTGAACAAGTGATAATTTTCTATGAAGGGTTGGGTCCGGGGAACAAAGAATTCATTGACATGATGTGTAATAGAACATTTAAAAACAAAGACCAAAATGATTCTTATGAGTATCTAGAAAGCCTTTCTGAAAAAAAAACATAGGGAACTTCACCTTATTCTGAAAAGACATAAAGAACTACTGGAATTCATACACATAGATAAGAAGAAATCCTTAGGGATAAACTCACAGCACTCTCAAGGAAGGTTGAAGTAATAGACCTTAGGAAAGTCCCTAAAATCAAAACTATTGACCCTGTTTGCACAATTTGTGACAAACATGACCATAAGACAGACAACTACCCGACCATTTCATCCATCAAGGATGTTCTTTTAGGAGGACCCCCATTGGAAGTAAATGCTTTGAACATTCAAAAGCATCAATACCAAAACAACTTCAATCCAAGGTATAATGACCACCCAAGATTCCGCTGGAAAGATAACCAACAACCTAACAAAACATAGGGACAAAATCCTTACCCCCATCAGAACTACCAATCCCATAACCAGTTCCAAACCCAACCTATCCAATAAAAATAGTCACTGGTCCATTATCAACAAACCATCCCACCTCCAAAATATCCCCATGGGATAAACCAATCTTCTCAAGCACCAACCCAAACTGTTCCCCAAATACTACTAGAACAACTGTGAAAAGAAATGGAGAGGATGGACTCAAAAGTATCTTCCCTAAAACAAGAACTTCGAACCATCAAAACTGGAAAGGCATCCATGCCTACTCAGGTGGTTCCATCCTCAACTTCAAGGGTAGAGTCAAGTTGTACTCAAAAAACTCATGAACAACTAATGGCTGTGACTATTTTAAGAGGTGGGAAATCAATTGAGAACCTGAAAAAGTAATTTAGAGCCCACCTGATGATTCAAACTTGGATGAAAATTCAAATGAACCAAATGATCAAACTAAAAAACATGATAACATTGTTAGAGAGACAACTCTTCAAAAAACAACCCCACAACCTACACCATTTCCTCAATGTATGAGGGGAAAAACCCAAGCCTAAACTGAGTGAAACATTGAGGGAAATATTCTCACAAGTCATGTTGAACATTCTCCTTCCCGATGCAATCCAATCCATATCTTCCTACTCAAAGTACCTTAAAGACTTGTGCACTTTTAAAAGAAAATTTTCACATAAAAACCAAGTCCTTTTGGCTGATAATGTGAGTACCACCATTAAAGGGACCATTACTCCTAAGTTGAAAGACTCGGGTTACCCTTACATCAATGTTGAACTAGGAGACAACAACATTTTAAAGCCCTTATGTGACCTAGGTGCTAGTGTCAATATCATCCCATATGCTGTGTACTGCCAGTTAGGCCTAGAAGAACTCCAACCCACATCTATCACACTTCAACTTGCTGACCGAAGCATTAGGGTTCCAAATGGGACTTTAAAGGATGTTCTAGTCAAGGTTGAAAACTTCATCTACCCTTCTGACTTCATTGTCCTTGACAACCATCCAAACATAGGAAATAAGGAACAAACCCCAATTATCCTTGGTATCCCCTTCCTTACAACAATCAAATCTATCATCCAAGTCCGAAATGGGAACATGACCATCACCTTTGGAATCATGAGTCTAGACTTGAACATCTATAATGCAAGCTCAAAAATAAGGGATGCCGAGGAAATCCATGAAGTAAACATGATAGGAAGAAATGATAATGAATCCATAGAACATAAAGGAATATTTGATGGATGTTTAAGTCAGGATGAGATTGATTTCCTGTGTTCATATGAAGGAATATTATCTCCTTGGATTGAATCGTTTTCAAATTTCTCTTATAACGAAGTCTTAGGTCCAACAATCAGTGAAACCTTTCAAGAAACCACTTTCATGGAGACCACTCCAACTTCCTTCCCTAAATCTGATCAATCCAATCTAGTAGCTAAAACTTCTACATGTGGGGAATTAATCCTATCTGAAACTCTAAAAAATGAAATTGAACTTGATCCAATGTCCCAATCTTCTGCTGAAATTACAAACCTACCTGATCTTGAATTGAAGTAACTTCTCACTCCACTCAAGTATGCTTTCCTAGGGGACAATCAAACAAATCCTATTGTCATTTCTTCTTCTCTTGAATCTAATCATGAGAGGATGCTTCTAGATGTCCTTAGGAAACATAAGAAATCCATTGGTTGGACCCTGTCTGATATTCTCGGGATTAGCCCACTTATCGGGACTCATAGGATAGTTCTAGAATCTGATTCAATGTCATGACGTCAACCTCAATGCCGTCTCAATCCTAATCTCATAGAGGTAGTAAGGAAGGAACTTCTAAAATTGATAAAAGCTGGTATCATCTATCCCATAGCTGAGAGTGAGTGGGTGAGCCCAATTCAAGTGGTTCCAAAAAAGGCTGGAATCATAGTGATATCCAATGAGGATGGATAGATTCTTCCAACAAGGATGAGTAGTGGCTGAAGAGTCTGCATCGACTATATGAAGCTAAACTCATTTACCAAGAAGGGCAATTTCCCCTTACCATTCATTGACCAAGTCCTTGAGAGAGTGGAAGTTCATGACTTCTACTATTTCTTAGACGGGTACTCAGGGTATAATCAAATTGAGGTCTCCCTAGAAGATCAAGGGAATACTACATTAACATGTCCATTCGGAACCTTTTCCTTCAAACACATGCCCTTTGGCTTATGGAATGCTCCTAAAACCTTCCAGCGGTGTGTGATGGAAATCTTCTCAGACGTGGTAGGGGATTTTCTAGAGGTCTTCATGGATGAATTCTCTATGTTTGGGGATACATTTGAGGGATATATGTAGAATGTGGATAGAGTCTTGTCAAGATGTGAAAAAAAATCTGGTCCTAAACGGGGAAAAAATCCATTTCATGGTTAAAGAGGGACTAGTTCTAGGCCACCTGGTCTCAGGTAGGGGGATTGAAGTTGATAAATCCAAGTTTGACATCATTTGTCACCTCCCATCACCCAAAACTATCAAGGAAGTGAGGTCTTTCTTAGGACATGCTAGTTTCTATAGAGTATTCATCAAGGAATCTAGTTCAATCTCTTGTCCCCTTTGTGCTCTTATAGTAAAAGATGCTCCATTTATTTGGACAGAAAGTTGTGAGGGTTCATTCTCAACCCTCAAATCCTCTCTCACCTCTCCTCCCATTATGAAATCTCCAAATTTGAACCTTCCTTTCAAACTTATGTGAGATTCTAGTGACTTTGTAGTAGGAGCTGTGTTAGGACAACGTTGTGATAAAAATCATTATGTCATTGCTTATTCAAGAAAATCCTTAAATAATGCCCAAATCAACTACACCACCACTGAAAAGGAGTTACTTTCTCATGTGTTTTCCTTAGATAAGTTTAGGTCCTACCTCTTAGGATCCCCCATCATTGTGTTCACTGACCATTCTGCACTAAAATACCTCTTCCAAAAACAATATGCTAAGGTTATACTGATTAGGTGGGTCCTTCTCTTACAAGAATTTGACCTCACAATCAAGGATAAAAAGGGTGTTGAAAATTTTGTAGCTGATCACCTCTCTAGGATGGAATTCAAATACAACTCAAATCACCTTTCTGTGTCTGATTCATTTCCTGATGAACACCTATACTCTTTGAGTGACTACCCTTGGTATGCCGAAATAGCCAATTTCTTAGTTACAGGAGTCATTCCAAAATTCTTAGGGACTCAAGCTCGAAGGAAATTTATTTCTGATGTTATACACTGTGTTTGATTATCCATACCTCTATAAGTTCTGCCCTGAACAAGTCATTAGGAGGTGTGTTCCAGAATCTGAACAAGAGTCCCTCCTCAAATTCTGTCATAGTGAGGCATGTGGAGATCACTTTTCCTCTAAGTAAACATCTTCTAAGAGTCTTCAATGTGGTCTCTTCTGGCCCACCCTCTCAAGGGACTCCTACACATTTTTTCAAAGCTGTCCTAGGTGTCAACAAGTAGGGTCCATCCCAAAAAGGAATCAAATGCCACTCACTCCCATCTTAGGGGTTGAAATATTTGACTGTTGGGGAATTGATTTCATGGGCCCCTTCCCAAACTCTAGGGGATAACTCTACATACTCTTAGCTGTTGATTATGTCTCAAAATCGGTTGAGGCTATTCCTAGTAAGTAAGGTGATCATCAAGTTGTGATTCGATTTATGAAAGAGAACATATTTTCTCGATTTAGAATTCCTAGGGCTATAATCAGTGATCAAGGAACCCATTTCTGCAACCACCCATTACCTTCACTCATGTCTAAGTATGGTATTTATTATAATGTGTCCACTTCATACCATCCTCAAACTAATGGTCAAGCTGAGTTAGCGAATAGGGAGATTATGGAAATTCCTGAAAAAACTGTCAATTCCTATAGGAAAGATTGGTTCGAGAAACTCTTGGATGCTCTTTGGGCATATCATACAACATTCAAAACCATCCTAGGAATGTCACCATATAGGTTGGTTTATGGAAAAGCATTCTATTTAACTATTGAAATTGAGCATAAGGCATTTTGGGAAATCAAAAAAATTGATTTCGACATTTCTTTAGCCAAAGGAAAGAGAAAATTAGATCTTAATGAACTTGAGGAACTTAGGATGGAGGATTATGAAAATTAAAGGATAAATTAATCTAGAGTTCAAGCCTACCAATCTAGTAATATCAAAATCAAACATTTTTAACCCGGAAAATTTGTTCTCTTGTATAGTTAAAAACTTCATTTACACCCGGGAAACTTATGGTCTAGATGGTCAGGTCCATACATAATCCACAAGGTGTACCCCCATGGGGATGTGGAAATTAAAGATCCCAGTAATGGTCAAACCTTTAAAGTTAATGTTCATAGAGTCAAACCATTCATTGAACCATTCCCAAAACATGATGTTGATGAAGAATTTTGTGAACCCACCTTAGATGACGAAAATAATAAATCAATTAGGGGTCCACATCGAGCTAATTACATTAAACAAAGTGCTACATGGGAGGAAACCCAGGTTTTTCAAGTTTCCTATCATTTTTTTGTTTTAATAAAATTTATATTTTAAATAGTATTAATTAATCATTTTGATATTTAATAAAAAAAATAGACTATTGACCTATTCTTCTTTTATGAGTATGGATGGTTATGAAAGGGGAGCATCATATTCATCCGTGTCATGCAGTGTGATCCCTGAGTAATACCTTACATATAAATATAAAAGAAGACAATGCATCATTAGTTTGATTTAAAAAAAACAAAAAAAAAAACAAAAAGAAATAGAGAAAACCATAAAAATGATGATACTTGAAATTAAATAAGTCTTTGTGTTGTTTTTTTGTCTGGTTTGTTCTTCTTTGTATGGTTCAAGGACTATTTTGGGTGATACATGTTCAATCAAGGAGGTTCCTACATCCCCTAAGAGATCAAAGGACTAATTTGGAGCAACAAGAATTTCAACTTAAACCACAAGGTGACTTCATCCCACGATCCTAATTTTCAATTTCATTTTTGAACATCCATTATCTGCCTCTACTCCTTCTAAATGTTCATTTCTTCAAACACTGGGGACAATGTTGTTTTATGTTGGGGGGGGAGATGAAATAAAAAAAATTCTTCTGTGAAAAAAAATTGATTTGAAAAAAAAATTTGTAAATGGAAGGAAAAAATCCTTTAATGTTGAACATGGTAATAAACATTGCACACATTGAAATTGAATATAAAATAATTTAGCATGCCCTGATTCTGATTTTAATCCTTGTATAATTTCATGAGCATAGATTTTTGAATGTGTGGCGGTCCAATGTGATATTTCATCGTTTATATTTTCATCCAAATAAAAAAAAAGATCACAATGCACGTCCTTTGGATATTGGGGTATTAGTTTGAGTTAATGGGGTCCCCCAAATAAATAGCATAGGATTGGAGATCATTTTAGTTTAACATGAGTATTAAAAAAATTGCGCGTAGAGAAATGAAATGACCTAATGCATGGCTTTCGGCACTTGGGGATCATGACTCCATAGTTTTCGGGCCCAGAGTTAGTAATTTTATCTCTATTTTTGGTAATTTGAATTTGTTTTTGAATGAGTCAACTTGAGATGATGCTCGAGTATGTGGGCTTCACTTGATTCCCTATGGTCTTTGATCTTGGGAGTCATCGGCAAAGTCTCGCTACAAGGGTTGACTCTTTTGAGTGATATTTCATTTACAATGGAAAAATTGAAAAAACAAAAAAAAAACAAAAAAAATATATAATACAAAAATATTTAATACTCATCTTAATATTGAAAATTGATTCCACCAAGTGCTTCCGTAATTTCCCCCTTGAATAAAGATGAACCCCCATATCTATTGTGATACACAACACATCCTCATACTTAATTGAAATTGGATGAAATATGGTAATGAATTTGAGCAAAGGAATGGGATTGGGATTGGGATCTTCTTATGAAACTATCTTTTATTAAAATATTTTTTGGGTTTCATGATTTTTTGGTATAAGGATTTCTGGTGATCATTGTGTATTAAAATGTTTTTGGAAAAGGTAATTCGAATTTCATTTTGTTGAGATATATTTTTCTCGGGACTAGCCAAACTGAAGTTGGGGGTGTGATTAGACACTAAATGAGGCTAATATTCATTGTTAATATACATAATATTCATGTTATCTATTTTTCATAAACACCATTTTAGTGCATTTTACACTTTGAACATCATTTCACAATATGATTGTAATACCTTCTTAAAATGCACTATTATGTGGTACATTTTTTAACATCATTTGATGTACCCAATGATTCATCTAATTCTAAGAAATCTAATTATACATATTTTAATTTTATATTTTTTTTAACTGGATATTAACTTCAATATGAACATTTTTCATTAAAGGTTCAATTAAATATTCATAAAGGATGATGGAGATATTTTACAATGAAAGGAAGCGATTCTGAAGAAGACAGATTGGACACCAGCCCACTGATGAGAATGTGGGGCCCAACATACAGCCCCAATGAATCCCAAATTTCGTGGTATTATGTAAGACATGTATAGGAACAAATCACTCTTCAGGATCAAATGCTAATTCGGCATCCATATTGTCCATTTAGGCGGCCCATGTTAGAGATAAAATTCTGGTCCAGATTCTATGCCCAGAAAAGCATCCCACTAATATGATCATATCTCGGCATCCACAACTCCAAATGGGCCCAACCATTACATGCTGTTAGAAGACATCCGGGGATCCATTTTCTTTTTCTATGGCCCACTCTGATTCGTACATCTAAAAGTTCTTCCAAGCGTGTCTTTTCGGTAAAGCACCTTGGGTCAAGGGTGGAAAAATAAACTCTCCCTTACTTTCCACCCACCTATGGCCGACCACAATTAATTGAGGAGACCTTTAATGTTGGAGGCTCTAACCAAGGGCTAAAAAATTCCTATTAAAGACAGTGGTGTTGGAGTATTTAAGGATCTTTGGTGCTTGGTTTCATTGTGGTGTTATGTTGCCGCTTTGTGTTTGTAATCACATTTCTTTCTCATGTAAGTTGTTTAATTCACCTTAGTTTTTTAATAAAAGTTCTTACTTTACTCTTATTCTGTTCTTATACTTATCATGTTGATACCATTGGTTCAAGGTGTTAATTTATTCTCACCATACATTGTGATATTTATCACCCAATGGAGGAGTGATCGATTTTTATTGTTGTTTTTACTTCTTCAATTCCTCCCTCATAAGTCTACTTCCCGCTTCCGTTGAAGACATGTCATCAATGGAGGGATAACTATTTTATGGGTTGATAAAAGGGAGTATCAAGGGGATGGATTGGATGTTATTTATCACTCCATTAATGTCTAATCACTTCTTTGAAATGTGATTTTTATTTGATGATGTTAAAACCTCTTCATCTTTATTGAATTTAAGGTCACACATTTCAAGTGCTAATACGAACCTCTACCTTGGAGTGCTCAAAACATTGATCCTTCAAGTGTATAGGTAATTAGTATTAGGTTTTGTAGTAATTAAACCAGTAAGTGATGATTTCATTTGATCTTCTTAAATGAATCCATCTCAATTATAAGAAATTGAAATCATTAAAAAAGGAATTCATCCAATCCACCCTAAGCGATAACATAGGATCAACTCATTACCTTAATTTGAATTATCTTAAATCTGTTAGTGATCATTTAAAATCATCCTAAATCAACCTAATTTGGCCACTTCATATCAAAAAAACATCCATAGAATGTACGTGTCTGTAGGTACTTCTTAGGTCTCTCAGGATTCGACAACCCAAACAATACTATAAGGACCGTCCTACCTTCTTAATTTGTGTAAATTTGTGCGTGAATAAAGCGGACTCATACTACAACAATAACTGAGATTAATATATTCCTTAGATTAGAAATATATTATAGGAAGATTGAGAGAAAATTTTCTCAACATTCTAATCCTCAAACCAAGTCAACTCGAAATGGGGTTAAGTTCATCTGGATAATGGTGTGTGAGGAATGTTTCCAAGAGTCAATGAAGAGATAGGTTACTGAACCTATATTAACTCTACCCTAATTCGGAGAAGGATTCACTATATTTACTGATGCATATATGAAAGGTCTTGGGTGCGTCCTCATGAAAATTGGAAAAGTGATTTCTTATGCATCTCGATAGTTGAAGACTCATGAGCAGAACTATCATATGGGTGATCTGTAGTTGGTTGTGGTTTTTTTTCTCTAAAAATATGGAGGCACTATCTTTATGGGGGATAAGGGCGATAAACAGACTATCTATTTTTGAAGTATATTTTCTCACAAAAGGAATTGGACGTGATACAAAGGAGATGGTTGGAACTTCATAAATACTATGATTATTCAATTCAATATCATCCCAATATGGAGGTCCTCTCCATGTCATGGACTATCAATGTGAAGGTATTCCACATGCCATTTTTGGCTCGAAACATAAGTCATCCCCAAAACATCATTGACCAATTTTAAGTCCACCCTTTCTTCATCGTCATCTAGCACAGAGGCCCTCCCCATACTACAGCCAACAAGAGTTCTGGTCTTCCCCCCTCTAGAAACAACCAATCAGGAGGCCATCCTCACCTCATTAATGATTAATATGAATCCCTACTCATGTGATCACTACCAAATAGTATAGATTTCATTCTAGTGATACTAGTATCCAACATAGAGGTCCTCCACATGTTCTCACCAGCTCAAATGGAGGTCCTCCCTTCTCTATCCCCCACCACTGTGGAGGTCCTTCCCAAATTTCAAGTAGTTAATATGGAGGTCCTCCCCATATCCCATTTGATAAATTCCCAAGTGCTTCTCACACCTAAGATGATCAAAGAGGAGGTCCTTCCTACTTCTATGAAAATAAGTATAGAGGTCATCCTCATATCCCAAAAAATAAAACTAGAGTCCATCCCTACACAATCAACCAATAGAACGAAGGTCCTACTTGTAATGAAAATGTTCCATGTCCTGAAGAACCATCCTGGGGAATAAGGTAGCATCATCCCCACCATAGGAATAACTCTAGGAGGCCCCAAGTTATCGTGAATCCCATTCGATTCTATGATTCTAAAATAGAATGGGACTCAATGATGGTTCCTTCCCCCTACCTTCAATATCAGAGACTGGGGCGGGAGCCCGTTGTGTGAGTTTCATCATCCTAGAAGGTGAGACGCACCATATCCCTGAATCAATCCAATGTTACATGTAGGTGAAGTATGATTTGGATCCATTTAAGGGACTCACTATAGATTCCTCCCTCCCACCTCTATTTTCAATATCAATCTCAACCTGAGATCAAAAAGCATTATTATGGGGAAGGATAGTCAATGGGAACTCACTAGATCAGTCACAAATAGCCCCTTCAATTGCACATGAAGCTATTTTTATTACCCCATACTATGTGGAAATTTTGATTCAATTGGAACCACCTCTGAGAGATGACCTAGTAATAGGATGAAAGTTATCCCGAAAGACATTTTTTCATAATCCATTCCCCTAACAGAAATGTCCACATCATATGGATTTCCAGTTCCTGGTTCAACCCTGATCGAAGCATGAGGCAATGAGGAGTCGGAACCCACTTCCCAACAGATAACCCTGTGGGCCACTCTCATTATGTATTATTTTTTCAAGATGTTATGCATGATCACTATTCCTAACATTGAAATTCTGGAGTACCTTACTCAGGACATTGTTTGGTGCTTCCAAAAAACCATTTGGGAGACACATTTCCACCTCCACAAACAAGTATTAGTCTATCTAAAGATTGAGGATCATTTTAACGACATTAGACAGTAGTGTTGGATGTAAAATTTGGAGGCACTCCCAGTTTCCCAGTATCCCACACTACCTTTCTACAAATTTACCCTTTAGTAATGATTCATTTATATTTTTACAATACTCTGTAGAATTATTGAGGAAGTGTCCTTGCACGTGTAGATCTATGCATGGGAGCAGTATGTTACCTTCAATCCAGTACCATTCTGTGGTAACCCGATTTACCGGCTGACATTGAAGATATGCCTCTGAGTGAATTCACGGTGAAAATGTCCAAGCATGAAATACTCAAGGAGATGATCAATGAAGTAGGTTATGAGGGAGAGGACCTACCTCTCCGAGAAATGAAACATCATGTAGAAACACATATAGGTATCCTCACTCACTATCAAAGGTAGGTACGTGGCCTTAGAGATACCTTAGTCACATTTCCTATTGATAATAAAGCCAAAAAGGTTAGTGATTAGATCAGGTCTTCTATGCCATCTAACCCAACTCATGTTGCACAAGAGGTAGAGGTCTACCTCTCTATAGTGACCTTACTTTAATAGCTAGTACATTAATGGATTCTCATTGATGAAATACTTTTTTAGAACATCACAGAATGACCTCCAGATAACAGTGATCCTGGATAAAATCATATCCCTCCTTTACTAGGGAATCATGGGCATCCAAAAGTCCTCCTCAGCTAGCTTCCCCTGATTAATCAAGATAATCTCATGCACCCGATAGTGTATATCTGGGAGTCTATGTTAAATGACCATGATAGTTGTCACTGAATTATCCCAAGAATTTTGATAACCCTCATTAGGATTCAGATCAAGAGGTTCCATAGTTCATTCCAAGAGACACTCCCCTAAACAATCCATGAGTCACCAAACCTTCCAATCATATTGATTATACCATCAATGCTCTAGTGGTTTGGGATTCTAATATAGATTGTAACCCCATTAGGGAGACTTAATAGCTGCTATCACTACTCAACTCTAAGCCTTGGAAACATGACAGGTGGTGGCCCCATCTATAAAAAATCTATATCTAGATGGAGAGAAAAACATGTGGGAACCCCTCCCCCTTTGGATTTTAGGAATCCGACCATCTCCCCCTTCAATTTGATGTGAGACCCACTACAACATATTGATCACATAATATTAATGTGTGGGCCCATGTTGGGAACCCCAAAGCAGTAGGAGACCTCAATGCACCGATGTTTTGAGTAGACATTTGAAGGGCCTACATTCATTTGGTAAGATCGACCACTCATTGGGTCTATCACTGGTTGGGAAGATATTAATAGGTATTTCTTATACCAGTTCAGACCCACAACTTGCAAAAAAGTATCGATAACCTCATAATGTGAAAGAAATTGCTAGATGAGTGAGTCACATACTTTTTCACCAGGTGGAAAGGCCTCACGTAATGACTTAACATGCCACTGACTCAAGTGCATCTATTGAAAATGTGTGTTGAGATTGTTAATACCAAAGTGGTTCCCTCTCTCATGACTAAAAATTCCCCAGGTTGTTTTTTGGATTTTTTTTCTAAAAATGTTTTGCACCTAGAGGAAGTCTTATAGAGTGTTAAAGAAGGAACTCCCATAGCCTCCTCTATCTCCTACAAGAAGATAAGTGAGGATGGGACTAATTTCATCACACATATAGAGGACCCCATTCTACTAGAGTTGTTACCAGCATAGGAACACCCATATAAACACTAAGGTCAATAGCCTAAAATCCAGGTATAGGCTCAGCATCGCACAACATAGAATTGGCAGAAACTACCATGAAATGCATTATTGCTACCCAGGCATGATAATTAGGATATATCCCGTGAAAGGATCAGCCCGTCATCTGGTTCAGGCTTGTATAATTCACTTATCAGATAAGAGAAACCAAACAAATTCATTTAATGAGGATTAGGTTATCAATAATTTCAATAGTTCCTTAGATTAGAGGATTCTGAATCATCTGAAATTCACGAAACACCAAGAGGATGATCTCAATGATCACACCAACTACTTCCCTTATTATAGAATCCTTGGACATACCATCAAGAAGTGCTATGTGTTTAGGGAATGGTTCCTGGACTTGGTTTATGAAAATGTAGTCAGACTGGCCCCTACTGTGACACTAGTGGAATGCATTTAAAAAATTATTGACATCGACAACAAAGGTGAATTACAACATGTATCTAGCCAAAATTCTAATAATTATGATGATTGGTTAGCCTATAAATAGTTCCTTCACACACATGAATTTATCTGTTCCCACTTGAATCATCCCAATCCTCCTAATGTATCCACACCTCCTCCAGCTACTGCTTCTACATCCTGATCATTTTCTTTTACCTATCAGAAGAGAAAACATTGACGGTGAAAGGGAAAACAAATTTGTCTTCTATTTCTGAATCCATCTCACACCATTGATATGTTGATGCCTCTAGAGAAGGTACTCACCCACAAAATCCATCCAACATTGGAATATTCATCGAATTATGGGAGTGAATATTCATCCAAAAATGATGTCATGATGGTGGATCCTTATATGATTCACAATGATGGTGGATCCTTATATGATTGTGTTTCTTGACAACATAGGTTGATAGATTTAACTACAGAGTTCCAGCTGATATTTTACATGTTAAGATGACAAATATCAAAGATAATTGAAGGGATTATCTAAAAGTGGTATAAAAAAATCCCTATACAAAGTGGTTCCATTTCCCTATGCCTGTCATATATTTTGGGTCCAAAATATGGAGGATGAATCTATCTTTTTTAAATATATACATCGAGTTATGCCTCAATAAAATATAGAAAATGAATGGAATTCCCAATGTTTTTTTATTTCGTGAAGGTTTGGTGCTTCAAAAATGTTCAATTTTTTAATATGTTTTGTCGATTTGTGAAATATGGATGATCTCAAAGTAAATTTGGTAATTTACATGATTAACATATGTTTTTGGAATGGGGAATTCCCTAAAATATTTTGTAAAGCTACTGAGTCTCATAAAAAAGAATGAGTATCTTTATGAAATGTTCTCGTAGAGGATGGAATCCTTGAGAAACATAAGAAACATAAATAATTATGCATCTACCCCCTCATTCGAGTGATATAACACCATAAAATATCAAAAGTATCCAAATTCATAAAGGTGAATCATGAAATATTATTTATCCATAATGGTTTAAACAATATTACCTATTTCATAAAGAAAGGAAGTTCCAAAAAGTATGTGTAAGCTTCCAAAAATTTATAAGCATTGAAAAATATAGAGCATATTAAAATAATTGGTATTCATTATTTTTTGGGTTTTATGAAAGCAAGATACTTTTTAAAAAATTGTAATGTTCCACAAAAGTTGGAAACATTTTTGTGTCAAAATTATATATTACTGTAATGGCCTGGACCTCTCCGGTCCATTTCTTTGTAAAAAATTTGATTTGGTCAAACACGACACGTGTTGTAATAATAATTTTTTTAATAATAATTGATAATGGTGGCGTGAAAATATTTGGTGTTAATTAGATAAAATGGTTTTAATTTAATCATTATAAAATATAAGAAATAAAATTGAATATATTTAATAAAATGATGGGAGGCGCATGGAATACATTATAAAAGAATAAATTACAATAAATGAGGCTCATGTAAAAACTATAAAGGAATGAAATGCATGGAGTGCATGGGTGTGACCTTGTACAGGAGGCGTTGTGCGGTTCTCCACAATTAAAGTTGGAATTGTGTTAATAACATTAAAAGGGTATTATTATATAATAATTTGTTATAATAATAATAACATGAAGAGGCACGTGAATGGGTTTCCCAACCATGCGTGAATATAATGTTATGGGATATATGGAGTAATTATATGAAAATAATGGGCGTCAATAATAATAATAATTATTAATGTTAATGATGGGGACCCGTTGATGAAATTGAAAGAAGATTTATTACTATTGAATTAAATAATAATGATAAAGGTGACAGAAATATGTGTGTGATTGGTAAATTAAATTAAATGGGTTTAATTTTTGGTTAGTAAATTAAATTATTTGAATTTAATTAAATGGAATGGTTTTAACTTAATAACCATGGTAAACTAATTTAATGGGATTAAATTAGTACATTAATTATGGGTGTTATTATTATTAATTTTATTAAATAATAAAGTTGAAGTGAGAATGGAGTTTGGGGCGTTCCACATGGAGTAAAAGAAATGGGAGGCACCACTTTTGGTGGTGGGAGAGAATCATGAAAGAAAAAAAATAGATTGGAGAGAGAAACGAAAAATAATAATAAGAGAAATAAAATTAAAAGACAAATAAATGAAAAAGGAGGAATTGGTGCTTAATTATAGCGCCCATGAAGACTCCAAAACGTGATTGCTTTTGGAGTTATGAAAAATAAATAAATAATTGAATAATAATAATAATAAAATATTGTTATTATTAATTTTGTTGATAAAACACTTTTTTGTCCGTAACTTCTTCGTGCGACCTCGGTTTCACGAACCGTCAGTGGCAGTGTGACCCTGACTACGAGACGAAAATTATGAGTCCAATATTGGATGTCTTTTTCGGGTTTTTGGATTGGGTACCCGAAACTCTCATGAATTAATAGATTTAATATTGTTATTATTACAGGATCTTGTATCCAACGTATCTCCCTCATACTGTATCGGATTGACGATCCGTCAGCGACAGCGTAACCCTGAAATTATGACGGTCATTTTAAGACCAGTGATGGATACCTTTTTATGAGTTATATCTCGGGACAACGAAACACCACATATTGATAGAATTATCATTATTATTAAAACGCGTGGAAACCGCGTGACGTGTCGTGTGTTGACCAGTCAAAACGCGTAACGGGTGTACGGTCACACCGTGTATTCATCAATACACGTTGCATACTGTTTTACCTATTCGTTGCCTATATAAGAAAGGGTCGTGGATTATTTCCAGACCAATCGCTTCTTCTTCGCACGACGACACTCTTGGATGATCAAGAAGTATTCCTCCTCTAACTTCTTTGTCCGAGCTCCGAATTATGATCCGTCAGCGGCCACAGGATCGTAGAGATGAGACGAAGCTTCTAAGCCCGGACTTGTCACCTTTCCTTCCGGCCTTCCTTCTCTAGCTTCCATCCTAGGAGGCGTTTTTCAGGTTTGGAGATGGCGGAGGACACCGAAGGACGTCGTCGGAAGCGACGTGATCGAGACCTTTTGAGGTAGGGGTTTACCTTCGTCTCTCTTTTTGGTGCAACATGCGGGGTGGGATATTTTTCTTTTGTTCCATGGGATGCAGTTGACCTTTAAATAAAGATAATAACTGGATAAATAAGGGTTTGGGGTTTTGTGCTGTTTCTATTGCCTTCCAATTTCTTTATCTTCTGATTGTGATTTTGGATTGAAAGGCCTTTGCCTACTGAAAATCAAGGTCGTTGGTGGCCTTTGCGTTCACAATTGATATCTGAATTGTTTGTGGTTGGTTTTGTTAAAACATGGAAAATGGATAAGCACGTAAAGACTGGCTGATTAAATGAGAATGAAAACCTTGTGTGATCACCCCGGTTGAACAAAGTTGGAATAATGAACATGTTGGTGGTTTGGTTGTTTTGTGGAAAATGCCTTTATTTATGAAAAGTGTTTTGATTATGAAATGTGTTTTGAAGTAAAAGGTGTTTTCAAATGTGAAAATTTTTTGTGTGTGGAAAGGGTTTTATGTGTGGAACTTTGAAATAAATGAATGATGGAATGTTGTATGGTTGTGATAATCTTTTGTAAATGAAATGGCATGTGGTTGCTTGCGTTTTACCTAACCTTGGTTGTGGATGGCAGGGATATGTTTGTGAAAGGTTTTGTCTGGATGATAGTTGCCCAGTAGTAATAATTTGTTAAACCATTGCATGAAACATGAAAACCTAAATGGGGTTGGGGGATGATTGTTTGGTTGTTGATGCATGCTTCGTGGTAGCAGTGCCGAGGCACATGCTTAGTTTCTCTTTTTAAGAAGCCATAGGTTGGGATGTGTGTTTGGTATATGTATATATATAATTGTATCTTTGTGTTTTGTCGCACCACACCCATGTCAAGCACCTAGTGCTGAACACTCCCAGTTTATGGGAGAGGGTGTTCCCCCTTAGTTACTACCTCCTTCCTGCTCCTTCTTCCATAGGCTATGATGGCTTGAGGTGACCTTACACCCAAGACTCTTCAGGTAGGTCTCGGAGGCTATGATGGATTGAGGCGACCTTTAGCCCAAGACTCTTCGGGCAGGCTTACCGTTCCCAAGAACCTTCGGGATGAGGCCCAGGTGTCTGCGGGCGGGTTAGTGGTTGTGGCCCAGGTGTGTGCGGGCGAGATGTGTGGTTGTGAGGCCCAGGTGTGTGCGGGCGAGATGCGTGGTTTGGCCCAGGTGTGTGTGGGCGGGAAGAGTGTGGTAGCATCAGGATGTTTGCCGTTAGGAAGAGCGGCATATAATTAAGTGGGAAATGGTGCGGGTTACCCAATACTTTTGTTATATATATATACTAAACTTGTTTGTGTTACTTGGTGAGTGTGGCCAGTGAGGCTGGGTGGATAGTTTTTCCTTGTTAGTTTCTGGTTCTTCTGTTTTCTCACGGGACCTTAGGGTGTCTCCCCACTTGTGCACGAGAGCTTTAGGTTCTCTACTGAGTATACTTGTATGCTCACCCTACATTGTTTCAGGTTTTCAGGAGGACTACCTGGGCAGTGCGGGACCTTACTAGTCAGGTAGTGGGAGTTGTGCAGTTGCTATTTTCTTGTTTTCCTTTTGGTACTGTACTCACTTGCACTTTTGAGCTTCCTTGTACCTGTACCTTGTTATAAAAATTGTTTAAACATGCATGTGGGATTGTTTTGGGTTTATTTATGTACACTTGTCCTTTTCCCTTTTTGGTGGTTGACTTGTCCTATTTCCCGATCCAAAATAATAAAAAGGGTAATGCCTCCCATATTTGTGAGAACTCATACCCTTGGTGCTAGTCGCCAACCCGGGGCCTACTGGAGGCGGGACTCGGGGGTCATTATCTTCCTTTCACCATTGCCAGCTCAGGAGGGGCATCTTTGGTGGGAGGGGGTCGTGACAGAATGGTATCCGAGGTGATGGTTGAGAGATAGGATGGAGTCTAGAGTTAGGCACAGTGAAGATTGCTTGGGATGGTAGGGAAATAGTGTTCGTTAATCTTGGTGCGTGACATAGGCCAGGGAAGACCGGCTAGGACACGGGATTTTAGGGCCCCCCGTGATCCGATGCAAGGACTCTGAGCCTACCGAACGACCAAGTGAGACTATATTGATTGCAGGGTAGAGACCCTCGGGAAGGTACATGCATCATCATGTTTGTGTTTTACTTGATTTTGGTGTTCTGGGAAATAAATTGATATAAAATGATAATTAAAACTTTGAGTTTTTCATTACTACTTGGGCTTAGGCGTTCCCTGTTTACCAAACAACTATGGCACCTGGACGTCAACAGAACGGCAGAGGAGTGGGACACAGACAGTTTCATGCAATAGAAGTGGCAACCCTAGCAAGGCAAGAGATCAAGAGATATGTTTCCGGTTTTACTTAAATTCTCTCATTTATGTTTTGTTTAAATTCAAGGTCATCACACTCCTTTGTTGAAACTCATTCTCGCCCATGCTTTGGGCCTGGAACTTTTTTTTCATGAATTTATAATGCTAAGTTGTTTCCCTCTTTCATTTAAATGTGTGTGAAGAGTCATAACATGTGGGGGGAGGAGGACCTAATCCCTAATCAAGACGCATTAATGTGGATGCGATTAAACCCATGCAGGAGAGTCAGTGCTGCCAAAAGTGGATAATATCTCGACATGGGAGAAGGAATTCCTCAAGCCATGTGTTCGGGAAATTTTTTTATGTTTTGTATGGTGTTGGGGGGTAGTGTAAGTTGGAAAATCCTAATATATGGAAGTGGGAAGGCTTAGTCCTTAACCGAGAGGCATTAATGCGGATGCGATTAAACCCGTGCAGGCGAGTCAGTGCCGCCTAAAGCGGATAATATCTCGACATAGGAGAGGGAATTCTTAACTCACATAATTAGGGTTGTAGGTTGTTTCTTGTTATGACAAGAGGCCTGAGAGGTATCTTGAGGGGTGGTTGTTCGGACCTTTCCCCCTTTTATGGGTTGGTTTTAATTCTCGAGGACGAGAATGTTTTGAGAGGTATCTGGTGTAATGGACTGGACCTCTCTGGTCCATTTCTTTGTAAAAAATTTGATGTGGTCAAACACGACACGTGTTGTAATAATAATTTTTTTTAATAATAATTGATAATGGTGGCGTGAAAATATTTGGTGTTAATTAGATAAAATGGTTTTAATTTAATCATTGTAAAATATAAGAAATAAAATCGAATATATTTAATAAAATGATGGGAGGCGCATGGAATAAGTTATAAAGGAATAAATTACAATAAATGAGGCTCATGTAATAAATTATAAAGTAATGAAATGCATGGGGTGCATGGGTGTGACCTTGTACAGGAGGCGTTGTGCGGTTCTCCACAATTAAAGTTGGAATTGTGTTAATAACATTAAAAGGGGATTATTATATAATAAGTTGTTATAATAATAATAACATGAAGAGGCACGTGAATGGGGTTCCCAACCATGCGTGAATATAATGTTATGGGATATATGGAGTAATTATATGAAAATAATGGGCGTCAATAATAATAATAATTATTAATGTTACTGATGGGGACCCGTTGATGAAATTGAAAGAGGATTTATTACTATTGAATTAAATAATAACGATAAAGGTGACATAAATATGTGTGTGATTGGTAAATTAAATTAAATGGGTTTAATTTTTGGTTAGTAAATTAAATTATTTGAATTTAATTAAATGGAATGGTTTTAACTTAATAACCATGGTAAACTAATTTAATGGGATTAAATTAGTACATTATTTATGGGTGTTATTGTTATTAATTTTATTAAATAATAAAGTTGAAGTGAGAATGGAGTTTGGGGCGTTCCACATGGAGTAAAAAAAATGGGAGGCGCCACTTTTGGTGGTGGGAGAGAATCATGAAAGAAGAAAAATATATTGGAGAGAGAAACAAAAAATAATAATAAGAGAAATAAAATTAAAAGACAAATAAATGAAAAACGAGGAATTGCTGCTTAATTATAGCGCCCATGAAGACTCCAAAACGTGATTGCTTTTGGAGTTTTGAAAAATAAATAAATAAATGATTAATAATAATAATAAAATATTGTTATTATTAATTTTGTTGATAAAACACTTTTTTGTTCGTAACTTCTTCGTGCGACCTCGGTTTCACGAACCGTCAGTAGCAGTGCGACCCTGACTACGAGACGAAAATTATGAGTCCAATATTGGATGTCTTTTTCGGGTTTTCGGATTGGGTACCCGAAACACACATGAATTAATAGATTTAATATTGTTATTATTACGGGATCTTGTATCCAACGTATCTCCCTCATACGGTATCGGATTGACGATCCGTCAGCGACAGCGTAACCCTGAAATTATGACGGTCATTTTAAGACAGTGATGGATACCTTTTTATGAGTTATGTCTCAGGTCAACGAAACACCACATATTGATAGAATTATCATTATTATTAAAACGCGTGGAAACCGCGTGACGTGTCGTGTGTTGACCAGTCAAAACGCGTAACGGGTGTACGGTCACACCGTGTATTCATCAATACACGCTGCATACTGTTTTACCTATTCGTTGCCTATATTAGAAAGGGTCGCGGATTATTTCCAGACCAATCGCTTCTTCTTCGCACGACGACACTCTTGGATGTTCAAGAAGTCTTCCTCCTCTAACTTCTTTGTCCGAGCTCCGAATTACGATCCGTCAGCAGCCACAGGATCGTAGCGATGAGACGAAGCTTCTAAGACCGGACTTTTCACCTTTCCTTCCGGCATTCCTTCTCCAGCTTCCATCCTAGGAGGCGTTTGTCGGGTTTCGCGAAGGCGGAGGACACCGAAGGACGTCGTTGGAAGCGACGTGATCGGGACCTTTTGAGGTAGGGGTTTACCTTCGTCTCTCTTTTTGGTGCAACATGCGGGGTGGGATATTTTTCTTTTGTTCCATGGGATGCAGTTGAACTTTAAATAAAGATAATAACCGGATAAAGAAGGGTTTGGGGTTTTGTGTTGTTTCTGTTGCCTTCCAGTTTCTTTATCTTCTGATTGTCATTTTGGATTGAAAGGCCTTTGCCTACTGAAAATCAAGGTCATTGGTGGCCTTTGCGTGAACAATTGATATCTAAATTGTTTGTGGTTGGTTTTGTTAAAACATGGAAAATGGATAAGCACGTAAAGACTGGATGATTAAATGAGAATGAAAACCTTGTGTGATCAACCCGGTTGAACAAAGTTGGAATAATGAACATGTTGGTGGTTTGGTTGTTTTGTGGAAAATGCCTTTATTTATGAAAAGTGTTTTGATTATGAAATGTGTTTTGAAGTAAAAGGTGTTTTCAAATGCGAAAATGTTTTGTGTGTGGAAAGGGTTTTATGTGTGGAACATTGAAATAAATGAATGATGGAATGTTGTATGGTTGTGATAATATTTTGTAAATGAAATGGCATGTGGTTGCTTGCGTTTTACCTCACCTTGGTTGTGGATGGCAGGGATATGTTTGTGAAAGGTTTTGTCTGGATGATAGTTGCCTAGTAGTAATAATTTGTTAAACCACTGCATGAAACATGAAAACCTAAATGGGGTTGGGGGATGATTGTTTGGTTGTTGATGCATGCTTCGTGGTAGCAGTGCCGAGGCACATGCTCAGTTTCTCTTTTTAAGAATCCATAGGTTGGGCTGTGTGTTTGGTATATGTATATATATAATTGTATCTTTGTGTTTTGTCGCACCACACCCATGTCAAGCACCTAGTTCCGAACACTCCCATTTTATGGGAGAGGGTGTTCCCCCTTAGTTACTAGCTCCTTCCTTCTCCTTATTCCATAGGCTATGATGGATTGAGGTTACCATACACCCAAGACTCTTCGGGTAGGTCTCGGAGGCTGTGATAGCTTGAGGCGACCTTTAGCCCAAGACTATTCGGGCAGGCTTACCGTTCCCAAGATCCTTCGGGATGAGGCCCAGGTGTCTGCGAGCGGGTTAGTGGTTGTGGCCCAGGTGTGTGCGGGCGAGATGCGTGGTTGTGAGGCCCAGGTGTGTGCGGGCGGGATGCGTGGTTTGGCCCAGGTGTGTGCGGGCGGGAAGAGTGTGGTAGCGTCAGGACGTTTGCCGTTAGGAAGAGAAGCATCTAATTAAGTGGGAAATGGTGCGGGGTACCCAATACTTTTGTTCTATATATATACTAAACTTGTTTGTGTTACTTGGTGAGTGTGACCAGTGAGGCTGGGTGGATAGTTTTTCCTTGTTAGTTTCTGGTTCTTATGTTTTCTCATGGGACCTTAGGGTGTCTCCCCACTTGTGCACGAGAGCTTTAGGTTCTCTACTGAGTATACTTGTATGCTCACCCTACGTTGTTTCAGGTTTTCAGGAGGACTAACAGGGCCGTGCGGGACCCTACTAGTCAGGCAGTGGGAGTTGTGCAGTTGCTGTTTTCTTGTTTTCCTTTTGGTACTGTACTCACTTGTACTTTTGAGCTTCCTTGTACTTGTACCTTGTTATAAAAATTGTTTAAACACTCATGTGGGCTTGTTTTGGGTTTATTTATGTACACTTGTTCTTTTCCCTTTTTGGTGGTTGACTTGTCCTATTTCCCGATCCAAAATAATAAAAAGGGTAATGCCTCCCATATTTGTGAAAACTCATACACTTGGTGCAAGTCACCAACCCGGGGCCTACTGGAGGCGGGACTCGGGGGGTCATTATCTTCCTTTCACCATTGCCATCTCAGGAGGGGCATCTTTGGTGGGAGGGGGTCGTGACAATTACCAACAATAGAAGGTATTTCCCAATAATTGTGTTGTAATGTGGTATTCACCAAGTTGATGAACGTTAAAAAAATTATATAGTAATTGAAGTGAAAAAATATTGATTTATTTGATCAAAAGATGATTATTCTGAAGGAGCATTGAGATAATATCAGATGAGAGAGAAGTGAGCTTTCGAATTGTGATTGGTTGTAAATTAGGAGGGACAATGGGTTTACTTTGAACATTGTAAAAAAAGTTCACTTTTGTGGATTTAGTACATAAGAAAATTTCCTTTGTATACTCTTTATATGTATCCTAGTGTGCGTGAGCCATGTAATACTATTGTGACTCATGCAAGCTTTAATTTATATTCATACATTAATTTGAGAAAGGGAGAGAAGAGAGATTTTTTTAATGAACAAACAAGATCTTAAGGGTACTTTGTTTCAATATTTCATACCTTTATTCACCACATTTAGGGTATTTATGTGATTTTGGATAACAAAAAAAGTAACCTTATCAAGTGAAGAATATGGAATTATAGTAACTAGGCACTAACCAAGATTAAAATGATCAATTTCCTTACTCAATATAATACTTGTACATGAAATGGTAGGATAAAAATGAAATGGTGTATACATATCATCTTAAAAGGTATTGTGTAATAAAAAATATTATATGATGGATATAAAATTATCTTGAAGATAGAACTCCATGTCCATTTATATTCTTGGTAAATTTTAACATGTGTAAATATCAAATTTTATCAACCTGGGACTCAATTGAGGCTCCAAGAACTAAATCTCCATCATATTTTCAAACAAAATTCCATCCTATTTGAAACAATACATTTATAATACTAACAATACATTGAATATATAGATATTTGGATAATGGGGTTTATTGATATGTCAATGTTTAAACAAAGTATTAGCCTATGAATGATTCATAATCTGAGCAAAATGGGTAGTAAAACAAATATGATATATTATGTACAATAATTAAAATGATATCATGATAATATTGGAATAATAATTTGGAAATTGAAAATGATAGAATTATGGAAATGTAAAAAAGAATTGGGAAGTGATAGGAAATGAGCCTTTACTTCCACATAGAACATCATATAAAAGTTTAATAAGATTCTGATTTAAGTTTTATAAGTTTTATAATAGATAGAAGGGGTGATAATAACATAGTTATATATTTATTTAAGCATATAAAGTGGTAATTTAATTCATCATTCAACAAAATAAATTAATATTGGAAATTAAATGGGAGATATATGAATCCTTTCCCATAGAGACCTGATTTTGTTGTTGTAGAAATTTGAAATATTTTCACAAATATTTCCAAATCCAGGTGCTGACCCACATTTATTACCATGCTTGATGTGATCGATATTAAATTTATAAAAATATTAAATATATTTTTCTATATTCTCATTTAGTTTCATAAAAAAATGGAAAAAATCTTAATTGGATGATCAAATTAGAAATACGAGACAATGGTTGTGTCCGAAATGTAGTGTTTACCATAGGCGGGACCTAAAATAGGTCGGCATTTGGTACTCAGATATCCCACTCATTGATGGTATTTTCAGTTGGTTAAATAATTAATTAATTTTACTAACTTATTATTTTACCCTAATTGAATTTTCTATCATAATACTTCTGTGATGAATCACCAAAGGTTAGCCTAATAATCATATGATCATCAAGTGCTTTTACCTCTTATCCTTCCATTGGAGGAATATATCAGATAATGATGAAACTTTGTATCAGGGCATATTGGGACACAAAAAACACAAAAAATCCCTTAAATAATCATTGGTTGCGTTCTTTGATGAAAAATGATCAAACATACTTTTAAGAATTGTCAATTTGTGGATAATGACTATTTTGTTTAATTTTTTTGAGCAGATCACACCCTGCTATAGATTTCAACCAATTACAGATCCTTGGCATGCTCCTATGTACCAATTTAATTGGTTATTATTGTTTTCTAACTCAGATATCCCTATTCATGATCATTTTACATGAATTATAGGACAATGATGGTCGTACATCTATTATATTTAATTTCTCCCTCAATTTATTTTTTTCTTCCCTAATTGGACCCTGCGGACCTAGTTCGATGTTGTCGAGTGGTATTGAGCCCGATCAGACCCTCGAAATCCTAAAAAACAATATATGAGGCTTGGATCTATGAACTGCGAATAAATGTTGGATTTTTTTGTTTATATTATTGTTGGGATGACTATGGATCAAATCATCAATGAAGGAAGGTATAATGGCCTACAGTACATATATAAAAACCCCCATGGGTAGACTGAATAAATTTTTAGATAAATGAAGGATGATAAAAATGAATCTAATTCAGATCCACTAATATTGGGTATAGATATGGCCAAAAGTGAAGGGAAGAGGCATGATTGTAACCATGAACACATTTCTGGGAAACTTGTGGAAAACCTGCCTACACGCCGTGTACTATGATGAACACATGACATGTATCCCCTTGGCTGGGAAAACTACGGTCTTCAAAATTTATAAAGATAGAACACCATGTCTACTCCCTAGATGTAGTCTACCGCCTTTCCCCTATCAATGAGTTGTGTGGCTAAGTACAGTTCTAGGCACATTCCATGTGCATGAGTACATAGACATAGGTTAAAAGTACATGGACAAGGTGTGGATACAAGGACACAACCAACAACAAAAGTAGTACCCCAAGTGGAATGGAAATTCTTTATATATCCCCCCCCCACAAACATTATAGTTACATGGTAGGAAATACATGTATCTCTAGGGACATTTCCAGGTGGTGGAGTGATACCACACATCACTTGGGTTCCCACACATGTTGTGTACACCTTTTCAACTTTTGAGTAAACTTGATTCTTTCGTATCTACTTTTTTTGAACAAGGATTTTAGCAGATGAGTTTCCTTTCCTAAGTGTTTTTCGAAATTTAATGTTATGGTTCCTTCCATTTTTACATTTGGGATATGATGTGAAATGTTGCAAGTATGGATCATATTTAGGTGATGCCAGATGACGATAGTTATTAGGCTGAGAATCTTTGGAGATACTAGTGTTTAACCTCCATTATCTTGAGAACAAGTCCTCAATAATTTCATTCTGAGTGAAAATCCCTTTCATCAAGGGATTTGGTCCTTGTTGACCAGAGTGGATCCCTATGTCACAATAGGGCAATGATCCATAATGTATTTAGTGGAACCATCCATTAGCTTTGGAACAGGTCCTCTAGCTTACCGAATGGAACCCCCTATCTAATAGGTTGAGGGTCCTCATTAAATTAGAGTGGAACCCCTATCGTATTGGGTTAGGGTCATCATTGAACCAGAGTGGAACCCCCCATCATATTGGGTATGGTTCTTCTACCTAACTAGGTATAACACCCTATTAGATAGGGCGCAAGTGCTCATTACACCAGTGTGGAACCCCAAATCAGCTTGGTCATAGGCCCTCTATAGATACTAAAATACAATAAACCTGTGAAGTACAAGGGTACTAATCCTCTACATGGATTTTCCCCCTCGTTGTGTGGCACAAATAAGAAGCATGGGTCTTTTCCCAGTTACTTTCAAGAAGACAAGTGAGATGTTGGGAATCATTGATGGACTTTCTGAACTATTGGAAACTCTTTTTTCTGGGATGAGCTATGAGAAATAGATCCAATTTCTCTCTAATTTGGGATTATTTTTCAAAGAATACATATATATGAACATCTATATCCATACCTATGAATTGGGTTACACTCCATCCATGGTTTTTGAAGACAAGTGCGGTATTCCACATGATTTCTATGTTCTTTATAAAATGGTTGAATGAGTTTAGTCTCCTGGTGTGGGAGAAAAATACTCTATGTGTATTTAATATGCACATTATTTTGATCCCCCAATTCTTGTATGAGGTTACTATCTCTCTCTCTATCAGTTTCAGTTGAGTTTTTCTTTTCCACTACTTTCTGCATTTAATTTTCTATCTACCATCTTTCTACTATAATATTAATTTTCACTACCCCATAGCTTATAGGGTGTCCTAATGGGTATGTATATACTCTCCCATACATTGGATTTTCCTACATGTTTCATGTTTTATATAGATGACATACAGGTTGATGGTGACTTTAGGGGAGTTTTGGGATACACTGTACTTTCGACCGTGCACAGTGGTCACAACTTGGAGATCTGGAGATGGTCTATATTAGTGTGTGACAATCCATTTTTTTTTTAATTTTGTACATATTTCTAGTTGGGTATGTATTTTCCCCCATTTCATTTTAGTTTAATCCATCACACTATTGTGTTGTCTAGAGGTTTTACATGAATGTTTTTTCCCATATTGTGTATCAACTTTTATTATTATTCTTATCCACTTTTTCATGAAGATGGATGTGTGTGTGTGTACAGGTACATAGGAAAATGCCTCCCAATTTTAGTTATAGCTTTATCACTAGAATCCACCTAGGGTCTATGGAGGCAGTCTTGGGGTAGTTATAGCCTTATCCCTAGTTAGGGTTCAATCTTTACAGATTGATATAAGAGTAGTTCCCTCTTTTAGACAATTTCTCGAGTATTTCCCTAATGAGGATATGGTTGGGATTAGGGAAACAATGTTAGTGTGTCTCAAGTGTGGCTCTCAGTCTAGGGAATCTAGTGATGGTATAGTCTGTAGAAATATACATTAACTAGGACCTTGACTACCATATTGTTGACTTAGCATACTGAGACATTAGTTACACGGAATAATGAAACATGCATCATATAAGATTTAGTCTTTGACTTTCCCTCATGATTCAGCTTCACATTATTGTTTATATATATATATAAATATATTCTCATCTGACCATGGTATATCTTGATTAAATTTTAGGATATCTATGCAACACCATCTATACAGGATACCAGTTCTGGATCATGATAATGATCCAATAAGCAATGAGGACTTAGTTCATGGTCTATCCCATGATCTTTTTCATTAGAGTAAGAAGGTATCAATAGGTCCATCTATTGAATAGTAGATCATACCATCTAAGAAGGCTGCGGATGCACACAAGCCTAGTCCACTCCATGGGTTCTAGTACCAGAGGATGTTGAGTTTCAACAGTGATCCAAATCCTCAAGTAATAGATGACTAGAATGATTTGGTGTCCTATGCCTTTAGTCTAATTAGTGTAACAACAGATTAGGTGATTATGATGGTATTTAACGTCTTCCCTGGAGCAGTTGGGATCTAGTGGAGTCTCATTACCAAGATTCACATTGAGTCATCAATCTAAAGTAACAACTTCTAGAAGTTGTTTTTGGAGGATTCCTATCCCTCCATCTTTTGCTCGGTTCCAATTCCAGAGCTTCTATAGATACATTAGAGAGGGGTGACAGTGATTGAGTATGAATATATGTTTACATACCTTACTCAGTACTCCATTGAAATGATCTGGGATGGATATTTCTGAGAGGAGAAGTTTGAGCAAGGACCCTAGAGAGTGATCTGTATCTACCTCAAGCCCTTGTAAATCACCAACTATAATGTGGTATTGGAATAGGAAATCGTGATGGAGAGAATTCTTCTTGAGAGATTCTAGGATGATGGATTAGGAAGTGGGTATCACATGGATGAGTTGTTTGTAGTAGATATCAAACACTAGAAGATAGTATATCGACGTAGGAGACCTCCCTGTGATTAGAATCATGCACATGGTCATGTGGAATTGGGATAGAGAAGATGACTTGGTCATCCAGAAAGGGTGGTTCTATTCTTATTATGGGAGGGGTCACATGGCATGTTATTACTCGACCAAATGTGTTGAGAAGAAAGGGAAGGTATCTGACATAAAATTATGGACAAGGTAGTGCATGATTAAGGATTTTTCTGGAAAGGGATGGTTGGAACCCGTGGTGGAAGATCTTGTAAAGGATCAGGAGGAGGGGGTGGTGGATGACATTATGAGATTCATCCTCTACCACCACTAGGGATCCCATGTTAGGTTCATGTAGCTGAAGGTTAGGGCTGCGAACAACAAAATTCTTTGGAGAATTATGACACCACAATGCATGAGATGAGTAGATGTATAATATGTATTTGTTATACTCTTGATCTAGTACTAATGGAGATAGGTTCCATTTATTTCATCATCTCTAAATTCTTGGTGTGAGAGTTGGATCTCCCAATTGAAGCTCTATCCCATATGTTATGTCTTGAGCTTCCTAAAATGTATGATTCTTTCATTTCATTTATATTTCAGTAGTGAGAGATATATCTTGCTGCATGGGGGTTCATGTGGTTCCATTTGGCCATCACAATGAAACCCTACAATTTCATATTGGGTATGAATTGGTTTTCCATGGTGTATTTCAAGATTTACTATCTCTACAGATGAGTTGAATTCCTTCGCACTGATGATATGAGATTTATGTTTATGGGAGAGAGAGATCTCATGGTAGTATAAGTGTGTTCTACAAGTTGGAGGCTACATACCATCACCCTTCAGTTGGTGATTATATCCCTTGGTGTGGTTTTCTCTTCAGGTATCTAGTTTAATTCAATCACAGACAATTTCATAAATGTAATCCCAAAGGATGTTTTAGAACCACTTCCTAGATGAGATATGATGTTTTTTTATTGACTTACATCCCAATACCACTATGATATCTTCTTTATCATATTATATGTTCCCTACTGAGTGCTGAGAGATGTAGGTGGAGTTGAAAGATCTTTAAGAGAAGGTTTTCATTTGGGCCAGTGTATCCCCCTTAGGTAGCATCAGTGTTGTTCATGAAAAAGGTGAATGACAACTTGTATATTTGATTTCTTTATCATCACTTGAAAAAGGATACAATAAAGAAAAAGTAACCATTTAGGAGGATTGATGGCCTATTTGACCAGTTTTGAGGTGTGAGATTGTTCTATAAGATCAATCTTAGTTCTCTCGACCACTATTTGTGGGTCCACAAGGATGATAATCCAAAGTTGGAATTACGACGTCACTATGGAAACATTGATTTCATGGCAATGATGTTTGGTTTGACGAATTCTCTAGCAATGTTCGAGGATTTTATGAAGTAGTTTTTCTATCCTTACATGGACAGATTAATTATTGTCCTCATTGAAAATATACACAACTACTCCGAATCATAGGAGGAATATGCAGAGCACCTGAGGTTGGTTCATGATTTACATTGAGAGAATAAGATTTATAGGGAACTCTTAGAGATCCAATTATTGATTCAAAAGGTTTACATTTTTAGTAATTTAAATTATGATCATGGTTTAGTTATGAACCTAGTGATGATTTAATCAGTTCTTCCTTGGAAACCACCCAAGAACGTGTTAGAGGAGAAGATAATTCTTGTATTAGAAGGTCACTAAAGGAAGTTTTTGGTAGACTTCTCTAGTATCATAGCACCTTTGATCACATTGATGTGAAAATAGAATCTATTTACCTAGATTGAGAAATTACATAGGGTCATTTTGGACTTATGTTTGAGAATTAAAAGTGTTCCTATATTGAGTCTACCGAAGGTGGGTGTGTTGAAAATAGTGTATTATGATGCCTCAGGATATGGGCTTGTATGCTTGCTGATTTAGTGAAAAAATATTTATCGAATATGTTTTGAGGTATTTTAGAACCCATGAGAAGAACTAGACAACTCATGACTGAGTGTTGGCTGTGATATTTTCTCCCATAAGAATGTGGAGGCACTGTCCTATGTGGGAGTTCATTGTGGTTTATTTAGACCATCAGAACCTCAGGTACATCATCACACAAGGATAATTGAACCAGATAGAGCGACAATGGTTATAGTTATAAAAATATTATTGCATATAGAAATTATATACTATAGGGAAGGGAAATATGGTAGAATATGCCCTTAGCAGGATGTCCTAGGCCTATTTTGTTTAGGAGGATCCAGTTCTGTTGGATTAATTACACCAGACCCTAGTAGAGCAATATGGTACAACTTTTATGAAGTCTATGGTATCGACTCCTCTACTTCTTGAGCATGAGTGAGAGTCCCAACTCGGATAAATCAAATGTGAGTTCATACATGACTAGAAATACTTGAGTTTATAGCAAATAGATATTCTGAAGGAGGTAATATTGTTATCTATTTTAGGGATAGATTGTGGTTCCAGTCACAATACATGATGAGTTTATTTTAGAGTTCCACACTTCTACACTAGCTGTACATATTGATGTGGGGAATATGTGCATAGAACATCAATGGTAGTTTTGGTGGTTTGACATGTCATAAAGTTTTGTCTAGTTCATATCTTGGTGGTTCACCTATCTGCAGGTGATGGATGAGAACCATGTTTTGGAGGGTTTTTAGCATCCCCTTGAGATCCCATAGTGGAAATGGAATGGAATATCCTTGTAATTTAACATATGGATTTTTCAGACAACGAAGGTTCACGACGTGATTTGGGTGATAGTTAACCGACTCACAAAGTTGGCACACTCCATTGCTATTATGGAAATGAATTAGGTGGAGTTTTTTGTGGTTTTTTTACATATAAAATATCATTAAAATTAGTGGGTTGACCTTGAGGATTGTGTATAATCATAATGTGTAGTATTAAACCCAATTGTAGAGAGGCCTGCAGGAGGCATTCAAGCCTAGATGAAGATAAGGAAAAATTTTCACCCCCAAAACTGATGAGAAAACAAAGAGAACTATCCATGTATTGTAGGATATTCTAAGGGATTAATGATCAAAATTTATCAGAGTAGGGAAGATCACTTTACCATGGTAAAGTTTTACTAAAACAATAGCTTCCACTATAACATTAGCATGAAACATTTTGAGGCCCTATATGGGACACCCTAATGGTCATCGTTGTATTGTAAAGAGATTGGGGATTCATCTCTTGTGGGTATAGAGTTTGTCCAGGTGATAATAGGGAAGGCCCTGGTTATCCATGAGTGGATGGGAAGGGATCAGGGGATGCATAAATGTCATGAATATTACTATAATAGGACCTAGGATTTCAAGAAGGGAGACCACATTTCCATGAAAGTCTCCCCACAATTAATATTGAAGAGGATCAACCATGAAGGAAAACTATACCTAAGGTTCCTATAGCAGTTTGAGATTGTGTAGAGGGTTAGTGAGGTTTCATACTAGCTTACCCTATCCTCACCATTGGTTCAGGTGGAAAACTTATTCTACATTCCACAATTGAGGAGACACATGCATGACCTTACAAAATACCGAATTAGGTGAGTTGGAAATCGATTATGGTTCCACATTTTCAGTTCACCACGAAGTGATAAAGGATCAATTAGAGAGGACCCTACATGGATAGACCATCCCATTTATCCATGTATTGTGGTAGCATTGAACTGTACAATATATCTCATGGGGGCATGAGAGCTAGTTTCTAGTTTAGTCTCCTGAGTTGTTTATTTAGTTTTTATTTTTCGTTAAGATAATATTGGAGGAGGGGATAATATAGAGAACCTTGTTTTTTTATTTATGAATTTGAAATATTTCTACATATATTTATAGATCCATGTGCGGATATGACATGCAATTCTTAGGCTCGATTTTCCCATTATTAATTTTATAAAAATATTAGAAATGTATTATATTGTGGATGGAATGTTTCTTATAGAAAATGAGATAACTCTTAAATATAATATTGGATCCAAAATCTCAGACCACTTTTGATTTGTAATCATAATTTTTACCCTTGTAAAGACCTATAATAGGTCGTTATAGGGTGTTTAGACATCTCTCTAATTAGAGGTACATTCATTTGTTTAATTTAATTTATTTTATTTTATTTAATTAATTATATTTTCCTATTTGAATTTTCTATTAGAATAATGTTGTGGAGAATTTCTTAGAATTAGCCTCATAATCCGAGGATCCTCAAGATCATCTTCTTCCATTCATTTCACTGGATGATCATATTATATGATGATGAAACTCTAGATTGGAGCAGATTGGGATGCAATGAATAGAACAACTCCATTAAATTATTGGAAAGTGCATTCTTCGATGATTAATGATACAATATTCATGTAAGAATCATCAATATGTGGATTACACCCATTTTGATTAAATCAATTGAGAAGATCAATCCCCTGTATTGATTTGTGACAATTTCATGTCCGTTGCATGATCCTATACACCAATTTAATTGGTCACTATTTGGAAAAGAATCCTACACCAATGGTTTGGAAGGATTGACATAGGAAAAAAAACCATTGGTAAAAGATATACTAATGGTTTAGGTGGTCGTGGGTTATCTATAATTGGTATCAAATGATACGAATGGTTTTGGGAAACCATTAGTATAGGTATTTCCAAAAACAAGCACAAGTGGCTTTGAAACCTAGTGCTCCGATTTATATCTCAATGGCCTAACCACTAAGCTAAAAGGTTTTTTTGAAACATAATATGATAAATATATATATCTATATTTATAATTATATTAATTTTTGATGTATTCAGTGATATTTTCAAAAATAAATCCTTAAATGTCAAAATAGGCATGCTAGTAGTTTGGAAACCTACTAGTATAGGTATTTTGAATTTTGGGACACGTACCAACACTTTTGAAAAAATTGTTAGTATTGTTCATTAAATAGAGGCTATACCAATGGTTTTGGATAAATAATTGGAATGGGGTCATTTTATTGAAGATATACAAATTTTTTTTCCAAAACGTTGGTATATGGTCATTTTATAGTACCAATACAAACATTTTGTCCAAAACATTGGGTATAGGTCCAGTTTCTTATCGTGTTATATTATTGTTTTCTAACCCAAATATCCCTGTTATTTATTGTTTCCCATGAAATATTTTCAAACGATGGTTAAACGTTTTTTATTGTGCACTTATCCCTCAATTCCTTTGCATTCCTCATTAGTTAGACCCTACAGTCTCGGTTTGACATTTTTTGGTAGTACTTAGCCTAATCGAACACTTAAAATCATGATGAAATGACGTATGAGGCAAGGATTGATGAACCAAGAAACAATATAGGATTTTTTTTCAGTCATGTATGATCATTTTAATGATTAGAGATCAAATCATCAATGATGGAAGGTACGTTGACATGCGTTGCATACGACATAGCCACCATGTTTCTATGTAATTGAACTTATACCAACATATGGATTGAAATGATGAATTAGTGTAAGATTCACTAATATTTGGAAGAGATAGGGTCAAAAATTAAGTCATGAGGCCAGATTTGAGGTGCAAAATGTGGATCTAGTAATCTCTGAAAAACTAGACTGTACGCCATGTAATGTGATGAACACACTGTGTGTACCCCTTGGTTGTGGTAGCTATGGTTTTGGGAATTCATAAGGATGGAACATTGGGTAAACTACCTACATTATTTTTTACACCCATTCCCTTGTGAATGAGTTGTGAGGAATAGTATATGGCCATTCACATGCCATGTGCCTATGTAAACAGACACAAGGTAAAATTACATGAAAACAATGTGGATAGTTAGTCACGACCAGGCACATAGGTGGGACCGTGAGTGGAATGAGAACACCATTTATATCCCCAAAATCTATGAATAAATTCATGGTAGGGGATCCAGTAACCTATAGGGACATGGACATGTGATGTTGTTGGACTACACACAGTGAGGGTCCCCTCATATTCCATGTGCCCCTTGGATCCTTTTTTGGAAGCTTCAATATTTCGTATCTCATTTGTTTGAACTCAGATTGTATCTTGCGAGTAAGATGTCTTGAGTGTTTTTCCATATAGAACATGTTTTTCCATCTATTATGGGTTTTTGGATTTTGTGTGAAATGTTATAGGAATAGTTCTTATTGAGGTGATTCCCGATGATGATAGTGATCAGGTAGATAATCACTAGTGACACAAGATTGGAACCCCCCATCAGCTTGGTTGAGGGTCCTGTTCAGCTTCTTTATATGTGAAAACCCATATCAAATAGGGAATGGGTCCTCAATGACCCGAGTGGAACCCCCTATTTAACCAGGGTGTGGTTCCTCAACCTATAGAGCAGAATCCCCATTATATAGGGTGGGTGTCCTTTACCATAACAAGTGAATCCTCCCTATAGGAAGGGGAATGGGTCCATGTGATTCCATAGTGGTATCTCATATTCTTTGGCATGAGTCCTCTAACATACCCACTAGAATACCCCTATAAGATAGGGTGTGGTTCCTTATGAAACTTTAGTAGAAATCTATCATCTTTGTTCTGGTATTCTATGGATACTTATAAAGTGAATCCTCCTAAAAAAAATAGGGTGTAGGTCCTCTACATGGAGTTTGTTCCCCTTGGATTTCAATCATAGTGATTAGGGATGGTCCTTCACATTGTTAATTCTGGGGATATGCATGAGATGTTCGTAATCAATGATGGAATTTTGGAATTGATGGAAATTCTCTTTGTAACGACCCAAACATTCATTAATGGAAATCCGTCTTGATCTAATTAAATGTATCTTTATGTAAAATGTTTATATAAAATGTCAAAATATTTGGTTTTATGTTTTAATATTTTAAAATACTGTTAATAATTGTGATCGTTGTTAATATAGTCATTGAACAGTGATCACATGATTAGTATAAATATAGGGCTTTAATAAATCCAATTTATTCAGACAAAGGAAGTGATGGCCTCATCCAGTAGACGTGCCCCATACGATGACCATTTTTCAGATCTCAGAAAGAAGGTTGTGTCTTTGGGATTCTCTCTTGACCAATCCCAAGTTGTTCTTGAATATGTTAAGCTCGAGCGGGACCGCTTATGAGAGAATTGAAAGTTGATAGAGATAACCACCTGAGCAGTGTTATCTGAGCCACCCCAAGAGTCTGTCACCATCGCACACCTTACTCTTCAGACTTATATGGGATTTATAAGGCGTTATGTAACAAGACCTTATCACTAGGGTTATGTAAATTATTTTTGAATATAATAATGAATATAATTTCATTTAATTATTATTACCCTGTAAAGTGTTTTTAACGTACAAATAGTATTTTTATTAAATGTTCAACTAAGAAAAATATCTAGATGAATTAATGAATTTTTGAATTAAATAATATTTTAATAAAATTTTATTCTTACTATTAAATTAATTTTTATAAAATATAAATGATGGTATAATTTTTTGAATGAAATTGTAATTTTTATTAAGGTTTGAAAGCCATTTTTGTCAAAACCCATGAGTTTGTGATAAAATTGGGCTTTTATTTTAAAAGAAAAAATTAACATATTTAGAAAATTATTTATATTAAATGAATATTATTTTTGGAATCAGGGTGTTGAAATTATCCAATGGTGAATTTTTCATTATTTTATGAGACAGTCAAATTTTTGGGATAAATTAAATAACATTTAAATATATAATGTGTTTTATGAAATAATAATAACCCAATAGTGATGTAATAAAATAATATAAAATTTATGTTCAGCCAATATATTTTTTACCAATATGATAATGTGATTTTGGGTTTGTTAGGTTTATTATACAAACCTTTAGTGGACCCTTCAAGACTTATGAAACATTTTGCCTTTTTAAATTGTTTTCCTTGGGAGTGTGACTCACCTCCACATAAGAAACCCCATTAAATTAAGAATTTCGGACTTTGTCCTTATAATATATTGTTTTCCACTCCCTTTTTTCAAAAAACCATGGGAAAAAACCATGATCTGGTTTGTGGGTTGGATTAGTTTAATGTGAGGTGTCCCAAACCTAAATAATAATGAATTCCCTCACATTTTCTATATAAACCCACCGAAGATCAAACTTCCTCTTCCCTAAAAGCCTTTGGAGTTCATCCAACATCTTCCTTCCTCTCTCCAGAATCCTCTTATGGTGCCCTGAGCTCCCAAGAAGCCTTTCTCAAGCCTTTTGAAGCACACTTCCAAGTAAGGGTTTTTCTTATTCTCTCATTTTTTTCCAATATTCTTTAAATTTTTATGCCCTTTTAATTTTAATTATAAATGTTGGGGTATGGTTTCTCACCTCCCCCATAATTCCTTCTATGTGTTTTAATGATGGGAGACCCCTTTCTCTCTCATTAAATCCCTCCCATGTACACCCATTACTATGCCGAAATTCTGAAAGGAATTTCTCTCTCCTCATTTACATTCAAGCAATTGTTTTCTATCCTGAATCTAAATTCCATTACATTTGTTGGGACATTAATCTATATGTACCTCTTACTATCCATGTAATGTAAATATTATGAGACACCCCTTTCTCCCACATCAACCATTTTTATGAGTTCTTATGTCACGCCGTTATGTTGCCGAAATTGCACCGCGCTTTTCCAAGCCAAAATCATTGTGAAGTGAATACCATGTCCATTTATCTATCAATGGTATTCACCTTTATACACATTTAATTATTGCTTAAAGAGTTTTATATATGTATTCCAAATTCGTTTATCAGGGAATAAAAGATTATGTTAAATGATTCAATGTTTTTTGATCTATGTGGCACACATATGCATGAAATGAAATATTTAAGAAGGGTGTGCCCTGATAGTACTCCAATGCATTGGGTAAATTATAGTAGCATGATAAACATGTGAAATGGGTGTTTACTCATTATAATTCAAGTGAAAAGAGGGTTTACTCGTGCTTCATGTGCAATGAGGTTTTACTCATGCTTCATGTGCAATGAGCATTGGCTCATTCTAATTCCATGTTAAGTGTCGTTGCCACATTTATATGTTATGATTATCATGATTTATCATTCCTTTATGTTTATGCTTCTATTGTTCTCTATTGATATTCTTATTTGATAACATGTATTGTATTCCTCATGTTATTCCATGATTATTCCCTTACAGGGCTTTATAGCTCACCCTTTTTTATGCATGTCCTATGGTTATCCCATGCAATGATAAGTACGAGGGAATGTAGTGGTCATGTAAAGGAAGTTTTCAATAAAGATGTTTTATTTCATGTTTTAAGTTGTTATGTAATGATCCCAATCCCCAAAGACACTATACCTCTCGATCTTCTATGTCGTATCATGTGAAAATTATGTAATAAATTATGTTTAATTGTGTAATAAAAGATCAGGGTTGGTACAGTTGGTATCAGATGATAGTTTAGTTATTTTTGGGATTAGGATTAGAAAACCATAGTAAAGTCTTAGAGACAAGACTAAGTATAATAAAAAAATTCCTACATTTTGGTGAGTATTGAGTAAGTGGTTTATCAAGTAAATACAGCCATGTCTGGATATGAGTCGGTAGAGGCTACTCTAGCACAGATGTATCCTAGCGGTAAAACCTCAAAACACCACTTTGAGCTGGACTCGGACAAGAACTAGTGCATGAAAACAGGCCTTGTTGTACTCTTTGTTATGACACATCTGAGGGATATTCTTTGGTAAATTCACAAGCTTAGTATGAACCATTATTAAGGGACAAAAAATTCCCTAAAAATATATGTTAGAAAGTAGATCAAGGATAACATAGACTGAATCCAATTGATTCATATGTTAAGGAAATAAAAGTTATTTATAAGTCATCAGTTTTTTCATTGGATTACCTTTATGTGTTACCCCGAACTATACTTTTATTCCTGCCATTGGCCGGTAATAGGAGGACTCATGCTAACCACTGATGTGAAGATCAATGTGATGACTGTACTAATTAGATGCCCAATCCAATGGGAGCGAGAATTGAGAACTTTGTCATGCTTCTCTCTCAGATAACTCAAACATTGAATAGAAACATGGGTCAAGAGAAACGTTCAGCCCCCCTAAGAAAGAACATGTCGCTATTGAGAGATTCATGAGACAAAGGCCACCTACTTTTAATGGATCATCTAATCCCTCAATCGCTGAACAATGAATCAAATCCATTGAAAAGATATTATCCATCCTTCAATGTCCTGAACAAGTGAAGGTTCTCCTAGATTTTTATCATATGGAGGGTGAAGCTGATCAATGGAGGACATTGATAAAAAAATATGAAGCCTGAGGAGGAGATTGAGGCATAGGAATGGAAGGATTTCTGGAATATTTTTTTCGATAAATATTTTCTGCGCACCCTCCAGCTTAAGATGGAAAGGGACTTCCTTGACCTCAAACAAATAGATGACGAATCAATTGGAGCGTATGAGGAAAACTTCTCAAGACTTAAACGATACACTTCTGGCTTTGTCATTAATCCTGATTGCTAGGTTGACCGCTTCTTTGGTGGGATGAAACCTAGCCTGCAGAAAGCACTAGCTATCTGTGACTTTGACAGCTATGAGGAAATTGTCCGATGTGCGCTCAAGGCCAAAATGGAGATCAGAGAATCTCAAGGGTATCATGGGGATATGAAGCATAAGGTGGAATTCAATACTGGTTCTAAGAAGATCCAGCACCCCACTTGTTAAAGGTGCGGAAAGAAGCACCCCAAAAATTTCCTGATGGGGATGGGGAAATTCATTAGGTTTAGAAGAGAAGGGAACCTGGCTATTAACTATTAGCATGAAAAATCCATGGTTTCAATAGAGGAGAAGAACACTCAGTTCAAACCTTAACACATAGTTCACTGCTACAACTACAAAGAACTAGGTCATCTTGCTAATCAGTTCCCAAAGTAAAGGGTTTTTGGAGGCAACCAATTAACCTCCAAGGCAGCAAGGGAGAGCTTTTTCCATCACTACACCCGATGTGAACCCCAACAACAATGTGGTTATAGGTATGATAGTTATTCCTTCATGAATAGAGAATGTACGTTTTGATTCAGGTTCTATGCATTCTTTTATATCTTGAATGTTTAGTAGAACAATCCCAACACCACCACAAATCATGGAAGTGTAGATGTCGGTGAGTATGGAAAATTGTGAAATCATTAAATACCATGAATATAAATCCTCTCTTATCATAAACTATGGATTAAACTTCCCGGTGAACCAAATCATACTCCCCCTAGTAGAATTTTATGAAATTATTGGCATGGATTGGATTTCCTTATAGAGAGCCAACATAAATTTCCATGAGAGGGAAATCACTCTCCATGTGGAGAATCAACCCCCAATTCTTTACAAGTGAAAGGAGGAAGATGAATCTTATTTAGCTCCATCATCTCAAGTGTGGATATTATAGCCCTATGAGCATGCGTATTTGGCTCAGGTGATTGAGTCTAAGGAGAAAACCGTCATAGAAGACATGCTTATTGTGAGGGAATTCGCTGAAGTGTTACCCAAGGAATTGCCTGGTCTTCCTCCTCGAAGAGATGTTGAATTATCAATTGGTCTTATACCTGGGGCATTTCCAATATCCTAGTATCTATATAAAATGGTAGTTGTTGATCTTGAATTGCTGAAGAAACAACTAAATGGGAATCTGGATAAAGGGTTTATACACCCAAGTGCTTCACCATGGGGTGAACCCATCCTATTCGTCAAGAATAAGGATGGGTCAATGCACCTTTGCATCAATTATCATGATCTTAACAAAATCACGATAAAGAGCGAGTATCCTCTCCCATGAATTGATGACATGTTCGATCAGCTACGTGGAGCACAATACTTCTCCATGGAGGATTTTCGGTCGAGATATTATCAAGTAAGGGTGAAGAAGGAAGATATCCCCATGACTGCTTTTCATACAATATTAGGGCACTATGAATTAATTGTAATGCCTTTTGGACTCACTAATGCTTCCTAAATCTTCATGGACTTGATAAATAGAGTCTTTAGAGATTACCTGACAAAATTATGGTAGTATTTATAGATGATATTTTGATATACTCCAAAACCAAGGAGGAGCATGAGGAGAATCTAAGAAATGTACCAAAGACCTTGCTGAAGGAGAACCTCTATAAAATGCACAACAAGTGTGAGTTCTGGTTGAAGGAGGTCTCATTTTTGGGCCATATACACTACTGGAAAATGGACCTATCCCCACGGTTTTCCTCAAAACCGTGGGGATAGGTACCCCCTATACCCACGGTTTTGGAAAACCGTGGGTATAGGTCAATTTTCAAGACATGTACCCACGGTTTTCAAACATCGTGGGAATAGGGGGGGTCTATCCCCACGGTTTTCCAAAACCGTGGGGATAGGTCTTGAAAATTGACCTATACCCACGGTTTTCAAGAACCGTGGGTATAGGTTTCCCATGTGTGTGCGGGAATTTTTTTTTTTCCGCGGGGAAGATTTTTTTTTGGCGGGAGTCCTATACCTACAGTTCTTCCCTCTATACCCACGGTTTATATAACTATATTTAACTAAATAAATATATATATATATACACATAATTGATAGTAGTGTAGTGGTAGACGCGGTACTTTGCAGCGAGGAGGTCGTGGGATCGAAACCCGCCTGCGGCTTTATTTTAGGATCTATACCCACGGTTTTGAAACCGTGGGTAAAAGTCATTGACACCATGGAAATTGGGAATGTTTTGTTGACACGGTGGCAGAACCCCTATACCCACGGTTTTGGAAAACCGTGGGTATAGGCTGGGGACCTATACCGACGGCGTTCCAGCCCACGGTTCCCAAAACCGTGGGTATAGCCTATACCCACGGTTTTGGGGGCTATACCCACGGTTTTGAACCGTGGGTATAAGCCTTTTTTCCAGTAGTGATATCATCACACGCAATGGGACATATGTGTATCCCTCCAAAAAAGATGCAATTGAGGGATTGCTGAGGCCAACATCGGCAACAAATATCCATAGATTCTTGGGGTTAGATGGATATGATTGATAATTTGTGAGAAATTTTTCACGATTGTCCGACCCTCTTACCAAGCTAACTCGGAAGGGAGTAATGTTTTCTTGGAGTGATGAATGTGAAGAAAGATTCATGGAGTTGAAATGAAGGCTTATCACTGCGCTCGTTCTCACTTTACCCACAAGTGGAGAACTTTTTGTGCTATTAAGTTATGCTTCAAACAATGTCCTGGGATATGTGTTGATGCAAAATAACAAAGTCATTACCTATGCTTCAAGGCAATTTAATGTTCATGAACAAAACTATCCAACACATGACCTTGAGTTGGCTACAGTGATCTTCGCTTTGAAAATTTGGTGGCATTATCTATTTTGAGAGAAGTGTGAAATATATACGGACCACAAAAGCCTCATGTATATATTCACACAGAAAGAGTTGAACAAGCACCAACGAAGATGGTTAGAGTTGATAAAATACTATGACTGCTCAGTCCATTCCCACCCTGGGAAAGCAAACAAGGTGGCAGATGCCTTAAGTAGAAAGGAACCAATAGTTCTATCATTGATGAGAATTGAAAAGGATCCAATATTCATAGATTTGATGAAGATGGACATAGAAATCATAATGAAGGGAACAACATCAATCATTTCACAAATTATTTCTTAATCGTCACTTTTAGAAAGGTTAATGGATACTCAAAAGGATGATATCGGATTTAGGAAAAAGTGGAAGCTACTAGAAAAGGGAAATCCTCGGAGATTAATGTTAATGAAGAATAAATTGTGAGATTTGGGAAAAGACTATGTGTTCTATCAAGTATGGAGTTGAAGAAGGAACTTTTGGATGATGCACATAGTTTAAATTTCTCTATTCACCCACGAAAATCAAAGGTGTATCGAGATATCCAAGAGCATTATTGGTTGGATAATATGAATAAGGGGATCATTGAATATAAATCAAAGTGCCTGATGTTTTAGTAAGTGAAGACAAATAGGCAGAAGTCTAAGGGGATGATGCAACCATTTCCCATACTATAATGGAAATGGGAGAACATCACCATGGACTTTGTCACCGGGCTTTCGAAGACATCCAAAGGCAAAAATATAATATGGGTTATTTTGGATTGACTTATAAAGGATTCACAGTTCATTGATATTTGGGATGATTTCTCATTAGATCAACTGGAATGGATATATATCAGAGAAGTAGTAAGGCTCCATGGAGTACCACTAGTTATTGTTTCCGATCGAGATCCAAGATTCACCTCTATGTTTTGGAAGAGTCTTCAACATGCTATGAATATTGAATTGAACTTCAGTATGTATTATCATCCTCAAATTGATGGCTAATCTGAGCAGACTATCCAAACACTTGAGGGCATGTTGAGAGCATGATCAATAGAATTTAAAGGAGTATGGGTTGTTGTGGATCATCTTACAAAGGCTGCACACTTCATTCGGGAGGATTTTTCATTAGATCAACTGGCACAGATATATATCAGGGAAGTGGTAAGTACCACTATTTATTGTGTCCAATCGAGAACCAAGATTAAACTCTACGTTTTGGAAGAGTCTTTAACATGCTCTGAATACTGAACTGAACTTATGTGCAGAATATCATCCTCAAACTGATGTCCAATATGAGCGGACTATCCAAACACTCGAGGACTTGTTGAGAGTGTGATCAATGGACTTTAAAAGAGGATGGGATCAACATCTTTCTCTGGTTTAGTTATTTTATAATAATAGTTTCCACTCGAGCATCCAAATGGAACCATATAAAGCCCTTTATGAGAAAAAAATGTAGAACAATGGTGTGTTGGGATGAGGTCGGTGAGCGTAAGCTGCTTGGACCAGAAATGGTCAATGAAATGGCGGAGAAGGTAAAAACCATTCAGCAATAGATCAAGGTAGCCCAGAGTCGACATAAGAGTTATGCAGATAAATGTCGATGGGGCATTGAGTTTAAAGTTGGATACATGGTATTTCTATGAATATCTCTGTGGAATAAGGTCATGAGGTTTGGAAGGAAAGGGAAGTTAAGTTCAAGGTACATCACCCCCTTCAAGATTCTTGACCATGTCGGGGTTGTGGCCTATCGACTAGGACTTCCACCTACCATGGCCAAAGTACATGATGTCTTTCATGGATCCCACTGAAGGAAGTACATTCCAAACCCTTCACATGTACTCTCTTCAGAGGTGGTACAATTAGAAGATGAACTTTCATATGAGGAGAAACTAGTGATGATCTTAAATCATAGAGAAAAAGTTCTAAGAAATAAGATAATTCCCCTCGTCAAGGTGTTGTGGTGAAACCACAAGTTTGAATAAACGACATGGAAATCAGAGGAAATGATGAAGTAGAGTTACCCACATCTGTTTTAGTGCGGGAAAAGGAAATTTCAATGGAGAAATTTCTTAAGGGGGGAAGATTGTAACAACCCAAATATTCCTTAATGGAAGTACCTCTTGATCTAATTAAATTTCTCTTTATGTAAAATGTTTATATAAAACGTCAACTTTTTTTTTATGTTTCTGGATTTTAAAATACTGTTATGAATTTTGACCGTTGCTAATATAATTTTTGAATAGTGATCACATGATTACTATAAATATATGGCTTTAACAAATCCAATTTACACAGAAAAAGGTTGCGATGACCTCATCCAGTAGACGTGACCCATACGAAGCCCATTTGTCAGAGCTCAGAAAGGATATTGTGTATATGGGCTTCACTCATGACCAAGCCCAAGCCGATCATGAATATGTTAAGCTCGAGTGGGACAACCTATGAGAGAAGTGGAGGTTGATAGAGATTACAACCTAAGCAATGTTATCCGAGCCACCCCAAGAGTCTGTCACCATCGCACACCTTAATCTTCAGCCTTATGCGGGTATTATAAGGGGTTATGTAACAAGACCATAGCATTATGGTTATGTAAATTATTTTTCTATATAATAATGAATATAATTTCATTTTATTATTGTTACCTTATAAATAGTTTTTAAATCACAAATAGTATTTTTAGTTAATGATCTACTAAGAAATATATTTTGATGAATTAATGGATTTTTTAATTAAACAATATTTTAATAAAATATTATTATTATTATTTTTAATTTATTTTTTTTAAATATATGTGATCGTATAATATTATGAATGAAATTGTAATTTTTATTATGTTTTGAAAGACATTTTTGTCAAAACCGATGAGTTTTGATAGATGTTAGTTTTTATTTTAAAAGTAAAAATTAACATATTTAGAAAACTATTTAGATAAAATTAATATTATTTCTGGATTCATGACGTTGAAATTATCCAACGGAGAATTTTTCATAATTTTATGAGACATCCAAAATGTTTGGGTAAAAATTAAATACAGTATAAATATATAACATGTTTTATGACATAATAATGACCCAATAGTGATGTAATAAAATAATATAAACATTATGTTCGACTAATATATGTTTTAACATTAAAATAATGTGATTTTGTGTCTGTTTTATTTATTTTTCAAAGCTTTAGTGGACCCTTCAAGACTTATTAAACATTTTTTATTTTTAAACTATTTTCCTTGGGAGTGTCACTCACCTCCAAATAAACAAACCCAATATTTTAGAATGTTCCGACATTGGCCTTATAAAATGATTTTTTACACTCCCCTTCGGAAAAAACCATGGGCAAAAACCATGGGATGGTTTGTGTTTTGGATTAGTTTAATTTGAGGTGTCCCAAACCAATATAATAAAGAATTCCCTCACCTTTTCTATATAATCCCACTGATGATCCAACTTCCTCCTCACTCAAAGCCTTTGAAGATCATCCAACCCTTAATATCCTCTCTATAGAATCCTCTCAAGGTGCCCCAAGTTCCCAATAAGCCTCTCTCAAGGCTCTCTTTGGCCTTTGGAAGCACACTTCCATGTAAAGTTTTTTCATCCTTTCTCATTTTTTCCAATATTATTTAAATTGTTATGACCTTTTAATTTCAAATATTAATGTTTGGGTATGGTTTTACACCTCCACCAAACTACCCTATATAAGTTTTAATGACATGAGGCCCCTTTATCTCTCATTAAATGCCTCCCACGTACACCCGTTACTATGCCAAAATTCTGAAAGGAATTTCTCTCTCCTCATTTACATTCAGGCAATTCTTTTGTATCATGAATCTAAATTCCATAATATTTGTTGGGACATGTATCTATATGAACCCCTTAAATTACATTTCGTGTAAATATGATGAGACACCCCTTTCTCCCTCATCAACCATTTTATGATTTCTTATGTCATGTCGTTATGCTGCCGAAATTGCACTGCGCTTCTCCATTCCAAAGTCATTGTGTAGTGAATACCATGCCCATTTCTCTATCAAGGGTATTCATATTTATGAAAATTTACTTATTGTTTAAAGAGTTTTATGTATGTATTCCACATTCGTTTATTTGGGAATAAAATATTATGTTGAATGATTCACTGTTTTATGATCCATGGGGCACACTTATGCATGAAATGAAATGTTTAAGAAGGGTGCGCCCTAATAGCGCTCCAATGCATTGGGTAAAGTATAGTAGCATGATACATAATTTTAAATGGGTATTTACTCATGATAATTCAATTGTAACTAGAGTTTACTCATGCTTCATTTGAAATGAGATTTTACTCATGCTCCTTGTGCAATAAGACTTGGCTCATGCTAATTCCATGTTAAGTGTTGTTGTCACATTTCCATGTTATGATTATCATGATTTATCATGACTTTTTGTTTATGTTTCTCTTGTGCTCTATTGATATTCCTATTATCTAACATGTATTGTATTCCTCATGTTATTCCATGATTATTCCCTTACTGGGCTTTATAGCTCACCCTTTTCTTATGCATGTCCTCAGGTTATCCCATGCAATGCTATGTATGAGGGAATGTAGTGGTCATATAGAAGAAGTTTTCAATAAAGATATTATATTTCATTTTTTATGTTGTTATTTAATGATCCTAAGCCCCAAAGACACTATAATTCTCCATCTTCTATGTTTTATCATGTGAAGTTTATGTCATAAATTATGTTTAATTGTGTAATAAAAGATCTGGGTTGTTACACTCTTTCTTAGGCCAAGCTATCTGATGCATATCCAATTTCTATCTTGTTTGGACTTCCTTTAATGAGTGTATATATATACATAAATATTTATCCATACCATTTTATTTGGTTACTCTACTTCCAAGGGTTTAAAATATTCAACGGGTATGCGATGTTCTTTCCACATTTAGCTTCTTGTGGTTGGATGATTTTAATCTCATTAAATGTGTGGAAAATGTTTGATGTGTAGTTCATCTACACATCATGTTTATCTCCTAATTCTTGTATGAGGTATCTCTCTCTCTCTCACTTAGTTTGGGTGGATCTATTTTCTTTCCAAACATTGTGTATTTAGTTTTATAGCTACTATATTTATACTCTTGTAGTACATCTTAATGTTTCCCCAAGAGCTTTCGGACCATCCCACTAGGTATGTATACACTCACACCCATATGGTATTTTCCCACACCTGTCATATCTTGTGTAGATGATAGATATGTCAAGGGTGAATTTAGAGGAGTATAAGGATACCTGGAACGTTGGTTTGTGTTTGGTCATCTCAACTTGGTGATTAAAAGTTGTAATATCGCAGTATGTTAGTTTAATGTTTTTTAGGATGGGACATCTTTTTGGTTGGGCATGTATTTTTCCCCTTTAATATTTTTGTTTTCAAACTACCATTGTCTTATATTTTCAAGTGGTATTACATTCATTTTTTTTCACCTTGTGTTTTTCATGTTTCATTATTCTTTCTTTGAACATTTTCATTGAAATGGATATATGTTTTCATATAGATACATTGGAAAAGACATTCCTATGTTAGTTATTCATTTAGAGCTGGTCCACACCCCTAAAATATTGAGGCGGGCTTATTGTAGTTCTACCTCAAGCGACAGTTAGGGTCGGGTCATGACAATACCTTTATTGAGCTTCTTAAACTAGATCTAACCCTTATAACAACACAAAATCATCATTATTGGGGAGAAAGATATATGAAATACTATCTTAATGATATATAGAGAGGAAAATTTGCATTTGGTGTGGAAGAAATGAGAATAGTGGGGGATATTTATAGATGTGGTGAGTGGAATTTTGAGGAATAATGTATTAAATATTTATCCAATATCTTAGGTGGTCCATTACCCCTTTAATGCCCCATTAATTACATTATTTCCCAACTGAAATGGGTTATTCAAATAATATTCAAAGAGAGATAAATTCACATATTTGATTGATGATTATATATATATGATGTCATATTTACCATATTTAATCGTACTTGACCACTTTTACATTTTTTACTATTTTAACTAGAAAATAACAAATTGCATGCATGGATAATTTCAATATCTTAATTCAATATAATAGATCTATTTATAAAATTTATTCTCCAAATTTGAGATTTATAATATTTATATAAGGATATTATATTTCATGAAAATGTGATATCAGAGTAAAACATCGTTGCAATTATAAAATAATTTACACATTAATAATAATTAACCCTTATATGTGTAACCCTTTATTACACCTCCATAATAACTATAGGATGTTTTTGAAATAGTTTTAATTTAATGGGGTGTTTCATCCAAAAATTTTGGGGTAGTTATTTCCACTAACTTGAACTTACCCAATAGATAATTCCATTCAAACATCAAATGTTTGTGTTCTACTTGGACTTGGTCAAGGGAGAACCCTGATAATGCTACCCCATCCGAATATATGATTAATAATATTCATAAGATAAGTTCCTATAGTTAGAGCCTATTATTTATCCCTTATTAATAAATTATATCTCATAATTACCCTTTATATATTCAAATTTTTATGAACACTTTATAATAGCTATACTACCAACTATCATAATGCACAACATTCATATTGCCCAAAAATCATAATTCCCAATGGCCATGTAATGAACATATTTTCATCATATATATTCATTAAAACTAATCCCCTAATTAATACATCTCATTTTAGTTCTTTTAATATGTTAATTATGTGTCTTTTATTAATTTTCTTTTAGAATATCCAATTTATAGCTATTATTTTAATTTGAGAATATGATCCATGAGACTACTATATTATAATTGAATTATATATAGAGAAATAAAAGACTTTTCCTAGTAAATGAGTTAGTAAATATTTATATGTTAATTCCCATGGAATTTATAAAGGATAATTAGATATTCACAATATTCAAATAAGTACCCTTATCATGTGAAAAATATGGAATAGTAGTATCAAGTACTTAAAAATATTTGGACAAAAAATGAATTTAGTAAATTGAATAAATGAATTTGAAATGGTAAAAGACCAAGGAAATTATGGATAAATACTGTATAAAAAAATAGTTTGTATAAACAAATATTTTATATGAATTATGGATATATAATTCCATTAAAGAAAGATCTCAAGGTTAGAATGCATTGATGGAAAGGGTGAAATATTTACTAAATCATGTTTAATCCATTGAGATATGATAAAGGCATCACTAAATACATATTCATAATTTCATTAGAGAAATACCACCTCTTATAAATAATACATCCATAATAACATAAATACATGGCACACATTGGGATTTGAATAAGAGATTTTATGATGATGACTATGTTTAAGAATTGTAATGACTTATGAATGATGATTAATGTGGGTGAAATGGGTACTCATGTTGTCAGTATATATTATGTAAATCACATCAAATTATATCATGAAAATTTTGGAATTATTACATCACAATTTAAAAAGATACAACAATTAAATACAAATATAAGTTCAAAATAGAGAGAAAAGTGATTGTTACATTGATAGAGTAATAACTTTTAAAATGCATATATAATGAGAATTTAAGAATTATAAAATTCATAATAGATAAAAGGTGTGATAGTAACATGGATATATAATCATGTAAGCATATTAAGTAAGATATTAAATGACCATATAAAAAATAAATTCAAATAAGGAATGAATAAGGCGAAATAGAAATAATTAACTCTCTTAAAATTATTACCCTAGATCCAACCCTTACAATCATCCAAAATATTTAAAATTGAAGAAAGAGTAATGAATAGAGTAATTTAGAGAACTAAGAAGTCTTAAATATTAATTTTTTGGGGGAAAAATTACATGATGGGTGGGTATTTATTTGTGTGGAAAAGGCGATTTAATGGAATAATGTATTTGATATATTATTTATCCATCATAAAAAAAGCTCTAATGCCCACTTATTATGCCCCATTACCTCTAATAGAAATAAAATACAATGGTTAGTACACAAATTAGTCATACCGAGCTACCTTAAATGATTTCATTCATGATTAAATATATAAGACCTCATATTTACCTTACATTATTACATTTCACCATTTTATATTGTATTTTACTATTTTTACCAAAAATAAAAAAATTCATCCCTTCCATAATTTGTAAGTCTTGATTCCAAATATAAAATTCATTTTGTTAAATTTATCATATAATTAATTAAATTATAACATTTATATAATTATGGAATATTTGATTAAAATGTGACATCAAAAAAATAACATATAATTTCTAAACCAATTAATAATTTAATATTACACAACCTATAGATACAAAATCTTTAATCACACCAACATAATCCATAATTTTGAGGTATGATATAGTGGTACATTTATTTGATAATTTGAGGAAAATTGGACTGTTATTTATTTCCTAGAACATAATCTTTGCTCATAGATGATCCCTCTTGAAACTCAATTACTGAAGTTATGCTTGGGCTTGGTTATGGTTAAACCATAGTGATATTTCCTTCTTCCCATGATATGAAAAATGTTATTAATAACGGATGTTTCTAAAATATCAGTACATTATTTATTCATTATTTATCAATTATATTTCATCATTACTCTTAATATTAAGTAATTATTAAGGTCACATTCTATTGGATATATTATCAATAGTAATAGTACTCAATGTATGACCAACAGTTATAACTACCAATACAATAATTCCAAAAATCCATTTAAAAACATTTTTTAATTTCCAAAAAATCATTAAAATTAGTCCCCTAAATAATACATCTCGTTTTTAGTTCTTTCTGTATCTATATATCATGGATTTAAATATCATTATTTTATAACATTGTTGTTTTATATGTGAGGTTCATTGGAAAATATAATCTTGGAGACATCTTTATTTTTATGAATTTGTTTTTATATTTTATATTATTAGTTATAATGGTCTTAGTAATATTTTGTATCTAGTTAGTAGTATATTATTTTAAATAAAAATATAATTTTTATTATGAAATTTTTTAGGCATTACACTGCCAATGTTGGTTGGGTGTATCTATTATAAATACACTGTAGATATTAGTGAGTAGATTTTAAAAATATTGATTTCAATTATTTTGATATCATCATAAAGTTTCTCTTTTCTATAGTATGGTGTTATTCTAGAGCCTTGGATTTATTTATTTTTTCAATTTATTCATTGAGAGGACTATCCACTTCATATGTGGAAACATGATTCCAGATAAAAACAAACCATTTTATGAAATGGTCAGTGAAGAAGGATGGAGATTCAAGAACTCCTTGACAGTATTTCCCATTATAGGGTTACTATGAGATACAATATCCCATTATCTTGTATTGAAGAATCCTAATTGACCTATGAAATAGGTAAATAAATTCCATATATGTTAAAATAAATAATTAATAATGAAATTTTAGTTATTAGGTGTTAGTGTGATGATAGTGTAGATGATAAGTGGTTAGTGTATTTATCCTTAAGGAAAATTCAGCGATATGGTATCATTATCATTCTAGAAGGGAATATAACAATGATTAGTAAAAAGAAACATTCATTTTTACTGATTAATTCCTAGGCATCATTTCCTTGAGTGGTTATTGATAGATGATAAATATTTCTATAGAGATAATATATTTATGTATGATTAGATTATTATGCAAGGTTTTGTGATATATCGTGGATGTGAGAAATAATTAATAATTTATGTTAATTTTCTTGAGTCTTGAGATGTATTGTAAAGAATTATTTTCATGGATTTAAGAGCCAGATAAGAAATAAAAAAAGGGTTTTCAAAGATTATATCAGGAATTGAATTGTTTTATGAATTTTATTTGGCCTTTAATAATTGGTTCCCTCATAAGGTGTGTTTTCAACTTGTTTTCATATTTAGATTACCTATATAGGAATTTTTTGGGGCACCCTTGAATATCCTTTAAGTATGTGTGTATCGATAATTAAAGTTACATGATTCTATAAAGATAAGTCAAGAGGGTAATGAAATATTACTTATGTCTTTCAAAATCTAAATGGATGATTAGTTGAGCCATAAAAAGATGAAATGTTGGTGGTATTTTACTATAACCTATTGTAAATGTGTTATTGATATTATATGGTCATATCGATGTAGTTATCATTGAGTATCCATGGGTATTGAGTTCTATAATAACTCATGAATAGGGGATGTTGAAAAATTTGGTTTTGATCAGATGTAATATAATAGAATCCGTAAGGCTTTCTTTATATATAGGGAACCTAAAACTTTCCTAGGGATATATGATAAATAATTTTGAGATATTATTTTTTTTCAGATATAATATCATATTAAAGATATTATAACATGGTTATCATGAATTATGATTACTGAGATGTTGTGAATGTATTTTTTTTGTTTTTTGTTTTAGGGTACTAACAAAATAATATCATTTTGTAAGAAATTTCATACAAGGGAAATTAATTTCATAATTTTATCCTCATGTTTATCTTTACATATGAATTTTATAAATGGGAATACATGTACAAGTTTTCTTAGTAGAGGGAGAAGTATTTTTATTATGTTAATTTGGGATTGTGATTTTTTTTGTAGAAGTTCTTGTTGATAACCTTACTTCTCATCTCTTCCATTTATTGGATAGAAATTATTGGAGAATTTATTCATCTATAATTAATGGTTGAGGAAAATGATAATTGTTATTTCTATGGATGGATTCCTTTTAAGTAAAAAAGGTCTTATGGTGAGAGGATGTAATAGTATTGGTTTTCACCAGAGGATTTATTTTTCTATGATGAAAATTTAATTCCCACATCAGTTTCATTTGCGTTGGACCCTCTATGATATAATTGTTTTCATAATCACAAATAATGTCAATCTAAAAATTCTATTATTTCATGCCATCTAATATCTCTAAGTAAATCAATTATGTCATATAGTACAATTTATTATTTTATTCATCAATATGTTTACAAGAGAATATTTACATGTATTTTTGGATGTCACATAATCTATTAATGTTTTGTATAAGACAGACAATTCATAAGTTTCTCATTGTCCCTGGCACCAATAGTTCATTAGACTCACCGATGTTAGAGACACCGATGTTCGACACACCGATGTCCGACACACCGATGTTGGGCACACTGATGTTAGACGCACCAATGTTAGACACACCGATGTTCGATACACCGATGATCGACACACCGATGTTTGTCACACCGATGTTTGAGACATTGATGTTCGACACACTGATGCTGACAGATCGATGCTCAAAGACCAATGCTGACAGACTGATACAGATAGACTGATGCTGAAAGACCGGTACTGATAGAACAATGTTGATAGACCAATGATGGCACATAGATTCAAATGACTCACCGATACTTATGACGCACCGATAGTCATAAATGAATATTTTAAATTTATTAATTCAAATTTATTTATAACGGTCATATTTAGAAAAATTAATGTTTCTGGAATTACTTAATTTTTTGTAGGACAATGCATAGAAATTATGAGGTATATGCATGTGGGGAGATCTTCATTCCTACTGGACCTTGAAGTATAAAAGTATTACATGCTCAACCTGAAATACTGGCTTTGAATCCGTGAGAAAAAGAAAGGTAGACTGTGCTAATGTGTAAGATATTGCAAATAGAATAACTCAAAGAATGAGTACACAAGAAGTTTAATATTTTGAGAAACAACTTGATTAAGCTCATTTAACATCCTGATATCTAAGTAATGAACCTTTTCACACCTAGAAGCTTGATTACAGAGACTGCGATACTCTGTTCTGAATCCAACTTCCATAAGAGGACTCAAATATCATTTTCTCTACCTCTATTGAGTCCGAAGCTTTACTACAACACACAAAGATATGTCAAAACATTGTTCTTCTTTTATAACTCTATTGTGATCCTATGTTTACTTTTTGAGAAGTTTGTGCATCTATTTGTGTCACACACACTATCTCTTGAGCTTAATTGGAAAAAAAAAAAAAATCCTCACACTCAATATCTTTTCACTCTTGTACCCCACGTAGAATAGTAAAATAGATTTTGTGTGATCTGTTTGTTAGTTTTCCAATGAATAATTATGGTAGAGGTCAAGTATGACCTAGATTGTCTTATATGCTATTGTGAACCCCTATCTAGGGTGTGAATCAAGTTTTTATTAGTATAAAATGCTTGGTGGCAGGTGATCACCAAGTAGAGAGGACTAAGTATTATCTTAAGACTAAACCTCTTTTTTTATACACTATATAGTTTGTCTTTTGATTTAATCGGATCTGTGTTTAATTCATTTCACATCAATATAAATTGGACATTGATAGTAATTTTAGCAAGTGTTTATATCTGTTTTGAATCAGTAGTTTTGTTTCAAAAGTTTTACTAATATTTGGATTGTTAAAGCTGAGAACTAATCAATCTTATGATAAATTAATTGAACATTTGGGAGTTCCATAAATTCACTAAAAACTGACTTTGATTATATTTTAATTGGGAGATATTATTTTAAAGAACCAATTTTAATATAAATTTTTATGGATACTCAATTGACCCCCCTCTTGAGTGATCTACTCCAACCAACATTTGGTATCAATGGATTAAAAATTATTTTTAATTTTGAAATCTTGTCAACTGTGATTATAGTTTTTTTAATGATCTCAAAATTTCGGTTATTTCTAAATTTTTATCTCTTTGAAATTATTTTACAATATGGATCGTGAATAATAGATCAGAAGGGGCTATTACAAATAGACTGTCTTTATTTAATGGAACTAACTATGCCCAATGGAAGCTTAAAACGAAAATATATCTAAAAATCATGGGATTTGAAATATGGACTGCTATTGAAAGTAAATATGAAATTCTTGAAACTACTAGAAACACATGGGATAAACCTACCAATAATTACTATATAGATAATTGTAAAGAAATGAATGCTCTGTTCTGTGAACAAGGGGATGAAGTGTTTAACCATATCTCTTCTTGAATAATAGAACATCAGATTTGGGACACTCTGTCTATTTCACATGAGGGAACATTTAATATTATAGAAATTAGATTAAATACTTATACTATTAAATATTAAGACTTCACAATTAATCATAATAAGTCTATTTATAATATGTATCTTGGGTTCAATGGAATTGATAATACCATTATTTCTTTAGGAAGAGAAGTAACAACCAAAGAGTAGATTATGAGGATTCTTCCATGGTTACTAGAAAGACGGCGTGGAAAATCTAAGTCTATTAGAGAATCGTGCAATGTTGATAAGATTCATGTGAAAGAGTTTATTAGAAAATTAATGTTGTATTAAGAGGAATTAAATGTAAATCACGAAGGGGATGATCCAAAACTAATGTCTACAACATTCAAGACTATTTCATTTAAAATAATGAAAAATAGAATTTTCAAGATTCTATTGAAATCCCTAGCATTAAAGAATTAGCTTCAGACAATGATGGAGAAATGGCCCAGATGAAAAAAGATTCATGAAATTTTATAGGAAAAAGAAGTTTTTCGAAAATCCCAATTACAATGAAATGTATGATAATAAGGGAAATTGTAAAAAGTACGAGATTATAAATGACAAATCATAAGATATAATTTCCTACGAATTTAAAAGTAGAGGAATTGTCAAGGATGACTGTACAAAGATAAAATACAAGAAGAATTATGAAATTAAGGATATAAAGTATAAGAAATAAATGAAGTCCACTGAGAGTGCCTCATAGGACAACTCTCGTGAATCTGATTTTTCTCAATATGAGAAATATGCTATGGCTAATATGTGTTTTATGACAATCACAATTGAGGTAACCTTAGACTCTCATGTTCCTAATTCTTATTATTCTAAAAGTGAGTATGAGAATATGAAAAATGATGAATTATTTGAATATTGTAACATTCTTGATGAAACATGTAACGAGTTGAACGATAAGTATAAATCATTGAAGAAATAGTATGCTCTTACAATGAAGATTAAATTTGAACTTACATAAAAAAAAGTGAGAAATGCTCACTGCTCAAGGACAACAATGAGTTAAAAATGTATAATGAGAAATTGAAGAAGGACTCATAAAATATTACCAATGAAAAAAATACTATTACTCAAATTCTTGGTAAACAAATAGATCCTATGTATACTTCTAGGATAGGATATCAACTTGGTCAAAATAATTTATCCAAATCACATTTTGTAACCCAATCTAGAAAATCACCTATTTCTTTAAAAACCAGGATTCTGTTGGATGTTCTGGTTCAAGGAATTCTTTTACTGAATCCAAGCCTATTGGACCAAACAATGTTTATTTTTCCAACACTCTATATTATACATACATGAATCCCATAATATAGTTGTGGGTTCTAAAATCTTACATCACTAATGTATGTGGACCTAGAAAAATATGGGCACCAAAGTCGTTTCTTGGATGAATTGTTTTGTTGGTAAATTCCCAAAAGAGCTGTTGAAAAAAGATGTGGTACCTGGATAGTGGTTGTTCAAGACATATGATAGGGTATTATTCAATCTTTAAAAGTATTATCAAGATTGAGTGAGGACATGTCACATTTGGTGATAATGGTAAAGGAAAAATCAACGGCCTAGGTATGATTGGTAACCCTAACTCTATTTCAATTTCTAAAGTATTGTATGTAGATTGATAAAAGTATAACCTGCTCATCATATCTCAATTTTGAGATCATGGATTTAATCTGAAATTTAAAAATGATTCATTCCATGTTATTTATGCCACAAATAGCTTAGTATTTACTTCTTTTAGAAATGATAATGTATATGCTATAAATCTAGACACAATAGCCTCATAGAATGTCACTTGTCTAAATGCATTTCACAAAGAGTCATGGATCTGGCATATAAGAATAGGAAATTGCCACATACACTCTCTTAAGAAGTTAACTAGTAATGGTTTGGTTAAAGACCTACCCAAATTAGAGTTTCCAGAAAAGTAGGTGTGTAATCCATGTCAAAAATGAAAGCACCATACAATCTATTTCAAACCAAAAAAGAAGTAACCACTTCTCAAACTCTTGAGTTGGTTCACATGGATTTGTTTGTACCATCTAGAGGTTCGAGTCTCATTAGGAAGCACTATGTTTATGTTCTGGTAGATGATTTCTCTGGGTACACCTCTACCTTTTTCCTAGCTCACAAGAGTGAAGCTTGTTCTCATTTTACAAAGTATACTAGGACTATATAAAATCTTAGTGGAATTAGGATTAAATACTTAAGAAGAGATCATTGAAATGAGTTTGAGAATCAAGGTTTTGAAGATTTTTTATCACAAAATGGATACAGTAATAATTTCTCTGCTCTTAGGACACCTTAACATAATGGTTTGGTAGAAATATAAAATTGAACCCTACAAGAAAATTTCCCGAAATATGATCAATGAATATGACGTGCCCATTTATTTTTTGGCTAAAGCTATTAATATAACTTTTTACATAATAAACAAAGTCTTAATCAGAACCATATTTAAGAAAAGTCCTTATGAGCTATGGAATAATAGGAAACCCAAAGAAAGTTATTTTACAGTTTTTGGATATAATGTATATATTATTAACACTAAATATAATTTAGATAAATTTTCCCCAAAAAGCGATGAAGGAATTTTTCTTGGATATTCTATATCATGAAAAGCCTATAGAGTCTTTAATAAAAAACAATGCGTGTAGATGAATATGTACATATCATGTTTGATGAAACAGATCCACCTGACCCAATACCTCAGTAGAAAATATTGAAGAGAATATGTATAATATGAAAATTAATGACAAAACCTCAAATCATCATGTTAAGGAATCTATGAAAATTTCCAGTTCTTGAAATTCTCCAGATCCCAAATGTAATGAACTAGATCAACTTGAACATCTTAAAATATCAAGTCCTACCTTTTCTAGAACAACTAGGACCCTTAAAAATCATCCCCTAGATGCTGTTGTTGGAGATTTGGATAGAGGAACATAAAATAGAGCTTCCCTGAAAAACCAAGTTGAACATAAATCCTTCATGTCACAACATGAACCTAAAAATATCAATTATGCAATCAATGATGAATTTTGGGTAATCGACATGCAATTAGAACTTAATCAGTTTGAAATAAATAATATTTGGAAACATGTAGATAGACTAAAGGATAGTCTGACAATAGTTACCAAATGGATGTTTAGAAATAAATTAGACGAAGATGTAAATATAGTTATAAAAAAATCTTGATTTGTTGAACAAGTATATAATCAAGAAGAGGGAATTAATTGTGAAGAGACCTTTGCACCAGTAGCTAGACTTGAAGAAATTAGGATCTTACATGCCTAGTTTGCACAATTGGATTTTAAACTTTATATAATGGATGTCAAAATTGAATTATTAAATGGTTATATAATTGAGGATGTTTTTTTTGAACAACCCACATGTTTTACAAATCCACTTTTTTCCAAATCAAGTATTTAAATTATCTAAAGCTTTATACGTGTTGAAACAAGCTCCAAGATCTTGGTATGAAAGGTTGAGTAATTTTCTTATTTCTAAAGGTTTCACAAAAGGACATGCAGATCCTACTTTATTTATAAAAATAATTTCCAAATAAGTTTTAGTAGCTCAAATATATGTAGATGATATTATCTTTAGAACTTCTAAAAATTCATTATGTAATGATTTTTTGAAAATAATGAAAAGAGAGTTTGAAATGAGTTTAATGGGTGACCATAAATATTTTATTGGATTTCAAATATTTCAAAATAGAGAAGTTATTATTATAAATCAAAGTAAGTAAAATAACGATCTCTTGAAAATATATGGTTTTGACAGCATTAAGATTAGTGAGACCCCTATGAGTTCTACATGTAAGTTAGATATTGATGAAAATAGAAAATCAATTCATTAAACTGCTTATATTGAAATGATTGGGAGCTTGCTTTACTTAACAGCTAGTAGGCCATATATTATGTTTTTTATGTGTATGTGTACAAGATTTCAAGCCAACCCAAAAGAGTCACATTTAAATGATATTAAAGGAATTTTCAAATACCTCAAGTATGCAACTAATTTAGGATTGTTCTATCCTAATGGACATCCGTTTGATTTAGTTATCTATTCAGATGCTGAATTTGGTGGATGTATGTTAGATAGAAAGAGTACCTCTGGAACATGTCACTCTTTGGTAAAGTCTCTGATAACATGGTGTGGTAAAAAAGAAAAATTTAGTTTCATTATCAACTACTGAAGTAGAATTCATTACTGCTGGTAGTTGTTGTGCACAAACGTTGTGGATGAAACACACATTATTAAACTATATATTTCAATTCAGACATATCCACATAAATTGTGACTAGAAAAGTTCTATTAACATTTATAAGAATCCAATTTCTCATTTTACAACAAAGAATATTGTGGTAAGAAACCTCTTTTTGAGAGATCATTATCAAAAAGGTGATATAACTATTGAGTTTATTGGGACTGAGCATCAGCATACTGATATATTCACTAAACCCTTAAACTCTGAGAGAATGGACTACATCAGGCATGAACTAGGAATGATAAATCTCTAAAGTCCTATCATACCGATCTCATGAAACTGAACCATGAAAATAATCCTTGAAACCGATATCATGAAACCGATCCATGAAACCCATCTCTTAAAAACGATCCATGAAAACGATCTTGTGAAACCAATCCATGAAACCGATCTCCTAAAACCGATCCATGAATCTGATTTCATGAAACTGATCCATGAAACCGATCTATGAAACCTATCTATGAAACAAATCTTGTGAAACCGATCAATGAAACCGTTCTGTGAAACTGATCCATGAAATTGATCTTCTGAAACTGATCCATGAAACCGATTTCGTGAAACCGATCCATGAAACTAATCTCCTGAAAATGATCCTTGAAACCGATCACTTGAAACCAATCATGTAAAACAGATTCTATGACACCGATATATGTAAGAAATCATTTGTAATTGTGTCTGTTTTAAATAAAATGATGTTGTTTTCTATTCTTTTTTCCGCATTGAAATTTTATGCTTTATGTTTTACGATCCCTAAATGATAAATCAAATTCAATACACTTAGACCTTTCACATTCCCTCTACCATAAATCCTTCTACTCTTTTTCACTCTATCTCTCGACCCTCGTCCTCTAAACTCCTTTGGAATATGAATCCTTGAATTGGAAAGGACCAGGCACACGATGGAAGATCCAAGAAAATCTCTATCTGCTACGTATTAGAAGGGTGAGTCTATTGGGACTACAAAACCAAGCTTGGAATGATGAGTGGTTATACCTAAGAAAGAATTGTCTGCTATGTGGCTTCTGTTAAGCAAGTGGTTTTTGTTGAGAGTAATGGAATCTGAAGGGTGGCTGAGCTGGTTCTCAAACAATGGAATAACTTATCATACCCAGATATTACATGAGTTTTATTGACATTTGAATATATTTTTGAATGGAGATGAGGAAGGAAATATTAAGTCACTGGTGAAGGTAAAGGAGATAACCTTTTCTTTTATAGAATGGGTAAGTTCTTAGAGATTCCTCATGAAGGTGTTTATGCTGATTATCTGTGTAATATTACACCTTCCTCTAATTTGTTCCCCTATGAAGATGCTCTGAAGGAGCTGAAAGGAAGTGGAGATTATAGGATGACTACTGTAAGTGAATTTTATAGCAAGGATAGGTTAATTTTTTTTGTTTATATGACATCAAATCCTCCAAAGGAAGGGAGATTTATCTGCTGTGAAATATCAGGATGTATTCATGTTCTATCTATTGAAAAACTGGATAAAGGTGACCACTATAGTTAGATAATGGTACATGTTTCTAATAAGATAAAGCCATCCAATAACTCAACATGTTTTTACTATCCTAGGATGATCTCAGCCATGTTAAAGAAGATGGGATGTGTGGAAGATGGAGATGAAGTGATAAGTGCATGCAATGGGTTCTGCCTTCAAAAAGAGATATTCTAAAGGATGAAGTTCTTCTAGAACCCAAGGAAGAAATGTTGGGTAGGATATGAGGACAATAATTTTGAGGAATTAAATCTTATTGAACATACTACCAGACCAATGGATCTTTTTTATCTATGACATAAACTATGAGAGGAACCTATTTATTTTGACGAGGAAGATGAGGCTAAGTTTCCAAGAGAAGAAGGATCTCCTTTTGATGACATGAGTGATCCTAATATTGCTGAAGGTCCCAAAAACATGTCTTATGGATCTTCTAGTCCACCATTGGGTTTTCCCCCAAGGGAACCTTCGTTAGGTGATGTGGATGATGAATAGAAAGAGGTTACTGGAGTTAAAGGTTATGTGAGTAAGTCAGATGAGGAGTCTGATAATGATGATGATGAATCAGCAAATGATGAGCATGTAAGTGATTCGTTAAAAGTGGGACAACAAGTAGTTGACAGATCCAGTGAGGAATATCTACTTTTAGCTTCTGATGGTGGTGATCCTGTTGAACAGGAGGTTGTTGATCATGGAGATAGTGGTCATGAGGATAGATCTGCCAATCCTAATGTTGAAAATCAAAAAATCATTCAGGAGTTGAATGAACTATTGGATGGTGGCAATGAGGAAGAGGTTGAGGATTAGGTGGCTCAGATTGAGGAAGTTGATAGAAATGTTTAAGTTGCTGGAGAACATGAAGAACCTCAAGTTCATTTGGTACATGTGCCCAGAAATGTTATTATGGATAAAGGATAGGATGAAGAACTAGATGAAGATGATGTTGTACCTGAGCCTCAGGGAAGAAGAGTTAGGATTGAAATTATTGATCCAAGTGACTGGACCCGTACTAGAGAGTGGAATAATGATCCAGGATACATTATATTTGTGATGGAGTATGAATCTGATGAGAAGAGAGTGCCTCCTCCTCCTACTCCATAGGCCCGAGCTAAAGCAGAACTTGTTGCACCTGTTCTACTGGTTTCACCTCTAGCAGTAGATCCAGTAGCACAAACAGTAACTAGTGAAAATTCCACTAAGGCTAATTTCAAGGTTTTCAAAAATGATCTTTGTGAGTCAGTGGGATCCTGAGTTTGATCCAGAATTGAAGAGTCCACATCAATAGGTATTTCGGATATAGATGCAACAAAGATTGCAAGGACAATGATCCAAGATATTCAACCAAATATAATTACCACAGTTGAAACCATCATTAGACATAATACCATATAGGGAGAAGAAGTAATGAAGATGAAAAATGTGTTAAATTCTATAACCTTTGATTTTAATACCTCTTTTAGTGGTTTAAGAGAAGTTCATAGGAACTTGGTGACTCGTATACTAAGTGTATATTTAAAAAGGTTGAAATTAGAGATTGGAAAAATGATTACTGGACCATCCTGTTCTTGGAGTTGGAAAGGTGCTATAGATACTTTGGAATCTCTCAAGGATGTGATGAGAGATGAACTCAAAATCATCAAAGTTGTTGGTCAGAGTGGATTCTCAAGAGGGGGTGACTTGAGTTCCAATTAAACTTTCTGTTAAAAACTATATGATTAAAATCCCCCAATTAAAAACAGGACAATCAATTAAGGTAGTAGAAATATATATTTTTAATTGATTAACAAGTTTCTCTAAGGTTGATTAGTCCTCAGTTGAATCCATGAAATCACTAATTGAACTTTTGAAACAGGTTTACTAAATTAAGCATATATACACACAAACCAAAAATAACTATCATAGTGAATGTAAAAATAGTTTTATGTCTTTGAAAAATGTTAGCAGTGGATAAAATATGTTAGACTCAACTATTTTGATAATATCATATATGATTAGATATGTTCTGATAATCCCAAATCATGATTGCCTTGATGTTCTAGAGTTAGTATGGATGTAAAAATAATCATATAATATCATGGAATATATTAATCAATGCTTATTTATGTTTAACAATGAAGAAGTATGATATTAACTCAATATGGAACTAATATGAATAGAATAGTTACATTGTATGCATTTAAGTTCATAAGTCACTGATTTATATGGTCAATGATATACATGTACAATGTTAGACAAGTCCACCGATAGACTATGTCTACTGATGGACAAGGTCACTGATATAAAAGTTCACCTATACAAGTCCACTGATATAAACTACCGATAGAATGGAGCTACCGATAGGGGAAGCTACTAATAGAGAGAGCTACCGCTACCGATGATAACAGATATTGATAGTTAGGAAGAGCTACTGAGACAAGTTCACTGTTATAATGAGCTATCGATAGATGGATCTACCGATACATAGAGATACCGACAGATGGAGCTACTGATACATGAGCTACTTCTATAAGAGCTACCATTACAAGTCTACCAACTGAGAGATACTAATGGAAGATGACTGTTACCCAGTCACTATTACTCAAACTCTATACCTTTTCAATATTATTAATATAATGATAATAGTAATATTTTATTAATTCAATGAAACTGTTATTAATTAATATGGGTTGTTGGCATGTCAGGGAACCGTACCTCGAACCTATGAAAAGGTAATCATTCCCATTTCCAGAGCTCCAGGAATAAAATGAATATCGAGCTACTAGAGAATTGCAGAGATATATACATAAGGAAAACATAAGACATATACGAGACATATACAAGAAGATACAAACATACATGTATAGAAGAACACTCAAAGAACTCAACAAACACTTATACACATCATGAAAATAAGTTCAAATAAGAGGTTCAAGTACTACAAGGAATACTCTCACATTCAAGTTGAACACATGTACTGGATGTGAAGGAACAGAACCACGACACTCTGTTTTCCAGAAAACATATAGAGAAGGACTCAAAGCTTCATCTACTTCAATCCATAAGAGTCTAGATCTGCATTGACATCACACAAGAGCATTCTAAACTCCTCTCCATATTATTGATCTATTGTGATAATTTTTTTATTACATAATGAGTAGTGTCTGCTTCTATCTATTTAGACACACAATGACTCCTAAGTTGAATTGGAGGATACTAAAATCCTCACACCAAAATCATTACACCTTTGGGCATCCCATGTAGAACTGTGGTAGAGGTCTGAGGACCTGGATAGCCTGTGTGCTGTTGTTGTTGCTTTTCCACGTAGAATTGTGGTAGAGGTCAGAGGACCTGGGAAGTCTGAGTACTATTAAAAACCCCAATCTAGGGTGTGGATGAAAGATATATATAAACTATTTGAGAGTACTAAGACTCATCTTGAGACTGAAAATATTGGTTAAAACTGTTGTGCAACTTATTTTAATTTAAACTATTTTAAATATTCTACTGCTAACTTCTTTTAAATTCAAATCTGTTTTAAAGTAACTCTGTTAGTTGAATTAGAACGTGTTTGTAATTATTTCTATTCAGTAAGTTAGTTAAAAAAGCTAACTTAATCTTCAGATTAAATTAACTAAGAAATAATCAATCTTTGTGAAACTAATTGAACCCTTACAATCTTTATAAATTCACTACAGTTTTACTTTTTTGTTAAATTGGGGGTTTTTTAATAGAAATCTATTAATCGTAAATTTTTAATAGTAACTCAATCCACACCCCCCCCTCTTGAGTACCCTATGGGACAACATTTGGTATTAGAGATAGTAGAAAAAAGTTTTTCAAAACACTCTATTTCAGAAAAGTTTTCAAATGTGATTTTAGTTGTATCTTAAAGATCTCAAACTTTCTGTTAATTCTAATTTTTTATCTTTATATATCCTTTTAAAACTTAGTTATTATGGATAATAGATAATAAGGCATAGATACCAATAGTCCACCCTTCTTTAATGGTGTCAATTATGCCCAATGGAAAATAACAATGAAAATCCATTTAGAAATTATGGTAGTTGACATCTGGACTGCTATAGAGACTCAATATAAGATTCTAGAAACTGTTAGAACTACATTGGATAAACCTAAAAAAGTTGCATACAATAATAATTGTAAAGTAGTGAATGCCCTATATTGTGCTTTAGGATATGATGAACTTAATCGAATATCTACTTGTAAGACTGCTTATGAAATCCGGGATACATTGGATATTTCCCATGAGGGAACACCCAATGTTAAGGAAATGAGACTAAATACATAAACAATTAAGTATGATAATTTTAAAATGGAATATGATGAATATATTTCTGATATGAATCTAAGGTTTAATGAGATAGTTAATACAATGAGATCACTGGGAAAAGTTGTTCCAACAAAAGATCAAATAATGAGGATACTGAGATGCCAACCAGACAGATGGAGATGAACCTTTGTCTCTATACAAGAATATTGTGACATTGGTAAGCTACCCGTCAAGGAGCTAATTGGAAATTTTATGATGTATGAAGAAGAGATAAAACTTAATAAAGGGGAATATGTTTAACCTAAGAAATAGTTAGTGGCATTAAATTCAACTACTTCAAAGATCAAGGACAAAGAGAAGGTTCAGATAACTGAAGAAAGCTCAACTAGTGAAAATTCTGACTCAGACAATGATGAAGAGATGGCTCAGATAACTAGGAGATTCAAGAAATTCTATAGAAATAATAAATTCTTTCAAAAATATGATTATAAGGTAATGTATGATCAATGTAAAAATTGGAATAAAGACTGGAGGAAAACTGATAAAGATGATGGAAAAGTTTTCTATGAGTGAAAAAGAAAAGGGCATGTCAAAGCTGATTTTCCAAAAATAAAATTTAAGAAAAAAGTATGACTATAAGGATAAGAAATACAAGAAATCCATGAAATCTACATGGAGTTCTTTTGAAGATATCTAAAGTAGATCTGAAGCTTCTGATTCTGAAGCTTCTGATTCTGATGAAAAGAATCATGCCAGCATGTGTTTTATAACTGAAACATCTAAGGTAACACTTAATTCCCCTATGCACAATGATTATTTTTCTAGGAATAAAAGTGATTCAAATAATGATGATAATATGTCTAAATCTAAATTATTTGAATACTGTAATATTTTAGAAGATACTTTTAATGAGCTAAAAGATAAGTACAAATCATTAAGGAAGCAATATGCATTGACTAGTATTGTTAGTTCTGATCTTAGTATAGAAAAGGAAAATAATGATCAACTCTTCATGGAAAATATTGAACTCAAATTTTATAATGAGAAAAATAGAAAATTTATGGTTAAGTTTACAAATGAAAAAACCACTCTCACTCAAATACATGAAAAAAAGTTGTACAAAAGTATACTACTAGTATAGGTTTCTATCCTGGACAGAGAAAGATTGTTGAAAATAAATTTATTTCAAAATCTGAACAGTATGCTGCTAGTTCAAATTCTAAAAATTCTTACGCTTCATCTAGCTATTCAAATTATTATAGACCAAACAATTTTTATTTATTAAAATCTTTTTAATATGTTAATTATAGGAAACCCATTAGAAAAATACGGGTGCCTATAGTTTTACATTCTAACCTTTCTAGACCCAAGAAAATCTCGGTACCAAAATTATCTTCTGTCTAAATCTGTATTGTATGGAACTTTCTTGAAAAGTTCTTGTAGGAAGATATGGTACTTGGACGGTGGATGTTCAAGGTATATAACATGAGACTACTCCTTCTTTAAGATCTTAATCAGAGTTAATGGAGGACATGTCACCTTTGGAGATAACTCAAAAAGAAAAATAATTGGCTTAGGACATATTGGTAACATTGATTCAATTATAATTTATAAAGTACTCTTTGTTAATGGATTAAAATACAATCTGTTAAGTATTTCTCAGTTGTGTGTTGATGGATTCAATGTAAAATTGGAAAATGATTCATGTAATATTTTTAATTCTAATTTTTTTTTGGAATTTAAAGCATTAATAAATGAAAATGTATATGCCATATATTTGAATTATTTAGATAAAAAAATGTTACTTGTTTAAATACTTTTCATAAAGAATCTTGGATATGGCATAGAAGCTTAGGACACTACAATGTTCATTCACCCAAAAAAATGACTAGGAAAGGTTCAGTTAGAGACCTACCCAAACTAGAATTCCCAATAGATAAAGTTTGTAATCCTTGTCAAAAGGGAAAACAACATAATGTATCTATCAAATCAAAGAAAGAATTTTCAACTTCTCAACCTCTCAAGTTGGTTCATATGAATTTATTTGGACAATCTAGAGTTTCTATCTTCAATGGGAAACACTATGTCCATGTCCTTGTAGATGAATTTTCTAGATATACATGGGTATAATTTCTAGCTTACAAAATTAATGCTTTTTGATATTTCATTAAATACTCCATGTCTGTAGAAAACCTACATGGACTTGAGATTAGGTCCCTGAGAAGTAACGATGGTCGTGATTTTGAAAATCATGAGTTTGAAACTTATTGCTCAAATAATGGATATAGACACAATTTCTCTTCCCCCAGGAACTCCTCATCAAAATGGTGTAGTAGAAAGATGAAATAGAACACTTCAAGAAATTTCAAGAACTAATCTTAATGAATATAATCTACCTGTTTAGTTTTGGACTGAAGTTGTCAATACAGCTTGTTATATTATAAATAGAGTCTTAATTATACCAATTCTCAAAAGGACCCCTTATGAGCTATGGAATAAATGAATCCTAAGGTTAATTACATTAGAGTTTTTGGTTTCAAAGTCTTCATCCTAAATAATAAATATAATCTTGATAAGTATGTATCCAAAAGCGATAAATGAATCTTTCTAGGTTTTTCTATATCTAGAAAATCTTATAGATTATTTAATAAGAGGACCAAATGTGTGGAAGAATTTGTGCACATCAAATTTGAGGAAATTTATCCACGTGAACCTAAGACCCCTCTTGAAAATCTTGAAAATGATATGTCAATTCTAAACCTTAATGAAAAAAACGGTGAACTTGTTGTTAAGACAACCGGTTTTGGAAATTTTCTAGAACCTATTTCTATTGAACCTGAACATGTAAATGAACCTGAAATTTCTAGCCTTACCTTTACTAGACCAACCAGGACCCTTAAAACCCATCCTTTAGATGTTTTAGTAGGATATTTAGATAGAGGAACTCAAACTAGGGCTTCTATAAGAAATTAGGTTGAACATCAAGCTTTTCTTTCATAGTTAGAACCTAAAAATATCAATGATTCCATCAATGATGAATTTTTGGTGATGTATATGCAAAAAGAATTAAATAAATTTAAAATAAAGAATGTACAGGAGTTAGTAGAAAGACCTAAGGACACTTTGACCATAGGCACTAAATGGGTTTTTAGGAATAAAGTTGATGAGTCTGGAAATATAGTTAGAAACAAATCTGGGTTAGTTGCACAAGGATATAGTAATGAAGAAGGAATAGACTATAAGAAAACCTTTCCACCTATTGCTAGGTTAGAAGATATTAGGATTCTACTTTCTTATGCTGCTCATCTGAATTTCAAGTTATATCAAATGGATGTTAAAAGTGCTTTTCTAAATGGTTTTATAATTGAATATGTTTTTGTTGAACAACCACCTTGATTTACAAATCCTCATTTTCCAAATTGTGTTTTTAAAAATTCTAAAGCTTTTTTATGGATTAAAACAAGCTCCACGAGCTTGGTATGATAGATTTATTAATTTTCTTATTTCAAAAGGTTTTATTAAAGGGATTTCTAATCCAAATCTTTTTATCAAAAAAATTCAAAATATGTTTTGATAGTACAAATCTATGTTGACGATATTATTTTCGGATCTTCTAAAAATGCCTTTTGTATTTATTTTTCAAAGAGTATGCAAAGAAAATTTGAAATGAGTTTAATAGGATAACTCAAACATTTTCTTGGATTTCAAGTCTTTCAAAATGAAAATGGAATAATTTTAAATCAAAGTAAATATACACAGGATCTTTTAAAATGTTTTGGTTTGGATAGTAATAAGGAAAGTGATACACCTATGAGTACCACTTTTAAATTGGATACAGATGAAACTGGGAAACTAGTGGATCATACCAATTATAGAGGTGTGATTGGGAGTTTACTTTATCTTATTTCTAGTTGACCGGATATTATGTTTAGTGTCTATATGTGTACAAGATTTCAAGATAATCTATATGTGTCACGCTTTCTTTTTGTAAAAGGATTTTCAAATATCATAAACATACTACTAATTTAGGATTATTTTATCCAAAAGGACAATCATTCTATTTAATAAGTTATTTAGATGCTGGCATTGCTAGTTGCAAGTTAGATAGAAAGTGAACTTCTGGAACATGTCATATTCTAGGTATGTCCTTAGTATCATGGTGTAGTAAAAAAGAAGAATTCTGTTGCATTTTCTACTACTGAAGCAGAGTACATAGCTGCTGGTAGTTTTTTTGCACAAATGTTGTCGATGAAACACACTCTATTGGACTATGGATATCAATTTGGACATGTATCTATAAACTGTGATAACACCAGTGCAGTCATTAATTCCCAAAATCATGTGTCTCACTCTAGGACTAAGCACATTAATGTAAGACATCACTTTTTGGGAGATCATTATCAAAAAGGTGATATAACTCTTGAATTCGTTGGCACTGAACATCAGTTGGCTGATATATATACCAAACCATTAAATTCGGAGAGGTTAAATTACAATAAACATGAATTAAAAATGTTAAATTTTTTCTAAAAGTTTAAGGATACCTCACTGGTATGGACCTCATAGTTATACCTCAGTAGTATGGACCTCACTGTTATACGTCACTGGTATTGAACTCACCGTTATACCTCACTGGTATAGGCCTCATAGTTATACCTCACTGGTATTGACCTCACTGATATGGACCTCACCATTATACCTCACTGATATGGACCTCATCGTTATACCTCACTAGTATGGACCTCACTGTTATACCTCCCTAGTATGGACCTCACCATTAGAACCTCACTATTAGTAGACCTCACCGTTAGGAATCCTCACCAGTATATATTACCACTAGTTTGTGCTGTTTTAATCTTCGTGTTTTTACCCTCCATAATCTGTATCATTTTTATTATATTTAATATGTTTCATTTATTTATTTCTTGATTCCTAAATGATAAAACATTAGTCTTATCCTCATTTCAATCCACCTCGAACCCTTTAACTTCAAACCTTAGCTCTCAAACTATCATTTCTCTCGAACCCTAAGTCTCGCTATTCAAAGAATGGCATGAGTGAAGAGACCAGTATTTAATGAAGAGGGTGATGAGACAAATTCCAAGAGACTCAAAGGAGAGTCTAGTGGCCGTAGTGAAGTAATGAAACCTATAAACCTTCATATCATAAAAAGGGAATTAGTAGTTGAGAGAGAGCTATGCACGTAAAGGTTGATGGCTAGTAAGTCATTAATTCTAAGAATGATTGAAGAGAAGGAATGGCTTGAGTACTTCTTAAACAAAAATGGACCATATTATCCTAATTTTGTTAAAGAATTCTATGAGTTTCTCAAATTTGAAAAACTAGATAATGAGAATCGGGTCTTCTCATTTGTTAATGGAATGAAGTTTCATTCTCCTCAGTGGAATGGGATGATTGTCTGAGGGTACCGCATGAAGGTATCTTTAATTTTTATTCAAAGTCTGTACCCCCTGCTATTGATGTATTTGAGTATGAATCTATCATAGTTTAACTCACTAGAAATGGAACATCAAGAAAAGTTGTTGCTTCAGAAATGGATGGTGAGAACAGATTGTTGTTTAAGTTTGTTTAGCATATTTTAACTCCAAGAAGAGGAGACTTTGCAAATCTAAGGTTTCAAGATATTTATTTTAAATATCTTCTAATACATGTAGTAAAAGAAAAACTTTGTAGGCTGATAATGGTACACATGGAAGATATGAAAAAAAGAAAATAAAAAACAAATGCCATGTTCTTTTCCATATTGATATCATTAATGCCTAAAGTAAAGGGAATAGCTAGGTCTCAAGATGAGACTGTAGTTGTGAAGAACCAATACTATATCACCAAAACTATTTGCAAATACATGATTATTAACTGGAACCTGTGGATAAGAAAATGGGTCAGTGATGATGAGAAAGTTTATGATAAATTTAACCCTATTGAGCATCCAAATCAGCCAAGAGATAGAAGAGATCCAGTTATAGGACATGATGAGGAGGAACCTCAATATAGTGATGATGATACTAAGGAGGATAACTATATAGAAGATGGAGGGGATCCTGATTTTCCTCCAATCCCAATTGCAGAAAAGGTATCATATGGAAAAGCAAGTCCACTTGTGACCCTACTTAGAAAGGAAGCAGTTATGGGAGAATGTGTTGAAGAAATCTTTGTAAATGAGGAAGAACTGCCTAGATCTGATCATAAGGAGACTGCTCCAGATTCTAGTAGTGGTGATGATGAATAAGGAGAAGTATCTGAAAACGGAAGTACATGCTTAAGTATCAGTCCTCTGATTGAGTGCTCATTTATGCCTGTTGAGGAGGTTCTTGAAGTGCACAGACCAGTACCTATTGCTAATATACCTCAGCCCGTGCCACCTATTTTGAATATAAATTTAGTTGTAGATGAATCCTTTGAAGAGGAGATGGTTGCAGTTGGTGCTGAAGAGGAGGAAGCTCAACTTGAGGGGGAGCAACCTGTATGGATAAGATCAGTTTCTGTGACCTATGAAGTGAAAGATTGGTCTGTGGATGCAGGATTTGTTGTATTGGGACTAGTCTATCATGATTCTGATGATGAGACAGCCATTAGAAGGCATCCTGTGTCTTATGATATTTTATTTGAGAAAGTTACTACTCAACCAATAGCTCCTCTAGCTCTGCCTGAAGACATTGTGAGAATAAGAGATCATGAGTCACTGGAATCTTAATTGAAAACATATTTTATTGAAGAGCTAAGTAAGATGGAATGTTCTTTGGTATCTTCTATGGGAAGTTTTTTGTCTAGTGTTGTGACAGAATTGATGGATGAAGTAAAAGAATGTCAAAATCATGTTAAAAGTTTATCAAAGGTTTTTGACTCTCTAAGGAAATCTGTTACTTCCTTTGATATCTCCATATGTCCTAAATCTCAAGTTGATACTGACATCAAATACATTCAAAGAGTAGTGAAACCGTTTGTGGATGTGTTTGGAGATTTTAAGAAGACCATAAAAACGCATGTCAGTACTCAGGATTTTGTTGTTTAAAATATGATAAGTCATTTGACTCGGTTGTTCAAAGAAACAATAGCTTTTACTGTACCACCTCTAGGTGCATCCAAAGTATCAGTTGATGTGGAACAATTTAGATCTATGCTGAAAGAAGAACTTGGTCAGGTTAGTTCTAGTAGCTCACCTGATTCTCAGGTGATTACTACCACTAGGGATATCAGAAAAATCATCCAATATTATATGAGAGATGATACTGAATCCCATAAGGAAATCAAAGACAAAAATGATTATTATTTTCAGAGAGTGTACACCAAGAATCACCTAACCAATAATTTCATGCTGCTATTAGAGAATATGAAACTGCCCCCAGTCACTCAAGCCTTCAAAGAACAAGTTAGTAAGCTCAGGGAGTTGACCCCTGCTTTGGACAAATTTATGGAGAATATGGATGATTTCATCCTGCCATGGAGAGAGGGGGAGGTATCATTATGGATTCCATTAATCTCTTACTTCCATTCATGCATGTGGATAGTACACCTATAATCATGCCTCTTGCCTTACACTACCACAAAAACAGTTTTTCCCAACGCCACACTTTTATTAGCGCTAACGAAAAATCACTGATAAGGGGGTGTAGCTTTAACAACGCTAAAAAAATCACTGATAAAATTAGCCCATTATCAGCGCTTTTTTTAGTACTCATAAAGGTACTCCCTTTAACAGTGCCTTTTTTAGCCCTATTAAAGGTACCCCCTTTATTTGTGCTTTTTTGTTAGCGCTGACAAATGGGGGTCTTTATGAGCGCTTTTTTTAAAAGCGCTGATAAAGGGTCTACTTCCAAAAAAATTCATTAAAAAAAATATAATAATATTTAAATATATAGATAAAGTTATATTGATGTAAATATAAAATATATTTTTTAAATATATTTTAAATATATTTTAGATAAGTATAAATATACAGTTACTCTTAATATAAAAGATATTTAGTGAAAATGGATTATAAAAAAATTAATAAAATATTTTTAATTATTAATTTTCTAATTATTATGCTATAATAGTCATTTAATGAAAATTTAAGACTAAAAAATTAAAAAAATAAAAAAAGATCCAAAATATATTGAAAACGGAACCCGAACTTCAAACGACCATAACTTTTGATCCGGGTGTCCGTTTGAGCTCTACCAAACATCAAATTGAATCCTGCGAAGAGCTCTACATCGCTTTGAGCGGGGAGTATCCCAGTCAAGGTGTTTTCAAGGCCAAAAGAAGGCCCATAAGGCCTCCAAAACTGAGTTTTTAGTCGAGGTACCCCAATTTTTTAACATTTTTTGGATTTTCAGCCTCATTTAATGCGGTATTATTTGCTTTTTTGGTGGGGACTAAACTTATTCCAAGGTATTACATTCATATTGATATTATGTCTTTTAAATTTTATCTTTTTTATAATTCACAGCTATTTATAATCAAATATATAACAACATATACAAATTTTTTATATATTCACACATAAAAATTTAATTATAAATATAAATAATAAAATATATTTACATATAAGACATATTAGCTTTATCTAAATAATAAATAATATCCATTTTATTTAAAATAAAAATATATGAATATTTATATAACTATATATTAATCTAAATATATATATATATATATTAATCTAACTATATATATATATACATATTAATATAACTACATATATATATTAATATTACTATAAATATATATATTAATATAACTATAAATATATATATTAATATCACTATAAAGATATATATTAATATAACTATATATATATTCATATAACTATAACTATATATTAATATAAATATAGATTACTATATGAATAAATATAACTATATATATATATATAGATATCATGATATGGAAAACAAATAAAAATAGAGGAGTGGTAAGGGATTAGGCGCGCCGGGGGGAGGTCTCGAGATCAAAACATGGTGGAGGCAGGGGCGCGTGCGCATGGGGGAATATGGGAGCTAGCACTGATAAAGGGTAGAGGGGGTGCTTGGGGGCGCTGGAGGGGGGGGGGGGGGGGGGGTAGAAAAGTGCTGTAAAAGGGGGGCTCAAATGCTATAAACACCCCCGATTGGCAGGATACTTTTAATTTTTTTTAATTTTTTTTAATTTTTTTGAATTTTTTTAACTTTGATCAAAGCATTCAAAAAATGGCTGATAAAAGGGGTCCTTTATCAGAACTAAAAAGAAAGCGCTGATAATGGAAGAACTGATAATGGACCCTTTTAGCGGCGCTAAAACAAAGCACTGATAAAGGACCCTTTTATCAGTGCTTTTTTTAGCGCTGATAAAAGGTGTCTTTATCAGCGCTTTTTGGAGCACGGATAAACGGGACCCCCCTTATCTTCGCCGGCTTTAAGAGGGATTTTCTAGCGCTGATAAAAGGGGGGTTTTAGTGGCAATAAAAGGGGTATTTGTAGTATTGTTACCTTCCACAGGTTTTGCTGGTTCCAGACCTCAATGACTCCTTCTCAGGCAATTAGAAGCCTGACTCCTGTGATCACACATAAGAGTGCTCATTACAGACCGGGCAGTGTTTCAATAGCTGAACCACCTTTGATAATTATTGGAGTACCCAAGCCTACATCTCAACCTACCCAGCATTAGTCCTTTGACCCTAAAGGGAAATCCAAAGTGGACATCCAGGAGGTTGATTGAATGAGGCTATATATTTTGATAGGAATACTAGTACTTCTTTTATTTCTTTTGTACTATCTCATGTAACTTTTTCATGTGAAATGAAACTATATTTTTTCTCTCTTCTTCTATTTTCTCTGAACCAATATTTTTTTATCTTCTTGCTAATCAGAAAGGGGGAGAAAAATTATAATATGGGGAGAACATACAATTTTGGGAGAAATTCTTAATATTTGCCTTTGGGAAATAAATATTCTATTTCTTTTTACACTTATGTTTGTCCATAGTTTAACTCTGATACAATTGAGGGTTATTATATGAACACACTGAGAAATTCAATTATATATATTTTACTCTGATTCATTAAAGTTTATTCTGGATTATAATGCCATAATTTGTGATTATTAAAAAGGGGGAGATTTTTGGACTCACCTATTTTGATAATCTCATATACGATTAGATATGTTCTGATAATCCCAAATCAAGATTTCCATCATGTAATAGAGTTAGTATTGATGTCAAAATAATCATATAATATCATTGAATATATTAATCAATTATTTTTTATGTTTAATGATGATAAAGTATGATATAAATTCAATCTGGAACTAATATGCATAAACAGTTACTTTTTAAGCATTTAAGTTCTTTAGTCACTGATAGACAAGGTCACTAATATACAAGTTCATTGTTAGACATGTCCACCAATAGACTAATTCTACTGATATAAAAGGTCACAGATATAAAAGTTCACTGATACAAGTCTACTGATACAAGCTACCGATAGAATGGAGCTATCGATAGAAGAAGCTACTGATAGAGAGAGCTACCGCTGCAGATGATAACGGCTACTGATAGCGAGGAAGAGGTACCGAAAAAAGTTCACTATTACAAAGAGATACCAATAGATGGAGCTACCAATAGATAGATCTACTGAAATATAGAGCTACTGATACTTGAGCTACTACTACAAGAGCTTCCATTACAAGTCTACCGACATAGAGATACTGATGGAAGATGACTGCTAATAAATCGCTATTACTCAAAATCTATACTTTGTCAATATTATTAATATTATGGTAATGGTCATATTTTCTTAATTAAATTAACCTGCTATTAATTAATGTGGGTTTTTGGCATGTCAGATAACCGTACCTCATACCTATAAAAGGTAATCATTCCCATTGCCGGAGCTGAAGGAATAAAAGGAATATCGAGCTATTGGATAATTGGAGAGAAATATACATAAGGAATAACATAAGACATCTACGAGACATATACAAGAATATACACATGTACATCTAGAGAATAACACTTGCAAAACATGAAGAAGACTCATACACATCATTAAAAAAAATTTAAAGAGGAGGTTCAAGTGCTACAAGGAATACTCTCACATTCAAGCTGAACATATGTACTGGAAGTGAAGAAACAGAACCAAAACACTTTGTTTTCTATAAAACTTCAAGAGAAGTATTCAAAGATTCATCTACTTAAATCCAAAGGAGTCTAGAGCTTCATTGACATCACACAAGATCATTCTAAACTCTTCTCCATATTATTGCTCTGTTATGATCATTTTTTTATTAAATTACGAGCAGTATGTGCTTATGTCTATTTGGACACACACTGACTCCTAAGATGAATAGGTGGATACTAAAATCCTCACACCAAAATCCTTACACCTTTGTGTATCCCACGTAGAACTGTGGTAGAGATCTGAGGACCTGGACAGCCTGTGTGTTGTTGTCTTTTTCCCACGTAGAACTTTGGTAGAGGTCTGATGGCCTGGACAGTCTGAGTACTGTTGTAAACCCCAATCTAGGGTATGGATCAAAGTTATATATAAAATGTTTGAGAGGAATAAGTCCCAGCTTGAGACTGAACCTCTTGGTTAAAATTTCTATGCATCTTATTTTAGTTTAAACTATATTCAATATTCCACTGCTAACTTCGTTGATATTAAAATCTATTTTAATGTAACTCTAATAGTTAAACTAGCAATTGTTTGTAATTATTTCTATTCCGTAAGTTATTTTCAAAAGCTAACTTAATCTTTATATTATGTTAACTGAGAAATAATTAATTATTGAGAAACTAATTAAACACTTACAATCTTTATAAATTCACTAATGTTTATCTTGTTTGTTAAATTGGGTTTTTTAACAGAAATATTTTAATCAAAAATTTTTAATAGGATCTTAATTCACCCACCTTATTAGTATCCTCTGGGAAAAAAATAAAATAGAGTATATGAGGATTTGCAAAACAATGTAAACAAGAGGTTCGGTCTCAAGATGAGACCTAATCCTCTCTACTTGGTGACCAGCTGCCACCAAGCAGTTTATATTAAAACATGATACACAGCCTGTATCGGTCTTTACAATTGTTTTCAAAAAATGTCTTTGGAACACACCCACTACAACTATTCTTCGTGGGAATGACAAACAATATAGAACACACACGGTCTCTTCCACAGTTATACGTGGGAAACAAAAAAATGTGAAGTTTGATGTGAGGATATTCAGTATCTTCCAGTTAAAGCACATGAGATTATGTGTTCAACAGGCTGACACACATTTCATAGATGTAAAAGGAAGAAAAAAATAGGGAATTTATGATGGGAAAGAGTTTATAAGGCTCTATGTGTTTGCAGTTCAGATCTTGACTCCTAAGAATGAGAAATGTTGAAGTTCGAGTTAATCTCTGGAAGTTGTTTTCAAAACAAAGTGTCGCAACTCCAGGTTCTAGCATTCAGTGTTCTACTTATGATGTCGATCAAGAGTTGATGAAGCACAGAAGGAAGAAGTGAGTTTTTTTTCAGAATGATCTTCGTGATTCTTGTGGGTTTAGAGTATTAGTGTTGGATGGTTCTTTCTTTGATCTAGCAAGTATGCTCTGTCGCACTTCATATGCCACCCTTCGATTCGTGCATGTATATTTCTCTTGTATTCGTCAGGCCATATATCTTTCTCATGTATCAATTTTCAATTTTTATATTGGAGGTCCGATAATGGGAATAAGTAGATCACGTGCATGCTTTCTCATACCTCGTACTGTCCATGGTATTGTCTCCTGAAATTTTTACAATCAGCATTAAATAATGTCAGATCATTTATTTTTCAAATATGATCATTGTGAAAAATATTGAGAAATTGACAGAGTACGCATTGGTAGACTGGTAACGGTAGCCTTCATATTGGTAGGTTTCAACAATAGGTGCACATCAGCAATCCCAACTGTAACCTCTAACAGTATGTTTGCACTGGTAACTATAACGGTGACCTTGTAACTATAACCTTGTTGTGGTAAACTTGTAGCAGTATCCTTATAGTGGAGACCTTGTAGCGGTAACCTTGTAGTGGTAACCATGTAGCGGTAAACTTGTAACAGTGACCTTGTACCGGTGACCTTAGTAATGGTGACCACATTAAAGGTGACCTCTGTATCGGTAACCTTATAACGGATAAACTTTGTACTTAGAAAAATTCTGCACTGTAAGCTTATCCAATCAAACAGTTAGATTGAGAGTAAATGAATATTACTCTATAGGAATATGAAACATTAATGAAATATAATTAGAATAGAATGAAGACATGGTTCTCACTTAAATGAAAATAAGATTTGGGATTACCAAAATATAATTTGGGATTATCAAAATAGATTTGGGATTATCAAAATAGATTTGATATTATCAAAATAGATTTGGATTATAAAAATAGATTTGGGATTATAAAAATAGATTTGGGATTATCAAAATAGATTTGGGATAATCAAAATAGATTTTGGATTATCAAAATAGATTTGGGATTATCAAAATTGATTTGGGATTATTAAAACATGATTTGGGATTATCAAAACAGGTGAGTCCAACAATCTCCTCCTTTTTTATAATCACAAATTTTTTCATTGAAGATTTAGATTTAAGTGTTTTGAATCAATGTTAAACACAACTGCTAATTTCAATGAATCTTTAGATTTAATTTTGAATATTTTCTCCCCCGTTTATGACTTCTCCCCTTTAATATTTTACCCCCCTTTGTGATTAACAAAAAGCATACAGAATGAAAATAGTGAAAAGAGAGAACCTTTATTAATAAAACAAGAGTACATTATAGAAAAAGAGATACACCAATCCCTATCAACTAAGACAGTCCACACTCAATCCACATCAGATATTCCCATAGGAGATTTGTCCTTGGAAACTGAGGATGCAGGTTCTGAAGGTGGATGGATAGGTAGAGGGATGGTAGTTAGCAGTGTAAGAGGAGCATCCACCAAGGCATCAATGGACCTATAGTGAGTAGATCTATGAGGAATAAAGGGGTCAAGCTTCATATGTCCAGGGTAGGAGTCAGCAAAGGAGCAGCACTGGTGGAACCTGAAGCATGCAGAAGAAGAGGAACTATGATTGGAGCACAGTCCACACAGAGAAAAGGTAAGTGATGATTCCTGAAGTCCATAATAATATTGCCACATCTCTCCATAGAAGAAATAAAATCATCCTTATTCTCCATGAATTTTTCCATAACAGGAGTCAATTCCCTGAGTCTGCTAACCTGATCATTAAAGGAATGAGTGACTGATGGGATTCTTATGTTTTCTAACAGAAACTTGAAGTGGTCATCCATATGATGCTTATTGTAAACCCTTTTGTAGTATAAGTAAACTTGATCTTTATGGCCTTCTGATCTTGAGCAGCTTCCCTTAGATAGCCTCCCACAAGTGTATGAATTTCCCTAGTAATGGAAATTACCTGAGAATCTGAGGGACTGTAACCAGAAAACTTTTCCACTTCTTCTCTAATAATGGTCCTAAAATCTTCAATATCAATTAGAGGATAAGAAAAAGTGGAAGAAGATGTAGCTAGAGGGGCTAGAGGGAAGTCCACTGTCTCATTGAAAGATTTGGTCAATCCACTGATCATCCTTCTGACATCATCATCTTGCCCTTTCACATGTGATTCCATAGATTTCTTGAACTTATTAAACACTATAACCATTTGTTGAACAATAGTTCTAATATATGCAAGGTATCTATCCACCTAAGCCCTTAAATCCATGTAATCATCTAAGATGATAATAGACTGTCTCACTAAAACCATATACTCTACCAAATCACTGATTTGACTCTGGCATTGCCTTACTTCCTTGAGCAGAGTAGATTGAATACTGGAGTTCATTTTGGATAAATTAGATGCTAAATGCTCATGACCTAGAACAAAAAATTTTTCCACCTATGAGGACCTATCGGTAAGGTCTAACGGTGAGGTCCTATCGATAAGGTCTAATGGTTTTGTTCTATCAGTAAGTTCTAACGGTGAGGTCCTATTGTTAACATTTTATCATATCTAACTCATGTCTGATGTAATTTAACCTCTCAGAATTCAATGGCTTCGTGAATATGTCAACCAATTGGTGTTCAGTACCAATTAATTCAAGAGTGATATCACATTTTTGAAAATGACCTCTCAAGAAGTGATGTCTTACATCAATATACTTTGTTCTAGCATGAGATACTGGATTTTAAGATATGTTAATAACACTTGTGTTTTCACAGTTTATAGAGGCATGTTTGAATTGACATCCATAGTCTAGTAAAGTGTGTTTCATCCAACGAATTTGAACACAACAACTACTAGCAGTAATATATTCAGCCTAGGCAGTAGATAATGCAAAAAAAATATATTTCTTATTACACCATGATACTAGTGACTTGCCTAAAATGTGACATGTTCCAGAGGTTCTCTTTCTATCTAACTTTCAACCAGAAAATCAAGAATCCAAATAACTTATTAAATCAAATGGATTTCCTCTTGGATAAAATTGGCCAAAATTTATAGTATACTTGAGATATTTAAAAATCCTTTTAACAACAGTTATGTGATATTTTTTGGGATTTGGTTGAAAATGACCAAACATGCGTACACTGAACATAATATTAGGTATGTTAGCTATAAGATAGAGAAGACTCCCTATCATACCTATGTAGTTGGTTTGATGCACTGGTTCACTAGTTTCATCAGCATCCAACTTACAAGTTGTACTCATAGGTGTATCACTACCTTTACTACTATCAAAACCAAAATGTTTTAAAATATCTTTAGTATATTTATTTTTATTTCAAATAATACCATCTTTGTTTTGAAAAATTTTAAATCCAATGAAAATTTTTAGTTCCCCCATTAAATTCATTTCAAATTCATCTTGCATCATTGTTGAGAAATCACTACATAAAGAATGTTTAGAAGATCCAAAAATTATATCATCTACATAAAATTTTACTTTTAAACCATCTTTGGAAATCCTTTTAATAAATTGAGTAGGATCTGCAATCCCTTTTGTAAAACCTTTTGAAATAAGGAAAGAACTAAGTCTATCATAACAAGCTCTTGGAGCTTGTTTTAGACCATATAAGGCTTTAAGCAGTTTTAAAACATGATTTGGAAAATGGGGATTGGTAAATCCAGGGGTTTTTCAACAAATACATCTTCAACTATATATCCATTTATAAATACACTTTTGACATCCATTTGATAAAGATTAAAATTCCGATGAGCTGCCTAACCAAGTAGTATCCTAATGGCTTCCAGTCTAGCTCCAAGAGAAATCGTTTCCTCATAGTATATTCCTTCATCTTAACTATACCCTTGTGCAACTAGTCTAGCCTTGTTTCTAAAAATATTTCCAAACTCATCGACTTGGTTACTTAAAACCCATTTGGTACCTATGGTCTAGGTGTCTTTAGGTTTGTTAACTAGTTTTTAGACTTTGTTTCTTTCAAACAGATTTAATTATTCTTACATAGCCATCACCCAAAATTCATTATTGATAGCATCATTAATATTCTTGGGTTCATGCTGTGAAATAAAAGCGTGATGTTTAACCTAGTTTCTCAGAGAAGCTCTAGTTTTTGTCCCTCTATATAAATCCCCTAATACAACATCTAAAGGATGATTATTGAGAGTTCCAATTTCTCTAGAAAGAGATGAACTAGATACCTCAATATTGATTACAGGTTTAGACTCAACATGTTAAGATTCTGGAAGATTCCCAGAACTGGTTACTTTTACAGGGGATTCACTATCATTAACATTAAGGTCCAGAATTGGAATATCTTCCTCAAGCTATTCAAGAGAGGCTTTGGGTTCATGTGGATCTGTCTCATCAAATTTGACATGAACTGACTCTTCCAAACATTTGGTTTTCTTATAGAATACTCTATAGGTTTTACTCGAGATTGAGTAACCTTGGAAAATTCATTTATCACTTTTGGAAGAAAATTAGTCCATATTGTCCTTAGTGTTAAGGATAAAGACTTTGCAACCAAAAACTATAAAGTAGTTAACCTTTGGCTTTTTATTGTTCCATATATCCTAAGGGGTCTTCTTATGAATCGGTCTAATCAAGACTCTATTGATAATGTAACAAGATGTATTAACAGCTTTAGCCCAAAAATAAATTGGCACATCATATTCATTGAGAATTGTTCTAGAAATCTCTTGAAGTTTCATATTTATTCATTCCACGACTCCATTTTTTTCAGGTGTTCTAGGAGCAGATAAATTGTGACTATAGACATTGTGTGAGCAATAAGATTCAAAATCTTGATTTTCAAACTCACGATTATGATCACTTCTCAAGGTCTTAATTCTATGTCCATTAGGATTTTCTACTGACTTGGAGTATTTGATAAAATATGAATAAGCTTCACTTTTGTGATCCAAAAAGTATACCCATGTGTACCTAGAAAAATCATTTACAAGAACATAAACACAGTGCTTCCCATTTAAACTTGAAACTCTTGATGGTCCAAACAAATCTACGTGAACTAACTCAAGCAATTGAGAAGTAGAATCTTTATTATATGTTTTTGAAAGAAACACTATGTTGTTTTCCCTTTTGACAGGGATTACACACTTTTTTAAGAGGGAATTCCAATTTAGGTAAGTATGTAACTAAACCTGTCCAATTCAGTTTTCTAAGTGAGTAAACATTGCAATATCCTAGTCTTTTGTACCAAAACTAGGATTCATTATAAAATGCATTTAAACAAGAAACATTTTTCTTTACTAAAGAATCCATATCAACAACATATAAACTTTAATTTCTGAGAGCAGTAAATATTTAATCATTTTTAGAATCAAAAATATTGTATGAATAATTTTCAAATTTAACATTAAAACCATCATCAAAGAAATGAGAAATACATAGTAGATTGTATTTTAACCCATCAATAGAAAGTACTTTTGAAATTAATACAATATTAGGGTTACCAATATGGCCTAGGACAACGATTTTCCCTTTAGAATTATCACCGAATGTGACATATCCACCACCAAATTTAATCAGACTTTTGAAACATGAATATTCTCATGTCATATGTCTTGAACATCCACTTTCCAAGAACCACAGAGCATTAAAGGAGCTCTTTAAACAATTTTCCTGCAAAATAGATTAAGTGTAGGGTAACTTTGGAACCCAAGTTTTCTTGGGTCCAGAGAGGTTATCAAGTTAAACATTGGAAACCCATATGTTCTTCACATATTTTCTATAATCAAAAGATATATTATGAGACATAAACACTTTGTTTGGTCCTTTAGATAATTTTTTTTCATGAAATGGTCCAGAACTTAATCTAGATGTGAACTGTCCAAATTTTGGAACAAATTTAGTTTTAATAAACCTTCTCTATCCTAGTTGATATCCAAGAATATTTGTATATTTTTGGGAAATATGTTGTCCTAGAAACTGAGTTAAGGTATCTCTACCAGTAGTAAATTTTTCAAAATCTCTCTTTAATTAATCATTTGATAATTTGAGCTAAGTATTTTCTTTTAACACCTAAGCACATTTTTCTTTTTCAATATCCAAATCAAACTTGTAATTATCATTTAAATCATGTAGTCTTTTTAATAGTTTATATTTATCCTTGAGTTCATTAAAAGTATTCTCAAGCATTCCACAATTTTCAAATAGTTCATCTTTAGTCATATTTTCATCATTGTTTGATTCACCTTCATTCCCATAGTAATAATTATTAGGCATAGGGGAATTCAGTGTTACCTCAAATGTTTCTATCATGAAACATAAGTTTGCATGATTGTTCTGTTCACTATCAGAAGCATCAGATCCACTGGAGCTGCCTTTTAGAGCACTTTAGGTAGCTTTTATAGCCTTTTATAACCCTTTCCCTTATCTTCATATTTCTTTCTAAATTTCATCTTGGGGTAGTCTTCCTTTACATGACCATTTTGTTTGCACTCATAGTAGATTATTTCATTTGAATTATCATTCCATTTTCTATCTTTCTTCCATTTTAATTTACTATCATACTTTCCCTTGTAGTTTGACTTTCAAAAGAAATTATTCTTTCGGTATAATTTTTTGAACCTTCTTGTTAGATGAGCCATCTCCTCATCATTATTTCAGTCTTGACTTATGGAAGTATCGACAAAAGCTTGAACTTTTTCTTTATCCTTATTCTTTGAGGTAGTAGTCTTGAATGCTATAGATTTATTTCCTGTTTCTTCATCTACTTATTAATTCACTTTATGTTCTTATTCATACAACATAACTTTCCAATTAGTTATTTCACTGGTACTTTGCCTATGTCACAAGATTATTGGATAGAAACAGAATTCCCTCTCCATATGTCGGGTAGGCATCGAAGTAGTCTCATAATCTCATCCTTGTTGTCCACTAGTTTCCCAAGAAGACTCATAGTACTTACAATCTAATTGAACTTCAGATACAGGCAAGAAATGGGTTCATCAGGCTTCATTTTCAAATTATCTTATTTAATATTGTGTATTTAATATCATTTCTTTAACATTAGTTGTTCCTTCATGAGAAATAGCTAAAGTATCCCAAATTTCATATGCAATTTTACAAGCAGGTATTATACTAAATTATTCATCACCTAGAGAACAGTACAGAGAATTCATTTCTTTACAATTATTATTATATGTAGCTTTAGTCAAAAGAGACCATGTGTCCCTAGCAGTAGCAGGTAATGTATGTTGTTCCTCAATTGTGTCCTAGATTTATGGTCTCATGCTTTCTATATACATTTTTATTTTTAATTTCCACTAAGCATAGTAATTACCATTAAATAAAGGTTTCCTGTTAGTAGCAGCACCCTTAAATACATTTTCCATTGTTACTTAGAATTTTGAAGAACTGAAAATTTAGATATGATAAGAATTTTATGGTCTTTAGGAGACAACTAAAATCACAGTTGAAACGAATTTGAACACTTGAAAATAAAATTAACCCTCTAATACCAAATGTTGGTCAGAGTGGATACATAAGAAGGGGGGGGGGTGAATTGAGTTCTAATTAAAATTTCTGTTAAAAACTATATGATTAAAATCCCCCAATTCAAAATAGCCTAGTCAATTAAGGTTGTATAAATATAAATGTTTAATTTCTCAACAAGGTTTTATAAGGTTGATTAGTCCTCAGTTGAATCACTAAAATAACTAATTCAACTTTTGAAATATGTTTACTGAATTAAGCATATATACACACTAACCAAAACTAAATATCAGAGTGAATGTAAAAACAATATTCTATCTTTTCAAAATATAAGTAGCGGATAAAATAAAATAGATTATATGAGGATTTTAAAAACAATGTGAACAAGAGGTTTAGTCTCAAGTTGAGACCTAATCCACTCCATGCGGTGATCACCTACCACCATGAAGTTTATATTAAAATTTGATACACAACCTGTATTGGGCTTTACAATAGTTTTCACAAACTGTCTAGGGAACACACCCTCTACCACTGTTCTTCATGGGAAAGACAAACAATACAGACCACACTCAGTCTCTTCCATATTTATATGTGGGAAACAAAAATTGGTGAAGTTTGATGTGAGGATATTCAATATCCTCTAGTTCTGGCACAAAAGATATTGTGTTCAATAGACTGACACACTTCTCAAAAATGTAAAAGAATGAAACAAAATAGATCACTTATATTGTGAAAGAGTTTATAAGGCTCTGTGAGTTTTTAGTTCATCTCCTAACTCCTTGGAATGAAAAATTTTGAATTTCAAGTCAATCTCTGGAAGTATTTTTCAAAACAGAGTGTCGCTACTCCATGTTCTAGCTTTCAGTGCTCTGCTTTTGATGTTGTTCAAGAGTTTATGAAGCACCGAAGGAAGAAACGATTTTTTCTCAGAATGATCTTCATGATGCTTGTGGGTTTAGAGTATTAGTAATGGAAGGTTCTTCTTTGATCTAGAAAGTTAGCTCTATCGCACATTGTATGCAACCCTTCTCTTCGTGCATGTCTATGTCGCTTGTATTTGTCATGCCTTATATTTTTCACTTGTATAAATTTTCAATTTTTATATTGGAGGTCTGATAATGGGAATGATTAAATCACGTGCATTATTTTTTATACCTCGTACTTCCGATGGTATTGTCTCCTGAAACATTTTCCATTAGCATTAAATAATGTCAGAGAATTTATTTTATCCAATATTTCCATTAAGAAAAATATTGAGAAATTTAAAGAGTAAGCATTAGTAGACTGGTAACGGTAGCCTTTATATCGGCAAGCTTCAATAGTAGGTGCACATCGGCAATCTCCAACTGTAACCTTTAATAGTATGCTTACATCGGTGACCATGTAACGGTGACCTTTTAGTGGTGACCTTTTAGTGGTGACCTAATAATGGCGACCTTGTAACTGTAACCTTGTCGTTATAACCTTGTAGGTGTTTCCTTGTATCAGTGACCTTGTAGCGGCAACCTTGTAGCGGTAACCTAGTAATGGGGACTTTGTAGAGGTGACCTCTGTAATGGTGACCTTTGTATCGGTAACCTTGTAATGGTAACCTTTGTACTTAGATAAATTCTGCACTGTAAGCTTAACCAATCAAGCACTGATATTGAGAGAATTCAAATGTTACTCTATAGGAATTGAAAAAATTAATAAAACATTATTAGCATAGAATGAAGACATGTTTCTCACTTAAATGAAAACAAGAATTTGGATTATCAAAATATAATTTGGGATTATCAAAATAGATTTGGGATTATCAAAATAGATTTGGGATTATCAAAATAGATTTGGGATTATAAAAACATGATTTTGGATTATCAAAATAGGTGATTCCAATAATAGTGTTTTGGACAAAAAAAATCTAGAAAAGGTACTTAGAAATACAGACCTTGTGTACAATATGGCATGTTAGTGAAAAAATTAATCCTTTGTTGCTTAGAAAGATATTAGAGAGAAAGTGGATAAGTACATTACCAGGATATATACCAATCATGATCTCAACAATTGCTTCATGTTTTTAGTAGAAAATATAATAATTCCTCATGTAATAGAAGCCTTCAAGAATCAATTGAATCAATTTAAGGAGTTTACCCCTCTGATGAAAAAATTCATGGAGAATAAGGATGACTTCTAGAAGGCCATACATTATGGTGGTGAAATCATCAATAATTTCATGAAGCTCCTCAAGAAGTATCTACATGTTCAAGATGAGGCCATTGTGGTTCCTCTTTCCACTTCCATCAGAACTACCTATCGACCTCCTACTCAAATGACTGTCTTTCAAGCTCTTTCCCAGATTCAATCGGTCAATACAGAGCAATCTACCTGTCGTGTGTTGTCAGAAAGAAGGCCTAGCCTTGCAAAAAATGTTCCTACATGTGTTTCCATGTCTGGTGTTATATTTAGACTACCTATTCCCTCAACCTCTCCCAAATATTCTCATCTTACATTGGATCCTTCAAATAAAGGAAAATACCCTCATAATCCAAACCCTTAGTGGTGGATTTTCTATTTGATATAGATTTGTAACTTTTTGGTTGATGACTATAATTTTTTGTTTGTTAATGGAAATCATTTTTTTCTTATCTCTCTCTATCATTTTCTTTATGATATATCTCTAATTTTGTTCTCCTTTTCTTTTTTTGGTAATCCCAAATGGGTGAGAAAAGGGATACATTATTAATTTTATGGGGATTAATTCTAGCATAGGACACATGACATGTACTCAACATAATCAATATACATATATTTTCTCTAATCTAGTAATTGAGGAAGATCTTTGTTTTTAAAATTCAAAAAAATGTAAAATTTTAGTTATATTGAATAATCACATTTAGTGAAGTATGATATGTCAAGTTATTATTATTCCTTAACTTTAAATGTATTCCATAATTTTTTATTATCAAAAAGGGGGAGATTGTTGGACCCTATATGTTATAGTAGTTTTCAAAATCACAAATAATAGTATTTTACAAATTCAATTATTTCATTCCATCTAATATCTCTAAGTAAATAAATTATGTCATATAGTACAATATATTATTTTATGATTCAATATGATTACAAGTGTATATTTACATGTATTTTTGGATGTCACATAATCTATTAATGTGTTGTGTTAGACATATAGTTCATAAGTTTCTCAGAGTCCTTGGCACTGATAGTTCGTTTGACACACTGATGTTCAATACACCGATGTTCGACACACTGATTTTTGATGCACCCATGTTCAACACACTGATGATTGACACACCTATTTTCGACACAATGATTACCAACACATTGATTTTCGACACGCCGATGTTCGACACAATGATGTTAGACACACTGATGTTCGACACACTGATGCTGACAGACCGATGCTGATAGACAGATGCTGATAGACTGATGTTGACAGACCGATGCTGACAGACTGATTTTGAAAGACCAATATTGATAAATTAATAATGGCAGACCAATGAAAATTACTCACCATTAATTATGAACCACCGATAGTCATAAATAACTATTTAAATTTATTAATTCAAATTTATTTCTAACAGTCATATTTAGACAAATTAATATTTCTGACATTATTTAATGCTGTCTGTAGGACTATCGATAGACAGTATAAGGTACATACACATAGGGAGATCTTCATGCCTATTGGAACTTGAAGTATAAATTTATTACAAGCTCAACCTTAAATATTGGCTCTGAAACCGTGAGAATAAGATAGGAAAAATATGTGAATGTGCATGATATTTCAAATAAAAGAAATCATATCTTGAGTACACAAGAAGTTTAAAATTATAACCAACAACCTGTGGAAGCTCACTGAACATCCTGACATCAAAGAGCTAAACCTTTTCAAACATAAAATCAAGATTACAGAGACTGTGATACTCTTTTCTGAAGCCAACATCCAGAATATGACTTGAATATCATTTTCTCTATATCTATTGAGTCCAGAGCTTTACTGCAGAACACATAGTGATTTTTATACTCTATTCTTCTTTTATAACTCTTTTTTGCTCCAGTTCATAAATTTTGAGCAGTGTGTTCATCTATTTGTGGCACACACATTGTCTCATGATATTAATGAGAGGATACTAAAATATCCTCACACTCAATATCTATTTACTCTTTTACCCCACGCAGAATAGTGGAAGAGATCCTTTGTGATCTGTTTGTCAGTTTTCCCACGATTAACTACGGTAGAGGTCTAGTGTGACCTGGATAGTCATGTGTGTAGTTTTGAACTCATATCCAGGGTGGGGATCAAAATTTAATTAATATAAACTTCTTGGTGGCAGGTGATCACCAAGTGGAGAGGACTAAGTTTCAACTAGATACTAAACCTCTTCTTTTTATCCACTGTGTAGTTTATATTTTTTTAATATGATCTGTGTTTAATTCATTTCACATTAAGATAAATTGAACTTTGATAGTTAGTTTAGAAACTTTTTATATCTATTTTGAATCAGTAGATTAGTTTCAAAAGTTTGACTAATCTTAGGATTGGTAAAGCTGAGAACTTATCAATCATCTGAGAAATTAACTGAACATTCAGAAGTTATATGAATTCACTACAAACTAACTTTGATTATATTTGAATTGGGGGATATTATTTTAGAGATCCAGTTTTAACATAATTTTATATAGTTACTCAATTCACACCCCTCTGAAGTGATATAATCTGAACAACCATTTCATTTATTGGAACTCATTATAATGTTTTGAATGTATTAAACCAATCATATAAAAACCCCAAATCTAATATAATAAATCTATATGTTTAAAATAACTAATAAATAAAAATTAAATGTGGTGTATATTACACCAATTGATTTGGTCATCAAATTAGTTTTTGATAGTGGTCACTATGGAGATAAATATTTTTTCTTAACTACTATGATATAAATAGATCATTGGGATCTTTCAATGCTCGGGAGAGACCTCTTTTCAAGATAAAATTTTCTAAAACATTGAGTTTAAATTGTGGAGAGAATCAGGAGATAAAGAGTAATTTGGCTAAGGAGTTTCGCAACATTTAGATCCCACACACATTACATACTATGTTATATTTTTTATATCCATTATTGGAGATATTAGTGATATAAAATGTTATGATATTAATGGAAATGCATTATAATGTTTTATAAGTTACAACTCCTTGAAACTTATAACTCATCACTATGGTCCATTTGTTTAACTTTTAAATGAATGTTTGGGATTTCAAAACTACTATAGATTATCATCACATAATATGAAACCAATAATTATATCTTAGATTGGAATAAGAAGGATGATCCATACATTAAAAAAAATATGAAACATCCATGAAAATCATAGTTATATAGTGACACAAACTATGTCATGGGGTATCCCTGGGCAGACCATGATTCTCTCTATACCAACATGTTGTGGTTTTTATTTTAGTTATCAATTTCATAAATATCAAAAATTCACTAAATACTCATATAAATAGAACCATTTCATGTGATTCGATATTATATATAAAAATTATGTGAATCTATTTCAAAAACATGTTTTGTATGTATTCCAAAAACACATTTGAAAAATATATATAATTAATTTCTACCATAGGTAACATAATATGGAATTACATTATGAATGTATTTACAGATCATATTTTGGATATCATATAAAAAATATTTATGGTATCTCTCAATGTTTTATAAATTTTAACCTTATTCACCAAAAAAATGTTTAAAATCATGGGACTTTATAGTGTTGAAAACAATTATGAAATGTTAAATCTATAATTTTAATCAAAGAGAGACATATAGAAATGTTTCAATATTTATCTAGAAATATAATGATAAAGTGTGATCTCTATCAAACATATGTATCTATACACCTATAAACACCGAGTATATCATATATATGATTGTATAATCACAACATAGATTTTTTAATCCCATGATTAACCATGGAAAAACAGTATGTCAATCTCGTATATCCCACTCTTATATTCATGATTCCTTGAGTATAGAATAACAATGTTGATGAATACATCACATGTAAATCTAGGGATCAATTTGTGTACTCTTTATATCATAGGATAGATATCTTCTATTTTAAGCCTCCACTAATGACATGATCCAACATATACCCAACCATCCCCGTATTATCAAAGCCTAATGGATTTCATAATATTGGTATCAATGTATGATGTTTTTCATGTTATGTGTCTCAGAAACCATATGTATATGAATTCAATATAAAACATGCACCCCTAGAATACTAAAAATATAACATATGATACTCAATCTGATATATTATTTGTGTCATCCAGCACAAAAACCCCATTTTGTTCCTCTTGAACTTATTCTATATCTTTATATGGAATGTTACCCATGATAATGCTAATATTTCACAAAAACCTATAGCATTCCATGTTTATCATGAGTTATTTTTAACTCAAGGTAATAATTTGAGAAGTCAATTATCTTTCAAATTTTGGCAATATATATGAAACAAACATGAAAGAGTGAAAAAGTTGAGACTACCTTTTGTATTATATGACATATATAATTCTTATACCCCCATAGATCATTCGACTAGTGAATATAATGATGATATTCTACATGAACATAGTCATGAGTCCAATTATGCAATAGCCCACTAAATAAAAATGACGGTCATTGGGTGATATTGGGTAGAGTATAACTAATGGAGTAAATGATATTTATAATTATATAAATAAAATAATGGAAGAAATATCTCAAACAAAATCTTGAATAATTATATGGACAGTTTAACCAAAATATAATATATATTTTATTCATAAAAGAGAAACGTGATCTCTTTTGAACCGATAATTATTTATATATTCAAAATAACCAAAAAGAATTATTGGCAATGAGTAATAGACCAATTCTTCTCCAAAACCCTACATCTATCACATTCACCTTCTACATCTCCATCTATAGTGTGGTTCCTAAGTTCGAACATATTTCCTTACTTGGGGAAGGAACCATAAAGTCCGCTTTCATATTGGAGGGACCATGAATTGAGTATGTACAAACTTAGTAGGATTCCACAAATAGTTCCCATATATAATATCCATACATATATGAGTGTATGAAAAAAATAAATAAAAAGCATCAATATTTAATTAAAACACCTACCACATACATGATTATCAATCCATGGTGAGTATTTAAATGTATAAACTAGTGACAATATGCAATAAAATATCTATGGTATTCCGTACTGGATAGGCCCCCAACCATTTTCTTAAACTTGTGTCACTCAAGATATACATCATATATATCAAATCTATCATTTACAGTTCCACCATAATGCACCAATAAAACATCCCTATTTATTGGAGTAGTCATATCCTAATATATCATTCAGCATGGTGAGAAACATACACCCATCTAAAGGTATCTATCAATACCAAACATTAACATTATAATGTACACTTCCGATATAATGATTGTAAATACCAACCATATCTTCCACTAAATATATAGTGGCCTCCACTCAAAATGATTATTTTAAACCACCTCATAGTCCGTTTTCATTATATAAATGATCCTAAAGACCCCATCATTTAATCTAAATGAATGATATTCACCAAAATCCTACGAAACATAATCATCAAATCTCCATCAACACCCACAAAAATAGATAACACTATCTGTAGAAAACTAGAAACTCTCAAAATTATAAAATATCAAAAAAATAAAAAATTGTTAACTAATGAACCCATACCCATAATACAATAAAATCTTACAACTAATCCATATTATAATAAACCCACAATTTCCAACATGAGAATACCCCTTGGTATCTCCAAAAAACATTTTTCCCTAAGTGGGTCCTTTCCTAATATCATGTAAATAACCTAACACATACATATTTACTACCTTATATATAACCAATGTGTAACTATGAAATAGATAATGAACACCTACCTAATGTTTTCAAAACAACACCCTTTAATAAATTTTAATTAGTTTATCCATCATCAACGATCATGAATAACATAAAAAATCCAAAAAATCATATGACTTTTCAGTGAGGGATGGTTAAATAGTTAGAAATCAAGAAAACAGATTCATACTGAGTACTATTTTGACATATATCTCCCTTTCACATCAAAAAACATGAAATTATAACATTAAGTTGATGATATATACATCATAGTTTAAGTGAGGATTTTGAGGGCCCTAACTCATGAGTACACAATTCTATATCAAAATAATAACCCCATATCCCTAAAATAAATATTGGTACCATTAATCTATCATTTAGGAAGATCTAGGAAAAAATTATCATCTGAAGTAAAAAAAAAGGATAAAGAGTCTAGAAACAGTATTAAATTTATTGATATAATAGAAGGATACTATATATGTATAATCCTATATGGAATGAAAACCCCAGATATAACCAAATTTCATTAAATCTACGAAAAGTCACAAAACCCATAAAAATTTATAAATTCTTAGTTAAAACTAAAAAAATATCCAAACCCTTAAATAAAATAAATTAATGGTATACCACAACCATTAATGTTTATAAATAATTAACCCTTGAGCTATATACAACTTCTAAGGCTAATTCCATAGCCTATATCGACAATTTTAATGCCATCATCAAGTCCCAATAAACATTTCCAAGTTAGAAAATGATCTTAATATATATTGTATATATATAAGACCTTATAATATTTTTTTATATTCATAAAAAAATATAAAAACTAAAAAACCATATATAATAACTCATATTATCATATTAAATATGATTAAATATGATATAGGCCTTATGTTTGCTAAGTTATTTTTGTTCTATAAATCTCATCATATATCTATGTGATTATATAATAAAAATGTACCCATAAACCCCATTAGTGTGTAACATATATGAAGAATGTTTATTTAAATAATATTTAGAGTTAATAACATTTTTTCTAATTTTCAACTCTCTCAACATAGTTTTGAAAATCCCTATATTCACTAAATCCAAAGTGACAATGATAGTAAATTCAAATATTTAATTATAAATACTTTAATGCTAATATACATCATCATTCGTGTAACCTAAAAAAATTTCGTTTATATTAGTTTTTAAAGATAAATTTATCTATTTAAACTATTTTTTATTTACCAATAAATTTGAAACACTTTTAGGATATAAAGTGGGATTCACATTTTTATAGTAAATTAATATAACTTTTATATTTTTCTTTACTGAAATACCGTAAACAATTTTAGGCTATTATGTGACATTCACATTCAAATTGACTAGTAAATTATTTTATTTATTAAATTAAATTATCTTTAAGTCAAAACATACTCTAACTAGCCTCTTTAAAACAATATTCACCTTAGAATATAATGGTAAGATGAACAATGTTATTTGTGATAAGAAATAACACTTATTCCTTTTTGGGACTATATAAAAATATAATGTTATATCTTTATCTCGTATGGTATTCGATGATATTGAAACAATAAAATAAAAATGATGAAATTATTCTCTAATTGAAGCCATTAAGGGTGGAGGAATCTTCTTTCGTCATATTTTAATTAATATATTAGATAAAAAATGTATCTTAGATAATATTAATTTTATCCTTGTATCATTTTTTAAATCATGTAATAGGATATTCTAAATCATAAACCATGTATATCAAAACTCTCATCTCATGATTTTTATAAAAATTATTTTTCTATAAACAAAAAATATTATAATATAAAAGAAATAAGATGAAAAATACATATTCTTTATTTAGATTCCAATGAGCTTGAAGTATTTCATTTCATCTAACTATTTGTTTTAGAAACCCATTTCTTTCTCACATGCATGAAAACTACAAGTATCATCAATATTTAACTTGATATTGAATTCATTATCATATACCCTTCAAAAGAAATATATAATTTTGATAACATCAATACAAGACATTTATATTCCATGAATTTTCTAAAAACCCTTCAAGTATTGCAGAAAATTATATACCATGGAATGATTTTCCATCCTCCTTTACATATGAATTTGGATTAAATGATTTTTTCTCAACTTTTAGACACTTATACTATCAATACAACACTAGGATCTTGGAAACAAATACTCAGTTTATCTATTCGCATCACTTTGAGAAGATAATGTAAAATTTATTGAACACATAATCATTATTGGAATATTTATCATTATGAGAGAATATGAATTATGTTTGGAACCAACCAACTAGAGCTCACCAGTCCAATATTAAGTTCTGATTAAAACCCCAATCCAATCCCCAATAGTCTAGGGGATGGTGACTTGCATTAAGTAAGAATATCAAACATATGGGAGGCCTTATCCAAAAGTATTCACACACACACACACACACGTCTCCATACACCAGTATAATATATGATGTAAATAACATATAAATTAAATACATCAATAACGTCTATTTGGAAATCTTATTATGAAAAAAGAGTATATATATTGAAAAGGATCGAGATATAACACCACGAATACTGTAAAGCAGTATGATCTTCTAACAAAAAAGGACTACTACCAAACTACAACACTAGGACCAGTGTGTGGTCCATCTAGACCAACTAATCATGACCCACTCATATTTTACCAAATCCTTCATTGAACATCTGATACTCTTCATTGTGTTTGAAATGTGTGGGAAAATCCTTTGCAAGGCTTTAATATAAATATACCTAGTAAGTCTCCCCAAAATCACCAAAAATGAAGCACCAAATATAGTGTTATATCTAAATCAAAAAATAAATGTGGATAAAGAATATAACCAAGATATTATAAATGAAATTATATAAGTATCAAGGTAAATCCACTTCTCACTATCAACCTATGTATTCTTCATATAGCTCTATGGTAACACTCATACGAGAGAACTCAATCATCATCTCTTCTTAACACTTATGGAACCCATCCAAGAGATCATAGTCAATATTCCTTTCCATATTGATGGACAAAGTAATTGATAGATCTCACCCAAGATAGTAACTTGATTAGGTTACACATCATCAATTCATAATATTTGTAGATAAATATGTAAGGGATCACACTCATGGCCTAAGGTAGATACTTGACCTTGTGTGTAACAAACCACTAGTAAGGGGATGACATTTTTTGGTTTTTGGATTTGGGATACCTAACCCAACCAAGGTATAAAAGAGAAAGAGGATCAGAAAATTGGCCTAATTAGAGATACCTAACTCTATCAGGGGTTAGCATGCAGTGGGGATAACTTATATAATGTTTAGGATAGGAATACAAACTATACCTTGATGATGAATATTCAAGGGACCATACACTTACTCAATCGGGTTGAGAGAATTAATACATAATAATAAAAATATATACTGAGGCAAAAAAGGTATCTAAACTATCTTGAAAGGGGTACATAATACGTACTGGGGTTACAAGGAATGTCCCACTAAGTTTGGCCATAACAGTGTCAATGTCTATGTGTTTTGACCCTTCCTATTCCCATGTATAGATACTATATCCTTGTACACTGACCATGTATATTAATACATCCCATGTACAATAGAAAATACACCCGATGTGCTGTCATATTAATCACACATCATGTAGACTATGTAAAAGGTTGTGTAATATTTTTTATATATTGAAATCCTAGATCCAAATGTTCAAGGAAAACTTTTTGAGCTTTTATAAACTACACAAAATTTTATCACTGATTTTTTTGAAGACTATATATGAGGTGAATTTTGTTTATCCACTTACATTTTTTCCTATTCCATTATGATTATATCCCATGACTGAGTTAACTATAATATTTTTTATCTCCTCCCAAGATATGTGCACTCAAATTTTCAAAACCACCATCTCTAATTTAATTTTTGAATTACATTAATCATTATCATTACTCGAACACACTATAGTCAAACGTGATAAACTATACATATAAAATTATGGAACCTTTTATTGATCAAATAATATAACAGATTCTCAAAAAAGGTCAAACTACTTGCCAAATCGAGCACTAATGATGGACACATGTAGAATAGAGGGAGAAACCCATGAAACAAAAAAATTAATATTAAATTTATTTGACCATGTTAGTCTTGGAAAACATTGAATCTGAAAGAACAAGATATCATTAGGTTAAAATATTAATCAATTTATAATTCTAGGAAATGAACATAATCAATTATAAGTACAAAAAAATGATCCTTGATTTAATTTATTAATGAATAAATCCACATTCAACATGAAAATTAATGATTGTGAAATTAAAAAAAACAAAATTTTTATCATTAATAGAATTGATTATTAGATAATAATTTTTAAATAATTCTTGATGTTGATTAATTCACTTTGTTCATAATTGACTCTCTGAATTCCTACATCCATTCATCATTGATCCCAAATCCCGAGATCTCCCTCAAATGTTCTCTTTTATGTGCCCCTCCTCAAATATATTGGGTTATGTGTCTAATAGTATATATGATCTATTGAAGATGATAAATATAGGTATATTTTGTTTTAGGAATTTATTAGATAGAAATTATGTAATTATCTTATTCATCTATTTTTTCACTTGTAACTGCACTTAAACAAAACCTCTCACACATATAAAAGTTATGGTTGCATATAGGGAAACCAATATTTTTTTAATTAAGTGTGGTATTGGTTTTTTCATAAAAGAATTAATTTTAGAGATATTATATTATTTTTTAAAACTATGAGTGTTTGATATAATATATTTATTATTATTCATATTTCAATATAGATGTTCTATGGGTCCCAAAATTTCATGTCAACTCCATGAATTACATTGAAAATATTATTGAAAATATTATAACATATTATATATAAATAATAGAGTCATTAAATTATTCCTAGGTTTCGGGATTTTATTCAAAAAATATAAAACCTATATAATCAATTGATTCTACTGAGTTCACATTTGGTTCTATTTCTCCCAGGTTCCCTCCAAAATATTCATGTACTACCCATATACATGTACCAAGGGAATGAATCACCCATAAGGGGCCTACTCATGCCAGTAATTGGTGGCCACTATGTACTTTGTAAATGTAATTTCATCTTCAATTTCCATCCCACCCCAGTCATTAACATGTGATAGATTGTACACATATCCCCCAACTACATTTTTTAGAAAATTTTATGCAACCAATCTAACAATGGTGGTATGGATCAGTGGTATCCCACCTTAAAAACCTTGCATAACATCTGTAAAGGGAAAATGATTCTCAAAGACATATTACTACCTTATCCAAATGTACATAGTCCTCGTTGAGGTTATACCTCTAGGAAAACATGACCTCTATTGTTGAATTATAAATTCCTTAATTATTTTTACATATAGAACTTATGATATCTATTCTTATCCCTCATCCCCTCTTGGCTAATAATATCATTATTTTTTATTTCATTAACTTACCCTAGGCCCATAAGTAAAATCTCTATTGGATCAATCTAGAATAGAGATGACCTAGAGTGTCTCTCATATAAGCCCTCAAATAATGCCATAACAATAGTCAAATATTATCCATTATTATACAAAAATGCCACCAAGGGATGGAGATCCTTCAAAATAGAAGAAAAATATAACAATAAAGTCTATAAAATGTCCTCCAGAATTTGAATTGTCTACTCTATCTGATTATCTTTCTGTGGGTGGAACACTATACTCATTTGAAAATGGGTCCAAAAATACTCTAGTAATCCTATCAGTAATTGAGATGTGGAGTAAGAATTATAGTCTGAAATAATCATATAAATAAATCCATGGGGATTTATAATCTCTTACATATACATATATACCAAAATCACTAATAAAATCTTCTATCAAATGGGTAGTAAGTGGGCCAACATTGTGAGTCATTATACAATCACCTAGATAGAATCAAGACCTCTCAGTAATCCTAAAATTCACATCATAAATACCATTAATATACTATACCACTTACACTATAACACCTTAATGGGCTGGGATGAACCCAAATTTACCTGATGCTCGTCCTTCACTAGTTGAAAAGTGATACATCAAGTGATATACTCATCTACATTTCACATATTCCGCATCCAACAAAATTTATTTTAAAGGGATTGGTATATTTTTTCCAATACATGTTTTACTTTTAAGTGTAGTGTGTGGGAACAATTCAATAAATCCTCTCATAGTGTGAATGGTACCATCATTCATCAATCAAAAATGTTGATGTGACCCCCACCATCATAAAATCCACCAGAAGAACGCCCCATGGATATCTGGATATGTAAGACCAAATAATTGATATCTCCAAAATGTAATTTCCTGATGAAACAGAGAATTTTTTGGGTCACAACTATTTACTAGAGATACATTGATCCACGATCATCTATAGAGTTTAACATAAAAGTGGAAAATTTATGGATTTCAATAATTTGAAACTATGAAATAAATTTCATACCAAGACCATCTACCACCACATTCCCATACATGAATGTATAAACTATATGAAAATTATAGTCATGTGGGAAATCGAGACATTAACTCTATCTTAGGTTATGATCATTATATGAGAATATAAACTTTATATTCATATGCTTAGAATAGATGATGAGATAATCTCCCATAATACTTTTTCTTCAAAACTTTTTCTAAAATCTCATATAGTTAGCTCCAAATTATGATATTCATAATTATTATTATGGGGTATCATCTTCAATGATCCATAATAAATAAATGGCCAATTATACATTAAAACACATCAAATCTTATCTCTATAGGAATAATAGGACAACCCATACTCATCACCCTCTTATAGAAGAATCAAGACTGGGATACTTATCAACCACTACAAAAAATCATCAAAAAACCACTAAAACTTCTTTAACGACACGAAAGGAAGATCCATTTGGGTTAATGTAGTTAGAGGTGTGGTAATACTATATAAATCATGAATTAATATCCACTAATACCCTAATATCCATAGGAATACCATACCTATGTGGTGCTCATGGGTGGATCCCAAGCAAGCACTACACCAATCTTTATTGGGTCCACCGCTACCCCCTCCTAAGAGGTGATATTTCCAAGAATATGGACCTCTCGAAAACATATTGGAAACATAAATACCCTCCCATAAAACTAGTTCTCACATAGTATATCTAGTAACATCCTCCTATGTCTCACATGATCTTACTCCGACACTAATTACATGAGGATTTCTTCTATGAATAGCACCATGAACTGGTCTATGAAGGGTTTAATGATATGTTTCATCAGTCAAATCTATACATATAGGGTGTATTGTAATATTACATGAATAAAAAAATACTAATAGTGAGTGTCGAGACACAATAATTTCACCTTCTGTATATCCACCATGTTAACATAGAGATTGTGGTTACATTCTATAAGGTCAATCTTCAAGAATCACCTCACCCCCATTAGTTGGTCAAATTGAAATTATTCTCAGAATTTGATAATAATTATTTATAGTCACCTAGTTTAGGTGATGATAATATATGAATAACCAAAGGCTCCCATCTACCTTCTTGGAGAACAACAACGACGCTTCCCAGGGGGACATACTAGGTCTAATGAATCCATTTATCTACAAATAATCACTTCTCACCTTTATCTCTTATAGATTTACTAGGGCCATATGATTTTTGGAATAGATATTAGTTTATTCTCTATGTGTAGATATATGTAGAATTTGACACATCGATTAGAAGGTAATCCAGAAAAATCCTCAAGAATGACTTTAGAAAACTCACACACTTCTCAAGGGAGAAAAAATCTTACAAAAACTATTAGTCCAAGGTGAATAATTTATAGATAATGAGAAATTGGATTTACCCTAATGAATATGAGCCCAACCATCCTATTCCATGGATTCCTTCCCAACAAAAAACGAATACCTCATACCGTCAACCCATATAGACCATATAATCACCTTAAAATCATCAATATATACATGAACTTGAGAGAGATAGTCAACACATATGATGGAAACATAAGGCCTTATCATGGATAAAAATAAATCCCATATGAAGTTCTCTCATCGAAGAGTCTTATCACATGATTAGAAAAAGAGTGTGATCACAATGTCTTGCTTGGTAGGATTCGTTAATCAAAATGGAAAATAAAACTATTCCCCTAGAAAATCCATGTCACAAACTAGGGATGTGAAAAGGAATTAGTGGATTTCACAAGTTACTATAAAAATTGAGTCTAATGTAGATAAGGCACATATAGTACTTCATATTATACATAGGGCCTCTCAGTTTAAATCTGACACTACCTATAGCTATCCAAAAACCAATCCACTTTCTCTTTAAGCCTTCCATATACCACATGGTGGTGGTAGCTATAGAAAAAGATCATAATGTTGGCCCCCTATCATATCTCTCCAATATCCTCTTCCACATCTTTATTCATGGAGACCTACTTTGTCAAGATGTTAAATCAACCACGAAAACACAAAAAAATAACCATTCCTATTAAATGGATGTTTGGGAACCCCACATGATATGGACTCACACATCACAAAAGTAGCCACATCGATCCCTCGTATGATTGAAACCTCCTAAAGACCTATAATTGGATGAACCTCTATCCTGTGAAAACCCTTTAATCTACCTCACGTGCCTAGATATGTGATTATAATGTTAACTACTAGCTACTAATGTTTCAAATAAACAATTTTTACTGCCAAAACAAATATCCAATGAATAATCTACAAATAATTTTCCACAAAAAAGTCATTCTATATCAACCAAGGAAAAGAATGAATGCAATGAGATACCACCTTATATTTGGTATCTCATAAAAATCCACACTCAAAGAAAAATGATTATAATATTCCATAATTAACCATGTTCGTGGAATACAATTAGATGTTGGTGAACATCAATGCATACTATTTGACTATAATTCAACACTGCTGGAGCTTCAAAATCTCCTGGATACGCAATTCTTGTAATACCATTGGATAAAACTCCACTTTGAAAATATGCTCAAAACTTTTCTATGTTAGAGTCACCTCATTGGGAATATACACCTTGAACACCCACCATATCCCTATTTATCCCTGTAGAAGTCTTACCATGAGGATCACCTTCTGGTCGAGGGTGGTCCTCACAAGTTGGAAAACTCACTTTACTACCTTGAGCTGGTCCTCTACTACCTAGGTGTTTATCCCACCCCCTAAAACTAGGTGGTCTATAAATCATGAGGTGTAATCAACCATCACACATAATATTCTAGTATGGTTAATCCCCAAGGGTTTTTATCTAAGTGGATGTATCGAAGGCACCTATTGACTCTTTCTGGATTGTTGTGGGGGGAGAATTCCGATACAAGTAGTCTTTCATTATTGAATCAAGAAGGGAATATTATTATTAGTGTAGGATATTGGGACATAACCTAGAGATCTACAGGCGAAGGGAGAAGAAACAGGGAGATGTTCTAGAGGTCCAGGAGGTCCAGGTCTATTCTCTTGCTATTGTGACTGGTGCAGGGTCTACTGGTTCTGGTCAAGGGAATATTAAGATAGAGGATATCAGGTGATCAGGTGGAGACATGATACATAAACCTGCTATGGCCTCCCCTCCAGGGCCTATGGATGTGGAAGTTTTCAGAAGGTTTCATATTGATCTGGAAATCCCATCTAGTTTTATGGAATGGGGAACTCGAGCCAGTAGAAAGGATGAAGCAATTTTGGTCACTTGCAATGCACCTACTTAGGCTCCGAGGGAGTCTGTTAGAGCTACTGATGCTTTTGATCTATCTTCTGGGGTACTGGATCTATGAACGTAAGCTATATAGGTGCACACTAGTAGTAGGAGGAACTCTATAAGGGTGTCTCCTGGTGAGAGAAATTCGATGGAATGCCATGAGTGGGAGAAATCTTCACATGGGGAACACAAGACACTGGATAACAAGAAGGACACCGACTCGAGGGGAACTTTTCCCTACATTGACCTCAGCAACTGATTTGGAAGCTTGAGCAATGAGGGAGAGTTTGAGGGAAATTCTATGGGTATATATGCGGTTGAGTACGAGGGTGATGAGCAGCTTTTTTATTATAATGGCTTGGGAGGAGTGGGTAAAGATCTGCACATCCAGAGAAGGAAGAAAGGGAACAAAAAGAACATGGACCCAGGGTGATGCATTGTTTTTAGGAAGCTGAATCCGAAGGGGGGATAATATTACTCCTACCTTCCAAGATAGATAGAGAGTCGTTTGGCCCAAAAAGGGGGGACATGCATGGAACATGAGATTCTGCCAGCAGAGGGAGTGGAAAACCAGAAAGCTTTGGTCTCTAAATATGAAAAGTAAGAGAATGACCCCTCCAATGAAGGAGATCAAAAAGAGGAGCTGAAACTGCACACAGAGGAGGTGACACCGGCGGTCAACCTTGGTCCGCGGTGGGAGGAAGGAACTTGTATGGTTGATTCAAGGGGAGTAGAGGTGCAAGAGAGGGAACTAGTTTTAGATGCTAAGGTAGGAGCGATAGGGATGCATGAGGAGTCAGAAGGAGAGGATGTGATCAAGGAAGATCCTTGGGAGTTGCTGTTACAATCTGAGGAAGAGATGGTAGTGAAGGAGATACCCATACGTGCTTATGCAAAAGTTACAGAAAGGATGAATGCACGATTTATTTAAGAAATCATGAACAAGGAGCGAAGTGAGTGGAGTGAAAAAAAACATATAATTCTAGTCAGTGGTTTCAACAACAAGAAAATAGTTGAGGAGGAGTTATTGCGAGCATGGAGTAAGTTGGCTTCTCGATTTGAGGCCATTACCAGGGACGATCCTGGAAAAAGGTAATAACTATTTCTTAGAAATTGTTTAAGGAAGTTAAGTCAAATGGTTTCAAGATATTCTTTAATAATTTTGTTATGTGTTATAGTGTCTAATGTCCGGGTTGTACTGTATGGTTTTCTACACTTTTCCTAGAAAAATGTCTTTAATAGAAATATATTTGGATAATGATGATGATGGAATGGGTAGGGTAATTGGATTGTCAATAGGTGGAGGTACTATTAGTAATCCACCCAGAGGAACCACCTCATTCACATGCCATTTTACGGAGGCAACATCTCTAAAGTGATCATCAATTTAATACATATATCGAATTATAGTATATAATGACATTGGAATTTTACTAGATAATTTTATATATTTTTATATGAATATTTAGGACAATTTAAAAATACATTCCCATGGATCATAAAGGTTCAGTGTCATGGGAGTGTAGTTACAAAATATTCATATTTCATGAAAGATATTCAATATCTTACATAATGATATTTCTATTTAGTACACCTCATAGATGTACCCAAATAAATATTTTCATCGTACCTAGGTAAAAGAAACAAAACATAGGGTGAAAAAAAATTATTAGAAAAGGTACACATGGTTGATATTAGTCTATGAACATATGAAAACATTAGATAAACATAAGGTTATAAGATTATGGATATTACCTAAAACATTTATACCAAATATATCATGTATTTTAAACATGATCAATGAAATAAAAAATTAACATTTAAATTTTCATGAACCATAATATTGATAAATCATCATATATAAATCATGATCTATAAGTTCATGCCATATATGTGTGGACCAATCATAAGTACATAAATAATTTCATATGTCAAGGTTAAAATCCAAGACCATAAACACAAAATGGATCAAGAATCAACAATTGTTTCTCATTAAACAATAGATTATGAACCATCACATGTTATCCATAGTTCATGTAGCACATCATCCTATTTCCTATAATAGGTCAAACACATCGGCATGAATCATATAATTATCTGATGAGATATAAGACGTTACCCAATGTATTAGATGGATATATTGGTCCTTCCCATCACAGAATCCATAAAATTTTGTTTCACATGATCATAAAAGATTAATAATGTCATAATCCATGAAAAACGAAATCAGTTTCATAAATATTTCATTATATTATATCCCTTGTAAAAAATTTATTTTATAATCATTTCATCAATTCGTTATATTGTAAACCATAGAAATGGAATGGGTTTCATAAACTTATTTTCTCCATAGTCATAAACAAAAAACATCCAGATAATGATTAATGATGATACCATTGGATTATATCCATATTAAAACATTAGAAACATAAAAGTTTGTTGTCATTGATGAGTAGAAATTACATAAAAGGTCATTAAGAAAATCATGTGGAAGATGTCCTTTTAATTTAAAAAAAAATATTTAAAATATAAATGATTACCAATTACCAAGAACAATTGTTCTTGAAAATAACCTTGAAAACATGTATAAAAAAATTCAAATAATTTAGTTATACTAACTTCATAAAATTATTTTTATTTCGCACACATTAAGATAATGTTTCCTTTCAAATTTTATGTAAAAATTCAAAACTACCTCATATAGAAAACTACAAGAAGATTCCAATTATTTTTTATACAAAATCCAACATGGGTATACATTTATTTAAACAATAATTTTATAATATTATTTATTTATTTAAAACATTTTAATAAAATATGTATATGGAACAAAATCCATTTTCAACCAAAGAGAAAGATAAATTTTGTTTTTCCTTAAAAATATGATTTTTGAATATTGAGTAAATAATGAGAGGAAAGTGAACAGAAAAAATATAATTTCAAGAATTATCTATAGGAGAGTAAAATAAATTATTTTTAAGGTATATAATAATATCTCATCATTGGAATCATAACACAAATAATCCAGATAAAAAATAAGATTGTAACATTAAAACTTTACAAATTTTATATAATATGAATAATAATTAACATGAGATAAATAACATTATATGGATATCTATATCCCAAAATAATCATGATAGGGATCATAAAATACATACATGGGAAATATAGACACTATAAAAATAATCACTTGGTGTATAGGGCATTTGTCCCACAGAAATAAATGTGAGAAGAGAATTTCGTACCATATGTATCGAATTTATTTTTACATGTCAAATCCACATATATAATAAATATAAGTTTACTATACATCTATTACAATACAATTATTAGACATATAATTTCATATATGATTTAATTATGACTTTTTATTACCTTTTTATTAACAATTCCTTGTTAAAATCCTATTTTATCTAATAATTGCATCATTATTTGTATTTTTATTGGTATTTTTGGTTATTATATTTTGATAAAGTTTCCATCACCTATATAAATTTAATTTTTTTAATATCAGATATATTTAATATATATATATAGAGTAATCAATTAAAATTAGATATAGAGAATGAATTACACACTTCGTGGAGATGGTATCCTATACGTACACATAAAAATTGTTTCTATTTTCACAACGGATGAAATAAAAGAGAAGTAAATAATATATTAATATTATATAATAATATATATTTATAATATATTACATTTATTCATTAATCCTATCATTTTTTCATCCATGTAAAGTTTATGTGAATAAAGATTCACATCATATCACAGGGTAATAGTCTGTCATCCTCATAAGAGACACTATCTAATTCCTATTGAATGGCATTTAAGATGGTATATGTGATATTATAATTCAATAATTATAATTATTTAATAAAAATAATTTATAATTTATAATTTCATCATTATATTCCATCGTGAGAGGTGGCGATCGATAATGTAGTACATTGGTTCACGATGTGGTTGTCTGTCGTACCCATCATCAACAATTTTTTTCTCAGATTATGGAAGATGATATAAATTTAGGTCATTAAGTTAACATAATAAAATCTCAGTATATGTTATTTACTTATTTTACTATATAATAAAGTTTGAATAATATTTTAAGGATTTAAAGTAAAAATAAAATGAAAATCCATGGTTGAGAACTATACCTCTTCTCTAGAGAATCCATTTATTTTTATACCTAATGTTTTCTTAGCCTGTTTTCCTGATAAAAAAGGAATATAATAAGTGTATATGAAATTTAGTATTTTAGTTTTTCATAGATTGGTATAAGAAATGGTTTTTTTATGTTTGAAGTGGATCAGAATGTGTGTGGCCTTTTATAAGAGGGGGATATGACTCTCTTGAAATATTTGAAAAGAAAACTGTGTACCCATGTTTTCCAATTTCCAAAAAGATATAAAATGTTTATTTCCAAAATAATAGTTGAAATAAGGTTGAAATATGAATATAAAATGAGATTTTTAGTATTTTAATAGTCATTATATCCCTTATCTTTTAATATTGACAACATGCTAAACCCATTTTAACATTAACTCTAATAGTTTTTTTACTCTTTATACTATTCATTTTGACAAAACGATTATGTTTACAATGTTATATAATATTAATTAATATTTATTAAAAAGATGTATTATATATTTTCATATAAAATTTATATAATTGGAATTTTATAATTTCTAATTAAACCCATTTAGTCAATGAAAAAGCGGTTTTCCAAAGGGAAACTTTTTCTTAATTATAGAAAATTGTAATATCAAAAGTCAATGTAGAATTTTTCCAATAACCTAAACTGGATTAATAAAATTATAATTGAAATTAATTTAATTTTTAAAAAAATTTAAATAATTTTTTTCTAGATAATTATTCAATATAGAAGACATTTTTGACTAAAAACCTGTATATTTTATTTTTCATAAAAATAATATTTTCTGAAAATTCTCAAAAAAATATTTAATATTAATTTTGATAGGTAGATTTCAAAAATGAATATTATTTTTTCAGTCATATTTCTAAATTTTTTAAAAGTGACTTATCATTTTTCACAAAATTCTATAAAAACTTTTGTGTGAAAATAGTATTTTCGAAACATATAAAGACTTTACTACAAATTATGTGATTTTTATCAATATGTTTTATCTATATATAACCACTATAAATAATATTTAAAAATTTTTTATTCCTATTGAAACCATGAAGTTTAATTTATAGGTTATAAAATTCATGTTTAAATATTAATATTAACAGTATATGAAAATTTGTTAAAGCTTGTTGTTGTGTGTAACACAAGCTATCGCAGAAATTATATTTATTCAAAAAAAAAATATTTCATAAAAACTCAAGGTTTTACATTATAACCCCTGTAATAATAATTATACTATAACACCCGAGATTTTTTATGAGAAATATTCTATTTTTATGTTATATAAGTCATCAAAGGGATCTTTCACTACACACAACACTAGCTTGGCTTGCTTTGCACGCAACTGCGACCTTCCTCGATAGCTTGCGTTATACGCAATACTGTTTTTCACTAAACAACAATATGCTATTAAAATATTATTGAAACAAGCCATTATGAATAGTAATACCCACTTTTTGAGATTTTATATTTAAAAATGGACTTCATTTTTGGATTCGGAATATCAAAATTATCCTAGGGTGAAATTTTGGTATTTTTCTGAAAACATTCAATTTTTGATGAATAGTGAAAACACTGGGTTACTATTTAAAAACTGACTTTTTATTTAAATATTTATCTATTTTATTTAAATTTATTTTAGTTCAAAATTGATACATAATAACTATATAAGTTCAAAGTAATTCATTGGAGTCATTTTATAATAATTTTAGATATATAAAAATTTTATTAAACTTTTCACTGTCTTTTACCCACCTCCTAGGAAAATTTGCAAATTCACATTAAACATAATATTACCACTTCTGTGAGTGGAATTTCGAAAATCTGAGAGACACAGTTAATATCAAAGACTAAAATGTGGTTCAATGAGATGAAAATAATTTTTGGTGAATAGTAACTTTTTACTTTTTTACCACGGTTAAAAGTAAATAGGGTAATTAAGTGTAAAAATGATATTATTATTACCCTAACACATGTCCTAATTCTATTGGATAAGTTTAATTAGACCAAAAACTAACTTAGGAATAAAATATGACCATTTAGGTCTACTTCGATTAGATTAGGATATTTAATATTATTTTATTTAAAGAATAGTTAAAATAGTTAAAATCAAAGATCAATAACTCAAAAATTTCTAATATAGGGTAATACATAAGATAAATTAGACTATAAATATTCACTAGAAAGATAATAATATTTCCTACATAATATTATTTTATTTATAATGTTTTAGACATTAAATAGTTTAATTTATTTATAACACAATGATGATGCAGTAATTATCTTATTAATGAAATATTAACATAATTGATGTTATAAATACTCAAATAAATGTAATTTGAGACTTTTTATGAATTAAAATAATTTTCTAGGTTAATATGACATGTTAGTATTGATCTAATTAAGTTTTTTATAACTAATCATTCTGTTATGATTTTCACATAAATCAATTACCGAATTGTGTCAAAATTGACATAAAATAGTTTTTAAAACAAATATTATATTAGTAATTGTTATTTTATTCCTAAAAATATACGGTTCGGAAAAATGACTTATATAAGGTTATATATATTAACAATAAACATCTTGGGGTTCATTTGGCTTGTTATACTAAGTTTATTAACCTTATAGTGTAAGAAAACAAGAAGACACGGTAAAAGTAAAATTATTTAAGTTAAAGTTAAATCTAAATTATAAGGTTAAAATAGAAACCTAAACATGTATAAATTATATTTTATGGGAGTATTTTGACCCACCCCGACCTTATCTTAGAAATAAATCAATTTGGAGATATTAAAAACCGAATATTAATTTATAATAAAATAATATTTTAAGTTTTTCCTAAGGTGCCCCTCTCCTCCCTTATAAAAGGGAACCCCTCCCTCTCTTCCTCACACCACTTTGAGCCTTAAAGCTCGGCCAAACCCTACCAATTTCTCCTCTCCACTTTCCTAGTAATATACTAGAGTTCTTGGTCTACTTCAAAGACCAATTTTAGTTCTCTAAGAGGTGGTTAAGAAGAGGTGCTTCAAAGAAGATGTAATGTCCGTTACCAATTCTTTCAACATTATTTCTTCTTCTACTTCTTCTTTATTTTTTTCATTATGAATTAATAAGATAATTACCACTAATATATTGATATGTTATTATAAGTATGAATCAACCCTATTTCACCATCTATCCATCCTATGGAAAACAAAATCACCGCGCGTGCGTACGTACGGAATACAGTATTCACTCCGTGGTGTAATCTATTTTCCACCACCACTTTACTTGGATGGGTATAATGGTGTATAGAGTAACTATATATGATTATTGTAAAGGGATATTGATTCTGAAATAGTATACTTACAGTTCAATACAATTCCACTATCATTGGAATGATATCATCGCTCGTGCGTACGTACGGCCTACCGTCTCCACGATGTGATGTGACTCGTTCTACATGATCTTCATTACATAATGATTATATAAATGAATTTAATGAATAAATATGATCTATATTACAATAATACCATTCTGGAAATATGGTATCTATATCCTAAAGAGAAGAATAATAATTTATTCGACAAAACACGCATAAGAACAAAAAGTAATAAACACCCGAATAACAAGTAACAATGAAATATTACTAATAAGAGGCTAAGAATATGACCATATATGATATCATAACAATGATTATGATTTTGGAATAAGTCGATGACATTATTTAAATCATTTTATAGGAGGTTAGGACACTTACGATGAAAATTGTACCTAAGGTAAGGGAAAATATCGCAATCTCAATTTTTATCCGAGATTATTTATATTTCAAAATTTACTAGGGAATATTTAACATACACATTCATGTTTCCTCAATATGTAATATTATTTATATCCTCCTACAATTTTTTAAATTCAATTTTACCCTTCGGTGAGTTTTTAGTAAAATATATGAAAGGAATCTTTTTTCGTTTTTCGTACGAAGTACTTTTAGACTTTTCCGACCAATGTTTAAGAAGAATGTTTTTTTAACTTATATAGCATGAATGGATTTTCAAAACATTATTTCCATGAATCTTACTTTACAAGTTTTCATGTTTATATTCATTCAAATTAATTTATTTTAAAATTATATGACATGTTAAGAAAGGAAAAAAAAATTTAAGTAGAAAGGATATATTCCTCAAGAATGGAGTTCAAGTGTTTTATCAGAATTATTTTCCATATAAGATAATATAGGGTTCTATTTCTATCCCTATTTTTACATTGTTTTGATCATGTTATGATGGAATCATTTTTATGATGACCTTTTATTTTATATGGATTATGTTATGATGGCATGATGATTAAGAATCCCATTTTTTATTACATTGGTTATGCTATGATGTATGATTTATGATTTTGTGGCACACATAAGAATAGTTTCATTATGAGATGGGTGGGACCTATATATCCCTCCAATTAATTGGGTAAAGATTTATATCTCATGAGATAGACATGGCTGGAACGGCAGGTTAATCCAGTTCAGTGAAATAGGACTGAAATGAGGAGTGAACTCTGTTCTGAAATAGACTTTTTCAGATAAGATAGTCTTGGAAATGAGTCTTGAATAATAAGAAATGATTATATATGATTATGTGTATATTCCAAAAAGTTTCATGTTTTAAATTATGATTATTGGTATTACATTTCATTGCTATGTTTTATCCCATGTTATGAAATTATGATCTCTTTTGCAGGTTAAGATTTCCAAAATGTTATGTTCTTATGAATATGATGTTATTGATATTTCTTTTGTTTACCCTTACTAAGAATTTGAGCTCACCATTTTTATGTTTTCTTTCCCCAGGTCAGGAATAAGGTTGTTAAGTAGGATATGCCAAAAGGGACTCTAGATAAGATGAAATAAATGGGAGACAACATAGATGCTTTATGAACCAGTTGTTTATGTTTCCCAGTTTCTAAAGACACAAAACCTATACGGTCCTTTCATGGTTTTGTTATATGTTGTAATAAGTGTGCTTCAATTTTGAAGCAATAACAATGTATGTAAATTATGGGTCGTTATAGTTGGTATCAGAGGAAATGTATAGTCAACCTTTGGAAACTAGGATGTCAAAGCCTTAGTAAGAACACTAAGGATATATCTAAGCATAGAACACAATCTTAGTGTTTTAGAACCTAAGATAATACCATAAGTGTAAAATTTTATTATTTATTATGTGGTTTTCCTTTTATAATTAGTATTGCTCATACTATTCTTTTTGGTTTTATTCAATGGCTGGAACCCAAAGGAACCGTGTTAATGTAGAATGCGACGGGCAATGCAATGATTGTCCCCCTGAGCAACCAAACGTAATGGGAGCTGGAACTAAAAATCGTGTAGCCATGCTCACACAACTTTCTCAAGTTATTAATAATGCAGGACATCCAAACGAGCAAAGGAAGGAGCAACATTCTGTTGAATCCTTAATGAGGTAGCGTCCACCCTCATTCAGCGGGTCTACTGATCCATTAGTTGCTGAAAATGGATCAGTACTACTGAAAATATATTTTCAGTTCTTCAATGTTCTGAACATGATAAATTCATATTAGTAGTATATCATTTGTAAGGTGAAGCTGATCAATGGTGGAATCTTATCAAGAATACGAGTCCAAGAGATGAAATTGAGTCCATGGAATGGGACGAGTTCAAGAACATATTTTTGAATAAGTACTTCCCTCGTATTCTTCGAACAAAGATGGAGAATGAGTTTCTTGAACTAAAGCAAAAGGATGGTGAATATATTGGTACATATGAAGAAAATTTTACAAGACATGCAATGTAACGCCCCGACCATAGATACCCAGAGTCGGTGGATTATTACAAAACATTGGCATGATCACAAGAAAGATCAAGTCTCCAAAGGCCGATTAGTTTAGTAGCCTTGGAATAACTAGATACATTAATAAGGTTTACAATAAATCATAAAATGAAAGCTACAAAAATATAGTCTCCATAGTCCACACTCTTATCCCCTCATTCGATCCCTGTAGTTCATTCATAAAATACTTCTTCGCATCCTGGGAAAAATAAAACATAGAAAAGGGGTAAGCTCAAATGCCCAGTAAGGATAACAATATAGAGGAAACATTCATAAATAAGAATAAAAATTTAAGGAAATGTATAACTAAAACAAAAGCCTTTTAAATATGAAATTCAACATAGTATGGAAAAAATAAAATGAAATAATGACATTTACTTATCAACATGGATATTCTAATAATCTAATAATCACATGAAATATCAACAACCACTTTCATAATGATGGAATGCATAATGTCAGACTATCATAACCATATATCCAAGGCATCGTGCCAAGACTACAAATAAGATTTTTCCAAGGCCTTGTTCCAAGACACTAGTTTTACTAATGAGACCTATCGATGCATTGAGGAGCTATAGCGGGCTCCACCCATAACTTATTAAGTCCAATGCATTCCTCATATGAACAAGTTTAAACATAACATAAACATTCGTATTAATACTAGCATACGAAATGTCAATACTTTCTTCATAAACCATGAATGGTATAAAAATAACACATCCATAGTCAAACATATCACAAAACCATCCATACAATATGGATGTTTTGTATCATAATAAATCAACTCCAAATAAACTTAAAATCCATCAAAGGATGTTGACATAGATGAAATAAAAACTATTTTTAAAGAAATATCTCTTCCTATTTTGAAATCATTTAAGTGTCACAAAGTTATAAATAAAACATTTACTTTGAATTTTTTTATAATCTTGTAAGGGAAGAGTCGAAGATTTTATAATGGAGGAAAATATCCGCATCTGCCGTATAAGTTAAAAAAACATTCTTACCTTAATTCTATCGAAATGGTAAAAAAAAACCTTGTTTGGAAAACGACGGAGAGATTCCTTTATAAACCTCTTATAAAAAGTCAAACAAGGGAATAAATGACTTTAACCCATATTCTTGTAAATAGTAAAAATGTTTTGAAATACATTTTTAAGAAACATGGATGTGGATGATAAATAAATCCTAGTAGATTATTACGTATAAACATCCTTGGATAATGAAAAGATTCTGAAATAAACCCTTACCTTGTACTTTTCCTTGGTTGGGGGTAGGATAACCTCCTGTATATTGGTAAAATAATTGTGAATAAATTATTAAAGAAGCATATACATTAATATGATATCATGTATGATCTTTTAACATTTCTTTGTTAATAATATCTTAGAATTATCGTTGTTTTGGGTGTTCACTTAATCATTTTCTTTTATATGTTTTGTTACATAAGAGGTTTTTTATGGATAAGTTGTATCATATTCATATACAGAACTATAACAAGTCCTTAAACATTATTTTTAATCATCAAATTAGAATTATACTTGAATGGATACGATGAAGAATGAATCTTATCGCGTTCGTGGAGACGGTTGTCCGTACGTATGCATGAGCGACAATATCATTTTTTTGAAATTAAAATAATATATAATTGGATGTTATATCATATATAAAGAATAATTATCATGTTATATTTATTATTTACATGAATTACACATCATTATTATACCCATCTAGAAAATAATTTATTGAATAACAATTACACCACTACGTGGAGACCGTAAGCTGTACGTACGCACGTATGGTGACATGTCATTCAAAGGATGTATAGAATACTGAATATGGTTGTACCATATTTATAATAAGATCACAATATATATAATATACTGGAGTTATTATTTTAGAATGGGAATAACAAAGAAAGAAGAAGTTGAAAAAATGGAACTTGAAAGAGGGTGTTGAAAACATTACCTCTTCTTCGGGTTATTCCTTTTCATTTGATCAAAAGGGCTCCTTAGGTTGGATTTATGATCAAAATAAGGCCTCTAGATTGAAGTGAGGGAAGTTGAGAGAGTATTTGGGCATGTTTTGGCTGATCCAAAAGGATTTGAATATGTGAATTAGTGAGAAGGGGGAGTTCCCTTTTATAAGAGGGGTGAGGGGCACCTTCGGAATAGCTAGAAATAATATTTTATAATAATTTCATTTTCGGTTTATAATGGATTAAAAGTGGATTATATAAATTTTAAGGTGGGTATGGGTCGAAAAACACTCAACCAATAGAATTTAGACAGGTTTGGGTCATTATATTTACCTTATCTTTTAGTTTTAACTCTTCGTTATTTAGTTTGACACTTACCATGTCACTTTGTATTTTTAAATTATATAGTAAATAAACATAGTATATACCTCTAAGTGACCCCCAAGTGGTCCATTAATGATACCACTATCTTTATATAATTCTTTTGGCCAAACCATAGATTTTTAGGAATTGAATATCAATTAATAATATAATATATTGTTTAAAAACTCTTTTATGTCAATTTTGACACTATTTGAAAAATTGATATTTGTGAAAATCATAACAGAATGATTACTTCAAACAAAGTTAATTAAATCAATACTAACATGTCATATTAACCGAGAAAATTAGTTTAATTCATAAAAAGTCTCAAATTTTATTTATATGGGTATTTATAATATCAATTATTTTAATTGTTTACTATTATGGTAATTACTGCATCATCATTGTGTCATAAATAAATTATATTATTTACTCTCTAAAAATAATAAATAAAATATAATTATGTAGGAAATAATTTTAGATTTCCAATTAATATTTACAATCTAATTTATATTATTTATAACCCTATATTAAAAATGTTTTAGTAAATAAACTTTGATTTTAACTCTTTTAACTCTTCTTTTAATTAAATAATAATAAATGTCTTAATTTAATCCAAGTGGACCTAAATGATAATATTTTATTACTAAGGTTGTTTTTGGTTGAGATACAGTTGTCCAATAGAATTGAGACATGTGTTAGGGTAATATTAATATCATTTTTACCCTTAATTACCCTATTTACTTTTAACCGTGGTAAATAAAAGTAAAAAGTTATTATTCACCAAAAATTATTCTCATCTCATTGAACCACATTTTACTCCTTGTTATTTACCGTGCCTATTGGATTTTCGAAATTCCACTCACAGAAGTGGTAAAATTAAGTTTTATGAAAAATTATGTTTTTTAACTACCACTTAGTGGTTTCACTATTCATCAAAAAATGATGTTTTTCAGAAAAATACCAAAATTTCACCCTAGGTTAATTTCAATATTCTGAATCCAAAAATGAAGTCCATTTTGAAAAATAAAATTTCTAAATTTCAAAAAATGGGTATTACTATTCATAACGGCTAGTTTGATTGGTTGTGGTGTGTTAGAACTCAATGTTGCGTACAACACACGCTATTGCATTATTCAAAGAGAAGCGTACCGTAGAAGCTTGGGGTGTTACATTATCCCCTCCTTCAAAAAATATCATCTCAAAATTTCTAGAATACTACTGCATGAAAAGACTTGGGTGGTACTTCATTATAAGTTCCTCGGGTTCCCATGTCGCCTCTTCCATCTTATGGTTTCTCTAGAAGACTTTTACCAGACGATTCTTTCGGTTTCATAGTACTTGTTTGCTCGTATCAAGAATCTTGACGGGCTCTTCACAATAAGACAGACCGGGTTCCATTTCTAATTCCTCATAGGTGAGTACATGTGTTGGGTCAGGCATGTATTTCCTCAACAGAGATACGTGGAACACATCGTGACCTTTGGAGAGACTTGGCAGCATTGCCAATCGGTAAGCTACAACCCCAATTCATTCTAGAATTTCGAAACATCCGATGTACCTGGGACTCAATTTACCTTTCTTACCAAAACGTATGACTCCCTTCTATGGAGATAACTTCAGTAAAACATGATCACCGACTTGAAATTCCAAATCCTTCCTTCGATTATCGGCATAGCTCTTCTGCCTACTTTGAGCTGCTTTGATATGGTTTTGGATTACCTTCACCTTTTCCATCGTTTCCTCCACCAGTTCTGGGCCTACAAGTTTTCTTTCACCAATGTCATCCCAACAGGTTGGTGTGCGACATCTCTTTCCGTATAACGCTTTATATGGTGCCATCTGAATACTTGAATGGAAGCTATTGTTATAGGAAAATTCTACCAGAGGTAAATATTGATCCCACATACCCTGAAAGTCAAGTGAGTAGGATCTCAACATGTCTTCTGAGGTTTGAATAGTTCGTTCTGATTGTCCATATGTTTGAGGGTGGTAGGCATTGCTCAAATGAAGTTTAGAATCCAAGGATTTCTAAAGAATTTTCCAAAATCTTGAAGTAAAATGGGGATCATGATCAGAAACAATCGATAGGGGTACCCCATGATGTCTCACAACTTCATCAATCTATAGTCTTTCTAGGCGTTCCATTGGTAGATCTTCTCTTATATAAATAATATGTGCTGAATTGTTAAGAAATCCACAATAACCAATATTGCATCGTTCCTTCTAGGAGTCTTTGGTAGTCCCATGACAAAGTCCATCGTGATATTATCCCATTTCCACTCAGGTATGGGAAGAGGTTGCAATACACCATCAGGCTGTTGCCTTCCGTCTTTCACTTACTGACCAACCATACATCTTGACACAAAATCAGCAATCTCTTTCTTCATGTTGTCCCACCAAAAATGTACCTTCAAATATTTATACATTTTGGTGCTCCCAGGGTGTATAGAGAAATTGGAACTATGAGCATCATCCAGAAATTCCCTTTTTAGATCAGGTATATCGGGAACACAAAGACTCTTCCCGAATTTCAAAATTCCTTCTTCATACACAAAGTCTCTCAATCTCTCATCATTCACAACTTTAATCTTCTTTTGAAATTCTTCATCATCAGTCTAATAAGTCATAATCATTTCTAGTAAATATGGTTTGGAAACCATTTTAAAAAGCATTGATGTTTCACCTTCCCTGGTTATTCCCATGTCCATCTTCACTAGATCCATGAAAATTGGATCCCTTTCAATTCTCATATTGTTCAAAACTCCATGATCTTTTATGCTCAAAGCATCTGCCACCTTGTTTGATTTCCACGGGCGGTAGTGTATCGTACTATCATAATCCTTTAGTAATTCAAGCCATCTCCTTTTCCCCATGTTGAGTTCTTTTTGTGAGAAAATATACTTCAGATTCTTGTGAGCAGTATAAATCTCACATTTTTCACCATAGAGGTAGTGTCTCCATATTATCAAAGCAAAGATCACAAATTCTAACTTGATATCATGATTTGGATAGTTTTGTTCATGAATTTTCAATAGTCGTGATGCATAGGCAACAACCCTATCATTCTCCATAAGGACACAACCAAGTCCTTTCTTCGATGCATCACTATAAATAACAAACCCATAGTTCCCCAATGGTAGAGTCAATATAGAATCATTGATTAATCTTATCTTATGTTCTTCAAAACATTCCTCATGCTCTGTTGTCCAAACAAATTTAACCCCTTTACCTATGAGCTTTGTTAATGAGTTATCCAATCGGGCAAAATTATGGACAAAACGTCGATAATAACCTGCTAAACCAATAAAACTGCGTATCTCAGTTATACTCATAGGTGCTGGCCATTATTGGATTGCCTTGGTCTTAGAAGGATCAAAATAGATTCCATATTTAGAGAAAATATGGCCGAAAAAATAAATCTCCTGAAGCCAGAATTCACACTTGCTAAACTTCCCATATAATTTATGTCTTCTCAGAGTCTTCAGGATAATGCACAAGTGATTTTCATGATCTTTGTAGCTATTGGATTATACCAAGATACCATCAATAAACACCACAAAAAATTCATCGAGATATTCCTTGAAAACACTATTTATCAGATCCATGAATACCGAGGGTGCATTAGTCAATCCAAAAGGCATTACTGTATACTCATAATGCATGTACCTGGTTCGAAATATTGTCTTCGGAATGTCATCCTTCTTCACACAAAACTAATTGTATCCAGATCAAAGGTCAATATTTGAAAAGTATTGAACTCCATGGATTTTTTCAAATAAATCTTCAACGCGAGGTAGGGGATACTTGTTCTTTATTTTTATAGCATTGATCTCCCTGTAGTCGATACATAACCTCCTAGTTTCATCTTTCTTTTTAACAAAAAGAACTGGGGCTCCCCATGGAGAAACAATAGGGCGAATAAATCCCTTATTACCCAATTCCTCTAGTTGTTTCTTTAGTTCAACTAATTATACAGTGTCCATTCTATAAGGGGTCTTCGATATAGGCCTTGATCCAGGACTTAAATCAATGGAAAACTCAACTTCTCGTTCTAGAGGATGTCCAGGTAAATCTTCCAGAAACACATCTATATATTCTTTCACAATAGGTACATCCTCAATTTGAACATTCATTTCATCACCCACTATAATTTCATTCTCTTCCTCCCCAATAATTGAATTTAGTTGAGCTAATGGGGTTGGATTTAGATAAGAATTAGGTGATGATGATTCTTCTCTAAAGATAAGGTGTTCCTTATCATCATCATAAAAAATAGTAACCTCCTTCTTCTTAGAATAAATTTTTGCATCATGGTCTGAAAGACAATCCATACCGAGGATTATATCAAACTCAATCATAGGTATGATGAAGAGATCAACAGATAAAGAACATTTATGTTCTCTAATGGGGACTGATTCAAAAAACATTTTTGCAATGATACTTCCCTTATGGGTTTTAACTAACAACTCCCTTGTTAAATCAAATTAAAAATATATAATTTTCTTAGCAAACTGGGAAGATATGAAACAATGCGATGATCCAGAATCAAATAATGCATTTTCAAAACTTGAGGAAACCATTAAATTACCTGCCACCACGTCTTTCGGAGCTTCTACCTCAGCAGTAGTGATAACATAATATTGGCCTTGATCCCTTGGCATTTTATGAGATAAGTTTCCCTAACGCTTAGGAAATTCATTTTCATAATGTCCTATCTCCCTGCAATTGTAGCATTGGACATCAGTAGCTTCCTTCAAACCTTGCAATCACAAGCTTGGTGGCCTTTTCACCACACTTGTAACAGACTACCATTACTTTTAAGCAAGTACTGGGGTGTTTCATCCCACATTTACTATAGGTTGGATGTTCAACTATTCCCTTCTTCCCCTTATTACCATTCCCAGATTGATCATAAGATCTCTTCTTCTCTTGCTTTTAATTAAAGTCATAAGATATAGAGAATTTCTTTTCTATCTTGATAGCACAAGAGACAATGTCTTCGTACGACGAGAAGGATTGTGAGACAAATGCCTGATGGAGAAATGGCTTTAACCCATCAAAGAAACGATCAATCTTACTTCTTGGGTTACATATATAATCACCATCAAACCTTGATAACCTTGTAATGTTAGCCTCATACTTTGTGACATTCTCATCCTCCTTTTGTCTCAGACTCAGAAATTGCCTTTCCATATCTGCTCGATGGCCGCGAGGAAATTATTTTTCTAAAAACAGATCATTGAACTCCCTCCATTCCATATTTGATACTTCATCATCTTCCTTTGTGTTTTTAATCAATGACCACCATTGATCAGCATCATCAGTGAGGCGGTAAATTTCCATGATAACTTTTTCCATTTCACTACTTCCCAAAGCCTGAAATATTTTCTCTAGGGAACTTATCCATTGCTCAGCTACCATTGGATTTGTACTCCCATTGAATGTTGGTGGTTGTTGACTCATGAAGAGATCTAACATTGATCCTCCATGATGTGGATCGGGGTGCTCCATACGGGTAAGGTTATTATTGATAACCTGAGTGACTTGTCCCAGTATGGTGATAAGTTGATCAGCACCAGTTACATCACCAGCTCCACTATAATTATCTTAAGTAGTTGGGCAATCCCTACATGGAGTGTGTTCATTGATACAGTTTCCATTTCTTCCACTAGGCGCCATTTCTAAACAATGGCATAAACTAGATCAGTTTATGAATCAAAATACAAAATTCCATACTTATAAAACACTTAACATAAATTGAACTATTTATGGATATAATCCATAATCATAAAAATGTTTTCTATGAGGAAGTATATACTTATAAACCCTTCATAATTATTTGTAATGAAAATTAGAGTTATCCTAACCATATCCCCCGGGAGTGTCGTAACCAATAGTACAACAAGGCCCGTTGTCGTGCACCAGATCCCGTTCGAGTCTAGATCGATGTGGTGTTTTTAGGTTTTACCCCTAGGTACATATGTGACAGAGCCGCCTCTACCTGCTCATATCTCTACAGGGATGTATTTCTTGGAAAACTCACAAAATATCTAAAATAGAAAAATTCTAGGAAGTTCTTCTATACTAATCCTCGATGTCCATCTTAAATCTATGTGCTCTAATAAGAGTTTATCTAAATCTAGCTTCCATGGTTTGTACTAAACGTCCTCTGATACCAACTGTAACACCCCGGCCCTAGATACCCAGAGTCGGTGCATTATTACATAACATTGGCATGATCACAATAAAGATGAAGTATCGAAATACCGATTAGTTTAGTAGCCTTGGAATAACTAGATACATTAATAAAATTTACATTACATCATAAAATGAAAACTACAACAAAACAGTCTCCATAATCCAAACTCTTATCCCCTCATACTATCCCTGCAGGTCATTCATAAATTACTTCATTGAATCCTGGAAAAAATAAAACATAGAAAATGGGTGAGCTCAAATGCCAAGTAAGGATAACAATATAGCGGAAACTTTCATAAATAATAATAAACATTTAAGGCAATGTATAACTAAAACAAAAGCCTTTTAAACATGAACATCAACATAGTATGGAAAAAATAAAATGAACTAATTACATTTACCTATTCACATGGATATTCTACTAATCGAATAATCACATGCAATATCAATAACCACTTTCATAATGATGGAATGCATAATGTCAGACTATCCTAACCACATAGCCAAGGCATCGTGCCAAGACTATAAATATGATTTTTCCAAGGCCTTGTGCCAAGACACTAGTTTGTCTCATGAGAACTACCGATGCATGGAGGAGCTACAGCGGGCTCCACCCATCACTTATTACGTCCAATGCATTCCTCATATGAACAGGTTTAAACATAACATAAACATTCGTATTAAAACTAGCATATGAAATGTCAATACTTTCTTCATAAACCATGAATGGTATAAAAATAACACATCCACAGTCAAACATATCACAAAACCATCAATACAATATGGATGTTTTGTATCATAATAAATCAACTCCAAATAAACTTAAAATCCATCAAAGGATGTTCACATTGATGAAATCAAAACTCTTTTTAAATAAATATCTCTTCCTATTTTGAAATCATTTAAGAGTCACAAAATTATAAAATAAAAAATTTACTTTGAAAATTTTCTTATAAACTTGTAAGGGAAGCTTCGAAGATTTTATAGCGGCATAAAATAGCCGCACCTGCCGTATAAGTTAAAAAAACATTCTTACCTTAATTCTGTCGAAAAGGTTAAAAAGCACCTTGTTTGGAAAACGACAGAAAGATTCCTTTATAAACCGCTTTTAAAAAGTCAAAAAAGGGTATAAATTACTTTAACCCATATTCTTGTAAATAGTAAAAATGTTTTGAAATACATTTTTAAGAAACATGGATGTGGATGATAAAGAAATCCCAGTAGATTATTATGTATAAACAACCTCGGATAATGATGAAATTGTGAAATAAACCCATACCTTGTACTTTTACTTGGTTGAGGGTTGGTTAACCTCCTGTATAATGGTGAAATAATTGTTATTAAATTATACAAGAATAATATACATTAATATGATATCATATATGATCTTTTAACATTGCTTTGTTAATAATATCCTAGAATTATCGTCATTTCGGATGTTAACTTACTCGTTTTCTTTTATATGTTTTGTTACATAAGCTGTTTTTTATGGATAGGTTGTATCTTATTCATATCCAGAATTATATCAAGTCCTTAAACATTATTTTTAATCATCAAATGATAATTATACTTGAATGGATACGATGTAGAATGAATCTAATCACGTTCATGGAGACGGTAGTCCGTACATACGCACAAGCGACAATATCATTCTTTTGATATTAAAATAATATATAATTGGATGTTATATCATATATAAAGAATAATTATAATGTTATATTTATTATTTAAATGAATTACATATCATTATTATACCCATCCAAAAAATAATTTATTGAATAACAATTACACCATGACGTGGAGACGGTAAGCCGTACGTACGCACGTATGGTGACGTGTCATTCAATGGATGGATAGAATAATGAATATGGTTGTACCATATTTATAATAACATCGCAGTATATATAATATACTGGAGTTATTATTTTAGAATGGTAATAAATAAATAAAGAAGAAGTTGAAGAAGAAAGAAACTTGAAAGAGGTTGGTGAAAACATTACCTCTTCTTCGGGTTCTTCCTTTTGATTTGATCAAAAGGGTTCCTTAGGTTGGATTTCTGATCAAACTAAGGAATCTAGGTTGAAGTGAGGGAATTTTATAGAGTATTTGGATAGGGGTTGGCTGATCCAAAAGGATTTGAATGTGTGAATTAGTGAGAATGGGGAGTGCCCTTTTATAAGAGGGGTGAGGGGCACCTTTGGAAATTCAGGAAATATTATTTTATAATATATACATATTCATTTTATAATGGCTCCAAAGTGGATTATTTAACGTTTAAGGTGGGGATGGGTCGAAAACTACTCAACAAATAGAATTTAGACAGGTTTGTGTCATTATATTAACCTTATCTTTTAGTTTTAACTCTTAGTTAATTAGTTTAACACTTACCATGTCACTTTGTATATTTATATTATATAGTTAATAAACGTACTATAAACCTCCACGTGACTTCCAAGGGGATCATTAATGATACACCTATCATGATATAAGTCTCTTGGCCGAACCTTATATTTTTAGGAATTGAATATCAATTAATAATATAATATTTTTTTAAAAAACTCTTTTTTGTCAATTTTGACACTATTTGGAAACTTTATTTTTGTGAAAATCATAATAGAATGATTACTTCGAAAAAAGTTAATTAAATCAATACTAACATGTCATATTAACCAATAAAATTATTGTAATTCAAAAAAAGTATCAAATTATAGTTATTTGGGTATTTATAATATCAATTATTTTTATTTTTACTATTATTGTAATTACTGCATCATCATTGTGTCATAAATAAATTAAATTATTTAATGTCTAAAAATTATAAATAAAATATAATTATGTAAGAAATATTTTTATATTTCTAATTAATATTTACAATCGAATTTATCTTATGTATAACCATATATTAAATATGATTTAGTAAATAAAATTGATTTTAACTCTTCTTTGAATTAAATAATAATAAATGTCCTAATCTAATCCAAGTGGACCTAAATGATAATATTTTATTCCTAAGGTTGTTTTTGGTCGATATACACTTGTCCAATAGAATTAGTACATGTGTTAGGGTAATATTAATATCATTTTTACCCTTAATTACCATATTTAATTTTAGCCGTACTAAATAAAAGTAAAAAGTTACTATTCAACAAAATTTATTTTCATCTCATTGAACCACATTTTACTCCTTGATATTAACTGTGTCTCTCTAATTTTTTAAATTCCACTCACAGAAGTGGTAAAATTAAGTTTTATGAAAAATTCAGTTTTTTAACTACCACTTAGTGGTTTAACTATTCATCAAAAAAATGATGTTTTTCAGATAAATACCAAAATTTCACCCTAGGATAATTTCGATATTCCAAATCCAAAAATGAAGTCCATTTTGAAAATTTAAATTTATAAATTTCAAAAAGTGGGTATTAATATTCATAATGGCTAGTTTGATTGGTTGTGGTGTGTTGGAACTCGATGTTGTGTACAACACACGCTATTACATTATTCAAAGAGAAGCGTACCATAGAAGCTTGGGGTGTTACATGCAAGGTACGCTTCTAGGATTATTATCCAACCTAAGAGTAAGATCGATCGATTATTTTATGGCTTAAAACCAAGTCTTTGAAGGGTGTTAGCCATAAGGGACTTCAATAGCTATGAGGAAATTGTTCGATGTGATCTCAAGGTTGAGATGGAGATTGAAGTAACCCATCAGTCATATAGGTTTGATAAGAAGAGGAAATGGAATTCAAAGGAAAATATAAAGCGTGTACTGAAAAGAAGATGAGTTTTCCCTTATGCTCGAAGTGTGGAAGGAAACTTGGAGGGAGTTTTCTTAAAGGGGAAAGTAAATGTTTCAAATGTGGAAAGGAAGTTCATCGGGAATTTGAATGCCGCAATGATGGGAAGAAGATGTCTAGTGATGCAAAAAAAGATAAGGATATACAGAGTGCATCTCCTACACTTCAATGTTACAAGTGAAAGGAAATGGGGCATTGTGATAATCAATGCCCTAATCCAAGGGTTTTTGATGATGATCGACATCAACAAACTCTTAAGGATAAAGACAAAGTAAAGTCAGATGCCATTTCTATCAGCGATGTAGAGTATGATAACGAAGTGGTGAAAGGTACACTTACCATCCACTCTAAAGTAGAAAATTTTTATTTGATTCTGGATCCACCCACTCTTTTATTTCTGAAAATTTTCTTATGGTATCACCATATTACCTCAACAATTAGTTTTTGGGTTAGCTGTGACAACTCCTAATGGAACAACAGTCGCATCAAAAGTTTATCATTCTTCTCCGATTGAAGTTTGTGGGAAAGTGCTTCCTGCAAATCTTGTGATCCTTCCTATAGTGGAATTTTATGTGATTCTTGGCATGGATTGTATTTCTTTATACGGAGCTCATATCAATTTCCAAAGAAGGGAAGTCACATTTCATATTCTAGATCAATCTATAATCGTCTATCGATGCAAGGATGAACATAACCTTCCAGTGGAAATTTCTTCCATCTTATGGGTCTTGATTCCACTAAATAAAGGTTATTTATCTCAAATGGTTGGAGAGAAACTCACGATTAAGAATACACCCATGGTACAGAAGTTTGATGATGTCTTTTCGGAGGAATTTCTGGGTCTTCCACCAAATCGTGAAGTTGAGTTTTCAATAGAACTCGTTCCGGGTGCCGTACCTATTTCAAAGACACCTTATAGAATGGCCCCAATTGAGTTGCAGGAATTGAAGAAGCAACTCCAAGAGAATCTTGATATGGTATTCATACGCCCTAGTGCGTCACCTTAGGGAGCACCTGTTCTATTTGTTAAGAAGAAAGATGGATCAATGAGACTTTGCATTGATTATCGAGAACTTAATAAGATCGCTATCAAGAACAAATATCCTCACCCACACATTGATGACTTATTTGACCAACTATACGGAGCTCAATACTTTTCCAAGATTGATCTTCGTTCAGGGTATCATCAATTAAGGGTCAAAAGAGAGGATATACCAAAGACGGCTTTCCGTACAAGGTATGGACACTATAAATTTATAGTGATGCCATTTGGTCTTACTAATGCCCCTGCTATCTTCATGGATATGATGAATAGAGTTTTTAGATACTATCTTGATCAGTTTTTGGTAGTATTTATAGACGATATTCTTGTCTATTCAAAGAGAAAATAAGAACATGAAGATCACTTGAGAATTATATTGATGACCCTGGGAAAGGAGAATCTTTATGCCAAATTTACCAAGTGTAAATTTTGGCTTCAAAAAGTTTCATTTTTGGGTCACATAATCTCAAGATAGGGGATATTTGTGGATCCACCAAAGACAGAGGTTATCGAAAGATGGTCAAGACCAACAACAGTAACTGAGATCAGATGTTTTCCTGGTTTGGTTAGATATTATCGACGTTTTGTGAAATATTTTTCACGATTATCTAACCCACTGATCAAATTGACTCAAAAAGAAGTTAAGTTTGTTTGGACAGAGGAATGTGAAGAGAATTTATAGGAGTTAAAAGATGGTTATCCAGTGCACCTATGCTCACACTACCTTGTATTGGAGAAAGGTTTGTGATCTACAGTGATGCATCCAAAAAGGGATTGGGGTGTGTTCTCATGCTAAACGATATGGTGATAGCTTATGCCTCACTACTGTTGAAAATCCATGAGCAAAATTACCCAACTCATGATTTGGAGTTAGCTGCGTTAATCTTTACATTAAATAATTGGAGGCATTTATTTTATGGAGAAAGGTGTGATATTTATACTGATCATAAAAGTTTAAAGTATATTTTCACACAAAAGGAGCTGAATATGCGCCAAAGATGATGGTTGGAGATGATTAAGGATTACGACTGCTCAATTCATTACCACCCTGGGAAAGCAAACAGGGTGGCAGATTCATTAAGTCGACCAGACCATGCTAGCTTATCCATGATGAGGATCACAAAAGATCCAATATTTATGGATTTACAAAGGATGGATCTTGGAATTATAATGGAAGGGGGAAATCATATCTTTCTCAAATGAATGGTCAACCATCTATACATGTGAAGATTAAAGAGGCACAGATAGAAGATGTAGAGTTACAAAAGAAAATGAGAAATGTTCTTGAATTCAACCTTGATTGTGATGATATAATAAGGTTTAGGAATCGGGTTTGTGTTCCTCCCATCCCAGAATTAAAGAAGGAGCTGCTGGATGAGGCTTATAGTTCTTCATTCTCTATTCATCCTTGAAGCACGAATATGTATAGGGACCTGAATGAGTACTTCTAGTGGGATGTCATGAAAAGAGATGTTGCTGAATATGTCTCTCGATGCTTGGTTTGTCAGCATGTTAAAGATGAGAGACAGAAGTCTAAGGGGATGTTACAACCATTACCCATACCTGAATGGAAATCGGAAAACATCACTATAGACTTTGTCACTGGATATCCTAAAACATCTAAAAGCAATAATGATATCTAGGTCATAGTTGATCATCTTAAAAAGTCTACACACTTCATTGCTATTAAAGAGGATTTCTCTCTGGATCAGCTTTCCAAGATATATGTGAAGGAAGTGGTACAATTGCATGGAGTACAACCTTCCATTATATCTGATCGGGATCCGAGGTTTACCTCATTGTTCTGGAAAAGTCTTCAGCATACTCTGGATACAGAGTTGAGTTTCAGCACTTCTTATCATCCTCAGACAGATGGTTAGTCTGAGAGGAAAATTCAAACTCTAGAAGATATTTTGAGAGCTTGCTCTATGGATATCAAAGGTGGTTGGAATCAACACCTACCTTTGGTGGATTTTTCTTATAATAATATCTTTCACTCTAGTATTCAAATGGATCTTTATGAAGCTCTATATGGAAAGAAATTCCGAACTCCAACTTGCTGGGATGAAGATGAGGAATGAAATCCATTAGGACCTGATCTTGTTGATGAGATGGCAGAAAAGGTCAAATATATTCAACAACACATTAGAGTACCTCAGAGTCGACAAAAAATTTATGCTGATAACCGAAGAAAAGACCTAGAGTTTGAAGTGGGTGATAAAGTGTTCTTATGAATATCTCATTGGAAGAGAGTAATGCGATTTGGAAAGAAGGGACAGCTGAGCCCAAGGTATATCGGTCCTTTAGAAATACTGGATCGTTTTGGGAAGGTAGCTTACCGATGGGCGCTTCCACTGAATCTCTCTCAAGTTCTTGATGTGTTCCATGTATCTCTCCTGAGAAAGTACATACTCGATCCTTCACATGTACTCAGCTCAGAAGTTGTACCGCTGGAGAAAAATCTTTCTTATGAAGAACAGCCGATAGAGATTTCGGATCGTAGAGAAAAGGTCCTACGAAACAAGACCACTCGCTTGGTGAATGTTTTATGGAGGAACCACCAATTAGAAGAAGCAACATGGGTGCTTGAGAATATGATGAGGGAGAGGTATCCTCATCTGTTTGTTACAAAGTGACAAATTTCGAGGGCGAAATTCATTTTAAGGGAGGTAGAATGTAACACCTGAGATTTTTTTATGAGAAATATTTTGTTCTTATGTTATATGAATCATCAAAGGAATCTTTCACTACACAAAACACTAGCTTTGTTGCTTTACACGCAACTGCGGCTTTCCTCGATAGCTTGCATTGTACGCAAAACCAAGTTTCACTAAACAACGATATGCTATTAAAATATTATTAAAACTAGCCAGTATGAATAGTAATACCCACTTTTGAAATTTTATATTTCAAAATGGACTTCCTTTTTGGATTAGGAATATCAAAATTAGCCTAGGGTGAAATTTTGGTATTTTTTTGAAAACTTTCAATTTTTGATGAATAGTGAAAACACTGGGTTACTATTTAAAAACTGACTTTTTATTTAAAATAATTATTTATTTTATTTAAATTTATTTTTTGTCAAAATTGATACATAATACCTATATAAGTTCAAATTAATTCATTGGAGTCATTTTATAATAATTTTAGATATATAAAAATTTTATTGAACTTTTCACCGTCTTTTACCGACCTCCTAGGAGAATTTGCAAATTCACATAAAACATAATTTTACTGCCTCTGTGAGTGGAATTTAAAAAATCCAAGAGACAAGGTTAATATCAAGGACTAAAATTTGGTTCAATGAGATGAAAATAATTTTTGGTTAATAGTATCTTTTTACTTTTTTTTACCACGGTTAAAAGTAAATATGGTAATTACGGGTAAAAATGATATTACTATTACCCTAAAACATGTCCTAATTATATTGGATAAGTTTAATTCGACCAAAAACAACCTTAGTAATAAAATATGACCATTTAGGTCCACTAGGATTATATTAGGTCATTTAATATTATTTTATTTAAAGAAGAGTTAAAATAGTTAAAATCAATGTTTAATAAATAAAACATTTTTAATATAGCGTGATACATAAAATAATTTCGACTATAAATATTCATTATAAATCTTCAACGATCCTACATAATGGTATTTTATGTATAATTTTTTAGACATTAAATAATTTAGTTTAGTTATGACACAATGATAATGCAGTAATTATCTTATTAATGAAATATTAACATAATTGATGTTATAAATACTCAAATAAATGAAATTTGAGACTTTTTATGAATTCCAATAATTTTCTATGTTAATATGACATATTAGTATTGATTTAATTAAAATTTTTTCGAACTAATCATTCTGTTATGATTTTCACAAAAATCAATTACCAAATAGTGTCAAAATTGACATAAAATAGTTTCTAAAACAAATATTATATTATTAATTGTCATTTTATTCCTAAAAATCTATGGTTCAGAAAAATAACTTAGATAAGGCTATATATATTAATAATAAACAACTTGGGGTTCGTTTGGCTTGTTATAATAAGTTTATTAACCTTATAGTGTAAGAAAACAAGAAGACACAGTAAAAGTAAAATTATTTAACTTAAAGATAAATCTAAATTATAAGGTTAAAATAGAAACCTAAACTTGTCTAAATTCTATTGGATGAGATTATTTTGACCCATAACCACCTTACCTTTAAAATAAATCATTTTTCAGCTATTAAAAACTGAATATAACTTTATAAAAAAATAATAATTTTAGTTTCTCCAAAGGTGCCCCTCTCCTTCCTTATAAAAGGGCACTGCCTCCCTCTCTTCCTCACACCACTTTGAGCCTTCAAGCTCGGCCAAACCCGACCAATTTATCCTCTCCACTTCCCTAGTAATAACCTAGAGGTCCTGGTATTCTTCAATGACCAATTTTAGTGCCCTAAGAGGAGGTTAAGAAGAGGAAATTCAAAGAAGAGGTAATGTCTGTTACCGATTCTTTCAACATTATTTCTTCTTCTACTTCTTATTCTTTAGTTGTTTCATTATGAAGTAATAAAATCAGTATCAATAATATATTGATATGTTATTATAAGTATTAAACATCCCTATTTCACCATCTAACCATCCTATGGAAAACAAAATCACCGCGCATGCGTACGTACGGAATACCGTCTCCACGCCGGGGTGTAATCTATTTTCCACCACCACATTACATGGATTGGTATAATGGTGTAGATAATAACTATATATGATTATTTTAAATTGATATTGAATCTGAAATAGTATACATACACTTCAATACAATTCCACGATCATGGGAACGATATCATCGCTCGTGCGTACGTACGGCCTACCGTGTCCACGATGTGATGCGACTCGTTCTACATGATCTTTATTACATAATGATTATATAAATGCAATGAATGAAAAAATATCATATATATTACACTAATACCATTATGGAAATGATGTATCTATAACTTATAGAGAAGAATAAGAATTTATTCGACAGAACACGCATAAGAGAAAAAAGTAATAAACACCCGAATACGAAGTAGCAATGAAATATTACTAATAAAAAGCTATGAATATTACCATATATGATTTCATAACATTGATTATGATTCCGTAATAAGTCAATGACATTATTTAAATCATTATATAGGAGGTTCGGACACTTATAAAGCAAATTGGACCGAAGGTAAGGGAAAATCTCGCAATATCAATTTTTATCCGAGATTGTTTATATTTCAGAATTTACTGGGGAATATTTATTATCCACATCCATGTTTCCTGTATATGTAATATTATTTATATCCTCCTACAATTTTTTAAATCCAATTTTACCCTTTTTTGAGTTTTTAGTAAAAGATATGAAAGGAATCTTTTGTCATTTTTCGTACGAGGTACTTTTTGACTTTTCCGGCCAAAGTACGAGAAGAATGTTTCTTTAACTTGTACGGAATGAATGGATTTTTAGAACATTATTTCCATGAAGAATCCTTTAAAAGTTTTCAAGTTTATTTTTAATCAAATTATTTTAGTTTAAAATTATATGACATGTTAATAATGGAAAATGTTTTTGAAGTAGAAAGGATATTTTCCTCAAGAATGGAGTTCACGTGTTTTATCAAAATTATTTTCCATCTAAGATAATATAGGGTTCTGTTTCTATCCCTATTTTTTCATTTTTTTGATTAAGTTATGATGGAATTATTTTTATGATGTCCTTTTATCTTATATGGATTATGTTATGATGGTATGATGATTAAGAATCCCATTTTTTTATTACATGGGTTATGATATGATGTATGATTTATGATTTTGTGGCACACATAAGAATGGTTTCATTATGAGATGGGTGAGACCTATATCTCCCTCCAATGCATTGGGTATAGATTTATATCTCATGAGATAGACATGGATGGAATGGCAGGTTAATCTGGTTCAGTGAAATAGGACTAAAACAAGGAGTGAACTCGGTTCAGAAATGGACTTTGTCCGCTATGATAGTCTTGGAAATGAGTCTTGACTACTAAGAAATTATTTTCTATGATTATATGTGTATGCCAAAAAGTTTCATGTTTTAAGTTATGATTATTTGGATTACATTTCACTACTATGATTTATCCCATGTTATGAAATTATGATCTCTTTTTTAGGTTAAGATTTCCAAAATGTTATGTTCTTATGAATATGATGTGATTGATATTTATTTTGTTTACCCTTACTAAGAATTTGAGATCACCCTTTTGTATCTTTTCTTTCCCCAGGTCAGGAAGAAGGTTATTAAGTAGGATATTCCAAAAGGGACTCTAGATATGATGAAATAAATGGGAGACAATGTAGATGATTTATGAACCAGTTGTTTATGTTTCCCAGTTTCTAAAGACACTATACTTATTCGGTCCTTTCATGGTTTTGTTATATGTTTTAATAAGTGTGCTTCAATTTTGAACCAATAAAAATGTATGTAAAGTATGGGTCGTTATATATACTATATAATTCATCACTATGATATAAAAAAATTTGTATACTTTTTCATCACCATATTCTCAGGATCCCATGTTACTTTATCAAATTATTGGTTTCTCCAAAACACTATGACCCGGTGAGTGATCTAGTTTCATAGACATTTTTATCTAAGATTTAAAATATCCATCAGTTTATAATAATAGGATAATGATCTCATGTTATGAATATTGAGTTTATTACATATTAAGGATCATGTATTTACTTCCTTAAGAGAGATACATGGAACCCATCATAGAATTAAGAGTGGTACGGTGGAAGTTCATTGTAATAAGAAACCATCCATACTAGATCAAGAATTTGGAAGGGGGAAAATATATATTGGGATAATCCGTCCATTATTCCTGAATATAATAACCTTATTCATGGATAAGTTCAAAAGAAAAATTCCCACCAACATCAAACTCCAAATCTCTCAGATGATTTCCAGCATACATTTTTTGTCTATATTGAGCTTCCTTGGTGAGATTTTATATATATATAACATTCTCTACCATTTCATCAGTTTGATCACGTCTCAATATTTTTTTCTCCAACTTCATTACAACATGTTTTAATTATAAAATTCATTCCATATAGGTCACCATATGGATCCATATGAATTCTCTACTGAAAGAAATTGTTGTAAGATAAATCAACTGGAAGAATGTGTTGATCACAACAACAATTTTAATACATATGATAAGATTTAAGAAAATAATATTGGATTTTAATTGTTCTATTAGATTTAAAATCATCACATGATGATACAATATAAAAAAAACTCAACTATATATCAAGATTTTACTAAATACATTACAACAGATTCAAGGTAAACCTTAGATAACAATCAAATTAAATAGAGTATGGTACTCGATGAAACCTTACCACATCATTAATGTATAACATGGAGTAATGACCTTGATAAGAATATTATCTAAAAAGTTTTAAGTGTGATAACTTTATAAGTTAATCAAATACAACTCATAGAGCATTGTTCCCTTCATATGTTTTGGGGAGTCTGAAAAAAAAAATTGGGGTGACGTTTTCCCATTTTCATTTTTGTTTGGGTAATGGATATAACATACCCTTAGTCTTTTATATCTCAATATTAAATTTCTAACATAACATGAATACACATAATATATTTTTGATATCACTCTGTAATATGTCCAACCATAAATACTATTTTAGATCTCTATGTAACTTTTTTTACTTCCATTTTGAATACATAATGATGAACTATGATCTTCTTATAATAATACCTACTTAAAATCCAATATGGATGGAACACATACATAGTTGATGGACATTATTATTCCATCACAATCAAGGTTGAACTTAGGAACATTTCTCACATTATTTTTCTGATCCTAATCACCCATCTTCACCACTTTTATGCCCACATCGTTAGATGGTTGAACACACAATTTTAAATGATAAATTTTCTCTCCTTTCATCAAGATTTAAAGATACATCTTCTGAAAATATGAAAATATTTGATCTTTTGGGATCCTCATCATAGATAAGCTTCCATGATCATTTTGACTAAAATAATTTGAAACCTTTTTCACTTTCCAAGGGTGTTAATTTATCAAGTAGTAAAAATTTTAAAACATCTCATACCATCTTCCATAGAACATATTCAAATCCTTTTATCTTAACATATAATTTGAAATATTGTGATCAATATATATATCACACTTTTTTCTATAAACATAATGTCTCTATCTATTTAATGAAAAAATTATCGTAGCTAAATCCAAATCATTATTTAGGTAATTTTTACCACATAACATAAATTCTTGTGATGAATAAACTATAAACATTTCATGTAAATGTATACCAATCACTTATTAGATACCTAAATATAGATAAAAAATCTTTTACAATAAACAGTAATTTAAGAAAATTTGTGTCGATAAATATTACCTTTAGTTTCATGAAATTTTCACTATATTCAATAGTATAATGGAACATGGCTCTCTTTTAAGTTAACGTGATTACTAGATTGAACATTAATGATAATGTTTACACAAAACATCAATAATACCCTTCTAAACCATGAAAAGAATATATATAAGTCACAATAGTTGGTGTATTACAACATTCAATAACTTTTATCATTGATGGATACACTGATATACCCTTGAATGATATTATATGACCCGAAAAATTCATTTTTTTTTGAAAAAGTCGCACATTGTAAATTTTATATATAGTTTATCCTTCCTTATGTTATTTATCAAAATTATCTAGTGATCTTCGTGATATTCTATTTTATATTAATATATAAGGATATAATTTATCAAAACATCCACAAACTGATTAAGGTAATCTCAAAATAATCCATTCATTAAATCTATGATTCTAATGGGGGAATTATTACAACCGAATAGAATCATGATATACTGATAGTATCCATACATTGTAGTAAATTATTCCTTATGTATATCCTCTTTTTCACACTCAATTGAAGATATGAGTCAAAAAAATCAATCATTTAAAAGTATTGATCTTCATACATTTTATCAATCAATTCATCAATATAGGGTATATGAAATTTTTTATTGATTTTGATCTTGTTTAGTTCATAGTAATAAATTTAGAGTCACATCAATCCATATTTCTTCATATAAAATATAATATTAGAATACCATAGTGAATCAATTGGCATAATGAATCTATTATCATGGTTCTCCTAGATTTTATTTTTCAATTCATGAAACTCAATCATGTCCATTGTTCAAGGGTTATTTCTAATAAGTTTGGAACCATGTATGAGTTTTATTGAGAACTCAGATTCAAATTTTGTCAGAATACTAGAAAAACATTATATAGATACCTAAAAAAACTCACAAAATATTAATATCATTGATGTTGATTTTACCCCAAACCATATAAGATAAACACCCCATTTAAGTGGGAAACAAGTCCCATACATTGGATGTGATCTGCTTCAGAAGTTTATATCTATCACCACACTTATAGATGATCATATATTGTTTAGGAATATCAAAAATGACTTCCCCTCCTCAAAAATTGATGTGTGATTTATATATATAGTTCCAATATATTCCTATGACAACATCAAATTTTAACATATAGAGAATAATAAGATTTATAGGAAGAGAATTTCTACAATCTTGAACTAGAAAATAATCAATGTCTTGAGATACAGTCATCATAACATTATGGTTTTTCAGTACTAATTCAATATCTAATCATTTAGTATAATAATGAACATCCCTATATAAATTTCTTAATATTCATGAAACTATATAACTAGGATAAAATAGATTAATTCAATATTTAAGCATACCTATTACCACCTAAACGTTGTCATGCTAAATTAAATACCATAGTAAACAAAAAGTTGTCACAATGAAGAGTGAGAAATAATTCATTGGATTTATAGATCATGGAACCTTATCTTTAGGCCTGACATCATAATATTAACATAGGCCATACATGGTCATCATCTATTTAAATCCTTCATAATGGTTTGCAAAGAATACCTGAATTTCCAAATCATATCATTGAGAGTTTCAAACCAAGTGTGCAATAAAGATTCTTTTTGTGCACTAGGTGATGATCATGTGCAGTTTAATACACCATTTCTCGAGTTTTCACCCCTAGGTAAACATTTTATAGATTCAAAACCACTTGTAGTGTCTATAAATAGATGATATTTCATTTAAATCACTGTCCATATCCATCCCCAAAATTCCATGACAATTTCATATACCTTGATTATCCATAGACTTATTCTTATTCGTATTCATTGATATATCATTAGGTATCCCACTAATATTTTCTCATCCTAGTTTCCATAGGATAATTAAAACTTTCCTCAGATACCATACATAAATAATAATACTTTTTATATTAATATTCAATACATTTTAGAAAAACATGATCTAGAATTATAAATGTTTAGTGTATTTAGATACTAGTTACACAATCATCTTATTTCATGAAATATCTATAACAAAAACCTATAATGATCTTCCCATTTATTAATATTCATATATATATCATACATTAACATTTATTCATACTATAGGGAATTCACACACAAGATAGAGTAATATCATATTTTTTGTAAGGGTGGAGAAGGAAGATATCAATCAATTGTCATATAAAAGAATAAATTAATCATAAGGGTAAGATACTATCAATATAACATACAATGTTTATACCCAATATATCATGGATCTTAAACATGAATCGTGAAATAAAAAATTATCATTTCCAAATAGATGACCCATATGAGTGTAAAATAATTAAAAATAAATCATGATCTATACTTTCATGTCACATAAGTTTGGAACCATTATATGTATATAAATAATATTATATGTCATTGTTAAAATATGAGACCATAAAATCCTAATGTACCGGAAATCAACACATATTTTACATTTTATAATGTATCATGAATGAATATCTATTTTCCATAGAGTATCAAGATCACCGACTTATTTTCCATAGAGTATCATGCACATCAGCTTATTTCCCATCATTATTTCACGAGATACAAAACATTATCCAATTAATTAGACAAATATATAGTTCCAAACATTCACATAATCCATAAATTTGTGTATAAATTATCATGAAACATTATTCATGTCATAAACCATGAAAAAATAAATGGGGTTCATAAACATTTCATCATTTCATAACATGTTGAAAAGAAATGGGTTTTATAAACTCTTCATCAATTCATCATATGACAACCCTTAGAAAAGGAATAAGTTTCATAAAAATATTTTAAAAATTATAATAAACAAAAAAAAAATCCCAATATAGAATAACTATGTCACTATTGGATCTTATCCACAATAAAATATAATCAACCCCAAATGTAATTATTAATTATTAATAAAGATTCGATAAAATATCAATAAAACATTCATGAGGAAGATATCATTTTCTTGAATTACTTATTTAAAATCCAAAAAATTCAAAAATATTAAAAAATTAATATAAAATAAACATTGAAACTATTAAAGGAAAATTTAAATAATGGATTTTTCATGATTGTAGAAATTTATGTTCTTGTTATATACCATAGAAAAAATATTCCTTTCAACTTTTCTATAAAGTGTCAAAACTACAAAATTTGGAAAATGAAAAGAAGATTCCTATTTTTATTTAAATGTTGAAATTGGTAGAAAATTATTTAAATCATAATTTTATAATATTATATGTTTCTTTAATAAATTCTTTTAAAACATGTACATGAAAGAAAATAGGTTTTCTACGAAAGGAGTAATAAATTTGGGTTTCCATAAATATTATTTTAGAATAATAAGTATATAAAGGGGTGAAATTTAAATTAAAACATGTAATTTAAATAAATAAACACATATTAATAAAACACATGTTTTTATTAAAATTTATATAACATAATATACTAATTGTAAGTATATCATATACAATATTTATAAATAAAGAGATTGTAACATTAAACATTTACTACTTTTGTATATTTTGAATCATAAGTCCCATGAAATATAGAAAATTATTTGGATATGTATATCCCATAATTATCATGATAAGGATCATAAAATCCATTCATGGGAATTATATACACCACACAAAAGAAAAAATTGGTGTATAAGTCATGTGTCCCAAGGAAAAAAAGGTGAGACAAAAATACCTTACCCTGTGTCTCAACTTCCTTTAAGGACATTCAAACCTAAATTATAATATATTTAAGTTCATTATATTTCTATTACTGATTCATAAACGATTATATATATAATATTAAATATATTATTTAATTATGGAATTTTATTTCCCATTTATTAACAATTCAATATTAAAATCATGTTTCGGGTAATAATTGCATCATTTTTCATGTTTGTTTTGGTTTGTTATTTTTTGGTCCTTATATTTTTATCAAAGTTAAATCATCTCCATAATGTTAAAACGTTTATAAATATCATATTAATACAATATATATTTACTATAATCAATTATAAATAGGGATAGAAAATGAATTATGCCATTCATGGAGACAATATGTCGTACGTACACATGGATGTTGTTTTGATTTTATTGATGGATGAAATGGAAGGAAAGAAAAGAATATATTAGCTAAGTAAAATCATTATTATGTCATATATATCACATATTTTTATTAAATCTATTCTTATTATCTTGTAAGTAATGTGTATGTGAAGAATGAATCACATCGCTTCACGAGGCGGTAGTCTTCCACACACATGAGAAATAGATTGCATTCCCATGGAATATACATTAAAAAGTTATATAAATATTTAAAATACAATGAGATTCTTTGACTTATTATTATTTAATTAATTCAATATTTTTTATATTTTTCATTTCACACAACACTGAGAATAGTTTATTTAATATTTGAGGACAGTGTTTGGATTGCATTATACACAACACCAAGTTAGTCATGCACTAGAATAAAAATATATTTTAGATTTATCAATATAGAACACCGATATTATCATACATTACATGAAAGACTGAATTTCGTTAATGTATTTCATAACATGAAAAACTGAGTGTTACCAAACAATAATATATTATTTGAATATTATAATTTAATAAGATAAAACATAGCCTTTAAATTGAAGATTATAGGATTAAATAACTAATGAATTTATATATTTTAATTCATTTGTTACCATTTATTATAAATGGATATAGAAATAAATTAATATAAAGGGAATGGTTTTATAAAATACTATTTTTTAGTGAAAAAGATGATTTATCTTAACAAGTTAAATTAATTATGACTAGTTAATTATATTAAATAAATTTAAATGTTATAAAATCAAAAAAATACTTTCGATATTCATACAATAGATTTGATGAGTTTAATATAAGAACAAACCAAATATTACACATAAAATCTTATATTTTTATAAAAGTTGTTTTACCACCTTTAAATAGGGATCCTATTTTAAGGTATTGAATCTATGACCATGATAACCCTGACGTAAGATGATATGCCTCAATGTTGACGGGAATACTTTACCAAAAATACTAATCCCGTGTGAGATATGCTTGGTGTGAGAAACAAGGAATGAAAAAGGTCTACTCCACTACAAAAAGGTGATAAAAAAGAAGGACATGGGCATTTTGATTTTTTTGTGGCTGGACCAGGATATAGGATCTAGGCATCACTATGTATCTCATGGGAATGATAATCAAGCCATATTTTTTTCTTAAACACCATACGGTTTAGTTTTATGTGGTGAAGAAATCATCCATGTAGTTTAATGTCATGCAGTGAGGATGAAAGTTACCCAATGTAGAAAAATAAGGCACAAGGCATTATGAATACTTAGAGGCATCCCGTATTTGTGACATGAGGCTTCCTAAGCTAGTTTCCCAGGGCATACTATGATTTTTATATAGGGTAATACTACATTTTAACATCATGTTATGAATATGTTTTTGTATAGTTTAACATCATGTGACTCAAACAACATGGTGTCTTATAGTTTTAAGTCATACAACTAGAACTATATGTTATGTAAACAGTGAGGGATATGAGGCTTACAATCCAAGAATGTCCCAACATACTTTTTACATGAAGAAGGAAATTTTAAATCATAGTCCTTAGGATTATCATATTAGGATAAGTTGCATGGGACAAGAACAAAAGGGATGACAGTAGACCGATGTTCAAAAAGAGGTTTCTTAACATAATGAAATTGGGGATTACAATGATAAAAGAGGTCTCTCCTATGGAAGAATGTACCTCTGGTTGATAGTTACTTTTGGTGGGCGACTTATGAAAAGAAAAATGTGTAATATCAATTCATATATAAACAATTAAATCCTCTAGATGAAATTACCTTTTGGTGAAATACTTTTAAAAAGACAACTGGGGTGTGTTACTATAGATTCAGAAAAAGTTGCCTTCAAGAATTTGACATCCTATCACTGATGGATAAGGAAAGCTTACAAAGATCCAAAATTTCCCAGGACAAGGAGTATGATGTTTGGAAATAATATATCTGATCACAAATGAAGCATTTATACTTACATTAGACATGGAGTGTGAAGTCCCCTATATAGATTTTTTTTATATGTAGGAGAGGGATATTTCTGTTTCCATGGGTGGATCCTGAATAAGGGAATTCGAGTTAAGGTATCCTACTTGGATTTGGTTTGTATGTAGGAGATAGGAATTTTTTTGTAGTGACAGATAGTCCCAAGACATAGGATTTAGGTATCGTTATGTATCTTATGAGAATGATAATCAATCCACACATAGTTCTTGTAAGGATCCCTATGCAGGTCTGACCTGTACACAGGGAGGGGGGAATTTTTATGTGGTATATGGACCCATGATTGAAGTTCCAGACATCAATAAGTGTCATGTGATGGAAATAATCAAGACATATATTTTTCTAGAACATAGGTTTAGTGGGTGACCAACACCAAATATTATGACCCACTCAAGAACAGATCGAAATGTTACACAATTTTATATCATGAAACAAGGACATGAACTATGCATTTTTTTTTCATGCAGAGAGAACATTGTGCTACAGTTTAACACCTTATCACTAGGACATTAGGATACACAGTTTAAAGTCTTACAGTTCAGACTATGATGTCTTACAGTTTTAAGTCATAAAATATAACCATGTGGTGTGCCTTTTATGGTCTTCCATACAAGACCATGATGCTATATAGTTTAACATCATATGATGAGGACATTGGTGTCATGAATTTTATCATCTTATGACATGGATGAATATGTATTTATCACATGAAGTATTTCTTAATAAATCTTGCATTGGTAGGGACTGTAATAAGCTCTACATATATCGTGATCATGGAATAAGATCTGTTAGAGTGGACCTTGTGTATGGCGTGAGTTCCCTCTAACTTTGGATCAAGATTTATAGTTTTCTTCCCCAATATCATTGGAGTCCAGAGGACCAGTATCAGTTCACCTTAGAGGAACTATCAGAAGTGGAATTTATTGCTAAATGACTATGCTATCTAATTTTGATAGACCTATAAGTGATGAAAGGTATGGAATATTTTCTCATAAAGTTGTTCCAATTCATCCAACCATTTATGGGATTGACCATATGTATACAATTGATTATATATGACAATGAAGAGTGAGGAAAATTGAAACTCAATGGGTAAGAATGCTTTTATCTTGTATAAAAGTGAATATGAGGTCGCTCGTGTAGCAGTACGGGTGGTAGTATGGTATTTCCACAAGGAATTCAAGATATTTTTGTGCTAATACTTTTTATCCTAATCCACTATATTATGGAGTGTGTTTTATAGGGTCTTGTTTAAGGTCTCTACCTATCCACTAACTACTTTATGATAGTGAGATGTGTGGTTGAATTTGATATTATACTCATTATAGAGCTTATCTAACTCAGCAGAACAAAAATTGGTTACTTTTTACATTAGTATTGTATAAAGAACAAAAAATATAGTAATGATGTTGGATTTCATGAATCTTAACATTATTTTGGTTTTGACTTCTTTGAGGGGTATTTCCTCACCCCACATGGAGAAGAAGTTGGTAGTAGTTGGGATATATTTGAACTGCTTGGCCATAGTTGGAGGGTACAACCCTAAAACACCTATTCCATGTGAAAAAACTAGATAGAAGTATTTGGTTAGGGGTAGAAACTTCAAGGGTTGATGTATTAAGTTGGTGTGCACTTGGAAGGAATGAAACTTCATGCTGAATTTTGTGCAATCTTACATCATTGATGGCCATAAATATATAAGCCTTTAGATTTGATTGGAAATCCTAAAACCTGAATGGTGGGAACTGTAGCCTCCCATATATACTTATTTCGTGAGAATGATGGTATCTTATCCATTAATGCATATGAGAAGGACTCCATCAAAGCCTCATTTATAGAGTCATTTATAGTGATTTTTTCCTTCATAAAGAGTAAAATTGGTCACTAATTGATGGATTTTCTCTTTTTTGGATCTTTTTTATGAGGGTAATCCATTTTGGAGGTAGTCCAAAATGGGTATCATCCAACCAGTGGTAAGACCATCTGGTTCAAGGATGGAATTGACTGCATTGAATTCTTCCATACTGACATGAATAAAAGTTGAGACCATGCGGTGATGAGAAATATTGATGAACGCTTCTTCCCTATATGGATATACTAAAGTAGTATTTTCATTCAAAAATGCATATGCCAGTGAATTTTGTGATTATGGGACATGAGTCAATATCATTTCCAAGGGGAATTCTTCCATTATCCCCTATACATAGTTATGCAGAGGGATTAAATCCTCTTTTCTGATAGCATAATCCTCATTTCCCTACTTCATTAAAAACACTAAATATCCTTTCACCTTTAAGTGTTTGAATGGAATTTAGAGTTCCAATTCAAGCCCTATGATGAGGGAATAATATTCTACTTTATTATCATACAACCATTTGAAAATAGGAAAAAGTTAGGCAAGACTACGTTTGATGGATAAGTGAACAAGACTCTTAACCTGACATTGTTGAGTTTAGGGTCTTCCATTCTATTCCCTTTTGGGATTCTGGATGCACTATCTAAATACATATCCCATATCTAGGGGTCCTATTGAATAGAGAAAACATCTTCACCAGGAAAGACTAGCTTTCAATGTATTATATGATTTTATTTAAAAGAAAAATTTATGAATTTATGAATTTTTATTTGAAAAAAAAAAATCTATTTTGGATTCAGAATATAAATATTATCTTAGGTTGAATTTTTGTGTTTTTTCTAAAAAATTCTATTTTTGGTGAATAATAAAAATACATTTTTTATAAATACCACCACTATTACGACATAATTATGATATATGCATGACTTAAAAATTTATGAAAACTTTTTATCAATAAAATATAGATTTATGGAGTAAAATAAAGAATTTAAAAATAATATATTTAATTTATAAACCTATGATTTACATTTTGGACTCTAAATTATATTTTATTCCAATAAAAAACTATTTTTGGTCCTGTTCATTTAATTAAGTATTCAAAATATTTCATTTAGTTTTGGGTTTTTTAAAAATAAAATGACCCTAATTTTTTAATCAAAAACTAATAAAATCAGTTCTATTCATAATATTTGTCAAAAATACGTATAAACTCATTTTTATTCTTAAAAATACATTTTTTTTCTAAAAATAATCTTTCTAACATTTTTTGTTTTATATTAAAGATAATTTTTATAGAATTTAGAAATTTAATTAAAAAAATGGAGTTAATATTTAGAATAAACATAGCAAAAAATAAGTAATAAGTTTAATTTAATTTTAGGTCATAAAAATAGTTTAAAAGGTAAAAATTAGTTACATATGATTTAAATGAGGTAAAAGCATTAAATCAAGAGGTAAAGTCTCAAAATATCACAAAATCTAATCTATAAATTTTCACACCCAGACCCGTGTGACTCTTTCATTTTATTATTATTTTTTTCTGCCTTTAAATAATTTTTTTGGGGTTCGGGTGAGTCCTGGATGAAATTTTTGAGGTTATGTTAAAAATTACACCTTTTGAGTTGACTTCGTTGGGTACACGAGCAGTTCACATTTTAGAAACCCCACGCGGCTCCGTTCGAGAAATTACGTGATCGTCCTTTTTCAGAAAATGAAAATAAATATATCTTGTAATTAAAACAAACATTAATTTTTATCATTTAAAATTTTTATTGTTGTTAAAGACCTCATTATCATTAAAGTGAATGAATACTTTTATTATTTTCATTTTTATTATTATGATTATTATTATTGTTTTTATTAATAATAATAATATTATTATTCCTTTTATTATTATTATTATTATTAAGTTATTACAATTTTAATTAGTTTTTTAGGCTGGTTTTACTTTTTTTAGGGTTTATAAAAGCCCACTCCTCTCTCCAATCCCTCTCCATCTTGGCCTCCCCCCTTCTCTCTATGCGGCGTGCAACACCACCCCACCCAGTGTACTCATCCCGTCCACCCCCTTTTTTGGACGGCTCTCCACTAACGCTGCAACTCCCAATCGGCTCGCTTCCATCCACAACCCTACCCTTTTCCAATGACTCCCTCCTTTGCAGCAACCGATGCCACACACTCCCTCTTTCCATCTGGTAGACTGCTGCTCCCTCTCCCACTTGCATCGGCATCACCGCAGCCCGATGCCCTCTCGCTACCGACACACACATCACTGGATGACCGACCCTCATCCTCCTGCTCGGTGCGCAACATCCCAATTCAGCGCACCCACCTCCCTGCTCCAGAAATCCCACCTCTGGTGAGGCCTCCCTCCGACCGTGCAGACTCCCTTTGGAAACCCTAACTCTGGTCACAGTCACCCCCATTCGCTACCGGTGACCTGTTCAGCCAGCGGTTTACCTTCGACCACCCTCTTCCAGGGGTGTGCGATTTGTATCTCGGGACCACTTGAGGTGTGTGTCGGTGATCACCGTCGAAGCTGAGCCATTTAAAATCATCTCGGGTTGTTCTTTCATTTTAGGTGAGGGTTTCTCCCCGCCTCTTAGTTTCACATACATTAATTGAGGTTTTTTGTATGTGTTTTGACTCCTTATTTTTTAAACTGTAGGACATTGGACCTTACCGCGTGGTTTTGGACGCGTGTTTTTTCATTTCATCTTGGTTTCCAAGTAGGATTTCCCCTTTCACCCATCCTTTTAATTTAAGATTCACTGCTTCATGATATTTTTACCTTCTACACATTCTGAATATCGTTGATTGATTCTATGAATAATTATATATCATGTAAAATGATAGTCTATCCCAAGTTCTTTTTGAATTGAATTCTTTAGTTAAAAGCAGGCACATTTCATGTTTGATAAATAATTTATTGAAAATTCTCACATGATTCTTGATATTTTAAACACGGTTCAACAAATAAAATAATGCTAATGCATGCAAATGGTGTTTATATTTTTCTTTGTATTAAATAGAAATTTTTTTGTTAAATATTTCATGACTTGTGAACTTTTTTATTTTTGTAAAATGACCGGTTGAATTTTATGGGTTAAGTGTGATTTTAAAAAAGGACTAATTTGGATTTATAAATATGGATTCATCATGTAGAATGATTTTTTGTGGTTCTTTACATGGTTTCCAAAATGGTTTGGGATATATAAAATAATGAGTTTCAGTTTTCAAGGTGTTTTGGTGTGTTTTCACCCCTTTATAAAAAAAGGCTTGTGTATATTGATAAATGTGTTTTTTAGTGTTTTAAATGGTTTCAAATTAAAAGGAAGAATAATTGTGGATTTTAAAATGATTTGATGTGAAATGTTATACTGTGACCCAGTTAACGTTTTCATGTAAAGTGGGTTTGTTTTGACCGTGCGAAGGAAATGTTTTGAAGAAAGGTTATAAATGTTTTTGAGTGGAAATGGTGTTCTTAACACCAATTTTGAAAGGTGTTTACATTTTGAGATAAGGTTTTGTTGGTTAATGTTTAAGGTCCCATTTGGCCATTTCGTGAAGTTATTGAAAAGTGTTTATTATGAAAACCCTTGTTGGGTGTTTCTTATAAGGACCCGACCTTATAACATTAATTAATCTTGAATTTTAAACAAGAACATACATTATTACTCATTGAGGATATTCTTTGGTTTATAGTTTTAAATAATCAGGATAACTTACATACATAACATACCACATTCATACAAATATGACTCTATTAAAAATAGTCTCCATTTTTTTCAAAATATAATACATTAAAACATGAAGCATAATTTCTTTGAAAACACTCCATATCAAACATCATGAATCCCTTATTTCTCTTACCCATCCTTATATCCTATGAAAAACCTTTTAAAAACATGTGATGAGTATAAAACTCAGTAAGGTATATAAATATAGAAAGTGTTAGTCAAGTGATAACATAAAAACCAATAAAACCCATACCATAAAAACTTGAATACATGGTATAATCATGTTGTTGCCTTGGGAAATATTTACCATATCACTCTTACATTCACCCTTATATATGGAATAAATTTTTGTTCAACGTCCATATCTGGAGTACCCAATGCATTGGAGAGCTATAATGGGGCTCACCTGTCATATCATGATCTATAATGGGATCAACCCAACATATCTTGAGCTATAATGGGCTCAAACCAACATATATTAATCTATAATGGGCTCAAATAAACATAAATAATGTCCAAGGAACATATCATGGTAATGAATTTTCTTTAAATCAGGAGAAATCACTCATTCCATATACATATAAAAATACAATCCCTTTGAAAATTATTAGAGAGACTTTTAAAAGGATTTTAAAAGGAAAGTCCCTTAAAAATATAATAGAAGTGATAATTAATAGAATGGAATGTACATGTGTATACACTTTAAATAAACATAATACTACATTATATAAGCAAAAATTCATTACACCAATAATATTAATACAACATAATGGATAAAGTAGAAGGTTAACCCAACGAATGGAAGTCGGGTTAAGAATTCCCTTACCTCATGTTCTTTTTACTTAAAATGTGTTTAAAATTTCTGTATAATGGTTAAAAGAGTGTTATTAATATCTTATAGAAAAATATCCATATTTATAATATCTTATATGATCATTTCATTAGATCACATCACCCTTTATTTGTTAGTATTTTGTTCTTGGCATTGTTTTGGGGTGTTTTCTTTACATGTTTTCCATGATTGGTTCATGATGGATATTATTGTTGATTGGAAGTGAAACTACAGAATTAAAATGGGAAGGCATTTACATATTTCCAGTATCATAATTTATACCATTTATCATTTTAAAGTTTGATATGATGATGATTCATAAGTTAAAATATTAATGATGTTTGTTTAAATCATTTTAGTGGTTCTTTGATAATAACGACCTCATTTTGTCTTATAAATTAAAACCATGAGTAAAAGAGAATTCCAGAAATATGGATGAGAAATAATGCATATATTATAACCTGTTTCAACCATAAAAATGGTTTCATGACCAGACTTGAAATAATTCAAGCAAATTGAAATCACATCATCCATGATGTTGGTAATTCGACACATCACGAACAATGTTTTTATTCCTTGAATAAGTGTGAGAGGAGAGAAGAATGATGATGGATTTTCCATAAACATGAGAAAATCCATAATATAAATAATTTCTGGATCTTTCATTCCTCTTGGGTAAGAGGATATGAGTAAAGAATAAGAAAATAAAGAAACTCAAACTAAAAGAATAATTGAGAAATCCCTTACAAAAATTCGACAGCTTAACGTCTATGCAACATGGTTTTAGAAAATATTAAAAAGAGAGGTGAAAAGGGTCACCCATCCATAAATGAATCATAATAAATAATATATCAATAATAATAAGGTAATAAGAACATGGTATGGAAACTTGAAAGTTATACCACATAGAAGAAAACTTGAATGGAAAAAGAAAGAAATTTAGAATTTTCTTACCTCGTAGAGTAACTCTTAGAACTTGAAGGTTAGGACCTTAGAGGATTGAGTAAACCTTTTTAGGACTATTAGGGAGTTAAGGAGGCCGTATATTCATTTATGAGGAATTGGGAATGAATTTAATTAAGGAATGGGTTGGTATTTATAGCGAAAGTTAGGGAATATTTTAATAATTTCCAAGGGACACCTCATTAGTGGTATTTGCAAAACCATGGGCTTGCCCATGGTATTTGACCATGATATTAGCCAATTGGGAAACCTAAAATATTATTTATCTTTAAACAAGTCAACCATATTTATTAATTCATTATTACATCATTAATAATGTCATTAACACACCAAAACTCAAAACTGTATTTTTTACTATTCATCAAAAAGTCAACTGTGTCAGAAAAATCCCCAAAATTTACCCTTACCATTTTTCAACATGTAGAATTAAAAAATGAACTTCTGTTTTTGAAAATAATTTTCTAAATATTATTAATTTAATTTTTAAATAAAATCATACTTAATTCAAAAATAAACAATTTTAAAACTATAACTGCTTTTATATCACATTGAAAAATTAACCAAGATGTTATTATCTTAAATCCTTAAGAAAATAAAATATTAATACAATTTACTATTCATTAAGTTCATATTACTATTCATATTACTATTCATAAGGGTATGTTACTATTCACCGAAAAACAAGTTGGCTTCATCATACTCTAAATAACTTACTGAACATAATTGTAGATGATTGTTTTTCAAAATTCAAAACATAGAAGCTTTAAAATTATTTTTAAAGGATAGTTATAAAGATCCACATATTTTTTTTCAAGAATTAAATTTATTTTTAAAACCTTGGGGTGTTACATTTCGCATGCCTCAATTTTATGCAATGGGTGGGAGGTCCTTATTGGGGGATTATCATGATCAATATTTAGGGTTCTTCAGTTGGAACCCTTTATAATTGTTTTATTTTAAGGCATGAGAATGATCCAAGGGGAGACTTGGGGTGAGAACTATTGTGCATTATTATTATATATACTGTGATTGGATGCTCAGATGACATTGGTCGGCTCACCCCCTTTTTAAATACTTGAGACATGGAAATATGGAATATTGAGAGAATATTCAGATAATGATTGCCGCACTGGTAGGTTATGGTACTAACCAGTACCCCATAGTTGGTGGATGTATTGGTTTATTGCTATAGGATTTTCCCTCATCCTGCCTGAGAAAGGATGACCAAGTGTTTTGAGAATTTTTATTTCATCATGTGTGACATGTAAATGAGGACTAGTTCTCATGTATTAGTGTCTTTTGGATTATTCTTGATATCCTAGGTTCACCCATGTATTTTGGATTTCAGTTACTTGTAATGATAAATATGGTGCTCGTATGTATATCTACATTTCCCTTGTTGTGTGACTGCTATTGTGAATTTTTTGGATTTTTTTTCTTGGAAAGTGGTGATATGGTTTTGATTTGGTTTCTAGAAATGGTTTTCAAATGAAAGTGTCTTATCCTCTTTGTACAAATATGAAAATGTAAACATCAGTTACCCTTTGAAAATTTCATTGACACTAATGAAAAGAATCTAGATTTGAAAATGGTTAAGGGAAACGGTTTGTACTTTTCTTTTAAGTAAAGTATTTTGGAAAAAATATTTTTTTTATAAATCATAGTTCAAAATTGAAATGGTGTTTCTTTTATTTTTAAGGTAGTGAATTGGTGAAAAGATATCAGGCTAGCCTACCGAGTTTTAATACTCACGCCTATAATTATTTTTTGTTTTTATTTCTAGTGCAGGATCCATCTTGGGTGCACTCACCTTGGGTGATGCTTGATTGTTTAGTTGGGGAGTGACCTGTGGGGTCACACAGAGATAGTGTTTTCCCATTCGGTTAGTTTTTATTTCTTTCAGTTATTGTTTAGTTGTTTTGTTTGGTTATTTATTTTTAGATTCTCTTCATTATTTCCATTTCCTTTATTTTTTTTCATTGGGTGAAATCGTTCCCTTTTTCTCTCTGTTGATGCCCTTATGATTGTCTCTAGCCTAGGAGGATCAGGAAAGCCTCTCGAGCCTTTCCGTGGATCAACTCGGGTGACCAGTTTAGGGTCGACCTGGGATGGTTCATGAAAAAATGGTATCAGAGCGGGTTGTCTCTTAGAAGACTTTTCTTTTCAGAGTGTCCTTTGTTATTTGGGAATGTCAATGTAAAAGGAGTTGGATTGTCAGGACTCGAGAGGTAGGTTAAGGAAGAGCATCACAAACTCTTTCTCATTCTGATCCTCAGGTTTCCATGGGAATTCTGGTTTTGATACGTTTTTTTAGTTTTTTAGGGAATGTTTTGTGATTGAGATACGACAAGAAGAGTTGAGATAATAGTCCTCATGAGCCCACATAGCCTAATAAGCCATGTGGAGCTAGGGACATGGTCCTAAAAGGCTCTCCGTGCCGGTGACATGTTTGGCATATGGCCACCAACCATATGGTCAAGTCACCCATCGATAATAGTTCATTTTTTGAGTTTTTTTGGGTATCCTATGACTTCTAAAAGTTACTTGAATCAGAAAAATTGGTTTTGAAAAAAATGGTTGTTTGAAATGACATGTTTAATTTGTGTATTGTTTGAAAAATAAATGGGATGATTGATTTTTTTTGGAAAATGAAGTCGTTTTGTTTTTTCCTTGGTGTTCCTATGGATGCTCACATGAATAGTGGTGTGTTGGGATATGAATGGATGTCTGGTATGGTGGATGGATGCCCAGGGTGGCACAGAAACATGCATGTGAGTGAGACTCTAAAGAATACCAATGGGGAGTGTTTAACCAACCAAACCTGTTTTAAATTAAATATATTTTCAAAAATTAATGTTTTGATGTTATGCTAGCTTATTTTCTTTTGTTTAGAGCTTGTTACCTATGCAGATTTTGATTTTGAGGATTTTTATTATTGAGTTGGCCTTGATCGGGTTCTTGACATTTCTTGTCTAGCGGTTGTCCCCTTGAAGCTTCGATGGGTGATCTTAGTGTGGTTGTTCTACCTAAGGATTTTATGATTGAGTTTTGAAAGCTAGATCCACCTCTCTTTTATGGTCAATCAGACCCTTTCTTAGCAGAGGAGTGGATGTGGAAGATTGAACGGGACTTTAACCTCGTAGAGTTTCCTGAGTCGTTGACGGTCAAGTTTTCAACCTTCATGCTTGAAGGTTCACCGTGGATGTGGTGGAAGTTAGTGTCTTTGAACAAGACCCTTAAAGAGCTTACTTGGGAGTTTTTCAAGGCTTTGTTCATTCATCAGTATTTCTCTGAGAAAGAAAGGGAGAGAAAGGGGATGGTGATGTGTTGTCTGCAGTAGTGTGATGGATCTGTGTTAGAGTATTTTCAATGCTTTGTGGAGATAGTCCCTTATGATTTAGGGTATGTCACATATGACTCCATGAAGGCTCAGAGTTTCAAGGAGGGCCTCCGTCTTGATCTGTAATCTAAGGTGTAACTGTCCAACCAAACTTTATTTGCCAATTTGGTGAGGAAATCCCTTCATTTTGAAGCCATATTGGTAGGATTGCACGAGGTAGTCCTCCCTCCTTCAATTCCTAGGAGTAGTGGGGAGAATTTAAACAAGAAGATGAGTAAGCGATCAAAATTCAAAGGAGTAGGTCATGGAATCAAAAGGCCTCAGGATCATTCATCAATCTATGCATAGTAAGAGATCCTCATGTATTATCAGTGTGGAAATATGGGTCAAAAGAGGTCATTGTGCCCAAGACTCCTAAGCCCCATCATGCTTGTGGACATTTGGGTCACTTATAAAAATTCTGTCAAGGCATCGCTAGGAAGCGTCATGGAGAAAGTTCTCAGAGGTGATGTGTTGTTGGTTTTTTGTTTAAAGTTTCTTGTGTATATTCCCTTCTAGTGTAAGGGATCTCTTATCATTGCTGTTGTACTTATCATGTTTTGGGTTTTGAAATGTATGGGACTGTTGTTAGTCTTTTGATGAACTTTGGTTTTCAATGCCTATGTGGTTTTTATTTCAAAATTCTGTCCTTTCATTTTTCAAATCAAACGATGTATTTTTCTTATTAGGATTACCAGAACCTGACTATGAGGTAGAAGACACTTCATTCATCAGATCTCCACCCAAAAGGCCTCGAAGTGAATCTGACACATACTTAGGAACCCTAGGGGGATTTTAAGGATCTTGGTTAAGGATGTGCCACTATCATACAGTGAGATAGTTTTAGCATTTCTATTATGGTTTCTCTATTGTTGCAAATTTTATATTGTCTCAAAGAGAATGATGGAATTATCCCTCACATGATGTTAGTAATTGTTCCTTTTTGGATACTAGTTACTGATCAGTGTCCTGTCATGGACCTCCCATGTGAATCGGGTGAGGTCTTGGTTTTTATTCATCCTTAAGAAAAAAGGGAGTTGATGGTCTAAATGTTCATGCTATATTTATTTTAGCTGGGGTAAGGCCTGGTTGGGGTTCAATTTGGATTTACATTTGGATTCTCTTAGGTTGGTTCTTTATGGTGGGGAGACCCACCATGAGTCTCTTTGGGTTTTCTCTTAAGTCATTATCGGATGCTAGTTGAATTATTTTGGTGGGGAGTCTGTTCAGGCCTCCCCTTTTCTGGTGATCTGTTTCGGGAAATAGGGTTGAGTTTTGTTGGTGGGCGATGAAATGTTCTTGGGTTAATAGGTTGAATCATTTCAATACAAAGTCCTTAAGTTTTGATCAATTGACTGAAGATGTTGTGGATTTCCAAGGGTGAAAGTGTTATGGTGGGGATAATTGTCACACCCTGACCCATGTGACTCTTTCATTTTATTATTATTATTATTTTACTTCCTTCAAATAATTTTTGTTGGGGTTTGGGTGAGTCCCGAACAAATTTTACGTGGTTATGTTAAAAAGTATATCTTTTGAGTTGAAATCATTGGGCGCACGAGCTAAGTGTGTTTTGGAAACCCCGCGCGGCTCTGCCTGGGCAACTACACGACTGTCTGTTTTTGGAAAATGAAAATAAATAAATTTTGTAATTAAATCAAACATTTATTATTGTAATTTAATTTTTTTTTATTATTAAATATTTTATTATCATTAAAGTGAATGAATACTTTATTATTATTATTATGATGATGATGATTATTATTATTATTATTATTCCTTTTATTATTATTATTATTAAGTTATTACAATTTTAATTAGTTTTCTTAGGTTGGTTTTACATTTTTTAGGGTTTACAAAAGCCCACTCATCTATCCAATCCATCTCCCTCTCAGCTTTCCCCCTCCTCTCTACGTGGCGCACGACACCACCCCACCTGGTTCGCTCATCCCGACTGCCCCCTCCTCTGGCCAGCTCTCCACTGGTGCTGCAACTCCGGGCCAACCCGCTTTCGTGTGCAACCCTCCCCTTTTCCAACAACTCCCTCCTTTTCCCAAGCCAATGCTGCTCACTCCCTCCTTCCCTCCGAATGACCACCACTCCCTCTCTCGCTTGCACTGGCACCATCGCAGCCTGATTCCCTCTCCCTGCCGATGTGCACATCATTGGTCGGCCAACCCTCAGACTCATGTTCAGTGTGCAACAGACCCAACCGACTCACCCACCTCCCTACTCCGGTGATCTCACCTCTGGTGAGGCCTCCCTTCGGCCGTGCAGACTCCCTCTAGTGACCCTTCCTCTGATCACGACCGCCCCCATTCACTGCCGGTGACCTGTCCATACAGTGGTCCTTCTCTGACCACCCTCTTCCGGGGGTGTGAGACTTGTCTCTTGGGACCACTTGAGGTGTGTGTTGGTGTTTTTCGTCAAAGCCTAGAAATTTTAAATCATCTCTGGTTGCGCCTCCATTAGAGGTGAGGGTTTCTCCCTCTTCTTTGTTTCACATACTTTAATTGGGGTTTTTTGTATGTGTTTTGAGTCCTTAGTTTTTAATCTATAGGGCATTGGACCTTACCATATGGTTTCAGATGCACTTCATTTTGATTCATCTTGGTTTTGAGGCATGATTTCCCCTTGCACTTATCTTTTTTAATTTAAGATTCAATACTTCATGATATTTTTACCTTCTGCACATTCTAAATATCATCGATTGATTCTGCAAATAATTATATAGTGTGTAAAATTATAGTCTATCCCAAGTTTTGTATTGAATTGCATTGTTTTGTTAAAAGCAGGAACATTTCATGTCTGATAAATTATTTATTAATAATTCACACATGATTTGTGATATTTTAAACATGTTTAAAAAACTAAAATAATGTCAAGGCATGAAAATGGTGTTTATATTTTGCTTTGTATTAAATAGAAATTGTTTTGTTAAATATTTCATGACTTGTGAAATTTTTTATATTTATAAAATGCCCAGTTGGATTTTATGGGTTAAGTGTGATTAAAAAAATGACTTCTATGGATTTATAAATATGTAGGCATCATGAAAAATGATGTTTTTTAGTTCCTTGCATGGTTTCAGAAATGGTATGGTATTTATAAAGTAACGAGTTTCGATTTTCAAGGTGTTTTGGTGTGTTTTCAACCCTTTATAAAAAAATGCATGTGTATATTGATAAATATGGTTTTTAGTGTTTTAAATGATTTCAAATTAAAATTAAGAATAGTTGTGGCTTTTAACCTGGTTTGATGTGAAATGTTATATTGTGACTCGGTTAACATTTTCATTTAAAGTGGGTTTGTTTTGACTGTGCGAAGGAAATGTTTTGAAGAATAGTTATAAATGTTTTTGTGTGGAAATGGTGTGCTTAACAGCACTTCTGAAAAGTGTTTTTATTTTGAGATAAGGGTTTTTTGGTGAATGTTTAAGGGCTCATTTGGCCATTACGTGAAATTAGTGAAAAGTGTTTATTATGAAAACCCTTTTTGGGTGTTTATCATGCCTCGATCGCATGCAATGGGTGGGAGGTCCTTGTTGGGGGATTCTTGAGATCCATTGTTAGGGTTCTTCAGTTGGAACCCTTTATAATTGTTTTATTTTAAGGCATGATAATGGTCCCAAGGGAGACTCGAGGTGAGACCTGTTGTGCATTATTATTATATATACTGTGATTGGATGCTCAACTGGCATCAGTTCGCTCACCCCCTTTTTAAATACTTGAGACATGGGAATCTGACATATTGAGAGAATATTCTGAGAATGATTGCCACACTGGTAGGTTATGGTACTGACCAGTGGCCCATAATAGGTGAATGTATTGGGTTTATTGTTATGGGATTTTTCCACGGCCAGCCTGAGAAAGGATGGCTAAGCATTTTTAGAATTTTGATTTCATCGTGCATGACATGTCAATGAGGATGAGGTATCATGTATTGGAATATTCTATATTATTCTTGATCTCCTAGGTTCACCCATGTATTTTGGATTTCAGTTGCTTACAGTGATGAATATGGTGCTCGTATGTATATATATATTGCCCTTGTTGTGTGATTGCTATTTTTCATTTTTGTGTATTGTTTTTCTTGGAAAGTGGTGAGATGGTTTTGATTAGGTTTATAGAAATTGTTTTCAAATGAAAGTGTTTTATCCTCTTTGTACAAATATGAAAATGTAAACATTACTTTCCCCTTTAAAATTTCATTGACACTAATGAAAAGAATCTAGATTTGAAAATAGTTAAGGGAAATGGTTCGTACTTTTATTTTAAGTAAAGTATTTAGAAAAACCTATTTTTTTTATAAATTAAAGTTCAAACTTGAAATGGGGTTTCTTTTATTTTTATGGTAGTGCATTGGGGAATAGATATTAGACTAGCCTATTGAGTTTTAATACTCACGCCTATAGTTATTTTCTGTTGTTATTTCTTGTGTAGACTTTAGCTTGGGTGCACTCACCTTGGGTGATGCTAGATCGTTGAGTTGGGGAGTGACCCGTGGGGTCACACATAGATAGTGTTTTCCCATTCGGTTAGTTTTTATTTCCTTAATTTATTGTTTAGTCATTTTTTGGTTATTTATTTTGATATTCTATTCATTATTTACATTTCTTTTATTTATTTTCATTGGTATAAATCATTTCCTTTTTCTATCTATTGATGCCACAACACTTTTTGCCTATCCGGGAGGATCGGGAATGCCTCTCGGGCCTTGCCGTAGATCGAATCAGGTGACCAGTTCAGGGTCAACCCGAGTTGGTTCGTGACATAAATGGATGTTTAAAGAATTCATTTAATTTATCATATATTTTTCTCCATATTTATCAATTTTGGATCAAATTTACTCAGTTATTACATCTCTTTTTATATTAAAAAACTAATATTTATAAAAATAGCACCCCTTTCGTATATAAAAGGACCCCTTGTCCACCCACACCCCCACACCTAAATCCTATTATCTCAAACAATATCTAAAAAAAATTCCTAAAAGATATTTCCTATTTTACTGAGGTTCTAATCTCACCAAAATGGTAATCTATGAAGGTTTAAGGAGTATTCCAAAGGAGGATATAAAAGGATGATTCAATTTTTTAATAAATTCATTTCAAGTTTCCTTATCATTCCACCTCCTCCAAATCTATTATATACATCATAATATAATTAAATTATTATCATAAATGTAATTAAATTTTATTATGTTGATTGAATAAGCATTATATATCTTCCTCCAATCCATTAGAAAATGAAAACGCTGCCCGTGTTATGGTCGATTCACCGCCTCCATGAAGGATGCAATTCATTTTTCATAACTACCTTAAATGGATGGATTTAAAAATTGATTTAATGAATAAATAAGTTATTTATAACATGATTAAAATTTTTAAAGGATAAATTTTTTATTTTATTAATAATACTCATAATAAATTTTCATTGTAAATTTAACAGCCTAAAATGAGAATACTGAGAAACTTTTCTTAATTATAATCTATTTTTGAAAACCTAATGAACTATATAAATTTTTTGATAATATAATGATAAAAAAACATATCTATAAATTTATGGTGATGATGACATTATTCTATAACCCCTTTGACCATGATCAATATATCAAAGCAATTTTAGAGGAATTGACCGAATAACCCCAAGTGGTCATGTAATGGGCCAGACCTATCTAGTCCATTACTTTGCTGAAATATGGTATTTGAGGTGTTCTGGGAGGTCAAGGTGACTTATCCCCAACACTTTTCCAAATTTCAAGTACCATGAATAGTGTTTCTAGAATGGTGAGACATCCAACGATGTCATGAACAACGTTTCCAAAAAGGTGAGACATCCAACGGTGTCTTGAATAGTGTTTCTAGAATAGTGAGACATTCAACGGTGTCATTAAATATATTTCTAGATGGGTGAGACATCTAATGGTGTCATGAATAGTGTTTCAAGAATGGTGAGATATCCAACAGTGTTAAGAATAATGTTTGCATAATGGTGAGACATACAACAGTGTCATGAATAGAGTTTCTAGATTGTTGAGTCATCCAATGATGTCATGAATAGTGTTCTAGAATGGTGAGACATCCAACGGTGTCATGAACAATGTTTCCAGAATAGCGAGACATCCAATGGTGTCATGAACAGTGTTTCCAGAATGGTGAAATATCCAACTGTGTCATCAATAGTGTTTTTAGAACAATGAGAGACCTAATAGTGTCATGGAAAGTGTTTCCAGAATGGTGAGACATCCAACGGTGTCATGAACAATGTTTCTAGAATGGTGATACATCCAACAGTGTTATAAACAGTGTTTCCAGAATGGTGAGACATTTCCAATAGTTAGTAAAATTCCTAGATTTTTTCAGTTTTCCCAATTTTTCCATTTTTATGTCTTTTTTTGGCATAAAATGAGATAAATGACATATTTAAGTGGGTTTGAAGCTATTTCAAGGGATATAAATCATATATTTGATTTTCTAAAAATCTAGAGTCTTTTAATTGGTAAAAATGTATGGTTTAATGTGATCCACTTTTAATGGTGAATCTAAAACATATCTAAACAACTGCTCTATTTAGATCTTTCTAAGGATGAGATACCCTTTGCCTTGTTCTTCCTTAATTGTTTTTCCCTAGAATGAGATTATCAAGCCTTTATTTCCCATAGGAGTCAAGCAATCAATCTTTCATCCTTGGATTGTATCCCCTTAGAGTTTTTCCTACAAATTATGCACACCCTCTGTTTTAGTGAAACCAGGAAGTGTCGATCAGTCTTTGATAAGGTATGTGTTACCACTATTATTCTAGGTTGTTGGATATATTTCTTCCCGTTTCTCTTTACTATGTGATGAAATGTGATCTCCATGTTTCTAATAGATATTTCTTGGATATTGGACGTTGGATGATGCTTTTGTTCCATGGCGTCCTCGTGTGGATGCAGTCATTGTGGGAGAGGTGATTATGATCCATTGTGTTGGCCCATTATCGTGAAAATAATTTTGGAAACCTTTTTGAGGAAGGGGATTCATGGCTTCTCTATTCTTTTCACGTGCAACTGTAGAGATAGCATGATTTAGCCACTAAATCACAATGAAATTGACATAATAAATATATAAACTGGATCAAAATAATTGCTATTCTTTTCTTAGATATGTCATTGCCTATTAATTTTCTATATATAGTTTTATCTATTCTTTTCTTGTTTAACATATCATTATTGATAGAAATTGGTAAAGAATTTAAATTCAGAATTAATTCTAAATTATTTGGACAAATATAAAGAGGCATGTAAATGAATTTGGTTTTTTTTGTTGTGTTTTACATTAATCAAATTGATGTAGATGTGAATATTTATATAAATTGATCGATAAACTTGAAGCATGTCGATTCTTATTGTTTAAAGGCACTTCAAATTAATTTTTTAATTAATTTGAGATAGTTTTGATAGCTTACTGTTTAAGTTTCCCATAGTTGGAACCTAATAACATTGAATTAGTTAATTCAAGATGAATTAAAGAACTGGTCCTTTGATAAAAGATAATTCTTGATAGGGTTCTAAGTTACCCTCTTTATTTTAAGTCCATGTGCCTTGTACTTTGGAGCCATGATAGCTCATTGCGTGTGAAGGAAGAATGACTTGTTTGGGGACAAGATCCCATTTTCTTTGTTGTTTCCTACTGCTTGTGATGTGTTGTGAGCTTGGATGGATGTTGAGAGATATTGGGGTAGGGAGTCCCAGTGGTTTGGCAGAATTTGACACCTAGAGTGGCAAGATGCATCAGTTTATACATGTGGGTGTCCAGGAGGACACTGGAGATGATGGAACATATTGAATCTGGGATTACCCATTGATGTGAAAGTGGTGGCTATTGAATCTTTTGTTTTTTATCTACTTTACTTTACCCATTTATTAAGGTATCTAGTCTTTCTTACCCTCCTTCCAAAATAGGCTAAGACGTGTGGGGTCTTCCACATGCTTTCCATGTTTAGCTTCTCAAGGATGGATGAATCTATGCTCTTGCTATAGGTGGAAATGACTCGACGGGTAGTTCATCCACTCACCATGTTGAGACCCTTTTGTTTTTTATCTTATAATGTTTACTTAAAATACCAAGAATTATGGAAAAGATATAATGATGTTAATAAGTGATTGAATAAATGATGTTAAACCCATGGGTTTGGATCTTACTGAGATGCAATGTTGAGTTTTTTACTTTTGAGATTCGGTGGAATCGATTGGTTATGACTTGAGGCCACAGTACATTGTTGTGATGATAATAATATGTAATGTGTAATTTTATTAATAGTTAATTAATGGTTAAAGAATTAATTAACATAAAGTGAAACTTATTAAAAGGTATAAGATGACTTAATGTATCTCTTAAAATGGTTGTGTGCTTATAGGATATCTAGTCTTAGCAGTGGAAGCTGAGAGTCTAAGAGACGTTAGCTGCAGTTGAGTCTAAGACTAGGTTAGGCGCATAGTCTGGTTGTGAGCTATATTATATCATGTACTTTTTTTAATATTCTACCCTGCCCTCTCAGTTAGGGTGGCTGAAACCTTAGGGATTCTGAGCCCCGAGGGGTGTTTTCCCCATCATTCCGATGGGAGGATGGATGGATGGATGACTTCTCCCTTTGGCCCCACTCTCTTCTCTTGGTAGTTATTTGTGCTGGTATGAAAAGTGGTTAGTTTTACCCATATATATATATATGTGTGTGTGTGTGTGTGTTGAGGGATGTAATGGATCATGGTTATTTCACACACATATATTCTGGATATAGTTTCTTACAGAATACTATAGGTATAACGTGTATTGGTTGTGATGGCTTGAGGATCCTTACTCAATATATGGGATGTAATGGCTTGAGGTATAATACCCGATGTATGATACATGTTATGCGGGCTATGCTGGATCCCAGAAATTGGATACTTCTAGTTGTGTGGATGGTGTGGTGCTTCTCCCAAGTGTTTATGGGAAATCCTTTGTATTTCACGAGGTGAAGGTTTTGGTGCTCGCCCAGGGGTCTTCGGGCCAACCCTTTTTGTAACGCCCCGACCCCAGTTACCCAGAGTCAGTGCATTATTACATAACATTGGCATGATCACAAAAGATTAAATCTCGGAAGATCGATTAGTTTAGTAGCTTTGGAAACACTAGATATATTCATAAGTCTTACATTACATCATAAAGTGAAAAAAACTACAACAACATCTTGTATTCATATCCCCTCATACTATCCCAATAGGTCATTCATAAAATACTTCTTCACATCCTGGGAAAAATAAAACATTGAAAGGGGTGAGCTCAGATACTCAGTAAGGATAACAATATAGCAGAAACTTTCATAAATAAACATCAACATTTAAGGCAATGTATAACTAAAACAAAAGCCTTTTAAACATGAACTTCATCATAATATGGAAAAGATAAAATGAAATAATTCCAGTTACTTATTCACATGGATATTATACTAGTCGAATAATCACATGAAATATCAATAACCACTTTCATAATAATGGAATGCATAATGCCAGACTATCATAACCACATAGTAAAGGCCTTGTGCCAAGACTACAAATAAGTTTTTTTCAAGGCCTTGTTCCAAGAAACTAGTTTGTCTCTTGATACCTACCGATGCATCGAGGAGCTATAGCGGGCTCCACCCGTCACTTACTAAGTCCAATGCATTCCTCATATGAAAAGGTTTAAACATAACATAAACATTCGTATTGAAACTAGCATAAGAAATGTCAAAAATTTATCCATAAACCACGAATGGTATAAAATTAACAAATCCATTTTCAAACATATCACAAAACCTTAAATACAATATGAAAGTTTTGTATCATAATAAATCAACTTCAAATAAACTTAAAATTCATCAAAGGATGTTGACATATGTGAAATCAAAACTATTTGAGAGAAATATATCCTTTTTTGAAATCATTTAAAAGTCACACAATAAAACATTTACTTCGAAAATATTCTTATAAGATTTTAAGGTAAGCTTCGACGATTTTATAATGGCGTAAAATAGCCGCACCCGCCATATAAGTTAAAAAATACATTCTTACCTTAATTCTATCGAAAAGGTTAAAAGGACCTTGTTTGGAAAACGACGGAAATATTCCTTTATAAATATCTTATAAAAGTCAAACAAGGGTATAAATGACTTTAACCCATAGTCTGTAAAATATTAATAATTATTTAAAATTCATTTTTAAAAAACATGGATGTGGATGATAAAGGGTTCCCAGTAGATAATTACATATAAACAACCTCATATAATGTAGAGATTGTGAAATAAACCCTTACCTTGTACATTTCCTTGGTCAAGGGTAGATTAAACTCCTGTATAATAGTTAAATAATTGTTATTAAATTATTCAATAACCATATACATAATTACGATATAATATATGATCTTCTAATAATTCTTTGTTAATAATATTTTAGTATTATCGTCGTTTCGGGTGTTAACTTACTCGTTTTATTTTATATGTTTTGTTACATAAGCTATGTTTGTTATGGATAGGTTTTATATTATTCATATCCATAATTATATCAAGTCCTTAAACATTATTTTTAACCATCAAATGAAAAATAGTCTTGACTGGATAATATGGGGAATGAATCTCATCGCGTTCGTGGAGACGGTAGTTCGTACGTACGTACGTGCGACAATATCATTATTTTTATATTAAAATCATATATAATTGGATGGTATATCATATATACAGAATAATTATAATTTTATATTTATTATTTAATTCAATTACACATCATTATCATACCCATCGAAATAATAATGTTTTCAATAACAATTACACCACGACGTGGAGACGGTAAGCCATACACACACACGTATGGTGACATGTCATTAAAAGGAAGGATAGAATACTGAATATGGTTGTACCATATTTATAATAACATCATAGTATATATAAGATACTAAAGTTATTATTTTATAATGTAAATAACAATGAAATAAGAAGTGGAAGAAGAAAGGAACTTGAAAGAGGGTGGTGAAAACATTACCTCTTCTTCGGGTTCTTCCTTTTGATTTGATCAAAAGGGATCCATAGGTTGGCTTTATGATCAAACTAAGGCCACTAGGTTGAATTTAAAAAGTTGAGAGAATATTGGGGCAGGAGTTGGCCGAGCCAAAAGGCTTTGAAGGTGTGAAATTGAGAGAATGGGGAGTGCCCTTTTATAAGAGGGGTGAGGGGCACCTTAGGAAAAGATAGAAATATTATTTTATAATAAATTTATATTCGGTTTCTAATGGCTAAAAAGTTAATTATTTCAAGTATAAGGTAGGTATGGGTCTAAAACCACCCAACCAATAGGTTTTAGATAGGTTTGGGTCACTATATTAACCTTATTTTTATTTTTAACTCTTAGTTAATTAGTTTCACATTTACCACGTCTCTTTGTATTTTTATATTATATAGTTAATAAAATTACTATAAACTTACAAGATAACCACAAGTGGTTCATTAATGATAAACCTATAATTATAAAAGTATCTTGGACAAACCATAGATTTTTAGGAATTGAATATCAATTAATAATATAATATTTGTTTTAAAAACTCTTTTATGTCAATTTTGACACTATTTGGTATTTTGTTTTTTATAAATTCATAACATCATTATTACTTCGAACCTAATTCATTTAATCAACCCTAACATGTCATATTAACCTATAAAATTCTTTTAATTCATTAAAAGTCTCAAATTATATTTATTTGGGTATTTATAATATCAATTATTTTAATATTTCACTAATTAGGTAATTACTGCATCATCATTGTGTCATAAATAAATTAAATTATTTAATGTCTAAAAATTATAAATAAAATACCATTATGTAGGAAATATTTTTATCTTTATAATTAATATTTATAATTTAATTTATCTTATGTATAACCCTATATTAAAAATGTTTTAGTTATTAAACATTGATTTTAACTCCTTTAACTCTTCTTTGAATTAAATAATAATAAATGTCCTAATCCAATACAAGTGGACCAAAGAGGTTAATATTTTATTCCTAAGGTTGTTTTTGGTCGAATTATACTTATCCAATAGAGTTATGACATGTGTTAGGGTAATAATAATACCATTTTTACCCTTAATTAACATATTTACATTTAACCGTGGTAAATAAAAGTAAAAAGTTACTATTCAACAAATTTTTTATCATATTGAACCACATTTTACTCCTTGATATTAACCGTGTCTCTTGTATTTTCTAAATTCCACTCACAGAAGCGGTAAAATTAAGTTTTATGTGGATTTGCAAATTCTCCTAGGAGATGGGTAAAAGACAGTGAAAAGTTCAATAAAATTTTTATATATCTAAAATTATTATAAACTGACTCCAATGAATTACATTGAACTTATATAGGTATTATGTATCTATTTTTACCTAAAATAAATTTAAATAAAATAAATAATTATTTAAATAAAAATTCGGTTTTAAACTATGACTCGGTGTTTTTCACTATTCATAAAAAATTGAAAGTTTTCAGAAAAATACCAAAATTTCACCCTAGGCTAATTTTGATACTAAGAATCCAAAAATGAAGTCCATTTTGAGATATAAAATTTATAAAATTTCAAAAAGTGGGTATTACTATTCATAATGACTAGTTTGATTGGTCACGGTGTGTTAGAATCTCGAAGTTGCATATAATACAAGCTATTACATTATTCAAAGGGAAACGTACCGTGGAAGCTTGGGGTGTTACACTTTTTGAGGGAGATGGTTTAGGACGTGCGACATTGGGGAAAAGCGTAAAACCAGGGGGGAAGTGGTAGTGGGGAACCCTTGATGTTATTTATTATATTATATAATCTTGTATGTAATACTTGGTGATAGTAGCCATGGTGAGGTTGGGAACTTAGTATACCTGTTTAGGTGACGAGTTAGTTTAACTTGTTGTTCACTGTTATTTAGGATACTTTCTTTACTTTTTCATGAGAGGCTCTGGGGAGGATCCTACTGAGTATATTTTTATACTCACCCTATGTTATATAATTTTTTTTTCAGGTCATTTGGAGCAGGTTGGAGATCGGAATGATTACTACTAGTTTGTGGGTTTTGCAGGAGCTATTCGAGCTTCACAGTCGCTACTATTTTTACATTCTTTTGGTAATTGTAGTTTTCCCTTTCAGTTGTATTAGTTATTTCATGACATTATATTTTTGTACTTGGGTTTCTTTTTATATCGTAGTCTGAGATGGAGTTGGTTGGTGTCTGTCTTATCTCTCTCTTTCACATGTATTCTCTTAGAGGGTAGTGCCTCCCATCTGTGTGTTTGTTGTAACCTCAGTGCTAGTCGCCAACCTGGGGCCTACTAGAGGTGGGAATCATGGGTCATTATCTATCTTCTCACATTTCTATCCCAGGAGGGGTTCACTTTCTAGGGAGGGGGTCATGATAGAGTGGTATCAGAGGCTTCGTTGAGGGATAGAATGTAGTTTGGAGTTAGAAATAGGTGAGGTTGCATGGGTTGGTAGGGGAATTGAGTAAGATAAGTTTAGAAAGCATTTTAAACAATGGATATCTGCTGAGACATAGGTATTTAGGGACCCCTATGATTTGATGCACGAAACATTAAGTTTACAGTGGCTACTAAAGGAGGCGATACTGGTTACATGGTAGATACCTAGGAAAGGATCATACATCATTCTTCTTTAAACCTGTGTTTAAATGGGTAGACCTTGGGATAGGTTAAACTAAAATGAATAGAAGGAAACAATTAATTAATGTTAAATACTTCCATATTCTAGGTTTAGAAGTTCTAACTATTTGTCCTTTATTCAGGTATGGCTCTAGGTAAACATCTTCATTAGGTTCATGCAGAAGATGTCCAACAAGATTCCCCAACAGATCACCACAGAGTAGAGGTTGATGATGAAGAAACTTGGAGGAGAAAAATCTGAGAGTTTTAGCATCAGATTCTGTAGAAGTACGAGGGATCCATCTCAGATACTGTCACAAAATATTGGTTAGAGGAGGTTGAGATATATTTCAGTTCGATCCGTGCTTAGAAGGAGCATTGGGTGTCATTGGTTATGAATATGCTGCATGGGGTAGTGAGGTAGTGGTGATTCTTGTTCCTTAGGGATCATGAGGAGTTATTAATCTTGTGGGAGAAGTTTTGAGAGAATTTTAGATCCAAGTTTCTTTCTTCAACTGAGAATGAAGCCAGTCACCATGATATTCTTACCCTTCAGTAGGGAATATCCAGTGTGTGAGAGTTCATGATCCATTTCAGAAACCCTTTGCAATATGATTTGGACCCTTTTCCAGATGAGGAGGCCAGGGAGAGGCATTTGGAGGAGTCTTTGCATCCATAGATCCAATTCCATGTCACCCAGTTTATTTTGATGACATATCCCAAGGTGCTGGTGAAGGTAGAGGTCATTGAGAGGATGCTATCCAGAACCATATCATCATGAGAGGGTAGTTGTCAGGATTCCTCACGAAGCAGAGCTGTGGTCTAGGTTTCCTAGTTTTTAGCGTAGAAGAGTTTCCATTCTGCCAGGGGTAGGTCCTAGCCATCAATGTCTCATTTATATGGGGGTGGAGGCTCTTATAACTATTCCAAGGGAACAAGAATGTTTTTTATGGAGGCTAAGGTCATCAGCAGTGAGATTTCCCAACCTTTTAGAGTAGTCAGTGTGCGTCAGGTGTTCCGCTTTAGGTTCCTCCATTGAAGCAATTCCATCCCAGGCAGTAGCAGCCAGTTTCATTAGCTTTGAATTAGCAGAGAGTAGATGGGGGCAGGTATAGGATAGCTCCAGGATGCTCCCCATCTTTAGAGAGAAGAGTGAAGCTATGGTGGTTGTCATAATCAGTGTCAGAGAATCCATGGAGTAGGTCATGGTCTGCTTCATGCTTTAGCGTTTCTAGTGCCAGGTGATCCAGACAACGTTAGATGCACCCTTTTCTTGTTTTCTACTTGGGTGTATGCCTTTTTTGATTCATGAATGAAACAATACTTCATATCACCTACCCTTTTCCATTATTTGGGACTTGAGGTTGAGAGGCTTCCAGCACCATTGGCATTGATTATGCTAGTTGGAGGTCGAGATGACTTGTTTGAAGTATGTAGAGATTCTGAGCAAGTTCTAGGGAAGTACCGCTCTTGGGGAGACATTCCATGCTCACATATAAAAACATATGATTTCATCCTTAGAATGGATTGGTTTTATTTAGTGCAGGCTATTGTGAATTTCTTATGGAGACAAGTGGTGTTCTTTGATGCTAATGGAGAGTTGGCAGTGGTTTTTGGCAAGTGGGACCCTCAGATGGGTCAGAGGTGAGTTCCTTCCTTGTCATCCTTGATGGATGAGTTGATGTTGAGTTTTTTAGAGGTTTAGAAGTCATCATTTCTTAGGGTCATGGAAGAGTACCCTGATATATTTACAGAATTGGTTATAGAATTACCCCTCGACGGGAGATCAAGTTCGGGATCAGGAGGTAGCCAAGCGCGTCTCCTATCTCAATGTATCCATATAGTATTCCACCTTATGAGTTGCTGGAGCTGCGCATACAACTAGATGATCTATTTAAGTACTGTTTTTTTCTTCTGAGTGTGTCCCCATGGGGTGCGCCAGTTTTGTTCACGAAGAAGACTAATGTAATTTTACGGTTGTGTGTTGATTATCATCACTTGAACAAAGTGACAGTGAAAAAAATCAATCATATTCCATGGATTGATGATTTTTTTGATCAACTGAAGGGTGAAATTTGGTTATCAAAAATCAATTTGTGGTCTGGGTATCATTAGATGCTCGTGAAGGATGAGGTTATCCCGAAGACTTCTTTCCGTTTTTTCATAGACATTATGAGTTCTTAGTGATGCAGTTCGGTGTGACGAATGCTCTGAATGTGTTCATGGGGTTGATGAATGCTGTGTTCCGTGAGTTCCTGGATAAGTTCATGGTGGTTTTCATTGATGAAATCCTTGTGTACTCTGAATATGAGGAGGAGCATTTAGAGCATCTGTGTGCTGTTTTGGGGGTTCTTCGTCAACAACAGCTATTTGGAAAGTTGTCTTAGTGTGATTTTTGGGCTCAAGAAGTCTATTTCTTGGTGAATGATGTGTCCTAGTTGGGAGTAGCTGTGGATCCATCAAATATATAAGAAATTGTGTCTTGGGAAGACCCTAAGACAATGGAAGAGGTGCGAAGTTTTCTTGGTGTCATAGGCTATTACAAGAGGTTTGTGGCCAATTTCTCTCGGGTTGTGAATCCTATAACATTTTTGACAAGGATGGATCAGGTGTTTGTGTGGACTGATCAATGTCAGACAACTTTCAAGTATATGAAGAAGAAATTAGTCAGTGCTCTGTTTCTTTGTCTACTAGTAGAGGGTGTTCAAATTGATGTTTTCTGCGATTCTTTGCATTTGGGGTTGGGCTGCGTTCTGATGCATTAGATATTGGTCATTCATTATGGGAATCAGCAGTTGTGTCCCCATGAATTTAACTATTCCACCCATGATCTTGAGTTGGTGGAAGTGGTGTTTGCTTTGAACTTGTGGAGGCATTACCTCATTAGAGAGTGCTTTGGGGTTTTTAATGATCATAAGATCTTGTGGTATGTTTTCTCCTAGTGTGAATTGAACTTGTGACATCATCTATGGATGGAGTTCTTACAAGATTACAACTTTGAAATATCATATACACATGGTAAATAAAATTTTGTAGCTGATGTGCCAAGTAGGAAGTCACACAGTGATGTAGTGTGTGAATCAGGTGATTCTTGGAGGGTGATGGAAGAACTCTTAGAATTACATTGAGATATGGGATAAGTATGGGGCATTAGTTATATTTTTTAGATGACGATGCAATCATATTTTGTGTAGAAGGTAGAAGAGTCCCAGTTGGGGGACCTTGAGGTGGAGGTCTGGAGAGACTAGGTTGTTTGTGGTGAGGCCCCTAAAGGTTGGTCTGGGTATGAACAACACCAGGTGTTGTTTCAGGGAAGGATTTTTGTTCCTCTTATGATGTGGGAGATTATTCTCATGGAGTTCCATAGTTCTCCATTAGTGGTACATCTTGGTATGATGAAGATGTACCGAGTTTTGAGGAGTCAGTTTTGGTGGCTTGGGATGAAGCATGCAGTTGTAGAGTTTGTGTCTTGATGTTTGGTCTGCCAGAAGGTGAAGGCCAAGAACTATGTTCCCATTGGTTTTCTCCATCCATTACATTTTCCTCAATGAAAGTGGGAGGACATATCGATGGAATTTTTTGTCGGATTTCCTTGATCTCAAGGAGGCTATGATTCTATATGGGTGGTAGTGAATCATTTTATGAAATTTTCCCACTTCATAGCAATCAAGGAGTCGAGCTCAATGGATGTTTTATTGAGATAGTATCTAGAGGAGGTGGAGAGACTTTATAGAGTCCTGAGGATGATCATTTATGATCGATATCTTCATTTTATTTCCAGGGTGTGGAGAGGTCTCCAAAATACATTCGGTTTTCAGATATTCCTTAGCACTTCTTTTCATCTGTAGATGGATGATCATATAGAGCAGACCATCTAGGATCTTGAAGGCATGTTTCATTTTTGTGTCCTAGGTTTTGGAGATTCATGGATGATGCACATTCCCTTGGTAGAGCTTGCTTACAAAAATTGTTTCCACTCCACCATCGGTATGGTTCTGTTTGAAGCCTTGTATGGACAACCTTGTCGTTCTCCATTGTGCTAGACTAGGGTCAGAGAGTTAGAAATTCTTAGGCTGAAACAAGTACAAAATATGACATAGATGGTTCAAGTGATTCATTAGAGGATTAAGGTAGCATAGGATCATCATAAGTTCTATGCTGACTATAGGAGGATACCTTTAGAGTTTGATGTTGGGGATCACATGTTTCTGAAGGTGACTCCCCATCATAAGAAGAAAAAATTTTGGTCCTGGGAGTAAGCTTTCTACCCAGTTTTTTGGGACTTTTTAGGCGTTGAATCATGTTGGATCCATGTCATATCAGGAAGCACTTCCCCCAAAGATTAGATGGATAAATGATGTTATTCATGTGTCATATCTCTTTTGTTATCTTCATGATGACTCTCACATCATTGATTGGGGAGAGATCAATGTTGATGATGATGAGACCTTTGAAGAGTAGCCTATAGAGATAAAATACCATAAGGAGAATGTGCTGGGTAAGTGTGTTATCCCTTTGGTTTATGTCTTATAGAGTAAATATGGTGCAGAGAAGATTACTTGGAAATGTGAGTCATAGATACATGCTCAATACCCTAATCTTTTTGATGTTTATCTATTTTCTTGCAATAATGTTTGTTTTTTGGTTATATATATTTCTTATTTATGAGATGTATCTCTTTTGTTTCTTATTGATGATTGCTCTCTTTTGAGAGGTATCTCCCTCGGGAGGGTTTTTTGGAGCTGGTTGTGGTATTTATGTGGTTTTACGTGTTTCATTTTGAAGCGGTTGAGCTCCTTTGGTGGTGAGTACCTTCAAAGGTATCTTAAAGTTTGGTTGCTTGGACCCCTTTTTTCTGTTTCCTATCTGGGTTGGTTTTGGATTCTTGAGGATGAGAATGTTTTGATATGTATGTGATGTATTGGCTTGAACCTATCTGGCCCATTCCTTTACTGAAATCTAGTGTTTGAGGTGTTTTTGAAGGTCAAGGTGACATATCTCTAACAATTTTCCAAATTTCCAATTCTATGAATAGTGTTTCTAGAATGGTGAGACATCCAACAGTTTCATGAATAGTGTTTCTAGAACGGTGATACATCCAACGGTGTAATGAATAGTGTTTCCAAAATGGTGAGACATCTAATGGTTTCATGAACATTGTTTCCAGAACAATGAGACATCAAACAGTGTCATGAACAATGTTTCTAGAACAGTGATACATCCAATGGTGTCATGAATAGTGTTTCTAAAATGGTGAGACATCCAACGGTTTCATGAATAGTGTTTCTAGAATGGTGAGACATCCAACAGTGTCATGAAAAGTGTTTCTAGAATGCTGAGATATGCAACTGTGTCATGAACAATGTTTAAAAAATAGTGAGACATCCAACAATGTCAGAAATAGTGTTTCCAGAATGGCGAGACATCCAAAAGTGCTATGAACAATGTTTCTAAAATGGTGAGACAACTAACTGTGTCATGAAAAATGTTTCCAGAATGGTGAGACATTTCTAATATTTTGTCAAATTCCCATATTTTCTAGTTTTCCCAATTTTTTTCTTTTGGAATCTTTCTTTTATGTAAAATGAGTTAAATGCCATATTTACGTAGTTTTAAAGACATTTCTAGTGCTATAAATTATATCTTTGATTTTCTAAAAAACATATGTCTTTTAATTGGTCAAACCATGTGGTTTAATCAATAATGTCCCTGATTTTCCATGTATTTTTTTTGAAAATTATACGGGATTATTTTGAGATCAGGCGCTGAGACGACACATGATTCCAAGGCTCAGGGTGCTCGAAATAAATTTTTGAACTATTTTTAAGTTTATTAAAAATATCATGCATGTGTCGTTTTAGTAACTTCTAAATGGGTTCCCAGATCGGAAATCAGGGGGCACTGTTGAGCTCAGAACAGTGAGTTTACCTTAGGCCGGGCCTACCATCAGCCGATGTGGGTTGGATGCAAAAGTTAATTTATGAATGTTTTAAGATAAAAATAAATATACTTAAAAATTTATTTTATTTTATTTCTTCAACATTGAACATTGACTCAACAACACTACGTTACAACAACTCAGTGACATTATAATGCTGAAACACATTTAAAACACTAAAACATGTCCACTAATTTCCTCTATTAAATAGAGGAAGGGACCCGTGTAAGAATTCATTACATCATAGAATTTTTCCTGGATCCCCGAAGTTTCCCTAAGGCAAGGAGAAGGAAGCTCTCTTGTCGGTGATGAAAATTTGGAGATCAGACCTCAGATCAATCATCGACGAATGATGAATGACGACGAATGATGGATCAAGGATGCTCATGGATGGATCACCATCATCAAAGAATTATCTCATCCAACTGATCCTATTTCTAGGTAGGGGTTTATTTCTTCGTGATTCCTTCCCCGTTATTGTTTCCAACAAAAAACATAGACCAACCCATGAACATGTTGATCCACAGTTCAATATTCCTTACAAGATGGTTAAAAATGTGGGATTAAAGGGGATGAATCTTGTTAAATATTATTTTTGTTTCTCCTTTATAATTCTGTTGATATGAATGGACCAAGGTTGACACGAACAAGTCCAAGGTCCATTATAAGGGTTTTCTTATCTCTTCTATCTCTCCATTATTATATTTTAATCAGAGTACCCTCATGGTCATGGTGTGTTTTTCTAGGTGTTTCCGAACGCGGTCGGACCCCCAGAGTGGCAGCGAGAAGGATCTAAGGCCAAAGTAGTGAAGGTTGCGACCTAAGGATCACATCAGTACTTTTGTCTTAAAAAACAGAGCAGTAGGGAAATGATGGCCGCCCATAGAAGGGGATTTTCCAGCGGTGGTGCATGACAACATGACCACCTAGAAACAGGCAGTTGTTGGCTCGACGACCGGTGGTGGTGGAGCCCGCAGAGGCACAACTGCAAGCGGTGACAGGAGCCATGACCATGGAGGGATGTGACAGTGTGGACCGATGACACGGTAGAGTGATGTATCAACCGACTAACACATGGTTCCGCAGACATCGTGCTGGAGGAGCGACCGACTCGCTGGCCGAATGTACTGACTTGGCAAGGATGTGGTAACCTCCACATCTTGGTGGATCGAACTGGCCCACTCGAGCAGATTAGGTTGGAGCTGGCGGGCTGGGCACAATAGGGTCAGACTAGACCCAAACTCAACCAAACCCTGTTTACTTAAATGTCTATAAATCTCAAACCATAAGTCCGTTTGATGATCCATTTGTGGTGTTGGGGCCTTCGCGATGCGACAGTCCTTTTGAGATACTCTACGTGAGTTTTTTTGGAGGTTGGCGTACAACCTATTGGCTCTAGGAGTAGGTGCTCCCAGAATGAGTATGCTAAGAGTGGAATCTTGTGACTGCCTTTGGCAAAGATGATGAGTTTGTCTCCTGTGAAAAAGTAGAGTTGATCTCCTACAAATACATGGAGTTGGTCTATTGTGAAGACACAAAGTTGGTCTCTTGTGAGGGTGCAGAGTATGTCTCCTACAAGGGAACAAAGTTGGTCTCTTGTAGCAATGTAGAGTAGGTCTCCTGTGATGACTGTATGTCTCATTGGATTTGGATATGCCTGGAATTTCTTAGTACATGTATCCTGGTGTGAGATGACTCTAGTGACTCTATTGAATATATTTCTTAGAGGCTACACTTTTTGTACCTCTTTGGTAGTCTACCTTGTGTATTTATTTGTGTTTTACCATTGTTGTTTGGGGTCCCTACTGAGTATTATTTTACTCACCCCTGCATGAGATTCACCCACACGTGTTGTGTCTTTTGCAGATGATTGACGAATTTAACAAAGTGCTCTGTGGGCCAGAGATAGGCAGTTCTCTAGGCTGACCCTATGGATGTGGTATGCTTCAACAACATTCAAACAACTTACTATACCTACCCTTTAGGTAGTTTTTTTGGACGAGATCCAGGAGCTTGTACTTTTCTATTTCAGTTGAGCTTGTATTCTGGACCATTTACTTTGCTGTTTTTTACTGTTACTCTTAGTGGTTGTCTTAGTGAAATTGATACCTCTTTACTTAGTGTTTTCAGTTCAACGCTCTTTCTTGGAGATGTGTGCATGTGTATAGGTACTTAGAAAAATTCCTCCCCTATGTGGGATATTCCTACTTGGTGCTAGTCACTATCTCCTGGCCTATGGGAGGAAGGCTTGGGGTAGTCACAACATGGGCCCTGGGGGATGATTCGTGACTGAGTGGTATTAAAGGGAGGTCAGTTTTTTTTGGGGAAACAATGTTAAGTGTTTTGAGCACTTCTTTTAGGCTATGGAACCCAGTGTTGGTGCGGTGGCTGATTTATCCATACCCCAGGACCTTGAATTATGCTTTCTGAATTGGTACATGAAAACACTAGTTTTAGGGGAAATCAATAGTTCATGCATCATATAGGAATTGAGTGTGTTCTAAAGTCCTTCTTGAGTCAAATTCATCTCACCAAGTATACTCTATTGACTATGGTACATCTTGTTATGTTTCAGGATGCTTCCACATAGGCAGCCATCCGAGATTTTTGGGCATGACCACGAGGATGGTCCACCGAGTGATGAGGAATCGATGTAGGAACCATTGCTAGAGATATCACCTCCTGGTGGTGTACCAGTGATACCACCACTCAGAGAGCATTAGTTTCTACCGGCATTACCGGTAGAGGATTCATACAGGCTCAATGCATTGCATGAGTTCCAGAGATAGTGAACTTCTAGGTTCCAAGGTGAGATAGATCCTCAGGTAGCTGAGGATTGTATGGAGGTGGTTACACAAGTTTGCCGCCTAGTGAGGACGCATATTGACCAGATGGAGGTCCTAGACATAAGTATTCTATAGGGATTGATGAGTTTATGGTGGAGCATGATGATCCAGATGCATGAGGAAGTGAACCTCTCATGGACATACTTTGAGTGTCTTTTTAGGAAGGAGTTATTTCTAGTGACGTTACAATGTATGCGTATACTGGAGCTCCTGCATCTGTAGAAGGGAAACCAGATGGTGGCAGAGTACTCAGCGAGATTCACATATCTTTCCCGCTACTCTACAGACATGGTGAAAGACCCATTCTTCAGGGACGATACCTTCAAGAAGGGACTATGATAAGAGATTAGGGAATCAATGATATACCTTATCATCCCTAGACATGTCAGGGTGCTGGAGAAGTATCTATTGGTAGAGATATTTCTGGAGGAGCAAGCATCAGTGGTGGGAGATACCATTGAGTGTCAAGTATTTGGGTCTTCGACAGCAGGTAGCTGACAGAAGATACATGGGTCCAAGAGGACTAGTAAGTCTAGGGGACAACCCCAGGACATGGGATCAGTGGTGCAGGGATTCCATAGACCATGTTGGACGAAAGAAGGGCTATGATACACATGAAGTAGGAGATGAAATATGGATAGATATTGTCCAACTATCCATAAAACTGACTAGGAGACAGTTGAGGGACAGTTGAGGCAATGAAAGAGGTAGGAATAGGGCGATCTTCCATGTGGAGAATGTGGCAGAGGAGCATGAAAAGTGGTAGGAGGTTTAAGGAGTTTCGAGGCACTACCCTACCACCCCCAGGTGGTCCACCATGCGTTCAATGAGCTGGTGGATAGGGGAGAGGCCAACTCCAAGCAATGGAAGATTATGATACAAATACACACGGGATTATTAGAGGTACAATTTTTTTGTTTTCCACCCTATCTACAGTTTTTATAGACACAGGTACTAGTAAATCTTTTATCTCCACCACCCTTATTCGAGACACAAAGATTCTAGTGGAACCGTTGACTCAAACCCTACACTTAGATATTCCTATGAGAGGAGATTTGACAATCACACATTGGTTCCGATAATTTTCCCTTAATCTTATGGGAGAGAGTTTCAGTTAGAATCTTTTAGTGGCTGTATCGAGCTCTTACGACATCATTATGGGTATGGATTGGTTATGCACAGTTTATGCTCAGATCGACTGTTTTAGGAACACGGTGCGGTGCATCCATAGAGATGGGACTAGGTTTTAATTTATTGGTGAAGATGAAAATGGATTAGCATAAGATGGACTCACACATAGGAGGTTGTAGCTAATCACACATCATTTGGCTAGAATGAACCTTTGTGAAATGGATGAGATGAGTCCTCAATTTCTTGCAGTGGTGGACGAGTACAGGGACATCATTCTGAAAGATGTTCCATGGCTAACTCCTCATAGGGTGGTTGACTTATTCATTGACCTATACCCTGGGAAGAAAGAAATATCTACACTTACATAACCTATGGATCTCATATAGTTTTATTAATTGAGGGTACGATTGGAGGAATTATAGAGGAAGGGATTATTGATACCCAATGTCTCACCGTGGGTAGCCCTAGTATTATTTTCCAAGAAGGAAGACAAGATATTGAGGTTATGTATGGACTTCCAGTTCCTGAATTAGATGAATATGAAGAATAAGTATCCACTACCAAGGATTTATGACCACTTCGATTAACTAAAGGAAGAAGGATGGTTCTCGAAGATAGACCTCATATTAGAATATCACTAGCTTCAGGTGTGGGATGAGGACATCCAAAAGACAGATTTCAGATGTTTATATGACCATTATGAGTATTTATTAATGACTTTTGGCATGATGAACACCCCATAAGTGTTCATGGGACTCATGAATAGGATCTTCGAGCCTTACCTAGACCAATTTTTAGTGGTCTTTATTAATGACATTCTGTTGTACTCGACGCCTGAGGAGGAGCATAGGATACACTTGAGGATGGTCCTGTACTTACTCCAAGAGCACTATCTTTACAGGAATATCTCAAAGTGTTAGTTTTGAATATGATAGGTCCACTTTTTGGGACATGTTATTTCCGAGGATAGAGTTGGGGTAGATCTAGTAAAGATAGAGGTGGTGCTTACTTGGGATCCACCTTAGAAAATGACTGAGGTGCAGAGTTTCCTTGGTTTGGTTTGGTAATATCTGAGGGTCAGGCCTGAATTTTCCAAACTAGCAGCATCCATGATATCCTTGAAATGAAATGGAAAACATTTAGTGTGTATAGAGAAGTGCCAGAAGATCTTTTAGCAGCTGAGGAAGAGTTTTATGAGCACTACCATCCTAATATTTCCAGAGGAGGGTGTCGTGTACGTGGTGTTATACGACGCATTAGAGACCAGGTTCGGTTGTGTCCTGATGCAGGGGAAAGCGATGATTGCCTATTGTTCATGGAAGTTGATACCACATGATCAAAACTACGCAACTCACAATCTGGAGTTGGTGGCGGTAGTATTCAAATTGAAGATTTTGCAACACTACCTTATGGGAGATAAATTTATCGTCTACTCAAACCATAAAATTATCAGGTATATATTTTCTCAGATGGATCTGAACCAGATACAATGGTGTTGGATAGAGTTACTCCAGGACTATGACTTTGAGATAGTCTATACTTCTAGGAAGGGGAATGTAGTGGTAGATGATCTCAGCTGGAGATCAAGTTCACAAATACTAAACAAAGCCTCAGAGAAGTTAGCATCACTTTAGATATCCTTCGTGGATAGAAATAGAGCATATTATATCCAGTCGATGGTAGTTACCCATAAAATCATACAACAAGTTATGGAGGCACAACTCAGATATACTAGCTGTGAGACTACATGTGCTCATATTTCCATAGGGAATTCCCCTGATGGATATTCAAAAGGTCGAGATCACTTTGTTCTTTTTAGAGTACACACACTTTTACTAGACTTGTTATAGGAGGAGGTGTTGAGGGAGTTCCATAAATCCCATTTGGTGGTAAATCTAGTTGTGAAAAATTTGTACTAGGACCTTCAACATCAGTTTTGGTATCTGGGGATGAAGAAGGAAGTGACATAGTTTGTTTCCAGGTGCCTCACTTTTCAAAAATTGAAGGCCAAACACCAGGTTCCATCAAGTTTTAATCAACCCCTTGAGGTGACATAGTGAAAGTGGGATGGTTTATCGATTGAATTTGTGATTGGTTTACCACGTACATCCAGGGTTCATGATACCATTTGGGTGATCGTTGACCGACTCACCAAGTCATCCTACTTCATAGCGATTTGTGAATAGGGTTCAGTAGAGATCTTGAGACGCCTATACATACAGAAGATAGTTCAACTCCATGGAGTCCCATCTATTATAGTATCAGATAATGAAACATGCTTTACATCCTGTTTGTGGAAGGGATTTTTGGAGGCATTTGGGACTTGGCTACACTTGAGCATAACTTTCAACCCACAGCCAGACATCCATATGGAGTGGACCATATAGGTCCTAGAGGACATACTACATGATTGCATCCTTGATTTTGGTTGTAGTTGGGGGGATCACCAAACTATGGTGGAGTTTTTGTACAACAACTACTAATCCACCATCGGTATGGAACCATTCGAGGCCTTTTATGGGAAACCCTGCAGGTAGCCACTTTGCTGGACTGACCCCAGAGAGTCAGCACTCATGGAACTGGAGTTGGTGCAGGCTACTACAGAGAAGGTTCATGTCATCTAGGAGAAAATAATGACTATACAGAGCTATCAGAAGTCTTATACCAATAGGCGATGGAGGCCCTTATATTTAGAGGAGGGGGACCATGTATTCTTTCAGGTCTATCCTTAACATGGGATACAGAGATTCGACTAAGGCGGCAAGTTATCTCTGATGTTCATCATACCTTTTCTGAAACTAAATAGAGTGGGAAAGTTGTTGTACCTCTTGGCTCTACCAACGCAATTTGAGAAGGTGCATGACATATTCCACGTATCCTAGCTGAGGAGATATGTGCACGACCCACCACACATCATTGATTGGGGTGAGCTGAATGTTGATGATGAGGTGGATTTTTCATAGTTCCTAGTGGAGATCGAGGATCGATAGGAGAGGAACCTTTATGGGTGATTGATTCATCTAGTTCATGTTTGGTGGTAGTATGGGAATCTCTAGAAGAGAACATGGGAGAAGGAGGCTCAGATTAATGCTCAGTATCCCCATTTGTTTATTTAGACCTTGTTTTGGCTTTCAGGGACGTAAAGCCCTAAGGTGGGGAGAATGTAATGTCTTGGATTTTCCATGTAATTGTTTTGAAAATTATATGGGATTATGGTGAGACCAGGTGCTGAGAAAACATGTGATTTTGAGGCCCGAGGTTCCTAGAATAAATGTTCAAACTATTTTTATGTTTATTAAAAATAACATGCATGTGTTTTTTTAGTAACTTATAAACCAAATCCTATATCAAAAATCTGAGGGCACTGTTGAGCTTAGAAAAATGAGTTTACCTTATGCAGGCCTCACATCGGCCAGTGTGGGATTGTTACAAAAGTTAATTTATGGATGTTTTAAGAGAAAAATAAAATACAATTAAAAAGTTATTTTATTTTATTCTTCAATGTTATGAAGAATCTCAGCAGCACGATGATGTAGTGACTCAGTGACACTACAATGATGAAACATGTTTAAAACACCGAAATGCGATAATGTGTTTCCTCCATTAAATAGAGTCATGAACCAGTGATAGAATTAATTACGCTAGAGAAATTTCCCTGGAGCCCTGAAGTTTCCCTGAGTTAAGGAGAAGGAAGCTCTCTCACCAGTGATGATGGTTTGGAGATCGGAGCTCAAATCAAGAATCAACTAATAATGAACGCTGGCGAATGATGGATCAAGGACGTTCGTGGATGGATAGTCATCAACGAAGAATTATATCCTCTAACTAATCCTCTTTCTAGGTAGGGGGTTTATTTTGTTCATTATTCCTTCCCCATTCTTATTTCCAATGATGAATACGGACCAACCCACAAATAGGTTGATCCATGCTTCGATTGTTCTTGTGGGATGGTTAAAAATGTGGGATCAAAGGGGATGAATCTTGTTAAATATTATGATGTTTCTCATTCATAATTATTCTGACATGAATGGACCAAGGATGATATGAACAAGGCCACGGTCCATTCTATGTGTGTTCTTCTCTAATCTCTCTCCACATTCTTCATTTTTTGTTGGCAGACCCTCATAGTCGTAACATGTTTTTTTGGGTGGTTCTGAATGCAGTCAGACTCCCGAAGTGGCAGTAAGAATGATCAAAGGCCAAAGAAGTGAAGTTTGCCACCTGAGTATCAAAATGGTGGGTTTTTTCTAAAAAAATGGAGTATCAAGGTGATGACGATGTCCTATAGAAGGGGAGCCGCCAACAGTGGTGTGCGATAGCGCGACCACTTGGCATAAGGAGGCCACCTTCTCGAGGACCGGTGGAGGAGGAGTCCCCGACGACATGAACATGGGAGGCAATAGGAACTAAAGACAGGGTGGGATATGGCAGTGTGGACCAATGATGCGGAAGTGTGTTGCGTCAATTAGCTGGTACATGGTCCCATGAACTGCATTCAAGAGTAGGAGCTGGCTTAATGGTTGGCCACTTTGACTAGGTAGGGACGCAGCAGCCGCCGTGTCCGAGTGGACCAAACCAGCCTACTTGAGTGGGCCAGGCCCAATGAGATGAGTCAACCTAACGAGCCTCAGGTTGGGTTAGGTCGATCCAACCCGGTCAGATCGGACCCAGACCCAACCAACCCCTTTTTAATTAAATGCACATAACTCTCAAACCCTAAGTCCATTTGATGAAACATTTACATTGTTGGGACCCTCACGATGTGGCGGTCCTTTTGAGATACTCTACATGAGTTTTCATAGAGGTTATAATACAAACTATTGGCTCAAAGTGTAGGTGATCCAAAAATGAGCGCGTTAAGAGCGGAATCCTGTGACTGGCAGTAAAAAAGATGAGGATTTGGTCTCTTGTGAAGATGTGGATTTGGTATCCTACAATGACATGGATTTGGTATCCTACAAAGATAAGGAGTTGGTCTCCTTCAAGGGCGTGGAGTTATTCTCCTATGAGGGTTCTTAGTAGGTCTCATGCGAGGGCACGAAGTAGGTCTCCTGTAAGGGTGAAGAGTAGTTCTCCTACAGAGACACAGAGTAGGCATCCTATAAATACTATATGTCTCATTGGATTTGGATATTCTTGGAGTTTCTTAGTATATGTTTCTTAGTGTGAGATGACTCTAGTGACTCTATTGACTATACTTATTATAGACTACACTTCGTGTACCTCTTTAGTAGTCATCCTTGTATCTTTATTTGTGGTTTACCCTTGTGGTTTGGGGTCCCTACTGAGTATTGTTTTACTCACCCCTGCACGGGCTTTGCTTGCACATGCTGTGTCTTGTGAATATGATCAACTACTTTGATGGAGTTCTCAGTGGGCCAGAGACAGGTGGTGATTTAGGGTGACCCTACAAACATGGTACACTTTAGCAACATATGAACAACTTACCATAACTACCCTTCAGGTAGGGTTTTCTGTAGATGATATCCAAGAGATTTTACTTTTCTATTTCAGTTAGGCTTGTATTCGATCCCATTTAGTTTACTATTTTGTACTGTTACTCTCAACGATTTTATTACTATCATGCATACCTGTTTACTCAGTGTTTTTAGTTCAAAAATATTTCTTGGAGACATGTGCATGTGTATAGGTACTTAGGAAAATGCCTCCCATTTTTAGATATACCTACTTGGAATTAGTCACCATCCCTTGTCCTATGAGAGGTGGGCTTGGGGTAGTCACATCACAGGCCTCGAGGGATGGGTCATGACATAATGTGATCCATTTTTAATGGAGAATATAAAAAATATCTAAATAACCTCTCTATTTATATCTTTCTGAGGCTGAGATACCCTTAGACTTGTACTTATTTCTTTGTTTTCCCCTATAATGAGATTCCCAGACCTTTATTTCTCATAGTATTCATGCAATCAAACTTTCATCCTTGGATTTTTCCCCTTGAATTTTTTCCTGCTACTTATGCACACCCCCTATTTTCGTTTAACTAGGAAGTGTCAATCTGTCTTTGATAAGGTATGTTCTACCACTATTATTATGGTTTCTTGGATATTTTTCTTCCCATTTCTATTTTCCAAGTGATGGAATGTGATCTCCATGTTTATAATGGATTTTTATGGGTGTTGGATGATTCTATTGTTCTATGGAATCCTTGGGTGGATGCCGTCATTACAGGAGAGGTGATCATAATCCATTGTGTTGGCCCGTTCTCATGAAAATATGGTTGGAAACCTTTTGAGGTTGGGAATTCATGGCTTCTCTATTATTTTCACATGAAACTATAGAGTTAGCATGATTTTTCCACTGGATCACAATGGAATTGACATAATAAATATATAAACTAGATTAAAAGAGTTGGTATTCTTTGCTTAGTGATGTTATTGCCTCTTGATTTGATAGATAATGTGTTATCTATTATTTTATTGTTTAGAATGTCATTCTTAATGGAAATTGGTAGTGAACGTAAATCCAAAATTAATTGTAAATTATTTTTCCAAAGATAAAGAGGCATGAAAATGAATATGGTTGTTGTTGTTTCATTTGAAGTTAATCAAATTAATTAAAATGTGCATGTTTAATTAAATTTATTGATAAACCTAAATCATGTTGATGCTTGTTGTTTGAAGGCATGTAAAATTAATTATTTAATTAATTTGAGATAGCTATGATAGCTTGCTGTTTAGGTTTCCCATAGTTGGAACCAACTAATAATGAATAGATTAATTCAAGATGAATTAAAGAACCATTCATTTGATAAAAGATAATGCCTTATAGGATATTGAGTTACACTATTTCTTTTAAGGCTGAGTTCCTTGTACTTTGGATCCATGAGAGCTCGTTTCGTGTGAAGGAAGAATGCCTTCTTTAGGGACAAGATCCTAGTTTCTTTGTTGTTTCCTACTACTTGTGATGTGTTGTGATCCTGGATTGCTGTTGTGAGATGTTGGGGAAAGGAGGACTAGTCTTTATGGCAGTAGCTGGTGCCTAGAGTGGAGAGATTCATCAGTTTATGCATATGGGTGTCGGGGAGGAGACCATAGATTATGGAATGGGTTAAATCTAGGCTTACATGTTTATGTGAAAGTGGTTGTTGTTCAATCTGTTGTTTTTTTATCTGATTTACTTTCCCTAATGCTGAAGGAAGCTGGTCTTGCTTCCCATCCTTCCAAAATAGGTGAAGAATCGTGGGGTGTGTCACATTATTTTTGTGATTTTATTCTTAAGGATGGATGGGTCTACGCTCCTGATATAGGTGGAAACAACTTTAAGGGTCTTTTGTTTACTCACCGTGTTGAGCCCCTTATGTTTGGTAGCTTAAAATGTTTACTTAAAATACCTAGAATTTTGGAAAAGTGATAATTCTATTAATAAGTGATTTTATAAATGATGTTGAACCCATGGGGTTGGAGCTTGTTAGGATGAAATGATGATTTTGTATTTTGAGAAGTTGTGGACTTGGTTGGTTATTCCTATATTGAATGGGACTTTTTTTGATGCCAATAAAATGTAATGTGGATGTTTTTTAATAGTTAATTAATGGTTAAAGAAATAATTTACTTAAAGTGAAACTTATTAAAAGGGATAATATAACTTAATGTATCTCTTAAAATGGTTGTGTTTCTAGAGGATATCTAGTCTTAACAGTGGTAGCTGGGAGTTCGAGAGACATTAGCTGAAGTTGAGTCTAATACTAGGTTATTCTCATAGTGTGGTTATAAACTATATTATATCATGTACTTTTTGTGTTTTTATATGCTACCCTACCTTTTCAGTTAGGGCGACTGACACCCTAGGGATTCAGAGCTCAGGGGGGGTGTTTTCCCCAAAATCCCAATGGGAGGATGGATGGATGGCTTACCCATTTGGCCTTACTCTCTTCTCTTGGTAGTTACTTGTGTTGGTATGAACAATGATTAGTTTTCCCTATATATATGTGTAGAGGGATGTAATGGTTCGTGGTTATTTCACACACATATATTTTGGATATAGTTTTATTATGGACTACAATAGGTGTAACATGTATAGGCTGTGATGGATTGAGGATCCTTACAAGCCATATGGGATGTAATGGCTTGAGGTATAATTTCTGATGTATAATACACATTATGCGAGCTCTGGTGGATCCTAGAAATTACCTGGATACTTCTAGTTTCGTGGATGGTGTGGTGCTTCGCCTAGGTGTCTGCGGGCAAGCCTTTATGTTGCACGAGGTAAAGATTAGGGTGCTCAACCAAATGTCTTGAGGCCAACCCTTTAGAGAGAGATGGATTAGGATGTACGACATTTGGGAAAAGTGGAAAACTAGTGGGGGAAGTTATAGTGAGGTACCCTTGATATTATTTATTATATAATATACTCTTGTATGCGATACTTGGTGAGAGTAGCCATGGTGAAGCTGGGAACTTAGTATACCTATTTAGGTGATGAGTTAGTTTCACTTGTTGTTCACTTTTCTTTAGCATCCTTTCTTTACTTTTTCATGAGAGGATTTGGGGAGGATCCTAATGAGTATAATGTTATACTCATCCTATGTTATATAAACTATTTTTAGGTCACTTGGAGTAGGTTAGAGATTATGCTGGTTACTACTATTTTACGAGTTTTTTAAGAGTTGTTCGAGCTTCGTGATAGCTTCCATTTTTTACTTTATTTTGGAACTTGTAGTTTTCTATTTCAGTTGTACTAGTTCTTGCATGAAATTACATATGTGTACTTGGGTTTCTTTTTATATCATAGTCTTAGCTGAATTTGGTTGGTGTCTGTCTTATCTCTCTCTTTTTCATGTGTTCTATTAGAGGGTAATGTCTCCCATATGTGTGTTTTATATAACTTCTATGATAGTCACCAACCTAGGGCCTACTAGATGTGGGACTCAGGGTTCATTATCTCTCTTCCCACATTTCAGGCCCAGGAGGGGTTCACTTTTTGTGGAGGGGGTTGTGATAGGTCATAGAGCGGAAAAACTATACAATAAATGAATGTTATATGATAATTAATATACATTAAAAATGAAATATTCCGAAAAAATAATCTGAATCAAGTATTTAATAAAAATAATTTTTTTATTTAGTTGTTTAAAACTATTCAGTAAGTGAGTCGTGTCTCGAGGTAAGGTTTTTTCATCTCAAATTTCCTTCTTTGATAGTTTTTTCCTATTTTTCACCTATTTTCATTTATATGGTGTGTATACTACATATTTGAAATATTATATTAGGATTCTATGTTTTTTTATAGTATTTAAATTTCATTTTCATGTTCACTCTTTCAAGAGGTTTTGATTCAAATGTTATAAAAATCTTTTTTCATCTAAGATTTCATTCCCCGAGACATGTTTTATATTATAAAATTATTTTCATTTATATAGTGTATATTGTTGGTACCGGGTGAGCATTATAAATAAAAAGTCACGAAAAATTAAATATTTTTTATCAAGATAAATTTTAGAGTGTCATAATGGTAAATAAACACCTGATGTATAACTCAATTATCTTATGTGATTTAATTAATCATGAAAAATTAAAATTAAAATTTTAAATCAAAATAAAAACCATACCTCATTTGATTTTGATTGAATCCCTATTCCACTCAATTTCAGTGATTTTTTTATTGAATTAACCAAATTTAGAACCCTATATATTATCAATACATGCTTTAAGAGTCTTTCAGTTCATCGATTTTTGGTCTTCAGGTGTTAACATGAAGAATCGAAGATTATTTCGATGTTCTTATGATTACCGGAGTACCGTTCCTTTGATCCGAAATGAATAACTTGGATATGGGTGATCAAATATTCTTTTTCTCACTCTAAAATTTTATAGAGAAGATATATAGGCTCTTAAATTATAGATAATTAATAGTTTCTCTAATTTGGGATTCTCATAGGTTATATAGTTTGGTTTAGAGTCCTAAAAAGTTACACTTAGGCCCCCATATAACTTAATGATTATAAATAAGCACTAAAATACACTAAATGAATTAATAACTGTTAAATAAATATCATTTATATTTTATCACACTTGTAACATCAAAAATATGATACATATTAAAATTCAATCCATTATCTTGATTCACTTATCCCATTAAATACTTAAAAAAACTTGAATAATAATATTCATTCAAAAAATATTTATTTTTTATTCACTTAATAACCTGTGAATGTAGAGATTAAATAAAATAAAAAAATAAACTTTGATTATATTGAATTTATTTATTTTCTAGTGACCATTCAAGCTTAGACATCACTTGAACCCTATAATTGGGCCCATCACATCTTAAACCCCTATTCACTAGAATATGAGAGAATTTTGAATGTACTTAGTGTGTAACCCTCTAGGAAATTATCTCAATATTAGTTATGACTACTCATATAATAATAGAAAACCCTATCAACCCATAAATTCCCCTAAGGAGATAAGGTATAGTCATAATAATGATAACCTATCCTATAAATATATGTCATGAAATTTAATCTCTTTTTCATAAGATGTCTCATAAAGCAAGATGCACAACTTATGTCACTATCCTTACCTTATTTATTTATTCTTTGTATGGAAATTTCATATAGAATACCCTATTATACCATGTACTTGGATTTAGTTAAGGTACTACCATTCTGATCAATCGATCCTAGGATATTTTTTCCACTTCTTAGAAGCAACAAATCCTGCCATGATCAGACAACAAATATAATACCATAAATGGCACACCCAATACAAGATACCACATCAAAACATGAATGATATGGTTTTCATCTTTCATCAAAGTATGTGATAAAATGATACACATTGATAATGATCTCAAGTCAAGACACCAATACACATGTCTGAAGATAGGAACAACCAAGGATACCTGCAACATGTTGTGTTCCTATTATCGGTCCAGTCCTCATGATCTCAACCACCCAAGATCACTAAGTGAGAACATCATGAGAAATAGTTTCAATTCTTATGACCTCCCAAAACTTGATAGTAATACATTATCTATGTCCTATCATCATGTTGAATTTACACCTTAGGACATATACTTAATATTACCATTCTCAAGGTTCTCATTATAGATGGGAATTACTAGAACCTTTTGATATGAAAAGAAAACTAAGGACATTACCATTTATATAGTACATGTAGAAGTAATGTTACTATCATGGTAATAGAAAACACATGTATATATCAAAATTCATATATATAATGGTAATAAAATTACATACAAGAGTTGGGTTTAGGTCCCCCACTCACAATAATCCCACTTGAACTTGATCCAACTGCTAACTACTCTCCACCTTCTAGCTCTCACATGAGAATAATGATTCTATTGAGACATTATGCTAGTCAGGTGGTCTTTCATGTCATAAACCAACCCGATCCATCCATAAACTGGATGCCCAATCCAGCCCATAACATAACCAAGGGGAATCTACAATCCCCATGAGTTTTTGAAAAGAATCACAAGTATCAAATATAATAATTGGGGATAATTTGAACCTTAAATCAGAGGTAAAGTGATAATATATTCTACTAAAAATAAAGATAGTACCATAAATAAATCATAAATATATGCTAAAACAAATCAGAATATATGAATAAATAAGACAAATAAGATAAACAGATATAAAAATTTGAACAATTTAAACACACAATAGATATAACAGATACATGATAATCCCTAAACTCACCCTCTAAACTCACTCACCTAGATAACACCCTCCACTCACACCCAAATCTCCCTAAACATTCCACAACTCCCCAAATCACCCAGTCTCCACATAAACATTAAAATCCACCAATAAACATAATTTAATGTAGTAAATATCTCATTTAAAGTGAGAATTTTCCCAAACTTTCTATGAAAATAAAGTTAAAGTTATTAAAAACATGTAACAAGAACCAAATTCCGAATGAAATATAAATAAATAACTAATTTTAATCCCCCATATCAATCAACACTCAAAGAGTGGTAAGGGTCTAATCCAAGAGCTGACGAAAATCCTGAAACTAAAACTTAGATAGGATTGAGCATAAAAATACTCAATATGACACCACCCACCTTGACACATGCCAAAATTTTAATTATAAAACTCTTTAATTCTAGTTTGAAATATAAATATTGAATAAAGTTTTCTTACATTTTTTTTAAAATAAAACATTATATATAATGTTATTTAAAACTTCTTTTTTCTTTTCCTTCTAAATGAATACAATCATTTAAAATCCATTTATCTAGCCTCAAAAAAATTTTAGTAAAAAAATAAATACTCAATAAAATTTTTAAATTACTTTATAAATACATTTTTTATAACATTTTAAGGATGTTTTCTAAATGTATAAACAATAATAAATAAACACTCAAGCATTAAATGAGGAAGAAAGCAATGAAGTACAACACCCTAAGTTCTAATAAAATAAGTCACCATAAAGAATGAACATTAAATAATGAGAGTAGTTCGGTAGGAAATAGAAATTACAAATAATATTATGAGGTGAACCTAGAAACACTGAGTTTGGAACCATCTATTGTCCTATCAATGACGTTACCAAGTCTATAACCAACCTGACTGCTCTCAACTAGCCTTATAGGTGGCACAACCCTCCATGGACATTCAACATCAGGGATTTAGTCCAACTCACTAGGAATATAAATAATCATTTATCACCCCTCACTAAAATTATTGGGACCCCCATTCATGTTAATAAAAAGGGAGGTGAGTAATCACAAGTAGAAATATAATAGAAAGAAGAAAAAAACTCATTTCACCTCCTATTATCTCATAAGGGAAAACCCATTTCACATTTCAATCATGATATAAAAACATTTTCCTTGGGTATAAATCTATATATAATAAACAACCAATATTCCCCTTTAGGTTCACACTTAAAAATGGGTCTCAAGAGGGTTTCACACATACATATTCCATTTAGAAAACACTTCAGAGTGACAAATGGGACTTTTTTTAAAAAGGACTTGATATTCCACGAAATTTATTTTTATAATAATTCAAAACCATTTGTAAAATAATTTCCTAAAACATTTCATTTTCAATCATCCTTGAAATCAACTTAAAATTGAATCCCAATTTTATAAAATTTCACCCTATGATTAAATATTTTTTTCCAATTTAACCCATGACCCAAACAAGATCAAAATAATTTTAAACCACATATTTTATTTTAAAAAAACTTTTAAATAATTAATTAATACTTGGTATTTTATGTACCACTTTAAATTATATGTAAATCCATTTTAAAATAAATTTAAAAAACCCCAAACCATTTATAATACTTTAATACAATTTTAAAATATCCATTCAACTAATTTATTAAACAACCAGAGTTCATAGAAAATAAAATCATATTTTCATCACATTCCAAAATTTAGAAACCGTCTTCTTTGAGAATAAAATCATGTAAAAATTAATTTTCATCCAAAATAATACTTAAATATAATAAATATTATCATTAGAAAATTAAACCATAAATAAATAATAAAAGTAATTAACAGTTAAAAAATAAAAAGTTAAGGACATGGGAAAACCCAACTCAAATTAATTATGATTGATCTAAAATGTTTCACCTTCAATGGAAAAGGTTACAACAAGAACAAAAATAATAATTTGAGCCCATGAATCATAAAGACCAAAAAATATGAACAAATATGGCACCCCTAGGGTTCATACAAATCATAGTGGTGATGGGGGAAAGGTAAAGCATAATGAAACAAGGAATATAGGGAAGCAAATACCATACATAGGTGAGATGACCCAAATCCATGAAATCTAAACCATGAATCCTTAATAAATGAGTAGATCTAGGAGAGGTATGAATGACCAAGAGGGGGTTTATACAAGGGGTTTTATGCATGATAAAGGGACAGGGGATCCGGGAGGGAGGAGGTTGTGCTAGGGAGTGGGCCACATGAGAGAGGAGGCCACATGTGGGAGGTAGTGTGGGGGAGGCCACATGAGGGAGGAGATTGATAGGGGGGTGTCACGTGATTGAGTAATGGGGGAAGTGAGGGAGAGGGTTAAAAAAGAAAAGAAAATAATATAAAATTAAAAGATGAACTTTTAATTAATTGGTAAAACCACATGGTTTAATAAAATGTTCTCCAACCATGTATCCTTAAATGGGTAACTCAGACTGGTGGCCATCAGGTGATTGACCACTTGAGGGTTCTTTTTTTTCATTTATGGGTTCTTCGTGAGATGGTGTTTTGGATTTGAGGCCCATCGATTGGTAGGACACCCAAGCCATCCCGCGACATACCCAAGGGGCGCCCATAATTACCCCAAGATGAATATAAGAATCATGGTATCAAATACAATCATTAGGGATGATTTTGTCCTTAAATCCAAGTTAAGTAAACAAAATATTCTACCAAAAATTTGGTATAAGCCATCCATAAATCAAAATTATACATGAAAAAATCATTATATATAAAGAAATAAGTATAAACATAAAAAATGATATAAAAATTTGAAAACTTTAAGCACACATCAAATATAAAAGTTATAAACTAACCCCCCATCTCACCCTCAAAACACCCTCACCTAGAAAACAACTTTTTATCACCCCTTAATCTCCCTCAATATGTTTTAGCTCCATAAATCACTCAGAATCTATAGAAATAATAAAATACACTAATAACCATAAATAAAAGAAGTAAAGAACCAATTTAAAGAAAATACTTGGCCAAAAATTTTATGAAAATAAAGGGAATGTCCTATAAAACATGTAATAAGTAGCATAAACTGAATTTGATAAAACAAACAACTAACCTCAATCCCCCATATCAATCAACACTCAAAGAGTGGTTAGGAATTAATCAAGAATATGAAAAAAAAATCCTAAAACTAAAATATAGATGTGTGAGCATAAAAATACTCCATAGGCCGCCAACTACCTTAAAACATTCCAAAATTTTAATTTTAAAACCATTTTATGCTAGTTTTAAATACAACTATAAAATAATGACTTCTTAGATAATTGTGTAAAAGACAACATCATATACAATTTCATTTGATACATCCTTTTTTTCTTTTCCTTTTAAACAAAAAGAATAATTTAAAATCTATTTATCAGGTCTTGACCCATTTTTAATAAAAATATCCATTTTCAATACACTTTTGAAATCAATTTATAAATATTTTTTTAAAATTTAATAAAGAAAGATAAATGCATAATAAATAATAAATAAACACTTAGGAATCACATGGAGAAGCATGCATTAAAGTAAAACACCTTAAGTACCAATCAAATGAGGGGACAAAAACAATGAATGTTCCCTAATGAGAGTAGCCAGGTAAGTATGGGAAATTATTAAACATCTCATGAGGTGACATAGGATGTACTCATTTTAGAACTATCTGAAGGCATACTGATGAAGTTTCTTTTTCTATAACCAACACTTCTTCTCTAAACTAACCTAACTGGTGAAACAACTTCCATGGGATTTCAATACAATAGGGGATCTAGTCCATCTCATCAGGACTAGATAGAAACATCACTTATCCCTCACTAAATTACTTGGAACCCCTTGCATGTTAATAAATAGGAGTTGAGTAATCACAAGTTGAAATATAATAGAATGCAGGAAAACCTATCCCACCTCTCATTCCATTGTAAGGGATAACCAATTTCACATTTCAATAATGATATACAATATAACCCTTTTTCTATAATCCATTTCAAATAAATAATAAATATTTCCCCTAAAGGTTACAATTCAATAAAGTGGTCAAGAGGGTTTCACTATAAAACCCCACGATTTATGGTACATGTGTTCTTAAATAAATTCAATTTATTTGATAGCTTATAGTTTAAATTAAATGTAATGTACCATTAAATATTAACATGACCATTAGAATAGTAATGTGACCATTAGTGATATTAATGTGTATATTGGAATAATAACCTCACCTATGAAAGTATAAATAAATATTATGTATATTATAAATGAAAATATAATATATTTATATCATGGAATAAGTCAATAAATGTTTTAAAAATGATAAATTAAGTGTTGGTATTTTTTGTGGAAAGTAAATGTTTATTTACGGTTTTATAATTAATATAACATTTTAAAAGAAAATTTATTTTCATAAAATATATTAATAAATTATTATTTTTTTATCTTATGATTATAATATAATTTTATGAGACCTTAATTAAATTTTCAAAGTGTCATAAAACCATTTATTTTTTTAAAATCACTATTTTTTGAATAATTGATGATTTTAAATAAAAATTAAATTTCTTATATTTAGAAAATTATTTTCAAAATATTGATTCTATTTTTGAAATCTACACATAAAAAATAGTTAGGGTGAATTTTTTGTATTTTTCTAAAATAGTTAAATTTTTGGTGAATAGTGAAATATGATAATTTATGGTATTAACTAAATACATGAATTATTGAGTCCTGGATATTGTATAGATGATTTAATCACCATTAGTTATAACTAACATTAACTAGTTACTATAATATTCATAATAATCATCACTATTGATAGTCTTTAGCCAAAATAATAAACTAATGAATAAAATAATCAGAAAACACCCTTCTTCTCCATTACAGATACCACCCCCACCACCTCTTCTACTCACACCTTATAATCCTTGCATATTTCTTATATTCTACCCAATTCCGCTCCCAAACCTATTACCCACGTCTTGGTCTTGTCGTTCTCACCAAAAGACCAATCCCATGTTCCTTAAGGAGGTTCTCAAGGAGACACTATATAAGAGGTAAAATCCTTTTTTGTTATCTTTTAATTTATTTAAGTTTAATATATTTTATTATCCTCTTCTTAACTAATCTATCAAAACATGAATGATAACTCTATTATCTTATATATATTGTAATTTTAATAAGATACTATAATATCCATCATCAAACCCCTTATCCTCTCCCTTTTATTGTAAAAATGAAAACATCGTCCGTGGTGTGTCGATTTACCGTCATCATGGATGAGGCATTTTAATTTTACATTACCACCTTTAAGTCTGGTCATAAAACCATTATTATGGTTAAATTATATTTTATTAAATATTTTATAATTTATATAATGTTTTGGAACCAATATATTAACATGATATTAAATAAAATGATATAAGTTCTTGATAGTCATAAAAACCATAAAAAAATTAAACCATTTTCATTAACATTTTATCAAATGAATCATTTTTATACCATATAAAAAACAATATATAATATCATTTAAACTTCTAAAATTTCATTAATAACATATAATGTTAGTTTTTGATAACTATTCCTATTTTACAAGAACTTCCATAATTTTATATAAGTGAACTGATCATGAAAAACTAAGAAAACAAACACTCCTAGAAAGAAAAAAATAAAAATTATAAATCATAAATTAGGCCATACATGAAGTTCATAAAATTATAATAAATCATATACATGTAGAAAAGGTTCTTAATTAATTAATTAATTAATCTAATTTGATTATCTAGGACATTTAGTACAAGTGGAGAACGATTTCAGACATAAGGTAATGTGTTTCTCATCTCACTTTTATTCCTATGAGATATGCCCTATTCACCACTTATTCCTTGTGTGCGGTGTATGTGTAATAACCCCTTTTATTTATGATCCCAATTCATTAAATATCCATATCTATTGTATCATGGATATGATTATTGTCTTAGCCATATACCATTTTTACATATGGTTTTTATTTTGAATGTTGTTTTAACTAGGGAAATATTGATGAATCTGTATCCTCTACTCAATACAGATATTTTTATAAGGCATATTGTTATTGAATTAAATCTATATATGAAGAATGATTTTTTACTTATAGTGATGGGTGGGTTCTGACATTATATAGACTCTTGATGCATCAAAAGGTCTTATGAGACAAAATAGTTGGGAACAAACCCTTCACAATTTTTTCCAAGTAGAATTAGAGGAGTTTCTACCCGCAGAGTTAAACCATCTTGTATTGATGGTAGTGGTTGATGTTCTTGATACATGAAATCTAATAATTAATCATTTTTTTCATTCAATATTCAATTATTTATTTCTATGAAATATTCACTATAAAAAATCTATGGATACATTTTCATTCTCAATTTATTGATGGCATATGTTTTTCATCTATTTAAATTTCCATAATGATTATGAATTATTTAATTTTATTAACTTATTATCAATTAATGTAACACTTATTGATCATTTTATCTCACCCTTTTATTTGTTTTCCTTCCCCAGGTTATAAAGTTGAAATCTTTGAATAAATTTCTAGGAAGCAGTATATTTTTCTTTGTTTTATTCAATGTTTAATTACCAATATAATAAGGGAAACATTTATATATCTAGTTTTTAAAGACTACTAAACTTATAGATCCTTGGTGATGTTATCACTTTCATCTATTAAATTTTAATAAAATAAACATGGACTTTAGGCTACTGGGGCTGAGGTTTCTACAATTGGTATTAGAGTGGGTTTAGTAGAAACCTTGGGAACTAGATGTTAAGTAAACATGAGAATTATAATAATTCCTTATAGTAAATTTTTGGCTCAATAATCAAGAGGATTATGAGATAACATAGTGTGTGCCATTATTTTGTGATGGGTCCTAATAGAAGAAATATAATCAAAACCCACAAACAACATTAGGATTTCCCTACTTATAAATTCAACAAATTTAGTGTTGGATATGATCAAATCATGACCATATTAGAACAACATACTCAGGTTATAATGAATAAAAATACTACACCTATGTTAGATCATATCATACAGTATAATACCCCATATTTTAGTGGGAATACTAATCCAATGGTAGATGAGTAGTGGATCAATTCCCTCATATAGATATTTACGGCATTGGGATGTAATGAATGGGAAAAGGTAGTACTAGCATTATATTACCTAAAGAGAGATACTGATCAATAGTGGTATTTGATCTAGAAGACTAAGGAGTAATATGAAATAGAATACATATAATGGAAATATTTTAATGAAAAATTATTTGATAAATATTTCCCTTATGAGAAATAAAATAAAATAAATAGAAAATTCCTTAACTAAAATAAAAAAGAAGAAGAAAGTGTTGCAGATATTAGGATTCCTTAACAAGACTAGAAAATTATACTATACATTACATACGTGATTTAGAAAATAATATTGACCATTTATTTGAAGGTCTTAATTCAAGTATCCAAATGGAAATGACTTCTCAAACATTTTAATCATATGATGAAAAAATAATAAGTTCCACAAAAATAGAGAAGGAATTTTATAGATCCAACATGTTCAAGGTAAATAAAGAAAATAATATGTCTTCTGATAACCATTAAAAATGTGTAGTTTCAAATAAGAATAGGGGAATGAATCAATTCCCATTATGCGAAAATTGTGTAAAGAATCATCCTGAAAAATTATTGAAAGGCATGAGAGTTTTTTATAAGTGTAGAGAAAAGGTTCATTGAGTAAATTAATAAAATGGAAATAAACAAATAAATTATGTTCAATGATTAAACTATAATTAAATGGTTCATTATTCAAATTAATTTTCTAAGAGTCAATGGAATATACCATAGAAAAGGCTAAGGGGAGATGGATAAGACTATGTGATCACTACAGCTGAAGAAGAAGTACCAAATGATGTGGTGGTAGGTACATTAATACTATCATAAAATTTATCCAATGCTTTATTTGATTATTAATCATCACACTCTTTTATATCTACTTGATTTTACAGGAAAATAATAACTTCCTTTTTTATTTAATATGGTAGTATTTAGTCAAAACTCATATGGTCATTCTCATTAAAACAAAAATGTGTCTGTCAGTCTCCTTTATTACACATAAAAATGATTTAGTTTATGACCTTATCATCATAACTATGGTTTAATTTTTTATAATCCTCATCATGTATTTAGTTTCAAATTTTCTGTGAAAATTTATTGCAAGAATAAGGAAATTAAAATTTGTGAGGAAGTTGTAGAATCCCTTATCTTTAGAGCAGGAACTTCATCATTTGATTCTTATCCAGATCCACCCCTAGTAGCTCTATTGAATTAAATTCTCGGGGATAAAGAGAAAATACCATATATGGATGAGGGGAGTAATATTCAAATTGAGGATGTACAAATTTTATAGGAATACATTAATGTATTTTCTAAGGAATTACTTAGACACCCCCAGAGTGTGAAGTTGAGTAAAATGTTGATTTAATCCCTGATGAAATACCAATATCAAAGACTTCATATAGAATAGACAATATAGAATTAGTGGAGCTGAAGAAACAACTAGATTAGTTGAGTAATAAGGGATTTATTCACCTTAGTGTTTCTCCATGGGGAGCCTCTATTCTCTTTGTTAAGAAGAAAGATGGATCCTTGAGGTAATACATTGAATATAGAGAAATCAATGATATTACAATAAAGAACAAGTATCCTCTACCATACATTGATGATTTATTTGATAAACGTCATAGAGATAAATATTTTTAAAATATTTATCTTCATTCTAGGTATCATCAATTGTGATTAAATAAGGAAGATATTTCGATGAAGGATTTTCAGATGAGGTATGTACATTGTTATTTTATAGTAATTCCAATTAGATTGACTAATTAACCCTCTATTTTCATGGATCTAATGAAAATAGTATTTAGGGAATATCTTGATGATTTTTTAGTATTCATTGAAGATATTTTGGTGTATTCTGAAAGATATAAAGACCATTAAAATCACTTGTGAATCATTTTTAAGACTCTTAAAAGGAAAGAGTTATATGGTAAATTTATTAAATGAAATTTCTAGCTTCAAAAAATTTATTTTATTTCCCATATTATCTATAATAATGGAATATCAGTTGATTATATAAAGATAAAGGAAATACAAGAATGGCCTACACTAATGAAAATAACTTATTTATATAGTTTCATTGGTTTAGCAGGTAACTATTAGCGTTTCATTCAAAAATTTTCCTGATTAGCTAACTTGTCAACCAAGCTCACATGTAAAGGGGTTAAGTTCATATAGAAAAAAATGTGTAGAATGTTTTGAATAATTTAAGTGAAGATTACTCAATTCTATTATTTTAAATCTACCATAAATAAATTATGGGTTTGTGATATATATTGATTTATTGAAGAATGGACTGGGTTATGTCCTTATGAAAAATGATAATGATATTTCATATACATCAAGGCATTTGAAGACTCATGAAAAACATTATCCAACTCATGATCTTGAGTTAGTAACCCTAATATTTACTCTAAATATATGGAGACACTATCACTATGGATAAAGATATGAGATATATATGTATAAAAATAGTTTCAAATAAATATTTACACAGAAAGAAATCAACAAGAGGCAAAGATAATGGCTCAAGTTACTCAAAGATTATGATTTCTTAATATGCTACAACCTAGGAAAATAAATTAAGGTAGAATATGCATTAAGAAGGAAAGATCATAGAATTATGACCAAAATTAGGATTGATAAAGATCCTATATTCATGTATTTAATAAATATAGATATAGTAATTGTTATAGAAGGGAAACATCACTCATTTTTATAATGATTTTTAAACCATATTTAACAGTGAAGATAAAAATCTCTCAATCTGATGATGATAATTTTAAAAAGAAAATTAAAGCCTTTAAGGATGGAAGATTGAAATAATTCTTGTATGAGGATAGAATTATGAAATTTTTAAAGAGGTTATTTGTTCCATCAATACCTAATATAAAAATTGAACTATTGGATGATGCTCATATCTCAAATTTCTCCACACAACTTTTTTAGTACCAATATGTATAGATATCTGAAGGAACATCTTTGGTGGGATAATATGAAGTGGGAAATTTATAACTATGTGTTAAGATGTCTATTTTTTCAACAAGTGAAGGCTAAGAGACAAAATCTAAGAGGATTAATGAAACCTATATCTATTCTATTGTGGAATTTGGATGACATTACTATGAACTTCATCACTCAGTCACCAAAGACCCCAAAAATAATGATATGATATGGGTTATTTTTTATCACCTTACAAAATTGGCACATTTTATTACTATAAGAGAATATTTACCACTTTAGTACTTATAAATACTCTATATTAATGAAGTTGTAAGACTTTATGGCACACCTCTATCAATTGTGTTTGATCGAGATCCCTATTTTATATAAAAATTCTGGAAGAGTCTTCAGAAGGATTTGGATACTGAGCTTAATTTGAGTATTGTTTATCACCCTCAAACCAACAGACAGTCTAAAAGGACTATTCAAATATTATAATACATTTTGAGATTATGATCACATGACTTTCACAGTATTTGGGATCGATATTTACCTTTGGAAGAGTTTTCTTATAGTAACAGTTTTCATTCTAGTATTCAAATGGTGTCGTATGAAGTATTATTTGTAAAGTGATGTCGTACTAAAATTTTTTGGGATGTAGTTGGTGAGAGAAAAATTATAGGCCCAAAAATTATTTATGAGACAACAAAAAAGGTAAAGACTATTCAGTCTCATATTAAAGCAACACAAAGTAAGAAAAAGAGTTATGCTGACAATGAGAGAAAGGAATTGGAATTTTAAGTGGGAGATCATGTCTTTATGAAAGTATAACCATGGAAGGGTGTCATAAGGTGCAATAAGAAAGGTAAACTAAGCCCTAGGTATATTGGAACATTTGAAATTCTGGAAATAATTGGAGCTGTAGCTCATTAATTAGAAATTCCACCAAGTCTCCTCAAATTTCATGATGTGTTCTATATATCACTGTCAAAGAAGTACATTCTAGGACCAACACATGTACCCACTCATGAATAAATATAAATGGAACCTAATTTTTTTTTATGCAAAGATCCTATCGATATTATTGACATAAGAGAGCAATTATTTAGAAATCTGATGACTCAACTAGTAAAAGTTATTTTAAAAAACCATAAACTGTGAGAAGCAACGTGGGAGCCTGAGGATGTTATGAAGAAGAACAACCCTCATCTGTTTAGAAAGAAATATACATGCCTAATTTGTATTTATGTGGAGATACTATCAATATTATTGACATAAGAGAGCAAGTATTTATAAATCTGATGACTCAACTAGTAAAAGTTCTTTGAAAAAACCATAAAATGGGAGAAGCAATGTGGGAGCCTGAGGATGTTATGAAGAAGAACAACCCTCAACTGTTTAGAAAGAAATATCCATGAAAAATTTCAAAGATGAAATTTTCAAAGAAGAGAATAATATGACACCCCAAGACTTATGGAATGTATCTTCTTAAATAAATTTAATTTATTCTATATCTTATAACTTAAATGAACCGTGATATACCATTAAATATTAACATAACCATTGGAATAGTAATATGACAATGAGGAATAATAATGTGAAAATTGGAATAATAAACTCACCTATTAAAATTTAAATAAAATTTAGTATTCTTATAAATGAAAATATGATATATTTATATCATGGAATAAGTAAATAAATTTTTTAAAATTGATAAATTAAGTTTTGATATTTTTTTGTGGAATAGAAATGTTTATTTCAAATTTTATAATTAATATAAAGATTTAAAGGAAAATTTATTTTCATAAAATATATTCAAAAATAAATATTTCTTTGTATTATGATTATAAAATAATTTTATGAGGCCTTAATTAATTTGGACTTAATTAATTTTTCAATGTGTTATAAAATCGGTTACAATTTTAAAATCGGTATTTTTTTTGAATAAATGATGATTTTAATTAAAAATTAAATTTCCCCTATTTAGAAAATTATTTTCCAAAAATGGAGTCCCTTTTTTGAATCTAAAAACCAAAAAAAATTTAGGGTGAATTTTTGTGTTTTTTACTAAAATATTTGATTTTTTGGTGAATAGTGAATTGCGGTAATTTACGGTATTAGCTAAATACATGAATTATTGAGTAATGTATGATGTATGGGTGATTTAAGCACCATTATTTCAAACTCATATGAACTATTTACTATACTTGGTCACAATAACCATCACTATTGATAGTCTTGAGCCAAAATTATAAACTAATAATAATCGAGAAACACCCCTCTATTCCACTATAAATACCACCCACACCACCTCTTCTCCTCACACCTTTTAATCCTTGGATATTGCTTATAATCTATCCAATTACCCTCCCAAAACTCTTCCCCATGCCTTTTTTCTTGTTGGTATCACTAAAATACCAATCCCAAGTTCCTTAAGTAGGTTCCCTAGGAGACACTATACAAGAGGTAAACTCCTCTTTCATTCTCTTTTAATTTCTTTTAATTTCCTTTTTTTATTATCCTCTCCTTAACTCCTATATAAAAACATGTATGATAACTCTAGTATCTTATATATACTTTAATTTATTTTTTGAATGTAATATCCATCATAAAACCCCATCACCTCTCCCTTTTATTCTAAAAATGAAAACATCATCCGTGATATGCCGATTTACCGCCATTGTGGATGATGCAGTTTCATTTTCCATTACCGAATTCATGGATGATCATAAAATCATTATTATGTTTAAATAATATTTTATTATACATATTATACGTTATATAATTTTCTAGAACCAATATATAAACATCATATAAAATAAAATGATATAAGTTTGTGACGGCCATAAAAACCGCCAAAATAAATTAAACCATTTTTAGTAATATTTTATCTAATGAATAATTATCATAACATATAAAGAAATTATATATAATATAATTTAAATTATTTATGTTCTTTAATAACATATAATTTCAGTTTTGGATAACTATTCCCATCTTACATGTACTTCCATACTTGTATAAAAGTGAACCGATCATGAAAAACCTAGAAAACAAACACTCCTAGAATGATAAAATTTAATATTATAACTCATAAAAAAGGCCATACATAAGCTTAATAAAATTATAATAAATAAAACACATGTATAAAAGTTTATTAATTAAATAATTAATGAATCTAATTTTATTATTTAGGACATTAATTACAAGTGGAGAACTCTTTTAGACATAAGGTAAGGGGTTTCTGATCTCACTTTTATTTCTATGAGATATTCCTTATTCACCACTTATTCCTTGTGTGTGGTGTATGTATAATGACCCTTTTTATTTATGATCATAATTAATTTCATATTTCATTAAATGTACCTATTTCTTATATCATGGATATGATTATTATCTTAGTCGTATACCATTTTTACGTATGATGTTTATTTTGAATGTTTTATTAACTTATGAAATATTGATGAATCCACATTCTCTATTCAATAAAGATATTTTGATAATTCATATTTTTATTAAATTAAATCTATGTATGAATAATTATTTGGATTTAGTGACTGGTGGGGCCTGACATTATATACCCCCTTGATGCATCTAGAGGTCTCATGAGAGAAAACAGTTGGTGAAAAACCCTTCATGTTTGTTTTCAAGAAGAATTAGATGGGTTCCTACCCACAGACATAAAACATATTTTCTTGATGGTAGTAGTTCATGTATCAGATACCTAACATACAATAATTAATCATTTTCTTCATTCAGTATTCATTTATTACTTTCCATGATATTTTCACTATGGAAAAAAATCTAATTCTCAGTTTATTAATAATAATGTTTTTTAGTTATTTACCTTTCCTTAATGATTATGCCTTATTGAATTTTTCTTACTTATTTTTGATTCATCTAACCCTTACCGATAATTTTATCTACCCATTTTATTTTATTTTTCCTTCCCTATGTTATGAAGATGAAATATTTAAATAAATTTCAAGGAAGGAGTTTATTTTTCTTTGGTATGTTCTATGTTTAATTACCAATGTAATATGGTAATAATGTATGCATCTAGATCTTCAAGACTAATAAACTGATCGAATCTTGGTGATGTGATCTAATTTATCTATTCCATTGTAATAAAATAACCACATACTCTTGGATTGTCACACATTGATTTTTTTCCATATTATGATTTTTTCTTAGTTTATATCTCAGGTTTCTAGGGTTACAGATTTAAATTTTGAATTTTGGGATATTTTTCTTTAGTTTCATAGTTTAGGTGCACGTTTAATGGTTAAATGTGTGGCATCTAAATTCCAATTCTCTATTTAGTTCATTTTGAACTTGCATATTTTGAGTTACATGGGATATGCACACTATGGTCCAAACCATGTGAATCCTAGGAGAAACAATGTAGGCCCTTGGGTGTCTCTAGTTGAGGGTGCATGACCTGAGCATGGTTAGGAAAACCATGAAGAAGGCACAGACATGGGTCTTCATTTTTTTTACAGAACCATGTTGCATAGTTGGAATATGGTTTCCCAAATCATGAGGGAAAACCATGCGGGTTACCAGTGTATATAGTAAGGGTCTCATGGTTGGCACACGACTTGGTAAACCATGCATCCTAACCATGCACAATGCCCAGGTGTCTTAAAAATTTGAATTTACCATTCTAACCTCTCATATTTTTAGCCCTAAGAGCCCCCTCTCTTCCCCTATTAGATAGTATGACCTAGGGTGACCTACTCCCTCTCCAATCCTCATTTACTCTCCCAAGGGTAGATATAAGTGATTTGTTCAAGTTTTGGGGCTAAATATTCAAGGCAATCTTCCCCTCTCTCATTCTTCTTACTCCTTAAATTTTCTCTTGAGTTCTTCTTCTTCCATTGAATTTTGGATATAAGGTTTATGTTTATTTGGGTTTAAATTAGTGATTTTTTGGTGTTAAGGTTCCTATGGGATTATCTTTCCTTCTTTGACCCTTGTGAGGTTGTTTCGGGTGGGAATTGTTGAAGTGTTTATGGTTTGAGGTAGGATTACCTTTTCATTTTTATTTAAATTTAAGAATACATTGATTTATTGATTTTTTCATCTTATTTGGATATTAAATAGAGATTTATGATTTTTATAATAAATTTTTGACACGAAATGAGGTGGATTCCTTCTTATTTTAAAGTGTATGGGCTAGTTTAGTTAAGTATTTTAGAGAAAGTGTTCGATAAATTTTCCAATTGTATTTTTCAAGTTATTTGTGATTTCTAAGGCATTATTTTAGATTGTTAAATGTATTTTTATTCTAAAATGATGTTTTGGGTTTCTGAAATAAATATATAAGTTTTTTTTGGATTTGAAATTGATGTGTTAGATTTATTATTGGAAATGGTTAGTTTCTCAATGAGTTCTTGAGGCCCGTTTTCCATATTTATAAAATTGGTTATCTTGAAAAATATCCATGGATGATCATATTAACATGGTTATGTTTAATGGGATGGGAGGTTCTTGGATTTGGACTCCTCCATGATCTATTTTTTCAAAGGAAAGTGATTGTTCCTTGGGTTGATTCAGGGTGATGCTCATGTGTGATGCTTAAGTGTGTAATACATGAATATGTGGTTGGTTTCTTGTTTGGTTTGGATTGGCTCACCCCACTTTAGTATTGACATGGGAACCTAGAACAATTATCATATTTTTTGAGAATGGATGATGCAATAAATTATAATTTCTCTTTATCTAGTGGCCCTTAGTGTGGAAATTTCTCTAATTTGAGATAGTTCCCCTCAGTTAGGCGAGGTAGGGAAAGAACTGAGCGTGTGAGAGAAATTGATTTCATTGGGTGATAAATGTCTATGGGATGAGTCCGATGTTTAGTATGTCATAGATTATCCAATTATCTTTTAGGTTCTTCCGTGTTCTTTAACACTTAGTTATCTATGACATATGATTGATATGTATTATTGGTTGGTTACTCTTTCATGATATTTTTCATTTTTCTTGTTGATGTTTATTATTCCTTCTTCCTTGTGTGGGGTAACTTCTTTCTAAAAGTGGATGTTTTATTTTCAAATGTTTATGTAATTTTTTTTGAAAATTTCTTACACATACTTCTTTCCCTTAATAAAACATCATCTTTTTTCCTTTAAAATGATAATGTCCCCTTCTTGTAAAAGAGTCTAGTTTTATATGGAAAAGAGAAATGGAATGTATGTTGTTTTAAATAGGAAAATGTGTGAAAACTAGGTTTTATATATTGTATTTGAAACCTAAGATTTATGATTCTTTTTTTTAAAGTAAATCGATTTAGAATAGATTTTTTAGGCACACCTACTGAGTTTTAATATTCATGCCTATAGTTACTTATTGTTTTTATTCTCAGGTGAAGGTTCCCTCTTGGTTTCGTTCACCATTGGCGATGATGGGTTTTGGATTGGAGAGTGACCCTCTAGGTCACATAGAGTATTAGTGGCTATAATTTTTGGTTTAGGTTTTTGTAACATCCCACCCCTTCTCATTGGATTGAGAATAAATATGGACATTACTTGGCCTTAATCGACATTCTCAAGGCACTAAATGATGGAAATAAATTCAAAGAGATTAATTAATAGATGGGAAATGATTTTCACTTTGAAAATAAAAAAACCCAAAAAGACATGTAATAACCAAAAAACACTACATGATACATGATAAAAATGTAAAAAAAACTCAAATTAATATCATTTATATCCATATCGAACTACACAAGAGTACCATAGAGGAAGAAAACTAACATAACGGTACACAATAGAAATAAAAACCAAAAAAACTCTAAGACAACCTACATAACTCCCAAGATAAAAAATGATCCATTCTAAAAATCCACAAAATAACCCATGTATCATGATTCACTACTAAATAAGTGTGATAATTTATCTTTTCCTATGTCTCAATAAACAATATCTGCAAAATCACTAAAGTGCCAAATCAGGGGTGAGTAATGAAACTCAGTAGGATTTCCCCAAATGAATTCCCTACTCACATCACTAGGATAGAACAAGTTAGAAAATTTATATTAAAAAATTTGTATAAGAAACATTCTAAAAATTTAAATAATTTATAATAAATCCAAAAAATTCCATACCAAAACGATTTTCCACAATAAACCATGTTCCAAGGAATGAAACCAAACAAGTCATTCCAAACATTTAATGAATTTAATTGGAATTAACCAATACATATTAAATAACCAAACAAAACCATAAACAAAAACACACAACCACACTAAAAAACAACCAAACAACCACACAACTAAACAACCACACAACCACAAAGCCACACAACCCCACAACCCCACAACCACACAACTTTGGTGTTTCCTTTTATGGTGGAACTTCACATCCATAACCCATACCATTTGATGGTTGTACTTTCATTAAAATTATCCATCCTATTCTATACATGATTAAAAATTTAATCCTACCCCATGCCAATAAAAAATTTTCAAACCAATTCTATCATTTCAATAAAACTGCACTTTTATTGAAAACCATATCAATAAAAAATTTCAAAAAACCAAACCTTTTATTGAAAATCCTTTTTCATATAGAACATTCTAATAAATACAACATTTTATTGAAAATAATTTTTCCATACATCAAAACCAAATAAAAATTTTAAAATCATCATTTTAAAATCATGTTATCAAACTCAACTTTTCCAAAACACCCAATTTTTCACAATACCATAGACCATCACTAAAGAAGGTTTCCATCTATAAATTGAAAAAAAAATTCAAAATCAATTTTACAAAAAATAATCAATTTCAAATTAATCCTTCAAGTTATAGAAATAGGAGTCGAGAGTGAATCCACCTACCATGGGAACTATGGAGAAAATGAAGAATGACACAAAAAACACCCACAAAACAGGGTTGAATCTCCAAAAAACCACCTTATATATCTTCCCCTAGCAATAAAAAATATAACCATTATTGGATTAAAAAACCTTAGATCTATCAAAATTGGATTATATCTAAGAAATCGAGAGAGTAAATGAAATAGATCTGACAAAAGGTAAGAAAAAATACTATAAATGATTACTTACTAAGGGAATCAGGCTTCAACGCACCAAGAAAAGACTCTGGATTGCATCCAATTTTATAGGGAAGGGTTCCATAACCTTTAGGAGGAAGAATTTTCAGGTTAGGGATGAAATGATGAATAAATGAGGGGTTAACGATTAATCCCATCATTGATACACAAATTTAAGATCTTTTTTTAAATCGTTCACAGTTTGTCACACAGTTAGGCAAACTATGCACTAACCATGTGGTAGACTCTAACTTAAGGATAACCTAACATGATTAGCCTACATGGTTATACAAACCATGATCCAACTGTGCAAAATCCCACTATTTTACTTTTCCTGATTTTATCTAGGTGGCTGTATAGTTTAGAAAAACCGTGTTTCTACCTGTGTTCCTTTACGTGTGCCTTCACCTTAGCCCCAATCTCACTATGTAAAGTTTCCTGTATGAGTTTCATGGTTTCCAAAAAAATTTCTGAAACCTTACACCTTTATAAAATCCCCAAAAACGTTCTAAAATGTTTTTAAAACCTCACAAACTTTCAAAAAACACTTTATATACTTAAAAAGAATAAATCAAGGGTTACTTAATTGAAACCAGGGGTGATACATTCTCCCCAACATTGGCCTTTCCATCCCAAATAAGTAGAAAACCATCAATTCTTTGATATATTTGTGTCAATTGATCTTTTATTTCTTTATCTCGTTCCCAAGTCTCTTCTTGAATCTAACCATGTTTCCATAAAACCCACACTAGGATGATACTTTTCCCATGCAAGACTTTCTATTTCCTATCCACAGTCCCCACTAGCATGTGCACCAACAAATCATCTAGATCTCGGTAAATGTGTTCCCATAAAATCACATGATCATGATTAGGTTGATACTTTTTCAATTAAGATACATGAAAAAATTATCTGCTGCACTGAACCATGGTGGCAATAGAAATTTATATTCAACCTCACTAAGCCATTAATGTTTCTCAAAATGGCCTATGTATCTAGGATAAAAATCTCCTTTCTTTCCAAAAAGATGATGTACAAGCCTTGGATATATACTCAAGAACACATGATCACTCAATTTTAATGGCAACGCCCATTAAAAATGATCCAAATCCAATTTCTGATGGCTCTAATCCATCACCATCCATTTCCTGATCAACTGAATCTTATCCGTTGTTTCTTAGACAAGGATCAACCCAACCAGTAAAGTCTAACCTATTTCCACCCAATAAAGTTGATAGTGACAAGGACACCCTACAATGCTTCAAAAGGATCCATATGTATTGAGGCCTAATAACTATTTTTATATCAGAACTCCACCAACGGTATATTCTCTTCCCATGAGTCACCAAAATCCATTACACAAGCCCACAACATTTATTCCAATGTTTGTATCATCCTTTAGGATTTCCCATCCATCTCGGGATGATATGTTGTACTCATTGTCAACTGGGTTCCAAGGTATTTCTATAAGGATTTATAGAAACGAGACTTAATCCTAGAATATATATCTGATAATATCTAAACTAGTATTCCATGCCTCTTTACCACTTCTCAGATATAGATTTTTGACAAGTCCTCCACCATATCAGATTCAAAAATAGGGATGAAATGAGCCAACTTTGAGAGACGATCCACTATCACCCATATGAAATCGTGTTTCTGAACCATTCTTGGGAGACCTATAACAAAATCCATGGATATATACTCCCATTTCCAAATAGGTATAGGTAAATAATGCAACATACCTATCGGTCTTGGATGCTCCACCTTAACCTGTTAACAAGTTAAACATTATAAACAAACTCATACACCTTTCTTTTCATACCAACCCACTAAAAATATGCTTTCAATTCCTTATACATATTCTATATTTTAGGATGGAAAACTCATATCTAATTGTGGTAATCATGAAGAAGATGTTCCTGACAAGACATAGGTATTATCATATGATTTATGAACCACAACACTGAACTCCCATATAGCCTCCTTCCCTCAATGGTTTCCCCACCATTGTGTTTATACCTCATAGAAATGCATCCTGAATTGGATGTTTTTGTCTATTTAACAATCTCAACTAAATCATAGACATACGAAACTAGAAATACAACCAAAACTTCACCTTGGTCTTCACATTCTAACTGAATTTTGTCTAGAACCAACATCAACTTCCACTGATTTGAAGCTTTTTTTCCAACTAGGTATATAAATTTATTCTTAATGCATCTATCACCGTACTGACTTTACCTGGTGTATACATCATGTAAAAGTTTAAAATTTAGAGATACTACATCCATATTATCTATCTCATATTAAAATACCTTTGTGAGAAAATATGTTTCAATCTCTTATAATCTGTAAAAAAATAAAGTTCTCACTAAAGAGGTAATGACGCCAAGTCTCCATATAATGGAATATGAAATATAACACCAAATCATGTGTTGGGTAATTCTTCTCATGTAATTTCAACTGCATTGAGCCATAAGAAACAACATGGTCTCTCTACATGAGAGCATATCCCAACACAGATCCCAAAGAATCAAAATACACCACGTACCCTTGTCCTGATTCTGGAAAGGATAAAATTGGTGTGATGTAAGGAGAACTTTTGTATCTTGAAAATAATTTTTACATTCATCATCCTATTTTAATGGAACATTATTCCTTTTCAAAGATTTAATTGGTAAATTCAGTCATGAAAAATCATGAACAAATCATTGGTAATAACTAACTAGACCAAGAAAACTGTGTATCTCAAAAACATTCTTTGGATGTTTCCAAGATATGACAACCTCTATATTTTCTAGATCCATCAAAACACCTTTTTAGTGATTACATGGCCAATTAAATGTACCAATTATATAAAAAAATAACACTTTGATAATTTTTCATACAGATGATGATCCCTCAATATTCCGAACACTGTCACCAAGTGTTTCTCATGCTCAAAATTTTTCCTTGAATAAACCAATATTTCATCCACAAACACCACCAAAAAAGAATCTAGATATCTCTGAAATATAAAATTAATCAATTATATAAATACCACTAGTTAATTCATAACAAAAAAAGTCATTACCACATATTCATAATAGATATATCTACTCCTAAAAGATATCTTTGTAATATCCTCCTTTTGAACCTGCAGTTGGCGATATCTTGATCACAAGTCAATTTTAGAGAACCAATGAGATACCCTTAATTGATCAAATATATCATCAATGTGTGGAATTGGATACTGATTCTTTATCATAACTTGATTAGGCTTACAATAATCCACACACAACTGAAGAGTTCCATCCACCTTTTTGACAAAAAAGACTAGTGATTCCCATAGAGACGTGCTAGGATGAATGAACCCTTTGCTTTACATCTATTACAATTTCACTTTCAATTAAATTAATTATATTGGTTCTATTCATTAAGATGGAAATGAAATAGAATTAGTCCCTGAAAGAATATTAATCATAAACTACACTTCTCTCATGGGTGGAAATCCATAGAAATTCTTGAGAAATACATCCAGAAACTAATAAAAAACTACTAGAAAACTACTATTCTCAATCTCTTTCAGATATTATAAATTCAATGCTACCAATTGGTATAAGATCATTCCAACTGTTAGTGCCAAAAATCTTATTTCATCCACCTTTACAGTCTGGTCTCTTCAAAAGAGATGCTTTCTTCCATCACTGGTCATAAAACTGATCCATCTTGTATAATAGTTGATGCGAGACTTGAAAATTTTCAACCAATACAAAACCAAGATTATGGAATAGACATCCATTTATAGCATAGAGAAATCCCATATCCGCTCATCTCCATCAATATTTATAAAACATGATTTACACACAAAGGCTCGACATTCTTTTTGACCAAGAGGTGTTTACAATTTCAATATAAAAGGCATCATATCAACACTCAAAAATAGAAAATCTATAACATGAGAAGAAATAAAGGAATGATATTCACCCATATCAAACAAATATTTAATAAGGGTATAATTAAAAATAATCATACCTATCACCGTCGATGGTCCAGATTGATCATCCACAATAACCTTCTCAACATCATATAATTTCTTACTTGCAACACTGTGTTCTTTATTACCTTATTGAGACTACCCTTTCTGAGGAGTCATGGTATTCCTAGAATCACCATGGATAGATCTATTCTATTGAAAAGTACTGTTCTATTTCCCTCATCATGTCAAAGAATACGACGTCTATGACACCTGAGAAGTATCCTGAACACCCAACCTTGGAGCACTATGATAATAGTACTAAAGATGCCCCACCTGATTGTAATTATATCATGATCTAGGTTGTGATATACACTCTCACTACATGTGACTAATAAAACCACATTGGAAACTTCTCAGCTTGCTCTTGGGTCTTGGAGGAAGATTCACCGATCCATCCATCTAATTTTGATTCATGATACCACCTTAAAAATAGGTTTCCCTTTTCTACTTGTTCCCAACATTAGAGTTTCCACTATTTATCATAGGTATCAATATACTCCATCCACCCATATCTCCTGAGATGTCCCTTTCTACCATAGTCACTCTATTGACCATATCTGTATAATACATTATATAGAGCACGATAATCTTAAATGGAATCTCCTTCCTCTTCCCTGGTTAAAAAATGAATGCCTTTAAAGATACACTAGTAGCAACTTCAAGTGTAAATAAGACTAAATCCATAAATTTATCCATATTATCTATCACGGTGAGTCTCTCTTAATTTAACTTAAATACATCCATTGTTCTTACAATCCTGTATGTATGAGTAAAGAATTGTTTGTTGAAAAATTCTTCAAAATTATCCCACGTAAGGACTTGGTCTAATTTATCCTAAACTACTAAATCCTACAATTTTTGTGAAATATCTTAAAACAAATATGTTTCTAGATTGAATTTCATCTCTGTTAGTGTAACAAGGAAATCAAAGATATGATTCATAAAATTTAACCACACCTCCACCTTCTCTAATTCTGAATCACCTCTAAATATGGATGGATTATGCTTCTAGAATTGAGCATAATGATCCAAATACCTTGGTTCATCCATCTTGTTCCATGTATCCATAACTTTAAAATCATAGAATATACTCTGAACCAAATGTTGGTTCACCTATGGCTCTGGTGCATCCACATTCTCAACATCTTCCTCTAGTTGGTTTCTATGACTCCAACTGAGTTCCATTTTCTATATAGACAACACATTCCATAAGTCTCACTCTCTATCCATTGAAGTCTTAAAAATTTAAAATTCTAATACATCATACTATCACAACCATGCTTTACAAAATTAAACATTTAAATATTCAACAATTTTTGAAAATTACACCATGATTTTGAAAGTAAAACCATTTTCAAAGTAACCATTTCACACCTTTTCATAATTTCACATTAAAAAAACATAGAACAATTTTAAAAAATCAACACTTTCACACCACATCATAAATAATTACTCAAAATGAAATATACACTCCCATTGGAAAGTCATTTCTAAAATGAATGTCATACTCATCTCATTGGCTAAACCCATGAAAATGAGAGTAAAAATCCTATAAGTTTCTCTAAAACACTTATGTACCCAACTCCCTAGTAACATGAAGTTCAACATAAAAATTTTAGCTCCATATTTTTATGATCTACATTTCAAGTCCTAAAAATTTTACTCCTTTCTACCAACCTGACACAAAGAATAGACCAAAATAAATTTCAACTCCAAGACTAAGAGAACTAAAGACCACTTGTTAGTCAAGTACCGAACAAGATGATACCACTTGTAACATACCACCCCTTTTCACTAGCTTGAGATGATAAAAGGAAATTACATTTCCTTAAGAGACATCCACAAGAAAACAAAGGATGGAAATAAATTCCAAGGGATTTATTAATAGATAGGGGATCATTTTCCCTTTGAAAATAAAACAACCCAACAAAACAATCCAGAACCAAAAACCACTACATTATGCATGATATAAATGTAAATAACTCAAAGAAATACCATTTATATAAAAACCAAACTACAAAAGTGTACTATAGTGGAAGATAACTAACATCACAGTACACAGTGGAAGGTAAAACCAAAAAAACTCAAAGACAACCCGCATAACTCCCAAGCTCTAACATGATCCATGCTCCAACTCCACAAAATAGCCCAAGTATCACGATGCACTACTAAATAAGTGTGATACCTTACTATTTCATGTGTCTCGATAAAAAATATCATCAAAAGTACCAAAGTACCAAAGCATGGGTTAGTAATGAAAAACAATATGCTTTCCCCAAATGACTATCCTACTCATGCCACTAGGAAAGAACAAGTTATCACATTTATATAAAACAATTTATAAAAAAACCATTTTAAACAGTTCAAAAATTTATAAAAAATCCAAACAATTCCATACCATAATGGTTTAACAACTAAACCAAATTTCAAGGAAAGATACCAAACAAGTCATTCCAACCATTTCATGAATTTAACTAGCATTACCCACTTCATATCACATAACCACACAAAACCAACCACACAACCACACAACCACACAACCACATAACCACACAACCACACAACCACACAACCACACAACCACACAACCACACAACCACACAACCACACAACCACACAACCACAAAACCACACAACCACACAACCACACAACCACACAACCACACAACCACACAAACAAACATCCACACAACCACACAACCACACAAAAACAAAACCACAGAACCACACAACCACACAACAACACAACCACACAACCACACAACCACACAACCACACAACCACACAACCACGAAACCACACAACCACACAACCACACAACCACACAACCACAAAACCACAAAACCACACAACCACACAACCACACAACCACACAACCACACAACCACACAACCACACAACCACAAAACCACACAACCACACAACCACACAACCACACAACCACAAAACCACACAACCACACAACCACACAACCACACAACCACACTTTTTGATGAAAAAAGTGAAAGTAATCTTTGTTTTAACATACACAACATGAAAAAAATTTCCCACCATCCATAACAATCAATTATTTTATGATTAATTTATAACATTACATGATTTGTTTTAAAGAAAATGATTTTCCTAATACTTTGGAATTTATTAGTTTTCAAAAGTGTTTTTTAATGTGAAAATGGCACTTTAATAAATAATTTTTTATTGATATTTTTATGGTATTTATATTCAAAAATGATAATAACAATTTATTTTACTTATACTATATTGAGGATACATTATAATGATAACATAATTTTTCTTTCTCTAGATAATTTATGATCAGTTTGACGAGGGAAATATTAACATTTCATATGATAGTTTTTCAATAAAAATGTTTATTTTAATTATGTATTGAATTGTTATTATCCCCTATAATATGACAGATTCATTGGACTTATTAAATTATGGTAAAAACCTCTTATCTCCTCATGTTGCATCAGTAGGTCTCATGAGGAAAACTAGTTTGGATATTTGGAAAAGGCCTTGCCTATTTATGTAAGATGTCATGGAATGAGTCTTTGATAGTAAGTTTATAGTGTCTAACATTATGAATTCCATCATTATGAAATTAGTTATTAATATCTATGTGATTATTTGAAAAGTTATGATATTCATGGATAAGTTTCAAGATCATATGATTATTGATATCGAATTATTTTATCATCATTTATTCCAACGATATCATTATTTATGCTGAAGTTATTGATTATATGAGACATGTTTTCATATATTTAAATTTCTATATAGATCATTCCTTATATACTCATGATGGATTCTGCTGTATATAACACTTACTGAGTATTTTATCTCTCCCCATATTTTTTTTATTTTCCTGAGGATAAGAAGATGGAATTTTTGAATGAGTTCAAGGATGTAAAATACTTACTTTCACTATATTTTATTTTTATGTTTTTAAATTTAATATAAGATTCAAGTATGTATCTAATTTACTAAGACTAGTAAACTATTCGATCCTTTGGGAAGTGATTCCTTATATATAGTGAAAAAGTAATAAAGTAACCACTGACTTTGGGATACTAGGTTTAGGGTATTTATAGTTGGAATTAGTGTATGTTTAGTAGAAACCTTGGGAATTATATTTAGAAAATCATAGATAACAAAACATGAACATATAACTGTTCTTGAGGAAATGTATAATTATAGGATAATATCATAATGTTTTTAATAAGGTTAATATTATGTTGTTCTCCTAGCAATGCATACCTATCTAGATAATACAAGATGACATGGTTTTTCATAGATTCATATAGTGGTAATAAAATTGAAAAGAGTTATATTTTTTCCATAATTATGGTGCATGGTGAGTGTGCCCCTACTATGCACCTAGTATGACACTCCCCGGGGATATGCTTGATTTAATTCACATTTTATCTATAAAAAATTATGTTGAATTAAATAATAGAACCTATGTAAACCTATGGTATTCCATACTGATATGTGAAAAACTGAATGTGTCATGGAATGATATGTCTAAGGTTGAACATATGTTTAAAGGCATAAACACCACTTTTGAGATTTTATGTGATAAAAATTTAACATGATTAATGATATTTTGGGAGATATTTATGGAAATAAAAACATTTAGTTTAGTATATATTTTAGTGAAAATGTTATTTAAGGAATAATGTTTTTTTATGGACATAAGTTTAGAGGTATTGATAACCTTTAGGATTTATATAATATTTTATGATGAAGAAATTATTGGTTATTAATATTTGGGAACATATTTTTTATCATATAACTATAAGATTGAAAAGTGATTGATGATTAATGTTATTTTCGAGTAAAATCATCGTATTTTTGGGAATTTTATAGGAATTATATTAATATAGTTTTAGAAAAAATGAAATTATGTATGCTAGTGACAACCCGTTACATCCGATAAGGCCACGAGGCTTGAACCCACAATCGAAGGGTGAAAAGGGTACATCACCTACCAATGGCTTATATAATGTACTAGTTAGTAAGAAATTGTTATTAATTATAATGAATGATGGATAAATGTTTATTTGATTTTGGAAAAAATATTATGGGATCAAATATTTTTGATTTTTTAATGGTTTTGAGGTGATTAATGATATTTCAGGTGACATTTTATTGGGATGAGGTATATATTACTATTAGATTTTTGGAGGTGTAAGATGAACGGTATGTGATAACCTTTTATTTTAAAACATTATATAATTTTGAAGTTATTATGGTTAATTGGGATATAGGGTCATTTATTTAATAAATTATCTTTGTTAAACCTTTGGTTTTACGATTGAATTTTAGAGATTAATGTATGATGGTTTATTCATTTTGGGTATTACCTTACATTGTGATAACCATTTTGGTTTTAATAATGATAGAAGGAATAAATTTTTATTCTTTTTTCAATAATTTTATTTTTTAGAAGTTTATTTTAGTGCCTCATGCATGAAAAATTCATCTTGAATACTCATCTTTTAGAGAAAAATATGAGATTTTGGTGTAAATTGATTAAAATATTAAATTCTACTTATTAAGTAAGAATGATTCCACATTTTATTAGTATATATGGAAAAGATATTCCTTAAATATAGTAAAATTATCTTGATTTTTTTATCCTATTACCATTATTTATGATGAATCTACGGTCTTTTTCACACCTCATTGATTTACAGTCGTTAACTTTCTCCTGGTCATTCACTTTCTTGTGATCAATGATCTCTATCAATCTACATCATTATTTAGACTTTATATTTCTCCTTCATGTCTATTTTTTCACTAACTAATAATTATATACTATTTGTGAACCAAGTTATGTGTTATCCTATATGAGCTTCATATTTTCCTTTCCCTTTTTCAAGAGGAAGTTTTAATAACACCTTTTTACAATGCGTGATTTCAATAAAGGTATTTCCATTTTTTAAACCCTTGATTGCTGAGATCAATTTAAAACTGTGTGGGATTTTTTTTAAAGGGGGTGGGGTTAAAAATGAAGCACCTTAAGATTTCAAAATTATAACATTATGCTTGCTAGAGTATACAACACAAAACACTAAGCCTAAACAAACTAAAAAATATTAATATATAAATATGAAAATTATAACCTAAACATTGAAATGGTGGGTATGAATAGGATTAACCAAATTATTAAATATATTTATAAATTTGATACTCCATACAAGTTTATTGATTAATTCTTAGTAAATAATCATTAAATTTGTGGTAAAGTCATTTTATGTTTCAAAAATATGTTTCATTCAAAAATGTATATTATTTATTTTTGTGAGAGGATAATAAAATTAATTTATTCCAATTTTGGAAATTATATTCTCTAAAAAGGATATAATTTTTAAATAATCATATAAAAATAATCATATGGTAAAATTTTTATATTTTTATGAAAAGTTTGATTTTTCAATGAATAGTGAAAAATACTAATTTTTTTGAGAACTATTTTTTATTTTAAACTGTTTAAAAAGTTATATTATAATTTGGATTAGTTTTAAAATGTAATTAGATAATTTTTATTTAATATAACAAAATTATAGTCATTTTAATTAATTTTATACTTGGATTTGGAATCAAAACAATTTTATACTTAAAAAGGATTTTTTTTTCTGAAAAATCGATTTTCTTCACGCTTTACAGGTTTAACTTTAAATTTAATTATTCCAACTATATGAATTTAATATTGAAAAATTAATTAAATTTTTAGAATAAGTAGTTTCAACTTTGTTAAATTGGTCTATTTTATTTTGGGTCATTATAAATAGTAAATATAATAAATAATTATCACCATGGTAAGGGTAAATCGAGTAATTAAAATTAAAAATAATATGGTAAGGACTAGAAATTTACCCTAACACTTGTATTTATCCTATTTAATGAGTCAAATTCATCCATTTATATCTAATTTTAAATATATGGATAAATTCTACCATATTGCTTTTATTCTTACCTCTATAGTATTCAAGTAAAATATAAAAAAATGTCACTTTCTTGATTTTAATAAATATAATATGTTTTGATAGTGAAAAATAACTTATATTTAGTTATAAATAGTAATTTTAAAGATAAATTATTTTTTATAATGATAAATTATTTATAATTTTCAGTAAAGAAATAATTACCTCAAATTCATACACAACATCGACTGAATACTTATTCAATTAACAGAAAAATAAAATAAATGATTTTAAATTTTTTAAAATCATTATAATTTGAATGAATTATTATGTATCATGAATTTTATAAATAAAAATTACATATTATATATTTTTTTATGGATTAGATTTAAATTCCATTGTTTTCATGTTGTTTTCAAATTCAGACTAAAAAAATAGTTACCAAAATTTCCATTAATGTTATTTTATAATAAATAATAATTTATTAAATGATTTAAAATTCCTAAAAATATTATATTCAAACAAAGTATTGGGATATTTTTGAAAATATAAAAAAGGATCATTCATGGCATAATTTTCCTTTTATAGTAACTATCTTAACCCCTAAAGAGTAAAAGTATTTTTTTACCACTGAAATTTTCAAAAAGGTCAACGGGGGGTTAAAAAATGATATGGGTAAAAAAATTACATAAAATTTTTGAAATTATATTTGATGAGTTTATTTATACCAATAATTATCTTATATTATAATTATATCATTTTGGATCCTTTTTCCTTTAAAATTAATTTATATTAATTTAATATTTTATCTAATTCCAAGAATGCCCCTCCCCTCTCTTATAAAGGGGAACCACCTCTACTCTATTCTTTACACTTAAAAATCCTTTTATATCAGATAAAACCCCACAAAATACCTTACTATAATCCCTAAAATCATTATATAGGTCTTATTTTAAGAATAATATTATCCTTAGAGGGTTAAGGTGTAAAAAATGGTGATTGCCCGAAGAAGAGGTATAGTTCTTAACCAAAAAATTTCATTTTATTTATTATTATAAATACTTAAAATATTATTTAAACATGATGATATAATAACATAAGTATAAAAAATATATTTCTATGTTATTATTTTAATGGAATAAACTACATCCATGTCCTCTTCCATCAAATGGGAAATGAAACTGTTGTTTGTGTGCATGACAAACTGCCACCTGGCGAATTGATGTAATTTGTTTTACATCATTGCCTCTCACAGATTGTTATAATTACTAATTAAATGTTTATATATAATATTAATGAAATATTAATCATTATTTAAATATAATATATCATATAATTTCTTATCTATCCATCCATTAAAAAATGATAATGTTGTTCATGCGTATTTGTGGACTACCACCTCCATGAGGTGATGTGATTTGTTTTCAATCACCACATCACATGAATAATATATATAAGTTTATTTAAATAAATAATAGGATATTTATGATATAATTATAATTATATAAATTTATAATAATAATTACATTCTTTCCATCATGATCATTGAAAAATGGAAACATTACTCATACATATATATGACTTACCACCTCAATGATTTTAATGTAGTTCATTTTTCATTACCATATTTCATGGTTAGTTTAAAAAATATAATTTATGTATAAAAATTATATTATCATCATCATTATTATTTAGTATATAATGTATCAATGACCACTTTTACCATAGTAAAGCCACCAAAGTCATTTTGGGCATATGAACTGAATATCATAAAAACATCTAACGTGAAATTAATTGATTAAGTAAATAAATATAACATGGTAATAAATAAAATAAAATGAATTATATGCTTGATTTTTTATTAAAGTAAATACTTATCATAATTTCTTTATTCATGAAGATAAATAATGTACGTGATGAGTTTGACTTAAGGCAAGGGATTCCGTCTTAATTTCCTTTCATTGAGGCATATTTTAATGTTAGAAACCAATTTATTTTCTATATTTTATACAATACCCTTTTACATGTTATGTCCTGAATCCTTTTCACTTTATGGTTTTCTAAGTTTCAATTCAAATGATTTCATACAATGGGATTTGACTTTAAAGTTACCTGGTGGCAAGGGTCTACATAGCTTAATTTATCTTCATTGGGTTATATTACTTAATTATTAGATATGTCATGCCAATATTATGTTTTGAATTACCTAAGATTATTTAATGTTTTATTTTAAATTTTTTTATATGGATTTAAATTTGTTACACATAATTATTTCATTTATTAATTCTCACTTTAACGATACGTTCATTGTAAGGTTGTTCTCATCTCACTTTTGTTTCCATGAGATATATTCCGTACTCACCACTTGATACTTTTATGTGGTGTATATAATATATATTTTTTATGATATATCTTGATTCTATTGATATATATGGTATTTAAATTTATGTTTTAATTAATTTATTTCATTGGTGTTATGATTAAAAAGCTAATAATTTAGTACGGGTTCATTTTACAATTTCATCATTATTATGGATTGTTTTTGTTTAAGTATCCATTAGGATAATTATATGATTATTCCATATTAAACAAATTATATTTTATTATCCTATTGTTAATTTTTAAAATTACAATTTTTCTTTCAATTTCCTCTTTTAAGTAAACAAGATATCATAGGAATGTTTTTAATGAAAACCAAAATTTTTCTATTCAATTAGGAATATTTTTATTCCATATTGTAATATGACTTGAAATGTTTTTAATAGATGTTTTTACTATTAAGAAATTATTTATTAAATATTTTTTACCAACATTTTACTTTTTCCAAAATGGTTTAAATTAAATATGCCTTATGTTTTCCGAAAAAGGAAGTTTTTGGTTTTTATTGAAAAAGTTAAAGGAATATTTGCTTTAACATACTAGAGAATAATGGAATTTACCACCATCATAATTTATAATTGCTTTGATTTTTTTCTTTACATATTTCCATGATTCGTTTCAAATAAAGTTTTTCCTTAATATTTTAGAACATTTTATTTTTCAAAAGTGGGTTTCAAGCTGAAAAGAATATTTTTCTCAAGTATGTTTTAATTATTTTTTTAGTATTTATATTTATCAAGAAAAATAACCATTTATTTTAATTATACTACATAAGGTATATATTATAATGATACAATCATATTTCTTTATCTGGATGGTTTATGATTTGTTTGACTGGGGAAATATTAACATTTCATATGATAGTTTTTCAATAAAAATGTTTATATTGATTATGTATTGAATTTTTATCCTACATTATAATATAATGATTTTATTTGACTTAGTAAGTGATGGGTGGGGATCTTAATATCCCCTATATGCAATATTATGTCTCATAAGACAAACTATTTTGGGTATTTGGTTGATGTCTTACACATTTATATAAGATGTCTTGGCATAAGGCCCTGACGATATGTTTATGATGTCTGAAATTATGAATTACATAATTATAAAATTAGTTATTAATATCCATGTGATTATTTATATAGTTAATATATCAATGGATAAGTTTCAAGATCATGTGATTATTTATATGGAATTATTTGATCATCATTTATTCCTTCAATATTATTCTTCATGCCCAAGATACTAATTAGATGACATGTGATTTTAGTTATTTAACTTTATATATTTATTATTCCTTAGTTACTCATGATATCGTCCATTGTACAGAAACACTACTAATTTTTTTTATCTTAACCCTTATTTTGTTTCCTTTCATAGGATATGAAGAAGGAATATTTGAATGAGTTCAAGGATGTAGAATATTTACTTTCACTATATTGTATTTTTATATTTTCCAATATAACATGAGATTGAAGTATGTATCTAGTTTACCAACACTACTAAACTATTTGATCCTTCAACATATGATTCCTTATATCTAGAGACAAATTAATAATTTAACCACTAACTTTGGGATACCAGGGTTAGAGACTTTATAGGTAATGTTTTGAATCTGTGAAGTGATTTGAGTAAGTTTTTTAAAATAATCAATCGATACATACATAAAACATGTTTTCTTGGATTATAATGTGGTCTTTCCAAGAATGACCCAGATTCTTGAATTTTGTTCTAAGATTAAGGGCCATGTTTTTTTGGGACTGTCATGTGTGATGGAGGGTGTGGACATACTTTGGTTAGATAATGGGAGAGGAATTGGTGTCTCTATAGACTAGATTTTCTTAGGTTTTTATGATGGAACAACATGATCTAGGTGTTAAATCATGTGTTTGGTGTGTGTAACAAGGTTTATATAAGAGAAAGTCATGTGTAGAGATATCATTAGACAAATGAATTTATTAGGTTGGAGCATCTAGATGTGAGTTGGTAGGTTCATGGATTGGACCCCATGATGTGTGGTTTAATGATTACTTGGGTTATATTTTTTTTATTTTTTTAGTAGGTGATTCTTATGGTTGGGATCACAATTATATGAAATCAGCCTTATTTATTAGATTCTTATATTGGGAATCACCATAATTTCATGATTAATTAGATTCTATACATTGTTTTTTTTAGATCAATGAGGGTAGTTGAGCACCATCTTGGAACTTAGTGAATATGATTTCATGTTAGTGCTTGGGTATGACTGGGTTTATCATGAATTTTTTTTTATAATACATAATAGATAGGATATAGGAAATATAAATCAAGTGTTTTAGTTTAATTAGAAAACAATAAGGATACTCTATAGTGGGGAGCATCTTATCTGTTGTGGGTGTATGAACCTTATGTATGAAGGGTCATGGGTGTAGTGAAATATATTGGTGGAAGGTTGAGAAAATGGTGGATTCTAGTGACTAGATTATACTAATTATGAAATTTAGATGTGGTATTAGAAGATATATATTTGTTTACCTAGGTCTTGGGATAGTGGTAATGTGACCTGAAAGTTAGTTGGATCGATGGAATATAATTTCTTATTGGAAGAGCATGAAAGTTAGATGGGTTAGTTTATGATCCAATAGTGGGAGTCAGTTTTGGGATTCAATGTGGGTGTTTGGATGGTTTAGTGATACCTTTGGGTGTAAAGGATTCCCATTAAGATGATGTAGTGACACATTGGTAAGTGAGACTGAGTTTTTTGGGAAAACCTAGTCATAGTTGGAATAACTTTTGTTTTCATGGGAATAGATGTAGTGATGTGTAAATTTCACAAGTAGCATCATTTGGGATACGATTGAAATGGTTTTAGGATCAGACTAATATTTTTGGGAAAAATATTTTGTACCATGATTTAGTGGATGCATTTACATAGTAGAATCACATTTAGAGATCCAAGATAGAAGATCATGTTTTGAGTAGGAATTGATTATCATTATAGGTAATAATTTATAGTTAAGGACCATTGGGATTTCTTGGTTGTGAGAAAATATATGGAAGGTAGTTTTAAAATACCTATGTACTTATGATTTATATAATTTAATGAGAATTTTAATTTTTTGATTTATGGGTGTTTGGGCATCTATAGGGAATGTTTTGGGCATAATTCAAGGCCCGGTGAGTGTCTTGGGTATTCTGAAGGGCCCTAGATGGTTTTTAACCTAGAGTAAATCAACCATGCCATGGGGCCCCTACTTGGATGCTTCAGTTGGCGTTTTGGCCTCAGAAATTTTCCTATGGGAAATTGTTACTCCAAAATTCCATGGATGTACATTTTTTGATACTGGGGTGGTAGCCTGGGTGCACATGCATGGTATTAAAAATGAATAAGAGGGGAGGGGGTGTCCCAATATTTTGTACACTGTTGCATGAATGATGATGGTCTGGTGACCAAAGAGCATAGTCTAACATGGAATGATACCCTCTGTTTAGGTGTTTAGGTAGGCCATAAGGAACAACACGCTATGGTGTAAGGTGTGGTGGAACTAAGTATATTCGACTTGAAATGATGAGAGAAATGAGCCCCTTGCTGCAATCCTTAGTGTGGTGGGGGTTATCATGGGATATTTTTACATACACCATGGTTTTGTAAAAGCCACAGTACATTACTTTTTAGCTTTCCTTGTTGTAAAATTTTTATGAAGTTGTTATTTTTCCCTTTTCAACCATTAAGGGATCATACCCCCCTTTTCTCTTCCCCACTTATGTCTAAAAAACCTAAGAAAATATAACTTATTTTTCTTTTAATCCCCCATGGTTTTGGATGGTTTTTGAAGGTGTTTTAATGGAGATTTATGGTGAAATCCTCTCTTCATTTCCCCTTTATTATTCCTCTAGATTTTGCTTTTGATTTGCGAGTTTTGGTTAGGGATTTGATAGAATATTTCACCAGATCATGGTGAAATCATCCAATTATTATGGGTATTTGGTGTGTCTTAGATAAAGTATGCATGAGAGGTGGATCACATGTTTTTGTATTTTGTTTCAATGAAACTATGTTTCCTTAAATATTTTTATAAAATTTTCACTTAAATTAAATTAAATTGGGTATTGAATGGATATCATGAATTAGGGATTTTTCTTGGAATGATATCAAGAGTATGTCATGGACCTTAGAAGAGGGGTTGGTTGCGGCTTTCATGTGACATGGTCATCAGGTGAGTTATTAGACAATTATGTGTAATTAAATTAAATTAAATGTTGAATGAGAATTACTATAATTTATTAAATTGTAAAATTAATTGAAACTATTATAATTAATTTATTTGAGAATTATATATTGATTTTTTATCACACATAGTATAACATAGGTTAGTTCTGTAACACCCTAAGAATCCACCATACATTTCTCTTTGAATAATGTAATAGCTTGCATTGTACACAACTTAGAGTTTTAGCACACCACGATGAATCAAACAAGCTGTTATAAATAGTAATACACACATTTTAAAATTTTATAAATTTTATTTTTCAAAATGGACTTTGTTTTTGGATTCATAATATCAAAATTTTCTTAGGGTGAAGTTTTAGTATTTTTCTGAAAACATTCAATTTTTGATGAATAGTGAAAAACACTGCATTATTGTTTAAGACCTACCTTTTATTTAAATAATTATTTATTTTATTTAAATTTATTATTTGGTCAAAATAGATACTTAATACCTATATAAGTTCAATTCAATTAATTGGAGCCATTTTATAATACAATTAGATGTATAAAATTTTATTGAACATTTTAACGTCTTTTACCCACCTTCTAGGCACATTTACAAATTTTCATAAAACAAAATTTTACCAATTCTGGGAATTGAATTTCAAAAATCCGAGAGATATGGATGAAATCAGTAAGTAAAATGTGGTTCAATAGGATGAAAATAATTTTTGGTGAATAGTAACTTTTGAATTTTATTTACCACAGTTAAAAGTAAATAGGGCAATTAAAGGTAAAAATGATATTATAATTACCCTAAAACATGTTAAATTCTATTGGATATGTGTTTTTTGACCAAAATAAACATTAGGAACAAAATATGATCCTCTTTGATCCACTTGGATTAGATTAGGACGTTTATGATTTTTTTTTTAAATAGTTAAAAGTGTTAAATTCAAATTTTCATAACTATAACATTTTTAATATAGGTTTATACATAAGATAAATTCAAATATAAAAATTCATTATAATGATAAACTTATTTCATATATAATGGTATTTTATTTATAATTTTTATACATTAAATAATTAAATTTATTTATGACACAATGATGATGTGGTAATTACCTTATTAATGAAATATTAAAATAATTGATATTATAAATATACAAGTAAATATAAATTGATACTTTTGATTAATTAAAATAATTTTATAGGTAAATATGACATGTTATTATTGATTTAATTTATTTTTTTCGAAGTAATCATGTTTTTTTGGCTATCACAAAAACCAAATACTAAATAGTGTCAAAATTGACATAAATGAGTTTCTAAAACAAATAATGTATTATTGAATGATATAATATTCCTAAAACTATAATTTTTGGCCAAAGGACTCATATAATGATATATATGTCATTAATGAACCACTTGGGGTTCCCTTGTCTTTTTATAGTAAGTTTATTAACCATTTATTATAATAATACATGAATACATGGTAAAAGTTAAACTATTTAACTAAGAGTTAAATCTAAAGGATAAGGTTAATATGGTGACCTAAACCTATCTAAAACCTATTGATTGAGAGTATTTTTACCCAGAACCACCTTATTATTGAAATAAAATCTTTTTGAGGCATTATTAACCTAATATTATTTTATAATAAATTAATATTTCAACCTTTTTCTAATGTGACCCTCACCTCTGTTATAAAAGGGTACATCCCGTTCTCTAAAACTCACACCTCCAAATCCATTTAGATCGGTCAAACCATGCTCAAATATCTTCCCAAATACCCTCAATTCAACCTATAGGTCTTACTTCGATCAGAAATCCAACGTAAGGATCTATTTTGATCAAATCAAAAGAAATCACTCGAAGAAGAAGTAATAATTTCATCACCTCATTGAAAGTTCTTTTCTTCTTCCACTTCCTCTTTCTTTGTTGTTTCCATACCAAAATAATAGCTATAGTAACTTCTACATACTATGATGTTATTATAAATATGGTAAAACCATATTCATTATTCTATCCATCCAATGAATGACAAAGTCACAAAACGTGCGTACGTATGACTAACCGTCTCCACGCCGTGGTGTAGTTTGTTATTCAATACTTCATCATTTGGATGAGAATAATAACGATATAATTGATTTAAATAATAAATAAAACATGTTAATGATTCTATATATATTATATACCATCTAATTACATTTGATTTCACCATCAATATAATGGTATTGCCGCTCATGCGTACATACGGATTACCGTCTCCACGAACGCGATGAAATTCATCCCCCATCGTAACCATTCAAGAATAATTTTCATTTTATGATTAAAAATAATGTTTAAGAACTTAATATCATTCTGGATATGAATAAAATAAATCCTATCCATATCAAACATGAATTACGTAACAAAACATATAAAGGAAAACAAATTAGTTAGCACCTAAAACAATTATACTACTAAAATATTATTAACAAAGATATTTTAGAAGATCATATATGATATAATATTTATGTATTTGGTTCTTGTATACTTTAATAACAATGATTTAACTATTATAAATGAGGTTAACATACCCTCGACCAACGAAAAGTACAAGGTAAGGGTTAATTTTATAATCTCTTTATTTATCTGAGGTTGTTTATACATAAGTATCTACTAGGTCTTCTTTATCATCCACATCTGTGTTTCTTAAAAATGTATTTCAAAACATTTTTACTATTTCCTATAATATGGGTTAAATTCATTTATACCCATGTTTTAATTTTTATAAATATTTTAAAGGAATCTTTCTGTCGTTTTCCAAACAAGGCACTATATGACCTTTTCGTCGAATTAAGGTAAGAATGCTTTTTTAACTTATACAGTGGGTGCGACTATTTTCTACCATTATAACACCTTAGAATCTTCCATTACAAGATTATAAGAATATTTTAAAAATAAATGTTTTCTTTTATAATTATTTGACTTTTAAATGATTTGAAAATATAAAGAGATGTCTCTCTCAAATAGTTTTGATTTTATCTTTGTCAACATCCTTTGATGGATTTTACACCTATTTGAATTTGATTTGTTATGATAGAATATTCCATAATTTATTGAAGATTTTGTGATATGTTTGACTATAGATGTGTTATTTTTATACCATTTAGGGTTTATGTTTAAAGTATTAACATTTTCTATGATACTTTTAATACAAATGTTTATGTTATGTTTCAACCTTTTCATATGAGGAATGAATTGGACTAAGTAAGTGACTGATAGAGCCCGCTATAGCTCTTCGATGCATTAGTAGGTATCATGAGAAAAACTAGTGTCTTGGCATAAGGCCTAGAAAAAATCATATTTGTAGTCATGGCACAAGGACTTGACTATGTGGTTATGAAGTTTGACATTATGCATTCCATCATTATGAAAGTGGCTATTGATATTATATGTGATTATTAGACTAGTAGAATATCCATGTCAATAAGTAAATGAAATTATTTGATTTATATTTTCCATATAATGAAAAAGTTTATGTTTAAAAGTATTGTGTTTTAGTCTTATATATTTCATTAAATTTTTATTCTTATTTATAAAAGCTTCTACTATATTGTTATCCTTACTGAGAACATGAGCTCACCCCCTTCTATGTTTTATTTTTCCTAGGATGCGAAGAAGTATATTATGATTGGCCTACAGGGATATTCTAAGGGTGATGAATGTGTTCAAAAGAGACACATTGTTGTTGTTTTTAATTTCATAATGTAATGTAAAAATTATATTTCTATCTAATACTTCCAAGGCTTCTAAACTGATCGGTCTTTCAGGATTTGATCCCTTGTGATCATGCCAATGTTATGTAATAAAGTAATGACTCTGGGTAACTAGGATCGAGGAATTACAATTGCTATCATAGGAAGTTTATTAAAAACCTTGGAAGCTAGATTTAGAAAAAATCTGATTATAGAACATTACCCTAAGATAGACTTTGATGATTAGTATAGAATAACTTCCTAGAATTTTAGTAATGTAGAGATTTTGTGTATTTTCTAAGTAATACATACCTATATGGATATGAGCAGGTAGAGGAAGCTCTGGCACAGATGTAACTAGGAGTGAAAACTATGACAAGTAGTTTTGGTCTTGACCCAAGGTATCCTGTTAAATGTCAATGGGCTTTGTTTCACTCTTGGTTACGACACTCCCATGGGATATGCTTAGGATAATTCACATTTTCTCTACAAACCATTATGAATGATTTATGAGTAAATACTTCCTCAAATATTTTTTTATGATTATGGATTATATTCATAAACTGATCAATTTATGTTAGGTATTTTACTAGTTTGGAATTATGTATTGCTATTCAAAAACTAATATAGTGTATTCCATTGTTTAGAAATGGCGCATAGTGGAAGGAATGGAAACTCTATCAATGCACGTAATCCACGTAGGGATTTCCCTCCAACTCAAGATAATTTTAGTGGAGCTAGTGATGAAACCAGTCCTGAACAACTTATTACCATACTAGGACAACTCACCCTGGTTATGAATAATAACCTTACCCATATGGACCACACTGACCCACAACGCAGATGACCAATGTTAGACCTCTTCATGAGGAAACAACCACCAAAATTCAATGGGAATACAAATCCATTTGTAGTTGAGGAATGGATAAGTTCTTTAGAGAAAATATTTCATGGTTTGGGTGTAACACCCCTAGCTTCCATGGTACGCTTTCCATTGAATAATGCAACAAATTTCATTATACGCAACTTCGAGATTCTAATACACCGCGACCAATCAAACTAGCCGTTGTGAATAGTAATACCCACTTTTTGAAATTTTATAAATTTTATTTTTTAAAATGGACTTCATTTTTGAATTCGGAATATCGAAATTAGCATAGGGTGAATTTTTGGTATTTTTCTGAAAACTTTCAATATTTGATGAATAGTGAAAAACACTATGTTATTGTTTAAAACTGACTTTTTATTTAAATAATTAATTATTTTATTTAAATTTATTTTAGGTCAAAATAGATACATAATACCTATATATGTTAAATGTAATTCATTAGAGTCATTTTGTAATAATATTAGATATATAGAATTTTATTGAACTTTTCACCGTCTTTTACCCACCTCTTAGGAGAATTTAAAAATTCACATAAAACTTAATATTACCACTTCTGTGAATAGAATTTAAAAAATATGGGAGAAACGGTTGATATCAGTAAAAAATTTGGTTCAATAAGATGAAAATAATTTTTGGTGAATAGTAACATTTTACTTTTATTTATCACGGTTAAAAGTAAATAGGGTAATTAAGGGTAAAAATGATATCATAAATATATTAACACATGTAATAATTCTATTGGATAAGTGAAATTCAACCAAAAACAACCTTTGTAATAAAATACGATCCTTTAGATCCACTATGATTAGATTAGGACATTTATTATTATTTTATTTAAAGAATAGTTAAAAGAGTTAAACTCAAAATTTAATTAATAAACCATTTTTAATATAGGGTTCTACATAAGAAAAATTCGTCTATAAATATTCATTATAAATATAAAAAGATTTCCTACATAATTACATTTTATTTATAATTTTTATACATTAAATAATTATTAATGACACAATGATGATGCGGTAATTACCTTATTAATGAAAGATTAAAATAATTGATATTTTAAATATCCAAAAAAATTTAATTTGAGACATTTGATGAATTAAAATAATTTTATAGGTTAATATGACATGTTAGGATTAAACATATAAATTTAGTTCGAATTAATAAAGTTGTTAATACTTTAACAAAAATAATTTATTAAATAATGTCAAAATTGATGTAAAAGAGGATTTAAAACAAATATTATATTATTAATTGATATAGTATTCCTAAAATTCTAAGGTTCATCCAAATGACTTAGATAAGGTTATATATATTAATAATTAACCACTTGGGGTTCTCTTGACTTGTTATAGTAAGTTTATTAACCATATAATATAAAAATACAAAAAGACATGGTAAATGTCAAACTATTTAACTAAAAGATAAGTCTAAAATATAAGGTTAAAATGGTAAACTAAACCTATATAAAACCTATTGGTTAAGAGTATTTAGACCCATATCCAACTTAAATTATAAATAAATCAATTTTTATGCATTATAATCTGAAAATAATTTTATTATAAAATAATATTTCAATCTTTTCCTAAGGTGCCCCACACCCCTCTTATAAAAGGGCACTTCCCATTCTCTCTAATTCACAACTCCAATGCCATTTGAATTAGACAAACCCTGCCAAAATATCCTTCCAAATATCCTAACTTAATCCTAGAGGCCTTAGTTTGATCAGAAATCCAACTTAAGGAGCCCTTTGGATCAAATCAAAAGGAAGAACCCGAAGAAGAGGTAAATATCTCACCACCTCTTTCAAGTTATTTTCTTCTTCCACTTCCTCTTTCTTTGTTGTTTCCATTATAAAATAATAACTCCAGTATCTTCTATATAGTGTGATGTTATTATAAAAATGGTACAACCATATTCATTATTTTATCCATCCTATGAATAACATGTCACCATACGTGTGTACGTAGGACTTACTCTCTCCACTTCGTGGTGTAGTTGTTATTCAATACATTATAATTTGGAAGGGTATAATAACGATGTATAATTGATGTAAATAATTAATATAACATTATTAAGATTATATATATATTATATACCATCCAATTATATATGATTTTAATATCAAAATAATGATATTTTCGCTCGTACGTACATACATACGGATTACCATCTCCACGAATGCGATGAGATTCATTCCCCATCTTAATCATTAAAGAATAATTTTCATTTTATGATTAAAAATAATGACTATTAACATAATATAATTCTGTATATGAATAAAATACATCCTATCCATAACAAACATGGCTTACATAACCAAGCATATAAAGGAAAACGAATCAGTTAACACATGAAACGATGATACTACTAAAATATCATTAACAAAGCAATATTAAGATCATATATGATATCATATTAATGTATATGGTTATTATATAATTTAATAACAATTATTTCACCATTATACAAGAGTTTAACCAACCCTCGACCAAGGAAAAGTACAAGGTAAGGTTTAATTTCACAATCTCTTTATTATCCGAGGTTGTTTTTACATAAGTATCTACTGGGACATCTTTATCATCCACATCCATGTTTCTTATAAAATGTATTTCAATTTTTTTTACTATTTACTAGACTATGGTTTAAAGTCATTTATAACCTTGTTTGACTATTTATAAAATGTTTGAAAGGAATCTTTCTATCGTTTTTCAAACAAGGTACCTTATGACCTTTTTGACAAAATTAAGGTACGAATTTTTTTCATAACTTATACGACGGGTGTGGCTATTTTCCATCGTTAAAACATCGTCGAAGCTTCCCTTACAATCTTATAAGAATATTTTCAAAATAACTTTTTTCTTTTATAATTATATGAATTTTAAATTATTTCAAAATGGAAAGAGACATTTCTCTAAAAAAGGGTTTCATTTCATCTTTGTCAACATCCTTTGATGGATTTCAAGATTATTTGAAGTTGATTTATTAGGATAAAAAACTTCCATATTATATTGAAGGTTTTGTGATATGTTTGACTGTGGATGTGTTATTTTTATACAATTCATAGTTTATGGATAAGTATTGACATTTCATATGCTAGTTTTAATACGAATGTTTATGTTAGGTTTTAACCTTTTCATATGAGGAATGCATTGGACTTAGTAAGTAACGGGTGGAGCCCGCTATTGCTCCTAGATGCAGAAGTAGGTCTCATGAGACAAGCCAGTTTCTTGGCACAAGGCCTTGAAAAAAATTATATTTTTAGTCTTGGAACAAGGCCTTGACTATGTGGTTATGAAGTCTGGAATTATACATTCCATCATTATTAAAGTGGCTATTGATATTACATGTGATTATTAGACTAGTAGAATATCCATATGAATAAGTAAATGGTACTATTTGATTTTATCTTTTCCATATTATTGCTGAAGTTCATGTTTAAAAGGGTTTTGTTTTAGTCTTATACATTGCCTTAAATGTTTATGCTTATTTATGAAAGGTTTTGCTATATTTTTATCCTTACTGAGAATCTGATCTCACCCCTTTCTTTGTTTTATTTTTCCAAGGATGTGAAGAAGTATATTATGACTGAAATACAGGGATAGTCTAAGGGATATGAGTGTGGCATATAGAGACTATGTTGTTGCAGTTTTTCATTTTATAATATAATGTGAAACTTATGAATGTATCTAGTATTTCCAAGGCTACTAAACTAATAGGTCTTTCGAGACTTGATCTTTTGTGATCATGCCAATGTTATGTAATAATGAACCAACTCTGGGTAACTGGGGTCAGGGTGTTACAGTTGGTATCAGATGAAGTTTAGTACAAACCTTGGAAACTAGATTTAGATAAACTCTGATCAGAGCACATTATCCTAAGTAGACTTTGAGGATTAGTATAGAATAACTTCCTAGAATTTTGGTAATGTAGATATTTTGTGAGTTTTCCTAGAAATACATCCCTGTCTAGATACGAGTAGGTAGAGGCAGCTCTAGAACAGATGTACCTAGTGGTAAAACCCAAAAACACTGCTTTGATCTAGACTCGAACGGGAAGTGGTGCACGACAACGGGCCTTGCTGCACTCTTGGTTACGACACTCCCAGGGGATATGCTTAGGATAATTATAATTTTCTTTACATAACATTATGAAGGGTTTACAAGTATATACTTCCTCATTGAAAACATTTTTATGATAATGTATTATATCCATAAACTATTCAATTTATGTTAAGTGTTTTATAAGTTTGGAGTTATGTTTTGTGATTCCTAAACTAATCTAGTGTATTATATTGTTTAGAAATTGTACCTAGTGGAAGAAATGAAAACCGTATCAACACACGTAATCCATGTAAGGATTTACATCTTACTAAAGATAATTATAGTGGAGATGGTGAAGCAACTGGTGCTGATCAGCTTATCACCATACTGGGACAACTCACTCAGGTTATGAATAATAAACATACCCATATGGAGCACCCTGATCCACAACGTAGAGGATCAATGTTAGACCGGTTCATGAGGCAAAAAACACCAACATTAAATTGGAGTACAAATCCATTAGTATATGAGAAATGGATAAATTCCTTAGGGAAAATATTTCATGCTTTGGGGAGTAGCGAAAGGGAAAAAGTTTTCATGGCAGTTTATCACCTCACCGGAGATGCAGATCAATGGTGGTAATTGATTCAAAACACAAATGAAGATGATGAAGTATAAAATATGGAATGGATGGAGTTTAAAGATATTTTTTTAGAAAAATAATTTTCTCGTGACCATCGAGTGGATATGGAAAGGAAATTTCTGAGTTTGAGGAAAAAGGAGGATGAGAATGTCACAAAATATGAGGCTAACTTTACAAGGATAGAAAGGCATGCTGCAGATTATATAAATAACCCAATAAGTAAGATTGATCATTTCTTTGATGGGTTAAAACCATTTCTTCGTCAAGCATTAATCTCACAATCCTTCTCATCGTAAGAATATATTGTATCATGTGCTATTAATAAAGAAAAACAATTCTCCAAGTCTTATGAATTTAAAGCAAAGTAGAAGAAGAAGAGATCTGATGAACAATCTGGAAATGGAAATAAGGGGAAGAAGGGAAAAGTTGAATATCCATCCTGTAATAAATGTTGGAAGAAACACCCCGATACTTGCCTGAAGGGAATGAGAGTCTGTTACAAGTGTGGTGAAAAAGGCCACCAAGCTCGTGATTTCAAAGGGAATAAAGAGGCTATCAATATTGAATTCTACCATTGTAGAGAAAAAGGGCATTATGCAAATGAAAGTCCTAAGAGCCAAGGGAACTTACCTTAGAAAAGGCCAAGGGAGAAAGGCCAATATTATGCGATCACTACTGCTGAGGTTGAAGCTTCGAAAGACATGGTGGCAAGTAATTTAATGGTTTCCTCAAGTTTAGCCAATGCTATATTTGATTTTGGACCATCACACTATTTCATATCTTCCCAGTTTGCTATGAAAATTAGATATTTTCAATTTGTATTAACAAGGGAGTTGTCAGTCAAAACACCTAAGGGAAGTATCATCGCAACAATGTTTTGTGAATCAGTTCCCATTAGGGAATATAAATGTTCTTTATCTGCTGATATCATCATCATACCCATGATTTAATTTGATATAATCCTCGGTATGGATTGGATTTCATACCATGATGAGAAAATTTATTGTAAGAAGAAAGAGGTTACAATTTTCCATGATGATATAGAGTACCTTATATTTAGAGCAGAAACGTCACCACCTGATTCTTATCTAGATCCACCCCCAGTAGCTCTACTAAATTCAATTATTAGGGAGGATGAGAATGAAATAATTATGGGAGAGGAAAAGAATGTTTGAATAGAGGATGTGCCTATTGTGCAAGAATATGTTTATGTGTTTCTAGAGGATTTACCTGGACATCCTCTAGAGAGAGAAATTGAGTTTTCCATTGATTTAATTCCTAGTTCAAGGCCCATATCGAAGACCCCTTATAGAATGGCCACTATGGAACTAGTGGAACTAAAGAAACAAATAGAGGAATTGAGTAATAAGGGATTTATTCTCCCTATTGTTTCTCCATGGGGAGCCCATATCCTTTTTGTTAAGAAGAAAGACGGATCTATGAGGTTGTGCATTGACTACAGGTAGATCAATGCTATAATAATAAAGAACAAGTATCCCCTACCTCGAATTGATGATTTATTTGAAAAACTTCATGGAGATCAATAATTTTCAAAGATTGAACTTCTATCTGGATATCATCAATTTTTTGTGAAGAAGGAAGATATTTCAAAAACAGCATTTCGAACTAGGTATGGGATTTACAAGTTTATAGTAATGCCTTTTGGGATGACTAATGCACCCTCTATTTTAATGGATCTAATGAACAGAGTTTTCAAGGAATATCTTGATGACTTTGTAGTGGTATTTATTTATGATATCCCAGTATACTCCAAAATCTATGAAGATCATGAAAATAACATGCGCACCATTATGAAAACCCTCAGAAGAAATGAATTATACAAGAAGTTTAGCAAGTGTGAATTCTGGCTTCAAGATATTTATTTTCTTGGAAATATTGTCTCTAAGGATGGAATATCTATTGATCATTCAAATACCAAGGCAATACAAGAATGGCCAGCACCGACGGGTATAACCAAGGTACACCGTTTTATTGGTTTAGAAGGTTATTATCTTCGTTTTGTCCAGAAGTTTGCCCGATTAGCTAACACATTAACCAAGCTCACACGTAAAGGGGTTAAATTTGTTTGGACAAAAGAGTGTGAAGAATGTTTTGAAGAATTGAATAGAAAATTAGTCAATTATCTTATCTTGACTATACCATCCGGGAATGATGGGTTTGTTATTTATAGTGATGCTTCAAAGAAAGGACTTGGTTGTGTCCTTATGCAGAATGATAGAGTTATTACCTATGCATCACGACAAATAAAAATTCATGAGAAAAACTATTCTACTCATGATCTTGAGTTAGCGGCTGTAATCTTTTCTCTGAAAATATGGAGACTCTATCTCTATGGTGACAAATGTGAGATTTATACTGATCACAAGAGTTTAAAGTATATATTCTCACAAAAATAAATCAACATGAGGCAAAGACGATGGCTGTAACTACTCAAGGATTATGATTTCACAATACACTACCACCCAGGGAAGGAAAATAAGGTGGAAGATGCTTTTATTAGAAAGGATCATGGAGTTTTGAACAAGATGAGATTTAAAAGGGATCCTATTTTCATAGATCTAGTAAAAATGGATATGGGAATAATCATGGAAGGTGAAACATTAATACTTTTTCAAATGGTTGACAAACCGTCTTTACTGGAAAGGATAAAATGATCTCAGGATGATGATGAGGAGTTTCAAAAAAAAGATTAAAGATGTGAATGATGGAATATCTATAACCATCATTTATAAAGATGGAATTTTGAAATTTGGGAAGAGACTTTTTGTTCTCGATATAACTGATCTAAAAAGGGAATTGTTTTATGTTGCTCGTAGCTCCAATTTCTCTATACACCCTTTTAGTACCAAGATGTATAGATATTTGAAAGAACATTTTTGGTGGGACAACATGAAGAGGGAGATTTCTAATTTTGTGTCAAGATTTATGGTTTGTCAACAAGTGAAAGCTGGAAGGCAATAACCTTGAGGAGTCATGCAACCTCTTTCCATACCTAAGTGGAAATGAGATAATATTATGATGGTCTTTGTTATGGGGCTACCAAAGACTCCTAGAAGGAATGACACATTATGGGTCATTATTGATCGCCTTGCTAAGTCATCACATTTTCTTGCTATAAGATAAGATTTACCACTTGAACGTTTAACAAGACTATATATTAATGAAGTTTTAAGACTTCATGGAGTACCCTTATCGATTGTTTTTTATCGTGATCCCCATTTTACATAAAGATTTTAGAAAAGTATTCAAAAATCCATGGATACTGAACTTCGTTTGAGCACTGCCTACCACCCTCAAACTGATGGAAAATCAGAATGGACTATTTAAACCTTAGAAGACATGTTGATATCTTGCTCACTTGACTTTCAAGGTATGTGGGAATTAAAATTTACCTATGGTAGAATTTTCCTATAACAATAGCTTCCATTTAAGTATTCAGATGACACCATATGAAGCGTTATATGGAAAGAGATGTCACACACCGACTTGTTGGGATGATGTTGGTGAAAGAAAACTTGTAGGCCCAAAACTTGTTGAGGAAACAATGTAAAAGGTGAAGGTTATCCAAACCCACATCAAAGCATCCCAAAGTAGGAAAAAGAGCTATGCCGATAATCAAAGGAAGGATTTGGAATTTTAGGTAGGAGATCATGTTTTCTTGAAGGTATCACCGTGGAAGGGTGTTATACATTTCGGTAAAAAGGGTAAATTGAGTCCTAGGTACATCGGACCTTTAGAAATTCTAGAACGAATTGGAGTTGTGGCTTATCGTTTGGCAATGCCTCCAAGTCTCTCCAGAGTTCACGATGTATTCCACGTATCACTGTTGAGAAAACACATGCCTGACCCAACGCATGTACTCACCTATGAAAAAATTGAACTGAAACCTGATCTATCTTATTGTGAAGAGCCTGTCAAGATTTTTGATATAAGAGAACAAGTGCTGAGAAACCAGACGACTCATCTGGTTAAAGATCTATGGAGAAACCATAAGATGGAAGAGGCAACGTGGGAACCTGAGGAACTTATGATGAAGAACCATCCGAATCTTTTTGTGCGGTAGTATTATAGAAATTTCGAGGACGAAATTATTTGAAGAAGGGGAGAATTTAACACCCCAAGCTTCCATGGTACGTTTCCCTTTGAATAAGGTAGTAGCTTGCATTGTACGCAACGTCAAGATTCTAACTCACTGAGACCAATCAAACTAGCCGTTATGAATAGTAATACCCACTTTTTGAAATTTTATAAATTTTATTTTTCAAAATGGACTTCATTTTTGAATTCAGAATATCGAAATTATCTTAGAGTGTATTTTTGGAATTTTTCTGAAAACATTCAATTTTTGATGAATAGTGAAAAACACTGCGGTATTATTCAAAACTGAATTTTTATTTAAATAATTAATTATTTTATTTAAATTTATTTTAGGTCAAAATAGACACATAATACCAATATATGTTCAATGTAATTCATTGGAGTAATTTTTTAATAATATTAGATATATAATTTTTTTTGAACTTTTCACCGTCCTTTACCCACCTCCTAGGAGAATTTACAAATTTGCATAAAACTTAATTTTACAACTTCTGTGAATTGAATTTAGAAAATCCAAGAGACATGGTTGATATCAATAAGAAAAATTTGGTTCAATAAGATGAAAATAATTTTTGGTGAATAGTAACTTTTTACTTTTATTTACCACGGTTAAAAGTGAATAGAGTAATTCAGGGTAAAAATGATATCATAATTATCCTAACACATGTACTAATCCTTTTGGATAAGTGTAATTCTACAAAAAACAACATTAGGAATAAAATATTATCCTTTAGGTCCACTTGGATTAGATTAGGACATTTATTATTATTTTATTTAAAGAAGAGTTAAAAGAGTTAAAATCAATGTTTAATAACTAAACCATTTTTAATATTGGATTATACATAATATAAATTCAACTATAAATATTCATTAGAAATATAAAAATATTTACTACATAATGATATTTTATGTATAAATTTTAGACATTAAATAATTAAATTAATTAATGACACAACGATGATGCAGTAATTACCTTATTAATGAAAGATTAAAATAATTGATATTTTAAATATCCAAAAAAATGTAATTTGAGACTTTTGATGAATTGAACTATTTTTTTAGGTTAATATGACATGGTATTATTGAAAAAATGAATTTAGTTCGAAGTAATAATGTTTTTAAGACTTTAACAAAAATCATTTATTAAATAATGTCAAAATTAACATAAAAGAGTTTTTTAAAACAAATATTATATTATTAATTAATATAGTATTTTTAAAAATCTAAGGTTCAGAAAAAAGACTTAGATAAGGTTATATATATTAATAATTAACCACTTGAGATTCTCTTGGCTTGTTATAGTAAGTTTATTAACCATATAATATAAAAATACAAAGAGACATGGTAAATGTCAAAATATTTAACTAAAAGATAATTCTAAAAGATAAGGTTAAAATGGTAACCTAAACCTGTATAAAACCTATTTGTTGAGAGTATTTCGACCCATCACCACCTTATCTTCGAAATAAATCAATTTGGATGCAATAGAAACCGAAAATTATTTTATTATAAGATAATATTTCAATCTTTCCCTAAGGTGCCCCTCACCCCTCTTATAAAAGGAAACTTCCCCTTCTCTCAAATTCACAACTCCAAAGCCATTTGGATTGGCCAAAACCAGACCAAATATCCTCCCAACTATCATACCTTAATCCTAGAGGCCTTAGTTTGATAATATATCCAACCTATGGAGCCCTTTTGATCAAATCAAATGGAAGAACTCGAAGAAGAGGTAAATATCTCACCACCTCTTTCCTGTTATTTTCTTCCTCCACTTCCTCTTTCTTTGTTGTTTTCATTATAAAATAATAAATCCAGTATATTATATATAATTTGATGTTATTATAAAAATGGTACAAACATATTCATTATGTTATCCATCCTATTAATAACATGTCACCATACGTGCGTACGTACGACTTACCGTCTCCACGTCGTGGTGTAGTTGTTATTCAATACATTATAATTTGGATGGGTATAATAATGATGTATAATTGATGTAAATAATGAATATAACATGATTATGATTCTGTATATTTGATATACCATCCAATTATATAGGATTTTAATATCAAAATAATGATATTGTCATTCGTGCGTACGTGCGGATTACCGTCTCCACAAACGCGATGAGATTCATTCCCCATCGTAATAATTCAAGAATAATTTTCATTTTATGATTAAAAATAATGATTATAAACATAATATCATTCTGTATATGAATCAATTACATCCTATCTATAACAAACATGGCTTACCTAACCAAGCATATAAAGGAAAATGAATCAGTTAACACCCGAAACAATGATACTACTAAAATATCATTAACAAAGAAATATTATGATCATATATGATATCATATTAATGTATATGGTTATTATATAATTTAAGAACAATTATTTAACTATTATACAGGAGGTTAACCTTCCATCAACCAAGGAAAAGTACAAGGTAAGGGTTAATTTCACAATCTCTTTATTATCTGAGGTTGTTTTTATGTAAGTATCTACTCAGACATCTTTTTCATCCACATCCATGTTTCTTACAATATGTATTTCAATTTTTTTTAATATTAACTAGACTATGGGTTAAATTCATTTATACCATTGTTTGACTATTTATAAAATTGTTGAAAAGAATCTTTCCGTATTTTTCCAAACAAGGTACCTTATGTCCTTTTTGTCAAAATTAAGGTAAGAATGTTTTTCTTAACTTATATGGTGGGTACGGCTATTTTCCACCGTTATAACATCGTCAAAGATTCCCTTACAATATTATAAGAAAATTTTCAAAATAAATGTTTTCTTTTATAATTATATGACTTTTAAGTGATTTACAAATATAAAGAGACATTTCTCTAAAAAAAAGTTTTTCATTTCATCTATGTCAACATCCTTTGATGGATTTCAAGCTTATTTGAAGTTGATTTCTTAGGATACAAAACATCCATATTGTATTGAAGGTTTTTTGATATGTTTGACTGTGGATGTGTTATTTTTATACCATTCATAGTTTATGGATAAGTATTGACATTTCGTATGATAGTTTTAATATGAATGTTTATGTTATGTTTAAACCTTTTCATATGAGGAATGAATTGGATGTAGTAAGTGACGGGTGGAGCTTACTATAGCTCCTTGATGCATCGGTAGGTCTCATTAGTAAAATTACTGTCTTGGCATAAGAACTTTACAAAATCATATTTTTAGTCTTGGAACAAGGCCTTGACTATGTGATTATGAAGTCTGGCATTATGCATTCCATCATTATGAAAGTGGCTATTGATATTTCATGTGATTATTCGACTAGTAGAATATCCTAGTGAATAAGTAAATGAAACTATTTGATTTTATCTTTTCCATATTATTATTGAAGTTCATGTTTAAAATGCTTTTGTTTTAGTCTTATACATTACCTTAAATGTTTATGTTTATTTATTAATGTTTTTTCTATATTTTTATCCTTACTGAGCATTTGAGCTCACCCCTTTCTATGTTTTATTTTTTCTCAGGATGTGAAGAATTATATTATGACTAACCTGTAGGGATATTCTAAGAGATATGAGTGTGGCATACAGAGACTATGTTGTTGTAGTTTTTCATTTTATAATGTAATGTGAAACTTATGAATGTATCTAGTACTTCCAAGGCTACTAAAATAATCGGACTTTTGAGACTTGATATTTTGTGATCATGCCAATGTTATGTAATATTGAACAAAATTTGGGTAATTGGGGTCATGGTGTTACATTAGAGAGTAGCGAAAGGGAAAAAGTTTTCATGGCGGTTTATCGACTCACGGGAGATGCAGATCAATGGTGGTCATTAATTCAAAACAAAAAGCAGGATGAAGAAGTATCAATAATGGAATACAGGGATTTTAAAGAGCTTTTATTAGAAAAATACTTTCCTCATGACCATCGAACAGATATGGAAAGACAACTTCTGAGTCTAAGGAAAAAGGAGGATGAGAATGTTGGAAAGTATGAGGCTAACTTTACAAGGTTATCAAGGCATGCAACAGATTATATACATAACCTAAGGAGTAATATTGATCAATTCTTTGATGGGTTAAAATCATTTCTCCATAGAGCATTAGTATCAAAATCCTTCTCATCATATGAATATATTGTCTCTTGTGATATTAATATGGAAAAGGAATTCTCTAAGTCTTATGACTTTAAAGAAAAGAAATAGAAGAAGAGATCAGTTGAAAACTCTAGAAATGGAAATAAGGGGAAGAAGGGAAAAGCTGAATTTCCATCCTATAGTAAATGTGGGAAGAAACACCCCGGTACTTTCCTGAAGGGAATTATATTCTATTAAAAGTGTGGTGAAAATGGCCACCAATCTCATGATTTCAAGGGAAAGAAAGAGTCTATCAATGTTGAATGCTATAATTATAGAGAAATGGGGAATTATGAAAATGAATGTCCTAAGAGACAAGAAAACATTCCTCAGAAAAGGCTAAGGGAGCAAGGCTAAGCTTATGCGATCACTACTACTGAGGATGAAGCTCTGAATGACGCAGTGGTAAGTAATTTAATAGTTTCATCAAGTTTATCCAATGCTTTATTTTATTCTAGATCATTGCATTGTTTCATATCTTCCCAGATTTCAAAGAAAATTTGGTATTTCCAATTTTATTTAACAAGGGATTTTTCAGTAAAAACTTTTAAGGGAATTATCATTGCAACAAAGTTTTGTGAATTAGTTCCTATTAAGGCATATAAACATGATTTATCAGTTGATCTCATTTTCATACCCATGATTGAATGTGATATAATCCTTGGTATGGATTGGATTTTGGACCATGATGTGAAAATTTATTGTAATAAAAAGGAGGTTATAATTTTTGATGATGATAAAGAGTACCTTATATTTAGAGAAGAAATTTCACCATCTAATTCTAATATAGATCCACCCCCAGAATCTCTACTAAATTTAATTATTAGGGAGGAAGAGAGTGAAATAATTATGGTTGAGGAAAGGAATGTTCAAATAGAGGACGTGCCTATTGTGCAAGAATATGGTGATGTGTTTACAGAGGATTTACCTAGACATCCTTCAGAATGAGAAATTGAGTTTTCCATTGATTTAATTCTTGGTTCAAGGCCCATATCGAAGACCCATTATAGAATGACCACTGTGTAATTATTGGAACTAAAGAGAAAACTAGAGTAATTGAGTAATAAAGGATTTATTCCCCCCAGTGTTTCTCCATGGGGATCCCCTGTTCATTTTGTTAAGAAGAAAGATGGATCTATGAGGTTTTTCATTTACTACCAAGTGATTAATGCTATAATAATAAAGAACAAGTATCCCCTACCTCACATTGTTGATTTATTCAATCAACTTCATGGAGCTCAATATTTTTCAAATATTGACTTTGGATCTGGATATCATCAGTTTTTTGTGAAGAAGGAAGACATTCCAAAAACATCATTTTGAACCATGTATGGGTATTACGAGTTTACATCAATGCATTTTGGACCGACTAATTCACCCTATGTTTTTATGGATCTAATGAATAGAGTTTTCAAGGAATATCTTGATGAATTTTTAGTAGTATTTGTTGATGATATCTTGGTATACTCAAAAATCTAAGAAGGTCATGAAAATCACTCACACACTATTCTAAAAACCCTTAGAAGAAATAAATTATATGGAAAGTTTAGCAAGTATAAATTTTGGCTTTAGGAAATTTATTTTCTTGGACATATTGTCTTTAAATATGGAATCTATGTTGATCCTTCAAAGACCATGGAAATCCAAGAATGTATAGCACCTACAAGTATAACCGAGGTATGCAATTTTATTGGTTTAGCAGGATATTATCGACATTTCAACCAGAATTTTGCCCGATTGACTAACCCATTAACCAAGATCACACGTAAATGGGTTAATTTTTTTTGGGAAAAAGATTGTGAAGAATTTTTTGAATAACTGAAGAGAATATTAGTCAATGATCCTATCTTGACTCTACCATCAGGGAATGATGGGTTTGTTATTTATAGTGATGGTTCAAAGAAAGGACTTGGTTGTGTCCTTATAAATAATGATAGAGTTATTTCATATGAATCATGATAACAAAAAATTTATTAAAAGAACTATACCAATCATGATCTTGAGTTAGCAGCTGTAATATTTACTTTGAAGACATGAAGACACTATCTATATGGTAAAAAATGTGAGATATATACCGATCATAAGAGTTTGATATATATTTTCTCACAGAAAGAACTCAACATGATATAAAGAAGATGGCTTAAACTACTCAAGTATTATGATTGCACTATACACTACCACCCAGGTAAGGAAAATAAGGTGGCAGATGCTTTGAGAAAAAAGGATCATGGAGTTTTTAACAAGATGAGATTTGAAAGGGATCCTATGTTTATGGATATAGTAAATATGGATATGGGAATAATCAGGGATGGTGAAACATCAATAATTTTTCAAGTGGTTTCCAAACCATCTTTACTAGAAAGGATAAAAAGTTCTCAGACTGGTGATGAGGAGTTTCAAAAGAAAATTAAAGCTGTGAATGATGGGAGATTGATTGACTTCGTATATGAAGATGGAATTTGGAAATTTTGGAAGATACTTTGTGTTCCTGACATACTTGATCTAAAAAAGAAATTAGTGGATGATGCTCATAGATCCAATTTCTCAATACAACCTGGTAGCACTAAGATGTATAGATATTTGAAGGAACATTTTTGGTGGGACAACATGAGGAGGGAGATTGCTGATTATGTGTCAAGATGTATGGTTTGTCAATAGGTGAAGGCTGGAAGACAACATCCTAGGGGAGTTATGCAACCTCTTCCCATACTTGAGTGGAAATGGGATGATATTACGATGGACTTTGTCATGGGGATACCAAAGACTCCTAAAAGGAATGACATAATATGGGTCATTGTTGATCGTCTTACCAAGTCAGCACAATTTCTTTCTATAAGAGAAGATTTACCACTTGAATGTTTAGAAAGACTATATATTAATGAAATTTTAAGACTTCATGGAGTACCCTTATAGATTGTTTCTGATCATAATCCCCATTTTATATTAAGATTTTAGAAAAGTCTTCAGAAGGCCCTAGATACTGAACTTCATTTGAGCACTACCTACCACCCTCAAACTGATGGACAATCAGAACAGACTATTCAAACCTTAGAAGACATGTTGAGATCTTTCTCAATTTACTTTCAAGGTATGTGGGATCAATATTAACCTGTGGTATAATTTTACTATAACAATAGCTTCCATTAAAGTATTCAGATGACACCATATGAAGCATTATATGGAAAGAGATGTCATAAACCAACTTGTTGGGATGATGTTGGTGAAAGAAAACTCATAGGCCCAAAACTTTTTAAGGAAACAATAAAAAAAGGAATATTATCCAAACCCACATCAAAGAAACTCAAAGTAGGAAAAAGAGATATTCCAATAACCGAATGAAGGATTTGGAATTTCAAGTTGGAGATCATTTTTTCATGAAGGTATCTCCCTGGAAGGGTGTTATATGATTTAGTAAGAAGGTTAAATTAAGTCCCATGTATATTAGACCTTTTGAAATTCTAGAATTAATTGGAGTTGTAGCTTACTGTTTGGAAATTCCTCCAAGTCTCTCCAAAGTTCATGATGTGTTCTATGTATCACTATTGAGAAAATACATGCTAGACCCAATGCATGTACTCACCTATGAAGAAATTGAACTGGAAATCGATTTGCCTTATTGTGAAGAGCCTATCAAGATTATTTATACTAGAGAAAAAGTGTTGAGAAACCGGACGACTCATCTGGTAAAAGTTCTATGGAGAAACCATAAGATAGAAGAAGCAACGAGGGAAACCGAGGAAATTTTGATGAATAACCACCTGAATCTTTTTATGTAGTAGTATTCTAGAAATTTCGAGGATGAAATTATTTGATGGAGGGAAGAATGTAACACCCCAAGCTTCCATGGTAAGTTTCTATTTTAATAATGCAATATCTTTTACTATACACAACTTCGAGTTATAGCACACTACAACCAATCAAAATAGCCATTATGAATACTAATACCCACTTTCTGAAATTTTATAAATTTTATTTTTCAAAATGGACTTCATTTTTAGATTTGGAATATCAAAATTATCTTAGGGTGAATTTTTTGTATTTTTCAGAAAACTTTCAATTTTTGATGAATAGTGAAAAATGTTGCGTTATTGTTTAAAACCTACTTTTTATTTAAATAATTATTTATTTTATGTCAAAATAGACACATAATACCTATATAAGTTTAATGTAATTCATTGGAGTCATTTTATAATAAAATAAGATGTATAAAATTTTATTGAACATAAAATGTAATTTTACCACTTATGTGAATTGAATTTCAAAAATATGAGAGATTTGGTTGACATCAGTAAGTAAAATGTGGTTCAATAGGATGAAAATAATTTTTTCTGAATAGTAAATTTTGAATTTTATTTACCACGGTTAAAAGTAAATAGCTTAATTAAAGGTAAATATTATATTATAATTACCCTAACACCGGTCCTAATTATATTGGACAAGTTTTTTTCATCCAAAAGCAAACTTAGGAATAAATCCTCTTTGATCCATTTGGATTAGATTAGGATATTTATTATTATTTTATTTAAAGAATAGTTAAAAGTGTTAAATTCAAATTTTCATAAATAAAACATTTTTAATATAGGGTTATACATAAGATAGATTCTACTATAAATATTCATTAGAAATATAAAAAGATTTCATACATAATTGTATTTTATTAATATTTTTTAGACATTAAATAATTAAATTTATTTATGAAACAATGATAATGTAGTAATTACCTTACTAATGAAAGATTAAAATAATTGATATTATAAATATCCAAATAAATGTAAATTGAGACTTTTGACACATTAAACTAATTTTATTGGTTAATATGACATTTTAGGATTGATTTAATATATTTGGTTCGAAGTAATCAAGTTTTTTTTTTAATTTCATAATAACCAAATACTAAATAGCGTGAAAATTGACATAAATGAGTTTAAAAAAAATACTATATTATTAAATGATATAATATTCATAAAAATGTAAAGTTTATAAAAAAGACTCATATAATGATATATATTTCATTAATTAAACACTTGGTATTCACTTGTCTTTTTATAGTAAGTTTATTAACCATTTATTATAATAATACAAGAATACATGGTGAAAGTTAAACTACTTAACTAAGAGTTAAATATAAAATATAAGGTTAATATGGTGACTTAAAACTATCTAAAACCTATTGGTTGATAGGTTTTCGACCCATAACCACCTTATCCTAGAAATAAATATTTTTGGAGCCTTTATAAACCGAATATGATTGTATAATAAATTAATATTTCATGATTTTCCTAAAGTGACCCTCATCTCTCTTATAAAAGGGTACTCCCCCTTCTCTCAAAATCACACCTCCAAAGTCATTTGTCTCGGCCAGACCTTGCTCAAATATATTCCAAACTACCCTCAATTCAACCTAGAGTCTTTAATTTTATCATAATGACAACCTAAGGAGCACATTTGATCAAAACAAAAGGAAGCACCCGAAGAAGAGGTAATAATTTCATCACCTCTTTCAATGTTATTTTCTTCTTCTACTTCCTCTTTCATTGTTTTTTCCATACCAAAATCATAACTCTAGTACCTTCTAGATACTGTGATGTTATTATAAATATTTTACAACCATATTTATTATTCTCTCCATCCTATGAATGAAAAAGTCACCATACGTGCGTACGTACGGCTTACCATCTCCTTGTCGTGGTGTAGTTTGTTATTCAACACTTCATTATTTGGATGGGTACAATAATGAGTATAATTGATGTAAATAATTAATTTAACAATGTATTTATTCTTTATATATGATATACCATCCAATTATATACTATTTCACCATCAATAGATTAGTATTGTCACTCGTGCGTACGTACGGATTACCATCTCCACGAACGTGATGACATTTATTCCCCATCATAACCATTCCAGAATAATTTTCATTTTATGATTAAAACTAATTTTTAATAACTTAATATCATTTTGTATATAAATTAAATACATTCTATCTATATCAAACATGACTTACATAAAAAAATTTCTAAAGGAAAATGAATCAGTTAACACCCAAAACAATGATACTACTAAAATATTATTAACAAAGAAATATTAGAAGATCATATATTATATCATATTTATGTATGTGGTTCTTGTATAATTTAATAAAAATAATTTAACTATTATAAAGGAGGTTAACGGACCCTCAGCCAAGGGAAATTACAAGGTAAGAGTTAATTTTACAATCTCTTTATTTATCCGAGGTTGTTTATACATAAGAATCTACTGAGAATTCTTTATCATCCACATCCATGTTTCTTAAAAATGTATTTCAAAACATTTTTACTATTTCTTATAAAATGGTTTAAAGTCATTTATACCCTTTTTTTAATTTTTATAAAATGTTTTTAAATGAATTTTTCTGTCGTTTTCCAAACAAGGTACTTTATGACCTTTTTGACGAATTAAGGTAAGAATGTTTTTTTAACTTATATAGCAGGTGTAGATATTTTCCACTGTTATAACACCTCAGAATAATCCCTTAAAATATTATACAAATATTTTTAAAATAAATGTTTTCTTTTATAATTATGTGACATTTAAATGATTTCAAAATAGAAAGATATATTTCTCTCAAAATAGTTTTGATTTCATCTTTGTCAACATACTTTGATGGATTTTACTCTTGTTTGAAGTTGATTTATTATGATAGAATCTTCCATATTGTATTGAAGGTATTGTGATATGTTTGAATATGGGTGTGTTATTTTTATACCATTCATGGTTTATGTTTAAAGTATTAACATTTCATTTTCTAGTTTTAATACGAATGTTTATGTTATGTTTCAACCTTTTCATATGAGGAATGCATTGGACTTAGTAAGTGACAGGTGTAGCCCTCTATAGATCCTCGATGCATCAGTAGGTATCATGAGAAAAACTAGTGTCTTGGAAAAATGCCTTGACAAAATCTTATTGTATTCTTTACACAAGGCCTTGATTATGTGGTTATGATGTCTAAAATTATGCATTCCATCATTATGAAATTGGTGATTGATTTTACATATGATTATTTGACTAGTAGAATATCCATGTGAATAATTAAATGGAATTATTTTATTTGTCTTTTCCATATTATGCTGAATTTTATGTTTAAAAGGATTGTGTTTTAGTCTTATATATTGCCTTAAATGTTTATAATTATTTATGAAAGTTTCCTCTATATTGTTATCCTTACTAATCACTTGAGCTCACCCCCTACTATGTTTTATTTTTCCCAGGGTGCGAAGAAGTATATAATGATTGACCCGCAGGGATAGTCTAAATGAGATGAATGTGTTTAAAGGAGACCCAATGTTGTTGTTTTTCATTTCATAATGTAATGTAAAACTTATGTTTGTATCTAGTACTTACAAGGATACTAAAATGATCTGCCTTTCAGGATTTTATCCCTTGTGATCATGCCAATTTTATGTAATAAGGTACTTACACTGGGTAACTAGGGTCGGTGCATTAAAAGTTCCACTTGGATGATATTGGGAAAGAGTTTATGAGCTGCTTTGAAGGGAATAAAACTATATGAGGCAAGTGGATTTGAAATTTATAAGTTGTTTATTTAGTTAGTGATTTTATTTTCATGTGTCATCATTATTATATCTATCAACATGCTTCATGAATTGTGTGACTCCATAAAATATTGTGATGGACTCATATTGACCTAATAGTCAACATGGACTAGAAATATAACTAAATAGTTCGATGTTGGAGCCTTGGTATAATGAGTGTTAGTGGATCTATTTATAGATTTTATGGTGGTGTGTGTTGTATTCTAAAGGAAAAGAGGTTTTTTCTTTTTAAAAATGTCTTTAAAAAAGGGGTTTATTAGAACAGTTATTTTAAAGGGAAAAATGGAGATCTTAAGAATGGTTTTCAAATAGTATTTTAAATGAGCATGGGTTATTTAAGAACGGTTTTTGTTATTTTGAGTTAAGGGCCTCACATAACTTAGATGACATGTTATACCTTATAAATGGTTTTAAAAATGGGATTTCGACCAGATTTTAAAAGAGGAACCCTAAATGGGGTGAATTGGGTTGCTTTTGTTCCATTTTACTCATGAGGGAATGCCATATTTTCTAAAACATGTGTGATTTTTTATATTCCTCTTGATAAGATTACATTATTTGATTTTTTTTTCATGATGATGCATGTTGTTCATGATATATAAAGAGGTTTTATTTATTATAAAAGTGGTTCATTGTTCCAAAGGGATGTGGAATACCCCTTAGATGGTAGAGATAGGTCAGAGGGACCATACTGGACATCGTGGGACATTACGATCAAAATGACAGGATGAGACTAAGAGACTGAAATGTGACCAAGTAGCCTTGGTATGGTTTCTGTGTTATGATGTGACCTAGGGGACCCCACTTGGTTCCCTAGTACTAATTTGACCCTAGAAAGGGTGTGTGTGAGAATGAATAATGATGATTGTGGGTTTCAACTTAGAACCCGAATCAATAATGTGATCCTGATAAGGTTTTTGTAGAGATAATGGGTCATGAGTTTGAGAAGATGACTTAGATTACATGTTATAGGACTGGGTAGTGGGGCAACCTATTTTTTTATTTTATTTATATGATAATTATGATGGGATAGTTTTCCCACCAAGATATATATAATACATTGGATGGCTTAGACTATCCGTTTGTATCTAACCTTTATGCTTGACATTAGGTTGGAATGAATTGGACACACTCCTTGTATTTAGTTATGCTATCTAGTTAGAATACCTAGGAAATACTCCTTGTATTAAGATGTGCTTTTTTGGAATGCCTTAGGTAATCTCCTTGGATTTAGATGTAATGTTATTTGGATTACCTAGGACATGCTCCAATTAGTCGACCATTATGCATGATATCATTAGATGTTGAGGAAATTATCCTATGATTCATCTATTGATCTTGATTCTACTGAATTTCCTAGTAATTTATTCTAGTAATCATCCATAGGACTGATATTTATTTTTTATGGTCTTATGGTGTGCTTAGATACACTTTGGCATTGAATAAAAAATGTATGGGATAGGGTATTAGTATTAGGGTAGGACTTTGTCCTCTTGGATGGTATAACTTATTAAAAAAACTATAACACTAGATGAAGTATGTATGTTTTTTGTTTAATGTGGTTTGGTTGACACTTGATAACCCACCAAATATGTCAGTTGTTCATAGACAGTTATGTTTTCAGGTGTGTTTCTTTCATGGGAATTATGAAACTGTTTATATATTTATTTCATGCATATCATTTTAATCACAATAATACTCAGTATTATTGAGGTATTGGGGATTCATTTTGGGTTGCTGGACTCACCAGATATCCATGTACATGGAATGAATTTTGATATATATGGGTAGATCATACTATTTTCTCATAGCACATAGGCATGAATTGGATTTGTACACATGGTATTAGAATGGTATATTTTCGATGCTAAGGATTCAATATGATTATTATGTGATTTGGGCCAAAGGATAGTTCTTTTTATTTTAGTATTTTCCATCATGTACTAGCCAATGTTTCATTTTTTATTTATATAATGAGTCCATGTCTATCTACTTATCCTATGTTATGTTTTTATATATCATGTAGATTGATTTACTGCATTCTATTCTAGACTATAGGGGCCCTTTCATCTTTCTATTTTATGTGTACATGTTTTTGGCATGCCCATTATATGGATGGGCCATGTTGAATTTTCGATTTAATTGGGCACGAATCATCGAGATTTATATCATAGTGAATAATATCCTCTTGAATATTTTAGGATCTCACCAAAAGTCAACAAACTCTAGTATATGGGGATATGTTCTTGAGTTTAAGTAGTATCCCTATACAGGTTCCATTAGGGAAGTTCGGGTTGAGGCATTACAACTATGGTTCTTCTTCCAACTTTAGTTCCAAGATTACTTTATTTATTTTTAATACACTATAAAAAAGTGTCTATAACATGGTTTGACTCATTTACTCTTCAAAAATCTTGAAAATCCAAAAATTCTCTTCAAACTTATGATCTGACCACATATTATTGAAAATAAATGGATAAGGACTTATTTGATTCATAGATAGTATAGAAATGATGGCAGATGATGTGAATATTTAATACTTATTAAATTGTCCCACACTTGAATATTTTCTTGTCACTAATGAAATATCAACATTATGTTAATAACATTTTACACACTAACAAGGGAAAATTCACTTGATCATACTAAAAAATATATTTCCATGACCGAGAATACCAGAAGTACATAACCCCTTTCAAATATAGAGTTAAATCAAGCTTCCCATACAATTTCAATTCAAGAAACCACATATCTTACATTAAAATTATTAAATTATTCATCAATTATCATACCATGCATCACACTCATCAATCAAGGTATAATTTTTATAGATTTATGATCATATCTTAAGTAAATTATATTACCCATAGGCTTTCAAAGAATCTCAAATCTACACCATATAAATAAAAATATCACAATCAATCATGAGGGATTTATATTATGGTTCAAATGACTCTAGGTTATTAGGTTGGAAGGTAAGAATATGAAAAAACTAAAAGGATCAAAGTGGAGGGTCAACAATCAAATTGCATAATAATCTATAGAAAATCTCAATGATAAAACTTCTCTAAAGAATTAAATAACCCACTCCACAAACACAAAGTTAAAGACTCTTAAATAAAAATAAGTAATTATAATTAAATGTAATCCTTATTTTTTAGAAGTTACACTTGTGTTAGATCTCACTCCCATTACCCAACCTGTATTTGATCTCCTCATGACATTAATTACAACAGTTCCAACAAGATGATATGTTGATCTAAGAATAGTTTTTCTAACCAAAACATAAAAAATTTGTTCCTTTTTCCATTTTTTATTTGTTTTTTTAGGGAAAACAAATAAATATAAGAAGAATAATTAATCTTCACTAATACCCATAAAAAACCTCACAAATGTTTTTATTCACAAAAAACTCTTCTACCATGGTCAACCTATGAACCACACTTAAATCATCAAATATAATGAAAAATACCAAGATTAAGGTAGGAATGTTAGATTTTTATTTTACTATTAATCTTCTATATTAAGTTTATTCACGGATTCTATAGGCTCAATAACATAATCAATGTCATGGTGGGTCTCAAGGATAATGGAATAACTCAATAAAAACACCTCAATCATTTTAAATGTGAATTCAAATTATTATATCTTTAATGAGGTGCAATGAAAGTTCTATTAGGCTAACATGACAAATTATATCTCAAGAAAGGTTTAAATAAAATAATATAGAAAATAAGGTCTATAACCCTCTTGGGAATGTGAGACATAAAATTGGGATAATCACCCATGGAATAAGCACTAAAAATTGGTCAACTAAATGATAGATTCAAACAAGTATGACTAGGAATAGAAATCAAATCACCCCTTATTTTTAAAAATATCTTCCCAAAAAATAATATCATGAAATTATAACCATTTCCTACTTATATCTTTATTATATATGACTATTATTAAAAATATGGCCCCATATACCAAAATTGTTCTTCATTATAATGATGTATCCTAGGAAAATCAAGGAAAAAAATCTAAATGGGTTCACTATCCCCCCCAAAATTTAATTACACATTATCCTTAATGTGTAACACAATTTATATAAATTAAAGTGAGAAAAAAATGTGTAAGGGAGAATTCCACTAAATGATGTTAAAAAAATAAGAAACTTCCCGGAATAATGGAGTGGCAATGGCCTGAAATTGGAATTCTATTTGTGTAATGCCGAGGTATAAAAAAGTTATCATTGGATGAATAAAAATACTTAATATGCACTAAAAACATGGTAAACTCTCAATATTTATTGAATTATTAACACACATATAGAGTGGTGAAATGAAGAATGTGCATAAGGATTAACCATTAAATTATAAGAGGGAAAATTTATAGGTCTAATAGCACAGTGAAACCATAATACATGTAAAATAAGAAAAATGATATCCATAATAAACCAAATAAACCCAAAAGTGAAAAAATATTAAGAATCTCAAATATGTTCTTAATATTCCCCAACATGCTACTCCTGAATCTTGTTGGAAGGCAATGTAATTGTAGTAGGTAGCTCCGGTGGGGTGGGTTCTAGCACCAAGGATTAGTCCTAGACATGATCACTAACATCCATGGTTATGGTAGTCTTAATACTATGATATAAATGTTTTACAGTATATTTGATATAAGGGGAGGTTGGAGAATAAATAATGGGGTAAAAAAATAGAACCTATGGGGTGCCTCAAGAATTATCCCTTTTCCTTTATGTTGGGAATCCAAATCTAACTCACAATGGGAAGATAAAGCAGTGGGATATTTTGGTGATTTTCAAGGGGGATCCCAATGAAGATTCCTTTGATAATTGTGTGGAAATAAAGCTGTAGAGGACTCCATGGTGCAGAATATACTACCAGATAAGAATAGTGGGACTGAATATGGAGGATAGGTCCTGAGTGGATAAAGTATAGGGATGGATAAAACATTTAGTCAAAGGTGGAAATGGGGACTTAAAAAAATAAAGTCCCATAATCTCAAAAATGTGGTTATTTTTAGTGAATAAAAACCAAATAATCAAAAAAAATTATTCTAATCCTCATGAAGAATGGTTAAGTATAATTACTAGACCAAATCTAAAAGGGATCATGAAGTAGGATCCATTATTCGGGAGGTATCCTGATACATACTATCCCCACCCTCAGTGGTAGAAAAATAAATGGTATATGAAGTGACCCAAATATACTAATTCCTGTATTTTCATTGTAGGACCATTTTGATTTACAATAAAAAATCAATCAATTCACTATTTACCAAAGAAGTTAGGGATTGTGAAACATTAAAAAAATCAAAATTCAGGACAAATGTGACATAAAGTTTAAGCCCATCGATGTTCCCTTTTGTGTTTTCATTTAACCCCCAAATTATGGTGAACTGTTGATCCATATTTAGATTCTTCATCCCATAAATGAAGTATAAAATCATAATGTTGATTTTTCTAACTGAACCCTAGGAGTCACCCTTTTCTAACCACGCATTGGTTATTTACCAATAAATGATTTGATGGAGTGCCAAATTTGATTGGGTACATTTTATTTTAGCTGAATCATAGTAGGAATTCAGATCAATAACCAATAATTTCCACATATCTTGCACATGAGCTCTGGCTAGACTCCAACTCCAGAGAAACACAAGTTGGTGTGGCTAAAAAATAATCATAATAAATCCCAAGATCAATCCCAAATTAAACCTATGTTTTATTAAAATCCATGCATCCCAAATGGAAGTGTATAAAATCCAGTCCCAATTATAATGTTATAATAAATTAAAAAACATTCACTACAAGAAACCTTCTGAACCACAAAAATGTTTTCCAGTTGCATAACCTCCAATGCCTCCATAGAATATCCCTCCACCCCAATTTATTTCATCACCCCAAAATCAATTTTTTATTGGTATAAATTATTTTTTTACATTTTCTCCATCTTAACATAATGTGAATCATAACTAAATTTGAGGAAAAAATGTTAGTGGGAATGGGTAATAGGAGTACATAGAGAGAGTTTAGGAGTAAGGGAGTTTGGTTATGTTTATTTTATAGACTGAGGTCTAGATATTGATGGGATATGTGTTTTATTAGGGGTTGGGTTAGGGTAAGGTACTTCCACTGGTAGGATGTGGTGTGATTGGATGGTTGAAATTTCCTCTTGAGGTATGGTTTGGTTTTGTCTTGTGGTTTTGGTTTGGATTTTGATTTAGAAGGTTGGGTGGTTTTAGATTGGGTATGAGGGGTGGTGAAAGGGATAAAGGAAGTAGAGGTTGAGGTTGTAGGATTAGAAGGGGATTATGGGGTGGAAGAAAAATGTGGGGAGCATGATTTTTTGTAATACACAATAGTGAAATGTTTAAAATTTAGTGAGACAGGTAAATAATGAATGTTTATGTATGGGTTTAAGGATAATTGTTGAAAAATTATACAACAAATATAAAATAGTAGGTGAAATGGTTCATGGGATGGAGTAAGGTTAGTGTTGAGAGTAGGGGCACCATTCATTTACTGGAACTAGAAATTTTAGTCCACTAGAACATTACATGCTATAGGGTCTATGTAGAAGAATATGATCATTCATAACTTTCTCCCTCAAATAAATGTTTTGTAAGTTAGAAGAACTCTCACTGTACCCACTATAAAATGATTACCTCATACACAACTTAGGTAAAACTCACAAACTTTAAAGGAAATATAAATAAAAACAACATTAGTATATAAAACATATAATGGACATAAAAGATTAACATGATTCAGAAAATGAGTCCTATATACATGGGATAAAAACTCCTGCTTTATTTATGTTCACCATAGGATACAATAGATTATAAAAAATTACTAAGTAAAAGTAATATTCACAAGATCTCATCTCTCCAAATTAAATTTTCTTCTTGATCATCAAACATTAATATCTTCACCAATCACACCTAGCATTGAAGGTCCCATCCACTTATATAGTATGTTCTAATGTTTAACACATTAAACCTATTGACATGAAATCTTGGTCAACATTACAAAACCATCATATTTACTATACCAAACTAGTAACCCCATACATATCTATGAAATTATATAACTTCATTATCTCATCATAATCATATTGAAAGATTCAAACATCTAATGGTTCCGCTTGCCTCCTAGAGAGCTCCTACTACCGTTTTCTACACACCAAGCCATCCAAATTCTACTAACCAATTTCCAAAGGATAAAATTTTACTAAATGATCTTATGGTGACCTAAAACTATAATTCACATACCAAAAATCTCCCACTTGAATAATTGATTCGAGGAAGCTTTAGAAAATCTCATATACTTTAGAAAAATGATAAAACTTCCTCTTATTTATCTATAATAGACAATGTTCTCTATTCCTATTCCATTCATCTGTGTCCCACTGAGGCATCATGATACCTCATACTTTCTTGAACTATTAAATCAGTGGATATTTCTATCAAAATTTGGATATCATATATCTTCCAAATATAAAATAGTTTCTCCTCTAACATATTTTTAATGAAGTGTAACTTTAGGTCAATGTGTTTTATACATTCATAGAAAATTATATTATGATCCAATTGGAATACACTTTTAATTTCATAGAAAATAACTCATCCTTCCAAAATTATCCAAAGTTCCCTTAGAAAACACATTTTCAAAATATTTTCTTTCAAGTTTACATTATAGATATATAATCTACTTCTATTTTAATTATAGTAATAGGTATTTGAAATTGTGATATCCAGCTGACTACTCTTCCTTTATAGGTAAAAAAAATCCTATTATGCTCTTCTGGGTGTTTCAATCACTAATGAAGTCTACATAAAAAAATATAAAAAACGGTTATCCATACCATAAAAAAGTTCTATCTTCTATTTATTTCAAACACCTATGGATCCATTTGATAAACTCTTAGTGAAACTTTCTCAAATTTTATATGAATCAATTTATAAATACCTCTGAAAATTCAATATAGGGTCATGTATAAATCATCACATCATAAAACTTCCAACCACTAATTCATAAATAAACTTTACTATGTATATGAACTCATGTTCCATTTTGGGTGATTGAGACTTGAACAATTTGAAGTTTCTATCCAAAGAATTCACGACTGAATTAATTCTAGATATTCCAATTCTTTCAATGAGCTTTTGGATATATTACTTTTTGGATAATACAAAAGTTCTAGCTCTAATATTACTCTCAATATTCATCCCCAAAATATTTTGGTCCCATATGAAATATTTCGTTTTGAGTATTTTAAAAAAATTAAAGATTCATCTTTCAGATTCTCTCAGAACCTATTTGAACTATAAATATATCATAAACATATGGAACAAATATAATGAATTTCTAATCTTCCCATTGATTTTGGTAAGAACAATGATTTTTTTCACCTATCTAATCCTTCTTCCAATATAAATACATTGAACTTACAATTAAATTTTAACAATTAATAATTAGCCTATAAAGATTTTTCTTTAATTTATAAACCATTTCCAAATTTCCTTATTCCATGAAACCTACTGGTCGATTCATGTAAATTACTCCCTCTAACTCACCATGAAAGAGGGATATCTTTACATATATTTTCTCTAAATATAAATTTTCCATTTCTAATAAACTTAACACTAATCAATTTTTATATGTTTAACTACTAGTGATAATATTTATAAGAAATAAACACCTTTATTTTGTTGAAATCCCCTAAAAAAATCAATTCCTTATATATTTTCTTACCACCATCCTCTTATTTCAATTAATAAAACTTATTTTACACTTCCTTATTTCATTATCATAGGTTAGTAAGCTCCCAATTTATGTTAAACATTCATGGATATATATCTTAATCCATCCCCAACTTCCACTATTTGGAATCATTAAGTGTGTTTTCCTATTTTGGGATCTTTGGTTCTTCTATATTCATTTGAAGAAAAGAGTTCATGTTTTACCAAAACCTCTAAATTATTATTCCTACTTTAGTTGATCTATTTAACTGAGTTAGTTGTTCTATACTGCTTGACTCTAATCTAAATTCCACAAATCAATATTTTGATACTGCCAATTGAGATTTATCTCTCCTTGAAATTTCTAAAAAAATACTATATTAGTATCATCTTTGGACTTTCAGTACTATCTTCAGAGTTCCTAGAAACTTTCTCCCTTCTAGTGTTCTTACTAAGACCAACTTGGACTAAAATAATTGATTTTCCCATCAAATTATTTATATTCCATGTTTGAGTCCTTCCATAGAAACCCTTCATTGAATTGAAAATATTATCTCCTGATAACTTTCCTCTTGTCATCATACCATATTTTAGAAACCAAAGTTCTCATCATCACACCCAATGAAAAAAATGTGATTTGGACTTATCCTTGTGGTTATCTCGATCATTTAAATAAATGGGAATATTCAACAAATTTCTAAATGATTTAATGTGGCTATCTTATATCCATTTACTAGACTATATCTCTTTTATAATTACATATCCAACCACCATTTCTGAAATTATATTTATAAGATATAATTTGTGTTGAATACCTTTGACCACATTCCCTTGTAAATTCTCAAGTTAAAACTTATCTTCAGGAATCTTCTATAAAATTAAAAATAATTCTTTTAGCCACTCCATTTTGTTTTGGATATCTAGTAACTATCCTCTCATTTATTATTCCCTTTTTCTTATAGAAGATCCAAAAGTTGAATCTAGTGTAATCAGCACTATTGTTGGAACATATTATTTTCATCTTATAAATAATTTCCCTTTGCACAATATATATCCATTAATTGAATGCATGAAACAAATTATATTTTTTATTTAAAAATTAAACCCATACTTCCTTTATAGCATCATCAGTAAGGGTCACAAAGTAAAGAGCATCTCTAAAGGATGAAACATGGGTAAGTCCCCAAACATTTGAGAAGGCCAATTCCATTTTCTAAGATATGGGATTATATATATTTAAATTAAAGGACTCCCTTAATTGTTTCCCTAGAAAACAAATTTCAAAATTTATGACGTCTGTTTGATAAAGATTCAATATTTCATTAGTTTTAAAAATTTCATACACTATTCACTTATATGGTTGACCTTGTAATTCCAAAATTCTAGATAATTTTAAGTTATACTTTTAGAAACTACACTTCTATATGAAATTTTTGTCAAATAAAAAGTTCCATCATTTACTCCTATTACAACCACTATGGATCCATGAGTTAATTTATAAAATACTTTTTCAAATCTAGTGCTATAGTCTACTATATAATGTTATCATATGAAAATTAAATTCTTATAAAACCTTGAGATATGTCTAAATTCTTTGAGTTTTAAAATCTGCCATTCCTCATTAGGATATTGAAATCTACCTTTCCAAATATCTATAAGATTCATCATATTCCAAATGTACTTTGAATTTTTTTTGATATATAGTTATCTGTGTATCTCTATTATTCTACTAAGTGGAAAAATGAACTTAATTCAATCACCCATGACTCCACTAGAATATTCACATTGATTAATAATGTTCTACAACCTTCCTCTAATGGAATTTTAGATTATAGAACATGATTCCCTTCCAGAAATTTATTTGAAACTTATGCATTCTTCTTGATGTGTCTGCTTTTACTATAACTACAAACATATAGGGACAAGACCAGATAACTTACTTTGAATCTTCTCTCATGTATTATATTTTAACAGTTTTTTCTGATAGATCATCTATTGAGGTGACCATCCACATCTATCAGCATTAAAAGCACTACTAGGTGGTGCATGTACTTCGTTTGGATGAAGTTCATTATTGAGGATAAAACTCATTAAATAATTACATAGAAAATTGGGTTTTCACTATAATTACTCACCATAAAATTGACAAACGGCTGTGTATATTGAGTAACCCACCTTCCAAACTTGTTAAAACTTATAATGCATATGTGGTGAATGGATTTCGATTTCACACACATGCATATGGGGAATCGAAAAAAACAATGAACAGTGGAGTTAGCTTGAAAGGATCTCATCATCGAGAAAATGAAGTTGGATTTTATGGCATACTTGATGAAATCATTGAACACTGTTATCTTGGACAACATTACATAACCATGTTCAAATGTCGGTGGTTGGATACAGAGAGAGGCATACGTGTTCATCCGACTCATGCAATCATCGATATTAAATGTAAAAGTGTTCTCGCAGTAAATGAACCATTCTTATTGGCTAAACGGGCACATCAAGTTTATTACGCAAAGTACTCTGCTACATCAAGAGACTTGACTGATTGGTGGAGTTTAATAAAAATCAAAATTCGAGACAATCAGTTTAGTCAAAGTGAATGTGCTTTCACTGATATGCAAAGAATTGAAGTTTTTCAAGAGAGTCATCAAAATCAATCTTTTTTACAAAGAGACATGAGTATCGATGAAAACACCCCACATTTAAGAGTCGGTGATGACGATGATGTTAATGATGTCACATATGAATTTGAAATGGTAAGAGATGAAGCAACTAGAACTCGAATGGATATCGATGATGTTGATGAGGAATATGAAAATGACATTGACATATATGAAGATGATGATGAAGATGAACACTGATAGAATTCCATGGTAGTTATATACAATCATAATATATATATATATGTATATATAATAGTAATTATCAATTATTTTCTAACAACATTAACATTTTCTGTTTCACATGGACGACAAGACATTTCCTGAGTTGGAGGATGCTGACCTGCCTTTCGATGCGGATGAGTTGCTGGAAAATGACCCTCAGCCTGCAGGCGCTCTAGGGAGTACGCGGAGGGGGCACGGTCTTGCACGATTGATGATTCCTAACCCCGTCCCCGAGCGACGTCCACGTCTTGGGTTTGATCCACGCACACGGAGGTGTGATAACCTGTGTGATAATATGTGGATTTGACTAAGATTTCATTAATCTATTCACATAATAAATGTTTATTATTTTTACAGTTTTTCGTATATAGAAATCAGAAAGGGCAGCGCTATTTTGCGCAACTATTTCTCTCAGCCGTGGACCCCATGGGAGCAGATTCCCATTGATGTGCAGCAGGCCATGTTCGGCCATTGGTTGGTACGTACGTAAATAAATAATTTTTCTTTTGAAAATTATTTCATTTCTAACTTGATATTTTGATTTATTTGTAGGGTTTATGGTATCCGATCTAGGATACCATGTGCGATGCCATCCACAAGGCATAGGAGGTGGCCATGCGTGATCGCTTTCGTCAGTTTTTGCACAATTTAAGAAAAGCTACCACGAAGAAAGCAGGAGTGTCAGATTTTGACGAGTCATGTAGAGCACACTGACCAGAGTACATTTCATCCCATGTATGGGATGGATTATGTGCGCACTGGTTGAGTGGTGCCTTTCAGAGGAGATCATCGGTGGGGAGGCAGAATCGGGGGAGATAGGAGGTGACTCATCGAGCTGGGAGTCTTTCTTTCAGTACTCATAGACAACATCTAGTACGTACATTATTTATAAATATTTTATATAACTATAAATATTAACAGTTTATTTTTTACTCTTATAGGCTGTCGAGCACCCCAATATTACGGAGTACGACGTATATCAGAGGATGTATAGTGATCCTGCTACTGGGGAGCTCAGAGGTGATCGTCGGCATCACATCGTGGTCAGTTTTTTTTCAAGTTTAAAAATTAACTGCATATAATATATTCACAATTTAAATTTTAAATTGAAACTACAGGAGTCATATGAGGCCGCAGCGTCACAGACCCGGCCTGAGAGTTAGGCTGAGTCATCAGATCATACCACTGGCTGTCAGTTTGATGAGGCAGCATGGATTCAGGCCACCCAGTATGCCTTCGAGAAGGGCCGGGTAGTTGGTATTAGCTCTCGACTGACTCCCGGAGATTATTATGGCAGTGCTGCGATGTCGGCGTCTAGCTCGAGAGGAGCTTGTGCATCTTCTTCTGCTACAAAGTATGAGGATCAGTTGCGATCTCAGACTGCACTGATAGAGAGTCTCCGGTAGGAGTAGGAGCAGATGCGTCAGTAGCAGCAACAGCATGAGGAGGAGCGTCGACGCCAGCAGCAGCTGTACGAGGAGCAGATGAGTTGGTGGCAGCAGCAGCACCAGGAGCAGATGGAGTACATGCGCCGACTCACTCATGCTTTAGGGATGGAGTTTCCTCCACCAGCATCTGCAGATCCCCCCCTCCCCCCCTCCTTCAGATTAGAGTTTGTTTTTATGTTATAAAGTTTGTTAAATCAAAATATGATTTTTTTTCTATTCGTAGTTTCTGTCTCATTATAAAATATTAATAATATTATATTTTGAAATAACAATATTAATAAGAATAATAATATCATTTATATTTTATAATATTAAATTATATATATATATATTAAAATTTTATAATATTATAATTTAATTATATTTTTTTTGTAATATTTGAATTATTTTAATATTTGAATGTAAAATAATTCTATTATTTTTATATTAATTAAAATAACTTATTAATATTTTTTTTATTTATGAATTATAATTCTAATATTATTATATTAATTAAATCATTTATTAGTATTCTATTATTTTTTATTTTTGAATTATAATTCTATTATTATTATATAAATTAAAATAATTTTTTAATAATTTATTATTTTTATTTGTGAATTATAATTCTATTATTATATTAATTAAAATCATTTATTAATATTTTATTATTTTTTATTTTTGAATTATAATTGTATTATTATTATATTAATTAAAATAATTTATTAATAATTTATTTTTTTATTTTTTTTATAGTATTTGCGACGGGATATTATGCCCGTCGCAAATAGTATTATTATATCCATTAAAATAATTTAATAATAGTTTTTTTTTAAAACGTAATTGCGACGGGGCCCGTCGCAATTCGTATTTGCGAGGGGCCCGTCACAAATACCTGTTGCGACGGGAACCGTCGCAATTACTATTTTAAAAGTTTTTACAAATATACGAGTAATATTTGCGAAGGGAAGGATCCTCGTTGCAAATAATATCTGTAGCGATGGGCCCATCGCAAATAATTGTTGTTGTGACGACGTTTTCCGCAACGGGCGATTTGCGACGGACCCCCGTCGCAAAAGGCCATTTGCGACGGGATCCCGTCGCAAATGACCTGACCTGTTTCTATAGTAGTGATACATCATCCATGAACATAACCTTCATTAATTCATGTTGTGCTTGTTCTATATTGAAATCATTCCCATGATTTTCTACTGGTCTTACTTTTGATAACCTTAAACTGAAAAAACACTAAACCATGAAGAATTTGTTCAATGTTGTAGGTTTATTATACATATCTTCCTATACCTTCATCACTTATTCCATTTCCTTTAATTTAGGAATTTAAATGCAACATTCCAATCCAAAGACATCCTCACTAATGCGAGTGACCTCGTATTCAAACATATTCATTTTTCATTTTACATATTCTATGAAATAACACTAGAAAGTGGATAATCTAAGTAATTTTGAATCAGATGATCCTACATATACATTCTCTAGAATCCAAAATCAGGTATATCAAACTTATTTACCAAGATATTTCCATTATCAAATTTCATAACATCCATTGATAGTGAACTCACATTGAAATAAAAATTCCATCAAGGAAAGAATAAGAAAATAAAACCAATTTTATTGAATCATGGTGCCATGATACCACTTATTGGGAGGAGGGGAGTCATGAATTTACCAGAAATAAGAATTTCACTCCACCATAACTTCACACACAAGAGGGTCTACATAGAGAAATCTGATCTTCCAGAAATTCATCATTCCTCTAAGTGTGCCAAAAATTAGAAGACAACACATTATAGCCACCCCAAAAATTTGAACTTAAAAATATCTTAGGTTAAATTCACACACATTCAAGGCTGTGTAAATAAAATTAAGGGAATTATATGAAACATAGAAAGTCCACAAGATATTAATTCACTTTCGATAATGTGTCATACATGCATGGAAAAAACATTATTTCAATATTTATATTTATCAGAATATATAAGATATTATAAATGATTTATTAAGTACAAGTAATCCTCACAAGCTCTCAGATTTCTAAAAGAAATTCATCTCTTTATCATCACAACTGGATATATTTATCAATTTCACTTAGCACTAAAATTCCCAACCACTTATATTGTAAGTACTGATCGATTAACAAATTAAACCTTCTCCCCTAAAATAATGATTAACAGAATTTGAATACCAAAAATTCTATACTAAAATTGCGACCCCCTCTAAATATCAAAGCTTTTGTAAATTATTCATCTTATCATTATTCCATTGGAAGATGAAAAATTATAATTGTTCCACTTTCCTCCAAGAGAGATCCTATTACTATTTTCTATACACCAGGCCATCCAAATTCCCCTGAGAAATTTTAATTGAACCAAATTATGGTTAGTGAAAATATGGATAAATGAAACTAGACTCCACATCTCAATAGTTAGTGGGAGGTGATATGGTGAAGGGGAAAAGATGGAAAATAAAAGAGGAAGGATAACAATTTTTGTACAAGTTCAAGATCAAGAAAAGAGTCACCAAGGGAAAAATCAAATAGGTTGAGGTATAAGATCTTGGGAACAGAGGGGGGAAAGGGTAATAGTGAAAATAAAGGGTTTTTACAGTATTTTGATAGGTCTGAGACCCCTTGATCCATAATTCTAGTCCTTGAATAATGAAATGCCTTTTGAATTTTATATTCCCAATAATCATGCTATTTTTTTTTCAATTTCATGGACATGGTGTGGTGGTGTTAACTAATCTAGACCAACTAATTCTATACACCTATACATTGGTACAAACTACAACATTGACTAGTTTCTATGGTGTGTGGGTGCCAAATTTTGCAGTGAGGTATCACATGCCATCATTTCATGTTTCAAGCCTTTATGCTGGGACATAATATATTATGTTATGGTTAGATAAACCATTACCATCATTGTAGCATATTCCTTATATTGTGGTGTGTGCCACCCTTCTTATCCAATCTTGATCCAATATTAGGAAAATTCACATACTGATATATCCAACATCCATCCTTTCTTGGTAAAGTGTGAGACACCTAATATAGAGTTAGGGGGAACATTTTGGCTACTCAATACTGACACTAAAACTATAAAATAATTACCCAAGACTAAATATAATAAACAAAAAAGAACATTCACCTGGTTTTACTCCTAGTCGTTCTTTATTTAAAATTAAAAAGACCAACATACCGCGTTCTTCAGTAAAAATCTAGATAAAGGATACTTCCCATTGGAGATTTGTTTATGTACATCATGATACAATTACCATTGACCTTAAAATAGGTCTCTTAGTTCTTATATATTTCCAATTCATCATGAGGGAACTCTTCCATGAAGATGAATGGTCCCAACCATGATGAAATCATATTTCATATAAGAAAATGAAAATGCGAGTTAAACAATATTAACTTATCCATCATGTGTAATTCCTTCCTCCAAATGTGCTGATAATTCCACTATCATGTCTTTTACTTATAAATATAGTATTAGTGTAAACTTATCTTCTGATCTCCACAAAATCATCTAACTCCAATATCCTATTCTTACCAAAACAAATTATCACACAATTCAAATATTTGATCACCCAATAGGACTAGAGAGAAAGATCCACTGAAAGGTGGCATGGTTTTACATACCCCAATTTAAATGGAGACACCCTCAATGGCATCTTTTAAGATGTTTAGTGGGCCCACAAAGCATCATATAGTCATGTATCCCAATATTTCCTACTTGAATTTATAGTTTTCTCTAGAATTTTATTCAACTCCCTATTTGAAAATTAATCTTGTCTACTGGTTTGAGGATGGTATGAGGTTCTTGTGTAATAAAAAAACCTATACTTATTTATTTCTACCATTAAAATATGATTATCATAATGAGTCAACCTATCTATTATTAATAATCTTGACACTCTAAATTGGGATAAAATATTTTTATTATAAAAACTAATCACTAATTTAGTCATGTTGGCTATGGAGGATTCATCTTAGACCAACTTTAAAACATAATTAACAAGCACCAGAATTTAGAAGTTTCCAAATGAGTTAGGGAAAGCACAAGAGCCTCAACCCAATTGGTAAGGACTCATTAAGTGCATCCAAGAGACCCGAGTTCAAAATTGGGTGGAAATATATTCTCAGGTTACTGTAGCATTACTGTAGCAGGCACTAGAGTAGACAATGTTTGGTACTATAGCAGACAGAACTATTCATCTGTTTGGGATTTTGGGCCACCGGTTTGGGCCTTAGGTCCTTTAAGGCCTTTAGTCTACCCAAGGCCTTTGAGATAGTAAGTATTTTGGGCCAATAAGGATTTCGGGCCACCTCAAGGCCTTTGGGCCACCTCAAGGCCTTCGAGCCACCTCAAGGCCTTCGGGCCACCTAAAATTGTGCTTAATGATTAGAAAGACTCTACAAGAAGCATAATCTATATGAGGATCAGAGTAAGCGCATTCACCAGAGTAGAAGATAAGAGAAATTTTCAGAAAGTGAGGGTATGGAATTGTCATCGGGACCATCCTCTTCTTGCATTAGAAGCCTAGCCGAATAGTCATGTGAAGATGGAGAGATGATATCACGATGAAGAAGGTGGGAGGAGGAGTTCCAAGTATATTATTTATAATTTCCTAATTCCTATAGGTTATGTAATATCTAAGTCTATGAGCCTTATAAGGGTTCCCCCTCATCCCTTGAAAGGGGAGTTATAAAAAATCAATAAAAAAATAAGGCCTTCGAGCCATTCGGTCAAATGAGTTAGGAAAAGATCCCATGAAATTTATTCCCCAAATTTATAATGCATCAACATATAAAATGAGGTGTTAATACATATCTTCTCACTTACTAATATTTACCATTCATTATCAGTAGTCACAAATTGCCACAAAAATCTCTTACATATTTATGCAATGTTGGCCATAAAAACACACTTTATAAAATCATAGCCACATTATGATCTAGTCTGTGGTTTCCTCCCATTGTGGAGGAGAGATATAACTCCAACACATTTTCTATCTTAATATTGATTAAGGATATTTTAATGATCTCATATCCATATTTCTTGGAATGAATAAGATTATCCAAAAAGTAGTGGAAAAAAATCAGACAATAACTCCTTATTTTGGTGGTAAGTGAAATGTGGGTAAATAATCATGCTAGCTAAATAATTAGAAACATATATGAACCATGGTCTAGTAGTGAGGTCCATTGATAATATTTTTTTATCAGGTAATTAATTTTAATGTACACTTCTTATTCTTTGTAAAGATTAGTTAATTCCATTTTCAAGATTTGGTTAGCCAAAACATTATTTGATTCTTTTTTATCTTGATTTTTTATGTCAAACTATTACAATAATAGAATCTATAAGTTATATAAATGATTGAAACTATTTTTTTAGTATGAATTTCATTGTATCATGGTTAGTGTGGATCACCACATTAAATTTTATGAGGTATGATATAAAATTATCCAAATAAAACACCATGTCAAATAACTCCTTCTATGTGATGGTGTAGTTTAACTAGGCATCCTTCAATTTCTAGATAGAATAATAAAATTGATAAAATATTCCTCTTTTATTTTCCCCAAGGAATTCCCCTACTATATAGTTACTAGAATTAAACAACAATTTAGAATGATCTTATTAGTTTAGAAGGAGTGTAATGGGAGTGTTGATCAACCAAGCCTTTAATTCATTACAATATTCCTTTAATTTATTTTATCAAAATTAAATTTGAAATAATTTTCTAGTACGTGAGTTAGTGGGTGATAAATATGGAAAAAATATTTGATAAACTATCAATAAAACTTAACATGGCCTAAAATACTCTGGATCTCCCATAAAGTTGTTGGATCCTTCAATTATTTTATCTCCATGACTTTTTAGGGTCAACTACAACAATATATTTTGATATCTAGTGTCTAAGAATAATTCCTTCAATTATTATAATATAAAAATTCTCTTAATTGATCATAAATAATGTCTCCTTGAACCATTCAAGGACCATTCAAAATTCTCTAGGAATACCTAAAATGAAAATCCATAAACTGAGAAATCATCTCTCAATATATATGGGAACTCCTCACCTATCCATGGAAAACTATGTGTTATGAACCATTCAAAAGTGGAATGTTCATTATATATATCAAAAGGTATACATAGGTATGAAAAGGTTCCATAGGGGAATATGGATGTGGTTTTTGATTGATATTTAGGTGATAGAGAAATCTGATTATATCCAAAACAACTATCTTGAAAATAATATAACTCATGTCTAGATAGCCTCTAAATAAATTGATCAATCAATCAAAGTGTAAAGGGATCCTTTCTTGTGGTTTAATTTGTTTTCTTATAATCCAAAAATCCCTCCTCCCCAACACCATCTAAGTGGAAATCATAACATCATCCTTCTTAAAAAATATCATTGCATCTTTTTTTAAAATATCCAATTGAGGAATCACCTAATCACTTTTTGAAATTGGGTAGATAATCCCGACATACAACAACATTAGGGCTTAATTATTGATAATTTCCTTCATTGGAGGGGTTAAAAACCATTGAGGCTATTGTGTTTTCTTCCTTCATCAATTCCTTATGAATGGACAATGAAGGGTTAATTCCTTTTATATCTTCAATTCTCTAACTGATATATTTCATTTGATGTTTGAAAAATATTTTGAGATGATTCTACTACTTCTTAGACATGGTTTCATTGATGATAAAATATAATGCCTCTACTACACCCAAAAAAAGAAAAAATGGTTTATGGTAATTTTTTTCAGTTCCATATTTGGTGGCTTTATAATAAAGGTGGTTAAGTCAAGAATATAACTGCTTAAAATTTTCTCTATAACTTTTAATAACTTATAAACTTTTAACACTTTTTTATTATCTCTTTATTAAATTATTCCTTCTTATTTAATTGGTTCTTCTTCCAAATTCTCAAAAAAACTATGTCTATCCTTTTTTGTGGTGATTATATGATAATTTTCTGGTTCATCTCTATACTTCACTACTCTGGTAAGGTCAAACTGGACCTGATCATTTCCCAAGAAAAATATATGACAACCTTGGATTATATCAATGAGTGATCTCCCAATGGAAAGGAAAGGATGAAAAAGGTCTTTAATGTTACCTATAAAATCTCTAAGGGGATTCTCATTTGGTTTATAGAAAATATTTACCTTCCGTACATCAATGTTTCATAGTTACCCTTGATGATTCAAAAAAGAGTTTTCATTCTTTTTCATGGTACTCCTGACTTGTCCATGAATTTAGTCAATTTCTTTAATGTATTTTTGTAAAATGCTCCTCAAAAGAGGGTTAGTATTATTATTTCTATTGTTTAAACTACTATTATTATTGTAATTATTACCTATTATTCATAAATTACTAGTTAGAGAGATTTTGTGGGTATTTTTCTTAGGAAGAACAAGGAGAACCAGAATTATTCATGGTATTTGTCACGAACTGAATCTAGTCGCCACTAATACCAGTACCAAAACCGGCCTATGTAAAGGCCCGAAGGGAATTATCTATCCCCATAGGCTGACACAAGTTACCAAGTATCAAAGCATTAGGTTTGGGAAGGATTAACCTGAGTATAGACACATAAAACCTTAAAAACAATCTATAATAAAAAGCTGAAATTTTCAGCCAAAAAAGTCTTAAGAAAAAACCAAAATTGAATACATGTCTTTGAATAAATTAAAAGAGGTTTAAATAAAAATAAAAAATAAACAAGAAATCTACAAGGACTCCACACATAAAGGGGTTATCACCCACAAATCATCTCCATAACTCCGCCCCAAGGATGGGAACTAACACCCCGGACCACCATCACCCAAAGCCTTACCTTTACCTGAGTCAAGAATAATAAAGTCTACTTGCACCCAAGGGGTGTAAGTAGGGTTTGATATGAAAACCAATAATATAGCCCCCCAATGATTCAAAAGTGCATTCAATATAGGGTGAAAAAGCAAGCAGTTTTAATATGCAAAGAAAAGCAGTGGAAAATTCCAAGAAATGAAACTTTCAATTGAAAATAGTTTTCATGATAAAGCTTTCAGAATTTTAGCACATTTAAATAGTAATGTTAGATACTATAATATACTTCCAAAAAAACCCTAATACAAGGGTGAATACCACAAATCAAATGAGCAACTAAATAGGGAACACCCCTAGGCACTATAGATAGTATCGGGCCCCATGTACTTCGTAACTCGGTGAAAAGTAACCATAGTAAAATTTGTTCTCATGCACGATACAATAGTAGGGAACATACCCATAACCTAGTGGTCCCCAATCATCATCCATATAATTTTTTTAGAGTTTTTTTTACCCAAATTCTAAGTTAAATAGGGACAAAACCCATCCGGTCCACTAGCTGTACTAGTACATATCCGCCCCACCTAGGTAGCCGAGCTTCCCCCTTTGTGATCAAACAATTTCAGGATGCTAAAAAAAATTCATTTTCATATAAAACACCACTAATGGTCACATAAAATCATTACAATATCTATACACATTCTAAACCACTTAAAACACACAATAAAACACTTTGATTTTTAATAAAACGATTCCTCAAAAATCCCGCATAGTTTTGCACCAAAAACTCTTTGAAATCCCCACTTTTCATACCATATGTACACTAAAAAGTCACCAAAACAGAAATATAAGCCCAAATAAATTTAAAAGAAACAAAAAAAATTCAATTTTAGGGCAGTCCCAAGTGAACCAAGAAATGTTATCTTTTTAAAATTTCCATTTTTAAACAAACACGACACTTAAAGTTCACAAGTTCAACAAACACCATTAAAACCCACTTTTGAAGCAACAAACAAAGAGGTTAAACATTAAAAACATGATTTTAATCCCTATTAAATTTCAGTAAAATCAAATAAATATTCACAGGGCAGCCCCAATTTAACTATTAAAAGATTTCTAGGAAAACCTCCCAAATTTCACAAAAAATTGGCACTAAAAATTAATTTTCATTAAAAACTCCAATAAAACCAGTTTTCATATAAATAGTAAAATTAAATGAACATAAAAATATCATAAACACAGAATGACAATTCATATAAATTTCATACACATGGAATCACTTACCAAATTATTGAAAACCCTTGAATCCTTTGTGCGAAAATTCAATTGCACCTCTGCCCCACCTCAAGGAAGGTAGATTAAACCTAAAATCAGAATATTTGACCAAGAAAACCCAAAGTTAAACACTATGTTTGAAACCATAGTTTTTGGACATTATTAACCTCAAGGATAAGGGAAGAAACCCTAAAAAAATTGAATGAAACCCTAATAAAAATGAAAGAAGAATGTAGGATCCCCACTTACTTAAGGGATCATGAATACATCTCTAAAAATACATTAGTAGATGAATTTAAAAACAAACAAAAATTAAATGGAGGTTCTAAAAATGATGACGAGATCATGTAGGAATGATAATTGGGGAAAAATAGTGAGAAGTGAAGGATTTATGAAGGAAAGAATTTACCTCTTCAAATCTGGATGATTTGACAAACCTTATGATGGTCTGCCCTAATTCTTGACTCACACGAGCTCCAAAGAGTAGGGAAAGGTAATATGGACGCATATAAGGATGTTAGCTTCATGTGGGAGGTAGAATCACTAAACAATAGTAATAAAATGAATATGTTGTTAAATAAACAAAATACATTTTTAAAATTGGAAATGGGCGTCCGGGCAGGCCCAATCCCTTAAATAAAAACCCAAATCCACAATGATTATGGATTTATAAATGGTCCAAATTATTATGGTGGTGTTAATAGGACAACAGAGGCCAAGTAGAAATTATAATGGATGAAAAATGTTAAAAAATGAAGGAGTTATATAGGAAAGAAAATTTATTTTTAAATCTGGAATTGAGCTCATGGTTTGGGCCAAATCATGAAAACTCACCCATTGTTCCAAAAATGCATGTGAAAACACCAAAATAAAGAAATAATGGAAATTAAATTAAAAATAACTTTAAAATATGTCATGGATGTGACAATTCTCCCAAACCATGAAAGAATTTTCAACCTGGAAATTCAACTTGAAGCTTGATCGAAAAAAAGAACGGGTACTCTTCCTCAACCCATGAATTTTTCTCCTAGGTATCATGTGTATCACTACCATACTACCAAAAAACCCAGACCATTAGAATATACTTCCCTCAAAGGAAATTATCATGGGAGGCCAATATTTTCACTGGTGGCTCAAAAACTGACAAGTCAGGCTCTATCTGCAGTTCATCCCAACTTAGCACATGGGACAGATCCGGGTTGTATTTCTTCAACTGAGAGAGATGGAAGACATCATGGATGGACGTAAAATGAGAAGGTAAGGCCAAAATATAAGCCACATTTCCATTATACTCGGTGATTTCAAAAGGGCCGACATATCGCAGCATTAGCTTCCCTTATTTCCCCAATCGACGATGGCCCAAACAAGGCGACACTTTCAATAATAACCTATCACCCACAGAAAACTCTAAGTCTCGACGCCTCTGAGAAACATAAGATTTATGGAGACTATGAGTTTTCAATAAACACTAACTGATCAGCTTGACATTCTCAGAAGTCTCATGCACCAGACTCGGCCCCAGTAGTGAGGTCTCACCAACCTCATCCCAACATAGGGGTGACTGAAAAGGCCGAACATAGAGCACCTAAAAAGGATCCATTCGAATCAAGGATTGGTAACTATTATTTCAATAAAACTCAACCAACCCCAAATGTCTATCCCAAGAACCTTCAAAGCCCAAAACACATGCATGAAGCATGTACTCTAGAATCTGGTTCGCCCATTCTGTCTGACCATCCGTTTGAGGATGGTATGCCATGCTCATCTTAATCTGAACCCCAAGGACTTATAAAGGCCTTCCCAAAACTGAGAAGTGAAACAAGGGTCTCTATCTGAGACAAATATTGATTGAATTCCATGGATTCTTACCACCTCCTAAAGATACAACGGCCCAACTCATCCACTTTAGCTGTATCTTTTATGGGAATAAAGTGGGCTGATTTGGTCAGACAATCTATCACCACCCAAATGGAATTCTTACCCTGAGGTGTATGAGATAAGCCAAAAATGAAGTCCATGGTGACCTCTTCCCACTTCCAGGTAGGAATGGGTATTGGATGGAGCAACTTGGAGGGTCTCTGATGCTCAACCTTCACTTGTTGGCACGTGTAGCATCTCGACACAAAGTCCGCTATGTCCCATAACATACCTGGGAAATATAAATGTCGTCCCACATCATAATACATCTTGGTGCCACCCAGATGGACAACCCAATATGATTGGTGGCTATCCTGCATCACCACCTTCCATAGAGATGATGGAAATACTGAGCGGCCCTTGAAGCATAAGATGCTCTCTGGGGACGTCGACCTATTAGAGGACATCTCCCCACCATGAAGAAACTGTCTTGAATGCTAAAAAAGATCATCACTGGAATATTCCTGCTGAATTAACTTCAAAAGATAAGGAGTCAACTGGATGCTCTGCAAGAATGCACCTTCACTATGCTCCCTGGTCTCCACATGCATCTGAGCAAAGAGTCCCATCAAAGCCCACTCATCACTGGACTTCCTCAAAGCCTGCACTGGAACTCTTTTTCTCAAGGCTTAATCCACTACATTACCCTTTTTTGGGGTATAGACAATGTCAAAGTTGAACCCCTGCAAGTAATCAATCCAACGATGCTGCCTCAAGTTGAGGTCCTTATGCGAGAAGATATAATCCAAGATTTTGTGATCATAGTAGACCAAAAACTTCTCGCCAAAGAGGTAGTGATGCCAAGTCTTCAAATAATGCATCACCTCTGCCAATTACAAGTCGTGGGTTGGGTAATTTATTTTGTGTGGTCGGAGTTGGCGAGAGTCATACACCACCATGTGATCATCCTGCATAAGCATGCACCCAAGACCATACTTGAAGTATCAAAATAGACTACATATCCCTTATCAACCTTAGGAAAAATCAATACATGGGCGGTATTCAACCACCTCTTCAGCTCCTCAAATGATTCCTAACATTCTAGGCACCATAAAAATTTCACTCCTTTCTGGGTGAGCGTGGTCATCGGTGAATAAATATGAGAGAATTCCCGAACGAATCACCTGTAATATCCATCCAGGACAAGGAAACTCTAGATCTCAAACACATTCTTTGGTTGCTCCCATGACATGACCACACTGATCTTCTCAGGGTCCACTTAAACCCCCTGCTCTGAGATCACATGCCCCAAAAATTTCACCTCCCAGATCTAGAATGTGCACTTTGACAACTTTTCATAGAGGTAGTGATCCTGTAAGGTGCCCAAAATGATCCATAAGGGATGTTCATGTTCCTCATAAGATCCAGAGTATACTATAATGTCATCCATGAACACCAAAATTAAGGAATTGAGACACTGATGGAACACCATGTTCATGAGTTCAATAAAGGCCTCTAGAGCATTGTTCAATCCAAAGGGCATGATAAAATACTCAAAGTGGACATACCTACTTTGGAAGGCTGTCTTCGGAATATCTGACTCCTTCAACCTGAGTTGCTGGTATTCTGAATGCAAGTATATTTTTGGGAACCAATTTCCCCCCTTCAACCGATTAAAAAAATCATCTATTCTGGGAAAAGGGTATTTGTTCTTAATTGTTACCTTATTCAGCTTCTGATAGTCAATGCACAACTGGAGGGATCAATCAGCCTTTTTCGTGAAAAACATAGAAGCTGCCCAAGGAGAGACACTAAGACGAATGAATCCTTTGTATTATAAGTCGTCCAGCTGTATCTTTAATTCCCTCAGCTCAGTGGGGGCCATGCGATAAGAGGGAAGAAATATAGATTGTGTTCTTGGTGCCAGATCAATCGAAAACTCCATATCCTGCTCCGGGGGAAAACCTAAAAAATCATCCGGGAATACCTTTGGAAACTCATTCACTACACGAGGTAGTGCACCATGAGAAGAAATGGAATCTTCCTCTAGTGATAGTGATGATAACTAGAAGATAAGACTACCCAACTCTGGGAGTGGAGGTCCTGTGCTACCCAACCGAGGATCCCATTCTCCCTGAAAAACCTGACGACTCCCATCAGGTTCCGTGAAACTCACTCAACGCCTATAGAAATCAATGTGCGCTTGGAAGTTTACTATCCAATACATTCCAAGTATTATGTTAAATAGATCCATATCTAGGACCAAGATTTCCCACTCCATCTCAACCCCTAACACAGAAAATGCACATGAGGGGAACCTGAGACCTTGATCCTTCTTTCCCAACGGCGTCACCAACTCAATCGCAAAAGACAACAACTGAGTTGGTGAATTCAGTGTGTCCACACAACAGGAAGAAATGAATGAAAAAAAGACACTAGTATCAATAAGATAAGTAGCTATAGAATATATGATCAAAAAGATACCTTGAATAGTACACGGTCCCGCCTCTGATCCTGCTGGTGCCTGATCCACATCATGGATATGTACGGTGTCTGCCTGAGGAAACCGCTAGTCTATGGTTGTGCCCTAAACTAGCTCTGCCCAGAAGGTGACCCTGCCCTACCAACATGACCACCAAATCGAGATCCCTCAGTCCTAGATGGTTTGGATTGTGTCGGCACTCCTCTTAGAGCCATTGACCCTGCCCCACTCGTAAGTGGACGTGCCACCCCGCAGAAGCACTGCAAAGTCCCAATACCTCCACACAGATAACAAGGATTTGGGGAAATTAGGAATTCTTTTCAGATGTCCCCTAGATTCCCACACTGGTGGAACATGACCAATATCACATCAGAAGCTGCAGACAAAAACTTCCCGGAAGAGTGGCCTGAATTGCCACCTCCTTTCTTCACATGTTCCTCCCACTTCCTTTTCTTCTCTAAGGAGCTTCCACTACCCAATACTGATACTGAAATAGATAAACCAAACCTTCCTTTCCTTTAAATCTCCACCATACATTCCTAGTCAACTATATGTCATCCCTTATTTTTATTTCATAACTTTTCATTACATTTTACAAATAGAGGATCTTTAAAGTCTAGTGTCTTAGAAATAAGGAACATAATACATGAAGAAAAAAGTAAAACATTATCCTAAACCAATTTTAAGGCTTCATCAAAGGTTCATCCTATGTACAATTACTGCATCTCATATCCTGGATATATACACCCAAGTAAAGTGTGAGCAGAAGGCCTAGTAAGGAAAACAAGTGTAATAGTTGACATGTGATCTTGATAAATATTAATAAGAAATTGATAAAAATCATAAATACATAAGAAATGGAAGAATAGGAATATCATGATAAAAAAACATGAATAATAACTTGAATATGTGGCTACAAAATTTTATTTAGACATTCATGAACATATCACCAAGGTTAATTCCCAATGTGTTATAAAAACATTACCAAGGTTATTCACCAAGGTATCGTGAAACTTGTCATCTCTAGAGATTAATTATTTACCCAATGAATTGGAGAACTATCAAGGTGCACCATAAATATGTCTTTATTTTCATGTGATCCACATAGATCATAATCAAACATTTTATAAATAACCCATGGAGAATAAAATAAATGGGTTTCATTTCAAAATTGTGACGTTTTAAAAGTTCTTAAAAATAAGATCATTATGCCATTTATAACCCATGGAAAGGGAGTGAGGGTTATATGTATGTCAATTACAGAATCAAATATATCATTTTTGTGTATTTATGAACAACCATATAAATGAAATAGGTCTGGTTATTCACAAGATAATTTTTTTGAGAGAAAGAGAGAGAAATTTTGAGATGAAATTTCTGCAGCATTTTGGCTATATAACATGGTTCTAGAAAATATTGAAAATAGAGGGAAAAAGAGTCACCAAATCATAAATAACTAATTATAAAGTATTTGTACACAATAAAAATAAATAATATCATTTTATTAATATTTTAAGGAAATACCATATGAAAATGAAACTCAAAGGAAAAGAGAAGATGTGATTTCTTTTATGAAAATTCGGCAGCCTAACAACATCACTTAAAAATTCAGAAAAAAAATTCATGAGAGAAGAAAGGGTATCTCATCATTTGGAAATGAAATGGAATGTAATAAGAATATATAAGAACATAACCCCACATAATAATATGGAAACTAGAATATATAACATAAAGGGATTCATGACTAAAAAGTGGAGGGTGAAAGGCTCCCTTACCTTGAAGAGTAACTTCGAAAGCTTGAAGGTCGGGACCTTAGGAGGATTTAGGGAACCTTGGGAGGATTATTTGTGAGGTAAAAGACATGAAATTAGTTGAGGAGGATTTTGGAAAGAAAATAATGAGGGAATGGTTTGGTATTTATAGAAAAAGTGAGGGAATAAATTATTAATTTCCAAGGGACACCTCATCAGAGGTATTTGCAAAACCATGGGATTTCCCAGGGTATTTTCCCATGGTATTGACTACTTGGGGCATATAATAACATATATTACTAGTCAAAAGTCTACCAGATTATTTAAATCATGATTACATCATCAATGATGTCATTAAACACCCGAAACTCAAAACCGTATTTTTACTATTCACCAAAAAATCAACTGTTTCAGAAAAATCCCAAAAACTTCTCTCTAACCTAATATCGATTCTCTAAATTCAAAAATGAACTCAATTTTATGAAAATATTTTTATAAATATTTTTAATTTAATTTTTTAATAAAATAATTATTTATTCCAAAAATACAACTTTAAAACTATAACTCATTTTGTAACACCATAAGAAAGTAATCAAGTTCCCATAAAATTATCATATAACCATAAAACAATAATGTAACAATTTATGATTAAATTTTATGAAAATAAATTTCCATTTTAAATTATAAAATTAATTATAAAATTGTAAATAAAATATTTATGACATAAAAAATACCAAAACATAAACTATGATTTTTTTTTCACTTTTAAGATGTCTAAAATGTATTTATACATTCATGGGTGAAGTTTATATTTTTTTTTGTCGATTTACTATTAATTACTATTCATACAGGAATGTTACTACCCATAATTTACTACTCACTAAAAATTATGTTGATCTTATTAGACTCTAAATTTCCCACTGATCTGGTTTCGGATGCTCGTGGGGTAGGTGCTTCGGACGACAACATCCTCATGAAGATGCGATGGTGGCGAATGGAGGCACTAGAATTTAGAGGTGAGATTGTCTGGATGGCAGGTTTTTCCAAATCTGGTCTCTTTTCCAGATCTGGTTGCTGGCGTCAGGCTTGACTCTCAGCAGCGTGCAGATCCTCTCGATGTGGCCTCGGCCGACGGTCAATGTTCAACCCTATGGTCGTCTCTCCAAATCTGGCCAGCTTTCTGCTCTCCATATCTGGTTCCTTGGAAATTTTAAAGGTTGTGGGGAAATCTAGACGGGGTTACGCGAGAAGGGGGTCTTGGATGCAGGCGATGGGGTTTGTGCGGTGTCATCGTCTCTTGGCGTGGTGGTGTTCAGGGTGCACATGGATTTGGTTACGGCAGATTTGTGAGGTAGTGAAGTTTTGGTGTGGTCAGATCTGGGTGCTTGAGGGTGGTGGTATTTCCAGATCTGATAGCCGGACCGGTGCGGTACACAAATCATGTTGTGGCAGGGTCCTGCGTTCGCCAGTGTCTGTGAGGTTTCTCGACGGTCACGACAGAAGTGTGACTCTAAGCAATGATTGTGGATCAAATTAATTGGGTTAATGTTGATTTTGTAATGGTCATTGTCCCTCTAGACTTTTGAGTCACTGTAATAGGTTTTATTACACTGTAATGGGTTTTAGGGACCTTGGGACTCACCTTGTTCTTGGGTCTATGTGACCTTGAGACATGTGTTGTGATGGGTTACTCCTTTTCCTATAAAATGCGATTGAGTGTTTTTTTATTCATTAATAAAGGGGTTTTCCCCAACTTTTCTACTAAAATACAAAAAATATTTAAAATACCCCTTTTATTCCAAAATTCATCAATAAAATGGAACTTTTATAAATTCATCCTATATTTATCTGAACATTTGAAATTCACAAAATTTACCATAATAAGAAAATTTTATTTATACCAAAGGATTACAGAAAGTAACTAAGGCTTCGTTACATAGCCCCTTATAACACCTGCATAGGACTTATGTGTAAGGTGTGCTATGGTGATAGAATCTTGGGGTGGATCGGACAACATTGCGTGAGTGGTGATTTCTATCAGCTTGAACTTCTCCCTTAGAGGATTCCGTTCAAGCTTCACATGTTGAATTTTGGCTTGGGCTTGGTCTAGAGCAAAGCCCAGTGATGCCACCTATTTCCCAAGCTCTGAAAGATGGGCTTCATATGGACCGAGTCCACTGAATGATGCCATCGACTCTTCTTTATCTATTAATTAACCAAGTTCATTTGATTTTATAAAAAATAATTGTAACGTTAAGTATTTAGTTTCCAATGGTCATATAATAGTCAAAACCCAATGGTATCACTTCATTAATTAAAGGATATAGTTTTTTGGAGTATAAAATGAAATAAAACACAAATTTAGGAAACAAATATTATTCAAAAGTTCAAGTCATTACATTATTCCCCATTAAGAAATTTCATCCCTAAAATTTTAACTCGTACCCTCATTAGAGAAAAGGTGTGGGTACTTCTGCCTCTTAGACACCTCCAGTTCCCACATGGCTTCTTTGTATTTGTGGATCCTCCACAACACCTTGACAAGGTGGGTAGTCTTGTTGCATAGAAACTTGTCTCTACGATCCAAGATCTCCACCGAATACTCCTCATAACAGAGGTCATGTTCCAATTGTACCACATCTAGGTTTAGTACATGTGAAGGGTCAGGTATGTACTTCCTCAAGAGGGATACATGGAATACATCATAAACTTGTGATATATTTGGAGGAAGTGCAAGCCGATAGACCACTGCTTCTACCTGATCAAGGATTTCATAGGGGCCAATGTACCTAGGGCTAAGATTACATTTATTCCCAAACCTCATGACTCTCTTACAAGGTGAAATTTTAAGAAATACCCTGTCACCAACATCAAACCCCAAGTCCATTTGACGATTGTTGTCATAGCTCTTCTTCTGACTCTGAGCAGCCTTAATGTGTTTCTGGATGGAATGGACTTTTTCTGTCATCTCTTGCACAAGATCAGGCCCAAGAAGTTTTATCTCATTGGCTTCATCCCAACAAGTAGGATTTCTACATCGATTCCCATATAGAGCTTCATAGGGTTCCATTTGAATGCTCGAGTGGAAGCTGTTGTTGTAAGAGAACTCAACTAAAGGGAGATGTTGATCCCATCCACCTTTAAATTCCATTGAGTATGTTCTTAGAATTTCCTCGAGTGTTTGAATGGTCCTTTCAGATTGGACATCAGTTTGGGGGTGATAGGCCGTACTAAAATTCAATTCACTACTTAGAGCATTTTAAAGACTTCTCCAAAATTTTGATGTAAACCTTGGATCATGATCAGATACGATAGAAAGTGTAACTCCATGCAGCCTTACCACATCCTTCACGTAAATCCTGGAAAGTTAATCAAGAGATAAATCTTCCCAAATAGAGATAAAATGGACAGTCTTGGTGATACGTTCCACAATAACCCATATCACATTATTTCCTTTGGAAGTTCTCAGGAGACCAGTGACGAAGTCCATAGTGATATTGTCCCACTTCCATGTTGGTATGGGTAGTGGTTGTAATACCCCTTTAGGAAGTTGTCGCTCCACCTTCACTTGCTGACATACCAGGCACCTTGAAGTGTAGTCAACAATCTTTCTTTTCATATTATCCCACCAATAATGATCACGAAGGTCCCTATACATTTTTGTGCTCCCAGGATGTATAGACAAATTAGTTCTATGAGATTTATCCATTAGCTCCTTCTTTATTTCTGGAATAGATGGAACACATTGTGTTGTGTGAAATTTCAATACACCTTGATCAATATTAAACTCAGGAAAATTCCCATCCCTTATGGCCTCAAACTTCTTCTGTAACAAAGGATCTTGTTTCTGAGCTTTCTTGATCCTCTCTAGTAATGATAGTTGATAAATCATTTGGGTTAGGGTTGATGATGTACCTTCACTTATAATTTCCATGTCCAGATTTACTAGGTCATTGATCAAAGGATCTCTTTGAATCCTCATCATAGAAATATCAACTGGGACATTCTTGCTTAATGCATCAACAACTTTGTTTGCTCTTCCGGGATGATAATGAATTGAATAATCATAGTCTTTAAGAAGTTCCAATCATCTCCTTTGTCTCATGTTCAATTCCTTTTGTGTGAAAATATACTTTAAACTTTGATGGTCTGTGTATATATCACATTTCTACCCATAAAGATAGTGCCTCCATATATGCAGAGTAAAAAACAACTACAACTAGCTCCAGATCATGCATATGATAGTTCTGATCACGAGTCTTCAACTGTCGAGATGCATAAGCAATGAATTTTTCATTTGTATGAGGACACACCCAAGCCCTTTCATAGATGCATCACAAAAAATAACAAATCCTTCTCTACTTGAGGGAAGAGTTAACACGTGTGCAGTAACCAATCTCTTCTTCAGCTCTTGAAAACATTCCTCACACTCTTTTGTCCAGATGAACTTGACCACATTTCGAGTTAACTTAGTTAATGTATTAGAAATTCGTGAAAAGTTTTTCACAAACCTCTTATAATATCACTCTAAACCATGGAAACTACGAATATCAGTTATTGTTTTAGGCTGAGGACACTCCTTTATAACATTTTTCTTTGTAGGGTCAACTATGATTCCTTCATTGGTAATAATGTGACCTAGGAAAGCAACTTGTTGTAACCAGAATTCATATTTTTAGAACTTTCCAAAAAGCCTCTCCTTCTATAGATTTTGAAAAATAACCCTTATATGATCCTCATTCTCCTCGCAAATTTTGGAATATATTAGAATATTGTTAATAAAAACTACAAAAAATTTATCAAGTTAGTCCTTAAAGACTCTATTCATCAAATACATAAAAATAGAAGGTTCATTAGTCAGTCCAAAAGGCATAACAACAAACTCATAATACCCATATCTTGATCGGAAGGCAGTTTTTGGAATATCTTCTTTCTTCAACCTCAATTGATGATAACCAGATCGAAGATCAATCTTAGAGAAGAATTGATCCCCAAGAAGTTGGTCAAATAAGTCATAAATTCTTATAACAGGGTATTCGTTATTTACTATGATCCCCTTTAGTTCTATATAATCAATGCATAGCCACATCGATCCATCCTTCTTCTTCACAAATAGAACTAGTGCTCCCCAAGGAGACACACTCGGTTGGATAAACCCCTTCTCCAAATGATCTTGGAGTTTTTTATTTAATTCCTCTAGCTCCACATTTTCCATCCTATAAGGGTTCTTAGATATCAGATGAGATCTAGGCACGAGTGTAATGGAGAACTCTACCTCTCCTTCTAGGGGAGGTCTAGAAAACTCCTCAAGAAATATGTCAATGTATTCTTGGATGATGGGGATATTTTCTATCCTCAAACTCTCATTTCCTTCTTATTCTTCACCGATCAACTACATAAAGAAGGATATAAGAGGTTCTTCTAGACAAATATCAGGTTGAGATATCTCTCCTTGGAAGATAACTGTAGGTTTTCCATTCAAGACTACTAATATTTCCTTACTTCTGCATTTGATCTTAGCATTACACTTTGAGAGCAAGTCCATCCCTAGTATAATTTCTAATTCCAGCATGGGAAAGACTACTAGATTTGCAATAATATTTTTCTCACCAAAGTAAATACTAGAGTTTCTAAACACTGACGATTCTTGGATAATCCCACCAGGAGTCATGACTAATAACTTCACTTTTAGAAAGTCAGGGTTTGATTGAAAATTCAATTCAAACTTGGTGGAAATAAAGGAATGAGTAGAACTAGAATCCAACAAAGTACTTACTATATTTGAGAGGATAACAATTGTACCTGCTACCACATCATTCAGAGTCTCAACTTAAACTATCGTGATAGAAAAAGCAGAACCTTTCTCCCTTGGCCTTTGCTGAGGCTGATGGTGTTTCCCCTCCACTGACCTCAGATTTGGATAGTGATTGGAAAAGTTCCCAAGTTGTCTACACATAATGCACTGGACATCAGGTAAGGCCCGCACCATCTTCCCCTTATCATTAGTGTTTGGAAGTTGAGGTTTCACCTCACTATGAAAATTCCTCTCAATATGGCCATCTCTTTCACACTTGTATCATTTCTCGATCTCGAGCAGGTAGTTTCCCGAATGATTCTTCCCATATTTATTACACGTGGGAAATTTCACTTTATTTCCTCATCTTCCCTGATCAAAGGTTCTCTTTAAGATAGGATCCATCGATCTCTTATTTTCATTATATTTATGAGACCACTATGTATCTACAAACTCCAGATCTACTTTCATCGCACTCCGCATGATCTTCTCATAGCTATCATAGTCTCTGTTGGCTAGATTCTTCCACAGATGAGGTCTCAGTCTACCGGAGAATCTATCAACCTTACCATTTGGATCCATGAAAAAACTAGAGGTGTAACGTGAAATCCTTGTGAAGTTCATCTCGTAGCTTCCCACAAATTCATTCTCCTTATGATTCACTTCAAGAAACTCCTTCTCCATTCTTTTTCTCATCGATCAAGGGAAATACTTGTTGAAGAATATCCCTATGATCTCTTCCCACTCCATAGCTTCAACTTACACTCTTGGCCTTGTGTTTTTAATTAGTTCCCTCAAATAATCAGCTTCTCCCTCTAAGCGATATACAACCAGGGTAACCTTCTCCTTTTCAGAACATCGGAGCACAAAAAAGATCTTCTCGATAGAGCTGATCCACTGTTCAGCAATTAATGGGTCAGTATATCCACTGAAGTTTGGTGGTTGTTGATGCATAAAGGATTTAATAGAAAGTTTTTCCCTTCGTGTTGTGATCGGTCTCTCATCTTGATTCAAGTTATTTCCCATAACTTGAGTCATTTGGTTCATCATTCGCATGAAAGTTTCTATTCCGGATTCCATCAGAGGGCCGTCAATGCATGTTTTATTGTGGTCACCATTTGCACAGTTCCTCCTATTTCCCACCATTTTCTAAAAGAATAAAACCTTAGTGAGAAACTGATTTCATTTACGAATCTTTTAACTTTAAAGTATTTTATGTCTTAAAACATCTTTAAAAAATTACATTTCTCTATAAATCATTCATAATGATTCATAAAAATCATATGATTAACCTAACATATCACCCGGGAGTGTCATAACCAAGAGTGAAACAAGGCCCATTTTTGTGTACCAGGATACCCCGGGTCAAACCCGAAACTCCTGGTTGGAGTTTTCACTCCTAGGTACCTCTGTGTCAGAGCTACCTCTACCTGCTCATATCCAGATAGGGATGTATTTTTTTGATAAACCACTTACTCAATACTTTCCAAAATAATAGGAAGTTTACCTATATTTAATATTTTCTATAGGATTCTTCCTAAAGTTTTCATATCCTAATTTCCATAAATAACTAAACTATCCTTTGATACCAACTATGGCCTCCCACATTTTTTATTTCATAACTTTTCATTACATTTTATAAACATAGGATCTTTAAAGTCTAGTGTCTTAGAAATTAGGAACATATTACATGAAAAAAAAACATAAAACATTATTCTAAACCACTTTTAAGTATTCATCATAGGTTAATCTTATGTATAATTATAGAATCTCATATCTTGGATACATACACCAAAGAAAATGGTGAGCAGAACGCCCAGTAAGAAAAACAAGTTCAATAGTTGACATGTGATCTTGAGCAATATTAATAAGAACATGATAAAAATCATAAATACACGAGAAATGGAAGAATAGGAATATCATGATAAAAAAAACATGAATCATAACTTGAATATATGGATACAAAATTTCATTTAGACATTCATGAACATATCCCCAAGGTTCATTCCCAAGGTTTCATAAAAACATTAGCAAGGTTATTCACCAAGGTATCGTGAAACTTGTCATCTCTAGAGATTAATTATTTACCTAATGAATTGGAGTGATATCAAGGCACACCATAAATATGTATTTATTTTCATGTGATCCCCATAGATCATAATCAAACATTTTATAAATAACCCGTGGAGAATAAAAGAAATGGGTTTCATTTCAAAATCGTGACGTTTTAAAAGTTCTTAAAAATAAGATCATTATGTCATTTATAACCCATGGAAAGGGAGTGAAGGTTATATGTATGTCAATTACTGAATCAAATATATCCTTTTTTGTGTATTTATGAACACTCATATAAATGAAATAGGTATGGGTATTTACAAAATAATTTCTTGAGAGAAAGAGAGAGAAATTTTGAGATGAAATTTCTGCAGCATTTTGGCTATATAACATGGTTCTAAAAAATATTTAAAAGAGAGCGGAAAAGAGTCACCCACTAATAAATAACTCATTATAAAGTCGGTGTACATAATAAAAATAAATAAGATCATTTTATACATATTTTAAGGAAATACCATATGAAAATGAAACTCGAAGGAAAAGAGAAGATGAGATTTCTTTTATGAATATTCGGCTGCCTAACGACATCACTTAAAAATTCAGAAAAAAATTTATGAGAGAAGAAAGGGTCTCTCATCATTTGGACATGAAATGGACAGTAATAATAATATATAATAACATAAACCCACATCAGAATATAGAAACTATAAGATATAACATAAAGGGAATCATGACTAAAAATTGGAGGGTGAAAGGTTCCCTTACCTTGAAGAGTAACTTCGAAAGCTTGAAGTTCGGGACCATAGAAGGCTTTAGGGAGCCTTGGGAGGACTCATTGTAAGTTAAAAAGACATTAAATTCGTTGAGGAGGATTTTGGAAAGAAAATAATGAGGGAATATCTTGGTATTTATAGAAAAAGTGAGGGAATAAATTATTAATTTCAAAGGGACACCTCATCAGTGGTATTTTCAAAACCATGGGATTGCCCATGGTATTGGATACATGGGACACCTCATAAAATATATTAATAGTCAAAAGTTGACCATATTATTTACATCATTATTACATCATCAATGATGTCATTAAACACCTGAAACTCAAAACCGTATTTTTACTATTCATCGAAAAATCAACTGTTTAAGAAAATTCCCAAAAATTCATTTTAACCTAATATCGATGCTCTAAACTCAAAAATGAACACCATTTTATGAAAATTATTTTCTAAATATTTTTAATTTAATTTTTAAATAAAATAATTATTTATTCCAAAAATATAACTTTAAAACTATAACTCATTTTATAACACCTTAAGAAAGTAATCAACGTCTCATAAAATTATCGTATAACCATAAGACAATAATGTAACAATTTATGATTAAATTTTATGAAAATAAATTTCCATTTTAAATTATCAAATTAATTATAAAATTTTAAATAAAATATTTATGACATACAAAATTACCAAAACTTAAACTATGATCGATTTTTCAATTTTAAGATATCTAAAATGTATTTATACATTCATGGGAGAAGTTTATATTTTTTTGGTCGATTTACTATTCATTAATACTCATACATGTATGTTACTATTCAAACTATTCTATTAACTAAAAATTATGTTGATCTTATTAGACTCTAAATTTCTTATTGAACACAACTGTAGAAGACCATTTTTTTTGAAAATAAATTCACATTATTAATTAATTAAAGAATACAAAAATATTTAAAATATCCCTTTTCTTCCAAAATTCATCAATGAAATGGAACGTCTATAAATTCATCCTATATTTATCCGGACAGTTTAAATTCACAAAATTTACCATAATAAGAAGTAAAAATTTTATTTATACAAAAGGATTAAAAAAAGTAAATAAGGCTTCATTACATAGCCCCTTATAACACCTGAATAAGACCTAAGTGTAAGGTGTGATATGGTGATAGAATCTTGGAGTGGCTCGGACAACATTGCCCGAGTGGTGATTTCTATCAGCTTGAACTTATCCCTTAGGAAATTCTGTTCAAGCTTCAAATGTTGAAGTTCGGCTTGGGCTTGGTCCAGAGCAAAGCCCAATGATGCTACCTCCTTCACAAGCTCTGAAAGATGGGATTCATATGCCCCGAGTCTACCAGATGATGCCATCTAATCTTATTTCTGTATTAATTAACCAAGATCATTTGAATTTTTAAACAATAATTGTAACATTAAGAATTTAGTTTCCAATGGTCATATAATAGTCGAAACCCAATGGTATCACTTCATTAATTAATGGTTATAGTTTTGTGGAGTATAAAATGAAATAACACTCACATTTAGGAACCAAATATTATTCAAAAGTTCAGGTCGTTACAAACGACCTCAACTCAGGTCCTCAGCTTGAACAAGAAAACCTGGGAGTATATCTCTGGTCGAAAGCCTTTCTCGAACCTCTGGGCCTTCAATTATTCATTCGAGACTACTTCCGGGGCATACCAAACCAACTCAGCGAAATGTATGGTGTACTCCATCATATAAATATTCCCTTGAACAAGGTATATGAAGTCTATGGACCTGGAATATGCCCAGATCTCAGGGCATTACTATTCATTGAAGATGGCCTTGAAATCTCCCCAGTGCATCTGCTCATTTTTCCTAGTCTAAAGCACTGACTCCCACCACTTACAGCTGGGAAATTCCAATATAAAGGAGGCACACTTCGCCATGAGCTCCTCAAGTGTTTCTAGGAACTCAAACATACACTCAATCTTCTCGAGCCATTCCTCTGCTGCCTGGGGTTCCGAGCTACCTCAGAAGGTAGGAGGCTTGTTTTTCAGAAACTCCTATGCTTTATATTTTCTAAGACCCGTATCATCTTCCCTAACATGAATAAAAGTAGAATCCTATCCCTATCCCAAATCAGGGATAGCCCGGACCACATCCTCGACTAGCCTATGATCAATCGATGTGGGAGAACTCTCTATGGCTTCCTCTAGTGGGAGCATGGGAGCTTTTCGGGGAGGCGTGTCTCTAAAAAATTTAATAGTCACAAAACAATAACAAATACCACAATTATGAAAATTTTAATCAAATACATCGAATATAAATAAACTAAACACATTTTAATAATAAAAGAAACAACTACTCCACCCCGCCTGGTGTCCACGTGTGGTCTGCATCCCTCATGTCTCACCTGGAAGTGTAGTCAATAAGACAATTCCAATATCCCTTGGTGACTCAAGGTCTGACATAAGAGGTGCGGGCCAGGAACCCTACTCAAGAATAAAACCCTGAGACCCAAAATTCCTAGCTCATGTCTATCCCAACTCATCCCAAAATAGTAATATAACCCAAAAACATTAACCACATTTGATACCATTTTGTCATGAACCGAATCTGGTCACCACCAATACCGGCACCAAACCCGGCATGTGGTAATCATAAAAGGGAATTCCTTATCACCATGGTCTGGCCCAAGTTTCCTAGTATCAAACAATTAGGTTTGGGAATGATTTAACCGAGTAAGAAAGCATAAAACCTTAAAAACAATCCATAATATAAATCTGAAATTTTCAGCCAAACAAGTATTAAGAAAAAACCATAATTGAATAAATGTCTTTGAATATAGTACAATTGGTCCAAATACAAATAAAAAAATCATCAAAACATCCACAATGACTCCACATTACAAGGGGTCATCACCCACAAGTCATTTCCACAACTCTTCCCCAAGTATGTGAACTAACACCTCGAACCGCCATCACCCAAAGCCTTCCCTTTACAAGAGTCAAGAATAATAAAGTCTACATAACTCAAGGGGTTTAAGTAGGATGTGATCATAATCCCAATAATATACCACCCAATGATTCCAAAGTACATTCAATACAAGGTGAAAAAGCAAGAAGTTTTAATATGCAAAGAAAAGTGGTGACAAATTCCAAGAAATGAAACTTTCAATTGAAAACAGTTTTCAAACTAAATCTTTTAGAATGTTAACAAATTTAAATAGTCATGTTATAAAATATAATATACTACCAAATGCACCCTAATAAAAGGTTAAATACCACAAATCCAATGATCAACGAAATTCGAAACACCTATAGGAACTAGATAGTCCCAAGCCCCGTGTACCTCGTACCTTGGGGTAAAGTAACCATAGTAAAATCCATGTTCATGCACAATCAAATATTAAGGAACATACCCATAACCTATTGGTCCCAAATAATCATCCATATAGTTTTTTGTAGAGTTTTACTTATCCAACTTCTATGTGAAATAGGGATAAAACCCATCAGGTCCACTAGCCATACTAGTACATATCTACCCCACCTAGGTACCCCGGCTTCCCCCTTTGTGCTCCAAAAATGCCAGCATGATACACAAATCCATTTTAAAATAAAAAAACCACTAATGGTCTCATACAATCATTAAAATATCTATACACATTTTAAACCTCTTAAAACACACAATAAAACACTTTGATTTTTAATAAAACGATTCCTCAAAAATCCCGCATTATTTTGCTCCCAAAACTCTTTGAAATCCCCACTTTTCATACCACGTGCATACTAAAAAGTCACAAAAACAGAAATGAATGCCCAAATAAATTTAAAATAAACAAAAAAATCAATTTTAGGGGATCCTCATGTGAACCAAGAAATGTTATCTTTGTAAAACTTCCATTTTTAAAAAACCATGGCACTTAAGGTTCACAAGTTCAACAAACACCATTAAAACCCACTTTTGCAGCAACAAAAAAAGGGGGTTAAAAATTAAAAACATGATTTTAATCCCTATTACATTTCAATAAAATCAACTAAGTATTCATATGGAATCCCCAATTGAACTATTCAAATATTTCTAGGAAAAACCCCCCGATTTCACATAAAATTCGCACTAAAAATTCATTTGTATTAAAAACTCCACTAAAACCAATTTTTTTAGAAATAATCAAATGAAATGAACACTAAAATATCATAAACACAACATTAAAATTCAAAAAAACTACATACACATGGAATCACCTACCTAATTAATGAAAACCCTTGAATCCTTTGTGCTAAAATTCAATCGCACCACTGCCGCACCTCAAGGAAGGTAGATTGAACCTAAAATCAGAATATTGTACCAAGAATACCCAAAATTAAAAACTAGGTTTGAAACCCTAGTTTATGGACATTAGTAACCTCAAGTATAAGGGAAAAAACCCTAAACAAATTGAATAAAACCCTAAGAAAAATGAAAGAAGAATGAAGGAGACCCACTTACTTGAAGGATCTTGAAGAACTATCTCCAAATACAACAGTTGATGAATTTTAAAACATCTAAAAATTCAATGAAGGTTATAATGATGATAAAGAGATAATTTAGAAACTATAATGGGGGAAAAATAGTGAGAAATGAAGGAGTTATGATGGAAAGTAGTTACCTCTTTAAATTTGGAAGATTTGAGAACCCTTATGAAAGTATGCCCTAATACGTGATGCACACAAGCTCCAAATAGGGGGGAAATGTAATGGGGATGCGTCTATGGATGTTGGATTTGTGTGGGAGATGGAATAAACAAAAAATATTAAAAAATTTATATGTTATTAAATAAGAAATATTCATTTTTAAAACTAGAAAGGGGCTTCTGGGTAGGCCCAATCCCTTAAATAAAAACCCAAATCCACCATTATTATAGATTTCTAAATGGTCCAAATTAATATGGTTGTGTTAATAGTCCAGGGATAAAAAATTAGGAATTGTAATGGATGAAAAATGTTGAAAAATAAAGGAGTTATATAGGAAACAAAATTAATTTTTAAATCTGGAATTGAGTTCACGGTTTGGCCCAAATAATGAAAACTCACCCATCCTCTAAAAATTCATGGGAAACCCCCCCAAAAAATAAATAATTAAAATTAAATTAAAAATACCTTTAATATATGTCATGGATGTGATAGTATTCTACCTTGTACCAGATCTCTAGCCTGAATTTTTCTGAACCATCGTTGCTCTTTGTTTGTACTGGTTTTGATAATACAGTTGAGGCCAGTTGTAGTTTTCAAAATAAACCTCTCCCATAGATGTTTATTCAACCCATACTTGTTATTATAAAAAAGTTAAGGTCCTCTAAACATTTAAAAATATTATACCCGAGGTGTTTTACAAGTTTATTTTTTGATTATAGATAACCAAGAACCACTCTATATGTTTTGAAATGGCTTTAAGATGAGTAACCATGTTAGTCATCCCCTCCACCTGATGTAATCTCCTATTAAGCAGACCTCTCTAAACTTTCCACTACATAATATTATTAAAATTGTAATATAAGATGGATTGAGACTTAGTAGGTATCTTACTCATCATTATTCATCCTTCATCTATATCTACTACTTCCGCTGAGTTGTTTTTATTCCCAAAACAATTTTTCTATAACTACATTGATAGGGTAACTCTATGGTGATGAAATCATAAAAATACTCGTTTAAATTATCCCAATATTTGTAATTATACTCTCCATATATCTATGAATGTTTTGTCCATTATTTTCCATTGGAAAATATTTCTACAGAAATATATATGCTAAAACATTCTATGTAGTGATTTTCCCTAATGGATGCAACTTTAGCCACTCCATGAATCTTTCCTCCAATGATGTAACACCCCAAGACTTTACAATATTTCCATTTTAGAATAAAATTTCCCCAACTTATTTTTTACAAAAAACAAAGTTAATATTATGTTACACACATCATAATGTTTAGATTTATCTATAAGTAACACCAAGGTTATCTTTGTGTTACACGTGATAATAACTTTCTTTAATGGCTTATGTAACACGCAAGACCGAGTTTTACCGTCAAATAATATATTATTAAAAATATTTTTATTTTATATAATAAGATATATCATAGAAATTAAATTGGACATTATGAATAGGATTAAATAACTTATGAAAATATATTGTTTAATTCATTGGTTACAAATTAATTATAAATGAATATATAAAGCAAATGAATATAAGGGTAATGATTTTATAAAAAAAAATAATTTTTAGACTCCAATGGTATTTTATCATATTAAATTAAATTAATTAATATTGTTGAATTATATTAATTAAATATATATATATATACCATATATTCAATATATTATTTTTTATATTCATCTAATATATTTTATAAACAAAAGATATGAACAAACCTAAATTCACATATAAAAACCTATATTTTTATAAAGACAATTTTACCATCATTTAATGGAGAAAATATTTTAAATATAATTTTTGAAACTATTATAAATTTTATACATTAAAATAAATTAAATGGTGATATCAAAATTAGTTTAGGGTGAAATTTTGGTATTTTTCTAAGAAGTTTCATTTTTTGATGAAAAGAGAAAAATACTGGATTTTAATATAAAAATAACATTTCTTCTCAATAATTATTAAGGTTTAATTATATTTTAAATTTATTTTAATTTAAAATTATATCAATTATACATAAATTAATACATTTTATGCCATTTTAATAAATTTCAATTTGAAATTGGATATAAAAACATAGAAGACTTTTGAACATTTTCATTTTAAAAACCCGCTTTGTTGTCTCGTTTGTGGGAGTAATTTTAAATTAATTTTTGTTCCTTATATTACTGGAATTTCAAAAAATTGAATCCATATTTAGAATCATAATAATTTATAATTTATAATAAGTTAAAATTAATTTTTTACCTAAAACATTAATGAACGTAATTAAAATTAATTACTAAGATTAAGGTAAAATTAAGATTAACAAGGGACTAAACCTTAAACTTAAGGGAAAAAATGACCTAGAAACGTGTCCAAAACCCATTTTATGTCCATATTTATACCATATAATTCATTTTATAAATTTATGTTCATTATAGGATGCACATTATATAAGGTAGACCTCTCAATAGTGTTTACCTTTTTATATTTATAAGAAAGCCACTCCTCCAATATAAAAAGGCACTCACCCCACCCACTTTATCCCAAATATCAAGATATTTGGCTCATACAAACCAAAAAAACTCCAAAAATACCTCCAATCATATTTTAATCATCACTTTGGAAAGAAAGCAAACCAATGAAGTCTTTTGGTTTAAACCAAAAAGAGTTACCCGAATAAGAGGCAACCTTCTTCAACAATCACTTTTGTTTCATATACCACTCCACCCCTAAAATTATTTTTATATTTAGATTATACAATAAAATAATTGTATTAAATACATTTATATTTTATTATTCTAATAGTCCAACCAACATTTTCACACACATCCATAAAAATGTGATACACAATCATCGTTCGTGCGTACAACGGACTACTGGCTTTCAAACCGATGTCATTAATTCTTCCATTACCACTATTAATGGTTGAAATAATGATTTATTTATAGATTATATATGATATATACAATATTTATGATTTATTTATTCTTATTTAATTTTTATATAAAACATACCTTTATACTTTCCTTTTTGTGGGAATTTGATAACATCTTTTGCGGGTGAGTGGACTACCCCATCCTCAAAGTGATGTGATTTGTAAAATATATGAAATAAATATGATACTATAATTATAATATACCTATATATAATTTAATTTTAATTATTTTAATACAACAAAAAATGGAAGTAACGTTCATGCGTACGTACAACCTACAATCTTCCTGAACAATTAATTTCATTTCATATCTCCAAATTTTATGGATTATTCTAAATAAATATATAATTAATTTATATATGATATTTAAATCATTTTTTAATTTTGTTTATGGTGAAATAATGATCTAATTAATAGGAAAAACAAGAAACAAGTCAAAATATACTTGAAAAACTAGGCAATTAACACCCAAAATAGTGAAAATAATGAATGATTGTTAACAAATGAGTAATAAGATATTTTAATAAGTAAATAAATTATATTATAAATTATATTATGTTTCTTTTATAACATAATAACATTATTAAAACCATTACATAAGATTTTAAAAGAATTACACCCAAAATGAAATGCAAGGTAAGAGATTTTGTCTCAATTTAATTTTCATTGGGAGTTATTTGTTTTATTTCACCAATTCAATTTAATGTGGTGTATATATTTCAAAATTTATATTTAATATCATTATTTACTCATACTTAATGGTATTTTGAGTTTCAATTTTAATTATCTCACCCAAGAGGTTTGTCTAGAAAATTACCAAGTGGTAAAAGTTATCTTTGCAATCTCAATTTCTTTTGTGATTTTTAAGTTCCCCTTAAAACAATCAATTTATTGTAATCATTTTTCATTTTAAATTTAATTAAATATCCAAATTTTTGGGTGATGGATATTATTATTTCCTAAACCATATACCATTTTTATATACAGTGTTTAATTTTACTGTTATTTGATTTTTTGGGGAAATATTGATAAATCCATATTCTTTATTCAATATAGATATTTGATAAGGAACATTATTTACTAATTGATTAACTAATATGAGGAATTATTTGAGTGGAAGTGATGGGTGGGGAATATAATTTATATTTCCCCTCGATGCATCAATAGGTTTTATGAGACAAATTAATTGGCCAAATTAAATGGGTTTCTACCTGTAGTTTTAAACCGTCTTGTGAAAGGTCTTGATGATATAGGTTTTCATGTACCTCAGAAATGTTGTCAAATAATTAATCACTTAATTATTAGATATTATATTTATTAATATTATTATGCTTGAAATTTTCATATGATTAAATCTATGGATGCATTTCATTCTCAGTTTATTGATTAAACGGTATGTGTATCTGTTATTTACCTTCCCATATTGATTATGTGTTATCCAATCATTTGAATGACATGTATTCTTTGTTATTTACCTAAAATGTTGATTTATTCTCATTTATTCACTATTTAGTCCACTATAATTACCCTTACCGAGCATTTTATCTCACCCTTATTTTGTTTCCTTTCCCCATCTTGTGAAGAAAAGATATTTGAATGAGTTTTCAAGGATGCAGTTTATTTGATTTTTTATGTATTATGTTTCATTTCCTATTTTCCAATGTAAAATGGGTATCATGTATGTAATATGGTTTTCCAAAAATTCTAAAATTTTAGTCCTTTGTGATTTGATTCCTTGTAATAATTCTAATTTAATAAAGTAATACAATAAATCCGAGCTTATGGGGTTTGGGTGTTATAGTTGGTATCATAGGATGTTTAGTAGAAACCATAGAAACTAGATTTAGGTAAATATAGATTAGATAAAATAAATGTAAAAAATAATTTGAGGATAATTATATAATAACATCCTTGAATTTTTTAAGGTATATATTATGTTGGTTTTCCTAGAAATATATCCTTGTCTGGACACTACCACTGGACGTGGTTCTGGTACAGATATACCTAGGTGTAACAACATTGAAAAGGTGCGTCAGGCATGACTAAAGTGTAACCTAGTACACCAAAATGGGTCATACTATACACTTGGTTTGAAACTCTTAAGGGATACACTTATGATAATTCACATTTCTTTATAAACCATTATGAAGGATTTGAATGTAAAGATATACCCAAAGAAACCATTATTATAATTATAAGATTAGATACGCATAAATTTTATAATTCATGTTATGAGTTTAACTTGTTTTTAGATTATAATTTATGCTACATAATTTTATGATCTAATTTAATAAATTTCATTTTTAGAAATGGAACATGGAAGGAAGAATGATATCAATACTCATGGAAAATGTATAGGTTTCCTTACTAGGAAAGATGATATAACTGGTATTAGAACGAATAATTTTAGGGACATATTTGGGTATCTCAATCAGGTTATGACACATAACCTTGATTTTATGGAAAATATGTTCTATGGAAAGAATATCTTATATTGGATCACTTTATGTGATATAATAACCAATCATTTTGTAGAACTACTAATCCTATTATAGTTGAACAATGGATTGAATAGTTGGGGAATATATTTATGGCCATGGGATGAATCAAAAAGGAAAAGGTTACACTTGAAGTGTATTATATCATAAGAGATGCTGATCAATAGTGGTATTTGATCCATAATACTATAAAGAAAGAGGAAATATAACACATGGAATGGGATTTTTTAAGGTGAAATTCTTTAAAAAATATTTCCCTAGTGGGGAAAAACTAAGATGAAGATAAATTTACCTAGTTTAAAGGAAAAGTAAAAAGAATGTTTTGTAGATTATGAAACATAATTTACAAGGTTATAAATTTATGCTACAGATTTAACATGCAACATAGAGTGCAATATTGACCACTTATTTGAAGGTATTAATCCAAAACATCGAAGGGTGCTGATTTCTAAAACTTTTTTCCCATACGATGAAATAATTTTATGTGCTATAAATATAGATAAATAATTCTCCAAGTCGTATGGATTCAAAGGGAATAAATAGAAGAATATAAAGGAAGAGAAAACGATAGATAATGGGAAGAATGGAAATAATGATTTTTCGACTTGTGATAACTGTGGAAAAAAATCATCCTAGTAAATACTTTAAAGGATTGAGAGTTTATTATAAGTGTGGAGAAAAGGGTCACCAGGAAAAATAATGAAAAGGAAAGAAGGAAAAAATCACTATTCAATGTTAAAACTATAAGGATATGGGGGCACTATGTAAATTAATTCCCCAAGAATCAAGGGAATATACCCTAGAAGAGGCTAAGGGACCAGGGTCAAGATTATACTATTGACATAACCAAAGTGGAATGATTAATTTTCTCCTATAGTTGGATCCTTTAATAATGTTTAAAAGAATTTTATTTATGATATCTTGGTTATAAATGTTATGAAATGTATAAGGATTATACTGAAGTAAGTTTTCTTTAAGTATTTAAAATCTAGTATTGATTGGTACTGATAACCAAGAAATGTGATTTAGTAGAAAGTTTAAATTTTTGGAAAACACATGGTTGAGGGAAAGATAAGCCTTAATATGTTCTTAATATTGATTTAATGAAATTTTAAAAAATATATGATTAATAATTATAAAGTAAATTGGATACTATTAACTTCCATGTAAATGATTCTAAAGTGTTGGATCACAATATTTTGGAATGATTAACAATGTATGGAATGATTTTAGTTGATATTTGGATGTTGTTTTATAGGTTAATTCATTAATTAAACCAATGATGAATCTTTTTCTTAGAGATAAGGTAGAAATAGTTCAATTAATAACTAAAGGATAATATTGTGATGATTAAATAAAAACATATCAAGTAGTTATATTTCTATACAATCTTATAGAGTGAAAGAATCCCTCAACTATAGGAAAATGGTTTTGAAACAAAAATGTTATCCAATATCCATCATTTTAATGATATAAATGATCATTTTTACACATCTAGTTTATGGATTTTTGTTCATCAACTTTCATCCTAATATGTTCTCTATCACTCTCCATCCTAACTTAATAGTTATATTTTTCCTTCCATGTCCATATTTTCACAAATGTTCTCATATTTGAAAGCCTGGTTTTGTGGCGACCTTCACATTTACATTTCTATATTGTTAAGAATATGTGTTCTTAACCATACTTATGATGTGGGTTTTTAAAAAATATTTTATTTTCAAATATCAATCCTTTGATTATAAAGATCAATTTTGAATTGTGAAGATGCAATTTATTTATCGTGGGGAGAATGTAACACCCCAATACTTTACACTATTTTCCTTTTAGAATAATTTTGTTCCCATATTAATTTATAAGAAACACCAAGTTAATATTGTGTTACAAAAAATATAATTTTATCTTTCTCTATAACAATCAATGAGTTTATATTTCCTTACATGCAACAATTACTTTCTTCGATGACTTGTGTAACACGTAAGACCGAGTTTTACCGAACAATAATATACTGTTAAAAAATATTATTATTTTATATAATAAGATATATAATAGTAATTAAATTTATGTCTATGAACAAGATTAAATAAATTATGAAAATATATATTTGAATTCATTTGTTAATAATTTATTATAAATAAATATAGAAACCAAATGAATATAAAGGGAATGAGTTTATAAAAAAACTATTTTTAGGATCTAAAGGAATTTTATCTTAATAAATTATATTAATTAATATTATTTAATGATATTAATGAAATATATATATATATTATACATTTAATCAAATATATTTTATATTCATCCAATATATTTTATAGGCATAAGATAAAAACAAACCCAATTTTACACATAAAACCTATATTTTTTCTAAAGGAAGTTTTGCAACTTTTTAATAGTGAACCTATTTTTAATATAAATTTTGACAAATTTATAAATTTTATAGGTAAAAATAAACTTTATTTTTCAAATAGAAATATAAAAACTTAGGTTAGTTTGAATTTTCAGTATTTTTCTGAGAAGTTTCATTTTTTGATGAATAATGAAAAATATGGGATTTTAATTGAAAACTGAATTTTGGTCTCAATAATTTATTTGGTTAAATTATTGTTTAAAATGATTCCAATGTAAAATTAGATAAACTATACATACATTAATAAAATTTAGGTCATTTTAATAAATTTCACTTTGAAATAGGATATAAAAACTTAACCAACTTTTGAACATTTTAAATAAATTCACTATGTCGTCCTGTTAGTGGGATTAATTTTAAATTAATTTCTTCCACTTATATGATTGGAATTTTTAAAAATAGGTTATATATTTTATATAATAATTATTTATAATTTATAATAATATCAACTTAGTTTTTTACCAAAAATATTAGTGAAAGTAATTAAAATTAATTAACCTGATTAAAGTAAAATTAAGATTAATATGGGACTAGACCTTATAATTAAGGGACACAATAACCTATAAACATGTCAAAAATATATTTTATCAACATATTTAAACCATATAATCCATTTTATAGAATTATTTTCATTATTTTAAGTACATTATGTATGATATACCTCTTAATAATGTTTACCTTTTTATATTTACAAGAAGGCCACTTCCCCCCACTATAAAAAAGAAAATCACCCCTCCCACTTCTTTACACCTATCAAGCCCTTTGTATCATCCAAAAACAGAAAAATAATATCCCAACATCCATACCCTAATCATATAATCCTTAATTTTTTCTTAAATAAAACCATGGAATCCTTTTGGTTTAAACCAAAAGGAGTTACCCAAATAAGAGGTTACCATCTTCAATGATCAATTTTGTTTCATTTACCTATCCACCCCTTAAATTATTTTTATATCATGATTATATAATAAAATCATAATATTAAATATAATGATACATTTTTATGCGAATATTTTTACCTACAATTCTATACACATCCATCAAATGAGATACACAATCATCGTTCGTGTGTATTGCGTACTACCGCCTCCTCAAAGTGATGTGATTCATTCACAATATACATGGAATGTGTTAAGAATGATTTTAATAAAAATATGTGACATATATGACATAAATATGATACTATAATTATTATATACATATATATCATTTATTATCATTCTTTTAATATGAAAAAGAAATTGAAGTAGCATTCACACGTACATATGGATTTTGGATGGACCCCTTCTCTCTTAGCTCTTCCCCTTCTCCACTACTCCATGTAGGGTTTAATTCTAAGACCCTTTGCTGTGGATCGGTGGAGCATCTTCTTCCTCCCCATCCTTGCCTAATTTTGTCTCCTCTTTTCTTATTCTCTCTTAGTCGTACTGCTCATTCGAGGGATCTTTCCCTGTACTTCTCTCACATATGTTATCTTCCCTTTCTAATTTTTACCTTCCTTGATTATCTGGTGATGCTCACTGATGGGGTAGATTAAGCCTCTCTCACCCCTCTTTCCACCTTAACCTATACAAAATACCTCCATATTGAGTCTATGTGTGGGTGATTCAGGTAGTTTGGGTCGACGATGATGGGGGTGTTCACTATTTTCCTATCATATTACCTTGTTGTTCAGTCCATCAGGCATGAACCCATCTTGGTTGGGCTTGATGCAGGTTTTGGGAATTATTTGGATAGTGATGGAGAGGGGCTGGTGGTGGTCTCTGGATTTTCTGGGTTGGAGTCTGTTTTCTCTCCTTTTCAGTTTCTTTTGACTTCTTCGGCTTCTCTAGTGTTTCGTTCCGGTGACGTCTTTCAGTTCGACTGGTTTTATTTTTTTTATTCTTATGATGTTTTTAGAATCTCATTTTTGTAGTTTGTGGTTTGGTTTTACTATGGTATGCTATTTAGTTTTGTTCTACTTTGATGACGAAAATGCCGATGATGATTATGTTGGTAACGATGAAGATGGATTGTGGTTTGTGCAATTCTTTTATCTAGTATGCATTTTTTATGAATGAGGTTCTAGTTAAGGTTTTATATTCGATTCGAAGTCAGTGATATGGTGTTGTTGGTTCAAGGAGGTTCTATGGTCTTTGATGGTCTCTGGCGTACTAGTGTATGTTCGGATGACAATTATGACAATGGTTTTTGGTCGGAGATAACATAAGTGGGGTTCATGTTGGTGTTGGTAAGAAAATTTGTGGGGATCCATCGGGCTCCGATGATTGGTGTTTTGGACGAAGATCTCAACCGTGGTAATGATGGTGATGTCGACAATGAGTTTAAGGATGATGGTTCAATGCAATGGGACTTCAGATGAAAAACCCTAAATCGTGATCGTCCTAGGATTTGTGAATATCTGGGTTTTTGATTTTAAAATTTTAAATTATGGGATCATTAGTTTTGTATCCTTCTAGTTACCACTAATCCTTAAAGATTATGTTTCTAAAACCAAATAAAAATAGATTTTTTCTGTTTCATGCATACGTACAACCTACCATCTCCAGGAAGTGTGTATTTCATTTTATGTCTCCGAATATTATGGATTATTATAAATAAATAAATATATGATATATATATCATGTATTACATTCTTTAGATGGTGAAATAATTATCTAATTAATGGTAACTACAAGTAAAAAGTCAAAACACACTAAAAAAACTGGGCAATTAACCCCCGAAATAATAAAAATAATGAAAGATTGTTAACAAATGGGTAATAAGATATTATAAGAAGTTAATATAAGATTTTATAAATATGAGTATAGTTCTATTATAAGTTAATAACATTCTTAAAACCATTATATAGGGGGTCAAAATACTTACACTGAAAAATAAATGCAAGGTAAATGATTTCGTCTCTATTGACACTCTATTGAGACTTATTTGTTGTATTTCATATATTCACATTATTGTGATGTACATACTTTACCTTTGTCATTTAATATCACGTTTTACTCATAATTCATGATATTTTATGTTTCAATTCAAATTATATCACCTAATGGGTTTATCTTGAAAATTACTAAGCGGTAAAAGTTATCTTTTTAATCTCACTTTATTTTGTGATTATTAACTTTATCTTGAAACAATAATTTTATTATAATCATGTATCATTGGAAATTTACTTAAATATCCAAATTATTGGGTGATTGATATTATTATTTCCTGAACCATATACCATTTTTATGTATAGTTTTACTTTTACAGTTATTTTCCTATTTGGGGAAATATTAATAAATCCATATTCTTTTTTCAATATAGATATTTTATAAGGAATATTTTTTATTAATTGATTAATTGATATGAGATATTCTATTGAATGTTAGTTATGGCTGGGGACCAGAATTTATATATCTTCTTAATGAAACAATAGGTTCTCATGAAACAAATCAGTTGGTCAAATTAAATGGGTTTCTTCCTACAGTTTTAAACCTTCTTGTAAGAGGCCTTGATGTTATTGGTTTTCAAGTACCTAAAACTTTATTTTCAATAATTAATCATTTCCTTCATATATATTTTGGTTATTTTTATTATTATCTATGGTATTTTTTATGATAAAATATATGGATTCATTTCATTCTCATTTTACTGATTAAATGGAATGTGTGTTAGTTATTTACCTTTCCATATTGACTATTCCTTCTACAGTTATTTGGATGATATGTGTTCTCATTTATCTACCTTTCATGTTGATTTATTCTCATTAAATAACTATTTATTCAACTATACTTACCCTTACTGAGCATTTCAGCTCATCATTATTTTGTTTCCTTTCCCCAGGCTATGAAGAAAATATATTTGAATGCGTTTTAAAGGATGCAATTTGTTATCTTTTGTTATGTATTATGTTTCATTTTCTATTTACCAATATAAAATGGGTATCATCTATGTAATATGGTTTTCCAAAACTCCTAAAATTTTGGTTCTTCATGATTTGATTCCTTTTAAACATGATAATGTTATAAATTAATGTACCGGCTCTGCGATTCAATGGTCATGGTGTTATAAATTAGAAGGAGAATTCCCCGAGTCTTATGATATAGTAAAAAATTCTATAATTATTGAACTTGATGGAATAATTTGGAATATTTTATAGATGACTATAAGGGTCATAATTTGTGATGCATTTGAATATACAAATGTTCTAGATCATCTAGAGGACATTCATATTCTTATTAAAAAATCTATCTTGGATGGGTTGTCTCAGAATGTTTGGTGCTTCTTTATTTATGGATGGAAGTTTTTAGTCTACCAATCTCATTTCCTATTATTCTTGTTGTTCAATTATAATAATGTTGCTAATTTATTCATGTAACACCCTGTATCTTTGGGTGTTATCCACTGCCCCTATATATTTGTGTAAAATGTGAGGCTTGATCTCGAGATATAAATTTATGCGTTCCTCAAAATTATAACTCCTTGATATTCTATGTGGAGGATAGATCATAAAAATGTAGACTTTAATAAGACAACAAACACACTATTTCATGTTTAAAATAACAAAAATAAATTAGGAAGATAAAAAAATAGAATGAAATTAACAATTTATACTTGGATTCAAGGTCATTTAAATCACCATGCAATAAAAAACAAATGAAAAATTTATGTTATCCCATTAATCAAAGAATCCAAGGGGAATTGTTCAGAGTTTATATTTGAAATAATGGTCTCCTAATATCTAAAACTACAAAATATTATTATAGGAATATAGATTATTACAGTCAAAAAATATAAAATTGGTGGGATATTATACTAGAAAACCCTGATCTATTTATACTTCTATGGAAAAGATGAATGCGTACAGGTGGGAACATAAAAAGATGATGAGGAGAAACTATAGGAACACAGATATCCATGTAAGGATTAACTTTAGGTAGATGAAACATATAATAAAAAAATAAGACACTAGACCAGTTTCAGAGGACATATATCTAAAGTTTATTACAAGTCATACTCATGAATAAACAAAGATGCTAATTTAAATAACTCCAAAGATAACTAGATCACTTGTATGGTAAAAAATAATACTATATAGGTATATTCTATTACTTTGGTTTAGGTAATTTCATAATCCTTGGTTAATTATATTCAATCTCAAAGGAAGAAGGTGGAGTTAAGGGTGGATATCTCTCTTCACCCCTCTATAACATTAGGGTTTGTCCTATAATCATCATCACTCTTGCTGGGTGTTTAGAGTATAGTATAAAAATAATTTCAATGTGATATTGGTCCTTAAAAAATCAATTTATAATCCAAAATAATCAACCCTCTTAGGATATTGGTCCTCCTACTCCCGATCTACCATCACCTAAACAACTCATCACCAATAATGAATAGATCATCTGTCATGAGTAAATTAATTAAATAAATATATAAAAGACTCACATTTATAGGAAGTAATAAAATAATAATCATATAAAATAAAGAGTAAAACATCACTGTCATGAAATATTCAATCACAATCTAAAAAATAAGAATAATGAATAAAAAATATTCAAGTGCTCCAATTTCACCTTGAGATATCCCTTCATGAGTGAATTTATCCCTTGGGTTCCCACATATTCTTGTGTATTTAAAAATCTTGATCCATTTTGAAATAGATATATATTTAATTAAATAATCCCACAACCACCATGATACATCCCATATGACTGCTGTATGGAACAATTAAAATCCTAGATTCCTGTGTGGTGTTTGATTAAGAACACAATGAAAATAATACCTCTATGGCATGGAGAAATTATATATATATATATATATTAATTTCGAACTCTAAATATCATGTGAAAAATCATACTAAATCATTATCCATAGTTTTAATGAATAAAAATATTCTTAAAGTAGTTTGTAGAATGAAAGGATACCTACAACATAAGGCTGCACTACCTTAATCTAGAAGTTATTTTACTTAAATTCCCTCTATGTGATAGATATTTATGTTGTGATGTATAATTATATAATATATTTATGCATGTTTCTAGATAATTTACACCTACCATGCCATAATTGGTGGTGTTGTGACATAGTGGAAACTTACAACATCCTACATCAAATTTCCTCATGAATGACCATAACTTTATTACTTAGGAAACTGGAGGGACTAAACAAATAAGAATAACTAGTTTCACCCCATAATATTCCTCCTTAATAGCATCAACCCACATTGGTTGATCCTCTTTGACCATATTTACCCTGTACTGACCCACGTAGGGTGGTTCCCGTACTCATTTTTATGACGCCCTACAGATGACACTTATTGTTGAAGATCAGTCGACTACCTCATGATAGATTTCTAGATCTCATGAATTTTTTTCAATTAAGGATGGCCATATTTTTTCATTTTTATAACTCCATATAATATTTTATAGCATAAGTCATAATTCATGAAATAATCTTGTTTCTTTCCATAAGGCTCCTTCTCAAAGGATCAACGTTGCAGTGTGGTTGTTTGAATTTTCTATGGTGATTATTCAAAATTTAGTTCCCAAATTATTTTCTACTTTTAAACATGTAGAAAAGTGGTTGTGAAATGGTTTTAATCCCTTACTATTCAAAAATATCCAAACACCAAGAATTATTTTTGAACCCATAATCTAGCTCCAAATCATTGAAAACACATAGATAAGGGCCTATTTTATTCAGAAATAGTATATAAATAGTGGTAAAATGATGTTCAAATATAATAATTATTATATTGAGGTCTATTATAGATTGGTAAACCTACTCCTCCCTTTAGATAATACTGAGGTGAACTTTAATGTTGAAGATGAAACTCTAATTTAAAAAAAGTTGTGAGTTGATTTCTTGATCTCCTTCTTATAAAACATAATTGTAGAAATTTAAAAGTTTTAAAGTGGTTTTTTTATTTATAAATATTTTTTTAAAAGTTAAAACATATTCATAATTGTAATATATTTAAAATTGATTCTAAAGTCATAATTTTAAAAGGAGGTGTCTATTGATTATAATAAATAAATTCATTTCTTACTGAAATTGGAAAGCTATAGTCTAAACGTTTTAAGTGGATTTGTTTTCAAGAATATTGAAGGATTTTAGACAATATATGTTTATTTTAAATAGGAAAATTTGGTAGAAACATAGTTAAAGTGAAAGGATTATTTATTGGGAAATCAATTGTGAATCAGGGTGCTTGATGCAATATTGGGTTTCCCTTGGCGGTGAAGTATCCATTTGGATGGGGGTGGGACTTAATTCACATGATTGTGAGATTAATAAGAGTTTTTTGGTTTTAGGTGAGTTATATTAATAGATTTAATCTTCCACTAAGAAGTTTATATAGAGATTTCATTCTTCTTGGGTGGTATATTCACCTAAAAATTATGTTTTGTGTTGGTTTCTTCTTCTATGAGTTTTATTTTAATTCTTGATAATGAGAATTTTATGATGGTATAACATTCAGGGGACATGTTTTTCTTGAACCCTTCCATTTTTTAATACTCCAAAGTTTTTTAGAGGAAGTTTAGAGATGTTTCAGAGAATTGAAGTTGAGTTTTGGACCCACATATTCCAAAAAACCCATGATGTAAGTTGTTGTTGATTTTTATGCAGTTGTGTCTATGGGAGTTAAATTTTTTAGTTCCTAGAAAAATTAGTTTGGGAAAAACTCATTTTAGAGGGTGTGGTGCATTGAGAATTTATCTATGTAACATTAGGAGGGTCATTATTCACATTTATAATCATTTGGAGTCAAATTAATATTTGGTATGGTTTCACTATCCATGTGAGGATCAAGAAACCATTGTGAAATGACTATTTCATGGACATGGTTCCTAAAGAGTTTCCCTATAGGAAAAAGGGAGGATAAAATGACCATTTTTTGGTCCATGGTTTTTCTATGTCGAGGTTTGGTCGAGTTGTGTAGGTGCATTAGAAATGATAAGGGATGTTTCTATATTCCATGGTAGTTCCCGTGGTGATATCTTAGGGGTACAACATGGAATCTACCATACCATGGAGATAGAAGAGTGGTTTTTTATCCCTAAAAACCATATAGAGGGGAGAAAAATCCATAAGACATATCTATTTAGTTTCAAACCCTTTGTAACCTTCTTTGAACATATAATCGGGACTCCCACCTTGATCAAATGTAATTTAATAGGGTGGACCTAATTTTAAATAGGATAAATTTTTTATACATACATATTAATATTATTATTATAGTATACCATATCACCTTCCACTCATTTATTTTTTGTTATCCTAGGAAAAGTTGTAGCAACATGAATACATGGCACTAGTGGATCATGAGACATGAGCTAGTGTAAGAATGATTGGTTGGATATTATTCTATATTTTGTATTGTTTGGATATAGTGCTTTCAACATTAACTTAGTTGTATTTAGATGAGGTAGGGGGAATTTTATCATTTCTATTATATTCTTGGATATTATGCACTCGATATGTTGTGAGATATTCTAATCCCTTATTGAAACCTAATACTTTGTATGTTATCCCCTTTGAAACTAATGATTAAAATTTTCATAATATTTATATTTGATTAATATCCTATCGAAAGGAGTGATTTTATTCATTGGAATTCATTTTGGTTGAAATGATCCTATTAAATTTCATGAGTCATATTTCTTTAGACAACTTCCACCTTATATAGTCTTCCTATTCTGGAAATTATTTAACAAATGGTGAGTCATTAATACTTCATTAGTCTTAGTGGAGTGGGTTTCATTTTGGGGGAGGGGTTACTAGTTATTTTACGCATTTATATTATCATACTCTTCACATGGGATGGTATTATTGTTTTGATCAGGGAGAAGGGATTATTGTATATTTATCCTCATTTAATTTTTTATTTCTTAGTTGTCATGTTAGGATCATAATTATTCAATTTTATCACTTTGAATTCTTATTTAAAAGGATAATTATATATTAGTAAAACAATGGGCTATCCCTTGTGAGGTGGGGAAATATTTTTCCAATTGAAAGGAGTAATCCATAATGTTAAAGATGAATATGGGAAGAGGAACATGTTCGACTAAATTCTTCACTATAAATCCATTTAATGATTATGTATTGAATATATTATACTAGATTTAATGAAAATATTCTTATGATAAATTTATATATGTATTTTATGTTGTTTTTTTATGATTTTACTATGTCTGAAATATATATATTTTAATATTCTATGACTTATTTTAAAAAATGTTATGTTTAAAGTGTGCATAAGTGGAATATGCTCTAAGATAGTATTGAAATATAAATATGGAATTTGAATTTAAGAAATAGAAGGAATCTTAAGAATTAGTATGAACAAAAATGTAATATGGAATTATAATTAAAGTGTTAGGAAGTTCCTATTGAGTGATTTTTAATAGAAAATAATCTATAATAATCAATCATTAATGATCAAAACATCTAAAGTAAATATTATCGGCACTTAAGTGTAGTAGTGATTGTGTCTTGGGTAGAGTGGGTTTATGGTATTCTTATTTAGGAAAATTTAAAGGTAGTCATTATGAATAAAGTTCTAGGTTTGGTTCTTAATTATCTAAGGTCTACTTTATCTTTTTTATATCAAATTTAGATACGTCTTGGTGTATGAAATTCTTAAAAGGCTATGATTACATTATAGGTGTTGAAATTATAGTGTTGGGTTTCTATAAGTAAATAATTAGTGTTTTCTTAGGAATATTATTTGAGAGATGTAATACATACCTAATAAATATTAATACAAAGGTCATAATAATATTAAAATAGGATTAACTTAATTAACTAGATAATTATATGAATTAAATTAACAAAATTATTAATTATGGGTAAATATTAATATGACCCTTATAGTAATATTTAGAAGAGATGTATTTTATGATGGATATTATTATAAATTATTAATATTTATGCATCTATATTATTATTACTTTTTATTTTTAATTTTGATGATGCATTTAGTTTCATTGTACAAGTTTTTTTATATATAATTGTTTTATTTTTTTCTTTTATGATATTTTTCATATCTGATTCCTTATTTGTGTTTGTTGTACAATACATGTACAAAATATAATTTATCATATCTTCAAAACATGAAATTATTTTTGGGATGTAATGTCTTGAGGTTATATAAAAATTTAATGAAGCCATTAGATGGTGATGTGGAAATATGTTAGCTAGGTTGGTCGGATAGGGTGAGAGTTGGGATCACTTCTTTTTTACTTCTTTATATAATGAAGATGTTGGTATGGATGACATATACTTTGAGCAAGGCTTTCCTATTTTTCCTTCTTGATATAATGATGATATTTGGATGGTTGAAAAAGGTTGAGATCTAGGATAAACTTTTTTTATTTCTTCATATGCTATGATTTTAGGAAGTATGGAACAGTTTGAGAGTTGGGCTTACCTATTTTTCCTACATGTTTATTTTGATACAAATAAAATTTTATTATTCCATTGATGTGATGAATAAATTAATGTTTTTTGGATCTTTTCATCAATATTTTTGAATATATAAACCTATTATCATACTAATTTAATTATACTTTTTATTTTTGATCAAATTATACATTTTCAGGTGGTATAACAAAAGGTGATGTCAAAATGTGATATTGTATATACTTTTGAATGTGTTAATTGATTAATACTTGTTCTTATTTAGAGATATATATTTCTTAGTTGATTTCTTGAATGTCTATTATGATATATATATATTTCATATCGATATAAAAATATTTAGAAATATGATCCTACTGATCACTCCCAAGTTCCCACTCCTATATAGTGTTTTTGAGTTATTTTAAATGAAAATTTTATGGACATTGGAGATTCTTATATTTGAGAAGATGGAGTGGATCCTATTTGGACTTCAATCATTGTCATGTTTTTTATTATAAAATTTTTATGTAGATTAATGTTGGAAATGGTAAATGTGAATTCTTTATTTTATTTACATGGAGTTGATTAGTGGATGTTTTATTTTCTTAGGAATTTATGAGGCTAATGCCTCCCATTTGAGTAATTGATTACCTCAGTGCTATCATCGACCCATGTACATTTAGAGGTAGGCTTTAGGGATTACTATCGTATCATATAATGACCTAGAAGGGATTTCAATGGGGTGGGGGTCATAACAAAGTGGGAGGGGAATTTTAGAATAATGTATTTATTATTTTATCATTTAGGACAAAGAATATGAATAGTATTGATTCCTATTACTTTTATTGGTTTATAGTTAATAAATTTATTTTTTATTTGAAATGAAAACCAATCTAAAATTGAATATAATCTTTGAAACACTTAATTAAAATTAAATTATCAAAAATATTTTTTTATTAAAATAAAATATAACTTAGGATTCAAAATTTAAAAATATAGGTTTAAAAATTCAATTTATTATTTTCAAATGAATTATTTTACTCATTAATTAGATATTATATTTTGATAAATGTTTTATAAAAATATAAGTAATAATTATATAATTATGATTCCATAAAGCTTACAGTATTCATAAAAACTATATATTTTTTATAATCCATAAAAATTCACCTTTCCCGAAAAAATCCAAAAAGATAACCCTAAGATAATTTCAAAATGAAAATTCTAAAAAAGAAGTTAATTTTTTCAAATTAAAGACTTAAATATTAGATGTCTTATGTTTAAATAAATTATATAGTAAATGAAATAATAATTTTTTATTAAATAAATACCATTTCTTTTTCCAAGAGTGATTAAATTTTTTTTTGTGATTATTATTAATTATTATATTATTGATAGTTATTTATTATATATGTTTTAGAAAAATAGTTTTCAAAATTTGATAATTATATTTTAATAAAATAATTTGTATTTTACTCAATAAATTAAAATAAACATTATTAAAATTAAAATGTATTTTTATTTTAATTTATATGATTTGAGAATTCTTCTTATAGAGTTATAATATTTATATGTACTTATTTTTCCTCATGTTAGATATTTTTTTTAGAAATTTTACTATTCTCATTGGTGAAGTTACCATTTCAATGGTAAGTTTTTATTCCCAATGGTTATATATTATTTCAACAATAATATAATCACTAAAATTCCTATAAATACACTTCATTTAATTCATTATTAATTCACTCATTTTATTATAAAATTTATTTTTAATTTATAATTATAATCTTATTTCTAGTAGTTTTATTTATTTATATAGTTTTGTTCACATTTTTGATAATTTTAGGAGTCCACAACACATCAGAATATAAAGTTATAGTTTTATTATTTACTTATGTTTATCGTCGCATTGTATTGTTTTAAATTATATATACTATATTCATACTTCATATATAATGTTTTAAATTTATATAATAATAATTATATTTTTCATTTATATGATTTATAATATAAAATATACCACATATTTATTACATTGGGGAATTTTTCATATATAAAAATTTAGATTCATTATAAAAGGTGATTGGATTTGGGCCACTCCCTTTAAGAAAAGAATTCAAGAAATTACTCCATAAAGACCCATTTATTTATAAAATAACATCAAACAAATCCTGGCTTCTAATTGTTAGATATTTCACTAATGAAAGGATACTAAAGAGATAAAAATGGTAAAAACATGCAATTTTTTCTACAAGAGTAATGAATTTTTGTAATCATTTATATATATTTGATCATACCCATTGGATATGAGATAAATATTTTGATAATTAAGTGACTATGTTTAATTTATATGAACAATATTGATTACAATTAAACTTTTACCATAAAGGAATACATCATTTTATATCAAGAGGCCTTAATACCTATCATATTCCAATAGAAGATATATAACTCACTCATTCTAATCACAATAGCATCAAAATAAAAAAGTATGAATACTCTCAATTACATGATATTGATTGAATACTAATAATTCTTGTATACTCTAATAAATTCCAAAATATACAACAATTGTCTAAAATTTAACAAATCTTGTACCCAGGTTTTTTTAAGTCTATATAATTATTTCCAAATGTTTCAAACTTGATATTTATACCAAAAGAACCCAAGAAATTTGTTAGCAGATTTTATATTTTTTAATTGTATTTATGGATCATAAAATATTGGTTTGAATATTTTTTTGTGTTGAATTAAAGTATAAAAAGTTGTTTGGAGGTACATAGATAAGGATAAAGTTGTGTTTTAAAAATCTATGTTGCATATTTTAAATATTTTGAAAAGTATTGAGATACATATGAATAAATAAGATTATCTATGGTCAACATAGAATTAAATCTAGGATATATGTGAGTATTCAAAAATACTCATATGAGTAATTTAGATAATCCATAGAATGTGTAAGGATAATTCAAGCAGATTTTTAGGAAAGGCAGTGAATAAGAGTAAACAAAGGGTAGTTTAAGAATATCATATAGAATTGAGAGGATATATATAATAGTAACATAAATTTTAAATAATATTTAACTAGATTTCAGGTGGGATTAATATGGTGTTTTAAAATCTCACATATGAGGTAATTGTGCTCACACATGAGTAGATATGAAACTATGTAAATGTAATTTAGAAGTTTCATAAATCAGATGATGCTATGATATTATTAATGAATTAAATATCATGATGATTCTTGGGTTTTGTGATTCAAACTAAGGTGATTTTTTATGAAGAATATGGTACATGAGTTTCAGTGGCATTGATTTTTCATAAGAGGGACTTAATTTATTTTTGAGTTTCAAAGTTCATTTTCTTTAAATAGGGTAACCTAGTAAATTTAACCTAGAAGTTGACCTCAAAAAAAGATTCAAATTATTTTTTTGAAATAATAATGTGGTATTTACCCTTAAACATAATTTTGGTGAAATCTATAACTAGTAATATTTTAGGGTATAATTAATTTTTATTAAATAAATAAATGTGTAACCCATGAGCACAAAAATTAATATCTCTTAAATGACAGTTCAGATGAAAAATTTGAAACCAAGTTTGTGTCTGGAACAAAGTGTTTTTCCCAGGTGAGGTATAAATTGAATTATTGTGTGTCTATACATAGATCATGTATAACCATTTTATCCTATAGTAATAAATTAATATTTTTATTTATAAAATAGCGAGGTGGAGTTGTCATGGACATGTGGCAGTAACATGGTATGCACATTACCTATTGGTGTTGAAAAGTATTAAAATATTATTAAATATTGTATTTTTGTGTTGTCTAATATTTTATGAGGGAACTTAATTAGAGTATTCATGAGGGGAGTTTTGGAAAGGAATTAATGGTTATTTATAGTGAGATCTTAAGGAACTAAATTATTTATTTCCTCTAATTATTTTGCCTCTCCTCATCAAAAATATTTACGCCCACTATTTCTTTTGTTGTTGGAAGAAGGAACCTTTTTATAGAATTCATCTCCCCCTATTTACACTATGAAGAATGGTTCATTGTTTTCTTCATAGTTTTAGAGACAAAGATGAAAAAGAATCGTTACATAATCATCAAATAATGATAGTATGTCATCGAGGTAATAATATTTTCCCTAAAACCTTACACGTATCTTATGTTGTGAAATTCGATACTCTTCTTATCTGGTTTAAACCACTTAAATTTATAGGGAGAAGAAAGATTAAATCTTTGAAAGTCTTGAAATATGATTAATTAACAAATATTTTATGGTAACTTAATTAATTATTATTATCAAAGAAAACTCACACGGATTTGAAATGGGTAGAAATTTGATTTAATGTTTTTTCACTTAAAAATGGTTATTTGTGGTGATTACATAATAATTTTACTTATTTTTAAATTTTTTATTTTTAAAATTATTTTTCCAACAAAAAACATAATTTTCGATTTAAATGGGATAATTATTTTACTATTTAAGAGGAAATTTTTAAAAATATTTTATTCTTTAAAAATAATTTCATCTCATGCCACACAAATATTTTAATTTTAAAATTTATCTAATTACACTACATTCCATGAGTTATTAAATATTTAATTTAATGCATAACATGATATGAATTAGATAGAAATTTAATTAATAACTATAAATACATATTTGTTTAAATTTTCAATTTGAATTATTTTCACATCTTAAGAAGAAAAATTTCTATACTTTAATAATATTTTCTTCTTTGATCAAAATAGATTTGTTATTTTATTATTTTAATTCTAGAATAGAATAAATATGAAATAATCATCCATGATTAACAATAATATTATTTAAAAACATCCACCTGGTTTATTTTCTCAGATGTAGTTTTTTCATGATATCATATATTAAAAATATTATCTATCTTTGAAAAATATAATGTAGTTCCAATTATTGTATCTAATTGATAGATTTTATACCATGGATATTAAATTTATTCCCCACATATACTAATATTCTTCAATGAATCTTAATGTGAACTCATTATTGGGTTGTTATATATCCCATCATCCACCACCTTCTAAATAATTGTTTTCCTCTTATTCTCACATGAGTTCGATTATGGTTTCACGATGCTATAATGGAGGAAAACTAGATAACCATGGGGTTGGGTTTATGAAAATGATGGAATAATGGATTTCAGGTATGATATAATAAATGGTTGGATATAAATAAACCAGTTGATGATAGATGTACATAATTCATCCCTATATAGTGTGGTAGAGGCTCTGATGGAATCAGACTTGGCTTGTAGAAAATTAATGGATGATAATGGAGGTGATTATGGCATTAAAAGTACGAAGATAAAGTTTCTAGGATTCCTATGTTATTGAAATTACACTACGTGTAGACTCCTCTCACAAACTATGTACTGTTCCATCTATATTTTCCATATTTTCATTAATGACACATGATATGTGACCCTGAAAATCTCACAATGTGAATTTGACTCTCTGGAACTAGGATTTATACCTGAGTTTAGGATTCACACACCATGTAACATTACATAACACACCACATATCTATATATTTTTTACATTAGTGTGTAACTACATATATGATGAGGAAATGATTTGGAACCACACGATATGTTCATCATTTACACACACTATGTATATCAGGTTAGGTAAATCTATGTGTACAATCTGTATATGACAAGAGACCACATGGTATTATACATTTAAAATTAAAAAAAGGATATATATATATATATATAAAGATAATATTAATAATTAATATTAATATATGTACTCTTTATATCAATTTTACATGGATCAGGTAGGGTCGACACATGACCAGCCTTTTTTAAGAGACCTTCATGCCGTATACCCTACTGAAAACATAATATACTGATAAATTTATTTATTTTTTCATGATTTACCACCCATGTATCAATTTTGGACACATTATTAGTTCTTGTTAAGTATTAATACATATAAATAATTATTTGAACAATCCTTTTGTCCATTAGAGGCTATCTATGTGATGTTTTTAGGAGCTTATGGATCTAAACTCTATAGAGATGATAATAGAGTATAGGTGAGATATTTGGAGAATACCTGGAGTTTAGGTACAATCTTGTGTGATGAAGTTAATTCCTCCATGCATGGGGTTTAGTTACTTCCATGTTGGTATACTCATGATAGGGAAAAAAATCCCCATTAGACTAATAAAGCTAGTACTTCCCAGTGTGTCGTGGATCCGCTGTCTGTATATGGAGTTATCACTCCCATGTTTGTCGAGGAATGGTCCCCCATAGGGGTTTCATATTCCCTTAGTTTATTTTCATATAACTGAATGAGCCTTTTTCACCCACTATAGAAATTATGGATGTCTAGAAGATCAGGAGTCATGGGTCTTATGATGTATCAACACATTTGGGTAACTTTGGGATAATAAAAGTATACTAAGACTTTGTAGATTCCTTCAAATATGAACTATACCTAGGATATATACTTTGGTTGTTTTAGGTCTTCTGTTTCCCTAAGAATCATTATTTACTTGTGTGATATGATCCTTTATGGATTTGACACAAGAAGTGTTATTTTACCCCCTTATCTACTAATGTCTCAACATTAGAGATGATCTAGTTTTTTAGGATACTATTTCCCATTTACATTAGATTTGGATTTTGGTAAGAATTGTTATTTATCTTTACCTTGTGTTTTTGGGGAATCCTACTGGGTATATTTTTATCTTCCACTACATAGGATTTATGCCCACATGTGTTTTCCCTATGTAGCTATTGTATAATTTAAAAATTAACATTGAAAACATTAAGTAGTGGAGATGGTGGAGCTAATTCTTAGTATGTAATAGTAGTACATGGTGGGTGATGGTTTCTGGTAGATTTTTTCCCCAAATATCACACAAATAGGATGTGTCTTCTATTTTTTAGAGTTATGTGTACCGATATTTGTATCCCCCAATATGTTTTTTCCTTTATAGAGTTGTTTTGTATAGTCGTTTTCCTATACATGTATTATTTTATATTTCTTTTGTTTATATATTCTTGACTTTTTTGTATAAATTGTATTAAAGATACATTTATGTTGTAGGTAGTCATAGTCTAAGGCCTCCCATATATGTTTATTCCTTCATAGTGGTTGTTTCCAGCCAATGGGCTATTAGAAGTAGGATTGGGGTTTCATAATCATCCTATCACCAGCCCAAGTGGGGTTTTAGTTGATCTATTCAGGTCATGAGATTCTACATGCTAGTGACCATGTTAATGCGGAATGAGGTTACAGGCTTATGAGAGTCTGAATAAAGAAATCACCAAATATTTGAGAGGATTTGAATATGAATTTTTAAATAAATATTTATGAGGATATTTATGTAAGGGTTATATATATTCAAAACAGATGTTTTTTAAAATCTATTAATGAAGATAAAATATGAAGATTATCAAGGATATTTTCTGACTAGTATTAAAAGAAGATAACATTTATTTTTCATTTCACGTATTTTCTAAATTTAAATATTGAAAACATAATTCATGTGATCTATCTATGGATTTAATAACAATAAGAATGTGTTGGCCCAATGAGTGATAGAAATATGGTCTAGAGTAAGGAGGGGTGAATTTAAATTTTAAATCCTTAAAAAAATAATAAATAAAATTATATTAGAACTATTAAAGTACAATAGATAAGGTATAAATAGTGTAAGTGTAGTGTTGAAGTATATAATGCAGCAGAAATAAAATAAAGAAAAAGAAAACAAAGTTTTTTTTATCATAGATAAAACCAAGAGATCCTACATATACTCTTCCTAACTCACTAAATTAGTGAGATTAGTGATATCCACTAAAATATAGATAAATAACCTTTTATAAATGAGAAAACCCAAACTGAAATGCTACATATTTTAGGTACAAGAAGTACCCATGATTTTCGAAGGAAGAAACTTAACATATATATATTTACCAAGATCAAGCACAACATGTGTGTATCTTATTTTTTGATCAGGTTTGAAAAACTAAGCTACTTCTATTTTAATGGATGAAAAACTTTCTGTGATTTGAGTCATAACACTATTAAAACATTACACTACAAAAAAAGACAAAAAATAAATAATTAAATGATAAAATTAGAGACAGATGAAAAAAGGAATGATTTTTTAGAAAAGTTTTCTTTGGACCCTCAAGATCAATGATAAGAATTTATGATTTTGGAAAACCATAAAACCTCAAAAATTCATAATATTAGTATATTAACAATATCACATAATAACTTTCACAACACTTATATAGTAAAGTAATCAAATATCATGCATTTATTGATTTTTTTACTTTTCTAATGCCTCAAACTCCCTTTTAAAGACAAATTCTCCAATAGTTAGATAAAAAAGTCCACCAACTTATCACATGGGTGTTTATTGAAAAATAATCACAACTATAAATGGTTATATGTAATAATAAATAATAATAATAATGTAAAATGGTATTTTAATTTCACATATAGTTTTTATAGAGACCCTCACTTTTCAAACATTAACATTATATAACTTTTTCTGAATAATTAAACATTATACAAATAAATTCCCAAACACTATAATTGGTTTAGTGACTTTGGAAACATGGAAACATAAAAATTATACATCAATGAACTACATAATTCCCCATTAGGTTCTTCTTTACTAGAAAACTTCTTTGATACATCAAACATAGTACATATCATCATAATATGGGGGAATGAAACAAAAAAGGGGTGAGCTTAGATGCTCAATAAGGGTAAACAAGGAAGAAATATGAGAATAAACGGGATTATATTGGTATGAGGATGTGATCGTAAAAAATAGAAGATCATACCCTACATATCAAATATCATAACTAAAATAATGGTATAAATATTGGAATTTCGTATTGCATTATTCATAATTAAATAATGAGAATAAGCCATGAAAGCATAACATAAGAATAAGACATGGAAGCATGGAAAACACATAATCATATTCTGATATCCAGAGTATCCAAGGAATCAATACCAATACCATATTAGTATTATGGGTTCACTCCCTATACCATCTTAGTATCATGAGTTCACTCCTCATACTATCTTTTCCATCATGGTTCACTCCCCTGGACATCTAAGTATTCAAGGTTCACTCTAAAAACAATCTTATTTTATATAAAGATATATTAATATTTTTCAAATGAATTTGAGGGAAATATAGTTCTCACCCACATCATAATAAAATCATTCTTACATGTCCCACAAAAACATAAAACATTTATCATAAATATTACACTAGCAATAAAATGGGTTTCTTAAACATCATTTCATGATAAAATAATCCATGTAAAACATATGGATTTAATAAATATAATTCCATCATAAACATAATAAAATATAAGAATAATAGGTATATTATACATGAAACATATCCTTAATCTTAGATGGAAAATAATTTTGATAAAATATTTGAAATTAATTCTTAAGGAAAATATCCTTTTTTCTTCAAAAATGTTATCTTTTCTTAAAAAACTATTCAATTTTAAAAGAAAATAATTTCATTGAAAATAACCTTGAAAAATTATAATATAATATTCATGGAAATAAGGAAATATGAAAGAGTAAAAATCCCTTAATTCCATATAAGTTAAAAAACAATTCTTCTCATACTTTTCCTTGAAAAGTCAAAAAGAGCCTCTTATGGAAAATAAAATAAAGATTCCTTACATACTATGTAGTAAAAAGTAAGAAATGGGTAAAAATAACTTTTAAAATACATTAGATAATATTAAAACGTTTTATAAAATCATTTTTAGAAAACATGAACATGGATGATAAATAAACAACAGTAAATACTTATGTATAAATAATCTTGAATAATAGCGAGATTTAAAAATTATACCTTACCCTATGTCTTGACTCTCTTCATACTCGCACAAGATTCATGTATAATAAATATAAGTTTATTATAAATATTTTAAAGAATCATATTCTTATACATAATAACATATATGGTTTGATCATTACCTTATAATACCTGCTTGTTAACGATCCTATGTTAAGGTTTTACTTCGAGTAATATTCGCTTTGTCCTTTGCATGTGTCTTAATTTGTTATATCATTGGTCCTTATAATTATATCATGATTCAAAAATTTGCTTGATGATATAAATATCATGTATATCCAGTATATTTATACTATAATAATCTATAACATAAAGAAGTAGTAAATGGAATACATCATTCATAGAGACGGTAAGCTGTACATACACATGAACACTGTTTCTGTTTTTAATTGTCATGTTGAAAGAAGGTGTGTAAATATCATAAATATATATATATATATATATATATATATATGTATGTATATATATTTATATCATTATCCTAGTATAATTTTATATCATATAAGTTCACTAAACCCATCATTAAAACATTCCATGTGGTGTGTGAACAGATCACATCACTTTGAGGGGGCGATAGTCCACACTTCCGAAAACGAGACAATCATATTAACACCAAATAAAAATTAAAATGGTATGAGTTTTAAAAATAAATAAGGAATCTTAAATACATAATAAATATAATATATGATATATATAAATAGAGTTTCCATCATAATGGCCACCATGATTGGTGGTAAAAGAAAAATGAACAATCATTGTTTCTTGGGGAATAGTTCGCCATGCATAGAAACATTATGATCAATATCAATTATATGGAAGTGTGTGTAAGTTTAAGTAACAATTTGAGAATAAAAGGATCCTAGTATACTGGATTTTAATAGCATAATGGAATAATCAGAGTGTAGGTGGTGGTGAAAAAAAAATAAAGGAAAGGGGCTTGAGAGAAGACATTACCTCTTAATTGGGTAACTCCTTTTGGTTTATGCCAAAAGGATTCCTTGAGTTACCTTAAAAACAAGGGAATTATTATATAAGGAATATAAAGAAGTTTTTAGGAGACAGTTTTAGGGTTTTTTCGAGCCAAAATTCTTTAGAGGTGTGAATAAAAGAGAAGCAGATGGGCCCTTTTATAAGGGGTCGGAGCGTCACTTTTGGAAACACCAAAACTATTAATTTATTATATATTGATTTTTGATTTAAAAAATGTCAAAAGTGAGTTAATTTGAAGTTGAGATGATTATGTGTTTAAATCCTCTCAACCAATTAATTATAGACATGTTTAGGTCACAAAATAATCTTTATCTTGTAGCTTTAACCGTTAGTTAAACAATTTTACTCTTACCGTGACAACTTGTATTTCTACACTATAGGGTTAATAGAGTAACTATAAAATGACAAAACATGCCTAGTTGGATCATTTAAGAAATATTTAACACTATAAAAGTTTTTTGGCCAAATCTTATATGTTTATGAATTTTATTACATTTAATAAAATATTTTTTTAAAGTACCATTTATGTCAATTTTGATACTATTCAATATTTTCATTTAAAAAAAATAAAACCTACATGATAACTCCAAACCAATACCTCCAATATGTCACTAACATGTATGAGTTATATATAAATTTTTTTATGTCATTAATTAAGTCAAATTATATTTATTTTAGTTTTTTTAATATCATTTATTTGATATCTCAATTAATTTAACAATTACTGCATCATTATTGTACAAGAAATTAATTAAGTTATTTCATCTCTAAAAATTAAAAATAAATTATCATGACGAAGATAAATTTCTTATTTTTCAAATTAATAATTATAGTTGAATTTATCTTATTAATAACCATATATAAAAAATTATTTACTTATTAAATTTTTGAATATGACTTATTTAACTCTTCCTTAAATAAAATATAATAAATGACTTAATCTAACCCAAGTGGATTTAATAGGATCATATCTTTGAACTAATATCGATTTGGTTTTAAATACACTTATCTAATGAAATTATTACATGTTTTAGGGTAATTTTATATTATTATAATATTAATTTTACATTTAATTATCCTATATACCTTTAACAGTGGTAAATAAAATTCAAAAGATAATATTCACCAAAAATTATTTTGATACTATTAACACAAAATTTTTATCCCGATTAAAACCATATGTCAGTTTTTCAAAATTCTATTTATCAAAGTGGTAAAACTACGTTTACTGCTAATCCCAAAAATGTGGCTAGAAGGCGGGTAAAGGAGACGTTCAAAAGTTCAATTATTTTTTATATCTAATTCTATTATAAAAAAGATTCCAATGCACTACATTGTATTAATATATGTTTTATCTATCTATTGTTAAATTAAAATCAATTTAATGTAAAAATAATTATTTTAATGAAAAAGTCAAATTTTAACTACTTTGTAGTATTTTTGAATATTCATAAAACTTTAAACTACTCAGAAAAATAAAAAAAAATTAATGATAAACTAATTTTGATATTTGTAATTCAAAAATGATATATATTTTACCATAATAAATTTCTATGAGTGACTAAAATTATATTTATTAAAAGGACATTAAAAGTCGCTCGTATAAGGAATTTACCGTGAATCATATATTTTATTATCAATATTTGAAAAGTAGTTAGTACTATTCATATAATAATTTAAAATGGCTAAGTTATAATTATTTCATTTAGATATTAATATTAAAAATATATGTTTTGTAGAAACTTATTGTTGCATGTTTCGTATGCTAAGTCGGTGTTGCATGCAATGTACACCAAGTCAGTGTTGCGTGCAACATATGCTAAGTTGGTTCCATGTGAAAGAAATTTTTAACTTAGTGAAATGAAATATATAAATTAAAATTTTAAAATATTAAAAAAAAGGTCCATAAAAACTAGTGGTGTAATATTCTACCCACCTTAAAATGAATTTTACCCATGAAATTCGTCACTCGGGTAAAAAAAATGAGGATACTTCTAATTCATCATATCCTCAATTTCCCATGTTTCTTCCTCTAATTGGTGATTTATGCACAAAAATTTAACTAGTTGAGTGGTCTTGTTTCATAGAATTTTCTATGATCGGTCCATAATTTCAATAGGTTTCCCATCATAATAATGATCTTATTCCAGCGGTATGACCTCTGAGTTTAGTACATGTGAAGGTTAAAGTATGTACTTTATCAGGAGAGATACATAGAACACATCATGAACTTTAGAGAGATTTGGAGAAGTGACAAGTGATAGGATATTGTCCCAATACGATCAATAATTTCAAAGGGACCAATATACCTAGGTCTTAGTTTCTATTTCTTCTCAAATATCATAACTTTATTCAAAGGTAAGATTCATAGAAACATTTTTTCACCAACTTCAAATTCTAGATCACGTCGATGGTTATCATCATAACTTTTCCACTGAATTTGAATTGTCTTGACATGTTGTTGAATGGTTTTAACCTTCTCGACCATTTCTTCAAAAATCCTGGGTCTCGATAGTTTTCATTGTCCAACCTCATCCCAACATGTTGGAGCTTGACATTTCTTCCCATAGAGGGCTTGGCACGAAGCCATCTGATTTTTTTAGTGAAAGATATTGTTGTAATAGAACTCAACTAGAGGAAGGTGATGATCCCAAACTCCTTTTAAATCTAGGGAACAAGATCTCAACATATGCTCTAGGTTTTGAATCGTTCTTTCAGAATGAGCATATGTCTGATGATGATAAGCAGTGCTGAAACTCAATTATGTATCAAGTTCTTTATGAAGACATCACCAAAACATTGAGGTAAAACTTGGACCCCGATCCGATACAATGGAATGTGGTACTCCATAAAACCATACCACTTCCTTGATATATATCCTGAAAAGTTAATCCAAAGATAAATATTCTCTAATATCAATGAAGTGTGCTGACTTATTAAGGCGATCGACTACCACCCATATAGTATTAAACCCTTTAGAGTTTTGGGGTATTCAAATGATAAAATCTATATTTATGTTCTCCCATTTCCATTCTGGTATAGGTAATGGATGACACATCCCTTTAGACTTTTTTCTTTCTGCCTTAACTTATAAGAACACCAAACACTAAGATACAAACTCTGTGATATCTCTCTTCATTCCATCCCACCAGATGTATTCTTTCAAGTCCCTTTATATCTTCATACTTCCATGATGAATAGATAATGAAGAACTATGAGATTCCTGTAATAGATCCTTCTTCAAATCTGGTATGGAAGGAACACATACACGGTTCCTAAACCTCATCATTTCTTCATGATCAAGGTTAATATCTGAAACATTTCTAACATTCTTTTTGTAGCTCTTTTTCTTCCTTCTTTTCCTCCTTAATCTTCACTTGGGTAGAGGGTTGAATATTAATTTGAGAAAGATAATATATTTCCCATTAATTCAATATTTTTAGATCCATACTTTGTAAATATAGGAATATTGGATCTTTTGTGATCCCCATAATAGATAAGCTAACATGATCTTTTAGACTCAAAGCATCAACCACCATGTTTGCTTTCCCATGGTGGTAATGTATTGAGAAATCATAATCCTTTATAAACTATAACCGTCTTCTCTAGTTCATGTTCACATCCTTCTGTGTGAATATATAGGTCAGACTTTTGTGATCAATAGATATATCAGAGTTTTCTCCATAAAGATAATGCCTCCATATCTTTAGTACAAAAATTACCATTGCTAACTCCAAATCACAAGTTGGGTAATGTTTCTCATGAATCTTCAACTATCATGAGGCATAGGCTATAACCATGTTATTATATATAAGAACACATCCCAATACCTTATTGGATGTATCATTATAGATTACAAACCCTTCTTCACTATAGGGTAATGTAAGCACAGGTGCACTGGACAACCTTCTCTTTAGTCCCATGGAATTTTCCTCACATTCATTTGTCCAAAGGAACATAACAAACATATGAGTTAACTTGGTTAGAGGATTATATATTCATGAAAAATTCTCAAAAAATCGTTGATAATATCTAGCTAAACCAAGAATGCTACATATCATAGTCGTTGTGGTTCGTCCACGTCATCTTTAAATAGCCTCTATCTTTGATGGATCTACTTATATACCATCTCTTGAGATTATGTGACCCAAAAATGAATCTTTTTTGCATCCAAAATTAACACATTGTAAATTTTTCATTTAACTTCTCCATCCTTATGTTATGTAGTGCAATTGTCAGGTTGTCTTCATGGTCTTCCTTTCTCTTTGAATAGATAATAATATATTCTATAAAGACTACAAAAACAATATCAAGGTAATATCCAAATACTCTATTAATTAAATCTATGAAGATAACTGGGGAATTAGTAGACCAAAATGAATCACTATATATTAAAAATGTCCATACCTTATACAGAATGACATCTATGGTATATCCTCTTTCTTGACCCTCAATTTATGATATCTAGAATGAAGGTCAATTTTATTAAAGTTTTGAGCTCTGTACGGTTGATCAAACATGTCATCAATATATGAAAGTGGATACTTGTTTTTGATTGTCATCTTATTCAACTCTCAATAATCAATACAGAGTCACAGTGATCCATCTTTATTTTTCAAAAAAAGATCTGATGATCCCTAAGGTGATACAGTTGTCCGAATTAATCCTTTATCAAGGTTTTCTTGTTGGTTCTTCTTCAATTAATGAAACTCAATTAGGGACATTCTATAAGGATTCTTTGAAATTGGTGTGGAACTAGGTATGAGTACTATTGATAACTCAAATTCACATTTTGGTGGAAGACTAGGAAACTCTTCTGGAAAGACATCCATAAAATCTATAACAATATGAATATCATCGATGCTGATATTCTTCACAACCATTTGAGATAAAGAATAATTTTGAATAGTAATTAAGACCCATAAAATAGATGTAATTTCTATAGGAAGTTCTTACTTATCGTCACATTGATGGATGATCAGAGGATGGTTTGAAATGTCGAACGTAACTTCCATTACTTGAAAATTGATGTGGATTTATGAAGATAAAGACAATCCATTCTGAGGATGAAATAAAATTATACCAAAGGAAGAATGACAAGATTTTTAGGAAGTAAATTCCCACAAACCTCAACCGAAGAGGAATCAAAGACATGAGGTGCAATCATCATACCATTTGGGGTTTTCACTGCTAATTCCATATCTAACTGTTTTGGTGGAATCTTAACACCCTTAGAAAATTATTTATATATGAAAAAGTGGGTGGATCTAGAATCAAATATGACATTAGAAGGTCTAGATTTTATGGTAAGTGTACCATTCATCACATCATTATCACACCCCTCATCAGAAATAAATATTGGATTAGATTTAAATTTTTCTATCAAATTAAGAGGTTCCTAACATCAATCATCACCACCAACCCCTAGGTTTGGGAAGTGGTTAGAATAATTCCTATTATCCTTACACTTGTATCACTTAATCATGGGGGGTGCATTCTGTGGTACATTTTCTTCATTCACCACATTAGCTGACTTGTTCCCAACAATTCAGTAATCAATTGCCCAGTGGACTTCCTTTCCACCCTTCAAACATATATTAGACCCCTTGAGGAAATTTTATCCATGTTTCTTCCTACACTTAGAGCATAAATGAAAGTTCATCTTCTTTTCTCCATGGTTTTCAGAGTTTTATTTAAACTCCATCTTCCACTTCTTGTCAAATCCATGATATTGATATGTGACCCCCACCTCTATTTCAACCATGATTTCACAATAAACAATATCTTCATAGCTACTAAAGTGTATTATGGACAACGCCCTTTTGAGACTTGGATTTAGTCCACCGAGTAACTTATCAACTTTACTTTCATGATGGATGATAATTCCTAGAGTACCTTGAAAGTCTTGTGAAATTAGCCTCATAGGTACCAAAAAATTAATCATCCATTTTCATCAACTTAAGGAACTCTTTCTCCATCTTGGTACGAATAATCATAGTAATGTACTTATTGGAAAATAAGTTCTTTAGCTCATACCAATACATGGATTCAATATCATTTTTCTTCCTTGTATTCTTGATTAGATTCCACAACTAATCTGCTTCCCCTTATAACCAATAAAAATCTAGAATGATTTTCTCATGCTCCAAACAGTGATGAATGGAGAATATCTTTTTAGTAGTACTGATTTATTATTTATAAATAAGTGGACTAGAAGATCCTCTTAAAGAAGGTGGATGTTTCCTCATGAAAGACTCAATAGAATGTTGTTCCCTCCTCTGCTCATTTGGAATTCCACCATGATTCATAGATTTAGAAATCCATGTGAACATAGTAATGAGATTTCTCATTACATCTCCCATAGAATTCAGTTACTTATGAGTATATTCATTTCCTTTTACATTGCAATCACCATTAATACAATTCCTTCGGGATATATCCATTGGCTAAAACCAAAAGCATAATGTAATAAATAATTATCATAATGAGGAACCACATAATCATGAAAAAAATCACCTATTGGATGTCTAACTTATAACACCTACCTTAATCCATGATACATTAGGTTTATCCTAGGTTATTCATAGCCAATTTATATTTAAATCCTTCATAATGGTTCATGAAGAGTTTGTGAATTCCCAAAGCATATCCCCCGGGAGTGTCAAACTAATTGTGTAGCAAGACCCATTGTCATGTACCATATTACATCAAGTTAGGCTCAAAACATCTTGTCGGAGTTTTTACCCCTAGTTATATCTATTACAGAGACACATCCACTTGTAGTATCTAGGAAGGGATGTATTTATAGGAAACCACTCACTATATACTTCACCAAAATTTTAAGAAAATTTCCTATACTTTTCCTTACCCTTAGTATTATCCTTAGTCATTCCCTTAGGGTTATCACTATGGTTTTCTCATCCTAGCTTCCAATTTTTAACTGCACATTTTCTATGATACTAACTATAGTGACCCTAACTATTCAGGCATTAACTTTACATAACTTTTGTAGAATACGTAAAAATTATACAAATATACTCCCAAAGACCGTAATTTTTCTAGTACCTTTGGAAACATGGAAACATAAAACTAGTACATAAATGAACTTCATAATCTCCAACTAGGTTCTTCTTTATTGTCACCCTTTCTTAGATATATCAAATATAGTACAATTCATCATAACATGGGGGAAATAACCATAAAAGTGGTGATGTCAAATGGTCAATAAGGGTAAAAACGCGAGACATATAAGTTAAACAAGAGTATAAGGGTATGAGGATGTGATTATTTAAAATAGAAGATCATACCCTGTATATCAAAGATCATAACTAAAATCATGGCATAGAGATTGGCAGTTTATCGGAAATAATTCATAACTAAATAAATAGCATAATCCATAAAAGCATAACATAGGAATCAGACATAGATGTGTGTAACACCAATAAGCATATAATGATTTCCATAGTAGCCAAGGAGTCACTTACAAGACCATATTATTAGAATGGGTTCACTCCCAAGACCATCTTAGTATCATGAGTTCAATCCTTATACCATCTTAGTAGTCATGGTTCACTCCCATGACCATCTTAGTAGTCAAGGTTCACTTGCAAGACCATATTAGTTTATATCATGAGATATAAATCTTAATCAAATGTATTTGATGGAGATATAAGTACCAACCATATTATAATGAAATAATTCTTATATGTTCCATAAAAACATTAAACATTTCTCATAAACATAACCCAAGGAATAAAATGATTTTCTTAAACCTCATTCCATGATAATATAATCAATGTAAAACAAATGGATTTCATAAATAGAATTCCATCACAAACATAATCACCCATAAAAATAATGGGGATATTATACTTGAATAATATCATTAATCTTAGATGGAAAATAATTTTGATAAAAAACTTTAAAATAATTCGTGAAGAAAATATCCTTTCTCCTTCAATTTTTTTTTTCTTTTCTTTAAATGCAACGCAATTTTAAAAGAAAATAATTTCTTTGAAAAAAAACTTGAAAAATTATAAGATAAGATTCATATAAATAAGGTTTTATGAAATCATAAAAATCTATTCATGCTGTATTAGTTAAAAAAAACATTCTTCTCATACTTTTTTTGAAAAAGTGAAAAAGTACCCCGTATGGAAAATGATTTAAAGATTCCTTCCAAACCATGTAGTGAAAAGTCAAAAATGGGTAAAAATGAATTTAAAAATACATAGGATAATATTAAAACGTTTTATGAAAATATTTTTTGAAAACATGGATATGTATGATATATAAACCCTAGTAAATACTTATGTATTAATAATCTCGAATAATAATGAGATTGTGAAATTATCCCTTACCTTGTCTCTTAAATCTCTTCGTAGTCGCACGATATTCTTGTATAATAAATATAAGTTTATTATAAATCCTTTAAAGAGGTATATTCTTATACAAAATACCATATATGGTTTTATCAGGACCTTATATTACCCACTTGTTAACTATCCTATGTTAAGGTTTAACTTCAGGTAATATTATCTTTGTTCTTCATATTCGTCTTAATTTTTTATACCATTGGTACTTATATTTTATCATGATTATAGAATGTAGATAATGATATAAATATCATTTATATATATATATATATTATATTTATATTTTAATAATCTATAGAAAAAATAAGTACGAAATGGAATACACAGTTCATGGAGACGGTAAGCCGTACGTACGCATGGACGTTGTTTTTGTTTTTAATCAACATGTTGAGATAAAGTGTGTAAATTTAATATGTATATGTATGTATTTATATATATATATCATTATTCCAGTATCATTACTATATTATATAATTTTACTAAACCCATCATTAAAACATTCCACGTGGTGTGTGAACGAATCACATCACTTTGAGGGGGCAGTAGTCATTACATCTTCAAACGAGATTATCGTATTAAAACCAAATAAAAAGTAAAATGGCATGAGTTATAAAAATAAATAAATAATATTAAACATAATAAATAAAATATATGATATATATAAATATAGTTTCATCATAATTAACACCATGACTTGTGGTAAAAGAAAACTGAACAATCATCATTTCGTGAGGTAGTAGTTCACCACACACAGAAACAATATACTCAATATCCATTACATGAAGGTGTGTGTATCTTTAGGTAAAAAAATGAGCATAAAATCATCCTAGTATATTTAGGATATTTTTTTTCATACTATAATGTAATAAATAGAGTGGATGGGGTGGAGAATGAAAATAAAGGAAAAGAGCATGAGAGAAGGCATTACCTCTTCATTGGGTAACTACTTTGGGGTTGCGCCAAAAGGCTTCCTTGAGTTTCCTTCTTCCCAACAAAAGGATTCTAGAAGGAAGGGAGGGATGTTGGGGGGATAAATTTTCCAGGTTTGGCCGATCCAAAAGGATTTATATGTGTGAATAAAAGATAATGATGGGTTCATTTTTATAAAGGCGAGGAGGGGCAATTTAGGAAACCCCAAAAATATTAATTTATTATAAATTTATTTTTAATTTGAAATAGATCCAAAGTGATTTGTTTCAAATTTTAGATGAGTATGGTTCTAAATCCTCTCAAATAATGAATTACTTACATGTTTAGGTCACATAATTAACCTTATTGTTCGTCTTTAACCCATAATTAAACAATTTAACTCTTACCGTGATAACATATCTTTTTACACTATAGGGTCAATAGAGCTAATATAAAATGACAAAAGAACCCCAGTTGTATAATTTATCAAATATTTAACAATATAAAAGTTATTTGTATTAACCTTATATTTTTATAAATTTTATAACATTTAATAAAATATTATTTATTTTAAAGTATCATTTATGTCAATTTTGTCACTATTCAATTTTTTAATTTAACAAAAATCAAACCAACATGATAACTTTTAACTATTACTTAAAATATACCACTAAAATGTCTAAGTTATCTATAAAATTCGTGTATTTCATTAATTAAGTAAAATTAAATTTATTTTAATATTTTTAATATCATTTATTGGATATCTCAATTAATAAAACAATTCTTACATCATTGTTTCACAAGTCCTTAATTAAGTTATTTATTATCTAAAAATTAAAAAAAATATCATGATGAATATAAATTTATTATCTTTCAAATGAATAATTATAGTTGAATTTATCTTATGTATAACCCTATATAAAAATGATTTTGTTATTAAATTTTGAATATGACTCTTTTAACTTTTCTTTAAATACAATATAATAAATGGATTAATCTTACACAAGTTTCTTAAAGAGGACCATATTTTCGAACTAATATTTATTGGGTTTGAAATAAAACTATACAATTGAATTAGGATAAGTGTTAGTGTAATTTTATATTATTATAATATCAATTTTACCTTTAATTATCTTATCTACCTTTTATCGTGGTAAATAAATTTCAAAAATTACTATTCACAAAAAAATATTTTGATCCAATTAGATAAAAATTTTAATCCTGATTACAACCATGTATGTCCATTTTTTTAAATTCAATTAACAAAAGCAGTAAAAATAACTTTATAGATATTCCTAAAAATGTGGCTAGAAGGCGAGTAAAAGAGACGTTCAAAAGATAAATTATTTTTTATATATATTTATATTATATAAAATATTCCAATTACCTAAATTATATTAATATATGAATTATTTATCTATTATTACTTTAAAATAAATTCAATGTAAAAATAATTGTTTAAATGAAAAATTCAGTTTTTAACTATTTTACAGTATTTTCACTATTCATCAAAATTGAAGCTTTTCAGAAAAATACAAAAAATTCATCCTATGAAAATTTTATATTATGAACTCAAAAATGATATTTATTTAAAAATAAATAAATTTCCATGATTTTATAAAATTATATTTATTATAAGGTCATTAAAAGAGGTTCATAAAAGGACTTTACGGAGAATCATGTCGTTTATTATCAGTATTTGATAAGTTATTATTATTCACATAACTATGTTTAATGGATATGTTATGACTAACTCATTCAAATAATAATTATAAAAAGATATTTTTTATAGAAAATCAGTGTTGCGTGTATCGTACATCAAGTCGGTGTTGTGTCCAACATACTTTAAGTTAGTGTTGTGTGCAATGTACGCCAAATCAGATCCATGTGAAAGGAATGTTTGACGTAGTGCAATGAAAGATATACATGAAAATTTTAATTTACTTGGAAATAGGTCCATAAAAACTAGGGGTGTTATATCTTTTAAAAATAATTCTTGTGCATCTCCTTCATCAAACAATTCAAACCCACTTTGTATAGCATCATTAGTGTTAGTATGTATTTTAAAAATTAATAAAATTGATAAAAAAATCACACAAACATGAAGAAAATAAAAATATCACAAATATAATAAAATAGAGTTTCAAAATGATATTAAAGTGAAAAATTAAGTTTTGTTTAATCATCTTTTATATATCTACAATAACATCATTTTACATTACTGCATAAGAAAAACTTTAAGTGATGAGTAACAGTAATTTTATACTCTACACAATTATGAATCACACCCACATAATTGTAAATATATTCATTTATAAAGATTATCTATGTATTCATAAGCATGAACTAATTTTTTAAGCATGAAATATACCTTTATAATCCTCATTATAGCATGTATAAACAATAAACACACATCGCATGACTCTAAAAAAAATAATATTTCAAAAACTACATCGAATATTCACTGACAGTAAACTCCTTTATAAAACATAAAAAAAGTAAAAAATTTAAGTAAATTTTATTTAACAAATATATGAGAAATTTTATTTATCTAGTTTAAAAAATTGAGGTATTTTTAAACATTATGTGGTATTTTTAATATTTAAAACAAACAAACATCAAATTTATCAATCACTATAACAATAAAACTTAATACTAATTATATCATATTTTTCAGAAATTAAATAACTAGAGTAAATTTTATATAAATTACACAAATTCCCCATTTAAAATTTATCAAAAAGTTAAATAAAGTTAAAAAAATTATCCCCATTTTAAACACTTAGTATACTAAAAAGAGCAGACAATTATATTATTGAAACAATTTATAAAAATTATTTCAATTTTCCGCAAAAAAACATGAAAGATAAGATTACATTATAATTTGAAAATTAACCTCCAAAAATATCACTTTTAAATTACCAATGCATTTAAATAATAAAAATCTCTCTGACTAAAAGCTTCTACTTAAAAGAAATTTAACACTTTTAAAAAAATTCCACTTAGATATAATTTAATAAAAATGTAGATAAAACTATAATCTTATACTATTATAAATCTAAAATTATATCACAATAATTAAGAATTATTTATAATTTTAGGATATTTAAACATAATCTATTTATATATTTAAAAACATAACATATTTGAGTAAAAAATCAGTCTGAAATAAAACAAGTTGATTTTGATTGCATAAAAAAATATTTTAGAAGATTTTAAATTAAAAAATAAAGAATCCTCTTGAATTAAACCTTTCAATATTTAATTAAGACAAAGATGATATTCATATTTCAAGACACCTACTATAAAAAATATAAACACTTCAAATAACTATGAAAACACATAAAATGACATTCAATGAATTATAAAAATATTTATAATGAATTAAAACGAAACAACTTATTAAGTATATTCTAGTAAACCAAAAACTAAAACTTAAAAAATATACATACTAGACATAATAAAACAACCATTTTTAGATTTAAGAACATGAAAATATATCATTTAATTAAAACTTCAATAAGTAAGCACACTGGAAAAAATATATACTTACATTGGCATGTTGACTAGCTTAGGTTCAACAGGATTTGAATGAGATCCATTAGGTACCCATGTTGTACATGGATTAGTTTTTTGTAATAATGAAAACTAATTTAGAAAGATAATACTTTGTGTGAACAAAGTATTGAACATATTGTAAAGACAAATTAAATGCATAATGACCAAATACTCCACATTTAAATAAAGTGATAGATGAAATTTTAGTAGATTTTCCTTTAAAAAATTTATTATTACAAATACGTCATAATATTACATAAAAAATAATATAGACACTATTTTAATTATTTTTATTCATATTTTATAATAAAATAAACCCATTCAAGCATTGAATTCTAATACTGAATTTAGATAATATTTCCTTTATAATTTTAACTTCATCATTTAGTTTTCCATTCTACTTTTGAATGGATTTAAGATCATTTTTTTTGTATTTGGTAGATGAAGAAAAAAAATTTAAACTATTTTTCTCTTTTTTCCAATATAAAGAATTTTCTTTTCATAACCCTGAATTCTTCCTTTTCATTATAAAACATTGAAACAATTTATTTTTACTTTTCATTTTCTAGAATGAGATTTCTATTTTATTTTGTAACTTTCTTATGATCCTTAGTGAACTTCTTATACATTTAATATTTTTTTGATTTCCACTTGATATTTATCAAAAATCTCATTTAAATATTTAATTATAGTTTTCTTATAATCAGATTCATAATCATAAGAATAAAATAAAAAATTACAGTTATCAGTTTTGTCTGAGATATCCATTAAAAAAATTATCACAACCATGATTTTATATGTTGTATTTGTTGAAAATATGTAATGTTTTTTTATAATATTCATTGAATGTATTAAAGATATATTAAGAGTTTAATGCATTTCATGGAGATTTCAATTTTGATTTAGTGAAGAGTTACGTGGAATCCTTGAATATTGTTTGAATATTTATGCATGAAGAGTCGCTTGAGGACGTAACTTTCACAATATGGTAGTTGATATGTTGTGTGGAGGTATCCTAAAATATCTATAAGAGGGTTTATTTGTGAATAAAATAATAAATTAATAAAATAAATAAAAATAAATATGGAATATAATTGTTATGGTCATTTATAAAAATTGATAAGGAGTAATTTGAAAAAAGGGGGACTTAGGGTAGGGACGATCTTGATAACCATAGTCACAAGGGAAAAGAAATGAAAGTGAGTGATGCTGTGAGTTAATAGTATCATGTGTGAAGGTAGGAATGAACATGTTAGCATATATGTGGAGAGGTGATCACCAGGTGGGTCATCCTTAAGTAACTTAATGGTATTCTAATACTACATCTTGGTATATTAAAGATAATTATTTTGAGAAAATATTTGATGTGGGATTCATGAAATAGAACTAATGTGCATCTTTTAACAACACATGTAAAAATATTAATGTTCAGTCATTGCACTAATCTCCTACCATCATCCTACAGATTCATGAAAACATGAAATTCAAAAATACTATGACTTCCATAAACTATATAAGATCTTATTCACATACACATACCATAATTTTTAAATAATATTGTGTACAAATATTTTTTGAAGCATGAGGATTCTATAATCCTCACCAAAAAAGAAAGAGTTTCACTCGGAATCCACTGGACACCCTAATAATATTTTCTGTAACACTGCAAATATGTTCAATAGGATTATGGGGATTTATATGCTAAACATAGTTCAAAAGGTAAGTATTTCTGAGAAGGTACACTATATTTTCATTCGATATGAAAGAATTCAATGATGTTTTGTGATAATATTTTCATAATTTTCTAGTGTAAAATTTATATAATTTACAGATTTTTTTTATGGAATGTTTATGTAACTGTTAATGGGTTTTGAAGGATTTTTAAGAATAAAAATCATGTCTACAAATGTTTTATTAAGTTGTGGGTAATTATGAAGGTAAAATTAAAATTGGTTAAGATGAATTAAATTTTTATGTTGTTGGTATTGATTTTTTTTTTAAATTTTGGATATCATGTTACAAATATTTTCTAATCTTATTATTTCTAGGACTTTATTAAAAAAAGGGGGCCATTCAAGCTTTCCATCAACCTCAAGACTACATTCCACTTAGCCGTGACCATAGGGCCCGACCGCCAATGTAGATACTGAGGGAAGGACTACTTAAAGGAAGAGATCCCACATGAGGTCATAAGTCCCATGCATAGACCATGATAGTGAAATTTTGGGGAGAATAATAGTTGGGATGAAGCCTGAAAGCATCGACCTATGGTGTTAAAACCCATAGAGTGATGTGAGGAGAGAATCACTAACACGAGGTAGTGCACGACAATGAGTAGGAGTCATCTGGATCCCAAAAAACTTAATTATAATTGGATCCCCACATCTTTATACTTAAACGAGCATGAATCCTCTTTCTCATTCTGATGTGGAACAAATTTTAAGGGGGTACTGTTAATCTTTCTAAAAAATTCCATGCACACCCCTAATAAAACTATTACCAAGGCTCAGAACACCTGTGCTACCTCACTCCTCCACCACTTCCACCAACTTCCTCATCCCGCTGCCATTGTAATTATTAGGAACCACCATTTCCAACACTCCAAAGCTTTGGGTCAAGCCTTTCATCACTGCTGAAGCACTCATGAACCATGGATCATCTTATACACCCTAGGATACCTCTATGATCCATTCCAAATCTCATCCATCCACTGATAGGCTGGATGAAGAGGGGGAGTCTCCATTTTCCTGTTACCTCACTTAAACCACCGTACTATTAGGTAGAGAACTTCTGCTCGGTTCCACTAAGTTCACCTGAGCCACTGTTGGAATTTTTTTTCCCAATAGTGACTCGTAAGCCACCATTGAGTCCAACGGTGAATCATGATCCACCATTGAGCCAATAATGATTTGTGATACACCGTTGGAGTTAGATAATGAATTGTGAGCAATAATTGGTAATTTGTTTTAATGGTGACTCTTGAGTCACTGTGGGAACCAAAAATGACCCATGAGACACCATTGGAATAGATAGTGACTTGCGAGCCACCATTGAGCAGACTGTGACTCACAAAGGACCAATGAGTAGATTCACTTCTAACCACACCATCTGCCTCCACCACCTAAAAACCACTAGAAAACCCCCATGGAATCCTGAAGATCATGATTCAACCTAACCTTCACCCATAAAAACTCCATACACCACTACTTCTACTAAACATGGATCATCTTCTCTGATGACCTTCATCCATGTTTAAATTTCTCAACTAATTTGGCCACTGTGAAGGCCAGATGAGGTGTTTATGAAAGCTACATCTACTCTTCATTTCTACTCCACCAAGATCCCATTATTGGTTCACCTTAATGAGGTGCTTGACTCATTAGGCCACTACAAAGGCTGTATGAGGTTTGATGATTGCTTCCTCAACCTTCATGAAATCCTTTCACTCCTAAGTTGTTGTGGACAAATCAATAATCCCCACACTCCCTTTAAAAAACATCAAATTACATTCAGGCACTCTATGCATAGGCTAAGAGGAGGGGAATACCAAATCCACATATGTTGAGAGATTTTAATACCTACAAGATATTCGAGTGTTTCCAAATTAACACCCTGAGTCTCATGGATCAAAAAGATTAAATTTTAATTTAGGATATGCTAGTAGGGAGAGAGATCTATGGGAGACATGAATAGGAATAAAATAATTCTCTAATGCCTGTGAGAGAAGGGTCGAGACCCGAAGGAAGGGGGTACATGTTGATGCTATAAAGAGTCTATTTTTACTACTTTATTTTCTTTATACTTCCATAATTTCTGCCTCCAAGTCTTCCTCCAGTGTTTTCTTTTTAATAGAGGGACATAACCTCTCTATAATTAGGTGAAGGGGTGGTGTACTATTATAATTCTAGATTCATAGTTCTATAAATGTTTTTTTGTAACTTTGATTTATTAAATGGTTTTAAATTTATGAATTTACAGTTTTAATAAGATGTGATTGGGTTTTGTTTCAAATCTGAAAATTCTTAAATTTCCACAATTAAAGAAATTTATTATTTATATTCTTAGTATTGGATCACACCGATTAAGGGATTTAGTGATATAGATAGAATTTATTAGTGATCATTAAACACTTGGGGATGACACATAAAGATAATGTAAGCACTCAGGGTACTCAATTTCTGATTTGTAATGACCTAGGTGATCTAGGGTAGATCCACTATGCCTTTCCCAATTGGAAAAAAATATTCTAACTAAGGAAATTTGGTGTATTATTCTCATTATCCACCAATTTTTAATTATGGTTGGAAAATGATAAATGATTATTAATCCATTCACAAAACTAACTAATTAAAAAAAGTTTCAATTTCAAAAGGTCCATGATAACATTACATAAGGGAATCCAAACTTGAAACTCATTTACTTTTCTCTAAACTGATCTTACCAAAATAGGTCCCTTTCTTACTAGTCATTCAAATTATTGTTTTTTGTTTTATTTTTCTTCTTATATAAAATATTGATTAAAAAACCACTCTTGTGGGATGAATTGTGTCATAAATACTACTACACACTCAGAAAGAAAAGTAGATTTTCCACACCCCATGAATGGGTTGTGTCAAAACATTTCACTATTTCTGGGAAATTGATGTTTAATGTAACCCATCACACACATTACTAGGACCTGAAACAAGAAAATATTAGATCTTGACACTGATATAGAGAATAATTTTAATAGCTATATTAGATATAACAATCTTAAGAAAAATTTGAATAAATCATGTTTGAAGATTCAATTGACACATCAAGTGCTCACTATGAACCAACAACTATGGAAATTAACCCACAAAAGGCCATAAGGGAACTTTTTCCCAACAATTTTCTAATAACAATAATCAATTGACCATGCTTATAAAAAATTATTTTGAATTGAAATTCAATATGATTCCCATGTTACCAAAGTTCCATGGATTTATAGGAGATGACCGAAACCTGCACATCCACGAGTTCATCTATGTATGTTCAAGATTCAAGCCAAGAGGAGTGGTGGAGAATTAAGTCAGGTAGAGGGAGTTACCATTTTACTGAAGGGAGATGATAAAGAATTGTTGTACAACCTATAACCTGGAGAGATCCATGACAAGGATGATTTCCATAGGAGTTCCATGTAGATATTATTCCTAACCTCCCAAAGCACTACAATAAGAAAGGAGATCTATTTCATCATACAAGTTACAAGAGATACCCACTATTAATATTGTGAAAGATTAAAAAATTTATGTGGAAGATGTGCTCACCAAGCTATGGAATACCATCACTTCCTAGTATTCTTTTACCAAGGGCTGCTAGAAAATGTGATAAACCTATTGGATGCATCATCTGGAGGATCCTTGATTGATAAATCACCCATGGAATCTTGGATCCTAATTTAGAAGACTGGTTAGAATTCATAATAATTTGTAACAATAGGTATAATCACCATAGGCATCTATGAGGTAAAAGCTTCTCACTCATCACTATTTCTTGAAACTAAACTGGAAGAATTAACAACTTTATAAGGTAAATGGTAGTAAAATAATTGAATGAAAGACCTAACCTACCTCAAGCATATAGTTTATAATAATAACATCATTAATTTGCTAATTAGTGTGACGAGGTACATGGTATGGGGGTCTGTGCAACCAAATTCTCACTAAGATAGTTTCAAAAAAACTAGCCACATAGGGTAGAGAAATTACAGCATGCATATGGGGTTTACAAGGTCAGACTAGACCCAATTTCCAGCAAAAATTCAAGAATCCACCCCCTTTCCAACAACCATACAAGAAACAATACAATTAATAAGCCTACCGACCACCAATATTTTAAGAAAAAACCTATGGAAAACTCTCATATAGTGCACCACAAATGGAATGAAGACAAGGAATAGATATGGAGGATCTGAAAAATATAGTTAAGTATTTGTCATATATATTTGATAATCTCATGGGAATACTATCCAAAAAACTCAAGAAATCTTCTAGATTCGACAATACTAAACCCAAAAGAAAGTGTGAGAATGATCATCACAAGGAGTTACAACGATATCCCAGAACCATAACCTAAGAAAGCCAATGATGACCCAAAAGAAGTTTAATCTTGAAATTATATAGATCTTGGATAAATTCTAGGAGACAAAACCACCCCACCATCATAGGAGGACATGAAGGAAGAGGAATAACCCAAGACAATATTTAGGAAGGATTGACCATAAAATCCTTTAAACAATACAACAAAGGGATAATAAATACACCCCCTTCCATTAACTACCATATTTATAGAATACAATAAATTGAGGAAGATCAAATTCAAAAATAAATCCAAGAGGTTTTTTAAAAAGTCGAAATTAATGTACCCCTATTGGAATCAATAAGGAAAATTCCCCAATATACCAAATTAATTAAATAAATTTTTACCAAGAGAATGATGTTGGATGGTAATGAAAGAATTAACCTTGGGAGAAGTATTCCATCCATGATCACACCACCTTTACCAAAAAAATGTCAAGACTGGGGAGAATTATCTATTCCTTGTACCATTAGTTTTTTAAAATTTATTGATGCCTTATGTGATCTTTCTGATTCAATTAATTTCATGTATAAATATATCTTTTTAAACAAAAAAAGGTAAAATGAATCCCACTAGAGTGGTTTTCCTATTAAAAAATAGATCCACTACCTTCCCAACTGGTGTTTTAGAGGATGTTCTAGTGGGATTTTAAGGACTAGTTTTTCTAGTAGATTTTTATGTGCTGAAAATGGAGAAATATAAAACAATTGGGAATTCACCCATCATTTTGGGAAGATCATTTTTAAATATATCTAATACAATTATTAATGTACATGATGGAACCCTCAAAATTGATCTAGGAGATAACAAGGTGTACTTTAATGTTCTTGACACTATGAGGAACCCTTCAAACAATTAGTAACAATATGCAATTTTCCATGTAGAAGATATTGATCCCATCGAAGACCCACATATGCTTAGTGAATTTTTAGATTTAGGAGATAAAATTTCTACTAAAAATTCTAAGGAAATAGTGAATTCTAAAAAAAACTATATTCTCCCTCAATAAGAAATTATGTAAGGATTGTATGGATATTTTGCAAGAGTAAATGAATATGATACTATTTTATATGAAAAATAATTTTTTTGATGTAGGAAATTTGAATTCAATAAAATATCAGGAACAACCCCCAATATTAGATATAATAAATATCCCTTGTTACCTAGAACATTTGAATCTTTTGGATGGAAAAAAATTTAATGTGATAATTTCTAACAACCTATCCCAAGAACAAGAGAAAATTCTGATAGACCTTTTGAAAAGAAACATCCAAGGAATATAATAGAGCCTTGGAGGCATCCCATGAATTGAACCCAATGCATGTTCCCATATAACGTTACTGGATGAAGATTCTAGATCTATTAGAAAACCATAGAGGAGAAGAAACCCCACCATTATGGATGTTGCTAAAAAATAGATTGGAAAACTGTTGGAAACCGACATAGTATACCTAATTTCCGATTCACAATGGGTCAGAACCATTCATGTGGGTCCTAAAAAGGCTAGTTTTAAAATTTGAAAAAATGAGAAAAATGAATTAATCCCTCTGAGAGTCCAAAATAACTGTAGGGTATGCATTGAATGTAGAAAAATGAATCAAGTCTCCCAAAAATATCACCTCCCCATCCCATTCATAGAACACTTTCTAGAAAGGTTAGAAATTAGGGTACATTACTATTTCTTGGATGTATTTTATATTTATTTTTAGGTACCCATTTACTTATAAAATAAATACATTACATAATTCACCCTACCCTTTAAGACCATTGCTTACAAGATGATGCTAGTCATCTTGTGCAATGCTCCTTGTACATTCTAGCGGTGCATGGTATGTTTTTTTCCAGATCGCATAGAAGAATTCTTGGTGGTATTCTTGAATGACTACTGTTTTTGTAAACTCTTTTGATCACTATTTGGGTAACCTAGAAATATTTCTCTAAACCATCATAGAGAAAAACCTTGTTTTGAAATTTGAGAAGTTACACTTTATGGTTAAAAAGGTATAATTCAAGGTCATATAATTTCACAAAAAGAAATTTAGGTGGATAGATATATACTTTATAAAATCAATTATTTTCTATATCCCAACTATTGTTTACATATATATTGTTTTTCGGCCATTTAGTGTTTTATAGAAGATACATCAAAAAATGTAGTAAGATTGGTCTTCCCCTTTCAAGGTTACATTTAAAAGAACATGACTTTGTTTTTAATGATGATTATATAAAGGAATTTGATAAGATGAAGGAAAAGTTAGTTACCCCACCAATTATGCAACCCCCAAACTGGGAACACCCATTCGAGTTGATGTGTTATTCCTCAATCTAATATGTAGGTGTAGTTATATTATAAATAATTTAAGGGTGAAAACAAGTTATAACATATGCCTCATGAATATTGGATGAAGCTCAGATCAATTACACATATATTGAAAAACAATTACTTATAGTTTTATTTTCATAGGAAAAATTTAGAAAATATTTTCTAGGAACTAAAGTGATTGTATTTTTTATCATGCATCACATAGGTTCTTATATAAGAAGGATGATGTGAAACCAAGGATGTTAAGAAAGATACTAATCAAACAAGAATTAAACCTGGAGATCAAGGAAAATAAGGGAGAAAAAAACCAAGTAGTATAACACCTTAGTAGACTCCCCAATACTACTGAAATATAAAATCCAAGACTGAGCCCACTCAATGATCACATACCTGGAGAGAAACTCTACATAGTGGAAGGTGAAGTACCATGGTATGTTGATATAGTGAATTTTCTGGCCACCTCTTAGGTACCTTATCACCTTAGCTATCATCAAAATAAAAAACATAAGGATGAATCTAGAATCTATATTTGGTAAAATCCTTTCATATGGAAGATTTGTAATGATCAAGTCCTAAGGAGGTGATTACTAGCAAGTGAAATAGAATATGTGTTTCAATTTTTTCATAATTTTTTTACAGAGGCCACTTTGGACTTTAAAGAACTACCAGAAAAGTTTTTTAATATGAATTAGAAAAAATTATTTAAGTATGATCATGAATTTTATAAAATATGTGAGAAGTGTCAATATTATAAAAAATTCCAAAATATTGGATATTCCTAAACACCCCTCATATTTTGAGAAATATTTGAAGTATGGGGCATTGATTTTATGAGACCCTTTCCCATGTATTTTGGGAATTCATACATTTTTCATGCTGTGGATTATTTCTCTAAATGGGTGGAATCTAAGGCCATAAACAATGATGATTCTTTGTTATTTCTTTCATAACTAACATATTTTGTTGGTTTAGAGTACCAAGGGATGTAATTAGTGACTAAGGGACTCATTTTTTGAACAAGAAGATGGATTCTATGCTTAGAAAGTATGGAGTGCACCATCAGACATCTACACCTTATCATTCTAAATAAATGTCCATGATGAAGTGTCCAATCGAGAGATCAAAGGTATTATAGAGAAAACAGTTAAACCTAACCAGATGTTTTGGTTCCAAATACTTAAAGACACCTTATGGGAATACCAAGTAGCCTACAAGACACATATAAGTATGAGTCTATATATGATTTTTTTGGGAAAAATTTTCAAATGCATATGGAAGTGGAGAACCAAGATTATTGTACTGTTAAACATATGAATTTAGATTTGGTGAGTGCTGGGAAATAGAAGAAGCTCCAAATGTAAGAACTTGAGGAAATTAGAAGAAAATATTTTGAAAACTCAAAAAATTACAAGGAGAAAACCAAAGTGGAACATGACTAACTAATCCATCAAAAGACCTTACAACCTAGAGATCACGTGTGACTCTAAAACTCTAAACTAAAGTTAATACTGGTTAAGCTTCATTATAGGTGGGAATTTCATTTTATAGTTAATAATTTCTATCAAGTTTGTGTGATTTAGATTAAGAAAGAAGAGGAAGTAAAAACATTCACTATCAATGGGAAGAGGGTAAAAAGTTCAATGGGAATATACCACAAGAACAAGTGGAGGATCTCAGACATCTTCAACCCATCTACTATTTTTTCCCATAAGGTTAGGTAGACCCAATTATATTAACCAAAGGTTCTTCTAGAAAGTAACTTGAGTTTTTCTATTTTAATAGGATTTTTGGATTTGGTCTCCTCTTCCCTTATTACCCTGGTATGAGTTATTTTATAGGTCCATAATAATGGAAGTTAATAGGAAACCCAAAAAATTGAAAAGGGAGTAGAGAAAAAGCTTCATGGGAATAGGGAGTTTATTATGTCATTATTCATATTTACAACTTCCAGCATGTTTTTGATTTTTTTAAACAAGATATTTCATCAATTATTTTAAAATAAAAATTTCATGCCCAAACTTGAATTTATGCTATATTTGACTTATCTAGGTGATATGAGTTCATAGAAACCATGTGATATCCTGTTTTATATTTCAATTTTAATGAGATTTAATGAGTAAAATGGATAATTTGATGATTAATGTGAAACATGGATATTGAATTGATGACTCATAATTTAATGGAATTAATTGATTCATGTAAATGAAATTTTTCTATAATTTTCATGATTTTATTTTTTTAAATCCATGTGAATTAATTTTTTATTATTAATCATGACTTTATTGATTTTAAAATATCATATTCCCATTACAAAGGGGATTTCTAGATCATGTACTTCCTATTTTAACTTGAGCATATTTCTTGAGTAAACATGGGACATATCACCTACTAGAACCTGAATATGAACATTTAAAATCTATTAATGTACAAAAATACATTTAAAATGATTGAATAATCTTTTGAAAAACTCTTATGTTTAAATAACACATTTACATCGATTGTTTTTTATCCCATAGTGACCACAAATGTCCTTCATAAGAATGAGCCTTGTTTTAAGACATTTTTTATCCATTTCTACACTACTCTTTGTATTTTTATGATATTTCCTTGTTGAAGTGTGGGGATGAAGGGAATCATTGTAGAAGGGATGAAATTAATTATAAGGAAAAAGTTTGGGTATTAACAAAGGTTGTTAATTCATTCACAATACTCTTATTGTTTTTCCCATATGTAATAAAAAAATGAATAAAATAACAAATTGAACCAAAAAAATATATAAAAAAGGGTTGTGTTTTGGAAGAAGACACCATTACTAGGGCTATAATTTTTATCATATGTGGTTAGATGGTAGATGTGAGGTTTATTATAATAATAACTTTCTAAAAAGGAAAAAAATGAAAATGATCTTTTGAAAAAGGAAAAAGTAGTATAAAAATAAAAAAAAATTATGTGGGTGCATGAATAATACATTATGCTTTATTTAATCATAAATTTTACTTTTTTTGAGGGAAGCTAGAGTTGTTACAATTTAAATGGGGGAATTTCATTGAGATTTTACTTTTTATATCATTCTTAGTAGTTAAGAAAGAAAACTACTTTTTGAGACTTAATTTTTAAAACATCAATTACTACCAACCATAAACCTCAGAGGCATTAGAACCTTGATTTAAAATCCATCAAGTTATCATGTATGTATTTTATTTACTAAGTGGATAAATTAGTTCCTTTACAAGACTATGGATAAAGAAAATGTATTCAATATATGATCATAAATCTACTTGAAATTTTTCATGAGTGATGAGTGGAAAGATTCAAAGTGAGGTGGATCATGACTTGACATGTTTAATAATAAGGAATTGAGGAAATAGATTTAATGAAAGGATAATTTACATCATTTTAAAAAGGGGAAAATTAAAACTCATAAGTTAATTATTTATTTGAAAATTAAGAAATTGAATTGATATTTTATGTGTAAATTGAAAGTTTGTTTTAGTATTGAAACTGTATTGATTTTATTACTTTGAGATTTTGAAATTATTAGAATTTGAAACCTATGATCCATAATGTTGAGAACTAATTCTTGAAGAAAAACATTGTTTAAGTGTGGTGGTATTTAAAAGACTCATTTTTATGCAAATTTTAAGCAATTGTTAACAGTTTTGAAGTATTTTGAAGATAAAAACCATGTTATCCAATGTTTTATTATGTTTTGGGAAATTATGAATGTCAAATTAAAATTATTTAACATGAATTAAATTGTTAAGTTTTGGGTATTGAATTTGTTTCTAAAATTTTGGATATAATTTTGTATATATTTTACAACCTTCTTATTTTCAGAAATTTACTAAAAAATGGGGCCATTCAAGGCAGCCCCAACCCCAAGGCCTGACACCACTTAGCTAGGCCCATAGGGATTTCCCAACCATACAACCATTAAGGGAAGGATTTATTGAAGGAAAAGAGCCAAAATGGGGCATCAAGCCCAGGAAGGGCCTGTAGTGGTGAAATATATGGGAAAATAATAGTTATGCCGCAGCTAAGAAACACCGACCTGTGGTGGTGAAACCCATGGATAGATGGGAGGAGGGGATCATCAACACATGGCGGTGCACATTGGTGGGAATCAGTCCTCTGGATCCCATATAAATTCATTTTGGTGGGATCCCCAGACCTTGATTCTTAAATGAGCATGCCTCCACTTTACCATTCCGACGTGGGACTACTTTTATGTGGGGTACTGATCATAATTTCAAAAAAAATCCTGCATAACCCTACAAAAATTCTTCATATGGCTTATAAACCCCATGCTACCATACTAATCTTATACTTACACCTTCTTCTTTAGTCCACCACCACTTCCATCATTAGGAACCCCCATTTCCGACACCCGAAAGTTGGTGGTCAAGACTTCCACCACTTCCAAAGCATCACTACTAGAATTTTGAGCATTTTCACATGCTGTAGAGGAAGAGTATTAGTGGCCTCCATTTGAAGGTCCCTAAAGGGTGTATTAGAGACTACCAAATGATCGTCACTAATAATGAAATGAAAAACAGTGGTATTTTTAATGCATTCCACTTTTCTTATTCTACTCATCTCTATAAGACAACCTCGCCACCCCAACTAGCACCACCTTTACCCTTGTCACCCCTAGTCATCCCCGACATGACATATCCACCACCATCCACCACTTTCAAAAATCTATTATCCCTTTGGTTTCCCACCCCCAACATCCCCTCACCACACCCAACCTCCCCCAACACTCCTCGGCCACCGTGCATCTTCCATGGCCGGTGAGTGCAATATTTGATAAAATATCCCATGTCACCCTATGTTTCCCGCATCACCAACTACATCCTAGACCTAAAATTTTAGGTTTTGAGGGTGGATCCTTTGTAGCTTCTAAATAGAGAACACTAAAGGCATTAGTGAGAAAACAAAAGCATCCTCCATTTGGAGGATTCTAGCTATTCTGTAAAGGGATTTAGTAGCTGCTTTAGGTGGTTTCTAAAACCCTTATTTATAGTAGTTCACCCATGAACAATGGATTATCTCTTTCACTCTAGGAGACCTCCATGAGACATTCCAAAGATCATTTAGCCACTTATAAGTCTATATAAGGTGGGGGAGTCTCCACTGTCCCACTGTCGCACTTCAAGCACAAAACCGGTAGGTAGAGCACTACCGCTTGGGTCCACTGAGTTCACTAAATACACCGTTTAAATTTTTTCCCACAGATTCCTCTTGAGACACCGTTGAGTCCAATAGTGACTCATGATAAAAGTTTGAGCCAAAAAATGCTCCTGATCCACCATTGGAGTAGGAGGTGACTTGTGAGCCACTGTTGGATTCAAAGGTGACTCGTGAGCCACCGTTGGAGGCAATAATGATTCGTAAGACACCATTGGAACTGATAGTAATTGGAGAGACACTGTTGATATGATAATGAATCATGATCCACCATTTAGATAATGGGGACTCATGATACATCATTTAGTGGATCTAATATCAGCCTCACCATCTTCCTTCGCCTCCTAAAAACCACTGGACAACCACTATGGAATCTATAAGAGATCAGTTCGAGAAAAAAATTTTCCATTGAAACACCATTTACTACCACTTCTACTAAACATTGATCATATTATCCAATGATATTTAGCTCTGTTTGAACTGCTCAACTCATCGGGCCACTGTGAAGGCCAGATGTGGTTTAGATGGAATCCGTGACTACTCACCGTTACTATGCCACCATGATCCCATAGTCAGCTCACCATGATAATGTTCTCGACTCATCCGGTCACCATAAAGGATGAAGCAGGTCTGATGGACACTTCCTCAACCTTCATTCACTCCTTGAAGTCCTACCTTGTCGTGGCTACATCACCAAGTCCCAAACTCACTTTCTATGGAATCAAATTCCCCCCATGAATTCCATGAGATTACTAAGAGGAGGGTGATACAAAAGACATGTATTTTGGGAGATTTTAATACATCTAAGAAATTTGGGTGCTTCCAAATTAAGCCCCTAAGTCTCATAGATCTAAATATTTAAATTTAATTGAAGATATGCCATCAATTAAGAATATCTGAGGGATATTTGAAGAACACCAAAGGAAATACCTGCTTCCTATAAGAGAAGGGCCAGTACCAAAAGTAAGGGATACCTACTACTAATATAAAGGCTCTATTTTTAATGATTTATGTTATTTATTCTTCCAATATGTATGATGATGGTTCTTCTTTCACTATTTCCTTTCTAATAAAGGGGTAAACCCTTTATGTGATTGGGTGAAGGGAAGGTGACCTGTTGTGGTGATGGATTTTTAGTTCAATAAAATTCTTATGTCGCTTTGATTTATTAAATGGTTTTTAATTTATGAATTAAGAGTTTTAATGAGGTGTGATTTTGTTTTTTTTTCTACTATGAACATTCTAAAATTTCCTAGACTAAATAATTTTATTGTCCATATTCTTGGTATTGGATCACACCGATTGGGTGATCAGTGTCCGGGAGAGAATTGATTAGTGATCATTAAACACTTGGGGAATACAGAATGGGATAATCTAGGAACTTAGGGTACTAATTTTATGAGTTGGAATTACCTAGGTGATCCTAGGGAGATACACTATGACTTTCACAATTGGAAGGAAAATAATGTAACCAAAAAAATTTGGGGGATTATTCTCACTATAAATTAATTTTTAATCAATGATAGAAAAGGATAAATGATAATTAAAACATTAATTAAATTAATTAATTAAAAAAGGTTCAATTTAATAAGTTCCATGATAAGATTTAATAATAGAATCCAAACCTGAAACCCAATCACTTTTATCTAAACTGATATTCACAAACCAAGCCCCTTGATGCCTAGTCATTTAAATTCTTGTTTTTTAATTTACTTTTTTATTCTATGGAATATTGATTCAAAAGACCACTCTTTGGAATTAACTTAGGTCATACCTACTAATACACCCATATGGGGGAATAGATATCATTTTCCACGCCATACAACTAGGTGGAATCAATACAACCACATTGACAATCTTGACCACTGATGTCACAAGGAGGAAGGGTGAGTGACACCATAGAAAAATAATAGTACATGTGAAGCCACTTCACACCCCAATAGATACACCAAGATGCCATTTGAATCCCAAATAATATTTTTTAGTACTAAAAACACGTTCAATAGGTTTATATGGAATCATAAGGTAAATACAAATTTGAAGGTAGGTATTTCTCAGAAGTCACACTATATTTTAATTTGGTGAACAAGAATGACATAATATTTTGTGATTATATTTCCATAATCTTAAAAGCTATAAAATGGAGATATAATCATAGGGCTAATGTTGACAACTATAACCACAAGATAGAAGGATTGAATGTGGGTGCTACCATAGGTTAATTTTAGTACATGTTAAGCCATTTTACACCCCATGAGTTACACCGAAAAGCTACTAGACACCCCAAAAATAATTTTTAGTGATAAAAGAAGTTTAATAGGTTGATGGGGGAATCAGAAGGAGAATAATATAACACCTCAAAATTCTAAAATAAGGACATTTTATTTGATTGTGTGTGTGACACGCAACACCAAGAACGTAAGGGAATACAATACCACAAGAATTCATAGTATACTTACAAATTTAAATAGGAATTATATATTATATATGTTTTAATGCATGACACAATGATTTTATCTTCAGTTACATACAACAGTGACTCTCTTTGACGGCTTGAATAACATGTAAGACTGAGTTTTACCGAACAATATTATATTATTAAAAGTATTATTATTTAATATAATAAGATATAAATTAGATATTAAATCAATGGTCCTGAATATAGTTAAATAACCTATGAAAATATATAGTTTAATGAATTGGTTAGAAATTAATTAGAAATGAATATAGAAACCAAATTATTAAAAAGGGAATGATTTAAAAAAACTATTTTTATGCTCAAAAAGTGTTTTATCTTAATAAATTAAAATAATTACTATTAGTGAATGATATAAATAATATATATATATATATATTGAATTAAATATTTTTTATATTTATACAATATATTTTATAGGCATAAGATAAGAATAAATCTAATTTTAAACTTAAAAATTTTATTTTTCTAGAAAGGAAATTTTTTCACATTTTAGAGGTGTACCTATTTTATAACTGATTTTCAAAACTTTGATAATTTTTATATGTTAAATAATCTCTATTTTTTTGAACTGGCAATTTCAAAATTATCTTTGGGTTAATTCTTGGTATTTTTCTGTGAAGTTTCATTTTTTATGAATAATGAAAAATACTGAATTTTAATTAGAAAACAAATTTTTTGTATAATTTATTTATAAGGATAAATTATATTTGAAATTGGTTATAAAGTTTATAATAAGATTAATTATACACCAATTAATTCAAATTAGGTAATTTTAATCAATTTCACATTGAAATTTTATATAAAAATAGTTCAAACTTTAGAACATTTTTACTTAAAACCCCATTTTTATCGTCCCTAAATTTTCATGAGAGACTTAGGATAGTGTGAGAAGGAAGAAACACTTTGAATATTGATGGAGTAAAATCTCAATTTTTCGAAGATATTTTTCGATAATGGCCTCTTCCAATCTGGAATAGGAGAGATCCTTCACTTCCTCAATTAATGGAAGTGGGGAAAGCTCTTCTCACACCCTATCTTGGAAGGCTATTTTGTTCGCAGCAGCACTCACTGGTGTGCCAAATAGTTATTATAATTATTCAAATGCACCCATTCTCAAGCGGTTAAGGGATGTATAAATCACAATGGAGGTGGACCATAATTCTATCAAGGAAATAATGAAGATTTTTCACTTCTTGGTTTTAAGTCAAACTTCCTATGATAAAGGTATGAAGCCCTGGTCGTATTCTGACTTGAAATCGAGAGTCTCAAACTTCTGGGGATTCTCAAGGTAGAGAATTATACCTATTGGTAAGAGATTTTATCATATAATTATGGAATGAAAATAATATCTTGACACTCTATGGAAGGTTGTAAATATGATTTTAAAACTAAGATTCTTCAGGCTGTCAGAGTGGGATGAAAACTTCAATCCATGGGTTTACTGACATCCAAATATCTTTAATGATATTATTTTAGGAATTGGTACACTTATGAAACTTGGAAATCACATTATCAATGTTGACATTGGCCTTTATACGAGAGTCCTGATAGAACTCAATATAGAGTCACAACCTCCAGAATGAATCTTCTTGGATGGAAAGGACCATCAAATAGAGAATATTTATGTGTTTTAGAATCTTCCCAAATTATAAATACATTATAAGATTGTAAGATATGAATAATAATTATTTAGAGTTGTCAAAAAATTAGTTACTCATGCTCCGACTACTTCATTTTGGAAGGAATTTTCTAGGGGCAAGAAGGGTGATATGGGGGAAAATGGGAAAGTGAAGGTCCTTGACCTACAAGAAGGGAACTTCAGAAAATCTTGTAAGGTAGGTACCTCATGAACATAATTGGTATAGGAATAAGAAAGTATACCTACAACCCCTGGGAATAATGTAAATAATTTTATTAGTGATGTGAAAGACAATCCTTCAGAGGACTTTAATGGCCAAATTCTGGATTTCTCTTCAGAGGTGTTAACTACTCTTTATGACATGCAAATTGAATAATTCCTCCTAAACTCCATTGTTATTGAAATAAATGAACAATTAAAACTATATGGCCTTTATTTATAGGAACCTAAGGAAATTTTGGAAACCAATAAAGAGCTCAAGGAAAAACATGTTCCGTTTAGTGAAGACTGCCAAATTGGGAACTCTAAGGAAACTAGGAGGGAGGAACCCCTTGCCTATAATCTGATGTAATATATTATAGATCAAAAGGAACAAAATTATACTGCAACTATTTTACATGTAATTACACCTAGAAAATAAAAGAGGAATTTGGGAAACAATTGAGTTCAAACCTCCAAACCCAAGCCATAATTAGGATTCTATTCTGGAACTATCAGGGAATAGATAACCCTGACACAGAAGGTTCCTTTAGGATCCTTATAGGAATGTATAATTCTAAGATTCTTGGAATTTATGAACCCAATATTTTTTCTAAAAATCTGGAAAATATATTTAGTAGTATAGTATAGTCTTTGTTGGTTACTAATCAAGATGTTTATAGTCCTTATAGGAATTGGATTTTGGCCCATTGTAATGTGGACTCCCCAATTATTGTTGATGAGGATAACCGGATCATCACTTACAGTCTTGTAGAGGCGGGTAATAAATTTTTCCACTCTATTTTGTATTCCCTCAACAATTATGTCAACATGAGATTATTATGGGAAAAGATACAACAGTTGGTTTGCACTATTATAGGTTCAAGGATTATCATAGGGGACTTTAATTCCATCCTTCATGTAGAGGAAAAAAGTGGTCCAATGACAAATACCATCTCTAAAAAAGAGTTTAGAGATTGTATTGATGAAACAAGATTGGTGGAAATGAATCTAATTGGTGATAATTTCACATGGTAAAGAAATAATTTTAATCGAATGAGGGATAATATAATTGACATGGATTTTTTTAATCATGAAATTCTTGGTTCTTGGAAATCGATTTCATGTGTTACTCTCTCCAAGAATAATTATGATCATCATACCATTTTGATAAGCTTTATCTCAAGTGAAAAGAGATATCCAATTCCATTATAGTTCAAAAATTCTCGGGCATCTCTCCCAGATTTTTCAAAGATTGTTCAAGATACTTGGACCCCAGCAACATGAAATGTAAATCCTCTAATATGTATTTCCAAGAACAAAATTCTCAAGATAAAACAGAAGGAATGGGGTAAGGAAAGGTTATTATCTTTGGATGCTATGATTTAGGGACTTGAATTCTATATTCATGACATTTAGGATTCTTCTAATTGATCCAAATTCTCCGGTGACTTGATCTAGGAGGTTGATATGTCCTTAATGTTGAAAAATACGATAAATCTTAGGAATAAAATCAAGAAGGACATCTTCAAAATCAAGTTCCTTAATTAAGGGGATAGAAACACAATGTTTTTCAATGCCCTTACAATGGTTAGAATAAGGAATAAACCCCTTTAAATTCTCAAGGATGGAGATATAATTTTAGAGGAAATACATGATCTCTTTAATCATATTGTCTCATTCTATGTGAATCCTTTCAATGAGACAATAAGGACTGAACTAATTAAAAAGAAAATTATTCCAATATTGATTACTATGGAGGATAATCAGTCTCTTAAATCTATTCCGATCATCTCTAAAATTAAGGAAGCAGTGTTTGATGTCAAAAAAGATAGTTCTCCAGGACCAAATGGGTTTAGAAACCATTTGTTTCAAAGCTATGGAATATTATTCAGAATGAGGTTTGCATGCTTGTTAAGCATTTTTTCAGGGGTGGACAGATCAATCAAGGTTTTAATGCTCATTTAATTTCCCTCATTATGAAGTTGGATAATGAAAGTGAAATAATCTAATTCAGGACAATTTACCTTGTTAACACAATAGACAAAGTCATAATAAAAATCATGGCTAACATGCTTGCTTGTGTTTCTGAGAAAATCATATGTTGGAACCAGTTTGGATTTTTTAAAGGAAGGAATATTCAACTTTTCCTACTCACTTCCTTGGAATTTATTATTCTTCTTAAGAAAACCACCCAAGGAGGATTTTTTTCTATTAATCTTGACATCAGAAAAGCGTTTGACATGATGGATTAGGGTTTTATAGGTCAATTTTTTCACAGATTTAACTTCAGTGTGAGGTTTATTTAATGGATTAAAACACTTCTTGAGTCAAAACACATCTCAATTCTGGGTAATGGGTCATCATAAGGTTATTTCACATTATCAAGGGGAGTGAGATAGGGGGATCCCCTTTCATCTGTTTTTTTCCCATTGTTGAGGATTATTTGAGCAAAATTCTTATTAATATTGTGGATAAAGGGGAACATTCCACAATCAAATTTGAAAGAGGTATCTCTGATCCATCTTATTTTTTTTCTGATGACATTTTCATTTTCACACAGGGAGATGCGAGAAACATCAATCATCTCTAGAAGGCCCTCTTTTATTATGATAGTTTCTCATGGTTGAAAATTAACTAGAGAAAATCTTTCATTTATTTTAGAAAGAACATTCCAGATTCAAGGAAGACTTACCTCATCAAAAATCTTGAAATTAGGGAGGGATCCCTTCATTCTATCTACCTTGGAGTTCCCATGTTTTGGATAAAGCCTCATGTTTCACATTTTTCAACTGCATTATGCCAAATCAGGAAAAAACTTATCACTTGGAAAGGAAAGTCTCTTTCAATGAAAGGACATGTTTGCCTTGCCAAGCATGTGGTAACCTCAATTCTTGTTTATTTATTCATTGTGTACAGTTTTCCTATCTAAATCATTTATAAAATAAACTATATTCTAAAAAACATTTATTGGTGTGGATGATTGAGGGAGAGGAAAATTATTACATCCAAGTGGAGCCAGTGCTGCATGCCTCCACTACTTGGAGGACTGGGTATTAAGAATTTGAGTTTTTTCAATCAGGATTTGCAGAAAAAATTCCTCTAGCATCTTGTACACAACAATTATTCTTCCTTTTATTTCTTTATAGGCAGGATTATTTCATGGTTAATCACAAGAAAATATGATTTTCTTGATTCTTCCATCTGGCCAGGCATGCATGCTGTTTTCTAGAAGATTTTCAAACATACACAATAGTTGGTTAATGCGAGGTACTCCCTTAGTTTTTGGCATGATAATTGGATAAGAACCCCACTTACTGATAGAATTAATACTGAGGAACATGAAATTGATAGAAATATCACAATAAAAGAGTAGCTATAAAATGTGGATTCTCTCCCAAAAGATATATCCTCAATTATTGCATGCTATGATTTAATTAATTAGCTTGATATTCTCATATAGGAGATATTTATGAATGGTATTCAAGATTCTAAAGTTTTCAATAATCATTTGAATAAGGGAGAACATAAATGGATTGGTGAATTGAATAATAAATGTATGCTTCATTTAGTATCCACCTTACTTTAGATGTTTTTTTATAATAAAGTCCCAGTGGATGACAATCTTCAGATGGTTGGGATATCCCTGTGCTCTACATGCATATTATGTCATCAACCTCATGAGGATGTTTATCACATATTCTTGTTCTTCAAAATTTCCTCTTCATTTTGGAAACATATTCGAAATATATTTGATATGTATCCTCTTCAAACTAGTTCAATACTAGATTTTTTGGATACTCTTTTTTGAATTCATCCATCAAAGAAACTCACTGCACTTTTTCAAGTTGTATGTGTTGAACTTATTCATACTGTTTGAAAATCCTATAACGATGAAATTCATCTTCATGCCCAATTTCATGAGAATTTGGAAACTGCTAACATTTTTGAATCTATCCAAAATGCCAGTAGCATGATCACCTAGTGTTGCAGCACCCTAGTGATGGATTTCATGGTTATTAATCACCTCAATATTAAAGGCATATTTCCCAATAAATGAGGTAATATAAAGGTTTTTTGGTTATCCTCTTTCTCTAGATGGATGAAATGAAATAAGGATGGGGCATCACGGAGAAACCTAGTACCATATGGCTTTGGGGAAATTATTAGTGACCATTATGGGGAAGTGGTGGAATGTAGCTTGGTCCTTGTGGATATGCTACTACTTTGGAGGCTGAAATGATAGTGATTACTAGATCAGTGAAAATCATTTTTCAAATGAATTAGAACAATATTTTGCTGGAATGTGATTCAACTATGGTTTTTCATTCCATAAGGTTAGGATAGACTCAACATTCATGGAAGCGAATAGATAAATGGATTAGTTTATTTGAATGGATCTTTTCTATGAGCTACATTATCACTCACACTTTTTGGGAATCAAATTATATTACAGATGATATTTCTAATAAAGAAGTGAAAGGAGAAGGTAAAATCTAGTTGAACAATACACCTAATGACATTCTTCTACTTCTTGTTCATGAAAAATGTAAAATCCATTCATTTCGTATTGTGTAACTTTATCTTGCTTTAATTTATGAGCCGCTAAGCTCACTCTTCTAAAAAAACCCGCTTTGTCGTCCCTTATGTGGGATTAAATTTAAATTAATTTATGCCAGTTCTATGATTTGAATTTAGAAAAATGGTTTAAATATTTTTAATAATAATAATTTATAATGTATAGTTATTTAAAATTAATTTTTTCCAAAAATATTAGTGAATGTAGTTAAAATTAATCACATTGATTAAGGTAAAATTAATCTTAACATGGGAATAAAACTTAAACTTAAGGGTCAAAATGACCTAGAAACATGTAAAAATCCTATTGTTTGGACATATTTTGACCATATCCTAAATTTTATCAAACTTAGTTCATTATTGGAGGCTGATTTTGTAAGGGAGGCCTATCAAGAGTGTTTACCTTTTTATATTTAGAATAATTTCACTCCTCCTCTATAACAAGCCACTCACCCCTCATACTTATTCACACCTATAAATCCATTTGGATCATCAAAACTATGAAAAAAATAATCTCCAAACATCCATACCCTCATTCTATATGCCTCTTCTTAGATGGAAAGAAAACAAAGGAAGTATTTTTTGTATTAACCAAGACGAGTTCCCCAAATAAGAGGTAATGTTTTTCAATGATTGATTTTATTTCATTTACTTATTCAACCCTTCATTTTTTTATATCATGTTTATATAAAAAAATTAGTATCTTGAATATTAAGATATGTTTTTATGATAATAATTTGACTTACACATTCACACACATCCATCAAATGGGATACACAATCATCGTTTGTGTGTACGGAGGACTGCTGCCTCACGAACCAATGTTGTTTATTCTATTATCGACACCTTTAATGGTTTGAATAAAGAAAGATTAATGGTTTATATATAATATATATGATATTTATTATTTATTTATTATTCTTTAATTTTTATATAATAGATTCCTTTATTCCTTCCATTTTGTGGGAATACGATAACTTCATTTGTGGACATGTGGACTACCACATCCTTAAAACGATGTGACTCATTCAGGCAATACATGGAATGTATAAAGAATTATTTTAATAAAAATATGTGAGATATATGAAATAAATATTATACCTTAATTATAATATACATATTTATCATTTAGTTTTTATTATTTTAAATACCATAATGAAATAGAAATAGTGTTCATCCATACATTCAGCTTACCATCTCCATGAACGATGCATTTCATTTCTTATCTCCAAATTTTATGGATTATTATAAATACATATATAATTAATATAAATTATTTTTAAATAATGGTTTAAATTTTTATATGATTAAATATTTATCTAATTAATAGGAAAAAAATTAACAAGTCAAAACATACTAAAAAACTAGTCAATTAACACCCCAAACTGTGAGAATAATGATATATTGTTAAAAAATAGGTAATAAAATATTATAAGAAGTTAATATATGATATTATAAATATTATTATGGTTATGGTATAAGTTAATAATGTGATTAAAACCATTATACATGAGGTTAAAGGATGTTCACACCAAAGTAAATGCAAGGTAAGGAATTTTCATCTCACTTTTTACATCCGTGTGATAAATATTATATTCACCACTTAATTATTTTTTGTGGTGTATATACTGACCCTTTATAATTTAATATCAATATTCACTCAGTATTATAGGTATTTTAAGTTTCAATTTGAATTATCACACCCAAATTATTTAGCTTGAAAATTACCAAGTGGTAAAAGTTATCTTTGAAATCTCACTTTCTTTTAGGATTATTAACTTTCTCTTCAAACAATCACTTTATTGTAATAACTTTTCATTGGAAATTTACTTAAATATCAAAGTTTTGGGTTGTGGGTTTTATTATTTATGAAACCATATACCATTTTAACATACGGTGTTTACTTTGAATGTTATTTGATTATCTGTGGAAATATTGATAATCCATATTCTTTATCAAATACAAATATTTGATAAGGAATATTGTTTATTAATTAAATTGATTAATTGATATGAGTAATTACTTTGAATGATAGTTATGGGTGGGACCCATAATTTATATATCCCCTTGAAACATCCATAGGTTCCCATGAGACAAATCAGTTGGCCAAATTAAACGAGATTCTATTGTAGTTTTAAACTTTCCTGTGAAAGGTCTTGATGGTATATGTTTTCATGTGGCTTGAAAATGAAGTCAAATGACTAAAAATTTCACTTATTTAGAATTAATTTTTTATCATAATTATTTATCCATGAGATTTTCTCTTTAACCATATATATGGATGCACTTCATTCTCAACTTATTTATTAAATGAAACATGTTTTAGTTATTTACCTTTCCATATTAATTATATCATATCAATTTATTTGAATTACATGTGTTCTCAATTGTTTAGCTTTCCACATTGATTATACCTTATCTAGTAATTTAAATGGAATGTGTTCTCAATTATTCACCTTTCCATGTTGATTTATTCTCATTGATTCATCATTGCTTTCATTTTACTTTCCCTTACCGAGTATTTAAGATCACCCATATTTTGTTTCCTTTCCACAGGTTATAATTAAAATATATTGGACTGATTTTTAAGGATATGTTTTATTAGTATTTTTTATGTATTATGTTTCATTTTCAATTTAAAAATATAAAATGGGTTACATGTATGTAATCTGGATTTTGAAAAACTAATTTACTTTTGGACCTTCATGATTTAATTACTTGTAATCATGCCAATGTAATAAAGTAAGACAATGAATTCAGGATTTTGGGGTTAGGGAATTTTAGTTGGTATCAGTGGAAGTTTAGTAAAAACCTTAGAAACAAGAATTAAGAAAACATATTTTAGGGAACAGAACCCAAAGATATACTTTGAGGATAAGTATAGAATAACAACCTTGAATTTAGTAAGGTAGATATTATGTGGGTATTCCTAGAAATAAATTATTTTCTGGATACTAAATGTGGATATGATTCTAGAACAAATATACTTATGGGTAACAGATCCAAAAGGTGTGTCAGGAATAACTCGAACGTAACCTAGCACACGAAAATGGTCCATACTATGCACCTAGTTTGACACTAATATGGGATATATTTAGAATAATTCATCTTTTATTTAAAAATCATTTTAAAGGATTTGAATGTAAATATATACCAAAATAAACAATGATTATTATTATGAGATTATCTATGAATAAACTTTTCAATTTATGTTATGTGTTATTCCATATTTAGAATTACAAAAAGTTCATAATTTTATGAGCTAATATAGTATATACCATTATTTATAAATGGAACCAGGAAGGAATAAGTGTACTAATACTCATTGAAAATGTGGAGTCTGACCTACTAAGAATGTTGATATAACTAGTATTAGAACTGATAAAGTTATGGTCATATTAGGGAATCTTAATTGGGTTATTAATTGTAACCTTTCCCGAATTGAGAAATATGTTCCACAATAATATTCTACAATTTTGGATCGCTTTCGGCGATAGGGCCCCATAATTTAGTGGGACTACTAATCCAATGGCTGTTGAGAAATGGATGAAGTCTTCTGAGAAGATATTCATTTTATTGGGATGTAGTTAAATGGAAAAGGTTACACTTGAGCTCTATTAACTCAAATGTGATTATGATCAATGGGAATCCTTGATCTGGAATACTTGGGAGGAATAAGAAATAATACTCATGGAATGAAGAACTTTTAAAGAGATATTATTCTATAAATATTTCTCTTGTGATCAACAAATTGATATGATGAGAAATTTACATAGCTTAAATAAAAAGGAAGAAGGTTGTGTTGCGGATTATGAATACAGATTTTCAAGGTTAGAAATGTATTCTACAACTTACATATGCATCATGGAGTGCATGATTGATCACTTTTTTGAAGGGATTACACCATTTTTTCAATGGGAACTGGTCTCTCAAATTTCTTTATCATAGGATGAAATAGTTTTATTTTCTATCAAGAAAGAGAAATTTTTTCCCAGAATCAATATATTCAGGGAAAACCAAGAAAAGTAGAGTCCATCTAAGAACTATGAAAAAGAGAACACATCAAAGAATAAGAAGATGTTTCAGAAATTTACATCTTGTGAAAACTATGGAAAAAATAACCCTAGGAAATGTTTGAAGGGATTGGGAGTTTTTTATAAGTGTGGAGATATGGGTATCTAACCTCATGAATGAAAGGGGAGGAAACAAATTAATGATGTCCAGTGCTACAATTATAAAGAGATGGGACACTATGAAAAATAATTCCCCACAAATCAAGGGAATATACCAAAGAAGAAGCTAAGGGATCAAGGTCAAGATTATGTTATTGATACAAATAAAGTGTAATGATTAATGTGCATATGTATATGGATACTTGAGTAAAATTTTAAATTTTCTTTATTATTGATTTACTAGTTATAAGAATTATGAAATATGTAAGGATTGTAATTCAGTACTATTTTATTAAGGATTTGTGATCACATGTTGAATGGTACCAAGAAAAGTGATTCTGTAGAAAGTTAATTGTTTTGAAGAAAAACACATGGTTGAGTGAAAGATAACCCTTAATATGTTTCTGTTGTTAAGAAAATGATGTTGAATATAGTGATGATTGATATGGAAAATGTAAATTAGATATTAATAAATACCTTGTAAATGATTCCAAAGTGTTGGATCATAATATTATAGAAAGGTTAACCATTTATTAAATGGTTTATGTTGACATTTGGATGAGGTTTTAGGGGTTAATTTATTACATCAATTTATTATAAGACATGTGCTAATAAATGTGAAGAACCATTGTGATAATTTGTTTTAAAAATGATTTTATATTTTTTCACAAATAAATTTTTTGATTAAGAATGTTTTTGATATTCATGAATAAGACCTAGTTTTCATTCCGAACACAAGTTTCTGGACCCAGGTTTTGTATTGAGTTGAACTCGACATAAAAGAAGTCAGGATGATGAATTATTTGTTTGATGGAAGGTTTTATTTTCTAAAATCAAAGAAATACTAAAGTTTATGAGTTTAAAAGAAGTTTATTAATGAAGAAGTATTTTTTGCGGAAGATTTTTGAAAGAGAATATTGATGAATTTTGAGAAGTCAGAATATAGAATGTTTTACAAAATTTATAAAAGAAAATAATATAATAATTTTTTGATCAATAAGTTCTAAAAAATACTGAAAACATTCATGATAAAAGATCTTTAAGAAATAGTGCAGAGGTTTGATTCAAATTCACTGAAAAGAAATTGAAATCAGTTCCATTTTTGTCTTTAGAAAATCATATCCAACATTATTGTTCTGAAAATAAAATCCAAAATATTTAGAAATTCTAATCCAACATTATTGTTTTCAAAATAAAATCCATTTTTTTCTTCATAAAATGGAATCCAGAATTGTTGTTCTAAAAATCATATCCAATATATTCATAAAATCATATCTAGTATTATTATTCTGAAAATCGGATCCAGCATACACAGAAACTGGATTCACACAAAAAAGAAAAATCCAAAAGTCGAGGAGATTAAACTTGAAATTCATTTTTCTCATAAATATTGGAGAAATATAATCAGGTTTGGGGAAGTCAATGTTGAAGGTATAAATGTGATAGATTTTTAGAATTTTTGAGATTTAAGTAAGCCAAAATGTCTTTAAGTTTCCCACCATTGGTTTTAATGTTTCCTATAAATATTTGCTCAGATCATTTATTCTGTTGATACTATCAATACATTTTTGAAAGGTGGAGAATCGATGAAATTAAATTGAAAGATACCATATGATTGAAGAAGGATTTTATTGATAAATCTATCAAATTTTGAGTGTATCATTATTGTTCTAAGATTCAGATGCAACATCATTGTTTTGAGAAAATCAGATCTAGCATTCTTCAGAAAATCAGATCTAGCATTCTTTAGAAAATTGAATCTATCATTACTTATAATATTAGATCCATAATTATAAGTAAATCAGATCCATAATTTTGATCAAATAATATCCATTATTATGATTTAATTGGATTTATAATTTTGAGAAAATTAGATATAGAATTCTGAACAAAATGGACATAGTATTTTGAGAAAATCAGATGCAGTATTTTGAGAAAATTAGATCTAGTATTCTGATAAAATCAAATTGAGTATTTTGAAAAAATCAGACCCAGATTTCCCAAAAAATCAGATTCACTATTTTGAGAAAATTAGATCTATTATTCTGAGAAAATCAGATCCATAATTCTGAGTAAATTAGATCTATCATTATAATCAAATCAAATCACGTATTATTCAAAAATCAGATCCAACATTCTAGGAAAATCAGATCTAGTATCATCAGATTGAGAATATCAGATCCAACCAAATTGTATTGAGGTTTAGAAATGAGAAATCATGGATTAGTTTAGACAAATTATTTATTCTTTTTTTGGATTAATTGTTTTATAAGAAAATGCTATAAAATAATTGGAGTGAGTATAATCATTCCTATCAGGAGATAGGAGGTGTCTAATGGGATTTGGCACAATTTTTATTCACCTCTTCATAATAGTTTATTTTCCATAGACCCATAAGAGTGTTTATAGAATATATTTAAGTCCTTGCACTAAGGAAAAACCATTTAAATCTTATTTTATTTTCATCCATTTCTAATTTCTCATGCCTGAGTATTTACTAAATTTTTATAAGGAAATAAATCTTAATAGGTTGCAGGGGTTAAGTTTCTAAATGTTTTGAAACTTATAAAAAGTGAACAACTAATCCAACCCCTCCTTCTCAGTTGTAATTTGTTTCTTGGAACTTCAATTGGTATCTTAGGGTTCAGGTTCCCTTATTTAATCCATATAATTAATAATATCAATTCTATTAACATTATAGTAATTCTTACATTTTATAAAAAAATAATTATGGATATAAAAATAGGATAATTCTTTATCTTATATCTCTTGTCCTGAAAGTTGTTAATGCTACTACTACTGGTTTTCCACCTATTAAAAAAGATGATCCTATGTCATTTGCTGATAAGATAAATATAGAAGTTGATTGAAAGTCTCGACATGCTATTCTCATGTCCTTATTCGAAAATGTTTTTAAGAAGGTGATGGGTCTCAAAACATCAAAACGTATATGGGATAAGCTAGAAAGTGTTTTTAAAGGGAATACAATAGTTATGGAAGCAATGCAACGAATATAGAATAGTAAGTATGAAGACATTATAATGAGTGATTAAGAAAAAATTAATGAATACTTCACTAGAGTAAATGAAATTTTTTACAACATCAGTAGATTAATAGATATTTTGTAAGACTCTATAATTGTGATGAAACATATGAGAAACATTCCCAACAGGTTTGATTGTAAAATTTTTCTTTAGAAGATAAGGATTATTTATCTATTGTTTAATTTCATAAATTTCTTGTTGTTTATGAAATGTGGAAATCCCCAACGTGTAAGAATAATATAAAAGATGAAATGGATTTTGAAGTTATGAGAAAGATAAAAATCCAAGATGATGAAGAAGTAGATCCTTTTGATTCTAAAGATAATGTGGACGATGAGGTGAATGAAAAAATCATGTCTCATATAACCAAGAACAATCAAAGACGAAATGAAAAGTATAGAGGTAAAGTTATTCTCAAATGTTTTGAGTGTGGTGGAATCAGATACTTTTCCTTGAATTTCCCCAAGAATAATGTTTGAGAATATTGAGATGATTTCAATGAAAAATCACGATAGAAGAAGTGGAATAAAAATAATAAAGAAGAAAAGTATTCCAGTTGATATAATAAGAAGTTTATTGCAAGAAAAATAAGTATGTTGGGTAAGAATGTTTAATCAAACTCCACTGAAAGTAATTCATCTGAATATTAATGTTTAGAAAAATTTATAACCTTCATTGAAAAAGTTGAGAAAAAAATATTCCTCATATATTGAAGAAGGTGGTGAAGAATCTTTTTAGCTCAAAACCAAACTTGTTGCATGTCTTGAGAAAAAAACACTCAAGAAATAAATTAAAGCAATGAAGAAAGATTGTGAAGAATTAGTTTATGGAATAAAACATGTCATATTGAAGGAGGATGAATATATTTAAGATATTTTAAGTTACAAAATTAGAATTTATGAATGTGGAAATATGATTGAAGATATTATCAAGAAACTATAAGATAAGGACTAAGAGGTTAGAAATTTGTAATAAAAAAATATTGAGTCCAAAAGTACCTTGAGGAATATGAATGGAAATTTCAACCAATATTCATAAGTAAAAACTGATACTTCTTAAGTTGTTGAGAAGTCTCAATACGAGAATTAGGTGAAATCTTCTCTTATCAAAAATAATGTTTCATCTGATTTTTTTAACATTTTAGGTTCTGGAAAAAGTATTTGGAAAGATTGGGTATAAAAAAGGAAGTTTGAAACCTATAAAATCTACAAAAAGTTTAAATCTCACTCAAAAGAAAATATGGTCCACATCCTAAGCATGTTAGAGATGAATTATGTCACCAACCTCAATAATTTTTATATAGATAAAGATCTTTTTTAATAGAAAATTTATATTTGATGGCTATTTATGGTGTTGTGAAATTTATGGGAACATAGCCTAAAATTATTGGCATAACTTATCTTTACCCAGAATAAGGCTTAATAAGAATGGATGAAATAGTGAAAGAAGAATGAGTAACTTTCCTAACATACAGGAAGTTGAAAAGGTGGATTCTTAAGATGTTAGAAACTTTATAACAAAAAATCAATTTGAATGTCTGGAAGAACTATTCGGAAGATGTGATAAATATAGTTATCATGTTGAAGGAAGTATGAAAATCCTTCCAGAACAAGTTTCATATGATATAAAAGAAAAAAAAGATGAAAATAAGAAGGTTAAGGAAAGAGATTTTGTTGTTAATACATCATTTAAACCAAGTAAGAGGAACAAACCATGGAAACTTGATAGTGGTTTCTCATCACATATGATATGTGATCTAAAAATCTCAAAACAAGTTGAATGTAAAGAGGGAGGAGCAGTTAATTTTGGAAATGATAGTTCTTTAAAAATCATAGCAACCCGAACAACAGAGATTAAAGTATAGAAATTGAAATCTAAGGATGTTTTAATTGTTCATGGGATAAAACATAATTTACTTAGTGTTATTAAACTTTGTGATAATGGAAAATAAGTAATTCTTATAAATAACTATTGTATTATTAGAAGTTTGATTGATTGAAAAGTCATTACAAAAGGAGAAATAACCACTGGGGATCTATTTCAAATAGGGAAATTTAATAATACATGTTACTTGAGTGCTGAATATGAAAACAATTTAGGGAACTGAAGAATTTTTCACCTTAGGTAGAAAAACATGAATAATATTTTTAAAGTTGATGTTGTCTGTAATTTTCTAGAATATAAAAGAAGATATGAATCTGTCTGTATTAGTTTCCAAAAAGGAAAATATGACTAACAAAAGTCATAAAAGAGTTTAGATTCAATCTACCAGACCACTTGATCTTATTCATTCCTATTTATGTGGACTAATGAGACATCAATCAACAAAAGGAGACTATTACTTTATCACTTTTATTGATTATTTCATTTGGATGAAAAAAATCATGTTCAATAATCACAATCAAGAGGACATTGAAATGTTCAAATTCCTTAGAAAATATGTTGAGAAAGAACCGAGGGTTTTCGTAAAGAAGCTGAGAGAAAATAATGGTACTGAATTCACAAAAAATAAATTTTAAGATTATCTGATAAATAATGGTATCAAAAATAAATATATTTCTCCCTATACTCCACAAAAAATAGAGTCACAGAAAGAAATAAAATAATCTTGGTGGAAATGGGAATAAGTATGTCAGAAGAATACAAACATTCAAAATTATTTTGGAGAGAAGTTGTTAGTACTACTATAAATGTTCAAAATAGATGCTTATTAAGACCGAAAACTGACATTACTCCTTATGAAATGTGTTATAACAAAAAAAATTCATTGAAATGCTTCATTTTTTTTTGAAATTCCATGTTTTCTCAAAATCAAATATCCAGATTTGGGAAAGTTTGATGAGAAAGCAATGGAAGGAATTTTCATGGGTTATTCACTAAACAAGAGAAGTTACAAGTGTTGTAACAAACATTTAAAAAATTTGATGGAATCATATCATGTTAAGGTAATTGAAAATCGAAGTTCTTTAATAAAGTTTGTTAAGAATGCTAAGGACGATAAATTGGTTATTTCCAAGCATAGTGAATGTAATTCAAAACATTCTTATCATGATTTAGAAGAATCTTGCGATGAGGAAATTTTAGCTAGGGAAGAAACATTGATATTTACTACCTTACAATGAAATATTGAATCTGAATACATTATTAGGATCGATAAGTATTCAATTCAGAACAAATAGTTGTTGAGATTATAAAATCAGACTTTACTTATCTCAATTGTTTAACTAGAATCAGATTTAGAGGCTATTCAACATAAAGAATTGGTGGATGCTATGAATTAATATTTGGATCAGATTGAGAAGAATAAAACATGATAACTTGTTTCAAATCCAACAAATAAAAATATTATCGTAACCAAGTGGGTTTATAGTAACAAATTGAATGAGTATAATAAGTTTTAACAAATAAAGTAATACTTTTTTGTAAATCATATGGAAAGGTGGAAGGTGTGGATTTTGATGAAAGTTTTTTCCCAGTTTCATGATATGAAATTATTAGAATGTTTCTTTTATTAGATGCACATCAGAATCAAAATTTTTATCAGATAGATGTAAAGTCGGATTTTTTAAATTGGGATATTAAGGAAGAAGTTTACATTAAGAAACCTTATAGATTTATACTTGATGAGGATAAAAACAATGTTTTCAAATTGAAGAAATATCTATGTGGGATGAAACAAGCTCCACATACTTGGTATTCAAATCTTGACAATTGTTTGATATTGATGAAATTTTATAAAGGAAAATTTTATAGAATCTTATATATGAAATATGTTGACTCCAATATTTTAATTGTAATTATTTATGTATATGATATATTTTTTGTTGGGGATGAAGAAATGGATTGTGAATATTTTATTTGAAGAAATGAAGAAAAAAATTTAGGTGTCAATGTTGGGAGAATTAACTTTCTTCCATCGCATACAAGTTCAAAAAAAAGAAAAATACATTTTCTTATCTTAAAGAAAGTATGCCAGGGAATTGTTAAAGAAGTTCGGAATGGATGAATCCAAATAATTTTCAACTCCTATTTCAATGAGCATAATGTTGAGAAAAGATGAATCCGGAATAAGTGTGAATCATAATGTCTTTCAAAAGCTGATAAGAAGTATTATTTTCCTTACAATGTCAAGGAATGATATTGTTTATACTATGACTTTGTGTTCCAGGAATCAAAGTAATCCAAAGGAATCATATATTTTGGTAGAAAAAATAATTATGAGATATGTCAATGGAACAAATTCGCATGGGATATTATAGAAAAGAAATTGTGAGATGAAGTTTCATGGTTATACTAATTCCGATTGGGCTAGAGATTGTAATGATAGAAAATCAACCTCAGGAGGAACACTTTTCTTGGGTGAATGTTGAGTGAGTTGGCATAGTAAGAAACAATGTTCATTAAAATTGAGCATAGATAAATCCAAATATGTTCTAGCTACTCAGGCTTGTACTCAAATTTTGTGGATGAATGTTAAGTTGGAAGATTTAAAAGTAAAGGTTTCTAAACAATTGAAGATAATTTGTGATAATTAGAGTGAAATTTATCTTTATTAAAATCTAATCTAAAATTCAAGATCTAAATAAATCGATATATTGTTTCACCTTATAAGAGAGAAAGTTTCTTCTAAAGATTTATTGCTAGAATACATTTCAAAAAAGTATCAGATTGCTGATATTTTTACAAAAATAAATGTTGAAATAAAGGTTTTTTGAATTAAGAATGCAACTTCATGTTTATCCTCCTCATATATCTTCCTAAACATTATAAAGAAATACCCCCAAAATTATTTGAATTATGCTAAAAAAGGGGGGAGAGTAAGAAACAACTTTGTACTTTGTAATAATTTTTTACTTAGAATTATTTTATGAATTTGAAGCTGTGGTTAACATATAATGGGGTAGAGAAAAATAATAATGAGAGAGGAAAATAAAAGTGAGAGAGAAAAAGATAAAAGTAGGGGGGGTTATCTTTACATGGTCGTAAAATTTTCTTTCCACTGAGGGATGAAATTCCTTCCAAAACATTACTTTATCTAGTAGTGTGGTGTCAAGACACTCTCTTTTAAAAAATTCTATGTTTTTTAAAAATTCAAAAACATGATACCTTTTTAAAAGATAATTTGGGAAAAATTTTGAGAGTTTGGAAAGTTGTTAACAGGGGTTGCTAAAAATACAAAGGGGTAGATTGAAGAAAATTTGTGATAAATTATTTTAAAAAAGTTTTTATATTTGTTGACAACTAAACTTTATGTTAAGAATGTTTTTGTTATTTAGGAATCGAACCCATGTTTCTTTCCAAACACATGTTTATGGAACCAATTTTTTATTGAGCTGCACCAAACACAAAAGAAGTTAAGAAGATGAAATTATTGTTTGATGGAAGGTTTTATTTTCAGCAATCAACAAGATAAAGAAGTTGTTTAGGTTGAAAGAAGTTTCTGAATGAATAATTCTTTCTATTACTGAAGAGTTTTGAAAAATAATGTTAATTAATATTGATAAGTCATAAGTTAGAGCGTTTTTCAAAATTTCTAAAAAAAATCAAATACTGATTTTATAATCCATAAGTTCTCAAAAATCGTAAAAACATCCATGATAAAAGATTTTGAAGAAATGGTGGAGAGGTTTGATTCAGATTCACTAAAAAGAAACAGAAACCAGATCCTTTTTTTTCTAAAATTGGAACTGGTATTATTTTTCTGAAAATAAGATCCAAAATATTCAGAAAATTAGATCCAACATTATTGTTTTGAAAATCAGATCCAGTTTTTTTAGAAAATCAAATCCACCATTATTGTTCTGAAAATCGGATCTAACATATTCAAAAAATCATATTCAATATTATTATTCTTAAAATCAGATCTAGCATATATAAAAATCAAATTCACTAAAAAAAATTATAAAAGATGAGGAGGTCAATATTGAAATACAATTTTTTTCAAAAATCTCAATGAAATATATGGAGGTTTGAAGAAGTCATTGTTAATGGTTTAAATGTGTGATATTTATAGATTTTTTGTGATTTACAGAAGCTAGAATGTTTTCAGGTTTCCCACCTTTGGTTCTTGGGTTTCCTATAAATTCTTGCTTAGATCATTAATTCATTTCAACTTTCAATATACATGTGAAAGGTGGAGAACTGGTGAAATTAATGTAAAAGTTCCCATATGTTTGATGAAGAATTATATTGGGAAATCTATCAGAGTTTGAGTTTAGCATTATTATTCATAGAATTGGATTCATCATCATTGTTCTAGGAAAATCGGATAAGAAATTTTTCAAAAAATCAGATCCAGTATTCTTTAGAAAATCATATCTAGAATTTTTCAGAAAATTAGATCTATAAATTTGAGAAAAAAATATCCATAATTATAGGAAAGTCAAATCCTGTATTCTGAAAAAATTAGATCCATAATTATGAGAAAATTAGATCCAGAATTCTGAAAAAATTTGATGCAGTATTCCTAGAAAACTGGATGCTATATTCTGAGAAAATTGGATCTACAATTCTGAACAAATCAAATCTAGTATTTTAGGAATATCAAACCCAAAATTTTGAAAAAATTAGATCCATCATGATGAGAAAATCAAATCCAATATTCTATGAAAATAAGATCTAGCATTATGCGCAAATCAGATACAACATCACCTGATTGAGAAAATCAGATCCAACCAAATCAGACTGAGGATACAGACTGAGTAATTGTGGATCATTTTAAAAAAAGGATTTATTCTTTTGTTTGGATCATTTTCTCTATGATCAAATATTGTAAACTAATTTGAGTTAGTATAATATTTTCTATCAGGAGATAGAAGGTGTCTAATAGGAGTTGGCACAAGTTGTATTCACTTATTTATAATAGTGAATTTCCATAGACCCATGAGAGTGGTTATGTAAAGGATATAGGTTCTCACACTGAGGATGAAACTTGTAAATCTTGGGTTATGTTTTTTCTTTCCTACTTTCTCATGCATGATTATTTAGTAAAAATTAATAATGAAATAAATCTTAACAGGTTGTATGGGTTATGTTTCTAAAAGTTTTAAAACATATAAAAAATGAACAACTGATTTAACCCCCCTTCTCAGTTTTTATTAAATAATTGGAGAAATAGTTCAAGTAACCACCAAAGGATAATATTTTTTATAAAATAGAAACATATATTTACTTATATTCTTAAAGAGTGAAGTAATTCATCAACTCTAGGAAAAATGGTCTAAAAAAAATGTTTTCCTATTATCATCATTTATGATGATATCAATGAAATTTTTAATTATTTTTGTTTAAGAATTGGTGGTCATAATATTTCAGCTGAAAATATTCTCTATCACTCTCCATCAGAACTTTATAGTTATATTTATCTTTCATATCCATGTTTTAACTAATGTTATCATATTTTAAAGCCTAGTTTTGTGGTGACCTTCACATTTACTTTTACCTATTATTAAGTATATGTGTTGTTAACCCTATTTATGATTTGGGTTTTTCAACAATAGTATTTTAAAATATCAATCAATGAATTACCAAGTTCATGATTAAATTGTGATGACGCAATTTATTTAAGGTGTGGAGAACGTAACACCCCAAAATTCTAAAACAAGGACATTGTATTTGATAGCATGTATGACACACGACACCTAGAATGTAAGGGAATATAATATCCCAATACCTTACAATATATTCAATATTTTAAATAAGTTAAATCTGTTGTATATATTTAAATACACGAAACATTGTTTTTATCTTGTGTTACATGTAACACCAACTTTCTTCACTGGTTTTTATCTAATATAAGGACGAGTTTTACCAAACGATAATATATTATTAGAAGTATTATTATTTAATATAATAAGATATTAACTATAAATTGGATTTTTAGTTATAAATATTATTAAATAACTTATTAAAATATATATATATTATTTCATTGGTTACCAATTAATTAGAAATAAATATAGAAACTAACTGAATATAAAGTCAATGATTTAAAAAAAACTATTTTTATTTTCTGAAGGAGTTTTATCTTAAAAAATTAAATTAATTACTATTAGAGAATGATATTAATGATATATATATATATATATATTATATTAAATCTATTTTTTTTATATTCATCCAATATATTTGATAGGCATATGATAAGAATAAATCCAATTTTACACTTAAAAATTATATTTTTCTAAAAGACAATTATCCACCATTTAATAGAGAACCTATTTTAGAACTGAATTTTGAAACTATTATAAATTTTATATTTTAAAATGAACTTAATTTTTAATGAGTAATGTCAAAATTATCTTAGGATGATTTTTTGGTATTTTCTTGTGAAGTTTCATTTTTTGATGAATAGTTAAGAATACTGGATTTTAATTGGAAACTATTTTATCATCTATCTTATTTATATGGATAAATTATATTTTAAATTTTTTTTAAAGTTAAATTAGATCAATTATACATAAATTAATCCAATTTAGTTCATTTTAATCCATTTTACCATGAAATTGGGTAAAAAAACAATTTAAACATTTGAACATTTTTGCTTTGAAACCCGCTTTGTCCCCTCGTATGTAAGAAAAAATTTAAACTAGTTTTTGAAAACTATATGATATGAATTTGTAAAAATGGATAAAATATTTTTAACCACCATAATTTATAATTTCTAGTTAGGTCAACTTTGTTTTTTACCCAAAATATTAGAGAATGTAATTAAAATTAATAACATCGATTAAGGTAAAACTATGCTTAACAAGGAACTAAAACTTAATCTTAAGAACGGAGATGAGCTATACACATGTCCAAAAACTATTTTATGGAACTATTTATACCTTTTATCTTATTTTATCTAATCATTTTCATTATTTTTGGCACATTATGTAAGGGATACATCTCAATAGTGCTTACCTCTTTATATTTACAAGACTGCCACTCCTCCTCCACTATAAAATGAAACTAACCCCTCCCACTTATTCACATTGATAAACACCTTTTCTTAATCCAAAATATGACAAAAAAATCTCCAAAAATCCATCCCATCATCCTATAATCCTAAACCTGAGCAAAAAATAAATCCAAGGATGTCTGTTGGTATAAACAATAAGGAGTTACCCAAATAAGAGGTACCATTCTTCAACGATCACTTTTATTTCATTTACTTATCCAACCTTAAATTATTTTTATATCATACTTATATAATAACCTCATTATATTTAATATAATGATATTTTGGTATTATAATATTTTTACTGACACTTTCACACACAACCATCAAATGGGATAAGCAATCATCGTTTATGTGTATAGAGGACTACTGCCTCCCGAACTGGTGTCACTTGTTATTCTATTAGAACCATTTATGATTAGAATAATTCTGGATTTATAGTTTATATTTGATACATATGATATTTATGATGTATTTATTCTTCTTTAATTTTAATATAACACATGACTTTATGATTTCCATTTTGGGGGAATACGGTAACTACGTTTGTGGATATGTGGACTACCACCTCCTCCAAGGGATGTGATTCGTTCATGCTATACATGAAATTTATTATAAATTATTTTAATAAACTTATATGAAATATATAAAATAAATATGAAACTATAATTTAACATACATATATATCATTTAATTTTCATTCTTTTAAATATGATAAATAAATGGAAGTAGCACTCTTGCATACGTACGACTTACCATCTCCATGAATAATGAATTTCATTTCCTATATCCAATTTTTATAGATTATTATAAATTCCTATATAATGAATATATATGATATTTAAGTCATGGTTTAATTTAGGTATATGATTAAATCATGATATAATTAATTGTAACAAAAAGTAACAAGTCAAAACATACTAAAAAAATTAGGCAATTAACACACAAAATAGTGAAAATAATGAAATATTATTAGCAAATGGGTAATAAGATATTAAAAGAAGATAATATATGATATTAGAAATATTATAATGGTTTTATTATAATTTAATAACATTATTAAAAACATTATACAATATATTAAATGATGTTCAACCAACAGGAAATGCATGTAAGATATTTTCATCTCACTTTTTACATATGTGAGATAAATTCCATATTCACCACATAATTATTTGGTGTGGTGTATATACTACCCCTTTTTCATTTAATATCATTATTCACTCATTGTTCATGGTATTTTATGTTTAAATTTGAATTATCTATCCCATAGGGTTCATCTTGAAAATTACAAATTGGTAAAAGTTATCTTTGCAATGTCACTTTATTTTGTGATTGTTAACCTTCTATTGAAACAATCACTTTATTGTAATAATTTTTCATTGTAAATTTACTTAAATATCCACATTATTGGGTTATGGGTATTATTATTTTTTAAACTGTATACCATTTTTATATATGCTGTTTACTTTGAAAATTATTTGATTATTTATGGAAATATTGATAAATACACATTCTTTATTCAATATAGATATTTGATAAGGAATATTATTTATTAATTAAACTAGTTACTAAATATGTACAATTATTTGGATTGAAAATGATGGATGGGTCCTGAACATTATATATCCCCTTGTTGCATTGACAGGTTCTCATAGAAAAAATCTGTTGGCCAAATTAAATGGGCATCTACCTGTATTTTAAACCTTCTTATGAAAGTTCTTGATAGTATAAGTCTTCATGTTTCTCAGGCAAAACGTCCAATAATCAAGCATTTCCCACATTGAGAATTAAGTTATTTTTTTTATTATTAGTATTTTTATTATTTCTGATATGTTATCTTTAACATTATCTATGTATGGATTTCATTATCATCTTATTGATTAAATGGAATGTGTTTCAGATATTTACCTTAACATATTGATTATGAGTTATCTAGTTATTTTAATTACATGTGTTCTTAGTTATTTACCTTTCTAAAGTGATTATGCCTTATATAGTTATTTAAATGGAATGTGTTCTCATTTATTCACCTTTATATGTTGATTTATTCTCATTTATTCATTATTGGTTTCACTGTAATTACCCTAAATGAGAATTTAAGCTCACCCTTATATTGTTTCCTTACCCTAGGTTAGGAAGAAATGATCTTTGAATGAGTTTTCAAGGACGCAGTATTTTATCTTTTTTTATGTATCATGTTTCATTTTATATTTCCCAATGTAATATAGTTATCATGTATATGGTTTTACAAAATTGGTAAACCATCATTCCTTTTGGATTTGATTCAATGTAACCTTGCCCATGTAATAAGGTAAGACACAAACTATAGGCATATAGGGTTAGGTCATTACAAATAGAACTCAGAAGGTAAGTATTTATCAGAAGGTACACTATTTTTTATCTGGTGTGAAATAATTAAATGAAGTTGTGTCATTATATTAACCTAATTGTTAAAGGAATAAAATGGGGATATAACTGTAGGGATAATATTGGCAACCGTAGTCACATGGTTGAAGAATTGAAAGTGAGTGCTACCATGCGTCAACATTAGTACATGTAAAGCCACTAGGAACCCCGTGATTTTTACCCAAAAAGACACTATACACCAAATGAAAATTTTTATAGCACCGTAAATAAGTTCAATAGCTTGATCATGATTTAGTAGTTACATAAATCTCAAATGGTACATATCTATCAGAAGGTACACTGTCTTTTCCTCTAGAAAAAATGAATAGAGTGAACTTTTGTGATTATATTTTCATAATTTTTAAAGTAAAAAACATATATAAAATGGAAATGATCTCCTTGAAAACCATAGTCAAAAGGTAGAATTATTGGAAGTGAGTGCTACTGCGTGTCAATAGTATTATGTTTCATGGTGAACATGTATAAGTCAATGCATAAGAGGAGTGGTACTCACCAGGTGGATCTGCCAAAAAAGACATAACGGTAATATAATACCACATCTTAGTATATTAAAGTCAAAAATTCATAGAAAATATTCAATGTGAGATTCTTTAAATAGAAACACCATTCATATATTAAAAACATACATGAAAAGCTTAATATGGCATCGTTGCAGTCATCGCATATATTCAGCCCTTAGATTCTTACTTGCATGAAATTCAAAAATTCTTTGACTTCAATTAACTATATAAGATATTATTCACATCCACACACTATAGTTTTTGAATAATAGTGTGTATGGATATCTATTTAATCATGATGATTCTATAATCCTCACAAAAAAATCATGACTTTTAGAACGAATCCAGTAGACACCCTGAGAATATTTTTGCAGTACTTCTAATAAGTTCAAATGGTTAATCAGAAATTAGAAGGTATGTGAAGCTTAGAAGGTAAGAATTTCTTGGAATGTGCACTATATTTTCATATAGGGTTAAATAATTCAAATTAGTTTTGATATTATCTTTTCAGGATTTTACAAGGCATAAAATAGAGATCATACACATGATATTTGGAAGGCTTAAATTAAGATATTCATGGATTTTGTTGATTTAGTGTCTGACTAAAGTAAAACAATTCATGCCCAAAGAAACTTTATTCAAATAATAAAAAGGAAACATATTTTAATATTAAGTACAAGTCATATTGAGTTATTATTTAGTGTATTCAATTAAATGGAAATCAGATTATCACATGGGACACTTGGTGAAGATTGATGATCTCAAGAGAAGTGAAACAAAATATTCACCATTCAATGAAACCACATATATCCAAACATGAATGTAAATTATTAACGAATTAGTTTTGAAAAAGGTAGAGTGATTGTTATTATATTTCAAAACTAGGATTTTAGTAAAGAAAAATGATTGAGATACTGCAGCATATTATGAAATAATATTATGAATAAAAGAATAAAAGAGACATAGTACACTGTATTGAAATTTACAAACCAAAAAGAAATATAAGTGATTCAATTCATATTGTGGAAATATGTTTCTAAGTAAAAAAAGAAGGACGAGGGCTCTATGGTTTTCCTATACTCAAGTACGGGATGTTTTAAAGAACAAAAGGCTCAAGTACAATATCTATGTACACCATTTAGTGTAGTGGAAGTGAAAGTGTAACTAGATAAAGAAAATACAAATAATAATTCCATTATTTTGAATAATTTACTATTTTAGAGAAGGTGCTACTGTAATTCTAGGTCATAAATACAACCCTTATAACTTATGTGTTGTCCCATTCCATTTTGAGAATAAGTAGTGAATCATAGTGAAGATTAAGGTGCATCTATCTGTAGTTAAATCTTAAAAAGTTTGAGCTTACCATGAATATCATTAAGAGGCCTAACATTCAATAAACTGAATTTATCCTTCCTAGAAGCAATGCATGGGGTGAAGAAGATGAAATGACCCTAGATCGGTAGTTCAACATTCCGAATTAGTGTAATATGAATGTGATTAGTAATAAGTATTGTAAAATGAATAGATTATTGGTGTATGATCCTTATATTATCCATTCAGGGTAAACTAAGTAAAATCCCAGTGTTAATTACATGAATCATATTCATACAAATTTTATTATCATTTGGTGATATTGTGTATAAGATACATTATGATACATTTTGGATAATTGATCTTGACAACATGAGATCAAGATCCTTGAAAAAAAAGATAAACAAAAAGAAAAAGAAAAGTGTCTATATAGTAACAACCTTTTTCACCCCCCTATAAAGGTGTATTAGTTTTCAACAAGTGGTATTAGAGCCTAATGGTTCTGTTTTTATTCAACTTGTCTAGTTTGTTTTGTGAAGATCATAATTATTATACAAGATATGGAAGAAACTATGAAGGATTCTATTTCTATTAGAAGTAATTTCTCTGAATTGAAAATAGAATTTTTGACATACTTTATTGACATAAATTTATTTTTTCTAATTTATGGGATCTTATTAAGACGTTATCATAGAATATTTTATGAGGTAAATCAAAGAAATTTTTAAATTGAATCTTGTTCTAATAAGTATTTAAAATATTATTTTAAAGAAGTAATATTCAAAAATATATCCTACTACCATGTTTAAAAAGACATGTGAAAGAAAATGAAAGATCTATATTGAAAAACATCTATGTTAGAATAAGGATGTCAATATGTTTCTTAGGATGATTATAAATTATTGGTTGATAAGAAGGTGCAATCTAATGAAGAAGAATGTGAATTTTATGAAGGAAATAGGAAGACAAAAAAGAGCAAGGATATCAAAGAATTGGGTGATCCTTTGCACGTAAAAAATAAATTTATTATGTATATATGATTCTAACCCCATATAAGATAAAGATTTAATATCACATGAAAAATTTTAGGATCAAGCATCCCCATCATGTGGGAAAATAGGAATTGTTCATGAAACTAACATAAAGAGGTTTGGGACTTTAAAAATGAAGTTCAAAATTTTAAGTATAGATAAGGGATAATTTTTTCACTGATAACATATTTGGAAAAAACAAAAAAGTTTTAGGAAAGAGATTTAATTCCATATAAAGTGTCCATGGCCATAATGGGAAATAAAACAAAATAAAAAAGTGATATGAATAACACTCTTGATCAGGAAATAAAAGTGTGTATGTAAAAGAGAAATCAAAATGAATTATTCTTGACTATATATAGGTAACAAAAAGAAGAAAAGGTGAAGAGAACATATGGTGAAGGAATTTCTCACATTTTGAGTTTAGAATACCAACTAAATAATAATGATTTGGAAATAAAAAAGCTAATGGAAGAAGTTTAGTTTACAAAATGGGAGAAAAGTATTATAAAAACACATAGTAAAACCTTATATGGTAAAAAATATTACTCCTATATGGTCCCAGTAATATGAAATTACAGTTTTTATTTCACTAGTGTTAATGGTACTCAAGTAAGTATATATGTTCAATGATGATTTTGTAGAAATATTAGACACACCATGAGTGTTTTTATAGATGAAAAATTGTTTAACAATGTTGAAATACCTACTAGAATATGATAATGTACAAGAAAATTATATAAATGACATGAATTTAGTGAAACATGTTATATATGTTCTAAATCTGGTTATTTGGAAAGAAACTATAACAATAAAAGGGTTAAAAGTTCTAAGACAAGATCCCTAACTCTTATGATAGATATGAGACATGGATTGAAGAAAGAAAAATCTTTTTTACCTAAAAATATATTTAGGGTGGATATGATTATAAAGAAATAAATAAAATTAATATTTCATATATATCAGTAATGAAATGTTCACAATATAAATTGAGTAAAGAAAAGAATAATTTTAAGAAGAATGTTCCAGTGAAGAATAAGTTCATGTTCATAGGGAATAGAGTTAAATGATGAAAATAAAAAAAATTTCAGGAACCTAAAGGTTAGTACACTAAACATCTTACTGGGAAAAAGAAGAAATTGATATAGAGAGAAATGAATAATGTAGAAATTACACTCAAAAAATCATGTAAGAAAAGTATGAGGCTTTTTTAGTGGGTTCATTTATACCAAAACTAAATAGGAGAAAAAAACTAGTGGAGTAGACCTTTATTGGAAAAAGAATCTAGAAAAAGAGAGTACTAAAGAGGAATAATTGGATACATGGAGTATTGAGATCCTTCTAATCAAATATGAAAATACCAATATGTGAAAACATTAATGTTTTGGATCAAATGTTCAGAAAAAAGGTTGGAATAAGACTAGAGTAAATGGGATGTTCAACAATGTCCAACCACACAACTCAATTTTAAGAGGATAAAGGTACCCCTCTGCCCTTGTTTACTATTATTAAATCCAGTAAATAATGTTTTTTATGTGGAGATATAATCTATGGAGAAATATACTATAGTTGAATTTAAATAATAAGATTTTTGAATATAAAAAATCATGCTGAAAAAAATTTCAAGGAAAATTTGAGACTCCTTAAAGATGTTCTTTTGTTGTATAAAAAAACTTATGATGTACCATATAGTTTTTTATAAAAATTTATGTCGTGGCTGTGGATCTATATCAATAAAGATATCAACCTAAGGGATTTGAGTTGGAACATGTGAATTCATGCTTGAATCTTCCCACATATGTCAAAATCTCATTAAATAATGGATATCATAGAAGATTTAAGGTGATCCAGGTGTCAATATCAAGTACCAAGACATCCCAATAGTTTTTATATATGTTATGAATCCTCTATAAGTGGTTTCATATCCTATACAATTATGTAAAACCTTGAGGAATGGATGAACAACTTGATTAAGAAGAAACTATACTTATTATTTCAAGAATATTTATTATAAATTTTGGTAATCGTATTATCTGTGTTTTCTTTTCCTAATACGCTAAAGAAAATTATAGAAATAATACTATCAAAAAGTGACTCTCGTGTTAAACACATTTCAACAAGTGATGTATGGAATGTGAAAACAATTACGGGGAGTTGGATTCATGAACATAAAGGCTACTCAGCCTCACTTGAAATAAGGGAGATTCTTTAAAAAATATTGGATATTATATACTCAAGTGGTATCACTTGTTTAGTATTAAAAAGTTGTATCCATTAGTGTTAAAAGTGGTATATTCCTCCCCAATGTGTCTTTAATATTCTAGAATAATGATTTGGTGGAAAGTTATTTGAGATCACATAGATATTTGTTTACTTAAGCTGTAATGTGGGTAGCTGGTCAATAATGAAAAATATAGACAATATTGACATTGTTAACTTCGATTCACGTTTTCAACATTGAGATCTGGATTAGTTTTTTTAAATTAATTGGATATTAACGGGATGATTTGGAATTGAATAAAGCTTAAGGATTCTTGATTCTCTATGATTTTTTGGTAATTAATAAAGGAGATTGTGATATCTTTGAAATCTAGGAATTATCAATTATGCTACAAGATAATGAATTATCATGAAATGTTTTCAAATGATGTTTATTAAAAAAGGGAGAGTAAAAATAGTGGTGATATACCTAAGGGAATAAGGAATAAATTCACTTTGTATTTTATTGAAATATGTTTAGAGAGAAGAGTGATATATTTATGATTTATTCAATATTATAAATAAAATACCAAATTCAAAAAATGTTACAACTATGGGTTATACACATTATTTTTTAAAAATATATAAGGTATGTATATAATTTTCATTGGTTGCGGTAAATAAATATTGGTAGTTTCCTAAATTTCAAGGTAATTTCTGTTTAAATTCAGTGAAGAGTCGCATGACATCCATGACAATTTTTTTTGAATATTGATTCTTGAAGACTTTCATGAGGAAATAACTTTCACTATATATAAGTTGATATATTTCATTGTGGTATCATGAAATATATGGAGTTTTTATTTGTCAATAATATATATCTGTATATGTATTAGAATTGTTTTGGTGATTATAAAAAAGTTATAATGAGTAATTTGATAAAAAGGGGACCCTAGGGTAGGAACAATCTTAACATCCATAGGCATATGATAAAAGGAGTTCAATTTAGTGATACCATGGGTCCGAAGTAGAATGTGTGAATTATATAATGCATCTGTTGGTTTTTAACATGAGAGGTTCTTTCTAGGTGGGTCATTTTTAGGCCACTCCATGGTAAGCTACTACCATTTCATAGTATATTTATGTGAAACATTATAAGAAAATATTTTTTGTGGAATGTTTAAATTAAATTTTCTATGAATATATTAAGAAAACAAATGATAATATAAAAATGACATTGTTGCACTCATAGGATACTTCCAACACATGGATTGCTACTTGAATGAAATTCAAAAATAACCCAACTTTACATGATTGTAGAAGATATTGTTCACATCCACATTCCAATGTTTTCAAAGGATAGTGTGTATGGAGATCTTTTGAACCATGATGATGCTGGAAGCCTCACCACCAAAGTAAGAGTTTCACCATGAATCCACAAGACACCTTGAGAGGATTTTTTATAGTGCTATAAACAAGTTGAACTGCTTTATGGGGATTTATAAGGTAAGTGAATTTAAGAAGGTAAGTATTTCTCATAAGGTTCACTATATTTTCACTGGAGGTGAAAGAATTAAAGGATGTTTTGAGATTATGTTTGCATGATTTTTAAAAGTTGTAAAATAGAGATACAAACCAAGATATTTAGGATGTTTAAAAGATGAATTTTAATGAAGATATTCATGTATGATGTGGATTAAGTGTTTGAATGCATTAAAATAATTTTTTCGTGAAGAACTGATTTTAGAATGAGAAAAAGGAATCATATTTTAATGTTAAGGCCAAGTAACATGGATTTATTATTATTTGGATTTAGTTGAATGGAAAAAATATTAATACATGGGAAAATTGGAAAAGATTGAGGATCTTAAGAGTAGTTCCATATAATCCCTATGTGGGGGAACATGATCGTTTAGGGCACATGGCTAGGGCCCAATTGTAGTACACAACTGAAGGCCTTGTGGGAAATTTTCCTAGACATAGTGTGGGGTACATGGCTAGGTATATATCCAAAAAACCTATATAGGTGACACACTTTTCACTAGGTAGGAATGAAGAGTAATTTGGAAAACAAATTCTATGTGGGTTGGGATACATGACTAGAGAGGTTTCCATGAACCTAAGGTACATTCTATCTACTCCCTCCTTGGATAAAATTTTCCATTATTTTGTCCTAGATTTTGAATTGGATTTGTGAGGAATCCCTTATGAGTATTTTTACACATTGATCATGATGGTGGAATTATTTTGGAATATATAGGCTATCTGAATAGAGTTTTTAATTGAGAGAGTTTTTGGGGGAGTTTTTTAGGGTTTGGTTTTAGATTCCTCCTATAGTCTAGGATATAAGATGCAAGGACTGATGAGGGTTGTGAGTCCATTGATCATATTGGATTTTGAAAGATAAGTAGTTTAGTTGGGGGTCTTTATGATAAGTCATTGAATATTGGATTATGTGTTTCTGTATATGGGATGATTAGTTAGGTTGATTGAGGTTTAGATCTAGATGATTGAGGTATGTAGTGGTAGGATCTTTCTGGATGATGTTATGTTGTGGGGAGTTAGGACATCTGTCTGTATGTTTTATCTTATTTTTAGTTGGTATTACTCTTTCCATTTATTATAATATATATATATATATATATATTTTAGTCATTTATTTATGCATACTCTGATGTTTATGGATGTGTACGATTCTTGGTTATTTTTATGCTATTATTGTACATTTACCTAAGGGAATAATATCCACAATTTATCTCATTAATCCATCACCACTAGTTAGAATTCTCTATAATATGGGTTTGTGTGTTTAAGGTCTTGTTCTGAGCTAGATTGGGTGGTTGGTCCAGTCGACCCAAGCTGATTTATGAAAAAATGATATTAGAGCATTTTTTTGTCTTACTATTTAGGTAATGATATATAGTTGATTTAGTATTGTATAAAAAATTATAATAAATATAGAACTGGTGATCATTAATACCTTTATTGATAGTAATTCTAGGTTTCCATGGTATGATATCACTATTATTGGTTTTTGTATTTACAGTTGTATGATTTTTACCTTTGGTGATGCACATGAGTTTTAGAATTTATTGATTTAGGATTTATTAGTTTTTTTGATTGATTGAAGAGTCATATGTTTATGAAATATTATAGGCATGTATGATCCACATGAAATATTTCTATCTATGTGTGGTTTCACTGAAAATGGAGGTTAAGTTGTTTAATGTGTCAGTAATGACCTATACGAAGTTTTCCTATATAGATTATTGGTTTCACTCGACTCAAATTAACCATGAGTGTTTTTATTATAATTACTAGTCATATGGATCTATTGGTGTGGTGTTATCTATGGGTGGAAGTGAAATCTATTTATATAGGTATTTATGGAAACCCTTGTGGTTGGATTATGGAATTGGATTCACTAGAAGTGGCTTGATGAAGGAAAGGATTGCAAAGATATGTTTATATCAGGTTTGAGTTTCTCTAAGTCTTTGGTGGCCTAAAAAAGTTTTGTGGTGAGGTATGAGGATGCCTTTAGTTTGAGTAGTGGAGCACTTGGAGTGCTCATAGTTTCATGGTTGGCTTGAGAGGGAAGGTTTCATTGATTCATTATCCTATTTATTTTTGGTTGTGCTTATAGTGTAATAGTGGTAGCATGGTTAGGTTTTAATGGTTTTGGTTTGACACCTGAGTTGAGGTTAGTTGTAGGGTTGATTTTGGCATGAGGGTGATTTTTGATTTTTAAGAGGAGTGTTGAGGGTGATTTTTCTTGTTGGAACTTACCTACATAGGGAGAATAGTTTCTGGTTTAGACATGTTATTGTAGGATCATTAATTAGGGGCTTTGTTGAGTGTGAGACTCTGTGAGAGTTTTTTTTGAGAATCACTCTACCTTTAAGAGGAGAGTGGTGGTAAGTGAGACATTTCATAAAGAGTAATTATTTCGTGAAGGAATATTTATGGTGGGTAGTTAACCATAGGCCATTAGAGGCTGTAGTAAATATCTTAAATGGATTCTTGAGTGTGGGGATTCAGTTTATGGTTATCCAGGAACATGTGGTGGTCTATGTTCTATGTTTGTTCTCTAATGTGAGTGGTTCGACCACATCCAGCTATTTTTTTCGGCAGTAGATTAATTCTAGGTTGTATATTTTAGTTCATGGTGTGGGGTAATGATAAGAATACTCATATAGCGGGGAGTATCTTATTGGAAGATTATGTATACAACTCATGTTGGGAGAGTAATGAGGGTTGTGAGACTGGATAGTGGATTGTCATGGAAGAGTTTGGACAACCAATGTTTAGGGTGAATCTTGGTATCCAGTTAACCACCATAACCTCTTAAGGGAAAGAATAATTTATTGTTGGGAGTTTTTCATGAACCACATCATTATTGTTCAATAAAATAATGAGAAATTTTAATTTTTATAATAGGGTAGTTTTAATTGAAAAAATAATAAATTCTCCTATTAAAAGATATTGGATAAATATTCTTACCACTCTATTGGTTATATAATACGGTATCAGCCTCAGTTTAAGAGTTTGGTGGAATTATGAACCACTCTAATTTTTAGAGAATATATAATATTTAATTAACTAAATTTAATTTATTCACACATGTTGGAATGGTGATATGGTTTTTTTCAGAGTATCATATTTACATTCTGTCTCTGTGGTTGAGTCTAGAACTTTGGGTTTTCCCAGTAAAGGTATATAATTTCTATGCGTATCAGGCCTAGGCCTGAGCCCACTTTTTATTTTTATTTTATTTATCTTTATATGTATTTTATTTCCCCTCATATTTTATTTATTTGTATGTAGAGGGGCCTCCCCCATTGGGGAATTAGTTTGAGAGATAAAGAGTGTTACGAACCTGGTCAGATAGATACCCAACCCGACATCCTACACGACCTATAATATAGCCCAATAGGCATTCCTAATCCTCCTGATATGGAAAATAGTGTCAGGAATCAAATATCACACACATGGGAATTATTTTTACCAATAATAAATAGATATGAACGATCAAAACAGAGTTCAAAGCATAATGCATTAATAATTGAACATCAAAAAATACATAGACATATATAGATTCAATAAAAACTAAAAAATAGAACTAAATACAATATTAAAACTAAAATAGAAACCAGAACATAACCAACACAATATCTATGTGTCCTCTTGGTCACCACCATATATAAGGACCAACACACTCTATAAGAAATCTGAATAGAACCAAGCCTACAAACTAACTCGGGTCAACCAACATAGAGTAGACCAAGTTGGGTGTGAGAATAAAATAGCTAATTAGGTAAACAACATAAAATCCTTGAATTTAATTTCCAAAAATAGTTTATAAATGATTTTTTGATATATATTTAATAAACACAAGGTTTTAATCATTAAGATAATAAACAATGTTCCTAGGAAACTCCACGTGGAAAACAAAACATGGTTTTCAATTTGAAAAACATTTCACTTTTAGAAACCTAATTTATAGAAAAAAACACATTAAAACCAAAAACTAATTAATACATTGAATAAAAAGAAAATATAAAATAAAAACCATTATTAGGGAATATACCAAAAAGATCAAAATAGAGGATCAATATAAATGAAAGTAGGTAGATACTAAATAAAAAGATAACCAAAGTGCTGTAAAATAAAATAGGATCATATAGATATATAATCATGGTATTTTACTAAGAATTCCTAGAAGAAATCCTAAGGAGTACTTAGTTTAGACTCACCTATTAGTGTATGGTGAAACTCTGTATTTAATAACCAACATGGGTGCTCTAAACTATCCTCACTAGTGGAAAATCCCACCTTTCCTATCCTCTATCCACGGGGTACCAATTAATCTAAATAGGATTAACAAGAAACCAACACTTGACCCTCTATATAAAACCTAGGAAATCCATGATAATTTTATAAATTTTAATGATGAAGTTATCACATTATTGACATTAACCACAACCCACAGATGACACCATATATTCCTTTCCCAATCCACAACACCTATCTATGAAAAGGCCCAATCATAGGAAGGATAACCATAGGGGTTACCATCACACATTGAGCCATTCCAATGTTTCAACCAGGCCTACACATCATATGAGTTTAAAACCAATTTCCCATAAATTCACCAAGTACCATCTGATAATTTATGTTTACAACTATAAAACCATTTAAAAAACCAAGATAAAACACTTTGTGGACTTGGAAGATTCTAAATGGGAATTTATGCAATTTAGTTACCATTTTATATCCCAAGAAGACAAAAAATTCCATGAATTGGAAAAAAACATTTATAAACCAATTTTAAAGTCACTAAAAAACCAAGAAAAGCATTTAGTGAACATTGGGGGTTTAGAAGAACCATTTTGGAATAGAAGGGAGAAAGTCTTAAAGAGAAGAAGAAAAGTGTTTTGAAATCTAGGGTTTAAAGTGAAAATAATTAAAGAAATACATTATCTTTTGTGTTTCTATTCATAAGTTCACTATGTATATACATAGATATTACCACATACAATGAAACACAGATTTAAAACCCGGAAGGTACAAAATATCTATTTAAAGAGAAGTAAGTAGCACAAAAACTTCACAAAATAATCCACACTTATGTACCAAACCATAAAAAGGAACCCAAATCCAATCACAATCACAGATTCATAAATAACCAAGTTACCAAAACATAACCAAGGATAAAAAAATCTAAAACACCCCTTTTCATTTGAAAGTACCAATTGAAATTTTATCAAACACCTTTTATATATATATACATTTATGCATAATAATAGAAAACGTTTAAAACCCTATTTTTTCTAATTTTAAAACATGGAAAACACCGAAATTCATCATATAAACACATCAAAAGCATGATAAATACATTTAGAAATTAATTAAAAACATTCAATCATAAAATTGAATGTTTCATAAAGGAAATGGATGGAAACACCTACATGAGCAATGTGAAAATGAGATGAAACTCCAGGATAAGGGAGAACTAGTCCCAATAGAAAAATCAAACACTTCATTATCAAATAAATCAACCAACATTATCCAACACAAACCCAAGGGTTTATACTAGAGGAAAACCACCTATGAAAAACCAATGAGGCAAGATAAAAGGATAAGAAGATGATAAAATTAACCAAAAATCGAGAGGAACTCACCTAATAACCTTGGGAGAGCTTCAATGGTATAAATAGAGGTAAGGGAGAAGGGGTTTTGGATCCTCCTAGTGTACCTATAAAAAATGGGGAAGGAAACCCTGAAATATAGTTAAAATGATGGATGAGAAAAGATGGAATTTTTATTTTTTTAGGAAACTTGGTAAGTCTCACTATTTGGCTACACAATTTTCCAAATTATGCGCCAACTGTGCACACCCTACTAAAATGGGGGGACATCTATACAGTCTGGCCATATGGTTTTGGAAGCCATTTCCCAACCATGAAACTAATCTCTATCAAATTATAAATCCATTTTTTCACACTTTCTTCATAGTTCCTAATAACAATTCACAAGTCATGCACCTTGGATCAGACACCAGAAACAAACCACAAGGTTACTCTTTGGCCTCAAATGGCTTGGTCCAAACCATCATCATTACATCCAAATAAAACCATGCAATAATAAATTGAACTAGAAAGTCACTCATCCTTAACAAGCTACATGGTTTCCACTTAAACCCTATAAGGGAACAAAACACACCCAAACTGTAGAGAACTAAAAATTATCACAAGAAACTAAAACTTAACTTCAACCAAAGGAATAAGAACCAAGAAAAGAATAAAATTAAAATAAAACCATGGGAAGGGTTTGAAAATTCTTCCCACCCCAAAAATGTCTTCCCCTATAAAGTAACTCATCCAAGAAAAAAAAACTCAAACAAAAAACTAAACAAGGACAAACGAAACCATGAAATTCTATGTGACCTTTCAACACCATAAGTAAAACCCAACCAAATCTATATAAAACAATAATAAGATCCATGGTAGGTATCCCCACCATTTTAGATTTTACCTACATGGATCAACACTAAAACATAAGGGGAACCCAATAAAAAGAACTGAAAACCAAACAATATTCATCATTTGTACAAGAAATGAACATCTCCAAAGAGAGCACAACCCAAAACCAAATTCAATACAAAAAAGTAAAACCACTCAAATATTTAAATCTATAATGTACCACTATAAAAAATTTCAATAAATACATGGCTATTGTGATCCCCAAAACTAGAAGAATTTTCAAAACCAAGGAAATCTATAATATAGAAATTCAAACCTACCCTGCCTAGACATTGGAAAAAAAGCTTGGACAAGGTTCCCCACACCCAAAAATAAATTACAACATGAAGATATTCACTTCTGGTCTTATAGATAGATCCATAGATCCTAGAAGTATCTACTACCCTACATTCAGAAGTTGATGCACTCTATCCGAGACTTCTTCTTCTGGAAACACTGATTTCTTAACTTTCATAGGTGAAACAAACAACCACATATTTGATAATAAATTAAAGTATTATGATTAGGTGACTTAAAATTACCAAACCCACCAGACTTAAAGCACATGAGAAATTGGTCCAATGAATGATAAGTAGGAACCGAAAAAGGATACTAATCAAGTAAAGGCTACTTTGGAACACACATCTCGCTAGATGGGAAACTTTCTTGAGTGGAGACTACCACAAACTGCCTTCCTGGAACAAACTTATATAGAAATGCCTCATCCCCCAACTTACCAAACATAACTTCCCCGAATAATAGAACTGACCCCTTAATCATCAAATAATGATCGAAGATAATGATAGGAGCCTTTAGATTATTCTTTGACACCAATTCAATAGAAAATGAAATGATCTCTTAAAAGTGAACAATGAAGTCCTTCATTGTCTGTTGACCTTGTCGAACACCCAAGAGATCTACCACTTTCTTCATCTTCACCTCCTTGGGTATGAACCATTAGATAAAATAGGTCTTAAACAGTTCCTATGAAATATCAAATTGCAACAATAGTAGGATAATTTCCTTCCACTGATCGAAACCCAGACCCTCAAAAAAAACCAAAAACAATATGCACTCTCATAGACTCAATAGTTAAGAAAGACATTAAAACACCTTTGAAGTCCTCAATCCACTCCTTAGATTATAAAAACCATGATCACCAATGAAAAATAGAATCAACTAATAAGATAACAACTCCACCACCCCACTTGGATTATGGGATGGAAAAAAACTATAGGATATTCATTAGGAAACCTTGGGGCCTTTCTAGTAAGAATACTCCAACAATTAAAAAACACAAAAACGAATCAACAAAAAAACAAAAAAATCCAACCAAAAAGGGATATCCCAAGTTGGAGAACAAAACCCATAAATCAAAACATCACAGAAAAAACTAAAAAAACCTTTCAAAATCACAATTTCAATTATAATTAACAAACATTTAGAACAATAAAGAAACCTTCTAAATTCCAAAATCACTTTAAAATCCAATTTTGACACCAAATCCCACTTTTTAAACAAAAAAACACCTAAATAATTTTCTTTACTAAAAACCAAGCCAAAGGATAACTCACAACAAAACACCTAAAATATTGAACTAGCATCCATGCATTACCCAACCACATGGTTTAGCAGACCATCCCTCAAAAAGGCACCAACAGGGCGAAGTGTCTTGAAATAGGCACTTAGGATACACATGATTCAATTCGACATGAAAACATTTAATGTAACACTGGTTCACTTCCATTGTCATCCCACAAACCACAAAAACCAAAAATCACACAATAAAATAAATCCAAAATTCAAAATAAAAGACTCAAGTCTTGGACTACCCCTAGTAACTTTTGGTTAGGTATGAGAAAGAATTCCTGATCCTCTTCTCCTACCTACCTCTAAATTATTGAAATATCTAACTCCAAACAACCTAATTCACCAAAATAAAAAATGGATACTCTAATAACATTTTTTTCCTGAACTAGACCAATATATTATCTAACTCAACACACGATCTAGCCTGTGATAAGGCCCAATAGGCATTCCCAATCCTCCCAGGAAAGAAACTAGTGATAGGAACCAAAGTTCATACACATTGGAAAAATTTGTACCAATGAAAAAAATATATTAATAATGAAAATAGAGTGCATAGAATAAACCAATGATTATTGAACATTAATAAATACATAGAAATATATAGATACAATAGAGCTGAAAAAAATATAATTTAAGGAAAAAATGAAACCAAAATAGAAAATAGAACAAAACTAACACAACCATTATGTGTCCACTTGTTAACCACCATCCATAAATACCAACACACTCTACAAAAAACCTGAATAGAACTAAACCTACAAAAAAACATGGGTCAACCGCTGCCAAGTGACACAAGTAGGATGTGAGAATAAAACAACTCAATAAGTAAACAACAAAAAATTCATGCATTTTCTTTCCCAAAACAATCCATAAACTATAGTTGTATATAAATTTAATGAAGATAGGTTTTTTTCATTAGAATAATCAACATCACTCCCGGGAAACATCATATTGAAATCAAAACATTGTTCTCTATTTAAATTTTTTCTCTCATTTTAAAACCCACTTTGAAGACTAGAAAACAATTAAATGAACAAAGCTATTAATTCATTGAATAAAAAGAAAATCTAAACTAAAAACCAGACATAGGGAATATACAACATGACCAGAATAGAGAAGCAGTATAAGTGAAACTAGGAAGATGATAAATTATTAGATAGACCTGGTGTTATAAAATAATATAGGATAATACATATATATAATTATAGTATTTTCTTAAACAGACCTATAGTAAATCTTTGGATGTACTTAGTTCTGACTCACCTTCTAGTATATGGTGTAGCTACATAGTAAATTACCAACCAAGCTACTCTAAACTGGCATCACCAGTAAAAAATTCCATCTAGCATGTCCTCTATCCCGAGGATACCAATCCATATAATTAGGATTTGTAGGTAACCATCACCCGAACCTATATATGACCCCCAGGAAACCCATGATAATAGTATAAATACGAATTATGAGGTCATAAAATGCCTAACATTAACCACATCCTATAGATTCCACCATGCATGCCTTGCCCAATCCCCGATACCTACCTACGAGAAGGCCCTCTCATAGAAAGGAAAACTATAGTTGTTCTCATCACACATTGAGAAATTCTAAAGTTCCCAATGGGTCAATACATCATATGAATTTAATTTATTTTCCAAAAACATCACTAATACCAACCGATAATTTATGTTTACAACTTTAAAACCATTTCAAAAACCAAGAAGAAACACTAAGTTGACTTGGAATATTATAAATTGTCTTTTATACCATTTAGTTACCATTTCACATCCCAATATTCCAAATGGTACCTGATTTGGAAAACACATTTAGAAACCACTTTTTATGTCACTTAGAGAAAAAGAATGAAATTTAGTCAACATTTGGGTTTTATAAGAACTATTTGGAAAGATGGGGGATAAAGAAGAAAACAGAAAAGAAGGAAAATTGTTTTGAAATTCAGGGTTTAACGTGAATATCATTATAGAAATCCATTATAATTTGTGTTCCTATAAATATGGGAACTTAGTACATTCCTAGATATTTCCACATCTAATGGTAAACTTATTGAATATCATGAAAGTAATAAGTCTCTAATTAAAGAGAAATGAGTATCACACCATCTTCATACAAGAATCCACACTTAAGTACCAACCCATAGAGGCACCATAATCTACTCATAATATCTGATTCATAAACAACCAAGTTACCAAATCATAAAAAAGGACAAAAAAATCCAAAATGCCTAATTTAATTGTAAATAACCAATTTACATTATATTAAACACATTATATACATATACATATATGAATAGTTATAGAAACCCCTTAAAACCTATTTTTACCAATTTTATAACATGGAAAACACCACAATTCATCATGCAAACTCATAATAATAATGATAAATAAATTTATAAATTAATTAGAAAAACTCATTAATGAAATTGAATATTCTGTAAAGGAAATGAATAAAAAAATACCTCAATGATGTGTGAAGGTGATGAAACTATAATGAAGGGTGAACTAGTCCCGATGAACAAAACACACACCCTATTATAAAATTAATTGACCAAAATTTGACGAACCTCATCATAGGATCCAGACAAGAGAGAACCCTCCCAAGAAAAACCAAGGATCCAAGAGATAAGAAGAAGAAGAAGCGGATAAAATTGGAAAAAACCATGATGAACTCACCTAATAAGCTTGGAGGAGATTCAATGGTAGAAAAAAGGAAAGAGTGGAGGGGTTTGGAATCCCCCTAGTGCACCTCATCTAAATGGGGAAGGAAAACAAAGAAATAGGGATAAAATGAGGGTGGATCAAATATGGAATTTTTTTTTAAACTGGGTAAGTCTCTTGGTTTGGCCGCATGGTCTTCCAAACGTTGCGCCGACCTTGCATACCACGCTATAAGGGAGAGAAACTTCCATGGGATAGCCACATAGTTTGGAAACCAGGAACCAACCATGAAACTAAAGTCTATTAAATGATGGATCCATTTTTCAATCTCTTCACATGATTTATATTAACCATGCGCAAGTCATGCACCTTAGCTCAGGCACCAGAAACAAACCACATAATTAATAATTAGCCTTGAATGGTTTGTTCCAGACCATTATCAAGACATGAAAGTCAAACCATGAAATAAAATATTGAACTGTAAATACCCTCATCCTTAACCATCCATAGAGTTTCATTTCCAACCGTTTAAAAAAACATTTCACAGGGGCCAAGAAAACCCAAAACCTCCAAAACACTAAAATTTTCATAAGAACTCAACCTGGACTTATACCAAAAGACCAAGAACCAAGTAAATGAGAAAAATAAAATAATAACATAGTCATGGTGTGGCTATGATTATGAGGATATGGAGTTGAAATTACTGAGGTTCATTAGAGGAGGTGGATCAATAATTAGTGGTTGTGTGGTGTGGATTCATTATAAAGATTCTATGTTTCCCATCTGGAGGAAGACAGTTTTATGTTTTCCACTATTTTCACTATTTAATACATATTTTTTGGTTTTCATCTTGTTTTGGATTCCTATGGAACCCTAGAGGAATGATATGGAATTTTTTAGGAAGAATCAAGGGTAACAAGGATATACAAAGGTTTTATATTTGGGAAAACCCAATCACATGGCATTTTCTCTTGAGTCACATGCAATGGGTTATTATTTTTAAGCATATGGTAGAAGACAAGAGTTACACGATGTGGATTTTCGGGACACATAGTGTAGAGCCACTCAGGGTGTGACTAAGGGAATGTCCTAGCATCCTAAGGGGGGAACATGTCCATTTAGGGTACCTGACTAGTGTTTAGGTGAAATACACAAGCAAAAGTTGTGTGATGTATTTGGATAGACACTTTGTTAGGTACATGTCGAGGTACATGGTATGAAACACCATGTGGGTGACTTTCCATGTACTAGGTAGGTAATACATGTACTTTAGAAAATCACACACCATTTTCTTTGGAATAAAAAAACATTGAGGTTTGATTGAGGTATACACCATGTACTTGAGGTAGACACTGTGTGCTACATCCTTAGACAACTTTCACCAATTTTTCACCCAAGATATACAATTAGACATATGAGTAGTCGATTATAAAAAATTTTTCATTTAGATAATGATGGTGGAATCCATTCAGAATCTAGAACACAGTTGGATGGTGTTTTGGATTTATATTGTTTTGGTGAGAGGTTTTCTTTGAGGGTTAGTTTCAAAATTCTCCTATGGGATGTGATGTGACATGTGAGGCCCAATGAGAGTTGTATGTTTTTTGACCATTTTGAATTTAGAATTATAATGGGTTTAGTTAGGGATATTTCATATGATTCTTGAAAGGTAGGATTATATGTTTAATTTTATTGGATCATTAGTTTTGTTTCTTTAGGATTATATCTGGTCACTTTAGGTATAAACTTACAAGAGTCTCTGAGATGTGGTGATGTCATAGGGTGTTGGGTACGATTGGGTAATGTTGATATATTATTGAGAACGGTATGAGGGAATCCTATAGATTATATTCTAGGTGGGGTATTGTTTGAAGATAATTTGTGTTCTGAGTGTAACATGTTTATTTTTTATGATATATTTCTCTTTAACAAATTTTAAATTTTTGATAGCTTGATTTACATGCAACACTGATTTTAAAGGAACCACGATATAATATTAATATATTATTTTTATTGTGATAGTTTTTTCATATACATTATATTTGAGGGTATGAATAACATTAAGTAAATTATGAAAAAATTATTATTTTCACATTTATAAAATGAATTCATTCATTTTCAATTTGTTATATATGAAAACAAAATCACTTTAAGGTAAAAGAGTATGTCTTTCTAAACAAATGTTTGTTTGAAAATAGTTTATTTTTATCTTAATAAATTAAATTAATATCTATTCATGAATTATTTGAATGAAATTTCTAGATAATATATTCAATAAAATATTCTAACATTCTTCTAATATTTTTTACATAGAATTTAATGAAGGTAAGCTGAATTTTATTCTTAACATGCATTTTTCTAAAAATGGGTTTTATTTAATTTTGAATGGTTAATTTAAAATACACTTATAACACTTATATAAATTGAGTATTTTAAAATATATATCATGTTTATAATCCTAATAATTAATATAATTTAATAATTTCAACATAATTTTTGTTCATAATGAATACTAAAAACAGTAAAAATGTGTTACCACAGTTCAGGATAAAATGCATTTATTGTGGGGGGGAGGGGTGGCCTTAGATATAATGTTTAAAATATAAAAAAAACATAATTTAATTTTATATTTTTATTTTAGTTATACTTTATAATTTATATCTTTAAATATTTTGGATTATGGAGCAACATGACTTGAGTAAAACATTACTGTATTTTAATCTTTTAAAAAATTCTAAGTGTTTCATCTCCCTCCCTTAGAAAATGATAACACCTATACTATATTAATAAAAATTAATTATCCTTATATATTACATAATAAATACCCTAATAAATTTTTATAATACATACCCACATATTTGGTTTGATCATAATTCCATCCTTTCAAGTATTAATGTTTAATCCAAAAGAGGTTTCTTAATGAAGTGATATAACTACTAACCAATCACTTTCAATTTTATTGATTCTTTTACCTTCTATAAATATATGATATAAATTATTAAATAATTAATTAATTATTTTAATAATAATTAATTTTTATCATGATGATGGATCGATCATTTTTCATATACTTTCCATCAAATATAAAATGAAAGTATTGCTCATGCGTATGTGTGGACTACCACCTCCAGGTAGCGATATGATTCATTTTACATCACTATAATTTTTTTTTTGTTTTTTATTATAATGGATTTAATTTTTATATAATATATTTATGAAAAAATTATTCTTCTATAATTTTTATATATTTTCTACATTTATATCTTTCTATCTATTAGAAAACGATAGCATCGCTTGTGTGTATGTGTTGACTAACACCTCAACAAAGATATGTGCTTTGTTTTTAATTTTAACTTCACATGGATGGTAATAAAGATATATTTAATTAATTTTTATTTTTTAAATGATATAATAATTATTATATATTGGTGAATTATAGTTTACCTTACTTTCATTCTATCCACTGAAAAGTGAAAATGTTACCCTTATGTAAGTATGGGTGCCGTCTCCGTGAAGTGATTTAATTATTTTTTCACAATTTTATTTATGAATGGTTACAAAAATTTATATAATGAATGAATATTTAATTTATATAATTATTAATATTCTATATATTATTAAATCATGACCAAGATTCAAGAACCGAAACCATCAAACCAAAAGATGCATGGAAAACGCACTTGTTTTCACCCAAATGTCCATTTTAAAGAAGAATTATATTAAAAAGATAATTGGAAATTATAAATGAATGATACATAGTAATTTATATATTAATATATATATATATATCTATATCTATATCTATACATATAATAATTCCATATTTATTATACCAGATATTTGAATGTTTATGAAGAAATATGGAACATTAGGTACAATATTGATGTTTCAATCTCATTTTAACAAGGATTGTTTATGGTTGAATATACATTGAAGAAAATTATGTTGATATTTTACTTTAAAACCCATATATTCATTTAAATATTGTTTATTTCATGTTTTCTATGCATTTTTACCATTTCCCTATATTTTGTACTTAAAATGATTGAGAATTTTTTTAAATAAAATTAGACCTTATTTTCTCTTTGGTTGATATTTCTGTACTATTTATATACTCTCAAAATTTATTTTATTAATGTTATTATCTATACTTTAAATGATTTAAAATGGAAATTTTTACTACCTTTTACTTTATTTTAAATTTTTTAAAAATAAATATTTTTAAGGAAATATTTTTCCAATAAGTCATTTTTTACTTTTACAAATATGTGAATGGAATGTTTTATTTTAATGTCTATGACATGAAAATATTTTACCTACATCATGATATTTATTTTATTTGAATATTCCTTTACAATTGTCCATTTTTTTCAAATAAAAGATTTTTTTTAAAAAAATCTAGGAATTTTTAGTTTAACTTTAATAAAAACAAAAGGATATTTTCACATGTATACAAAGAAAGGTTTGAATGATATTTTAAAGGTATTTTTAATCTATGTCAAAATAATATATGGATTGTTATGATTCATTATGGATATCATCTTATGATACCATACACTTTATTTATCTAGAGGGATGCTGATGATTATTATTTAAGGATGATTCTATGAAACCTATTTCTTTCACATGTGTTAATTATGTTATGATGAAACCATTATGAAACCCATTTATTTTACATAGATTATGCTATGATAAAATGATAAAATGTTTATAAAACTTGTTCCATTTTAAATGTTTATGATATGATGATATGATGAATGTTTTATGTTATTGTTACACACATATATATGATTTTCATTATAATGCGGGTGGTATTAGAATTATATATCACTCCAATGCATTAGGTAAAGATAGATATCTCTAGATATAATAAGTACTGGATTGTGGAGTGAACCCAGTTATGTAAGGGACTTTATTAACTATGATATTGTTGGGAGTGAACCTTGACTAAGTAAATTATAGAAAGTGGATTGAACATAATCCACTATAAAAACCTTGGTAATGTCCCTTGAATAAGGAAATTATTTTCTATGCTTATACCGATGACACAAACTTATGTATTATTCTCACTATATAATATCATGACTCAAGATTGATTATTGAAAATTTTGTATACATATGACTTATGTATTTTGTTATAATAAATCATTATTCCGTGATTTATGATTAATGTTCTTTTAATGATTGGGTATACATATTATACGGTATGATCATGTTCTCATACCCTTATGCTTATCTAATTATAACTTATGATAATTTATTGATGTCTCTTATGTTTACCCTCATGGAGAATCTTAGATCACCATTTATTATTATTATTTCCCTAGGTTATGAAAAAATATTTTAAGTATGGTATGTTAAAGAAGTGTAATATGTGAGAAGATATTTATGGGAGAATTTAAAGATAATTTATGAAATATGATGATTTATATATCTAGTCTCTAAATATTGTAAAGCCTTATGATTTTGGGGAATGTTTTGTAATGAGATATATTGAATGTTCATATAACATGATGTAATATATATGTATGAAATTATTGGTTCTCCATAGTTTGTATCAAATAAGTGGTTAATTAATATTTTTAGATTATGATTATATTGGTTTTTTGAAAACCCTAGGGATAAGACTATGTATAGAATGAAATCTCAAAGCTTTGGTAAATTTGAGATTGTGTGGTTTTCCTAGAAAATATATTCTTGTCTGGATACTATAAAGTGGATATGGGTATGGAATCGATGAACCTAGGAGTAATTTTTTTAAAGGGTCATATTGGGTATTAACATGATCATCTCTAGTGAAAGATGAGTGAGAATTAGATTACACACCTGCATAGAAACCCTTGGGGATATACTTGGGTTAATTCATATTATATTTATCGACCATTATGAAAGATTTGAATAGATTATGACCATGAATGACCTAAGTTAAAGATAATGTGTCATAGATAGAAAATAAAGTTTCATGATTTAGATATCATATGAATTATTTTTCATGATTACATTTTTTTATTATGATTGTTGTTACTCACATTATACTTTTTGGTATTATTTAATGGCTAAAACCAGGATTATTCATGTTAATGAGGAATTCAATGGGCATTGAAATTATCATTATCTAGATAAACCAAATTAAACAGGATCTGGGATTTGAAATATTACAGATATTCTCAACCAAATATCCCAATATATGAATGGTAACATTAATCATGGTGATCTTCAAAATGAACAAAGGACGGAATAAATCACTATTGAGTCTTTTATGCATTAACATACACCTTTATTTAGTGGTTCCTCTTTTCTAATAATTGATGAGAAATATATTTTTACCACTAAAATCTATTTTCTAGTCTCTAATGTTCAAATCATGAAACATATGTCTTGTTAGTATATAATTTTTATGGAAAATAAGATCAATGGTGTAATTTTATTAATTATTTGAGGAAAGAGGGGATATTGAATCCATGATATATGAATATTTTAACAAGGTTCTTTTTAAAAAGTATTTCTCTAAACTCCTCACAAAAAATGTAAAGGGAATTTATATAACTAAATCATAATGATAACAAATCCATTAGTACCTATAATGAAAATTTCTCTAGACACTCAAGGTATGATTTTGGTTTTATCATAAATAGTGAAAGAAAATTTGACCAATTTTTAACAAGATTAACACCAAATATCTAAAATTCATTGGATAAATGATACTTTGATAGCTATGAAAAAAATATTTTGATGTGATCTAAAGATTTAATTAGAAATTAGAGAATCTTAGAGTCCTCATGGTTTAGGGACAAAAATAGAAAGATTTAATTTTAAGGAAATTCTTATTAAAAACTCATGGAGAAAAGAAAATTATTTTTCCTTCATATCATAAGTGTTAAAGGAACAATGAAAGAAATTTACTTATGGGATGGTAAATGTTTTTAACTATGGAAAAGTAGGTCATTGTGAAAAGGAATACAGATGTGAATTGATGAGGCTAGTCCATAAAAATAACAACAAAATCCCTCTACTGAATGTTCCACCCAAAGTACAATTCTATAATTGAAAGGTGTGTGTAAAATATAAAAATAAGTTCATGAATCTAAGGTTTAATGATAAAAATATTTGTAACCTATTAATCCTAGAGATAATAGGAAATCACATGATACCACAACTACTGAAGTGGGTCATGAGAATGAAGTGGTGAAATGTACACTTACCATCCACTCTAGACCTGAGAATGTCTTATTTGATCTTGAATATAACAAATATTTTATTTATTATGAATATTATAATGGTATAATATCACTATATCAATGAATCAATGTTGTGTTAGTAGTAAAAACTCATAATGATCTGATGATCACATCTCAAGTCAACAACTCCTCTATAATAAAAGGTTGTAGAAATATACTTCCTTAAAATCTTGTGATTCCAGCTCTAATTGAATTTGATTTGATTTTGGGAATGAATTGGATCTATTTATATAGATACCATATCAATTTAATTTTAAGGGAAGTCACATATTATATTTTCAATCAACCTATGATTTTATTTTCATATGAAGATGAATATGGACTTCTAATGGAAGTTACATCTATTATATAGGTATTGATACATATTCATTAGGGATATTTATATCAAATGGTTTGGGGAGAAACTAAACATAAAAGACATGATTTTATCTCTCTAGATTATACTGATATATTTCTTAAATAATCTCCTATTCTTCCATAAAATAATGAAGTTTAGTTTTCAACTGACATCATACCTAGTGTTACACCTATTTCAAGGACTCCATATAGAATGACCATGAATGAGTTGAAGGAATTGAATAAGTAACTCCAATATAATCTTGATAAGGTATTAATACACCATATTGTTTTACCATGGAGTGAACATATTCTTTTTATTAAGAATAAATATGGGTCATGTGTATTTTCATTGATTATCAAAAACTAAACAAGATCACTATAAAAAAAAGTATCCTCTACCCTCTATTTATGACTTGTTTGGTAAAATTTATAGAGCTAAATGTTTTTTCAATATTGACCTTCATTCGAGATATCAGTAATTTATGGCCAGGAAGGTGGTTATATCCAAGAAAACCTTATGTATGTGGTATGCTAATTATGAATTTATAGTGATACCATTTATATTTAAAACTTCCCCCACCATCTTCTTGAATCTAATGAAAAGAGTCTTTAGATATACCTTGATTAGTTTGTGGTAGTATTTATAGATTAAATTATTATATATTCAAAGAGAAAGGGAGATCATGAATATTATTTGAGGATTTTGTTGAATACCCTGAGGAAGGCTAATCTATGTGGTAAATTTATCAAGGGAGAATTTTAGAAATATAATGTTTCATTATTGGATATTATAATATAAAGTGAGGGTATATTGATCGATCCTTCAAAAATTAAAGTTATTGATTAATGAATGAGATCAACCATAATAACTGTGATCCATAGTTTTCTTGGGCTGGTATGATACTACTGATGCTTTGGGAGATATTTATAATTTCAATCTATTCCAATAACCAAGTTGACATTAAAGGCATCCAAGTTCCTTTGGATAGATAAATGTTAGAAAAATTTCAAGTATATGAAAATAATGTTGGTTAATGCACCTATAAATACAATACCTTTTAGGGGAGAATGTTTTTTTAATATTTAGGGTCGGGCCATGATATCTGTTTTATGGGTTTTAAATTTGGATAATTATTTTTTGATGAGGCTTATGGATACTTATTTAGGGAATTTTTAAAGGTTAAAATTGGGTTTTTACGGATTTATAGATTAATGTATTATTTTTTCATAATGGATATTGTATTACCTTGTGTTAACAATTTTAATTTTGGTTAATGTCAAAAGATAAGACGAATAAATTGTTATTCTTTTATAGATATTATGATCCATTAGAAGCTAATTTTTGTTCTTTAGGAATGAGATATTTATCTTGAATATTAATTTCTTAATGTAAGATATTATATTGAAGTGAAAATTGATCGAATCACTATTAAAGGATGTAATTTCCCTTATTAAATAGAAAGAAACTGAGCAAGTTTATTTTCTAATTTTGTTTATCTTGATAGTAAATAATACCTGAAAACCTAGAAATGGATATTATAATAAATTTTTTTTATCATTTTACATTAATTTATAATGAATTTATGGTATTCTTTATCCTCTAATTATTTATGGGTTTTTGTGATTAAATTTCTTATAACCATGTTCTCGATGAGTCTCTATTATTCTTTAGACATTGTTCTCTTTCCTCCATGTCAGTATATTCACTTCCTGCTAATGATCTTCATATATGGGAACACAATTTTAAATTATTAATGGTGAACTTCACATTTATCTTTTACTATTTTCAAAAGGATGTTTTATTATCACTTTTTAATATGTGACTTTTCAAAAATGGAATTATTAAATACTAAAAAGGTTTTCCTTTTATGATCTTATGTTTTATCATTCACTCCTTGGAATTGATGTAAACAAAAGTTTTAGACCATTTTAATGGGAAAAGATATAAAATTATGATGATGTTTTTAAGGGGGTATAAGGTAAAACCCTATTATTTTTCAATATATTTATATTTAATACATTTGATATATTTTATAACTTTCTTGACATGAAGCACAAAACATAGACAAAGCATGATATATTATGACCTTTATAACCAAGCCTTTTGATTGGTAAGTATGAATAGAAATAAAAATATTATTAAATATATGTATATATTTTTCCTTAATAAAATTAATAATCAATATTACATTGATTGTCAATTGGTTGGAACTGATGATAAAATCTTTGGAAAGTAATATATATATTTTTTCTGAAAATTGATTTTTTTGTAGGCAATGTATTTTTTATCTTAATAGATTAAATTAATCACTATTGATAAATGATTCCAATGAAATTATTAGTATATATATTTAATTTAATGAGTTAATAAAAATTTAATTGTGGTTATTATGAAAGGAATGAGAATAAAGTAATTTTATTCTTAAAAAAACATTTTTTTCTTCAGAAAATGGTTTGATTGCATTTTGTACATAGATATTATAATTAATTTACACCAATTTTGGAATTATATTTGATAAAATAGAAATAAATTTTTAATCATAATTTTATAATATCCTTATAATGAATTTTTGTTATTTTTATGAAAAGTTTTATTTTTGAGTGAATAGTAAAAAAATCCAGATTTCCACAGTCATCATTCATTTGCTTTAAATCAAGTAATTTAAAAGTAAATTTATGTTTTGGATTTGGTTTTAAAGTAAAATAATATAATTTTTTTACTATAAATGATTTAAATAATTATACAGGAATAAAAAATATATTCTATTTTTTATAAGTTCATTTTTATGCTTCAAAACATAATTTTCTAAAAAACAATTTTTCATTGAATTTTATACACTTATATTAAATGTAATTTACATAAATTATACAATATTAATATTAAAAAATGGATTCCATATGTTTAATCATGATTTTAAAATTTATTAATGAGGTTAAGTTCATTTTTGGTCATTATGAATAGTAACTATGGTAAAAATGTGTCACTACTATGAAGTGTAAATTGGGTTAATTAATGTAAAAACTAAGTTATAAGGACAAAAAATATTTTAATAATTCTTATTATATGATATTATTTTGACCCTATCACCTTATATTGTATTTTCTTATAGTTTATGAGCTACTTAACAATGATTAAGACTTTATAATTTATAAAATTTTAGAAAAATTACAATAGTGACACTCCCCTCACTTATAAAATGGAAAGTCCTATATTACCTTACTCACAAATTTTTTGAACTCCAAATTACCCAATTCATACCCAAAACTTTGCCAAACATTCTTACCAACTTCCAATAGGTCATGGTCTCCTCAAAAGTCCATCCCTATAAGGATTAAGGTGTAAGATAAAGGGCGATATTTAAGGAGAAGGTAGAAGTCCTAATCGAACAATTTCATGTTTATTTGTATTATCACTCATTAAAATATTATTAAAACATGATAATATAATATAATCAGTATAATAAATAAAATAAAATGTTATTATGATAGTTTTATTTCCCTTTTCATCTCCTTTTCCATTCTATGGAAATGAAAACATCGCTCTGGCTTATGTGTGGACTACCACCTCCAGGAAGCGATGTATGTCATTTTTCATCAATGCCTAAAATAATTATTATTAGGTTGAATTTAATAAATATATATGATATTAATGAAATAATTATGATTATAGAAATATAAAATATATTACTTACTTTATAACCCTTACACCCATTAATAAAATGATAATCCCACTCATGCGTATGTGTGGAATACCATCCCCAAAAAAATGATGTGATTTGTTTTTATGTTTGACTTTCATGGATTATTATAAAATTTTATCTAATGATTAAAAATTATAATAATTTAATTATTAATATTATAGATATTAATTTAAAATTAACCCTTTGACCTTGCTCATCATACCGATGTTGTTTTAGGTATTATGAATCGAACGTCCTCAAAACATTCTACATGAAATTAATTTATTTTGTAAATATATAAGACACAATAATAAATGAAATAAAAGTGATTGTTTTAAGGGAGTAAACCTTATAAATATTATAAATCAAGTAAAATTTTAATATAATCCCATTATACATGATTTAAATAACATACGTGACAAGTCATAAGATGTGGTAAGGGATTTCTCATCTCATTTTCCTTTCATTGAGACTTTTCCCATTTTCACCACATGTTTTATTTTTTGTGCAGCATAAACTACCTTATGTTTGAATTTTATTATTAATTTTCTTAAAAATTGGTTATAAATACAATTCAAGTTCTCTTATTCAACATCATTTTGTTTCAAATGTTATGAAATCCATAAGGGAATTTCTTTTTTAAAAAGTTTTTAAAATATTATAAACTTTTTCACCTCCTTATCCACATTATTTGAAATGTTTCTAGAATGTTCTTATTTATTATTTTAAGATTATAAATTTAATTTTTAACTATATTTTAAATTCCTTAAAATGGTTTAAAAATTAATATTTTCAATTTTTTTCATATGGGAGAATTTTAACCTTGCAAAAAGAGTGAAAATATATTTTTTAACATATATGAATTAACCATTTTTACAATTGTCATAGCCATTATTCATTACACATATTTCTTAAAAATTTACCATGGTCATTTTCAATGAATTATTTTTCTCCATATTTTGTTAATTTTTAATTTTATATTTTTTCTAAGGAAGAAAATACATTGTCTCATCATTGTGAGATAACTGAGAGTGTTTTACTTAGGGGTTCAAATGAGTTTCTCAACGGTTTTATGAAGAAAAAGTACATGATAAATTTTCTTCTCATCATACGACACTTTAATTTTATATATGATGACGATTGAATCTAATATAACTAATGAATATGGTTGAGACCAATATATTTCACCAATGCATTGGGTAATGGTTTAGTCTTTGCAGGAAAAAAATAAGGGAGATAACCAAGTCAGTTCTTCATGCATAATTAACTAGTCTTCAATTAATCTAAAAGAGGTTAAAAATGAATAAAAATGGTTTATAAATACCATGATACTAGTCATAAATATCATTCTTATAAGAAAAATGTGGTTTTTAGGAAATATTTTTATTTCTAGAGGTATGAAAGGCTTATAAACTTCTAAAGGCGAATGGTTTGTTTTTTTAAAGAATTTTCTTCATGAGTACCCACATGCATTAGGATAACTTCATAGTTTTTTGTATAATTTTTAATTGGTTTAATGATTTTATTTTATTATCAATGTTTTATTGTGAAAATTTAAAATTCCTCATGGTTTTTCATGATTTTCACTTGATCAACGAGATTCATATATTCTTATGTCCCATATTAAGCATTGTTTTTTTCTCATTGCATGTTTTAAAATATTTTTCATAGGATCAAATGATGAGTATAAAATATTGAAACATCAATAATGATATGTTGACTCATCTTAAACTATGTAAATGTGTCTTGAATAAAATAAGGGTGGGAACATAAAGTTTTATTTTTATGAAAACATGTGTACTATGTGAAAGTGAAAACTTTATTTTGTAATTATTTTACTTAATTCTGTAAAACTCTAAACCTAAAAGGTCCTAAAAATTTTCATAAAGTAGAATTATTTTTATAACATATGTAATTATAGGTTTCATATGTTATACGGTGTTATAATATCTACGTGGAATTTAGATATTTATAGGGGTTATGAATATAAAAAATTTGTAAAAAACCTTGTGATAAGCTTAAATATATTAAAATATCCAAAAATTTTGGTGAATTATATAGTATGAGGTTTCTTAAAAATGACATCTATATCAATATGAATACAAATGGATACATGATTTGGATTAGTTTTACACATGGTTAATAACCTTGAAAAATGTTGTCTGAGTGTTAACTCAGTCTTCACTAGATAGATAAAAAATTGCCTAGTTACACACCTAGTTTGGAAATCCTAAGGGATATTCTTTGGTTAATTAACATTATCTTTGAGAACTATTATATAATATTTTAATACATTTTTATGGTATGGTTAAATAATATATTGATAAATATACCATTAATAAACTATATTGAATCATAGAAATTATTAAGTTAGGGTATACATGTCATTTATTATTTATTAATTTTAAGTTAATATTTTTCCTTTTATATTATTATTTAATTAAGTATCAAAATTTTCAATTTTCCCCTATTTTAGTAAATAGATTAAAATAGTATGAACTATGTAAACAATGGGTATGCTAGGAAATGAAATGATTATCCTAATGAGTAACCAAATGGGATGGGAAATAAAACAAAAATTTTCATGTCCATGATCACACAACTATCTCAAGTAATAAATGATAATAATAAGTATTTTGAGATCATAAATTAACCAAGTAAGAAGCTACTAGATATCGAGTATTTCATGTGACAACATTAACCCTCCTTTATTAGGTCTTTTAATCCACTAATTACTAGGAGGTGGATCAATTAAACAGAGAAAATATTTTTCATTCTCTAGTGCCTAGACCATGTGATTGTTGTATTGTATGTGTGAAATTTTAAGGGTGAGGTTGAACAATGGTATAACCTCATTAATAATATAATGATAAATGTAAAAGTTGGATTTCCGTAATGATATGAGTTCAAAAAAATATTCTTTACCCAATATTTTCTACAGATTCTTCTCACAATAATAGACAGATAATTATTAGTGATGAAATAAAAGGAAGATGGATCTATTAGTACTTATGAATAAAACATTATGAGACTAAAAAAACATACCTTTAGTTTTATTAATAACACTAAAATAAATATCTAACTTTTATTTCATTTCTCAAAAACAAGTCTTCTAAAATAATTAATTGTAAGAGAATTTGGTATCTATAAAGAAATTATTTGTTTTGCACTTAAGGTGTAAACAAATCTTAGAGACTCTCATGATTCTTATGAATTTAGTGATATAAAATATAAAATGGAGTTTCAAGGAAACTTGAATTATAAATATCATGGAGGAAATAAAATTCATCTTCTTATATATTGACAAAGTAGGAGAAATCATGGGGGTAGCATTCTATATGAAGCTTATAAAATTTTCAAGTGTGGAAGAGAAGGTCATTAAGGTTAACATGAATTCAAGAGAGATAAAAAGTGGTCAAATAATGAAATGGTTGACAAGAATGTTCATCCTAAGGCACTACCAATTGTTTAATTCTCCAACTGTAAGAAGTGTGGGAATTACACCAACAAGTTAACCCATAAAAGGTTTAATAATGATAACCAACATCAGAAACCTAAAAAGACAAGGAAAAAAGTTGGAGCCTATTCCATCACAACTAATGAAGTGGGATATGAAAATTAAGTTGTAAAATATACACATATCATCCATTCTTGAACTTAATATGTACTATTTTTTTCTATTTCTTCTAATCTTTTACATCTATAAATATTGCTAAGGTAATCAAATAACAAAACCAAAAGATATATATAAAGTTATTGGTGAAAAATCATAGTGGTGTAATGGTTATATCCTAGGTTTACAACTCTTATCTAATATATTTTTTATGAGAATATGTTTCTTGAAAATATTATTATTCTACCATTGATCAAATTTGATGTGATTTTTGGAATGGGTTGGATCTCTCTACATAATGCACATATAAATTACTTATATAGGTAAATATCATTTCAAATATGGAATAAATCCATGATCATCTATGAGTGAAAAACTTACCATAAACACCCTATAGATATTTCTTCCACTATATGGGTCTTAATACCCAATCATTAGGGGTATTTAGCTAAAATGGTATGAAAAAGATTTAAAATCGGAGATATTCCTATTGTATAAAAAATTTTGATTTATTTAACAAATAGTTTTATAGTCTTCCTCTAGATTGTGATGTTTGGTTTTGAATACAACTCATACCTGGTGTTATGCCTATTTCAAAGTCTTTTTATTTAATTGACCTAGTTTAATTAGGGGATTTAATGAATATACTGAAATGGAATTTGTCTAAGTGTTTTATATTCCCTATTTCTTTACCACAAGGTTCGCCAATCCTATTTGTTAAAAATAATGATGGATCGATGTGTTTCTGTAGTGATTATCATGAACATAACAGAATGATGATAAATAAAAATAATCCCCTATCCCATATTTACGACTCTTTTGATATACTATTAGGGACTCAATACTTATCAAATGTTGACCTTTGGTCTTTATATCATCAATTAAGGGTGAAAAGAGAGGATTTACACAAGATAACCTTCCCCACAATATATGGCCATATTCCATTAAGACTACCAAATTACTATGTTTTATTTATAAATCCAAGTAATATAGTTTTTAAAGGTTACCTATATCAATTTTTGGTTGTATTTATAGATGATATTCTCAAATATTCCAGGAAAAAGGAAGGCCATGAAGATCATTTTAGGATTTTTCAAAAGAACTTGATAATGGAAAAATTATATACCAGTAATTGTGAATTATATCTTTAGAGTGTGTCAATATTAGGTCATATAATCATAATAGGTGGAATACCTATGGATCAGTTAATGAAAGAGGTCATTGAAAAATGACCCAAACAATTCACTATAACGGTGATTCATATTTTTCAGGATTTCTGGTATATTTTTGAATCATTGTGATAAATTTATCATAACCATGAAATATAATATACAGTTTAACTCAGAAGTTTTTTTAATATTACGGGAGAAGATTAATTTGATGAAAATTTCAAGGAGATCAAAAAAAGGTTGTTCATTGAACCTATACTCATAGTACCCTACAATGGATAAGGGTTTGTTATATATAGTGATTCATCAAAGATGTGATTGAGAAGTGTTATCCTAAAATATAATATTATGATAGATTATCCCCCTCTTCAATAAATGATTACTGAGAAAAATCATCTAATATTAAATTCCCTTAAATAATATTACATTTTTTTGTTAATAAGTGAGGCTACTACAGTAAGGATAAAGCTACAAATATGTGTTTCATACAAATAAAGAAAGATCAGATAAGGTTCAACCATAATAAATGGAAAAATGATCTATTGGATAATAATTGGGGAACATTATTAGATAACTTCAATGTAATATAACTTTTAAATTAGATGATAGTGAAGGTTGAGGTTCCAATGTTCAATTAAATCAAGGGATGCATTTTTTGGAAAAATAAACACTATCTAAAAAATTTTGTTAAGTTATTTTGAGTTCATTGGATGTGTATATAGACGATTTTATGAAGGTTATAATCTTTCTGAAAGAAATATATAATTATAGTTTTGGAGATGGAGTTTGGTAAAATGGAAGATTCAATTTATCTATAGTTAGGATATATTTTACTATATAAGTGAATTTCTTTTTATGGGATAATCATAAGAAATTTAAAATATGTGGAGGGGATTTCAACCCCATATATGATATTTAGTCTACTTTTAATATATTACATCCATGAAAAATATATCTAAGATGTGAGTAAAAGAATTCATTTATCTAGAGGTGATTTGGACAACATGTAAGAAATTTCATCCGCATAGAAGTAATTTGAGTTTATCAAAAAACTTTAAAGGAAAATGTGATATAGTGTGTCAAATTTAATTAGGCCGTGTGTGATTTTAGGGACACCATATAAGATTTATCTTGTACATAAGACATTTTAACTACATATATGATATTCATCTACATGTAAGATATTAAAATAAGGGAAATAGCATGAAAACTATAGATAGTAGGGGTCTTATTTTGGTTGAATTTTTATATAGAATATTAGGAATATTTAGGATAAATATTTTGAAGAAAAGGAAAAAAGAAATTAGATGATGATTCTATGATTAACCTCATGGATCAAACATCATGATCATTTACATTTATCATGATCTAAGTCCAGATTGAAGGAAAATTTGTCTAGGATGAAGCTGTTAAACTAATATGACTTCAACACTGTATAAGAAGGTTCTAATTAAAAGTTCCATGCATATGGATATTTCAAATTGAAATTAAAGTATGAATATCATAGAGAATAAAGTAATGAAATATATAAAATTCATTTGTTATTTAAATGAAAATTATGATTGAGTTTCAACTAGAGAAAATCATGGGATATCAAGAAGCTATTTATATTTTGATTTATATTGATAGGAATAAACATACATTTTTTTTATTTTAATGTTAATAGATGAATACAAATTTTACTCAAATTAAAATTTAATATTATAGCAGATCTATTTGGATTAGAGTGTTGACGTTTGTTCCCTAGAACCAGATTCTTGTGTACTTTATGATAACTTATATCCATAGTTTTGAATATTAATAAACTACTTAGCACATCAATATTTTTCTTCTACGTGGCTTAGTGTATGATAATTTTATAAGAGTAGTTGTCACACTAAAAGGTCATAGTATTTCCCAACTATGATGAGGACCTATAAGTGATACGACACTATTCTTGAATATATGTTCTATATATGGATGATATCATTTGAGGTACACAAATGATATAAGATATCAAGGATGGAGACTCGTAGGACTTTGAGGAACTATCTTATGGTTTACACCCTTGGTAATATTTAGTAAGATATTATGAGAATGACACCTTCCAGTATGAAATCCACATTTCTCTATTTTATTGGATGTTCATATCTATAGACATGTGAATTGGTCCTTAGACTTTAGTATTATTATTAATTGATATTACGAGTTGCGTACTTCGATGTACTAATGAAGACCATGATGATAGATGTTCACGAAGAGGTAGGATATGTAGGGTGCATCATGAGTAATATAGCATTAATGAATAATGTCTGAAAGGATTTATCCCTTTTATTAGTTAATGATAGTTAATATCTAATTCCCTTTGATGGAAATGATATAACCTAAGTATATCCATGGCCTTGGTGTTCTATAAGAATGTTATATTTTTGGAAAGTCAAAGAAATAGATATTGAGAACATTGTTTGATGGCACTAGCATACAACCAAATCGATTAGAGATATTGTGATAAATGGATTATATTACATGGTAAGCATATGTATGAGGTGACATGTCATTAAAACAACAATTTAATTCTCTATGGGTGCCTTGGCATGTTGATAGATGCTAACATAGAACTTTAGGTTTCCTTTTCTAATTACACTCAAAAAGAGGCCTAGAGGGTCGCATACTATGTGTATCCAGAATCTTAGTTAAATAATATATTATTATTTATTATTTAATAGGTTTAATAAATATTATTCCTCTATGTGGTTTAATAATTATTAGTGTATGCTTGATCACATTCAATCCATCACTAGTTATTCAGGAGGATATATTGTGAGCGGAATATTTCATAAATATTTATTTTCTATTTAGTGAATATAATATTAATTTATTTATTTTTGAATAATGCAGTGATATTTATTTAATAAATAAATAGACATTATTCAAGGCCTGATAAATATTATGGAGGAATGGAGGACTGATTTTAATGGTCTGGTGAGAAGTGATAACATTGAATATTATTTAATTAAAAAATATTTAATTATAATTTACAAGTTCAGTGCATGTTGGGAAATAATAATATTACTATTAATATTTGACATGGGGTTTTTCTAAAATTAAATAAATAATAAGAGAACTTGTAAAATTATTTTATTTTAACCATAGTAATATAAAAACCGAATTATGTTATTTTTTGAAGACCTAATTATGTTGTTCACAATGAATCTTGGAGGATCCTATCAATCCTAGAGAACTCACTTCTCCAAGAATGCTCTAAATAATGGTGAGAAATCATCCTCCACCAAAATCAAGGAGAAATCTTTGGAATTTATTCTCGAGGTGATCAAGGTGGACAATCAAAGCATAAGGATATTTCATTATAGCACCAAGAGATGCCTTCGATGACATCTGGAGATTCCTAGAACACATGTGGATCGCCATTAGAGGAAATCTACACATGGTTTATATAACACAACAATGATCCACCATAGATCTTTTTTTGGATTTATCAATGAATAATTAATTCCTTAGAGGAAATTCATTATCAAATTAAATTAATTAGAAAAAAATGTGTTGATCCCCTCTCTCTCGGTTCTGGAGTTATTAATGGTGTCTATTTTTGATTAAATTCCATTGATCAGGGAGATTAAACATGGTATAGATCTTTAATTGATCAACGATCAAGAAAAAAAGAAATGTTTACATCGCCCATTATACGCTACTACTACACCTAAAACCTACAAGTGGTATCAGAGTGGGAACATAATTGTTTATAATTATTTAAAAATCATTGGTGATTTATGTATTTTAATTCAGTTTTTTAATTCATGTTTAATCATTATTTTAATCTGAATTACAGGATAAATTTCTTCCCCTTTCATTTATCGTGCATATAATCAGGATGTTTATTTTTATGATTAAAATAAATTCATGGAACTCATATAAAGGTGAAAAGTAATATTCCATGATAACACAGTAGTACACGCTATGTAATAGAAGTTAAACATTGTGTATTTGTGTTTAATGCACCAAGAGTTAATTCGGAAATTACTATAACTATGTGAATTTTTGACAGGTAGTGTAGTTAATTCTTACTCAACATTTTGACCTGGATAAAGAGATTTATGGTTAGCCAGAGTATACATTTTATAGCCTACAAAACGGCGTGTAGTTCTTTTGAGTCAAAGACGGGCCATGTATTCAATACAAGACCTACCTAACTGGTGACTGTGTAACACAGAGTCAACACGACATGTGATCCATTGGACATTCCATGTACTCCATGTTTTCCAAGGTACGTTTTACACACCAAGTCCATAGTCATGTACCATGGATAGATAGTGAGGGTTGTACACACCATGTATATTGAATCTACACACTCTGTACTTTTACCAAATTACGCATATTTAAAATTTATTTATTTTATTATGTAAACCTTGAGACATGAACTTGCGTGTTTTCACAATGACAGGACACATCATATGATATTTTTTTATATACAAAAATATTTAAATATTTAATTAATATCTACTTAATGTTCATATTTTTATATCATGTATGAGTTATATTAAAATTTGTTACTCTACATGCATTAAAACATAACTCGTGACCAAAAAATCATATAATTCATGTAATGATCAGTGAAGTACATGTTGTGAATGTATGTAATAATTCATGTATTCCATATGTCACAAGATTAAAATATTATAGGAGTATAATACATGTTGGGTAGAATTAGATGAGTATTATTCATGTTATCTCCAAGGTACAAGTTATGTACATAGTTATTTTTTAATTAATCTATTTAATTTGTTTAAAATTATAATGTATGAGAACATCAAGAAAATTTATATAATAATTAAGATAAAATAATTGATTAATGAAAGATAATAATTAATCAATTAAAGTGATATTTATCTTAAATAATAATGATTAATAAATTGAATTCTATTTTAATTAAAACTGTAATTCATTGCATACATGTGGATGATCAAAAGATATGAAAAACTTTTTTATGTGATTGGTTTAATTTAATTTATTATGAAATTGAATTGTATTACTTCATGCCTTCTCTAATCATTATTATATAGAGCCTATGTGCCCATGGATTCTTTTATTTAAACCCCGTTTTCCCCTCACCTATATGTGAGTAAAAGGCATATGTTTGGTATGGAGATCCCAAGATAGTGGGGGTGGTTCAAGATTAGAGATGAGGCGAAACCTATCCGAGGAGATACATAGGTGGACAGGTGGAAGGCTGAGACATGAACATTAATTGGTTCAAGTTGTTTCCACCCTAGGCCAAGGGTTATTTTATCAACTTCTAGATAAACTAAACATTAGTAAGCTCTCATGATCATACTGCTTTATTATTTTATTTATATCAGTTTCATGATTATTTCATTATGGATATCTTGCCACAATCACATAATTAATGAATTAACAAGCTTGAAAGATAAAACTAAAATAAACCATCCTATGCATAAATATTATCTAAGACACGGGTAATCAGTTATGTAATCCCACTTAATATCGACAAGAATTTGATAAAGATAATAATTAGAAATTTATGCATACAAATATAAAATAAATCAATAAAATATTATTTCCTTATAGCCTTATAATACATCGGTTATAATCGAACCGTAATTCAAAGTGATTAACCATCTAACGTTGGGGTTCTTTCAATTATAAGGGAATTATAAATTGATGTTTTGGGTTAAATTAACATAGTTGACATGAAGGGTTTATTTCCAAAGAAGGACTTGTTGTAATTGAGAGTAAAAGGTAGAGGAAATCTAAATTAATAATTTTAGGATTGGGGAGTCCATTCAGTAGATTAAGGAACTATTAGTTAATGTAGTTGGCATTTATAATTCCTACGTAAAACTATTTAAGTTTCTTGACTAAACAAATTTTGGGTGATGAAAAGGGAAATATTAATCTTTGCCTCTTGAGTTTCCAAGAAACATGATATTCAAAAGCCAATGGTGAGGATATTGGGTTTCAATAAAATAGTGGGAGACTAATAAATATAGTAATTATTTATATGTCTAAATTATATAAGATAAAGTACTAAAATTATGATTATATTATTTTATATAAACAGCATTAAAAGGACATCAAACATATAATTTCTATAAACAATTGAAATGAAAAACATTCTCATCAGCACAAGTTTCCAAGAGTGGAAAAGGTGCCTATGTTTCATCCTTCTCCAAGAATAGTAATTTAAAGTGTTGGAAAAACCTTTACTGGTTGCACCTAGTAATGAGGCAAGTGATGAAAATCTATCTCTCTATGAAAAACATCGTAATGATGCTACATATGTTTATTAATTTGTTATATCTTCCATGTACAATAATATTTTAAAGAAACACGAGGATATGAATTCCAATATCATGATGTATCACCTTTGGGATCTCTATAATGAGAAGGATAGACGAGAGAGGTATAAGATATCTAATGCTATGTTCAAAACTAATATTGAAGAGTCTATTACAAATGGGCCTCATGTAATCATGATTATTGGATATATTGAATTCCTTGTCTTCTTAGGGATTAAATTCAAGGATGATTTGTGTACAGAACTCAAACTTTCATCAGTTCCCAAGACCTTATCCAGCATTATTATGAATTATAATATGAACAATAATGAGCAGTCTTTTGGAACATCTAACCCTAATTCTTGAAGTGGATAAGGACATGGGGAATGAAAAACCCACAATCATTATGGTTAATAAGAAGAGGAAGTAAAAGGAAAAGGGTTCGAAGACTTATAAACAGTCTAAAGCTCTCCATCACCATCCATACAAAAGGAAGAATATCTAGAGGATGGAAAAAAGGGAGGTGGTATGATTTTCATGTGGCAAGGCATGCCACTAGAATAGAAACTACACTTAGTGGAAAGGGGAAGGTAAAGGTGCATTCCTTATCAAGTGTAATCATTCCATTTCTATATATTGGGTATTAGATAAAACTTATTGTGCTCACATCTATATCCAAATAAAAGAACCTAGTATATTTAAAAAGATTTTCGGAGGAGAGGTTGATCTGTTAGATACCAATGGAACAAGGATTCCTTACCTATCTATTAGTAATTACCACCTTTCATTTCCAATATTAATGATTTTAGTTTTAATATATTTTTATTATGTACATACAGTTACCAAGAACATAAATTCTTTGTTGTGTTTAGATATAGATGGGTTTATTTTAAATTTTTTAAATAAAAGTTTTTTCTTTTATAAGGAAAACATATGTTATGGTATGAAATATTTAAATATTGGTCTTTATGTATTAAATTATGAAAACCAAGTGGTGTAAATCGATAATGAATCTTGTTCAAATGACTCATATAGCACATAGTTGTGGAATCACAGTCTTGGTCATATAAAGGACAATTGTTTGGAAAATCATTGTCAAGATGCTTATTTAGAATATTCTGATATAAAACCACTTGAAAGGTGTCTTTATTTTTACAAGGAAAAATTCCCAAAGAACCATTTTGTGGAAAGGGTCAAAGGGCCATAGATCTTCTAGGATTGATTCACACTGATCTGTGTGAACCATTTCTAGTAGAAACTAGTGGTGGATATTATTACTTCATAAATTTTAATGATGAATTGAGTATATATGGATATTTACACTTAATTATGAATATGTTTGAGTTCATTGAGAAATTCAAGGAATTAGAGAATTATTTAAAGAATTATATTAGTAAGAAGATAAATAATCTTTGATTTGATCGAGGTGGTGAATATCTTAACAAATAGTTCATTGAATTTATATAGGATTTTGGGATTCAATTTCAACTCACTCTATCATATACACCATATTGTAATAGTGTTAGTGAGAGGAATAACTATACTTTGTTAGACATAGTAAGTTAAATGATGGGTCATGTAGATCTTACATTATCCTTATGGGGATATACATTACAAACTGTGGCATACACGTTAAATCGAGTACCAACTAATGAGGTAAATGGAATTCTCTTCGAGTTATAGAGTGAAAAGAAACCTATTTTATTACATACACGTATATGGGGTTTCAAGGCATTTCTTAAGGCCTTATTAGGCAACAAACTATCACCCTGGGGCATGATGAGTATCTATATATGGTATCCTAAAGAAAAAAAGAGATACTACCTATACAACCCCTAAAAAAGAAAGTGAATATTTCTAAACATGTCATATTTATTGAGAGTGAAAACTTCCTAAAAGAGGATAGGGTAGGAAGATTGAATTCTAGGAAGATGATTCTCAAGATACACATGAGTTGGTACCATAATAGATTCGGCAGAACCCCCCTAGAAGAATTAGTTCCTGAAACCGAAGGACTATATAGGAGCATAAGGGAGGTAAGAGAACTAGAGAGATCTTATTTTCTGGTCACCAAGGATGGTGACTCATTATTGGTTTACAATGTTGATACTATCTCTTACAAGGAGGAAATAGAGAGCTAAAAAGCTTCATGATGGCTAGAATATATGAATTATGAGATAGATTTCATTTATTAGAACTAACTTTGGGCTTTGGTTGATACATTAGTTGATGTAAATCCTATTGGATGAAAATGGGTATTCAAGAAGAAACTAGAAATGGAAGGTAAAATAAGTACCTATAAAGAAATACTAATGGCTAAAGGATTTAAAAAGAATCAATGAATTGAATATGAAGAAACCCTTTCACCAGTTTCCATGTTTAAATCCATCAAAATCATATATGGTATACTAGCTTACTATGACTATGATATTTGGAATATGGATGCCAAAACTTCATTCATTAATGGGAACCCTCAAATATATATCTATATGACACACCCAAAAGGGTTTGTGACCCTAGGTGATGCCAAAAATATTTTCAAGTTGCAGAGATCCATTTATGGATTGAAGTAGGAATCAAGGTCATGGATAATTCAGTTTGATAAAGACATAAAAAATTTGTTTCATTAAGAATAAATGTGAGTTGTGTATTTAAAAAAATTTTAATGGTAATGCAGTCATTATGGTAGTAGTATATGTTGATGACATATTACTTATTAAAAATGGAATAACATTATTACAATCTGTTAAGGATTGGTTAAACAAGTGCTTCTAAATGAAATAATTAGGTGAAGTAGCCTATATTCTAGGGACCAAGATTATTTGTGATATATCCAAGAGGCTTCGTGGACTAAGCCAAAGTAAATATATTGACCATATATTAAAGGGATTTTATATAGAAAAATCCATGAGTGTATTGATTCCAGTGTCACATGGTTTACATATTTCTATGAAAATGTGTCCCTAAAAACAATAAGCGAAAGATAGAATGAGTAAGATCCCAAATGATTTAATGATAGGATCAATAATTTATGTCACATTATTTACTAGAATTGATGTTTCCTATGCACTATTTATGGTAGGTAGATATCATGAAGATCCTGGAGAATATCATTGGACTGTTGTTAATGCTATCCTTAAGTATCTGAGAAGAACTAAAGAGATGTTCCTAGTGAATATAAGAGATAAGGAGCTGGTCATTAGGAATTATACTGATGATGGTTTTCAGAAATATCAAAATAATCTAAATTCTCAATCATGATATGTTTTGTTATCTCAATAGAGGTTCTGTAAACTGGAAAAGTTCATTAAAGCCAGTTTTCACTGATTCTATAGTGGTGTCTAAGTATATAGCAGCTTCTGATGCAGCCAAGGAATCCATTTGGATTTAGAACTTTTTCTAGGATATTGATATGGTACCTAGTATTAAAAAACCTACCACATTGTATTATGATAATACTACAGTGGGGGATCTTAAAAAAGAGACAAGGTCACACCAACGACCAAATCATATACTCAGGAAGAATCACCTATTTAGGTATTTATATCAGGGGGTGAAGTTGTTGTGAGTAGAGTACCCATAGAAGATAACGTGGTGGACCCATCAACTAAATGTCTATCTCAACAAAATCATGAGGATCATTTGAGAGGTAGTGAACTAAATGTAGTTAGTATTTGGCTCTAGCGAACATTGGAGTCTGTTGGAGTTGATACCATAGAACAAACATATTATGTACTTTAGGATAACATATATTCATTGTTTTGAGTACAAATAAACCAATTATCACAATATTACTATTATTCTGTGTGAAATTTTATTTGATAATGTAATAAAAGTAGCTATCACACAAAAAGTTCATAGCAGTTTCCCGCTATGATGAGGACCTAAATGTGCTATGACACAATTCTTGAATATATGATCTATAGCTAGATGATATCATTTGAGGGGCACAAACGATATATGCTATCAAGGGTGAGTACTCATAGGACTTTGGGGTACCTTCTCATGGGGAACTCCCTTAGTAATATCCAGTAGGATATTATGAGAACTAGACTCTCCCATAGGAAATCCACATTTCTATGTGTCATTGGATGTTCCTATCTATAGGCATTTGTACTAGTCCTTAGAAATTAAGATTGTTATTAATGGATATTTTGAGTAGCATACATCTATGTGTTGAAAAAAACTATAATGACATATGTTCTTGGTAAGGTTGGATATGTTGGGTGTGTGATGAGTAATATTTCATTAATGAATAATGTGAAAAATGATTTATCCCTTCTGTTCATTAATGGAAGTTAATATCTTAGGCCCTTTAATGGAAATGATATAGCCTAAATAAGTCCATGGCATGGTGTTCTATAGGCAAGTTCTATTTATAAAGATTCAAATAAAGAGATATTGTACACATAGGTTGATGGCACTAGCATGAAACCTTCTCGATTAGAGATATTGTGATAAAGAGAATATTTTACATAGTAATCATCCATATGAGGTGACATGTCATTGCGGCATTAACTTCTTTCTCTATGGGTTCCTTGGCGTCTTGATAGATACTAACCTTGGAGTTTCGGCTACTTCACCTAATTTCATTCAGAAAGAGTCCTAGAGGGTCACATACTAAGTGTATACAGAATCTCAGATAAATAATAAATTATTATTTATTATTTAATAGGTTGAATAAATATTATTCCCATATTTGGTTAATTAATTATTCATGTATGCTTGATCATATTTATTATATCACTAGTTATTCAAGAGAATATATTGTGAGTAGAATATTTAATAAATATTTAGTCACTATTTAGTAAGTATTGTATTTGTTTATTTATCGGTGAATAATGTAGTGATATTTATTTAATAAATTAATAGACATTATTCAAGGTCTGATAAATACTGTGGAGGAATGAATGAAAATGTTTAATGGTCTAGTGTGATATAATAATATTAAATATTATTTTACTAAATAATTCTTAATTAAAATTGAAAAGTTCAATGTATATTGAGATATAATAATATTACTATTATAATTTAATATGGGGGGTTTTTAGGATTAAATATATAAAAAGGGAACTTTCGGAATTATTTTATTTTAACCGTATCAATATAAATACCCAATTATGTTATCTTCTCAAGACCTAATTTAGTAGTTCACAAAAAATCATGGAGGATCCTCTCAAGCCTAGAGACATCCCTTATAGAAGAACATTTCCAATAATGGAGACCAATCATCCTCCACAGGATCAAGGAAAATTCTTTTGAAGCGATTCTCTAGGAAATAAAGGAAGACCAACCAAGAAACATGATCTTCTATGATAGCACTTGGAGACTCCTTTGGCGATGTATGGAAATTCCTGGAACATGTGTGGATCACAACTAGAGAAAATATACACTTGGTCTCTACAATGCAAGTATGGTGCACCATAGACCTATCCCCAAATTCATCAATGAAAAAATAATTCCTTAGAGGTAATTATATATCTAATTAAATTAATTATAAAAAATATGTGTTGATCTTCTATCTCTTGGTTTTGGAGTTATTAATATTGTCTATATTTGATTCAATTACATTGATCATGATGATTAAACATTTTACAGATGTTGGAATGATTATTGATCATGAAAAAAAATGTTGGACACCACCCATTGCATGCTTTCGCTGTGCTCAGACCCTATATAGAGAGGTTGATATATTAAGGAAATATTTTGACAAGAAAATATATCTAGTTTGAAATTAAAAATATTTCTAGTGAAAATCAAGGAAATATTCAATAATTTAAAGGTAAATAATTTTCACATGATTTTAGTTAATATATATATTTTATATGAAATTATTGAATAAATATAGATCAAGAGAGAGACCTCAATAATGATGAACCAAAGAATAAGATCAACTATGCATCAAAGGAGAGAACCCAACACATATAGAATAGATTGTGTATAAAAGGAAGAAAAGAATAAGTTAAAATAGAAGAAGAATAATTTTGATTCATAATAAAAGTTACGTTGAACAATGATGGGTGACCTAAGTGGAGAAATTGACATGAGTAATTGAAGTAGAATAAGGCCAATGAATACTACACCAAGAGATAGTGAAATTAGAGGACTATTCGATGGGGAGTTCATGAAGTCTATTAAAAAACTATTGGGTGGTAGTATAAAGATCTCATAGGGAGGTGGAAATAATATTTTGGATGCCCTATACCCACACTCCTAGATCTAGTTCCATAAACACATACTTACTTTATAACAACTATAAAATCCTATATATAACTATCCTTGATTATAAAATTAGTAACAATTGTTGAATCTCTAACATCTGAATGATTATTATAGATTTATAGTTTTAGAGAATTATGATACAACATCAACTAATAAAGGCAATGTTCATTGTATCATGTATACATTTTCCAACTATATATAAGAAATTGCATAATCCATAATGAATCTTCAATATCTCACACAAATTCTACCACATGTTCTATCCTTAAAAACATGTAAAATGTAATAATTTTCATTATGACATGAGTAAATAGAAACATAAGAAATGGTGAGCTCAAATAATTAGTAAGATAAAACATGCATTTAAAGAAATCATGGCTTAAAATGCCATAAATATTATAGAAAAAATATATAAACCAAAAAAATCCATAATAAAATTTAAGCTGAGGGAATTTTATATCCATTATAATAAATTAAAACATGGATATCAATAATACTAATATTATACTAATGGAATACATAATGTCACACATCAAAAACCTACTCTCAAGGCTTTGTTCCAATCCACTATCCTGTTACGAAAATATTCATACACCAAAACCCATCCCATTTTATCTCATCTGTACTATAAATGCATTGAGGGGGTTATATAATGATGAAACCCAACCGTAACTTGTTTAATTACAATATATTCCTCATGTTATAAAATTAATAAAAAATTCATAATCATAGTTTCCAATAATCATTAATAATAGTATAATAACATATAAAACAACAATACATTTCTCCATGTTAATAAAAGGAATAACATAATCATTACCCATCCATAAGAAGAGGGTATATGGTTAAAAAGATAAATAGTAAACTTTCTAATAATCATCTATAATAGAATAATAATATATATAATACTAATACATTTCCCCATATTAATAGAATGACATTATTTCTAGGTCAATATTATCTAATCTTAATTATGTAAATATTTGATGTTCACACCGTATAGAGAAATCAGTCTATGAATAATTTTGTACTAAAATAACATTATCATAACCCATATAGAGAATGAAGGTGGATGATATCAAAATAACATAATCCCATTGTATGAAATAAAACTTATAAGGATAATGACATAGATGAAAAACATCCATGTAAAAATAATGCTTCAAACGATATCATAAAAGAAGGGATAAAGAATCAATTTTTTTGATTCCACATGTTTAACCCCTCAAATGAAAACATATATATATATATATTATAGAAAAAAATCATGAAACATACACCCCATTTGGGTAAATCCCTTTAAAAATACAGGGAAGTGGGGATATAAAAATATAAGAGATTTTAGAAAACATTTCTAACAATAATGTAAAAAAAATTTACAAGTCACCTTTAAAGGTAATTTTTGAAATGGTGATGTAAAATATTTATTAAACAATTAATTTTAAAATAATATCTAATAATTAATCCTTTAAAATTAATAAATATTATCTTTGTGAAATGCGAAGAGGAGGAAAAAACACATGAAAGTGAATGGAGAAACCCTTTTATTATTTTTAAAATACCATTGTTAAAAATCCCTTTTGAAGAAGAGTAAAAAATCATTAATTTTTATTAAAAAATTAATTTTACAAAATATGATTATAAAATACCATATAATAAAATTTTAGGGTGGGAAAAACCATAAATTTAAAATCAAAGTTCAAGATGAACAATTTTAACTCAATCAAAGAACATTTCAGATATCAATATCACATATAGGCATCATACTCCATAACACATGAAATATTTTAAAAGAGGTATATGTGGTAAAATTGAAAACAATTATAGAATACCACATAACAAAATAAAATGGAATATTGTACCCAAATTATTTGAAATAATTTCCATATAATGATCATGACTCAATGAATGAAAATTGAGTTACCAAAACTCTTATGGATGGGGTATCACTTGAGTCAAAAGAAATTTTATGAAAATAAATTTGTTTGGCTTAGTAAATCCCATGAATTAAAATTAAATAATTTATATAAAATGAATGGGATATTAAGTCAATATAATACCATAAAAAGGAAACATAGTTCATAACATGTAACATTTTTATAACAATTAGACATGAGATCAAGAAAACCCTCGAAACATGAGTAACAAATTAAGCAAAACCCCTTGAAATATAGTGCTTAAAATTGAACTTAAAATAAATTATTAAAATATAATTCATGAAATTATATCTCAAATAGGTAGTATATACACCACAAAAATTAAATTTGGTGCATAATACCAAATGTGTCTCAAAGAGAGGAATTTGAGGTGAAAACCCTTACCTTAGTCTTGTATCATTATTAACATGAACCAAACATACAGAATAATTAAATTAAGTTCATTAAATACATAATCAAGAACTTTATTCATAACTATAACCATATATTATCCTAATTTATAATCTTTATACACATTTATATTTGGAATTTTTTTAACTATTTTCAACACCAGGTGTAAGTAATATTTATCGCTTTAAACTAGTTTTGTAGAATAGGTGTTGGAATCAATTAATTTTCTCAATTAGATAACTATTATATCTTATATGATACAATAATTGATATTAAAATATATTTTATAAAGTTATAATTTAATTCTGTGGAAGTTTTGTTAATTATCCTTGAGGTCAAAATCAATGATATGCATGTTTCAATGATTGTTAATGAATTAAGTGTGATTTATTAATTAATAAATAAAATTTTGATATAACCTTACTATTTATATTATATTATACCAATAGATTAATTCTCATCTACATTCATTACATATTTTCATAGCATTGTTCAAGTACGTGTTTATACTGACCCAAATATGAACCTACCATGATTAATAGATGATAATGAGGTGGTTTAGTTGTAATATCATTATATCAGAATCATAATGAACTTATTTAGTACTATAAGTGTTAAATATTAAAATATTATGTCATTAAAATAATGTGTTTGGTGGATGGAGGATAGGAATTATAAATAATAAAAGTAAAAGGATAAGTGAACCTTATATTGAGAATTTGGATATTCTCATGAAGTATCCTTTAAAAATAAAGGGAATGGGTCACTTTGTTGAGGCCATGAGATGAAAAATGTGTATTGGGTATCTAGATGAAGTAAATTGTGTAGTGTTTTATGGAATGTTTTAACTATTTTAAAGTCTTTATGTGGGAGGAAGTGATCTCCTATTATAGTTGGAAAAGAGGGAAAACTCTTTGGAAAAGAATGTTAGGTTAGGGATAAGAACGGTCTTTCATGAGATATAGGTGATTTAGGTAGAGAAAAGGTTGGTGAGAAATGTGGGTATGATTTTCATACCTAAAATGACTTTATATAAAGTTTTTATGACCTTTTAATATTTATAGATTTGAGATACCTCATTTATAGATTTTACCATTTTAGTCATGATTAAAAACTAATCATGGAATTATTTTATTACAAAAAAATATAATATGTCCCTTATTAAAAACTTTAAATAAGAAGATTTTAAATTTTGGATCCATTTAACTAAATTTAATTTCAAAACATAATAAAATTAAATTTTAAATAAAAACATAATATATAAAAACCATTTTTTATAAAAAACATTCTTTTTATATATTAAGTGTTTTTATTATTATTTCTTATAAATTTTATATTTTAAAGAGTGATTACATATTATTATTAATTTAAAAATAATATTAGAGTCACATTTTAAATTATATTAATCTAATCTATTTAGATAAAAAATTATTTTAATTGAGAAAAACCATTTTACCTTTACCTTGATAATTTGTTTTCATCCTAAGTAATTTATATTCAATGAATAAAAAATAATATTAGCATAGTTTTATAATTTATTCATATTTATTCTAAATCTAAATTCCATTTTATTAAATAAAATTAATATGTGTAGGGAAAATAAATTTTAACATTATACTCAGAAAACCCAGTTTTAGAAAAATACAAAAAATCATCTTATATTAATATTACTATGTTTATTTCTAATATAATGTTAATTTTTTTCAAATTAAAATTCCATATTTTATAAATTTAACTTCTAAACAAAATAGTGAGATATAATAATAAAATAATTTTATTAGAAAATATATTTTTTAGAATATTAATTACTTTCATTTATATTTTTTATTAATTACTAATTATATTTTTATAAACCAATTATTCATATTAAATATATGTTATCATCATTAAACCTATGTTTCTTGAAATAAAAATGAATATCACATAAAAAGTGAAATTTTTAGAAAAATAATTTTCAAGGAAATGAATGATCTTATTATACATTTTATGTAAACAAATTTTATTTCATTTATATTAAAAGTAGCCCTCATTTTATTTATATATATATTTCCTAAATTTTTAACTCTTTTTCATTCCTAAAAATTTAATTTATAGGTTTTACCATACATACTGAAATATTAATATTTTATCTGAATATATTTTAGTTTCATCAATGTTCATTATTTTGTGCATAGAAATCAATATAAAACACTGAATTATTTAAAGGTAATCATATATAATAATTTTGGGGTGTTATATTCTCCCATTAAATAAATTGAGTCCTTATAAATTAACTTATAATATCAAAGTAATTTTATTAGGAAATTCATAATTAACCATATAATGGAAGATGGTCTTGGGTTTATTTATGTTGTCGAATGATATCTATCTATACAAAATATTATAATAAATTCTTTATAATGTGAGATAACAAATTCCTAATTTCAGATATATTTCTCCTAATGGATGTAGATATATATCAATAAGGATTAACTTCCCACAAACCTTAAAAATGACTTATAATATAGTCGTACACAAAAGATTTTTATTTATATCTCAATATCTAGTTGTTGGTGAAAACATGACATGGGAAAATATATAATCTAGAGTGAAAGATCACTATATAAATTATTGGTAGTAGTTGAATATGATTTTTTTATTTACATGTTTTTTTGTGACTATTTCCCAATTGTCTAATAGATTGGGGATTTTTTTCATAATGACCAACTCTATTGTCATTACAGAAATAAAGTTTTGTAGTTCTGCTCTTTCCCTTACAATTGTGAGTATGATGACCTTCCTCTCCCAACTTTTAATATTTTATTTTCCCATTAATTAATTTTTTATGATTATTCCCACCCTTTCGAAATGTATGAAATTGAATCTTCTTTCCTTTATTAAAATTTTCACCAAAATTTAAGGATATTTCAACTTTAACATATTTGATGTGTTTGAGATTTCAACTATGTTCACATTTTTAATCATAATTCTTAATATATAGTTTTTAATAATAATAAAAATTATCAATCCATCCCATATCCCATTATGTTTTTCATTGAGAAAATTTCCAAATTGACCATCACATACATTGTTAACTTGGTTCCTTTAGGAATAACCAATTAAAAAATCCAATAGGGTGAACATGAGTGAAGATAATTACAGGAGAATTATTAAAAATAACCATAGGAAAGTTTAACTTCTCTATGTCTCGCATTATAATGATATCATTTAATCCTATATTTTATACAAATCAACTTGTATTAGACTCAGTTTAAACTATATCACTATCAGTTTAAAATATATCATTATTGGTTAAACCTAGGTTACTATGAGTTGCTTTATTTTCTACTTATCAATGAAATCCTAAAAATAAGGATCATAACTTATAGTTAACTTTCTAAAAATTTCCAAAACCTTATAATAATCGAAATTTATTCTCTAAAAAAATTACTTATCCTTAAACAACATTAATAATTCCTATAATCATATACTCAATTATATATAAACCCTAATCAAATGATCTCAATAAGATACCTTTCTTAGCTTCATTTTTTCAATCCTCATTCAAAAAAACACTAATTTTAAATGGTTATGATAATATAAAATATATGAATATAAAAACATAAATACAATTATGAATTCCCTTATGACACCATTTGTTTTAACAACTAATACTTTTAGACCAACCTTTGATTCTATTTGTTTCATTCTTGGTTATCCATAGTAATTTCTCTACAATTTTCTCTAAACAAATTATTTTAAATCAATATTAAAACCATAATAATGTGAATAAAGAAAGTATATATCATGGGAGTATTGAGCTAGATGTATTTTAAGGCCACTTTTTCATAAAACTGATCAAAGTTGAGTTAATACCTAACATGCACTCTTCAGGGTTATTACCCCTAAGTATATCTATACCCAAACCACATCCACTTTCTAGTATCCAAACATATATTTTATTTATAATAAAACCACATTCACAAAACATTACAAATATTTCAGTATTTCATCATATACTTAGACTTATTCTTAGTATTTTCACTTAATATTTCTCATATCAAACCCTAAATAATATTTTAATTATTTACATATATTTTAATCATATACTATACCAAAGGGTTATCAATAACCTTGGAATTTTGATAGACACTAAATTACCAACCCTTAAATTATAATCAACTAATATTATAACCTCTAAATTTATCTAATTTTTTTCCTTTCATATAAATAGTGACACCTCAGACCTGCATTCCTTAATCTAGTTTCATAAACACATACATTACATAATCACTTTGATACAAGTTGTAAAATCCTAGATATAACCATTCTTAATTATAAAATCTACAACTATTATTAAACATCTTTTATTTGAAGGATATTTTCATGTTTAGAACTTTATATAATTATGAAACATCATAAAGTAATAAAGCCAATGTTGTTTTATCGTGCATACATTTTTTAAACTATAGATAGGAAACTACTTAATCCATAATGATTCTTAATTATATCACAAAAACTATTACACATGCTATATACTTATTAACATGTCACATGTACTACTTTTCTTTATAAAATAGGGAAATATAAACATAAGAATGGATGAACAAAAATGCCTTGTAAGAGAAATTATACAACTAAAGAAATCATGGAATGAACGTGGAATAAATATTATGATTGGAATAGGTAAAACATCAACCCATAATCAACTTTGAAATGAGATAATGTTATATCCACGACAATAAATGAAAACATTATATGAATAATACTGATCTCATAATGATGAAATTCATAATACCATACATCAAAAACCTTTTTGTAAGGGATTATTCTATGAAACTATCCAGTTACGAGAAAAGGCATATGCCTAAACCTAACTAATTTAGCCTCATGAGAACTATAGATACATAGAATAGATGTATAATGTCAAGACCCACCTACCACTTATTTAAGTATAATACATTTATCATGTGATAATATTAATAAAAAATCCATAATCAAGTTTTATATTAAACATCCATGTTATAATAATAACATAAATAACACCAATAACTTACCCCATGATAATAAAAGGGATAACATGATCATAAACTATCCTCATGAATAAGGTATATGGTTAAAAAAATACATATTTAAATGTCTAATAATCATTCATATTGTAATAATAACATATAGAATGACAATACTTTTCCATAAGTTAATATAATAACATTATTTCTAGATATAAATCATCTAATATAATTTATATAAAAATGTTATGTTCACATCGTATAGTATATTGAGTGTATATATAAGTTAATACTATAATAACATGATATTAATCCATATAGGGAAAGTGAGTGGATGGTTTTAAAAGAACAAAATCCTAGTGTGACAAATTAAACTTAGAAGTATGCTGACAAAGATGAAAACATCCTTGAAAAAATAATTCTACAGACAATACCATAAAATATGGGATCAAGAATAAAATTTTTAGATACCACGAGTTTAATCCCCCAAATGATAACATATATATATCTGGTGAAATATCATGAAAAACACAACCCATTATGGAATATCCTTTTGAAAATAAAAAGGGAACTGGTAATGAAAACTTAAAATATCTTTTAGAATATTTTTAACATTGATGTAAAATAAACATATATATGTCACTTTAAAAGGTAAATTTGGAAACCATTAGTTTCATATGAATATAAAATAATAGTGCCTTGAAAATTAATAAATTTTATCTTGTACAAATGTTATGTGGAGGTCAAAACATATTAAAGATAATGTAAAAATCCTTTTTATTATTTTAAAAAAACTTGGTTTAAAATTAAAATTGTAAGAAGAGTAGGAAAACATTAGTTTGTATTAGAACTTAATTTTCATAGAGAGGATTATAAAATAACATATAATAAAATATTATTGTGGAAGACACCACTAATATTAAAGAAAAGTTCCTGATGAAACATAATTACTTAGATAAAGAAGATTTAAGTTATTGATATACATTACAGGAACAAACTCCAAGAAGCATCGAATATTTATAATGGGGTGTATATGATAATAACTAAAATAATGATAGAAACCCATATAATACAATCAAAATACACAATATAACCAAATTATATTAAGTATGCTCAATAAAACCACCATAACTAAACCAATGAGAATTAAGTTACCAAAACTCTTATGATTAGGGTAACACATATGTCAAAAGAAATTTGAAAAAAAAATTGATTTGATGTAGTATTTTCCAAAAATTAAAATTAAAAAAATTATAGAATATTCATGGGATATAAATTAGATAGAACACCATACAAATGAAAAATGGTGCATAATAGGTAACATGTCTCAAAGAATCACAATTGAGTCCAAGAAGACCATTACAACTTGAGTAACACTTTAATTAAAACACCTTGAAATAAATGTATTTAATTGAACTTAAAATACCATGATTAAAATATAATTCGTGATATGATATATCAAACAGGTTGTATGTATACCACACAAATAAAAATAGTTATATAATACCGAATATATCTGAAAGAGAGGAATTTGAGATGAAAAACCTTACCTCATCCCTATTTTATTATGCACTTGCCAAAAACTTCCTTAGTAATTTTATTAAGTTCATTAAATACATACTCAATAATATTATTCAAAACTATAACCATTTATACTCATTATTTATAACCATCCTATGTATATATATTATTTATTTTTAACCTATTTTGAAAATCGGGTGTATGTAATCTTTATTGCTTTAAACTAGCTTTTTAAAAGAGGTATTGGTATCTTTTTTTGGTGGTTTTTAACTATTATATCATCTAAGATATTGGAATAAATTTTCCAATATATTATGAAAAGATATAATTTAATTCCATGCATGTTTTGTTTATGATCTATGAGGTTGAAATCTGAGATAGACATATTTAATTTATTCTTAATGAATGAATGGAGATTTCATAATTAATGAGTCAAATACTTATATAAAAATACCAAACCAAATTTTTTTACCTATTTATATTATATTATACTATTATATAATTTTTCATAGTCTTCCATGATATAAATGTTTATTATTTTTTAAATAGGTGGTTAAACCAACCCAAACACAAATAAACTATGATTAACAGATGATTATGAGGTCATTTATTTGTAAAATCATTGTACCAGAAGAATTATTATATTATTTTGTTTTTATTAGTTTTATATTTCAAAATTATAATGTATTATAATAATATATAATTGATAGGAAAATATCATGTAGTATGAATAACAAGATTTTCATGATAGTATGCTTGTTTACAATGGTTAATGTTACAATGATCTTTTATTTATAACAATAAGTATACAATGACTAATTTATATTTAAATAATATAAATTAGAACATTATTAATATATATATTCACTAAAACCATTTTTATAAAAATCCTTGAAAGGTGGTGATGTGAAACTAAACACGTCGTTCATGGTCATGGTAGTGCACACATGCAACTGAGAAATGTTTCCATTTTTTGATTGAATGAGAGGGGAATAGATAATGGTTATACCATTAATGTAATAATATTTTTATTTTTATTTTTATTTATATAATTATATATATGGTTATAATGGATTTTTAGGTGGTTTTATGAGAAGAATAAATAATAAAAGTTAAAGGGTAAGTGATACTTATGTTGAGAATTTATATATTCTCTTGAAGTATCATTTGGAAATGAAGGACTTGAGGAACTTCATTGAGGAATGGGTATAAAAAAAACTTTATAGGGGGTCTATAATAAGTATTTTGGGAATATTTTCATCGTAATTTTTAACTATAGGAGTGTCTTGATGTGGGAAGAAGTAATCTCTATTTATAAGTGAAAAAGATGGAAAATAGTTGAAAAATAATGTTAAGTAAGGGAAAAGAATGGAACTTCTTATGATTTTGGTGATTTTTGGGGATAAGTGCTATATAAGACATGTAGGTAGTACATTCATACATAATAATTATTTCTAGAGAGCGTATGTGACATTTTATGTATTAATAATTCAAGATACCTCATTTAACCATTTTACACTTATTAATATTCTTTAAAAATAAAACATGGTAATTATTTGATCACTAAAAATATAATATAACCCTTCTTAAAATTTAAAAAGCGATGAGTACAAATTTTTATTTATTTACACTAATTAAATTTCTATATATGAGAAAAATAACTTTTCAATTAAAACATAAGTTTTAAGAAAAACCTATTTTTATAGAAAAACAACCTTTTTATATATTAAGTGTTTTTTATTGTGATTTAATATTAATTATTAATTTAATGAGTGTTTATATATTTTTTATGTTTCTAAACATCATATTAGATCCATATTTTAAATTATATTAATCTAATATATTTAGATAAAAAACTAATTCTTTGAAAACAACCATTTTTTACTTATCATGGTAATTAATATTTTTCCTAAGTATTTTTTTTCAATGACTAAAAATAATATTATAATTGTTACAAAATTTTTATCCATTGATTTTTAATATAAATTATATTTTATTTAATAAAATTAATATGTGCATGGAAAATTAATTTTTACATTTACATGCATAAAACCCATTTTTAGAAAAATTCCAAGAACTCATATTAAGATAATATTACCATGATGACTAGAAAAATAATGTTCATTTTGTCAAATTAAAATTCGAAAATATAATTTTAAATAAAAAGGAAAGACATAATGAAAAACTTTTTTATAGGAAAATGGGATTTTTTTGAATATTACCATTTTCAATCATATTTATTATTATTTATTAATTAAACTTATATTACCCAATTATTTATATATAATATATTTTATCATCATTGACCACAAATTTCTTGAAATAAAAATTCATATCACACAGAAAGGGGTTTTTTAGGAAAATATTTCTCTAAATAATAAATGATTTTATTAGTCATTTTCTATAAACAAATTTTATTGCATTCATATTAAATGCAACCATAATTTTATTTATATATATATTTCATAAATAGGGTATTCCTATTAATTAATTCTAATTAAAATACTTTGTTTTAACAATCATATAGTAATATTTATATTTTATCCAAATATATAACATTTTAATATAATTCTGGGGTTGTGTTTGGAGAAATGTATCAAACACATTGACTTATTTAAATATAATACTATATTATAATTTTAGGGTGTTACAAGATTTTTTGGAGATTGATTGAATTAGAGTGATGATGATATAAAGAATTCACTGGGAGGTGACTTCTGTGATCACTTGGATACAAACATTTTAGGAGATTATCTACTGGGTTTTTCAATTTATTTCTCATCATGATTTTTGGGAGATAGATTGTACATTTTACTCAAGTGATTCATAGTGGAGAAGCTAAGCCTTAAAACACCTCAAACCAGAGAAAGAGTATGACTTTAAGGATAAGCCTTAAAATTTATTATATCCTATTCCTGTTACATTCAACATATTTATGTAAGGATGAGAAACAATAATAGGATTTGATCAAAGCTTTAACTAACTATATAGGTAGAATTAATAATTCATAATTGTAAAAAGGAAAAGGTATCCCATATTCACCCCTAGCCCCTCTGGGCGATTTCCTAATACTGGGACACTGCATGTTGTATCAAATCAAGGTCCCCTATAAAATATTTAATTAGAATAGAAGAATGGATGATCTCAACCTTTTCAATAGCACAAGACTAAATATTTTCAATAGAAAATATTTCTATAGATGGAAGAAACAAATGCCTTCATATTTTTTCACAAGGTCTTAAGGTTAGTGACACTATAAAGGTGATATTTAATCTACTTGGAAGAGATACAACTTTAATTATGCTTTTAAAAAAATGTTTAAGCAAAGTGGAAATTTATAAATTATATATTTTCATATCTATATAGTAATGTTTACACCAATTTAATGGGAATAAAATCTACCAAAGATATTTGGGGAAAGTTGGAAAATATATATGAGGGAAATATAAAAATCATGGAATCCAAACTATAATTATGGTGATAAATTTTGATGTATTATTATCAAAGTATCAATGACTATTTTACAAAGTTAAATGAAATTGTAGATCACATCAGGGAGTTTTGCTATGTTTTGGATGATTCATATGATACACCCCAGTTCGAGGTATGTGTTTATTTTTATATATTTTTATATTATAAAAATTGTTCTATTTAGGTTCAAATAGTTTTGAAGGAATAAGGGGTTGAATTAAGTAGTGTCAAGAAATATGAGCTTCAGTATAATGTGGTGACAACCATGATGAAGGATGTGGGATTACTTATAGAGGTGATATACTCAGGGTGATTTGGATAAGTAGCAGGAAACCCCAAAGACATATTGCCCACAATTTTGGTTGAAATAGTTGGTATTAAAATGGTTATATTTAAAATAGATTGAGTAAATTCACCATACCCTGGTCCTAGGTGTGGTGCAAGTCAAAGATGGTGTTGTGTAGGTCTCTCAAAAACTGATTGGGTGAATACGCTACACTATAGTATAAATAATGGTGATGTTCATCATGTTTTTTAAATATATTATTTAGCTACTAACTATTGATGGAATTTTTAATCCTTGATAGGGAACTATGTGTGATTATTTTAGGGATTTTTAATACAATTTTGACGCAACTTTTCTTGATAAAAACCCAAATTCATTCTCTTTTGAATTGGATCTCAAACCAAGAACCTCTAAAGGTAATTATAGATTATTTATTTTATTATGAATTTATTACTCTTGGGTTCTAATATGAGGTAATATTCTAGGTAGTTGGAATGTTTATCATTATCCTTATGTTAATAATGTTAAGGATTATGGTTTCATTGATCAATGATTTTATTTTGAGTTAAAAATTCTTACTGAGTTATTCTTGAAAAAATATATTGATGCTACATGATTTTTAAAGAAAAACTATTTTTGAGGGCTATAAAATATTTTATAAAAACAATATTAATAATGTTTTAGTTTTTAAACTTTTAAAATTTATATTTAATTATTATGGGTTGAGATACTGGAAGGAAAAAGTTCATAAAGTAATTCAAGGGGCCTTTTTAGTTCATAGTTGGTAGCCTATTCCATATAGGTAGGAACACTAGATTATAGTGTCAAGTGAAGAGTTAGAATAAAGGGATTATTTATAGTCATGATTTTAGATCATTCATAGGACCCGATAGATAGGGATTTTTATTTGGTTATGGGTGCATTGCATAGTGTGTTCCATTTTCATTTGGGATATTGATAATTATGTAATTGTTTTCTATTTAATTATTATAACTTGTTTTATGATGATGATATAACATATTATTACAATATTAGGATATGTGGAAATCCTTTGGGGTATTATCAACTGGGTTTTATACTCACCCCCTTCATCTGAAGTCTGATGAATGTGTAGACGTTCGTGTTGATATAATAAATGAAATGTTGTCTTATTTATCTAGTGTATTACCTTGATGTAGTGATCATGGTCTATAGAGTTTGGGTAATAGGGATAGTTGGAAAAGGAGTCTTATGTAGTGATACCTATAACAGTTTGACATATTCAGAGTTCGAGTGTTGTTTAATTTAGTTGTGTAACAATTTTGTTTTTTGTCAATATAATCAATTAATGTTATGTTATGAGTATCTATAATGTTATAATTAATGAAAAATATTATTTTTATGTCTTATTATGGTTATTATACAGGTAGTAGTATAAAAATGGTAAATTATCCCCCAAAAATTTCATATACCCCTGCAATTTATTTCCATCCTTTAGTGTATGGGGGATGCACCAAAGGGTAGTGGAATTATGGTCTCACCCAAGCCAATGGGATAAGGTTTGAATGTTATAAATGATATTAGAGAATACATTATGTTATTTGGGATGGTATATACGAAGATAAGGTGTGTCAAAACATGAAAATTTGAGTATAAAAATGCATAACTACCATATTTATATTAAAATTCAAGTTACCATGGTTTTTTTGGGTATAAAAAGTGTTCTAACACCTTTAGGACTGTCATCACCACATTATCATGGGTTTAGTCAATGAAGGTTGTACATCACACAGTAGTAAAGAGACTTAACAATAAGTTTTAATAATTCCCATTATGTTCTATGGTTTAATAATAATTTTATTTTATCTAAATTGATTTTTATATAATTAATTACCTCTAAAATACTTTTAATGAACTATTAATTTACTTATGGTTAATTGGAAGCAACATTATCAGTGGCTCCCTCTTTAGGGAAGGTATGGTGTTGCACAGTGTGATTTTAAATGGTCTATTTTTCTTCCAAATATTGGGAGAAGTCACAGGCCTTGATGGGGTACCACGTATGATTATTTTTATGGATTTATTAATTTATTTTTTACTCAATCACTCTCATAAAAAACCCTCAGTATTTCTATCTTGATTTGGATTTTGAACCAGACACTTCTAAAGGTGATTCTGGATGATTTATTTTATGATAAGGTTCTTCCTATTTGTTTCTCTTATGAGATAAGATTAAAGGTAGTTCAATTCTCTATCATTATCCTTATGTTAATAATATGAAGTATTATGGTTTCATGGATGAATGAATTTATATATGGTTAAAAATTATTGTTGAATTCTAATTAAAAAACTCTATATAAGCAATTTGATTTTCAAAGAAAATATTTGGTTAAAAAAACACCATATATTATAAAAAATAACATTAGTTATGTTTTGGTTTTCAAAAAATCTCTAAAATTTATCTTAATGAGAATGTTTTGAGACATTGGGTGTGTAGAGTTCACAAAATAATGCAAGGTCGAGAATCCCAAAAAATATACTCCAAGACTTGATGATAAAATCATTAAGATTAGATTTATGGATTTCATAATGATGAATTTTCCCCAATTTTTTCCATCCAAAACTAACAATGTCAAAAATAAATATTGGATCACTTGCACACCCATGTACTTTTTCTATTTATAGATTTATATAATTAAGACTAACACATACATAAACAATACCCATGAATTAAATTTAGTGTTATTCTAACCATACCCAGATTTTTATATTCCATATTATGTCTTCAACATCTACCAAAAAATTCATCATTTTATAAACTTTCAAAAGATCAAATAATTTAATCATGTTTATTCATAAATTAGGGAATAAAAAATATAATAAGTGTGAGATAAAATTATCTTAAAAGGTAAACACAATCATTAATAATTTAATATCATGAGTGATCAAATAAAGAGAATAAGGGTATGATGGTATAATCAATGTGAATGAGCATAACATATAAATATTCATACCCATAAATACATGGATCATCAATCATGGAACACGAAATAATGTTTTATCAAAGTAAGGACTCAAATGAATCAATAATAATAATCCACGTGATTTCAATCTTGATCAAAGGAATCATTAAAAATCTATAGCAACAGTAAATAAAACATGTTGGTAACTTGGAACATCATATTCATAACCCATTTAGAACTCATGTCTAAAATTATAAGATCCAAGTTAAATCCACAACAAAAACCATCTATTAAATCCCACCTTATTTTCTCTTAGGGAAGGGAATATTACCTAATTTATTGGAGCAGTATCTGGGTGAACCCATTATATAAGCTATATCAATCTCACCCAGTGAAATTTGGGAACTCCCATTATATAATCTATATTAGGATCAACCATGAGAAATAATTGGTTTAAACCCTTCATATAAGCTATATCAGGATCACCCATTTATCATCAATAATGTACAATTATTTTTCCTGAATAAAACATTTATAATCTTTCACTTTTGGAAATAAAAATATTCACGGTTCTTTCATTTATTGAGTCACTAATTGAAAAGGAAACCGGTTCCATGTAAAAATCATAATCTATCATGAGAAAGAATAATGATGGTATCAATACCATATATCCACAAAAGTGTGTATGTGACATCAATTTTTATGTTTTAATTGATGAATAGAAATACCTTTAAAATTCTATTGAAAACATTTTTCTGGAAAATAACATTTTCATTTAGAAAATCACTTTTAGAAACCAAAAAGTCACAAAATATTTTGAAAATAAATTTTATTCAAAATATAATTTTAAAAAATAAAAATGAATCTTAATAAAATAATGGCCATAAGACAAGAAAATCTCTTCATTATATAAATTTTTAAAATAATCATTCTTTAAAAATATTTTGTAAAGCGATTCAAAAGTCATCAATTTAGAAAATTTTAGAAAATTTTCTTTTAAAACATTTTAAAATAATGTAAAATACCATGTAAAATAGATTTATAAAATCATTTAATTTTAGAAATAAATTTTTTAATTTTTTTATAAAAAATGGATATGGGATAAAAAGATAGCCAATCAAAAAACAAATACCTTATCGATATCACTTACAAACAAATTTATTGATAATTCATTAATTAGTAAGGGAGGAAATATAAATTATTTATGCTAACCAAATTAATAACTTTTGGATAATAAATAGATGCATTTCCTGAAAATAAAATAATATAATTTCATTTAGATGAAGCTTGAGCATAAAAAATCTTGAAAGAAATGATATTAAAACATAAATTCTTTTCCACTTTGGATACTATTTAATCCTAATCCCGATAAAAGAGTAAATTCAAATAAAACATTTAATATCATAAAAATATGTATATCTATGATATAACATGAAAACAAGGCATTAAATAAACCTAAAAAATAATTATATGTGTATATCATAAATGTATGTCTCCCAGAATGGAATTTGGGACAAATAACCCTTATAGAAACATACTATTGGAGAATTAATCAATTAAATGATTACGTTTCTGAAGTGTAAATCCAAATTAAAAAGTAGAAATGAAACTTAATGTAATCAAAATTCATTACATAAAATTTTTATTTTTCTCAAGACCTTCTTTAATTTTACATTTTTCATAAACCGACATCATTATTTTGAATGATGAATTGACACCCCCAATTCATTGAGTAGATACACTTCTCCTAGAATCCCATTACCTTGGGCCATTTCTCTTGTATCTTCCATATAATGTATTAGTAAAAAGGATTGAATAATATGAAGGTAAAACTCTATGATTTAATGGTGAATAACAAAATACCTCATATCATGTGACCTATGGGATGTTTTGGTCTTGGAGAAAAGGCCCCCCTAAAAACCAAGAGCTGTTGCACAGACTGCATGAGATTTTTTGTTCTTTCCATTACCAATGGTTGACATGAACCCAACAATCTCCACTTTTTGTTGATTCAGATATTCCTATATCAATACATATATCTCACACAACCAAACTCTAAAATTGTATTCAACATACTTGATATTACATTGCCTTATATTGCGCCCATTCTCAAAGTAAGAATTTTGATCTTCATTCTTAAACATTTTAACAGTCCTCATCATTTAATTATAAACCACTTTAAGTAGGGAATGAGATTTATGAACAAAAAATAAACTATACTAGGGTTCCAAAACCCTCAATGGATATAATTTTCTTCATGACCTACCTAATTTCCCAATTTTTTAAATAATTACATATCTTATATATCCCTTGGAGAGGATTAGGGACCCCTATACTTAACCATTCATGTAATCCCATTTTGGATCATGTATAAGGGACATTGACCAACAAATTAGAGGCACATTTATTTATAATAAAGGACCACCAGTCCCCATAATCTCTAGAAATATTTCAATAGGACTTGACACCTCATTGTGTTTTATGATCACCCTAATGTTTCTACCCTATCTCATCAAAATTAATTCAAACTCATTGGGATGTTATTTTCACAACCTATATTCCAACTATCCAATTGGATTTGATGTACCTCAAATTATGTCACTATCCATGAAGGAAATTTCAAGTAAGGATTTAGGGTGTCAGAACCCATCATGAATATCCATACTTCATAGTTTCAGATTGGATATAGGGTGTTACAACCCTTTATAAATATTTATCCGTCAAAATTTCAGTAGGGATGGATAATGTCAGAACCCTTCATAAATATTCATCCTTTACAATTTCATAAGAAATATAGGGTTTCAAAAACCTTCATTAATATTCATCGTTCACAATTTTAGTAGGGGTATATAGTGTTATAACCCTTCATGAATATCCTTCCTTCAGTATTTTAGTTATGATATAGGGTGTTAGAACCCTTAATAGATAACCAACCTTTACAATTCCAGTAGTGATGAAGGGTGTTATAACCCTTCTATAATATTTATTCTCCATGAATTAAGAATCATAGTTCATATAAATTCCATGATATATGCCCCTAAACTATAGTAATTAAAAGGTCTAAGATATATGACCAAAAAATAAAATTTTTTTGGGTCAACACTATTTTTCATAAAACAATAGCACCTCATTGGTATGATTCACTAGAACATAAACAAAAAATTGATGAAGATGTATTACTAGTCAGACTGAAAAACATCAAATTGAATTATATGAAAAATTTAGATCCCTACTCGCTAGACTTACACTTTTTATGATAGAGGAAAAATTGAGCACCAAAAATTAAAATATATTATATAAAGGATACATAAAACGTGTTGGGATGAGAACTCATGAAGGGTGACCTAAAAAAATTCAATTCTCTACCTCATAATATTTCTTCATATGAATCTTTGGAAAAATTAAGGGAGAGAATAAAAAAGTAAAGAGGCATAAAATTTTATGGACCCACCATATCAACCCAATAGTAGTCAATCTATACTTGCTAGGGTTCTGGTCTAGGAAAAATATAGAGAACACTTTCTATATAAGGCACATCCATATCAATCCATCTTTTTAAACTGGATGAGTTCAAAGGGATATCCCTAATAAAAAATAATGGTGTTTATACTTATTATCATCTATGATCTATTCTCAAAATAAATCCATTATGATTTGAGTGTCTAAGTTTAGATTTATGTTTTCTTATAATAATGGAAGTCTTTATGTATTTAGTGATGTATATGACACTAATCCTTTACGATGTCATGTATTTGGTAAAAGAATATTTGAATTTCTATTATAATAATTATTATAATAAATTCATTTAATTAATTGAGTACAATGGTGAATGTTCAGGGAATAGTAGAAGCGTCGGATAAGTCATTACCAAAATTTAATTTTTTCATGATCTATGATTAATATGAGATTTAAAATGTTATGAATTTCATGATCAATGGAGTTTAATAAAATAATATCGAAAATGGATAAATTCCAGAACCAAAGATCATGATCATAACATATTATATAAATTTAATTTAATAAATTAAGGAATTTCCCTATAAAAAATTATTTCGTTGTTAATGGATATGATAACATCTCTAAATCATACAATTTTTTATTTTAAGGAATCAAGAATATATTCCTTAATACGGTGATCAACACCTATTCAAAAAATATCTAAATTTCACCATATGAATCTTCAGGTCCTAGCATGAAAGATCCTAATTCCTGCATTATTTTCCTTAGATCACCATGAGAATCACTTCCAAAGTATTCTCCTTGATCTATCTCTAGACTCAAGAGTGGAAGATTGAGGAATATCTCTATTTCTTCATGAGTGTGTTCTAGGAGAGGGATATTTATATGGATTGAGAGTATTCTCTCTTGATTTAATTGTAAACAACAGAAAATTAATTGGTTATCTTAAGAAAATAATATAAATAGGTGTAGATACCTTTAGGATTAGAAAATAATATTTGTACATGTTCCCTTATTTTTTGTAATCTCTACAGAATCCCATCTCTTTAATAATAATATTATTATTCTTATTTATTGACATGTGCTAAAATTGTGAATTAAATTTAATGTTATTTATTTAAATAATATTCCATATATATTATTTCTCACCGGAACATTACACCTGGTTTTATATTTCTCCACAATATTTATCAGGACATCAATAATGACTATTTATTTAATAAATAAATATCATTGTATTATTCATCAATAAATAGATAAATATTATATTCACTAAATAGAAAATATATAATTAATAAATATCATAATTACATAATATTATCTTGAATAACTAGTGATAGAATATATTTGATCAAGAAAACATGAATAATTATTAAACCACATGTGGTAATAATATTTATTCTACTTTTTAAATAATAAATAATAACACACTATTTAACAGGGATTCTAGATACACTTAGTGTGTGACCCACTAGGCCTGTTTCTTTTTGGCATTAGGCGATGCATCCTAAAGTCTAAGGGTAGTGTCCAACCACATGCCAGGGTACCTATAGATAGATATGTTAATGTTGAAATGAAATAATACCTCATATGGATTCTGACAAGGTAATATAATCCTTATATCATGATATCTATAAATAATATGGTTGCATGCTGCTGCCTTCAACCTATGTGCTCGAGCACTCTTTATTTGACTTTCTCGAAACCAAACATGCCTATAGAACACCATGGCTATGAATTTATTTATTCTATATTTTTTCCATCAAAGGGCATGATATATCAACCTTAACTAATGAATAGAATAGATAAATACTTTCTCACATTATTCATTAATTAAATATTACTTATGACACAACCAACACATCCTATCTCACTAGGAATATATGCCATCACAATTTTTTTGTCAATACATCAAAGTAAATGACTTATAATACTCATTAATAATAATATTAAAGTATAATGATCAATACTCATATCCACATATAGGAACATTAAGGAAACATATAAATGTTTCTTTCCTATTAGTGGGGTTTGTTCTAAGAATATCCAACACTGGATATTACCAAGGGTGTACACTATGATAAAGCACCTCAAATTCCTATGAGTCTCCACTCCCAATAGCCCATATAATTTATGTTCTTCAAATGAGTCCATCCTTATATAGAGCATATATTTTAGAATACTATCGTGGAACTTATGGGTACTCATCATAGTATGGAACTTCTATGACCATTCAGTGCGACCGATAATCTTAAAACATTATTACATACTATGTTATGCCAAAGAAAAATATTGATCTGATAAAGAGATTATTGATATTTAAAAAAGAATATAGGTTATCATTAAGTGTAAAAAAGTTGGTTCTAGAGCAATAAATCCAACAAACTCCCACTTTCATTAGAGACAACTAATAATAACCTTCAGTCTGCTACCTCTTACATGATAATGATGCTTTTACTGAGATAGATCTTCAGTTAAGGGGTCCAACACATATTTTTTGTTAGAAATATTCCTTCTATAACATTATACCTTTGAGAAAAAATACTCAGGAGGTGATAATTTTAGAGTAAGTGTTTTTCCATTGGCGGGACCTTATCTCACTTACAAGATCCACCACAAAATTATTATAACAATAAACATTGAAAGTGTAATTACTACTAGGTACCACATCAAGATCTTGGGAAAAGTTTGGTATCCAAACGACTTCTTTAGATGCATTGTAAGACTCTATATACTTAAAATATTCTATAGAATCAATGAAAACTAGTTTCTTTGAACTCTTTTATCTCACAACTCTCAGTTGAGGTAGAAAACATATCCTAACCCTGAATTTAGAATACTTTTATTTTTTTTGAAAATTATCATTAGTATTTCCCCTGATGACCAACTTCTCATCCCCTCTATACACTAGGAACATATATTTAATTCTTATAGATATATAGGGATAACCTTAATAGTAGACCAATCTTTCTCTATTGGATCAACTTTATATCAACCTACCATGATCAATGTATATGCAACATCATGTCTCGTACATAACATGTCATACATGATTGATCATATCACGGAAGCGTATGAGATATTAATAATTATATCTTTCCCTTTTTGTGTCTAAGGAAACATTTTATTATAAATATATATACCATGTGACACTAGAATAAATCCCATATTGGATTGTTCCATAACAAATCTATTTAGTATATAGTCAATGTATGTACTTTAACTTAGTCCAAGAAGCCTCTTAGATTTATCATGAATGATCATGATCCCTAGAATATAGGATGCTTTACCTAATTAATTTATGGAGAATCACTTTTTCAACCAATCATTAATAGACTATAAGACAATTATGTCACTTCAAATGAGTAATATTTCATCAAAATATACTACTATGATACACTACTGAAAATGGACAATTTCCCAATGGTTCTGAGCCGTTGGTAAGGCCTACAGAACCGTTGGTATATCTGATACCAATAGTTCTACAAACCGTTGGTAAGTAAGCCATTGGGAACGCTTTTCCCAATGGTTTACATAGAACTGTTGGGATAGGTTAGAAAAATGAACTTATCCCAATGGTTTGGCACAACCATTGGGATAGTTTTTTCCAACAGTTTGGCTGAACGGGTTTTCCATACTGTTGGGATAGGTCTTTCCCAATTGTTTGAAGAAATAGTTGGGATAGGTAAATATATAAAAAAGTATTCCAGCGGAGGTTTGAACCCACAACCTCCACGTTATAAATCAATTACTTTACCACTATCCTAGAGTATCCTTTATGAAATATTTGGATATATATATATATATTTATATGTAATTTATATATTTATTTATTTGAAGATATTCGACAAATGTACTCATAAAAAATAAGGGCACCTATCCCAACGGTTCTCAAAACTGTTGGGAAAGATAGGTGCCCACCCATTTCCAACAGTTTGGCCAAACCGTTGGGAAAAGCGGCCTCAAAGTGGGCTTTCCCAACTGTTTGGACAAACAGTTGGGAAAGCCATACCCTTTCCCAACGGTTTGGCCAACCCGTTGGGAAAAGTGGTCAAAAAGTGGACTTTCCCAATGGTTTAGCCAAACTGTTGGGAAACCCATACCCTTTCCCAACGGTTTGGCCAAACCATTGGGAAAAGTGACCTAAAAGTGGGATTTCCCAATGCTTTGGCCAAAACATTGGGAAAAGTGGCCACAAAGTGGAGTTTTCCCAATAGTTTGGCCAAATGATTGGGAAAGCCATACCCTTTCCCAATGGTTTCTCCAAACCGTTGGGAAAAGTGACCTCAAAGTGGGATTTCCCAATGGTTTGGCCAAACCGTTGGGAAAGGGGGCCTATACCAATGGTTTTTACAAAATGTTGGTATAGAAGCATTGAGAAAGGTCAGATTTCCAGTAGTGATAATGAACACATTATCACTAAAAGGTTTAAATAGTGTTATGTATTTGAATATGATGAATCCTTGATCTAATCAAAGATTCTTTATCTTCATTCCAAGTTGATTATCTAAAACATTATTTAATTATTTAAATTTCTAAAAGTACTCCTACTTATACCTCATCATGTAGACAAATACATATTTACTCAAGTCATCAGTAAAAGTTATGATCTAAGGATACCCACCTCTAGATTTTACTAGAAATGGTCCAAACACATTACTGTGTACTAATCCTAAAATATATGTGTCAAATTCACTATAACCACTAAATGGTTGTTTGGTCATTTTATGTTGTATACATGAATGACATATTTAAAGTGGTTTCAACTCAAAAGAGTCTAAATAACCATCTTGGTAGAGATTTTTTAAACACATCTCATTTACAAGAATAATATTGTGATGCCATAGATGGGTGTTAAATAAGTTATCTTGACATGATTCATTATCTATTTATAATAAAATGTTTTCATAATTTAATACATAAATAACTTCATTTAAATATTCCATACCATAAAATTTTTTGTCTTTCTAAAATAAATATGTTTTATTTCCAAACCAAAAATAAAACCATCTTAATCTAGGTATGATAAAAAATTGTGTTCTTGGTAAAAACTGGTACATAATTAAAATACCTTTAATCCAAAATCATTCATATTGGTATTGAATTGTGGGAGTCACCAATATCTAAAAGAGATTACCTTTCATCTCTGATAGCTTAAAAATCCACATCTCCTCTAGAAATATTTCATAATATACATGGTTCCTATATTTGGATATATATGTGAGAAAAAAAATCTAAATCTAATTCCTAATGTGTTGATGTTAAAATATTACACTCGATAATGAACACACCTTTAGCTTCCCTATTCTTCTGGGTTCAGTTATTATTCTAGTGGCCTTGCTTGACACGTAGAAAACACACTACTTATTTTTCCTTTCCCTGTCTCTAGATCTTCCTCTTCTTATAAGGATGATGCTCAGAAGCTATATAGTTTTTATATGTTTTTAGGTTCCTTCACGTTGATATTCATTTTCATATTCACCATAAAGACTATTGGTTTGTCATGCCTCATGTCCTTATCCACTTGGTGAATCATAGTATGAAGATATTAAAGACTCTTCTCATTATTTACCATGTTATAATTAACAATAAAAATAGAGAATATATTGTGTAGTTAGGAAAGCATGAAATATGTGCATAACTCATCTAAGAATTTAATCGCTAAGATTTATAAGTGTAAAATTTATCTAATAACATTGAATAAATGAGGCCTAGATGGTGTCGAATATCCAAGATTAGTTGTAAAAAATCATTGGAGATATCATATCTCTATATTTAATCTTCCTCTAGATAGATATTTGAAATGTGATACATCATGATATACATATCCATTTCATCATGTTTTAAAAGTTCATTGTTCATGGATGATAGAGTGAAACACTAAACATATGTAGCATTATTCAAATGTTTCTTATAGGGAGTTAACTCTTCTTTAGTATCCTCACTACTAGGAACATTGGTATTATGTTCTTACAAAACATAAAATTTCCTTTCATGGAGTAGTATAATGCTCTAGAAACTTTTCTATTCTTGGAATTTTTTTCCAGTGAGAAAGTTATCACTCTTATGTATGAATCAAATTGATTTGTTTGAAGTCATTTTTGTTATTTTTCCTACCAAAAATAAGGGAAGAGTTTAAGTACATTATTTGGTAAAATTTTCAAAAATAAATAAACATTATACTTATTAATCTCCCACTATTTTATCGAAACACAATAGACTTTATGATTGGCTTTGTAATATTACGTTTCCTTGAATTTATAGTGTAAATGATCCATATTTCCTTTATCATCAACCCAACATTGGCCAATCATGTAATTTGAAGGGTTTGAGGTAGGAATTACAAATGTCAACTTCATTAACTCACAATTCCGTGATCTATTGAGTGGAATCGCCAATCCTAAAATCCTTAAATTTTATTTCTTCAATATTTTCCTCTTAGTTATACCAATTCATCATTTGGAAGTAAAATCATGATATTAAATTAGTTATGTTAACCCCAAGATTCATGTTATAATTACATGATAATTGAAAGCACCTTAACATTGGATGGCCAGATACATTAAACTATGGTTCGATTTTAACTAAAGTATTTGAAGGATATATCAACATAATATATATAATTAAGGTATTTTATATTTTATTCATAAATTTTTAATTATTATATTTATTACACCCTTGTTAATATTAATTGGATTTACCTAAGTGATTAACTATATCTTAGATAATATTTATTCATAATCCAATTTATATTAGTTCTATATTGCATGATTGTTAATTGATTATTTCATGTGATAATGAAAAAAAATTCATAATGAAATAACCATGAAACTTGATAGAAATAAAATATTAAATTAGAATGATAATGAGATTTTTACTAATGGTTATTTTATCTAACGGATGATAAAATAACCATCGTCCTATGGGGAAAACATCTTTAACCATTTATGTTTCATGCTGTAGCTTTCCACCCATCAACCTATTAATCTCTATTGAACTATTTTAGCCTCATGTACAAACTTAAACTACCTCCACTATCATATTAGATTCATCCATTACATATTATTTTACTCACACATACATGAGGGGAACCATAAGAGTATTTAATGGGTTTACATAATGGAAACCATGATAATGTTGGCATGTACATACTAAGAGGAGATATGACTTGAATACCAACTATTTAGTTTAATAATAAATTAAATAAAACCAATAACATATAATGGTATCATCTAGGCTCATGATCATCCAAATGTAAGCAATGAATTATGCATTTAATATAATTAGATTCAATTATAATCATTATTATTTAAGATAAATCAAGATAGAATCAATAAATTATCTTCTTAAATTAATCAACAATTTTATCTTCATTACAATTTGAATTTAATTGAGATTATCATCAATAAACATTTTAAAAAAATTAAATAATAATATTTAAAATTAACTATGCACAAAAATATATTTTGGAGGAAACACAGTGAGTACCCATCCAATCTAACCATTGTGTATTATACTCATATACCATTTACTCTTGCGACATGTAGAAAACACAAATTATCATGTAATTTCATGGTGTTTACTATCTATAAAATGACCACACAGAAGACATGGTATTTACATCACTTATTATGATTCATTGCACACAAAGTAATAATTGTAATATGACTTATATATGATATTCATTTCCGCACATTACATAGAAATTAATTAGACATTTATATATATATAACACATCACATAATGTGTACTATCATATTAATGACAAAAAATAACACATGTTGATAAGGTTTTCACATAATATTATATTATTTTTCAATTCTTCATAATCTGGTAAAAGTACATGACATTTCTAGTGGAACTACACAATATTTGTTTTCTCACACTCTAAGTACGACACATGCCTAGGGACTTAGCGTGTGACCAGGACATGGAAAATATTGGAGTAAATGATTTTTATATGGGATACATGACATGTTTTCTTTGAGTTACATGGAAACCCACCATGTAGGCCATGTAAGAGAATACATTACCCATCCGTGACTAAGGGACTACATGTTGTTTACTAAATTTACACAACATGCACTTTGGTTGACCATGCGCTAGACTGGACTAGTCAACACATGGTGTAAAATTAAATTCACCATGTGTAATAAATACACATGACTTGAATTAATTATAAATTAATTCTAGGTTACATAAACACTATTACATGATTTGTACCTTTGGGTTACATGGTTTTTAAACTTGTACTATCTAGCTAGACTCCTTAGCACCTCCTAATGACATCGTTGAATTTTTTTGTAACATAAAATTAATCTATTTGGTTGGATTTATAAAAAGTGATAAGGGAAGAAATTAGATATTTTAATTTGGATTAAATAATATTTAAACTTGAATTGAAAACCAATGAAAATACATAAATCAATCAATGATCTTTAAATAATTATAAATAATTATGCGACCCCTCTCATACCACTTGAAGGTTTTGGGTGTAGCATAAGCATTAAAATGCACATTACCAACTTCTATTTTTTCCATGATTGATGAGTAATCTGATATTTTACATAACATTAAAATACGTGATCAAAAAAATGGAATAAAAGAATATAGGCAATAAATAAACTTCAAATACAAAGTGTAGGATCATCACATATTATTTATAATTAATTTATGTTATTAATGAATTATCTTTAGATAAATTTTTTCTTCATTGATAGATATAATTACATCTCTATGTCATATCTTCATTGTGTTATATGTATTGATAATATATTCCCTCCAGTGGTGATCCACACATGTTCCAAGATTCTATGAGCATTTCCTTAAGAATCATCAGGTGTTAGCACGATAGATCCTAACACTTGGGTATTTTGACTTTGATTGTCCCGAAAATAACATACAAAGGACTCTACATGATCTCTCTCTTTACATAAGAGTGAAATGTATATTAAGGTCAATATCCATTCTTGAGAGTGTTTCAGGATATGGATCATTCTAGGTATTGAGAGGATTCTCTTCAGATGTTATTGTGAACACAAAAAAAATAATTGTTTTAGTTAAGAAAATAATATAATTGAGTTTATATACTTCCAGGGTTAGAAAATATAATTATAAATGCTCCATTTATTGTTATGATAATCCTTTTGGAATCTCATGTCTATAATAATTTTATTATTATTATTATTATTATTATTATTTCTTTAAATTTTTTAAACTTGTGAATTAAATTAAATATTATTTATTAAAATAATATTCAATGTATATTATTTCTCACTGAACCAATAAACATGGTCTACCATTCCACTATAATATTTATCAATACTTGAATAATGAATATTTATTTAATAAATAATATCACTTTATTATTTGTTAATAAATAAATAAATATAATATTCACTAAATATCATATAAATATTTATTAAATGTTTTATTTTCATAATATTATCTTGAATAACTAGTGAAAGAATATATGTAGTCAAGAAAATCTGAATAATTATTAAACCACATGGGGAATAACATTTAATCAACTATTTAAATAATAAGTAATAATATATTATTTAACCGAGATTCTGGACACACTTAGTGTGTGACTGTATAAGCCTTTTTCTCAATGGAATTAGGAAAATAATCCTATAGTATAAGGTTAGAATGTAAAAATACACAATGAAACCCATAGAGAAATAATTTATAATACAATGAAATAATACCTCATAAGGATGATTAATAAGTAATATAATCCCTTTATCAAGATATCTCTAACCAAACAGGTTGCATGCTGGTGCCATCAACTAATGTGTTCGATGTATCTTCATTTGAATTTTTGTAAATATAACTTGTGTATAGAAAACCATGGAAAAGGAATTATGTATCATATTTATTTTCCATCATATTACCTAATTTATCAAATTCCATTATAGAATAGAAGGTGTAAATCCTTTCTCACATTATTCATTAAGGAAATTTTACTCATGACATACCCAATGCATCCTACCTCACCACGATCATATATCATCCCAATTTTCATCAATTCATCAAATTACATGACTTATAACACTCATTAGTAATAATATTAATTTATAAGGATAAAAAAAACATTCATTGATAGGACCATACAATGATTCATTTGAATGTGGATTTATAACTAGTGGGTCCCGTTCTCATAATACACTACAATAGATTTTACCAAGGGAGTACACCATGAGAAGGTTCCTCAAAGTCATATGTGTATTCTACCCTAAGAGATAGCATAATTTACTCCTCTAAATTGATTTCATCTATCTATATAACATATATTTAAGAATATGATCATGGAACTACCTGGTTCTAATCAATGAGGGGATCTATTATGACATTTTACTGCGAGAACTACTCTTAATAAATTTTCACTTACACCTTTATATAGAATAAAATTCATGATGTGATAAGGATTTTATTAATAATCCAAAAAATGAATATGAGTTATCCTAAATTACACATCAGTTGGTTCTAGGGAACCAACCATAGTAATTTCATAATCCAAATCACTTTCTCATAGTGGGCCTTGTCTATTTAGGGCACCAAGAACAATTTCTTTCTTATTCAAGCACCCCTTGTCAAAATAGTGAAAGTTATTCCCCATTTAACTCTTTTTTGTGACACTGAGAATGGATCACACGATTATAGAGGTTTGAACTAACCCATTTTAAGTGGTTGGAAGTATCACAACCAAATGTGGGCAGCATTATTGGTCCACCTTTCTAGAATTTAAACTGCTTAAGAATGATCGATTTATAAAGACTCATACCACCTATATATGAGCCAGATTTACATGTGATTTTATTTTCAATGAGTCATGTTTTCACAAAAGGAGGTTTGGTATATGGAAATATTCCCATAAACCTATTCAATGATAAAAATACCTCCCACATATAAATTTCCCTAACTGATGTATGATGTCTCTAAAGATATGATGCATAATTTTAATGTTAGTTATTAATATAATGGTCACATGTAATTAAAATATATGAACTTATCATTGTTTTACGATGTTATAATATGTATCTTATGGTCCTTGATACATAAAGTTAAACAGAATGACATATGATTCCTTACTACATGAATCTAAACTTCACAGACCATCATCCATTATCGAACTTGTTAAAGGACTAGAAGAGTCTAAAAATGGTCAATTGATGTTCAGGGGTGCTTCCATCATCTTTATGTGAGCCTCAATATATAAATATAACTTATTTTCTTGAGTGTCTTATATTACTAAAAATATTACATGGCCCTTATAAAATAACACCATGCTTCAAAAGACCCATTGATTGACTATGAATATTTTCCCATGGATGTTGTATATAGGCCCCTAGTATATAAACTAGTTATTATTATACATATAAAAGGGCATGTGATCCCTGTGATCCCTAAAAATATTATACAGGAATTTATCACCTTACTGTGATTTGAGATGATCCTCAGTGTTTTATTATCATACCAATAGTCATGATCAGAGAACCTTGGGCCATAATTTATGTCACACCCACCATTCATTAATTGTTTATTTTATAAATTTTCTTGGTTTCGGGTAGTCTAGGGTGAAGCTCGACATATTTTTTTGAGTACTTATTTAAAAACACATGTTTTGACTTCGATTGCGTTCAGCGCACTGCGGTCGAAGCCGTACTTCCTCGCTCGGTTCACCACACGCCCTATCGATGACTAATTAATTAAATAAAATGAATTAATAAAGAAACAAAAAATAAGAAGTGTAAAAAAAATTATTAATGGATTGTTTTAATTATATTATTATTATTATTATTATTATTTTCACCAAGTTTATTAATATAAGGTTATTAATATTGTGTTATTATTATTAACATTCTATTAATTTTGATAAGTGTACCAGGTTTATTAACATCATATTAATTTTATTATAATTATTATTAAGATATTATGAATATTAATATTATCATTATTTATTAAATTTTTATTTATTTTTATATATTTTATTTTATTTATTTTCTTTATTTTTTCTCTCCCTTTTTTCTACCCCTCTTGATCTTCTTCTCTGAGCGTCGTGCGGCCTCCCCTCCCTTGCATCGTGTTGCTTCTCTCCCTTGAGCCGTCGAACCCTACCCTGCCTCTTTCCCTTGCAACCACACCCTTCTCCTTCTGGTGAGAAGCCTTGGGGACCACACATGGGAACCCTGACCACCTACGTGACACCCCTTCTACCCGCACACAACCTCGCGCCACCCCTCGTTCTCAGACGGAATCTCCAGCGAACTCTCGTCAGTGTGCCACATCCCCTCCAGTGAACTCCCTTTGGAGTGTAAGTCTTTTCAGTGGCCTCCCCTTTTCACGATTTTATCTAGTAAGCTCTCTTCAAATTTTTATAGGGTTTTCAGTTAGAGTTTCTTTTGATTGGGATTTGATTTCCATGTTATTTTGTTCAGTATCTCAATTTAGGGTTTACTTGATGTTTTTTTCGACGTGTTTAGTGCGTGATTGGAGTTTCGATTCGAAAAATTGGACTTTCGACACCAATGGTAGGTGGTTTCATGCATAATCATTATTTGATGAATTAGTTTGCATGTGTTATTAATTTTTCATGTTCCTTAACAAATTTTTTTTGGTGTGAAACTATTTTTTAAAATAATTTAGTTTTCATTTGATTTGTTTGGTGGCGTGTTATTATGGTATGAGTGTTTTTCTGTTGAGAACTTTGTAACTGGTCAATTTATAGTGTTTTGTAAGTTGTGCAGTTAGTTTATTATTTTGTTTAAATGGTGAATATTGTGTTCTTGATGTGGCGTTGTGTGCATCTGGTCATGAATGAAGGTTGAGGTCAGTTTTGTGTGAAAATCTATGTTATACACTTTAAAATTGGTTTATGAAAATTTTAAACAATATATTAAATAATTTTTAAGGATGTGAAATTGTTTTAATTAAATTGTGTAAAGGTTTTTGGTTTGCGTTTGGCCTTATAAGAATATTTTGAGTGGGAAATGGTGTTAAAATCCTTGTGATACCTCTTGTATTTGCTTCATAAAATTTTTATGAGGTTTATTAAATCTTTTAATGGGAATTTTGTTTTAAATTGAGGTGCGAACTCAAATGATTTGAAATGGGGTTTTCAATTTTATTTGAAATGGTGGATTGCTTTGTAAAATGGAACTTGGTTTTGAAATAGGGGTTTTATCCATTCTTTATGTTTGATAAAAATTTCAATAAATGTTTTCATTGTGAAATGAACTTGATTATTGGAATTTAGGCCAAATGGGTTTTAGCGTGGGATATCCTTGTGTTCGATGGGTTTATTTAATTTAAAAAGGGTGTTTGGTTTTATAAAATGAAAATGAAGTTTCCTTGGATTTATGTGGTTATGCTTGAATATGATTATGTGTTCCTTTGTAATAGTGTATGAAATTTTCAGATTTGTTTAGAAATGGATTTTCAAATGTTTATGAAATGAGTGAAGGCTCGGTTGGAACTTGTGATGTGATATTGATTTCCCTTGTTGAGCTCTCTTGTTGTAGATTATGATTATGGTTTATGTGATTGAATCTTGTGTTATAATAAATGGGTCTGTTATTGGTGCAGACCCTTTTTGTGTCATTTTGAAATGTTTTATAGATTTTTTCAGTTTTTAATTGTTTTATTAAATTATATGTGTAGTGTGTTGGGCCTTTCTTCGATTGTTTTGGGCCGTGAGTGTTGAGGGATCCTACGTGTACATGCATAGGGTAAGGTATATATATATATATTCCCTATTTGTACATATTCCCTCATGGTGCAGAAAATATGTGCAATGCAACTAGTGGTGTGTATATATATATTTATAAATGCATGTGCGTGTTTGCGCCAAGCATCAGTTTGAGTAGTTGTCGGAAAATAGAGACAATTTTGAGGTAGGTCCACTATTCTTATGCCTTTAGTTTGAATTTTATAATTTATTTCTTGTTTAAAAATATGTTTTACATTTATTCTACATGCACATTCTATGGAAACTGGTTTCGGTTGCTAGAATTGATTATGCCTTTGCTTTGAATATTGAAATGTATTTTTAATGCTATCGGTCTAAGTGACTTTTTTTGAAAATTCATTTCCAAAGTGGTTTTGAATTGGTAATGAGTAGTTCCAAATGTGTTTGGTATTTTAGCCAGTTACATATAAAAGGTGTTCCCTTTATTTAATTAAGCTCATTTTCCATTTTAATAATTCTTCATGAAAGATAAAAATCTCTTTTGAGGAATGCCCCTTTGGTTTTAGAAAAATGATTTTTAAGTTGAATGTGTTATTAAGTGCATAATTTGATGCTTATGAATTGTGTGACGTGAAAGAAGGGGAATTCGCTTAAGGAGGAAGAGTGGTGGTGAGGGGTTGAATGAGTATTAGATAAAGAAGGTGTTATGTACTTATATGTTTGCTTGATAAAGAAAACTCACCACTACTTGAAATAGAGCACAATGGGAAACCAGGGTATCTAGGTGGGTGACCAGGAATAGTACGCTAGATGACACGATAGGGGTTCATCCTGATTTTTCTAGCAGGATTGACACAACAACACAAACTAAACATATGAATTTTTGAGGGTCGTGGTCTTCTAAGCCACGTTTTCTGAGGTTCATGGTCCTCTAAGCCATGTTTTTCCGAGTGTTGTGGTTTCTAAGCCATGTTTCACCGAGGTACGAGGTCTCTAGGTTCCCACTTTTTCTAGATACCTATAGGGATTACCCATGGTTAACATTTGTGACATGTTGCTTACGATGTAACTTTCTTTTCAGTTGTTTCATACTGGATGTATTATTTGTGAAAACCATATTTTAATCTAAACTGGTTTCTTTTCATTTTGAAACGTTAATACATGCTTGGAACCTATTTTGAAAATGTAGTGAGAGTGAAATTATTTACCTAAAAAGGAAAACTCATTACTAGAATTTGAAATGAAGGAGAAACATTATATTATTATATCTTATTTTAAAACAAGCATAATTGGATTTCTTACTAAAGGGGGGCATAGAACGTGGTTATATTTTGGCATTCCTATGGAGCATCTCGGTGCTCATTCCTACTTTACTTTTCAGTTGCAGGTTTCAGCATTGTATTACTTTTGGGAGCGAGTGTGGTTTACGTTCTGCGGTGACCCACGGGGTCACCTGAGGTATGTCACGTCGCTTCTTTAATTCCTTTTTTCGCTGCCAAGTTGTTTGGTTTATTCCCCTTTATTTATCTTCTTGTTTATTTTATGTTTATTCATCTTTGTTATTGGCCAAAATTATTCCCATATGGTTTATTTTGATGCCCGACACTAGTTTGCAGCCTGTGGTGATCGGGAATGCCCTTCGGGCCATGTCGCGGACCGGGTCGGGTGTCGGGTCAGATGACGACCCGTCTTAGTTTGTGACGAAATGATATCAGAGGCGACCCTTGTTATTTAGGGATTCAAGTAGCATTGTGACTGGGTGTGTCGGGACTCGAGAGGTAGGTACGGGAAGGACGTCATGAACCTTTGACCGTCCCGAGACTGGAGTTTCCAGGGGTAGTTTGGGATTTGAATTTTCTTCGTTGGATTGGTCTATGTGGATGAGGGATGACCAAGGAAGTGAGATAGTGTTATGTGGTGGGCTTTCATGGAGTAGCGACCCATCTACAACCCGAGTGAACGGTTCAAGATGCTTCGTGTGGTTAATTCTCGATCGGAGCATGGTCAGCTAAGACATGTTACCAGGTTGTCATGGACACTAGTCCCTTATTTTTTTTTGGAAGTTTTGATGTGAGTTATGTTTGACCTTCGCTTTGGTTGGTGTGAGTATATTTTTTTTAAAAAATGAAAACGGATTTTTGTGAAGTTGTTTTTAAAATGGAATATTGTCATTGGAGTGGGAAAAAATGGTTTTTGAAATGTAAAACGTTTTGGAATTTTGAGATGTGTTTCTTTAATGATAAGTGATTTCTCAAATTGGTTGGGAATTTGTGTTTTGTGTTGAATGGTCTTTTTTGTAAATGAGAGTTTTCTTGAATTGACCTTTGGTATTCCTATGAGGGATCACATATATAGAGGTTCACATGTGGCACAAAGATAATTGGTGCTATATAATCACAATGGTATATGTATATGTGAGACTTCATGGGATACCAATGGTGGGTACTTAAGTTGTTTTTTTGCTGAAAAGTGCTTTTTCAAAAAGGCAATTTAAATGTTTTGAATGGTAAGAAATTGTTTACTGTTATATTTTTTTGTTTGGAATTCTTTTTCGTGGGTTCTTGGTTTTGAAATACTGAATTGTGGTTGGAATAGTGATTTTAGTTTGATATTTCATTGGTGATTGAGGTGTGGAATTTATATTTATGATGAGTTTTGATTCAGATTTGTGCCTCTTGTTTTTGATTATACAGCCCACAAAAGTCCCAGAAGTTTCAAGCATGCCTCTTCTAGTTGTTGGTTATACCCAGAGTATTAGTGAAGTTGTGGAATTGAATTATTTTTGGTTGTTGTCCATCTTCCATAGTGATCATGATCTATCAAAGGTTGCGGACTGGCTTGGTGAAATCATTGGTGTTTTTAGGTTTTTGGAAGCTCCCAAAGCTATGTGAGTCGTGCTTGTTTGAGTTCATTTGAGGGTTCAACTTTGGATTAGTGTGGGAGGAAATCCCAATGTTGTTGTAGGATGAGATGTCTTGGAAGGTGTTTAAGACCACTCTCATATGATGGTTTATACCCAAGGAAGTGAAGGCGAGGAAAGTGGCAAAACTAGTGAGTGTCGAGTAAGGCCAACGAGCAGTGAAGGCCTACGTAGGGAATTCCAAGGGGTTGATTCCATTTTCATCAAAGGTAGCATCATGGAATCAGTTAAAGTTTCTCTTGTGTGGGGTCTTCTTACAGGGTTTTAGGACCGTTTCTTTTTGGTGATCGGGAAGGTTCCCCATCCGGTGATGAGAGAAAATCGAAGGAACCGGTCTCAGACAAGTCTTCTTTTCAATTACATCATCTATTAGTTGGTCCACCCCTTGTTTTCTTATAGTGTGCTCGGTTTGGGTACTTTGAGTCGCCTTTTCATCATCCTCCGAAGTCTTTCCATCAGTGTGGCCATTTGGGACAATTGGAGAGGTTTCGCTAGTGGGATCGTTAACAGGAGTCTCGACCGAAGGATGTCAGCTCCTAACTGCGGGGAAACAGATGCATCAAGTCATCAGAGCTCCAACCACATGTCTCAAAGTGAAGCTCTTCATGCAGTCAAGAATCATTAGGTGTGATGCACCATGGTCTAATTTTTGTCTCCAATGCTGAAATGGGGACGGTCTGAATTTCCCTGTTGTTTCTCTCCCATCTTTGAAGGATCTGTTTTGCTGTAAGAGGCATAGAGGTATCTTTTTCTCATTATGATCTTTTTTGTTTGAATACCCCACTTTGGTTGTAAGAAGGCATGGTTACCTTGTTTTCTTATTATTCCAGTAGTTTTTCCTCCTCAAATGTGAGCCTTAAATGTTTTATCTCTATGGTTGTGAGTATTGAGATGATTGTCTTTTGCATTGTTAGATTCTATAGTGACCCATTCTTGTTTGAAGACATGCCTGTTTTGGAGATACATGCGTCTTGGGAAATAATGAATACAGATTTTTTCCACCATTCGTTTTGGGGTCTTTCATCGGGGACCCCATGTGGTGGGGGATTGGTTTGTATGAAGAGTTCGTGGGTCGGTTTGGGTTGGTCCCGTATCGGTCTATTCTAATTGGCTCAAGTCAGTCAGTTCTTAGATGGTGGAAAGTCCCACCATGAATCTTGTCATTCCTTCTTCTAAAGTTGGCCTGTGTAGGAGTCTTGATCCATGTTGGTGGTTTCCTCTTTGGTTCAAGTTAGCAGTTTCAGAGTTAGCCTATGCTGAGAGTCTCAATGTTAGTTGTTCTATTCGAGTACCGGTGGTGGGGAGAACCCTTCTTGTTTTCGAATGGATCTTATCTTTATATTTTCCCTTAGGGTTGGTTGGGTGTGATTGAAGGAGTGAAAATTCACATTGGGTTCGTGATTTTGATAGCCTTTTTTTGTTTCGAACTCAAGTATGATTCCTCGGTTGGCTGGGTGACTTTCTGGGGGCAGAAAGTTTTTGTGGTGGGGAGAATTGTCACACCCTCCATTCTTTAATTGTTTATTTTATAAATTTTCTTGGTGTCAGATAGTCTAGGATGAATCTCGACATATTTTTTTAGTACTTATTTAAAAACACATGTTTTGACTTCAACTGCGTTCAATGCACTGCGGTCAAAGCCGTGCATCCTCACCCGGTTCACCACACACCCTACCAATGATTAATTAATTAAATAAAATGTATTAATAAAGAAAAAAAATAATAAGTGTCAAAAAATTATTAATGTATTGTTTTAATTATATTATTATTATTATTATTATTATTATGTTAAGTAAGTTTATTAATATATGGTTATTATTATTATGTGATTATTATTAATATTTAATTAATTTTGTTAAGTGTACCAGGTTTATTAACATCATATTAAGTTTATTATAATTATTATTAAGATATTATGAATATTAATTTTATCGTTATTTATTAAATTCTTATTTATTTTATTTTCTTCCCCCCTTGCTCTTCTTCCCTCAGCATCGTGCAGCCTCCCCTCCCTCGCGTCGCACTGCTTCTCCCCCTTGAGTCGTCGAAACCTACCCCGCCTCCTTCCCTTGAAACTGCCCCATTCTCCTTCTAGTGAGAAGCCCCAATGACCACACATGGGAACCCCGCCACCTACGTGCCACCCCTTCTAACCGTGCACAGCCTCGCGCCTCCCCTCATTCTCATACGCACTCTCCAACGATCTCTCGTTGGTGCGCCGCATCCCCTCTGGTGGACTCCATTTGGAGTGAAAGTCTTTTTGGCGGCCTCCCCTTTGTGGGATTTGATCTGGTAAGATCTCTTCCACATTTTTAGGGTTTTTAGTTATAGTTTCTTTTGATTGGGGTTTCATTTTCATGTTATTTTGTTTAGTTTCTTGATTTAGGGTTTACATGATGTTGTTTGCGATGTGTTTGGTGTGTGATTGGAATTTCGATTTGAAATTTGGGGCTTTCAACACCAATGGTAGGATATTTCATGGATAATAATTATTTGATGAATTAGTTTTCATGTTTAATTAATTTTTCATGTTCCTTAATAAATCTTTTTGGTGCGAAACTAGTTTTTAAAATAATTTTGTTTGTGTTTGATTTGTTTGGTGGAGTGTTATTATGGTATGAGTGTTTTTCTATTGAGAACATTGTATCTGGTCAATTGATAGTGTTTTGTAAGCTGTGCAGTATGTTTATTATTTTGTGTTAATGGTGAATATTGTGTTCTTGATGTTTTGTTGTGTGCATTTGTTCATGAAAGAAGGTTGAGGTTGGTTTTTTTTGCAAAGATGTGTTATACTCTTTAAAATTGGTTTATGAAAATTTTAAATGATATATTATATAATTTTTAAGGATGAGAAATTGTTTTAATTAAAATGTGTAAAGGTTTTTTGTGTGAGTTTGGCCTTAGAAGAAGATTTTGAGTGGGAATTGGTGTTCAAAGCCTTGTGATACCTCTAGTAGTTGCTTCATAAAATTTTTATGTGGTTTATTAAATATTTTAATTGGAATTTTGTTTTAAATTGAGGTGAAACCCCAAATGATTTGAAATGGGGTTTTCCTTTTTATTTGAAATGGTGGATTGCTTTGAAAAATGGAACTTGGTTTTGAAATGGGGGTTTTATCCATTCCTTATGTTTGATAAAAATGCCAATAAATGTTTTCATTATGAAATGAACTTGATTATTGGACTCTAGGCCAAATGGGTTTTTAGAGTGGGTTGTCCTTGTGTTTGATGGGTTTCTTTAATTTAAAAAGGGTGTTTGGTTTTATTAAATGAAAATAGAGTTTCCTTGGATTTATGTCGGTATTCTTGAAAATGCTTATGCATTTCTTTGTAACAGTGTATGAAAATTTCATATTTGTTTAGAAATGGATTTTCCAATGTTTATGAAATGAGTGAAGGCCTGGTTGGCACTTGTGATGTGATATTTATTTCCCTTATTGAGCTCTCTTATTGCAGATAATGATTATGGTTTATGTGATTGACTCTTGTGTTATAATAAATGGGTGTGTTATTGGTGCAGACCCTTAGTGTTCCATTTTGAAATGTTTAATAGATTGTTTAAGTGTTTTATTGTTTTATTAAATTATATGTGTAGTGCGTTGGGCCTTGCTTCGATGGTTTTGGGTCGCGAGTGTCGAGGGATCCTACGTGTACAGGCATAGGGTAAGGCATATATATATATATATTCCCTATTTGTATATATTCTCTCATAGTGTAGGGAATATGTGCAATACAGCTAGGGGTGTGTATATATATATGTATAAATTCTTGTGCATGTATGCACCGAGCGTCAGTTCGAGTAGTCATCGGAAAATAGCGACAAGTTTGAGGTAGGTCCCCTATGCCTATGCATTTAGTTTGAATTTCATAATTGCTTTCTTGTTTAAAAATATGTTTTACATTTATACCACATGCACATTATATGGAAACTACTTTCGATTGCTAGAAATTATTATCCATTTTCTTTGAAGATTAAAATGTATTTTTATTGCTATCGATCTTATGTGACTTTTTTTTGAAAATTGATTTCCTATGTGCTTTTGAATTGTTAATGAGTAGTTCCAAATGTGTTTGGCCTTTCAGACGGTTAGTTATAAAAAGTGTTCCCGTTATGTAATTAAGCCCATTTGTAATTTTAAGAATGCTTTATTAAAGACAATAATATCTTTTGAGGAACACCCCCTTTGGTTTTAGAAAAATGATTTTTTTGTTGAATGTTTTATTAAGTGCCTAATTTGATGCTTATGCATTGTGTGACGTGAATGTAATGACTCACCAATTCTCATTGGCTTGAGAGTACCACGAGTCATTACTAGGCCTTAAGAGACATCCCCAAGGTGCCAAAGGATGGAAATAATTGCCGATGGGTTTCAAGTACAAGTGGGGGACGATTACCCTTCAATAAATAAACCCATAAATCACCCATAACAAAACATTCACTATATGATGCATGCACAAATGAAAGACCAACTAAACCAACTTCATTTAGTTAAAACCACATCAGAGTACACAAAAGCATAAGACCAAACCAAGTATCAATGTGCACAACAGATAAACAACTCAAGACTCTCAAAGGACACTAAGACTCTGTGCTCCACAAGTTCCAAGCTCCACAACATCTCCCAAGCTTCACCATGAGCCACTAGCAACAAGATGCTTTACCTTTACCTGTGTCCCTGAACACGACATATGTAAAAGAAAAAACGTGCCAAAGCATGGGTGAGTATAAAACTCAGTAGGTTTTCCCCAATGACTTCCCTACTCACGCCACTAGGATAGAAGAGTTAGAAACAATTATAAAAAAACACTTTATATAAAACATGTTCTTAAAAGCAGTTTATAACTAAAGGTAAACAAGTTTCCAAAACCATTCATAACCAAAAGCATCCAAGTGCAATTGAAACTTGTTTTACAACCAGTCATTTTTTCCAGAAAAATAACAAATCTGTCTTTAGAACCATTTCACAAACACCCCATTTTGGCAACCCAACCATTTCACAAACCCATGAAATCAACCATGAAAGCTTCGTTATGACAGTTCCATACTCATGAGCGGTTTATCGTCAATCTACCAAGTTGTCACAAGGTAATTATTCCCTCATTTTCCATTACACCTTTGGCACTGAGCACAAGGTCATATTTCAACCAAGCCTCGTACAAGTAGTTACCATGTGCTAGTACACCTTTTTCCCCAAGCACAAGGTCATATTTCAACCAAGACTCCTATATGAAACATGAACACACACCACACATTCACAATAATCATTCCAAAACCATCCTTTAAATAAAAAATCTTTTATTGAAAACAATTTTCATCTAAGCAATGTGTGTTCAACCAATTCAAACCATTTCAATAAAACTGTACTTTTAATGAAAACCAAAGAATGAACCAATTAGATCAAGCCATTTCAATGCCAAACCATTTTAATAAACAAACCTTTTTATTGAAAACCCATATTTAATCAAACCATTTTCCGTTCCAGTAAATCCATAATTTAAAATCAACATTTTAAATTCGAGAAGCCAAATCACATTGCACAACAATTTACCAAGATTTCACAATTTCATCAGAATAATAAATCATCACCAAAAAAAGATTTATTCCATTCTTTGTACAATAAATTTCATTCAATAAAGAAAATTTGAAACTAAGCCAATCAATTCTAACATGAGGAGTCGAGAGTGAAGCCACCTACCTCAACAAAAAGGTGAAACTAAGAAACAGCCAAAGAATTCTCACAAACACCGGGTCAAATCTCCAGAAACCCACCTTATATCTCTTCTCCTAACACATCCAAGACCAAATCTCAACATATTTGGCATCCACATACTTAGGTATAACCCTAAAGGGCATAGATCTAAGAATTAGAGAGAACGATAGAAGTATATTTAAGTAGATCTAAGAAACCATTCAAGAATGAAGGAGAACGATCACATACCTCAAGAATCCGACATTGATTCACCAAGAGAAGCCTTCAGATCGCCTCCAGAATGATGGTAGAACCCTATTAGACCTTAGGAGAACAAAAATCCCGATTTAGGGACACTTAATAGCTTTAATTAGGAAATTAGAGGAAAAATAGTTAGATCAACAATTTAAGGATCTAATTTTAAGTGACTGTACGGTTAGTCCGCACGGTTTGACTAACCGTGCACTAACCGTGCGTTGTCTACTGCCTCAGCCACCCTTCCTGCATGGTTTGGCCACATTTTTAGACAAAATGTTTGCCGACCATGTAGAATCCACTGTCTCCAAGACCCACTGCGTGCGGTTTGGCCGCACGGTTTAGACAAATCGTGCGCCTCCCGTGCGACTTCCCCTTTACTTCAAAACATCATTACAAGTTCTCCCGACTCTCCCATTAAACACCCTTATATTTAAAACCATGAAAATCATCCATTAAGGGTTACATAACAGAAACTGGGGGTACTACATTCTCCCCACCATTGGCATTTCCATCACCGGAAAGTAGAAAACCAATGCTTGTCTAAAAGAGTTCTGGCCACTACTCTTTCATTTTTTTCTTGCGTTCCCAAGACTCTTCTTGAATCTGACCATGTTACCACAGAACCCACACCAGACCGATGCTTTTCCCATGCAAGACATTATCATACCTATCCACAATCCACACCGGGATATGTACCAATGAAGCATACGACTCTAGGTTAACGTGATCCAATCTGATCACATGTTCAGGATTGGGAAAATACTTCTTTAACTGAGATACATGGAAGAAATTGTGCACCGAACAGAACCGTGGTGGTAATTCCAACTGATATGCCACCTCTCTAACCCATTCATGTATCTCAAAATGGCATATATATTGAGGAGATAATTTTCTCTGCTTCCCAAAATGAAAATGTCCAAGCCTTGGAGAGATTCTCAAAAACACATGATCACTCACCGCAAACGACAAAGGTCTTTGGTGATGATCCACATAAGATTTATGATGACTCTTTGTCGTCTCCATCCCCTTTTTAATCAACTGATTCTTCTCCATTTTTTCTTGGACAAGGCTCGGCCCAACTAGTGAAGTCTCACATGTTTCCACCCAGAATAGTGGAAAACGACAAGGATGCCCATACAGTGCTTCAAACGGAGCCATGTGTATCGAGTCCTGATAACTGTTATTGTATGAGAACTTCACTAAGGGTATATACTCCTCCCACGAGCCACCAAAATCCATTACACAATACCAAAACATGTCTTCCAATGTTTTTATCATCCGCCGAGATTTCCCATCTGTCTGAGGATGATACGTCGTACTCATATTCAACTGAGTTCCCAGGGCCATCTGTAAGGATCGCCAGAAATGAGATGTGAACCTCGGATCTCTGTCTGACACGATAGACACTGGTAGACCATGCCTCTTTACCACTTCTCAGATATATATTTTTGAAAGATCTTCCACTGTATGAGTTTCACAAATAGGGATGAAATTGGCCGACTTCGTTAGACGATCCATTATCACCCAAATGGCATCGTGTTTATGAACTTTTCTTGGAAGACCTGTAACAAAATCCATTGCTATCTTTTCCCATTTCCACACTAGGATAGGTAAAGACTGTAACATACCAGCTGGTCTCTGGTGATCTGATTTAACCTGATGGTAATTTAAGCATCACGAGATGAACTCGGCCACATTCCTTTTCATGACTCTCCACCAAAACTGCGCCTTTAGCACCTTATACATCTTCTGTTTACTTGGGTGTACAACCCATCTTGAATGGTGGTAAGCATGAAGGATTTGTTCCTGAGTAGTTAAAGGTACAACCATCTGATCTCGAAGCCGAAAAACTGAACGGCCATCCAGCTTCCATCCCATAATGGTCTCCCACCTTTGAGTTTTGAACTTATTGCAACGCAATCCACATCAGATGTTCGTGCCTCCTTTACTAACTCCACCAAATCAGGAACAAGCGCAACTGGAAAGAAAACCACAACATCACCTTGGTCTTCACATTCCACATGCATGTCCGCTAGGACCGACATCAACTACCACTCATCTGAAGCTTCTTTCACCAACTGAGCATATGAATTTCTGAGTAATGCATCAGCCACTGAATTTCCCTTACCCATTGTATACATCAAGTCAAAGTCAAACATTTGGAGATACTCCAACCACCTCCTTTTCCTGAGATTCAGATCTCTTTGTGAGAAAAGATGCTTTAAACTCTTATGATCCATAAACACAGTGAATTTCTCACCAAAGAGATAATATCCCCATGTTTTCAAAGCATGGAAGACTGGAGCTAACTCCAAATCATGTGTTGGGTAGTTCTTTTCATGATCCCTCAGTTGTCTTGAGTCATAACAAACAACATGGTCTCCTTGCCGGAGAACACCTCCCATCCTAGATCCCGAAGCATCACAATACACCACATACCTAGTCCTGATTCTGGAATAATCAAGATGGGTGATGATGTAAGGAGAACTTTCAACTCTTGAAAAGATCTCTGAAATTCCTCATTCCATTGAAATTCACTATTATTCTTCGTCAATGTTGTCATAGGAGAATATAGTCATGAGAAGTCATGGAAAAAGCATCGGTAATAACCAGCTAGACCAAGAAAGCTTCGTATTTCAAAGACAGTCTTTAGTAGTTTCCAAGAAAGAACATCATCTATATTTTCTGGATCCACTAAAACACCTTTCTCAGAAACAACATGGCCTAGAAAGCGTACCTCTTGTATCTAAAAATTGCACTTTGACTACATATTCGTAGTGGCCATATCTGATTTTGAAGGTTGTGTTCGGAATGTCCTCCTTCCGAACTCGCAACTGGTGATATACTGACCGCAAGTCAATCTTGTAGAACCACTAAGCTCCCCTCAATTGATCAAATAGGTCATCAATGTGTGGAAGTAAATATCTATTCTTTATTTTATCTTGGTTAATCTTAAGATAATCAACACACAACCGAAGAGTTCCATCTGCCTTCTTCATAAACAACACTGGTACTGCCCATGGAGAAGGACTTAGTCGAATGAAACCATTATTTTCCAGCTCCTCTAATAGAACTTTCAATTCTCGTAACTCTGTTGGTACCATCCTATAAGACGGAAGGGAAATAAGACTGGTCCCTGGAAGGAGATCAATCGTAAATTCCACCTCCCATAGAGTTGGTAACCCTGAGAAGTTCTTGGAGAAGACATCTAGAAATTTATCCACAACAGCTGAAAAACTATTTTCCTTGATATCTTCTATTGATTCCAAAAACCTTTAACTGCTACGAGATCGTGCCAATAGATTGTGCCAACCAATCTGTTGCACCAGCTTTTCACTCTTCTCCCCTCTAAAGAAATATCTAATGCCATCCTTACTCACAAAACTCACCATCCACACATAGCAATCGATGCGGGCCTTAAACGTTGCCAACCAGTCCATTCCCAGGATTATGTCATAATCATCCATCTCAAGAACTGAGAAATCCCACATAAATTCGATGTCATCCACAAATAAACAACACGCTCGACATAGGAAGGCTGGACACTCTCTTTGACCCAGAGGAGTTAGTTGGTTCAAAAGATAATACATCATTTCTACGTGTAAATCCAATAGATCAATGATACGAGAAGCAAGAAAAGAATGGGGAGCACCTATATCCAACAAATATTGCATAAATGTGGAAATTAAAAGAACCATACCTTGCACTTTGGAGGGTCCTGACTGATCATCCTCTACAACTTGCTCAGCTCCAAGCAGATGCGTGCTTTCCATGCACTGCTCTTTATTTTTCTACTAACACTTCCCTTCATGAAGAGTGTCACAAACACCCGACCTTAGAGCATTATGGAAATAACGCTGAAGGTGTCCCATCTTGTTACAACTATGACATTCTTGAGGTTGTGCCTTACAATCCCGCTTGATGTGGCTTGTAGAGCCACACTGGAAACATCCTAGATTACTCTTGGGTCTCGGAGGAAGTTTTAGCAATCTTGTGGTCTGATTCTAATGTGTTCTTCCTCCTTGAGAAAATTTTTCTGATATCCTCTTGCTGTTAGTGTTAGAGTTCTCAACTCCTCTAGTGAAGATAACCGTACTTCCTCCACTTGGATTTTCAGTAGTGAAAGATATCGTAAACAAGGTATCCGCTTGTAGTCCAAATTCAAAGGTTTTAAAATCCTGAGTGATGATTTGGACCAACTGTTGGTTCACCTATGGTTCAGGTGAAACCACATTCTCACTAGCCTCTTTCGACTGGTTTCTATGACGCCTATCGGGTTCCATTTCCTAAACCAAGAACAAACTCCGTCAATCTCACTCTCTAGAAACTGATGTCTTATCATTTAAAATTCTATCACATCATCTATCACAACATTGTTTTCAAAATGGACTTTTTCCCATTCTCAAACATTTTTGAAAACATTCCTCATGCCTTTTGAAAATTAACCCATTTTCAAAATACACAAAATATCGTTTCAAAATATTTCATTTGAAAATAATTTCTGCATTTTTCAAAAAATTTCACTTTCCCTGAAATAATAAATCATTATTCACCAAGATATATGCAATCCTAGTGGGAAGTCACTCCTCTACAATTCATGTCTTTCTTCTCTCATTGGCTAAACCCATGATAATGATATTTCCCACATTCTAGAAGTGTATCCAAAACATCTATGTACCCAACACCCTGGTAACTTGATGTTCAGCATAAACAGGTTAGCTAAGTCCTTTTATGCTATACATTTCAAATTATGATAATCCTACTCATGTCTAAGATGACCACCCAAGGAATAGAAAAAAACGAATTTCAACTCCAAGACTAAGAACATTGATGACCACTTGTTAGGCAAGGATCAAACAAGCTGATACCATTTGTAATGACCCACCAATTCTCATTGGCTTGAGAGTACCACGAGTCATTACTAGGCCTTAAGAGACATCCCCAAGGCACCAAAGGATGGAAATATATGCCGAAGGGTTTCAAGTACAATTGGGGGACGATTTACCCTTTAACAAATAAACCCATAAACCACCCATAACCAAACATTCACTATATGATGCATGCACAAATGAAAGACCAACTAAACCAACTTCATTTTTTTGAAACCACATCAGAGTACACAAAAGCAGAATACCAAACCAAGTATTAATGTGCACAACAAATAAACAACTCAAGACTCTCAAAGGACACTAAGACTCCGTGCTCCACAAGCTCCAAGCTCCACAACATCTCCCAAGCATCACCACAAGCCACTAGCAACAAGATGATTTACCTTTACATGTGTCCCGAAACATGACATCTGGAAAAGCACTAATGTGCCAAAGTAGGGGTGAGTATAAAACTCAGTAGGTTTTCCCCAATGACTTGCCTACTCATGCCACTAGGCTAGAAGAGTTATAAACAATTATATAAAAACAGTTTATATAAAACATGTTCTCAAAAGATGTTTATAACTAAATGTAAACAAGTTTCCAAAACCATCCATAACCAAAAGCATCCAAGAGCAATTGAAACTAGTTTTCCAACCAGTCATTTTTTCAGAAAAATAACAAATCCATCTTTAGAACCATTTCACAAACACCCCGTTTTTGGAAAACCAACCATTTCACAAACCCGTGAAATCAACCATGCATACTTTGTTATGACAGTTCCACACTCATGAGCAGTTTCTCATTGATCTACCAAGTCATCATAAGGTAATTATTACCCCATGTGCCATTTTACCTTTGGCACCGAACACAAGTTCATATTTCAACCAAGCCTTGTACAAGTAGTTACCATGTGCCAGTACACCTTTGGCACCGAGCACAAGGTCATATTTCAACCAAGCCTTGTATATACAACATCAACACACACCACACATTCACAAAAATCATGCCAAAACCATCCTTTTAATAAGAAACCTTTTATTGAAAACCATTTTCATCAAAACCAAGTGTGTTCAACCAATTCAAACAATTTTAATAAAACCATACTTTTAATGAAAACCAAAGAATGAACCAATTTCATCAAGCCATTTCAATGCCAAACCATTTTAATAAACATCCATTTTTATTGAAAAACCATCTTTCTTCAAACCATTTTCCATTCCAGAAAATCCATAATTTAAAATCAACATTTAAAATTCAAGAAGCCAAATCACATTGCACAATAATTTACCAAGATTTCACAATTTCATCAGAACCATAAATCATCACCAAAAAAAGATTTATTCCATACTTTTCACAATCAATTTCATTCAAGAAAGCCAATTTGAAACTAATCCAATCAATTCTAACAAGAGGAGTTGAGAGTGAAGCCAACTAACTCAACAAAAAGGTGAAACCAAGCAACGAACGAAGAACTCTCACGAACACCCAGTCAAATCTCCAATAACCCACCTTAGATCTCTTCTCCTAACACAACCAAGACCAAATCTCAACATATTTGGCATCCACATACTTATTTCTACCCCTAAAGGGAATAGACCTATGAAACCGAGAGAAAGGGATAAGTAGATCTAAGTAGATCTAAGAAACCATTCAAGAAGGAAGGAGAACAATCACATACCTCCTGAATCCGGTTTAGATTCGCCAAGAGAAGCCTTTGAATCACCTTTGGAACGATGGGAGAACCCTCTTCGACCTTAGAAAAACCAAAATCCCAAGTTAGGGCCACTTAAGAGCTTTAATGAGGCAATTATAGGAAAAACGAGTTAGATCCACAATTTAAGGATATAATTTTAAGTGACCGCACAGTTAGTCCGCACAGTTTGACAAAACCGTACACTAATCGTGAGTTGGCTACTGCCTCAGCCACCCTTCCTACACATTTTGGCCGCATGGTTAGACAAACCGTGCACCAACCATGCAAGAGCCACTGTCTCCAAGACCCACTGCGCACGGTTTGGCCGCACGGTTTAGACAAACCGTGCACCTCCCGTTCGACTTCCCCTTTACCTCAAAACATCATTCCAAGTTCTCCCGACTCTCCCATTCAACACCCTTAACTTTAAAACCATGAAAAGAATCCATTAAGGGTTACATACCAAAAACTGGGGGTACTACAGTGAAAGAGGGGGAATACTCTTAAGGAGGATGAGCGGTGTTGAGAGGTTGAATGAGTTTTAGATAAAGAAAGTGTTATGTACTTATATGTTTTCTTGATAAAGAAAACTCACCACCACTTGAAATAGTGAACAATGGGAAACCTGGGTATCTATTTGGGTGACTAGGACTAGTACGCTAGATGACACGACATGGGTTCATCCTAGTTTTTCTAGTAGGATTGACGTAACAACACTAACTAAACATATGAATTTCTGAGGGTCATGGTCTTCTAAGCCACATTTTCTGAGGGTCGTGGTCTTATAATCCATGTTTTTCTGAGGGTCGTGGTTTCTAAGCCACGTTTCATGGAGGTACGCGGTCTCTAGGTTCCCACTTTTTCTAGATACCTATAGGGATTACCCATGGTTCTCATTTGTGACATGATGCTTGCGATGTAACTTTTTTTCAGTTGTTTCATACTTGATGTCTTGTTTGTGAAAACCATATTTTAATCCAAATTGGTTTCATTTAATTTGAAATGTTAATACATGCTTGGAACCTATTTTGAAAATGTAGTCGGAGTGAAATGCTTTACCTGAAAATGAAAACTTGTTACTTGAATTTGAAAAGAAGAAGAAACATTATTTTATTATATCTTATTTTCAAACTGGCATAATTGGATTTCTTACTAATGGGGGGGGGGCATATGACGTGGTTATATTTTGGCATTCCTACGAAGAATCTCGGTGCTCATACCTACTTTACTTTTTAGTTGTAGGTTTCAGCATTGGATTGATTTTGGGAGCGAGTGTGGTTTACGTTCCGTGGTGACCCATGGGGTCACCTGAGGATTGTCACGTCGCTTCTTTAATTCCTTTTTTCATTGCCAAGTTGTTTTTTTTATTTCCCTTTATTTTTCTGCTTGTTTAGTTTATGTTTATTCATCTTTGTTATGGGAAAAAATCATTCCCAACTGATTTATTTTGATGTCCGACACTAGTTGTCAGCCCATGGGTATCAGGAACGCCCTTTGGGCCATGTCTCAGACCGGGTCGGGCGCCGGGTCGGATGACGACCCGGATTGGTTCGTGACAATTTATATCACTGTCATCCTCCATCCAAAAGGATGATGGAGTAATTTCGACATTGGAAGTCCTAATTGAGTTATTTTATATCACTCCCCTAATATCAGGTCAATGAATAATGACCTTAAACAACATTCACATTGGTCAAAGCTGTATGACCATAAAATCTATCCTCGAATGGTACAAATTGAAAGACCATAAGATTCTTGGGATGGAGATGAAAAACCTGTTAGACTGAAAACCTGTAAATGGAATTTTGATCAAAATTCATGTATATTATTGCTATGATATTCATATACTGATATTAGATCTAAGTTAGAGAATAAATATAAAAATCCCAAAGTTTATAGGGGCCATATTATGACCCTATTAAAATCCACTCCAAGATCACTATAACCCTCTAGTCCAAGAAAAAGTTAGAGTAATGTTTTATCACATCGCCTCTCTAGGATAACAAGTTCAGTATGTGATAACACAACTTTTATGGTGCTCAAACCCTTCTTGAGTGTTACATTTTCCACAAAACAACTTCATGCATTTGAAATCTGAATCGACACCCCCAATTCCTTGAGTTGATTCCCTTATCCTGGAACCCCATAGACTTAGGTAAATTCTCATGGTTCTTCTATGTAGTGTATTCGTGACATGGACTACCTAATTGTAAGGGACCCCACACAAATTCACTAGTGAATACCATAATTCCTTAGAGACTATGACTTAGGGGATATTTTTTACATAGAGTAAATGTCACCCTTAAACTCATGATATATTTTCCAGACTATGTGAAATGACGGTTGTTGACATTATCGTTATTTAAACAACACCCACCAATCTTCACTTGTTGTTGATTCAGATATTCCTCAATCTTGATTTACAATTACCTTGACCAAACTATTGAATTGAATTATACATCCTTAATGTTACATCACTATTTATTGTACTCATTCTAAAAGTAAGACTGCAGTAATCTATTCTTAAACCATTTGGTGGTCCTTATTAAAAAATACTAAACAACATTATTTAGGGATCAAGCTTCATGACCTTAAACGGAAGTACACCAAGGTTCAAAAACTCTCCCTTGATAGACTTTTATCAATGACCTACATCATTTCCCATGTTTATAAATCATTTTGAATCCTATATATCCCTTGATAAGGACATGATACCCTGATTATTAAACATGAATGCAATCCCATATTCGACCAAACATAAGGTACCTTGACCCATCAACTGGAGTTTTTTTCATGAATGAAATTATCTCCAATCCTTATAATACCTATAAACATTACAATATGAAATGATACTTTAGTGTGTTTTATTATCATCCCAAGTGTGTCTTCACCTTCCCTTCAAATTCAGTTCAAAATACATAGGATGTGATTTAGAAACCTATATTCCAACTATCCAAGTGGGTTTGAAATCCCTAAAGTTGTGTCACTATCCAGCAAGGACCTTTGAAGTGAGGATTCAGGGTGTCATAACCCTTCATGAATATCCATCTATCATAATTTTAGCATGGATTTATAGTTATGGAACACTTTATAAATATTCATACTTCATTATTTTGGTAGGGATGAATAGTGTCATAACCCTTCATAAATATTCATCTTTTATAATTTGACTAGGGATGTAGGGTTTTAGAACCCTTCATGAATATTCATCCTTTTCAATTTCAGCTGGGGTGAAGAGTTTAAGAGTCCTTCATGAATATACTTCCTTCCCAATTTTAGTTGGGATACAGGGTGTCATCACCCATCATTAATATTCACCCTTCAAAATTTTAGATGGGATGTACGGTGTTAGAATCCTTCGGAAATATTCATTCTCCACATATTAAGCAACTTAGTCCAAATATGATCCAAGATATATAACCTTATATTAATACCAAAAAGGTCTAAGATATATGACCTTAAACTATAGAAATAGTGGGTAAAATATATTCAAACTAAAATAATAGCTCCTCAATTGTCTAATTTAAAAGAACATATATTGAGAATTAGTTGAGATACATTACTAGTCATACTGGAAACCTAAAAGGGATGTATGAGAAAAATTTGGACTACTTTTTTCTAGACATTAACTTTTTATGATATATGAATAATTAAGATTAATAAATAAAAATATACAATATAAGGAGACATAAAACTTCTTATGAAGAATACTCGCTAAGGGTGACCTAATAAAAAGTCAAATCTCTACTTGGTATGATTTCCTAATATAAAGCTTCTAAAAAAGTAAGGAAAACAATATTAAAAGGAAAGAGATATAAAATCTTGTGGATCCCACTATATAGCCCCAAAAATAGTCATGGTATGCTATCTAGTCCTTTAATATAAAAAACATATATAAAATTCTCATCCTATGAGACACATCCACATTAGTTCGTCACTTTAAACTAAATGATTTCAAATGGGATGACCCTACACATTAATAAGAGTGTTTATACTGATTATCATCTGTGAGATATTCAAAAAATTAATCCATTGTGATTCAATTATTTGAGTAAAAATTTAGTGTTTACCATAATTTTGGAAGGCGTGATATATTTGGTGATGTATATGATATTAATCCATCATGATATCATGTATTTGTTAAAAGAGTACGAGGATTGAAATTAAAATATAGAGTATAAGAAGTTAATTTAATTAATAGTGTAAAAAGTAAGGTAGGGTTATCTATATTTCAGAGTCTCTCCCATGATTCTCTATATTAAATAAAACAATATTATAGTTAAATCTGGTCTGATGAGTTTTAAAGACCAACTAGAGTCTGCCGAGAGGCATTAATTGAATGGTGATGTATCACCCAATCCATTTCCTCTACCATTTATAAATGAATAAGAGCCTCTATAAAGGTGGATAACTCTTGAACCCATTTTCAATTGGCCTCTAGGAAATAAGATTCCATTGAAAAATAAGCCTTTGTATGATATATGAACATTTCATGTTCTATTATATTTGTATCCATGTCACTCATCTAATAATAAAACTGAGTGGATATATGCCATTTTTGATCTAGTACCTTTGAGTCATGCCTTATATATTTAAGTGGAATACATATATTTTCAAATTTAGTAAACTCTATCTCATAAAAAATAGTTGTTTTGGGATTGGACAATCTGTAGTATGATTTTGTATAATCTCCAATAATTGAAGCTGCTTTCCCCAATGTTATGGAAGAGATAGAAAAGGTGATCCCATTGACTAAAAATTTCCTATAATGGGGTCTTAATAATTTAGCCATGAATCTGGTGCAAAATCACTATTCATGTTACCCTACTCTTAGAGTTAATTTCATAGGATGCACCAACATTGGGAACAATAGTCATGATATATTTTGGTATCAATTCCTTGAAAGGATTGTCCAACCCAACTGATGAGGAAGTTAATATAGTGTTTTAGACTTATATCCCTTGACCAATAACATACTCTAACCCTCCTACGATGAACACATCATCCACTATAAGTACCGAGAGTCTAATGATCAAAAAAAAATTACCTCATCACCAGAAGAATCATCATTATAATAAAGGCTCTTATTTGGAGGGATTCGTGAGCCCTTAATTTATTCCATTATAGCCATAATAATGGGTTCATAGAAGAATAGGGTTTTCCTACTTGTCAAACTAGTTTGATCTATATACTAACTGAGTAGGAATCCACTCATGATTAGTCATAGTAAGTGATAGATAAGTGTCTGTATTGTCCAAGGGTAAGAAAATACTAGCATTAACATCCTCATGTGTTATTATCAAACAAAATTGATGACTAAGACTTGGATGAAGTTCTCCTCACACTCCAAAAAAGGGATAGGATAAAACCTTTGAGTACATAAAAATTAGTGTGAAAAACTATAAGGGGGGAATGTCTCAAAAATTACTAGTTAATCCGAACGAGCTGTAAGAACCTAATCCCGATGAGAGACTTTATATGGTCAATTGTCAGGGGATCCAATAGAATTCTCATTTATTAGCCCAATATGTGTGGGGTATGGTATAAAATTAAAACTAAAATAGTTTATCAACATTCTTACATCCTCATAAACATAAAAAAACATTGATTAAACCCTAGACACACTTAGTTCCATGTGATGGAATAGGGAGCGAGGAAGTTTAATGGTGTTTTGATACATGTAACACGAGAAGTGCTCACCTATCTAACCAAATAAAAATTAGAATGTACCACTAATTTAGTAAGGTTTATTACCCTAATGAATATGAACCAAGAGATGATAGAGATAATAATGTTTTGGTATTGCTAGTTTTAGAGGACTGCCCTCAACTAATAGGGATTTCATCACCTTTATGCTGACTCGGATACTCAAACTTTCTACCCCAACATGGAAGATTCATATATTTAGAAACATGGAAAAACCCTACCAATAGAAGGCTCGTGGATAGCCCCAGCATCACCTCACATCCCCATGGGGTGTACGCACTATCCTATATGATGGTACAATAAGATCACTTACTATCCCTATCCTATTGATAGGGGAAATGATTGGGACACAAAATTGTTGATTGAGACATGTTTCAGTAGAAGTTGACTCTTATGCAGTCTCTTAAAGAAATTATTGAGAATATTCATAGATACTTATTATATCTCTCTTTTATTATGATGATCATATCCCAATCCTAGGTAGGGATTTGTTTAGGGTCATCCCAAATATTTATAGTAGGAAGGAGCTCATCATGAATTTCCACAAGAGGATGTATTCCTGCAGGAGAATGGATGTCCTGAAGGCTAATATCTACTTATACATTAGTAAATTAGAAAGGGATGATACCCGTACACCAATATTGATCAATTATTGAAAATTATATGGTGGAAGATACACAATGATATGATAAATCCACATTTACTTCTAGTGGTGTATGTCATGAAGCAAATCAATGAACTCTACACAACATTGATTAGCCTAGAATGGACAAACACATTCATCAAAGAACTTTACACTAGGGAACAAGTCCCATTTCAAAATACATCCACCTTTCATGGAAGAAAGTACAGTTGAGTAAATTTTTGGGATAGTTTCATGAGAGAGTTCATGACTATTAGGGTTTATAAAATTGTTTATCAATGTGTACGATAACCCTTTGAATGGTTCCAAGACAAGTTGGAGATGATAACCTAAACACAACCACAAGAAGATGAGAACGAAGAAGGTAGAAGGTTATGATTGGGTGAAGGAATAAAAACATTATCTGGAAGACCAAATAATTATAGAGGAAATTAATTCATTAATGGATAGTTTTAATGATCAGTTGAAAGAATACCCTTCAAAAAATTATTGTCAGAAAGGACCCAGAATTGGGGATCGGCATGGAGGTTCCAAAAAATCATAGACCTCTGACAAACCATGTTAGAGGAAGTATATGAGTTGTAATCCATATGAAATAAATAATAAGAATAATGGATTATAGTAACTATAGATTCACATTTCAACAGACTGAATGATGTAAGACCATGATTTGGGTTGAATCACTTTGAACACCTGACCTATTTTGAGTCACAAGATCACATTACCATTAGAATATCATGAATTTCACCTAACTATAAGAAGGATACATTAATCTCATAAAACATTATGTGATCCCATTACACCCAAGGAGAGTGAACAAATAAATTCCAAGGAAATGGATGCACGACATGGTTTATAGGAGTCACCGCTGATAAATGGTTCCTTGGTTTTGTGAATTTTCCGGACAATGTGATTACATGATTGATTCTTTTTATAGGGTCACATGATTGTTCCTAATGATGGACTATTTCAAACAAATCACATTAATGATAAATAATATGGGAGCTCTCTAAATATTTCTAACCACAAGAGGAATGGTTGTCCCCTAGACCTTATATTTAATGAAATCTCACAGAATACCAAAGATCTCTCAAGAGACCAAGAGAAACCTGACATGAAAATTGGTATAAGGCCAATGGAATTAGGTGGGAATTTATATTTTTAGGTTCAAGTCCATTATCATTATTCCAAACATCACTTCTATGGGGGATTTTTTGACACTCACCAAATTATTATCCGAAAAATTGGAGTTAAAATACCGAAAACAAAATTATCATGTATTCATATTGGAAAAAATAATTATGAAAACAAGGTGATTAAGTGACTAGGTTATCACATCACATAATCCTCATTAATACTTTCGATTGTGTAAGCCCTGAAATATAACATGATTCACTAAGGGAAAACAAAATGGGAACATTGAAAAAGTGTGAATGCCATCACATGATCCATGGATGATCCAACAATGCCCTATTGAGTCATGAAACAACCCCACAAAGTCTCATGATCGATTCCATAATAATTAAGTGATGAAAAGGGTTTATACAGTTTGTGTGATCGGGTTATTGATCACATAATTCCATAGAATATTACTAATGTAAAAACACCATGAGATTTGTAACGACCCAGAATTCTATCAATGGAAGTTCCCTTCTTATAATTATTTAATATATTATAAATCATATAAAATCACTTATAGATCACAATAAAAACTTTATAAATGAATAATGAATGAATTAAGATGTATTTAAAGATGATAAGGAATCTATACCAATGAAATAAAAACATTCCCTTAGGAATAGTAATATGAACCTTATGATAGTAAACCACCCAAATGAATAGTACCCTCAAACACAAATGTATAAAAAAATTTGGACATTATATGTATGAATGTTTGATATAATTATAATTAAATAAATATTTTAAAAAGTATTGATTAGGAGATGATATATTTTTAAGTCATAAATATTTTCTAATTATATTATAATTAATAAAATCATTTAAATGAAAAATTATTTTCAAAAAATTCATTAATAAATTAATATTTTGTTTTTTATTATTTTAATATAATTTAATTAGAGCTTATTCAATTTATCAAAGTGTTATAAAACCAGTTATAATTTTAAAATCATTATTTTTTATTAGTAAATGATGATTTTAATTAAAAAAATACATTTATCATATTTGAAAAATTATATTCACAAAATAGAGTTCATTTTTTAATTATATATGTCAAAAAATTGTTATGGTATATATTTGGTATTTTTCAGAAAGACTTGAATTTTGGGTGAATAGTAAAATACAGTAATTTATGGTATATATACATTATAAGTTAAATACACAATTCCTTCATTCATTGATGATTTAAGAAAAATAATATCAAGAATACCTTAATTAGTTAAATAAATTTGGTGATAATGTTTGAACTATTCATAGTCTTGAATAAAAATAATAAAATAATAATAAAATAATGAGAAAACACCCCTCTCCACCCTATAAATACAACCAACACCACCTATTATCCTCACACCTTGAAAGCTTTGTGATTTTTCGAATTTCAGCCCAATAATCTTCCCAAGACCCTACCCAATATCAAGGAAACATTGGCCTCAACAAAATACAAAACCCAATCCATTTAAGGAGGTTCTCAAGAAGAAGGATTCAAGAGGTAAAATTCCCCATTATTTTCTTTTATTTTCTTTTAAATTTCATTTATTTTCATACCCTTACATCACCTACCCTATAAAAAGGGACATGATAACTCTAGTATAATTTATATATTATAATTCTCTCATTTTAATGGAATAGTAAATACCTGGAAATTCCATGTAACTTTTTCTAATTATATGGGAATATTATGAGTCCACAAAAATTGACAGCACGTGATTCCGAGGGCCGGAGTGCCCAGAATGAATTTCCAAACTTTTTTTCAGGTACGTTCAGTAAACGTGTGAGTGAGTTTTTGTAAATTTTGAACCAGTGCTCAGAATTGAAATCCTAGGACACCATTGAGCTCACAGTGCCTATATTCACTTAAGGAGACCTTCACTTCGATCGTAGTAGGTCAAGGGTAAAAGTTAGTTTTTATGATTTTCATGGGAGAAAACAAAATAAATTATTTTTATTTTATTTTGGAAATTCAATCCTCCCAATTCGAATTTTGTGGTGGGGACCACCCGAGCCTTGAACTCCCTCTTTAATGAGGGATATGACTCTTGGGTTCCTTTCACATTAATTGTGCCAACATCAAATTAATTAATGTTCCAAAATTAATTGTATTAATTAACATAACATTATTTATTTGGAATTTCACCTCTTGGTTGATGGATTTGTTGGAAAATGAGAGCTTGGGATAATTGTGAAGGAACAATCTATCCAAAGAAAAACTCCATTGAAGGATCCCCAATGAGGAATGTCTTCAACGATGATGAAATGATGTCTGTTCTTTACTCTCCTCACTGACGTCAACAAGTAATCGAGGTAGGGAATGTTGTTTTGATTACCCCTTACCCCGTTCTTGTCAATATTATTGATTTAATAACAATTATTCCACTTACTATCATTCTAACTCGGAGGGTGCGGGCCAAACAAACACGACCCGACCTATCCGAAACCTTTTTGGTTTATGATGGTCTTTAATCGATAGCGAGGTTTCGAGTCGAGTGTGGGAGTTTTCGAAATGAAGGACAGGCCACTAGGGCGTGCCTGGTGACCCAAGGAACGTCGTCGACAACCGGTGCTGGCGACCGACACCGGTGGAGATCAAGAACTGCGGTCGGCACTCTGGTTGGCCGTGACGATGTCTATGGCATGACTACATTGCCAGAGAAGGGCCGCGACCTATTGGCCACGGTGGAGCAAGGGTGGTTGTAATGCCCCGACCCCAGTTACCCAGAGTCGGTGCATTATTACGTAACATTGGCATGATCACAAAAGATCAATTCTTGAAAGGACGATTAGTTTAGTAGCCTTGGAAACACTAGATATATTCATAAGTCTTACATTACATCATAAAGTAAAACAAAACTACAATAACATCTTGTCTTCATATCCCCTCATACTATCCCTTCAGGTCATTCATAAAATACTTCTTCACATCCAGGAAAAATTAAAACATTGAAAAGGGTGAGCTCAGATGCTTAGTAAGGATAACAATATAGCGGAAACTTTCAAAAATAAACATAAACATTTAAGGAAATTTATAACTGAAAAAAGCCTTTTAAACTTGAAATTCAGCATAATATGGAAAAATAAAATGAAATAATGCCATTTACTTATTCACGTGGATATTCTACTAGTCGAATAATCACATGAAATATTAATAACCACTTTCATAATGATGGAATGCATAATTCCAGACTATCATAAACACATAGTCAAGGCCTTGTACCAAGACTACAAATAAGATTTTGTCAAGGCCTTATTCTAGGACACTAGTTTGTCTAATGAGACCTACCGATGCATCGAGGAGCAATAGTGGGCTCCACCCATCACTTATTAAGTCCAATGCATTCATCATATGAACAGGTTTAAACATATCATAAACCATAACATAATCGTATCACATAAAACATGCATAAAGGAAACATACCATTTCCACATTTCAATCACAAGATATCAATAAAACAGATTTATATAATAAAACCATTATAGAAACCATTTTCAATACCAAAATAAAAGAAATTTAAAACTTGGTATTTATTTTTCATTTAAAAAAAGTTATGGCTTGTAGAGGAAGCCGAAAATCAAATAATGGTCACGGCGGCAGAGAAGTCATTCACGCCGCATATGTAAGACAAAACATTCCTTTTGTCATTTAGTAAAAACACTTCGTATAAAAAGAATCTTTTTTAATAAAAGTAAATGTAAAAGGGGTTTATACACCATATAAAATAAAGTTGTGTATAAAACAAAATATTCCTCAATGAAGGAAGATTGAGACGAAGTACCTTACCTCGTGTCCGCCTTGACTCAATCGTTCTTTAATATCCTGAATAATAAACTAGAGTTAATTTCTACTTTATTAAGAACCTTTTTTAAGTTCATTATTCCTATTATATCACTTATTACCATGTTATGAACATTTTTTAGTCATTTATGTTAATCTCGGTCATTTTGTCGATCATTGGTACTTGAGTCAACAATAAACTTCTTATAATTACAAGTTGTTCATGTGGTAAAATATCCATTATCTCCAGAATTATATTCATGATCTAGATATCATATATATCATATATATTCAGTATATTCATGCATTTATAATATTACATAACATTTAGAGGTAAGAAATGAAATGCACCTTTCATGGAGACGGTAAGTCGTACGTACGCATGAACGCTACTTTCATTTCTATTTCATATTTAATGGAATGAAATCATAATGATATAAAGTTATATTATAATTACCGTATAATATCATATATAATATCATTAACTCCATCCTTTATGCGTCCCACATATGGCATTAACGATTCACATCACTTTGAGGGGGCGGTAGTCCGCACTTCCTAAAATGAAATTATCGCGTTTACCCATAATGGAAATCATAAAGGTATGCCATAAATGAAAAATATAGAAGCATAAGGAAAACATAAACATAATATATATCATAAATAAATACAGTCACATCTTAATGGCAACCATGAAAGGTGTTAAAGGAAGATTGAACAATCATCGTTTCGTGAGGCAGTAATTCGCCACACAACGAAACAGTATGTTCTTTAACCATTTTACGAAGGTATGTGTATGTTTAAATCAAATACTTCTCATAAAAACATCCTAGTATATTTAAGATACTAGTTTTGTTACAAAATAAAGGAATAAAGAGAGTTTAAGGGGTTGGAGAAGCAAAATAAAACAAAAGAACATAAGAGAAGACATTACCTTAAAATCATGTAACTCTTTTTGATTTGAGCCAAAGGCTTCCTTGGGAAGACTTCTGCCAAAAGTGAGGCTTATAGGAGTAATAGAGGGAAGTTTAGAGAGTATTTGGGTAGATTTTGGCCGAGCCAAATGGCTTTTAAGATGTGAATAAGGTGTTAGAGGTGGGGACCTTTTATAAGAGGAGAGGAGGGGCACTCTTGGAAAGTCATGAAATGTTACATTATTATGAAATGATTTTCAGATTTTAAAGGTCCCACAATGCTATATTTCGAGGATAAGGTGATAAGGGTCAGAAATATACCCATCCAATAGTTTTTAAACATGTTTATATCTTATATTTCAACTTATCTTTTCATTTTATTTAAATTGTTCATTAACGTGGTAATCACTGCATCATCATGGTGTCATAAATAAATTTATTTATTTAATGCCTAAAAATTATAAAAAAATTACCATGATGTAGTAAATCGTTTTATATTTCCAATTAATATTTATAGTCTAAAAGTTAACTTATATAACCCTATGTAATAATTGTTTTAGTAAAACAACACATGTTTGTGACAATTTTATTTTTACTTTAAATAAAAAGTTATTAATGTCATTTTCTTACCCAAGTGGCTCCATGGGGTCCCCAAGTTGACTCATGGATTGTATTGGTCTTCCATGACTCATCCAATAATGGTAGGACAAGTTTAAAGGTAATTTCATATCATTATAACATTATATTTACCTTAAATTACACTAATTACCTTTAATCGCGATTAATAAAACTTAAAGGTTACTATTCACCAAAAATTATTTTCATCTCATTGAACCACATTTTACTTAATAATGACAACCATTTATGTCCTATTTTTGAAATTAAATTCATAGAAGTGGTAAAGTTTCATTTAAATGAAAAATTAGTTTTTTAACTACCACTTGTGGTTTCACTATTCATCAAAAATTGAAGTTTCTCAGAAAAATACCAAAAATTAACCCTAAGCTATAATTGATATTACGAATTAAAAACTGATTTCTATTTTACAAAATTCCAAACATATAAGTTTCATTAATTAATTTTATAATTAATTCACATTGTCAAAACAAATAGCGTGTTTTTAAGAAAAAATATCAATCAAAAGATTGACAATTGTTTATGTCCAATTTCAAAGTGAAATTAATTCTAATGACCACCATTGGATAAAATGGTAAAATTATATTCTTATTATACTTTAAAACCACTCAATAGTATAATTTATTACTATAAATTATTTTGATTAAAAATTTTGTTTTTAAGTATTTTTCACTATTCATCGAAAATTGGAAGTTCTCGGAAAAATACAAAAAATTCATCATAGGCTAATTTAAATATTCCAAATCCAAAAATGAAGTCCATTATGAAATATAAAATTTATATAATTTCAAAAAGTGGTTATTAATATTCATAATGGCTACTTTGATTGGTCGCGGTGTGTTAGAACTCAAGGTTGCGTACAACACATGCTGCTCTATTATTCAAAGAGATGAGTACCATGGAAGATTGGGGTGTTACATTCTCCCCTCCTTAAAATAATTTCATCCAAGAAATTTCTAGAATATTACTATAAAAAAGACTTGGGTGGTTCTTCATCATAATATCCTTGGGATCCCACGTTACCTCTTCCATCTTATGGTTCCTCCATAGAACTTTTACCAGACGAGTTGTCCTGTTTCTCAGCACTTATTCTCTTGTATCTAGAATCCTGATAGGCTCTTCGCAATAAGACAGATCAGATTCCAGTTATAATTCCTCATAGGTGAGTACATGCATTAGTTCAGGCATGTATTTTCTCAACAGTGATACGTGGAACACATCGTGAACTTTAGAGAGACTTGGAGGCATTGCCAAATGGTAAGCTACAACCCCAATTCGTTCTAGAATTTCGAATGGTCCGATTTACCTGGGACTTAATTTTCCCTTCTTACCGAATCGTACAACTCCCTTCCATGGAGATACCTTCAAGAAAATATGATCTCCTACCTAAAATTCCAAATCCTTCCTTTAATTATCAGCATAGCTCTTCTGCCTACTTTGAGCTGCTTTGATGTGGTTTTGGTTTACCTTCACCTTTTCCATCATTTCTTCACCAAGTTCTGGGCCTATGAGTTTTCTTTCACCAACATCATCCAAATAGGTTGGTGTGCGACACCTCTTTCCATATAACGTTTTATATGGTGCCATCTGAATACTTGAATGGAAGGTATTGTAATAGGAAAATTATACCAGAGGTAAATATTGATCCCACATACCCTGAAAGTCAAGTGAGAATGATCTCAACATGTCTTCTAAGGTTTAAATAGTCTGTTCTGATTGTCCATCTGTTTGAGGGTGGTAAGCAGTGCTCAAACAAAGTTCAGTGTCCAGGGCTTTCTGAAGACTTTTCCATAATCTTGATGTAAAATGGGGATAATGATCCGAAACAATTGATAGGGGTGCTCCATGAAGTCTTACAACTTTGTTAATATACAGTCTTGCTAAACGTTCAAGTGGTAAATCTTCTCTTATAGAAAGAAAATGTGATAACATAGTAAGATGATCAATAATGACCCATATTGCATCATTCCTTCTAGGAGTCTTTGGTAGTCCCATGAAAAAGTCTATCGTAATATTATCCCATTTCCACTCAGGTATGGGAAGGGGTTGCATAACTCCTCCAGGAAGTTTCCTCACAGCATTCACTTGTTGACAAACCATGCATCTTGACACAAAATCAGAAATCTCCCTCTTCATGTTTTCCCACCAAAAATGTTCCTTAAAATCAATATACATATTAGTGCTACTAGGGTGTATAGAGAAATTGGAGCTATGAGCATCATCCAATAATTACCTTTTTAGACTAGCTATATAGGGAACACAATGTATCTTCCCAAATTTCAAAATTCCATCTTCATACATAATGCCACTCAATCTCCCATCTTTCATAGATTTAATCTTCTTTTGAAACACTTCATCATCGATCTGAGAACTATTAATCCTTTCTAGTAAAGATGGTTTGGAAACCATTTGAAAAAGCATTGATGTTTCACCTTCCATAGTTATTCCCATGTCCATCTTCACTAGATCCATGAAAATATGATCCCTTTCAATTCTCATACTGTTCAAAACTCCATGATCTTTTCTACTCAAAGCATATGCCACCTTATTTTCCTTCCCCTGGTGGTAGTGTATCGTGAAATCATAATCCTTGAGTAATTCAAGCCATCTCCTTTGCCTCATGTTGAGTTCTTTTTGTGAGAAAATATACTTCTAACTCTTGTGATCAGTATAAATCTCACATTTTCCACCATAGAGTTAGTGTCTCCATATCCTCAAAGCAAAGATCATAGTTTCTAACTCGAGATCATGAGTAGGATAGTTTTGATCCTGAATTTTCAACTGTCGTGATGCATAAGAAATAACCCTATCATTCTGCATGAGGACACAACCAAGTCCTTTCTTCGATGCATCACTATAAATAACAAACCCATCATTCCCCGATGGTAGAGTAAATATATGAGCATTGACTAATCTTCTCTTTATTTCTTCGAAACATTCTTCACAATATTTTGTCCAAACAAATTTAACCCCTTTATGTGTCAGCTTCGTTAATGGGTTAGCCAATCGGGAAACATTCTGGACAAAATGTCGATAATAACCTGCTAAACCAATAAAACTATGTACCTCAGTTATACTTGTCGGTGTTGGCCATTCTCGGATCACTCTTGTCTTAGAAGGATCAATAGAGATTCCATCCTTAGAGACAATATGGCCTAGAAAAGAAATCGCATGAAGAAGAATTCACACTTGCTAAACTTCCCATATAATTCATGTCTTTTAAGAGTCTTTAGAATAATGTGCAAGTGATTTTCATGATCTTCTTAGATTTTGGACTATACCAAGATATAATCAATAAATACCACTATGAAGTCATCAAGATATTCCTTGAAAACACTATTCATTAGATCCATGAAAACATAGGGTGCATTAGTCAGCCCAAAAGGCATTACTATAAACGTGTAATGCCCGTACTTAGTTTGAAATGTTGTCTTCGGAATGTATTCCTTCTTCACACACAACCGATGATATCCAGATTGAAGGTAAATCTTTGAAATGTATTAACCTCCATGCAGTTGGTCAAATAAATCATCAATGCGAGGTAGGGGATACTTGTTCTTTATTGTTATAGCATTGATCTCCCTGTAGTCGATACATAACCTCATAGATCCATCTTTCTTTTTAACAAAAAGAACAGGGGCTCCCCATGGAGAAACACTAGGGTGAATAAATCCCTTATTACTCAATTCATCTAGTTGTTTCTTTAGTTCAACTAATTCAACAGTGGCCATTCTATATGGGGTCTTCGATATGGGCCTTGAACCAGGAATTAGGTCAATAGAAAACTCAACTTCTCGTTCTGGAGGATTCCCGGGTAAATCTTCTAGAAATACATCAACATATTCTCTCACAATAGGTACATCCTCTATTTAAAAATTCCCTTCCTCACCCATATTTATTTCATTCTCTTCCTCCCAAATAAGTGAATTTAGTTGAGCTATTGGGGGTGGATCTAGATAAGAATTAGGTGGTGACGATTCCGCTCTAAAGATAAGGTGATCCTTATCATCATCATCAAAAATCGTAACCTCCTTCTTCTTACAATAAATATTCGCATCATTTTCTGAAATCCATTCTATACTGAGGATTATAGAAAATTTAATCATGGGTATGATGATGAGATCAGAAAATAAAGAACATTTATGTGCTCTAATGGGAACTAATTCACAAAACTTTGTTGCAATGATATTTCCCTTAAGAGTTTTGACTGAAAACTCCCTTGTTAAATCAAATTGGAAATATCTATTTTTCTTAGAAAACTCAGAAGATATGAAACAATGTGATGATCCAGAATCAAATAATGCATTTTCTAAACTTGAGGAAACCATTAAATTACCTGCCACCACGTATTTCGGAGCTTCTACCTCAGCAGTAGTGATAGCAAAAGCTTGTCCTTGATCCCTTGGCCATTTCTGAGGTAAGTTCCCCTGACTCTTAGGAAATTAATTTTCATAATGTCCCATCTCCCTGCAATTGTAGCATTTAACATTGGTAACTTTTTTCTTCACCTTATATCCATTTCCAGAGTGATCAGCAGATCTGTTCTTCTCTTTCTTTTCTTTAAAGTCGTAAGACTTAGAGAATTCCTTTTCCGTCTTAATAGAACATGAGACAATGTCTTCATATAACGAGAAGGATTCTGAGACCAATGATCGATGGAGAAATGGTTTTAACCCATCAAAGAAATGATCAATCTTAATTCTTGGGTTATATATATAATTTTTAGCATACCTCGCTAACCTTGTAAAGTTGACCTCATACTTTGCGACATTCTCATCCTCCTTTTGTCTCAGACTCAGAAATTGCCTTTCCATATCTGCTCGATGGTCATGAGGAAAATATTTTTCTAAAAAATATCTTTGAACTCCCTCCATTCCATATTTGATACTTCATCATCTTCCTTTGTGTTTTGAATCAATGACCACCATTGATCAGCTTCTCTAGTGATGCGGTAAACTTCCATGATAACCTTTTCCCTTTCAATACTCCCCAAGGCATGGAATATTTTATCTAATGAATTTATCCATTTCTTAGCTACTAAGGGATTTGTACTCCCATTTATTGTTGGTGGTTGTTGCCTCATGAAGTGGTCTAATATTCATCCTCCACATTAAGGATCAGGGTGCTCCATATGAGTAAGGTTATTATTCATAACCTGAGTGAGTTGTCCCAGTATGGTGATAAGATGATCAGCAACAGTTGTATCACCAGCTCCACTATAATTATCTTGAGCAGGAGGGAAATCCATACACGGAGTGCGTGCATTGATATAGTTTTCATTCCTTCCACTAGGCACCATTTCTAAACAATGGCATAAACTAGATCAGTTTATGAATCAAAATACATAATCCATACTTGTAAAACAGTTAACATAAACTGAACAGTTTACAGATATAATACATAATCATAAAAATGTTTTCTTTTAGGAAGTATATACTCATAAACCCTTCATAATAGTTTGTAAAGAAAATGGGAATTATCCTAAGAATATCCCCTGGGAGTGTCGTAACCAAGAGTGTAGCAAGGCTCGTTGTCATGCCCCAGTTCCCGTTCGAGTTTAGCTCAAAGGGGTGTATTTAGGTTTTACCCCTAGGTACATCTGTGCTAGAGCTGCCTCTACCTGCTCGTATCTAGACAGGGATGTAATGCTCGGAAAACTCACAAAATCTCTATAATAACAAAATTCTAAGAAGTTATTCTATATTAATCCTAAAAGTCTATCTTAGGGATATGTGCTCTAATCAGAGTTTTTCTAAATCTAGCTTCCAAGGATAGTACTAAACTACCTCTGATACCAATTATAATGCCCCGAACCCAGTTACCCAGAGTCGGTGCATTATTACGTAACATTATCATGATCACAAAAGATAAATTCTCCAATGACCGATTAGTTTAGTAGCCTTGGAAACACTAGATATATTCATAAGTCTTACATTACATCATAAATTAAAACAAAACTACTACAACATCTTGTCTTAATATCCCCTCATACTATCCCTGAAGGTCATTCATAAAATACTTCTTCACATCCTGAAAAAATTAAAACATTTAAAGGGGTGAGCTCAGACGCTCAGTAAGGATAACAATATAGCGGAAACATTCATAAATAAACATAAACAATTAAGGCAATGTATAACTGAAACAAAAGCCTTTTAAACTTGAACTTCAGTATAATATGGAAAAATAAAATGAAATAATCTCATTTACTTATTCACATGGATATTATACTAGTCGAATAATCACATGAAATATCAATAACCACTTTCATAATGATGGAATGTATAATTCTAGACTATCATAACCACATAATCAAGGCCTTGTGCCAAGACTACAAATAATATTTTTTGAAGGACTTGTGCCAAGACACTAGTTTGTCTCATGAGACCTACCGATGCATCGAGGAGCTATAGAGGGCTCCAACTGTCACTTATTAAGTCCAATGCATTCCTCATATGAACAAGTTTAAACATATCATAAACTATAACACAATCGTATCACATAAAACATGCATAAAGGAAAAATAAAATTTCCACATTTCAATCACAAGATATCAATACCACACATTGATAAAATAAAAACATTATCAAAACCATTTTCAATACCAAAATAAAATAAAATTAAAACTTGGTATTTATTTTCCATTTAAAAAAATTTATGGCTTATTGAGGAAGCTGAAACTCAAATAATGGTCACAGTGGTGGAGAAGTCATTATCGCCACATACGTAAGACAAAACATTAGTTTTTTCATTTAGTAAAAACGCTTCGTATAAAAATATTCATTTTGAATAAAAGTAAAAGTCAAAGGGGTTTATACACCGTATAAAATAAATTTGTGTATAAAACAAAACATGCCTCAATGAAAGGAGATTGAGACGAAGTCCCTTACCTCGTGTCCGACTTGACTCGATCGTTCTTTAATCTCTTGAATAATAAACTAGAGTTAATTTATAATTTTTTAAGAACCTTTTTCAAGTTCATTATTCCTTTTATATCACTTATTACCATGTTATGAACATTATGTATTCATTTAAGTTAATATCGGTCGTTTTGTCGATCTTTGGTACTTGAGTCAACAATAAACTTCTTATAATTACAAGTTGTTCATGTGGTAAAATATCCATTATCTCTAGAATTATATTAATGATCTAGATATCATATATATCATATATATTCATTATATTCATGAATTTATAATATTAAATAACATTTAGAGGTAAGAAATGAAATGCACCGTTCATGGAGATGGTAAGTTGTACGTACGCATGAACGCTACGTTCTTTTCTATTTCATACTTAATGGAATAAAATAATAATGATATAAAGGTATATTATAATTACAGTATAACATCATATATAATATCATTAACTCCATCCTTTATACGTCCCACATATGGAATTAAATATTCACATCACTTTGATGGGGCGGTAGTCCGCACTTCGGAAAATGAAATTATCGCATTTACCCATAATGGAAATCATAAAGGTATTTCATAAATGAAAAATACAGAAGCATAAGGAAAACATAAACATAATATATATCATACATAAATATATTGACATCTTAATGGCCACCATGAAAGGTGTTAAAGGAATATTGAACAATCATCGTTTCGTGAGGCAGTAATTCGCCACCCACAGAAACAGTATGTTCTTTAACCATTAGACGAAGGTTTGTGTAAGTGTAAATCAAAAACTTCTCATAAAAACATCCTATTATTTTTATGATACTTGTGTTGTTACAAAATAAAGGAATAAAATGATTTTAAGGGGTTGGAGAATGAAAATAAAACAAAAGAAGATAAGAGAAGACATTACCTTAAAATCGGGTAACTCTTTTTGATTTGAGCCAAAAGCTTCCTTGGGAAGACTTCTGCCAAAAGTGAGTCTTCTAGGAGTAATAGAGGGAAGTTGAGAGAGTATTTGGGAATAGTTTGTCTGATCCAAATGGCTTTTAATGTGTGAATAAGGTGGTAGAGGTGGGGGCCTTTTATAAGAGGAGAGGAGGGGCACTCTTGGAAAGTCATGAAAAGTTACTTTATTATGAAATGATTTTTGGATTTTAAAGGTCCCATAATGATATATTTCGAGGATAAGGTGATAAGGGTTCGAAATATACCCATTCAATAGGTTTTAGACAAGTTTAAGTATTAAATTTTACCGTATCTTTTCATTTTATTTAAATTGTTCGTTAATGAGGTAATCGTTGCATCATCATGGTGTCATAAATAAATTTATTTATTTAATGCCTAAAAATTATCAAAAAATTACCATGATGTAGGAAATATTTTTATATTTCCAATTAATATTTATAGTCAAAAAGTTAACTTATATAACCCCATCTAATAATTGTTTTTGTAAAACAACACATGTTTGTGACAATTTTATTTTTACTTTAAATAAAAAGTTATTAATGTCATTTTCTTACCCAAGTGGCTCCATGGGGTCCCCAAGTTGACCCATGGATTGTCATGGTCGGCCATGACTCATCCAATAAGTGTAGGACATGTGTAGAGGTAATTTCATATTATAATAACATTATATTTACTTTAATTACACTAATTACCTTTAATCGCGATTAATAAAACTTTAAAGTTACTATTCAACAAAAATTATTTTCATCTCATTGAACCACATTTTACTTACTAATGACAACCATGTATGTCAGATTTTTGAAATTCAATTCACAGAAGTGGTAAAGTTTCATTTAAACGAAAAATTATTTTTTTTAACTACCACTTAGTGGTTTCACTATTCATCAAAAATTGAAGTTTCTCAGAACAATACCAAAAATTCACCCTAAGCTATAATTGATATTCTGAATTCAAAACTGATGTCTATTTTAAAAAATTATAATCATATAAGTTGAATTAATTAATTTTATAATTAATTCTCGTTGTAAAAACAAATAGCGTGTTTTTAAGAAACAATATCAATCAAAAGATTGACAATTTTTTATGTCCAATTTCAAAGTGAAATTAATTCTAATGACCACCATTGGATAAAATGGTAAAATTATATTCTAATTATACTTTAAAACCACTCAATATTATAATTTATCTATAAATTATTTTGATTAAAAATGTTGTTTTTAAGTATTTTTCACTATTCATCGAAAATTTGAAGTTCTCGGAAAAATACAAAAAATTCAACATAGGAAAATTTCGATATTCCAAATCAAAAAATGAAGTCCATTATGAAATATATAATTTATATAATTTCAAAAAGTGGGTATTAATATTCATAACGGCTACTTTGATTGGTCGCGGTGTGTTAGAACTCGAGGTTGCGTACAACACACGCTACTATATTATTCAAAGAGAAGCGTACCATGGAATCTTAGGGTGTTACAATGGCGGCCAGCTACGCGAAGGGGCTTGTGGTGTGCATCCGCGTTGCCGGGTGAGAAGGGGCTACGGCACGAGGCCGCGACAACGAAGGGAGGGCGGCCGGATCGCTGCCGGCCGCCAATGGGGGCAGGGCGCATGATCGCGCCATGTGGATGGGCAGGCCGTCTGGCTAGCCGGGGAGCCGAGCAGGACCCTGGGTCCCTCATGCCAGCTGCCGGTGCCATGTGGCACCGGTCGGTCGGCTACCCAACCGGAACGACCTAACAGTTCGGGGGTACCCAATGGGCACCTTTTCCCTGGGTGGTAGCTAGGGTAGACCCAACTACGTTGCGACCCAGCCACGGGCCAGCGCCAGCCAGTGGGCAGCTTAGTGGGCCCCCAGCACGGGCCGCACCGCGGGCTGCCCAGAGGGTAGGGCCAGGTTGGTCCGACCGGGTCGAACCGGACCTGGACCAACTTCAACCCCTTTCCACTCTTTCGGCCATAACTTGAGCTACGAGCATTCGTTTGACGAACCATCTATGATCACATATATCATGTATCGAGACGGTACTTTTGGAATACCCCACTTGAGTTTTAGATTACGTTGGGGTATGGTCGGGTTGGATCGAAAATGAATCCAACCGGGTCCTCAAAACTAAAAGGACAATAACTTACAGATTGGGTGTCCAATTAACACACCATGTGTTGCATTGAGAACCCTATTATATGGAGGTCCTTTGGGATACTTCTTTGTTGGACTTCTTGGTAGTTAGAGTATCGACCTGTGGCTTGAGGAGCGGACCCTCCCGGAAACAAGTGAGCTTAGTGCGGGAACCCTGTAGCTGGTTGTAACATGAGAAAAGGATCCTATGTGGGTCTATGGTTTGGTATCCTATGTGGGTATGTTCTTTGGGATCCTATGTGGGTTTATATTCCAGTATCCCACTTGAATCCGCTCAAGTAATCCACATGGGAGTACTCTAGGATTCTACGTGGGTCTGCTATACTAGGATCCTACATGGGTTTGATGATTTAGGATCCTACGTGGGTCTACCACTGAATGGAGTAAGATGATTCAGTAGTTACATCTAATCATCTTTACTTCCATACCTAAGTTATACCTAGTGTGAGTTGAGTCCTTACCTTTGTGGTAATCATCTGTGTGGTGTACCTTAGTGGTTCATACCTTCATGGTGATACCTTTTTGGCAATCATCTGTGTGGCATACCATTGTGGTGCATACCTTCGTGGTGATACCTTTATGATATTATTCTGTGCAGCATTACCTTTTTGGTACATACCATCATGGTGTTACCTTCATGGTATTATTTCCTTCATGGGATAGATGGGCTTTGGGATTTTGAGTTGGGCCCTGTTTTTCCTCATGATTGATATGGGTTTATTCGACAACTTTGGTATATGTATGGGTATATACCTAAGTAGGGTTGTAAGTTCTTTTCCTGCTTTTTGATTTATCATTGGTGGTTTTTTTGAGACCTTCAAGGGTCTCAGGGTCCCTATTGAGTATCGTTATACTCACCCTAGCACAGGCTATGCCCGCACCATGTTGTGTTTGGTGCCGACGATTGACAACACTGATTGAGGATGAGGGTACCGGGTCTGGAGGTAACTTGGAGGTGGAGCATAGGTAAGGCATACTGCAGAGTCGGCCTTTTGAGAGCTGTACCAACCCTTTAGGTAGGAGTCCTTGGCGGGTGTTCATAGGAGCTGTACCTAGTTTTACTTGTACTTTCCAGTTTTCCTTGTACATTACAGTTGGGCTTTTATTCTGGACCCTTTTTACTTTTTGTACACACTCTATTTACTACATTGTTTTACTTTGTGCTTGTATCCTTCTTTGTGCTTAGTTGTGTGAGTTATAGTTTATAAAGACTATGACTTCCCATTTTTAGGGAATACACCTTCGGTGCTAGTCGCTAGCCCTTGGCCTATAGAAGGCGGGCTTGTGGTAATCACAACACGGGCCCTGAGGGATGGGTCATGACAAATTAGTATCAGAGGAGTCAGTTCTACCATAGAACATTGAAGTCTGATCTTTTAACGGAAATAGTGTTAAGTGTTATGAAGGTGGTTATTAGTTTAGGGAATCTAGTGTTGGTGCGGCAGCCGGTGTATCAATACACCAGGACCCTGACTCTTGATTTCTGACTCACTACAAGAAAAAATTGATTAAGTGTGTGTTTTGAAAAGTTTTATTTGCGATCGGTTTGAGTTATCTCACCAGGTATAACATATTGATCATGGCGCACCTGTTTCTTTTCAAGATGCCTCCATGAAGAACGCCAGCTAAGGTTCCTACAAGAGTATGTGATGACATCCCACCGAGTGGCGATGCCTCAGTGCTGGGCCCTTTATCAGTAGAGGCACCAAAAGATACACCAGCGGAGGCACCAGCGATACCATTACCCATTGGGCCACCGATGCCACCTGCCCAAGTAGTGGAGAGTGCATTCCACATGAGCATGTTGCACGAGTTCCCGTGCCAGAGGCCACTCAGTTTTAGGGGTGAGACGGACCCACAGGCAGCTGAGGATTGGCTGGAGGCTATGGTGAGAGTCTTCCGAATTGAAGGAACACCAGCTGATCTCATGGTGATCCTCACCTTTAGTATTCTATAGGAAGTAACAGAAAGATGGTGGATCTTGATGGTTCCAGGTTCACGACAAGGTGAAATTTCCTTGGGAAAACATTGAGAGCCTGTTTCAGGAAGAGTTTATCCCAGCGACCCTTCGCACAATGCACATATAAGAGCTTCTTTATCTACAATAGGGCAGCATGACTGTGGATCAGTACTCGATGGGGTTCACCGACCTCTTGCGCTACTCCACTAATATAGTGTGAGACCCATTATTCAAAGCCTAGACCTTCGATTTGGGACTCACGAGAGAGATTAGGGCTTCGATTATTTGTCTCAGCATCCCAATGCAGGCAGGGGTGTTATAGCGAGCCCTCTTGGTGGAGAGTTTTCTTACTGAGCAATCACCGGCAGCGAGACCTACCACCAGGAATCATGTAGAGGAGTCATATATATCTAGTAGCAGAAAAATGTCACAGAGGTCCAAGAGGACCAGGCATACAAGTGGATGACTGTAGGATTCAGGGTCGGTTGTGTGGGGAACCTGAGACAGAGCCAGTCATGTGAGGAGTAGGAAGTGTTACACATGCGGTGGGTAGGGTCACATGGATCATGACTGACCGAACCACCGAACGAATGATCAAAATATGGTCAAAGGACCACCCAGGAAGAGACAAAGGTTCAATCGAGGAGGTTCGTAGGGAGAAGGAAGACGTGGCAGAGGAGCTGTCCGTGCAGATGGCGGAGGGAGACGATTCGAGGTGTTACCGTAACCACCACCATGTGGTCCGCCCCGACTATAGGGAGAAGGTGGACAGGGGCGAGCTCAACTCTAGGAAGCTGGGGCCTACGACCACGGTGCTCCAGAGATGATACGAGGTACTATATGTTTCTAATCTACCTTAGTTTCATTACTTATAGACACAGGTTCTAGACATTATTTTTTTCCACTATCCTAGTTTTGAGCTCAGAGATGCCGGTAGAGCCATTGGCTCGATCCTTATGGCCTAAGACTACTACGAGAGAGAATTCTATGATTACAAAGTGGTGGAGAAAGTGTGAGCTTACTCTAAGAGGCGAGAGATTCAGCTTGGATCTTCTAGTAGCAGCGTTGAGGCCTTACGACATCATCTTGGGTATGGATTGGTTATCTACAGTCCACGCCCAGATCGACTGCATTAGGCAAAAAGTGCAGTGTATCCGCGAGGATGAGAATAGGTTTACTATCACCAGTGAGAAGGGATCCTTTGCATCATAGGATGGAATTAACCAGAGGAAATTGAAGCCGATCACCCATTAGTTGTCTAGCCTTACCCTCAGAGTGGTTTATGTGGAGAGTCCGAGCAGTCCTATAGTGGTGGACCAGTACACATATGTCTTCCCTGATGATGTTCAAGGTCTACCTCCTCATAGGGATGTTGACTTTTACATTGACTTGTACCCCAAGACGACATCGATATATACACCAGCGTATTAGATGGCTCCCATAGAGCTTCGTGAAATACGGGTACAACTTGAGGACTTACAGGGGAAGGGGTTCATCTGGCCCAATGTTTCTCCTTGGGCAGCCCTGATTTTGGTCACCAAGAAGGCGGATAGGAGCTTGAGACTTTTTTTTGACTATCGGCGCCTGAACCAGGTGAACGTGAAGAAAAAGTACCCACTTCTTAGGATTGAAGACCACTTTGATCATCTGAAGGGAGCATAGTGGTTTTCGAAGATAGACCTTAGGTCAGGCTATCACCAGCTCAGAGTACGAGATGAGGATGTGCAGAAGAAAACATTCAGATGTCGGTATGGGCATTATGAGTTTTTGGTCATGTCGTTCGGCATGACCAATGCTCCATCAGTGATCATGGGACTCATGAAAAGGATCTTTCAGCCATACCTTGATCACTTTGTAGTAGTCTTCATCGATAAAATTCTGATCTACTCAGCTACTGAGGAGGAGCATGCCTATCATTTGAAAGTAGTTCTGGACACACTCTGAGAGCAGCAGCTTTATGGTAACCGCTCAAAGTGCCAATTCAGGATCCAAGAGGTTCAAATTCTGTGACATGTCATCTTGGAGGCTGGAGTTGCGGTGGAACTAGTGAATATTGAGGTGGTACTTTCTTGGGATCTACCGAGGAGTGTGACAGTGGTGTAGAGTTTCTTGGGTTTATCCGGATACTACTAGAGATTTGTGAAAGATTTCTCCATATTTGAAGCACCTTTATTAGCATTTATGAAGAAGGGGAAACCCTTCGTGTGGTTGGAGAGATTCCATCAGAGTTTTCGGAAGCTGAGGCGGAGGCTGACTAATGCCCCAATCTTGAGGCTTCTAGAGGAGGGTGTTGGGTACGTAGTCTACTGCGATGCATCAGGGACCGGGCTCGGATGTGTCCTGAATCAGGAGTGAGCAGTTATCACATATGGTTCTCAATATATGAGATACCAAGATAAGAACTAAGCTACCCATGATCTTGAGTTAGCAGCAGTGGTCTTTGCTTTGAAGATGTGGCGACACTATCTGATGGGCGAGCATTTTATAGTCTACTATGATCACCAGAGTCTCAGGTATATCTTCTACCAGAAGGACTTGAACCTGAGACAATGATGCTGGCTTGCATTCCTCTATGACTATGACTTCAAAATAGTCTATACTCCTAGGAAGAGGAACATTTTCACAGATGCACTTAGTCAGAGATCAGGTATACAACTGCTAGGTGAGGCGAGGAAGCAGCTGGCCGCTTTACAAATTTCCTTTGTGGATCAAGATGGAGCTGATTTTCATGACTCTCTTATAGTCACTTCTCCACTACTTTAGTGAGTCAGAGAGGCATAGTGTGGGGACCCTAACTGTGAGGGTTGACGTGATTAGATATCTAAAGGATATGCACCTGGTCAATTTTTTTAAGGTGGGGATCATGTCATCCTTTTCATAGGACGTACCATGGAACCCATTTCACTTCGGGAGGGAGTGTTAAGGGAGTTCCACATATCCCTAGTAGCGGTAAATCTAGGAGTGGCGAAGACATACTAGGACCTCTAACGACAACACTGGTGGCCGAGAATGAAGAAAACAGTACCAGAGTTTGTCCCTCAGTTCCTCACATGTATACAAGTGAAGGTGGAGCATCGGGTACCAGTAGGATTAGTTAAGATTTTAGAGGTCCTAGAGTGGATGTTGGATGGGTTATTCATGGACTTCGTGATAGGACTTACATATACATCCAGGGGTCAAGATTCTATCTGGGTGATTATTGAATGACTCACCAAGTAAGCCCACTTCCTACCGATCAGAGAGCTGGGTTCAGTAGAGAGCTTTGAATGCCTCTATGTGTAGGAGATTGTATTGCTACAAGGATTACCCTTGACAATTTTCTCCAATCATGATGCATGTTTCACTTCCCGCCTTTGGAAGGGGTTGCAGGAGGCTTTCGGGATGTATCTTCGTTTGATCACCGCCTTCAATCCTCAGAGGGATGGCCAGACTAAGCAGACCATTCAAACCCTAGAGGACATGCTGCGTGCTTATGTCCTTGACATTGGTCATAGATGGGAGGATCACTTTCCCTTGGTGGAGTTTTCATACAAAAACATCTATCACTCCATGATTGGGATGACACCGTTCGAGGATCTGTACAACTGACCTAGTAGACTGCCTTTGTGCTGGACTGACCTAGGGGAGTCCGCACTCATGGGACCAGAGATGGTACGAGCTACCACAGAGAAGGTGAAGATCATCCAGGAGCGGATGAAGACTGTAAAGAGCAATTAGAATTATTTACTGATAGGAGACGAATACCTCTAGAGTTCGAGTATGGTGACCACTTCTTTCTATGGGGTTCACACTGGTGAGGTTTGTGGAGATTTGGCCGGGGCAACAAGTTATCTCCAAGGTTTATCGGACACTTTCAGGTCCTCAATAGAGTTTGCGAGGTGTATTACCGCCTAGCAATTTCCCCTAACTTTCACTGGGTGTACGACATTTTTCACATATCCTAGATGAGGAGATACATACATGATCCTTCTCACATCATTGACTGGGGCGAGCTGGACATCGATGATGGGGAGAAATTTTCAAAGGTTCTAGTGGAGATTGGGGATCGACTGGAGAGAGTCCTTTCTGGGTGATTGATACCTTTGGTTTGTTTGTTTTGGTAGAATGAAAACCTCTAGTAGAGAACATGGGAGTAGTAGGCTCAGATTCATGCTCAGTAACCCCACTTGTTTTTCTAGTTTTTGTGATGTGGATTTCGGGGACACAAAGACCTGAGGTGGGGAGAATGTAAAGACCCAAAAATTCCATGTTTTTATAATTATATGGGAATATTAGGAGTCCGAAAAAATTAACGACGCATGATTTCAAGTCTTGGAGTTTCCACAATTAATTTCTGAAATTTTTTTACGGTACGTTTAGTAAACGTGCAAGTGGGTTTTTGTAACTTTAGAACCAGTTATTGGAATTGAAATATGAGGACACCGTTAAGCTCAAAGCACTGATATTCTCTTAAGGAGACCTTCACCTCGACTACAGTAGGTCGAGGGTGAAAGATAGTTTTTGTTCTCTTATTGGGAGAAAATAAAATAAATTAACATTATTTTATTTTTGAAATTCAATCATCCCAATTCGAATTTGGTGGTGGGGACCACCCAAGCCTTGAACTCCCTCTTTAATGAGGGATGTGACTCTTGGGTTCTTTTCCCATTAATTGTGCCAACATCAAATTAATTAATGTTCCAACATTAATTGTATTTATTAACTTAACTTTATTTATTTGGCATTTCACCTCTCAGTTAGGGGATTTTTTGGAAAATGAGATCTTGGGAGAATTGTGAAGGAACAATCTCTCCAACAAAGAACACTTTCTCCAACGAAGAACGTCGTTGAAGGATCCCCAATGAGGAACGTCTTTAATGATGAAAAACTGATTTATGTATTTTCTTCTACTCACCGACTTCAATAAGAAATCAAGGTAGGGAATGCTATTTTGATTACCCCATACCCCGTTCTTGTCAATCTTATTGATTTAAGAACAATTATGGTGCTTGCTACCATTCTAATGTGGAGGGTTCAGGAAAAAAAAACACGGACTGACCTCTCTACAACCTTTGTGGTTTATGATGGTTTTGAATGTATAATGACATTACGAGTCGAGTGCAGGAGTTTTCAGAATGAAGAACGGGCCACCGGGGCGCGCTTGGTGACCTGAGGAACGTCGTCGGCAACCTGTTCCAGTGACCGGCACCGGTGGGGCTTGGAAATGGCAGCCGACACTCCATCCGTCCGTGATGACGTCGGCGACATGACCACACCTACAGAGAAAGGATATGACCCATCGACTGTGACAGAGCAAGGGTGGCGGCTTGCGCACGACCAGCCGCGGGGAGGGGGCGGCGGTGTGCGTCTGCGTCGCTGGGCGTGCAGGGGCCGCAACACGACGCCACGATGGTGAAAGGAGGGATGTCGACTCGGTGTAGGTCGCTAGTATTGGAAAATCGTGTGACCACACTGTACATGTGGTCTTGCCGTCCGGCCAGCCGGGGAGCCGAGAAGGACCCTGGGTCCCATGCACCAGCTGCTGGCACCACGTGGCACCGACCGGTCAAATACCCAACCCGAACGGCCCAGTCGTTCGAGGGTACCCAGGGGGTGCCTTCCCCTTGGGTGGAAGCTAGGGAAGACCCCACCATGGGGCCACCCAGCCACGGACCACCATCGGCCAGTGTGGGCCAACGGGCCGCCCAGCACAGGCCGCCCATCGCGGGCCAGGTCGGACCAGACCCGGACCAGCTTCGACCCCCTTCCACTCTTTTAGCCATAACTTGAGCTACATGGGTCCATTTGAAGAACCATTTATGGCACTAGAAAACTTGGATCGAGGTGGTCCATTGGGTATACCTCACTTGAGTTTTAGATTATGTTGGGGTATGGCCAGGTTGGATCGAACTCTAATCCAACCGGGCCCTCAAAACACAAAGGCCAATAACTTACAGAACGAACGCCCGATTAACGTACCATCTATTGCATTGAGACCCCTATTACGTGGAGGTCCTTTGGGATACTTCTTCATGGTAGTTCATGGCAGTTGGTGTAACGACCTATGTCTTGAGGAACAGACCCTCCCAGAATCAAGCGAACATAGTGCGGGAACCCTGTTGGTGGCTGTAACATGAGAAAGGGATCCTATGTGGGTCTGTGCATTGGGAACCAATGTGGGTCTGTGCTTTAGGATCCTACGTGGGTCTGTGTTCCAGTATCCCACTTGGATCCGCTCTAGGAATCCATGTGGGACAACTCTAGGACCCTACGTGGGTCTGCTGTACTAGGACCCTATGTGGGATTGATGATTTTGGATCCTACGTCGGTCTACCTCACAACGAAGTAAGATGATTCAGTAGTTACATCTAGTCATCTTTACTTCCGTACCTATGTTATACTTGGTGTGAGTGAAGTCCTTACATTTTTGGTAATCATCTGTGTGGCGTACCTTAGTGGTGCATACCTTCGTGGTGTTACCTTTGTGGTAATCATCTGTGTGGCATACCTTTGTGGTGCATACCTTCGTAGTGATTCCTTTGTGGTATTCTTTTGTGTGGTGTTACCTTTGTGGTACATAGCTTCGTGGTGTTACCTTCATGGTATTCATTCCTTCATGGGATAGTTGAGATTTGGGATTTTGAGTTGGGCCTTGTGTTCCCTCATGATTGAGATGGGTTTACTTGAAAAGTTAGGAATATGTATGGGCATATAACTAAGTAGGGTTGTCAGTTGTTTTCATGCTTTGTGATTTATCCTTTATGGAATTTTTGAGACCTTCGAGGGTCTCAGTGTCCCTATTGAGTATCGTTATACTCACCCCTGCACAGGCTACGCCCATACCTTGTTGTGTTTGGTGAAGACGATGGAAAACGCTAACTGAGGATGAGGGTACCAGGTCTGGAGGTATCTCTAAGGTGGACCATAGGCTAGGCGTACCGCAGAGTTGACCGTTCGAGATATGTACCTACCCTTCAGGTAGAAGTCCTTGGCGGGTGATCATAGAAGCTGTACTCAATTTTACTTGTAATTTCCAGTTTTCCTTGTACTTTCAGTTGAGATTGTATTCTGTCCCCCTTTTTACTTTCTGTGCATAGTCTGTTTACTACATAGTTTTACTTTGTGCTTGTATACGTCTTTGTGCTTAGTTGTGTGAGTTACAGGTTATATAGGCAATACCTTCTTGTTTTTTGGGAATATGCCTTCGGTGCTAGTCGCCAGCCCCTGGCCAATGGAGGGCAGGCTTGGGGTAGTCACGAAATGGGCCCCGAGGGATGGGTCGGGATAGGAACATCCATCATAAAAATTCTTTCTCTCTCTATTTTATTCTATAAATGAAAACATCACCTGTTATGTGTGATTTTAACGATATCTAGGATGATGCAATTTTTTTTTCCATTAACGAATTAAAGGCTGGTCATAAAATATTTTTCATGGTTAAACCGTATTATAATATATGTATTAAAAACTATTTAATATTCTGTAACCCTTATATACACATGATGTTAATTAAAAAACAAAATGGCATAGTGATGATAAAAATCCTCCAAAATAATCTAAACTGTTATCACACATGTTTTATCTAATGATTCTTCATTGCACCAAATAAAAAAATTACTTATATAATCATTTTATATTATATATGTTCATTAATAAAATATAATTCCAGTTCTGGATATCTATTCCCATTTTACATGAACATCTATACTCATATACAAGTAAAACGATCATGAAAAACAAGGAAACAAACACCCCTGAATGATAAAATTGTATGTTATAACTCATAAAAAAGACCATAAATGAACATAAAAAAATTAAAATAATTAAAATAAATATAATTTTTTTTATTAATTAAGCTATTAGTTAATATAATTTAATTATCTAGTACTTTAAGGTCAAGTAAAGAACACTTCCAGACATTAGGTAAAGGTTTCTTCCTGAATATCAATTTTCATTTGGGTTTTGATTTATACCTCTATAAAATAACATAATTATTAATTATTTTTATATAATTATTCTAAATTATGTTAATACATTTCAAACTCATGTATCCAAATCACTTCATATTTCTTTTTTGGGGAAATAAATGTTTTACAAGGCTCTCTTATCAATTCTTCCTGATCCACAAACCCGATTAAAGGGAACGTCTCAATTTCTTATCCATTTTAAATTACCATACACGATATGTTATAAGACACAATTATATTTAAAAATCACTAATTTTTTCATAAAAAACTAAATTTTTTCATTATTGTTTTTATATGGAGAATTATTGCAAATAAAAATGGTGTATAACCTGTTTTCTTATGGCTGCGCTATCTTGATACCATTCACCATATTACTCAGAATGTTTATTGATTATGTTTCCTTATTGGGGAATGTTATTTAAATTTAATATTTATATGTTTTTGATGTATAAAACCATTAAAAATAGTAATTCATTGGACTTCTCAAGTGATGGTAATGGGTACTATATCCCCTCGATGCATTAGTAGGTCTCATGAGACAAGAAATAAATGGATTTTTGTCGAGGCTTTAACCATTTATTTTCAGGTGTCTTGTCCTGGGCCTGAATGGTTTGTTTATGATAAATGGAATTTGAATTAACTCATTGTAATTAGTAATTTATTATCCATGTGAATATTAAACTTGTATAATATCCATGGTCATGCTTCACTTTCATCTGATTATATTTATTCCAATATTTTTTCAGCTACTATAATTTCTATATCATGCTCAAGATTGTGTTCTAATGGCACGTGTTATTAGTCATTCACTATTCCTTATTATTTATATTATATTTCTACATATTAATAACCATTATTGAGTATATTATATAACCTATTTATATGTTTTATTATTTCTTAGGAGGTAAATATGTTTATTATAAATGACTTGTAGAGACAATCTTGGAGTTTTGGATGTTACCAATGAAGTTGATATGTTGTTTTTTCCCTTTAAAGTTGCAATGTAAAACCTAATTTTGTATCTGGTTTTACAAAACTACTATACTATTTTGTCCTTTAGGATATGACTTCCTAGTTTATTATACCAATGTAACAAATTAAGTCACCAGCTCTTGGAAACAACAGTCATGGTCTTTGCAGTTGGTATCAGAGGAAATTTAGTAGAAACTTTGGAAACTAGATTTAGAAAACATTGATTAGGGAACAAAATCCTAAGTTATACATTGAGGATAAACATAGAAGAATATCCTATAATTTTAGTAAGGTCTAAAATATGTTTGTATTCTTAGAAATACATCACCATTTGGATAATACAAGTGGGCATGGTTCTGGTATAGATATACCTTGGGGAAACAACTTCAAAAAGGTTTCTCGGGCCTGACTCGAGTAACATGGTACATAATAATGGTCCTTACTACACACCTAGTTTGATAATCCCAGGGGATATTTTTAGAATAATTCATGTTTTGTTACAAACAATTATGAAGTATTTAAATATAAATATATCCCCAAATAACCATATTTATTATTATGAGATTAGCTATGAATAAAATTTCATTTTTTGTTAAGTGTTTTACTAGTTAGAGTTTTTTTTATTATGATTCATAACATAATTTGGTGTATCTAATTATTTATAAATCAAACCTAGTGAATGTAAGGGAAACCATATCAATGTGAACATCCCATGTTGGTATTTACTTTCTATTCCAGATAATTATGTTGGTACTAGAACTGTGACTAGTGCTGTGAAATTTATAACTATACTAGAAAAAATGACCTAGGTTATGAATAATAACCTTACTTGTATAGATTATCCTAATCCATAATGTGGATGAGAAATGTCAGACTGATTTATGAGACAATTAACCTCTATCATTAAATGAGACTACAATATCATTTATAGTAGAGAAGTGGATAAGTTCCTTATAGAAGATATTACATGCATTAGGAAGTAATTAAAGTGAAAATGTTATAAGAGAAATTTATCACCTATTATAAGATGCTTATTAATGGTGGTCACTGATTCAAAACAAAAAAATAAGAGGGAAAAATTGAAAATACAGAATTGGAAGATTTTATGGAAATTTTCCTCTCAAACAATGAGGAGATATAAAAATGAAATTCATGATTCTAAAATAGAAAGTGGTTGAAAAAATTATGATGTATTAATCCAATTTTATAAGTTTATCAAGGAATATTTTGGAATACATACATAATCTAAGGAGAAATACTGATTGATTCTTTGAAGTTTTAAAACCATTCCTCCTAAGGGAACTAGTGTCCCATAATTTCTCATCATAAGAACAAATAATATCATGTGTGTAATGACCCAGAAATTTCAAGGATTGTTTTTTTTTTAAATTATATGGGAATTTTACGAGTCCGCATTTTTTGACGGCACTTGATTTCGAGGCCTGGTGTGCCCGGAATCAATTTCTGAGGTTTTGTTCTTGTACGTTCAGTAAACGTACGAGCGAGTTTTTATAACTTTTGAATGGGTGCTCAGAATTGAAATATAAGGGAACCATTGAACTTGTAGCACCAGTTTATGCTTAAGAAGACATTCACCTCGACAATAGATAATCGGGTATGAGAGTTGGTTTTTGGGTTTCACAGGGATTAATGAAATTAAATAAGTGATAACTTATTTTAATTCTGTTGAACCCACACCATGTGGTAAATTTGGTTAAAATCTCTACATGTGAGTTGGTGGTGGGACCACCACACCCTAACCTCCCATGGGAGGATAATTAGGGTGGGGACCCCCTGAGAAGCATAACCTCCTACGAGAGGTTATGACGTGGGATCCACATGGGGGTTAACCCCCCCATTTAATGGGAGGGGAAGAAACCTCTCAACTCTCCCTCATTAATGAGGAAGATCCACTTAGTCTCTAACTCCCCTCTTAATGAAGGAGGATAAAACCTCCCCAAAAACCCCCAATTAATTGAAGGAAACCCCTTGACCCTCTTCATGTTTAATTAGGTGGGGACCACCCTAGCCTCTAACCCCCTCAAAACCCCCCAAATTTAATATGACAAATCATGAAATTAATTTGGTGGAGCCTCTCCTATCTTTTTGAATTTCAGATTATTTGTGCCAACGACATGAACTTAATTAAGTGGGGCCCACATAATTAATTCACGCCAATGGGTAGAATAGATTAAAATCTATTATTTTGGCACGTTTATTCGCTATTTAGTGGAGATCTTGGGAGAATAGAAACCTCCAACGAAGAAAATGAAGATGCTGGAGACGATTCTTCTTCCTCAGAACCCCCCTTCCGACGTGGGATCTCTTCAACGACCCTTCTTCCTTCCTCTTCATCGTCAATGGACCGATGCACGAGCTCGGAAGTGGAAGCGTACGGTGAATGGTTACAACATTGTCTTCCCCTGCGACGAATGAATTCCTGACAATTAAAAAGGCAGGGGTGTGTTCTATGTTGTTTAGCGCTTTATCCTCTCACGTTGAATCAACTTCATGAGCCGCTTGCTATTGTTCTAACGTGGAGAGTTCGGGCCGAACGAACACGGCCCGACCCCTCATCAACCTTTATGGTTTCAGCACCTTGAGTCAACGATGAAGTAACGATGACATAGCAATGAGGTGATGATGATGAAGATGGTGAATAAAGGTAACGCTACCCGTGGCTTCGCGAACTGCGCTGCCGGCCACGCGATGCCTGACCAGCCTACCCGCGTGCTGCTCGGTGTGCGCCCCGGCCGAAACCGCAGCCTACCCGGCCCGCCAGAACCCTGCCCGACACCCCCCCAGTGCCCTTCCTGGCACCCCCGGTGCCCAGGTCGCCTTCCCGCCGCCCCCCCGGTGCCCCGATCGGCGCCAAGGCACCTGCCTGCTGCCCCCCAGCACCCAGGCCGCCTGCTAGGCACCCCCTGATGCCCAGGCCGCCTGCCCGACGCCCCCTGCGGCGACCTGCCCGACGCCCAGGCCGCCTGCTTGGTGCCCCCCTGGCGCCCTGCCCAGCACCCCGGAAACCTGCCCGGTGCCCCCCTCCCCGGCGCCCTACCCAGCGCCCTCATGCCCAGGCCGCCCTGGCCGGCGCGTCCCGACGCCCTGCCCGCGTGCCCTGGCGCCCCGCCCGCGTGCCCCGGTGCCCTACCCGGCGCCCCCGTGCCCTACCATGCCCTTTCCGATGCAATCGCAGCCTGCCTGCACCCCACGCAGCCTGCCGTTGTCCTCTCGGGCCGAGCCGCTTGAGCCGCGCCCCTCACGACGCCGGTCGAACCTACCACTAGCCTTTAGGTCGAGTCGCCCACATGGCGACTTCAGCCCGAATTGTCCACGCAGTCCGCTGGACCAGGCCCAGTGGACTGGGTCGAACTGAGCAGACTGACCTGCCCAACGGGCCGGGTCAAACCCATCAAGTCATCCCGGGTCGACCCAGACCAGGTTGACTCAGACTGGGTTGGGCCGAGTCAGTCCGACTAGGTCAGACTGGACCCGGGCCCATACCGTTTCCTTTACTTTCTTGGGCCATATCTTTGGCACCAAACGTTCGTTTGATTAACCATCAATGGTGCCAATATTCTTGGAGCAAAGATTTCCCTTTTCGTATACCCCAATGGAGTTCGGGGTATAGTTGAGTCATGGTCAGGTGGGTTCGTACACGAATCCAACTGGGCCCCCGGGACTAAAATGCTAATAACTCATAGACCAGGCGTCCGATTGACGTGCCATCTTTTTCTTTGAGACCCTTATGACGTGTCAGACCCTTTAGATTCTTCTTCATGGGTCTTCATGACACTTGGAGTATCAGCTTGTAGCTCATGGAGTGGACCCTCCTGGAGACGAGCAAGTAGAGTACGGAGACCTAGTAGCTGGCTGAGACCTGATGACTGCTTGACCGATTCGATTTGGAGTGACTCGACTAGCCCAGTGGGGAGCGCTACTGTGTGAGGAAGCATACCCATGGTGGAGGAGTGCCACTATGTGAGGTGGAAAACCCGTGGTACTCGACAGGAGGAGTACCTCTGTAGGCTATTAGGGGGAGCACTACTGTGTGAGGCGGCAGACCCCAGGTGGGAAGCATCTCTGTGTGACGTAGCTGTCCCATGGTACTCGATAGGAGGAGTACCTCAACAGTCTAAGGTTAGTGAGTATCACCTCAGAGTCGTGACAGGGCCACTGTACATGACAGAGGAGGAGTTATCCATCAGTTATGGTTTCGTTAATGAAAATCCTGGTTTGAGCTGAGTCAATGACCTTTGTGTTTTCCTCATGATTGAGATGGGTTACTCGATAAATTAGTTATATGTATGAGCATATACCTAAGTAATGGTTATCCGTTGAAATCATACTTTGTGGTTTATGCTTATTGGATTTTGTGAGATCTTGAGGATATCAAGGTCGCTACTGAGTATCGTTATACTCAACCCTGCACGGGCTATGCCCGCACCTTGTTGTGTCGGATATAGATGACGGACAACGCTGACCGAGGCAGAGTGTACGAGGACTGGATGGTACTCGGAGGTGGACCTCACGACGAGTTGGTACCCGGAGGAGTCGGACAGACGTGGAGCACTAAAGAGGCTATCTATACCTACACTTCAGGTAGGATCCGTGGTGGATGACTCAGGAGATTCTAGAAACCTTCAGCTGTTTTTCATTTTAGTTGTACCTGTTTGTCCTTTCCTTGTACTTTACTGTTGGGCTTTTATTCTAGCCCCCATTACTTTCAGAACACTTGTTATACAGCTTTTTACTTACTGTTTTCTTCCTCTTTTACTCTGGTTGTGTGTTTTTACAATTTATAAAGGCAATGTCTTCCCCATTTTAGGGAATTACACCTTTGGTGCTAGTCGCCATCCCCTGGCCTATGGAAGGAGGGCTTGGGGTAGTCATGATTCGGGCCCCAGGGGACGAGTCGTGACAAATTGGTATCAGAGGAGTCGGTCCAACCGCAGAACTTAAGACTCTTATTTTTCTATTATGTGAAGAAATAGTTTTAAGGGTACTAAGTGTGGTTTTTAGTTCAGGAAGTCCAGTGTTGGTGTGGGCGGCCGACGTATCCATACACCAGGACCCTGACTTCTGATTTCCGACACAGTGCACGAAAACACTGATTGTGTGTGTGTTTTAAAATGTTTTCTTTATGTCAGCTAAAACTTTGTTAGCTCACCAGGTATAGTATTTTGACCGCATCACATCTATTTCTTTCAGGATGCCTCCCCATGGATGACCAACTAGAGCCCCGAGAGTTGTACGTACTGACAGCCCACCAAGAGAGGAGGCCTTAGTAGAGTGCCATCTTCCAGTTGAGGCACCAGCATGTTAGATGGTATGTGAGTATGATATACTCTATAATACCAAATGTAGGATCGAATATGTAAACATGAGATGCTCAAATACAAGAGGGGTGGGGGGGTGAATTGTATTTTTAAAAATTCATTTGGAAATTTTAAAGATAGTTATGTTTAAAAAGGTTAAACAACATAATTCACAAGACCTCGAAGTTCTAATAACTTGCTTGATTCCGAAAAAGTGATTTCAGAAATGAAACTTAATGAATGTTTACACCAACTAAGATTCTACCTTAAAGCATATAGAATCTAACTAAATCAGAGTAAAAGTATGAGGATGTATAAGGAAGTTATACTTTCTTCAACAATACAAATGCACAGTAGAAAACAAAGTAATAACACTACCAATAACAAAAAATAACTCTTTTAACCCAAAGTGAAGGGTATCCAACAACCCTGAATAAGAGGTCCCTTGATTTATACTTTAAAGAAAGTATGTCTTACCCACACTAGGGTAAGCCCTCGATATGAAGATCAGAGTCTATCTTTCTATCCCCACAGTCCCTCAACTATCAGGTAGTCGACACCTGTGTCTTCCTATCCTCAGAAGCCCTCGATTGTACACAACAATAATCGAAGTCGCACGAAGCCAATCTGCATGAAGAAAAGCTTGAACAATCCATTCAAACTTTCTGCACAAATCTTGAGAGTTTATAAGAGACTCTCTCTCTAAAAATCACTTCAACAACATGTAAGCGCAGTTTTCAAAGATTATTTCAAGTGTTGAGCTCTTTTAAAATGAGGTCCTATTTATTGGTACAGCTCCAACGGTCAGCTCCCTCCTCCAACGGTCATATTTCTCCTTGAATTTCGGAGGGACCTGTACACGTGTCACTCAAACAATGGTTAGTTGATAACTGAAGGCATGACATCATTTTATAATAGACCAAGTGAAAGCATAACCAAACTCAAATATTCGGAATGTAATAAAATAATAGTTCGGATTCTAACCAAAAATAAATTCAGAGTCTATAATATAAGGATATTCAGATTTTGTTTATCAGAAGAATTCAGAGTCAGACCTCATACAAGTTCGTATCCATAATTCGTAATCATAATTCACAATCAGAATTCATAATGAGAATATGTAATCATAATTTTTCATCAGAATTTTTAATGAGAATTCGTAATCATAATTCGTCATCAGAATTCGTAATGAGAATTCTAATCAGAATTCATAATCAGAATTCGTAATCATAATTCCTCATCAGAATTTATAATGAGAATTTGTAATCAGAATTCGTCCTCATAATTAATAATGAGAATTCATAATCAGAATTCATCCTCAGTATTCATAGTTATAACTTTATACAAGTTCGTAATCAGAATTCAGAGATGAACTTCATAAAAGTTCATAATAGGGAATTCAGAGTAGAACTTCATAAAAGTTCATAACAAGAATTCGGATCCTAAAATAGAATGCTTCATATCTAAGTATTATATAATTCTGAGGTTTTAGATATGTATCCTATTTTTATACTTAAGAAAAATATTGATATGAACAATGAAGTCTTGGTAAGGGTAGATTTCCTTGGGTAAGGAAATTTTCCTTATATAAGTAAAATATAGGGTAAAATCAGATTTGCTTTAAGATAAGGTGTTTGTAATTTTCAAAACAAGAAGTAATGGAAAAGTCATAAGGAAAACCTTATTGACTCAAAAATATCTCCCTTTTTGGAAAGCACAAACATCCTTCCGAAAAAGAATATAAGAACATAGAAAATGATTTTCTAGACTTTGAAATAAAGCTTATCTCCCTTTGTTCATGGAAAATGGTGAATATGACTAACTTCCCCTTAGGCTTTGGAACACTAAGGATCGTATTCTAGATTTTTGGAATGGTATTTTCATTATGAATATATAAATCTTTATAATGATCACTCTCCCTTAGATAAACTCCCCCTTACTTGGGGATAATTCTTATATACTTATAAATCTTTTTCCTTCTCTTCATTAGAATTATTTTTCCTTCTCCCCCTTTGTGATTTTCAAAAAGAGTTTGAGGGAATGGAAATCAAATTGGTACCTAAAATATTAGTACAAAATAACACAAAAGACAAGAAACTGTAATTCCATTAAGGTTGGAATAAAATTGTACAAGGAAAGACATTACAACAAAAGTCCGAGTTACGTCTATTTGTCTTCTTTTTCCTTGGGTAGTAGCTTCTTCAGAAAGGCTTTTAGCTTCTTTAACTCTTTTTGCTCCTCTTCATCTTGAATTTATAAGGCTTTAATCATGTCATCTTGAACATTCAGAGCCTCAGAATGAGCCTTAAGAACCTCATCCTGCTTTACAAGCTTCTCTTAGATCTCAATCTAGAGATCTCTTTCCCCCTTCCTGCTTTGAGCAACAGCGCTAATCTTTTCATTAAGGTCCTTCACCTGTTGATTCCGAGTATTTTTCTCTAGGGTCATCTTTTCTTAAAAACTAGTTGTAAGATCTTTGATCTTCCCATATTATATATCAAAATCTTCCTTTACTCCATCTTTAAATTCATCATGCTCAATCATTTCTTGAATTGATCTCTTTGACCAGCTATCTATCTTCTTGCATGACTTCCTGTGAGCTTCGTAGCCTATAAGAAAAGTTTTGAAATCTGATTATATCTTGACACACTTTTCCATCACCATGGACAACAAATCCGATTTCTGATTAAGAGTGTGTTGGAGCATCTAGCATCTAGAATCTATGCTTGTAAAATTCAGAATAGAACAGACTAGTTTCTTTAAAGATTGCTCCACAAAATCATGACCAAGTGAAGATGTCTATGAATCCAAGACATTACTTGGTGAGAGAGGCTTTTCAAGCTCAACAAGATTCCTCTTTGAAGTTCCTACAACTTCATTTCTCTTCACTATAGATTTTCTTTGAGTACCAACAATCACTTTCTTATCCTTATCAAACTTCGGTATGACTTTCTCATCAGGATATTTATGCTCGCTATCAGATAATTGAACAACTCTATCTTCATCAATTTTTAATTTTTCTGCTCCTTCCTCAATAAATTGATTTTCATAACTTTCTTCCTCAAATAATTCATTTACTTCTTTTTCTTTCTTATCTTCATCTTTCTTTCAATCTTTCTCTTCTTCCTTTCCAGGAGTGACAAGCTTCGAGGACTCAGCCTCAGATGTTCGGAGTGATAATTTCTCTGAAGGGTTTGCCTTATATTGATAGTCTTCAACTTGCTTAATCAAATCATCTATATCACCACTTTCTTCTTCTACTACTACTACTAATACTTCTTCTACTTCTACTTCCACCTCTTCCACTTCTTCAACAACTTTTTTCTCTTTAGATTTTTCAAGAGTGAAGAAATTCTTCCCCGGAGTCTCAGGTAATGGCTCAAATAGAAATGTTTCTGGCACTGGAATATTCTAGGAAGCTAATTATTTGGCTTTCAAAAGAGATTGCACAACTTTAACCTCAGACATTTTCTTCTTCATCTTCTTCTCTTTTTATTTCTTCTCAAGGTATTCAGCAGTCTTCTCCCTAAAAGACTTAGCTTTAGCAGGGTCCAAACCAAACTGTGGATCCCCTTCTTTCCTCTTTCCCTTATCTTACCTCCATTTTGCAACCACCTAATCTGGATAAGCTTTGTGTTTATTGGGTTTAGGAGGTGCGTATTGGACTTTCTTAGCTTTGTAGTTTCACCTTCATCTTCCACATCCTTCAATTTTCTTTGCTTCCCGGCTTTCTTGATTGGTTTAGTCTCTTATGCATCTTTCGGAATGGCTTATGCCTCTTCATCTGGAAGATCATAAAACTCTCCTGTCTCCTTCAAATATCCCATATTCATTATTTTTATAGTGTCATCACTAACAAGCATAACTTTTCAATTCCGAGACTTGGAACTGCATGAAATCGTAAATTATACAGACACTGAACTATCATCTTTGAAAGTAAGGCATGATACATGATAATTTGGGCTCTTAAATTTCCATTCTTGACATTCTAAATTGTAATAAGAAAATGCCTTATCAAATTGATTTTTCTTAGATTTACCAAGAATTATAAGAAATATATGTCACTCTTCTTGAGGGTATCTTTGTCACCTTTTCTCGGTACTAAAAATCCTTGTACCCATAGCTGAAGAATCCTGTTGTTAGAAGATAGATGGTAAATCTTTGATTTATTGGCTTCAAAAAGTCTTAGACATTCCAAAGCCTTCACCTTTAAAAAAATTCCTTTCTCATCCCGTAGTTTTTGGGAACAGAACTCTGTTTCCCCTTCATAGGATAATCGCACCAAGCTAGCTGCCTTGGTATAAGAATGTTTGTAGGTTTTCCATAAGACATGAATGAAAACTTTTCTCTTCTATCTTCCTTAAAGAAGCACACTAACTCATAAAACTCTATGAGTAAATCTGGATACACCAAGTCTTGATCACCTGGCTTAGATATGCAGACATCTTCCCATCCATTTAACTTGATATTCTTAAAAATGATAGAATCGTACTTGAAAAAGTTCAGATGCACCAGTCTTTCCCTGTATACTTTCCATTTTGTGATTAGCTTCATGTTAGAAATTTCTTGGGAAGAAGCTTCTATAGACATTCAGACTGGAGGAACTCTGAGAGATTCAGAACGAGCTTAAGAACCGAGGCAGAGCTTAGAGATGCAAAATATTTGAAAATCGATGTGAGACAGCCCTTCGAGGTTCCTTTATATAGGTGATGGAAGTGACCTTTCATCTTCCAAAACTAATATATCGGTTGAAAAACACTCTGATCTGATCTGATGGTTGAAAAAAATACCCACAAGGAAATATTGAATCTGATCTTTTGAGGTTTTAAGGAAAACATTCGGATTTAAGGAGAAATGAATCCAAAAACTTAAAAATATTACCAGCAAGTAAAAATGATTACGAAAAATTAGTAAGTAAAGAAATCATACCTTTAGGATTGTTTAGGAATATTATTTGTAACAGATGATATTCTTCTTGAAGAAAATTTGACTATGAGAAACTCACTACGAAAAACAGACTACAAAAAAATCACTACGAAAAACTTACTTCGAAAAACTTAAAATCGAAAAGTTTTATTGCAAAAACATTGAGTACGAAAACTCGATTACGAAATATTATGAGTACGAAAATTCCCATTACGAAAATTTCCAATAAAAAATTTGAAAAACTTATTACGAAAATTTTCATTACGAAAATTTTGAAAAGCTGACTACAAAAAATTTTGATAGTTGACTACAAAAATTTTGAAAGTGCTAACAAAGAAATGTACTCCCCCTATGAAAAGGAATTTATTACTATAAGGAGATTGTTTCATTAGGAAGTTAATAATGGAATATTACCTTACGGTTATCATCCCTAACTTCTATTTAATGTATTTATATCTATCAGAGGGTAAAGATTTTGTGAAAATATCAGCAAGTTGATCATGCATTCCGATAAACTGAAGAATGATATCTCCTTTTTGTGTGTGATCCCTAAGAAAGTGATGCCTAATGTCTATGTGTTTTGAATGAGAATTATGTGCAAGGTTTTTATTAAGGGAAATGGAACTTCTGTTATCACAGAAAATTTGAGTCTTAGTAAAACTCAAGCCATAGTCTGTGAGTGTGTGTTGCATCCACAACACTTGAGCGTAACAACTTCCAGCTGCTACATATTCAGCTTCAGCAGTGGAATACTGAGTGTTGCTTCATTCAAGAACAAGAAACTAATGAATATCCTAAGAAATTACAAGTTCCGGATGTACTCTTTCTATCCATTCTACATCCACCAAATTCAGCATCCGAAAAACTTTTTAAAATAAAATCATTTCCAGAAGTATAAAAGAGTCCTAAATCCATGGTTCCCTTTAAATAGAAAAAAATTCTCTTCAATGCCTTTAAATGAGATTCCTTAGGATTGGATTGATATCTTTCACTTAAGAATACTGAAAACATTAAGTCTGTATGACTAGATGTCAAGTACAGTAAACTTCCTATCATACCTCTAAAAGTTATTTGATCTACTGGTTTCCTAGCTTCATCAAGATCAAGTTTTTTTGAAGTACCAATGGGAGTACTTATAATTTTAGTGTTGTCGTATCCATAATTTTTATGAAAATATTTAATATACTTTTTTGGGATATATAGATTCCTTTTGGTTTTTGAGAGATTTGAAAACCAAGGAAAAATGTTAACTCACCCATCATTCTCATTTCAAACTCAGATTTCATTAGATCCGCAAAGGAATCAGTTAAAGATTGCTTAGTTGAACCAAATATAATGTCATCAACATATATTTGAACAATCAAAACATTTTTCTTATCTTTATTTATAAAAAGGGTTGGATCTGCATTTCCCTTAACATAGTTATTTTGAAGAAAAAATCATGTAAGTCTATCATACCAAGCTCGAGGGGCTTGTTTAAGGCCATACAAAGCTTTAGTAAGTCTAAAAACATGATCAGGATGTTTTTTGCCTTCAAATCCAGGTGGTTGTTCAACAAAAACATCCTCTTGAACATAACCATTAAGAAAAGCACATTTCACATCCATTTGAAAAAGTTTGAAATTGAAGAATGCTGTAATGTCAAGTAAAATACGAATAGATTAAATTCTAGATACTAGAGCGTAGGTTTCTTCAAAGCCTATTACTTCTTGTTGATTATAGCCTTTAACAACTAATATAGCTTTATTTCTTACAATGACCCCATTTTTATCACACTTATTTCTGAAGACCCATTTTACTCCAATGAAAGAAGTTTCCTTTGGCCTTTCAACCAAGGTCCAGACTTTATTCCTTTCAAATTCATTTAGTTTATCTTGCATTTCTTTAATCCAGTCATCATCACCTAAAGCTTCATCAGTGCTTTTTGGTTCTAATTGGGAAAAGAATGATAGATGTTCTACTTCATTTCTTATGGAACTTCTAGTCCTTATAGGTTGATTTACATCACCAGTTAAACTATCACTAGGATGATTCTTTAGAAACAACTGATTTGGGTTTTGTAAAACCTGTTCATCAATATAGGGTAGGAAATCTTCTGGGGTAAATGTTTCATAAGTATCTTCTTGAATATTTTCCTTATTAGAAGGATTTTCTATCAAAGGTTGATAATCAGTTTTTGAAAACACATCTGAGGATGTAGGTTGGGGTTGTTTAAAAACAAAAGGATCAGTTTCATCAAATTTAACATGTACTGTTTCTTTAACAGTACAAGTGTTTTTATTGAAAACTTTATATTCCTTAGAAGTTGTGGAGTAGCCTAGGAAAATTCCTTCATGATATTTTAGTGCGAATTTATGTAGATTATCTTTAGTATTCAGAATGAATACCTTGAAACAAAAAACCTTAAAATAGGAAAGTCTAGGTTTTCTACCATTCCATAACTCATAAGGAGTTTTATTAAAGAAAGGTTTAATCAAAACTCGATTTATAGTATAACAAGAAGTACTTACAACTTCAACACAAAAATGTTTGTCTACAAAATACTCACTCAACAGTTTTAGTTATCTCTTGAAGAATTCTATTTCTTATTTCGATAAAACCATTCTATTGAGGTGTTCTGGGTGCTGATAAGCTGTGAGTAATGCCTTTTCTACTAAAAAAGGATTCTAAATCAGAATTTTTAAATTCTCTTCCATGATCACTATTAATAGTTTTCAATAGAAGGCTTTTCTTATTTTTAACTTGGGCTTTAAAAATTTTGAAATAATAGAAGGCTTCAGACTTATTTACTAGAAAATAGACCCATGTAAATCTAGTGTAATCATCAACCTAGACAAATATATAATATTTTCCCCCAATGCTTCCAGTTTGTGTTGGACCAAAAAGATCCATATTTACTAGCTATAATGCATCAGTATTTGAGACTTCACTGACAGATTTAAAACTTGATTTATGTTGTTTTCCATATTGACAAGGATCACAGACATTTGAAGAATCAAATCTAAGCTCCGGTAGATCGTTAACTAATCCTTTTTTAGAATGTTTTCATAGGTTCATAAGGTTACAATGTCCTAACCTTCTATTCCATAACCAATAGTGATCTTCCATTGCCCTAAGGAAAGGTAAGTCTTGGCTCCTAAGGCCTTCTAATTTTAGTGTGTAAAAATTCTCTTTCCTATTGGAAGAAAGAATAAATTCTTCCATGGAATTGTGTACTAAGCACCTATAATTCCTAAAACATACTGGGTAGCCTGCATCACATAACTGACTTATGCTAATGAGGTTGTTCTTAAGACCCTTAAAAAATAAAACATTTGAAATAAAAAATTTTCCAAGAAGAACTATGTTACCTATACCAATAATTTCTTCATGAGAATTATCTCCGAAAGTTGCTTTTCCTCCTTTCGTCTTGATAATATTTTCAAAATAGTTTTTGTTACCAGTCATATTATGGGAACATCCACTATCCATGTACCACGTATTTCCATTGGTACCTTCTTTATTTTCCTAAAAATAAGAAAGTTAGACATTCAGAATCCAAAATTTCTTGGATCCAGAATTGTTAGGCCATAAAATTTTGGGTATCCATATTTTTTTAGAAAAGTAATCTATATGAAACCCAAGAGATTGAGTTTTATTCAAGGAGAAATTTTTCTCCCAATTCCCACCACTTTGTCACTTAGTGCAAAAAGGGGATCTAGAAGGAAAAAAATAGTTGTTTTTGAAAACCAGTTGTTGGTGAGTATCACCAACTCCAGCAGTGTTTCCTTGAGGTTTAATTTTAGAATACATCTTGTCAAAATTTTCCTTCCCAGAGGTAAATTTTGCAAGAAGCTTCTTTAGAAAAAATATTTCAGATTTCAGTCTGATGACTAAATTCCTATCCTCATGAATCATTTTCTTAGAGTTAGATTTTTCCTCAAAAACATTTATCTCTAACATAACATTATTAAGATCTTTAAAAGTTCTTCTTTATCAAAATTTGTTTTCTCATGGTCTTTAAAAAGTTTTTCTAAAAGCACTTCTTTGTCTCTAAGATATCTTGAAAGATCTGAAATCTCTTTTGTAAGAATCTCTTACCTAGTATTTTCCTTGTCTAATATCTTAGAAATTTTACAATACCATTCTTCAAAAAACATGGAAAATATAGAAACTTCTTCATATGAAGGTATTTATTAAATTTATGAGGATTAAGTATCTTCATTAGAAGTACTATTTTCGTAATAGTAATTATTATCAAGAGATAAATTTGTTAAAGCCTCAGCAGAGTATACCTTGGCCATAAGACATGTATTTGGGAAAGAAGTAGTAGAAATGAATCCCATATTCTTCTATGCTGATGAATCATATTCAGAAGATTCACTTTCTGAAGATTCTCCACAGCTAGCACTCCAAGTATCATTAGCTTTAAGACTTTTCTTTTTCTTTTATCAATAGAATTTCTTCTTGTTCCTTTCTGAATTCCTTTCCTTATTTTCCTTCTTTTTCAACAAAGGACAATCAGGTATGATATGACCTGTTCTTTTACATTCATAAAAAGTAAATTCTCCATCTTTCTTGTCCCTATAGTCTTTATTATTATACCTATTCTGATGGTACCATTGAGCTACAATCTTGTTCATTCTCCAAGAAAGATTAGCTAATTCATTCTCAAACTTTTTTGTGTCACTAGATTCTGACTGAATAACGACTTTCTTTGTCTTTGATCTAGTTACTCTTTCTGGGGTCTTGGATTTCATATGTTAAGAAGTGGTTCTAAAAGCAACTCCTCCATTCCCATTCTTCTTCTTTACATTTTCAACATCTCTATTCATTCTGGTTTCATGCTGAAGAAGAGTTCCAAACAACTCATCTAAGGAAATCTGAGGGACTTTCCTATTCTCATCAATAGCTGTCCTCTTGGAATCCCATTCATTTGGAATGATATCTATGATCTTGTTCACAAGAGACACATCATCCAAAACTTTTTCTCCCATATATTTCAATATATTCACTATAGTTATAAACCTTTGCTGTACTTTTCTTACAGGTTCTCCATAAGGAAAGTTAAAGCTATGGTATTCATCTCTCAACATAGATATTCTTATCTCTATGACTTTAGATGTACCAAAATGTGTAACTTCAAGTTTCTTCCAGATACTGTTTGCAACTTCACATGGAGATATTTGACTATAGATATTCCTAGTCATGGAACATAACAAAGTGTTTCTGACTCTAAAATTTGACTGATATTCTGATTTTTCCTGATTCGTAAAGGTTCTCAATTCCTTATCCAGAATCTTATAATCTCCAGTCAGCATTAGATAGTTGTCAACTCCAGTATTGATAACAAAAGTATTCATCCTATTTCTCCAGTACTCATAATCATTTCCATTAAAAAGAGGATGTCTGGTAGGATTTAGATTATCAATAGAACCAACATTTAAACCCACCATCCTTAAGATAAGCTTTGGCGCACAAACTTGTTAGTAGTATGAGTTTATAAACAAGAGAAAATATCATAAGCAAGAGAAAATATAGTGAAATAGTATCTCTAAGTAAAACCGAATCCAAACTATATGAGTTTGAAAAAAATATTCCGAAAAATTGTGAATCCGGAAAATATGATTTCGGAAAATCAATTCCGAGTATTCTCTTCTAAATTTAATAGTGAGATTAATTCAGATTGATCCAATCCTTTGATACCAATTGTTAGGTGGTATGTGATTATGATATATTCCAAAATACCAAATGCAGGATCGAATATGTAAACGTGAGATGCTCAAATACAAGAGGGGGGGGGGTGAATTGTACTTTTAAAAATTCCTTTGGAACTTTTAACGATGGTTATGTTTGACAAGGTTAAACATGATAATTCACAAGACCTCTAAGATCTAATAATTTTCCTGATTCCGGAAAATTTATTTCGAAAATGAAACTTAACAAAAGTTTACACCAACTAAGATTCTACCTTAAAGCGTATAGAATCTAACTAAATCAGAGTACAAGTGGGAGGATGTATAAAGAAGTTATACTTTCTTCAACAATAAAAATTCACAACAGAAAAAAAGTAATAACACTACAAGTAACAAACAATAACTATTTTAACCCAAAGAGAAGTGTATCCAACAACCCAAGATAAGAGGACCCTTGATTTATACTTTCAAGAAAGTCTGTCTTACCCACACCAAGGTAAGCCCTCGATACAAAGATCAGAGTCTGTCTTTCTATCCCCACAAGCCCTCAACTATCAGGTAGTCGGCACCTCTGTCTTCCTATCCCCGGAAGCCCTCGATTGTACACAACAATAATCAGAGTCACACGAAGCCAATATGCATGAAGCAAAGTTTGAACAAGTCGTTCAAACTTTCTACACAAATCTTGATAGTTTATAAGAGCCTCTCTCTCTAGAAATCACTTGAACAGCTTGTAAGAACGATTGTCAAAGATGTGGTCAAGTGTTGAGATATTTTCATATGAGATCCTATTTATAGGCACAGCTCCAACAGACATATCCCTCCTCCAATGGTCATATTTTTCATTGAATTTCAGAGGGACCTATACATGTGTCACTCAAACAGTGGTTAGTTGATAACTGAAGGAACGACATAATTTTATAATAGACCAAGTGAAAGAATAACCAAACTCAAATATTTAGAATGTAAGAAAATAATAGTTCAGAGTCTAACCAAAAATAAATTCTTTGTCTATAATACAAGGATATTCGGATTCTGTTTATCAGGAGAATTCGGAGTCGAACTTCATACAAGTTTGTATCCATAATTCGTAATCAGAATTCACAATCAGAATTCGTAATGAGAATTCGTAATCAGAATTCATCATCAGAATTTGTAATGAGAATTCATAATCAAAATTCATCATCAGAATTCGTAATGACAATTCATAATCAGAATTCGTCATTAGAATTTGTAATGAGAATTCGTAATCAGAATTCTTTATTAGAATTCATAATGAGAATTTGTAATCAGAATTCTTCATCATAATTCCTAATGAGAATTCATAATCAGAATTCATCATCAGGATTCATAGTTAGAACTTTATACAAGTTTGTAATCAGAATTCAGAGTTGAACATCATAAAAGTTCGTAACAGGGAATTCAGAGTAGAACACCATAAAATTTCGTAACAGGAATTCAGATCCTAAAATAGAATGCTTCATATCTTAGTATTATACGATTCCAAGGTTTTAGATATAAATCCTATTTTTATACTCAAGAAAAATATTGTTATGAACAATGAAGTCTAGGTAAGGGTAGATTTCCTTGGGTAAGGAAATTTTCATTATAGAAGTAAAATATAGGGTAAAATCAGATTTGTTTTAAGATAAGGTGTCTGTGATTTTCAAAACAAGAAGGAATGAAAAATTCATAAGGAAAACATTATTGACTCAACACAGCGGAGGCACCAGCAGTACTACTCCCCGTTGGGCCATGGATGCCACCAGCCCCAATAGCAGACGATGCACACTGCTTGAGCACATTTCATGAGTTCCAACGGAAGAGGCCACCCATGTTCTAGGGAGAGACGGACCCACTAGTAGCTGAGGATTGGATGGAGGCTATGGTGAGAGTCTTTAGGCTAGTAGGGACACCAGTAGACTTTATTGTGATCCTTGCCGCCAGCCTTCTTCAGGCAGCTGCAGGCAGATGGTGGAGCTTGATGCTTCAGGTCCACGACGAGGTGACACTACTCTGGGCAGACTTTGAGAGCCAGTTCCGAGTGGAGTTTGTACCAGCCACCCTTCGAGCAGTGCAGATATAGGAGCTACTGCATCTAAAGCAGGTTAGCATGATGGTAGCGCAATACTCAGTGAGGTTCACCAACCTTTTGTGCTACTCCACAGATATGGTAGGAGACCCTTTCTTTGGGGCCCGTGCCATTAATCAGGGACTCAGGAGATAGATTAGTGCTTTAGTTATCTCTCACAGCATCCCGACGTAGACATGGGTGTTGGAGCGAGCCCTTCTAGTGGAGAGTTTCTTTGCTGAGCAGTCACCAGCAGTGAGACCCACCACTAGCTGACATACAACAGAGTCTTCTATAGTTGGCAGTAGATAGATGACGCAAAGGTCCAAGAGGACCAGACCTACAGGTGGTCGACTGCACGATTCAGGATCGATTGTATAGGGAACCTAGAGTGGAGACACGGCCAGACCTATCAAGCATTGTTACTCATGCGGCGGACAGGGTCACATGGCTCATGACTGTCCGACCCACTGCATGGACGATCAGTAGTCAGTTGAGGGACCTCCCAGGAAGAGGCAAATGATCGATCAAGACAATCCTCATGGTGAAGGCAGATGTGGCAGAGGAGCTGGCTGTGCAACTGGTGGTGGATGATGCTTCGAGGTGTTGCCACCACCACCACTTGGAGGTCTACCCCGACCACAAAGGGCGGGTGGACAGGGGAGAGCACAACTTCAAGCAGCTAAATCATATGACCATAGAGCTCCGGAATCAGGTGGATAGGAGCCGGAATAGTTCCATGAATAGGGGCCATTTTTCATGATACTTCTAGCTTTCATGATGTCATCTTTTGGGGTTTCTTTGTGTCTTTGTACTTTGAGCTGCACTAATAAAAGACACTTGCCCTTGTGACGTTTCCTTCCCTTCCTTTTTGTGTGGTTAATACTAAGATGTTCCGATTAAAACCATTGACTTGACCCTCACTTTTGAGTTTCCTACTAGAGGAGATCCATTGACCACACACTGATTCCGACAGTGTGACTCGACACTTGGAGGTGAGAGTAACGGTTGGATCTCATGGTAGTAGTGTAGAGGCCTTAAGATGTCATCCATGGCACGAATTTTTACCGTTCATGTCGGGATTGACTGTATTAGGCATATGATGTGGTTCATCAAGGGGATGAGACCATATTTCTCTTATCGTCAAAGGGTAAATCATAAAAGCTTTTGTAGAATATAGGTGAAGAAGGGTGTAGTTGAGTTCTTTACAATTGGATAGTCTCACCCATAGTTCGTTGGTGAAAATTTTACCATGTACTCTGATTACAAGAGTCTCAAGTATATCTTCTCTCAGAAGGACCTGAACCTGAGACAGCGGCGATGACTTGAGTTCCTTCAGGACTATGATTTCGAGATAGTCTATACTCCTGGTAAGGGGAATGTATTAGCAGATGCACTCAGCAAAAGATCAGGCTTTCAACTGATAGGTGAGGCAACGAAGCAGATGGACGGGTTGAAGATATCCTTTGTGGATAGGGATGAGCATCCTATATATAGTCTCTTACAGTTACGCCCCACATCTTCAGCGAGTCATGGAGGCACAGCTTTGGGACGCTGACTACGAGACGTGACGTGCTCAAATATCCACAGGGCATGCACCTGATGGATTTTCTGAAGGTGGGGAGCATGTCATCCTCTTCAGAGGACATACCATGGTACTGGTCTCACTTCAGGAGGATGTGTTGAGGGAGTTCCACACTTCTCCTCTAGAGGTACATCCAGGAGTGGTGAAGATGTACCAGGACCTTCGACGACAGCATTGGTGGCCAGGTATGAAGAAGGCAGTAGCGGAGTTTGTCTTGCGGTGCCTCACTTTTCAACAAGTGAAGGTAGAGCACCGGGTACCAGTAGGCTTGGTTCAACCATTAGAGGTCCCAGAGTGAAAGTGGGATGGGATATCCATAGACTTTGTGACTAGTCTTCCACATGCATCCAGGATTCATGACTCTATATGGGTGATCATTGACCGACTCACCAATTCAGCCCACTTCCTACCGACCAGAGAGCAAGTATCTGTAGAGATCTTGGGCCGCCTCTATGTAAAGGAGATTGTGCGTTTTCATGGACTACATTCTTCTATTGTCTTCGACCGTGATTCACACTTTACTTCCTAGCTATGGAAGGGGTTGTAGGAATATTTTGGGACACAAATTCGCTTGAGCACTGCCTTGCATCCTCAGACTGATGGACAGACTGAGAGGACCTTCCGGACCCTCGAGGACATGCTCTTTGCATGTGTCCTCGACATCTGTCGCAGCTGGGAGGATCACTTGCCTTTGGTGGACTTTTTCAACAACAACAGTTATCACTCCACCATAGGTATGGCACCTTTTGAGGCCTTGTATGGCCAACCTTGCAGATCACCACTGTGCTGGACAGACCCAGAGGAGTATACACTAATGGGACTAGAGATTGTACAAGCTACCACGGAGGAGGTGCAGATCATCCAGGAGCGGATGAAGACTGCACAGAGCAGACAAAAGTCATATGCAGACAGGAGACGGAGACCTCTGGAGTTCAAGGATGGCGACCACGTCTTCTTACGGGTCTCACCTCGATGAGGAATAAAAAGATTTGGATGAGGTGGAAAGCTGTCTCCACATTTCATCAGAACCTTCCAGGTCCTTAGCAGTGTAGGCGAGGTGGCTTACTGCTTGGCTCTTCTCCCTCAGTTGCACCAGGTTCCCGATATCTTCCACATATCACAGCTGAGGAGATGCGTGCATGACCCATCCTACATCATCGACCACGGGGAGCTGGACATCGATGATAGAGAAACAGTCAACAAGGTTCCAGTGGAGATTGAGGATCGACAGGAGCGGGTCCTTTGTGGATGGTCGATACCTCTGGTGCGAGCTCACTGGTAGTATGGGAACCTCCAGGAGAGAACATGGGAGTGGGAGGCTCAGATGGATGCACAGTACCCCCATTTGTTCCCCTAGTGTGTGTTTTAGCTTTATAGGGATGTATAACACGGAGGTGGGGGTAATGTAAAGACCCAGAAATTTCATGGGTTTTTTTTAAATTCATGGGAATTTTATGAGTCCGTAGTTTCTGACGGCGCTTGATCCAAGGCCCGGTGTGCCCAGAATCAATTTCTAATGTTTTGTTCAGGTACGTTCAGTAAATGTACGAGCGGGTTTTTATAACTTTTGAACGGGTGCTCGGAATTGAAATCAGACGGCACCGTTGAACTCACAACGTCAGTTTTCGCTTAAGAAGACATTCACCTCGACGGTGGATAATGGGGTATGAGAGTTGGTTTTTGGATTTCACGTGGATTAATGAAATAAAATTAGTGACAACTTATATTTTTTTAAACCCATGCCATTTGGTAAAGTTGGTTAAAAGATCCACATGGGAGTTGGTGGTGGGACCGCCACACCCTAACCTACCATGGGAGGATAATTGGGGTGGGGACCACCCGAGCAGTATAACCTCCCGTGAGAGGTTATGACATGGGTTCCACACGGGGCTTAACCCCCCCCCCCCCCCCATTTAATTGGAGGGGAGGAAACCTCTCAACTCTCCCTCATTAATGAGTGAGATCCACTTTGTCTCTAACTCCCCTCTTAATGGAGGAGGATAAAACCTCCCCAAAACCCCCCAATTAATTGAAGGAAACCCCTTGACCCTATTCATGTTTAATTAGGTGAGGACCACCCGGGCCTCTAACCCCCTCAAAACTCCCTAAACTTAATATTCCAACTTGTGTAATTAATTTGGTGGATCCTCCCCTCTCTTTTTGAATTTATAATATTTGTTCCAATGACATGAACTTAATTAAGTGGGGCCCACATAATTAATTCACACCAATGGGCATAATAGATTAAAATCTATTATTTTGGAACGTTTGTTTGCTCTTAATTGGAGATCTTGGGAGAATAAAATCCTCAAACGAAGAACACGAAGACGCCCACAACGACCCTTCTTCCTCCACTTCTTCCTCGGAACCCCCTTCCGACGTGGGATCTCTTCGAAGACCCATATTCCTTCCTCTTCGTTGTCAACGGACCGATGTACGAGCTTAGAAGTGGAATCACGCGACAAAGGATGACAACAAAATCTTCCCCCGCGACAAACAAATTCCCAAAAATTAAAAAGGTAGGGGTCTGTTCTATGTTGTTTAACATTTTATCCTCCCATGTCGAATCAACTTCATGAGACACTTGCTATCATTCTAACATGGAGGGTTCGGGCCGAACAAACACAGCCCGACCCCTCCGCAACCTTTATGGTTTCGGGACCTTGAGTCGATGATGAAGTAATGAAGGAATGGAAATGAGGCGGCAATGACAAAGAGGGAGAATAAAGGTCGTGCAACCTGCGACCTTCGTGAACTGCGCCGCTGGCCACGCGGCGCCCAACCGGCCTACCTGCAGGCCGCCCAGTGCGTGCCCCGGCCAAAACCGCGGCCCGCCCGTCCCACCGTCACCCTCCCAGCCCCCCCCCCCCCCCACCGGCGCCCTGCCCGGCGCCCATGCCACGTGCCCGACACCCCCCGATGCCCAGGACCCCTGCCCGGCTCCCCCCGGCACCCTACTCAGAACTCCCGCGGCCTGGCCACCCTACCCGGCATGTCCCGAGGCCCTGCCCGTGCCCCAGCGCCCTGCACGCACGCCCATGTGCCCTGCCCGGTGCCCCCGCGCCCTACTGCGCCATTTCTAGCGCACCCACGGCCTGATCGCGCCCCGCGCAGCCTTCCGTTTGCCTCTCGGTCCGAGCTGCCTGAGCCGCACCCCTCGTGGTGTCGGCCAAACCTTCCACTGGCCTTCAGGCTGAGTTGCCCATGTGGCGACTTCTGCCCAAATAGTCCACGCAGTCCGCTGGGCCGGGCCCAGTGGACTGGGCCGAACTGAGTAGACTGACCCGCCCAATGGGCCGGGTCAGACCCAACAAGTCAGCCAGGGCCGACCTAGACCAGGTTGACCCAGACTGGGTTGGGCCGAGTCGGTCCGACTGGGTCGGACCGGACCCGGGCCCATTCTGTTTTCTTTACTTTCTTGGGCCATATCTTTGGCACCAAACGTCCGTTTGACGAACCGTCAGCGGTGCTAGTATTCTTGGAGCATAGCCATCCCTTTCCGTATATCCCACTGGAGTTCAGGGTAAAGTTGAGCCACAGTGAGGTTGGTTCATACATTAATCCAACCGGGTCCCCGGGACTAAAATGATAATAACTCACAGACCGTGCATCCGATTGACGTGTCGTCTGTTGCTTTGAGACCCTTATGACATGGCGGAGCCTTGAGATACTTATTTTTGGGACTTCATGACACTTGGAGTATCAGCTTGTAGCTCGTGGAGTGGAGCCTCCTAGAGACGACAGAGCGGAGTACGGAGACCTAGTAGCTGATTGAGACCTGACGACTGATTGATCCATTCGATTCGGAGTGACTCAACTAGCCCAGTGGGGAGCGCTACTGTGTGAGGCGACATACACATGGCGGAGGAGAACCACTGTGTGAGGTGGCAGACCCGCGATACTCGACAGAAAGAGTGCCTCTGTACGCTATTAGGGGGAGCGCTACTGTGTGAGGTGGCAGACCCCAGGTGGGAAGCATCTCTGTGTGACGTAGTTTCCCCACATTACTCAATAGGAGGAGTACCTCAGTAGTCTAAGGTTAGTGAGTAGCACCTCAGAGTTGTGACATGGCCACTGTACTCGACAGAGGAGGAGTTCTGCAGCAGCCGTGGTTTCATTAAATAAAATCCTGGTTTGAGCTGAGTCAATGACCTTTGTGTTTTCCTAATGATTGAGATGGGCTACTCGATAACTTAGGTATATGTATGGGAATATACCTAAGTAATGGTTATCCATTGAAATCATAATTTTTGGTTTATCCTTGGTGGATTTTTTGAGACCTTGAGGGTCTCAGGGTCCCTACAGAGTATCGTTATACTCACCCCTGCATGGGCTATGCCCATACCTCATTGTGTTGGATGCAGACGACAGACAATGCTGACCGAGGTAGAGTGTTCGAGGACTGGACGGTACCCGGAGGTGGACCTCATGACGAGTTGGTACCTGGAGGAGTTGGATGGATGTGGATCACTGAGGATGATTTCTATACCTACCCTTTAGGTAGGATCCATGGTGGACGATTCAGGAGCTTCTAGACACCTTTCGACTATTTGTATTTTTAGTTGTACCTGTTTGTACTTTCCTTGTACTTTACTGTCGGGCTTGTATTCTAGCCCCCTTTACTTTCAGTACACTTGTTATATTTTTTACTTAGTGTTTGCTTCCTCTTTTACTCTAGTTGTGTGTGTTTACAATTTATAAAGGCAATATCTTCCTAGTTTTAGGGAATTATGCCTTCGGTGCTAGTCGCTAGCCCCTGGCCTACAGAAGGCGGGCCTGGGGTAGTCACGATTTAGGCCCTACGGGATGGGTTATGACAATGTGATATAATTATAGAGTAAAAATTCTCTGAGTATTGTTAATTTAAGGGAAAAAACTTAGAATGGGGTGTAAGAGGAAGGAATGGATAAAGGGATGAATAAAAAAAGGGAATTTTTCAACGAGTGATACTTTTAGAAGGAATCACCCCGGTGCCTACTTAATAGGAGAACAAGTTTCTTACAAGTGTGGAGAAAATGGATACCAAGCCTTTGATTTCAAGGTAAATAAATAATATACTGATGTTTAATGTTATAATTATTGAGATATGGGACACTATGAAAATTATTTTCCAACACATCAAGGAAACATTCCCTAGAAAATGGAAAGAGAGAAAGGCCCAACTTATGTGATCGCAACTAAGGAGGATAAAGTTCCTAATGATGTGGTGAAGGTACATTAGTTTTTTCCCCAAAAATATACAATGATCTAATTGATTATGTGTCATCACATTATTTTATATATTCCTAATTTTCTATGAAAATTTGACATCTCCATTTTGATTTAATAATGAAGATTTTAGTCAAAACTATTAAGGGAAGTATCACTGCAACAAAGATGTTTCAGTCAATCACCTTTATGAAACATAAACATGATTTAGTTTCCAGTCTTATCATCATACCTATGGTTTATTTTGAAATAATACTTACTATGTACTAACATTCAAAATATGATATGAAAATCTGTTGAAAGAAGAAGGAAGGTAGAATTAATGTGGAATATGTACAATCCCTTATCTTTAGAGAAGAAACATCATCATTTGGTTATCATCCAGATCCACCTCCAATAACCCTTCTAAATGAAATTCTTGGGGGTGGAAGAGAAAAATAATTTATGGATGAGGAGATAAAACTTCAAATTAAGTATTTACATAATTTAAAAGAATACATTGATTTATTTCCATAGGATTTACCTATACATTGTCCAGAGCAAGAAAATGATATTTTTATTGGTTCAATCCTTGATCCAACAACAATATCAAAGACTCCTGATACAATGGCCAACATGGAAATATTGGAGCTAACTAAAAAAATAGAGGATTTGAGTAATAATGGATTTAGTCTCCCTTGTGTTTCTCCATGGGGATCCCCCATTATCTTTTTTATAAATAAAAATTGATCAATGAGGTTTTGCATTAACTATAGATAAATCAATGCAATTACAATAAAGAACAAGTATCCATTACCTCAGAATGATGATTTATTTTATCAATTCCATAGAGATTTTTTTTTGAAGATCAAAATTTTATATGGATATAATAAATTACCTCTAAGGAAGGAATATATTACAAAGGCAACATTTATAACCAGGTGCAGACCATACAAGTTTATAGTAATGCCATTTGGGCTGATTATGCACCATCTATTTTCATGGATATAATGAATTGAGTGTTCAAGGATTCTCTTTTTGATTTTTTGTGTAATTTATTTATGATATACTAATATATTTTAAAATCTATCAGTACTATGATAACCTATTTTTTGTTGTTTTTGAGACTCTTAGACGAAAATAGTTTTATGTTATGGTTAGAAAATGTGATTTGTGGATTTAAATAGTTTCTTTTCTTGACCATATTATCTATAAGGATGGAATTCCAGATGATCATGTAAAGAAAAAGGTGGATTGGGAATGGAATAAACTAATGAACATTACTGAGGAACATAGTTTTATTGGGTTAGTAGGTTATTAAAGGTGTTTTGTTCAAAACATTGCTTGATTAGATGACCCATTAACAATTTTTACTCATAAAGGAGTTAAGTTTATTTTGACAAAGGAATTTGAAGAATGCTTTGAATAATTAAACAAGAGATTAGTTATTGCTATGATCTTGAATCTACCATCTGGAAATAGTGGGTTTGTGATTTATAGTGATTCATCAAAGAATGTTCTTGGTTGTGTCCATATAAATAATGATAGAGACATTTCCCATGCATTAAGGGAGTAAATAACTCATGAATAGAACTATCAAACTTCTGATCTAGATTTATCAGCCTTATTATTTTCTTTGAAGATATGGATACAATATCTCTATGGTGAAAGTTTTGAGATATATACAGATCAAAAGAGATTGAAATATATATTCTCATAGAAAGAACTCAACACAAGGAAAATACGATGGCTTGAGCTACTCAAGGATTATGATTTTTCAATACACAACCTCTGAGGGAAGGCGAATAGATTATAGAGTTCTGAACAGAATGAAGATTGATATAGATCTTATTTACATGGATCTAGAAAATATGTATATGGGAATTATCAAGGAACGTGAAACATCATTACCTTTTCAATTGGTTTACAAACCATATTTATTATAAAGGATTAAAATTTCCCAGTCTTATGATGAGAATATTCAAATGAAAATTAAAGATTTGATTGACGGGAAGTTGGAAGACTTCATGTATAAAGATGGAATTAGGACGTTTCAGAGGAGGTAATGTGTTCCCTCTATACCTGAGCTAAAAAGGGAGTTATTGGATGATGCTTATAGCTGGAATTTCTCTATGCACCATGGTAGTGCTAATATGTATAAATATTTTAAGTAACCCTTCTAGTGGGATAACATGAAGTGGGAAATTGATGATTATGTATCAAGATGTTTAGTATATTAGCACATGAAGGATGAAAGACAACATCATAAAGGAGTCATACAACCTGTACATATTTCTACATGGAAATGGGATGAAATCACTATGGATTTTTTCACTAGATTACCAAAAAACTCCAAGAAAGAATTATGCAATATGGGAAATTGTTGACCGGCTTACCAAATATGCACTTTTCCTCGCTATAAGGGAGGATTTTCCACTAGAGTTCCTTGTATGACTATATATTAATAAAGTTTAATGAATTCATGGAGGACCTCATTTAATTACATCTGATCATGATCCATGATTTACAATTATATTATATAAAATTCATTAGAAATATTTAGATACTAAGTTTCATTTGATTACTTCTTATCACCCTCAAACTGATGGGCTGTCTGAAAGGACCATTCAATCATTGGAAGGTACGTTGAGCTCATGCTCACTTGACTTTGAAGGTATGTGGGATCAATATTTATCATTATTAGGGTTTTCATAAAATAATATTTTCCATTTAAGTATTCAAATGGAACTATATGAATTATTGTATGGAAAACGATTTTGTACACAAACGTGTTGGGATGAAGATTGTGTAATGAAGCTTCTAGCCATAAGATTGTGGATGGAGAAATGGAAAATGTAAATACTATTCAAAACCATATAAATGCAGCTCAAATTAAGCAATATATCTATGCTGATGATCAAAGTACGGACTTGGAATTTCAAGTGGGACATCATGTTTTCTTGAATGTATCTCCATGGAAGGGTGTTATAATATTCAGAAATAAAGGAAAACTAATCCCCCATGGACATTTGTACTTTTGAAATCCTACAAAGGGTTGGATTTGTGGATTATAATTTGGAGATTCCACCTAGTATTTCAAAATTACTCAATGTGTTCCACATATCTTTGTCAAGGAGCCACCTTCCAGAACCAACACATGTCTTGACTTTTGAAAGAATAGATTTGGAACTTGATTTATCTTACTATGAAGAGCCTATCTAGATTATGGACACTAAAGAACAAGTCATGAGGAATAAAATGGCATAGAATCAAAAGTTAATTTGGAAAAATTATAATATTTAAGTGGAAATGTTGGAACCATAGGAAGTCACGAAGAAGAACTACCAATTTTTTTTATAAGGTGACATTTTGGAAATTTTGATGATGAAATTTTTGTTGGAGGGGAGAATGTAACGAACCAAAATTATATTAATTAAATTTACCTTATTATAATTATTTAATATATTATAAATAACATAAAATCTCTTAGATATCACAATAAAATCATTATAAATAATGAATTAATTCATTAATAGGTATTTCTATAAGTTAAGGAACCTATACAATTGAAATAGTAACTTTCCCTTATGAATAATTATATGACCATTATGAATAGTAAACCTATGAAATGAATAGTAACATCACCCATGAATATATAAATAATTTTTTGATATATTAAAAATGAAATTACTATATAATTATAATTAAAAAATATGCTAAAAATTATTGATTAATAGTTGGTATTCCTTTAAGTCATAAATATTTAACTACAAATTTATAATAAATAAAATAATTAAAAACAAAACATAGTTTAAAAAATATATATATTTAATTAATATTTAATTTTATTATGATTTTAAGATAATTTTATGAGAGCTTTGTTAATTTTTCAACATGTTATAAAATGAGTTATAATTCTAAAATATATATTTTTTGAGTAAATGATGATTTTAATTAAAAGTTAAATATATCATATTTAAAAAATTACTTACATAAAATTTAGTTCATTTTTGAATTTATAATGTCAAAAAACGGTTATGGAGAATTTTTGGGACTTTTTTTAAATACTTGACTTTTTGGTGAACAACAAAATACAGTAATTTGCAGTATAAATTCATTATAAGTTTAATATAATATTCATTGAGTAATAAATTATATAAGCACCATAATCTTGAATATAAATTCCTTATTTTAATATATTTGGTGATAATTCTCAAACTCTAAACAATAATGAGGAAAAATAATAAACTAATGGATAAAATAATGAGAAAACACCCTTCTCCTCCACTATAAATACGACCACTCACCACCTCTTCTCCTCACACCTTCCAAGCTTTTATCCTTGTTTAATTTCTGCCCAATAATCTTCCACATCCCCTATCCCACTTATATTAGCCTTTTGTGACATCAAAATACCTAAACTAATCACCTTGATGAGGTTCTCATGGAGGATAATTCAGGAGGTAAAAATCCTCTTTATTTTCTTTTATTTTCTTATCAATTTCATTTATTTTGTTATCCTTTCCTCAGATTACCTATCCAAAGATATAGATAACTATAGTATTATGTATAACCTATAATTATATAATTTTAATCTTATATCCATCATATAACTCTTTTATCTCCCTCTTTTATTCTATAAATGAAAACATCACCCGTGACATGTCAATTTACCGACATCATGGACGATGATTGTTTTCCATTAACGTATTAAAGGATGGTCATTAAACAATATTTATGGATAAACCAGATTATAATATTTTTATTATGGCCTATATAATATTCTGTAACCATTTTATACACATAATTTTAATAAATAAAACAAAATGATTTTGTTATGATCGAAAAACCGCCAAAATAATCTAAACGATTATCACGAGCATCTTATTTAATGATTCATCCTCAACCGAAATTACCAAATGGATTATATAAATATTTAATTGTATCTGTCTTCATTAATAACATATAAATTTATTTTGGTATATATATTCATAATTTATATGAACTTCCATACTCATATACAAGTAAACTGATCATGAAAACCAATGAAACAAATGCTCCTGAATGATAAAATTGTATCCTATAACTCATAAGAAAGACCAAAAATGAAGTAAATAAAATTATAATAAGTAAAATACATGTATAAAAAGGTATTAATTAAATTTTTAATTAATATAATTTCACAATCCAGGACATTAAGGTCAAGTGAAGAACACTTTCAAACATAAGGTTATGGTTTCTTCCAAAATCTCCATTTTTATTCAGGTTATGTGTTCCACATCTATACACCAATGTAATTATTCATTATTTTTATTTAATTATTATAAATTATATGAATAAATTCCCAAATAATGTATCGAGATTAGTTAATGTATCATTTATTGGGAAATACATGTTTTACAAGGCTCTCTTATAAATTCTTCCCGATATACATGACCGATTAAAGGGAACGTCTCGATTTGTCACTCATTTTAAAGTACCATAAATAATCTTTTTTTAGAAATTTTTTTTTTCTAAAATCACTATTTTTGTGGGAAAAATTATATTTTTTCATTACTTGTTTTATACAAACAACTATGAAAAATAAAATTAATTTTTCCAAAGAACACTTCTTTGAAAATTAAAAGAGGTATTTCTACCAAGAATTACTCAATGATTTTATTAGAGTATATTAATTTATTTCAACACCTCTGTTTAATTTTATTATTTATTTATATTTACCTATTATTATTATTATATAAATATTTTAATAAATGGGTTAAGATTATTTTGACTATGGATGTGCTATCCTGATACCATTCACCATACTACTCAGAATGATTATTGATTATGTATACAGATTGGGGAAAGTTATTTAAATTCCATAAGTATATGTTATTTATATTTAACCATATTTATATGAGGAAATAATTGGACTTATAAAGTGATTTGTGGGTCCCTCTATTGCTCCTCGATGCATCTGTAGGTCTCATCAGACAAAAGAGAAATGGATTTTTTCTGAGGCCTTATCCATTTATTTTCTGGTTTCTTGGTTGAGGCCTCAACAGTATGTTTATGATGTCCAAAATATTAATCAACTCATTAATTTTAGTAATATATTATCCATGTTAATATTTTAATAGTATAATATTCATGGTTAAGAATCATTCTCATGTGATTATTTTTACTGAATTATTTATTCAGCTTTTATTTTTTTCCATATTATGCTCAAGTTTATATTCTAATGGCATGTGTTATTAGTCATTCACCATTCCTTATTGTTTATATTATCATTTTATATATAAATTAAACTTACTAAGCATATGAAATTACCTATTTATAGGTTTTATTTTCCCCAGGATGGAAATATATTTATTATGAATGAAATATAGACATAATATTGTAGTTATGTCTGTTACCAATGAAGTTTATATGTTGTTTTTCCTTTCATGTTTTAATGTAAAACTTAGGGTTTTATCTGATTGTCCAAAAATAATAAACTATTCAGTCCTTCAGGTTGTGAATTCCTTGTTTATTATACAAATGTAATAAAGTAAGGTACCACCTCTGGGCAACTGGAGTTAGGGTCATTACATGATTCATGTGATGAAGGATATAAATGATGGGATCTTAATGTTATTGGTTATAAACTTTTATTCACATGATAGAGTTACATGCTTCTCATTATTAGTTCATATGATCATGAAAAATCCCTTGGACATGTTAAATTAAATAAACAAGATCTCGTGACTGTGTTAGCTTGATCATTTGAAGGCCCTTGGAGATATCATCCTAATCACATGAAATCTGATGGATATAAAATCCTTGAACATCATTTGATGCCTATATACAGCCTTGTACATGAAACTTGATACCTTGGTCGTGCACCATTTTTCATGTGTATAACCCCATATATACCATCTCTAGATAAAAATATTTTAATGATGGGTTGATAATGAAGTATTTATTTTTCATGCAATGACCTTTGAAGTATAAGGAAAAACCAAGTGACTTACCGAAGAAGAAACACACACTATCACATGATCCAGAACTAATTATGTGATACACCTTGGAGTCATGCCATTGAATCCACATCGTTCAGGTCATGAGAAAGGATCTCATGATCAATGAATTTGGTATTAATGATCTAATCACATAGTCACTATTTATCTTGTGATGAGGGGAGGACATCATTAATGTTGTACGCCTAGAACACATTAAGTACATAAAACATTACTGACATCTTTATATTTTCCATCTACTAACTTGAGATAATGTTTTTGGATGATTATCCATGTAAATAATCATAGATATTATGGTGGGGGTGTATTTGTATAACCAAACCTCTAGTAAGTAAGATAGGCAACACACACAAACGAGAGAGAAATGTCTAAAGAAGACATATCATAAGATCACAAGCGACTTCAGCTAAAAAAAATATCTGTTAGTGGATGAGGAGAAATAAAAAAGTGGAATGAGTGGTGTATTGGAAAATCACATTAAAATACATTGATCATATTATGGGAATGACTTCATGATATATCATCATGGTCATGTGATAGAAATGTGAAAGTGTTATGATTTTTGTAGGTGACCATGTAGTGTGATTGCCTGGCCCCTATCAATAATATGTTTTTATAACCCTCATGTCCTTTCACACTTTAAATATTCCAAATTCTTCACATGAAGTGCATGAATACTCCGCCTTCAAATTATTGAACACCCCATGTTTTGGAACGTCTACATGTCTTAAAATCCTTCACATAGGGAACATTACCTCACACCCTTTATCATTTGCGTGACTCCAAAGGGATCATGTGAAGCACATGACCACCATTACTCCATGCAAAAAAGATGAAGACATGGACCCCATGTGACAACATCATACTAGAATGATCATATGATTTTCTGAGGTATCACTCAGGCTCTACTAAGCCCTTCCCCTTACATGAAGGCTATATAAAAAAATCTCTAACACTCCCTAACTAGTAGGTAAATTATATTTTCATCACCAACCATGTATCATTTCTCATTAGTAGGAAAATGAAATCTAAAATATAAGTCTCTAATTCCTATGCATTTAGTATACATAGGATTCCTTCCCAAGGCCTAAGCATGATATCAATCATATTTATATCTGGGATACCTCATTGTGTAAGACCTATTTAAACAATAGGCAAACCCCAATTTTTAATTATAACACTTATATGAAATTCATCTGATCTCCATATATCTTTTTTTCTATAACTATGTGCAAATCATATAGGCTTAGAGACACTCTATGATCATTTTGTTAGTATAATAAACAAAATATCAAATATGGGAATCCACTAAAGGTGCGATAATTGACTATACCCTTTTTCACTATGGGCTATATTCTTGATGAGATAAATATTAGGGTGACCTCAATGTGTAAATCCCACTAACATATCTAGAAAACCATAGTGTCTAAGCCTCAACCACACTCTTATCCCGTTTAATGGGAAATACTTCCCATGAAGTATCCCATGGCTTCCCTAGTGATTAATTCTTGTATAATTAAATCTTACATTCTCATTCAATGTTTTTTTATCTTATGATTCATATTGTTTCTCAGAAAAAATTGAATCGCATGGGATTAGATACAAATGATTATTATACCACCACCTTGATGAAAATTACCACCTTATGGGCCTCATCTAAGTTGTAAGATTTATTACATATTCTCTTCTTTAATAGGTTCAAATTCATAATAAAACATCTCAGGGAAACCCCAATATGGATAAGTCATGTTCAATCCTCTATTTCCACACCTTTCAATACACATAATCCAAATTGGAACTACATAAAATGTGATTCTTATAATCACATGATATATTGGATTCTTTCCTAAGGATTGATCCAATATATAAAAATCTTGAATTCCATCATTTGTGTCATTTCTACATGAAATTAAATATCAAGGTACAATATCAATCAAACAAAAAGGGTTTTGATTCTTGTTTTCACAAGATATGTAGGATTACCCTCAATTGTTAAACAAAATTCCAAAACACCTTCCGCCACCTAGGATGGTAATAACATCTAGAGTCCCTATCCATACAGCTTTAAAACATAATTACTCCCCCATTTTTATTGGTTTTATTGATGGATAACCTAATATAAATATATATGATGTTATTAATGGGATGTCTTCCTATGTTTTTGGAGGTTAATAAAAGATCATTTTTTAGGATAACTAGTCCCAAATTGGGGCTTTAGAAAGGTTCACAAATATATCATAAATACATAATAGAGATGTGGAGTAGGAAAATATTTCCACCAAAAAGTGTGATGAGCTCGACTTCCCATCCTCTCAGTTAATGGGAGTTACTAAGTATTGTTGTTAAGAAAAACCAATAAAAATTTTCCTTTGGATTGTTATCACATAGATCAATTAAATATTTTGGAGTCATTGATTGATTATAAAGATAAACCATAAAAACATGAGTGATTGTAAACTATAATAATCCCCCCATCCAAAATCAACTGTTGACCCAAATATTTAGTTAAAACAATGTTATCTATCATTTGAAAGGAATTAAGAGTCTCATATTTGTTTTTCGATTTTTAAATCATTGTAACCAACATTAGGGTCGAGACTTAATGTGCATCCTTTTTATTTTTATCATAGTTATCAAAATCCCTTTATTGAATAGATCCACCAGTTGGTTTATCAGGATGAGGTTGTTTCAGCACACAAATTTTTGTTCTTATTTGAGAATAAATCTTAATTTTCTATAACAATAAAGGATGTTTCCTATATTAATTATTGATTTTTCAAGGACTCATTTCTTGTTAAACCTTAATGATGATTTAATTTATCTAAAACATAATATTTTATCATACTATTATCATGTTTTATAACTAATTTATATATATTTTTATTAAATAGGCTCCCATTAAAGAGATGAACCCCTTTTATTATTAATCATATCCATTAGTGATTTAATATCGATATTTCACTAAGAAACGAGTCCTCTATGAAACTGGTCTCACTGCTAATTATTTAGGTTGGGAATTATCCCAATCATATCATATATGAATCTTTTAGATTTGAGTGTAAAAACCTTTATCTAATCTATTATATAGAAAAAATAATCTTCATTACTTACTTTTTTCAAAAGAAAATTTAGGGGAACCATTCTACGGAAGAACCAACCTAGTTGGATGATCAAGGTCTTTAAAAGTGCCTATTTGGATGGAATCATCACCTAGTATTTGAAGGGGATTTTAATATCAAAATATTATCTCAGGTTATTACCTTTTACGTATGAATTATTCTTGTATTTTAGTTCGGAATCATATTCCCACCACTAAACCAGTATTTTAAAACCATATTGATGTGTAACTCTTTACACAACCCATAAGTTTATGTTACACTCAAAACATTATAAGCCATGTATATTCGTATACATCTAAATGCATCTTATGAATATGGTACATGAATACTCCATGTTAAGGCATAGAGTTATATAATGATTTATCCTAAGGTGAAAGATAGAAAACCCTAATCACATTCATAGACAAGGAACAAGCCTTCGGGTAAGTTAGTAGTCTGACCCCAATAACATTTACCTAGTAATATTTAACTCAAGAAAGATTTCAAGTCATCACAACTCTAACACCTAATACGTAATAGCTACATTAAACAACTAAAATCAATATCAAAATATTAATTACAAACCAAGGTCAGGGTATATGAAAATAAAAACTCATTATGGACTCATCCCTAGAATTTAATGCAAGGTTAAATAATTAAAATTGTTTAAAATTTTAAACTAAATAAGACATCATTCATCATATAATTTTTTTATCTATGTATAAAAATTGGGATTAACCATTAAATAAATGAACAATTAAAATATTTAAACATGTTATTACCATTTAAGAAAATTTCATAAATAAAATTCAATTATAAACATTTTATAATTTAACTCTACAATTATGGGAAATCTATGATCTAGAATATAAAGAATTATATTCATTTCAATATTAACTATTTCATATTTACAATTATATGAAATTTTCATTTTAAATTTATGATATTATATGAATTATAAACTAGTTATAATTGAATATTTATTATGTAATCATTTTACATAATCAAAATATCCTATACTTTATCATTATATAAAACATGACGAAAAAATTATCAAAAACACCATTTTATGTGACTTAAATATTATCCAAATAAGGAACTTTTTATTTTAAAGAATTAATGTCACAACACGTCCTTGGGGCCGGTGCCGTGACTACCCCAAGCCCACCTTCCTTAGGCCAGGGGCTAGGGACTAGCACCAAAAGGCATAACCCAGATATAAGGGAATACATTGCATTTAAACCTACAACTCACATAGACTATACACAACCAGAGATAACCAAAAAGTACAAATATAGTAAAAGAGTAATAAAAGTAAATGGGCCAATATACAAACCCAACTAGAGTACAAGTACATGAAAAAGGGAAAACAACTCGTGGATCATCCACCAGGGAATCTTACCTGAATGGTAGGTACAGATCTCCATCAAGTCATCCCTAAGGTACATCCCATCTAAGTCCAGCTTTGAGAAACCCCCTGTCTATCTCTCTCAGCCTCGATCACTGTTGTTCGTCATCTGCACAGGGCACAATAAGGTGAGGGCGAAGCCCGTGCTGGGGTGAGTATAATGATACTCAGTAGGGACCTTGATACCCCATAAGGACTCCCAGAATCCACTAAGGATAAACCAAATTAGTAAGGATACAATCACAGAGTATCATATAACCCTACTTAGGTATATACCCATACATATAACTAAGTAATAAAATACAATACGACACCAACTCTTGATCACAAGAACAAACTGTTCCACGAAGAAAGAAATATAACTTGATAATACCAACATGAAGTTAAGACTCAGCTCACACGGGTATACAACTTATGTAGAGAGATAAAGATGATTAGATGTATCCACTGAATCATCTACTCTATCGAACCCACATAGGATCCTGGTACAATAATCAGAGTTGTCGAACACACGTAGCATCCTGGAGCAGAAGTCGAAGCTGTGGAACCCACGTAGGATCCCGAAATAGTAGTCGAAGCTGTCGTACCCACATAGGATCCAGGAAAAGTAGTCAGTCCACGTAGGATCCCTTTATCACAATGCATCAAACCACAAGGTTCCCGCACAAAGCACGATTGATTTAGGGAGGGTCTTCTCCTCATTCCAAGTATCGATACATCAACTACCACTAAGTCCCACATTGAAGTATCCATAAGATCCATCTTGTCATAAGGAACCTAACGTGATAGACGGCGCGTCAATCGGACGCCTAGTCTGAGAGTTATTGGCATTTACCTTTAGAGGGAACAATTGGATTTAGGTTCAATCCAACCCGGATGTACTCCAAGTACGTCCAAACCTCAAGTGGTGTATACCAAAAGAACCATCTCTCTCCAAGGTTTCTGTCTCTGTAGACAGTTCGTCAATCGGACACTCGTAGCTCAAGTTACGGGAAAAAGAGTGGAAATAGGTCAAAGTGGGTCCGAGTTCGGTCTGGCCTAGTCGGACCGACCCAGCCTGACCTAGCCTAGGCTGACCCGACCAGGTTCGGGTCAACCTGGCCTAACCCGGGTTTGGACCGGGGTCTGAACTGCTCCGCAGGTCTGACCCGACCCACGAGGGTGGCCCGGCCCGCGAGGGCTACCCGACCCGTGCTGGGTCCGGCACGCTCTAGGCTCAGCCCGCGGCTGGCGGACCCCATGGGGTCCCCCTAGCCATGTACAGGGGGGATTCCACGCCCCCTGGAGTCCTGAACAACATATCCATTTAGGCAGTACAGATCCGGATCCACGTGGCGTCGGTCTGTGTCACGCGGGACCCCCGCGGCGGGTCCCGCTGTTCCCGGCTGGCTGAGTGGCCTGCCGCCTCCCGTGCAGCGCGGTTGCGCCGCACCTCCTCCCGTGGCCCGCCCTGCCGGCCACCCATCCTCCTTCGCTGGCGCCAAGGTCTTGGCCCTTGCTCCCCCACATGGCGCACACTACGCCGCGCCTTCCCCGAAAACCTGGCGGGCCGAGCCACCGGTTCTCTTCACGGCCGGCCTTGGGACGGCCGCCGCTGCACTGCCACGACCCATCGGTCGTGACCCACTCCTCTGGTGGAGCGGTTGCACCGACGCCATCCATACGGATGGCCGAAGTGCCGGCAGCCCTTCCCTTCGTTCTATCGGTGACGTTCACCAGTTCCATCCACCGACAAACCTTCTGTGGGTCAGCAGACGAGTTTTAGTGGCATGATTCTCGTTACGGAAGTATTCGTGCACTCCTCGGGACATCTTCTTCGATACACTCCCATCGTTTATGAAATTCTCTCAACCTAGAATTGTGCCTCGATTAGCGTCAAAATCCAAAAATCAAGGTGGAGGGTTCGGGCCATGTTTTTTCGGCCCGCAACCTCAGTATTAGAGTGATAGCATGCAACTTCAAATATTAATCCATGAAAGAAAATGAGTCACGAGAAACAATTGACAAATCTTAAACCCCTAACTTGGATTCGTTGACATTGGAAAAGAAGATGAAGAAGTCGAGGTCAACGTCGTTAGTGTCCTTCTAGGACGGTGCTTCCTCCTTTATTCCAGAAGGAGATCAAAGAAGAAGAAGTTATTCATTGGCAGACGGAGAGTTCTTCCTCCAAGTATTTCCTCCAACAAGAAGTCTTCTCCAGCCAAAGAACCAATTTGAGCAACTTCTAAAGGAGGTAAAAAACACTTGAATTTGAGGAGCCTCCCCCTAATCACTTGGGGGTTGGAAAGAATTAAAGTGGGGGTTTAGTTCGGGTGGATCCCACTTTAATTCAAAAAGGTTTGAATAAAAAAAATTGTGTTTAAGCAATTTTTTATTCCACCTTTTCTTTATCCTCCACGAAAGGTTGGAAAACCAACATCCGTTCACCACTAAACATAGTTGAGGTGAAGGTCACCCCTAAGAAATCACCGGCACTGTTAGTTCGACGGTGCCCTTAGATTTCAATTCCGAGCACCAGTTCTAAAGTTACCAAAACCCGCTCTTAAGTTCACTAAACGTACTGAAAAACTTCGAAAAACCATTCCAGGCACTTCGAGCCTCAAAATTACGTGCTATCTGAAACCGTAGACTTGGAATAATTCAATATAATTAAAAAAATTACAAGTATTTATGGGTCTTTACATTCTCCCCATCTTAGGGCTTTGTGTCCCAGAAATCCAAAACTCAAAAACTTGGAAAACATGTGGGTGTACTGAGAACAAATATGAGCCTCCCGCTCCCATGTGCCCTTCTAGAGGTTCCCATGCGGCCATCTCTCACGCACCAGAGGTATCAATCGCCCGCGAAGGACTCTCTCTTGTCGATCCTCGATCTCCACTGGAACCTCTGAAAAAGTCACCCCATTATCGGTGTCAAGATTTCCCCAGTCTATGATGTGAGTAGGATCATCCACATATCTCCTCAGTTGGGATACGTGAAAAAAATCATGCACCCGGTGCAACCGAGGGGGATGTTCTAGGTGGTAAGCCACCTCACCTACTTTGCTGAGGACCTGGAATGGTCCGATGAACCTCGGAGATAACTCATCGCGACGACAAAAATCTCTGCAAACTCCGTTGAGGTGAGACCCGTAGGAAGATGTGGTCACCATCATCGAACTCCAGAGGTCTTTGTCTTTTATAGGAACAGGAATTCTGCATGCTCTGTGTAGTCTTCATCTTCTCCTGGTTGATATTCACCTTCTTTGTGGTATCCCATACCATTTCCGGTCCCATGAGTGCTGACTCCCCTGGGTCTGTCTAGCACAATGGCGATCTGCAAGGTCAGCCATACAAGGCCTCAAAAGGTTCCATCCTGATGGTGGAGTGATAAATATTTTTTCATGCAAACTCCACCAAAGGAAAGTGATCCTCCCAACTATGACCGAAGTTGAGGATGCATGCACGGAGAATGTCCTCGAGATTCTGAATGGTCCTCTCAGTCTAGCCATCTGTCTAAGGATGGAAGGTGATGCTCAAATAAAGATGGGTCCTGAAAGCCTCATACAACCCCTTTCATAGCCGAGAATTGAAACTTTTATCTTGATCAGAGACAATAATTAAAGGAACTCCATGAAACCTCACAATCTCATGCCCGTAGAGGCGTCCCATGCTCTCCACTGAACCCTGCTCTTTGATCGGTAGGAAGTGGACCGACTTGGTGAGTCGGTCAACAATCTCCCAGATGGAATCGTGACCCAAAGATGTACATGGGAGTCCTGTCACGAAATCCATCGATATCCCATCCCACTTCCACTGTGGGACCTAAAAAGGATGAACCAAGCCTTCTGGTACCTGGTGATCCGCCTTCACTTGCTAACAAGTGAGGCATCGAGAGACAAAATCCACTACTGCCTTCTTCATACCTGGACACCAGTGCTATCATCGAAGGTCCTAGTATATCTTCACCACACCTGGATGTACCGCTAGAGGTGATGTGTGAAACTCCATCAACACTTCCTCCTGAAGAGACGCCGGTACCATGGTACGTCTTCTGAAGAAGATGACGTGCTCCCCACCTACAGAATATCCATCAAGTTCCTACCCTGTGTATATGTGTACACGTCGAGCCTTATAGTAAGTATCCCAACACTGCACCTCCCTGACTCTCTGAAGGAGTGGGGTGTGACTATAAGAGACTGCATGAAAGCTTCTCCATCTCAGTCCACATAAGAAATTGGAAAAGCGGTCATCTTCTCAGTCGCCTCTCCTACCAGCTGAATACGTGATCTCCTGCTGAGATAATCTACTACAAAATTCCCCTTCCCAGGAGTATAGACTATCTTGGAATCATAGACCTGGAGGAACTCAAGCCAATGCCGCTATCTCAAGTTTAGGTCCTTCTGAGAGAAGATATACCTGAGACTCTGGTGGTCAGGGTAGACTGTGAAACACTCACCCATTAGATAGTGTCGCCACATATTGCAAGCAAAGACCACTACTGCTAACTCCAAATCATGGGTAGAATAGTTCTGCTCATGTTGTCTCAGCTGACAAGAACCATAAGCTATCACTGCTCGCTCCTACATCAGGACGCATCCGAGCCCGGTACCTGATGCATCGTTGTAGACCACGTGCCCAACTCCCTCCTCCGGTAGCCTCAAGATGGGCACACTAGTCAGCCTCTACCTCACCTCCTAAAAACTCCACTAGCACCAATTTGACCACACGAAGGGTTTCCCCTTCTTTTTCAATGCCGATAAGGGTGCTACAACTCTGGAGAAATCTGGCACAAATATCCGATAATAACCAGATAGACCCAGGGAACTCCGTACCTCCATCACACTCTTGGGTGGATCCCAAGCTAGCACAACCTCAATCCTCACTAGATACACAAAAAATCTAGACTCTGAGATGACGTGTCCCAGAAAGTGAACCTCTCAGATCCAGAACTAGCACTTTGAGATCTTACCATAAAGCTGGTGCTCTTAGAGTGTGTCCAGTACTATCCGCAAATGATATTAATGCTCCTCCTCAGTAGTCGAGTAGATTAGAATGTAATCGATGAAGACTACCATAAAGCATTCATGGTATGGATGGATGATTTTGTTCATGAGTCCCATGAACATAGCTGATGCATTGGCTACTCCGAATGGAATAACCAAGAACTCGTAGTGGCCATACCAATATCTGAAATTCGTCTTTTGCACATCCTCATCCCGTACTATGACCTGGTGGTAGCCCGATCAGAGGTCTATCTTCGAGAACCAACGTCCCCCCTTCAGCCGATTGAAGATGTCATCAATCCTTAGAAGTGGATACTTGTTCTTCACGGTCACCTGGTTCAGGCGCCGATAATCCACATAGAGCCTCAAACTCCTATCCGACTTCTTGGTGAAAACAATTGGGGCTACCCATGGTGAAACACTGGGTCTGATGAACCCCTTTTGTACAAGTACTCCAGCTGTACTCGCAGCTCACGAAGCTCCATGGGAGCTATCCGATATGCTGGAATAGATATTGGTGTCATGTCGAGATACAAGTCGATGTAAAAGTATACCTCTATGCGAGGAGGTAGTCCTGGCACCTCATTAGAAAAAACATCTATGTACTGATCCACCACAATAGGATAGCTCAGACTCTGCACATCAACTGCTCTGAGGATAAGGCTAGAAAACTGATGAGTGATCGGCTGCCCCCTCGTCGGGGTAAGCCCATCATGTGCTACAAAGGATCCCTTCTCGCCGGTGGAGGTAAACCTACTTCCATCCTCATGGACACACCACACATTCCACCTAATGCAGTCGATCTGAGCATGAACTGTGGATGACCAGTCCATAACTAAGATGATGTCTTAAGGCCTCGACCCCGCTACTAGAAGATCCCAGCAGAAGTTATCACCTCCTAGAGTGAGCTCACACTACTGGAACCAGTGTGTAATCATCGAGTCCTCTCCCATAGGAGTCTCTAATCGTAAGGATCGAGACAACAGCTCCACTGAAATCTCTAATCTCCGCATGAGGGAAGAAACAATAAAAGAATGGCACACAACTCTGTCTATAAGTACTACAGCTAGGGTGTAGTAGACACAGATCGTACCTCGAATCATCTCAAGAGAACCATGGCCATAGGCCTCAGCTACCTAGAGCTGAGATCGCCCCTGTCCGCCTCCTCCCTGTGGTCGGGGTGGACCTCCTGGTGGTGGTGGTGGTAGGATCTCGAAACGTTGTCCACCACCTACTGCTCGGCCAGATCCTCTACCATGTCTACCTGCCCCCTGCGGACCACCACAGTTGAACCTATACCTCTACTTAGGAGGTCCCTCAACTGTCTTCTAATCATCTTCATGGTGTGTCGGACAATCACGAGCCATGTGACCCTGCCTGCCACATGCGTAGCACTGCCTTCTCCCCGTATGAATGGCTCTATCTCATGTTCCCCACACAACTGAACCCGTATCCTGAGGTCATCCACTGGATGGCTTGGTCTGCTTGGATCTATTCGGCATCTGTCTACTGCCAGCTGTAGGAGACTCCACTACGTGACACCCGGTGGTGGGTCTCACTGCTGGTGAATTCTCATCATGGAAAACCACCACTTATAGGGCTCGCTCCAACACCTCCTCCTGCGTCGGGATGCTGAGGGAGATCATCAGAGCCCTGATCTCTCGCCTGATCCCCTAATCGAAGGTCTGGGACATGGATAATGGGTCCCGCACAATATATGTGGAGTAGGGCGAGAGGTCTGTGAACCTCACTGAGTACTGTTCCACCATCATGATTCCTTTCTGTAGATGAAGTAGCTCGTGTATCTGCACTGCACGTAGGGTGGATGAGACAAACTCCACCCAAAACAGGCTCTCTAAGTCTACCTTCAGAAGTGTCGCCTCTTCATGAACCTGGTGCATCAGGCTCCGCCATCTGCCTGCTGCTGCCTGAAGGAGACTTGCGACAAGGATCGCCATATGGTTGGCTGGTGTCCCAACCAGTCTGAAGACTCTCACCACAGCATCCAGTCAATCCTCAGCTACATTCGGGTCCATCTCACCCCTGAACCTGGGCGGCCTCTGGTGCTGGAACTCGTGCATTGTGCTCAGGTGGGGATGGTGGCATCGGTGGCCCAATGGGTAGTGGTACCGTTGTTTCCTCCGCTGTGATAGGGCCCTGCACCGATTCCTCCTCGCTCGGTGGGATGCCATCTCATACAAAGCCTGGAACCCTAGCTGGCTATCTGCGTGGGGCCATCCTAAAAAGAAACCGGTGCACCACGGTCAATAAGTTATACCTGGTGAGTAGACTCAAAGAGATCACAAAGAGAATTTTTCAAATGAAACACACACGTAATCAGTGTTTTCAAGCACTAAGTCGGAAATTAGAAGTTAGAGACCAAGTGTATAGATACGCCGGCCGCCACACCAACACCGATTTCCCTAAACTGATAACCACACCCAAAACACTTAACACTATTGCCTTTAATAGATTAGAGTCCAATGGTCTATGGTAGAACCAACTCCTCTGATACCAGTTTGTTACGACCCGTCCTCGGGGCCCATGCTGTGACTACCCCAGGCCCGCCATCCTTAGGCCATGGATTGACGACTACCACCAAAAGGCATATCCCGGAGAAAAGGGAAGGCATTGCCTTTTAACCTGCAACTCACACAGACTGTACACAACAAAAAATAACAAAATAGTACTAACATAGTAAAATACTGTTGAAAGTAAATGGGCCAGTATACAAACCTAACTGAAGTACAAGTACAAGAAAAAATGAAAACAACTCTTGGATCATCCCTCGAGGAATCCTACCTAATGGGTAGGTATAGATCTCAATCAAGTCATCCCTGAGGTACATCCCATCTAAGTCCAGCTCCGAGCAGCCTCTCATTTATCTCTCTCAACCTTGATCACTTTTGTTCGTCATCTTCAAATGACACAAGAAGGTGCGGGCGAAGACCATGCATGGCTGAGTATAACATAGGGACCCCGAGACCTCCGAAGGTCTCCTAGAATCCACTAAGGATAAACCACAGTAGTAAAGATACAATCACAAAGTATCATCCATCCCTACTTAGGTATATGCCCATACATATACCTAAGTAATCAAATAAAATCTGGCTCCAACTCTTGATCCCAAGCACAGCCCATTCCACGAAGGAAGAAAGATAACTCATTGATAAAAACATGAAGTCAAGACTAAGCTCACACAGGTATAGAACTTATGTAGAGAGATAGAGATGATTAGATATAGCCAACAAATCATCCACTCTATCGAACCCACATAGGATTATGGTATAGTAATCAGAGCTGTCGAACCCATGTAGGATCTTGGAATAGTAGTCGAAGCTGTCAAACCCACATAGGATCCCGGAATAGTAGTCAAAGCTGTCGTACCCACGTAGGATCTTGGAATAGTAGTCAGTCCACGTATGATCCCTTTATCATAATGCAACCAACCACAAGGTTCCCGCACAAAGCACACTTGATTCCGGGTGGGTCCACTCCTCAATACAAGTGTCAATAAATCAACTACCATGACATCCCATGTTGATGTATCTAGAAGATTTGTCTTGTCATAAGGAACCTAATTTGATAGACTGTGCATCAATCAGACGCTCGGCCTGAGAGTTATTGGTATTTCCGTTTTGAGGGCCTGGTTGGATTTAGGTTTGATCCAACCTGGCCATACCCAAACTACGTCCAAAACTCATGTGGGATATAGCAAAAGAACCTTCTAACTCCAAGGTTTCCGTCACCATAGACAGTTTGTCAATCGGACACCCATATCTCAAGTTATGGGCAAAAGTGTCAAAATATGTCAAAGAGGGTCTGGGTCCGGTCCGGCCCAGTCGGACCGACCCAGCCTGAACCGTTCTGAAGGTATGGATCCGGCACCACGTGGCGCCGGTACATGTCACCTGGGACCCACGCGGCGGGTCCCTCTGTTCCCAGCTAGCTGAGCGGCCAACCGCCTCCCGCGCAGCACGGTTGCGTCATGCCTCCTCCGGCGGTCAGCCCTGCCGACCGCACATCCTCCATCACCACAGCCACGGACACAACCCTTGCTCCTACTCATGGCGCGTGCTGCGCTACACCTTCCCCATCAACCCAACATCTTGAGTTGTGGGTTCTCTTCGCGACCGGCCTTGCGCCGGCCGCCGCTGCACTGCTGCGGCCCGTCGGCCGCGACCCACTCCTCTAGCAGTGCGGTTTCACCACCGCCATCCATGTGTCCGGCCGGGGTTCCAGACGACCTTACCTTCATTCTACAGGTGACGTTTGCTAGTTCCGACCACCTGTGAACCTTCTGCAGATCACCAGACGAGTTCTGGTGGCCCGATTCTCATTCTAGAAGTAGCCACACACTCCTTGGGATGTCAAATTCGACCCACAACCATCGTTCATGAAATTCTCTCAACTCGAACTCGTTCTGCAATTAGCATCAAAATCCAAAAATCAAGGTGGTGGGGTCGAGCCATGTTCGTTTGGCCCACTCCCTCTATGTTAGAGTGATAGCATGCGACTTTGAATCTTAATCCATGAAGGAAAATGAAGAACGAGAAACAATTGACAAAGATCAAACCCCTACCTCAGATTCGTTGATATCAGGGAAGAAGATGAAGAAGTTGAGGACGACGTTGTCAACATTCTTCAAGGATGACACTTCCTCCCTTGTTCCAGAAGGAGATCAAAGAAGAATAAGTTCATCATTGGCATAAGGAGAGTTCTTCCTCCAAATATTTCCTCTAACAAAAATTTTTCTCCAGACAAAGCACCAATTCGAGCAACTTCCAAAGGAGGGTAACAAACACTTGAATATGAGGAGCCTCCCCCTAATCACTTCATTTAATGAAGGAGGGGGGGTTAGGAATTAAAGTGGGGGTTTAGTTAGTGTGTACCCCACTTTAATTCAAAAAGGTTTGAATAAAATAAAATTTAAGTTTAACGAATTTTTATTTTATTCTACTTTTTCTTTATCCTCCATGAAAGGTTGGAAAACCAACTTCCGTTCACGACCAAACACAGCTGAGGGGAAGGTCCCCCTTAATAATCATCAGCACTATGAGTTCAGCAGTGCCCTCATATTTCAATTCCATGCACTAGTTATAAAGTTACCAAATCTAGATCTTAAGTTCACTGAACGTACTCAGAAACTCTAGAAAATCATTCCGGGCACTCTGGGCCTCAGAATTACGTGCCTCCAGAAACTGCAGACTCAGAATAATTCAATATAATTAAAAAAAATTACATGGATTTCTGGGTCTTTACGATTCAAAATAATTAATTATAAAAAATTGATAATTTAAATATAAAATTTTTATAGTTTTCCTTATTTCATAATTTATATCGCTTTATAAATTATCACTTATGATTTCTAAATATAATCATTTATTTTTAGATCATAAGTCATGTAATATAATTTTGTAAATGGTATTTCAAATATTAACATTTAATATTTAGGAATAATATGTTTTAAAAAACATAATTTATTATAGAAAATGTATAATTAACTAATTTATAAACATTTAATAAATTAAAATATCTCCAAATACCTTTTATAATGATTTATAAATATTTTTCAAACCATTATAATCATTTAATAATTTAATTATTTTAAAAAAATTCTACTTCACCTTATATATGAACCCATTCTTTATAATGGTAAAATCACTAACTTATACATACACTTTTCATAAGTGTAATTTGATTATAAATCCCTTTCATAAGGTTAATTTACTCACTTTTATGTATCATAAATATACTCTAGTGTGAAAACTTTATGCAAAGATTAACTTTATGCATCTCATTTTGGGTAAGGGTATAAAGGTTACAGCATATATGTGAACGTTTCACATAAGGTTAAGTCTCAATTTAACATTACATAACCATGTTTAACATAAGGGTAAATAGATGGTTACCATTACATTACCTTAGAAAAAATTGTATTACCTTTATCTAGATTTATAAAAAACTAGATTACCTTTATCTATCGGGGTATCACATAAGTCAAAAAAACATCATTCCACTAAAAAACCCTTTATCGCAAGGGTAATATAAAGTGAATCTTATGCAGTCAAATTTATATAAGGGTAATTCTATATTAAAATTACACATCCCAATTTTATACGTGTAAGGGCTTGATTACCTTTACATAAACCAACTGTATAGATGTTATCTATTTTTTTCTTTTTTTAAAACCTAAAAAAACACATTTTTGTTTTTTTGTTTCATTTTTTATTCCCACACATGGATTCATAAAAATTAATAATGGATTTATATAATACCACTATTAGGAGTCATACGAATCCAATAACACTTATTATACACAATGAAAGAAAATAGAAACCAAATTCAAGATCTCCCGTTAAATAAAAATGAAACCTACAAATAATAATAAATAACACTATAAACATAGTGTACCTTACACTAAAGATCCACTACATAAAATCATGACCACCTTAAGATTATTTTGAGAGATATCACAAAGTGGAAAACAAAAGATTCCCACATCTTTAGTGTATCCACAAGCTATACTGAATCATCTAATTATCATATGGGATCCATATTCTCTCTATGGTATACTAGTACCTCTATATGGAATAAAAGATGATGAATGAGCTTCAAGTTCAGGGAGTTTTATCCTAGCATGAGGAAGCATTCATGCTACCTACCATAATATGGTAGAATGATTTATATAGTACCTGGGGATGATTTTGGGTGATGTATGCAATAATTTATTAATTTATATCACATGTATTAATGTATGAGCTAATTAATGTATCATATGAAAAAATACATATAACTAATATTCATTTCATATTATGAAAAAGTTACATAAATTATATCCTATGTGGGAAAAATTAATGAATTGTTTTTATCATTTTTCTAAAATCACATACTGCATAATATTATATATGAATATATGCATGCAAATTATAAATTTAATGATATATATATATATGTATTTAGGGAATATATCCATCACTTTTTTCCAAACTCAAGCAAGATAAAAATATCGAGGGAAGGCTAGATATAGGGAATGAAACCAAGAGTTTCTCTTCTAGAAACCACCATACTTCTATGGGATTAATTATCCATTGAAGGTAGAGGACTTGTTGGGGAAAATTGAATGAAAATTTTACTTTTTGGAGACTCGTAATTATGTTAAGGTGATGTGTTCTATATTTAATATTGAAGTCCCTAGTAGAAGGCGATGGTATTTAGTTGTTCTGGAAAATAAAAAAGATGGTTTTGAGTGGAAAGGAATTAAATCCATATTTATATAGAATTTATACACTGAAAATATAGTTTTGGATAATTATATGATGTTCCTCACCCTTTAATAAGGTGAATGAAAATTAATGGAGTATTCCAACTATTTTTCTAAATAATACCTTTTTTCGAATGATGTTGTATCAAATGAAAATATAAAGGCATAAAGGTTTTAGATGGGGTTGTAGTCAGATATCCATTTTCAAGTCTTAATACAAAATAATTTCCACCTATTCTAAAGTTGTGGATAAAGAACTGATGATTTTTTTATCAGGCATAAATGTATGGATTCATTAGGATTAATCACACATATATCTGTAGTTATATTGTACCTTATTGAAAGAAGAGGAAGATGAATGAGGTTAACACTAGTAGTGAAAGAGGATCTCAGTAGTAGATTTTAATATTCCCTTCATGGATACTAAAAGTGACCCTATAAATTGAAAAATGTGTGATAGGATAGGGAATAAAAATCATTCATTCTCAGAAGATACAAAATTTGTATCCTCTTGTGGATGTCAGGTTCATTTTTAATAATTTTTTCAGCCCTTCTTTTCCTAGTGAAGAGGATATGGATCATTAGAAACCATGGGTCAGTGGTGTTGTCAAATTCTTTCAAGGAAGTATATTACTAGATACACGCTTATGGAGGTTATACTAACTAATCTCATTGATAGAGTCAGATGATTTTAGGCCATTTAAGTCAATGGGATTCCCTAGGATTCCTCTAGGATGAAATAATTTATTGTTTATATAGTCTCAAGAGGAAATCGAGGTGAGACCTTCAACCATGAGAAGTAATATTTCCATTTCATCATTAATAGTGATTTCTCCATTTGATATCAGTGCCTCTCACTCATTTATATCAAAACACTTTTTGAATCTCTTAAATATCTTGATGGAAGTCATGCCATATGTTTCTAGGTAACTATGCCTCTAAAAAAGAAAAGGGAATCGGGATTATGATTCCCATTATGTATCTTTTCTATATCTAATTTAGAGTTATTTTAGAAATTCTTATTCCTTGAAATGGATCTCTTTGATTTTATTATCATGATGGAGTATATGGTTTCCCATAAAGTTCATATTGATGTTGTCGTTGACAAGTTTCCTTTACTAACCCTAATAGGAACGAAAAGGTTGTTCAATGATATTGTGATTTGAGGTCCATACAAACAACAACTTCTATATAATATCTTTTTAAATCAATATCTTCACTCATGGTTGATTTTGAAGAGGAATCATCAAGTTTTTAGTTTCTTTTAGTGACTAAATATATTCTCAATGTGTTTCTACCTGACTTTACCAATATTGTAGTACCCTTGATTTGTGGTATGTATTTTTTATGCCTTTTTATGTGTGTAATGTGTTTGAGAAATGTTTGGGGTCGTTTTGAGTGTTTCTGGGAAGGTGTTGGGGATTTTCTTAAGGCCTCACAGTATGAACATGGTTAGTGAAAACCATACAAAAATTGTAGGAAACCATACACGTTTAGATAGAGGAGAATGAGATGGAGCATAGTTAAGGTGCAAGGTTTTCCAAAAAATGTGGCCTCTCCAGGTAATCCATGAAAACAGGATAGTGGGATTTCACACAGCTGGGGCATAGTTTTTCTAGCCATGTGAGGTAACCGTGTGAGATTCCTCTTGAGGTAGTAACAAGGACATAATTAGCACATGGTTTTCCTAGTTGTGTGACTAAACCATTCATGACATAGGGGGGGGGGGGGTTAAAATGTGGCTTGTCCATGATTTTTCCAAAACACCCCATTCTTTCTACTATGCATCCCTAAATTGGGATTACTTCTTCTACATGGTTAGGGAGGCTCTCTCAATCATTTTGGAAGTTTTTAGAAGTGTTTTCAAGGTGGTTTGCAGGTGATTCTCCCATGGTATGTATCCTCTCTTGGTGGTTCATTGGGTTTCTCTAGATCCACTTCTATCTCTATCTTGGTTTCCTATATCAACTATGTATCATGTATATCTATGGTTTTTTTTCTTATAATGGTATGATTTGGGAATTTTATGTTAGTGAAAAAGATCTAAGGCTATTTTGGGGAAGTTTCACCCAGTTTTTGTGTGTGGTTGTGCAATTGGTCGATTTTTGCAGACCCCAAGGTTGGTGAATTCTCTCTCAACTAAATTTCTCTACAACTAGAAGTCATTATTTCAAATTTATTTGGTTTTATTTAAATTTATTGTGAATGTGATGTGAAAAGTTTTTTGGAAATAAATTTTCTGATGGTTTGTGGATTTTGTGGAAAATGGGTTATTGTTGTAAAATGTGCTTTGTTGTTGGATTTTAAAATGATGATTTTAAAATCAATGGCTTAGTTTATTTATGTAAAATGTTTTGTAAAAAATTATTTCAATAAAAAAATTATATGAAACTGTGGTTTGTATTTGATAATATCATAAGGGTGTTTTCAATAAATGTGTGATTTATTGAAGTGGTTGTGGCATGTTGTTGGAATTGTTGATTGGATTAAAGGGTTGATTAGTTTTGAAATTTTTTGGGTAGTATGGAATGAAGTGTATTTATTGATATGATATTATAAATTAATGATTTTTGTGTTATTATGATTTTTGAAAATGATATTTCCTTGGTTGTTGGCTAACATGGATATCATGGGTGGGAAGTATAGATAATGGGAATGAAGGACCACTATAAAATGGGTATGGATAGTGGTCATGAAATTGATTGATTTTCAAAAAATAGCCGATTTTCCAAAAAATGTTCGAACATGGAAAAATGCCACTTTTGGAAAGCATGGTTTTGATATCTAAAATTTGATACAATTTGAAATTGTAAGCCTTTAATTTTAGGGAGTGAGACTTATTATTGTTTTTGTGTTTATAAAAACGGCACTGGGTAGGCATCATAGAGATCAACTAGAGGATGCTATTGAAAATGTGGTTGAACCTAATCCCCATGTAAACTAGTAGCTTGTTTAAATAATATTGAAATCATTATAATTAATGGAATATGGGAATAGAGTGGATGCGATGAATCATTTGGATCACTCCATTCAATTTCAGAATCAGAATCCACCCATCTGCATACGTGATTCAGAAGCGAAAAGGGATGAAGCATTGTTGGAAAGGATGAGTCAGATATTCGATTTCCTAGTCAAACCAGTAGAGTAGAATGTCACATTAGCAAAATACATGTTGTAAGATCATTCAGGTCAATGGTGTGAGTTAGTGGTCCAGAATAAAGAGGACCAGGTATGACACGGGAGGATTCTAAGGAATTGTTCAACAAACAATTCTATCCTCACACATTCAGAATTTAGGTATTGAATAATTTATTTATCTTGAGATAATAGAACCCTTAGATGATGGATTATATAGATTAATAAATGATTTTATTCTGGTTTTTACCTGAGGTTTCTATGAGACATCGTTAAAAGAATGTATTTTGGAATTGGGGTTGGGATAAGAAATTTGTTCGAAAATTACGGTGATCTATATAACAGATTATACAAAGATGTTAAATAGGGAAACCATTGATTAAAAGGATATATTGTGGGATATATGAGTGTGAATCATGTTGTGACTCATGATAGATAGTGGGAACACCAACTCAAGGAGCATGTAGAAGAGGGATAATAATTTCTAGGGTGAGAGTATAACTCCGAATCTGACAGCTGGATCAGTGAATCTTTCTACAATGCCTTTGAGTAAGACATGCTATTTATAGTGTGGTTCTACAGGCCACATGAAGTGAGATTTTATGGAACAACCTCAATCATGTCATTACTGTAGGAAAATGGGGCATCTTTAGCATTATTGTTGCCATTCTCCGTGGTTGGGTGTCTGCGACACTCCTCAATGGACATAGACATCATATACCTCGATGGTATAAGGGTAGCATCATACAGATTTTCAATAGATTATAGTTATTCATGGTGAATCTAGGAATACCGTGACTCCACATCAAGGGAAATTTCATTAGGGTAATAGAGGAAAAAGTTCAGCCAGTAAGCAGGTGTTTAGATCTAAGTAGGTTTTGGTGGATGATCAGTTGGGACCATCCATGGTTAGAGGTACAATCCTTTTGAATTATAACTTTATGAAAGTGTCGTTCGATATGAGTTCCTCTCGTTCTTTCATTTCTTATCAGATCATTTATATTTTTGGTCTAAATATGGAAGTGATTCCATATATGTTGAAACGTTAAACTCCATTGGGTCAAAGAGAGTGTTGAGCCTTCCTGTGTAGAACATGATGTCTTGCGATTTATGGGGATGAGTTGATGTGGAAAATCTAAGTGCTTGAGATGTATATTTATGATATATTCCAAACTAGGGATTGGTTGATGATTATTAAGGAAAAAATCTATTGTTATACATGAACGATTAGTTTCATGATGAAGGATGGCATCTAACATCTCTTTAGAGGAGATAAGAGAGAAAGGGTGGGGCAATAGATTTATTGGAACTAGTGGTTGGGACAATATCATATCAATTGAGGGATTTTTCATTGGCATCAGTGGAATAATTTGGGGAGAAGCAATTTTCCAGCAATGGTGGATCAGTTTATGGATGTCTTTCCTAAAGAATTCTCAAGGTTCCCACCCATGAGAGAAGTGGAGTTTATGATTAATCTACTTTCAAAGAATAGTCTTATATAATAATCATCTTACCATATAGAATCAACAAATTTTTGGGAATTGAATGTGTTGTTGGAGGAGCTGGATAACAAGTGGTTCATCTGGCCTAGAACATCTTCATTGGAAGCACTGATGTTTTTTGTTAAAAAGATGGATGAATCTCTTTGGTAGTGTGTTGATTATCGTAAGAAAAATAAAGTTATGATAATGAATCAATATCCACTCCCTTGCATTAATTATCTATTTGATTAGTTATGGGGAGATAAGTGGTTTTCCAAAACTGGCGTGCGATCATGATATCATCAATTATAGGTGCAAAAGGAGGATATTCTGAAAATATCATTTAGAAGTAGATATGGCCATTATGAGTATGTGTTTATGGCCTTATACCTAATGAATTCACTAGCGGTATTTATGAAATTAATGAATTCTATATTTTAGAGATATCTAATTTTTTTGGGGGTGTTTTTTTGATGAATATAGGTATATTCTAGGATAAGGTCTGAGAATGAGAAACACATGGTAATAATGTTGGGAATTTTTAGAGATAATCAATTCTATTCCAAATTATCAACGTTTTATTATTGGATATAATAGGTTCATTTCCTTGGTCATTGACAGAGCAAATTTACATGCTATTTTTGACCAAATAATGAGTATTTTTAATGATAAAACCCACAAATTTCAATTTTTTATTAAAATAATGGGTAATTTAAATTTTATAATGAAAAGGAGAAAAATTGAGAAATGTGCATAATTCATGATTTTGGACAGAGTTTGAACACAAGGGTATTTTTGTCATTTCATAAAAAATATAATTCGAACTTTAATGATTCTTTTTTTATAATCCTGATTTTATTTTCTATAACTTTCTCTTTAGGGCATAAAGTTTTTTCAAATATCTAGTACCCCGGAAAATTCATTGAAGTTGGAAACTTTTCGAGGCAGATCGTGTGGACCCCACCACCGTAACAGATGCACAAATTGGTCTCCACAACTCCAATTTATGTGATTCAACTGGATATGGAATATGTCACATATATGCATTCAACCATTAAATTCCATGGAGGGTTTCATCCATTATGGTGGCTATTTCTCATTATACATTTGAAGGAATCTTCTTGGAAATTTCGGCCAGAAACATCCTTATTCAATAAAACTATCATAAATCCAACATCTGGTGGCCCAATTCTCTTATATTTTGAGGGGAGATAGAGAATACATTTATGAAAATCTTTTATAAAGGAGGTAATAAGAAAAGTTCCATTTAATGGGTGAAAAAAGAGAAAATGTTTGGAGGATATAAATCTACCAATAAAACGAGGCCATGGCCTCCTTCTCAAATAATCAGCTCGACACCCACAACCAACGAGGGATCCCACCGGGGCATGGGCTGCCGCTTCTTATCTCTTTCCCCATCATTTATTCTCTTTAATTTAATTTAATTTTAGTTTAGTGTTAGTTTTAATTTAAATTTTAATTTCAATTTCTTTTAAATTAATCCATGCTGTTGGGTTTCTCCATCCACTTTTCTTCATTTATTTCCTTATCTATCTCTTCATTTTCCACCCACTCCTCTAAGTAATCTCTTACTCTCGAAAATGAGAGGCTAACCTCAAGACTTGGCCTAGGGGTGGTAAAGGTGATCATGAAATTTATTTAATGTTTAATTTTAAGTCTCTAGATATAATTGAGTAGCATGCACGGGTAAAGAGAATGTCCCCAGTGTTGTGACTACCTCCAATGACATGAAACTCAACCTATCTCAATTCTTTTATTTAATTAATTTTACCTCTCTCCATTGGTTATTTCTTTACATGTTGCAGTTTAGCTAATCAATGGATGAAACGACTTCGATTGAGCTGGGTCCAGGAAGATGACACATTCTAGACAAAGGTGTGTCATCAACTTGAATTAATGGTGGTGGTGGAATTGAGAGTGCTCAAACATTCAATGACATTGTCACGACCCGTCCTCGGGTCCTGTGCCGTGACTACCCCAAGCCCGCCTTCCATAGGCCAGGGGCTGGCGACTAGCACCAAGGCGTAAATCACGGTAAAAAGGGAAGGCATTGCCTTTGTAAAGTAAACAAACACCACAGGGCAAGCAAGCAGAAGTAAACACTAAGTAAAAGCTGGTACAACAGTAAGTGCGGAAAAGTAAATGGGCCAGTATACAAACCCAAACTGAAAGTAAAGTACAACTAGAAAGGGAAAACAACAACAGAAAAGTAAAGCTGCAACGCCGAGCTGTCCACTGGAAATCCCACCTGAAGGGTGGGTAAAGATAGCTTCCATAGATCCTCGGTCCAGCCGTCTGCTCCGAGTACACCCCGCCCAGTGGTCCACCTCCAGGTACCGTCCTCCTCCGCCAACCTTGACCACAATCAGCGCTGTCCGTCGTCTGCAACCAACAAAACGTAGTGCGGGCATAGCCCGTGCAGGGTTGAGTATAAGCTACTGAATAGGGACCTCGAGACCCCCGAAGGTCTCCCAAAATTCACAAAGGATAAACCAAAAAGGAAAGATACAATCACGAAGTAACAACCGACACTGCTTAGTTATATGACCATACATATACCTAAGTTATCAATTCCAATACGCTCCAACCTCCAAGCCCAAGTACAACCCAGTCCACACAGGAAAGCATACGTATTCCACACAGGAAAGAAAAACATAATCCACACAAGATAGCAAAACAAAATCCACATAGGAAAGAAAACAATATTCAGCACACATAGGTATACTTCTTCGAAAGACGATAGAGATGATCACTGATCCATCTAAGTCGTTAGACCCACAAAGGATAGATAGGTACTAACCCCCGCAATGACCCACACAGGATCGGACCCACACAGGATCTGTAGGCGCTGGCTCACACAGAACCGCTGAGTGCAGACCCACACAGGATCAGACCAACACAGGATCAGTAGCACTGATCCACACAAGATCGCTGAGTGTTGTAGTCGTCGTCATCGAATCCACTGAGGATCTCTGCACAGTCGTTGTCGCAGTCACAGTAGTAGTCGCAGCCAGCACTAGGGTTCCCGCACACAGCAAGCTCGTTCGGGAGGGTCCGCTCCACGAGCCGAGAGGCTGATACATCAACTGACACATAGTCTAGAGTTTATGTATCCAAAAGTTCTGTATCATCAACAGGAACTCAATGTCTCAGACGGCACGTCAATCGGACGCCCGGTCTGAGAGTTATTGGCTTTTTCGTCCCAGGGGCCCAGTTGGTTTTTAAGGCAAAACCAACCCGACCGTACCTCACCTACGTCCAAACCTCGGGCGGAGTAAGACAAAAGATCCGCCTCACTAATAGGAAACCAACAAAGTCGATGGAACGTCATTCGGACGTCCGAAGCTTAAGATACGAGTGTTTCCGCTCCGAGGCCCCGGTTGGTTTTGTGTACAAACCAACCCGGCCGAACTCAAAGTATTCCGAAACGTTGAGTGCGATATACCGAAACGACCATATCGATTCAAGGATCGCATCGCAACTGACATTGCATCGATCAGAGCTCCATAGCCCACGTTATGGGTAAAAGACCAAAGATGGTCCGAAAACGGGGGTTTCGGGCCCGGACCGACCCCGCCCGAGACCCCCCGGTCGGCCTGAACTGGGTCGACCTGCCCCAGGTCTGGGTCGGCCTGGCGCGGCCCGGCCTGGGGGACCGGCCAGGCGACTGGCCCGGCCTGGGCTTAGCACACCCAGCGCACTGGCCAGCTCGGCCTATGGCCGAGCCGTTTCGGCAAGGGGGGCTCCTGCCCCCTGTGTAACCGCCCCCCCCCCCCCCAATTCAGGGGGCCATTTTGGCTGACCAGCCGGGGGTTTGAACCCCTGGCTGCACACCTGTCCGGCCGGCCCGCCCTGGCCAGCCGGTACCTGCCTCCACGGGACCGGCGATGACCGGTCCCCTTCTTCACCGACATCGGCGGCCCGCAACCGGCCGCCGGTCACCCTACTCCGCCGTGGCTCAGAACCGGCCGTGGCTTGGTTCGTCCGGCGCGGTGCAACGACCACGTGCCCCTCCGCCGCGGCCCCGCTCTGGCCGTGACATCTTCAGTTTTCTTCAACGCGGCGTGACAGCGTCGCGTCCTTCTTCTACTTCACGGCGCGGCGTGACAGCACCGCGAATTACATGTCGTGCGATTTCCGCGTGGTGCGACGACACCAAGCCATTCCGTCCAAACCACAAAGTATCAACAAGGATAAAGAGGAGGGTCGGCCGTGTTTGTGTGGTCCGGCCCCCTCTTGTTAAAAGATAACATATAGTCGTATATCCATGAAGATCGACAAACTAGAATCATGAACGGAAATAATTAAATAAAATAAATCCCCTACCTTGATAAAAGAGATGACGAATGTCGGCGTCGTGAAGCAAGGATTCGAAGAAGTTGACGGAGATTTCGTCGTGGAAAACCATCACGGAAGAGACTTCGCAGAAGAAGAACGTCATGGAAGAATACGTTGCGTCATGGGTCAGTGTCGCGGAAGACTGTCTCCGAGGGCTCGGCGCTCCACGTCGGAGATCGTTCATTTTTCGCGTTCTTCTTCAAAGGGAATGAAGAACTTAAGACTTCCTTAGCCTTTTCTACAAAAGCTCTCAAACAACTAAACACCGACCCAAATAAAATAAGTTCTCAACTTATTTTATTAACACAACAAGTCTTTTGAAATTCAAGAGTTTAAATTTCAAAAACTTACATTTAACTCACCACATTAATTACATAAGTTAAATAAACTTAAGTTAACCACATTAATGGTGAGTTGAGGGGGGTTTAGAGGATATGAAGGGGTGGAGTTCGTGTGGGCCCCACCACCCTCATAACCTCCAAAGGGAGGTTGGGTGGTTACCCAACTTCCATCCAAAGGATTAAACACTTAGAGTAAAAAAAATTGTAGAATAATTATAAAATAAACTTCCACAATTTTTATCGTCAACTCTCGTGAAAACGCAACTTCAGAACAGGTGTTCCTAAAAAATTACCAGCGCTACGGTTCCATCGGTGCCCTCGTAATTTGATTCCGAGAACCAGTTCAAAAGTTAGAAAAACCCGCTCGTTCGTTCACTGAACGTACCCGAGCCAAACTTCGGAAAATGATTCCGGGCACACCGGGCCTCAGAATCACGTGCCGTCAGAAACTGCATTCTTGTAAAATTCCAAAGAAAATTAAGAAAACAATTTCCTTGAAATGTACGGGTCTTTGCATCACTCCCACCTCAGGGATTTACGTCCCCGTAAAGATACATCATAAACTAGTGAAACAAATGTGGGTACTTAGCACGCATCTGAGCCACCCGCTCCCAAGTGCTCTCCTGGAGGTTCCTGTGCTTCCATCTGATGCGCACTAGAGGAATCGACCGTCCACGTAGGACCCACTCATGTTGATCCTCGATCTCCACCGGGACCTCCGCAAAAGTCTCCCAATCATCAACGTCTAGCTCCCCGTGGTCAATGATGTGCGTCGGGTCGTGCACGTATCTCCTCAGCTGAGATATGTGGAAGATGTCTTGCACCCGGTGCAATTGAGGTGGTAGAGCCAGGCGATAAGCCACCTCGCCAATCCTGCTGAGGACCTGGAATGGTCCGATGAAGCGTGGAGACAACTTTCCACATCGGCCCAATCTCCGTAATCCATGTCGAGGTGAGACACGCAAGAAGACGTTGTCGCCATCCTCGAACTCTAGTGGCCTACGCCTCCTGTCAGCGTGAGACTTCTGCCAGCTCTGAGCTGTCCTCATCCGCTCCTGGATGACCTGAACCTTCTCTGTCCTGGCCCGGATCATCTCTGGTCCCACAAGCGCTGACTCCCCAGGGTCTGTCCAGCACAAAGGAGATCTGCAAGGTCTTCCATACAACGCCTCGTATGGTGCCATCCCGATGGTGGAGTGGTAGCTGTTGTTGTACGCGAACTCCAAAAAGGGTAGGTGGTCATCCCAACTGCGACCAAAGTCGAGGACACATGCTCGGAGCATGTCCTCGAGAGTCTGAATGGTCCTCTCTGTCTAACCATCCGTCTGAGGGTGAAAGGCGGTGCTCAGACGTAGCTGCATCCCGAACACCTCCTGTAACCCCTTCCAAATTCGGGAAGTAAAGAGAGCATCTCGATCGGAGACGATAGATGATGGCACACCTTGAAGCCGTATAATATCTTGAACATAGAGATGCCCCAAGCTCTCTACTGAGCCCTGCTCATTAACGTGTAAGAAGTGAGCCGAATTGGTGAGTCGGTCGACAATCACCCAGATGGAGTCGTGACCTCTGGAAGTGTGTGGAAGTCCAGTCACGAAGTCCATAGATATCCCATCCCACTTCCACTCCGGGACCTCCAAGGGCTGTACCAAGCCTGCTGGTACCTGATGCTCTGCCTTCACCTGCTGGCAGGTGAGGCATAGAGAAACGAACTCTGTCACAGCCTTTTTCATGCCTGGCCACCAGTGCTATCATCTGAGATCCTAGTACATCTTCGCCACTCCAGGATGTACCACTAAGGTAGAAGATTGAAAATATCTCATCACTTCCTCCCGTAAAGAGACTGTTACCAAGGAATGTCCTCTGAAAAGGATGTCATGCTCTGCTCAAAAAGAGAAGCCATCAGGTGCCTGTCCTAAGGATATCTGTGCACGCCACGTCTCACAGTCAGTGTCCCCACGCTGTGCCTCTCTGACCCGCTGCAGTAGTGGAGGGCTGACTATGAGAGACTAAAGAAAGGCTGCTCCATCTCTATCCATGAAGGATATCTGCAAAGAGGCTAGTTGCTCTGTCGCCTCCTCAAGTAGCTGGATTCCTGTCCTCCTACTGAGAGCATCGTCTACCACATTCCACTTCCCAAGAGTATAGAATATCTCAAAGTCATAGTCCTGGAGGAACTCGAGCCATCGCCGCTGTCTCAGATTTAGATCCTTCTGAGAGAAGATGTATCTGAGACTCTGATGGTCAGAAAAGACTGTAATGCACTCGCCCATCAGATAGTGTCACCATGTCTTCAGAGCGAAGACCACTGCTGCTAACTCCAGGTCATGGGTATCGTAGTTCTTCTCATGCGGCCTCAACTGACATGATCCATAGGCGATCACTGCCCGCTCCTATATTAGGACACATCCGAGTCCGGTCCCTGATGCATCGCAGTAGACTACGTACCCTACTCCCTCCTCAGGCAACCTCAAGATAGGTTTGCTGGTTATTCTCTGTATCAGCTCCTGGAAGCTCTGCTGACATCTTTCTGACAACACGAAGGGTTTCCCCTTCCTCCTTAACGTTCTGAAAAGCTGCAAAGATTTCTCCTTTGCCGAAAAGGTAAATCCAGTATCATCCCCTGGATGAACCATGTTCCTTGCCTAATACAGTCAATCCTGTCATGATTAGTTAATTCATGTCATGGATGACGTCATAAGGCCTCGACGATGCTACCAAGAGATCCAACCGTTACTATCGCCTCCAAGGTTTGAGTCACACTGTCAGTATCAGTGTGTGGTCACTGGGTCTCCTCTAGTAAGAATCTCGCAAGTGAGGGTCAATTCAATATTTTTTAACCGGTACCTCTTATTAATAGCAAAAAAAAGACAAGAAAGCAAACGTCACCAATGCAAGTGTCTTTTATTACTTCAACTCAAAGTACAAGGACACAAGGAAACACAAACTACGAAGCTAGAGGCATTACGGGCAAAGGCCTATATGCCTGGAGATAGTACCGCGCTAGTCCACCTGCTTCCGGAGCTCCATGATCGTAAGCTTCAGTTGCCTGAAGCTGTGCTCTCCGCTGAGGTCGGGGTAGACCTCCTGGTGGTGGTGGTGGTAGAGCCTCAAAACGTCGTCCACCACCTGCTGCTTGGCCAGCTCCTCTGCCTCGTCCACCTGCTCCCTGCGGACCGCAACGGTCGAACCACTGCCTCTACCTAGGTGGTTCCTCAACCGTCCGTTGCTCCTCTGCAAGGCGGGTCGGGCAGTCATGAGCCATGTGGCCCTGTCCGCCGCATGAGTAGGACTTCCTACCTCTCGAAAGACTGGCTCCGTGCTGTGTGCCCCGCACTGCTGAGCCAGTGTCCTAAGGTCGTCTACCTGAGGGTCTGGTCTGCCTGGACCCATGAGTCATCCGTTGACTGCCCGCTGCAGAAGACTCTGCTCCGTGCCTCCCTGAGATGGGTCTTGGCGCTGGTGTAGACTCAGCAAGAAATCTCTCGATCAAAAGGGCCTGCTCCAGTACTTCTGTCTGAGTTGGAATGCTGAGGGAGATTAGCGATGCCCTGATCTCGTATCTCAATCCCTACTCAATGGTCCGGGCCCGGAAGAATGGGTCCCGTACCATGTCTTTTGAGTAGCGTGAGAGATCGGTAAATCTCACCGGGTACTGGGCGACTGTCAAGCTTCCCTGCCGCAGCTGAAGAAGCTCCTGAATGCGCACCGCATGGAGGGTGGATGGGACGAACTCCAAGTGGAAGAGGCTCTCAAAGTCCGTCCAGAGGAGAGATGCCTCATCGTGCACCTGGAGCATCAAGAGCCACCATCGGCCCGTTGCCGCGTGCAGTAGGCTCACTGCGAGGATCACCATGAGGTCTGCTGGTGTCCTCACTAACCTGAAAACTCTCACCACTACCTCCATCCAGTCCTCGGCTGCCTGGGGGTCCGTCTCTCCGTGGAACCTGGGCAGTCGCTGGCATTGGAACTCATGTAGTGCACTGAGACGACGTGCATCGTCAGCGGCTGGTACTGGAAGCATCGGTGGCTCAGCGGGTAGAGCTATCACCAGTGCCACTTCTGACAAAGGGCCCTGCACCGAGGCCTCGTCGCTCGGTGGGCTGTCATCACACTCAACTCTCGGAACCCTAGCTGGCTGCCGTCGTGGGGCCATCCTGAAAAGGAAACAGGTGCACCACGGTCAGCACATTATACTTGGTGAGTTGATACAAAGTAATCACAAAGAAAACTTGAAACACACATGCAATCAATATTTTTGTGCATTAAGTCGGAAATCAGAAGTCAGGGTCCTGGTGTACAGATACGTCGGCCACTGCACCATCACTGGACTCCCTGGACTGATAACCACACTCGATACGCTAAACACTATTGCTTCACATAGAAAAATATCATATTCCCAAGTTCTGCGGTACAACCGAACTCCTCTGATACCAATTTGTCACGACCCATCCTCGGGTCCCGTGCCGTGACTACCCCAAGCCCGCCTTCCATAGGCCAGGGGCTGACGACTAGCACCAAGGCGTAAATCCCAGTAAAAAGGGAAGACATTGCATTTGTAAAGTAAACAAACACCACAGAGCAAGAAAGCAGAAGTAAACACTAAGTAAAAGCTGGTACAACAGTAAGTGCAGAAAAGTAAATGGGCCAGTATACAAACCCAAACTGAAAGTAAAGTGCAAATGGAAAGGGAAAACAACAACAGAAAAGTAAAGCCGCAACGCCGAGCTTCCCACTGGAAATCCCACCTGATGGGTGGGTACAGATAGCCTCCACAACTCCTCGGTCCAGCCGTCCGCTCCAAGTACACCCCGCCCAGTGGTCCACCTCCAGGTACCGTCCTGCTCCGCCAACCTCGACCACGATCAGCGCTGTCCATCGTCTGCAACCAACACAACGTAGTGCGGGCATAACCCATGCAGTGGTGAGTATAAGCTACGCAGTAGGGACCCCGAGACCCCCGAAGGTATCCCAAAATCCAAAAAGGATAAACCACAAAGGAAAGATACAATAACGAAGTAACAACCGACACTTCTTAGGTATATGACCATACATATACCTAAGTCATCAATTCCAATACGCTCCAACCTCCGAGCCCAAGTACAACCCAGTCCACACTGGAAATCATACGTATTCCACACAGGAAAGCAAAACATAATCCACAAAGGATAGCACAACTCAATCCACATAGGAAAGCAAACAGGATTCAGCTCACACAGGTATACTTCTTCGAAAGATGATAGAGATGATCACTGATCCATCTAAGTCGTCGGACCCACAAAGGATCGATAGGTACTAACCCTCACAATGACCCACATAGGATCGGACCCACACAGGATCTGTAGGCGCTGGCTCACACAGAACCGCTGAGCGCTGACCCACATAGGATCGGACCCACACAGGATTGGTAGCACTGATCCACACAGGATCACTGAGTGTTGTATTTTTCGTCGTCGAATCCACTGAGGATCTCTGCACAGTCGTCGTCGCAGTCACAGTAGTAGTCGCAGCCAGCACTAGGGTTCCCGCACACAACAAGCTCGTTCAGGAGGGTCTGATCCACGAGCCGAGAGGCTGATACAACAACTGACACATATTCCAGAGTTGATGTATCCAAAAGTTCCGTATCGTCCACAGGAACTCAACGTCGCAGACGGCGCGTCAATCGGACGCCCGGTCTGAGAGTTATTGGCTTTTTTGTCCCAGGGGCCCGGTTGGTTTTTAAGGGAAAACCAACCCGACTGTACTCCACCTGCATCCAAACCATGGGCGCAGTAAGCCAAAAGATCCACCTCACTAAGAGGAAACCAACAAAGTCGACGACACGTCATTCGGACGTCCGGAGCTTAAGATACGAGTGTTTCCGCTCCGAGGGCCCGGTTGGTTTCGTGTACGAACCAACCTGGATGAACTCAAAATATTTCAAAACCTTGAGTGCAATACACGGAAACGACCATCTCGATTCAAGGATCACATCGCAATTGACGATGCGTCGATCAGAGGTCCGTAGCACACGTTATGGGTAAAAGACCGAAGACGGTCCGAAAACGGGTGTTTCGGGCCCGGACCGACCCGGCCCAAGACCCCCCGGTCGGCCCGGCCCGGCCCGGCTGGGCCCGGCCCGACCCGTCCTGGGTGCGGCCCGGCTTGGGCTCAGCGCGCCCAGCGCACTGGCCAGCTCGGCCTTTGGCCGAGTCGTTTTGGCAAGGGGGGGCGCCTGCCCCCCTGTGTAACCGCCCCCCTCCCAATTAAGGGAGACGTTTTGGCTGACCAGCCGGGGGTTTGAACCCCCGGCTGCACACCTGTCCGTCCGGCCCGCCCTGGCCAGCCGGTTCCTGCCTCCACGGGACCGGCGATGGTCGGTCCCCTTTTTCACCGACACCGGCGGCCCAGAACCGGCCGCCGGTCACCCTACTCCGCCGCGGCCCGGAACCGGCTGCGGCTTGGTTCGTCTGGCGTGGTGCGACGGCACCGCGCCCCTCCGCCGTGGCCCCACTCCGGCCACGGCGTCTTTGGTTTTCTTCGACGCGGCGCGACGGCGTCGCGTCCTTGTTCAACTTCACGGTGTGGCGCGACGGCGCCGCAAATTACTTGCCGTGCGATTTCCGTGTGGTGCGACGGAACAACACCATTCCGTCCAAAACACAAAGTATCAACAAGGATAAAGTGGAGGGTCGGCCGTGTTTGTGCGGTCCAACCCCCTCTTGTTAAAATATAACATATAGTCGTATATCCACGAAGATCGAAAATATAGAATCATGAACGGAAATAATTAAATAAAATAAATCCCGTACCTTGATAAAAGAGATGATGAACGTCGGCGTCGCAAAGCGAGGATTCGAAGACGTTGACAGAGATTTCGTCGTGGAAAACCGTCGCGGAAGAAGAACATCGTGGAAGATGACGTTTCTTCGCGGGTCAATGTCGCGGAAGACGGTCTCCGAGGGCTCGACGCTCTACGTCGGATATCATTCATTCTTCACGTTCTTCGTCAAAGGGAATGAAGAACTGAAGGCTTCCTTAGACTTTTCTCCAAAAGCTCTCAAACAACTAAACACCAACCCAAATAAAATAAGTTCTCAACTTATTTTATTAACACAACAAGGCTTTTGAAATTCAAGAGTTTCAATTTCAAAAACTTACATTTAACTCACCACATTAATTCCATAAGTTAAATAAACATAAGTTAACCACATTAATGGTGAGTTGAGGGGGGTTTAGAGGATATGAAGGGGTGGGGTTCGTGTAACAGCCCAAGATTTTATAAAAAAAATATTCTTTTTAATTTTATTAAAGTCTTATGTTGTACGCTACACAAAAAGGAGCTTGCACAACACGCATCCTTGACTTGCCTTGCATTACACGCAATCGCGACCTTCCTCGATAGCGTGTGTAATAAGCAATACCAAGTTTCACTAAACAACGATATGCTATTAAAATATTATTAAAACTAGCCGTTATGAATAGTAATAACCACTTTTTAAAACTCTGTAAATCTTATTTTTCAAAATGAACTTCATTTTTGGATTCGGAGTATCGAATTTAGCCTAAGGTGAAATTTTGGTACTTTTCGGATAACTTTCATATTCTGATGAATAGTGAAAATTACTAAATTATAATTAAAAACAACTTTTTTAATCGAAATAATTAATAGTGATAAATTATTAATTTGAGTGGTTTTAAAGTATATTTTGAATATATTTTTACAATTTAATACAATGTTGGTCATTGGATGTAATTTCACATTTAAACCAGACATAATCAAGTGTCAATCTTTTGATAGATATTGTTTCTTAAAAACACGCTATTTATTTTAACAGCGGTATTTAATTATAAAATTAATTAATGAAACTTCTATGTTATGAATTTGGTAAAATAGATTTCATTTTTGAATTCGGAATATGAAATATATCTTAGGATGAAATTTTGGCATTGTTCTGAAAAACATCAATTTTTGATGAATAGTGAAACTACTAAGTGGTAGTTAAAAAAAAATTAATTTCTTCATAAATCTTAATTTTACCGCTTCTGTGAATGGAATTTCAAAAATCCGAGAGACACGGTTGATGTCAGTAAGTAAAATGTGGTTCAATGAGATGAAAATAATTTTTGGTGAATAGTAACTTTTTACTTTTTTTTACCACGGTTCATAGAAAATAGGGTAACTAAGGGTAAATATGATATTACTATTACCCTAACACATGTCCTAATTCTTTTGGATAAGTGTAATTCGACCAAAAACAACCTTATGAATATAATATGACCATTTAGGTCCACTTGGATTAGATTATGACATTTAATATTATATTATTTAATGAATAGTTAAAATAGTTAAAATCAATGTTTAATAACTAAAACATTTTTAATATGGGGTTATACATAAGATAAATTCGACTATAAATATTCATTAGAAAGCTAAAAAGATTTCCTACATAATTATATTTTATTTATAATTTTTAAACTTTAAATAAATTAATTTATTTATGATACAATGATGATGCAGTAATTACATTTTTAAGGAAATATTAACATAATTGATGTTATAAATGCTCAAATGAATGTAATTTGAGACTTTTTATGACTTAAACTAATTTTCTAGGTTACTATTATATATTAGTGTTGATTTAATAAACTTGGTTCGAACATATAATTCTGTTATGACTTTCACAAAAATCATATATCAAATAGTTTCAAAATTGACCCAAAATAGTTTATAAATCAAATATTATATTATTAATTGTTATTTTATTCCTAAAAATCTAAGGTTCGGCCAAATGACTTAGATAAGGATATATTTATTGATAATATACAATTTGGGGTTCGTTTGGCATGTTATAGTAAGTGTATTAACCATATAGTGAAAGAAAACAAAAAGACACGGTAAAAGATAAATTATTTAACTTAGAGTTAAATCTAATTGATAAGGTTAAAATAATAACCTAAACTTGTCTAAATCCTATTGGTTGATAGGATTTCGACCCATCCCCACTTTATCTTCGAAATAAGACCCTTTGGAACCATTATAAACCGATTTTGACTTTAATATAAAATAATATTTTCAGATATTCCTAAGGTGCCCCTCTCCTCCCTTATAAAAGGACACCTCCTTCCCCTCCTCCTCACACCAATTTGAGCACTCAAGATCGGACAACCCCTGCCAAAATCTCTTCTCCACTTCCCTAGCAACATCCTAGAGGTTCTGGTCTTCCTCAAAGACCAATTTTAGTGCCCTAAGTGGAGGTCTCAAAGAGGCGCTTCAAAGAAGAGGTAATTACCGTTACCAATTCTTTCATCTTTATTTCTTCTTCCACTTATTCTTCTTAGGTTGTTTCATTATGAAGTAATAACATCAGTACCACTCATATACTGATATGTTATTATAAGTATGAAACAACCCTATTTCACCATCTATCCATCCTACGGAAAAAGAAATCACCGCGCGTGCGTACGTACGGAATACCGTCTCCACGCCGTGGTGTAATCTATTTTCCACCACCACCTTACATGGATGGGTATAATGGTGTAAAGAATAACTATACATAGTTATTACAAAATCATATTGATTCTGATATATTGTATAATCCACTCCAATTCAATTCAATATTTATGAAAATGATATCATCGCTCGTGCGTACGTACGGACTACCGTCTCCACGACGCGATGAGATTCATTCTCCATGTTAACCATTTAAGAATAATTATAAAGTATATATAAGAAATAATAATGAAATATATGACATTATAAAGCTACTGGATTTATGTATATATATATATATATGTATGTCATCTACTTACTTCCATTTCAAGACAATAAGGAATGGAAAACAGCGTTCATGCGTACGTACGGACTACCGTCTCCATGAACGGTGTTTTTCATTTTATTTATCTATCTATTATATATATATATATATACTGAATATATATGATATATAAATCATATTTTATATTCTGGAAGTAAGTAAATCATGATATAAGTAATAATAATGTCAAGAACAACAAGTCAAAACACCTACGATAAATGAAACGATTTTACCCAAAACGCTTCTTTAACATGGAATTTACAAAAGAACGGGTAATATAATGTCATAAGTGAACCATATATGATATAATAACAATGAATATGATTCTTTAATAAGTCAATGACATTATTTAAATCATTATACAGGAGGTTCGGACACATACGAAGCAAATCGGACCTAAGTTAAGGGAAATATCACAACCTCATTTTTATCCGAGATTGTTTATTCGTAAGTATTTACTGGGGTGTATTTTATCATCCACATCCATGTTTCAACAATATGTAATATTATTTACATCCACCTACAATTGTTTAAATCCATTTTTACCCTTCGTTGAGTTTTTAGTAATATGTATGAAAGGAATCTTTTGTCGTTTTTCGTATGAGGTACTTTTTGACTTTTTCGACAAAAGTACGAAAAATGTTTTTTTTAACTTATACGGCATGAATGGATTTCTAAAACATTATTTCCAAGAAGCTTCCTTTACAAGTATTCAAGTTTATTTTTAATCAACTTCTTTTAGTTTAAAATTGTATGACATGTTAAGAAAGGAAAAGTGTTTTTGAAGTAGAAAGGATATTTTCCTCAAGAATGAAGTTCAAGTATTTTATCAAAATTATTTTCCATCTAAGATAATAAAAGGGTTATGTTTTTATCCCTATTATTACATGGATTTGATTATGTTGTGATGGAAACATTTTTATGAATTCCTTTATCTTATATGAATTGTTTTATGATGTCATGTTGTTTAAAGAATCCCATTTTTATTACATGGGTTATGCGATGATGTATGATTTATGATTATGTGGCACACATAAGAAAGGATTCATTATAAGATGGGTGGGACCTATATCTCCCTCCAATGCATTGGGTAAAGATTTTATATCTCATGAGATAGACATGGCTGGAATGGTAGGTTATACCGGTTCAGTGAAACAGGACTGAAACGAGGGTTACTTGATTCAGAAAGGGACATTGTCCACTAAGATAGTCTTGGCAATGAGTCTTGACTAACAAGAAATGATTCTCTATGATTATGTGTGAATGCCACAAAGTTTCATGTTTTACGTTATGATTATTGTGATTACATTTCACTGCCATGATTTATCCCATGTTATGAAATTATGCTCTCTCTTTTGCAGGTTATGATTTCCAAAATGTTATGTTCTTATGAATATGATGTGATTGATATTTATTTTGTTTACCCTTACTGAGCATTTGAGCTCACCCTTTTATGTTTTCTTTTCCCCAGGATATAAAGAAAGGTTTTAGGTAAAAAAAAGGAAGATCTTTATGGGAGATGTTGAAGATCTTTCACCACGATTAGAAGATTTTATTCCGAGTTTCCAAAGACACTAAACTATTACGATCCTTGTGTGTGTGTTTTTGTTATGTGCTAAGTATTCCGCAAAAGTAATGTAATGTTCATGTACGTCGAGCTTCGGGTCTCTACAGTTGGTATCAGAGGGAGGTTTAGTCAACCTTTGGAAACTAGGATGCGAAAACGTTAGTGAGATCCCTAGAGATATTTCTAAGGTATGTCTAGGGATGTCTCTAAGGTTAAGTATACGTATAGGTTATAGTCCTAGAATTGCGCTAACGATCTTCGAATTTAACCTAAGATGTTAGATATTGAGGGTACTACCCCTTTATTATGTTGTTTTCCCTAGCATGATTTTTGCCTCTCATACTATTCTTTTGGGGTTTTAGACGATGGCTGGAACTCGAAGGAACCGTGTTAATGCGGAATGCGATGGGCAATGCAATGATTGTCCCCCTGAGCAACCAAACGATATGGGAGCTGGAATGCAAAATCTTGTAGCCATGCTCACACAACTTTCTCAAGCTATGAATCATGCAGGACTTCCAAACAAGCAAAGGAAGGAGCAACATTCTATTGAATCCTTCATGAGGCAGCGTCTACCTTCTTTCAGTGGGTCTATTGATCCATTAGTTGCTGAACAATGGATTAGTACTACTGAAAAGATATTTTCAGTTCTTCAATGTTCTGAACATGATAAAGTCATCCTAGCAGTGTATCGTTTTGAAGGAGATGCTGATCAATGGTGGAATCTTATTAAGAATACGAGACAAAGGGATGAAATTGAGTCTATGGAATGGGACGAGTTCAAGAACTTATTTTTCAATAAGTACTTCCCTCGTATTCTCCGAACAAAGATGGAGAAAGAGTTTCTTGAACTGAAGAAAAGGGATGATGAATCTGTTGGTACCTATGAAGCAAATTTTACAAGACTTGCAAGGTATGCTTCTGGTATTATCATCCAACCTGAAAGTAAAGTTGATCGATTTTTCAGTGGCTTAAAACCAAGTCTTCGAAGGGCATTAGCTATAAGAGACTTCAGTAGCTATGAAGAAATTGTGCGTTGTGCTATCAAGGTAGAAATGGAAGTTGGTGTTACATATCCATCTCATGGGTTTGACAAGAAACGAAAGATGGAGTTCAAGGAGAAATCTCCGAATAATGGTGAAAAGAAGATGAATGTTTCCTTATGCACAAAGTGTGGAAAGAAGCATGGTGGAGATTGTCTTAAAGGGACTAGAAAATGTTTTAAGTGTGGAAAAGAAGGTCATTGAGCAGCTGAGTGTCGAAGTAATGGAAAAAGGGATTCTAATGAAGTGAATAAAGAAAACACTGCAGAGAACGTACAACCAACACTTCAATGCTTCAAGTGCAAGGAAATGGGGCATTATGCTAATAAATGCCCTAATCCAAGGGTTAGTGATGATCGACATGAGCAACCGCCTAAGGCAAAGGAAAAAGGGAAGTCACATGCGATCACTATTGGCAATGTTGAATATGACAACGATGTGGTGGAATGATTAAGTGTTTATGTAATGGGATTCCAAAATAATGTTCTATCATGGAATATTGGAATATTTATGTATTAGTCTAATGTGGTATTCAAAGTGATTGAGATATTATGCGCATAATGAAGGGAAAACGAGAAAATGAAATGTTTAACAGTATTCATGAGCTCATGATTGATATAAGGACTAAGTTTGAGTATATAGAATTTTGAGGATTTTGGTATGTGAAAAGTGTTAACTTTTAACTGCATTCGTGTTTTCACTAAGGTATTCAAGAGAATACACGATTAAGGACTTTGAATGTTTGGAATGTGACCAACAAAACATATCTTATGATATATGGGGATCGACGATGGTGTTAAATCTCTGGTAATCGTTTTCACTATGTTATGAGAGTCGACTGCAGTATTATGGATAAGCCTAAAGATTGGAATGGATTATGTTGGACATAAGTTAGTATTGTTTGTTTTTTCGATATTATTGATGGGATGTTATATAGTTTTGGAAAAAGGACAACCTGCAGAACGGGAGACAGCCCACCGCGTCGGACAAGGCTGTGGGAATCGAACCCACAACCGAAGTGCGACTGACCTTTATCACCTACCACTGACCTACAGGAAGTCCCTATTTAGTAGAAACTAGTTTTATTATATTAAGCAGTATGATATATGAAGTATAAGTCCATTTTAGGAACCATATGTGATTAATCTCACTATAGATCGACTTATGTATATAATTTTTGCTAACCTTTTGTTTGAGACAGATGGAATGACCCGTCATTCTATCACATGATCTGCTAACACTTCATGAATAACAAATTCAACTTCATTTATTTAAGAGATGAAGTGGAAATTGTTCAAGGCACGAACAACAGTGAGATTGAACCAAAATAAAGTAAGTATTTATTCTAATTCAAATTTTCAACTTTAGGGAAATGATCATGAAAACCAAAAATGTTGTCCTAGTGATCTTATACCTGATGAATCAGATGGAACCTTATATCATCACAAATCTATGGATTTGTGATTACTGGATTTTCCATAGCCATGTTCTCTACCACTCTCCATCAGAACATGATGGTTAGATTTCTCTTTCATATCCATATTTTCACCTATGTGGAAACCCAATGATTAGTTTATTTGGGTAACCGTTATGTTTCATACTTTTGTTTTTAAAGATTGGTTTTGATATTCCTTTTTATGATGTGGGTTTCTATTAAAGAAACTTTCGAATAGTAAACCATTTATAACCCCGACGAATTTCGAGGGCGAAATTCATTTTAAGGGGGGTAGAATGTAACAACCCAAGATTTTATAAAAAAAAATATTCTTTTTAATTTTATTAAAGTCTTGTGTTGTACGCTACACCAAAAGGAGCTTTCACAACACGCATCCTTGACTTGCCTTGCATTACACGCAATCGCGACCTTCCTCGATAGCGTGTGTAATACGCAATACCAAGTTTCACTAAACAACGATATGCTATTAAAATATTATTAAAACTAGCCGTTATGAATAGTAATAACCACTTTTTAAAACTCTGTAAATCTTATTTTTCAAAATGAACTTCATTTTTGGATTCGGAGTATCAAATTTAGCCTAAAGTGAAATTTTGGTACTTTTCGGATAACTTTCATATTCTGATGAATAGTGAAAATTACTAAATTATAATTAAAAACAACTTTTTTAATCGAAATAATTAATAGTGATAAATTATTAATTTGAGTGGTTTTAAAGTATATTTAGAATATATTTTTACAATTTAATACAATGTTGGCCATTGGATGTAATTTCACATTTAAACCAGACATAATCAAGTGTCAATCTTTTGATAGATATTGTTTCTTAAAAACACGCTATTTATTTTAACAGCGGGATTTAATTATAAAATTAATTAATGCAACTTCTATGTTATGAATTTGGTAAAATAGATTTCATTTTTGAATTCGGAATATGAAATATATCTTAGGATGAAATTTTGGCATTGTTCTGAAAAACATCAATTTTTGATGAATAGTGAAACTACTAAGTGGTAGTTAAAAAAAAATTAATTTCTTCATAAATCTTAATTTTACCGCGTCTGTGAATGAAATTTCAAAAATCCGAGAGACACGGTTGATGTCAGTAAGTAAAATGTGGTTCAATGAGATGAAAATAATTTTTGGTGAATATTAACTTTTTACTTTTTTTTACCACGGTTAATAGAAAATAGGGTAACTAAGGGTAAATATGATATTACTATTACCCTAACACATGTCCTAATTCTATTGGATAAGTGTAATTCGACCAAAAACAACCTTATGAATATAATATGACCATTTAGGTCTACTTGGACTAGATTATGACATTTAATATTATATTATTTAATAAATAGTTAAAATAGTTAAAATCAATGTTTAATAACTAAAACATTTTTAATATGGGATTATACATAAGATAAATTCGACTATAAATATTCATTAGAAAGCTAAAAAGATTTCCTACATAATGATATTTTATTTATAATTTTTAAACATTAAATAAATTAATTTATTTATGACACAACGATGATGCAGTAATTACCCTTTTAAGGAAATATTAACATAATTGATGTTATAAATGCTCAAATGAATGTAATTTGAGACTTTTTATGACTTAAACTAATTTTCTAGGTTACTATGATATATTAGTGTTGATTTAATCAACTTGGTTCGAACATATAATTCTGTTATGACTTTCACAAAAATCATATATCAAATAGTGTCAAAATTGACCCAAAATAGTTTTTAAATCAAATATTATATTATTAATTGTTATTTTATTCCTAAAAATCTAAGGTTCGGCCAAATGACTTAGATAAGGATTTATTTATTAATAATATACAATTTGGGGTTCGTTTGGCATGTTATAGTAAGTGTATTAACCATATAGTGAAAGAAAAAAAAAGACACGGTAAAAGATAAATTATTTAACTTAGAGTTAAATCTAATTGATAAGGTTAAAATAATAACCTAAACTTGTCTAAATCATATTGGTTGATAGGATTTCGACCCATCCCCACTTTATCTTCGAAATAAGACCCTTTGGAACCATTATAAACCGATTTTTACTTTAATATAAAATAATATTTTGAGATATTCCTAAGGTGCCCCTCTCCTCCCTTATAAAAGGACACCTCCTTCCCCTCCTCCTCACACCAATTTGAGCACTCAAGCTCGGCCAACCCCTGCCAAAATCTCTTCTCCACTTCCCTAGAAACATCCTAGAGGTTCTGGTCTTCCTCAAAGACCAATTTTAGTGCCCTAAGAGGAGGTCACAAAGAACTTGCTTCAAAGAAGAGGTAATTACCGTTACCAATTCTTTCATCTTTATTTCTTCTTCCACTTATTCTTATTAGGTTGTTTCATTATGAAGTAATAACATAAGTATCACTCATATACTGATATGTTATTATAAGTATGAAACAACCCTATTTCACCATCTATCCATCCTACGGAAAAAGAAATCACCGCGCGTGCGTACGTACGGAATACCGTCTCCACGCCGTGGTGTAATCTATTTTCCACCACCACCTTACATGGATGGGTACAATGGTGTAAAGAATAACTATACATAGTTATTAAAAAATCATATTGATTCTGATATATTGTATAATCCACTCCAATTCAATTCAATATTTATGAAAATGATATCATCGCTTGTGCGTACGTACGGACTACCGTCTCCACGACGCGATGAGATTCATTCTCCATGTTAACCATTTAAGAATAATTATAAAGTATATATAAGAAATAATAATGAAATATATGACATTATAAAGCTACTGGATTTATGTATATATATATGTATGTATGTCATCTACTTACTTCCATTTCAAGACAATAAGGAATGGAAAACAGCGTTCATGCGTACGTACGGACTACCGTCTCCATGAACGGTGTTTTTCATTTTATTTATCTATCTATTATATATATATATATATACTGAATATATATGATATATAAATCATATTTTATATTCTGGAAGTAAGTAAATCATGATATAAGTAATAATAATGTCAAGAACAACAAGTCAAAACACCTACGATAAATGAAACGATTTTACCCAAAACGCTTCTTTAACATGAAATTTACAAAAGAACGGGTAATATAATATCATAAGTGAACCATATATGATATCATAACAATGAATATGATTCTTTAATAAATAAATGACATTATTTAAATCATTATACAGGAGGTTCGGACACATACGAAGCAAATCGGACCTAAGGTAAGGGAAATTTCACAATCTCATTTTTATCCGAGATTGTTTATTCGTAAGTATTTACTGGGGTGTATTTTATCATCCACATCCATGTTTCAACAATATGTAATATTATTTACATCCACATACAATTGTTTAAATCCATTTTTACCCTTCGGTGAGTTTTTAGTAATATGTATGAAAGGAATCTTTTGTCGTTTTTCGTATGAGGTACTTTTTGACTTTTCCGACAAAAGTACGAAGAATGTTTTTTTTAACTTATATGGCATGAATGGATTTCTAAAACATTATTTCCAAGAAGCTTCCTTTACAAGTATTCAAGTTTATTTTTAATCAACTTCTTTTAGTTTAAAATTGTATGACATGTTAAGAAAGGAAAAGTGTTTTTGAAGTAGAAAGGATATTTTCCTCAAGAATGAAGTTCAAGTATTTTATCAAAATTATTTTCCATCTAAGATAATAAAAGGGTTCTGTTTTTATCCCTATTATTACATGTATTTGATTATGTTGTGATAGAAACATTTTTATGAATTCCTTTATCTTATATGAATTGTTTTATGATGTCATGTTGTTTAAAGAATCCCATTTTTATTACATGGGTTATGCGATGATGTATGATTTATGATTATGTGGCACACATAAGAAAGGATTCATTATAAGATGGGTGGGACCTATATCTCCCTCCAATGCATTGGGTAAAGATTTTATATCTCATGAGATAGACATGGCTGGAATGGTAGGTTATACCGGTTCAGTGAAACAGGACTGAAACGAGGGTTACTCGATTCAGAAAGGGACTTTGTCCACTAAGATAGTCTTGGCAATGAGTCTTGACTAACAAGAAATGATTCTCTATGATTATGTGTGAATGCCACAAAGTTTCATGTTTTAAGTTATGATTATTGTGATTACATTTCACTGCCATGATTTATCCCATGTTATGAAATTATGCTCTCTCTTTTGCAGGTTATGATTTCCAAAATGTTATGTTCTTATGAATATGATGTGATTGATATTTATTTTGTTTACCCTTACGGAGCATTTGAGCTCACCCTTTTATGTTTTCTTTTCCCCAGGATATAAAGAAAGGTTTTAGGTAAAAAAAAAAGGAAGATCTTTATGGGAGATGTTGAAGATCTTTCACCACGATTAGAAGATTTTATTCCGAGTTTCCAAAGACACTAAACTATTACGATCCTTGTGTGTGTGTTTTTGTTATGTGCTAAGTATTCCGCAAAAGTAATGTAATGTTCATGTACGTCAAGCTTCGGGTCTCTACAGTTCGTGTGGGCCCCACCACCCTCATAACCTCCCAAGGGAGGTTGGGTGGTTACCCAACTTCCATCCAAAGGATTAAACACTTAGAGTAAAATAAAAAATAAAAATAAAAAAATTGTAGAATAATTATAAAATAAACTTCCACAATTTTTATCATCAACTCTTGTGAAAACGCAACTTCGGAACAGGTGTTTCTAAGAAATTACCGGCGCTACGGTTCCATCGGTACCCTCAGAATTATATTCCGATCACCGGTTCAAAAGTTAGAAAAACATACTCGTTCGTTCACTGAACGTACCCGAGCCAAAATTTGGAAAATGATTCCGGGCACACCGGGCATCAGAATCGCGTGCCGTCAGAAACTGAGTTCTTGTATAATTCCAAAGAAAATTAATAAAAAAATTTCCTTGAAATGTAAGAGTATTTATAGACATTACAAAATTTATAAATAAATAAAAGTATTTCAAACATGAGATTTCACATTTGGATTATCAAATAGAAATAAAACATATAATGGAAAATAATGATTGAACATTTAACCAACCCCCAAAACCAAGTTCTTTATTATTATTTCATATTTTTTAGACTTTAATCTTAGTATAAATTTAGAATTATTACTTTACATGTCATTGTTTTAAATTATCAAAAACCAAAAAAATATATAGTCTAGGTGATTTAAAAGAATTAGGTGAACTACATTGAGAAAGCTTCTCAAGAGAGACGACCCTGGTCAGCCACTGTACTGTACTAGGAAAAATATAATTGTTTTTGTCCATGCCCCGCAATAGGCATGGGTCAGTCATGTTATTTTTGAGAGAGGTGTGTTTTAATGGATCAAGATAAGATATAGGTTGTTACCTCCTAGAAACCACCAAAGCATTTATTTGAGATACATATCTTCCTCGGCCTAGCTAGGTATTACAGACACTTTCTTTGTGACATTTCATGACTAGCTTCACTGATGATAGATTTTAAAAGTAAGAACATCCCACTTAAATGGAATTAGAATGTCAGAAGTCTTTTGAAGAGCTTAAGGGACTCCTTTAATCAGCACCAATCTTGGTTTCATAAGAAATTGGGAAAGGGTACGTGGTGTATCGTGACAAAATAAGATCAAGGTTGGGGTGTGTTCTCATGCAAGGGTATCATGTTTTTTCATATAGATCATGAATATTGTGGTTTCATGAGAAGAAATACCCAACACAAAATTTGGAGTTAGAGGCTATGGTGCATGCTTTGAAAACATGTCATTATTATCTTTTTGGTGATAAATTCATAGTGTTAACCAATAGTAAGAGCATGAATCATGTTTTCTCATAAAGAGATTAGAATTGAAGACAAAGGATATGGATGGAGTATCTATAGATGTTTGAATTTGACATGATGTATACAATGAGTACATTAAATTTGGTGGTAGATTCCTTAAGTAGAAATTCATATGCATAAGTTGTGAAACATACATTAGATAAGTGGCAGTTGATATTGGTTATAACTAACATGTGGTTTCAATGTGAAGAACAAGGTGATGTAGAAGTTCTTTTTGAGTATCATTGGTTCCTAACTTGGTCGGGTTGGTTAATGAAGTGAATATGTCCGATTCCGAGTGTGTGACTATGTGGTCAAAACTCAATGTCAGGGAGACCATTAAGGGATGAAACTAGATGAAGATTCATTATTATCCATTAAAAATATGATATTTGAACCTGTGGCTTTGTATGAGTAACTTTTCAATGCGTATCATCATTCCTGATGGGCTATCCATCCTAGAATTTAGAAAATTTATATGTCATTGATTGCATAGTTTTGGTGGGATGGTATGAAAAGGAAAGTGACCGAATTTGTTTTGATATTCTTAACATATCAGAAAGTCTAGGTAGAGCATCAATGGCCAGTAAGTATGTTGTATTCTTTACCTATCCCTATGTGGAAGTTGGAATATATAGTGATGGATTTTATTACAGGTCTCCCAGGAACATTTCAGAAACACACCTGAATGCGGGAGATTGTGTATTAGATCAGAAAGCCAGATCATTTAATCCCTATTAATGCTTCTCATATGGTGGAGGATCAATCCAAATTATATATTCCTAAGGTGATAAATAAGAATGGTGTACCCGTTTCGATTATATCATATAGAGATCCAATGTTCACATCTCGTTTCTAGAAATCCTTACAGAAAGCCCTTGAGACTCAGTTGATGATGAGAATGAAATATCATCCTCAGAAAGATCATAAATCTGACAGGATGGTACAAACATTGAAAGACATGTTATCGTCTTGTGGTGAAGAATTCTGTAGCTCATGGTTGGATCACGTTACATTTGTGTAATTCTCATATAATTATAGTTATTAGACCATGATACATATGTATTTTTGAATCATTTACCAAGATTTCATGTCATTCTACACTTTGTTGGGTAGAAATAGGCGAGACTTCGATTGTTGGTCTGACCTCTATCCAAGAGACTATTCAGAAGATTAAAATGACCACGAAGAGAATGGATATGGTTCAGAGACTTCAGAAATCGTATGCAGATCATCATCGATGACCATAACATTCAAGGTGAGTGGTCATATATTCTTAGGAATCTCTCCTAGGCTTTTCCATCTTCCGTTTGGAAATAAGGTAAAGTTATCTTTGAGTTATATGAGAACTTTTGAGATACCTGAGCGGGTTGGAGATGTGACATATCATTTGGACTTCCACCATGGTTTAGGGTGGTGCACAAAATGTTTAATGTGTATTAGTTGAAGAAGTGTCATATGGATCCTGAATATGTGATTTGATATGATCATGTTGAGCTAGTTCTAGATACCTTGTTGTTGCACATGCCAGTAAGGATTGTGGATAAGTAAGAGAAATTATTGCTTGGTAAAAGCATCAATCTAGTTCTGGTTTTGTGGTAATATGGTCAGATTTAGGAGGAGACTTGTTAATAGGAGAAGAGATCACCAAGAAATGGCCTGATATTTTTTTATGAAGGGATGATTTTCAACTTTCCAAGTATGAAATGTCCAATGGTGGGAAAAATTTTGTACCCCCTAGGTTTGAGGTATCTATCCATTTTTATGACATTTTATGTGTGTAATTTTGATGGGAAATGTTTGGAATTATTTGGAGGGGTTTTGATAAGGATTTGGGGGATTTTCTAATGGTTCCCAGTTTGTGTAAGGTTAGTGAAAAACTTGTAACACTTCCCAGAAAACATAGAGGTTGATAAATAGGTAAGGGAGATGGTGCATGATTTTCTAAATAGTGCGGCCTCCCAAGGTAAACCGTGCAATATGGGGTAGTGTAATTTCACACGGTTCATCTAACAACATGGGGTACCCATACAAGGACCCACTTTAGGTAGTATCATTCACACATTTATCAAATGGTTTTATTAAATGTGTGGTTGAACTATACGCGGGTTTAAAAATTGAGTTTTTTAAAAATGCTTCTTGGTTGGATTTTCTCAAAACATCCCATTCTTCCTCATATACATCTATAACATATTATTTCTTCTTCTCCATGTTTAGGGAGGCCCTACCACTCATTTGAGATGTGATTTGAAGGGAAATCAAGGTGATTTGAAGGTGATTCTCCCTTGATCAGTCTCCTCTCTCGGTGGTTTAGTGGTTTTCTCTAGATCTACTTCCCTCTATCTCTACTGGTTTCCTAGATCTACTTCCATAACATGTATATATAGGGTTTTTGTGGCCTATAATTATATGAATAGGGATTTTTGATGTTAGGTAAAGAAATCTAAGGCTGCTTTATAGAAGTTTCACTCAGTTTTGGCGTGCGGTTGTGTGGTTGGTCAATTTTTCCAAACCCAAGGGTAGGTGGCTTCACTCTCGAAAACATTTTTCTATAACTATAAAGATTAATTTAAAATTAATTAGTTTTTCTTGAAATTTATTGTGAAAGTTATGTGATATTTTTGGTGGAAAACCATATTGTGATGATTTGTGGATTTTGGGGAAAATGGGTTATTATTATGAAATGTGATCTGTTGTCATATTTTAAAATGAAGATTTTAAAATTGGTGGCTTGGTTTATTTATGGAAAATGGTTTGTGAAAAATGGTTTTCAATAAAATTTTGTTTTATTAAAGTGTGGTTTGGCATGGATAATGGCTTAAGGGTGTTTTTAATAAATGGGTGATTTATTTAAGATTTTTTGGCATGTTATTTAAATTTTGATCGGATTAAAGGGTTTTTTTTTGGAAATTTATGGGTAATATAGATTGGCATGCGTGGGTTGATATGATATTGGAAATTTTTGATTTTCATGTTCTTGTGATTTTGGAAAATTTTATTGGAATGGTTGTTGGCTTATGTGGTAAGCATGGGTTGGATTGAATATATATTAGGAATGAAGGAAAACTATAAATATGGGATAGATAGTGGTCATGAAGGACCACCATCAAGGCTATGTTTTACTAAAGCATCACTATAATAAAATGGTGGAATAGTTTGGATGTGATGTTCGGTCATCATGGTAACACCGAGCTCTAGTGTATGGGTGTGGATCTTGTGCAGATGGTTATAATATGCATGTGACCACGCAAGGAGAAATGGGATATGTAAATATGTTTTGGGAAAATCATTAAGTATTTTTTTGGTTTCTTTCATCGTTATTGTGATGATTTGGGTAAAATGGTATAGTGAGGGTGTTTTTGGATTACAAGAAATTGTTGCATTGGTTATTGATTTTATATAAATTGTTTTATATAAATGTTTTAATAGTTAAATCCTAGTGGTGCATTTAGGGAATTCATTTGGGGAAAGAATACTAAGTATTATTACTCACCCCTTACTTTTGAACTTTGGTGCTTTTGATGATGTTGTATTCTAAGACACAGGTAAAGGTAAATCATCTCATTCCATTAGCGATGTATCATAATTCTTGGGTGGTCTTATGTTGTTAGATCTTGGAGCTTGGTGTGGATCTTGGGAACTATGTTGTAATATTTTAGATTTATTTATTAGTCTTCCACTACATACTCTGATTTGTGTTTTTTATGGTTTTCTGTTGTTGTCATGTGTATGAGGTTGAATTGTAATACATCGTTGACATGAATCTTGTAGTTTTTTTGGTAATGGAACATTTGGTTGGTTGTTTTATTTATAAAAGGAAAACCATCACCCACTTCTCATGAATCCCTATGTATTTATTTATTGCTTTTATCCCCTCGTGTATGTCGCTTAAGGCCAAGTAGCACCTCTGCCCTAACTCAAGCGAATGAGATGGGGAGAGATGTTACAGGTCTACCTCTAGAGAGATAAACAGATTTCTCAATAGAATTTGTGATGGGGGCTTGGATGATATATTTACCTTATTAATATATTTTACTTACTAAATTTAAGGATCTAGAAAATTAGTTGGACGATTCTGAGAACAAGGGATCCATCTATATGAGTGTATCACCATGGGAATCCCCAATGCTCTTTTCCAATAGGGATAATGAAACCATCCTTTTGTGTGTGGATTAATAAAATCTAATCTGGATGATGATTAAAAACAAGTACCCCTCACCCACATAAATGATGTGTTTTATAAATTAAATGGGGGAAATGTGTTTTTTAAAAAATTTTCTTTGGGTTGGATACCAACAACTCAGAATAAAGGAGTAAAATATTCCCATGATTTCCATGTAGATCATGTTTAGTCACATAGAATATATTATGATTTCATTTTTCCTAAATAAAAATCCTACAACCTTTATAGAACCAATTAATTAATGATTTCTTGTGTACCTATAATCCATTATTGTGGAATTCATGGAAAACATCTTGGTTTATTCATAAATTGAGGAAGATAATTATATTCATCTAAGAACTATTTTTGTAACCTTGATAGACCATATATGTTATTATAATATATAAAAATGTCACTTTTTTATATGAGAAGTGATGTTCTCCCAACATATATCCTTGTAGAATGGAATCTTAGTTGTTGTCAATGTGAATGTAGTCCAATCATGTGAGTAACTTTTATTTTTTTTATATTCAAGTATTATTAGGTCTTATAGTGTATCAATAGTGGTTTGAAAATTATTTCTTAAAGCTGATAGTTCTGTTGAATTCTATCACCAGGAAGGAAGTGAAATTATCATGGGATTCAAAATTTAACGATTCGTTTGATGAAATGAAATTTTTTTTGACCTCCACCCATTTATTTATCTTAATTGAAGTTGAGCAAGGATACACGGTGTATTTTGATTCTTGATTCATAGTTTTGGGATGTGTTATTATGAAAGGGGATCACATTTTGGTATATGGATCTTGTCATATTTTTCTTAATAAGAAGAACTAACACACCCATTACCTAGAGCTTGCAATATTCATGATTATCAATAATAATTTCGCAAACTAACATTTTTAGAAAGATTCACTAACTATTCTTATCATAAAATTTTGAGTTATATAAATTCCAAGAATAACCAAAACCTCAATAAAATGAGGTTGGTGGATTAAATTCGTTCATTTGACAATGAAATCACTTACACACTTGGAAAGGGGAATACAATTTCTAATTCCCTTAGTAGTAAATTTGTTTCTCTAGCCATAATAGAGCGAAAGGATGAATGGAACCTCATGGGACTCTTCACTACGATGATCAAGGGTGAGGTGGAGGAAGGTACTAGTGTTTCTATGGTGATAATTCAGTTGAAATGATATCTTCTAGAGTTAGTTTTATAGAGTAAAAGAATAATAATGAATTATTGTGTATCAAGGATTCTTTATATGGTGGATATTTCATGACCTATCCTACTGGGGTGTTCTTGGATTGAAAAACATTAGGTGAAACAACACCAATTCTTCGTTCAATATGCTTGGGGATAGAGGCAAGCTGCAGGATGGCATAAATTAAAATAGGAGGTCCTAGTCTATGTATCGGTACACACACACCCAATCGTCTCTATGAGATTGTATAAATGAAAAATTAAATACATCAAAATCTGGAGTAAAACCATCCATTTAGTAACCTCTATGGAATAAATCAGAGTAAAATAATATAAATCAGGCCGTAAAGGTAAAAAATATATACCCAACCATAAATTAAGTCCCAACCTGGAAGGAAACGAAAATATGAAGAGAACCTAGCTCCTGATCTCCATGTCTGACCCATGAATGTGATCAATGCACCAAATCATCACTAAAGATATGTCTTTCATTTGAATATGACATCATATGTGTAAGAAAATTCCATTCAGGTGTGAGTATATACATAGCATCACAATTACCCAAAAACTAAAAAAGGAAAAATATAAAGATACAATAAAAGTCATCAAAACCCATAATAATATGGAAAACAAAACCCAAGACATATGTTCATAAAAAATCCCATACAAGGGATAAAGGGGTTTTCAATCTTCACATCTTATCTAAGGATGATGAGTCTACCTATGACAAAGAAGGACCATCTTTGATTTCAATTTTCTCATGTGTGCATACAAGAAACCACGTAGAGGACCTTTACCTCCCCCAAGTTCTACACATTCAAGGGGAAAAATCTACAATATAGGACCCACACCCTTGTTATATAGGGTGTACCACTTAGTAGATAGAGGAACCATGGCTGTGTGTGATAGGGGGTGCCTTTTAGTATACAGTGGACCCACGTCCTAGTACGATGGTGGTGGTGATGTGGGGGTCTACTTAGTAGATAGAGGACCCATACCCTATTGTGATAGTGGAATGGCACTTGATAAATAGATGATCTAATCCTAGGTGTGTTGGGGGGGAGGGGGTTGTGGGGTTCCACTCAGTAGATTGAAGATCTGCACCTTGGTGTGATAAATAGGTTCCACCAAACCTATGTAGAGAGCATGGGGGACCCACACCTTGGTGCAACAGGGGGTTTACAACATTGAAATCTCTTTGAAGACCTTCATTGATAATTACTATTTTCAAGTGTTTCCTAAATATGTGTCATACTTGAAACACCTCATGTCATATCTAAAAATCCACCACAAGATTTACTATAATTATATATGTGGGAAACTACTTAGTATAGGATTCTCATGGGGGAACATCTAAGTTCCAAAGAGTGATATATAGAAGGTATAAGTTTTTAAGATAATTACACAACATGTAACTCGGGTCATATGGTGTGTGAAATCATCTCGTCTCCTAGTAATGTTCTCCCCTAGACATGGATTTGGAATACATGTCATACTACAAAACAAGTAATGTCGGTACAAAGTGTGTCTCATCCACCAAGGGCCTTTCCATGTCCTCTTGGACCATGCCAATGTATAATATACATTCTCATATAGCTTTCCATGTCCAATTACATAGTTATTCTTGTGTACTATGGCCCTACTCGTGTACCTAGTCATGCTTGTGTGCCTAGAAATATTAGCTCCCATGTACTCTCAGAGCACACATCGAGACACTAGATCAAGGTCACTTGACTGGTATATTTCTATACATGGTGTGTAATATTTATCACCACCAAAAATCATAGATTCCAAAGCTATGCGAATACATGGTGTGTGTTCTTCTAGTATACATAGTGTGTAGTTTGGTATTTCCTAGAAACCATGTTTCTCAACATGGGTTCCAAATACCCCTCTTCTTCCACTATTCTAAAAAATTTGACCACTCAAATCTACCTAAATAAAAGGAAATATTATTGTACATTTACTCCCAACAATCGATAGTCAAAAATTTAAAGTTTGAATACCCACGTGGGAATCTGTCATGCATTATCCACCACTACAGACCTCAAATCCATGAAGCATCACCTACATCCCACATATAACCTTGATCCATCACCCAAACATAAATCCAAACTCCATTCTTGCAACCTCCATGAAACTGTGGGTTTGATCGTGCTCCAACCCACCCAAGATATGTCAAACTGTGGCCTCATGGGCTAGTGGTGAAGAACATGAAGAATACTGGTAGGTGAAATCATAATAATGCGGTGAGTCTAATTTTGAATGATACATTATCATCTAGTGAACACATAATGGGTTTTTTTTTAATTCAAGGCATGATAATAAAAAAAAGTTTTGGTAACATAATATCTGGTTGAGTTCATCCGAGGAATGAAAATCACCCAAAAAGAAGGTAGATAATAACTACATGATTTATCTTTAACAAAAGGGGGTGAAACCAAAAATAATGACCCCTATCTCAATGATGGAAATATCATTTCTGAAGAACATGTTCACTAGTATTGATGAAGTAGATCATTTTTTTTCATCTTCTGCCTCATGACCCCATGATCGTTCATCCTCTAACATTGACCCTGACACATCAATGAATAATTCTCCATCATTATCTATAATCCCCAAGAGTTTGGTAGAAATACATGGATATTTTGTAAAATAGAATTTTTATAGAGGGATTTAGGATTTTTGGTTAATTATATAAAATAAGTAAAATTATTATGTATTTAATTTAACTGACCCCCAGGAATGATTTGTCACGACCCGTCCTCGGGGCCCATGCCGTGACTACCCCAAGCCCGCCTTCCATAGGCCAGGGGCTGGCGACTAGAAATAAAGGCGTAAATCCCAATATCTGGGAAGGCATTGCCTTTATAAGAGTAAACAAACACCACTGAGTACAAGCGGAATAAGTAAACACTAAGTAAAACTGTACAACAGTAGGTGCAGGAAGTAAAGGGGCCAGAAATACAAGCCCAACTGTAAAGTACAACTGAAAGGAAAAACATCAACTGAAAGTAAAACTGCAACCTCGAGAGGTCCACCGAAAGTCCCTCTTGAAGGGTCAGTATAGATAGCCTCAGCAGCTCCTCGGGTCTCACCGTCTACTCCGAGTACGTCCGCCTAGTGGTCCACCTGCAGGCACCGACCTGCTCTGAAAGCCTCAACCGTGATCAGCGCTGTCCGTCATCTGCAACCAACACAACGTAGTGCGGGCATAGCCCGTGCAGGGGTGAGTATAAGCTACTCAGTAGGGACCCCGAGACCCCCGAAGGTCTCCCAAAATCCACAAAGGATTAACCACAATGGAAGGATAAATTACAAAATAACATCCGACACTACTTAGGTATATGCCCATACATATACCTAAGTCGTCAATTCCAATACGCTCCAACCTCCGAGCCCAAGTACAACTCAGTCCACACAGGAAAGTATACGTCTTCCACACAGAAAAGCAAAACGTAATCCACACAGGATAGCACAACACAATCCACACAGGAAAGCAAACAGGTTTCAGCTCACACAGGTATACTTCGTCGAAAAGGTGAAAGGGATGATCAGATATAGATACTGAATCATCTAAGCTGGGACCCACTGAGGTTACAAGACCAGCTGTCTTCATTGATTCATCTATGTTGGGACCCACATAGGATACAAGACCATCACCGAATCATCTAAGCTAGGACCCACATAGGATACAAGACCAGCACAACTGGGACCCACATAGGATAAAAGACTCGTACTCTTTATTGATTCATCTATTCTAGGACCCACATAGGATACAAGACAAGCACTGAATAATCTAAGCTGGGACCCACATAGGATACAAGACCAGAACGATTGGGACCCACATAGGATACAAGACCAGTACTGAATCATCTAAGCTGGGACCCACATAGGATACAAGACCAGCAGACTTCATTGATTCATCTATACTGGGACCCACATAGGATACAAGACCAGTACTGAATCATCTAAGCAGGGACCCACATAGGATACAAGACCAGCAGTCTTCATTGATTCATCTATACTGGCACCCACATAGGATACAAGACCAGTACTGAATCATCTAAGATGGGACCCATATAGGATACAAGACCAGCACAGTTAGGACCCACATAGGATATAAGACCAGCACTCTTCATCGTCGCAGTCCACTGAGGATCTCTGTACAGTCGTCGTCGTCGAAGTCGTAGTCGCACTAGGGTCCCCGCACACAACAAGCTCATTCGGGATGGTCCGCTCCACGAGCCGAGAGGCTGATACATCAACTGACACAAGGTCCAGAGTTGATGTATCCAAATGTTCCGTATCGTCAACAAGAAATCAATGTCGCAGACAGCGCGTCAATCGGACGCCCGGTCTGAGAGTTATTGGCTTTTTCGTCCCAGGGGCCCGGTTGGTTTTTAAGGCAAAACCAACCCGACCGTACTCCACCAGCGTCCAAACCTCGAGAGGAGTGAGCCAAAAGACCCGTCTCACTAATAGGAACTCAACAAAGTCAACGACAAGTCAATCGTACGTCCGAAGCTCAAGATATGAGTGTTTTCGCTTCGAGGGCCCGGTTGGTTTCGTGTACGAACCAACCCGGTCGAAATCAAAGTATTCCGAAACCTTGAGTGCGATATACCGAAGCGACCGTCTCGTTCAAAGGATCTCTACGCAACTAACGGTGTGTCCATCAGAGGTCTGTATCCCAAGATATGGGCATTTGACCGAAAGTAGTCCGAAAACAGGGGGTCTGGGCCCGGGGCGACCCGGCCCAACCCCCCCTGGGTCGACCCAAACCGGGTCGACCCGGATGGGCCCGACCCAGCCCGGCCCGACCGGCCGGCCGCGGCTCGGCCAGCGTCGCCGCGCCGAATCGCAGAGCGGGGTGCGCGACTCCCCCGCCCACCGCTAATTGAGGCCGGCGGCGCGCCGCCGCCGCCTTCCACGGACCACCAGACGCGCTCCGGTGGTCCGTTTCTTTTTCCGTCTTCGCCTATGGTCCCCCCGGTACCCCACCTTCACTACGAAGGGATTCAAACGCCATAATGGCCTGCCTCGTCGTCGCCCGTCAATACGCACGTCAAAACGAATAGCGTCGTCTTTATGGTTTTCCAGCGCGACCGGATGGCACCCCTTCTCTGCGGCCCGACTCCGACCGTGGTTCTTTTGCGGTTTTTCGGCACGACGCGATGGTGCCACAGAATTGATTCAAAAATTAATTGATTGTGTGGCATGACGACGTCGCACATTCTTGCCACACGATTCCGCACGGTGCGATGGCACCGCGTCACTTCCATTCCATCTACAACAACAAGAAATAAATAATAAGGGAGGGGGCGGTCGTGTTTGTGTGGTCCGACCTCCTCCCGTTAATCGATATCAAGCGGTCCGAAAATACAAGGATAAAAGATGGAAGAGAAATCACGTAAAGAAACACATAAACCCCCTACAACCTCATAAATAAAAAGAAACATAACAATAATCCCAACCCGCAAATTAATCTTCGCGGATCAACATAATATTTAGTTGATCCACGTTCATAGATTTAGAAGGGAGTAAACGAGGGTTCACCAATAATCACAATTTAAAGTCCCTACCTCAATTTCGTCGATGAATGTCGACAAGTTGCGGAAGTTGGTCGTTGCAGTTGACGGACGTCGTTCCGTCAACGTCGGAGGAATTTACGTTGTCATTGGTGACATTCTTCACGGGTGGCGCCTTCCCTTTCCTGCTTCGGTTGGAAGGAAAGATATGTGTCGTTGTTCTTCGGTGGAAGCGGAATTCTTTGTCGAGAAGATATCGTTCCTCCAAGTGTTCTTCCAAAACTCCACTCTTTCTCCCAACAAAAATTTTAGCCAAAATAATAGAGACAACCCTCTATTATTTTTATGGCACAACAACTCAAGAGTTGTCCTTCATTAATTGCGACAACACACTTGATTAAATGCGGAGATATGGATTCAAAATTAAAACAAGGGAGGTGGAGAGTTTCAATATTAAATTGGGAGAGTTAGAATATTAAGAGACTCCACAATTAAATGTGAGTTACATGGGGGATTAAGAAATATGAAGGGGTGGGGTTTGTGTGGTCCCCACCACCCTCATAACCTCCAAAGGGAAGTTGGGTAGTTACCCAACTTCCACCCAAAGGATAAAAACACTAAAGGAAGAATAAAATTTTGTGTTAAATTTTATTTTAACTTTAACAATTTTTAACAACTTCCCTCGTGTAAACGCAAATCCATAATAGGAGTTCCTAAGCAAATACCGGCGCTACGGTTCCATCGGTGCCCTCGGAATTCGATTCTGAGCACCGGTTGAAAAGATAGAAATTACAGCTCGTTCGTTCATTGAACGTACCCAAGCCAAACTTCAGAAATTAATTTTGGGCACACCGGGCCTTAGAACCAGGCACCGTCAGAAACTGCGTTCTTGTAAAATTCCTAAGAAAATTAAGAAAAAAATTTCCTTGAAATTTCCGGGTCTTTACATTACTCCCACCACAGGGCTTTACGTCCCCGTAAAGCTTCAACACAAACTAGGGATACAAAGGCGGTAGAGCTAGGCGGTAAGCCACCTCGCCAATCCTGCTGAGGACCTGGAAGGGTCCGATGAAGCATGGAGACAACTTTCCACCTCGGCCAAATCTCCGTAATCCACGTCGAGGTGAGACCCGCATGAAGACGTGGTCTCCATCCTCAAACTCTAGTGGCCTCCGCCTCCTGTCAGCGAAAGACTTCTGTCAGATCTGAGCTATCTTCATCCATTCCTGGATGACCTGGACCTTCTCTATCGTGGCCTGGACCACCTCTGGTCCCACAAGAGCTGCTATGATTTCTTCTTTTCCGATAAGAGAAATCCGGTCTCATCCCCTGGATGAACCACGTTCTTTGCCTAATATAGTCAATCCCGACATAGATGATTCTAATCCATACCAAGGATAACGTCGTAAGGCCTCGACGCTACTACCAAGAGATCCAACCGTTACTCTCGCCTCCAAGGGTTGAGTCACACTTTCGGCATCAGTGTGTGGTAACTGGGTCTCCTCTAGTAGATGTCTCACAAGTAAGGGTCAAGTCAACAGTCTAAACTGGAACCTCTTAGTAACAAAACAAAAGAGGACAGGATTGAAAACATCACAAAGGGAAGTGTCTTTTACTATAGCATATCATAATACAAAGACACTACACAACAGCAACAAGGAACTAGAAGTACAAAGGACATATCCACTAGTTCCGCTCCTGTCCATCTGCTCTCAGAGCTCCATGATCGAAGGCCTCAGCAGTCTGAAGCCGAGCTCTCGCATGTCCACCAACTCCCTGCGGTCGGGGTGGAACTCTTGGTGGTGGTGGTGGCAACACCTCGAAGTGTCACCCACCATCTACTACTCGGCCAGCTCCTCTGCCTTGTCCGCCTGCACCCTGCAGACCAACGTGGCCGAACCTCTGTCTGGGAGGTCCCTCTACCACCTGCTGCTCATCTGTAAGACGAGTCGGGCAGTCTTGAGCCATGTGACCTTGCCCGCCGCATGTGTAGCAATGTGTACCCCTCTGGTAGCTAGCTCCCCTTCGTGTGCCCCGCACAAACGAATCTTCATCCAGTGACTGCCCATCTGATGGTCTGGCCCATTTGGACCTCTGCGTCACCTGTCTACTGCCAACTGCAGAAGACCCTGCTACGGGCCGTCCTGTGGAGGGCCCTGTCATTGGAGCCTGCTCGGCGAGAAAACTCTCCACTAGAAGGGCTCTCTCCAACACCTCTACCTGCATCGGAATATTGAGGGAGATCATTGAAGCCCTGATCTCATTCCTTAGTCCCTGCTCGAAGGTCCGGGCCTGGAAGAACGGGTCCCGTACCATATCTGTGGAGTAGCGCGAGAGATCAGTAAATCTCGCCGAGTACTGGGCCACTATCAAGCTGCCCTGCTGCAGCTGAAGAAGCTCCTGAATGCGCACCGCACGGAGGGTGGCTGGGACGAACTCGGAGCGGAAGATGCTCTCAAAGTCCGTCCAGAGAAGAGATGTCTCGTCGTGCACCTGGAGCATCAACCTCCACCATCGGCCTGCTGCTGCGTGCAGTAGGCTCGCTGCGAGGATCACTATGAGGTCTGCTGGTGTCCTCACTAGCCTGAAAACTCGTACGACTGCCTCCAACCAGTCCTCGGCTGCCTGGGGGTCCGTCTCCCCATAGAACCTGGGTGGTCGCTGGCGCTGGAACTCATGGAGTGAACTAAGGCGACGTTCATCATCAGCGGCTGGGGCTGGAAGCATCGGTGGCTTGGCGGGTAGCGGTACCGCCAGTGCCTTTACTATCAAAGGGCCCTGCACAGAGGCCTCGTCACTCGGTGGGCTGTCGTTACGCTCAACTCTCAGAACCCTAGCTGGCTGCCGTCGTGGGGCCATCTTGAAAGGAAACAGGTGTGCCACAGTCAGAACAGTATACCTGGTGAGATGATATAAAGTAATCACAAAGAAAACTTGAAACACACATGAAATCAATGTTTTCGTGCATTAAGTCGGAAATCAGAAGTCAGGTTCCTGGTGTACGGATACGTCGGCCGCCGCACCAACACTGGACTCCCTGAACTGATAACCACATCCAATACGCTAAACACTATTGCTTCACATAAAAGAAAGATCAGAGTTCCGAGTTCTGTGGTAGAACCGAACTCCTCTGATACCAATTTGTCACGACCCATCCTCGGGGCCCGTGTCGTGACTACCCCAAGCCTTCCTTCCATAGGCCAGGGGCTGGCGACTAGCACCAAAGGCGTAAATCCCGATATCTGGGAAGGTATTGCCTTTATAAGAGTAAACAAACACCACAGAGTACAAACGGAAGAATTAAACACTAAGTAAAACTGTACAACAGTAGGTGCAGGAACTAAAGGGGCCGTAAATACAAGTCCAACTGTAAAGTACAACTGAAAGGAAAAACAGCAACAGAAAGTAAAACTGCAGCCTCGAGAGGTCCACTAGAAGTCCCTCCTAAAGGGTGAGTATATATAGCCTCCACAGCTCCTCAGGTCTCGTCGTCTACTCCGCGTACGTCCGCCCAGTGGTCCACCTTTGGGTACCGACCTGCTCCGAAAGCCTCAATAGTGATCAGTGTTGTCTGTCGTCTGCAACCAACACAACCTAGTGCGGGCATAGCCCGTGCAGGGGTGAGTATAAGTTACTCAGTAGGGACCCCGAGACCCCAAAAGGTCTCCCAAAATCCACAAATGATTAACCACAAAGGGAGGATAAATTACGAAATAACATCCGACACTACTTAGGTATATGCCCATACATATACCTAAGTCATCAATTCCAATACGCTCCAACCTCCGAGCCCAAGTACAACTCAGTCCACATAGGAAAGTATACGTATTCCACACATGAAAGAAAAACGCAATCCACACAGGATAGCACAACACAATCCACACAGGAAAGCAAACAGGTTTCAGCTCATACAGGTATACTTCGTCGAAAAGGTGAAGGGGATGATCAGATATAGATACTGAATCATCTAAGCTGTGACCCACTGAGGTTACAAGACCAGCTGTCTTCATTGATTCATCTATGTTGGGACCCACATAGGATACAAGACCATCACCGAATCATCTAAGCTGGGACCCACATAGGATACAAGACCAGCACAGCTGGGACCCACATAGGATACAAGACCAGCACTCTTTATTGATTCATCTATGCTAGGACCCACATAGGATACAAGACCAGAACTGAATCATCTAAGCTGGGACCCACATAGGATACAAGACCAGCACGGCTGGGACCCACATAGGATACAAGACCAGTACTGAATCATCCAAGCTAGGACCCACATAGGATACAAGACCAGCAGTCTTCATTGATTCGTCTATATTGGGACCCACATAGGATAAAAGACCAGTACTGAATCATCTAAGATGGGACATACATAGGATACAAGAACAGCAGTCTTTATTGATTCATCTATACTGGTACCCACATAGGATACAAGACTAGTACTGAATCATCTAAGCTGGGACCCACATAGGATACAAGACCAGCAGTCTTCATTGATTCATCTATACTGGGACCCACATAGGATACAAGACCAGTATTGAATCATCTAAGCTGGGACCCACATAGGATACAAGACCATCACAGCTAGGACCCACATAGGATACAAGACCAGCACTCTTCATCATCGCAGTCCACTGAGGATCTCTGCACAGTCGTCGTCGTCGAAGCCGCAGTCACACTAGGGTTCCCGCACACTGCAAGCTCGTTCGAGAGGGTCCGCTGCACGAGCCGAGAGGCGGATACATCAACTGACACAAGGTCCAGAGCTGATGTATCCAAAAGTTATGCATCGTCAACAGGAACTCAACATCGCAGACGGTGTGTCAATCGGACGCCCGGTCTGAGAGTTATTATCTTTTTCGTCCGAGGGGCCCGGTTGGTTTTTAAGGAAAAACCAACCCGACCATACTCCACCTGCGTCCAAACCTCGGGAGGAGTGAGCTAAAAGATCTGTCTCACTAAGAGGTGCTCAAAAAAGTCGACGACACGTCAATCGGACGTCCGAAACTCAAGATATGAGCGTTTCTGCTCCGAGTGCCCTGTTGGTTTCGTGTACGAACCAACCCGACCGAACTAAAAGTATTCTGAAACCTTGAGTGCGATTTACCGAAACGACCGTCTCGTTCCAAGGATCTCTATGCAACTGACGGTGCGTCGATCGGAGGTCCGTAGCCCAAGATATGGGCATTTGACCGAAAGTAGTCCGAAAACAGGGGGTCTGGGCCCGGGCCGACCCCCCTGGGTCGGCCCGAACCAGGTCGACCCGAACCGGGTTGACCCGACCCAGGTCCGACCTGGATGGGCCCAGACCGGCCCGGCCCGGCTCGGTCCAGCTCTGTCCGGCTCGGTCCGGCCCGACCGGCCGACCGCGGCTCGACCAGCGTGGACGAGCCGAATCGCGGAGCGGGGTGCGCGACTCCCCCGCCTACTGCTAATTGAGGCCGGCGGCAGATCCGCCGGCCGCCAACCCTCCGGCGGCGCGCCGCCCCCGCCTTCCGCGGACCACCGGACGCGCTCCGGTTGTCCGTTTCTCCTGCCGTTTTCTCCTATGGTCCCCCCGGGACCCCACCTTCACTGTGGAGGGATTCAAACGCCATAACGGCCTGCCTCATCATCGCCTATCAATCCGCACGTCAAAACGAATAGCGTCGTCTTTGTGGTTTTCCAGCGCGACCCGATGGCGCCCCTTCGCCGCGGCCCGACTCCGACAGCGGTTCTTTTGCGGTTTTTCGGCGCGACGTGACAGAGCCGTGGAATTGATTCAAAAATTAATTGATTGTGTGGTGTGACGACGTCGCACATTCTTGCCACATGATTCCGCGTGGTGCGATGGCACCGCGTCACTTCCATTCCATCCGCAACAACAAGAAATAAATAATAAGGGAGGGGGGCAGCCGTGTTTGTGCGGTCCGGCCTCTCCCGTTAATCGATATCAAGCGGTCTGAAAATACGTGGATAAAAGACGGAAGAGAAATCATGTAAAGAAACACATAAACACCCTACAACCTCATAAATAAAAAGAAACATAAAAATAATCCCAACCCACAAATTAATCTTCACAGATCAACATAATATTTAGTTGATCCGCGTTCTTAGATTTAGAAGGGAGTAAACAAGGGTTAACCAACAATCACAATTTAAATTCCCTACCTCAATTTCGTCGATGAATGTCGATGAGTTGCGGAAGTTGGTCGTTGCGGTTGACGGACGTCGTTCCGTCAACGTCGGAGGAATTGACGTTGTCGTTGGTGACGTTCTTCACGGGTGGCGCCTTCCCTTTCCTGCTTCGGTTGGAAGGAATGAGACATGTCGTTGTTCTTCGGTGGAAGCGGAGTTCTTCGTCGAGAAGATATCGTTCCTCCATGAATTCTTCCAAAACTCCACTCTTTCTCCCAACAAAAAGTTTATCCAAAATAATAGAGACAACCCTCTATTATTTTTATGGCACAACAACTCAAGAGTTGTCCTTCATTAATTGCAACAACACACTTGATTAAATGCGGAGATATGGATTCAAAATTAAAACAAGGGAGGTGGAGAGTTTCAACATTAAATTGGGAGAGTTCGAATATTAAGAGACTCCACAATTAAATGTTAGTTACATGGGGGATTAAGAAATTTCAAGGGGTGGGGTTCGTGTGGGCCCCACCACCCTCATAACCTCCAAAGGGAAGTTGGGTAGTTACCCAACTTCCACCCAAAGGATAAAAACACTAAAGGAAGAATAAAAATTGGTGTTAAATTTCTATTTTAACTTTCACAATTTTTAACAACTTCCCTCGTGTAAACGCAACTCCGGAATAGGCGTTCCTAAGAAAATACCGGCGCTGCGGTTCCATCGGTGCCCTCATAATTCGATTCCGAGCACCGGTTGAAAAGATATAAATTCCCGCTCGTTCGTTCACTGAACGTACCCGAGCCAAACATCGGAAATTAATTCCGGGCACACCGGGCCTCGGAATCAGGTGCCGTCAGAAACTACGTTCTTGTAAAATTCCAAAAAAAAAATTAAGAAAAAATTTTCCTTGATATTTCTGGGTCTTTACATGAATTCTATAAAACATCTGAAGATAATGAACATTAGGTCATGCCTGGAATGAAACACATGTTCTAGGATCAATCATGGTATTTGATTTCCTATATGGGGATCCATACAATATAAAAGCCAATTTAAGATAAGGTAATATAGGCATGTGAATATAAATATTTATATATATATATATATATATTAATTCTATGGTCTAGAGACATCTAAAAACTACTAAGACTATGAGGAAAAATCTAGATACATACTTAGAAATATCCAAAGGAGTAATCTAACGAAACTAGAGTTGTTAAAATATCTCCTCCTTCAAGTCTTGTCACCCCAAATATCACATGATACGCCAAAAGTTGGTGTTACTGAGTCCACATTTAACTCTCATGCTCTCATGATTTTTCATGCACACTCATGTTCTTCTAAATCACATGATCCAATGGTTTGGTCCATCCACCCGATATCCTTTATTAATAATTGTCAGTCTCCATCAGGTTATCTGTGAAGGTGGATTCATCCATGATGTTCATGTCACCCCAGTTAATAATTTTTTTAGGTCATGCACTTACCTCCTTAGCTATGAAACATGGAATACATCATAAAATTGATCCAACTATGGGGGTAAGGTCATCCAGTAAGCAACCTTTACAACCCTCTATATGTTCTCAACATGCCTGATGAACCTAGGGGATATATTCATTCCCATATAAATGCATATGAAATCCTTATCATGGGGGGACTCTTCGGAAAAAATTTCCCCCTACTCAAACTCCAAGGGACTACATAATTGATCCAAATAAGATTTATGTATTCTCTAGGCCATCCTCATATGGTTGAAGGTCACCTGATCCTTCTATATCATCACCCACACTATCTATGACCCAAAAAGAGATGTATCACCAATATTAGTCTAATATAAGAGTATCCTAAGTGGTATCTCATATAGAACCTTGAATAGTACCATTATTATAGTATAGTAAAAACAATTATTATAAGAAATCTCTACCAATGGTAAGTGATCCTACCATCTCTAACTAAAATCCAATGCACAATCTCTATGTATATCATCTAACATTAAGATTGTTCACTCAATCTACATATCCATATGGGGATTTAATGATGTTTCCTTCTGAAAGTGGGTACCAAAACCTTACTGTACAACCCTCCAAAACCAAGATTTGAACTGAGCATCCCAGTCAAAGAAAATCTTCGATATTATATGACAACCATGCTTTTTATTACAACTTAAACATGTTTTATTACATAAAACATCACTTTATACAACAAAGAAGATCGAGAGGTTTAGTGTCTTTGGGGCTTAGGATCATTACATAAAAACTTTAATCTTGAAATACAACATCTTTATTGAAAACTTCCTTTACATGACCACTACATTCCTTCGTACTTAGCATTGCATGGGATAACCTGAGAACATGCATAAGAAAAGGGTGATCTATAAAGCCCAGTAAGGGAGTACACAACGAATAACACGAGGAGTACAATACATGTTAGGAAATAGGCATATCAATAGATTATAAGAGAAACTTGAACATAAAGGCATGATAAAGCATGATAATCATAACATGGAAATGTGGCAACAACACTTAACATTGAATTAGCATGAGCCAAGGCTCATTGCACATGGAGCATGAGTAAACCCTCATTTCACTTGAAGCACGAGTAAAACCTCGTTGAAATTGAATTAGAATGAGTAAAAATACTCATTGCACATGACGTATCATGATACTATACTTTACCCAATGCATTGGAGCGCTATAAGGGGCGCACCCTTCTTAAACATTTCATTTCATGCATAAGTGTGCCACATGGATCATAAAACATGGATTCATAAAACATAATAATTTATTCCACGATAAAGGAATGTGGAATTCATACATGAAACTTTATAATCAATTAGTAAATGTGCATAAAGGTGAATACCCTTGATGGAGACATGGGCATGGTATTCACTACACAATGATATTGGCTTAGAAAATCAGTGTGATTTCGGCAGCGTAACGGCGTGACATAAGAATTCATAAAAAAAAGGTTGATGAGAGAGAAAGGGGCTCCTCATCATATTTACATGTAATGGAAAGTAAGGAGGTCATATAGATACATGTCCCAACAATTGAAAAGGAATTTAGATTCATGATACAAAAGTATTGCTTGAATATAGAAGGGGAAAAAAGGTTCCTTTCGGAATTTCGGCATAGTAACGGGTGTACATGGGAGGCATTTAATGAGAGATAAAGGGGTCTCCCATCATTCAAAAAATAATAGGGCAGTATGGGAGAGGTGAGAAACCATACCCCAACATTCATAATTGAAATTAAAAGGGAAATACAACTTAAAGAAAATTGACAAAAATGAGAAAGGAAGAAAAAACCCTTACTTGGATGTGTGCTTCCAAAGGCTAGAGAGAGGATTGTGAGAGGCTTCTTGGGAGCTTGGGGCACCTTGGGAGGATTCTAGAGAGAGTAGGGAAGAGGATGGACGATCTCCAAGGGCTTTGAGTGAGGAGTAAGTGGGAGCTTGGGTGGGTTTATATAGGAAAGGTGAGAGAATTCTTTATTATTTAGGTTTGGGACCCCTTATATTAAAATAATCCAAACCACAAACCATCCCATGGTATTTTCCCATGGTTTCTTGAAAAGGAAAGAGGAAAAAAATATTTTACAAGGCCAAGGTCCGAAATTATTAAAAAATTAGGGTTGCTTATGTGGAGGTGAGTCACACTCCCATGGAAATTAATTTAAAAAGGCAAAGTGTTGAATAAGTCTTGAGGGCTCCATTAATGCTTTGAAAAGTAAGTCAAACAAACCCAAAACCTCATTATTTTAATTATAAATTACATATTGGCAGAACATAAGGATTATGTTATTTTATTACATCATCATTGGGTCATTATGATGTCATAAAACACATTATATATTTAAATGGTATTTAATTTTTACCCAAAAATTTGACTGTCTCAGAAAATTATGAAAAATTCATCGTTGGATAATTTCGACGTCCTGATTCCAAAAATAATATTTATTTTATCTAAATAATTTTCTTAATATGTGAATTTTCACTTTTAAAATAAAAACCGACATTTATAAAAAAAATCACCGGTTTTGACAGAAATGGCTTTGAAACCTTAATAAAAATTTTAATTGAAATCATAAAATTATAAGATCATTTATACTTAATAACAATTAATTTAATATTAATAATAATATTTTATTAAAATATTATTTAATTCAAAAATCCTTTAATTTAATAAAATATAATTCTTAATTAAATAATAACTAAAAATACCATTTGTACTTTAAAAACTAATTCCAATGTATAAAAAATGACTAGAAATTATATTCATTATTATATACAAAAAATAATGTACATGAACATGGTGCTAATTATTTGTTACATAACCCCTTAAAATAGCCGCATAAGACCTAAGGGTAAGGTTTGCGATGGTGACAGACTCTTGGGGCGGCTCGGATAACATCGCTCGAGTGGTAATTTCAATCAACTTCCACTTTTCCCGTAGACGATCACGTTCGAGCTTGACTTGATGAAGCTCAGCTTGGGCTTGGTCAAGGGCAAAGCCCAAAGACGCCACCTCTTTTCCGAGCTCTGACAAATGGGCTTCATAAGGGAAAATTCTACTGGATGAGGCCATCGCTTCCTTTGTCTGAGTAGAAATGGGTTCGTTAAAGCCTTATATTTATACTACTCAGATGATCACTGTTCAATGGCTATAAAAGTAACGGTCACAAATCTTAACGTAAAACTAAAGAAGTTGACATCTTATAAAAACATTTTTCATAAAGAAACATTTAACTGGATCAAGAGGGATTTTCCATTAATGAAACTTTGGGTCGTTACAACATTCCCCCCTTAAGAAATTTCGCCCTCGAAATTTTCCTTTTCCCACACTAAAACAAATGTGGGTAACTTAGCTTCATCATATCCTCCGACTCCCAAGTTGCTTCTTCAAACTTGTGGTTTCTCCACAACACCTTGACGAGGGGCATTGTCTTATTTCGTAGAACTTTTTCTCTACGATCTAAGATCTTCACTGGTTGCTCCTCATAAGAAAGATCGTATTCTAATTGTACCACCTCAGAAGAGAGTACATGTGAAGGGTCTGGTATGTACTTCCTTAAGAGGGATACATGGAAGACATCATGAACCTTGGCCATAGTAGGTGGAAGTGCTAGTCGACAGGCCACAACCCTAACATGATCAAGAATCTCGAAGGGGCCGATGTACCTTGGACTTAACTTCCCTTTCTTTCCAAACCTCATGAAATTCTTCCACGGAGATATGCGTAAAAACACCATGTCTCCGAATTTAAACTCAAGGTCTCGTCGATGATTATCTGCATAACTCTTCTGTCGACTTTGGGCTTCCTTGATATGCTGCTGAATGGTTTTCACCTTCTCCACCATTTCTTCGACCATTTCTGGTCCAAACAGCTTACGTTCACCGACCTCATCCCAACATGCCGGTGTTCTACACCTTTTCCCATATAGGGCTTCATATGGTGCCATTTGGATGCTCGAGTGGAAACTATTATTATAAGAGAACTCAACTAGAGGAAGATGTTGATCCCATCCTCCTTTAAAGTCCATTGAGCACGCTCTCAACATATCCTCAAGTGTTTGGATAGTCCGCTCGGATTGGCCATCAGTTTGAGGATGATAGGCCGTACTGAAGTTCAGTTCAGTATTCAGAGCATGTTGAAGACTCTTCCAAAACGTAGAGGTAAATCTTGGATCTCAGTCAGACACAATAGATAGTGGTACTCCATGCAACCGTACAACTTCCCTGATATATATCCGTGCCAGTTGATCCAAAGAGAAATCCTCTCGAATAGAAATGAAGTGTTCAGTCTTTGTAAGACGATCCACAAAAACCCAGATTGCATTGTTGCCTTTGGATGTCCTTGGAAGTCCAGTGACGAAGTCCATGGTGATGTTCTCCCATTTCCATTCTGGTATGGGCAATGGTTGCATCATCCCCTTAGACTTCTGCCTCTCTGCCTTCACTTGCTGACACACCAGGAACTTTGATGTATATTCAGCGATCTCCTTCTTCATATTATCCCACCAAAAGTTTTCTCGGAGATCTTGATACATCTTTGTGCTCCCTGTGTGAATAGAGAAATTTGAACTATGTGCATCATCCAAAAGTTCCTTCTTCAGCTCCGAAATTTATGGAACACATAGTCTTTTCCCAAACCGCACAATTCCTTCTTCATTAACATTAAACTATGAGGATTTTCACTTTTTGATAGCTTCCACTTTTTCTTAGATTCCTACATCATCCTTTTGAGCATCCTTTATCCTTTCCAAAAGAGATGGTTGAGGAATCATTTTTGAAAGGATTGATGATGTTCCCTTCTTTATGATTCCCACATCCATCTTCATCAAGTCTAAGAAGATTGGATCCTTCTCAATTCTCATCATTGATAGAATAGCTGGATCCTTTCTACTTAGGGCATCCGCCACCTTGTTCACTTTCCCAGGGTGGTAATGTATTGAACAGTCATAATCCTTGATGAGATCTATCCATCTTCTCTGGAGCATATTAAGCTCTTTCTGTGTGAATATATATTTAAGACTCTTGTGGTCAGTATATATCTCACATTTCTCTCCATAGAGATAATGCCGCCAGATTTTCAAGGCAAACATCACCACCGCCAACTCCAGATCATGCGTTGGATAGTTTCGCTCATCGATTTTCAACTTCCTTGAGGCATAGGATATCACTTTATCATTCTGCATCAGCACACATCCTAAGCCCTTCTTCGAAGCATCACTGAATACCACAAAAAGCTCCCCACTTGTAGGTAAAGTGAGTACGGGTGCCGTGATAAGCCTCCTTTTCAACTCCTTAAAGCTTTCTTCGCATTCATCACTCCTAGAAAACTTTACTCCCTTTAGAGTTAGTTTGGTAAGAGGGTTGGACAATCTTGAGAAATGTATCACAAATCGTCGATAATATCCAGCTAACCCCAAGAAGCTACGAATATCAGTTACCGATGATGGCCTCGGCCATCCCTCAATTGCATCTGTTTTGGAGGGGTCCACAGATATCCCATTGCTTGGGATGATATGGCCCAATAATGAGACTTCCTTCAACCAGAAATCACACTTAATGTACTTGGCATAGAGCTTCTCCTTGCGCAAAGTCTCCAGTACAGTCCTTAAATGCTCCTCATGGTCTTCCTTGGTTTTGGAGTATATAAGAATATCATCTATAAAGACTACCACAAATTTGTCTAGGTAATCTCTAAAGACTCTATTCATCAATTCCATGAATATTGCTAGAGCATTGGTGAGTCCGAAAGGCATTACTATGAATTCATAGTGCCCGTAACTTGTACGAAAAGCAGTCTTGGGGATATCTTCCTTCTTCACCCTTACTTGATAATATCCCGACCGCAAGTCCACCTTGGAGAAGTATTGTGCTCCACGCAGCTGATCAAACAAGTCATTGATTCTTGGGATAGGATACTTGTTCTTTATCGTCATTTTGTTAAGTTCACGATAATCGATGCAAAGCCACATTGACCCATCCTTCTTCTTGACGAAGAGGACTGGTGCACCCCATAGTGATGCACTTGGGCGTATAAGCCCTTTATCCATATTCTCCTGTAGTTGTTTCTTTAGCTCTTCAAGCTCAACAACAGCCATTCTATATGGAGTCTTGGATATTGGTAGTGCCCCAGGTATATGTTCAATTGAGAACTCAACATCTCTTCTTGGAGGAAGACCAGGAAGTTCCTCGGGAAATACTTCAGCGAATTCCCTCACAATAGGAATTTCTTCAAGGTTGGTTTCTTCCTTAGACTCAATCATCTGAGCCAGATATGCGTGCTCATAAGGCAGTAATATCCATGCTTGAGATGATGGAGCTAAAAGAGATTCATCTTCCTCCTGACACTTGTAAAGAATCGGGGGTCGATTCTCCATATGGAGTGTGATTTCCCTCTCCCGGCAATTTATGTTGGCTCTATATAAGGAAAGCCAATCCATGCCAAGAATTGCATCAAATTCCACCAAAGGGAGTATGATGAGGTTCGCCGGGAAATTCAATCCACAGATTATAATAGGGGAGGACTTATATTCATGGGATGCAATGATTTCCCCATTTTCCGTACTCACCGACATCTTTACCTCCAGGATTTGTGGTGGTGCTGTGATTGTTCTACTAAATATTCGAGATATAAAAGAATGCATAGAACCTGAATCAAAAAGTACGTTCGCTATTATTGAATGAATAACTAGCGTACCTGTCACCACTTCGTTGTCGGGGTTCACTTCGGCAGAAGTGATGGCAAAATTTCTTCCTTGCTGTCTTGGAGGTTGCTGGTTGCCTCCGATAACCCTTAGATTAGGGCACTGATTTGCAAAATGACCCGGATCTTTGCATTTGTAGCATTGAACAACGCGTTGAGGTTCGAACGGAGAGTTCCTATCCTCTGTCGTAGCCGCAGGTCCTTCTTGCTGACAGTTAACAGCTAGGTGCCATTCTCTTTCACACTTGAAGCATTTTCTTGTCCCCCTAAGGCAATTTCCAGGGTGCTTCTTTCCACACTTTTGGAAAGTGCGGTGATGGAATTTCTTAGCACCGTTGGATTTATCCATCGGACCACCAGCATTGAATTCCACCTTACGCTTCTTGTCCCCATGATATCCCTGTGATTCTCTGATCTCCATTTCAACCCTGAGGGCACATCGGACAATTTCCTCATAGCTGTCGAAGTCACGGATCGCTAATTCTTTCCGCAAGCTAGGCTTCAGCCCACCAAAGAAGCGGTCAACCTTGCATTCAGTGGTAATGACAAAGCCAGAAGCGTATCGTGAAAGCCTTGTGAAGTTTGCCTCGTACGCTCCCACTGATTATTCATCTTTCTGTTTGAGGGAGAGGAAGTCCTTTTCCATCTTAAGACGGAGGGTGCGTGGAAAATATTTATCGAAAAACATCTTCCGGAATTCCTTCCATTCCAAAGCCTCGATCTCCTCCTCAAGCTTCATATTTTTGATCAACGTCCACCATTGATCTGCTTCACCCTCCATACGATAAGCCGCCAGGAGAACCTTCTCTTTTTCAGAGCATTGGAGGATGGAGAATATCTTTTCAATGGAGTTGATCCATTGTTCAGTGATCACGGGATTAGATGATCCACTAAAAGAAGGAGTCCTTTGTCTCATGAAGCTCTCGATAGCGACTTGTTCTTTCTTAGGGGGGTTTAAGGTTACTCTTGACCAGTGTTTCTATTCAAAACTTGAGTTAGCTGAGAGAGAAGCATGACAAAGTTCACGATTCCCGCTCCCATTGGATTGGGCATCTCATAAGTACAATCATCACACTGATCTTCACAACGGTTGTTAGCCCGAGTTCTCCTATTATCGGACATTGGCTGGAATAAAAGGAAAGTTAGGGGTAACACATAAAGGGTAATCCAAAGAAAAAAGTTGATGACTTATAAATAAACATTAATCTCTTTAACTCATGAGTCTATAGGATTCAATCCAGGCATTTCATGATCATCCTTCTAACATATATTCTTAGGGGAATTTTTCCCTTAATATGGGTTCATACTAAGATTGTGAATTTATCAAAACATATCCCCCAGGAGTGTCGTAACCAAGAGTGCAGCAAGGCCCGTTGTCGTGCACCAGTTCCCATTCGAGTCTAGCTCAAAGTGGTGTTTTCGGGTTTTACCCCTAGGATACATCTGTGCCAGAGCTGCCTCTACCTGCTCGTATCCAGACAGGGATGTATTTGTTTGATAAACCACTAACATAGTATTTACCAAAACTTAGGGATGCTTTTATTATACGTAGTCTTGTATCTAAGGCTTTACTATGGTTTCCTAATCCCAAAAATAACTAAACCTATCCTCTGATACCAACTATGACAACCCTACTTTTTATTACAACTTAAACATGGTTTATTACATAAAACTTCACTTGATACAACAAAGAAGATCGAGAGGTTTAGTGTCTTTGGGTATTAGGATCATTACATAAAAACTTTAAACTTGAAATACAACATCTTTATTGAAAAATTCCTTTACATGACCACCACATTCCTTCGTACTTAGCATTGCATGGGATAACCTGAGGACATGCATAAGAAAAGGGAGAGCCATAAAGCCCAGTAAGGGAGTACACAATGAATAACATGAGGAGTACAATACATGTTAGGAAATAGGCATATCAATAGAGCATAAGAGAAACATGAACATAAAGGCATGATAAAGCATTATAATCATAACATGGAAATGTGGAAACAACACTTAACATTGAATTAGCATGAGGCAAGGCTCATTGCACATGGAGCATGAGTAAACCCTCATTGCACTTGAAGCATGAGTAAACCCTCGTTGCACTTGAATTAGCATGAGTAAAAAAACTCATTTCACATGACGTATCATGATACTATACTTTACCCAATGCATTGGAGCGCTATAAGGGGCGCACCCTTCTTAAACATTTCATTTCATGCATAGGTGTGCCACATGGATCATAAAACATGGATTCATAAAACATAATCATTTATTCCACGATAAAGGAATGTGGAATTAATACATGAAACTTTATAATCAATTATTAAATGTGCATAAAGGTGAATACCCTTGATGGAGACATGGGCATGGTATTCACTACACAATGATATTGGCTTAGAAAATCGGTGTGATTTCGGCAGCGTAACGGCGTGACATAAGAAATCATAAAAAAAGGTTGATGAGAGAGAAAGGGGTTCCTCATCATATTTACATGTAATGGAATGTAAGGAGGTCATATAGATACATTTCCCAACAATTGAAAAGGAATTTAGATTCATGATACAAAAGTATTGCTTGAATATAGAAGGGGAAAAAAAGGTTCCTTTCGGAATTTCGGCATAGTAACGAGTGTACATGGGAGGCATTTAATGAGAGAGAAAGGTGTATCCCATCATTCAAACAATAAGAGGAAAGTATGGGAGAGGTGAGAAACCATACCCCAACATTCATAATTGAAATTAAAAGGGCAATACAACTTATAGAAAATTGACAAAAATGAGAAAGGAAGAAAAAACCCTTACTTGGATGCGTGCTTCCAAAGGCTAGAGAGAGGCTTGTGAGAGGATTATTGGGAGATTGGGGAACCTTGGGAGGATTCTAGAGAGAGTAGGGAAGAGGTTTAATGAACTCCAAGGGCTTTGAGTGAGGAGGAAGTGGGAGCTTGGGTGGGTTTATATAGGAAAGGTGAGAGAATTCTTTATTATTTAGGTTTGGGACCCCTTATATTAAAATAATCCAAACCACAAACCATCCCATGGTATTTGCCCATGGTTTCTGGAAAAGGAAAGAGGAAAAAAATATTTTACAAGGCCAAGGTCCGAACTTATTAAAAAATTAGGGTTGCTTATGTGGAGGTGAGTCACACTCCCATGGAAATTAATTTAAAAAGGCAAAGTGTTGAATAAGTCTTGAGGGCTCCATTAATGCTTTGAAAATTAAGTCAAACAAACCCAAAACCTCATTATTTTAATGATAAAACACATATTTGCCGAACATAAGGATTATGTTATTTTATTACATCACCATTGGGTCATTATGATGTCATAAAACACATTATATATTTAAATGGTATTTAATTTTTACCCAAAAATTTGACTGTCTCAGAAAATTATGAAAAATTCACCGTTGGATAATTTCGACGTCCTGATTCCAAAAATAATATTTATTTTATCTAAATAATTTTCTAAATATGTGAATTTTCACTTTTAAAATAAAAACCGACATTTATAAAAAAATTCACGGGTTTTGACAGAAATGGCTTTCAAACCTTAATAAAAATTTTAATTGCATTCATAAAATTATAAGATCATTTATACTTAATAAAAATAAATTTAATATTAATAATAATATTTTATTAAAATATTATTTAATTCAAAAATCCTTTAATTTAATAAAATATAATTCTTAATTAAATAATAACTAAAAACACCATTTGTACTTTAAAAACTAAATACAATGTATCAAAAATGACTAGAAATTATATTCATTATTATATAAAAAAAATAATGTACATGAACATGGTGCTACTTATTTGTTACATAACCCCTTAAAATATCCGCATAAGACCTAAGGGTAAGGTGTGCGATGGTGACAGACTCTTGGGGCGGCTCGGATAACATCGCTCGAGTGGTAATTTCAATCAACTTCCACTTTTCCCGTAGACAATCACGTTCTAGCTTGACTTGATGAAGCTCAGCTTGGGCTTGGTCAAGGGCAAAGCCCAAAGACGCCACCTCTTTTCTGAGCTCTGACAAATGGGATTCGTAAGGGGAAATTCTACTGGATGAGGCCATTGCTTCCTTTGTCTGAGTAGAAATGGGTTCGTTAAAGCCTTATATTTATACTACTCAGATGATCACTGTTCAACGGCTATAAAAGTAACGGTCACAAATCTTAACTTAAAACTAAATAAGTTGACATCTTATAAAAACATTTTTCATAAAGAAACATTTAACTGGATCAAGAGGGATTTTCCATTAATCAAACTTTGGGTCGTTACATATTATCCCACAAAGCCTGATGATCTACTTCTTGTACAACAACCGTAGACTCTAATTATATATTTACTATCTAATTTAAATAATGTGTTATGACTAGGTAAGTTGGTCAAAAATCACCCAGATAGTATCCTGGCCAATCACTATCCATAGAATCTGTACAAAGATACCATAGATATTCCATCCCATTTCTACTTTGTGATCTCAACAGGCTATGTCAATTTTGGTAAAACCTAATGGACATCCATTACATGCTGACGTGTGAGTCATTGAGAGATGAAATCAGTAATATTGTGCCTCATTTTACACCACCAAAATTTTCTCCAAAGGACATTGTACATATTTTCCACGCCAATATGTATAGATAAAGGAGAAGTATGAAACTACCTCATCACCTTATCATGAACCATTACTAGAATCACCATCCCTTACTAAAAAAGGATGAAATGCTTCCACCTTCAAAAAATCCATTCAATTCATCTTCTATGAATACCTAGTAGAATATAACCTCACAGTCGATGCATACCAACCAAGCCTCTCTCACACAATGGAGAAGAGGAGGAATCACCATGATCAACTAAAGAAAAACCACACCCCTCTCTTCCACTAGAGATATTTATAATGAAGATAGCTACCCAAAAACCTTCTCTACCAAAAAAATGACAATTCCTAATACAAGAAACAGCTACAATGTTTCCATTCTGAGTAGTATAGACTATCTTGAAGTAATACTACTATTGTGAATCCAACCAATTCCTATATCTTAGGTTAATATCTCAATAATACAGGTCTACCTGATATAAAACCTGTGTAAATAAAAAAATAATTTCCCAGAAGATAGTGCCTCTACATATTTTAAGTAAAGAATACAACATAAAACTCTAGGTCATGGGTCACATATTTATACTTATGGAGTCTTAAATGAATCAACACATACACAATCATTTCCTGTATCTATATCGACACATAACTAAGTATGACTCGATAAGAATTCTAAACCAATACATACTCAAATGTCCTCAACCGATAGTCTCAAAATAAGAGCATTGGTCAAAATATACCTTAACATTTCATAGGGACTCTGAAACATCTTGGTATAAATAAAAATATACCCTTTCTATGTTAGGGTTCTTAAGAGGGATGAAATAATGGATAAGTCCATCACAAGACTCTTGTACTACCCCACCAAGACAAGAAAACTCTGCACCTCTGACATGATCATGGGTTGATCCCAAGAAATTACCACATCAATATTAATTGAGAACATAGATAAAAAAATTTCAGATATTAAATGACCCAAAAAGAGAACCTCCAGATTAAAAAATGAAACATTGAGAGATAAGCATAAAGATAGTTCTCTCAGAGTTAGTCTAGTGCCATCATCAAGTGATCTGCATTATCCTCCTCTAATAAAGATTAAATGAGTATGTAATCAGTTATGATAACCACAAATTGGATTAAGTATGGATGGAATATCGAATTTATAAGATTCATAAACAAAGTGGGGGTATTCATCACACCCAAAGGTATCACCAATAATTTAGTGTTTTAGTGAAATAATAATTCCATATTTAGAATATCATCCTAAAAAATCCTCAACTGGTGGTAGTTGTACATGCGATCAATCTTTTAGAACCAACATGTTCCTATAAAATAGTTGAATAGGTCATCAACCCTTGGAATGTGGAACTTGTCATTTATTTTTACCAAATTATGGTGATGATAATCAAATCAAAGCCCAAATATACATTCTTTATTTTTCCAAAACAAAACTAAAGATTTCCATGGGGACACACTGGGTAAAAAGAAACCCTTATCGTGAAGGTCCTCCAAATGAATGCTCAAATATAAGAGCTCATTAGGGGCCATTCTATATGCTATAGAAGATATCAATGTGGTATCATGGTGAAATTCAATACATAAGTCCATATTTGGCATTATAGGTATTTCAAGGACATTCATAGAGAAGTAATCCATATAAAACTATATTACTAAAGAAAATGAGATGTCTAAAGATACCATTCTAGTAAGGGATAAACTCACCAACTGATGGGTGATGTGTTGTAGTTTTCTACTCATAATGCCCACTATATAAGCCATGAGATCTCTCTCACTTGTAAAAGAGAATCTCATCCCATGTGTTTGAAGGCATCTAACTCATATGTGATGAAAGTATATCTAGTACCAGACCCTAGAAAACAATTATATACCTAATATATTGTCATAATGTTACCTCATGAAAACCAAGAGTTCCATTGAGAAACTCTCTCTATCGAATTCAATCTCACACATCTGGATGATATGTGATATAAAAGAATTACATCCAGTCAAAACCTTAAGAAAAAAACTAATAAGATAAGGTATTAATGAGTATCTATAACTCTCATGTGTGAAATATGGAAATTAATGAATTAATAACACATGTTTCTACATGTACTGGTGAAAGAGTACAAAATACATATATCATTACTTGAATCTTCATAGGAGCTATCTAGTCATATCCCTCAATAGGTTACAGTTTATTTCACCATCATTCAACATCTCACAGATCCCATTCTTAGCCCCCTAGTGGTAGTTGTGAATAAAAAATATAATTCCATTGTCAACGAAAATATCTTCCCTCCAGAGCTCTACCTATTCCTCTACCAGAACCTAATTTCTATTGGATACCTTAGACAGACGTGGGATATCCCTAGTCACAGTGCTACCTCTTCAATGTTGGTATATCCAACATCTATCTCCCCCTGTAGGTTGTGTTAGGTGATAATATTCTAAATGATCTCTTCCATCACTATCATAGAACCAAATCTCTACTGTCTGACTAGATTATCTAGGAGATCCATGGACCATTGATCCATATGAAAAATTACTACTATAGGATAATATCCAATACTATGACCTTGATGAATGGAACCCATAAGATTATGTAGATGACTTAGAACATGACATACATTGCTCTCTCTAGTTACTAAATATCCTTCTTCTAGAAATATTTCTATAACTAGAGATCAATCGAGAACCCTAGAATAAGTAGTTATACATATGGAGACTAAACGAGAATGAATGTTTCTAGGGAAAAAATACTCAAACATCCTATCATGGTATAATCCATATACTATATGGATGGAGTAACATGTGAGGTTAGTGAACCTCGTAGTGTAGTCAAACACCATCATATATCCATACTGTATCTCAAAATAAACTGAATCTATATAGAGAACAATAATGAAGTCTAATACTCAAAATAAAATAGCTTCTATAAGTATAACCATGAGATAATAACCTCATAATGGGTTTGTGTCATAAAATAACACTAGAACCCCACTACCCCATAGAAAATACTACATTCTAGTGGAACCATTTGATCGGTCAAGGATCGAACAATCCTAAAGACTCGGATCTCCTACTCATTCCAATACTCTACTTCCTAAGATCTTATCTCATTATAGAACCTCAAAAATATCTATCACCAGAACTCTTATAGAAAACTATTCCTCTTCACATCATTAGCCTAACCTACTAGAACTATCTTCTAATCAATAGGCAGTTGAATAGATTCCTAACCTCATAGAGGAAACACCTCATGAGGTGAACAATAAACTAAGGCCTCATCACTCAATTGATAATAATCAGAATACAATATCAGTAACATCATTATCTATCTTCATAGAGGCATATATAAAGAGATAAAGACATACCATGGTTATATGAGAATATATATGGGGACTTGACTCAAGAAGTATAGTCAAAGGAATCAATCCTATATGATGCATGTGACCATGGTTCCCTGTAACTGACGTTTTAGTATGTCGATTCAACAAGAACGTATTTAGATTCCTATTGAATGGATACATTGTCTTCCCACCAATATTACATTCATTGAAAAAAAGAAAACAATACCCCCAACATTGTTTCCCTAAGTTCTCTACCAAAAATCATGATGGCTCACACTCCATAATCGACTCAAGGATGAACTTCTTTGATAACATTTTTTCATAACCTATCCCACCAGGACACGCCTGGCTAGCGGTAAGCTAGGAATGGAAACATCATGCTTGCCTCCAACCATCTAGGGGCCAGTGACAAGCACCATGAAAGAATAAGATGAAATTGGAGGCCATAACATATGTACCTGTACACAAATTCTCAACCGTCTCCATGAATAGGTAAAGAGGAATAATAATGGACTACATCATCTTGAGTAAAAACTTGTATGAAATAACCTCTTGTTAGTATATTAGAGTATAGATATATATAAACTATAACATAAAGATGAATAAAACATTCCCAACTAGAAATAAAGTCTCAACCTTACAAAAAAAGGAATTCTATAGAGATCCCATCTCCAGATGTCCATGTACAACCACTAAATATTGTCAATGCACCCAAGTATCACTGAGCTCCACTAATGTAATATTTGATCTTTCTATCACATATATTAGAAATGAAACATTAAGGAAAATCTTATTCATGGGTTATTATATAAACCCAATGAAATTCCTAAAATATAAAAAGAGCATAGTAGAAAGATACAATGAATTTAGATTAACCCATAGTAAAAGGGATTAAAAAACCCAAGATATATTCTTATAAAGAAACCCAGAAAAGAGAGAATGGGGGCCTATCTCTCTATAACTCATCCAAAGATGATTAGTATACATGAAACTCAAAATATCTATCTCTAATTCCCAACATATCACATGTATATTCAAAAATCCTCATTTGGGACCCCCACCTCTCAATTTTGTTTCATAGTTTAGGGGGCACAATAACCAATAGAGGACTCACAACCTTGTGCGATTGAGGTATTCCACTCATTAGATAATGAACCCAAACCCTGGTGAAATGGAGGGGGTGTGACTTCATAGATAGAGGAAACGTTACCTAGTGTGACATGAGAGTTCCACTTATTAGATGGAGGACCCACCGTATAATATGATATGGGTGACACTCAGCAGATAGAGAATCTATTCTCGGGTACACTAGGGGGTGCCAATATATTGATATGGGACCTATACCCTATTGAGTAAGGGGGGTTCCACTCAACCTATGTAAAGATCATGGGAGAAATGCACCCTGGTGTGAATGGGGGATGTAACCCTATAATCAATTTGATGATCCTACCTGATCACAATTATTAGTCAAGAATCTCTTAAAGAAGTGTCATACTCATAAAACATAACATAATATCTCAAAATACACAATGAGGAACCATTGAATTATATGTGGGAAACAACTTATGATAGGATACTCATGGGACAACATATAATTTCAAAATAAGGATGTAAATAAGGTAGATGTTTCTAGGAGAAGTACACAACATGTATGTGGGGTCACAAGTTGTGTGACCTTGGCTCATCCCCTGGGTGTGTTCTACCTTAGACATGGGTTAGGAATAAATTCCATAATACAAAGTAGGTACACTTGGTAGACGATGTGTCTTGGCCATCTGGGTCCTTCAAATGTCCTCCAAGCTTGTTCTCATGTACAATGACCAGACCCATATACTATAGAATATTCAAAGTAGACGATCATTCCCAAGTCCTCTAGATTTTTTCATGTGGTTGGCGATGCCCATGTGGTTGGAAATTTCCATTCCATTGTACTCCCTATTTATATACTGATCAACCAATTCAAGTTCACATGATATTTATATCACCATACATAATGGGTGACATTTATCTCCACCCAAAACTCAAGTTTCCATAGCTCAGATACTACATGGTGTGTAGTCATCCAGGATATATGAACAGTAGTGATGTTTTTCATAAAAACCACATTTCTCCATGAAGATCCTATATATGTATTTTCAATCATTATTCATGCATGTTTTACCACTAATATCCACCAAAATCAAAGGAAACATCACTGATCTAATATTATAGGACTCTGATGGTTGGAAATCAAAATTTTGATTCCCACATAAGAATCCATTGAATTTCCACCACCACCCCATTCTAAAATCCTAGAATCACCACCCAAATCCCATACCTAACCTCAATATATCCACAAATTTTCAATCTTCATGTTGTTAATTATACCACTATGAATATGGGTTTTTGATCAACCTCTAACACCCCTTATAAATGTTAAACCCAGACCCCATATTCCAATGGAGAAGAACAAGAAGAACATTGGTGGGAAAAGCACAATAATGAGGTGAATCCATCATTTTTGAATGTGGTATCAGCCAAAAATCATATATTGGGAACAATGATGAAGTAAATTCATGACGATAAGAAACCAATTTTAATAACATAATTTATGATCAAGATTATGTGAATAATGAAAATATCTAGCAAAAGAGATCAGAAAATAAGTCCATTATTTATCTTTAATAAAAAGGGACCAAACCAAAAATAAATATCCCCACCTCAATGATGGATCAATCATTGGTAAAGTATACAATCATCATCGATGAAGAAAAAAAATCTCTCTATATTCATCATCTTCCTCACAATCCTTCGATCATTCTTCACTAATATTCCATCTTAATCTTCCAACGAAGAACACTCCATCCACATCTTTAATATCCAGGGATATGAGGATAACCCTTGAGATTTGACATAACAAAAAACATTTATAGGGATTTATGTTTTTATGATAATAAAATAACATAAAATATTATATTATTTAATGCATTTTCCATGGATTACTTCCATTGAAATGTCTAATGATGAGAAACTTCATGTACAACCTAGGGTAAATCCCACCTTCATGAATCTACCATGGTCTAATATTTCCCATATGAGGTCCCTAATAATGGGAAAAACCATTTTACTTGAAACAATGTACAGACGTGTATTAAAATATATCATTATCATCAATATATTAATTCTTGGGGGTTTCAAGACACCCATAAACCTCAACGTCTTTGATGAAAAATCTAGATATATACATAGAAATATTCAAAGGAATAATACAATAATACCAATGTCAGTATAGTGGAAACCATTGTTGAGTGGTCTTTCTAATAAGAGTGAATTCTATGATTAAAAATCCGGTGTGTCCTTCTTTTCCAAATGAACTACTAATATGAATTATTATAACTCCCTTGTTTTTAGAATAATTGTCTCTTTAAAAGTGTTTGATAGAATTCTTGACTAGAAACAATGATCTTAAAATGAACTATGGTATATTATAACATATCCATTAAATTAGTTTTATGAATATGATTAATATGATTATGAAAAATATTTATAAATTCTTTATATAATTTAATATTTTTATTAATTAATAATAAATAATTACATAATTTTCAGTATAGCCATTCTTTGTTTCAAAAATATATTTTCTTCAAAATTTATATTATTTCATTTTTTACATATAAAATATAATTAATTTCTATAATTTTTATGTTTTTTTAATAAATTAATATAATTTTTGAAATCTTCATGTCAATATTAACTTAGACTTAATTTTTTTTATCTTTTTGTAATTTTTTTCCTATGAATTGTGAAAAATAAATTTTTTATAAAATTTTCATTTTTATTTAAATCATGTAAATTATAAATATAGTTCTCTTTTATATTTGGTTTTAATTTAATATAATATCAAATTCATTAATGATAATATAAATAAATCATTAGGATTCGATATTATATTTTATTTTCTTATAAGTAAATTTTAATGTTTAAAAACCTTATTTTCTGGAAATTGATTTTCATTGCTTTTTACACATTTGTATTAAAACTGATTACTACTAAATCTATAAAATTAATCCTAAAAATGTATTCCATATTTATAATATTAATAATTAAATTTCTTGAATATGAAATTTTTTTAAGGCATTATGAATAGTTACCATAATAATATTTATCCCCACAGTAAAGGGTATATGGGATAAATAAGGTTAAAACTATAGAAGAAAGCTTAAAATCATTAAAAAACCTGCATATATTTCATTTTATGGGGTTAATTCTACAAAAAAAATTTTATTTTCTAAAATATTAAATTTTGGTTCAATTCGTATTTAATAAAGGCCTTTATATTAATTTAAGTAAAGGAATGTTGCAAAATGCCACTCTCTTACTTTTATTTCTCAAATATATTCACATAAGGGTAAGAAAATGTTATTAATGAATATAAAATGTTACTTTTCACATACTTAATTAATTTTTATGATTGATTATTTTTAATTTTTAGTGTTGGTATAATACCCATATGTACGTACCTAACGCTGACACAATGGTTGAGTAAGAAATAGAAAAATCAAAGTAAATGATTTTAAAAACATAACATACAATATTTTTTAGAGTAGTTGTTGTTTAAAATGAATTTTATGGTTAATAAGAATATTTAAATGATGGTGAAATAGTTTATATTCGAATTACATACATGTCTTGATGTCTTTGAAGTCAAAATATGTGACAAATTCTTAAAAAGACATAATAGTATTTTATGTTAAATAATATAATATTAACTGATTTAAAAATCAAAAAAATAATGAATGAATAAATGGTATATGAGATATGGTCTAAAATATTATACCTTTAACATTTTTGTTACACTTTTTATTTTATAAATAAATGTATAACCCTTTATCATGGAAAAATTTGTAACCATGTCAGAGGATAAAATTTATTAACGTAGGGGCTAAACCAAAAGATAAGGTTTACAATTCCATATAAAAATATCCAAATTTTATTGATTGAATATATTTAAACCATAAAATATCTTATATTATAAAATTGGGACAATTTTTTCCACTCTTAAATGAAAATTATTTTAATGTATTTAAATATTTTATGTAATTCTAGTTGTGTCCTTTTCGCCATTATAAAAGGACACCACCTCTCTTGTATTATCCACAATTTAAGAACATATTAGATAATCCCAGACCTACCCAAACCCATTAATAAAAATACATGCTCAAATAATATAGTTCATATTTTTATTTCAATACCATCTTTTAAATGATTAAGGTGTAATACAAATGAGTTTTCTCAGCATAGAGGTATAAAGATTAAATGAGTACTTTTAATTTTATTTATTGTTACATATTCATTAAAATTTTTGTATCTATTATAAAATTTATAATAAAATATATTATATATAATTATATGTTATTATTATTATTACAAAACCATTTTCCACATCCTTTCCATCAAATGGTAAATGAATTAATTACTCGTGCGTAGGTATGGACTATAGCCTCTACAAAATGATATCACTCATTTCCCATCACCATCTTACATGGTTTGTTATAATGATTTAATTAATTATTATATATTATAATTATTAAATGATAATTATTTTTTAATGATAATATATGACCTACCTTCTTATCGTCCCATCCATTGGAAACTAACAATGTCACACATGCATTTATGTGCACTACCACCTCTATAAAGTGATGTGATCCATTTTTCTCTTTGAGAATTATTTAGATAGTAATATGGATATAATTAATTATTATTTGTGACATTTATGATATATTAATTAATTTGGAATGTTTATTAATTGTTTAAATTTCTTTCATTCCATCCATCAAAAAGTGGGAAGATCACTCATGCAAACATTGAAATTACTATCTTTATGAAGTGACACAATTCTTTTTTCATCATCTGTTAATATAAATGATTATAAAATTGTATATAATTATTAAATATGATAATTAATAAATTATTTATATGATTTAAATTATTCTTAATATATAACTATGATCAAAGTACAAGGACTATAATTTTCAAACTGAAACATGAATGAAAAATAAAATAAAAAGTTATCACTTTGAATAAATATTTTAATAAAGAATTGTTAATAAATGGGTGATAATTTTTGTAAGTATTTCATATATGTTATGATATGTATGAATATTTTTTAGGAATATTTATATATTAAATATATAATTATTATATTAAAGTTCTTAACATGTATAATGAAATATAAGGCTTGAGGTTAGAGTTTCCCATGTCACTTTTATTTCTGTGAGACATATTCCATATTCACTACTTATATTATTTGTGTGGTTTATATATTTACCATAGTTGTATTATATTATTTTATATAAAAATTACTGGGATTTAAATATATATCTATTTTTCCCTCTTTCATGAGGTTTTAATTCTAGGATAAGAAAATAGACATGAGATTTATATTTCATTCTAATTTTTAATGGGGGTTGTTTATGCAGAAATTTCAATTATGGGAAATTATTTTATCCTTATCTGATAAACACGTTAAATTTTATTCTCCATTGATTATTCATATATATTTCATGTAATATTTACATTTTAATCAATTTTATAACTAATATGATATATAATATATTTTTAATTAAAGTAGACTTTATTTCTTCTTTGTTGAAGAATATTCTTCTTTGATGACCAAGTTCTCTATAATGTTTTAAAGAATGTTTTTACTTTTATAAAATTATTTATTAATTTAATTTTTAGCCATTTTTTAAGTTATATAAAATAGTGTTAAAGGAATATTATTTTAATTTTGTAAAAAGGTAATTTTAATAACGGTGTGAAAAAAATATTTATTTTAATGTTTACTGCATGAATGTATTTTCCCAGCATCATTACTACTCTCTGATTTAAGCCTCCTTTACATGATTCCATGGTTATATTAAAAAAAATTCTATAATATTTTAATTTTTCATATTTTAAATATGTGATCCCAAAATGAAAAGAGTATTTTCTTTAAGAAATGTTACAGTGATCTTCTTATGTATTTTAATATATGTCAACAACCTTTGATGTTACTTATGTTTCACTGGGGATATGATCCAATGATATGATCATTATTAGTTCTTTTTATGGTTATTGATAATTATGGTTAAATCATGGTGAAACCCATTTTATTTTCATGTATTAATCTATAAAAAAAATTAAATAATTTTTAGGAATTTTTTTCATACATATGAATAAATTATGATTTTGTGATGGTTTGGTTCATAATATACCTCTAATATTGGGGGTAATGTGATATTTATTTTTCATGGGATGATAATGATATGAATGGAAATTATTGAGAGTCTATTTTTTCAGATATTGATGCATTAGTATGATTTCATCTAACCATGCTCACAATATTATGTGTGTTCATGATTGGAAAAATATGTGTTAACATATTGATACATGAATATGATTAATGCTAGTTATGCTCACAAGATTATCCATGTAAAAGATTGGTAATAACATTATTAACATTTTAGTGCATGAGTATTATTTTTTATAGGTATCCTCACATGATTATTCATGAAAATTATTAGCAACAACTAAGTTTATAAGAGTATGATTTTCAATTCTTATGATGCCACATGCCAATATTATAACTCTTGAATGATGAATACTACATTGACACCCTTAATATTCATAATTTTTTATATGAATTATGATAAAAAATTATTTAATATTTAATTTATAATAAATCGTATAATTTCTTCACATTGTGTTAAATATGGTTATTTTTGGAATATTTGGTATTAGATCATTCCTTTTCAAATTTGATGAAAATTTTAGTTTTGAACCTCTAAATTGAACTATAGTATTTTAGGTATAATTTTTTTGTGTTATTTGAACTAAAACATTTATAACATAATTAATAACTAAATGGGATAAAAATTCCAATTAGACCATTCGAGATGTATCTTTCATTTGATTAAAGGAAATGGACCATGGAGCAAGATGGACCAGACTCATCATATTGGACACCACATCACTATATGAGCCCTATATTTGACATCCAAGATTATAATTAGATAAAATTTTTATAGAAGATAGAGGACCAAATTTATCAAAAAATAATTATTCTAAAAGGATACATGGTTCATTAATTTTGGAGGTGAATAATTCAGTTAAATTTTGATTAAAATATTTATATCAGAATTTTAACATTCACAATTATAACTTTTTTTAATGATCCAAACCTCTCCAGTCTATTACTTTTTGAAAATCTTGTGGTTGAAGTGTTCTCGTAGGTCATAGTGACTTATTTCAACACTTTTTAAAATTTATTTTTTTGGGTTCTCCAATGGTAGGTCACTTGTGGTGAGTCATGGTAGTGAGTTATGACGGTGACTCATGATGGTGAGTTTTAATGGTGAGTCAAGATGGTGAGTTATGATGGTGACATGTGATGGTGATTCACTATGGTAGATAACCGAATGGTTTCTCACATAATGGAAGATCATCCGGTAGTGAGTTGTCCAATTGTATCTCATCCAATAGTGAGTCATCCATTGTTGAGTTGACCAACAGAAGCTTGTCCAACAATGAGTCATCCAATGTTAGCTTATCCAGCAGTGAGTTGTCCTATGGTAACTCGTCCAATGGTAGGTCATTTCAACATTGAGTCATGAACAATGTTTTCAGATTCCTATAGTTTCGTCCCTTTAAAATTTTCATTGATGTAAAATGATTTTAATACCATATTTAATGGTTTTTAGATACTCTTTGAATCATATTTATAATCTAAAAACCTAAAGCTTCCTTTTAATTCCAAACAACACGGTCTTGGTCAAGATCCACCTTTAATAGATTTTAAAAATTGTTTCTCCCTTTCATTTAGAATCTGGCCTTTCTAAAGATGAGATCTTATCTTCCTTTTTTGATTCCCTTTCTCTCAGTAAAAGATTCCCCAAACCATTATTCACCCCTAGGAGTCTTTAAATTGTGTTTTAGCCTTGGGAACGTGTTTTCCCTATAGGCTCTTCCTGCTGCATGTGTTCCCCCTTCTTTGGTGCAATCAGGAAGTGCTGATTTCCTTTACTTTCATGTATGTTTTCCTTCATCTCTCTCAATTGTGTATCACAAGGTGTTGGTTTATGAATTTACCCTTGTGAATTTATTTGAATCCAAATTCAATAATTATAATAAAATTAGTTCAAAATCAATAAAAAGGGTCTGTGGGAAAGTGAAATATGATCGTAATGTTTCAATGATATTTTGATCAAAGTTGTGAATTTTATAGGCTATATGAATATTGAAAATCGTGGTCATTGGTGGTCTGTGGTTGCACAAAAAATGTTAATGAATGCATGTTTTTCTTCTAATCTTTAAACAAATACATGGAATCTATTAATAATGTATATTTGGATTAATAAATGGATTTCCCAGGATCAATGTATTTCTGTGATAACCCATGAATTAACAAGTGGAAATTGAGCAAGGAATGCCTTATTAAATATGAATATGCATTGCACTAGTTTATGTGATAGTGCGTTGTGTGTGGAATTGTTTTGACTTGTGCTATATTATGGTTGTGGGCATGGCTGTGTGATGTGGGGTGGTTCAGGTGGTGTAATGGAATTTCAGGTTGAGTGATTGATTGATTGTGGAATAGATGGGAAGTGTTGTATAATTGGGATGTGACTCGATTGTGCATATATGTGTTTCTGGGTGCGGTTGTGAGTTGGGGTTTTATCAATTGAGAATATGGATTGGGTTAGATGACTTTAAAGAATGATGATGGTAGTGTTTGGCATGGGTGTTAAATAGAGAGAAATGTGGAGTGGGTTAATTTTCCATGGTTCTTCTTCCCATGTGTTCCTTTTTCACAGTGGATTATTGTGTGTTATGACCAGTAGTTTCCTCGTTAGTGATGAGATGAATAAATGGATTGTTTAATAAATAATGATAATTGTTTAAAAAAATTGGCTGGGGGTATGAATTGATTTTTTTGCTGGTTGGGTGGTTGTGCATTTAGAGGTAATAGCAAAAGAGGTATAATGAGTTGGTTGTTGGTTGAAAACCCATAGGCTAGTCTTGAGTGTTTGGTATCATTTATGATACTTTTATATTTATTTTGATTTGTATACATTCTCCACACTAGTTGATAAATATGTACCGAACACCCCCATCATCACGGGGGAGGGTATCTTTCCCAAAAATCCTGGTGGGAGGATGGATGGCTTGCCACCCGCTCTTCCCTACTCCTTCCAGGTGGTGATAGCCCAAGATTATTTTGGTAGGTTGTGTTTTTGTGGGGCCCAGGTATGTGGGAACGAGTTATGTTTCCTCAGGTGTCTTTGAGAAGATATGTTTGGTGTTTTCCCAGGTGTTTTAGAGATGATATTTTTTATTCTTTCCCAGGTGTTTTTGGGATATGACATGGTTTTTGGCCCAAGATTTTGTTGGTGGTATGTGGTGTGGCTTTGAAGTGCCTAGGTGTGTGTGAGTAGGATGTGATGGGGATGTGTCTCAGGTGTCTGTGAGGGGGATGTGATGTGGCTCAGGGCCTAGGTAATGGGATGAGATGTGGTTTGTGGGGCCCTAGTGTGTGTGGGTAGGTTGTGACACGGTTATTAGGGAAGAGGTGGGAGTACGAGGAGGTTTCCCATTTCGGAAGAGAAGTTAAACCTATGGGATTTGGTGCATGGTACCAAAATCATCAATGTGATTACTTTATTACTTTACTTGACTTGCAGTACTTGGTGAGTGTGTCATGGTGTAGTTGGGATGGCTAGTATGCCTTGTTAGGTGCTGTTGGTTCTGCTATATTATCATAGTAACATTAATATACTCCCCTCACTTATCCCTGAGAGACTTTGGTTTTCCTATTAAGTATACATATATGATCACCCTATATATATTAAAAATATTTTAGGTTTCCATGAGTATTATGTGGACCGTGCTAGACCTTTCAAGTTTAGAAATTTGGACTACTTCTCAGTTTTACTTTGGTTACATAATTTGGAGTTTTTGTTTATTTTTTAAAAATTTTATTTTAAACATGCATGTGGGATGGATTTGGGATTTATTTTATTTATCTATATTTTGGATCTATTTTCAGATTGATACATCTTATCTACTGATCTTTTTTTCAAATAAGTGAAATCCATCTGATTTTGTGAGATTGGTATACCCTTAGTGTTGGATGCCACCCTGGTGCCTACTTCAGGTGGGACTCGAAGGTCATTATCTGTCTTAATTCATTTCCAACTTAATAGGGTAATATTTGGTGGGATGGGGTCAAGATATAATGGTATCAGAGGATGATGTTTGAGAGATAGAATGATTTTTAGTGTTATGAATAGTGATAATTTCATTGGTTAGTAGGGAAATGGTGTTAGGTGACCTCAGCGCATGACATATACTAGGGAAGACCAGTTAGGACACAAAATTTTAGGCCCCCATGATCCGATTAAAGGACTCTAAGCCTAACAAATAACCAAGTGAGGATACACTTTTTGTAGGTTAGAGACCCTAGGAATGGTACATGCCTCATAATTACTTATGGTCTTGTTTTATTTGAGTGTTTTAGTAAATTTGAAAGGGATAAATAAATGATTAAAGTGAGTAAAAAAGAATCTTAATTTAAATTCCATACTATTCAGGCATAAGAATTCCTTGTTTACCTTTCAGCTATGGAACTTAGTCATCATCTGTTTTTGGATGAGTGTTTATGGCTCAGTAAGGGAATTTTATTGATCAACAAAGGATCGATCTAGTGGAGGAGGATAACCAGTGGTAATGAATGTTACATTCTTTTCAATGGTAGGCCTTGGGGAAGTATGAGGGAAGTGTTTCAGAAATGGATATAGAGAGATGGATCAAGGATCTTGATAACACCTTCAGTTTGGTCTAGGCTCTAAAAGAGTAATGGGTTACGTTGGTAGTTATTCAGATGCGGGGAGCTACATGTCAATGGTGGACACTTTACATGGGAGAGAGGAATGAGGATGATGTGTTGTGGTTCTATTTTTTGAGGGATTTCCAGGTGTAGTTCATTTTCTCAACTTTTAAGACTAAGAAGGGGAAAAAGATACTCTCTCTCCATCATGGGAGTATTTCGGTATGAGATATGGGGATTATGTTCAAGGATATCATTTGTTCTTCCCTAGATCTCTTTCCGGATGATGAGTCTTATGTGAGATTCCTAGAGGAGGCACTTTGTTCTTCTATCCAGTATGTGGTTACACTCATTATGTTTTTGACATACATGGAGGTTTAGAATAAGGTATAAGTGATTGAGAGGATGAAATATTGAGGAGGTATACCATGAGAGGGGAGCCAATAGGATTATTCGAGAGGCAGGGTTTCCAGTAGTAGGTATGAGGCATCCGAGCCATCGAGGTTTTGAACAGCTGTGAGTCATCCTTATTAGTTTTTATTTCGACCTTCTGGTCCTCGTGCCTTTCCCTGGAAATTGGTTCTGAGGTGTTTCATCCATGGAGTTCAAAATAATATTTATAACTTGTTCCCTATAGTCATTTGAGCTCAGTATCATGGAGGTGGTCTGGTTCAATGCCATCCTCAATAGTAGTTTCCAACTAGGTCATTTTAGTAGTAGGGGAAACATGATCATGCTACACTGAGAGGAGATAGATTAGGTAGAGGCCGACCTCAGGGTGTTACTCAGGGACCTAGACTTGGGTGTGGTTCTGGTGGTGGTCTTCAGTAGTGGGGAAGAGGATCTGAGCATGGTCAGTTGTACACCACAGAAGCTATAGTTCTAGTGGGTCCATAGATTGTCAGATGTATAATCTGTTTCTTTATTACCCTTTCTTACACTTTGTTTGACTCTATAATTTCAAACTCCTTTATTGCAACCACTCTAGCCCATGCCATATGACCATATGTAGAGAGGCTTCTCGTGCGCCTAGTGTTGAGTATGCCTATCAGAAGACAGACCAGCTTGTTTTATGAGTGATGGGGATATAGACTGATGATGTGGCCACATCATTACTATGAGCATCATTTATCATTATAGATTCCACCAAACTATGTAATTCTCCGCATATATTGTTTATATTCTATGCATGTTGTCATCTACTGCTTTCAGAGAAGAGACAAGTTTTCAAACATGGATGGCCAACATGTGACTTTCATTAACGAGTAGAGTTGTCAGGTGGGAAGTTAGTGTGTGGAGACCCCTCTCCATTTTTTTGGCTAATCTATTAGTAAAATAAGTGGATGATGAGATGGTGGAGGCTCCTAGGGTAGTTGAGTAATTCTTGGTTGCCTTTTCCCAAAGATTTTGTGACTCTACCCCCACAACATGATGTAGAGTTCGAGAGAGGAAAACATCCTGATGCTTGTCTAATTTCAGTGGATCCTTATTAGATGACACCTTATATGTCACAAGAGTTGAGGATTCAGATTTAGGACCCAATTAAGAGTGGATTTATCTATCCTAGTGTGTCACCATGGGGTTCTTCACTATTGTTCAAGAATAAAGCAGATGGTTGTTTGAGGTTATGCATAGGCTACAGGAGGCTGAATCAGGTGACAGTCAAATACCATTACCTACTTCCAAGGATAGAAGATATTTTTTACCAGCTAAGTGGGGAAATTTAGTTCTCTAATATTGATCTTCGGTCTGGATATCACCAGTTGAGGTTAAAGGAAGGAGATATCCCAATGACCACTTTTAAGTGTATGTATGTGAACCTCAAGTTCTTAGCCAAGAATTTCAGTGTTATGAATGCACTATATGTATTCATGGGACTCATGAAATCCATCTTCTGTGAGTTCATGGATTGGTTTGTCATCATATTCAAGGATGATATCTAGATCTTCTCGAAGTTATAAGAGGAGGGTGACGTGTATATAAAAACCATCCTATAGGTTCTTCGATGCCACCAACTATATAGAATGTTGTCTAAGTGAAATCTCTAGATAGAAGAGGTGAATTTACTTGACCACGTGGTGTCTTAACGAGGTGTGGAAGTAGAACCGTTGAAGGTTGAAGTAGTTGTTTCTTGGGAAGCACCAAATAATGTGAAAGAGGTTCAAAATTTTCTTATTCTTGCAGGATATTACTGGAGGTTTGTACCCAATTTATCTCAATTTGTAGCTCTGTTGAAAGACATGACCAAAAAAGACCATTCTCTTTTGAGGAGTGAGTAGTGCTAGGTAGCATTGATCTATCTGAAGTGGAAGATGGTCAGTTCTCCAGTTATCTGGTTGCCAGTGGAAGGGGTGATGTTCGAGGTGTTCTGTGATTATTCCAGTTTGGAATAAGGATTCATCTTGATGCATTAATAGTCAGTGATTTCTTATGGGTCTTGGTTGTTACATACCCATGAACATCACTATGCCACTCATGTTCTAGACCTAGTAGTGTTCATGTTTTCTCTGAATTTTTTGTGGAATTACCTCATTGGGTAGTGCTTTGTGGTCTTCAATGATCACAATAGTTTGACTTATATCATTTCCTAGAGAGATATGAACTAGTGACTACAGAGGTGGATGGGTTTTCTTTATTAATATAATTTTGAGATCTCTAACAAGTCATGAATGTGAATTTCATGGACAATGATTTGAGAAGTAAATCACAGAAGGAGGTTGTAGGAGAATCTTCAGACACTTGGAAGGTAATATATGAGTTCACAACATTTTAATTGGATGCAAGGGCATACATGGGTTGAGACTATTTGATTTATATGATGGTTCAGTCTTATCTGATGTAGAAGGTGGATGAGTCTCAGTGGGGGAGTATCATATGTAGAGGTGATGCATGATTGTGTTAGACATGGTGATGCTCTGGAGGGATGGTCATAGGATTGTCATAATCAGATTTTGTTCCATGGTAGGCAATTTTTCCCAGTGGTGTTGCATGAGATATTCCTCCATGAGTTTTATAACTCTCCCTTGGAGATACATCTAGGAATTTCTATGATATACCTTGGATTGAGGATGCAGTTTTAGTGTCTCAGGATGAAATAATAAGTGTCCGAGTTTGTGGTGAATTACTTACTGTACCAGTAGGTGAAGGTTTAGCATAGTATTCCTGATGTGGTGTGGAAGCATTTGGATGTAATATAGTGGAGGTGGGATGACATATTCATGAATTTCTTCATATGGTTATGAAGAGATCAAGGTGGCTCCAATGCTATTTTGGCAGCAGTGGATCAACCAACGAAATCAGTTCACTTCTTAGCGATCAAAGAGTTGGGCATAGTGGATTCCTTGGCTAAGAGGTATGTGGATGATGTGATGTGGCTACATGAAGTTATGAGATCTATTTTCATAAAATAGGATACATGTTATAACTCATGAGTCTGGAGGGTATTGAAACATTCTTTTGACACTCATTTATGCTACAAAACCACCTTCCACTCTCAAAAAGATGGGAATACAAAATGGACTATCTGGACACAAGAAAATATGTAGCGAGCATGTTCCTTGGGCCTTGTTAGATATTGGTTACAACACCTAACCTTGGTGAAGTTCACTTATAGTGATAGATATCAGTCTCCCATTATAATGGCCCCATTTGAGGTGTTGTATGAGAGACCATGTCATTCTCTATTTTCCTGGACAGAGGTTAGGGAGACAATAATTCATGGAATGTACATGGTCTAGAGCACTATCGAGAAGGTTCATCTTTTTCACGAGATGATGAATGTGGTAAATGATGGACAGAAGTTGTATGGTGATCGTAGGATAAATACCAACGATTTCAAGATTGGGGACCATGTGTTCTTCATGGTTTTCCCTGATGTGTATAGTAGAGGTTTGGAAGGGGGAGTAAATTTCTCCCTGGTTCATCGGACCCTTCATAGTGTTGGGGTGAGTTGGCAAGGTGGTATAATAGTTGGTGTTACCACCATAGTTAGAGAGGATCCAAAATGTCTTTCACATACATCACTCCATCAGTATCTTCATGATGACTCCCATTTCATTGATAGGTGAGAGTTGGATATCATTGATGCAACAATATATGTGGAGCTGCCACTAGAGATCCAGGATAATCAGAAGAAGGTACTTCATGGGTGGAACATTCATTTGGTTTTCATGTTGTGGAGGAATGATAGCCTAGATTATAGTACTTGGGAACGATAAATGTAGATGTATTCCCAGTACCCAGATTTGTTTTGAGTTTTTCTTTGTTCAATATTTCCATGCTATGTATTGTTCAGACTTTGTTTTATAAATTAAGATATTTACCTTGAGTTGAAATAAGTGTGGTGAGAAGTGTGATGAATTCCTAACAAGTGAATTGGGGAGGACTATATTCTTAATCAAGATGCATTAACTATGATGTGATTAAACTTGTGTGGGAGATTCAGTTCCACCCATAGCGGATATTATCTTGACATGGAAAACATAATTCTCTGATTTGTGTGTTTGGGTTGGAATGGTTATTGGACTTGTGTGGTGTGTCTTCTCATAATTTGGGTTAGAATATGTCAAATGGGGTGTTTTGGGATGCGGAGGTTTCACTCCATCTTTCAAACAATGCCGGGTGGTTTATTGTTGAACTACAATGCGGATAACAGTATTTCAAGCACAGAAAGATCCTTAAGAGGTATCTTATAGGGTGGTTCTTCAGACCCCCTTTTACTTCTGGGCTTTGATTTGAATTCTTGGTGGTGAGAATAGTTTCAGAGGTATATGATGGAATAACCCAGAACTCTCCAGTCTATTACATTGTGAAAATCCAGTGGTTGAAGTTTCATGGGAGGTAACAAAGACTTAATTCAACACTTTTCAAAATATACAATTTTTTAGGTTCTCCAATGGTAGGTCACTGGTGGTGAGTCATGATGGTGGATCAAAATGGTGAGTAGAAACATTGAGTTGTGATAATGATTCATAATGGTGAGTCATAACAGTGACACTCAATGCTAAGTTTCGATAGTGTATCATGGCGGTGAGTCACAATGGTAAGTCGAAATGGTGAGTCATGATAGTGAATCCATATAGCGAATCATGATGGTAGCTCACTAAATTGTAGCTCACAAAATTAAATCTTGTCCAGAAGTGAGTCTTCCAATGGTAGATCATACAATTGTGAGTCTTCCAATGGTAGTTAATCCAGTGGTGAGTTGTTCAATAGTAGCTCGTCCAGCTGTGCGTCGTCTAATGGTGACTTGTCCAATGGTAGGGAATTCTAATGGCGAGTCACGAAAAAAGTTTCAAACATCCAATCGATTCTCCCAATTAATGTTTTAGTTGACGTAAAATGAGTTTAATACCATATTTAATGGATTTTTGATCCATTTCGAATCTTATCTATCTTCTAAAAACATGATGTTTCATTTGACTTCCAAACAATGCGGTATTGGACAAGATCTACCTTTAAAGAATATTTAAAACCATTTCTTAAGTTTATTTAGTATCTGGACTTTCTAAATCCAGGATCTTATCTTCCTTGTTCCCTTCCATTTCTCTTGGTACGTGATACACCAAACTTTTATCCCCCCCAAAGGAGTCGTGAAAAATTTCATATGCTTTGGACCATTTTTCCCCAGAGGATCTTTCTGATTTATGCACTCCCCCTACTTTGGTGCAATCAGGATGTTCAGATCACCTTCTCTTTCAAGAAGGTTTTAATTCATCTCTCTGATCTATGTATCATTCGGGGTGGGTATATAAATGTATCATTTTGAATATTGTTGAAAAAAAATTCAATAAAGGTAATCAAATCGATTTCAAATCAATATACAAGTGTTGGGAGAATCTGATGTAAGATAATACTATTTTATTGACATGTTCATAACTATGGTGAATTGTATGGGCTACATACCTATTGACAATAGTGTTCATTAGAGTTCCTTGGTTTTAGATAGAATGTTTATTAATGTAGGTTTCTCTGCTTCTCATTAAAAAAATACATGGAATCTGTTAACCACATATATTGAATTAAAATAAATGGATTCCCCAGGATAAAAATATTTTCATGATAACCCATGAATTAACCAGTATAAAATTAATGTGGAATTCCTTTTTAAATCTAAATATTCATTTATTTGGTTTGTAAAGTGGTGTGGTACATGTCATATTGTTCTGACATGTATTATAGTAGGGTTGTGGTCATGGATGTACGATGTGGGGTGGTTTGGGTGGTGTAATGGAATATCAGGTTGAGAGATTGATATATTATAGAATGGATGGGAAGTGTTGTACTATAGGGATGTGATTGGGTTGTGCAGTTATTTTTTACCGGGTGGAGCTATGAGTTTGGGGGTTTCTCTGTTGATAGGATTGATTGGGAAGAATGAGGATGGAAGTGGTTGGTGTGGGTGTCAAATGAAGAAGAATTTGAAGTGGGTTAATTTACCATAGTTCTTATTCCTCTGTGAAAATTTTGATGTGGGGATTATTGTGTTTAATTCCTAGTAGTTTCCCAAGTACTGATGGAATGAAAAAAGTAATTGTTTAATAAAAAATGATAACTGTATAAATTAATTGGATGGGGGTATGAATTGAATTTTATGATGGTTTTCTGGTTGTTCATTTATAGGTTGCAACAAATGAGGTATTATGATTTGGTTTTTGGTTGAAGACCCATAGATCAGGCTTGAGTGTTTGGTATCATATATGTATTACTTGTATTTTCATTGAGATTTCTATACTCACCCTACCCTAGTGGAGCTCTCTGTGTGAAACAACCCCATCATTATGGGGGAGTGTGTCTTTCCCAAGCATCCTAGTGGGAGGATGGATGTCTGGACACCCACACTTCCCTACTAATTCATCTAGGTGATGATAACCCAATATTATTTAGGTAGATTGTGGTTTATGGGGCCCATGTGTGTGTAGGTGAGTTTTGTTTTCCAAGGGGTATTCATGATGATATGTTGTTGTTTTCAATGGTGCCTTTTCCATGATATGTGTTGTGATTTCCCAAGTGTTTTCATGAAATGACTAGGTTTGTGGCCCCAGTGTCTGCGGGCAAGATGTGGTGTGGTTTATGAGGGACTAGGTGTGTGCAATTAGGATGGGGTTTTGTTGAGTCCTAGGTGTATTTGGGTGGGATTTAATGTGGGTTGGGTCCTAGGTGATGGTATGAGATGTGGTTTGTGGGGACCAAGTGTGTGAGGGGCAGGTTGTGACAGGGTTCTTTCAGAAGATGTGGGCCCATGAGGATGCTTTTTATTATAAAAGAGTGGCTAAACTAGGGGGACGTAGTGTGGGGTACCCAAATAATCGATGTTATTACTATATTACTTTACGTGACTTAAAATACTTGTTGAGTGTTCCTTGGTGAGGTTTTGATGGTTAGTATGCCTTGTTAGGTTCTGTTGGTTCTTATGTTTTCTCTCGAAAGCATTAGTATAATACTCTCACATGTGCATGAGATACTTTGGTTTTCCAACAGAGTATACTTGTAAGCTCTCCCTACATATATAAACCTTATTTCAAGTATCCAAGAAGATTATGTTGACCGTGATGGACCTTTCTAGCTCTGAATTTTAGAAAGCTGTTGTGCCGCTACTTATTTTTACTTTGGGTACATACTTTGGTGTTTTTATTGATTTTTTAATAATTTCTTTTTAATCATTAATGTGGGAAGTATTTGAGATTTATTTTTATATATATATGTGTTGGATTTGTTTTCGAGGATGATACATTTTAACTCCCAATATTGTTTTTTCTAAGAAGGGAAATGCCTCCCATTTTGTGAGATTTGTATACCCTTGATGCTGGTTAGCAACCCGGGGCCTACTAAAGGTGAGAATATGGGGTCATTATCTCTCTTCTTTCATTCTCATCTCATGAGGGGCATCATTGGAGGGATGGAGTCACAACACTTTTGGAATCGTATCCTCCTCTCTACTCTATAAATGAATTTTCTTATTATTTAGAGGGTGTTATCCCTGAATTAAAAGATATAGGGGATATGGGAAGTGGTTTAACTCCATTTTTCATGAATTTAAGGAGGGAGAGCTCTTAATGCAATGGAACCAACACAAAATTCTTCTTCTTTTTCTTCTCCACACTACAATGTGTCTTATTTTTTAACGAACTCTCTATTTATCTTTCATTTATTATATTATTTTTAATTTTATTATTAATTTGTTTTATTATTTGGTATGTAAATCAATATTAGAAATTATATTGAGTTATTTATTCTCAAGATCATTGAACAAGTAAAAAGTGTCTATGATGACTACACCACCCCTAGAAGAGTATTTTTTATTTGTAATAAACTTAATTATCACCTTCTATAATCATATTTTTTGTGTTAAGGAGATACTATAATTCAATTAATATGATATATTAATTTATTAAATAACTTAAAATAAAAACTTCAATAAATTAAATAATTAACATTAAACACACGATGTTGAGTAATGTGTGAATTGTGAGAGGATGATATTAACTAGTAAAACAAAAAAATGCGAGATAAATTTTTAGAGTTCAAATTAAATCCAAAAACTAAACTCATAATCATTTATAGAATAGATATTTTCCATAATTTACTACTTACCATAATATATCCTTAGAATATCAATCCAATCTTGGTTATATGTTTTAATATTCCAAATCTAGCTGAGGGTTTAATTGATTTCATCATTATGGCTAAGTTAATTCTCACAAGGTTCTAGGGTTAAAAAATTAGAGTTTCATAATTAAGTGGAATTTAATTTGAAATATAATTTTTAATAAGTATGTTAAGAGGTAGGGTTATATAAATTCCACCTTCTAAAAATATTTTCTAAAAAAACATCTCGTTGTGTTTTGTTAATAAAATTATTAAAGGAAAAAAATACAATATGAATCCAACATAAATATTATTGTGTTATAAACCATGAAAAAAATTCCATATTTTTTAGTACTAAGTTTAGTTTCTGAAATATACATTTAATATGATTTTTTGTACTTCATCCTTAAAGAAAATCCTTGGTCCTCCCCTTTTATACGCCAGTGTACCTAAAAATCTCCCATCATCTGAGAGAACCAATAATAGTTTATTTCATTTGTGAACCATTATGAAGGAGAAATGTACATTATATATCTAATTAGAGGTTTTTATTTACTTTTCTTTCATTATATTAATATCTTTTTACTCTTCCATCTTTCCTCTTTCTCAATTTTTCTTTATTTTGGGACCATGAACTAAAAATTATTATCTTTTTATTATGGACTAATTATCTTAATTTACTTTTTCTATGACTTATGACATGAAATAATCATAATTATATATTTTATATTGAATTTAATACTGAACATATCCTTAGGGATTTAATTATATAGTGTCTCTCTACGGGAAGTTTCATCATTTACTGAGTTGGGTAATTCCACCAATCTGGGTATTTTGATATAGGAATCACATCTTAAAAAACAAAATATTTGATAAAGGGACTGAAAATTAAAATAATGAAACATATAAAATCATTTTAGATTTGGATACACCAAATATTAATTATCAACCCACCAGAATTGTATATCCAAATCTTGAATGAGACTATGAACTAAAATGTATGATAATTCGCCTTCTCCAAAAATTTCATAGATTATCCATTTAGGATTGAAAAAAACTTCATTAATAATTCCAATTTTAAGATAAAAAATGGGATGAATACATATGTCTTAAGATCAAATAAAATTAAGATCATTTATATTCTCAATTAGTGGAACTATAAAGGATTGGATATATTGTTTACAACCATAAGATATAAATTATTGGAACTATTTGATGTGAATTTTCATTTTCATATTTTTTCTATATTCAAGGAAAAATAGTATTCTAAAAGGATTCTTAGGGATCAAGTGAGAACAAGGGGAGTTAATGTTTGAGTACTAGGAAATTTTCATGAAGCTGTGTGCAAGTTTCCAGTATCACCAAATCTGTGAGAAAATCCTCATCAACTATGTTTATGAGGGAATCAGACCTATGGAAATGAGAATGGTGGATACAATGTATAGAGGGTAATTTATTGAAAAAATATCATAATATTCATGATAATTAACTTAAAATATGGCACAAAACTCCCAATAATTTGGTGATCAAGGTTCAAAACCTATTATAAAAGTACCTCGGGTAAGTCATTTTTATTTTTAAAATTATTTACTTCATAAAAAGTTAGATGAATTGAACACAATGGAGAGGATTATTTATTTGTATCAAAATCCAACTCAACACACTTCTATAATGACTTGTATAATCTCTACTTAACTAGACCACTATTCCGATTATTTTCCTCTATTACAAGAGATAAATGATTTTGTAGCCATATTACCTAAGAGTCCATAACAGTAGAAACTATAAGCACATACTTAGAAGATGTATGATTACATTGAACGAAAATACATCCAAATTTCGAAATCAAAACTGAACAAGATGTATGGATCTAAAAAACTTCAAATTCCCCATTTTCAGTAAAACATCCAGTATCCTCCTCCTAAACAATTAAGGTTTAAAAAACAATAGAATATATTCTAGGACAAATAATAAACAAGTTAACAACAACAAGGTTCATCCCATACAATTTTATATTACAGGATGTATTGTCTTATAAAACTAGTTTTTTTAAAAGAAAGAATGGGATGACGAGTAAGGGTATGAAGTTGAAGGAGATGAAGATGAAAATGCAACATATTTCCACTACCCTCCATGAAATGGTAAGAAATAACTCTAGAAATATTCATTTCCATACTACTTCAAATATAAAAGGGAACATTATTTCCATCAAAATAAGAAGTGGGAAGAAAATAGTGAATAAATATGCTCATATCTGTCCATCAGGATTCACCTCAACTCTAGAGAATCCCCTTTCAAGACCAACTGATGATTAGACAAAGGAGAATGTTAGATGTATGAAAATGTTTGATGATGATCCTCCAAAACCCAATATGTTTATTTATAAAGTTGTAAAAACAGAGAATATAGATGAAGAAAATATTAAAAAATAGTTCATTGATACACTGAAGCATGTTGAGATTAACATCCCTATACTTAAATCCATCATGAAAATTATAAGGTATGCTATAATTTTGAAAGAACTATGTTGAAATAAAATAGCGATAAGGGGAAATGTGTGGATAAAAGTTGGGAGGAATTTATTTACACTCATCAAACTAAACATGGTGATATCAATAATGTGAAAGGACATTGGGACATTTTATATTCTATGAATAATATGAGAGTTTCAATTTTATGATGATTTGTGTTATTTAGGAGATTAGATAAATGTAATTAGTCACTTAATTTAAACTTATTTAAATATTGTAGAGTTGAATCAGATGATAGATATGGTGAAATTTGAAATTAGAGAAACAAAATATCTAATAAGAGTCCTTGAATATGTTTTTTAGGTAAGGTACATGACATATCCTACAGATTTCTACATGATAAATATAGAGATTGATGAGGTAAGTTCCAATGATCGCATCATATTTTCAATAAACTTCCTCAAAACATACAATACAATAAAACATTTCCATTATGGTTTACTTTCTATGGAGCTAATAGATGAGATTTATGAATTTAAGATTTTAAACTCTAGGATGCGCCCCAAAAAAACTATTATGCTCTCTTCATCTCCAATTTTGACCCATCTTGTGATAATCCCCCAAATATTTATTTTAAATATTTTTCAAATGAGGATCATTCTATGAGTAAGTAGATCTTTATTATTGGTTTTTGTTTAAGGATGAAAAATAATTTCACTCCTATTTCTCATGATCAAATGGCACTCATTCATGATTATTTTTTGGATCCTTATAATTCTTAAAATTACTTTTGGATTTTGACCTGGATATTTATTTTTTTGGATGGATTTAATGATTTATTCACTAATGTTGATGATGTATATCTATACCCATACATTCATTGTGAATATATTGAAATTCCAAAAATATTCCCATTAATAATAAACCCCCCCAAATTATAACTGAAACCATTGAAACCAAATTTAAAATTTTCATAACTTTTGATTGTTGAAAAACTCATTTTAATAATTTCCAATAATATCTATCCAAAACAAGAAACAAAACATTTAAATATTTTAAAGAAGAATATTAGGGAAATATCATGGACCATAGAATACATACTAGGTATTAGCCACTATATTTTTATGCATCATATTATTTTATTGGATTGTGCTAAACCAGTTATGCAACCAAAAAGGCGGATAAATCCCACATTATCAGATGTTGTATAGAAATAGGTGGAAAAAGTTCTTCAGGAAGGTATCATTTACCGAATTCCTAAATCTTAGTGGGTCAACTCTCTCTATATTATACCAAATAAAAATAGGTTCACTATTATTAAAAATGAAAATGATGGTTTACTTCCCATGAGAATACAAAATAACTGGTAAGAATGCATAGATTATAGGAAAATGAATCTATCCACTTGAAAATAACATTAACTATTCATTATAATTACTATAAACTTGAGATATTTTTAGGAAGGTTTCACTATTACTTTGGATGGATTATTTGGATATTATCTGGTTTCCATTTCATTAAAGGACCAAGGGAAGATGAAATTCTGCTACTTGTTCAGTATATTTACTTATCAAACGAAGCAATATGGACATTATAATTCTATAGGAACCATCCCAATATGCATGGTGTGTATCATTTATAATTTACATGAGACATTCATATTTGTATTTGGGGATGATTTTACTATGTATGAATAATCATTTAATGACTATCTCTGGAGTTTCGGTAATGTTTTGCAACATTTCATTGAGAAAAATCAAGTTTTGAACATTCAAACATGTCATTTCATGGTAGAGATTATAATTTTTTTAGTCATGTTGTATAATAACATGTAATTTATGTTGACATTTCTATGTTGTAAATTATTTCATCTTTTCCATATCCTACACGTTCCTGTTATGCATGGTGATTCCTTCAACATGTTTTTTCATAAAAGCTTCATCAGATATTTCAGTAAGATCACTCTACCCTTATCTCAATTGATTCAGAAAGATGTTGAATTATTTTTTGAGGATTCATGTAGGGTATTTATTAATGAGCTTACAAATTTTTGACCACTCCACCAATCATATATCCTCCACATTTCGATATTACTTCACGTTTATGTGTCATTCTTCCACATTTGCTGTTATAGTAGTATTATCATAGAGGGTGGATGGATGTACAATTTTTATAGCCTAAATTTTCAGGACATTTGATTCATCCCAAAAAACTACTCAACTATAGAAAAGGAGTTTATTTCCGTTATAATTTCCTTAAATAAATTTGTTTATTGGTTATTGAGTTCTAATGTTTTTTTTCTGAACATTTGGCTTTGATGTACCTAGTGAAGAAGATATTTGAAAATGAAAAACTTATACATTGGATGGTTCTTATTCAAGAGTTCAATATTGATATAAATGATAATAAGGTTTCCAAGAAATTTGTGGCTGACCACATGAGTAGAATTACCCACAAACTTGATGATGACACCATGAACTAGGTACCTATTTAGGACACATTTCCCAATGATTGTATTTATACACTCTTAGGTACACATATTTTATATTATTATTTAGTTAACTTCCCTGTTTCTGCTAAAATTAATATATATTTAGAGAAATATAAAGTATATTAATTGAATATTGGGTATAGGTTTTATATGTGGGATGATCCATACCTCTAGAACATGATTAGTGACCAAGTAATTAGGAGGCATGTTATCGATCATGAGTTTGAGTATGTTCTTCATTTATGTAATAAAATTTATTTTGGAGAAAATTTAGACTTGAAATGATGGATATAAAGATCATAAACTTAGGATTATATTAGTTTATTTTATTCCAAATTTCCCATGTTATGTCCTGGTCATGTTTCCAATACACTTCTAACATTTCTAGGATATATGAGATTCCTCAACAACCCATACTATTAAGTTAGATTTTTGATGTATGGGGTATCAATTTTATGAGTCAATTTAAAATATAATGTGATTTCTTGTATATAATTGATGTTTTTTATTATTTGAGAAAATGGGTGGAGTCCAAGGCCACTAGAACCGATGACTATCATGGTGTATTCGATTTTTTTCATAGTATAGATGTTTTGCTGGTTTCGGATAATGAAGGATATCATTAGTGACCAATGGTTACACTTTTGAAATTGGTATTTGGATTACTTAAATTAGCAGTATGGGTTGAAACATAAAACATATACTCCGTACCTCAAAAAATGGAAAGGTTGAAGTTTTAAATTTGGAGTTGAAACAAATTTTAGAGAAAACCATTAATATAATACTACAGATAGTGCTTTTATCAGCACTAGAAAATGATTTTAATATCATTAGAAAAGTGTTGTATATATCAATGAAGATAGGGGGTCCCTTTTAACATTGGTAAAAAAAGCACTAATAAAGGGTGTCCTTTCTCATGTGCACTGTGCATGGGATTTTTTTTCACAGATAAAGGTCCAATTTATCAGCGCTTTAATTAACATTGATAAATGGTATCGTTATCAGTGCTTTAAATAGTACTGATAAACGGTGCCTTTTATCAACACTACATAAATTGATAATGAAGGGGGATTTGATTAAAACTAAAAATAGCACTTATAAAATCCAAGCTTCTTGTGATGTTCTTTTTATATAATAGCACACCCACTAGCAGCACCTCTATAGCACGCACATGCCACCTACACAAAAAAGCCCCTGCATAGTGCACACGAGAATAAAGCAGCACATAAAAGGGTTTAGGAAACAATTCTATATACATTTCAAACAATGTTTATATAATTACATTTACAATTATCTAACAAATAGTTAAAAACATTAAGGTTTCATCCTTTGACATTTGTGATCCCCTCTAAAAAATGTCCACCCATGGTATGAGTTGCCGGAAAAATCATCCGAACTCAAGAAAAAGGTCCCACCTATATAGGAAAACTAATATTATGTTAGTAATACAATAAAAAAATAAATTAAACATTAATATGGATGAATAAATTAATAAAATGTCAATTTTTAATAAAAAGGACACATTTGGAGTTATACAGGTCACACCGTGCATCGTATTGTGGAGGGATTGATTCTAACAGGTCACAAATGAGTTATGGACTATTGTCCTAAAATATCAAACCAATCCAATTGTGTTTACTTGGTTTTGAGTATGTCCATTGTATTTTTATTAAAATTAATATAAAATTAAAACGACATTCTTATATTTACACTAGAAAAATCATTTGTTAGATTGAGGTGTGTTTGATTCATACATGACACAAATGAATCATGGGCCATTGTTCTAAAGTATCAAAAAAATTCGAATGGGTTGGTCGGTTTTCGGTATGAAAGTTATGTTTTTACTAGAATATCATTTCAAACCAGAAACACCCATTTTTTGTCATACTGGTCACACCGTGTGTTAGTTTGAGGTGATACATCTTCACATATACCACAAAGGGATTATGAAACACTCTCTTAAATTATGAAGACAGTCAGAGGATATTTTCTTTGTTTTTAGTGAGTGAAACATTTTCAGTTAAAATGTCAAATTTAAACTGATAATAGACACTTTAAATTATACTGGTCAAACCATGTGTTAGATTGAGGTGCAGTTAATTTCTACACATCACACATGACTTATGGATCATTATACTGATGTATCAAAACAATCCGAATGCTCTTGATCAGTTTTCAGTATGTCACTTGTTCTTTTTTCATTAAATTAATGTCAATTTTAAATAAAAAAATTTAGATTTATATCATTCACATCATTCATCATATTGAGGTGTAGTTGATTCTTACACATCACAAATGTCCCATGGATCATTGTTCTAAGGTGTCAAAAACAATCCAAATGTGTTTTCTTAGTTTTTAGTATGTCAATTATGTTTTTTACTAAAAGATCATTTCCAACCAAAAACACGCTTTTTAGTCATACTGATCACATCGTACATTGATTTGATGTGAGACTCCTTCATAATCCTCAGAAAGAACTTAGAAATAACTATCCTAAATTATGAAGATAATCAGAAATCATTTTCTTAGTTTTTAGTGAGTGACATGTTTTGAGCTAATATGTAAATTTTCAGCTGATAACAGACAACATTAGTTATACCAGTCACACCGTGAATCAGATTGAGGTGTGGTTGGTTCTAACACATCATGAATGACTCATGTATCATTTTCTTAAAGTGTCAAAAATGTACGAAAGAATTTTCTTGGTTTTCAGTATTACAATTGTTCTATTTACTTAAATTAATTTCAATTTTAAATAAAAAGACACATTTAGATTTATACTGGTCACATCGTGCATTTTATTGACATGTGATGGATTCGTACATGTCAAAAATGACTCATGGATCAATTTCTAAATTATCATAACAATCCGAATGCATTTTCTCAGTTTTCAATATACTGGTTGTGTTTTTTTACTAAAATTATTGTCGATATTAAATAAAAAGATACACATTGAGTAATACCTGTCAGACCATGCATCAGATTAAGGTGACATTGATTCTTACATGTCACAAATGACATATATATTATTTTCCTAAAATATGAATACAATCCAAATTCATTTACTTATTTTTTATTATGTCAGTTGTGTTTTTTTACTAAAATATCATTTCAAACTGGAAACACACATTTTGAGTCATTATGGCCGCATCATGCATCAGTTTGACATGAGATTACTTTATACACGCGAAAAATAACTTATGTATCACTTTCATAAATTATGAATACAATCGGAGTGAGATTGCTTGTTTTTTAGTGAGTGATGAGTTTTGAGTTAAAATGTCAATTTTAAACAGATAACAAAAACATTTAGTCATATAAATCACATAGTTGGTCAAATTGTGGTGTGGTTGATTCCTACATGTCAGAAATGACTAGTGGATTATTTTCCTAAAGTATCAAAACATCCTGAATGCGTTTTCTCAGTTTTTAATATGTCACTTGTTATTTTTTCTTAATTTATTGTAAATTTATTATAAAAATACACACATAATGTCATAACGGTCACACCATGTGTCGGATTTTGGTGTGGTTATTTACTACACATCACAAATGACATATGGATAATATTAGAAATGTTTCATAACAATCATATTGTGTTTGGTTAGTTTTTAGCATGACACTTTTTCTTTTTATGAAAAATACTAACAAAAAAAAATAGTCACTTAGAGTCATACCGGTAACATCCTTATGCTATTTTTGTACATTCTTTCATCAGGTATGTTTTCCATTTGTTTCAAAACAAATCTATCTCATCTTGTGAATAAGAGTCTTTTTGACAATCATAGTAGTAGTGAAGAATTATAAATAAAAAAGAATTAATAAGTATTTTAAATGAAATATTATTTATCTTTGAAAATACCTCTTCAAGGATGTTGGTTTGTTCATGGAATATGATCTCTTTCTTAAATTTACAAACATAATAACCATAGTCTTTATCATTTGTTTGTTTCGGGATCTATAGAAACATTATGAAAAATAGGTAAATTTTTATATGTGTTTAGAGAGTGAAATCTTATTATATATATATCCTAATTTTTATCCAGTCTTATTACTTTTGATGTTTCATATCCTTTTCCCCTGGACTCATTCCATGATGTAGACAATATTAACACACCACCCCATCATAACAGAATCCTAATTAAAAGGTAATATAAATTATATAACTACATATTTTGTTTAAAAATGTTGGATGTAGTGTATTAAAAATTGACAAATTCCATCATTTGTGGTCGGTTTTTTGGATATCCGTGCATTGAATCCAAGAAATAATTTTTTGAGTATCTAAATTGACCATAATGAGCATCCAATACTACCTAAAAAAAGGGATAAATAATGAAATAAAATAAAATATATTTTATATGATTAAATTGTACAGTTTTACCCTTGCATTTTTAGTATTAATAAGAGTCTGTCATCCATAATTTTTTTGTTAAAAGATTTGAGCAGGACATCCACTATTTCACCCTCTTTCTTGGATTCTCTATCTGTTTGTTTTGTAGAGCTGACATGAGGATTAACGAGTCCAGATTTATTTGGATTAATGAGTCCTGGTTTTTTTTTCATGGGGAAATCACTTAAATTTCTTTTCATATATATGCCTCAAAATAATATCAAATGTATTTATTCATAATTATCATAGAATATATGCTTTTCGAAAATCAAAATCATTAAAACATACCTCATGTATATTTTTACAACTTAGCTTCCTATCCAACCATACTCTAGGATTTCACTTACATTTTCAACACTAATGAAATCTAGATCTTCCCTGATGTAGATATTTTCATCAAAAATAATTGTGTAATCCCCACCGTCTTTCAAATTTGTAGTCACATGAGTCTTCAATGATAATAAATTCGGATATAGAATATGAAGGTTTAATGTTCTTTCAGCAGATCTTTTGGATCGGTTGGTTGATCCTTCAGATGGTTTGATATTTTTTTTTCTTTCCACCCCTTCCCCGTGTCTTTATGTAATAAAATTCATCGGTTCATATCTTTTTTCATCAAATGTTAAAGGGTTATCATGAGTTTTTTTTGAAATTAATACGTTCTTTTCAACATGTTTTTTAAAAGCTGTGCCAACCATCCAATGATTGTTCCATGATCTTGTTCAACATTATAAATATATTCATCATCAATTAGAATAGGTAACTCAGAACTTAGATCAAGGGGTACATTAATAGTCACTTTGACATGGCTGGTTGGAAGTGGTCTATTGTCTAGCATGGTGTTATGGATATTGAACACCGTAGAACTCAGAACAAGGTGATGGGTGGGTGTTGATTGATATAAATAACAATCATTTTCACCCTGTAAAATATCAATACAAGAAATGTATCAGTGTATATCTAATTAAAAATTCATAGAAACAACTATTATATCCTTGATTACCTCATCTAAGGCATGTTTTTGAGGGGAATGGCTGTCCTAAATGCTTGTGGGGGTGGGGCAGGATCTTCATGCGCTGGTTGTTCTTTAGTTGTTTCTTTAATTCCCCCACCATAATATTTTCCAGGAACTCTCTCTATAATTTCACATGTTCTTAAAGGATTTCTATTTTTTCTCTTATCATTTTTATTTTTGAACATTGATCCTCCTCTTTTTTCTTCTCAAAAAATGTTTGGGGTGTCACCCCAAAACCCACACCTATAACGTGACCATATTTTTCTAGCTTCTTTAAGGCCACCAAATGTATGTCCACATCCGGTTTGGGTGTTTATGATTCCTGTGACTCTTCTGGATATACAATATTGGGAAATAAGTAATCATTGTTCTATAATATCGATTTAAAGAAAAAGGAATTTATATTCTTCCATACATACACATGTATCCCATAGTTTTTGTCTTTTTTCATCTATTTTTATCCCATCATTATTTACATATACCTCATTCTATAGGATATGGCCTGGGATGGAAGTGACATTGGATTTGGATTCAAAAATATGCATATAAACAGTGGAACATAATTATATTGTTTTTTTATGTCACACAAAATTATTACTATAGATTTAAAATAGTATTAATTTTTTTTCTATTGAAGCACACCCCATTCATTTTTACAGTAGGTGTATACTGGTTTTACTTCTCATTCCTTATTTTCAGCAGTCATTTGATATTTCATAAATACAAAACTCTCAATCAATGTGATGAATACACTCATCGTAAAAAAAAGTATTACCAAAAATTATTTACATGAAAATAATGCTCATCACAATGTCTAGAAAACACATCCTATAGTCCTAGGGTTATCAGGTGTGGATAAATAGGAGGTGGGTGCGGGTTTAATTTCCCTTCTACTTATTTAAGATAACATTTCATTAAAACTGGGAAAGATACTTTATGAATCCTCATAGCTAGTATTAATACGTAGTCCTTGTGAGATCTATCCACTATAAATGAACTCTACAAGGGATTATGTAGAGTAAGTCAATGTTTCATTATTTTATTTTTTTAATAAATTAAAGAAACGATTTGTCATAATTATACAATAATATCTCCCCACATTAGTGTCTTAAGACCAGTGACAACATGGTTCCACCACAATATATCTTTTGGCACACATTAATGAGTGACAATTCCAATGTAACTACTAAACATGACCTTGTTGGATTTAACATGTTGTCCCCACTTATTCCACATAACCATGTATTTGATTCCTTTATCTTTTTTCCTTATGGATTTTTGCTAATAATTTCATACTATAACACTCCTATTTTTTCTGTGCCACCATTGGTTTGGTGCCTATCATTTCATCAATTTCAACATCATCAATATCTTCCTTCAGAGTGAAAGCATCGATATGTGTAGATGGTGGTTGTACCAATGGACTGGGAGAAGCAACAACAACAGGTTGAGAAACCTATTAGTCCTTTGCACTACGAGTAGCATTGAGAGACCTGTTGTGCCACGTTATTGGGAGTAATATCACGTGTAGAAGTCAATATCTGCATAAGTGGCTCAATATTTAATTTATATTACATAAAAGCAGTAGTGGACAGATAATAACATAATGTAACATGAATTATATTACAAAAAAAAATATAAACCATTTATTAAACTCTCTTTTTTAAAGGCTCTAGGAATTTGAACCCTCTATCGACTATCCAAATCCCTTCATTGCGGTCTTCTATAACATATATAACACCATCTATATTTGGGCCACTAAAAAATTTTTGCAGCATCCCAAGGAAAGGGTCATCCTATATTGAATTTTTATTAAACCATTTAGTGGTTTTGGCAGATAACAAAACAATTTCCCAGTTCTGGATTATCGGATCTAGAAAATAAAATACTGGTACTTCATGTGATTCTATTATAAATGGTTCGTCTTTTTACCTTTCCTTACTAAAATAAACATTCACAAATCCCAACACTCCAGTTATCAACCCACTTGTATTAAAAAATAAGTAATATAAAGTTCATATAATCTAACTCCCATTTTTATTTGATGATACCAAAGTATGACATAAAAAAAATTGGATTTATATCCTTAGCACTGGAAACATGCATCACTTCATCCACAAGTGTAAATCCACTATTTTTCCCGGTACTGTTTTCATCATGTATCTTATTATAGAATGTATAAACATTAATTACATATCCATCCATCAAAATTTAAATTTTTATTGAACCATTTTTAAGGAAAAATGGGAAACCGTAGTTCACAAAAGTACCACTACGTGCTAAAGGAGCTCACAAAATAATACATACAATCTTGGTCCTCAAGCTAGCATTCAAAGTAGTTCTGAAATTGAGTCTTGATTTTCATCCAACTCATTAAATATATAGTCCCAAAACCATCATATAAACTATCGATTATGTGTATTTGATATCCATTTTTCATCCCTTTATGGATTCAGATTATTAAGAATTTCTTTGTGGGTTTCGACATATGGGTCAGCCTCCAAACTATTATGAAAGACGTAATGGTGGGCGTGCTCTCAATCTGTAATATTGATTGTGATAACCTCTCTTATAGAAATTACTTCACCCGTAAGCCACCCAGTGTGATAAGATTTTGGTAGACCAATGATTTATACACTGGATAATTATTCGGTATAGAATTAAATGGCTTCCTCAACAATATATTTCTCCAAAATACAACCCTCTGGCTGTCATCGATTTTTGAAATAACCTCTCAAAATCATCATATAACATTCAATGGGGTACATCCATCTATATTGTTTAAGACCAGATAGTTAAATATCTCCCACCAAGTGAACCATCAAATGAACTATCATATCAAATAATGTCAGTGGGATGAACATTTCTATTTCACATTATATGACGACAATTTATCATTCCATACTCTACAATTTCCCTAGGTCTATAACATTACTACATATAGATTTGAAAAAGAAATAGATCCTCATTTTTTAATAATGTATATTATTCGGAAAAATTAAATGTAAATCTATAAGAACTAGATATTTCATCAAAATGTAGAAGTCATGTGATTTAATACCCTTTAATTGCAAATGGGCAATTAACATGATGTTATTCATATTTGTTGAATACCCCTCTAAAACCATTACATCATTCAAGAAGTTGAAAAAATGATATCTCTCCTGTCTGGAATGAGTGTATGTAGATGGACTAAGAAAAGTTCATTTTCACCCTTAAGTGGAGCCAACTCTTCTTGTATTTCCATGTCAACCATGTACAACCTAGCCTTAATTATATCCATTGTTTGGCAGGGTGCATTTAGAAATGTGAGAATGACACTATCACCTACATTTCATTCAAAATTAATAACATCAATAAATTTTCTAACGTATATACAATTCTAGAATGGTAATTCAAAAAATACTTATCTCTTCTTACAACTGGATTTCATAAGGTTATTCAAAAATTCATTACTAAAAGAAGTTTCCACATGCTATAATTTCTCAAACAGTTTATCAACAGTTAGTGGAGACATTGTTGTACATTCTTATCAACTTCCATCGAATGATGTCATATAAGTTCGGCACTTATTCCATCGGAGTAGAAATCTGTGATGTCCTAGAAACACAGTTTTCGATGAATGTTTCAACCTAATTGAATATTTATACTTTTCTAGATGGGACAACCATGAATTAATTTAATGTTATATCTTGACAAATTCCAATAACTAGGAAAGTCATTTATCATCCCATATAACCTAGAAAATAGTGTGAAATATTCATTTCTATAATCAGCATAAAATGTAACACTTAAATCCCGCAATAATTTCAAATCCTCGATCAATGGAGGTAAATAAACATCAATATCATTACCCAATTGTTTCAGTCCTAAAATAAGAATAAATAGAATGATGTGTTTTTGTTTCATGCATAACCAAGGTGTCTAGTTATAATTTATGAACATAACCGACCGTGTACTATTATTTCTTCTTTGAAAACCAAAACGATTCAATCCATCTGTAGATAACGCAAGACGAAGTTTTCTCAGCACGTTTCCAAAAATCTGGATACTCATGATCGATTCTATTCCACTGAGGAGAGTTTACTGGGTGACATAGTTTCCCATCTTTATTTCTTTTATCTGTGTGCCACGTCAATTTCCTAGTGGTCTCCTCACTTTTCCATAGGCGCCTAAACCTTGGAATGATTTGAAAGTACCATAAATATTTCATAGGACTATAAAAATATTTCCATTATTGAGAATCACCACACTTTGGGAATTCACTAAGTGATTTTGGGTCCTTGAAAAATAGTATATAGTCATTCAAGAAGGCATGTATTCATTTAAAGACCATAACCATCGAAGGTAGCATTTGTTTGAAATTTTATGTTTGGTTCATGAGCTCAATATGTTCTGCGATCATGTCATTCAAGAGATAAAGTAATTATGTAAAACTAGAATCACTCCATCTGTTTCCTAATTTAAAATTATAGAGATTATGTATGGCTTGAAATGTTGTATATTTACTAAAACCCCTAAAAAGGTTCCATTTCACAACTCTTTAACTGATCAAACAATTTTGGGAAATCACGAAGATCATATTCAACTATCGCTGTCATTTCCTCAATATGATCTTCATCATCATTCACATATGTAATCACATCCATAATAAGGTCTTCTTTATTTCCCCACTTGTAATCCTATCAAATGATCCCTAAATAGCACTATTATCCCAGCCACTGGCTACATTTTCTTTTCCCTTATGTTTATTCCAACATTTATTACTTTGTTCCATTTCATGACATATCAAGGGATCTTCTAACTCCTATGGACATACATGTATTGAATAAAAACAACATAAATAATGAAAAAGGATATGAGAAGGTCATATACATGATATTTCTCAATCTTGATGAATTCTTTCACTCCATCTTCATACTCTCTTGTCAAATGATTGTCATCCATCCATTATTTATTCATATCCATCCTATTTGATTCGGTGATATTAATTTTTCACCAAATAAAAAGACAAAAAGTTTCTATAAAAATTAACCAAGGCTAAAATAGTTATACACTTTAAGTCTCCTTTGAAAACTATTTATAAAATCCCAGTTGAAATCCTATTAAAAAAAACAAGCATTTACACAAATTCCACTTAAAAATAACACACTTATTTTAAAATAAACCAATATGTTTCAAACACTCTTTCTCAAAACCCCAATTCCTTTTTTATAAATCATTTGAGGAATCTTCATGACCCAATAATGTTAATCATTTAAAATGAGTGAAAACCCTCTATATTTAACAAATTTTAATTTGAAACTTCACACACCCCTTGTTAAAATGAATCCAACATCATATACACTTTCAAACCATTCACATCCATTTATAAAATCCATTAAGGTGTGTTGAGAAACACTTCACAAGAAACCTAAGTCCACGAAAAATTTTTAATCATTTTAAAGTTATTTAAAACCAAAATGGTATGTTGAATTCATTTTTCAAAAACTTTTTTAGTGTATTAAAATAACTCCCCATGGAATGAACCACTATTTATGAATCTAAGAATGGATTTGGGAAGTTTATCTTATGTGTTTTCAACTGTCTGGACCCCTAAGAAACCACATGACCATCATGGAATGAAACTGTTGAAATCCTGACTCCTGATACATCACAACATAATCCATACTCATTATACATGTAATTTATTTTTAGTATTTGTGTTTTCATTAATATCACATTAAGATCATATAAGGATCACTCATATACATCATAATACTCATATGGAGATGCACATATTAGGCCAGGTATTGTATAATTCCATGTCTACTTTAATGGTATTTTTATAGATGGAAATTTGAAGTTAGTAGTTCTTCTGTATCTCATATAATTCCAATCTCATCTTAGAATCCTCCACCATATCACATAAAGTCTTATGTAATACCATGTATTTTACAAACCATCAATGTAGGGAGTATAACTATCCTATGGTAACTTAATCATTGTTACAAAGGGTAGTGAATAAGAACTCACTCCAGGCCAGTCACCTGATTCTTAAAAAATCACAACTAATTCTTACTAAAATATCCTAAAAGGAATGTTAAAAGTGAATAAAAACCGAAATAACTCCAAAATAAAAACTAATGACCCCCGATAACTTTCTAGATCCCATCGTTCAACCATGGACCAATATGAGCATCAAGAAGAAAACAAAATAGGGCATTGGAAAAGGAGATATAAGAGAGTCATACACTTCCATCCACTATTTTATATGTAGGGTTGGTGCTAAAAATTCATTGTACAATTTCATAAATAATTCTATTTGAATACCTTCATAATATAGTTCATAAAGTGCTAGTATATTATCACATGAATTATTAAAAAATTGTAAAAATAATAAACATTCATATTTTCCAAAAAACCACCCTTTTTGCAATATAAAAACAAGGATGACAGAAAATTTCAAATAAAAATATCAAAAAATTAAAAGAGGCCCTTTAAAACTATATAAGACATGTAAAATAATAGTTTATCCTTCTTTTAGAACATTTTATAAAAAAACATTTTCATAAATAGCGACAATGAAAAGCCATTTTCATAAAACACATTTAGCAAATAAACATTTTTTTAATTAATCCTTTTAACCATTTAAATAAACACATTTAAAAGTAATAAAATACACACTTGAAGTTAAACAATGATCATACATAGGCACTAAGTAAACAAGGAAAAATAGTCCAAAAAAAACCAAATGATGGTGCCATTTAATAAAACAACTATGGGAATAAAATCCAGCTAAGAAAATAAATCCTATAATGTGTCCTAAAAATAATGTAACCATTAGGTGAAACATCCTAAGACCCATGTATTTGGATCTTGAACTAGTGATGAAGAACCTAGGTCGATACTATTTATGTTTTCATATCCAAGTATTCCTATAAAACTTATTAGGATCTATTAAGATAATGCTTTCAAAATAAACCCTGGCCTCTTCCAGTACATTATAGGGACACCGATACGTCTCATAAAATCACTCAATTTAATTGGGTCCTTACACTAGGTAGCATACTTTACACTAGGGATTTCACTTATATGGATCCCTACCAGTCTCCTAGGACACCCATGACATTTAAATAGTGTAAGTGAGTAACCAATGATAGAGTAAATAATTACATAAATATAATTTCAATAAATTTTAATTTAACCTCTCACAACCTCTTACACACTCACAAGAAACAACCCCTTTCACATCCTTTTATAATATTCACAATAAGAATAAGAATATAAAGAATCCCCCATGGGGACACGAGCCACAATAAGAACAACAAATGCATAGAACTCAATTGAGGGTCTCCCACATTTATAAAATAACATCATTTAAATTACTAACTAGTATTTTACAAATGTTTATGAGAATCCTATCTACTTTCAAAACATTTGAGAACAACATTTCAAATTTCATCCAAAAACCATTTATCCAAATAAACTAGAAATCCCATTTGGAAACCCAACCATTTTCTATAAATAATTTTTTTAAATAATTACCCCTTTTTTTTGAAGGAAATAAGTTCTAATAACTCTTTTGTTAAACATCAACATCCTTTTGAAAACATACTTATCCAACATCAGAGTTATGGGTATAAAAACCATTTAAATAGGTTGAAGGTAAATTCCATTTGTTTTGAAAAACTTGACATTAAATTATCATATATTCACTTTAGTGAAATTAAAATTCATGACCAAACTTTAAAAAAATTAAAATTCCCTTAAAAAATCCACTCGGGCCATTTAAAAAACATTTGGCATGTGACATATGTCTATGCCATGTCTTGAATCCGTTTTCATGCTAATTGAAACCCAAAAAATTGCTAACATAGGATTACTATTTCATAAGAAAACATTTAAAAGCTTCCAAGAAATTTTTAAAATATATTACATGGGAGTTCCAAAGAAACACCTACCTCACTCAAGAAAAATCAAAGCTAAAACTTGTCCCCTTAATGGAAAACATATAAATATGTCAAGTGACATACTTCTCAACCCCTAATGATAAAAATCCCCATCATTAAATAGAAATTACACTATGTTATAGTGGAATCACACTTCAAATGCATAACCGAGTCACACAAAATGAATTAAAAAAATATGAAGAGTAACACCAACAAACATGCAACTCATTTAGTGCACAAACAAGGTCCACCAACAACCATGATTTTCAATGAATCGTTTGGCTTGTAGAATTCTGAACATACTATCAATATCAAACTATAATTACATGCAAAAAAGATGAAACAAATGACAGTGAGGAGAAAAATCACCAGCAGAGGAGGGGCATGCAACGAAGGAGAGGCACCTGGGGGAGGTGTGACGCACAATGGAGGTGTGACATGTGGCGGAGGAGAGGCACACAATGACTGGTTCACACACAACGGAGGAGTGGAGGACGGTGGAGGAGAGGTGCACGATGGACTAGTTCGTTGTGGAGGTGAGTCACATGGTGGATCTGTGGTTCATAGTATGGGAGATGTAGTGGGAGAGGAGGAGGAGTCGTGGTGCAAGGGTCCGCTTCCGCGAGAGCTTGAGGGGTTTGCGAATGAAGGAGACTGTTAGAGTTTTTTATAAAACCTAGTGAACTTTTTCGCAACACTAGTTAAAAAACACTGATAAAGGTATATTTTATTAGTGCTAAAATAAAAAGCGATGATAACTATATTATGCTAATAATTTATTTATATTAATATGTATATTTACAAAATTTTATACATGAGAAACATATAAATATTTATTAATAATTATAACAATAAATAAATAAATAAATATTTATATTTATAGAATTATAATTTAAATAATTATAAAATTATAAGAAATATACTTATTATATTTATAATATTAGAATATATATAATAAATATATTAATTATATATACCAATAAGATTATAGATATATAAAACTATATTTCTTCAAATTTTATAATTATTTATAAGAATATATATATTTTTTATAATTATTTGAATATATATTTATTTATAATTATAATTATATATGAATATATATTTATTAATTTAAATAATTATGAAATTATGAAAAATTAATATTTCTAATTTTTATAATTTTAATAATATATTTATTTAGTAAATTTATTATAACATTTTAATTATTTAAATATATCAGTATTTATTGATAACTATAACAATAAATATTTGTATTTATTTAAAAATATTTATAAATATATATTTTTAATTATATATAACATTATATATGAAAATAATAAATATATTTTTTATAAATTAATAATTATATAAATAAATAAATATTAATTTATATTTGTAATAAACAAAAAAATATTTATTTATTTTTAATTAAAAATTATAATAAATAAATATATATGTGTAGTTGTAATTATATATATATATTTAAATAATTATAAACATAGAAAAACTATATTTATAATTTTGTAAATATATATAAATATATTTATAATAATTTTTTAATTATTTAAATATATCTACGTTTATTTATAATTATATTTATAACTATTTGAAATTATTTGTAAATATTTGTATATAAATATATATAATTAATATATTTGTTATAGTTTTTTAATTATTAAGATATATCTTTATTTATTTAGGAATTATAATTATAAATATTTGTATATATTTATAAATATCTTTATTTAATTATATTATAACTTTATAAGTATTATATTAAATATATTTATTATAATTTTATAATTATTTAATGATATATAGTTATTTATAGTTATAATTACAACTAGAAATAAATATATTTATAAATATTTGTATATATATATTTATAAAATTATAATATATTTTATTATTTTAATTTTATAATTATTTAAATAAATATATATATATATATATATGTATATAAGGTTGTAATTATAATTACAAATAAAATTATTTAAAAAGTATTTATTTATAAATAAAATTTAATAATTATAAATATTATAAGTATATTTATTATTTAAATATATTTAATGTAATATTATAAGTATTTTTTAGAATATAATACAATATATGCGTAACATGAATTAATCATAGAACTAGTAAATATACAAAATAAAAAACAATCAATCAATCAACAACATGAATAATGCGAAAAGATATAATGTATAAATAAAAATTATGATACATAACATATACACACATGATCAATATATTTATTGACCAAATTCCTTAGAAACACACATATATTAATTAATTAATATAAATATATATATTTAAAACGGTATTTATATTTATTAATTATAAATAAAAGAAATAAAAGAAATATATTAAATATAACCAATATAACCAATATAACAAATATAATGAATCTAATAAATATAATAATATAATAAATTTAATAAATCTAAAAAATATTATTAAGTAATCTAATAAATATAAAAAATATAAATCTATAAATCTATAAGAAATCCAATAAATCTAATAAATCTTATAAACCTAAAAAATCTAATAAATTTATTTATAATTTGATGAAATTTATTATAATCTTATAATTACCAATATATATTTGTTTAATTATAATCGTTGAAACACTTTTTTTAAAAATATATATTAATTACAGACATGCCTTTTTTAGTTAATATATCCAAATAAACATTATTTTTGAATATAAATTATTAAAAACAATTATTAGCACTAAATATAGTGCTGATAAATGAATCCTTTATTAGTTTTAAGAAAAGAGATGATAAAGGTCTACCTTTTATTAGCACTTCTCTTAGTTCTAATAAAGGATTTATGTACGAGTTCTTTTATCTATTGCTGATAAAGGCTCCCCCTTTATCAGTAATTTCTACTTAGCACTGATAAAATGAGGTGCTTCCCTTGATCTTTTTTGTGATATTGATAGAAATAGAAAATATTAGATAAAGCACATTGATGTTGTTAGTTTGCATTATAGGATGTTATACAAGGGTCCTATTGGAATGACACCATTTTAGATTGTTTTTTGGGGAAGCCTTTCTCCTCCCCATGGAAGTTGAGCATCAGTAATTTTGGATGATAATGAAGTGAAATATGGATTTATCCTAAGAAGGAGATCAAATAAAAATGAAAATTCAAGAGATTGAGGGGATATAAATATCATCAAATGAGATCTCAGGGCTCTATAAAGAGTGAGGAAAAAACCCATGAAAATTTGATCTAGAAGAGGGATTTTCAGGAGAGGGAGAAGGCTCTTCATTATAGTACACAACAAAAGTTTATGCATATTAAGTTCTATTCCAAATTTTTAGGTCCTTATTTTGTGTCTTATGTTGTTCCATATAGTGCTTTTAAATAAAACAAGAGGCCATAGAAATGATCATTATAGTCAATGGAAAATGGTTGAAGAACTACATTAATAGATTTCCCACTAATACAGTTTATTTAATCACATTGTACGATATCACAATCTCTATAAAAAATCAGGCTTTCCATAACCCTTTCAATTTAATATTATTTTTTATATTTAAAATTATATTTTTCATGTGTATATATCATATCATAGGTTCACATTGTAGAAAATATAATATTTTAATTGTAGGGGAGGGGAATTTTATTTTCGTAACTACTTTAGGTATTTCTTTTTTGTATTTGTTTTTTATTTTTCAAAAAACCTACAAAAAAACAAATAAAAACAAGAAATTGGAAAAAATAAATAACATAAAAATCACCTAGAATGCACATTCACATGTGAATCATATGGGAAATTCATGTTTAATTGTTGAAAATTCATTGATTTCATGGTATGAATGGGAAATATTTTGATCATTAAGGGTTTATTTTTATAACATTTAAAGTCATTGATGATATTATTGACTCTTTATTTATAAATGATTTTATATTTTGACACCATTCATTGTGATATTTGTTCATGGTAATTTTTTTCATTGGTTTCTCCACATAACTATTCATCAATCCATGACATATGAAATTTTTTCGACTCAACTCATTTTATAACCTTGTTAGGTATTTTTTATACTATATTAATGCTTCAACAATAAATTATTTTCACATCTGATATATTTCATTAAAGAAGAAAATCGACCTACACATGTGTACCTAATAGCTGATAATTTTATACCCTAAAAAATACAAATACAATCCAAAAATATTATTATCTAAATAAATATTTGAGTGATGAAATATATACCATGTGGTGATATCTAGATTGGGATCTTAAAGTTTTTCATTTGATAATGATTTAGTGAGTGGGTCTTGAAATGTGATTGAAATGTAACGTAGAGAAGGTTTAGTAGGATGCACTGTTTTACTTGTATCCTCTTGGAACTAGAGCCTCCCATCAATAATATAAGTATTTTTAATGATTTGGAGGGTTTAGACAAGAAATAAGATATTATGGGAAGAGGGGAAGTGGTTTCACTCCATTTCTACAATCATTTCATGAGGGATAGCTATTGATGTATCCCTTCATTTTATCCATCTTATTCTTCTTCATTATGCTTTAATATTTGTGATTTTCTAATAAAATTAGTATTTATATTCCATTTATTCTATTATTTTAAATTTATATCTTCTTTAATTTACATTTTTAGTCAGGAAATCAATATTATAAACAATATTTGGTTATACCCTTTCTTAACACTTTCACACGTAAAACATTTCTATGATGACTGCCCTACCCATGAAAGTGTAGTTTTTCTTAGTAATCTACCTAATCATCACCTTATTTAATTATATTTTTTCAATGAATGAGCTAATTTAATTCAATTAATATAATATATGAGTATTTTTTAACTTAAAATATTCTAATAAATCTATTTAACAATTAATATAAAACACACAAGGCTAAGTAATGTGTGAATTGTTAGAGCGTGATCTTAATTGGTAAATTAAAACAAGACAAGATCATTTTTTAGAGTTCAAATAAAATCAAAAAACATTTTTCTTTCTCATTTATAGAATGAATATGTCACATAGTTTTCCACTAACTATAATATAGCCTTATAATTTCAATAAAATTAGTGTCCTATTATTTCTTCTTCAAAAGATATTACTGGGTTTAATTACATTCATATTTGTGGTTACGTTAATTCTCATAAGGTTTGAGGGTTATCAAATTAAGGGATCATAATTAAGTGTATTGTAATTTTAATGATAATGATTAATATTAAGTTTAAGATGTATACTTAGATAAATTACACCTTCTTAAAACATAATCTAATAAATACATTCTAATTGGGTTAAATTAATCAAATTTTAAAAAGATAAAAACCAAAACAAAACTAAAATTGTATTCCAACATAAATATTCATGTTTTATAAACCTTGAATACCCCCCCCCCCAACATTTTTTATCATGTATTTTTAAAATACCTTTATTATGTTTCTTTATACGCTTCCTCCATAGAGAACGACCTTGTTAGACCACAATGTTTGAATTATGTACCCAAAAACCACATATCATTTCAAATTGAACACAAAAAAAATATCAAGCTAATTAAAATGATTTTGACCTAAGATTTTCTATATTTAAAAATTATATATTGAGATCATTTACTTGAATATGTTTTCATACCCTTATCCACATCTTTTTCTCTTATAATTGATATCTCTTATGTTTTCCTTTACTGAACATCTAAGATCCCCATTTCCTAGGTTTTCATTCCCTAGGTTTTGATGAAAGGATCTATGTATGATATGTATATAAGGGTTATAATTGGAAGATAATTGTGTATATATCGAAGAAATTTGAATGAAATTACTGGATTACATATCTAGTCTAAAATAAATTAATCATTTATAGTGATCAGGTGCGTATATTTGTGATAACTAAATAATATTCATCCAGAATGATTTAAAATTCATTTATGTATAGTAGGGTCAGTATAGTTGTTATCACTATAAGTTATAGTTATTTTTTGAAACTAGGATGAGGAAATTAAAGTGGGAGACCTTAGGAAAATTTTAAGTATAGAAGAGCATCCTATGTTATAATGAATAAAAGTGTGTAGTTTCCCTAAAAAATACATCCCTACTTGAATTCTAGAAAGTGTATACGGTTGTGGTATATATTCACCTTTAGGGAAACAACTATAAATGGAGAAGAATAGGTATTAAATCAATCAATGCCGTTTCATGATGAGTGGACGTAAGTCTGTACACCTATAAAGACACTCCTAAGGGATATTCTTAGGTTAATTCACATTTTATTTGTGAATAAATATAAAAGATATCGATAGATGATAACAATAAATGACCTAATTAAACCTAAGGTGTCAAATATAGAAAAGATATTTTCATGATTTGGACTTTATATTAATGATATTTCATGATTTATATCATTGATTATTGTTCCCCACACTACACTTTTTTTGTTTTATTAAATGGTTGGAACTAGGAGGATTCATGTTAATGATGAATGTGATAGAAAATGGAATTATTATCCTCATGGGAAACCAAATGAATTGAGATATGGAATTATAAACCTTGTGATTACCTGTAATAATCTATCTCATTATATTATTAACAATCTCAACATAGATGAGTTTTCTAACACACCTAACAAGTGAAAATGGAGTTTCATAGGAGTTCAATGGATGAAAGCCATTGAGGGATAAAGATTCATGTTTCTATATTTCATTTATGTTGGAAGAAACACCCTATGAAATGTCTTAATGTAATGAAAATATGTTTCATGTGTGGAAAAGATGGGAGAATGTAAGTAATTTACAATGAAAAATGAATTATTTGATGGAGGCAAATGGATTTCATTCTAAAGTACTATTTATAGTTTAATTCCTTATGTCTGGGGAATATGGGTCTTATATTAGCCAATTACCTAATTCAATGGATAAATCCTAGACCCAAGAAGGGCATATTCTATAGAAATCATTGAACAAAAATTATTTATGTGTTTATATATTTATATTTGATAATTGGGTTATAGAGGTGTTTTATCAATGATATTATCATTATAAGAATCATGGAACATCTCAAGACTATTTTGAAGTAGTTTTGGATTAAGGATTTACTGAATATGTCAGAGGGTATTAATAACCGAAAAAAGTTATTTAGTGTTAAGGTGATATTTTTTGAAAACACACGATTAATGGATAGATATACATTAATATGTTCTTGATGCTGAGATAATAATGTTTAGTTGGGTTATAGTGATGACTGATACTGGTGAAGTAAATTGGATAGTATGTGTATATTTAATTTTTAAAAGCATATATGATTTTATTGTGGCTTTATGGAGATTTAGAGTATTTATGGAAAAAATTACCATATTTTGGGTTGTATATGATTAGGGTATAGACAATTTTTTATATGACCATATGCGTATTAATAATATTTCAAGATAATTTTAATTATGATCATGAAATAATATAATATCAAATCATTATAATCTTTGTGTTTCAATTTCGGTATGATATATTTTGAAATGTTTTAATATTAGTTATTTATGGAATGATTTAAGGGTAAATTTTAGTGTCATTATGGAGATTTTGGATATTTTTTGTATGAATAATTATTCATATTAGAAAATATTTTGTAACCATTTCAATTTTCGTAATCATCTAGAGGTAGGGTAAATGAAATTTCATTATTTTATGGTACTACGATTCATTAAATATAAATTTTAATACATTAAGAAAGAAAATATTCATCACATAGAATATCTGTTATATAAGTTATTGAAAAATATATGAATCATAATTATTGGATGAAATTATGCTTATGGTATGGAAGGAAATCTATTAAGTATGTTATCTCATATTCTCTACCTTGATGGTAACTTATTTACTAAACTCATGTTATAATATGATAAATATATCAATTCTTATATGTAAATTATAATTCCAAAAAAAAAAATATGTTTTTTGGAGGCTCATGATTCTTTTAATGATACAAACAAGGTTTTAGAAATACTTAATTAGAAAACAATGAGTTTTTTTAGAAAAATTTAAATTATTAATCATGATAGATTCTAAATTATATTTGACTATTATATCATGAAACACTAATTATATTAAATGATAATTGAAATATCATTTGAAAAATATATTTAAGAGGAATAGATTATAACACCACATTACTTTGTAATAAATTTATCTTTAATTAATTTGTAAGTGTTTAATATCTTTCTTGATGAAAAACACTGATCTCAAAACGAACTGTGAAAAATTATTACCATGTTATTATATTTATGACATGTATATAAGTAACCAAATTATAAAAACATGCGTAAATATTTTAAATAATTCAAATATTGGATTAATTTATAACAAATACACACTCAATTTTAGGTAAATTTATCTTACGCTTGGAAAATATGTTTTCTAAAAAAATGACTTTATTTCATTTGGTGCATGTAAATTTTTGATTAATTTGTTCCATTATTTGAAATTTAATTTTATTAAATTAATATAATTATTTAAATAATCATGAAAAATAATATATTAGGTTTCAATTTTGGGATTTTTTTTGAAATTATTTATTTTTTAGTGAATGGAGAATATTACTGTTTTTAATAAAACTGTAATTTTTTCCTTTAAAGAAAGAAATTTCATTTTTTTCTATTTTAGATTTTATTTAAAGTAAAAAAATATTCAATTTATGAAAATAATCTAAATAATTTTATTTTAATCAATATTATATTGTATTTTCATATAAATTTATTTTTATGATTAAAAACAAAATGATCTAAAAAACAATTTTTGTTGATTTATAAACAAGTTCATTAAAATATATGTAATAAGTTTCTACAAATTAAATCAAAAAAAATTATTTCCATAATTTAATCACTATTTTCAATTTTGGTAAATAGGTTCACTTTATTTTTATACATTATAAATAGTAAATGTCATAAAAGTTATCACCATTGTAATGGGTAAAATGTGTTAAAAAAGGTTAAAACTATATAATAAGTTATGAAAATAATCAAAAAACATTCCTAAATTTAATTTTATGAGTTTATTTATATTAATAAATTTATATATTCACAAATATTTCATTTGGGTTGAATTTTCATTGATAATTATCTTTATATTTGTTTTAAGGAATGGAATGTTTTTTAATTGTCACTCTATTTTATTTTTTATTATATGTTGACATTGTGATACAAATATGTTATGAATGAATATAAAATTTTATTTTAATCATAATTAGTTTATTTTTATAATGGTAATTTATTTTTAATATTTAGTGATGATATTATTTCCTTAAAATTTTAAACAATTCTTACACAGTTCTTGCACATGTAGTCAAAGAAAAGTAAATGATTTTAAAAACATAAAATGTAATAATTTTTTGATTAATTAATGGATGAATTGAATTTTATAGATAACAATAATCAATAGTTTATGTTGAAATAGTTTATATTTAAATTCATTACCTTTTTAGGTCTATAATGTCATAATCTGTTAATAGTTATGTAAATGACTTTAATGTAATTTTATATTAAATAATACATTTTTAAATGACATGGAAAAATAAAAAAACCATAAAATATGAAAATAGAAGTGATATATGGTTTAACATATCGAACCTTTATCATTTCAGCTAATTTTTACCTTATATATAAATTTATAACCCATTAGTATTAAAAAAGTTGTTACCATGGATAAGGTTAAAAATGATTAATGAAGCATTTAAAATAAACAAAAAGGTTTTAAATTTCACATAAACCTATAAAAATTTTATTTTATGAAGTAATTTAATACATAAACTCTCTTAGTTTAAAAACTATTGACACTTGGAGCTAATTTCACATGAAAAATAATTTATTATATTTAAATATTGTAAGTAATACTAAGTGTGTCCTTTCCTTCAATATAAAAGGACACTACATCTTCTATCTTTTACAACGATCATGTTCTTGTTATATTGGGAAATAAATACACAAATAATATACAAATAAATTCATTAATTCTATATATGTTCTTGTTTGATCATAATAAGTCTTAAGGTGTATTCCAAAGGAGGTTTCTCAATGATGATGTATATCTCTTAGCTATGTACTTTAAATTTTATTTCTTATTACACATTATCAAGATCTACTATGTCAAATCCATGATTTTATTTTGAGGTTTTCAATTTTTTATTTGTTTCCCTTTTTTATTCATCATTTTATCTGGATGTTTTTAGTGAAAATTGAGGATTCTGGGCTTGACAGTAGGTGACTCATGGTTGGGGCAAGGTCAAAGGAAACCGTGCGCCCTCCTCCTGGAAAGAGTGAAACCAATTTCAACTTGGAAGGAAGAGACCACACAGTTTCCAAATAGTTTGGAAAACCATACAAGATAATCATGCAATATGTTCCTCTCACATAATAAGGGATACCAAGTTTTCATATAGTTTGAAAAACTTTGCGGGGATACCATGTGACCTGTCAAGGTTATTAAAATTTTGAAATTACATTCCTCCCCCCTTGGATGTTTAAACCCAAAACACCCCTCCTGGTTTATGTGACCCAAAGAGAACCTCTTTCTTGTTATCCAAGCTTCCTCTCCTCGCCTAAGGGGTGTATCTATAGTTTTCTTCATATTTTGTGAGTGAATCTTAATGTTAATCTTCTCCTGTGTTCTTCTTCTTCTTCTTCCTCATGCTTCTATTTTCTCTTGAGTTCATCATCTTCATTTTCCTTTTTAATCTAGGGTTCATGTTTAATTTTTTAATAAGGGGATTTTTTAGTTAGGGTTCTTATTGGTTATTCCTATTTCATGGAACCCTTGTGGAGTTGTTCCGGGTGGGAGTTGTTGAAGCACATGTGATTTTAGGTAGGTTTACCTTTACAATTTCCCTTTGGTTAAAATAATCAATTTTTTATTTCATTTTCACCTTTCTTATATTATAATCAGTGATGTATGTTTTTTATAATAATTTTTAATTGATAAATGACAAGGATTAAAATTGTTTTTGAATTATATGCAATTTCTTTGTTGAGATATTCATACCAAGTGTTTGATAAATTTTCAATTTGTACTTTTCAAGTGGATTGGGGTTTTTAATGCATGGTCTGGATATGTAAATATATATTTTTTCATCTAAAATGGTGGTTTGATTTCATAATTTTATTCATAAATTGTCTAGGATTCAAATTTGGTTTGTGTTTGGTTCTTTGAAAATGTTTTGACAATATCAAGAAAATGTGTTCGATTTCCTTTTTAAAATGGGGGATTTCTTGAAGGGTGTTTGAGGCCCATTTGGAACATATATAAAATTAATGGTCTGGAAAACTATCCTCAGATTATCTATTTTATTTTTTAAGTTGAATGTTACGGGAGGTCTATATTGAGATACTCCCTTGTGATTAAATGGTTAAAAGGAAATAGGTTATTCCTTGGGGTGACTCAGGGGTGAATTGTTTTGAGAGTTTCTTGATTATGATGTATGTTCTTCGGATTGGATGATTGTTGGAATTAATGGATCACCCCCGTTATAGTATTGAAATGGTAACCAAGAATTACTAGTTTATTTTTAGTGAATTGTTGCTACACTAGATTAGGAATTTACTCTGTCTAGTGGCCCTTCACATGTACCTTTCTAGGCTTTCGGATAGTACCCCTTTGGTCAGACTAACTTGTGTTCTATCGATTGTGTGAGAGAGTTGTATTCAGCAGATGGAGAATTATTTTTGGATGAGTTAGATGTATGTATTTCCTAGATTATTCCATTGAGTTACTAGGTTCTTATATGTCCTTTGATGCTTAGTTATCTATGGTGGTTGATTGAGATTCATTGATGGTTGGTTACTTTTGAGTGATTGTTTAGAATTTTCCTTTTTGTGTTATTATTTATGACACTCTATTTCATGGTGTACTTTTGTGAAAAGTGATTTAATGTATTTCAATGGTTTATGGAAAATGTTTCTGAAATGTTTTACCCTCCTTTTTACCTTTTTAAATAAAAACATCTTCTTGATCCTCCAAAATATTAATGTCTTCTTCATGGGAAAAATATAGATTTTACAAGAAAAAGGGAAATGGGCCGTGTTCTTTTTTAATGTGTAAATGTGTGAAAAAATATATTTGTATGTTGTATTTAAAACCCAAAATTTATGTTTTATTTATTTAAAGTAAATAAATTTGGAATAGATTTTTCGGACATGCCTACTAAGTTTTAATAATCGCATATATAGACCATTATTATTTTTAGGTTCTAATGTAGGTTCTACCTTGGTTTCAATCACAGTGGGAAATATTCATTTCTTTTATCGAAGAGTTACCCTTAGGGTCAAATGGATATATTGTCGTTTTCTGGTTAATTTTTGGTTTTGTTGATTGATTTGTTTTATTTTCAATTTTGAATAAAAATTTTTCAGTTTGGTAATTGTGCTTATTTAGGGCCTACCCTATTTATTTTACACTATTCAGTTTATTTTATTTTTGTATAAATCATTCCATTGAATCTATTTTGATTCCCCAACACTAGTTTCTAGCCAAAATGGATCCAGAACACTTCTCATACCTTATCTTAGGATAACCTGGGTGGCCGAATTGGGGTTGACTTGGGTTGGCTCATCACATATTATACCCGTCATAATTTTTTAATAAAATATCATAAATATATGAATCTATTATTATGATTATGTTAAAAAAATTTTACACACAATTTACATAAAATGGGAAAGTAATGATTCACTCATTTGTACGTGTGGACTACGACCTCCACACTGTGATATGATTCATTTTCCATAAAAATTATTCTTGGTTGGTTATTATGACAAATTTAATTGTTATATCTAATATTTATAAAATAGTTATGATTGTTTTGATATAATATCACATCTAAATTCTTATTATCCCATCCATTGGATAATGATAACGTCGCTCATGCATAGTTGTGGACTACCACCTCCATAAAGTGATGTGATTCATTTTTTATTTCCTCTTTAAAAGGATGGTAATAAGGATCTATTAAATGAATATATAGTATATTTATGATATATTAATGAATATTTAAAGGTGATTTTTTAACTTTATTTTGTTATTTCCATCAAAAAATGGAAACATCACCTGTCCACACGTATAGACTACGGTCTCTACGAAGTGATGAAATTTATTTTTCATCACCACGTAATATAAATTTTCATAAAAGTGTAAATAATTATTAAATTTCATAATTATGACATAATTAAAATTTTATATTTGATGTTTCCATTTTTAAATTACATGGACAAGAACTTCCATACCGATACATGAATGAAAAATGATAGAGTTAACACAAAAAATTATTTCAATAAACAATTTTTAGTAAATCGGTGATACAATATCATAAGTAAATAATATATCGTAATACATGTATTAATATATTTATATCATATATTTATAACAAAAATTTATTTATTATATAGAGGTTTTGAATTCAAACATTGTAATATGAGACTTATGGTAATGGTTTCTCATCTCACATTTATTTCTATAAGTCATATCCATATTCACCACTTGTTTCTTTGGTATGGTGTATACACTTCACATGAATGAATCTAATGTTTTTAATCATTAAAATTATTATTATTTAAAAATAAAATTAATGATATCGCTTTCTTAAGGTTTTTATTTTCTTATTACAAAAGCAATAAGGGATTTTTTTCAATCTCATTTTAATTGGGATTGTTTATAATAAAAATTCCATCAAGGAAAATTATATGATCCTTAAGTGATAAACCAATCATTTTTTATATTTATCTTCTTATTCTGACACTTTAAATATAATTTTATCATTTCCTTATTTTTAGTACTTAGAATGAGTGAGAAAATGTTTAAATAAAACTTTACGTCCTCCTTGGACATGAATCTTTTTCTTCCATGCCCATATTATCATTAATATGTTTTGAAAAATATTTTTACAATTTTAAAATGATAAATTAAATTATATATTAACCATATTTTATGTTCTATATATTTTTAAAAATGAATTATCTTTTCATTATTGAACTAGATATTTTTACCGAAGGTGTGAATGAAATATTTATTTCAATATATACCACAGAAATTGTTTTCCCACCATTATGAAAAATATTAGACATAAAGACTTATTTATAGTTATCCATTTTAAGTTTTAAAAAAAATATTTTCCTAATTGTAAAAAAAATTGATATAAAATTCATGATCATAAAATTGAAAGGGTATTTTACTCTAAAAATATTCTTAGAAAATTTTAAAGTATTTTCATCCATGACAACATCCTTTTATGTAACTTATTCTTTATTAGGGACATGATCTAATGATACCATCATTATTATTTCTCTAGATGTTTCTTGATTATGATTATCAAATATTGATGAAACCATTTTTATTTTCATTAGTTAAGATATGAGAAAATGGTAAATGTATTCAATACAATTTTTTACATATCGATTATTTTTTATTATGCGATTGTTGGGTATATAATAAATCATCAATGCATTGGGTAATGTCATATTAAAATACCATGTAATGATGAAGATAAGAATGTAAAGGATTGAAAATACATTTGTTTTCTTTTGTATGCATGAGTATGATTAATTATATATATGCTCATAAGATTATACATGGAAATGATTATGAATTAATTTTCTCATATATTGATGCATGAGTATGATTTATATTATCTATGTAATGTAGATTATGAATGGATATGATTGTGAATAAATTTGTTCAAATTTTTATCTATGAGTATGATTTATTATATCTATGCATACAAGATTATGTGTGGATATAATTGTGAATAACTATGTTCAGTAGATTATGATTTCTTATTCCTATGATACCATTTGACTATGTTGGGAATATTGAATATTGATTACTTCTTTGAAACACTTTCTGATCATTCTTATTGATATTATGTTATAAAATAGGTTATGATCAATGATTTTATTTGTATGCAAATTTTCTATTTAGAACATTCATTTGAATATGTTGTCTTACACTTATAATCATATTATTATCTTATGATCTGTACATCTCATGTTTACCCTTACCGAGCATATTAATTTTCACTTTATTATATTTTCCTTCCATAGATTTTGATAGAAGGTTCTAAAATGATATTTATATAAGTTTTTTATATTAAGATATTTGTGGAAGATATTTAATTTATTTTAATAAATACATTGATTTTATATCTCATCTCTGAAGATAGTAAACTTCTCTAATCCCCAGACATATATATTTGTTATATTTTATGAATATTAATATATAATTATGTAATATTTATGCATGTATTATTTGTTTCATTATAATTATGATATGAATAACTTGGTTTGGTGACCTTTTTTGAAGAGAGTCATAGTTACACTCCACAAGATTAAATTTCATCATTAAAAGCTGTACAATTTTGTTTAACCTCTACCTATAATGATATAAAAATGAGATAAGGTGTTTATGGAATTCGTTATTAGACTACAATGTACTACTAGAGGAAGAAATTTCATATGGGTAGTTGTTGAAAGATTAACCTTGTTGGATCACATTATTCTAATCTAGGATTCCATTAAGGTTAAAGAGTTGGATAATATTTTCATATTGAATATTATGAGGTTTCATGGGGTATCATCAACGATCATTTCTGATAGGTATCCCTAGTTTAGATTTTTTTTTTAAAAAAAATCTTCAATTAGTTGATTAGATATCAAGTTATGATGATAAAGACCATTAAACCTCAAATTAATGAAAAAATAGATCTAGTTGTTTTGATTCTACAGGATATGATCCATGCATGCATCATGGGGTTTAGAGGTGATTGGGATTGTAATTTGGGTCTGTTCATTTTTTCCTATAAAAAGTTTTACCATTAATTAATTAAAATGGATCCCTTTTGATAATTTTATGTTTGACCTTCAAAGTCACTTATTTATTGGTTGTAAACCAGTGAAGCTTCCTTGGTAGGGATAAACATGGTTCCAGAGATGATGATAAAAGTTCAAACTATACATTAAAGGTTGGTGGTGGATCATAGTCAACATAAATATTATGAGGATCATCAGTGTTATAATTTAGATTTTTTGGATGGTGTTGCTTCATTCTTGAATGTTTCACCATTGTTTGTTCACTAATGACTTTTAAATCAAGGTAAATTGTCTCCGAGTCACATGTAACCTATTAAGAAAATTGAATGAATTTGAAAGGTGTGTTATAAATGTTATTTACCACATTAGTTGAATTTTATGCCCAATATATTCCATATTTGTCTACTCAAGAATTATCATTTCAACCCTTCTCACATTGTGAATAATAAGTAACTCCACTTGGAGATGGATATGGTTATGGTCGAGCAACCAGTTTAGATTGTTGATAATCAAGAACCAATAATAGATGAAATGTAGATTTCATTGGTATGAGTTCTATAATAGCATAATATATATTTTCATGGTACATGGGAGAAGAAATCGAATATGAGGGATAAATATACTAACCTCTTCTAGCATAAACCTTATTCAACTTGACATTCCAGGGGTAAAATGGGACATCTTGTTGATAATTTTCACACCATAGTATTTATTTCATGTATGAAATGTTTATTTGTATTAATTTTAGATCTATTTATGATCTTAATAACAATTTTGGTGTTTTATTCCTTTTAAATAGATGAAACAACACTACTATAGTGGTTTGTGGCATGGACACAACATTAAAACCATGACTATATCCAAGCGAAAATCCCAATATGTTTATCTACAGTTTGGGAAATGAAAAATCTATTTATTCCAAGGCCTAGTCGATCCAAATGGAATCATAACATATACCTTGTTTCACACTGTAAACCCATCATCCAACTATTGATTTTAATTTGTTTCCTAGTTTAAACTTATTTCAATTTAAACCTATTATTAATTTCCTTTTTTTCTCAAACCCACCCACATCTGCCTCATTTAGAGTTCTTCTCTCATATTCCTTAGTACTATTTTAGTGTGAATTTACCCTATATCATTAATGATCACCATGGTATGTGTTTTTCCTCATATTCCATTTATCTCCACTTTTTTTACTCTTGTTTTTCCCATGACCTAAAAGATATAGTGTCCTTGAGATTGATAGATCTTAATTTACTAATGAGGAAGTTTTGTTTTGAGTTCTATATTGATAATTAAAAGTATTATCACTCTTCATCCCTTGGATCCAATTTAGTTATTGGTAATTATGAGTATTTTAGGTAGGTGTTTTTGTGTGATGAATTTTTTATATGAACCATGGATTATTTATCATGTTTTAATTAGATTTAAAATTTTAAAATGGCATGGTATTGACTCCCTGAAAACTATTTTTAAATGTTATAAATGAGTTTAGGTTGAAATTTATTTTCAAGCCATTTTATTTCCCATTTTTTCTGTCTGTATTTTATTTGATAAAGTTGGATTGTTATTGATAAAACAACCCTTGAAATGGTTTTAATTGTGAAAATTGTCCCTCCTTGAGAGGGTTACTACAATGACCCATAATTTTATTAGATAAATATTAAATATTATTACTGAAATATTTATTCCATAACATTGTTATTTAAACCACAATAATAATGCTTTATTGTATTTTTAAGTTTGGATATATAGAAAATTAGTTTATAGTTGATCTAAATCTTCTCTTAGATATTTATTCATAACTAGCACCCTTCGAATAAAAATATTACATAAAACATATATTAATATCTTGGGAATAAACATAATAAATGGTGAGGCAAAATTCCTAGTAAGAGTAAGAAAGGGGGGTATCAATGGTCATTTAATCATAACATGATCATAAAGGGTATAAAAACAGATGTTTTTACTTTGAAAATCACAAAGAATAATTTTAAAATAATAAACATGAGTCATGTAATACATATTTCTAGTTCATAGAACATGAATCATAATGGGATCAAAGAACATGAGCCATAAAATCATAACAATGGAATAAGATCATGTTATGAAAGAATTGAAAAATGTGTGTCAAAATCATAATCATTGAAAAATTATGTCAGGGATACCCACCAATGGAATCATAAAATGTTATTATTAGGATAAGCACTCATGTAACTACTTTGAGATTAAGATAACCTCCCATGTACACTCTTTTAGTCTTGTGATAACGTCCCATGCACACCATTATTAGGCTTATAGTAACCACTTTTGTAGCCTTTGAAATCACCACAAATCAATATTTACCCAATTAATTATAGGGATATAAAACGTTTCCCCACCTATATCATAACCATAAATCCATCCATATATATACCACAATAACATAATAACATTCATCATAAATTAATTCATGGAAAAGAAAAATGGGTTTCTAAAATATTCAATCATCATAACAATAAACATATAGAGAAATAATAAATATGGTATCATTTGAACAAATCACCATTAAATAAAACATAACTTCTAAGGATGTTATCATAATGAAAAATTAATTTAAAATATCACCATATTATTTCTTATGGAAAAAACCATTTTAATTTTTAAATCACATGTTAAAATATAAAATTTTCAAAAATATAAATGAAACAATCTTCATTGAAATTTATCTTTTAAAATTCTAAAATATGTTTCAAATTATTTAGGAATCATGATATCAAAAAATTCAATTCATGTTATGCATGTGAAAATAATTACTCCTTCTACATTTTTAGTAAAAATTAAAATGTTACACATTACTAAAGAGACAAGAATATTAATTTTAGTTTTTATGTAAAAAATTATTAATGGGTAAAAAATTATTTTAAACAATCATATACAAAATATCGAAAATTTATAATTTTTTTAGAATGGAGGGATATGGAAGAAAAAGGAATTTTGACCGACTAGAGAAATAAAGTCATTTTTATTTAAAAAAATTCTTTCTGAATCATGAGTACTTATAGAGAGGAAAATGAATGGAAATATTTTATTCTATATAAATAAACAAAGAAGAGTAAAATTTAAGGGATTTATTTGTAATTAATCACATAATTTTAATCAATGAATATTTAGGCATAAATAACCGTGATTAAAATGAGTTTGAAATATAAAATTCATACTAATTTTTTAATCTCTGACTCATGTGCATTTTTAGTATAAAAGTAATAAATTTTTAACAATTCTTATTACATAGTTAAAACGAAGAAAAATGCCCAAATTTTCATGAAAGTTTATGAAAAAAAATTTAATTTATTTGTGACATGTATGAATTAATATCACCTCAATTAAGCTTATAATGTCAGATATTGACTTAAAGTTCATGGTTTTAGTTTTAAAAGTTGTATTTTAGACTAAAATACACATCCAATACTACAAAATGAGAAAATTAACTAGTATTTTCATAATAATTAATAAAAAGTATATGAGATTGAATTAGAATGTACAAGAACTAACAACAAGTAAATTCCACACATTGTGTGGATGATATGATCAAAAGTGTATGTTTTCATTTAAAAATCACAATTGATTTTAAAATTTTCACACTTGAAACTGAGAAAAATCACCTATACTATCTCGATATCTTTCTAAAAGATACTGACAATATGTAAGAATTAACCTTACAACAATCCCATACACTATGAAGCTAGTATGACGGACGGAGTTTGTTTTAATCTTATATGATATTTTAATTACAACCTTGTGTCACATAATCAAGACCAATAAACCATTCTCATATTTTATTTATAATTTATATAAATAATACATAATTAATTTTTGAAATGTATGAATCAACCACACTTCAGTCTAAGGCATGATGTGTCCAGTATGACTTAGTGATTGTGATTTCATTTAAAAACAAAATTTTTTTTTGAAACCGTAATCACATAATCAAAACTAAGAAAATATGCTCCAATTACTTTTATTTTTTTAGTAAAAATATATAAAATTCATTTTTGATGTATAAGAATTAACCGAACACCAATCCAATACACAGTGTGACCGATATGACTGAATGTGTCTGTTCTCATTTGAAAGTGACATTTTTGGTCAAAATATACATCACATACTCATAACTAAGTAAATGTGATCTAATATTATTGATACCATTATAAAACAATCCATGATTCATTTTTTATGTGTTGGAGTAAACTGTATGTCAATCCGACAAACGATGTCACTAGTATGACTCAAAGTGCATGTTTTTAGTATATAAGTAACATTTTAGCTCACAATGTGTGTCACATAGCCAAAATGATGAAAATTATATTTTATTTTGTTGATACTATAATAAAAAACTAGTAAATCATTTGTGAAATTTACAAATCAACAAAACATTAATATGAAATGTGGTGTGGATAGTATAACTCAAATTGCATGTTTATAGTAAAATAGTAACATTTTTTTACAATGTGAGTCACATAGTCAAAAAATGAAAAACATGATGTTATTTTTTTGATAATTTAGGAAAATTATTTTTGATTAATTTTATATATGTATATAATGAGCTATATTTTTTAAAAAATGACTATTACAAAATTTTTTCGGTAAATTACACAATAGTATTAAAATCTAGGATCCAAATGTTTTGTATGAGGGGATTATTTGGTTTATCCATCATCTCTACATAATGAAACATAAAAATTATTATAATACTTCGTACATATCTTCCTAAAATCATTCATATCCTATTTTTTACACGTATTCACATGAGGATGTACATCAATAAAATGGATGAGGTAAAAGCTTAGTAAGGGGAGGATTAACATGTGAGGAATAAGGGATATGAATCAATAGTACATGGGTGAGAAAAACCATCATCATCATATCATAATAATAGATTCATCATTAGAATCATGAGGGACATATTTTATAATTTCATGGAATATAGAATATTCTTAATAATGATTTTTCATAATATAGTGGTCAAATACAACAAATAGTCATGATCATAACCACTATCATGTTTATGCATACATTTGTTCATAAATCATAACATCAAAATTTTTAACAAATATAAATACTTGTTCACACATAATATAATAACCCTACTCTTTATTTCATACATAAACATAATTTATTACATAAATCCTTCACATGATACAACATATAAGATCGAGAGGTCTAGTGTAATTGGGGTTTAATATCCATAAATAATGACTTAAAACATGAAACACAACATATTTATTAAAAAATTCCTTTATATAACCATGACATTACCTCGTACTTAGCATTGCATGGGATAATCTGAGGACATACATGTGAAAAGGGTGAGATTTAATGCCCATTAAGGGAGTAAAAAAGGAATAACATGAATAATAAAATAAATTTTTGGAAAAGGGAATGTGAATGGAGCATAAAATAAACATTAACATAAAGTCATGATATATCATGATTATCATATCATGGAAATGTGGCAACAATACTTAACATAGAATTAGCAAGAGCCAAGGCTCATTGCATGAGGAGTATGAGTAAACCCTCATTGCACTTTAATTATAATGATTAAATCCCCATTGCACTTGAATTAGTATGAGTAAGTCCTCTTTGTACTTGACGTATCATGATACTAATCTTTACCCAATGCATTGGAGCGTATCAGGGCACACCCTTTTTAATCATTTCATTTCATGCATAAGTGTTCCACATAGACCATTAAACAAGGATTCATCATCATTTATTCCATGATAAAGTAATGTGGAATTAATATATGAAACTCTATAATCAATAAGTAAATTTTCATAATGGTGAATACGATTTATAGAGAAATGGTCATGGTATTGAATACACAATGGCATTGGCTTGGAAAAACGCGGTGCAATTTTGGTAGTATAACAACATGACATAAGAATTCATAAAAATGGTTGATGAGAGATAAAGGGGAATCTCATCATATTTACATGAAATGGACAGTAAGGGGGTCATATAGATACATGTACCAACATAATTAATGGAATTTGGATTGATAATACAAAAGAATTGTTTGAATGTAAATGAAGAGAGAGAAATTCCAAACGAAATTTCAGCATGGTAAGGGGTGTACATGGGATGAATTAATAAGGGAGAAATGGGTCTCTTATCATTAAGACATAAATAGGTCAGTATGGGGGGTGTGTGAAATCATACCCCAAAATTTATAATTGAAAAATAATAGGGCATTAAAATATTAGGAAATTTGGATAAAATTAGAAATTAAGGTACCCCTTACTTGGAAGTGTGATCCCAATGGCTTGGGAGGGGCTCGAGAGAGGCTTCTTAAGAGCTTGGGGCTCCTTGGGAGGACTCAAGAGATAGTATGGAAGAGGTTGGAAGAACTAAAAAGGCTTTTAGTGAAGAGTAAGTGGGAACTTGGGTTGGTTTATATAGGAATGTATAGAAAATTCTTTATTATTTAGTTTTGGGACACCACACATTAAACCAATCAAAACCACAATCCAGCCCATGGTTTTTGACCATGTTTTTTTTTCTGAAGTGGATTAAAAAAAATATTTTATAAAACCGATTTCCAAACTTCTTAAAATAATAGGGTTGCTTATGTGGAGGTGAGTCACACTCTCAAGGAAATTAATTTGAAAAGAAAAAATGTTTTATTGGTCTTGGAGGGTCCACTAAGGCTTTGTAAAATAAATAAAAAAAATATAAAATCACATTTTATTAATTTTAAAACATATAATGGCTGAACATAATGTTTATAGTATTTTATTTCAACACTATTGGGTCATTATGATGTCATAAAACACATTATATATTTAAACAGTATTTAAATTATTTCCAAAAATTAGACTCTCTAAGAAAATTATGAAAAATTAACCATTGGATAATTTCAACATCCTGATTCCAAAATTAATATTAATTTTATCCAAATAATTTTCTAAATATGTGAATTTTTATTTTGAAAATAAAAACTTACATTTATCAAAAATTCATGGGTTTTGACAAAAAATAGCTTTCAAGACTTAAAAAAATATTAATTGTATTCATTAAAATCATATAATCATTTATATTTAATATAAAGTAATTTAGTAGCAATATTTCATTAAAATATTATTTAATTCATAAAAATCCATTAATTCGTCAAAATAGTGTTCTTAATTGAATATTAACTAAAAATTCTATTTTTGTTTTAAAAACTATTTATAATGTAATAATAATAAAATGAATGTAAATTATCTATAAAAAATAATATACATAATTATAGTTCTAGAGTCTTGTTACATAAACCCATATAACACCCACATAAGTCCGAAGGGAAAGGTGTGCGATGGGGACAAGCTCTTCGGTGGATCCGATAACATCGCTCGGGTGATAATATCTATCAACTTCCATTTATCCCGTACGAAGTTATGATCGAGTATAATGTGTTTAAGCTCAACTTGGGCTTGGTCAAGAGTGAATCCCAATGACGCCACCTCCTTTCCGAGCTCCAACAAATGGGCTTCATATGGGGAAAGTCTACTAAATGAGGCTATCACTTCCTTTGTCTGAGTAAATTGGATTTGTTAATGCCCTATATTTACACTAATCATATGATCACAATTCAATGACTATATTAGAATCAATTACAATTATTAACGGTATTTTGAAATCTAATTACATAAAACCAAGTAAGTTCATATGTTTTACATAACCATTTCGCATAATAAGACATTTAATTAGACCAAGAGAAATTATCATTAATAGAATTTTGGGTCATTACAATCTTCCCCACTTATGAAATTTCTCCCTAGAAATTTCCTTTTCCCACACTAAAATAAATGTGGGTAACTCTACTTCATCAATTCCTCCAATTCTCATGTTGCCTCTTCAAACTTGTGGTTTCACCACAACACCTTGACGTGGGGCATTGTCTTATTTCGAAAAACTTTTTCTCTACTCGCTAAGATCTTCACTGATTTCTCCTTGAAAGATAGGTCATCCTCTAACTATACTACCTCTAAAGAGAGTACATATGAAAGGTCTGGTATGTAATTAATTAAGAGGGATACATGAAAGACATCATGTACATTGGCCATAGTGGGTGGATGTGCCAATCGATAGGCCAAACCCCCGACAAGATCAAGAATTTCGAAGGGGTCTATGTACCTAGGACTTAACTTTCCTTTCTTTCCAAACCTCATGACCTTATTCCATGGAGATATGCGTAGAAACACCATGTCTCCAACTTTTAAATCAAGGTCTCATAGACAGTTATATGCATAACTCTTCTATCAACTTTGGTCTTCCTTGATTTACCGCTGAATGGTTTTCACCCTCCCCACCATTTCTTCGACCATTTTAGGTCCTAGAAGCTTATTCCCACCGACTTCATCTCAACATGATGGTGTTCTTCACCTTTTCCAATAAAAGGAATCATATTGTGCCATTCATATGCTCATGTGGAAACTGTTATTGTAAGAGAATTCAACAAGTGGAATAAGTTGAACCCAACCTCCTTTGGAGTCCATAGAACATGATATTAACATATCTTCTAATGTCTAGATATTTTCTCACATTGGCCATCCGTTTGAGGGAGATAGGCCATACTGAAGCTCATTTCAATTCTTAGAGAATGTTTGAGACTTTTCTAGAATATCATGGTGAATCTCGGATCATGATCAGATATAATATATTGTGGTACTCCTTGCAGCCTTACCACTTCATTGATTTAAATCCATTCAAGTTGATCTAATAGGAAGTCCTCTTGAATTGCGATAAAGTGAGATGTCTTCATAAGATGATCCACAACGACCCATATAGCACTGTTTCCTCTATATGTCCTTGGAAGTCCAGGGATAATGTCTATGGTAATGTTGTCCCACTTCTAGGTTGGTATGGGTAGTGTTTTCATAATCAATATAGAATTTTACCTCTCATCCTTCACTTGCGGACATACTAATAACTTTGATGTATATTCCGCAATCTTCCTTTTCATATTGTCCCACAAAAATTTTTCTTGGAGATCTCAATGCATCTTTGTGCTCCCCAGGTGAATAGAAAAGGTTCGGGTATGTGTGTCATTCAGAAGCCCCTTCATTATCTCTAGATTAGATGAAACACATAATTGTGACCCAAATCTCACAATTCCATCCATTTAAACCACAAAATCTAAGGATTTCCTATTTTTTATAGCTTCCACCCTTTCGATAATTTCCACATCCATTGTTCGAGAATACTTTATTTTCTCCATATGGGACGATTGAGAAATAATTTGAGAAAGGATTGATGATGTTAATCACTTAATGATTCCCATGTCCATCTTATGCAAATCTATGAAGATTGGAGTCTTTCAATTCTCATCATTGATAAAGATGCAGGATCCTTTTTACATAGAGCATCTGTCACCTTATTTGCCTTACCAAGATGGTAGTGGATTGAACATTCATAATCCTTGATGATCTCTATCCATCTTCATTGGTGCATATTAATATCTTTTTGGGTGAATATATAATTGAGTCTCTTATGATCAGTATATATCTCACACCTCTCCCAATATAGATAATGACTCCATATTTTCAATGCAATGATCACAACTACCGACTCCAGATCATGTTTGGGATAGTTTTCCTCATGGATTTTCAACTGCACTGAGGCGTAGTCTATCACTTTATAATTATGCATCAACAAAAAACCAAGTCCCTTCTTTGAAGCATCACTAAATACCACAAAAATTTCTCCACTCATGGGTAATGTGAGAACGAGTGCAATGGTAAGATACCTTTTTAACTCCTTGAAGCTATCTTCATATTCATCACTCCAAGAAAACATTACTCCCTTTCATGTTAGTTTGGTAAGAGGGTTGGAAGATCATGAGAAATTACTCACAAATCGTTGATAATATCCAGATAACCCCAAGAAGCTATGGATATCGGTTAACGATGTTGGCCTCGACGATCCCTCAATTGCAGTTCTCTTGGAGGGATCCACAGATATCCCATTACTTGTTATGATATGACCCAAGAGTGTGACCTCCTTCAACTAGAACTCACACTTGTTATAATTTTCATAGAGATTATCCTTTCTCAAGGCCTTTAGTACAATTCTTAGATGCTCCTCATTACCGTCCTAGGTTTTAGATTATATAAGAATATCGTTTATAAATACTACCACAAATTTGTCAATGTAATCTCTAAGGACCTTATTAATCACATCCATGAATATTTCTAGAGTATTGGTGTGTCCAAAAGGAATTATAATGAATTCATATTGCCTGTATCATATATGAAAATCAGTCTTGGGGATATCATCCTTCTTAACCCATACTTGGTAATATCCCAACCGCAAATCCATATTGGATAAGTATTGTGCTCCACAAAGATGATCGAATAAGTCATCAATTCGAGGCAGAGGATACTTGTTCTTTATCATTATTTTTTTGATCTCACTATAATCAATTTAAATATCCATTGACCAATCCTTGTTCTGGACAAAGAGGTCTGGAGCACCCCATGGTGAAGCACATGAGCATATAAACCCTTTATCTAGATTCTCCTGTAGTTGTTTCTTCACATACTCAAGCTCCACAATAGCCATTATATATGGATTCTTGGATATTGGAAATTCCCTAGGTATATGTTCAATTTAAAATTCAACATTTCTTCTAGGAGGAAGTCCAGGAAATTCTGTGGGAAACACTTCGGTGAATTCCCACACAATAGGCAAGTCTTTAAGGATGGATTCTTCCTTGGACTCAATCATCTAATCCAAAATCATGTTCTAATATGGAAGTAATATTCATGATTGAGATGATGGTGCTAAATAACATTCATCTTCCTCCATGCAGTTGTATTTAATCACGGGTCGATTCTTCATATAGACAGTGATTTCCCTCTCACGGAAATATATGTTGGCTCTATATAAGTAAATCCATTCCATGCCAAGAACATTATCAAATTCCACCAGAGGATGTATGACAAGGTTTTACAGCAATTTCAATACACAAATTATAATAGGGGATGAGTTATATTCATGGGATGCAATGATTTACCCATTTGTCGTACTCACCAAAATCTTTACTTCCATGATTTTTGGTGGTGTTGAGATTGTCTGACTAAACTTTTAGGATATAAAAGATTTCCTAGAACCAAAATCAAAAAGCACATTCACTATTCTTGAATGAATAACTAGCGTACCTCTCCCCACCTCATTGTCGGGGTTCATTTCAATGGTAGTGATGGAAAAAGATCACCCTTGCTACCTTAGAGGTTTCCAATTGCCCCTGAAAACCCTTGGCTTAGGGAGCTGATTTGTATGATGCCCTGGTACTTTGTAGTTGAAGCAATTAGCAACACGTTGACGGTTTAACAGAGTGTTAACCTCCTCTATCATAGCCACAGGTTTTTCTTGTTGGTAGTTAACGAAAAGGTTCCCTTCTCTTCCACACCTAATGCATCTCCTCATCCCCTTCAAGAATTTTTTGAGGAGCTTCTTTCAAAACCATTGGCAAGTGGGTTGCTAGATTTTAATAGAACTGTTGGATTTATCAATCAGAATGACAGAATTAATGTCTACTTTACTCATATTATCCCCATGATACCCTTGATATTTTATGATCTCCATTTTGAATTTGAGGTACCATCAGAAAATTTCTCATAGCTATCGAAGTCATGGATTGCCAGGGCTTTCCGTAGGCTAGGTTTCAGCCCACCAAAGAAGCGGTCAACCTTACATTCAGGGGTAACGATAAAGATAGAGGTGTATCATGAAAGCCTCATGATTTTCACCTCGTACGCTCTGATGGATTCATCATCTTTTTATCTTTAGTGAAAGGAAGTCCCTTTCCATATTATGTTTGAGGGTGCTCGAAAAATAGTTATCAAAAAACATCTTCCAGAAATCCTTTCATTCCAACACCTCGATCTCCTTTACAGGGTTAGTATTTTTTATCAATGTCCACCATTGTTCTGCTTCACCCTCCATATGATATGTAACCAAAATAACCTTCTCTTATTTGGAACATTGAATGATAGAGAAGATATTTTCAATGACGTCGATCTATTGTTTGGAAATTTAGGGATCAAATGATCCATTAAAAGTAGGAGGTCATTGCTTCATGAAGATCTCGATAGCAACTTGTTATTTATTGGGGGGGTGAATGTTCCTCTTGAATCATGTTTTTATTCAAATATTGAGTTAACTGAGAGAGTATCATGAGAAAGATCATGATTCCTGCTCCTATTGGATTGAGAATCTCATTAGAATAGTCATCACACTGGTCTTCACATTGGTTGTTAGCCCGAGTCCTCGTATTATTGGCCATTGTCTGGAATGAAAGGAAATTTAGTGGTAACACATAAAGGGTAATCCGAGGAAAAAAATAGATGAATTAATAATAAATTTTATTTCCTTAACTTATGAATCTATAGGCTTTAATCTATGTTATCCATGATCTACTTTCTAACATATATTCTTAGGGTCATTTTTTTAATTTCCGTAATAATGGTTCATACAAAGCTTGTGAAATTAAAAAAGAATATCCCCCAGGAGTGTCATAACCAAGAGTGCAACAAGTACCGTTGTTGGGTACTAGGATACCCCAGGTCAAGCCCAAAACACCTTATCGTAGTTTTCACCTCTTGGTAAATCTGTGCCAGAGCCGCCTCTACCTGTTCGTATCCATATAAGGATATATTTTCTTGATAAACCACTTACTCAATACTCACAAAAATTTAGGGATGTTTTTATTATACATAGTCTTGTCTCTAAGGATTCACTAGGATTTTGAAATCCTAATCCAAAAAATAACTAAACATTCCTCTGATACCAACTATAATAACCCTGCACTTTATTTCACACTTAAACCTAATTTATTAAATAAAACGTTCACTTGATACAATATAGAATTTCATCAAGGTTACAGGTGTACATGGGAGGAATTAATCAGAGAGAAATGGGTATATCATCATTAAAACATAAAGTGGGAAATATGGGGGAGGTTTGAATTCATACCCCAACATTTATAATTTAAAAATAAAAGGGTATAACCATATTAAGAAACATAGATAAAATGAGAATGGAAAGAATCCCTTTTGGAAGTGTGATCCCAAAGTCTTGAGAGGGGATTGAAGAGGCTTATTAAGATATTAGGGTGCCTTGAAAGGATTCTACAGAAAGGAGGGAATAGTTTTGAAGAACTTAAAATACTTTGATCAAGAGGAAGTTGTAGCTTGAGTAGGTTTATATAGGAAAGGAGAGGGAATTATTTATTATTTAAGTTTGGGATACCACACATTAAACAAATCAAAACCACAAACCATCCCAGGGTTTTTGCCCATGGTTTTTAAAAAAGGGGAGTGGAAAACAATATTTTATAAGTCCAATGGCCTAACTTCATAAAATAATAGGTTTTCTTATGTGAAGGTGAGTTACACTCTCCAGGAAAACAAATTAAAAAGCTAAAATGTTTTATAAATCTTTGAGGGTCCACTAAGGATTTGTAAAATAAATAAAACAAACCTAAAAACACATTATTTTAATTTTAAAACATATATTGGATGAAAATTAATGTTTATAGTATTTTATTTCATCACTATCAGGTCATTCTGTTGTCATAAACCACATTATATATTTAAACGGTATTTAATTTTTACCCAAACATTCAACTGTCTCAAAAAATTATGAAAAATTCACCATTGGATAATTTTGACAACTTGATTACAAAAATAATATTAAATTTTTCCAAATAATTTTCTAAATATTTGAATTTTCATTTTTAAAATAAAAATAGACATTTATTGAAAATTCATGGGTTTTGACAAAAAACAGCTTTCAAACCTTAATAAAAATTTCAATTGTATTCATAAAAATTATATCATCATTTATATTTAATAAAAAGTAATTTAGTAATAATATTTCATTAAAATATTATTTAATTCAGAAAAATACATTAATTCATCAAAATTATATTTCTTAATTGAATATTAACTAAAAATGCTATTTTTCTTTAAATACTATTTTCAAAGTAACAATAATAATATGAATGTATATTCTCTATACAAAAATAATTTATGTAATCATAGTGCTAGGGTATTGTTATAAAACCCATTATAACACCCGCATAAGTCCGAAGGGTAAGGTGTGCGATGGTGACCGACTCTTGGGGTGGCTCAAATAACATCACTTGAGTGGTAATCACTATCAACTTCCACTTCTCCCATAGCCGGTTCTGATCGATCTTAACATGTTGAAGCTCGTCTTGAGCTTGGTCAAGAGAAAGTCCCAATGACAACACCTCTTTTCCAAACTCCGAAAAATGGGCTTCTTACGAGGCAAGTCTGCTGGACGAGGCTATCAGATCCTTTATATGAGTAAATTGGATTTTTATAGCCATATATTTATACGAATAATGTTATCACTGTTCAACAAATATATTAGTATTGGTAACAATTCATAATGGTATTTTTAAATCCAAAAACATAAAACCAAGGAAGTGGATATGTTTTACATAACCATTTTGCATAATAAGACATTTAATTAGACCAAGAGGAATTTTAATTGATAGAAGTTTGGGTCGTTACACATAATAAACATAATCACATGATGAATATCACATTACTCAATTGGGAATAGTATAAATCTGGGCCTTCAGGTCATGTAATTGGAATTTTAGTCGTGTTGGGCATTATGCCTTGTGTTAGAGGGTCATGTAAGGGTTCCCCTTCAACCCATAAAAGGGAGATTATCCATAATAAAATAAAAAGAAGGACTTCGGGATAATCAATTATATCACATTACTCAATTCACTGATGGGTTATATAATTATAGGCCCACCCGTTACATCATAAAATTTTTATAATCATTCCTTCCACATGGAAAGGAAACATAAATCAATTGTATTCATAAAATAAACCCCTCAAAGGGAATGTATTTCAAAAAAATTTTTTAAAATGTAATCTCAAGAATTACATTTTTGGTTCCCAAATTAATTAATCCTATAATTGTTTTTTGTAAAAAACATCATCATTATTGAGTATAGTATAAAAAAATCAAGAGAAGTCAATGCAATGTTTTTGTAAATTTAGGATTCATTAAAAAATAATTACAAGTGGATCAAAAAAATCCTGATTTGTTTAAAACATGTATATATCTAGATATAAAATCAAAATAATAGGGAAATTATATTTTAAAGAAATTATAGTAATAACCATATGGAAAACAACATGAAATAGAAGATAACCCAAAAGTAGAAGTTTGGTTTGGGAATCTCTTTACAATAAACCCCATTATGTTTCATCTTATTTATACCAAAAACATAATGAAAATATGTTTCTTAATACATGTAACCATAAATTAATTATACTAAATTAATTCACTATTGATCCATTATAATTATTTTATTCTATTTTAAAATACTATTTGATAAATGTGAATTGTTTTGAAGTCAGCTTTTCATTAAATTGTCCCTTCTTATTTCAATTTCTCTATTATGGTTCACGTTTATTTGTGTATAAGTAAAAATAATTCTTGAATGTAAAAAAATATGAAATTGAAAATTAATATACTCTATATACTTCATAATATCAATCCTTGAAGATATTGATAAATAGAGAGTTATAAATGTCCTTATAGGTGGTTAAATACATATTGACTAGAAATTGTCAAAAGAGAAGGATGTAAAATATGAAATATAGACATGATGAACATATAATCATTTCAATAGGTTACCATCATTAATATAATTTTAAATAAATATTTAATTAGTATTATATTTTTTGAGTTTAAAATGAATAGAGAAAAAGATGATGTGGAGAGGAAAATGACAGAAATAACTGATGAAACCTTACCCTCTTCTCAGGGTTGATTCTTTTCTATGACAATAAACTCCTTGAATTATTGGATTTTGTTACTTCAGAACATCTTTAAGGATGATAATATGATTTAGGGATGACATTTCGGTAGATCTTATTGTTTGTTAAGTGAGGAAGATGTGGATTTCCAAGGGGAGGGGGTGGTATTTATACTTGAAGAGAGGTGTATTTTTATGTTATAATAATGAATAAATTATTATATCCATAGTAAAAAATTGAATACTAATATTTTTAAAATTATTAGATATATTTTAAAAAAATAAAAATACATGAGGACTTATAAAAAATTTAAAATTCTAATTTATCATTTTAAGAAAAATTAAGAGAAATTTAAAATTGTTTATTTAAAGGGACAAGTTAGACATATATACTTTGGAAAATAATTTGTAAGGTTGAAAATTTCATTTGATGAATAATTGATCTAATTATGATTTTTTTGATCGATAATAAAATTATATAATTGATTACGTTATATCATGAATGATGTTATTTGAAACATACTTCTTACAAAAAAACAATATTTTTAGTACTCACATAAAAATTAAATTATTTAATAAAATTACCAAAAAACATATAAAAAATTTAGACTTTACAATTATAAAAATGAAATTTATTTTATCAAAATAAATTTCTAACATATGTAATTGTTATTTTTCTAATATAAAATTATGAATTTTTCAATATATATTAATGTACGACCCACTATAATAGTTCTTATAATTTATTTGAGTTATTATTATTAATATTTATTTTATGGAATTTAAATATTTATATTTTATTAAATTAATCATGATAAATGTTATTTATATTCTGTTTTTTTATTTTGTGGTTATATTACTATTTTAATGGTCAATTTACTATTCCCAATTTGCTGGTTACTATACCCAACAACAAGGTTACTAATCCAACGGAAAAATACTATTCATATATTCAAATTACTACATATAAATACCTATTCATTCCATAAAACATCATTCTATATAATTATTTTCACAATTCAATATTTTCCTTTTCAAAAATATCAACTATTTTAATACTAGTCTCTTTCTTTTCCATAGGTTTATTTATGGGGATGATAATTATAATAGACTAGAATGATCATAAATTTACCACTCTACATTTATTATTTTTTATTTTCATCCCATTATAAAATTTTTTATTTTCATGGGTTTAGTTTTTTAGTAATATAATGATCTCCACTAATGAAATACAATGGTTTTAGTTTTTTATGTATTGTATGCGTATAATACTATATAATAACATAACAACTATTTATTTTGGAACAAATAATTGTTATAAAGAATTTTTCATTAAAATTTAACCTTTTAAAAGTATTATCCCTAAAATTTCAACAAATATTCTCAGTTGAGAATAGATTAGGGAACCTTTGTTTCATTATTTCTTCTAGTTCCCATGTCACCTTTTATATATTTATGGTTCTTCCAAGGCACTTTGACCATGTAATTTTTTTTATTGAAAGGAACACTGTCTTTATGGTCTAATATCATTATTGAATACTCATCATAAGAGAGTTTATACTCTAGTGGTACCCTCTCTAGATATAGTAAAAGTTAGGGATCTGGTATGTAATTCGTCAAGAGAGATATGTGGCCTAAATCAGGAACATAATCCTTTTTTGTGGAAGTGATTGTTGATAGGGCACTACTACTATACGATCATGGATCTTAGAGGGTCCAATGTACCTAGGATGATATTTCCTTTTATTTAAAAATTGCAAGAATCTATTCCATGCTGATTTTGAATGAAAAAAATTTCCTCCAACTTTAAATTCAAATTCCCTTCAGTGGTCGTCAGCATAGATCTTCTACCAAATCAGATCATATTTTATATGTTGTTAGATAGATTAAACCTTCCAAATCATATATTTTAGAAGATCAGACCAAAGTGTCATCTATTAACTAATTTATTCCTAACATATCAGATATTTACATTAATCCCCATATATAATTTTATATACAGTCATTTGAATAATTAAGTCAAATCAATTGTTGCATGAGAATCTTCCTAATGGGATATGATGATCCCATCATACTTTAAATTCCATTAAGAAATCTCTCATCCTTTCTTGAAGTTTATGAATTTTCTATTTAGATTTTCTATCTATTTGGGGGTGATAGGCCATAATGAAATCTAATTCAGTATTCAGATAATATTGGATACTACTATATAAATTTAAACTAAACCATGGATGATGATTATAAATGACCGATAGGGGTTCCCCATTAATCCTCAAGAAATATTTTTTATATATCATGTAAAGTTGGTGAAGTGAGAAATTTTATCATATATGAATGAATTGGCTAGTGTTAGTGAGTAGTTCTACCACAAACCTTATCACAATACTTCCTAATAATGTTTTAGAGAGTCTCATGAAAAAGGACTCAGTGATGTTCTCCCATTTCCATGTGGTAATGGGAAATGGGTTCATCATCCCATTAGGATTTCCGTTCTTTTCTTTAACTTACTAAATTACAATGAAAATTGATATGTACTCATAAATATCATTCATTATGTTGTCCCTCAAAAAGTTCTATGAGAGATCACAATACATTTTGGTACTTCTAGGATGGATGGAGAAACATAAGCTAAGAACATTAGATAGTAGCACTTTCTTTATGTCAGGTGATAAGAGAATAAAATATCTATTTCCTAACCGAATGAAAACATCTTTATATATGATTGATTCAGGAATTTTTCCATCCTTTACACAGTTTAACATCTTTTGAGGATCCTAATCTTTCCTTTGGGAGCCCTTGTACCTCTCATGTATATATGACTGTGAAATAATTTGGTAAAGGTATGATGTTATTCTTATGATTATGATTTCATTATCCATACATTTTTATGAATTAATATTTGTTTTTTTCTCAATCTACATCATGAATTGAGTAACAGGTTAATTTTTAATAAGTGTATGAGCTACCCTATATTTCTTTCCTAGATGGTAATGGATATATAAATTATTGTTTTTGATCAAATTTAACCATGTTCATTGAATCCTGTTGAGATTTTTATATGTTAACAAATACATTATACTATCTATATATATATATATATCAAACTTCTCACCATAGCGGTATTACAACTAGATATTAAATAAAAATATCACAAATGGTAAATATACATTATTTTTCTATAGTTATTCTGACTTATATTCAACTTTCATGAGGCATATGTTGTCACTGTATAATTCCATATCAGTACACTACCCAATTGTTTCATTAAAGAACAGTTATTTATCACAAACCCTTCTATACTTGATAGTAGAGTGAGTACATTCATACTTATTAGACTCATTTTGAGCTACCTAAATATATAATCATATTATTCCATCCAAAAATACTTTACCCTTTTTTCATGTTAAATTTGTTAGTGGGTTGAAAGTCATGATATATTCCTAACAAATCCACTATAGTATCTAGAAAATCAAATAAACTTAATGATTTTTATGAAACTAGAAGGTCTATGACAAACCATAATTAAATTATTTTGAGGGGTCATTATAAATTCTATCACTTGTGATCACTATTTTTATTCTCTCCATTGTACAATTATAAAGATTGAAAAACACACATAAAGTTTTTAATACATTTATTTATTTAACGTGAAACTAGCATGACAACATCATTATAGGAACCTTTGAAGGATAATTGGTCATTTCATAATGAATATGTTGAATACTTGAAATAAAGATACATGATCTATGGAGAATCATTGAAGGAATTGGGGAACCATATCATGGATACATAAGCTATAGGAAGCATCGAACATCTAATGGAATTACCCTAACTTCTCTCTTCCTGTAGGATCCCCCCAAATACCTAATAGATGAGAACCAGATATACAATATTGATGGATAGATATCTTATTTATTAAAGAGGCCACAATCCAGATGACTTATTTGAATCAACTAGAATATGGTAGTAGGAAACATTCACCATGTTCTAAGAATCCACTAGCTACATGGTGGAGGATACCAGGTACCCTGTGGCATTAGCCGATCAACTCTATGGATAAAAATTATCATGGTCAAAATTCAATGATATTTTTTATCATCATGTTAAAGAATTTTGAAGGATTTTATAAAATTACCGATTTTATTGGAGTCTATATGTAGAGTTCTTAGTTTTTATTCAAAATACCAAACATATCACTAGCTCATCAAATCTCTAACATCATCCTTCCCAATTTATTAATTTCTCTCAAAGCAGTATCTTTCTAAATCCTCTTTATCCTTATATAGTTTATAAATTTTTTTAACATTCTTTCACTGTCTTCTAAAATTATCATTATATCATAGAATTCGTTATACTTATTGAGATAATTGAGACCAAGATACAATGTGGTTTCTTCTTAGAAATCTCATCACCATTCTTGTTTCTTCTATATTTATTTCTCACAGAAATTAATGTGAATGTATTTTTTTCATTTAATATCTTTAAAAAATAAGGTTCTTATTCCTCCTAAGGTTTATATATTTCTTGTTAAATAGATTGTGTCTATCAAATTTATGATTTTTTAGCTAAAAATAATGGGGATGGTTTGGTATATTGGATACAATTAAATCCAAGGGACTAATAAATTAAAACCTCAAGTGATTGTGGTGGTATCCATAGGGTCTACTTTAAACATATTTTTTAAATTTCATAAAAAATATCTTTTCTTATTTAATTTATATAATTTATTTTATTTATCCCATTCACTCATTTATTTATTCAATTATTTAATCCATCAATCAAGCATAATTTATTTATTCTCAAATTATTATTTATTTTATATTTGTAGTCATATTATTTAATTCAATTTTATTTTTTCAATTTATACTTTAATTATTTTATTTTTATCTTTAAGTGGATTTAATTTTTTAAATATTTTAAAAAAATGTTTTAAAACATGGGTTCTTTTCCATTTTTGTTTAAAAAATAAATTTAACCACATATTTATATTTTAATCATGTATAAACTATATTTGGTATCTAATGAGGTTCTAAGTACTTAACTACTATATTTTGATGTTCTTTTAAAGAAGATCATATGTTCAAAAATATTTAACTATTTTTAATGAAAATATATCTTTTTTAAATGTAGTTTCAATCACCCATGGTGGTGCTGAAGGATAATCCATAGCGCACACTTTATTTTTTGATTTTAATAATTATACATATTAGAAATTTAGAATTTAAAATCTTAATAAATCTATTATCTATGTTGTTTATATGATTATAATGCATGATTATAATATTTTTGTTGATAAATAATAGAAATAATCCCTTGTGGATGTTTATTATTTTGAATTAGATTATAATGTAATAAATGCATTAAAGTTTTCTTAATATGTTAATTATTTCTATACAGTTTCTTCATATAAAAATACAAATGAAATCTATAAATTATTATAAGTTATGAATTAAGGTTAAATAATGTTATAGATACATGTATTTACATATGGAGGTATGATTTTGAGAGTTTATCTATGAATCCTAATGATTTTATCACTGTTATGATTAATATATTTACTATTATTTTTAATGGAATAAAATTTCATGGTGACTCTCTTTCTATCGAAAAATTAGTCTTTAAATTTTTTTGATTTTAATGAGAATTAATATGGAAAAATTCACTAAAATATAGTAAGCTAAAGTTTCTATGAATATTCATGTTGAGGAACTCATAGGTTCTCTCATGAAATATTAGTAAGCCGTGAATATACAAGATGAAAATTAGGCTTATGATGTCATGAAACTAAAAGAGAAATTTTGTTCTAGGAAAACAATGATGGATCATTCAGATGAGACTTCTAAGTTTCGAATATTAATAATATTATAGAAAATAACATGAAAAATAATATATTTTCTTGATGTTACAAAATAATATTTTATGGTACGTATCATTTTAAGTATAATCTATATGATATCTTACATTATACTCAACATCAAGCACAAAAAAACCACGATATACTATTAATTTTCTTATTTAAAATAATAATTATCTACTAACTCTTAAATTAGATGTTATGAATAAGAGTAACTAACTTGTGAAAATATATGTTTTAATTAATTTGTTACTAATTAATTAGAAATTAATATAAAAACCAAATGAATATAATGGGAATGTTTTTATAAAATACTATTTTTATGCTCTAAAGGCATTTTATATTAATAAATGAAATTAGTTATTTTAGTGAATGACATTAATGAAATATATATAATTTATATTCAATAATTTTTTATGTTAATTTAATATATTTGATAGGCATAAGATAATGACAGACCTAATATTACACATACAAACCTATATTTTTATAAAAGCTGTTTTAACACCATTTAATGGAACACCTATTTTAAATATAAATTTTCAGACTTGAATAAATTATATTTGAAAAAAATAATTTTTTTATTTTAAATAATAATATAAAAATTTACATTGGATTAATTTTTTCTATTTTTCTTATATCTTTCGCATTTTGATGATAGTGAAAAAATAATACATTTTAATTGAAAATAACATTTTAATCTAAATAATTTATATTATTAAATTAAATTTTAAATGCTTATAATGAATAATTAGAATAATATTTTATCACTTAATATAATTTAAGTCACTGTAATAAATTTCACTATTAATTTATATATAAAAACATTTCAATCTTTTGTATGCTTTTTCTTTAAAAACATATTTAATTGTTCTATCAAAGATATTTTTTTAAATTAATTAATGAAAATTATTTATTTTGAATTTTTAAAAATGCATACCATATTCTAAATCAGTGTGTTAAATTATGTAAATAGGACCATTTTATTTTGGACATAAAGAATAAAAAATTTAGTAATGTTTTTATTAACACAGATAAAGGTAAATCGAGTAATTAAGGGTAAAAATAATATTATAAATATTATAAAATTTCCCTAACACATGACCTAATTATATTGGATGAGTTATTTTTGACCAAAACCATCCTTGGGATGATTTTAAGGCCTCTTGGATCCTCTTAGATGATTTAAATCCATTATTAGTATTTTGTTTATTGAACATCCAATATGTCACACTTATGTTTTTAATATTTATTTCATTCTCAATATATGATTATTCAGATGATATATTCGACTATAAGTAGTAATTGGAATTATAAAATGACTACCATCATCATGATAATTTATTTTAATTTTTTAGTGAATATATAATTAAATTAATGTCTAGAACAATTATTATTCAATAATTTTTTAAATAAGGGATATATGAAATAAATGTAATTAAAAATATTTAAATATATCAAATTAGATATAATTAATCTCATAAATAATTTTAAATATGAACATGACATATTAATTATCTATAAATGTTTTTTATATGTTATATAGTGTATTGATATTTTTAAAAATGGAATAAACGAATTGTGTGGAAATTGACATTAATGGTATTTTTAAATAAACCATATGTTATTAAATGATATCGATTTCATAAAAATTTAAAATTATGAAAAATTATTGCTAAAAGGTTTAAAATTCTATCCATGACTTATTTAGGGTTATTTTGATATTTTATAGTAAATATATTAATCCTTAAGGAGTAAAATGAAAAGTTGTCATGGTTACAGTTAAATGGTTTAACTAATGGTTAATGCCAAAAGATAAGGGTAATAATGTTACCTAAACTTGTATAAAAATTGTTTATTAAGAATATTTATACCCATACTCATATTAGAAACTAAATACCTTACTTTTATCAATTTTTAATTTAATATTTATTTATATTAATTTAATATGATTTGGGTTTCCAAAAGTGCCCCTCACCTCAATTATAAAAGGGAACCTCCTCCCTCAATTCCTCACACAACTTTGAGGCTTCTATAACGATAAAAAACTTCCAATTTCTCCTACTAATATTCCTAAATTCACCATATAATCCCTAATTTGTGCATAAATCCAAACAAATAATTACTTCTATGCAAATCAAAAGAAGATACCCAAATAAGAAGTGATATTGAAAAACAATTGTTTTTGTTTTATTTCTTACTTAAATCCCATAAATTATTTTTATTCATGGATTATTTAATATCACCAGTATAATAAATATAATTATATAATTTTATGACAAAGGGTTTTACCTACACCTAATCACACTTCCAAAAAATGGGCAATGAACATACAGTTCTTGTATGACGAACTACCACCTTGAAAAATGATGTCGTTCGTTTTTCATTTACCACCTCTCATGGTTTGGTATTATGATAGAAAAAATATTTTTATATGATATACATAATTATATATTATATTTATGTTTTATTCATACTTATGGAAAATTTATGTATCACACACCTTCATGATTTCTATTTTGCATAAATACAATTAAATCTTTTGCGGAAGTATGGACTGATGTCGTCTCAAAACGATGTGATTCGTTCACACTATATATGGAAAATATAAAGAATGGTTTTTATAAATATATGTGACATATATGAAATATATATTAATAAAAGTATAAAATTATTATATTTCATTTAATTTTTATTTTTCTAATATGATAATGAAATGGAAGTAGCGTTCATGTGTACGTATGACCTACCATCTCCAAGAACAGTGCATTTCATTTCCTATATCCACATCTTATAGAATATTATTAATACATATATAATGAAAATATATGATATTTAAATCATGTTTTATATTATTTATATCATTCAATAATTATTAAATTAATAAGAAAAATAAGTAATAAGTCAAAAAATACTCGAAAAACTAGGCCTTTAACACCCAAAATAGTGACAATAATGGAAGATTGTTAAAAATTAATTAATGGGATATTATAAGAGGTTAATTTATTATAAATATCTGTATTGTTATGGTATAAGTTAAAAAAATTCCTAAAACCATTATACATTATGGTAAAGGATGTTCACCCAAAAGGAAACACATCATAAGAGATTTTTATCTCACTTTTATTTTTGTGGGACACTTGCATTATACAATAATTATTTCTTTTGTGTGGTCTATATAATGAACATTAATGTATTTTAAATATATTATTAATAATTTTATGGTATTTTAATAAACATAGACAATTATTTATGAGGGAATACAATTATACAGATTATTAATTGGTAAGGGTTATTTCAGAATCTCATTATTATGCATGATCAGTTATGTTTAAGTCTCAATTAAAGACTTTTTTATTAAATTTCAATATTTTATAAAAAATATTCATTTTTTTACTATTATCTTGACAAATTTTAAAAATAATTTTTACACATGTTTTACTTTTAATAAAACTGTTTCAAATGATTTTTTTTGTCATTTTACAAATGATGTACTTTATGATTTTATTGACAAAAATATTGAATGAATGTTTTTTAACTTATGTGTAATGACTAAAATTTTCTACCATCAAGATTACATAATGTTTTGAAACATTCATTAACATTTCAAAATTTTATCTCCAATGAAATTGTTTTTTTAAATACACAACCTTTTAAATAAATTATTCTTTTTTTAAAAGGGGTATTTTTCTAAAGAATGTTTAAAGGATTTTATCGGATTATTTTCATCTATGTCATAATACTTTTGTTTAATTTTTTTCTTCATTATGGTTCATCTATTATGATATCATTTACCATGTTTTATTAAATGGTTTATGATCAGTTTTACTATCGATGTGCTATTTTGATACCATTAACCATATTACTCAAAGTGGTTTGTGATTATGTTTACTAATTTGGGAATGAGATTTATATTTCATATAGATATGTTTTTATATTTCACTCAATTCATAAGTTAAATGAACTGGACATAGTAAGTGACTGGAGGGTTCCGATACAGTCTCTAGATGTATATGTAGGTCTCATGAGACAAACTTGATATGGACTTGGCAGAGGCCATGTCCAATTTTGTTTAGACATGTATTTGGCTGAGGCCATAACCATTTATTTCATAGGTCTTGTCCGAGGCATTGACAATATGTTTTAAATGTCAAACATTATCCATTCCATAATTATGAGATTAGTTATTGATATTCCATGTGATTATTCAACCAATATAATATTCATGGTGAAGTTTCCAAGATCATGTTATTATTTAAATGGATTGAGTTATGTTATTTACTCACCATATTATTTATTACATATTTACTCATAGCTTCTATTGTACTCTTACCCTTATTGAGAATTTTACATCTCTTATTTCATATGTTTTAATTTTTAACTAGGATTCTATGAAGTGTATTATGACTAATATGTAGGGTTAAAAAGAAAGAATAATTTCAGACTAAATGAAACTCCTTTTTTTATTTTATGTTTTAAAATATAATATGGATTTCAAGTATGTATTTAGTTTATGAAGAAACTAAAAAATTTAGTACATAATTATTTTTTCCTTGTATCTTATGAACATGTAATAAGGTACCAATAATGGGCAACAAGGGTTTGGGTTGTTATAGTTGGTATCAAAGGATGTTTAGTATAATCCTTTGGAACTAGATTTAGGAAAATATATGTTAGTGAGTGAAACCCATTTTAATTTTTTTTAAATATATCTAAATAAACTTATATTATGATTTATAGATTAGTTTTAACTAAATTTTCAGTTTTGATTATATGATTAACTAGTTATGAGATTTTAGATTATGTTTCATAATGTTATAATCTAATAAAGTATACTGCATTTTTTATAAATGGTGCCTAGTGGAAGACATTGAAACCATAACAATGCGCGTAATCCATGTAAGGATTTCCCCCTTATGAAAGATAATGATGTTGGAGCTATAGTAAGTGATGAAAAACTAATAACAATAATATGACAACTAAATATGGTTATGAGAATTCACCTAACCCCTATAAAGCATCTTGATCCACAATATGGTGGAACAATGTTAGATTTTTTCATGGGACTATGAGTATTACCATTCAATGGGAATACAAATCCATATCTATATGAGCAAAGAATAATTTCTATAGAAAATATTTTTCTAGCATTAGGAAGTGATGAAAAGGTGAAGGTTATCATGGATGTTAGTATTCAATTAAATTATGCATATCAATGGTGGTTATTGATTCAAAACCCAAAGGAGGAGGATGAAATAGAAAACCTGGAATTAAAAGATTTTAAGGAGATTTTTTGGGAAAAATATTTTCCACATGAGAAATGAGTAGATATAGAGGGAGAATTATGGAGTGTGAGACAAAAGGAGGAAGATAAAGTTTGTATTTATGAAACCAAATTTACATGATTAGAATGAAACTTTTTTGGAATACATACATAATATAAGTAGTAATATTGATCGTTACTTTGATGGGTTTAAAACCATTCCTTCGAAGGGAACTGGTCTCCCAAACATTCTCATTATACGAGGGTATATTCTCATGTTCATTCAAGGAATAGAAAAAATTATCAACGTATTATGAATTAAAAGATAAGAAAGAGAAGAATAAAATGGTAGAGTATGAGTCAGATAAAGGGAAGGAAGGAATAAAGGATTTTCCAACATGCGATACTTATTGAAGGAACCACCATAGTTCTTACATAAAAGGAACCCTATTTTGATTCTTGTGTGGGGATAAAATACACCATGCCCATGATTTTAAGGGAAAGAAAGAGGATTCCAATGTCTCATTCTACAATTATAAGGAAATAATACATTATGCAAAGATTGTCCTAAGGAGCAAGGAAATATACCTCATAAGAATAAAATGAATCAAGGTTAGACTTATTTTTTTACTATATTTAAATATAAATAATTAGTGTATTTTATTTTCTATAAATAAGAATCATAAGATATATAAGGATTGTATTCAAGTATTAGTTGATTTAGGGATTTGCAATAATGTTTGTTTTCGTTATGGTTTTAAGAGATCATGGTATTCATATATGTGGTATGAGATAATATGATCTATATAATATGGTTTGGGGAATCTCATCTTAAATTTATTTTGGAAATATAGTATCCTTCCTTATAAATACTTGGTCTTTGAATTTGGAAAGATGTATTTTTGCTGATTCATAAGGTAACAACCTATGGAATTGATAAGATAATATTTGGATATTATTATTTGAGGTTAATGTATTATTTATCTTATTAGGTAATCTATTATAACAATTTTGGTATTAGTAAACATTTAAAATAAAATTTAATGACTTGTGGATCTTATAATAGTTTTTAGGCATGAAAAATTCATTTTGAACATTTATTTATAGGTGTAATAGATGAACTGTAAAAAGAAAAAAACAAAACCAAAGGGTATGTCTATTTCTATGACATGGAAAGAAATAATTTATGTTATTATTTATATAGTAAATGAATCCCACAACTCTAGAAGAATGATTTTTTAATAAAAACATTATCCATTTTCATTTCACTTTCAGAAATCAACAGTATTTTAACTGTTAAAAAATTTATCGGTTTGTGATTGTTAACATTCTAATGAACATGTTATCTATCACTCTAAATCATAAATTGATAGTTATTTTTATCTTCCATGTACGTGTTTTCCTATATGGATCCCCAGTATAAGTTATCTCAGGTGACCTTCATACTTAAGTTTCTATCTTTTAATGTAGATGTTTTATCGACCCTTGTTCTGATATGGGATTTCAATAGAGGTATTTTTAATAGTAAAGACATATTTACAGAAACTGATTTCAATAACTTTGAGTATGTAATTTATTGAAGGATAGATAAATCTAACATCCTAATATTTTAAGTTATATATCTTTTTAAATTTAATCTCTTCGATATCTTTCATTTCACGCAACATAGAGCTTAAACTACAACAATATACTATTAATATTATTACTTGAAAATAAAAATATATCCTTGGTATTAAATTAATGGTAATGAATAAGATTAAATAAATTATGAAAATATTTGACTGAATTCATTAGTTAATAGTTAATTATAAATGAATATCGAAACCAAATAAATATAAAGGGAATGTTTTTATAAAAAATTATTTTTATGATCTGAAGGTGTTTTATCTTAATAAATTAAATTAATTACTATTAGAGAATGATATTAATGATGTGTATATATATATAATATATATTTATATATAATATATATATATATATTCAATCAAATATTTATTACATACATCCAAAATCTTTTATAGGCATAAGATACGAACAAACCCAATATTACACACAAAAAAACGAATATTTTTATAACAGCGATTTTACGATCTTTTAGCGGAACACATATTTCAAATATAAATTTTGAAATTATTATATATTATGTTTAAAAAATAAACTTCTAATTTATTATCATAATATAAAAATTTTATTTCATTTAATGTTTTGTATTTTTCTATAAAGAATTCTGTTTTAATGAATCGTGAAAAAATAATGCATTTTAATTGAAAAAAACTTTTCATATAAATAATTTATAGAGTTAAATTATATTTTAAATAGTTTTAAATTATAATTAGAACATTATTTTATAATTTAATCTAACATTTATCATTGAAATCTATTTTACATTGAGTCTATATATCAAAACATTTCAATCTTTTGAACATATTCATTTTAAAAACATATTTTCTTATTCCATAGATGAGATTAATATTAAATTAATTAATAAAAATTTTCATTTTTAATTTTTAAAAATTTATTCCATATTTTGAATCAATGTGTCAAAATTATGTAAATAGGTCCCTTTTATTTTTAGACATTATGAATAGTAACTTTGGTATTTTTTTATTAACATTTTTAAAGGTAAATATAGTAATTAGGGGTCAAAATAATATTATAAATATTATAAAATTACCCTAAAAAATGCCCTAATTTTAATGTATAATTTAATGTTTTTTTACCAAAATCATTATTTGGTCTATTTTAAGGTCTTTTAGAGCCAGTTGGATGACTTTAATCAGTTAATATTATTTTATTCTAAGGAAATTCCACTATGTCATAATCATGTTTTTAATAAGTATTAGATATTTTATATATGATTATTAATAATATATATTCGACAATAATTCTTTATTATAAATATCAAATTTTTATATTAATCATGATAATTTATTTTTAATTTTTTGGTAATAAATAATTATTTCAAAGGCCTCCACAAATGATAATGAAATAATTGTTTAAATAATGGACATATCAAATAAATGTTAAAAATAATTTCAATAAATTTAATTTTATATAATTATTTCCATAAATAATTTTTATATGTTAACTATAAATATTAAGTATTTATTAAATGTTTATTTTAAAGTTATATTGTGTGTTAATATTTTTTAAAAAAATCTAGAAATGAATAGTTACAAAAATGATAGTAATAATATTTTAAAATAAAGAATATGTTTCTTAAATGATATAAAATACATAAAAATCCAAATATTTAAAAATAAACTCGTAGAAGGTTAAAAATTTCATACATGACTCATTTATGGTCCTTTTATTATTTTATAGTAACTATATAAACCCTAGAAGAGTAAAAACCAAGTTGTCTCGGTAAGAGTTAGTGGGTTTAAGTAAGGGTTAAAGCCCAAAGATAATGGTAAAAATGTGACCTAAACTTTTATAAAAATTAATTTTTGAGATTATATAGATCTATAATAATATTATATTCTAAATAACTCCATTTTTATCCATATTTAATTTTATATTAATTTATATTAATTTAATATTTTTTGGGTTTTCAAAAGATCCTCTCACCTCGATTATAAAAGGGCACCTCCTCCCACACATCTACACACAACATTGATCCTTCTATCGAGACAAAAACCTACCCATTTTTTTCCAAATGTACCATCATTAATAATAGAATCCTTAATTTTTTTTATAAATATAACTAAATAAGTCTTTTTTTTGAAAATCATAAGAATAAACCCGAAGAAGAGGTAACATTCATCAACGAATGTTTTTGTTTTATTTATTCAACAAAACCATTCAATTTTTTTATTCTATTTATATGTAATAACAACAGTATAATAAATATACTGATATTTTTTTTGTATTTTAAGGGTTCTACCTAATCCTACACACACTTCCATCAAATGGGTAACACACATACAATTCGTGTATGATGAACTACAACCTTGCGAAATGATATCATTTGTGTTTACTTTACTATCACTCATTGATCGGTATTATAATGGAAATACTATTTTTATATGATATATATATTATATTTATGTTTTAATAATACTTTTGGAATTTTTATATAGCACATACATTCATGTTTTATATACTGTGTAAATATAATAACATCATTTGTGGAAGTGTGAACTACCACATAATTAAAGCGATGTGATTCGTTCACACTGTACATAGAATTTATAATGGATGGTTTTAATAAAAATGTGTAAAATATATGAAAGATATATAATATTTCTATTATCATATTCTAATATATCATTTAATTTTTCATTCTTTTAATATGAAAAATAAATGGATGTAGTGTTCATGCGAACATACATCCTACCATCTCCATGATCGTTGCATTTCATTTCCTATCAATAAATTTTATTGATTATTTTAAATAAATATATAATGAATATATATAACATTTAAATCATGGTTTATATTATTTATATGATTAAATAATTTTCTAATTAATAGGGATAAAATGTAACAAGTCAAAACATACTAAAAAATCAAGGCTATTAACATTCAAGATAGTGATAATAATGGAAGATTGTTAAAAAATAAGTAATGGGAAATTATAAGAATTTAATATATTAAAAATATTATTATGGTTTTGGTATAAGTTAATGACCTTATTAAAACCATTATACATGAGGTTAAAATATGGTCAGCCAAAAATAAACACACGGTAGTGGATTTGTTTCTCACTTTTATTTCTGTGGGACACATGCCTATACACTACTAATTTCTTTTTTGTAGTGTATATAATTCAAATTAATGTCTTTTATGACTATTACTTTAAATATTTTGGTATTTTAATATCCATATTTTTTTTATTTTAATGGGGAATATTATTCTACTAATTATTAAGTGGTAAGGATTGTTTCATAATCACATAATTATTTGGGATTATTTATATTTAAGTCTCCATTGGGGATAATTTTTCATCCATGTCCACATATTCTAAAAAATGTTTTCAAAAAAGTTTATAATATTATACTCAAATGTTTAAAATTATTTTTACCTATGTTATAACTTTTATAAAATGGTTTTAAAGTAATATTTTTGTCAATTTTCAAACGAGGTACTTTATGAACTTTTTGATAAAAATATAGAAGGAATGATTTTTTAATTTTTTCCGCATGAGTTGATTTTTCTTTGGTCATGAAGATATATTGTTTTAAAGCTTAATTTGATGTTTAAAATTTTATTTCCAATGAAAATTATTTCATTTAAAATTTTTCGGCATTTTAAATAAATGATTTCATTGTAAAAAGGGGTATTTCTCTCAAGAATGTTCATGATTTTATTAGGCTATATTCATATATGTCAACATCCATTTTTGAATTTTTTTTCTTCATTGAGGATGATATTTTGTGATATAATTTACTATATTTTATTAAATTTTTTGTGGTCATTTTGATTGTATATGTGGTATTTGGATACCATTCACCATATTTCTCAAAATTGTTTGTTATTATGTTTACTAATTGGGGAATTATATTTACATTTTTTATGTATATGTTGTTTATAATTCACTACATTCATAATAGGAATTACTTGGATTTATTAAGTGATGGGAGAAAAAAAATATATCCCAACGATGCATTGGTATGTCTCATGAGACATACTAGATAATGAATTTTGCAAGGCCTTGCCCATTTATTTTCAGATATAGATTTATATGAGGCCTTAACCATTTATTTTCAGATGCCTTGGATGAGGCCTCAATGGTATGTTTTAGATGTCCATCATTTTGAATTCCTTTATTATGAATTTAGTAATTGCTATTCTTTGTGATTATTAGACTAGTAGAATACACATGGTTATGTTTCCAAGCTCATATGATTATTTAAATGTCTTGTGCTTCTGATATTTACCTTAAATTTTTTTATCACATTCTACTCATAGATTTCATTGTATACATAACCTTAATTATCATTTGACCACATACATTTCATAAGTTTCAATTCATACCAAGGATTCCAAGAAATATATTATGATGGATATACATGGTTACACAACGGGGGAATAATGCAAAACTAACTCTTTTTGTATTTTATGTTTTAAAATGAAATGTGGATTCAACGTATGTACATAGTTTACCAATACTACTAAACTATCATGTACTTTGGGATTTGATTCCTTGTATATTATTCTAATTTAATAAATATAGAACTGATACTGGGTTGTTGGGGTTGGGGTCGTTACACACAAAACCTAAAAATAAATAAATAATTGAGGGTAACTTGCTTCATTTGCAGAAAGACGGGACACATTAATATTTATTTTCCCTAGAATAAGAAAAATGAAAATAAAAAGAATCAAAGAATGAAATATATATAGGGTTTCACTTATATTATTACAGAGGACGCTATTTCAATATATATACCAAGATATGAAAGTCCTAAGTTCCACATAACACGTGTTGTGTTTGAAATTGAGGTTAGTTATAAAATTATCCATTTTCCTTATAAGTACATTTCTTACACTTCTACTTCTTCTACATCTTATTTAAATTCTAGAAATCGTATTATTATAAAAAATTTACTTCAAATATATTTTGACAATATTTCAAAATTAAAATATATTATAAAGAAACACAATCTTGTTGTATCCATAAAGGATCATTATTTAAAAGAAAAAATTGATTTTTTAAAACTAAAATAATAACCAAATGCTGAAAATTTGGAATTTAAAATTAATGATCTTAATAATTACCTTTATCATTTATCCCAAAGGGAAAAAATTAAACAAAATATTTAATGGTATAAAAATCTATTAAAATCACTATGGTTTTGGATTTTCAAATACAATCTAGTATCCAAAAAATATAAAATACTAATTTTATAAAAGTAATGTATCAATTTTTTGTAATTATAGAAATAATTTTTTTCATTTTTAATGTAAACTAAATTGTAAAAATTATAGATATGGTATAACAATAATAATTTATCTTTATTATCACATTTGAAATTTATATTCATTCTCTAAAAAAGTTTTAATTCCAAAATATTCATTTTATAGCATTTATGGACCCAATATACGGGTACCAAAAGATACATTTTATTAATATTTTATAGAACAAGATAAAATCATGTGTATCAACATGGTATATGGATAACTGGTCCTCATGGATTATGTTTGTTTCTCCTTCTGAATTCTATCAACTCAATGATTTTGATGGAGGACATTCCAAATTTAGAGATGATTATGAATGAAAAATTACTGATATATGAATTATTGGTCTCTTAAAATAAAATATAATTAATAATTTATTTATCTATGTACTATATAATAATTTACAATTTATTAGTCAATAATATGATAATAGTATAATAATTTCTATAAAAATTGATTTTAGTAGTGTTTTTAATTCTAAAATAACTATTTTTTTACCTGCCTTTATATTTGAAATGTTTATTTTATTGATTCAAAATATCTATGAAGTAATTTCTTTAATGTTTATATCCACACAAAAAAATTATTCTTGGCTTTATAATTGATGCCTATGTTATTATAATATTTAATATATTTTCAAGCTAAACCATAACCGAATAGTATGAGATTTAGAGAAATTATATTTTAATGATAACTTAGTTTAAAAACCATTACAACTAGGAAATCAACACATGTATTCATTAAAACATAAAAACCTTGTTTCCCCTTTTAAATAATTATAACTAATTTAACATGATATTTTTTTATTGAATCTTGTTGCTAATATCAGAGGTAAAAATTATGCATTTATAATTATTGATGAATTTACTAGATTTAAATCAGGGTTTCTTCATGTCAATCAAGAATGATTCTTGTAGCATCTTTATCATATTTTAAAAGAAAATGAAAAGGGAAATGTCTATAAACTATTTTCTATTATAAGTGACCATGGTGAAAATTTTAATAACAAAGAGTTTGATAATTTTTTTACTTCTCCAGATTAAAAAAACTAAAAAAACGGGATTGTTAAAAGATAAAATATTACCGTCTAAGAGATTTGATGGACTCTCAAAAATGACATCCCCTTCCATAATACAAATGATACTAGTCAATGAACACTCTTTATTTTATAAAAAACTGTGTTCTCATATAAAAAATCCTAGGTAAAACCCATTATAAACATTAGAATTGTAGAATTTCCAAAATGTATTTATTAATGTATTCAGTTTTAAATGTTTTATCCTTAATAAATAAGATAATCATGGAACATTCGACCCTAAATATGATGAAGGAATATTCCATGGGTACATAAACATACGAAAACCATCCAAATATTAAATAAGAAGAAAAAAAAACAAAAATAGTAAATTCACATTATATTCATTGAGAATATTCATAAATCACATCCAAAAATTAATGATGTTGTTTACTAACATAGTTTTACCTTTTATAATGCAAAATCATTTAATGTAAATTAATGAATTATATAATCCTCATCTTTGAATTTAGCCAAGTATTTGGTTCAATCCAAAGGTTATCCTCTTGAAAATGTTATCAATGAATTACAATCTAGAAATCATACTAGAAGTTTATTACAAAATGAGGTAAAAAAAATAGCTTTTATCTCTGAATTGGAACCACTTTTCCTTGATGGAACTATTAATCATGTGAATTGGATAATTTTTATGCAAGAGGTGTTGAAAAAATTTCAAAGAAAATACATTTAAGATCTCATGGTTCATCCTGATAATCATCATATTATTTGTACCAAATGGAATTTTTTCAAAATAAACATGAATAAATAGGGAATTGTATCTATAAAAAGTCCAACATGTTGCTACATACCAGAATAAAAAATAAGGAATTAATTATCGTTAAAACTATTAAATTGTTTTTTGACTTGAATACAATAAAATATTGTTGTTATTAACTACTATTTTTTATTTCAAACTATATTAAATTTATTTAAAATATTCTTTTATATATTATTTTATATCTAAATTTGTTTATGCAGAGACACCACTTTGTGTTCAAATTATAAAATCTAAAACTTTTATTTACAATTAAACCAAAGAACAATAAAATTTAAAAAATTAATCTCAATATTGGTATGCGAGTTTAATTAAACTTATTTTATAAAATTAATTCCAAAGGGTAAAATAAAATTCTACCTATTTTCTCAAAAAATTCAAATAATATATTAATAATTCAAATTTATGTTAACGATGTTATTTTCAGCTCAGTAGAAGTGTAACATCCCAAGTATTTATAGAATAATACATTTCCATATATATTAATATTTTTGAATTAAATATTTATTTTAGTTTAAAGGTAAATATATGTATGATAACACACCCAAAATGAAACAATAGGTCTCTTTGAAATCTTACTTTGTACACAACACTGATTTGTATGGAAAAATAATACAACAATAATATTATTATTTTAAATGGTAGTTAATGCCTAACTGTTATATTCATGGGAATGGATAAAATTAATTATTTTATGATTTTAAATATTTTTAAAATATTTTTACATTTATCTAATTAATTTTAGAGTCTTAAAATGAGAATCAATCCAATTTTAAGTACAAAAAAACTACTATTTTTAAAAGTCGTTTTACTGCCTTTTGATAGAGAATCATTTATAAATCTAGTTTTTGTTAATTTTAAATGTTCTATTTGAACAAATGTACTAATTATTTCTATTTTAGACATTTAAAATTTAATTTGGTTGAAATTTTTGTATTTTTATGAGAAAATAACTATTTTTATGAATAATTAAAAATACTTCATTTTAATTCAAAACTGCCTTTTCATCTAATTTATTTATATAGTTAGATTATCATTTAAGTTGGTTTTAAAGTTTAATTGGATCAAATTATTATCATTAAATTCATGTTTTTGTTATTATAAGTAATTCAAATTGAAATTGGACATAAACACATGTAAATCTTTTGATATTTTTTTTTAATTCTTAAATACCCGATTTCTGGTTTTGACAATGGGAATTAATATTAAATTAATTAATTAAACTTTTGAGTTTTAAATTTAGAAAAATGGATTCCATATTTTTAATCATAAGATAATTTTTTTTAAATAGGCGCCCTTTATTTTTTTGAAATTATGAATAATAACTTCAGTAATTATTTGTATTTACTATGGTTAACGCAAAAATCGGGTAAAAAGGGTAAATAATAATAATATAATAATATAAATGGATCCTAAAAAATGTCTTAATAATATTTTATGAGATATTAAATACCATGAACATACTTGGGTGTATTTTAGGACCCCATGGAGTCACTTTGGTGTGATAATGACATGTTATAATAATTAATCTAAAGTAAAGAGAAATATAACATAAACATGTATTTTTTACTAAAAAAATTTTAATATAGGGATATATACCTTATATCCATGACTATAAATAGTTATTATAAATCTAAAAATATTTCTTAGATAATTTTATTTTATTTAAAATTTATTGGAAATAAATGAAAAAATTTATTTATGACACAATGATGATGCAATGTTTACCTTACTAATGAAAGATTCAAATAAATGATATTATAAATATTAAAATAAATTTAATTTGAAGATTTTTATTCCATAATTGAATCTTATGGATGACTATGACATTAAATCTTTGATTTATTTTATTTGTTTCCGTGAATAAACTTTCTATGAGTTTAAAAAATATCATGTACTAAATAGCTTCAAAATTGACATAAATGAGTTTTTAAAAAAAATATTATTTTATTAAATGATATAGAATTTATAAAAATAATATATTCTTATAACTAATTTATATAATGTTAAAATTATTATTAATTATCCACTTGAGGTTCTCTTTTCATTTAATAATTACCATATTAACCATATTGTGTAAAATACAAGAAGACATGGTAAGAGTTAATTTAATTAACTAAGGGTTAAAGCCAAAACATATGGTTAAATTTGTGACCTAAACTTGTCTAAAAACCATGGTATTAGTGTATTTTTACCCATAAACATATTATAATTTAAAATTTTCACTTTGTAACTATAATAATTTGAAAATAAATTTATTATAAATCCATATTTCAAGATATTACTAAAGTACGCTCCCTCCCTCGTATAAAAGGCCGCCACCTCTACCCACATACTAGCACATATCAAGCCCATTGGATCTAAAAAATTATTCTCAAATGATCTCCCAACACCCCTCCTTTAATCCAAGAATAATTAACTTTAGAATAAGGCAACTCAAGGATTCTTTTTGGCTCAAATCAAAAGGTGTTACCCGATTTAGAGGTAACGTCTTCTCTCAAGTTCCTTAGATTTTTTTATTTCTCCAACAACTAAAATTTAATTATTCCATTATATTTTAACAAAAAAGTATCCTAAATATATTAGGACGTTTTATTAAATGGTTTTTTACATAAAATTACACACACATCCATCTAATGAATATAGAACATACTATTTCTGTGTACAGTGAACTACTACCTCACGAAATGATGATTGTTCAATTTTTTCCTACCACCTAAAATGGTGGCCATTATGATGAACCTGTATTTATGAATTATATATATTATATTCATATTTTCTCTATTATTCTATAATATTTATTTACAACACACCTATATGATTTCCATATTTTGTAAATACGATAATTACATTTACGGATATGTGGACTACCACCCCCTCAATGTGATATGAATCGTTCATTCCATACATGAAACGTATAATGGATGGAATTAATGAAATTATTTAATACATATAACAAAGGTATTATAATTGAAATATAATATACTTTTGTATCATTTATTTTTCTTTCCTTTAATATTACAAAGAAATGAATGTAGTGTTCATGCGTATGTACGACCTACTATCTCCAGGAACAGTGCATTTCATTCCCTATCTCCAAATTCAATGGGCTACTATAAATCTATATATAATGGATATATATTATATTTAGATAATTAATAATAATTTTGACATAATGTAATTATGATCCTTTGGATAATTTTCATCAAAACAAGTTTATTTGTTACTAATATACCAAACATCGAAAAATCATCCGATATGAACTCAAATAATTAACTAATTGTTATAACATGTCAATAAGTGATAAAAAATGAAAAACTAAAATGAAAAATGTTCTATTTAAAGTTGAAATTAACCTAAATTTATTATTCAGTAATTTAATTAATGAATGAGACAAGTCAGACCCAAAGTAGGGGACTTTATCTCAATATCCTTTCATTGAGGCATATTTTGATTTATATATGATCTTATTTTGAACGGTGTAAAATCAAAAAATTTTATTTTTAATTTCATTTTAAAATTTTCAAAATGAATCTTTTTTATGAATAATTTCACTAAATGGCAAAATGAATGTTTCTTTTTAACATATGTGGAAACAATGACCTTTCCGCCCCTGCAAGCATTATTTGATATTTGGCTTCCCCTACAGGCCGTAATGATTTCAAAAATAAAAGTAAATAAAATATTCCTTTTTTTTGTTATTTTGGTATTGAAAATTTATTTGATAATGGATTTATTGGATAAATATATTTAAATTATGTCTTATTATTTCTATGTGAAATTTTAATTTTTTATTTATGCTTGTTTATGTGTTATGATTATGTTATGGTTCATGGGAATTACTTATGTATATGTGTGGTTCCATGATAAAACAAGGGTGGGTGAGACCATGATAGCTCTCCAATTCTTTCGGTAATTTGACATAGGTAAACTTTAAAGCTTATCCAAATATATTTTGGGAATATATTGTTATGGGTATTCTAAATGGAACCGTGAAGGTTACTCTTTACATGGATGTCAAAGCTACAAAGTAAGTATGATATATATGATACAAGTTACATTAATGATTTATGATTTCTATGTAGGTTTCATGATTCTTTTGAATTCATTGGTTTATTAATATTCATGGAATAATTTTTTCTTTCCTTTTTTTATCCATTACTGAATTTTTATGCTCATCCCATGTTTTTTTTATGTTTTCACAGGGTATAAGGATGAGTAAGATAAATGAAGAATTTAATAATTTTTTTATCAATTAATGATATCATGTTTGTTAAAGGGTTTTCTTTGGTGAAAAAATGGAATCTATTTTTGTAGTATCATATTATATGATTATGTGATGATATGTATTAATGATGGAATAATTATTTAAAACTATAATCAGGAAAAGATGCTCAATGTCAATTGAAGCCAAATTATTGACTTATATAAATATTAAGTAATGTTTTAATAATGGGGACGTATAGGAATAAAATCATTATAACTATTTTTCATATTTAATGAATAAAAATATAGGAATGATTATTATGGGAGAACAAAAATTCTTCCTTGGTTTTAAAATTTTCAAAAATTCTAATGGAAAGTTTTTAATAAAATGTAAATACACTAATGAACTTATAAATAATTTTATGATGAATAATTTTAGTGAAATTATAACACCCATTTGGACAACATATAAGCAGACGTTGGATGGATATGGTCAATTGCTAGAAAATAATCCTTATATAAGTATGATTTTAATTCCAATTTACCTTAATAAAACCCATCCCTAAATCATATTTAGTTTCCTAATTTGTGAATATTTTTAAAAAAATTAAAAGGAATCACATATAAATTTCCTCAAAAGATTTTTCTCTTTTTTAATGTAATTAAAACCCACTAAAAATTTTATCCTAAGGAAAACTATTTTGAAACTAATTTCTTTTTGGATTTTGATTTCATATGATTCTAACTATATAAGAATGTTTTTAGTGGAAATTTTTATCTACTTGGAAATTCCTTCATCTATTGGGTTAGTAAGAAGAAAAACACAACTTTTTTTCTACATCTAAATCAGAATAGATATCAAATGGGATTCATTGTTCCCAAGTAATATAAATGAATCATACTATATTAAAAATTTGGATAACTTATTATTTTCTCCCATTCAAGTGTGAAAGCACTAGTATGATCAGTATTTGATAAAAATATATCCAACACTATTTCAACAAGTACATTGACATGAGATGACATTTTCAATGAGATCACTTTCAAAATAATGATATCATTATTAAATTTGTTCCAAAAAACATTTAACTTATCTATATCATCTCTAAAAACCTTCTTCTTGATAACCTTTATCAAATCAAAGGATGGTTGGGTATGATTATGTTGTGATACTTATTTCTTAATCATTCAAGGCTTAAGATTTTTTTTGTCAATTTGTTTCACTTTTTTTTAATTTTTTTCCAAAATTGATTTTAAATTTTAAAATGTTTAAACAATATTCATAATTTTGTAAAATTAATGTGCATATGATACTCTAAGAATACATTTATATAGGATAAAAACATGTGGATGAGGGTTTTAATGTATACTTTCTTAGGTATTTTTCATTAAAAGACTTGAACTATTTTTTAACCAATTATCCATCAAGGAATTTGTTAGTGGGCCTTTACTACACACCTAGTTTGAAACTCCTAGTGAATTTACAATGAGTTATTAATATAATATCTACTAAATATTAATGATGAAATTATTTTTCAAATTTTTATTTTATTTCTTTATTTTAGTATCTATTTAAGGGATATTATCCCTTTAAAATGATTGTGGAATTTTTTGAGGGGGTCCAATATTATTAATTTAAAAATGATCCTAGAAAGAAACTTTTAAATTTTCAAAATACATTTCAAAAAACAAAAAATTTCTATTTTTATCTCTTCTTTAAAAAATTTTAATGTTTTATTTACTGTTGATCTTAATTTTGAAATTTAAAACATTTTTTCTCATGATATTTGTTGAGAATATTTTTTTTTCAAAATTTAAAAATTATCAAATACATTTTCAAATATATATTCTTCACTACTATCAAAATCTGTTTAAATATGACAAAAATAATTTTTAAATATTTTTTATAACCATTTTAATAATTTTTTATTACCTCAAAGGGGGAGAAATTTTATATAAGTTTATTTTCGGAGAGAAGTATTTATTTAAAAACATTTCTTGGGGTTGAGTTGTATCTGTTTTTTAAAGGGGAAGGCATTATCAGTACCTAAATATCATTATAATTATATCTCCTTATATAATTATATTCTTATTTTAATTTAATTATTATAAAATTTTTTATGGACATAAAAGGGTATATTTTTGTTCTTATTATTTTTATATGATTTTAGTGATAACAAACACACTTAAATTGTTTAATACATTTAAGTAATGTGAAACTATCTTTATGAAATCTATATAAGAACCATTTGAATGATCCCTAAAATTTTCATATTGGTTATTTTAAAGCCTTAGATGAAGGATACAATATCTATGAAGGCTCGTTAAAGGAATTGGGGAAGATAATTCATGGATACAATGGCCACATATAACCCCATGTTGCTTGTGATGTGTTTCTAGCCAATATGTGGTATGTCGAGGACATTTCTTATCCATTAGGACGCCACCAACTACCTAGTGGGGGAGAAATGAATAGATGGTATTGATTGAAAAAGACCTTGTTTTTTCAATAGAACACTTACCAGATTATAGAGTTTCACTGAACATCTGGTTGTAGCAGAAATCATGAAATATGTTTTTTAAAGCTCACTGGATACTCTGTAGAGGATATTGGGTACCTTGTGGTGGTACATCACCTCATAAAAGAAAATTAAATATGGTCAAAATTTAGTAAATATGAAAATATTTAGATTAAATACTCCGAAATGATTCTAGAATACAACCGATGGTATTTGAGACTATAAATAATGACCTTATTTGTCCTTGTAAATACACAAAAACTCACATTATCATTCGATATACAATTCCATGGTTCTCAATTTCTTAATTTTTCCCAAATCTCTCTATTTATAAATAATTATTATCATTCTATAGTGTGTGATTTTTTTCAATATTGTATCACAATGTTTTAATATTCCTATTCTCTCTTAGAATTATTTATATTATTTTTAGAGAATGAAGACCATGATACAAAGAGGATGCTTCCTAAAAATACCCTCACCCTTCTTAATTATTATATATTTTATTATTTCTACCATTAAATTAAGAGACTTGGATTTCATTCCATATAGTTTAAAAATGAAATGAACTATTCTTATTAAGGTTTATATATTTCCTATTTAACATCTAGGATCTATTTCATTTCTAGTTTCATGATATAACATAAAAATAAAGAGAAGGTTTTTGTATATTGGATATCATTATTATTATGTGAATAATACACTAATTCCCCAAGATGTTGAGGTGGTACACATTGGGGATCTTTTATATCTATTTCTAAACTTTATTAAATATTGTTTCTCATTTACATTCAAACTTTTATTTTATTTATCACTTTTAATAAATCATTTATTAAGTTTTCTAGTACATCAAACATGGTTAATAAATTTATCCTCAAATATATATTTGTTTTATTCTTTAACTAAAATTTTTATTTTTAAATATATTATTGTGATTTATATATTTTTTTTATCAATTCAATATTTTTTAATTTATTTAATATTTTACATCTTTTTTAAACATGTATTGTTTCCATGCATTTTTGAACGTGAAATTTATGCTCTTCTTTCAATTTTACTCAAATCTAACCTACAATCACATGACATAAGAATGTGACTTACTAAATCTAGTACACTAACTTTCTGAATATAACATGATTTTTTTCTTTTCATAAAGATACCAAAAAAATCCTTAGATACTCATCATGTTCCTCCTTTCTCTAGGACTAATTGAAAAAATCATTGATAAAAAACACCATTACTGTATCAAGGTTGTATCTAATGAATCCTGTATTCATATACATTAAAATTATAATGTAATTGGTATGTTTCAGGGTTATAAATATGAAATTATATTTTTATACCTTTTATGGAAGGATATATTCAAAAAAAATTCATTATTGACCTCTGACTAATGGTATCTTGAATAAAAAATAACCATTGATAAGTACTGAGATACTTGAAGTTGATGAAAAAATTCCCCAATCATTGGATGGGGATACTTATTATTTATAGTGATCTGGTTGAGTTCTTGATAACTGATACACAACCACATTAATCGATCCTTTTTATTGGCATGGAGAACTGGAACATCATAAGGTGATGCACTAGGGCATATGAAATATTTGTCCAAATTATCTTTCAACAACTTCTTTAACTCCCCCAGTTTAATTTGGACCATCATTCAGTGAGGTATAGATATTGGAGTGGCTCTATTTAAAAGATCTATTATAAACTATACCTCATGGTCTGGGGGAAGCCCAATTAACTCATTGGGAAATAAATTGGTATATTAACTTACAATGGAGATTTTCTCAAGTATAGTTATTTTCTTTAAGAAACCCATTTGGGAAAGATATACTTCTTCACTGGGTATCGATGCCATACCATTGGAAGAGTTTAAAAAAGAGATCAATGATCTTCCATTTATTTTTATAGTTGAATGAGAGGGTTTTAAATATATAATGATATTTTATTTTCTAAATAGTTGTTGTGTTTTCTATATAATGATTTCTAATCCATTCCCAATGTAGCATAAAATTACAAAAAGGTATGGACTTTGAGATATTTTTGAAAAATATTCCTACATACACTAAGGGGAGAATATTCCAACACTTAGGTTTTATTGATCACACAACTAGGTATTTTTATGGATATATGTACATCAAGGTATCACGTTTTTGATTCAACAATTCAATAAAACATTTAACATATAAAGGAATGTGTAAATATAGAATTAAATTAAACATTTTCTATTATTGAGTGAATATGAAGTGTATATTGTATGAAATAATTTTCATGTTCATCCTCAATGGTGGGGATGAAATATGCATGTCTTTCTCATTTGGATTTGGTGTATACTGACACTAATTAATATCAAAGGCCTTTGTTTCACTACACGTAATTTCATAGTTCCCTTGTTCCTAATATTTCAATAATTTAACCATCGATGGTTCATTTGGAGGATCCTTCATTTCTTCCAAAATGTTGGATAACTTACTCATGTATATTTTACATTCATGTGCTAAGAGACCTTTTATACCTCACATAATTTATTTCTATATCCCTTTGAGTAAATTTCCATAATTCTCCTTTCTAAAAATTCTTCATGTGGGTGGTTGTGTCTTCTTTCTTCCATTTGCATTTGATCCACCATATTGAAATTCCATTATTATCTTCTTATCTACATGTCCATGGGACCATTCTACTAACTCTATTTCTACTATGGGATAATCTCAAAATAATTCTTTATAACTCTCAATGCATTGGATAGTTATATCCTTTCATTAGTTTTGTTTTATGGTAATAATTAATTTATCTATTTTAAATCATTTTATATAACAAAACTGGAAGAATATATTGCATGCCTTGTAGAGTTTTCCTCATAAGGATTGATATACTTAATCTAATTTTTCATAATGTCTAGAAATTCAGATTACATATTTTCTTGAATATTTTCAGGGAATTACTTGTTATGAATTAATTTATTAATATCCTATAACTCTATCTATTATATTTCTTCTTTCAAATTAATATTCATTATCAAAACCCAACATTGATCAGCCTATCCATAAAAATAATACACCACTAGGGTAACCTTATTCTTATCATAATAGTGGAGAATAGAATAGAAAATTTAATTTGAATTTACCCACTGTTTGATAAAAAGTGGATATGAATAACCCCTAAACATTGTTGTTCATTTAGATATAAAGAGGATCGATGACTAGTTGTTCCTTCTTGGGTGATGGAAGATGTTCCATATGGTTCAGGATATTGTTCATATCATGAGAAAGTGTGTTATGAATCATCATGTAGTTTTTAACTCAAAATACTATTTCATTAGGAATATCATTCAGATAATCATTACACTTCATTTACATAGGTAGTTGGTATAGTTTCATCAGTTTTCTAATATTATCTAAAATATAATAAGTTTTGAGAAAAAATAAGTCAATTAAGCATTGATAAATTTTTTATTTTCATGCACAAATTGTTTATAAATTCACATTTTATGAGATGGATATGTTTATCATTTTTATTAAAAAATAAATCTAGGATAATGTACATTAATCATTTTATAACATTAAAAAATAATTTTTTTATCTATATATCCTTCATAGTTTTTATACTATTTTTTATTAAGTAATGATTATCTATTGGGAGTGTCAAACCAAGTGTGCAATAAGAAATATTTATCATGTCTTAAGTGATGATCAAGTTAATACCCAATCATCCCTTTTTTGGTGATTAACCCAAATTATATCTATTCTAGATTGACATCCACTTGTCATATCTAGAGAGTAATTTTATTTGTTCAAACCATACACCCTTATAGTTTATAAAAATATTATGATATTTCCCTAACACTATAAACATATCTCTTCGGTATTTAGAAACATTTTCTAATCCTAACTCCCAAATTAACTATACCAAGATCTGATACCAAGTATAGTTACTTGAATTTTTCTTATAGGACTATTATATCATTTTATAGATAAATAAAACAATATTAATGTAATATATGATTCAAATATTTTGTATATTGTGAAAAATTGGATCATACATCACTTTTATATAATAAAGAAGGAGCATTATTTAAATCCTTATTATTTATTCTCATAAAATCTCTCACATTCTCTGTAGTAAAGTTATTCACATGAAGATATAAATTAATGAAAGGGATGTTATAAAATCATATTAACAAGAGGAATAATGTCATAAGAATAATGGAAATGAATCAAGAGTACATGAGTGAGAAAAATCATCATCATTTTATTATAAGCATCAAATCATCATCAAATCACGCGGGAAACGTTTTATAAATGCATGGAATTTTGCATATGCACAATAGTGACACATCATAATGTAGAAGTCTAATAACAAACACATCTATAAATAAAGATAGAATAATGTTTATAGATAACATATGCGCAAAAATTGTAACATCATAATTGTGAATAGAGATAAATACATCTTCATACATAATACACATAATATCATGATATATATCAAATTACTAAATTAATTTTAGGGATATATGATTTCTATTCAACCTATAAGATCATAAGTTTCTCTTAATAATTCATACCACATGGAGAGGAAATATATATCGATTATAGTCATAAAATAACCCAATAGAAATGAATCAGTTTTATAATGGTTTTTAAAACATACATTTATAAATAAATTTTATGGTTTATAAATATATAAGGGAAATAATATTTTTTTATAAAATATCATTATTCTAGATTGGAGAAGAAACAACTCAAGATGAGTAAACAAGATGCTTTAGAAATTGACTTTTCTTTGAAAAATCATTATAAGTGTCTTCGAAAACATGTAAATAGAGTAAATCATTTTGTTCATAACAATAAATGGTAAAGAATATTAAAATTTCATTTTATGGATATAATAGGAAAATATATACTGAAAACAATTCGACATAAAAGATAACCCAAATGAAGATTTGGGTTTCTGAATCCCCTTACCTTAAATCCCATTATGTTTCATCTCATTAACACCTCCAGTATAATGACAGTATATTTTTTAATAAATATCATTATAAGTGAATTATATTTATTTATGTAAATACTTATCCATTATAATTACAAAATAACATTTTATAATAATCATTTTTAAACAGAAATTGTTTTGATGTCATATTTTACTTAATTTATCCCCTCTTGTTTCAATTTTTCATTTTTTATTGGTGAAAATTTATTTATAAGTAAAATTATTTCTAGAATTATAAAATACACATAATTTTTTATTCATATATTATATTTAATTCATAATATCCATCCATGAAGGCGGTGAAAATCAAGGATTTTCACTCATATATGTCCAACTAGCCATTGATGGGACATTGTTAAAAGTGGAGGAAGAAAAGCATAATATAAAAACATGTCTAAAATATAGTCATTATAATAGGTTAAAATCATTAATATAATTCTATAAAAACGATTATTTAGTATTTAAGTATTTATGCATGATATTAATAGAGATAAAAAATAATTGAAGAGGAAAATGAGATAAATAGGTGATAGAATATTACCCTCTTCTCAGTGCTGATTCTTTTCTATGACACTAAAATCTAAGAATTTTTGGACTTGGTTCCTCCAAAAAATACCTAAGTATGATAAGGATTATTATGTAGGGGATTTTGGTAGATATGTTGATTTGGTAAGTTAGGAAGATGTGGTTTTCCAAGGGGAGGTAGTGAGGTATTTATACTTGAGGAGAAGGGTATTTTATGTTATATGAATGAAAAAATTAGTTTATCCAAGGTAAACCCTAGAAATAGTAATATTTTTGACACTATGAGATATATTTAAATTAAATTACCGGATTTGAGGTCTTTTAAAAACTTTATTATTTTAATTTAACAGTTAGTGAAAAGGAAATGATTAAAATGAAGAAAAATGATTATTTAAAGGGGCATTTTAGACTTTTTGGTTTCGAATAATACTTTTTAGGTTTATAAAATTCAATTTCATGAATAATTTAACTTATTAATTTTTTTTGTCTGATTCTAAAATTATATAATTGATGTGGTTTTTTATAGCTTAAATGATGTTATTTAAAACATTCAAGTCACCAAAATACTATATTTTTAATATTCACATAAAAATCGAATCATTTAAGTAAATTAACAAAAAAATTATCCTAGAAAATTTCAAAATAATAATTATAAAAATGAAATTAATTTTATCAATATGATTTTTAAAACTAGGTAATTTTAATTTTTAAAAATAAAAATTATTATTTTTATAAAATACTAAAAAATGAAATTCATTTGAAAAGTTCTTATAATCTATTTGAGTTTTTTCCTTGATAATTATTTTATGGAACTAGAATAATTATATTTTATTAAATTAGTCATGATGAATATTATTTATATTAAAATTCATTATTTTTGGTTAAATTATTATTTAAAAGTCAGATTATTATTTCCAATAGCCGGGTTACTATTCTTAATGGTTAGGTTACAATTAAAATGACCAGATTACTATTTGAATGGTTATATTACCTCAAATTAATACCTCTTTATTCCTTTATACATCATTCTCTGTAGTTACCCCGAATGTTCTATATTTTACTTTTAACATATTTCAATTGGTTTACTAATATTATGTTTCTTTTCTATAGTGTTTTTTATTGGAGATATAATTATATCATATTAAAATGATCCAAATTTTCTCATTATGCTATTATAATTTTCAATTTGATTCCCATTTCAATATTTTTCATTTTCATCGGTTTAGTTGGTGACTAATGTAATGTTCTCTATTTATAAAATAATGTTTCTTTCTATGTTCTGTATGTGAATAATAATATACATTAATATAAAAAATATTTATTTAGGAAAAAATATTATTTATAATATCTTATTCGTTATAGTATAGGAATTAACTACACATCAATATAACACATGGTGTTCTTATACTGACTAAAATTACATGTTTTCATTTTTTATGTTCTATTTTTTATGAAAAGTACGTCACATACTAGAAAAATTAATATAGTGACCATAGATTAATGTACAAGGATATTACATCATTTTTTATGAATATTCAACACATTAGAAAATTACATGCATGAGTACTGTAATAGTTTAGTTTATTTTGTAACATGCAACACAATATTGTAAATTAATGGTAGACCTTCAATGTTTACCATAAATATATTCCCATTTAGTACTCCTACTTAAAACCATTATTCATAACCTATGGAAAGGGACTATAAGAAAGGGTGAGATCAGATGTTCAATATGGTTAAAAAAAGGGAGATATGTAAGCATAAAATGGGAATAATTGTATGATAAGATGACTATAACATTATAAGATCATACCATTTATATCAAAGATCATAAACATGAATTATGGAATAAATATTGGATGTTCATAAGACATGAATCATAAATAAATCAAGAGAATAAGACATGAAATCATAACCTATGAATAAGACATATAATTTTGGAAGACACATAATCATATAAAAATTATTTTCATAATAGGAAATGATTAATCCCATATACATATTATTGTCATGGTTTTAATCTCCATACTATCTTGGTAGTCATGGTTCACTCCCATTACCATCTTAGAAAACAAGGTTCACTCCCAAGACCATCTTAGGGAACAAAGTCCTTTAATGAACCAAGTCCAATCCCCAGTCCAGAATTGTCTATCTCATGATATATAAATCTTTATCCAATTCATTATAGAGAGGCACTAGTTCCACTCTTAAAATAATGAAATCATACCTATGTGTATCACAAGTTAATAAAACAATCATCATATCAAAACCCATAAAAATGTATGTGTATCATAAACACCATATCATAACCCATTGAATGAAATTTGTATCAGAAACATTTCATCCAATCATAAACTATGGAAAAGGGATAGGTCTAATAATAATTTTATCTTATAATAACACATGAAAGGAAGTAAGTTTCACAAGCATTTGAACATGGTATTACATGAGAGAGAGAGAAACTAGTTTCATAAACAATATTTCAATGAAAACCTAATACATTAAAATAAATAATAATAATGGTTCCCTTGGATCATATCCCCAATAAATCATAAACTATATCAAAGGATTTCATCTTAGATGGTGAAGGATATTAAAATTTCACATGGAGTATTTCTTTAGGAAAATATTCCTTTCATTAAAAATCATTTTTTATAACAGTAATCATTTTCAAAAATATTTTATTTGAAAAAATATTTGAAATCATAGGAAGTGATATTAGAAAATAATATAAATTTTTTGGAGGAAAATATCGTTTCTTATGTGAAAATTGATTTTTTTAAACATAAAATATTTTGAAAAAATTTTTATGAATGAAAACATGAAAAACTATAAACGTATCTTGAAAAAATATTGAATTGTTTTTATCTAAATATTTCTTTTAAAATTTATAAAAGAAGCAAAGATAACATTTTGAAAACCTTTTATTTGAAAATATCTTTGAAAAATAATAAATAAATATTTTAAAACATTCGGAAATAAACTTTATTAAAAAATGATTTGAAAACATATAAACACTATATCAATTATTTTTTTAATAAATTATTATTTGAAAATACATTAAATTAATATTAATAAAAATTTAACAAATTTTGAAGAAAAATTTATTTGAAAATAATTTTCAAAATTTTAAATAAATCATGAAAATACTTTGAGAACCTTTTTCAGTGAAAATACTTTTAAAACTTATTAATAAATCCTACAAATGTTTTAAGAAAATTTTTGTTTTAAAATAGTTTTGAAATATTATAAAGGAAAATTTTAAAATCATTGAAAATGTTATCATTTAAAAATTACCATAAATATAATTAAAAAAAATATTTGATTTTTTTTAGAAAATATTGTTTTGGATGAAAACAAATTTATTATAGAAGAGGGGGAATGAAGTTATATTTTCTTAAAAACATTTTATTAATAATATTAAGTACAAAGCATGGAAAATAGTACCATTACATGACGATATCATTAATCAATAGAGTATAAAGAAATTCATGATATTTATTGATAAATGGATTATAATATTTAATCAATGGAAGCATACTCATAAACAATCTTGATAAACGATGAGATTATAACAATAAACAGTTACCGCTTTGGTAATAATGAATGATTATCCAGATGAAATAATAACATTAATTAATCATAAAATACCAATAATATATGTATATTCATGATATAACACTTCAATGGGGATTATATACACCCCATAGAAAAATATAGCTTCATAAGAGGGAATGTATCTCAAATTAGAAAAATTGAGAAAAAAATACATTATCAGTTTGGTTACTTTTGAACCATAATCCCCAATAAATAAAGATCCTAAATTGGATCTATAAGTACCCATAAATTTAATAATAATAATCATATAATAAATTCATGGGAATTATATGCAACAAAAAAAATGAGCTGTGAATAAGGCATAAGTTGCATAGAAATAAAAGCGAGACAAGAAAAATCATATCTTAAGTATTGACATTCTAATGTTAAAATCTCAATATTTAATATACCAAATAACCCCATTAATATATATAATACCATATATGACTTGACTATGACATTATATTACCCATTTACTAACAATTCCTTATTAATGTTACGTTTTTGGAAATATCTGCTTTGTTTTTCATATAAGTTTTGACTTGTTTTTCATGATACTATCAATTAGATCTTGATTTATATATTTAGATAATTTAAAACATGATATAATTATCATATATATTAAATATATATATATATATAATAATCTATAAAAGATATAAATATGAACCGAAATACACCGTTCATGGAGATGGTTGGCTGTACATACACATGACCCTAATTTCTGTTTTCTTATTGTAATGAAATAAAGATAGTAAATTATATATATATATATATATTATTTTCAGTATAATTAATATGTAATATATATCATATACATCTACTAAACCAATCCTTAATATATTCCATATAATTTTTGAACAAATCACATCACTTTGAGGAGGCGGTAGTCCACACATCCAAAAATGAAATTATCATATTCCCACAAAATGAATTTCACGAAGTTATATGTTCTATGATAATTCAAGAATAAAAAGACATAATAGATATAAAATATATTATATAAAAATATAATTTTCATAACAATCCCCAACCATGAAAGGTGGTAAAGGAACAATACTACAAAACCTGCTTATAACAGCACTGGCAGTTATCAACGCTCAAAAAATTCAATGATAAAGTTCATCATTATCAATACTAAAATAAGAAATCAAAAATTAATTCACTTATCAGTGCTAGAAAAGGTGCTGATAAATTGAAACCTTTATCAGTGCTTATTTTTTTTGAAATTATAAATGTAATCCTTTATTACCGCTTTATTTTAGCACTAATAAAAGAATCATGTATCCGAGTTCATTTATAGAACAACTAAAATGTATTGTTTATCAGTGAGTTTCTAGCACTGATAAAATTTTACCTTCATTAATGCCTTTTAGCACTGATAAAGGTCCATAATAAATTGAAAATTTTAAAAAAAATATATAAAATGGTTAAATTAAGAAAAATATAAATAATTTTATTAATTAAATAAATATTTATAAAAATGAATAAATTTAGTATGCATATATATATATATAGTATAAATATTAATAAATAGTTTATATTAAATATAGATATATTAAATGAATAAGTATAATATTTATTAAATTCTAATTAAAAACATATTAATGTCTTATTCATTTTTAATTTTGTTTTAATTTTTAATTCAACCTACATTAAACGCTTTGTGCTGCATTTATTTCACACACACACAAATATATATGTATATGTTAATGCATTTGTATACAAAAATAATATATCTACATTATATATAGAAACACATACACATATTATTTATGTAATTTATTCAAATTTTAGTATATTTTAGAACATAATTATAACATGACAAATTTCATATATAATATGTTTTTAATCAATAAATTTTATTAATTTGTTCTTTATACTATAAATAGGGAATTAATTTTAATGTATTTTATTTTTTATTTGATTTTTGAATTTTGTCAGTTTTTACTTTTTATTTTTATATATATGTATTATGTTTTAGTATTTTCAATATGTATTCATCCACTTCAATATATATATCCATATCTTATAGTAACTTATGATAAATTTATAATTTTGTTTTCCATTTTTCAATATTTTTTAAGTTTATTTATATTGAATTATTCAATTTTAATCATTTTTAAAATGCATGTATTTAAGATTATATTTCCATTAATAATAATAAAAATATATTTGTAAATAAATATTTAGAAATAAATGATAATTATTTTTTAAATAAGTATTTAAATAATTATATATATTTAAATATGTATAAAATTATAATAAGTTCATTTATATAATTACAATTATAAAATTTTAATAGTTCTTTTGTAGCACTGATAAAGATAAATCATTATTAGTGATAATTAGTTGGGGTTAAAAGATATATTTATCAGTGCTAAAACATCAGTGCTGATAAATATGTCTTCTATGAGCATTAATAAATCTTGATATTTATCTGTGGTAAAAAATAACAGATAAATGTCATTTTTATCTGCACTTAAAAATTTAGCACTGATAAAAAAGATATTTGTCCGCATTTTTTTGAAAGCGATGTTAAAAGTGACCTCGATCTATTTTAAAAAACCAAAACCATGACTTATTCACTCATGGTTTTCAATATCTCACAAAACTCCTCTACTACCAGAAAAATTATTTTACATTCCCTTAGATTAGTCATGGATAGAATCCAATATACTATATTTTCTACTCTTACTCTATAATTGTTTGATGTTTTGGGTTCACAGTTTTTATTCTTTTGTTTTGTTCTTAAACATGACAAGCCTTACATCTCTTCTCGTCACTACTAAAATACAAAGAGTTTGGTTCAATTTCATCATTTTTTTAGTTTTATATGTATTTGAATATCTAACCCATTTATCCCTACAGACGCACATCGATGGTTTACTATCCTCTAAATATTAAAAAGAAGTCCTCTCATCCCCCTTAGTTTTCTCTTCATTTGAATAATATAGGGTTCCAAAATCTTTGTAGTTTCTAAAATTTAATTTATATTTTGTACTAGAATATATATTCAAAAGTATTAAATATGGGGGTTGTTAAGGATTAGGGGATACCATGTTGTGACCCTCATTTATGGGTGATGAACATATAAGGACCAATGTAAGTGAAATAATCATTAAAACAAGTTTTTTTTTCTGATTTTAGTTATTCATGTAAATTATTAAACCATGAGATGGGTTATTTAGATTTTTAATTTTCTGGAGTAATTTTTTTTTGAATTCAAAAAACCTATTTAATTAATTAGTCACATTACAAAAAAATTATTTTAGGGATGCATGTTGTGAGAGTTTTGTTTTTTTAATTAACTCAATATTATTATTAAACATTAAACATAGGTTATAAAGAGTGGTAGGGAATTTGTTTAGTGAGAAAAGTTTTTTAATTTTTTTTAAAAAAATTTATTCAATTGGACGGTGTTTAGAAATAATTGGGCAAATGGGCTTTGAAATAACCAAAAACATATAAAGAGAGTATTTCCCAAAGTAAGTGAGTTATCCATGGTGGGATAGTTGATCAAGGAAACTATGAGATGTGATTTATTAATATATTTACTAATAAGAATAGATATATCATTAATTTAAAGGATATTTTTTTTAAAATCTATCTAATATGGTGAATAACTGCAGAGAGAACAAAAATTTATTAAAATACACTTTTGATGGTTTGGATCATTATGTCTTATATGTCATGATAAATTGTTATCCTTGTCCAAAATGATAAAAATAGAGATACGGTCCTCCTATTTTAAATAACCATATTTTGTATTCCATAGGAAATCCTCTCTTCTTCTTCAATCAGTATTTATCATTAGGTTTAAGTGATAGAACTCCTTCAGTGATCAAGGGTCCTGAAGAATATTTCTGTGATTAAAGGCTAGTGTAATCTCCTCAAAGGCTAGAATAATTTTTTTTCTACATCAGTTTTATAAATAAAAAATATTCCATTGATTCTTAAATATGGAATCCATTAATACTGTATTATATGTATTCCACTGGTTTTTTTTTCTTTATTTCCATTCACATTTATTCTTAAAATAAATCATCCTTTTTAAAAGTTTTTTTATCCATTTAGTGTTCATAGGATGATACTGTAAAACTCATAAGTGGTATCTGAGAATTTCTCTTCAAAAAAACAATATATAAATCAATTAGTTTATTGAATAATTAAATGTTATATTGTATTATGTCAATATCATATATTATGATATGAAGTATTTATTTTTTATTCTATAGAAAATGGCTATTACATATCAATTGAGGATACTTTATGAGTGAGTCCATTAGAGAAGGTACCTAGGATACTTCAATCCTTACATGATTGATTATATTCCATCTCTCGATGATGGATTAGACTCCCTCTATCAAACTAGCCTTCCTCCCATCATCATGTGATGGAAGGAAATCAAGTGTCTGAGGACATATTAAATAAAGGTATTGAAGGTTATTTATTCTATAATATTGATGTATTATATCTATGTTCAAGATTTCATGCAAGATGAATGAAATTATGGAATTTTATTCATAGAGTGTATTACATTTTTTTTATTGAAGAAAAACTATTTTTTTGACTACTCATGTATAAAATGGATTATGGACATGATGATGTTTCCAATTCCAAGCAAGAAGAGACTGGTGATGATGAAACTATAGAATTATTAGGGTATAAACAAAATGTTGATGAAAAAAATGGAAAAAACAATAATAATGCAACATCATAGATTTGAATAAAATAACCAAGGCAATAAGTTTGGGTATAAAATTTGAGGTTGGTTGGAATAAACATGACCAACTTATTGACCCCATATTTTCAACTCTAATTAGTTATCTCATGGTCACAATGAGAATGAATGTGATGATTGATATATAATCATGGTTTCACATCCAAACTATAACGAAGGAAATCATTTGGAAAGATATAACTATAATGTTACAATATAAATTCTATATTTTAATGAAAAATTAAATAATAAATATTGATTTAGTTTTCATTATTCCTTTTTGACTTCATTCATTTTAGAATATTTCTATATAAAAAATGTCTTAATGGTCTCTATAAATTCCCATAGAGGCTTTTAGAATCTTTTTACTTGGTTACATTTTATAGATGTTGAGGGGAAAATAAATCCCCACCACCAATTTATTATTATCACATTATAACGTATGAAACATGTACTACTTTCGGAAATTTTATTAATGAGAAATCATTTGAGGTGCATTGTGGTTCATAATATATTATTCAACATTATTTATTTTTTCCTACTTGATTCAAAAATTTTAATATATGAAACAATAAAAGAGTGATGAACATAAAGAACATGCATCAAAACTATTGTACCCCTATCATAGAGGAAGGATGGGGTATGCTTCATTAGAGAAGAAATTGTAATGTATTTAAAATAAACAGTAAATGTTTAATTATGTAATATGAATTAGTATATGTTCATTTTTTTATATTCATATCGATGAATAAAAATGTTAAGCCACTTCCAACCCATATCCTGTGTTATGGAAGGAAACTCCTGTAAAAAAGGATGATATATTAGTAGATTAAAAAAATATATTAGAAGAATGTGTGAGTATGAAATAATTTAAATATAATATGATTTATAAAAATATTTCATAAAATAAATATGTTCTTATTTTTATATGGTTTAGAAAAAAGAATCAGAAATAACTATACCAGAAGAAATGAAGCATTCAGTAGCTTTGTATCATCCTGAACAAAATAGTCTTGTTAGAGGATTAGGTTTTGGAGTCTCTCATCTAACATTTTTTGAGATGATAAATCCACATGAAGATACATATAATGTGATGAGACAAATGCGGAAAAAATGGAATAACTAGAGGATACTATTTTGTGGTCTGGTTTGGTAGACTAATGTATAAGAAAGTATCAAAACGAACATGTGGTGGACCAATGATCCACACATGATCCAAATGATCCCACTATATTTGAGGCTAGTTATTACCCCCAATATTGACATAGGGTAATCAATTTTTTCATTACTCTTTGTTTAAAATTTGAATAAAAAAACTTCTGATAACATTATAGTACTAATGTTCTACAGTGTGTAATTGTATGTGATTTTTTTTCTAACACCCACATACCACTGTGTTCTAAGGTTTACAATGTATAATATTCTAGGATATCATATAAATAATAAAACATCCCCAAAAGACGACATGATAGTGGGGATTTAGGTAGTTTATGATCCGACTTCTGAGTTGGCTATTCCACTTGATGATCCAGATATTACAACGGTTGAAGCTAATATAAGAGCTTTAATAGAATGGATTTATAATAATATAAAGATACATGGGGTATATCTTTAGCATTTTTTTATATGGAAAACATGTAATAGTTGAGGATAAAATGTTTAAAGTGAGGTATGATATTAGAGATGGATAAAAGAGCATAGAAATGAATGTTTGAATGAAGAAAAATTAGTGAATCGACCAACAAAACAAAATGAACTTCTAAGAGTACCTTCTCTCCATCAGTCTTAGAGAAAGATTTATTAACATTAAAACTTCATGAAGTGGCCATATATAAGATAAGGATATTTATTACATTCACTATTAATAAGAAATATTTGGAGCTTCCATTATAGATGAAATTGTTCTTGAGTCTCTAAATGAGATTATGAATCATTAATGGCTGGGAATTTCAATTGTGAATACTTATATAAGGCACATTTACATAATACATTTGTCCAAATAGTGTGCTAAATATGTTTATTAATTTTAATAACTATTCATATTTTTGTACATGTGTTTATATTACAACTATATAAAGGGAATATCGTGAGAAACATGATTTGGATTCATTAATCAAAGTATCATTTCTAACATATAAATGGCATTAGAATATAAAGAAATAGAGAAGAAAAAATTTGAGTTACTCAAAATGATTAATTAAAAACATCATATGACTGACTCTTTTTGATTCCTACAAATAAAGGGTAAAACTATATGATCTAATCAAAAAAGTATACTCATAATTTTTGAAATACATAATTGTTTTTGTTTTTAACGAAGCAATGGATGATGATAGTAGTCAACATAGATACCCAAAATATTCATTTTTTGGATTAAATACATGGATTTCCAACCAAACGACCACACATGATGTGTATTTGGGAATTACTAATAGACTAAAATAAAACATTTATAGATAAACGTAGAATTATATGTTCAATTTATCTTCTAATGGGAATTCTTTTATGATAGGGTGGTCATTAAATACCGGCTAAATTGTGGCATGTGTTCGGTGTCTAAAAAGCTAAAGCCAGTGGATTACTAAAAACAGAAAAAAATTAAGGTATATAAAGAAATATTTAACAATAAAAAATGTCAGAAAAATCTACTTATTTGGGAAAAATAGTTTGTGGTGTCATAAAAATGATAATGAAATTGATTGTTGATATTTTGTTTGCAAATTTATGAGAGAAATAATACAACAAGCAAATAATAGTATCCCACAATAGGCTAATTTTTATGCTAATAAAATTTCATTAAATATATTTTATAATCAATTTTATGTTTATATTTTATCAAATCTATCATAATTTTTGAAAAAAGAGTTCTTCAAAATAAAAAATAATTTTTTTAGAGATTAGTGGGTAGTGTAATTTTTTTCCTATGTATAAAAACAAAAAATAATGTTATTATAAGCTATGATTGTGATCTAGTAATCTAGTAGGAGTTGTGACCTTTGGAATATATTCGGGATGTGAATGATTAGTTTCAGAATGCTTATATTCTATTTTTGATCTCTTTCTCAAGGAGAATATTAATGGTGGAAGTCAATTTGTTTATATGTGGTAACCTGCAAACAATAATTTTTTTGGGAAAATGCAGAGGCTGAGTTAGAGGGAAAGGTGAAGGAAGAGGAGGAAACATAGGGAAAGGAGGAGGAAGTGTCATAATTGTAGACCGACATAGATGCGGAGGTAGAGGCGAAGTCTGAGGTAGAGATTGAGGCAAAAGAGGATAAGAAGTGCAGACTTGCAAACAATAAAATTGTTGGGAAATAAAGTATATTAAGTATCATACGATGATTGTGTTTAAGAATGATTATTTAAAAGTGCACACAACACTTTTTACTTAAGATAAGTGTAATTGTGCCTATTTATAGTATAAATTGACATCTTAGTAAAATAAACATGTGGCATACTCAAAATCGAGGAAATAAATTGATATTATTTGGGTAATTTTGAAAAATGATCCATACGTCATTTTTGAAGTGTATGGATCAACCAAACCTCAATCTGATGCATGATGTGGATAGTATAACACCAAGTGTATATTGTTTTATTAAAAAGTGACATTAATTTTAGAAAAATAGCACACATACTCAAAAAAATTAAAATACTTTACTTTTTTTGGTACTGTAAGAAAATGATCTATACATCACTTTTTATGTGTATGGATTAGACACAACATAATTCGACGAACTATGTGGCTGGTATGACTCCAAGTGTGTATTTTTATTCCAAAAAGAAATTAATTTTAGTTAAAAAAATGACATACTCAAAACTAAGAACAAACATTATGATTTCTTGATAATTTATGAAAAATAACCATGTGTAATTTGGGATGTGTAGCATTCATCTGCTCCTCAATCTGATGCACATTATGACTCCAAGTGCAACTTTTTTATTCAAAATTTCCATTTATTATAATAAAAAAGAAATTGACATACTCAAAACCAAGGAAACTCATTAGTATTGTTTTGGTAAATTTGGAAAACTATCCATACATCATTTTTTGTGTATTGGGATTAGTAGAACCTCTATATGATGCACAGTGTTATTGATATGAATCCAACAATGTATTTTTTATTATAAAGTGAAATTAATGCTAATAAAAAAACTAACATACTGAAAATTAATAAAACACATTCTATTTGGTTTGATACATTAGGAAAGTGATCCATGAATCATTTGGGATGTGTAGCATTAATCAATGCCACAATCTGACACATGATGTGACTGATATGACTCTAAGTGCATCATTTTTATTCAAAATATACATTAATTTTTGTAATGAAAAAAACTGACATACCCAAAACTAAAAAATCACTTTCCAATTGTTTTGGTACTATAGGAAAATGATCCATACGTCATTAGTGACATGTAGGGATTATCGTCACCTAAATCTGACACATGGTGTGATCGGTATGACTCTAAGTGTTTCTTTTTATTAAAAAATGACATTAATTTTAATAAAAAAATGACATAATCAAAACTTAGAAACCAAAATTTGATTTTTTTGATACATTTGTAAAATAACCCATTAATTATTTGGGACATGTAACATTTAACCATACCTCAATCTGACACATGGGGTTACCGATATGACTCCAAGAATTTGTTTTTTATTTAAAACTAACATAAATGTTAATAAAAATAAAACTAAAATACTCTATAATAGTGTTTCATTTTTCTTGTATTTGTGGTAGAAATTTTATTTCATTTAAATTCTGTATTTGTAACTAGTTTTGGTAATTTTTGTTGCTATTTCGGATGATGAAGTGTGTTGTTGCAACATGTTTCCCCTGTTTCTGGTGATCCAGTGTGCTGCATCATCACACTGTAGTTTTCACCATTATCGTCACTACTAAATCAGATGATAAATCTTTCCTTTATCATTGATTTTAGAAGTGTTTAAAATGACTCTTTTTTCAGCTCATATATAGGCACTGATAAAGTATATCTATATAAACGCATTAAAAAGCACTAAGAACTCATAATGTTATCAGCATGAATAAAATCACTGATAAAAGATGCCATTAATCAGTTCTTTTAAAAGAACTGAGAAAGGTACTACATATCAGTGCTAAATAAAGGTGCTTATAAATGGGGTCTTTTATCATCTCTTTTAAAAGTGTTGATAAATGTATGATTTATCAGTGCTTTTATTTTCCCACATAAATAAAACCTTTATTAGCCCTTTTTATGTCACTAATAAAAAATAGGGAATTTTATAAATTCTATAGTTATTAATGCTTTTATATCACTAATGAAGGTCGATTTCGGTGCTGTTATAGGCAGGTTTTGTAGTAGTGAAAAAATGAATGACATCGTTTCAGGAGGCGGTAGTCTTTCATACACACGAATGGTATGTTAACTACCCATTTAATGGATGTGTGTTTAGGTGTTCATAGAAACATTAGGATAATAGCATTTCATTATATTTAAAATACATTGGTTATTATATAATCATAGAATAATAATAATTCGGTGGTGAATAATGAGTATAAAAAAGGACATATGGATGGACAATACCTCTTTTGTTGGTAAATCTTTTTTGGTTTGCACCAAAGGGATTCCTTGGATAGATTTATTCCCAAATTAAGGATTCTTGGATAAAGGTAGGTGAGTCTTTAGGAGATTTGGGTAGGTTTTGTTTGATAAAAATGGCTTTATAGTTGTTAATAAGTGAGGGGGTTGTTCCATTTTTATAGTGGAGGAGGACTGGTATTCCTGTAAATACAGAAGGTAAACACTATTCATATGTATCCCTTACATCATGTGCCTCCGTTAATTTTCATTTTCTGAGAAAAGAGAGATATTTATAGATATATTTCTAGAAAGGTTCTTTTGGAAATGTTTCTAGGATATTTTTCATTTTAAAATTAATTTTTAACCATTAAGTAAACTAATTTATACCTCAATCAGTGTAATTAATCATAATTAACTTAACTAATAAATTTAGTAAAAAATGTAAAATAAATAACTTATTTTAAAGTTATTTTTAATTTAATTTTCATTGTTTCTTGGTTTTGGGGGTTTCACATGCATTTTTGGAGGAATGGGTGAGTTTACATGATTTGAGCCAAACTGTGAGCCCAATTCCAGATTTAAAAATAAATTTTGATTCTTTTATAAATCCTTTATTTTTCAACATTTTCATCCATTCCAATTCCTACATGGAATACCCTGACCTATGAATACCACCAATGTAATTTGGACCATTTAGAAATCTATAATCATGGTGGATTTGAGCTTTTTTATAAGGCATTGGGCCTGCCCGAAAGCCTATTTCCTGCATTAAATTTTTTTAAATTATTTAATAAATCATTCAATTTTTATGTTTTTTCGTTGATTCCAACTCTCACACGAGACCACTTACCTAAGACACGCTCGTATTCTCTCCTATCATAATTTAGAGCTCCATAGAATCACGAAATTGGGCGAAATGTCTCTGTATTTCAAAAAGTCTCTCAGATTTGAAAAGGTAAATTGATCCTTTCATAAATACTTCTAATTTTTCTTGTTTTCCGCCATTCAGGTTCCTAAATGATCTCCACATACTTGTTAGAAACTCCCTTAAATTTTTATCTATTTTAAATTTCAGATTCTGGTGGATTTTGGGTCGTTTACTTCAAGATTTTTTTGGGAAAGTGTTTCTCTCATCAATTTCTTCTTTCTCTTTAGGGTTTCTTCCCTCTTTTCATGAATTTATAGAGTGTCCAGAAATTAGGGTTAATACCTAGGGTTTTATTTGGAGTATTGTTGGTGAAATAGTATGGTTTAGGGTTCGTTTTCACTTCACTGTGGTGCGGTGGAGGTGCGGCTGAGGTTTCCCACCAAGATTCAGGGGGGTTGACTCAAAAGTTAGGTAGTTCCATGTGTAAAAAATTATTGATGAGTTAACTAGAATTATTTACTATTTTTTCATATTCATCATATATTGGGTGTGGTGCGAAAACTATTTATGAATGATTTGGTTAAGTGTTTATGTTTATAGTTTCTTATTAATGTGAAATTGGGTGTTTCATGTGCAACTCATGGGGCATTATTTGGGTGTATTTTATAACTTATGGAATTGGTTTACTAAATCTTGTTTGGTCTACAAATTATATTTTGGTAATTTATTTGTGTCTTTTGGGCCTAAAAACAGGGTTTTTGGAATAGTTTTGTTGTGTAAAACTTTGTTATACATCTTGAGATCATTTTATGTAAATGGGTGTTTTCATTTGTATCATTCATGGTATTATCCAATGTGATTTTAGAAAACTTGAAAGTGGTTTTATAAATGTCTATAGGAATTCAAATTCTACTTTGGTAGTGTTTTGTGTGGTTTTTTCCTTGAAATATGGTTTTGAAATGGGTTTTATGAGCAAAGATTGGGTATACTCTTTGGAATTGTTTTATGAAAGATTTGAAAGATTTAATGATTTATGTAAGTGGTGAAAAAATATTAGAAAAAATGTTTTGGAGTGTGTATATTTTGAAATGGTACATTTTAAATGTGAGAGGGGCTGTTTTGTGAGGTGTTCCAACTTGGAAATGTTTTACCAAAATGTTTGAAGGATTTACTAATGTGTGTGAGAGATGTGAAGGTGATGTGGGACGTTTTGTGGGAGTGTGATGTGAAAAATGGATTTTGGTTAGGAAAATAGGTATTATGTAACATGTGAGTTGGATGTTATGTGAGTTGTAATATATTTTAATTGTTTTATAAGATTGTTTAATGGATTTATGGAAGCGTTAAAGAAATGTGAAAAGTGTTGTGAGTTATTTGGGTGTGAGTCGGATTTCAAATTAATTTGAATGCAAAGTGGTCTTTTTTGACTTGTGTGGTATACATGTGGGATTTTTGGTGAATTTTTTATGAGGAAATTATATTTTCATGTGCGAAGTATATTTATTGACATGTTGAACTTATTTGAGCACAAAGGGAAACCCCGGGTATCTAGGTGGGTAGACATGTACTATTATGCATGTGAATCTGTGGGGTTTGGCCTCAGTATCACTTAGAAAGATTGACGCATACAACTCTAAATAAACTATGATTATGATGGTTGGGGCCACTAGGTTATTGGTATGTTACCTACTAGTGGATCGTGCATGAGAACAGATATTGTGATGGTTACTCTCACTGAGATACAAGGTACCTAGGACCCACAATGAACTAGTTCCTAGGGGTTATTTCCTATTGTTGGTGCTCATTAGATACTTTATAATTACTATCGGCATACAATATATTTGGATGGAATATTTAGTAGATTTGGAATTTATTCTAAAAGTGTTGATTCTTTAAATTAGCCAACTTGAAAACTGGTTTTTTTGAGTTGCATCTTTTAGAAATTGTAACTAGAAATTACATGTTTATGAAAACTTGCATGATTTTCGTATTTGAATGTTTATCGCATGGAATTTCTTAGTGGTTGTATCCTACTAGGAATTGGCTCACACCCTACTTACACCCTTGGGTGTATGTAGACTTGGTTATTTTTTTTCTTCGCAAGTTGGGTATAATTTGTTTTGTTCCAGTGGTTTGGGTTTCTAGCAGGTCCTTGGTGGTGAAGTCTTGTGGAGATGGATTGAGGGTGGTTACCCTTTCCATGAGGGTTCTTGGGATGTTTCCATTTGGTTTTGTAACTTTTTTATAGTCTTCTTGAGTTGTTTTAAAATGTGCAATTTAGTTCTGAATTTTTGTAAAAGATTGTTTGGTTTGAAAAATCCAGATTCGTTTTATTGGATTCTTTTATTATTTTAAGTTTATAAACTCTGGTAAATCATTCCCAATTCTCATTTTATGATACCTGGGAACTTGTTCCTAACCATGGGGATTGGTAATGCCCTTTGGGCCATGTAACGGGCTAGGTTTGGTGTCGGTTTTGGTGGCGACCAAATTCAGTTCATGACATAATGGTATCAAAGGAGGTTCGCTCTCTTTGAGTCTTATTATTTGGGGAAAAGTTAGGATATTCTGGAGTTAGGATTGTCCAGACTTGTAATTCTAGTTTAGAGTAGTGTGGCTGATCATCACACCTCATGATAGGATTCAGGTCACCAGGGTAAGTACATACTTTTCTGAGTCCTTTGGTTTTCATGGTTCGATGATCATTAGTAGAAATGGAATGAGAGTTGGGGTAACGGTCTCAGTGAGCTCACAGGGTCTAGAAAGCCATGTGGAGGCTGGGATATTTCTCTAGAACACTCTCTGTGATGGTGAAGTGATTGGAATATTTCCTCCAACCATATGTCCAAGTCACCCATTGAAAATAGTTTCCCCTCACATTTTCTGGTGTTCTTTAGTTTTGAAATCTTGGAACTTTGGTTTTAAAGTGACGTAGTTTTAAGAAGCATAAAGTTTTTGTGAAATTATTATCTAATAAAGAAGGAATGGATAGATTTTTGAAAATAGAGAACTGAATTTTCAGAACTGTATTGGAATGTAAAATGGTGTGTTTTCACCTCTTTTGGAAGCATGGACTATGTCAAGGTTGGTTTTGAAAAAGTGTTTCCAATAGAGTTTTCTAAACTATTGAATGGTGTTTTAATGGGATGAGATGTTTTGAAATTTATGTGTATGACATGAAAGAGAGTTTTCATTTAAATTATTGTTTCTTTTGGAAAATCTTGGTATGATGTAATTTAAGTTTGATTTCATGGTTAGCGGTTTTGAGAAAAAAGAGGTATTGGTTGAATATTTTGGTTTTGAAAAGTGGAAAGAATTTTTTATTTTAACCATTGGAATTTAACTGAGATAAAAAAATCATGGGGTTATATGGGATGGTGGATGGTTGATGGAACGACTTGATGAGTGTCAGGATGGATATAAGGAGGGTTCTCGGTGTGGCATAGAAACATGCATGTGTAAGGCCCATGGGGTACCATTGGTGGATGACTAACCGATGAACCGTTTGTTTTCAAAGAAATATTTTTAAAGAAAAACATGATATATTTATGAATTGTTTGGGATGATTTATATTATGTGTTTTTGGAAAATGTTGATGTTTTGGAATGTTTTGATTCAATGAAATCCTCTTGTTCGAACTATGTTTTGGGTTTGTGTTTGGTCGATAAGTTGGGTAGAAGGACCGGTTAGTAGTCTCCTATGAGATATGTTTCGGGACACCTTTATGGTGGTTCCATTCATGTGTTTGGATCTGGTTTGTGGCACTTTTTGACAAATGGACCAGCTTGGTTGGGTCCTTGGGTTCTATCATTGGATAAGGTACGCCCCCATTAAGTGTTAATGCATAACTGAAGTGCATCCCAGATTGTTTCTCTATTAGAAAATACTTCAGTTGATCAATAAAAGTATTGGTCGGAGTGGACACTCAAGAGGGGGGGGGGTGGTAAATTGAGTTCCAATTAAAAAATTCTATTAAAAATATTTCTCTTAAATTCCCCCAATTTAAAACCAAAGTTAAACTGTAGTGAATCTATATAGATTGAAAATGTTCAATTGGCTTCTTAATGATTGATTAGATCTCATTCAATTTAATCACAGAATTAAATTGTCTTTTGAAGCTAACCTACTGGTTCACAACAAGCATAAACACATGCTAATTTAACTATCAAAGTAACTTTAAAATAGTTTTGTATTTAAAAGTAATAGAAGTGGAATAAAAGATATATGTAGTATACTTTAACTTTTACTAAAAACACAGAAGATTTAACCAAGAGGTTCAGTCTCAAGTAGAGACTTAGTCCTCTCAAATTTATATATAAAATTTGATCCCCACCCTGGATTGGGGTAAACAATAGTTCAATACTATCCAGGTCCTAAGACCTCTACCACAGTTCGTGGAAAAACAAAGACAACAACACATAGACTGTTCAGGTCACACTTGACCTCTATCACTATCCTCAGTGAGACAAAGAATGATGTATGGAGTTTGGAATGAGGATTTAGTATCCTTCAATTCAGCACAGGAGGCAGTGTGTGTAAAAGATATACAGAGTGAACACACTGCTCAAAATTAAATAATAAATCACTTAGAGATAGTATAGGGAAGGTTAGAAACCTCTAGTGATTGGCAGTGCAGCTCTGGACTCGTTTGATTTAGCATAGAAGCTTCTTAGTCCTTCTGTGGTTTTTCTGTTGAAAAGCAGAGTATCAGGGTTCAACTTGATGTCCTTCACAAGTGAGTGTGTTTTCGGATTTCTAGTGTTCTTCGTGTGTTCTTCAGGAGTGCTAGATTGCACATATGGGAGTTCTTTTAAGATCTTGAAATCTCTGCTCAGTGTTCCTCATGTGTTCTCCATTTTTTGTATGATAGAATTCTCTCTCTATGCCTTTTCATGCACACACTTTTACTGCAGCTCGATTATCCTTTTATTCCACCCTCTCCGGCAATGGGAATTATTACCTTTTTCATAGGTACGAGGTACAGTCTCCTAAGATGCCAACAACTAACATTAAATATCATTAATTTCATTAAAAACATCAAATATGACCGTTGGAATTAAATAAGATTTCATAGAAATTCAAACAGCTTTCATGACTATCAGTGAGTCATGAGATCGGTGAGTCATTTTGAATCTTCATCAGTTTTGGTAGCATCAGCATCGGTGGCTCATTAATAATCGGTAGCCATCAGTGCGACCATTGTCATTGGTGCGATCAGTCATCATCAGTGCGACCGTTCATCATCGGTGCGACCGTTCATCATCGGTGTGACCGTCCATCATCAGTGACTTGGAAAATAACTAACGGTGAGTCAAGACATGGAATTTTCACAACATGTCTGTTCAATCCAGAATACTTCCAGATCAACCGTAAAACACAAATTAACATAGATAAAAACATGTAGACATGATTTACACATATTTAGAACAATTTGAACAAGAGAATAAATCGAAATAAATAAAATCATGATTTTTTATTATTAAAATAACCATTTTATAGAGAGTTCAACAATCTCCCCCTTTTTGATAATCACAAATCAATGGCAGAAAGGAAGAGAGAATTATAGTATGTCATTCAGGGTGCCCCCCCTATAAAAAGAATATTTGACAAAAGATAAAACAAGGTTAGAATAGAAAACAGAACTTATATAACTAAGTCATTCACCCCATATAATACAAGTCATAAATAACCAGCATGTGCTCATATGCACATTTAGTTCACCAATTCATATACATGATCTCCCGGATGTCTCATATGCATGATTTCCCTGATTTCTCATATGAATGATCTCTCTGATTTTTCTCCCCATTTGGGATTATCAAGAATAAGAGAGAAGGAAGATACGAAAGAAGATTCCATATCAACAATGAGTACAAAAAAATCACAGATAAAATTGATAAGTAAAGGAAATAGACACCCTATCAAAAAATGACAGATACAGCTATTTTGCGGGGTGAAAGGGAGCTTTTCCTTTAGCAGTGGGAGGAATGGAAGGTCCAAAAGGTGTTTGTGTGGAAGGTTGAACTGGCCGGATGGAGAAAGGAGGCATGACGACCTGAGCTGGACGAATTTTGGGTTCCAAGGTCACCTGTTGCAGAGAAGATCTTTCTGAAGGAAGCTGTTGAAAGACTGGCCGAATACTGGAAAGAGCCTGGGAAATAGACAGGTGACCAGGAGAAACATCTAATGATTGAAGAGACTCAACATTAGGAAAAGCAATGGTCTTAGTTTTTACATGAAGGTAGGGTTTGAGAAAATTGATTAAGTCCTCAATTACTTATCCACCATACTTCATAGCCTTTTCAAAATCATCCTTATTATGCATGAAATATTCTAAAGTAGGAGTATAATCCTTCAAATGCTGAACTTGAGCCTTAAAAGTTTTAGTAACTGGAGGGAGTCTCAAATTTTCAGCCAGAAATTTGAAATGATGATTCAACTCATGCTTGGTGTAAATCTTAGAGAAATAATGATCCACTTTCTCCATAATCACTTTTTGATCCTTGGTAGCATCGGTTGAATACAACTGCACCATATTATCAATATGATCACTATTCTCTTTCATCTTTTTCAAAGAATCAAAATCCAAAATCTTCCCAAGAACTACCATCTCTTCTCTAACAACATCCTTTAAAGTATTATGCTCATAACCAGTATTCTTGGTTACTTTATAAGAACTAGACTGAGAAACAACTTGCGTGATCTCAACTTTCAACTTCCTAAAATCTGCCTTCTTCAAATCCTATATCATATTTCTTAAAACTTCCATCATACCAGAGATGGTTGTTCTGAACTCTCCAGACAGAGAAACAAGATAGCTCCCTAAATCTGCGAGTGTTTGATTCAAAGAGGTAATGTGCCTGCCAATCGACTCACTATAATTGCACAGGTCTGGTTTGATAAGGCTTACCACTCTTTGATCCAAATCATCCATAACAGCTTCAGATTGAGTCATAGGATTAGGAGCAGGAATATGAGATAACTCATCTTTCACATTTTCCATAACAGCTTGAATCAATTCAACCTTAAATCTGTCAAAGTCAGATTTAGCAACTGCAGGATCAGGTCTAGCTTGAAACACTGAAGGATCAGGATGGACATCTTCTCTTTGCAAAAACTCTGCAACTAATTGAGCCTTAAATGAAACATCTATGCCTGTAAGATCCACTTCTACACCTTCCTCTTCCTCTAGGTAATCTAATCCTAAAACAGCAGGACCTGGATGTTCTTCCCATGAGGCTTTGCATGAAGGATACATAGGTTTCACAAACTGAGCTCATCCAGAATTTTCAGGAAGGAATTCTCCATCCTCATCACTCTCCAACTGTTCTGACCTCTCAGCCTCAGGGACATTTTCTTGATCAATTACTTGGGGTTGAGGATTATCTTGGATAACATTCTGACCTTCTATAGGTCCATCATCATCATCATCATCATCAACACCATCACTATCACTACCACCACTACCACCATTACCATCAACATCATCACCATCATTACCTTCATCATCATCATCATTATCATCATTAAATGATATCTCACATGAACTATCTATACTTCAGGATTCATACTACTCAGAGTTTGATTCATCATTCTTATCTTCTTCATCATCGAAAAGTGGTTCAATCTCTGGTAATTTGAGATGAGGGCTTGCCGAACCAAATTCCATCCTTCTTTTTTTTTTGGCTAACAGTATAGGATCACTCCTCTCATCAGGAGATGATTCAGCCTCCCTTTCAGCATTCAGATTATTACTAGCTTCTTCTTCTTCTTCTGTTCCCTTCTTACTGGATTCACCAGTTTCCTTAGGAACTTCTTCTTCCTCTTCTTCATCTGAATAAACCAATTCCTCACCAGGTTTTAAACTAGGATCTCTTATCCCCTTTGGTCTTCTTGGATGATCAGTAGGATTGAAAGACTCATATAAATTTTCTTCATTAGCAACCCAAGATTTCTTCCATGGGTTCCAATTGATTTTCATCCTATTACAAATAACATTGTTGAAATAGAAGCTAATTGATGAGATACACTCACCGCCATCATCCACACAACCTATGAATTTCAGCATGGGAGAAATCTGCTTAGAATAAAGCAGAGTAGTAGATTTCTTTGAAGGTTTTATCATCTCAAAAATATGCTCTACAAAATATCTACATAGATTGATCTTTTCATTATTCAACAAGAGGAATAATAGAAACACATCCTGATACTTTACTGAAGCAAAGTTGCCTTTTCTAGGAAAATTTTTATGTTGAATAAATTTAAACAGGATTCTATTCTCACCATCCAACTCACCAGCAGTTATCCATCGCGATTCAGACTTCCCAGTCAATAACTCATGGGCTAGCTTATAAGAAAAGTAATCAGTTGTGGGAGGAATATTACCAGAATATTCCTCGTATCTTCCATTGTGAGGTACTCCTACACATTCAACACACTGCTTTGATGAAAAAGTAATATTTTTCCCTTTTACTATAGAAGACAATCTTGCAGCCTCTACTTCGTCCACAACTACATCCAGGATTAAATAGAACTCATGCACCAGATTCAGGTAAAAGACCCTATCATTATCGTAGAACCAATTATTCCAAACTTAAATTTCCAACACTTTGAAGAGAATAGACTTTCTAGATAAAACCTATTCTGAACATATTTCTTTTTCAGCTATAAATTCTCATTCATCTAGCTCCGGGTTCACATACCTCTGCGTCGTACTACTCGACTCACCTAGAGCATGTTTGACAGGTGAAGTTCCTTTAGATTTCTTGCCCCGCCTCTTTTTCTTGGCCATTCTGAGGTTTGAGATAATTGAGAGGCTTGGAACGATTCAAAAGGCTCAGGTTACAGAAACGAGAAGATAGAGTTCGGTGGGAAATGGAAGTTCAACAGTCTTTAGAGAATGAAATTATCGCGTGTCATTATTTGTATCATTTAGGGTTACAAACAATAAAATATCTATTAAGTAAAAAAAGTCCTTTTAAACAGAAAATAATGATTTTAAAAATAGTATAACCCAATCTTTAGCAATAATCGACTTGAGAGATTGGTTTGACAGATCGGTTTCACAGATCGGTTTCACAGATCGGTTTCCCAGATCGGTTTCACAGATCGGTTTCAGAGATCGGTTTCACATATCAGTTTCACATATCTGTTTAACAGATAGATTTCATAGATCTCTCATTCCCAAATCTTATTTAATCGATTCTATCATTTTAGAATTTAAGTGCTTGGTGAAAGTTTCAGCAAATTGATGTTCAGTACCTATAAAATCAAGAGTAATATCACCTTTTTGGTTGTGATATATCAAAAAGTGATGTCTGACATCAATGTGTTGGGATCTAGAGTGAGACACATGGTTATTTGGAATGTTAATTTCACTATTTTTATCACATTTGATTGAAACATGCTTAAAATCATATCCATAGTCCAAGAGAGTGTGTTTCATCCATAAAATTTGTGCACAGCAACTACCAGCACCTATATACTCTGCTTCGGTAGTGGACAAGGCTACAGAATTCTGCTTCTTACTACACCATGATACTAAGGATTTTCCCAATAAATGACATGTTCCAGAAGTGATTTTTCTATCCAACTTGCAACTAGCAAAGTTAGCATCTGAATAACTAATTAAATCAAAGGATTTTCCTTTTGGGTAAAACAAACCTAAGTTTATAGTGTGCTTATGATACTTAAAAATTTGTTTAACAGTAAGTAAATGAGATTCTTTTGGATTATCTTGAAATCTTGCACACATAAACTCACTAAACATAATATCTAGTCGACTAGAAGTAAGGTAAATTAAGCTTCCAATCATACCTCTGTAATTTGTTTGATCCATTGGTTTCCCAGTTTCATCTACATCCAATTTACTGACTGTACTCATAGGAGTATCACTTTCATTAATACTATCCAAACCAAAACATTTTAAAATATCCTTTGTATATTTACTTTGATTTAAAATAATACCATTTTTATTTTGGAAAACTTGAAATCCAAGAAAATATTTGAGTTCTCCCATTAAACTCATTTCAAACTCATTTTGAAAACTCTTTGAAAAATCAGTACATAAATAATGTTTAGAATATCCAAAAATAATATCATCTACATAAACTTGTACAACTAAAACATCATTAGAAATTATTTTTATAAAAAGGGTAGGATCAGCTATACCTTTTGTAAAACATTTAGAAATTAGAAAAGTACTTAATCTGTCATACCAAGATCTTGGAGCTTGTTTTAAACAATATAAAGCTTTAGATAGTTTAAAAACTCGATTTGGAAAATGAGGATTAGTAAATCCAGGTGGTTGTTCAACAAAAAAATCTTCAATAATAAAACCATCTAGAAAAGAACTTTTAAAATCCATTTGATATAACTTGATATTCAGATGAGCAGCATAGGCAAGTAGAATTCTAATAGCTTCTAGTCTATCTACAGGTGAAAAGGTTTTCTCATAATCAATTCCTTATTCTTGAATGTAGCCTTGTGCAACTAACTGAGCTTTGTTTCTAACTATATTTCTAGATTCATCTACTTTATTTCTAAACAGCCATTTAGTGCCTATGGTGAAAGTGTCCTTAGGTCTATCAACTAATTCCCAGACTTTGTTTCTTTCAAATTGATTTAACTCTTCTTGCATAGCCATTACACAAAATTCATCATTGATGGCATCATTGACATTTTTAGGTTCTAGTAGTGAAAGAAAAGCTTGATGTTCAACCTGGTTTCTTAGAGAAGCTCTAGTCTGTGTCCCTCTATTAAGATTACCAACAACAACATCTAAAGGATGATTCTTTAGAATCCTAGTTGATCTAGTAAAGGTAGGGCTAGAAATCTCAGGTTCATCCATATGTTCGGGTTCAACCGAAGAATATTCTGGTATATGTCTAGAGTTGGATGTTTTTACAGCAGGTTCTTTAGATTTATCATTAAGGTCAAGAATAGATAAATCTTCTTCAAGATTTTCAAGAGAGGTTTTAGGCTCATGTGGATCCGTTTCATAAAACATGATGTGAATAGATTCTTCCACACATTTGGTTCTCTTATTAAAAATTCTATAGGCTTTTCTAGTTATAGAATATCCTAAAAAGATTCCTTCATCACTCTTAGAAGAAAACATATCCAAATTATCCTTGGTATTAAGAATAAATATTTTGCAGCCAAAGACTCTGAAGTAACTAACTTTAGGTTTTCTATTCTTCCATAATTCATAAGGGGTCTTCTTAAGAACATGTCTAATTAAGACTCTATTAATAATATAATAAGCTATATTCACAGCTTCAGCCCAAAAGTAAACAGGTAGGTCATACTCATTTAACAGGGTTCTTGAAATTTCTTGAAGGGTTCTATTACTTCATTCTACTACAGCATTCTTATGAGGTGTCCTAGGAGCAAAAAAGTTGTGACTATAGCCATTGTGTGAGCAATAAAATTCAATGTCTTGATTTTCAAACTCATGACCATGGTCACTTCTCAGGGTTTTAATCTTAATTCCACTAAGTTTTTCTACAGACTTGGAGTATTTAACAAAGTAAGAACAAGCTTCACTTTTGTGAGCCAAGAAGTATACCCAAGTATATCTAGAAAAGTCATCTACTAGGACATAGACATAGTGATTTCCATTTAAACTAGAAACTCTAGAAGGTATAAACAAGTCCATGTGAACCAACTCGAGAGGTTGAGAAGTTGAGACTTCTTTCATTGATTTAAAAGAAAATTTATGTTACTTTCCCTTTTGACAGAGATTACAAACTTTGTCATTTGGGAATTCAAGCTTAGGTAAGTCTCTAACCAAGTACATCCTAGTCATTTTTCTAAGGTAATGTATATTATAGTGTCCTAATCTTCTGTTCCAAATCCAAGAATCTTTATGAATAGAATTTAAACATTTAACATCTTGCTTAGCTAAGTAATTCAGATCAACAGTATAAATATTTTCATTTCTCAAGGAAAAGAACAATAAAACATTTTTAGAGTTAAAAACATCACATGAATCATTTTCAAACTTAACATTAAATCCATCATCACATAATTGAGAAATAATTAACAGGTTATACTTAAGTCCATCAACAAATAAAACTTTATAAATCAAAACCTAATCAGTGTTACCAATATGGCCTAGGCCGATTATTTTTCCTTTAGAATTATCACCCAAGGTTACATGGCCTCCATAAACCATTATTAAGCTTTTAAAGAATGAATAATCTCTAGACATGTGTCTTGAACATCCACTATCCAAGTACCATACCTTCTTGTGAGAACTCTTCAAACATGTTTCCTACAAAACAAATTTAGATGTGAAATTATTTTTGAACGCAAATCTTCTTGGGTCCAGATAGGTTAGCAATCAACACTTTAGGTACCCAGATTTTTCTCATGGGTCTCATATAATTTACAAAAGCAATATATTTTGAAAGATAAATTTCATTTGATCTATAACCATACGAAGAACTAGTTGAGGCATATGAATATCAAGAATTGGAACAAACAGAATTTTGACCAGACATAGGAATAAATTTAGTTTTAGTATGCTGTCTTTTTTCAGGTTGATAACCTATTCTAGTAGCTTACTTTGGTTCCATTTTCTTTCCTAGAATTTGAGTTAGAGTTTCCTTTCCATTTGTGAACTTTTCTAAGTCCTTTTTAAGTTGCTCATTAGACAATTTCAGTTCAGTATTTTCCTTTATCAGTTGTGCATTCATTTCCTTCTCTACATCAAGGGCAGATTTAACATTGGTAGGGAGAGAATAATGTTTCTTTAAGGCATTTTACTTGTCCTTAAGTTCATTATAGGTTTCTTCTATCATGTTACAATATTCAAATATTTCCTCACTCGACATGTTTTTAGATTCAGAATCAGTTCCTGAATAATAATCATTTTTCTGAGGAAAAACAGGTACATCAGAGGTATTGGTTATGAAGCCCATGTTAGAACGATTATTTTCAGAATCAGAAACTTCAGATTCACTTGTGTTGTCTTCTGAAGCACTCTATGTAGCTTTCATAGCTTTCTTGTACTTATTGTCTTTGTAGTCATATATTTTTTTGAACTTCAATTTTGGATAGTCTGCTTTAATGTGACCTTTCCTTTTGCATTCATATGAAACAACTTAATAATTCTTGTCAGTATTTTTCCAATCCTTTTTCCAATGCCCTTGTTGTCATACTATCCATTGTAGTTTTATTTTCTAAAGAATCTCTTCATCCTATAGAACTTATTGAATCTCCTGGATATTTGAGCCATCTCTGCATCACTGTCAGAGTCTGAATCTTCACTGGTTGAAATTTCAGTTTTTATTTGAACTTTTTCCTTGTCCTTTCTCCTTGAAGTAATATATTTAAAAGCTACAGACTTCCTTTTAAGTTCATCATCTTCCTTCTTATTCACCTTGAGTTCTTCTTCATACATCATAATCTTACCAATAAGCTCCTTGACTGGTAGTTTTCTTATGTCACATGATTCTCTAATTGAGACAAAAGTGACTCTCCATCGATCTGGTAGACATCTTCATATCCTCATGATTTGTTCATTAGCAGTGACATCTCTTCCAAGAGAGATCATTGTATTGAAAATCTCATTGAACCTGAGATACATGTGAGAGATAGGTTCATCAGTCATAATTTTTAAATTATCATATTTAATAGAATATGTATGCAATCTCATTTCTTTATCATTAGTGGTTCCTTCATGAGAAATACTCAAAGTATCCCATATTTCATAGGCAGTTTTACAAGAAGATATTCTATTGAACTCTTCATCTCCCAAAGCAGAATATAGGGCATTCATAGCTTTACAATTATTATTATAAGATGTCTTAGTAGATTCATCCCAAGTTGTTCTTACAATTCCTGGAATCTAATATTAAGTTTCTATAGAAGTCCAGATATTAAATCTCATACTTTCTAAATGAATTTTCATCTTCAGTTTCCACTGGGAATAATTTGTACCATTAAATAAAGGTGGCATGTTGCTAGCAGCACCTTCTAGTATATTGTCCATAACTAGAGTACTAGAGTTTAGAAAATAAGTATAAAGATATAGAATTTAGAACTAAATGAAATTTAAGATCTTTAAAGATGCAACTAAAATCACAGTTGAAAAATAGAATGGTTTGAAAACTCGTATTAATAAAAAATCCTCTGATACCAAATTTTGGTCGAAGTGGGCACTCAAGAGGGGGGGGGGGGTGAATTGAGTTCTAATTAAAAATTTCTGTTAAAAATATTTCTCTTAAAGTCCCCCAATTTAAAACCAAAGTTAAACTGTAGTGAATCTATACACATTGAAAATGCAAAATTGGCTTCTTAAATATTGATTAGATCTTATTCAATTTAATCACATAATTAAATTGTCTTTTGAGGCTGACCTACTGGTTCACAACAAGCATAAACACTTGATAATTTAACTATAAAAGTAACTTTAAAATAGTTTTGTATTTCAATGTAATAGTAGTGGAATATAAGATATATGGAGTATACAATAACTTATACTAAAAACACAGCAGATTTAACCAAGAGGTTTAGTCTCAAGTTGAGACTTAGTCCTCTCAAATTTATATATAAAATTTGATCCACACCCTGGATCGAGGTAAACAATAGTTCAATACTATCCAGGTCCTAAAACCTCTACCAAAGTTCTTCGTGGGAAAAAAAGACCACATCACACAGACTGTTCAGGTCACACTTGACCTCTATCACTATCCTCAGTGGGACATAGAATGATATATGGAGTTTGGAATGAGGATTTAGTATCCTCTAGTTCAGCACCGGAGATAGTTTGTGTGTAAAAGATATACAGAGTGCACAAACTACTTTAAATTAAATAATAAATCACTTAGAGATAGTATATGGAAGGTTAGAAAGCTCTAGTGATTGGCAGTGCAACTCTAGACTCGTTGGATTTAGCAGAGAAGCTTTTAAGTCCTTTTGTGTTTTTTCTTTTGAAAAACAGAGTATCGGGGTTCAGCTTGATGTCCTTCACAAGTGAGTGTGTTTTCTGATTTATAGTGTTCTTTGTGTGTTCTTTAGGAGTGCTGGATTGCATATATGAGAGTTATTTTAAGATCTTGCAATGTCTGCTCGGCATTCCTCGTGTGTTCTCCATTACTTGTATTAAAGAATTCTCTCTCTATGCCTTTTCACGCACACAATTTTACTATAGCTCGATCATCCTTTAATTCCACCCGCTTCGGCAATGGGAATGATTAACTTTTTCATAGGTATGAGGTAAGATCTCCTGACATGCCAATAACTAACATTAAATATCATTAATTGCATTAAAAACATCAAATATGACTGTTGGAGTTAAATAAGAGTTTATAGAAATTCAAACAGTTTTCATGACTATCGGTGAGTCATTTTGAATCTTCATCGGTTTCGGTAGCATCAGCATCGGTGGCTCATTAATCATCGGTAGCCATCGGTGCAACCATTGTCATTGGTGAGATCAGTCATCATCAGTGCAACCGTTCATCATCGGTGTGGCCGTTCAACATCGGTGCGACCGTTCATCATCGGCGACTTTGAAAATAACCAACAGTGAGTCAAGACATGGAATTTTCACAAACTGTCTGTTCAATCTAGAATACTTTCAGGTCAACCATAAAACACAAATTAACATAGAGAAACACATGTAGACATGATTTTCACATATTTAGAACAATTTGAACAAGATACTAAATCGAAATAAATAAAACCAATATTTGTGATTATTAAAATAACCATTTTTTAGAGAGTTCAACAATCTCCCCCTTTTTGATAATCACAAATCAATGGCAGAAAAGAAGAGAGAATTATAGTATGTCATTCAGGATTCTCTCCCTATAAAAAGAATATATTCCAAAAGATAAAATAGGGTTAGAATAGAAAACAAAACTTATATAACTCAGTCATTCACCCCATATAATACAAGTCATAAATAACAAGCATGGGCTCAGATGCACATTTAGTTCACCAATTCATATGCATGATCTCCCTGATGTCTCATATGCATGATTTCCCTGATTTCTCATATGAATTATCTCCCTGATTTTTCTCCCCCATTGGGATTATCAAAAAGAAGATATAAGGAAGATAAGAAAGAAGATTCCATATCAACAATGAGTATAAAAACAAATCACAGATAAAATTGAAAAGTACAGGAAATAGACACCCTATAAAAAAATGACAGATACAACTATTTCACGGGGTGCAAGGGAACTTTTACTTTAGAAGTGGGAGGAATGGATGGTCCAGAAGGTGGTTGTGTGGAAGGTAGAACTGGCTGGATGGAGAAAGGAGGTAGGACGACCCGAGCTGGACGAATTGTGGGTTCCAAGGTCACCTGCTACGGAGAAGATCTTTCTGAAGGAGGCTGTTGAATGACTGACCGAATACTGGAAAGAGCTTGAGAAATAGACAGCTGACCAGGAGAAAAATCTGATTATTGAAGATACTTAGCAGTAGGTAAATCAATGGCCTTAGTTTTCACATGAAGGTAGGGTTTGAGAAAATTGATGAAGTCCTCAATTACTTCTCCACCATACTTCATAGACTTTTCAAAATCAACATTATTATGCATGAAATTTTCTAAAGTAGGAGTAAAATCCATCAAATGCTGAACTTGAGCCTTAAAAGTTTGAGTAACTGGAGGGAGTCTCAAATTTTCATCCAGAAATTTGAAGTGATGATTCAACATATGCTTGGTGTAAATCATAGAGAAATAATGATCCACTTTCTCCTTAATATCTTTTTTAGCCTTGGTAGCATCTGTTGAATACAACTGCACCATCTTATGAATATGATCATTATGCTCTTTCAACTTTTTCAAATAATCTAAATCCAATATCTTCCCAAGAGCTTCCATCTATTCTCTAACAACATCCTTTAAAGTTTTATGCTCATAACCAGTAATCTTGGTTACTTTAGAAGATCTAGCCTGAGAAACAACTTGTGTGATCTCAGCTTTCAACTTCCTCAAATCTGCCTTCTTCAAATGCTCTATCATATTTCATAAAACTTCCATCATACCAGAGATGGTTGTTATGAACTCTCCAGACAGAGAAACAGTATTGCTTCCTAAATCCGCGAGTGTTTGATTCAAAGAGGTAATGTTCCTGCCAATTGACTCACTATAATTGCACAGGTCTGGTTTGATAAGGCTTACCACTCTTTGAGCCAAATCATCCATAACAGCTTCAGATTGTGTCATAGGATCCGGAGTAGGAATATGAGATAACTCATCTTTCTCAGTTTCCCTAACAGATTGAATCAATTCAACCTTAAATCTGTCAAAGTCAGATTTAGTGACTGCAGGATCAGGTCTAGCTTGAAACACTGAAGGATCAGGTCAGACATCTGCTCTTTGCAAAAACTCTGCAACTAATTGAGGCTTAACTGAATCATCTACACCTGTAAGATCCACTTCTACACCTTCCTCTTCCTATGGGTAATATTATCCTAAAACAACAAGACCTGGATGTTCTTCCCATGAGGATTTGCATGAAGGATACATAGGTTTCACAAACTGAGCTCATCCATAATTTTCAGGAAGGACTTCCCCATCCACATCACTCTCCAACAGTTCTGACCTCTCAGCCTCAGGGACATTTTCTTTCTCAATTAGTTGGGGTTGAGGATCATCTTGGATCACATTCTGACCTTCTATAGGTCCAACATCAGCATCATCAGCATCACCACCATCACTATCACTACCACCACTACCACCATTACCATTACCATCATCACCATCATTGACTTCATCATCATCATCATTATCATCATTAAATGATCTCTCATATGAACTGTCTATACTTAAAGATTCGTACTCCTCATAGTTTGATTCATCAGTCTCATCTTATTCTTCATCATCTAAAAGTTGTTCAATCTCCAGTAATTTGAGAGGAGGGCTTGAAAAACCAAATTCCATCCTTCTTTTTTTGGGCTAACAGTATCAGGATCACTCCACTCATCAGGAGATGATTCAGCCTCCTCTTTAACATTCAGATTATCACTAGCTTATTCTTCTTCTATTCCCTTCTTACTGGATTCTCAAGTTTCCATAGGAACTACTGCTTCCTCTTCTTCATCGGAATAAACCACTTCCTCACCAGGTTTTAAAATAGGATCTCTTATCCTGTTTGGTCTCCTTGGATGATCAGTATGATTGAAAGACACATATAACTTTTCTTCATTAGCAACCCAAGCTTTCTTCCATTGGTTCCAATTGATTTTCATCCTCTTACATATAAATTTGTTGAAACGGAAGCTAATTGATGAGATACACTCATCTCCATCATCCACACAGCCTATGAATTTTAGCATGGCAGAAATCTTCTTAGAATAAAATAGAGTAGTAGCTTTCTTTGAAGGTTTTCTCATATCAACAATATGCTCAGCAAAATATCTACACAGATTGATCTTTTCATTATTCAACAAGAGGAATAATAGAAACACATCCTGATGATTTACTGAAGCAAAGTCACATTTTCTAGGACAAATTTGATGTTGAATAAATTTAAACAGGATTCTATTCTCACCATCCAACTCACCAGCATTCATCCTTCACGATTCAGACTTCCTAGTCAATAACGCTAGGGATAGATCATAAGAAAAGTAATCATTTTTGGGAGGAATATTACCAGAATAGTCCTCGTATCTTCTATTATGAGGTACTCCTAGACATTTAGCACACTTCTTTGATGAAAAAGTAATATTTTTCCCTTTTACTATAGAAGAAAATCTTACAGCCTCTACTCCATCAAAAACTACAACCAGGATCAAATAGAACTCATGCACCAGCTTCGGGTAAAAGACCCTATCATTATCGCAGAACCAATTCTTCCAACATTTAATTTCCAACACATTCAAGAGAACGGACTTGCTAGATAAAACCCATTCTGAACATATTTCTTTTTCAGCTATAACTTCTCGTTCTTCTTGCTCTGGTTTCACAGACCTCTGCGTCGTACTACTCGACTCACCTCGAGCATGTTTGACAGGTGAAGTTCCCTCATATTTTGTGCCCTGACTCTTTTTCTTGGCCATTATGAGGTTTGAGACAATCAAGAGGCTTGGAATGATTCAAAAGGCTCGGGTTACTGAAAAGAGAAGACAGTGTTCGGTGGGAAATAGAAGTTCAACAGTCTTTAGAGAATGAAATAGCCGCGTATCATTATTTGTATCATTTAGAGTTAAAAACAATAAAATATCTTCTAAGTAAAACAAAGTCGTTTTAAACAGACAATAATGATTTTAAAAATAGTACAACCCAATCGGTAGCACTAATCGACTTGACAGATCGGTTTGATAGATCAGTTTCACAGATCGGTTTCACAGATCGGTTTCACAAATCATTTTCATAGGCCGGTTTCCCAGATCGGTTTCACAGATCGGTTTCACAGATCGGTTTCACATATCATTTTAACAGATCGGTTTCACAGATCTATCATACCCAACTATTATTTAATCGAGTCTATCCTTTCAGAATTTAAGGGCTTGGGGAAAATGTCAGCTAATTGATGTTCAGTACCTATAAACTCAAGAGTAATATCCCCTTTTTGGTAGTGGTCACTCAAAAAGTGATATCTGACATCAATGTGTTTGGTTCTAGAGTGAGACACAGAGTTCTTTGAAATGTTAATTTCACTATTGTTATCAAAGTTGATTGAAACATGCTTAAAATCAGATCCATATTCCAAAAGAGTGTGTTTCATCCATAGAATTTGTGCACAGAAACTACCAGGAGCTATATACTCTGCTTCGAGAATGGAAAAGGCTACATAATTCTGCTTCTTACAACACCATGATACTAAGGATTTTCCCAATAAATGACATGTTCCAGATGTGATTTTTCTATCCAACTTGCAACTAGAAAAGTCAACATCTGAATAACTTATTAACTCAAAGGATTATCCTTTTGGGTAAAACAAACCTAAGTGTACTGTGTTCTTAAGATACTTAAAAATTCATTTAACAGCAAGTAAAGTAGATTCTTTTGGATTAGCTTGAAATATTGCACACATAAACACACTAAACATAATATCTAGTCGACTAGCAGTAAGGTAAAGTAAGCTTCCAATCATACCTCTATAATTTGTTTGATCCACTGGTTTCCCAGTTTCATATGCATCCAATTTAAAGACTGTACTCATAGGAGTATCACTTTCCTTAATACTATCCAAACCAAAACATTTTAAAATATCCTTTTCATATTTACATTGATTCAAAATAATACCATTTTCATTTTGGAAAACATGAAATTCAAGAAACTATTTGAGTTCTACCATTAAACTCATTTCAAATTCATTTTGTATACTCTTTGAAAAATGAGTACATAAATAATGTTTATAAGATCCAAAAATAATATCATCTACATAAATTTTTACCAATAAAACAACTTTAAAATTTTGTTTTATAAAAAGGGTAGGATCAGCTATACCTTTTGTAAAACCATTAGAAATTAGAAAAGTACTTAACCTGTCATACTAAGCTCTTGGAGCTTATTTTAAACCATATAAAGCTTTAGAAAGTTTAAAAGCTCGATTTGGAAAATGAGGATTAGTAAATCCAGGTGGTTGTTCAACAAAAACATCTTCAATAATAAAACCATTTATAAAAGCACTTTTGACATCCAATTGATATAACTTGAAATTAAGATGAGCAGCCTAGGTAAGTAGAATTCTAATAGATTCTAGTCTAGCTACAGGTGAAAAGGTTTCTTCATAATCAATTCCTTCTTCTTGACTATAGCCTTGTGCAAATAACCGAGCATTGTTTCTAACTATATTTCCATATTCATCTACTTTATTTCTAAACACCCATTTAGTGCCTATGGTGAAAGTTTCCTTAGGTCTGTCAACTAATTCTCAGACTTTGTTTCTTTCAAATTGATTTAACTCTTCTTGCAAAGGCATTACACAAAATTCATCATTGATTGCATCATTGACATTTTTACGTTTTAGTTGTGAAAAAAAAATCTTGATGTTCAACCTGGTTTCTTAGAGAGGATGTAGTCTGTGTCCCTCTATCACGATTACCAACAACAGCATCTAAAGGATGATTATTTATAATCCTATTTGATCTAGTAAAGGTAGGGCTAGAAATCTCATGTTCGTCTCTAAGTTCGGGTTCAACAGAAGCAGATTCTGGTATATGTGGAGAGCTGGATGTTTTTACAGTAGGTTCTTTAGATTTATCATTAAGGTTCGGAACAGATATATCTTCTTCAAGATTTTCAAGAGAGGTTTTAGACTCATGTGGATCATTTTCATCAAACTTGATGTGAACAGATTCTTCCACACATTTGGTTCTCTTATTGAAAACTCTATAGGCTTTGCTAGTTATAGAATATCCTAAAAATATTCCTTCATCACTCTTAGAAGCAAACTTATCCAAATTATCCTTGGTATTAAGAACAAAAACTTTGCAGCCAAAGACTATGAAGTAACTAACTTTAGGTTTTCTATTATTCCATAATTCATAAGGGGACTTCTTGAGAACAAGTCTAATTAACACTCTATTAATAATATAACAAGCTGTATTCACAGCTTCATCCCAAAATTAAACAGGTTGGTCATACTCATTTAACATGGTTCTTGAAATTTCTTGAAGGGTTCCATTCTTTCTTTCTACTACACCATTCTACTGAGATGTCCTAGGAGCAGAAAGGTTGTGACTATAGCCATTGTGTGTGCAATAAGATTCAAACTCTTGATTTTCAAACTCATAACCTTGATCACTTCTCATGGTTTTAATCTTAATTCCACTATGGTTTTCCATAGACTTAGAGTATTTAACAATGTAAGAAAAAGCTTCACTTTTGTGAGCCAAGAAGTATACCCAAGTATATCTAGAAAATTCATCTACTAGGGCATAGACATAGTGATTCCCATTTAAACTAGAAACTCAAGAAGGTCCAAACACGTCCATGTGAACCAACTCGAGAGGTTGAGAAGTTGAGCCTTATTTCTTTGATTTAAAAGAATCTTTATGTTTCTTTCCCTTTTGACAGGGATTACAAAAGTTTTAATTTGGGAATTCAAGTTTAGGTAGGTATCTAACCAAGTTATTCCTAGTCATTTTTCTAAGTGAATGTATATTGCAGTGTCCTAATCTTCTATGCCAAATCCAATACTCTTTATGAAAATCATTTAAACAAGTAACATCTTGCTTAGATAAAGAATTCAGATCAACAGTATAAACATTTTCATTTCTCAAGGTAGAGAAAAATAAAACATTTTTAGAGTTAAAAACATCACATGAATCATTTTCAAACTTAACATTAAGTAAATCATCACATAATTGAGAAATACTTAACAGGTTATACTTAAGTCCATCAAAAAATAAAACTTTAGAAATCAAAAATGAATCAGTGTTACCAATATGGCCTAGGCCGATGATTTTTCCTTTAGAGTTATCACCAAAGGTGACATGACCTCCATAAAACTTTATTAAGATTTTAAAGCATGAATAATCTCCAGACATGTGTCTTGAACATCCACTATCCAAGTACCATACCTTCATGTGAGAACTCTTCAAACATGTTTCCTACAAAACAGATTTAGATGTGAAATGATTTTGGAACCCAGATCTTCTTGGGTCCAGATAGGTTATAAATCAATGATTTAGGTACCTAGATTTGTCTCATGGGTCTCATATAATTTAATGAACCAATATATTTTGAAAGATAAACGTCATTTGATCTATAACCATACGAAGAACTAGTTGAGGCATACGAATTTCCATAATTGGAACAAAATGAATTTTGTCTAGACTTAGGAATAAATTTAGTTTTGTAAGCTGTCTTTTTCCAGGTTGATAACCTATTCCAGTAGCAAACTTTGGTGCCAATTTATTTCCTAGAATTTGAGTTAGAGTGTCCTTTCAATTTTTGACCTTTTCTAAGTCCTTTTGAAGTTGCCCATTAGTCAATTTCAGTTTAGTATTTTCCTTTATCAGTTGAGCATTCTTTTCCTTTTATACATCAAGGGCAGATTTAACATTGGTAGGGAGAGCATACTGTTTTTTAAGGCTTTGTATTTGTCCTTAAGTTCATTATAGTTTTCTTCTATCATGTTACAATATTCAAATAGTTCCTCACTCGACATGTTTTTAGATTCAGAATCAGTTCCAGAATAATAATCATTCTGCTGAGGAGAAACAGGTACCTTAGAGGTATTGGTCATGAAGCACATGTTGGAATGATTATTTTCAGAATCAGAAACTTCAGATTCACTTGTGCTGTCTTCTGAAGCACTCTAAGTAGCTTTCATAGCTCTCTTGTACTTATTTTCTTTGTAGTCATATTTATTTTTGAACATAAATTTTGGATAGTCTGCTTTAATGTGACCTTTCCTTTTGCATTCATATCAGACTACATCATCATTCTTGTCAGGATTTTTCCAATCCTTTTTCCAATTCCCTTGTTATCATACTATCCTATATAGTTTGATTTTAATCAGAATCTCTTCTTCCTATAGAACTTCTTGAATCTCCTGGCTATTTGAGCCATCTCTGCATCACTGTTAGAGTCTGAATCTTCACTGGTTGAACTTTCAGTTTGTATTTGAACTTTTTCCTTGTCCTTGCTCTTCGAAGTAGTAGATTTAAAAGCTACAGACTTCCTTTTATGTTCATAATCTTCCTCCTTATTCACCTTGAGTTCTTCTTCATACATCATAAGATTACCAATAAGATACTTGATTGGTAGTTTGCGTATGTCACATGATTCTATAATTGAGACAAAAGTGCCTCTCCATCGATCTGGTAGACATCTTAATATCCTCATCATTTTTTCCTTAGCAGTGACATCTCTTACAAGAGAGATCATTGTATTGAAAATATCATTGAACCTGAGATACATGTCACAGATAGGTTCATCAGTCTTCATTTTTAAATTATCATACTTAATAGTATATGTGTTCAATCTCATTTCTTTATCATTAGTTGTTCCTTCATGGGAAGCACTCAAAGTATCCCATATTTCATAGGCACTTTTACAAGCATATATTCTATTGAACTCTTCATCTCCCAAAGCACAATAAAGGGCATTCATAGCTTTACAATTATTATTGTAAGATGCCTTAGTAGCTTCATCCCAAGTTGTTCTAAAAGTTGATGGAATCTTATATTATGTTTCTATAGTAGTCCAGATATAAAATCACATACTTTCTATATGAATTTTCATCTTCAGTTTCCACTAGGATTAATTTGTACCATTAAAGAAAGGTGGCCTTTTGCTAGCAGTACCTTCTAGTATATTGTCCATAACTAGAGTACTAGAGTTTAGAAATTAAATTTAACGATATATAATTTAGAACTAACAGAAATTTAAGATCTTTAATGATGCAACTAAAATCACAGTTGAAAAACAGAATGGTTTTAAAACTCGTAATAATAAAAAATCCTCTGATACCAAATGTTGGTCGGAGTGGACACTCAAGAGGGGGGGGGGTGAATTGAGTTCTAATTAAAAAAATTTGTTTAAAATATTTCTCTTAAAGTCCCCCAATTTAAAACCAAAGTTAAACTGTAGTGAATCTATACAGATTGCAAATGTTCAATTGGCTTCTTAAAGATTGATTAGATCTCAGTCAATTTAATCACAAAATTAAATTGCCTTTTGAACCTAACCTACTAGATCACAACAAGCATAAACACTTGCTAATTTAACTATCAAAGTAACTTTAAAATAGTTTTTTATTTAAAAGTAATAGTAGTGTAATAAAAGATATGTGTAGTATACTTTAACTTATACTAAAAACATAGAAGATTTAACCAAGAGGTTAAGTCTCAAGTAGAGACTTAGTCCTATAAAATTTATATATAAAATTTGATCCACACCCTGGATCAGGGTAAACAACAGTTCAATACTGTCCTGTTCCTAAGACATCTACTACAGTTCTTCGTGGAAAAACAAAGACAACATCACACAGACTATTTAGGTCACACTTGACCACTATCACTATCCTCAGGGGGACACAGAATGAAGTATGAAGATTGGAATGAGGATTTAGTATCCTCTAGTTCCATACAGGAGATAGTGTGTGTGTAAAAGATATACAGAGTGCACACACTGCTCGAAAGTAAATAATAAATCACTTAGAGATAGTATATGGAAGGTTAGAAAGCTCTAGTGATTGGCAGTGCAGGTTTGGACTCGTTGGACTTAGCAGAGAAGATTTTGAGTCTTTTTGTGGTTTTTTTGTTGAAAAATAGATTATCTAGGTTCAGCTTGATGTCCTTCACAAGTGAGTGTTTTTTTTGATTTCCAGTGTTCTTCGTGTGTTCTTAAATAGTGCTGGATTACCTATATGAGAGTTCTTTTAAGATCTTGAAATGTCTTCTCAGTGTTCCTTGTGTGTTCTCCCTTTTTTGTATGAAATAATTCTCTCTCTAGGCCTTTTCATGCACACACTTTTACTGCGTCTCTATCTTCCTTTTATTCTACCCGATCTGGAAATGGGAATGATTACCTTTTTCATAGGTACGGGGTATGGTCTCCTCACATACCAAAAATAACATTAAATATCATTAATTGCATTAAAAACATCAAATATGACCATTGTAATTAAATAAGAGTTTATAGAAATTAAAATAGTTTTCATGACTATCGGTGAGTCATGAGATCGGTGAGTCATTTTGAATCTTCATCGGTTTCGGTAGCATCATCATTGGTGGCTCATTAATCATCAATATCCATCACTTCGACCATTGTCATAGGTGCGATCAGTCATCATCGGTGCGACCATTCTTCATTGGTGCAACCGTTCATCATCAGTGCGACCGTTCATCATCGGTGACATGGAAAATAACTAACGGTGAGTCAAGACATGGAATTTTTACAAAGTGTTTGTTCAATCCAGAATACTTTCAGGTTAACTGTAAAACACAAATTTACATAGAGAAAAAAATGAAGACATGATTTACACATATTTAGAACAATTTGAATAAGAGTCTAAAATGAAATAAATAAAACCATGATTTGTGATTATTAAATTAACCATTTCACAGAGAGTTCAACAACAAAGAATATTTTTTTCTCAAGATCTATATATTGATTCTATACCCATTACTTTCTTTGTTTTTTAGATCCTCTTGTAGAGAGAGAGTCCTCATGGAAGGTTGAAAGAGACCATAATTTCTTAAGTTTCTTGATTCGTCGAAGGTGGAAGTGGTTTAGGGTTGTTAGTGTGGATGAGTCTCTCGATGGTGTCTAAGAGGGCCTCTTGGTTCTTCACAATTTCTTTGAATCATGGGTTCATGTTAAAACACCAGTGTGGGAAATATGGTCACGATAGGATATGGTGGCCAATTTCATGAATTGTGTGTTGTTTTGGGATGTTGTATAAGGTCCCTATCCATTCATTTTTATATCAGTCATAGTGTTCATGTTCGGTGACACCTTATGATGTCATGTGCTCGATTTTCCGTAAAGGACAAAGTCAGGAAATCATCTGAGAGTCTCTGTTATGTTGGGATAATGAATTCCTTGGAAAAACATAAAAATATTCCATTTAAGAGGGAGGTGAGTATAGGAGTACTTTACTTATATTTTTTATCACCCGAACAAACAAGGTTTATTGTGTGTGAATCTTCTAAGCCCTTGTTTCAGTGAAATATCAGGTTAGGGGAAAGTGAGTTTGGAATGTACTATGTCTTGGAAAACTAATCGGGGATTATAGTGTAGTTTTAGGTGGCACAGAAAGAAGAATGATCTTTTATGGGGTTTCCAAAGCCTAACTGAGAGGCTGAAGATGCTTTAATCATTTGATCTCCATCCATAGGTCTCAGAGAGAAGCTGACTCATAGTCAGGGGAAATCCCAGGGTCGTTTAAGCCCTTGGACAATATCCTATCCTCAGTATCAAAGATAAGAATAGTTAAACCTCTGGTGACATCATGGTTGAGACATAGTTTGTGCATGATTAGTAGTGATAATTTTCTTGGAAGACATGGAGAAATAATGATCCCCATGGTTAGTGCATGGTTTCCCAAACCATGCAGACTAACCCTGTGACTGAACCATCTTTTTAAATTTTGGGGTCTTTCTATACCTGCCCATGCTGGTTGTTAATATGATATGATCTTATGGTGGGGATACCCAATATGAGTCTCATATGTGTTATTTTGGAAATGTATAATGATAGTCTACCCCCTTGTACCGGGAGTTCGTTCAGGCCTCCCCCAATTAGCGTCCAAATTCTATCTCTAGAAATTTTGAGTTGTCTCTTATGGTGGGGAGCCCATTTGTTTCTCACAATACTAGTAACTCAGATTGGTCCTTGGTCTTGGATTGGAAGTAGGTAGTCTAGTTTGGATCTATTTAACTACCTACACCTTCCTTGGGTAAACTTTGGGAGTGGAGAACTCCCAATGGTCTGGTTAAAGCAAGGTAAGTGTCACATTGTTCGCTGTTGTTGTTCATTTGGGTAAAGTTCTGGAATCTGGTTTGGATATTGTTTGAGGAGTTTTATTTTGAGATAGAATATGAAAATACTTGATTGACTAATTAAAGTGGTGTATGTTTGGTTTATGAGAGCATTCCTTCCTTAATTGATCACTGGAGGTGTTTTGGCCCTTGAGGGCGAATCCTGGAAAAGAAGTACCTCTTGGTTTCTTAGTTGGGTTTGGTTTTTGCTTTGGCCTTATTGTGAATTTCCAAGGAAGAAAGTTTCTATGTTAAGGATAATTGTCACATAAATAACTTATTTTAACTTTATTTTTAATTTAATTTACATTTTTATTTGGTTTTGGGGGTTTCCCATGCATTTTTTGGAGGAATGGGTGAGTTTTCATGATTTTGGGCCAAACTGTGAGCCCAATTCCAGATTTGAAAATAATTTTTGATTACTTTATAACTAATTTATTTTTCAACAATTTTCATCCATTAAAATTCCTACATGGCATCCCTTGACCTATGAAAAACACCAAAGTAATTCGGACCATTTAGAAATCCATAATCATGGTGGATTTGAGTTTTATATAAGGCATTGGGCCTGACCGAAAGCCCCTTTCCTACATCAAAAATATTTTTTAATTATTTAATAAATAATTAAAATTTTCAGTTTTTTCAGTGATTCCAACTCTCACACGAGCCCACTAACCTATGGCATGCCCCCATTATCTCTTACCCTAATTTGCAGCTTCATAGAATTGGGAAATGGAGCGAACCTGCTCTGGATTTCAAAAATCACCCAGATTTGAAGAGGTAAATTGATCCTTTCATAACTCCTATTTTTAATCGTTTTCCCCCATTAAAGTTCCTAAATGATCCCCTCATCCTTTTTAGAAACTCCATTAAATTTTTATCCGTTTTAAAATTCAGATTCTGGTGGATTTTGGGTCATTTTATTCAAGATTGTTTTGGGTAAGTGTTTCTCTATTCAATTTCTTCCTTCTCCTTAGGGTTACCTCACTCTTTTCATGAATTTATAGAGTGTCCCGAAGTTAGGGATCATACCAAGGGTTTTATTTGGGGTATTGTGGGTGAAATATTATGGTTTAGGGTTCATTTTCAGTTCCTTGTGGTGCGGTTGAGGTTTACTACCAAGATTCAATGGTTTTGACTCAAAAGGTACGTGGTTCCATGTGTAAACAAATATTGATGAGTTAGATTGCTATATTTACGCATTTTTCATATTCCTCATATGTTGGGTGTGGTGAGAAAACTATTTATTACAGATTTGGTGAAGTGTTTAATTTTATAGTTTCTTTTTATAGTGAAATTGGGTGTTTTCATGTGCAACTCATGGGGAATTATTTGGGTGTATTTTATAACATATGGAATTGGTTTACTAAATCTTTTTTGGTCTACCAATTTTATTTTGGTAATTTATTAGTGTCTTTTGGGCCTAAAAATAGGTTTTTTGGAATAGTTTTGTTGTGTAAAACTTTGTTATACTTCTTGTGAGCATTTTATGTAAATGGGTGTTTTCATTTGTATCTTTCATGGTATTATCCAAGATGATTTTATAACACTTGAAAGTGGATTTATAAATGTCTATAGGGATTCCAATTCTACATTGGTAGTGTTTTTTGTGGTTTTCCCCTTGAAATATGGTTTTTAAATGGGTTTTATGAGCAAATATTGGGTATACTCTTTGGAATTGTTTGATGAAGGATTTGAATTATTTAATGATTTATGTAAGTGGTGAAAACTTGTTGGAAAAATGTCTTGGAGTGTGTATATTCTGAAATGGTACATTTTAAATGTGAGAGGGGCTGTTTTGTGATGCGTTCTATCTTGGAAATGTTTTACCAAAATGTTTGGAGGATTTACTAAAGTGTGTGAGAGATGTGAAGGTGATGTGGGATGTTTTGTGTGAGTGTGATGTGATAAATGGATTTTTGTTATGGAAAAACGTATTATTTAACATGTGAGTTTTCTTTTATGTGAGTTTTAATATATTGTAATGGTTTTATAAAATTGATTAATGGATTTTTGGAAGTGTTAATGAAATGTGAAAAGTGTTGTGTGCTTTTTAGGTGTGAGTAGGATTTCAAATCAATTTGAATGAAAAGTGGTCTTTTGTGACTTGTGTGGTATAAATGTGGGCTGTTTGGTGAATTTTTGACGAGGTAATGATATTTTAAAGTGAAAAGTATATTTCTTGACGTGTTGAACTTGTTTGATAACAAAGGAATAACCTTGGTATCTAGGTGGGTAGACGTGTACTAGTATGCTAGTGAATCTGTGGGGTTTGGCCTCAGTCTCACTTAGCAAGATTGACGCTTACAACTCTAAATAAACTATGATGTTGATTATTGGGGGCCACTAGGTTATGGGTATGTTCCCTAATAGTGTATCATGCATGAGAACAGATATTGTGAGGGTTTCTCTCACCGAGATACGAGGTACTTGGGACCCACAATGAACCAGTGCCTAGGGGTTAATTCCTATTGTTTGTGCTCATTAGATCCTTTATACTTACCATATGAATATGGTATATTTGGCTGGAATATTCATTAGCATTGTCATTTATTTTAAAAGATATGATTGTTTAAATTATCCCACTTGAAAACTGATTTTTTTGAGTTGCATCTTTTAGAAATTGTAACTATAAATTACATGTCTTTGAAAACTTGCATGCATTTCATCATTGAATGTTTATCGCATGGAATATCTTAGTAGTGATATCCTAGTGGGAATTGGATCACACCCTAATTACACCCCTAGGTGTAAGTATACTTTCTTATTTTTGTTGTTGCAGTTTGGGTACAATTTGTTTTGTTCCAGTTGTTCGGGTTTCTAGCAGGTCCTTGGTGGTGAAGTCTTGTGGAGATGGATTGAGGTTGGTGCCCCTTTCCATGAGGGTTCTTGGGATATTTTCTTTTGGTTTTATAACTTTGTTATAGTCTTGTTGAGTTGTTTTAAAATGTGTAATTTAGTTCTAAATTTTTGTAAAAGATTGTTTGGTTCGAAAAATCCAAATTCGTTTTATTAGACTATTTTATTGTATTATGTTTAAAAACTTGGGTAAATCGTTCCCAATTCTCATTTTATGATACTCGGGCTCTTGTGAATGATTGTGGGGATCAGGAACACCCTTCGGGCCTTCTCACAGGCTAGGTTTGGTACCAGTTTTGGCGGCGACCAGATTCGGTTCGTGACAAAAAATTAATTTCAAATTATTAGACATTATAAGTTATGATGATTTCAAATATATAATCAATTTTTCAATATTCAAATCACATAAGTGGTATAAATTAACATAGAATCAATCCCATAAATGGGATGAGACAAAGGGTTTTAAGCCAAAAGGACCAAAAGTTTGAATTGTTTTTTATATCAAATTTAAATATGAAATTTTTATAGTGATCTAAATAATATTTAATGATTTATAATTGATATAATTTTATTTTAATTCAAAATTATAATTTAATTTAACTATATAAATAAATTTAATGAAAAAGTAGTTTTGAATTTAAATTTAATGTTTTTCACTATTTATAAAAAAATGAAACTTCTTAGTAAAATAAAAAATATTCACCCAAAGTAAATTTTAATATTAATATTTCAAAAATGGATTTTATATTATCAAATAAAAGTTATAAAAGTGTCAAATTTTATATTTAAAATGGGTTCTCCATTAAAAGGTAGTAAAATTTTCATTTAGAAAAATATATATTTTTATTCATAAAGTTGTATTTATTCTTATCTTATTCCCATAATATATATTGGAGGAGCATAAAAAATATTTATTAAATATTGAATATATAAATTATATTAACAAAACTCATCAAAAGTTGTTTTTTTAATTTGTTGAGTTAAAATACTGTTTTTATATAGAAGAATGGTTTTCATAGAGAAGAATTTTTTTCAGTATAAAATATTTCATACTTTAATTTCTAACTAATTAATAATATAAAAATTCATTTTTATATATGTTTAGATCAGATTTTTAAAATTTATATTGTATTATTAGTAACATCCACTCCAACAGCTAGTTGTTAACCATAATAACATTTTAATAATATTTTTAATTGTATATTGTATTTTGGTAAAACCCGACCTTTCATATAGCACAAGATATTGAATGAACATGGAATTGTGTGTATCAAAACACAAACATAGTGTTTCATGTACCAAAAGACAATCTATATGTTTTTTAGGGAAATATTTACTTTATGTTTTTTATAATGTAATATTAACATGGTGCTTTCATATAACACAAGGTATATTAAGTGTAGTGTGAAGTTTAAAATATCAAAAAGATTAAATTAATTTGAAAAAAAATTCACAAAAATATTAGGGTGTTACATTATACTCCTCTTAAAATGAATTTATCCCTCTAAATTGATCTGGGTAATTAGTGGTCTAATACTTGTATGTTCCATTCATTGAAACCCACATTGTAAAAATGAATAAAAAATTTCTTTAAAAATGGAGAGATAGAAAGATAACAGTTACCCAAATTAACTCCTAACTAGGTTTCCTCATAAGATAAAATAAATGGATAGTGAAAACAAGAACATGGAATAAAAGCATAAATAATCATAGAAATTGATATCGACCACTGATCATACGAAAGTGTGTGATATAGGTAAAATTAACAATAAAAAACACTAAAATCAATAGGCATGAAAGAGGTCTTTGTAATCTTAAAAAAATTATTATAGTGATGAACAAATGTATTTTTTCACCATTTTACCTAAATTTTTAGAATTTTCATCAAAATATACACTTACATTATTTCCCAAAAAACCTCAATATTTGTTGTTCCTTGATAAATTTCTAATTCATCTATTATCCTATGAAATGAAGGTGAGTTTTTCATTACTAAAGAATTATAATATCTTGATATCCATAAAGATAATTATAGGCCATTCCACATATCTTTATAAAAAATTTTATCCAAAGTTATCCAATATTTCTAAATCAACTTATAGAGAGAAAAAAATTTAATATCACAAACCTCATCTAATGTTTAACATAAAACATTCCATAAATGAATATCTTTATAATCCTAATGAAATATTTTTGTCAAGAAATTTATAAATAAGTTCACAATATTTAAAATTGTATTAACATTGATCCCCCATATATCATAAAGTATCACTTAATTGTCACATACCAAACTTGTGAATACCATCATCAAGTATTCTCTTGAAACATGTAAATGACCTGAATTACGATAAATACTTATTGAGAACATTCATGTTTCCTTATTACAATGTTTATATGATATATTCATTAAATCCAAAAATGGTGTAAAGTTCACAATTGATAGCCTAAACCATTTTTTCAAAAACCCATTAATCAATTCCATGGTAATCAGTACTGTCTAATATAATATTTCATATCCAATACATCATTATTGGAAAAACATTCTCTCAACATTAGAAACATATTAAGGGTTATCTTCCCTTGGTTAAAGCTTTAACCTTACCATTAAATCAATTTTCTAGTCCCTTTTTACCATTCACTATATTATTTTAGACACATATGAAAAAATAAAATGGAAAATCCTTATATATTTTACTATTCATAATTCAGGATTCCAAATACATAAACACTTCAATCCTTCCTCTCCAATGATTTGAATAGAATAGTTACTACATTGGTTTAGAAATAAATTATTATGTAAGGTCGTTTATTTGTGTAATTCTCATGTTCTCCACATACAAGACATTGAAATCCATGAAAATTAGTTACTGTATGACTGTTTACAACATATATAACATATTACCTTTAATTTGTGGTATTTATAAAGACTATTATTCACTTATTCATGAAATTTAGGAAAAAATATATTCTTTCCTTTATGTTCCTTACCTTATAAAAATTTCTAAAATTACATCTTCTAATAATTATATATGCTAGGAATATCACCACAGTTTAAATTTTCAATAATAAACAGTGATATATGATTAAGAATAATTGCAATATCTTTATCTCAAGTATTTATCCATTTTTTTGCTCATAATTACCCAAATTTCCATCGTATTCAATGTGAACCCCATTTATTATAGTTCCCTTTATTGACTGAAACCAAAAAGAATAGTGTGAGAGGCACTAATCTTAGTGGAAAACCAAATATTCATGAAACATATCTTATAGGGTGTCTAAATCACATCACCTTATTTTAAAACTATGACACCGTAGGATTATCCTTAGAGATATCCCTTTACATATACATAAAAATATCCCTAGAGACATTGCTAACATTTTCTCATCATAGTTTCCAAAGGTTGACTAAAATGTTCCTTTGATACCAACTATATCAACCAAGGATTAACATAAACAGATACTACATCATTGTTTATGAATATCTATCATATTAAAAAAGTACATTCCTAAAGACCATAATAGTTTAGGGTCTTCGTAAATATAGAACACAATATTATAACATGGTGAAAGATCAATATTTTTTTTCCAAAATGATATTCCCATTTAGTACTCCTACTTAAAATATTTCTTTATAACATGGGGAAATGAAACATAATAAAGGGTTATATCATATTATCATTAAGGGTAAACAATGGAGATATTTAAGAATAACAAGAGGATAAGGGTATGATAAGATAATCATAACATTATAAGATCATACTCTGTATATCCAAGATCATAAAAACTAATCATGGAATTAATATTAGGAGTTAATAAGACATGAATCATTAGGGAATGGAGAGAATAATCCAGGAAATCATGACATAGGAATAAGACATAGAATTTGTGGCATACACATATTAATATAATGATGATTTTCATAGTAGTCATGGACTAATTCCATGGATATCTCAATGGAATGGTTTCACTCCCCAAACCATTTTAGTAGTCAGGGTTCACCCCAATTACCATCTTTGTAGTTATGGTTACCTACCAAGATCATCTTAGTGGACAATGTCCATTATTTAATCGCGTTCACACCCCATTCCATCCATGCATATCTCATAAGATAAAAATATTTACCCAATTAATTCGAGGGAGATATAGGTCCCACCCATTAGATAATGAAATCATACATATGTTTTTCCATAAATAATAAAACATTCACCATGTTATGACCCATAAAAATAGATTCATTTCATAAACATCATATCATAACCCATGAGATTATATGGGTATAATAAAAAATTTCATCCTATCATAACCTATGGAAGGATATATTATTCACATTCATTACATCATATAATTACCCATAAAAGGAAGTGGGTTTCACAATCACTTTATCTTGGTATAACCTATATAATAGACATATTTATCATTAGAAACATGTAAATTTAAACATATTCCATTCAAAGGATGAATAACAACGATGTACTTCGATCATATCCCTATTAAAACATAAACAAACTGAAATGATTTCATATTTTATGGATAAGGATATTGAAATATCACATGGTTCATTTTAGAAGGAAAATAGTACTTTTATTGAAAATAATTTTTATAAAATAAATAATTTTAAGAATAATTTTCTTTTATATTCACTTTGTAATATTATTAAGTGACAATTTAAAATCATATAAAACATTTCCTAAGAAAAATATCGTTTCCTCCTTGGAAAATTATTTTTTAAAACATAAAACATTTTGAACAATTTTATCCTTAAAAATAACCTTATAAACACATAAATGAATCTTGAAAATATTTTGAAGACCTTTTCATTGAAAATATTTTTGAAAATCTATAAACAATACTTTTAAAACAATTTGATGTTTTTTATTTCAAATATATTTGAAAACATGTATTGAAGGATTTGAAAAAATATATTTGAAAATAGATTTGAATAATTTTAATGAATGTTTGAATTTTTTTTGAAATTATTTTCGATGAAAATACTTTTAATAGTTATAAATAATGCATGAAAACTTTTTGAGAACTTTTTTCATTGAAAATACATTTTAAAATTGTATAGAAATCGTGACAAAAATTAAGAACCTTTTTATTTTAAAATGTCATTAAAAAATTATAAATGAATATTTGAAAAATATTTAAATCCTTTTTATTTCAAAGTAATATTATAATATTATTTAAAAAAGTTGAAAACATTTTTAGAAAGAATGGTTTTTTAAGAAAACAATGTTCCTACTAAAGTGAGAAATGAAGTCGGATTTAAAAAAAATCATTAATAATCCTAAGCACCAAAGAATGAAAAAATATAAACATTACATTAATATATAATTAATAACCATATAAAATGAAAATTTATGAGAGTTATTGAGATATGGATTATTTTATTTCATCAATGGTAGTATAATCATAAACAATACCATTAAACAATGTGATTGTAACAGTAAACTACTAACACTTTGGTAACTTTTAATCACAATACCCAAGAAATAATTACATTACATGAATCATTAAATATCATTAAAATAATTATATTCATGATATAACCTCTCAAATAAATGTTTATACACCCCATATAATAATATAGGTTCATAACATGGCATGTATCTAAAAGATAAAAAATTGAGACAAAACTTCATTACTGATTTAGTCACTTTTGAACCATAAACCCCATAAACTAAATATAATAAAATGGATATGTAAATACCCCTAAATTTAATTACATGAATCATATGATATATTAATGTGAATTATATAAAAAAATATAAATGAGTGTGAGATAAGGCATAAGTCTCATAGAAATAAAAGTGGGACAAGAAAACCCTTACATTAAGTTCAGAGCTTATTCATACACATTAAAACCTTTTATATGATAATTATAATTGAATTATATATATAAAAATTATAAATATTCTTACATGCAATACCACATATAAAATTATTATGAATTTACATTACCCATTTAATAAAAATTTCATGTCAATGTTCGGTTTCAGTTAATATTCGCTTTGTTTTTCATATGTGTTTTGAATTTTTATTCTTGATCCTATTAATTAAATCATGATTTACTTAATTCTATAATTTAAATAATTATATAAATACCATATATATCCATTATATAAATATTTATAATAATATAAAAAATTTATAAATATCAAATGGAAGACACCATTCAGGGAGACAGTAGGTTGTACGCACACATGAATGTTGTTTTAATTTTCATTTCACATTGAAAGAAAAATTAAATATATATATATATATATTATAATTATAGTATAAATATTATTTCATATTAAACATATAACTTTAATAAATAAATCTATAATAAATTCTATGTAAACTGGGAATGAATCACATCTCTTTGAGAAGGCAGAAATACGCATATCCAAAAAACAAAGTTATCATATTCCCCCATAATGGAAAGCATGAAGGTAATTTTTCATAAATAATTACATATTAACAGATAAATAAATGATAAAAACATATCATATAAAATTTTAATTTAAAATATAATTTCAAATAATGAGAGGTGGTAATGAAAAAATGCACGACACCATTTCACGAGGGAGTAGTCAGCCGTACACACAAACGGTATGTTCATTACACATTTGATGGAACAATCCATAGGTTTAAATATAATCCTTATAAAGAAATAAATATATCTAGGATACTTATTTTATTATATAATTTTCCAATAAATATAATTTAGCTGGTAGAGAATTAAAATAAAACAAAAAACCTGCTGAAGGTTGTTACCTCTTCTTTTGGTAACTACTTTTTGGTCTGAACCAAATGGATTTCTTGGTTCGATTTTAGAACAAAGGAATGATTATAGTATGAAGGGAGGTTTGTTTGGATGATATTTGGGTAGGGTTTTTCCAATAATAATGACATTATAATCTTGGATATGTGAGGGTATTGATTTCCCTTTTTTATAGTGGAGGAGGAGTGAAATTATCATAAATATAAAATGGTAAACACTATCGAGAGGTATCCGTTACATAATTCACCACAAATAATTGTGTATTTTACTTCAAAGAAGTTAATTTGTCTATATAGTTCCATCTAGAATTATATGGACAAGTTTCTAGGTTATTTTGACTTTAAAGATTAAATTTTAACCATTAAGAGAAATAATTTTCACATTAATCGGTGTAGTTAATTTTAATTACATTCATGAAAAATTTTGGTAAAAAATTATGTTGAACTTATTAGACATTAAAAATTTTCTGATTAATAATATTTAATACATTTTTCCAAATTATAGTCAAATAATTTGTAGAAATTAATTTAATATTAATCCCTTAGAAAGGACGATACATTGAGTTTTTGATGTGAAAAGGTCCAAAACATTGAAATGTTTTTATATCCTACTTCAATGTGAAATTGGTTCTAATAAACTAAATTAAATTATTTTATTTTTATTTATTTAACAATACTTTAAAAACAAATTAAATTAAAATTTATCTATATAAATAAATTAAATAAAAATCTAGTTTTGAATTAAAATTTTGTGTTTTCACCAATCATTAAAAAATGAAACTTCATAGAAAATTACAAACATTCAGCCAAAGTTAATTTTTAAAACCTCATTTCTAAATTTTAGTTCATTTTTTAAAATATATATGACAAAATTTTAGAAAATTATATTTAAAATAGGTTCTCTATTGAAATGCAGGAAAATTATATTTTTGAAAAATACATATTTATATTCATAAAATTTGATTTAGTCTTATCTTATATCTATAAAATTGAATGAATTATTATAAAAATTATTAATTTAATATGTAATATATATATATATATTATTAAAAACATTCATCAAAATTGGTTTGTTTAATTTATTCAGATAAAACTGTGTCTGTACATAGAGGAATAATATTCTTTGGAAAATAATTTCTTCATTCTCAAATAGTTCTTACATTAATTTCTAACAAATTAATAATTAGATGATTCATTTCATGTACATGTGTAGATAATATTTTATGAATTTTGATCATATTATTCCAAAATTATATTCAAATGACTAGGTGGTAACTATAATATTATTTTTATATTAATATAAATAGTATAATGTAGTTCGGTAAAACCCGAAATTGCGTGTAACACAAGAAATGAAATGAAAAAAAATTGTGTGTGACACACAAAACATTGTCTTTTGTGTAACAAAATCTAATATAAGTGTTTTATGTAGTTAAATATTAAATTTATGTTTGGTACAAATCAATAATAACATGGTACTTTCATATAAATCTAGGTATATTTAGTATTTTATGAAATGTAAAATAAATAAAATATAAAATTAATTCCAAAAAAATACAAAAAAATCTCAATGTGTTAAAAAAATTAACTCTTATTATATGGATACATTAGGAAAAGAATCCTTGACACATTTTTTCCATGAATAAAATAACCTATTGTCAATGTGGCACATAGTGTGGATGGTATGATAAATAGTGCATGTTTTTATTTAAAAAAACATTTTTGCGTAACACAAATGTTATATACTCAATAAAAATCAAATACACATGTATTTTATTAATATTTTAAAAAAATATTAAAAATTTATTTGTGATGTTTAGGATTTAAACACATATGAATTTAAAATACGGTGTGAGTAATATGACCAAAAGTACACATTTTCATTTAAAAGTGACATTTTTGTTCAAAATACATGTTACATACTCAAAACCAAGAAAATAAAGTTTATTTTTCCAAATAATTTATAATAATGACCCATAATTCATCTATGATGTGTAGTAATCAATTTCATTTTAATTTGACACACTATGTGTTCGATATGACTGAAGGTGCATGTTTTAAGTATAAAATTGACATATTATTTTAAAAGTCTTTTCATGTAGTAAAAACTAATAAAACACACTCATATTTTCTTCATAATTTAGAAAAATATATTGAAAATTCATTTAAAATTTCTAGTAATTATCCCCATTTTATTATGAAACATGATGTTTAGGTTATGAAAAAAGTGTATGATTTCAGTTTGAAAGGGACATTTCTATCCAAGAAAACATCTAAGACTGAAAACCATGAAAACATGATTGTATTTTAATAATAAAATTTTAAGATAATCCATGATTCATTTTTTGTGTAGAAACTAACCACATTTCATTTTTACATATGGTTAGGCTCTTATTATTGAATATTTATGATTTCATTTAAAGGTGAATATTTTCCAAAACACGCATCAAAAACTCATAATCAATTAATTTTTTTATGAATGTTCATGATACTTTGGGATAAAGATCAATAACTCATGTATTATTTTTATGTATAAAAATTATATCAAATTGACACATTATGTTTTTTTATATTATATAAAGTGCACCACATACTCAAAACTATGAAAACACACTATGTGTGTTCTATTACATTGAAATATGCTTTATTTATGTTTTATATTATCCTTATTTATTTATTTATTATCATTTATAAATCATATTTATCTAATTTATTTATTTTTTATTATTCCAATGTTTCATTATTTTTATGTTTCATTAATCTATATAGTGTATTACTAAAATACTCTTTGGTTTTTATTAAAAGCACAATATTATTTTTTTGAGATGATTTATTTGGAAATTAGTAGTGAGATTGAACTATATATATAAATAGGGTCCCATGGATAGTGAAATACAGGGTCACATAGTCAAATATATGTCAAATTATTTTTGAATTTACTGAAAAATGTAATATTTTAAATAAATTATATATAATTGTGTTTATAATGTATTTAAATGGTTTGAATGTAAATTTGTTTGTAATTTTAAAATATTTTAATTAAATATTATTTTAAAATATAGATTTAATTTATTTATTGAGTTGAAAAAAATTATTTTAAATATATTAGAACACCATTGCAAAAAATATATTATATCATCATTAGTGGAAGGGATTATAAATGAATATTTTATTAGTACTAGAATATGCACTGAAAACCCCCCTTTATCAGGGATTCTTTATCAATGATGGGAGAGGAATTTATCATCACTCTATCTAGGGATAATTAATTTTCATGTATTTAAAAGAACTCAAATAATAAATATTATTTTGAACCAACAGAAGATATTTTTCCATCATAAAATTGTTATATGTAATTGTGTGATCTTTATTTTAAACTGTCTTATAATAACACTTGAATTAATACATAATCTCACACATGGGTTATACCAATCTGCATAAATTTCACATATATGGTTCTTTATTATCTATAACTATAGAAATATGTTTCATTTTTTAATGGGATTATATCAAAAATTGACTCTCATATAAATGAAATAATTATTTTTCTTTATGATGGACCATCGCTAATATGATGAAACCTAATGTTTATGCGATGAGAAAAAGCAAATGAAATAAATAATATTGTTTCAATATATTGTAATATTAAAATTAAAACAATTTAGAAATTATTTGTTATGTAAATAATGATACATCACAATTAACATTTGTGATGTAATTTTAATCCATTTAAAACACTATTTATTGGAGTTTTTATGATGGAAATATTCCTCTTCCATAAATATTTTTGGTGATGAAATTAAAATCCCATAACAATGATGTTATGAAATGAATTAAGGTAAATTGAAAAATGAAAAATATATAAAAACCAATAACATAAAAGATAATAAACATTTAACACATTATATTTTTATCAAAACAAAACAAAAAACTCACTGAGGGGGAGAGGGATTAGATATAGGAACAAGAAGTGGGAACTCTTTCCCTAAAGAACGAGTGAGTCATTTCATGTACTCTGTTATCTATTCAAGTTGCTACTCCTATTGCTGGTGTTTTAGCTCCTGTAGTAGCTACTAATCCGCATTCTATTTCAAGAATATCATTATAGTATCATAATGACATTCCACCTATCCTCATACTCTATAGGATAGGAGGAATCTTCATGATCTCCCTTCAAGATAACTGATGACATTTCTATGGTATCATAATAATTAACTAGTTGAAATTGATTGTGAACCAATACAACTCACATGATGTTTCTTAATACCATGCATCATCACCTCTATCTAACCTACCACATCCAAAACAAACATGAATAATACCTCTCCCTCAATATTATCATAACTCTCCCAGATGTGAGAATTTATTTCCTCATACGGCTTCATCATGTGTAATTAGAAATTAAAAAGTGAAAAAATTAATTTATGTTAATTTTAAAAAGAAACAATGAATTACTAACTACAATTTGATTTTGTGTGTATCTATAAATATCTCCCATAGTATAATCAATGTAGGTCCTTTTATAGACATCCAACTATTTAATAGAAGGTTAAACATGTCTAATATTAATATACCAATAACATTTTTTGTTAAAATTATAGTTAAATTAATAATCAATATTACTTATAATATTTCATTGAAGTATACGAAACATATTACTATCGTCTCTCTGCATGAAAACCTACCTCCAATAATTCTATCGAGTATATGATAACATAAATTGGAAATCCTATCAAATCTATTATGGTCATATTCTATCCCAAGCCTTATAAAGATTGTGGTAATGTAGATAATAGAAAAAACAAAATAAAACAAAAATTGTTTTAGAAGTTCTTTCAATGGATCCCTTTCTAATTTTATTTAAAAAATGTCAAAATCCTCTAGTATAAAAATCAACCATGGCTCCAAGATGGTGGAACTCAATCAATAATCGATCGATGAACATAAATTTGAAAATAATTAATAATATCAAGGTAGAAATTAAATAAATTTTTAATGAAATATGTTACACGTTAACATATAATATAGTGTTCAATTATGTGATATCAAAGATCAATGGGAACCTGATACGTTGACTCTTGTAGCCTATAAATATAATTATATAGAATCAAACCTACCTTCCTAACAACTATATATAAAAAATTGTAAAATAAATAAATATTATTATATAATTTATATAAAAAATAAATAAATGAACATAAAATATATTACACAATTAAACATACATCTTTATGCATGGATTAAAATAAATAGATAGACAACACTCGATTATAGGGCCTAGAATCATCAATATACCTTGCTTATAACCCGTTCAATGTTAGTGTAATTATCGTATCACCTTATGGGTTGGAATATAAATCATATGGCTTACTAATGGGAAGCAAAAAATTAATGAGGGTACGATACAACACTTTGTAATAATCACTAACCATTTAAAACAAACAAATATTTTTAATTGAAATTAATTGTTAATACAAATATTTAATATAAAAAAACTAATAAATATTAATTAAAAACAAATAATATATATTTATTATGACTATAAATAAAATTTAATACATTATTATTCACCACCACCATCATATTTATCGGTGTCAAAGTAATAATATTTCCCCCCATCATCCTAAATTTCAATACGAGATTCAATTTAATCACCACTGATTATTTCAATTTCATTAGTCACATCATCCTTATTATCTACAATATTGAACCTTAAATATGGGGTCAAATCATCTATATCTATATCACATTAAGTATGAAAATAATTTAGGATAGTTTCATAAAAAAATTCAATCATTTTAAATTCCACAGTTTCACTTTAATTTAACAAAAAAAATTTATCATGTGATTTTTTTACACTCCTCCATCTTTTTAGTTCTCTTGAATAAGTATAGTAATTCACAAAATAAACTTGATTTTTTGACATAAATGGTTAATTTATATTTAAGGTAAATGACTCTATGTCATGGATGAATGTGTTACCCTTGATCAATACTAAATCAATGACGTATAGGTATCATTATGTAGTTATATCCTAGATAAAATAACTTTTCTATTTCATCCTGTATGGAATAAAAATAAACTAAACATTTTTATGATTATTTACTTTTAGAAAAACATTATTATTCATTGATTTTTTTTCACTATATGTGTGTGTATGAAATTGAAGTACATTAATAATATACACATTATATACCTTTAGAAATTTTAATAATGGGTTACACTATAAATATAATCAAATATTAATTTTATTTCAATGTGGTGATACCAAAAAAAATAAAAAAATTTATTAATATATAAAATAACCAAAAGATTTCATATGTTATACCATAAGACATTTAACATAGAAGAATTTTTAACTAGTAATAAAAATTATAAAATTGACAATCTTTAAAATAATCTAGAGTAATTTTTCTGATTTATTTATTAATATGATCACTATATAATCAAAATAATATAAATAATATAAATTTCACTTTAAAAAATGTTTTATAACCTATAGGTAAAATTTGATGTTACTATAGAAATCATGTATTTTTTTCAAAACTAAGAAACATATATATGGGATCTACGTTGTTCATTATTTAAAATCCATCATTCAGGATGACCATGAAAACAAATATAAATCTCATTAAATAATTATAATTGATGATCCAAGATATCATCAACATTTACCTGAATGTGGCCCATTTTATTATGTTTTCAAGTACATTAAGACTAAAAATAATAAGAGGGAAAATTCAAAATTTCATCTTGCAAGTACACTTCTAAAATTAACCCTCTAATGGATGCCTTGGTACATACCTTGTTCATTAATTTGTGTATACATCTCTCATATTGGTACATCTATTAAAATTATATCAACCCTCAACATTATTCTTTATTTGGAAAGTAAAATATTAAATTTTCTATTAAATCATAAAAGGATAGATATAATATTTTATCCAGTTTACATTACATTAGAGAACCATATTTTTATGACATACTTGATATATCATAGTATATTGTTTTTGAATAATTTTCATGAAATTAATATGACATTTCGGTCAAAAAAATCCAAGATTAAAGAATTAAACATCCTAATAAGACCAATAAGTAGTAATATCTCCATTTTGACAAAATAATAATGGGTTTTTAACCATGAAATATAATTTTTTTTTGAAATAGTGATACAAAGTAGATGAATAGGCATTTGATAACCTTAAATCTATAATATACTAATAAATAATAAATTATTATTTTTAGATTGTGTATAATATAATTTCAGATTTATTAAAATTTACTATATTTAATTTATAAGTAACTAATGTTTGGGATGCCTATAAATTTGGGAAATATAAAATTATTCCTTTACAATATTAATAGTCTTATTATGTTTACTAAATACAGTATAAAATCTTTTTTATAAAACTACTTTTTATTAGTATTCATGTAAAAAACCATGTCCAGTGGAGTTATGAAATTCCATGGGAATTAATTTTTTTTTTGATATAGTGGGTAGTTATTTTTACAAATCCAGATTCAGAATAAGTTTTTGAGGGTTTAAATATCTATAATTTGTCTTATTAGATTTTTTTTAAGGTTTAGTGGATATCTTGAGGGTTCAGGTGAATGTGGGGGATGGGCTAAGGGAGTGGGGATGCTGAAAACTATAGAGGCATCCATTTCATTGTGTGAAATGGGTATTCATGCCATGAAATAGTTCATGGAGTGCATTTAGTCTATGGAATGAGAGCCATTGAGGTGAAAGGGGAATAACCTAAAAATTCATGGCGTGACATTTATGGTCACCCCGGGTTAGTTACAATGGTTTTTTTAAAATTTTACTAGGGGAATTAACCCACCCTTCCTCTTTAGAATGTACATGGTGATGGGGGGTGACATCCCCTATACTTACCATTCCTTCATTTCTCCTCCATTTTTGGGTTATTCTAGGAGAAATTTAATAATATCAGTGGGTATGTTCTCCCCCTATTCTATACCGTTTTATTTTTCTTCTACAAACCTTGATTTTGGTGTGATTTATTTTATGGTTTTTGGTGATTTATATTGGATCATGTGTATGTATCTCTGATCAGTTATACATTCATGCAGTATAGCTAGATGGTGTCCCGATCCAATGTTTTCTCACTACTATTTATTATTTCTGTGAGTTAGGTCAACATAGTGAATTTTATATGATTTTTTTCTTAAATTAAATAATTTTTTTATAATGGATTTATGTCTTATGTTATTTATTTTTCCAAAAATTAGGTTAGGGTCACATCCAGAGTTATTATAGTTCGTTTGGTCGTTGTACATTAGTGACATGATTAACTAGTGAGATTTAAGAAATTATGAATAATTGTATTAATTTGGAAAATATATTATCAATTGTTAAAAGAATAAACAATTAATCATATATAGTTTACAATTGATTATTAGATGTTTGATGTCAGTTGGTGTGTCGTATGAATTTAAGATGGTTGTCTTAGCCGAAATGGGATTTGAATGAGCTTGGACAGTGAGTTGTTGGGAAGTGGAATAAATGAAATATATGAAATAATATATGTGGTCGTTACACTAGAATTATATATTTTTTGAGATTAGTTAGACATATATGGATATGTGGTCATTCCACTAAGGGTGTGAACAATTTAATTTAGTTATGTATAATTAAATAAATTTTTAATAGAAATTTAAAACCGATGGAATGAATAAATTACTATGTTGATGGAGCTTCTTCACCTTTTTAAGGGACAACGGTTTGTAAATGTGAGGCATAGTGATTACCTTGAGCCTTCAAGATAGTGAAATGGTAACAAGGTTCTCTTCCCCCTCAATGTCACGGGGACTATGGAAGGTTTCACTTGGAGAGATGAGTGGATATATTGGAGGTCTCGGCCAAACTAAAGTATTTCAAAAAGGAAATAGGCCTATAACCATCACCCTTGTAACCAGTGTTGACCCAAGATTTGGGGCGGGTTTGATAGAACCTTATGGGGTGTATTGGCCATGATGTGACCTATGGGACCCCAATTGGTTCCCATTTTATGTTTACCCTATCGAGATAGTGTACTTGGGTCTGGACGGTGATGATGAGTTTATGAGTTAATCCAATATTTATTCTCTCTTCATATTATGGGACTTGGTATACTAATATAGGAATGTTTATTTATAAAATAGAAAATTATCAAATGGGTTATGTTTTGTTTTTTAGAAATTTTTCCTAGGTTATATATTTTATTTTGGTTTTGGAAAAAATTCATAGGGGAAATATTCTATTTATTTATGGAAAATTCTCTTTAGATGTACTGTTTACCAAGTTAATAGAACTCCCATAGGGTAGTTCAGTGATACTTTTTGTATTTTTCACTTGGATAATAAAACTTATTTTCCAGAGGTATGTGTTACTTATAGTTGAGATAAATCCTATTGGGGAGGTCTTGGATACTATCAGTGGGGTTGCTATATCTTTAGATCTGATGTTTGATCTGGTATACAAAGATAGATCTTTGTAGAACAATTCCCCAAGTTAGTGATAGTTACTGATTTTGGATCAAGCTAAGAAAACTCCCATAGGTGAGGTCTGTGATACTAGATATGTATACGAATTAGTCTAATGTCAATTATATGGGGGGAACGTTCACCATGATTTGATCAGTCACCCTAACACTATTCGATGTAGCTATAGTCAATTGGGGTGACGAACCAGAGGATCCATAGTGGTATAACACATAATAAATGGTTTGGAATGGGCTATACGACATTCTTGGAGACAATACAACATAAATAAAAATTATTAATTGTTATTAAATTTTTATTTATATTATAATGTTTTTTATGGTTTGAAACTTGTCCTATCACATGAACATATCACTAGATTTCCGGTATACTATGAGACAATGTTAGTAGTATGCTACTATGTTATGTACTCACACCCATCTTAATCAATGAGGACATTTGGGTACCAAAGTAACCCTCAATTATTTCAGGTCCATTATTAGCTAAGGCATGTGATTTCATGATCAAATTGGGGTAAACTGGATGATGTTTGGTGTTCAAGATGTGGTGAGGCATGGGATTGTAGTGGTTCTTATTGAACATTTATTTCAATATTTATTTATTCATTTATTTTTATCATTTATTTTTTTATGGTTACCCTAGTGGGTGACTTTTCTATGATAATAAAAGTTTATTGTTTTTAAATACATATATTATTATTGGATTTGGTTATTCACTTATGTATACTTTGATGATACGGATTTTTATGATCATTGTCTACATTATTAATTATTGTTCACTCTGATATATGGAGTAGAGTACACTTATGTTACCATAATAGACCCCCTTCCAGTGAGTATCATGTGGTCTTTAGGGATGTGTTCCTGAGGTATGGTATTGACCATTGGACTGGGAACCAATCCATGGTCTAGGGTAGTGAGATGTTACAGAGTCCTATCAAAGTGTTTTTTATTAATATTTGGGGTATGACATTCAAATGCAACATGAATGTGTTGTAGCCTATGTTGGATAGTGGGCTGGTTCATCATGGACACTTGTTTTAGTAATAGTATAATATTATCAGTGATGGGATTGATGATATGGATTTTAAATGTTATGATTGATATGATTTTAATTAGTATGGGGATTCATATACTGTTCAATATTTAAAATTTTATAATGGATTTTTATCCCTTTTCCAGTTTTCAAGAGAAAAATTATTGGGTTTTGGATCTTGGCCCATAGTGGCAGGAGTTGTTTCATGAATCATTCTCAATATATAGGATTCACATGCAATATTTTGATGAGAAGGTTTGATTGAGTCATCGAAATGATGTATAATTTTTAACATTTTATGAAACTGACCACACAATATTTTTCTATATATGTACTTGGTGGAATTTTAGTTTGGTAGGATGAAATGTATATATATTTATTTCTAATGTAATGTAATGTGTGTCTATTATGAGATGATAAATAGTGATGATGGATATGACGTTACTTCAGTGTGGGGAATGCTATGACCATAGTAGGTGTAAATATGCACTTTATGCCTTAGTGATAAACCCCTTTATGGGTGGGTATCATTTTGATTTGGTAACATAACATGTTAGTAACAAGCTACGTGGAGAATTCCAATAAACTATTGAATAAAATTATACTTATATATGTTAATAATTGGTTTTCATATAGTATATATTTTCTAGATAGATTCCATTGGTTATGGAAATGATAGAGGATGATATTAAAATTATAGTGGGAGTAGTCTTATAGGTGTATGCATAGTGAGATATGGATTCTAGTACGCTGGTTTTTTTGGATTTGATATCGATTATGTGTATATGAAGACCTAATAGTTGTAATTTTTCATGTGTGTCTCTATGGTATTTTGTACAAATCATAGATGAAATCACACAGCCATGTCCCGATTTTTTGAGTTTATACTTATTGGAAAAATTTAGGGACCAAGAAACCTATAGATTTTTCATAGACCCAAGTGGGTTAGTGTTTTTCTGGGGGGAAATCCATGTGGCTGATTTATATGATTTAATAAAAGTTGGATGTAAGGGTGTATGTTCTATATTGTGATTGATACATGTAAAGCGATACTGAGAATATGTTATAGGTATTGTGATGCCTTTGTTCAATTTATGTGTAAAGAACCTTGAATCTTAGTTCTTTGGAATATGAGTCACCTAGAGTGTTGATGTTTTGAGACTAGATTTGAATGGAAAGACTATTTAGGTTTTCTAACCTACTATTTCAGATACATGCAGAATGTAGGGGGAGTATGGGTAAATGATATTGTGTTATAATGAAGGTGGATAGATGATATAAGTATGGATAGCTTCAACATGGGTTGGATGTTTGGATTTTTAGATAATAGAATCCGAGATACTCTTATCATTATGGGTTGACATAGAATGGAGCATAGTCAACCTTGTTTGGGGATGTGTGACTCATAGGATCTTGGATGAGGTTCTAGCCACTGGGTGGTATAAGAACATATACATGTTTTGAAGGAAATTGAGGTAACACACTCTTTTCCCACATGAAACCTATTGAATTTTAACTTGACGATGACCAAGGGCGAGATAAAGACTAATGATAATTTTGAATGCTGTAAGGGATAATTGTAAGGGGATTCAATCAAAATGGTAAATGACCCTCCATGGGAGATGAGGATTTGGAGCTAGAATATGGTGTGGTGGAATGACCAATCCGGATCATTCCTGGTCATGTATTGATAGGGCTGAGAGCATGACTGATGAGGTGCGACACACGCATAGTGATAGAACCTATTATGGTGGAACTAATGGAGTGGAATAAGGTAATCCATAAGGAAATGAGTGTACTATTATCTATTTGAGGGAATGTAACCCATTATCAATGAAATATTAGTGGTTTCTATGAATATCATTCCCATGATATAGGAATGAGTGCTAATTGATGTTTTATGTTTGTTATTATGTATGAGAAATACGATCACATCAATTCATTATGTGTGGTAGAGGATAAAGAGTGGTTCATAATGGAATGACACTTAGTTTTTAGGGTTGTGGGAGTGAGTTTATCATTCATCCTATGTCGATATGAGTTACTGAATTCAATTTTATCAAGTATTGAGGGAAAACCCAAATTTTATATTTATATGAGATATTGGATGGGTTGATATATTGAAATTAGAAATGGGACAATTTTAGTGTGATCTTGTAGTAGTTAATGAGGTGAACTATGGTTATCAGTATGGATTTTGGGGTGATCTAGCTCTATTGTGTGGTTTATGGGGTAATCAAACAATTCATGTCTTCTTTTAGGGGTAAAATATGTTTGTTAAAATGTTCATAGGACTAAAAAGTTTCATCAAATGGTTCATGGGTGGACCAAAAATTCATGATCTATTTTAGGGGTGTAATAGTCTTGTGGAATAATTTGGAGGGAAAGCCGGTTTATTCATGTGATTTAGGTGGTGACTTACATGAAGAAACACAATGAAGTTGTCCGTTGAGTTAACAAATACATTGGAAGAATGGAAAGATAGTAATATGGGTTGGGTATATCATATTTCATATGTTGGGGGTCTTAAATGTTTTAGAATGTATTTTATGAGGAACGTTCAACATATATGAGCCATATGGATGGGTTGTTGAGACTCATCCGATTCATTATTATATTGGAGATGATAGGTAGTATTTGATGGTTTTGAGGGTTTATATATATATTTATGTGCAATGAGATGAAATCTACATATAGAAGTTTATTGGACCACTAAAGGATGTTTCAACAGCTCGATATAAGGGTGGGGAGTATCATGGATTAGAACCAACCATTCAAAACTGAAGCTTATTTCATGGAACATTGTAATTAGAGTGATGATTTCTTTATACACAGTGGTGTTGTGAGATGATAAATTATCATGGAACATCATCTACTGTTTTAAATGGTGATAGCGAGAAGGTGATCTTGTTTTGTGGGATAGTGTGTCATTCATCTGGAGTATCATAGTAGAATCTTATTTGACATTACATAGTAGAACACAATGAATAGAGTGTGTTTTTTTGAAATCAATGGGTCATGATTATTGGTTTAATGGTTAATGATACTTCTCATGGATGAGAAGTTTTATGGCGGGGAGATTCAAATACCCTGTGTCTGGATGGGTTATAAATTTTTTTGGCATATTTATGTTTTTTTTATATGGTGTTAGGTTCATTTGAGAACCATTAATCAGAATGAGGTTCCTAGAGTTTTAATGTTCATGGAGGGTGTTATTGTACAAGGTTTATGGTAAATTGGATTTCTTGTGGGTTTATGTGAATATCATTGGAGGGTCAAGGGAACATGGATTTTGGAATCCATAGTAGAATCACTTTCATGGCCTGCAAGTGGTATTAATTTATTGAAATGGTTTATGGGGTGCATTGGGGATATGAAAAGGGATGTGACTCGGTGAAAAATGCATATAATGAAAAGTCACTATATGAAACATTCAGTTAAACCATTAAAATTTTTATGGTTGTTTTTTATTTTAAAAGTGCTATTGGATCCCCATACATTTTTTAGACAGACATGGGGCACATGGGGATCTTGTCTAGATCTTCCCCTCCCTCATTTCTCTAGTGTTTGGGGAAATTCTGGGTGTGATTCGATGCTGTCAATTGGTAGGTTATTCCTCTAATACTCTCATATTTTTTCCTCCATCTAAACTAATTTTGTTTCATTTTAAATTGGTTTTTTTATTTTCCCAGAATCATGGTGAAAATCACCAAAATTTTTGGGGCTTATATAAAACACAGCTTGAGGGTGTATCGAGACTTCATTCATCACTAATGAATTCTGTTTTAGTGAGTTAGGTCACAAAAATGAATTTTATTATATTGTTTTCTTCAATAAAAGTACGTTTAACTCATTTAATAATGCCTAATGTTATTTATTATTCCCCAAATGAGGCCTGGAACATTTTATAGGTTGTTGGATTGCATTTTGATTCCGTTTCGGTGTAGTGAGATCAAATAGTTAGTTTGGGGTAATTATTACTAAATAATTAAATGGAAAATTAAATTGAAAATTTTGTAAATAAATTTATAGAATAATTATAAATTCTTTAAAATTTATTATATGTGGTTGTATATTATTTAGTGTCTCACATAGATATTTGATGGTCGACTAAGCTAATATGAGACTTAGATGAGATTGGGATGTGGGATTTTATGGTGATGAGTAAATGAAATCTTCAAAATAAGGTATTTGGTCCTTATTATAGACCAATGGATTTATGAATTTTGTTATATTCTTTTGGTTGTGTAGTTATTACACTGAGGGTGTAAATTTTTTAATTTATATATTGGGTAATTAACTAAATAGTTTAATTTAACGTGCAAACCCATTGAATGGAAAAAGTTCCATTGTTGCATTAGACCTAGTAAATTGGTTTGAATGGATAATGGGCCATATATGTGAGACCTAATAACCTTATAGAGCCTTTGAGATAGTTAAATAGCTTAGGGGTGCTCTTCTCCCTCAAATACAAGGAGACCGGGTGAGTGTCCCTTGAAGACATGAGTGTATTTATTTGGTTTTCAGGCAAAAATTGAGTGTTTTAGGAATTGAAAAGTCTTGATTCTATCACCCTGTTGATGGGTGTTAAATTGGGAAATGTCTTGGGTTTGATAGACCCATATGAGGTTTGTAAGATATGACAAGACCTAGGGGATCCTAGTAGGTTTCCCTATGATGCATACCCTAGAGAGAGGTTGTGCTAGTGTTTGGATGGGGATGACAGGCTTAAGAATTAGACCAACCCTTTTTCATTATTTCTAATTTGAAAATATATAGTATACAACCATGAGGGGGTATTGTTATAACTTGTGAACACATGTAGGTGTGGTTTTATATTATTGTTTTGTAAAATTCCCATTGGGGAAATATTATATTTATGTGATGAAAACGCCCTTTGGGAGGTCTTGTTTACTCGACTGAGAAAACTCTCGTAGGAGATGTACACGATACTTGTGTGATTATTCCATTTTATAAGACAACTTATATAGGGGAGTATTTTGTATCTAATAGATAGTAAACCTCAAATGAGGAGGTGTATGATACTATAACTGGGTTTTCTATTGAGTTGGATTACAGGGTTGATCAGATATACTGAGATAGAGCTTTCATATAGAATTATCTAGTAATGTGATACATTGGACCTTATTCCCTGGTTGAGAAAGATCCCATAGGGGAGGTTTGAAATACCTGATATCTATGGCTAAGAGACCTGATTCTATTATATCTTGAGGCATGATCATTAGGACATGCTTAGAGACACCCTGACTGGGGATGAAGCAAACATGGTCAATTGGGGTAATGAACCTAAGGATGGAAAATGGTACGGAACATGGTAATTTGTTAGAAAGGTCTATAAAATGTTCTCAAATACATTCTATGTCACATAACAACCAATATAACCCATCCATCTACATTATGAACCTAAATTAAACATGATCCATAGAGAATTCCCGATCACTATAATCTGAATAATAACACCTCGACATCATCCATAACCATATTGAAGGATTTATCCTAAATTTAATCAGAAGAATTGGAATAAATATAGAAAGGGTAATGAAACAGTGGAAGAAAAACAAAACTAAATATATATTCTATAACAAAAATATTATAGAATATGATATACATCTCAAAATAGATATATGAAATCAAAAGTACATGTCCAACAACAATGGAAAACTAATGGTAATAGACTAATCTATGTGATAATGTGGGAATCATACCACTATCCCACCATAAGCTACCCATTCCTAGCTGACAAATTTTTTTTACCTCATTGTGGTTCCTTGTCTTTTCCTACATCAGAAGACATAACCCGGTCTACACCCCACCAAAGAGGTGTTCCAGATGTGAGCTAATAGTATCCTTAGGATCCCACCTAGGTGGTCCATATCATGAATCTATATAATAAAGTCAAAATTTAGTCATTTAAATGTCCAATAAATGATAAATAAGTTTATATAAAATTAATGTCGATAATTTCCTTCCTTCTACAGTTCCAAAATATGAATGTTAAGACAATTTCAAATCAAAATTCGCATAAAATATTATCTTGTAAAAGAAGGTTGATCAAATACGGAATAATACAACACCAAAGCATATGTATATAATGATAAGGATCACTATAGGTTATGTTATCATTTTACTTATACCACAATCAATGAAAAGTGTATTACTAAGTCCTTATAATACATGCCTAAGGAGAATATGAACACCAAATGAGTGAACCCCCCAATAATGTCATTCAATTCCCTAGATCAATAGGCGTAAAGAGAAGAGGACAACCATATGATTAAACCCCACAATAGTAAAAATGATCAATTGCCTCTAGTTACACCTACCATATATGTTCCCAAGGATTCCCATGTGTTTAATTTTATATATAATTTATAAAGGGATTTTAAATAATCAATTTAATAAAATTATTTTATTTTATAAAACCTAATTTTAAAAACAAATTTCAAAATTCTTATAAAACACCAATTTTTCTATAACCAAAATTGAAAAAACAATATCTATCACAAATACTTTTACAGGCACAAAAAAATCATGAATATCAAATTATAAAACAAGATAAGTCAAGATTCATTCAATTAATGAATGAGATGAAACCACCTTCCTTAAACACTTTTCCTAGATGCCCACAATGAGATGCACCAACACATTTAGGAACATAAAGGAAATAAAAAGGCCCTAGACTCCATTATCACATCTTTAAATCACATTCTAAAAAAAAACATACAGTGGATAGAGAATATAAAAACATACCTCCATGAAAATCACTCACCACACAATAACCGGCAATGGACAAACCCTTATAAGAAGATCACATAATTGATATAGAAATGATAAAACAAAATTTTACCATAGAGTTGAAGAATCCAAAACATTGAAATTTTTTATTCCCATGGCTAATGGTAATAATGAAATAGAAATTCCACTTACCAGGTTGAAGTGATGAAACCTATATGGATATCAAATAACAAAGGAAACAATTTATAAGGGAATGAGACACCCAAAATATCCTAGAATTATATAGGTTTGGAGAGAGTAGTGATTCATGATTAATAAAGAAAAACATTAGGTGTGTAGTGTGACAAAACCTACTGGTCTTATGGTTTTATGTTGTAAACATCTAGTTTCGTGCTTGATAACCCCATAACTCATATATATAAAAACACATGTCACTGAGTTAAATTTACCCTAATCGATGATTTTATGGGGAAAAGTGTGTATTATGGCCTAAAAATAATTTATGATGTATAAAATATTTTATTTCTTATAATATTCTTGTTACATAAACCATCATATGGATGGTTACAAATGAATGGATTTTGTAGTAATCCAAAATATAAAACATAAAAGTGTCGAATAATAATTATACACCACAAGTTCTACAAAAACTCTACAAAATAGCTCATAAGTTCTCAAAACATAAAAACAAACTCTTGAACAATTGAAATAGTATTCCTTTTTATCTAGGATGTTACAATATACTCACTATAAGACTTTCCATTATTGATAAATCATGTGGAAGAAGGGTGATCCAGAAAGAAGTGAGGACATTTATTCCTTTCAAATGCTTTATTCTCACAATTCATGTGCTAATATGATCTGTGTATCCATAACACTTTTACTAACATGATATACTTCCCACACGATAATTTTAGATAAGAATGAATAATCTCCACTAGTTTCTCTACAACTAAAATTTTTATATTTAAATCAATCTCTTCTTCAATCCTAAACTGAGAGTGATCATGATGGTACATCTTAGAATGAGTTCGTGAAAAAATCTTGGATACCTATCCATTAAAGAGATAATGATTACTGATACCCAACAGTCCCAATATTCTTAGTGGCCTTTAATAGTCTGAAATATCTTGGATCTATCTTTCCAAATTTCTTAATTAGATGGTGACCCATCCAAGGATAAAAATTCAGAAAAACACAGTAACATATGACAAAAATTGAATGATGGTGCCAATGATCGATATATTAATTATATAAAATCATTTATGTAACTAGAAACTGAAATATATCCTTGACACTCACTTAATTCTCTTCAATGAGACTTAGTCCAATAAGAGAGGCATCATCCACCTATGTAAAACACAGATGTGATCTATGTGGGTGAAAATAAAAAGCCTCAAAGGGAGAAATTATAATCAAATACTAATAACTATAATTATACAATAACCTGACCATTCCTAGATGGATATCACATGATCCGCGAAAATCAAAAATTTAGACATGAAACATATCCTATAGTATCTGAATAATATTCACCAATAGATCATCTATCATTTGATGGAAAACTGTACTAAACTGAAACTGAGTTCACATATTCTCAAGGAGACAATTCTTAGATCCCTATATGATAAAATGGTAGACATAACCCAATGTTACATCAAAAAATACTATAAACATAGCTTGTGTCCTCAATTAGAATAAAATTGGGATATTTCATCATCCAGTTAACTACTACCCAGATAGTATATTTCCCTCAAAGTGTTTCTAGTAATCCCAAAAATTCCATTTAATTATAATCATATTTCCATATCATAACCAAAAGTTGATGGGAAAAACTATAAGGTTTCTAATTCAATTAATTTATACACTAGTAGGGATAATAGCATGACACATAAACTACAATGTCATGATTCATACCTGGCTACAAGAAACATTATCTAATATCATAACATGTATTAATTATATCTAGATGAAAAAAGCACGAAGAAATATTATATTTAAACTATAATTAACTCCCCAAAAATTTTGGGATGAAAATCCAATCCCCTAATCAAATAATACCACCATAAGGGAGAGACCAACTAGAAATAGTCTAAGCACTATAAAGGGTCTCTTAAATTCCCATGAATTCATTATCCTACAACTGAATCTATGAAATAGACTCATGTACTAATGTTGAATGCTGAAAATTGGTTATAACCATTCCTAAACCATCCTCCTGATCATTTGGTTGCAACTTAGCAGTGTGTCTTTTAGGGTTCCACTCATACATTGATTCTAAGATATCTTATAATGATACTTTTTGACTAAGATAATCCATTATGACCTTACCCTTCCTTTGGGTTTAGGTGATGTCTAAATTGAATGATTGAAAGTATTCCACCCACCATAACTATATTAGAATCATGTACTTCTAAAAAAATAAACAGTTAATACTATTGTTGTAAGAAAATAATATGAATATATCCCCAAAATTTTTTTTCATCCAATAATTAATTACATCCATAACTATGAATTTCTCTAAATAATGAGTGTGATCATTCTTCTCATTTTTACAATGATAATGAGAACCATAAGAAAACACATGATAATCATACAGAATCCCTCAAACCAAACCAGAACCTGAAGCATTATAGTGCACCACTTATACCATACCACGCTATGTTAATATCAATATAGGTGTTGATATAAGATTTTATTTTAAAACATTAAAAAATTTATGAAATGGTGTATCCCATATTAATTTCACCCCTTTCCTAGTAAGTGATTTTAAAGGTGATGAAAACATAAAAAATCATTGAAAAATTAGTAATAGTATCTAGTATTCCCAAGGATTCTTTGAATCTAAAATAAAATACACAACTCTTCCTATGACTAGAAAAACTTCACCTTCATAGAATGAACTAATAATAAATGTTTAGATGTATCATTACCCAATAACACCACTTCTTGGATATATGAACTTTATTTTGAAATATTTCGTTAAAAATATTTTCTCATTAGGATATAAAAAATAAATCCTAGATGGTGATCATTCTCACTCTCAAAAAATTAATAAAAAAAATATATTCTATGAAAAAAACCCCTAATGGTGTTGGGATACTGCTGGAATATTTGATTCATAAAATTATAAGAAATTTATGAATATTTAGTTAGAACAAAATGAATCACATGTTATTAATAATGGTCATATCTTCTCCTGAATTCCATATTATGTGCATCAAACTATGAAACTCTAAGCTAACCATAACCCTTAAAAATATTAATCCTAGAAAACCAATTTTCCCCAATTAACTGGTCAATCAAATCATCCACTTGGAGAAATTGACACTTATTATTAATGATTACATGTTTTATCTTTTGATAGTCAACACATAATCAATATGAACTAATATACTTCTATGAAAAGAGAACTGGAGATGGATATGATGAAGCAAAAAGGTGAAAAAAAACATTCTCTATTATATCGTCAAATATAATCTTAAGGTGTCTTTTCTCTTTTGGTGTTATAAGATATGGGGGTATCGAGATTTTACTCATACTTAGAACTATATTAATTGTAAAATCTACTTATATCTCTCTGAATGATGTCTAGATAAGTATTTAGGTAAGGTGTCAAGAGAATTACTAAATAAAAATGGAATTTTCCTAATAAAAGAAACATCAATGGACATGACTGTAATATAATACAAAAAACTTCTGCACTCCGGGTTAGGAAGTCCTGCATGACCAGACCTCAAATACCACTCTCCCTGAAACATTCAAGGGAACCCATTAGAATCATGGAACACGTCATGTTGATGATAAAAATTTCCCTCATCATGATGATAAATAATCTATTCTATCCTTATGATCATGTCAAATAGATCAAGATAAATAACAAGGAAATACGATACTAAATCCTTGTAAGATACCAAAAGAGAAAAAATGCACTGAAATACCTACACATTTCTATTCCCAATATATGTCACTAACTCTATAAAAAAGAAAATGATATCCATTAGATGTTTAAAAACATCAAAAAAGGAAATATATAAAAAATTGGGAGGAAAAAGTATCAAAAAAGTAGTTCCTATAAAATATGTTACTGAAATGGTACGTATCACTATCATAGAACCCATGAAATCCTCTATCAAAAATTCAACCTTTACATAAAGGTTATTCACTCTGGTGGATTATGGATAGAGACCTATAGACTACGAACCTTCTGAATATTCCATTGTTGAATTTATATCCAAAGATCCATGACAATATCAAGGTGTAGAAATAGCTTGATAGAATCTTTGTAGATGACCATTGCAGCCACAACCATTACACGTCTTTGAAAGTTCTAGACTAGAATGATGAGTAGGTCTGACCTTTCCAAACTAATAGAAAGTCAGTGGAACACAACTGGCTATTGCTAATGGTATAGAGGGGCCAACTACTTAGAACCATCTCCACCACTCTTGCAATGATAATGACACTTACTCTTCCTTCTCTATGTTCCACTGATGCTACCAATGGTTTGAAGAGAATGTGAAGAATATCCAAACGTTCCAATAATATCTATCTCTTTTATAGTTTCCATATCCAATATATTTTAAAAGGTAGAAATATTTAATATAAATACAAGCGATTTGATATCTGGCCACAAACCATGAAGGGAGTTATTATATTTTAATTAATCATTCTTTACCACTACTAAATAAAATCAAACGATCTCTCTAATCTTATTGGTGTACCCTGAGTCCAAATGATATCCCTATGACAATGAGAGGAACTATAAAGTTTTTTTCATCATAAAAGACTCTAGAAATCATTTAAAGAAGAATAGGTCCCTGAAACCCTTTTAGTCCAATCCCACATGCATATATTTTTGTTCCATGGAATCTCACCACTTCTTATTGGGATCCCTAAGTCTGAACATGTTGATATTATCATTGATATTAATAGTAATTTCTAGTAATTTTAGGATATGATTGATGTTTTCCATCCAATCTCTTTCCTCTTGGGTCTCATTTGCACCCATAGGTTGACAAATTATCATGTAAGAACCCTCCATATTGATCCAAATATCCTTCAACTCTTTGATAGCATATAAGAAATGAATCAATGTTTTTTTTATTTTTTGTTCTACAACACAAAATACACACATCCCAAAATAAGTAAGATAATCTTAGATCAAACAAAACAACCATAATAAAAAAACCCCTGAGGATCATCTGGTTCACCCTCATATAAAACCCATGGAAGACATATTTGAAGCATATCATTATACACTAAAACTAATATAAATTATTGTATAGTAAGATAATATTAGATCAAAACAAACAACCATAATAAAAATATATATTAAGATTAATAAATAAAAATTTGAGATAGACATCCCAAAATATCATGGTAACAAGTGTCTCATTATGTAAATAACTATCAATGTAGTTACTACAACATGCCTCTCATGTCCTAAAAATCCTGTTTATGGTCTAGAAACTAACCAAGATTGATCATAGATTTTCTTTGATACCAAATTTGTCACATATTATACTTAAAATCTTGTATATATAGGAAATAAACCGAAATTTTGTAATATATGAATGGCAATAGCAGTCCCTATAGGTTGGGGAAAACCACTCGCGCATCAAAAAAATCTAGAGAAAACAATTTTTAAAATTAGAAGAATATAATCATAGAATACCTATAAAAATACGAAAGAAAACGTGATGAAAAAAACAAAATAAACATGCATTCCATATCTGAAGGATGATATTAGAAGTAATACCACTCAAATCAGTATGAAAAAACACAACGTACATGAACCACAATAATAGAAAACTAATAGAAATTGAATAATCCTTATAATGATGTGGGAAACATCCCACTATCTCCCTAGAAGATGCCCATACCCAACTAACAGAAAACATCACCCACTCACTATAAATCCTTTCCTTTTCTTACATCAAAATACATAACCATGTAAAAACATAGTCAAATGGGTGTGCTAGGTATGAGAAAATAGGATTAATAGGATCCTGAAAATGTGTCTCATATATTGTATTAGTAAAAATAATTTAAATATAATCAATTTAGTAAATCATGGAATGATAAATGATAAATTAGTTTATGTCCAATGAATAGTTAATATTTCCATTTTCCACTATTCCAAAAAAGTAGCGTAAAAAACATTCAAATCACAATTTCCACAAAAATTAATCCACTGAATATATGTGTATTAAATATAGAACAATATAAATCCAAATAATTGGTAAATAACACAATGGATTGCTACATGTTAGGATACTAGACTATCTATACCATAATCAATGACTAGTGTAAACCAAGTCCTTAGAACACGAGGATAAGAAGAAAATGAACACCCAATGAGTTAACTCCCAACAGTGTGAATCAAGTTCCTAGAAAAATAGGCCTAAGGGGAAGATGTAAACCTAAGTAGTGAATCACCAAAAGTAAATATGTATTAAGTCTCCTAGTTAAATGTTCCACATAAGTAGAAATTTTTTTCCATGATCTATATATTTGAAATCATTTCAAAATAGATTTTCATAATCAATTTCCAACAAAATGTTTCCTTTATCGAACCATATTTACAAATCCATTTCACAATGCTTTGAAAAGACCCATTTTCCTTTACCTAAAATAAAGGGAAAATCCATCATCTATCAAAACTATATTTATACACAAAATAAAAACATTGAAATCTATTTATTAATTAATTTATAAAACATGAGAAATAATGATTAATTCAATAAAGGCTAGAGATAGAACCACCTACTTCATACATGGGTTGAGGATGCCCACAATAGGATTTAAAAACACAAGAATAAATGAAAAGTTTATAACAATGGTTCTAGAATCAATTTCCACATCATATAACCACATTGCACAAACTAAGTAAATGTAAAATAGGGTATATCAAAACATAACTCAAGGAACATGCCTTAACACACCTTAACAAACAAAGGACCATCCCCCAAAAGAATACCACACAAAGGATTAATAAAGGTTTGAAAAGAAATACCACATTCTTATGGAATAAAACATTCAGTGAAATGTTTTTCATGTGACAAATGGAAAGGAAGAAGTGTAAATGCCACATAACAGGGAGAATCCAGGAAACGCCCATGATGGTAAAACACTGAATGAAATGATCTGGAAGGGGAAGAGATAATGATAATCTAATGGAATAACCTATTGTTTGAGAGAGAAGGGTTGTGTGATGATTGAGAAAAAAATATAATGTGTTCAATAAAATGGACTATAGATAAGGGTTTTTTATTTAAACACCCTTTTCATAGTGTAAAGATCCCATAAATCATATGCAACAAAAAACACAACCGATCGAGTAATATTTACATCGATTGATGAATTTAAGGTAAAAAGTGGGTCTTATGGAATAAAAAAATTTAAACCTAATTTTTTTATGAATTTAAATATTATTATATTGTAAACTATATTAATTCTTGTTCAAAATGAATTAATTTCTCCAAAATCTAAAACATTTGATTAAAAGGGTCCAAAAAGAATTATTCACCCTTGGTTCTACAAAACCTCTGAAAAACTGATCTTATGCCCTAAAAAAGAAAAAAGGACACTTAATCAACAAATATAGCATACATTTTTATCCAATATATTAAAATATTACCGTCATAATGATTTCCATCCAAATAAAGTCATGTGGAAGAAAGGTGATCCAAAAAGATGTGAGTCCACTGCTCTGTCATTGGTGATTCGAGGTCACGAGTCTCATAAGAATATGACCCATGTCACCATTACACTCTGACTAATGAGATATACATCACATAAAATACTTTCATCTAAGAATCAATGATATCCAATAGATACACTAAAACCAGAATTTCATTCTAAAAATCAATCCCTTCAAAACTTATAAAATGAGGGGAATGAATATGGTACTTTCTAAGATAAGATACATGAAAACAATTATAGATACCTACTATCTAAGTAAATAATAATAACATATATAAAACATACCCATTTTTCATAGTGTCCAAAATAGTTCGAAAAATATTAGAACCGACATTCTATATTTCCCAAGAACACAGTGACCCAAATGAATAGAAACATTCATGAAAACCCAATCACCTATGGAAAAATCCAAGGGATGGTTTTGATGATCTCCATACTAATTCTATCAACTCTGTTCTATGAGAGGATATGAATTATTTCCTTAATCCTTACAGTTATCTCCTAAATGAAACTCAACACCAAAAGAGTGGTTTCACCCACCACATCCCTAGAAAGGGTAGATCTTCATGGGTGAACATAGAAATCCTCTAAGGGATCCACTCTTATCAATGACTTATAACTATTTTAATACAAAAAACAAACCATTCCCTAGATTTAAATCCCCTAATACATATAAATCCAAGATTTAGTCATGAAACAGAACCTCCAGTATATGAATATTAATCTCTATCTGATCATCCATCTTGGATGGTATGTTATACACAAACAAAACTGAGTCTCCATCGCATCATCGAGACTATTACTAAAACGGGAGGAAAACCTTGGATTCCTATAAAAAAATTAAAAAGGGAATCTCATCTAACCTCATAACCTCATATAAATAGAGTGTACCATATCATAAATCATAGTGGTGTCCATAATCATAAAAAATGGGTTCATATAATCAATTAATGAACCACTACCCAGATAACATTTTCCATTTGGATTTTGTGTTAATCGATCAATAAAGTCCTTCCTCTTATAATTCCCAAATGATCACTAGAATAGGTTCTGTAAAACATGAAGGTTTTAAAAGATTTACAATCACCTATTTCAAGGTGTAATATCAAGACATATAATATGCCATTTTAGGCTTCAAACCCGTCTATTAAGAATTTTACCTCATGTCATAATATGTCTTCATAGTGTATATATGAATGAACCATGAGGAACTATGATAGTATAAAAAATTTAACTACTCAAAGATACTGGGATTAAAAACATATCCCAAAAATGAAAAATACCATCATAAGGGGGAGTCTAATTAGAAACAGTCTACCCACTGTAAAGGGTTTCTCAAATTACCCTGAATTCGTTATTCAAAACCTAACTCTATAGAACATAGTCATGGAGAGATTAATATTTCTGAAAATTTTACTAAATCATAACCAAAACATCCTTCTATGAATCTAGATTCAACTTAGTGAAGAGTCTCATCTGATTCCACTATTCCATCGATTCCAAGACAACTTGTGATGTTATGTTCTTGGTGAGATCGTCCACAATGACATTAACCATCCCTAGGGAGTAGGACATCTCAAAATAAAACATATGAAGGTATTCAACCCACCATCAATATTTTTCATTCTATTATTTTTTAGAAAATACATATCTCAGACTCTTATGGTAAGAAAATATTGTGAATCTCTCCATAAAAAATATAGTTCCTCCAACAGTTAAGCACATCCATAATCAGAAAAATCTTTAAATCATGAGAGGGATAATTATTATCATGAGTTTGAACATGAAAAGAAAAATAATCCACCACATTATCATCTTTCATAATATAATAATCCAAAATATCCCTAGATGAATCCTTATACACTGCTTACAACATATTGGGCTCTTGTAAGATCAAGATTGTTTTCGAGATATGATTTTGTTTTATATCATCAAAATAAGTATGAAACATTTAATCCCATATTAATTTCACATCTTTTCTATTAAGAGTAAAAAATGGTGATGAAAACTTCAAGAAGTCCTTGAAAAACCATTGATAATATCCAACAAGATAATGGAAGCTCAAAATATCAAATACATTCCAAAACTATTTCTTTGACAAGACAACCTTCACCTTCAAAGGATTAATAGATAATACATGTTAATAAGTTATGTGCCCCATGGTCAGAACTTCATGGATCTGGAAACTATAATTTCAATGATTTCCATATAAGTGGTGACCCCTAAAGATTTTGAAATCCAATATTATATGGTTCTTGTACCCACACTCGTACTTTTAATAAACTAACATATAATATATGAAAAAAATCACAACACTTTTGAGATACTGATAAAATATCCAGTTCGTTAGAGTAATAAAAATTTCAGGAGTGTTAGTCATACCAAAACAAACAAGAAGATTTTAATTATTTCCATACATGCCCCAAAATACCATTTTCAATGTATTAGACTCCCAATACCTTAGCCAATGATAATCTAACAAATGATCAATTTTAAAAAACAACATTTCCCCAAATAACTAGTCTAATGAATCATTAAATGAGAGAAACAAATACTAATTCTTAACTATTACCTAGTTCAACTTCTGATAGTCTATTCATAATTGAATCAAACCATCATCCTTCTTGGAAAAGTGAACTAAGGATTCCCAAGATGAAAGACCAGGGAAAAAAACCATTCCCTGGTTCCCTATGTTAAGAGGGTATTTATATTTGATGCATAACTAACCCTGGATCAATCATATAACCTACCTATCTATCCTCTAGAAGATGACCAGAGAAGTCATCTAGGATGTTGTTGATAGAATCCCTAAAAATTAAGGGATGATTACCAGTAGAATATACATCATTGGGCTTGAGTTAAATGGAAGAGAAAGAAAATATGAGCTATATGAAGGGTGGTCCTTCTAAAAAAAGACCATACATCCCAATATCCTTAAAACATATGAGAGAACCCATATGTAATAGAAATTGTGACCCAATGAAAATAAAAATGAACCTCAACTTGATGTGAAATTATGCAATCCAACCTAATGATTACTTCAAGCACAAATGATCCTGAACATGGAAATAACACACTAACATGATTTTATATATCGAAGTATAACAAGAAGGACACTAAAACCCAGGCTATTTACTTTTCCCAAGAGGAATAACTATCTCCTAGAAAAATGAAATCAGATATATTGGATATTCAAACACATCCAAAAAATAGGAAAATATAAATGAGTGGGGTGAACCAGTATCAAAAAAATCGTTTTGTATAAAATATGTAACAAAAAATATACCTCAGACTATAATTGGACCTACACCAAACTCAATAGGAAAATCATCTTTTAAGTGAAGGTTCTTTACTCCTAAGGCCTATAGTAAGATCCTTATTCACTATGAATCTTCAGATTATTCCACAGTGTCCTTTAGAGTTGATGATCATTGGATATATAATGGAATAGACATAGCCTAATAGAAACTCTATATATGGTCCTAGAACCAAAACCATTACACATTTTGGTTGGTACTTCACAAGAATAGTCGATGTGTATGACATTGACACACTGATATAATGTTAGGGGAACACTAATGGTTGTGATTGATGGTGTAGAGGAGGCCCAATGCTGAGAACCATCTCCACCAATCTAATGATGATCATGCCACTACCGATTCTTTCACTGCGTTACACTGAAGCTGCAATTAGGTGGAATAAGTGGGGAACAATAGACTACTTGTCCAATCTTATTAATCCCTTATATCATTTCCCTTTATAATATGTCCATATATTTAGAATGATTCAACACAAATACCTATGATCTGATATTTTTTCACAAACCCTATAGGTACATTAAAGATTTTAGTCGATCAATATTTACCACTTATGGAACAAAAAAGAATAGCTATGAAAACATATTGGTGTTCCCCAAAACTAAATGATATTTCTAATAGAATGATAATAACTATGGTGATATTTTTATCATTAATGGCTCTAGAAAGAAATATTGGGAGAATATTGAAATGAAACCCTTTTAGTCCAAATCCAAGTTTCGATCTTCCTATCCCTTGGAATCCCACCACCACATACTTGCAACCTGAAGTATAAATGCCACAAAATTCACCCGGATATTATCTAACATATCCATGATTTCAATGATATGAACAATGTATTCCATCTAGTCCTCCTCATATTTTGGATGATTCAAACTCCCAATGGATGGTTATTTCTCACATAATAACTCTGGATATCCATCCCTTTCTCCTCCAAATCCTTATCATACCTCAACATCTATATTCTAAACATGAAGAAAAGTTTCTTCTTAAAAAAAACTACTCACACCATAGAATCAATAATATTCTGATATAAAGGAATATTCCCCTGAGGAGAATTTGTTGCATTATCGCGTGGAACTGATGGAAGACATATTAGATGTATATTACTACAAACCAAAAGTAGAATAAATTACTAGACAAAATAATAATATATATTCAAACTAGAAAACAATGGGAGAAAATTGAGAATAAGATCAATAACTCAAAAAAAGATACACACAACCCAATATCCCATGGTAAATTGAATATATTCCCGAAAAGAGATGGACATGTAGTAACTGAAACCAATCTATTAATTCCCAATAATTCTCTCTCCAGTTTAACAGCTTCCCAATAGTAATAATAAACAAGATATGATACCAAATTGTTATATCCTAACCTAGATAAACCATCTATCAAGGCTCCAAATTGAAATGCAGAAACACATGAATGGGATTCCCAATCCCCATAGGTTGGCGATTAGCACCCGAGCTTCAAAAACAAATGGAGTGAATGATTTCACCCAAGACAATGTAGAGGAAATAGCATACATATACAAATTAGAAATAATCAGTGGAAGTAAAAACAAATTTAATATATATTTCATAACCAAATGAAAAAAACCAAAGTTATACAACTCCAAAAATTCTGACCAAACCTAATGAAATAGTACACAAGTAATGTATACCTATAAAAAACTGATTATTCTATGTGATAACATGGTAAAAATCCCACCATCTCTCTAATAGCTACATATACTAATCTTACAAAAAACCTTTTCACCTCACTACAATGACTTTCCTTTTTCATTACTCAATGATCATAACTAGGTGTACACATTGAGGAAGTGGTGTGCATCATGTAGGATGAAAGGATCCGTAGGATCCGACCTAGGTGTTCCATATCATATATCTATATAGAAAATCCAAATATTATCATTTTAGAAAACATAGAAAGATAAATGAGAAATAAGTTTATATCAAAAGTACGGTAAATATTTACCTTTTCCAATATTGGAAAATGATCCATGTAGAATGGTTTCAAATCAAAATATCCAAAAAAAATTATAAAGTCAAAGTAGGTAAATAAAATCTAGAATAGTACAAAGCCAAATCATAGGTAAATCACACAAAAAATCAATACAGTTCTGGCTACTAGACCACTCATATAATGACCCTTGCTTTTGAAGAGGGTGTGGATCATTCATTTTTTATTTTGAATCATTAATTTAATCACGGTAAATGTATAATACAACACATGTAAGGTTTAGGGAGTGTATGGAGATTTTTAAGAGCATAGTTATAGAAAGGTGGGCTATAGGCTGGGCTTCATGGTTTGAAAAACTTGTGCATCTATAGATAGGGGAACCAGCAAGCCTGCATTTTTTTCTGCAACCATGAATGACATGGAACACGACAGTGAGACCTGATGAGATATTGGGATATAGAATTAACACATAGTTATCAAATAGTTTGTAAACCATGTTTCTAAACCTTCAACTCTATGATTTTGGGGGGAAATCCCCATTTCCCATTTTTTAATTTTTTAATCCAAAATTTTCATTTTTCCTATTCTACCACCATGGTTTGAAGAGCTCTCGTTATCCCGTCGATCAAAAAACATGAAACCTGGATCTCCTATTAATTCATTATCTAACATTCTATTTCAATTTTTTCTAAGGAATTAGATATCCAAATGTATGGATAACCCCACATGCTCTTCTTTCCTCAATGAATCTTTCTATTTATTGTGATATTTAGATATAGTCTCATTTTAAATTTTTTAAGGTGTTGGTCTAGAACTCATATATCTTCTACCATACATCAAATCTATGATTAATATTAAGAGAGGAATTATCTATGTCTCTAAAGTAGGTGGTTATGTATTTTATCATTGATTTTTGGTTGTTTTGTATTTATTCAATCGTTCCATAAGATAACATTTTCTGAGCATCTAAATTATGTTGGTTCATTCATTTATAAATGACCATAGTTCTTTGATATATTTTAATTGGAACTTGTTTATTAGTTTATACATCACTCCGGATCTATATGGACACCCATTGGTATGCCATCTTGAAAATGGGAAAATTGTCCAAAATGCTAGAAACCCAATTTGGCTATCAGGATGAATTTTTATGTAATATCCTTTTTCTCATGAGTTTTAACTGAACCAAAACACCCCATGGGTGTTCGGACTTAATAGACTTGGAATTTTCTATAGGTTCATTTGATTTGTTTCCTACATCATCTTCTTGACACTAGAACTTTTGGCCTGGAAATTGGTATTGTCTTCTGAATTTGATAACTTTTGTTGTGATAAATGGACTTGGTTAAGATTAATTAAATGTGATAGTTTTATCCTTATAATGGAAAGGCCCGGATAGTTGTACCGTATGATCCAATTTTCCATGTTGAGGAAAATTGAATAAAATTACCATGAGTGAGATAGATAATTCTTATTGGCATGATTTTCATTAAATTATTTAGTGGTTAAAGAATTACTGTAACAATAGCTATTATGAATTGGGTTTAAAAGGAATGGTTTGAAGGGATGAAATGAACTTTCATTTATTCTTGTTTTATCAAAAGGTTCCATGTTAAATGAATTTTCTAGTGGTAAATTAACATGTTTAGTGGATTGGGAAACCATTCTTTTTTAATGATTTTTATAAATTATTAATGTTAAATGTGATGCCTTGAATGACTTTTATATGATTGATGGATGACTTGAGTGGTTTTGCCTCATGTTTTATGTGGTATACATGATCATGCCATATTTATTTTGTGAAAGGATTTACAAAATTAAATTAAAGGTAATTACTTTTTCTCATTTTATTATATGTGAACAAGATTAGGATTTATAACTATATATTATAAATTTTTATGCAATATAGGCTGTGTAGAAACGGGAAAATGAGACCCCTTAGATGGAATGACTGTGTGATATTTCCATGTGGAGCCAAGGGACTATGAGAGTACTTGGGGGGAGACCGTGTGAGCTTACCAGATGGATCTAGGGGATAGACTGTGAGAGCTCCCCTACTGATGGATGTCTGAGAGTTATGTCCTGACCCTACAAGTAGTTGGAGCTATGTGATAGACTATGAGAGCTCCCCTAGCGATGGATGACTTTGGGTTTCATCCTGGTTGTACAAGCACATTCATGCGAGGAGACTCTAAGATCTCTTTGAGTTGGTTTAGGGGATATACCATGAGAGGTACCATCATAATTGGATGTCTGAGAGTTAATTCCCAATTCTTAATAATATATATTTATATATGTAATTATATTATATATATTGTGACATGATCAGACATACCATCCATCAGATGAACTAGGTAGACCCGCCAAGTTTCCATTAAGAACCAGAGCATGAGGTTTTTATTTATTCTTCCTTGATTAACATTCCATCTATTACCTGCACACTTTTTATTTAAGATAACCTACATTGATATCATGTAGACACCATTATTGGTGGTCTACTAAGATTTTTAACTCAAACCATACTCAAGAAACCCTTTGAACCTAATATGTCTATGTTGTTGTTGGTAATGGAAAGGGTAAAGGACCTCCCACATGTTGTTGACTTGTTATTCTTAGCTGGGGCGTGGAGAAAAGGGTCCGTCTAAGGCTCAAGAAGCTTGTGGAGATGAATTTTTCGATTGGTTCTTTTTCACTATTTTTTATCATGAGAATACAAGTTCATGCATTTATTATTATTATTATAATGTCATGAATCATTGAATTAGACAATTCCATTGAGGATTTTGGTTATATTATTCAGTTATCTACTTTTCCACTACTTGGTTATTTAGTTAAATGTCATGATTCTACTGTTTAATGCATTTGAATATAGTATTATGCTTCCACTATTATTAACTATTTGTTGTATCCACTATTACACTATGATATAAGGGTAAAGTCTCCCAATTATTCTACCTTATACAGCCTCATTTATAGACAAAATACCCTAGCATATGGAGAGACACACCATGAGTCATGTGGATGACTAGGCCTGGGGCATGGGTTAAGTGGCATCTATGTATGGGATGTCACAAAGTGTTATCAGAGGGATTAAATTCTTGAAATACTATTTGGTGAAAATAGAATAGATATTGGGAATTATTGGGACTTGGATACAAGCCATAATTGGGCATCATGAACCCATGTATGAGGTTTAAGCCATGTTTCCTTAAATGAGTTTGTTATTGATTCTCCTATTTTGTGCTGATATCATTTCACCGTTGGGTTCCTCAGATGTTTTTTGAAGTTATTGATATTTATGTTATTATAATTATGATTTCATTACCATAACATGAAGAAATGAGGTTTATGTATTAGAATGCAAATCACAATACGCACAATTTGCATAAGCTATTAATTTATCCATTTCACATTTAATTTTTGAAAAAGCATTTCTTTTTGCATGTTGACTGTTCCATGATATTTAGTGATTTTTTTATAAATTGTTTTACAAGATTTGGACCGTACTGTGGTGTAATTTTTGTGACTTATACGGTGGGACTCATAAGGTGTATGCCCCCTATAGATCAAAAAATGGAATTATATATTTCTTGACCATTTTTTAGTGGTGTAATTTCATGAAAAAGATCAATTTAAGGGAGATTTAAATCCATGTAAATTCCATATTTTTATTCACAAGGTTTATGGGAACTTATGGACTATAAATAGGAATATCATTGGATTGAGATAATTTAATATTTTAAATGGTTAAATGAGAAATATTTTATGTGGTAAAAGACTTCTTAATTGAGAACAACCATTTTTCACATTCCAAAAACAAAAAATTGACCCAAAACCAACATTGGTTGTGGGTAGTCGGTGTTTCTACCTTTATATAGTCTTTTATGGTATGTTATATTATCTATGCCTGGATTTACGAGAAGATAGATTGGCATTTTCATTCTTATAGTAAGGATTTAATAACATTCCCAGTTTATTGAATGAAATAATATATATTTTTTGAATACCTTTCAAGACATTATTTTGTCCATGTTGTATTATTTTTCCCTGATATCCTCAAGCCGCACACCCTGAATGTGGTGACGATCATGTTTCTAAGGTGGCAGGACAGGAACCACTAGTAGTCTATCTTTTAGAGCCACCTATAGATCATATTCATATTCCATATGTCGGAACTAATTCTTATTTTTTATTGGGTTTCTTTTGAATTATGAAGTCAATGAAAGTAGGAGCATGACCTACCTTGTGTATGGCAAAGTTGACTCATGAGTTCCAACCGTAACATCCTCCCACCTTCCTGGGGGATGGAAGACCACTTATTACAGAGTCTTTTCATGTGGATATCCTTTCTTTATTTGATCATCTAGAGGTGCCTCCAGGGATGAGTGTTAAAATTACTAATTATATTATTTTTGATTCAACTAATATGTGGGGGATTCAATAACCCATAAAGAACAGAATAAATAGATGGTTTGTGCGTACTTTTATACCATATTCTCTGACTAATTATTTTCCCAGAATCTAAGGGATGATGGAGATATATAGTTTAAGAACCTACAGTAGGGGACCATGTAAGATATGGAATACTCATACTATTTCACTGAGCTAAATTTTTTTTCCCTTTGTAGTTGTTGATGATCTAATTACTGCTTTGAGATTTAAGGATGAGCTGTGTTGTGCCAAAAAAACACAGGTCAATGTTTTTAGAATGATGACCATATCATAAATCATAATCCAAGATAGAATCATAGTGGGAAATTTGAGGGATGATGAAGGTTAAATCTAGGGAAGTTTCAGACAAAGAGCATCTAGTGGATCTTCATCTGGGTGAACGAGGGGATTTGAGACTACTTACAGTGGTAGAAGTAGTTGAGATCCTCAAGAATATAGTTTTCGTATCTATCACCAGTGTGGAAATCCATGGAATGATAAAAAGTAGTGTCTTTGGGATCTAGTGGAGTGCATAGGGTGTGGAAGGATGAGTTATATTCAGAGAATCAGTCTGAATTTTTCTCCAGTTCCTAGAAACTAGGAATCTGTAATTACTCCTTGATCAGGAGTTAGGTCAGTAGGATCATAGCAGTCAGGAAGCTGGAATTACAACTTTTATTAAGGATGGGGTGGTGGTATGGGTAGAGTCACCCATACATACAATTCTCAGCATCAACAGAGCAGGCCAACTTAGGAAATTTAGGTAATGATTCAAGGCCATGGTATATGCCAATTACATGTAGTCCAGCCTACAACACATGAGCAGAGAGCCGAACCATCTACCATTCAAGGTCCCATTATTGTATCCTCCACATCAGTGGCTTATCTTTTAGACATAGGTGCATCTCAAACTTTTATATATGAGGACAAACTAAGAGTTTTTTCCTTAACATCAAGTACTATCATGGATCCATGATGCTAGATACACCCTTAGGTATCTGTTTAGTGTGTGTTAGACACTGTCAAAAATTGTTCCCTTAAGATAGGCAGTTAACTTTTCATATGAAACTTGGAGATTCCTGAAATGTCAAGTTTTAATGTATACATTGGGATAGACTGGTTAGTTCCCTATGGAGACTATATTGACTGATATCATTGGATGGTGACATTTACATCACTAGAGGGAGTCACACACAAGAATAAGTTTGTATAGAATGTTAGTATGACACAAGAAGGACACTAGGATCAGAGGTTGCGTAGTGTTACAATACAGGTTTGCAGTCGTTACCTTGATGACTAGGGGTTACATTCAGCTATTTTTCTTCCAGTAATTGATAATTATAGAGATGCCTTTCTCGATGAATTCCATGGCCTTCCTACGATATGAGAGGTAGAACTAACCGTTGATCTTGTTCTAGGGACATCACATGTGAACATTTTTTCTTTATAGGATGAAACCTATGTAACTTTATGAGCTTAAGAATCAGTTGAAGGATCTCTATGACCCAACTCTTATCCATGGGGTTCTCTATTCCCCTTTTCCTAGAATTCGGATGGTACCCCTGGGATTTGTGTGGATTACTGTCGGTTGAATCATATCAATATTAAGAACCATTATCCACCGACTAGAAAAAATGATGTCTTTGATCATATTCAATGAGAGAGGGTGTTTTCAATGACAGATCTTCGGTCGTGCAATCATCAGGTGCATGTTAGGACATTAGAAAACTTCACAAATATTTTAGGAGTAGGTATGGTCTCTATGAGTACGTAATTATTTTTTTTATTCTCACAAAAACACCTACTGTGTTCATAGATCTCATTAACTGGGTCTTCCACCCATGTCTGGATTCTTCTGTGGTTGTTTTTGATGATGATTTATTTGTGTATTCCCACTCTAGACACGACCATGAAACCCATCTTGAGATCACAATGAATAAAATAAGAGAGAATCAGATCTATGGAAAACATAGTAAATTTCACTTCTTGATCAGTGATGCCACTTCCTAGGTCATATCAGCCCAGATTCAGAAATTTCAGTTGACCCATAAAAGGTGAGTTTTGTGGTTTCATTGATGAAACCCAATAATGTATTTGATATTTAGAGTTTCTTGGGCCTTTATGGATTTTTTAGAAACTTCATCTAGGATTTATTAAGGCTCACCATGCTGCTTCTGGTCATTAAAAAGAAGGGTGTGGAATTCGAATGGTTTCAATCTTGTAAAGAAGCCCTTTAAGAGCGGAAGGGAAGAATGACTTCAGTTCCAATACTAATTATTATGAACCCAGGAAGGACTTATATATATATATATATATATATATATATATATTATATTTTGATGCATCAGGTTTTAGTCTTGGATATATCCTGACAAAGGATGAGAAAGTTGTTGCATATGGTTCTCATCAATTGTGACCTCACGAGAAGAATAACAAAAAACATGACCATGATCTCATTGTAGTTGTTTATACCATGAATTTTTAGAGAAAATATCTTTCAAAAGTGAATTTCATGGTATTCAAAAACAAAAAAAAATCCATAAGTACATATTTAATTAGCATAATTTGAATTCTAGGATGTATAGGTGGGCTGAGTACCTATAAAAAATTGATTTAGAGCTTCCCTACACTCTAAAGAAAGGGAATTTTGTAGCTAATTCTCCAAGATGAAAGGTTTAAACAGAGTCTGTCCAAGAATTCAGCGATGGATGGAACCATTTGTCCGTATTATCAGAGATTCATGCTGAGGTTTAGGAGGACCATGGTCAGAATATTCTATCAGCCTTAATGGAGACTTCTAAACTTCTCAAATAGGTAAGGTATGGACATCTATTTGATACTAGGGGACTTTTCCAATAGGAATGTGTCTTAGATAATGATACATCTTCTATTTGGATAGTGGATGGGTATGATACTCTATTGTTCTATGGGTTTGTATGTATCCCAAAAGGCATTATAGAGGGGAAGATGAGGGATTTTCATTACTTGATATGGGATGTTCACCCTGGTGTCCCCAACATGTATCGACATCTACAAAACCAATACTAGTGGCCAATAATAATACATGAAATAAAAGGTTTTATCACATGATGTTCCACATGTCAATAGGTGAAGTAGGAACATAAACGTCCGGTAGGGCTTATTCGATGGATTTTGGGTCAATTACATAGTGTGGGTTATAATTAATCTTCTGATTAAGGTCAAAAAGTTCTTACCTATGCAAGAGACCGTCAAAGTAGACGGGTTGATAAGGTTGTACGTCAAGGAGGTGGTAAATCTTCATGGAGCTCCTCGATCTATCATTTCTGACAAGGACAACCATTTCACATAATGGTTATGGAAGGGGTTATTTGAGGACTTGGGTACACATGTACTTCTGATCATTTCCTATTACCCAAAGACTGATGGACAAATGATCAGAAAATTCAGGTGCTCGAGGACATGCTCTATGCTTGTGTCATTGACTTTGGAGGCTCATGGGAGAAGTATATTCCTCTTGAATAATTTTATTATAAAAAAAGGTTTCTGGATTCCATTCAGATGGATCCCTATGAATCATTTTGTGATAGGACTTTTTTCTCACCTCATTGCCAGTTAGAGGTCGGGGAGGTAGCTGTTCTTGGACCACATTATGTACAGGAGACTGTAGAGAAGGTCTAAATGATTCAAAAGTGTATGTTTATAACTCATTCCATAGAGTAGTCTATCCCCAACATACACTAGAGGCCTCATGAGTTCAAGTTTGGAGACTGGGTTTTCTTGTGAGTATCACCAATGTCGGGGCATAGATGTATTTGAAATTAGGGTATGATGTCACCCAGATTCGTTGGATCCTTCGAGGTTGTGAAGAAGATCAGACCAGTTTCTTACTAAGTGAAACATCCTTAGATATTATAGATTATTCATGATGTATTTCATGTATCTAATCTTCTCTAATACTATCCAGACCTATCAATGTTTTTATACTGTATGAGGTTGAGTTGGAGATGTATTCTTCTTTCAAGGAGTGTCTGGTGCATATTTTTGATCAAAGCGTGAAAAGACTATGAGGTTTTTCAGTTCCTCTTGTACATGTGCTATGGCAGCATGACCATGTACAATATGAGACCCAGGAGTAGGATGGTGATATACTTTCTCAATGGATGGAAATCTTTACTAATAGTACAACTTTACCATTAGAAGGAAAACTCAAGGATAAGTTTCTATAAGGATGGAGGTTATAAAGAACCTCCTTTTTTATAGAGGTACAAATCATTAGTTTTTCATTTCAAATAATTCCATTAATCATGGTCAAGGTAAAATACAGGATAGGGAAGGTGTAGGGATAATCTTGGGTTTTTTCGTGTTCTGGAGTCCTAGAAAAGTGGGCTATAAGCTTGGACATAACGTTAGTAGAAATAGTGTAACCCATTCCACATGGTTAGTTGAAACAGTGCAACCTAGGTTGCACAGTTTAACAAAACCATACAACTAAATACAGCGGAACCTTCAATTCCACATGGTTTTTTGCAACCAAAGAGGACTATGTGCACAACCGTGTGGCCTACTGAAATTTTGGTATAGAGGCTGAACCCATTTTTTTCACTTGGTTTGTGCATGGTTTGTAAACTTTGCACCAAAACCATAAATAGTATAATATTGGTGAAAAATTACTAGTTTTTTCATCTTTAATTTTTAAAAACCAATTTTCCCTTTTCCTCTTCTTCCTCCACAGTTTGCAGTAGCTCTCCTTCTCCAGTAGCTCAACACTCCTCAGTATTGGATATCTTTCTTGTCCCAAAAATGGAATGCGATTTCAATTCTATCAAAGGGGTTTAGTATCCCTATGTAAGGGTAATCCCACACGCTCTTCTTTCATCAGTGAATATTTATTTCTATTTTTCTATTTAGATGAAAACTCGTTCACCCTATTTTAAGGAATTGAACTAAAACTCATATCTCTTCCATCATGCTTTAAATCTGTATTTGATATCATGTGAGGGTTCCTCTACAACCCTAAGGTAGGTGGTCACATAGTTTTCCATTTGATTTTTGGCCATTTCTTTTTTATTCATCATTCCATAGTCCACCCTCTATAGAGATTATAAATAGTTTTGGTTACATCGTGTATAATTGACAATAGTGAATTAATATATATATATATATTTTAAAATCTTGGGGCCGAAGCCTCGTTTTTTTTAAAGCAAAGAAAAGACCTCTTCTAACTGGGTAGAGGAAGACCCATTACATAGCCCGAAGGCCCAGTGGGCATGTAGCCCATTACATAGCCCGTAGGACCAAATTTTTAACCAAATGCCTATTCTGTGAATAGTAACCCGGCTGCTACAGTACCCGCCGCTGCTACAGTGCCCTGCCGCTGCTACAGTACCTACTGATGAATAGTACCACCGCTACTACAGTACTGCTACAGTACCTGCACCAAATGGGGTTTGAACCCCCATTTTTCATGTAGGATTATGGGGTGCCTATCACTAAGACAATACCCAACTACTATTGCCTTAATATATATGAATTAGTGTTTTTAGGGTTTTAGACATCAATCAGGCTCTATATAGACAACTTTAGGTGTGCCATCTTGAAAATGGTCATTCTGGACAAATGGTCCAAAATGGTAGGGACCCAGTTTGGATTCCAGCTTGATATTTTTATGTAATGTCACTTGTCTCATGTTTTTTAATTGATCCCAAGACACCCCATGTGTTTTTAGATGTAAGAGACTTGGAATTGTCCACATGTGAATTTTAGTAATTTTTGATAGCATCCCCCTTGACACTAGAACCTTAGAGTTGGAAATTGTTACTATCTAACGAATTAGATACCATGTTTATGGTAAAGAAACAAGGTTAATATTTCTTAATTGTGATAGTTGATTCCTCTAAATGAGAAGTCCATGTCACTTGTACCTTATGAATGAATTTCCCATGTTTAGGAAAGTTAGATGAGATGACCTTGGGTAGGATGGATTACACTTATTGGAATGATTTTTTGTAACAAATTTTATTGTTAAATAAGGATGGTATCCTCCATTATAATGAATTGGTTTTAATAATAATGATTTTAAGGGATGTAATGTCTTTTCCCGGGTTCCTATTGTATCAAAAGGCACCATGTTAAAGGTTTTTTGTTAAATTTTAAATGAACTTGTATAGTGGATGGTGAACCGAAGACTTGTACATACTTAGTGTAATTGATTAATGTCATATGTGATTCCTTGAATGATTTGAATATGGTTGAAGGAAAACATAAGAGGTTTTTCTTCATGTGACATGGGATTTACTTGATCACCCCTTGGATATTTTTTCAAAGTCTTGACAACAAGACATAATAGGTAATTCCTTATGGTCATCTTATTAAATGTTAACATGGTTATGAATTATAATTATATATTATAATGTGTTATTCCTTATATGTTGTGGATACATGGAGGAAAATAAGATCCTTTGGAGGGAAAGACTATGTGATCTTTCCATGTGGAGGCAAGGACTACGATATCCCTTGGTGATGGGGGCATGTGGGATTCCAAGATGGAGCCATGAGATATACCGTGAGAGATCCCCTGGTGATGGATGTATGATAGTCACATCTCAATCCTACCAGGAGTGGATCCATGGGAAAGATTATGAGATCTCTCATAGTTATTTATTCTTTTGGGTTATGTCCTGCTCCTATCGACACAAGCATTCGAAGAGACTGTGAGAGCTCTTGGAGTTATGTAAGAGGCTAGACCATGAGAGATACCCCTGGAATGGGATATCTGAGAGTTACATCCCAATCCTTCCCTATATATATATATATATATAATTTTAATAAATATTTATAGTGACTTGATCATAAATACAAGCCATGGGATGATGTAGGTAAAACATCACGGTGTCCTTTATGAACTTGAGTGATAGGTTTATTTATTCTGCATTTCTTTACTTTTCTGCAATTACCTACACACTGCTTTTTAAGAGCGCCTACATGGATTACATGTAGACACGGTTGGTGGTGGACTACTGAGATTTTTATCTCACACCCTACTTGGGTGACCAATGGACCTAATGAATACTATGTTTCTATTGGAAATAGAAATGGTAAAGTACATTCCATTTGTTGTTGACTTGTTTTTATTAGCTGGAGCTTGGAAAAAAGGATCGATTATATGCTTGACATGCTCATTAATCTTATTTTTTCACATTTTTTATTTTGTTCTATTATATATAATGGTCGTACCTATTCATGCCATCTAATATTTCTATCACGCCACACATCATTATATAAGACACCATAATTGAGGATTTTGGTTATGTTATTCAGTTATCTAATTTTATACTGATTGGTTATTTAGTTGAATTTCATTATTGCCCTTTTATCATCATATGTTTATTGTATTATGTTGTTGATACTTTTTACTATTATTTTTATCTTATGTGACACTATAATATGATGGTATAGACTCCCCATTGTTCTACCTTATACACCCTTAATACCATCTGATAGACCCTGTTATAAGGGGAGACATGCTAGAGGTCATGTGGTTAACCAGGCTCAAGGCATGGGTTATATGGAATCTAGTTCCGGGACATCACAACTCATACCAAAAATAAGGAATACTAACCAACCAAATTCTTAAAACACATGGCTATAGAGAATATGAACACCCTCTTAGTGAACCCCCAATAGTGTCAATCATTTACCTAGAACAATAGGTATTGGGATAAGAGAACGTACCATTATTAATCCCCAACTAAAAAATTGATGATTCCCCTAGATATACCTTCTATCTAATTACCCATGGTTTTCCATGTGTTAAATTTCCCAAATCCATTAAAAATGGATTTTTCACAATCAATTTAATACAACATGTTTCTTTTATAAATCCTTCTTTAAAAATCCATTTCATAGTTCATTGGAAACAACCATTTTATTTTTCACAAAAGCAAGAGAAAAATAATCCTTTTTCAAAAATCCATTTAACTAATTTTTCTTTTAAAATCATTTATAAATTAATTTTTAAAACATGATAAATCTTGGATCATTAAAATTTGTCTTGTGATTGAATAAAAAACCTCAAAAAATGGGTCTTACATGCCTATAATGGGATACATAATCATAGAAATGAATGTAAAGAAAAAAACTCAGGACCTAGAATCCATTCACATGTATTTGAATCACATTCCACAAACAAAAAATATAGGGGAGATGGCATATCACAACTTACCTAAAAAATACACCTGCTACACCAATACAAATAAAGGACCATGTCCTCAAATAAGATCACACAAAAGATCTAGAATGTATCAAACAAAATTTTTGGACAGTGTCGATGAATCAAAAACTAATTAAAAATCTATTTTCATAACTAATGAAAATGAAGAAGTCGAAAGACTGGTTACTAGGGAGAAGTGAAAAAACTAATTTGGAGATAAAAAACTAAATGAAATGATTTCTATGGATAAAAAACACCCAAAATCACTCGAAACTATCTAGGTTTCAAGGGATAAGAGTTGTGCATTGAATAAGAACAAAACTATAGGAATGCAATGTGATAAAACCTATAAGGATGATGTTTTTATGTTGTATACACCTTGATGATAATTAAAATATCCCATAACTCAAGTATGTTGAAAAAACACATTACATAAAGATAAATGTACCACACTTAATGATTTTATGGAATAAAAGATGGTACTATTGTATAAAAATAATTTAAAACATAAAAAGAGTTTTACAATATTCCGGATTCCTATGCCATAAACTATCTTATATTTGGATCACATCAAAGGTCTTATACCATAATCCAAAACATACAACATAAAAGTTTCAAGAATGTAGTATGTACCTATGGTTATAGATAAACTCCCAAGAACATTTCCTAAGCTTTCAACACCCGAGAAGACATTAAAAATTTTAAAAGAGAAAACCTTGTTGAATAGGATGTTTCACTATGACATCATGACAGAGTAGTTATTGATGAATATTTATATATTAATGTTATGCAATTTATTTATTATTAAAAATTGACCATTTTACATGCACATGCCACTATGTTGATATTATTGTATGAGATGCCATTTGTGGTGCTCTACTGAGTTATGTACTTACACCCTACTCAAGAACTATAATTTATGTGGGTACCTCAGCATCCCTCACTTATTTTAGGTCCATGTAAGTCTATGGACCATGATTGAGTGATCAAGTTGGAGAAACATAGATAGTGATTGATATTTCGGATAAGGTGATTCCCATGGATTATAGTATATATTTAGTTACATTTATTTCCATAATTATTTATTCATTTAGTTTAATCCATTATATGAATGTGGTCAGCCTATTGGGTGATTTTTCTATACACCAAGATGAACTTTCGAGTTGTATCATTTCCAAATACATGTATTATTATTGGATTTTGATATTTTATTATGTATAAAATGATTATATGGGTGTGTATGACTCCTTTATACTTTACATTTAAATGTGCATTATGATTTAAAGGGTATATCCTCCCCATGGAAAACTTTTATACTCCTACTGCTAGTTGGAATCCTTCGACATATGGGGAGGAACACCTAATGTATAATAGTGACCATCAGTGTGGACCCCAAACAACAATCTAGGGTAGTAGTGTTTTTCAATGAATTATATCTACCATGTGACAAACCAAAAACATATAATAACAAGAATCTCCAAAAAATAATTCTATTTATCCAATTGTTTTCTCTTCAATATGTAGTTATTTTTTTATTGGGTTACAGTCATACAAAAAGTAATATAATGTAATGATGTGATTTTTTTCCAAATACACGAGAGCATAATTGTAGTTCCTTAAAATTTCATTATATCTTGTGTAAGATTAGTTAGATTTCATTAGAAAGGTTGATTTATAGAAATACGTCCTTGATAATAGTTAAACAAATATTATTCTATTGATAAGAATATACACTTTTCTATCAGCCATGTAGTATAGAAATGATTTTAGATAATTTTTACTTCATCAAGATAACATCCCATACATGATAAAGTAAATAATTTTATATATAAATAAATATTTCTATTTAAATTTCAATTATCTTACTATATCTTTTTTATTTACATAATCAATCTATAATTAATTTAACTCATTAATAAATGTCATTAAAAAATCCTTGATATTTTTCTTTTCACATTCAAGATTAAAAATTTCCCAATATATATATGGTTCTTTCATCATCATCTAATGTGGTATGTTGTAAAGACTTATTAAAAGAATCCAACAATAATGTTGACTGTCACAGGTAAAAAATAGATAGAAATTGTATGTAGAATTACCTAACTATATGTTATAAGGTTGTGAATAAAAATATGGGTTCACCAGATAAAACTGCTTCCATGAATCACTATTACAAGTATGATTGAAGTCCTACTTACATCAACATTGGATATACTCATTTTCCCCAATATAGCTATGTTGAGAGACATCAATACATGTAAAATTATTGGTGCAATTAAAAAATTCCTTAATTTATCAATAGGGAAAAATATGGTCATTCTTTATTTTACAGCTTTGTTCCTCACTTGTCTATATGTTGGGAAACTAACAAATGAATCATATTCAACATAATATGAGATGAAAAATTTTGAACATGAATGGATATTTGGATAACTTTGACCCAAATTATAGACCAACTTATTTAATTCATAGAATTTTGGAGTAATTATATTTCTCTCAAGGAACATAGTTTTTACCAAATAATATATTTGAGATAAAATACCATTTAACAATCCAAAATCCAATTTAATAGAGAATGTTTTTGTAACGAGTTATAATTTTCTTAACATGGAACCAGGATATAAGGCCCCCAAATGAGATTTCAAAAAATAATAATATTGATATGGTTCAAAATTAGGATTTAAAGTATCATTATGGATTTATGTTTTATGAATAGAATGGGAAACAACATTATGCGCTAAATGTTGAAATTGTGATGGATCTGGTACTAAAAATATTTTATTTTATATTGAATCATGTTCACTATGTTGATACCCAAAAAGATCCTTCAAAAATAAAAAATGAAATAGTTGAACCAAAAAATTATTATTATTTTAAATAAACTCAGATAACAGCTCTTATACAGATAATTAATTATCACTATTGAAACAAATGATGAATTCCATGAGTTGAATGATACAGACAGTTCAACAACCTCAATGTAGATTTGATTTACACCAAAACCACATTGACATCTATAACGACTTATCAGATCATGATATTTTAATAAGAAAATGATTTCAATTTCGTTGGTCGATATTTTTATAAAAAAAATAGTTTTTAGCTTATTATATATAATTTTAAAACGTAAATAAAAAAAATATTTACAATAAATTAAATTTTAATTTATTTTTTGAATATAATTTTGGTTATTTTTTTGTCTACAGTTTTAATTTATTTATTGTTTAATTTATTACTATAATATCTCAAATATTATAAAAAATACCCATATTTAAATATTTTTTTTAAAAAAATAAAAAATATTATCTATTTGTCTATTTTTAATTATTTATTAATTTTCATATTTTACTGTGGAATTCAATAATTTTTTAGTAATATCATAGTAAATTTTAATTATTTTTTCTCTAATTGTGTCAATTAAAATGAATCGTTCTTTTGTAAAATAATTTGGGATAAACTAGATCACAATAATTAATTGACACATGTTTATAAATCCACCACAAATAATACCTATTATGATTGGCAATAATTTTTTTTATCAAAACAAAATATTTCTTATGTGAATGTATTTTTGATACAATATACATCCATAATAAAAAGTAATAATGATAGATTATAATAATTTAATATTTTATAACATTTTACAAATGTATCACATAATATAAAATTAATTTAGCTAATATTTTTTGATATTTTTTATATATTTTTACTAATATTTTTCAAATAATTTAATTAGATATTTTCTTATATTTTAGAATGTTTTTATTGATTATTATATTCAATAATTTATTTAATAATTTTTATTAAATTTTACTAATTTATATTCTACTTTATTATTAATTAACTATTAATTGCCATAAAATCCAATTATTTTAAATTTATTTTCTTCTTAAGTTCAGTAAATTTATTATTATTTGATCTATTTTTAATATTTTATTGGTTTTAATTTTTTTAAAATTTTATACTCATTTATTAGAAAAAATATATTTCATTTCATATTATTGTTTTATGATCCATGTATTTTTATGATTGTTTTCTTAATTTTAAATAATATTTATTATTTTAGCTTATTTTTTATTACTTGTTTTGTTACATTATTATAATTTTTTTGTTATTAATGTTATGTAATATTATTTTAGTTTTCATTATTAAATATGTTTTTTTTAATTTATAATAACAGATATTTTGTAATTATATTATAACATAAAAAATATTTTTTTTAATAATTACAAATGATATAAATTTTTGTTTAGTAATTTAAAATAATATTACTTTTTGTTAATTAAGTCAACTTAATAATAATTAATAATTACATTTTTTGTATTTTTAATTAATTATTAGTGTTAGATTATTATAATTTGTATTTTTTTATTAATTTTAATAAATGTTAATAAATTATATGAATTTATAGTAACTAATGACTATTTATTTTTTTATATTTATATTTTTATTTAATTATCTATTATTATGATTTTTTATAATCATAAATATTATTTATTGTTTTATATTACTTTATTATTACTATAATATATTTTTTTATAATTTATTTTCTATTTAAGTTTTATAAACATGTAAAAAATAATTTATAATAATAATATTTTTAACTAACTAAATTATTAATTTAATAACATTAAATAACAATAATTTTAAATTATACTAATATTTGATTTTTTATATGAAAAATCAAAATAAATTATATATTTAAAATCCTAATATATTAAATAATTGGGTATAAATTTATTGATAAAAATTGATTAATAATGTGACATATGTAGATAATTAAACCCTAATAAATTATAATAAATAAACAATTAAAAAATTAAAAATAAAATAAATATATCTAATTAAAAACAATTAAAAAGGATTAAAATAATACCTTTAAGATAATGCTATGATCAGAAATAATAGATAAACAATCCAAAATATTATTGGATAAAGAAACAAAGTGAATTGGGAGTGAAAAAGAGAAATTGGAAACATTCTAATGAGTGGGAGGGGATGTCGGTCATTGTATTTAGAGTATAATTCTGAAGAACCATTGATTTGGATTAAAAATTTGTTGTTAACATTATGTATCTGAATGTTTCTTTATTTTAGGTAAAGGTTTGATTATATGAAGGATGAGATGTGGTGGGTGGATCTCAAATTATGTGTGGTATATTCAGTAGCATAATATTAAACCCATTAGAATAAGGATTTAATATACATAGTAGAATATTATGTTCAGTGAGATGCTATATTGATAACATCTTTGGATGTAGATATGATGTAGTCACATGAAGAATAGGTGACCAGTGAAAACACCAGAAGACGAATGTGGTATGATCCACTAATTTAACTGGATGAAGGCTGGTTTTGCAAATGGAATTTTGGAAGAAAAAAAGTGAAATGTGAATAAAACTAAGGTTTTTTTAATCACAAGAACTTTTAATGAATCGATAAAACCAATACATAATGTATCATAAGTTTAATGCATTTATATATTGTTAGGATAATATAAATGGCATACATTAATGCTTGCATACAATGTTGCGTGAATGAATATATATGTTTATGAAAAATAGTAGAAAAACTAGAATTTTTGTTGAAAAAATATCAAACTACAATTATTAATATCATTTAAAATCATTTACTAAAATATTAAAAATAAAAGATACATTTTTTAAATTCATACTCTTTTAAAAATTCTATTCTAGATGATAAATTTCCAATATTCATGAAATTATGTTCATGTATCTTGACAAGCATTGAAGAAGATTTGAATAGAAGAGTTGAAGTTAAATATAGTGTAGATTTATGTTGATTCTGATGTTTCTAGTAGATTTGAAGGAATTTAACTATATTTATTAATTTTTGAAAATAACAGAGTTCAAATTCCACTTATCTTGTACTTATTTAGGCATTAGAGGAGTTTATAAACAATCATGTCTCTTTAAGATTAAATGCTGAGATTTTTAGATTTTTGAGTGTAAAAATACTATAAGTGTTTCTGAACAAATTTTTTGTAAAAACTAATAGGGTCTAAAAATTGTCAATGTTATTAATATTCTAATATTGAGAAGCGAGTTCCAAACTATGAAATTTTTTTGGAGTTGTGATACCCAAAGTGAACCATCTTCTTGTTGAGGTCTTAGATAATTTTTCTCTAAATAAACTATAATGTGAGAAAAATTCCATCTTACCATAATTTTCTCACTCAGAAGTAATATCTAATCATGAAAATGTTAAGAATATGTATTATTTCCTATTATGGGAGAGCTGTATATTTACAAAATTTATCTTATTTTTATTCACTGTTTTTATTTAGTGGATATAAAATGCTCGATGGGAGTCAATAAAATATGGACTATGTACCCACTTTGGGATGGAACCTTCAAAAAATCTGTGTTCCTTAATTTTATATTATTCATTATTAAATGTGTGGTAGGTTGAGTTTTATAGATGGGAGGATCAAAACTACAAATAAGTTTTGAGGTAAATATAATGGAAAATGAAATTGCATAAATTTAACCACTTATTCAACCCACCTCTCAGTGTTCTACATATTCATATGAACTCCAATTGATATCAGTGGATTATTTTCCCCTATATTATGCCAATATTAATTATCATAGATAATATCAAAAAAATATTTTGAAAAGGACTTCATACCATTGATGAAAAAAATTATTGTGGATGGAAAAGTAGAATGATACATTAACCTCTAACTCTTGGTCTATAGGTTATTGATGAAACTAAAATAGGATTTACACCCATGGAGAAAGATGATCATATATCCATTACTGAAATATTCTCAAGGTTGATGGAATATTTCATAATGCTATTCTATTATCTTTATCTGATTAAATTTATTTTAAGTTGATGGGTATATAAAAAATGATGAAACATCAGTCAAACATGATATAATCATCTAGGGGAATTTAAATATAAATGAAGAAAATCCTCAAATTGGGGGAATCTTGTTCACAAATATTAGAATGGAAGAAGAATAAACTATTGATGATTACTTCACTAGATTAAATAACTTTTTAGAGACATCAAAGGATTCATATATACATTGTATGATTCAAATATTGTTAAAAAAGTGCAGATAAAAATTATGGATTTGTTTTATTCTAAGGTATATTATTTAAAAGATAAAGATAATTTATCTCTTAATGAACTATATAACATGCTTGTTTCATATGAAATGATCAATGGTACAAAATTCTAGAAGTATACTATGGAATGAATAAATTTTTAATCTATGAGGAAGTTGAAAATATGAGAACCAAAATACAAGGTAATGTTCTATAGTGAATCAAAAGAAAAGGAAGATGTTGAGGAAGAGAATAAGAGGATTATGTCCCTCATATCTAGGATTTATTACATCGAAATAGGTAGGTACAAATGAAAATTGTAACTTAAATGTGTTGGGTGTGGGTGGATCAATTTTTTATAATTTACTATATAAATAATAAAGTCGTAAACTATGATAGTGATGATTCATTAGAAAACCCACAAGGAATGAAGTGGGGGGTAAAACATTAAATTAATTTAAAAAATCAACCATAACAATAAAAGAAGCACATTAATAAAAAGTAAGAGTATGACTCTATTGAAAATAGTTCATCAAAATATGAATTATCTATGATGTTTATAACATATGTGGCTCCCATTAATAAAAAGTAATAAACATCATGTAGTAAAAAATAAGGATTTGAAGAAACATATATGAAGAATATAATGATATCTATACTTGAGTAATGTCTTCGAGAAGACACAAAACTCTATAATGAATACAGAATATTGAAAATGAATAGTGAAAATAATAATGATGGAAAACAATAATTTCTTAAAAAAGAAGATTCATAATTAGATGAAATCTTAAACCTCAATTTTAAAGTTGTAGATAAGGAAAAATTGTGATAAAGGTTGGTGAAAAACATATTTCCAAGGAACATGAACTATGTATGAATGAATACAAGTGTCTTAAGGATGAAAATACCTTGAAAATGAAAAACGAGAACTTAAAAAATATTCAAAGATGAAGATTAATTCATTTTGATCCCTTTATAAAACCTACAAAAAATACATGGAAAATATACTTCGTTAAAATTTAATGATTATTTAGATTTTTCAAGAAATTCATCTTTGATAAATATTAATGGGAGATCCTTGTTTCATAAAGGATGTGAGAAATCATCACATCAAAATAATTAAAAATTAAATTACAAAATAATGATTCCAAATTCCAAGGTAAATCCGATCCTATAATGACTGTGGAATCCCAAAAAAATTATCCTAGGTAACAACCATACTACTATGGAAGATCTAGGTTCATCATATATAATTAGTGTTGTGAGATATTTAGACATAAATCATATAATTTTTAGTACGACATGTATGTTCTTAAGAGTAGTCATGAATTGAGGTGGATAAAAGTTAATGTAAAGGAATAAACATTATAAAGTTAAACAAAGATAAAAAGGTGAAGTCATTGGAAGTTAAAAATCCATCTTGGAAAAATAAATTTAATTATAAAATGGTGAATTGAAGAATATGTGAACAACCCAATCACATTTCTTAAGAATATATAACAACAATTTTGAGGCAATTAAAATATAATAGAAAAGAAAAGGAATACCAGAAAAAGAAGATAGAATAAAAACATCTTATTATTGTGATTTCACAAAAAAAATTCAAAAAGTGAAAACAATTGAAACATGATTTATGATGCTCCTCCCATATGATCCGTGATATGAGAAGTTTGAAAAAATTTAATAAACATGTAATAGGATTAGTCACAATTATAAATGATTGTTCATAAAAAATAATTGGAATTGGTATGATTGAAACTAAACTATTGAAGTTAAATTAAAAGGATGTTTTATTGTTTGGTGACTTTAAAACAAATTATTGAGTGTTATGGAACATTGTTATAATGGTAATGAAGTTATCTCCAAAAAATATTCATGTATCATCAAATGCTTAAAATTTTTAAGGGTTTCTAATAAGGTAGAATGAACAAGTGGTAATTTAAATCATACTTAATGTCTTAGTTTCATCTTTTATATGAGTATAGAGGTTCAAAAAAAATCTATGGTATAAAATACATGGTTATATTTGACATAATTATATGATCATTATTTCAAAGAAATGTGTTTTATGTGATTTACCACAACTAATGGGAACAGATGATTTTATTTTTTAAACTATCCATAAAGGTAGGAAAATTAGTTGATGTTGTAAGAATGTTTTTATTCAATCAACCATATCACTTAATCTCATATATTTTAAACTATGTGGGATGAATATACATATATCAACAAAAGATCAATTTATTGTTTGTTAATTTTATTTATTAATTCACATAGATAACCAAAATAGTGTTCATGAAATAGAAATCATAATTTTAGGATATGTACAAAAAAATTTCATGTGTTGTTAATAAGGATATAGGTGTATTTATTTCAAATTTTCCAAAGAGTAATTGAAATGAGTACACAATTAAATAATTTGAGTTCTATGTGTATAAAAATTGAATTAAAAAATAGTACAATGATTCCTACACTAATCATTTTAATTGAGTTGAAGAAAGGGAAAATAGAAGTATAGTTGATATAATAATAAGCACACTTATTGTATATAAAGATTTAAAATTATTCAAGAGATATTTTTAAATTAACACTATACATGTTCAAAATAGAATCATAATATTATCAACTTATAGAATGATACCCTATGAGATGTGGTTATAAAAGATGTATACAATGATATTTTTTTAAGGATTTTGGGGGTCCTGAATTAAGAAAAAAAATGTATTTAGGATTTCAATGTTTTATAGAAATTAAAAAGATGGTTTTTTCATTAGATATTCACCCATAGGAATAATTTAAAAATTATGGAATAAAAAATATATAAATTTGATGATCAATTGATGTAAAAGTCATTGAAAATCAATACACCTTTACAAAAGTTGATGAAAACAATATGGGTTATTTTAAAATATATTTAATGGTAACTTATAGATAAGTAAGATTAATATAATCCAAACCTTGTTCATGTAGATTAGGACTAGTCTAGTTATGATGATTATAATACAAATAGAAAAATATATATATTTCAGACTATACAAAAATAGTTCAAACCATAATATTTTAATGAAAATCCAGAAACTATTGTTTAGAATAAATGTAAATGGAGGTTTAAAAATAAAATGGAACTTATCTTATTCGTGGGGACAGAATACATTTCATAAGAATAAATACATAAATGATGGAAGAATTTGATGAATGAAGATTTTGAACAATGTTTGAAAAATTAAACCTAACATAGTATTAAAATAATACAACTTAACAGTATTATAGGAATGATATTTTAATTTAAAAATATTCTCAAAAGGGTGAAATTTCAAGTAATAATGCTAGTTATTTTTCTTGTGATATTTAAATGTATACAGGGTTATTTTAGAATAAACTATTTCTCATATTGCTTGAATTGAAACCATTATTATGTTCTTGGTTGTTCCTTCACATCATAATTAAAATGTCCATAAAAAAGATTTTAATTCATCATTATTGAATGGAGAAATATAATATGATGTTTGAATAGAGAAATATTATTGATTTATACTTGATAATAATAGAACAATGGTGTGAAAAAAAATAAATCCTTGCATGGGTTGAAATAGTCCCCTCATTCTAGTTATTCAAACCTTTATAGTTTCTAGAAGTAGATGAAGAATTCTATAGGATAAGTTTATTTAAAATTATATATGAATGATTTCAGTACTGGTACCGTGGTTATAATTTCTTACATTGATGATATAGTTTCTTCAATCAAGAGGATAAATATTTTTATGAATTTACTAAATAGATGAAGTGGAACATTGTGATGTCAATGATATGATTGTTTAATTTCATTCCAGGATGAAAAGTTCAATAGAAGAGAATAATTATATTACGTTAATAATAAACGTATACTAAGGAATTATTAAATAAATTTTTACTGCAGTAATCAAATGATGTTATCTCACCTATTATAGTTCATTTAAAAAATTAGAAAAGATGATATTAGTAAAAGCATGAATTAAAAGAACTAATGTATGTTAATTAGATGTTTTTTATCTTAACGTATTTATAGTTGACATTGTAGATTTTATAACCATGTGTTGAAGATAGCATGGTGATCTGAATAATTAAAACATGTTGGTTGGAAGAATAATCCACATGTATTACTAAGTAACATTAAATTATGCCTCTATGTATAGATAGAGTAATAAGCTAAACACACTTGGTATCATTGATGTTGATTTAGATAGATATTTAGATGATCAAAAAACAATACCTAGATGAATTTTCTTCATGCGGGAAAATTTTGGGAGTTTACATAGTAAAGAATATAAGTCTATTTACTTTGTGTACATTGAAAGAAAAATAAAATAATTACACCAATATAGGTAAACAAATGATGTCGATAAATTTTTAACAATATGATTTGTGGGTGAATACTGAAAATTCCATGAAAATTATTTTTTTATAATAAAACTGATCTAAATAAAAATCTTTTCAGCATTATAGGTACATATAAATTGATAATAAGAATAATTTTATATAGGAAAACCTTTTTTGGGTGATTTCAAGTTATATTATATTTCAATGAAATATCAAATTGAAGATTTATTCACAAAAGCTCTTCTAAGGGAAATATATTAGAAATTGTGGCTGAAACATCATGTTCAAAATTCACTACTGACTTATGAAAGTTCTTGAGAAACCTCCATTTCCCATTTCATTTATTTTTCAAATGTGGATAATATGTAAAACATTTTAATTGAACTTTTATGAATCTGAATTTGGAGTTAAAATATAATGGTGGGAGTAAATGTTTCGGAAGTTCGACCTCACAAAGATAATTTTAGAGGTGTATATTTATATCATGTAAAAAATATTTATTATCATAATGGGATATATTTCCTTAAAATAAATTTATTAATTTGTATCTTTTGTGTTACGAAACATCCTTATGAGAGAGGATATGGTTTTAAGAAATATTGAGGTAAGAGTTCTTGAATGTGGTGTTATTTATAATGGAAAATTTAGTCTAGAGTTGTCTATTATTATATTATAGATAATCCAAAGGGGATATTGAAGAACCATTTGTTTAAATTTTGAATGTTGTAATTTTTTTCCATATTTTTTTTAATGTTTTTGTATTTCATGTGATGATAAATCTATTGTGAGGATGTGATATGGGAGTCAGAAATCAAACATTTCATCATATATTAAGATGGTAAATAATAATTTCATTAAAATAAGGGTATATTCACATAGTATAATATTGTGTTCAACCTGAATCTATATTAACTAAATATATGTAATATTATATGATGTGATCCACATAAGAATAGGTGACCTATAATGACATAAAAGGAAAATGGTTGTATGATCAATAACTTGAGCCATAACACCCCATGTTATATGAGACATTCTTATTATTATATGTTTATGTCTAAAATTACAAATAATGATTATCTATACATAAGTAATATCCAAACATGTTTATATAATGTAGCCTACAAGATATGATCAATAATGAAGAAACCTTATTCATTAAAAAGTATAATTAAAAAAAATCACATAGAACTATGTATTTCAGACAATGGTTTACTACTCATAATGGATTAAATACATCAATTAAAAGTGAAAAAATCAATTGGGGAAAATAGATAAAAAAAGAAAATATTCATGACTAGGAAATCCCCCATATCATATTCAACCATAAAAATCACTAATAACCAAAATAAACCTATAATGAGGTTGATCACCATGAATGAAGAAATCATTGTACACAATATAAAATATGGAATAATAACTATTCCTTGTGAATTGAATGTCGAATAAACGAATGATTTAGTAATTCTATATATAAAAATTAAATATGGTCATAATAAATATATTAATTTAAAATGTGGTTATTGAAATAATTTTTGTTGGTCATATATCCAATATGTATACAAAAGTTGTAAATTTTTACTTAATAAATTTAAAATAATATAACTAGTAATGAAAAAAAAATTCATATTTAAATATTTCAAATAAATAAATATATAAATATATTTAGGAATTATGTATAAATATTAATATAAGAATTATTACCATATGATATTATGTATATATAAAACTAAAATAAATATTTAAATATTGATAGGTTAGTAAAATTAAATTTTAGAATATAAATAATTAATTTTTTTGGTATTTTTAAATGTTGAAATTGGATGATAAAGAAGTTAAACCTAATGATATGATTAAAATATAAAGATAAAATAATCAACATTTTATTGGTTAAAACAATTTAAATCATATATTTTCATATATTTTAAATTTTTTCCTGTTGGTTCGACTTTCACATGAAAAATAATATTTTTATATTTAAATATTTTATGTAATTCTATGTTTAGCCTTTACTTCACTGTACAAGTAAACCACCTCATCTCTATTCACAACACCACCTTGATACTCTTATCGCAACAAAAATACAAAAATATCTTCTCAATATCCTTATAAATGTGATAGAGTGTCTTATATTTTCAGATGACAATCCGTAGAGTGCTTAAAGATGGTTTTAACAGAGGAACTTTAATGAGGAGTCAATCATCTCAACCAGGTGTTTTCATTTTACTTATTTTTCTACCTCTTTAATTATATCCAAGGAAATAAAATATAATAAAATATGTATATAAAATTTAATTACATGTTATTATTTTGATTTAATTACATTATTTATCTCTTATTCCATCATATGGGGAGTGAAAACAATGTTCACACGTACGTGTGGACTTCCACCTCTATAAAGTAATGTCTTTAATTTTTCATAACCAAATAAGAAGACTATTTATTATGATATATTTAATTAATAAATATCAAATTCCTAACATAATTATTATATTTTAAATATAACATATTACATTTATTTTTACCCCTCCATCCAGTAAAAAATGATAATGTTATTCATGTGCATGTGTGGAATATCACTTCCGTGATGTGATAAGATTTTTTTCATGTTCTACATTCATGGGTGATGAGAAGATTATATTTTAGGTTTAAAATGATAATTAATTCATTATTTTTATTATTTGGAAAATTTATCTATTATAACATTGACCATGGTTAACACACTATAGCCTTTTCGAAAATATGAACTGGATGACCTCAAAATAATAGATTTGGAGTTAACTGATTAAGAAATTAAATATGAATTTGAAATAAATGAAATTAATTAATTAATTATAAGGTATTAAACTTGTAAAATTTTATTAATAAAATAAATAATTAATATTTCTTCATCATATAGTTTTTACAGATCATACTTGACCTGTTGGACTTGAGGTAAGGGATTTCAACACTCAATTCCCTCTCTTTGAGACTTCAGTTATTTTCACCACCTATTTTCTTTTTTGTGGTGTGTAAAATACCTTATTTATGTTTTTTAACTTTATCATATAATAATTAATGTACTTAAAATTCAATTAAAATTTATTTCTGAAATTTTTCTGGTTCAACATCATATCGAAGGGACACATTACCTGAAAACATCATTTTAAAAGTTTTAATAAATTATTTTGTAAATAATTACCCTCCATTTTCATATTACTAAAAATTGTTATGGAATTATTTATACAGAAAAAATTATTTATAATTTACATTTTATATCATTTTTTACATTAATTAAATGATATTCCAAAAAAAATTAGGTATTTTATACAAGTTGTTTTTTTACAAAAGGCAAAAGGAATATTTTATTTTATTGTATATAAAATGAGTATAATTTCATTCTATCATGACCATTATTAATTAATTATTTCAATCATCAATTTTTATTGTATTTTCAAAATAATTTGTTAATTTCAATTCTTCTGGTAAATTTTATTCTCAATTTTTTCATAAAAAGTATTTTTAAAATTATTTTCTAAATGAAACCCAAAAATTATTCAATATATGTTTAGAAAATTATATTTTATGATATTATATGTTTGAAATAAAATATTATATATGTTTTAGGTATCTTATGTACATTTTACATTTTATCAGATGAAGCATGATCCTGATATATCTTTCTACTTCATTGTATAATGATCATTCCACTTAAAGAATTATATTGGAATTAACTAAGTAGGTTATTCAATTTTTAAGTGTTCATATAATGGAGAAATAAATATTATGTCACAAGGGACCTATAACAATTTTATATGATTTATAGTGAGTTTTTATAGAATTTATTTGATTTCAAATGATATGTTAACAATATTTTTTTAAAGGAATGATTATTACCTTTAATGGTAAATTGTATGTTTTTAAGATACTATTTTTATGGGTTTTCATGTTTTCTAAGAAACCCTCATGATTATTATTTTTAATTATATTTTATTGTAAATTTATTTGTAAAATCATTGGGTAATAAAGTTGATTTCATCTGTAATTAAATATTTACACGAGTTTAATGTTTGTTATGTTAAAGGAAAACTCTCTAATATGATCTCATAATTTTAATATAGTGTAATAGATTTATTTAATTTTTTATATATCCTTAATGATATTTGGTTTATTCAACCCATTTTATGAACTTACTTTATTATAATGGGTAAGAATGAATAGAGAAGTTAATCAAGTAATATTTTGGATATGAATGTTACCTTAAACAAAGAATGTGTGTCTTTAGGAATAAAATATTTGTGGGGGAAATGGATATTGTGATGAAATATATACTCTAAAAGAGATTTCCAAAATTATCAAAAATTATAATCCTAGTATATCCTTGGGTATTCCAGTTATCCAATTTTTCTATTAGACGTTGTATGTTTTGGACGACTAATATTCCTTACATATATCTGTATCAAATCACGAAGTTTAAAGTATATATTATTTTCATTGGATCTGGGATTGTAGGTTTTGAGTTATAATAGTTTTTATCATATTGGGGAATAAAAACATTTAAGGATTATGACATTTTCATTTAAGGTTAACTTACTATTTTATGGATACTATCCTGGGTTTATATATCTAAGGTTGACAATAATTTTAAAAGCATTAACACCCCATTTTAGGTTTTAAGTCATTTTATTTTTAGTTGAATAATAGTTTTTTGGGAGAAATTTATGGTAATAAGATCCTTTGGGATTTTATGAGTTTTTAGTGAAATGCTTATTTTATTAATAATGATTTTATATTTTATGGTCACAGGTTTTAATGTATTTATTACCTTTTGGGTTAAAATTATTTTTTATGTCATGAAAATTATGGATAATTATAATAGAAGAGGTAGTAAATGTTTGGAAAATATCTTCAATCATATAGAAATACAAGATATTGAAAATTGATTTGGTGAATAAGTGATTAAATTTAATTTTTAATAAGTTCACTAATTTGATAACATTACATGATTTTGGTATGTGAAAATATTATTCTCTAACATGGTTTTTTGGTTGAGGAATTATGTTTAAATTACATTTTATAAGTATATATGATTTTATTTTGGATTTAAGGTAATTCAGCTTATTTACGAGAAAATTAGAATATTTGGGAGTATGTATGACTAAGGAATATATATTTTTGGTTTGTGACTTTAGGATTGATTGATTGTATTTGGACATAAATGTTAAGTTTATCATTGAAGATTATGCCATCAAATATTTCAATTTTTTAGATTTTTAACTTGGTGATAGATATTTTGAAGAATTTTATGATTAGTTATTTATTGTGCTATTTATGCTGATGTAAGAACCTAGATCTTCTTTTCAGGTATCAATTGATTTTCATGATTCTTTTGAGGAAAAAGGGAAGCAGTTAAATTTTAGGAGTACACACCGTGTACTTCCTTGTACACACCGTGTACTATGGCATCGAGTCTAGACCGTGTTTTTCCATGTCACGGTTGTATACATGACCGTGTGACGATGTGGCAGGTCCACTTAATTTAGGCATAGTAAAGGCTTATACACACCGTGTATCCTTAGTAAACACGTAGTTTATTTTTATTTTTAATTGTCATTTTGGACCAGGGATGCGTCTCATTTAAAGAAGCATATTATTTTGGATCTGTTTTAACTAGGAGGGACAAAAGATCACCGATTCTTCTTCGAGCCCCCAAACCGCCGTTCATTCTCCAAATCAACGTCTTCCGGTTGTTTTGGAATCACTTCGGCGTGTTCTTAATTCTTCTAGATCCTCATCTCTTGATTCCTCCTCTTTTTTAAGATATCCATGGTGGAATATTTTAGAAGTTATTGTAGATATGAAATTTTCTGGGTCGATTCAGAGGCAGAGGTTCAACTATATCGACCTTATAACGTCAAGGTAGGTGTTTTGTGAATTTCCTTAGATTGTGTTTGAAATAAATGTGCAAAAAGTGCACAATACCCTAGTTTAGGGTATTGCGTGTTTATTGAATTTAACGCTATTAATTCCTACCATGCCCTTTTTTCTTGATTATGTGGTTTTGATTGTAAATAAGGTTATTAACCTAGCGATTGATGTGTTTTCCTATGTTTGATTTGATATTGGCCGCTGGGTCTAGGATTTCCTGTTAGGCTGCTCTATTTTCCATGCCTAGTGCTGTTAGGATGGAGTGATATTATTAGACATGCTCGTGTTTTGCTATGTATTAATTTATCAAAGTAGTATTTGTGATTTACATTGGTTGCTGAATATCTTTGGTGCATGATTTCTTTACCCAGGGTTGTGGGAACCTAGTTTTGTGAGACAATTGGTGGAATTGACATTGAGGGTATCCCCAGAGTGACTATTTTACTTTTCACCCTACGAGACCAGAGGGGGGATTGACATTGAGTTTTCCCTTAGAGTGTCTATAGTTATTATTATGCGAACATGGGGGGAATTGATGTTGAGTGCTTCCTCATAGAGACTTTAGTCTATCTTAAAAAGACTATAGGGGGAATTGACGGTTATTGCTTCGTCAGAGAGTATTTGTTTGCATGATACCAAAGGGGATAGGATGTGTGAACATTCCCAAAGGGTTGCTACAGAATTTTTAATTGAACCACATGGGTTAGGCTTTCTGGACATTCCTAGAGTGTTTCGTGTATTTATTTGGCTAAATAATTGATAACCAAAATGAATGTAGTTGAAATAGTAGGACTGATTTCTTTTGAGTAATTCCTTGTTTATTATTTCATTTTTTATATTCGACTGCTATATATATTCACTGAAAGTTAGGCACAAGTATTTTGGTGTTTTACTACTGGTATTCACCTCACACCTGTTTAGGACATGATTTTGGGCGCAAAAACATTATATTATTGTAGATATAGATATAGGAAAGTTCCCTTCTACATAAGGTACTTGATTGATTTGGAGCTGGAGATCATGGGACCAAGATGAGTCTTGTGATGCGACTAGAGTTTATATTTTTTCTTGTACTTTGGTTTAGTACTATATTCTAGCATTGCGACTTGTTTGGATAATTTCCTAGACATATGTGACATGCATCATTTATATATGTGCTCCAGTTGTTTATTTACTTTCTATCTTCTGTTGTTTACTTATTGTATGGTATTACTATTTCTACTAATGTTACCTATTTATTTCCGTTGTGTTACTCAGCCAATGAGGGCATAACATCCCCAATATCACACCCAAGTCCCATGCTGCTAGTCGGCAGCATCAGAAATTTGGTGAAATGTGCTTGAGGCCATGTGACCAACCGGGAATGGGGAATATTTTGGAACCTTTGGGCGGATCCTGGAACTGAGACGTTACCATGTGGTATTAGAGGAATTCCTTTCTTCTTTCACATACTGTTTGGAGCCTATAGACATGGATATGAGGGAGTAGGTAGTTGGTAATAAGCTGTTCCTGGGAGTAGCAAACCCGTGTGTAGTTAAAAGCCAATATTCCTCGATTATTCCAATTTTATAGTTTTCCAAATGTTATAGTTTATTTGGGTTCACCATTGGGTGATTCATAGGTTTTGTTCTATTATCATTGATATTATTGATGTTATATTTTTGTTGCAACCCAATGAGACGAGGGTATTCCATCTCATGCATCTTATAAGCACTTGGTATAGATCACATTTCATGCATTATTGTCATTCCATTTAGGGTGCATTACCAATTTCATGTTGTTGTGATAGATGTTGATATAGATATGCATGATGTTGAGATAGAGGCTTTTGTAGAATACCTTATATTTTATAGGTTATTGAATTGTGTAATGTTTCGTTTGAATGGGTGCCAAACTTTTGTCCCTGAGGTGTAACGGGCCCTTATGGATCAAAATTTGATGTATTATGTGATTGATTTCACTGTTATTCCTTGTTGTGTACATGTATAAAATGCCAAGATTTGATTCGCGGGGACTATGGGACCTCACAGATTATAATTTGAAACATTAGACATTTGTTTCAGTGATTTTCGGTCATTCGTAGTAGTTTTTGAGGCTTAATGTCTGGAAAACCCTAGAATACATGGTGTGTAATGATGAATACACACCATGTATCCTTATGTTCGGGAAGGAACTGTTTTTAATAAGTACATGTTGTGTACTTTATGTACATGAAATTTAGTTCGTATGACTGACTATGGGTGTAGATATATGGTGTTGGGAAATCTTTGGTGGAACAAGTCATGTTCCTAATGCACACCTCGTGCTGTAGAGACCATGTATCCAACCGTGTGACTAACAACACGTGTGGATGAAAATCAGGTAGTACACACCATTTTCATCTTGAACATGCTGTGTGGAGTCGACCATGTAACCTCTCATGTGACTAACGACACGGGTCGGTGGATTCCTTCAAGTACATGCCATGTCTAGAACAAACACATCATGTAGTCTAATTATAAGAGAACCATTTGGTTTAGTCATATAGGGGAACTTAGGAAGGGGATGATGATTCATGTACACACCATGTCCTTGGGAGGAACAATCTGTTTGTGTGGGGGTTTTACATGACCGGGGATGGAATAAGTACATGGCTATTTGAAAGCTTAAGGGAACATGATATGTGGTGTTCATACACCCTATGTATCCATGTATTGAAAAAAACCTTAATTCCTTCTTTCTACTGTTCCTTTATTTCACTTTTATGTGTTAGTCCTTGCTAATATTGAGATAAGGTGTGCACTTGAACTTGCAGAGTCATGCCACTGAGACGTCCTCCAGTTATACATCAGACATAGGGCAGTGATCAGACACCATACATGGTAGATAAAGAACTTCCAATGAACCATCCAATCATTCCTATCTTGGCACTAGTCGTTATCCAGGATATAGGTGCTGATTCATAGTTCTGAGAGGGATTCATGAGGTTTATGCAGACATTCTAGGGAGAACTGCCTCCTACCCTGTCTGTGGTAGAATTGTCATCGGGTTTTCAATAGAATCATACTCAAACATTCACAGGGGATGGAAGACCTCAGGCTGTAGAGTCATGTTTAGAATCCATGTTATCTATCTGTCTTTGAACATCTAGAGACGCCTCTAGAAAGGAGGGTGAAGCTTGCTACTTACATGCTTCGGGAATCCACCAAGAGATGGTGGGATGTGATGTCACCAGTGGGATGCCATCAGGTTATGGATTGGGATGAGTTCTATCATACCTTCTATGACTACTTCTACCCAGATACATTGAGGTTCAATCAATCCTAAGAGTTCATGATTTTGGAGTAGGGTACTCTCATGGTCATGAATATTCTTCTTGCTTCACAGAGCTACAGAGCTTCACACCCATTATTGGTTTGATGAGTAATTCCTTGGGAGGATGTTTGAGAATGGTCTTAGGTATGACATCCAATCTCCAATGAACATATTCAGGTTAAATAAAATATCTTCCATAGTTAACTAGACACTGATCAGAAAGTGCATCCTGAGGGATTCTTGTGTTGTGGGCCATGACGGTTCAACATCCAGAGTATGTGCTTTTTGAGATAATAGTAGAAAGTTCCACAGGGAGTCTACACATGGAGATCCATGTAGACATGATAAAAATTCAGGTAGCTAGGTGGTATGCTACCAAGGTAGGAAGGGCGTGCATACAAGGACACATTTCCCAAGGGACCCATTTGAGTGTCGATCTTGTTGCTATATGGATCATATTAAATTTTTCTATCAGTTTCTCTCACCAGTAGTTGGTGATAGAGGTTCTTCTATGACTCCTCTTTCCTGAGAAGGTCCACCAGTTTCTCATCAGTGTCGGAACTAGAGTTCGTTCAGTCATTCAAGACAAGGTGGAGGTTGTTGTCATGGTAGCCAGTCACTAGGATTTCAGTGACAACAGGGTGGATCAGCTCTGGGAGGCCAGGCATGGTCGAAAATCCATGGTACATGTCAAACATTTACTTTGGTGTAGACCCAGTAGATGTAAAATCTCAGACCCTCTAAAGGTAGATGTTTTATTCTAGTTGCCTCAGTTTTAGTTTCTTCACTTTTCGATACAGGGGATTCCTATAGTGTCATATCCGTTGCAATTGTGGAGATCAATAAGCTATGTATCTTTAGTTCTGTAGATACAATGATTTCGGACACTCTGTTGGGGATTTGAAAGACTAGTGTATGTTACTGAAAGAAGTTCCCTCTTGAGGTTGGTGGGTTTCACTTATTATGTGACCTCTATGTCTTAGGGATGAAAGGCTATGATGTCATTCTTGGAATAGACTGGTTGGTTCCCTACCAAGCTTTTATCGACAACTATCAACATAGGTTGAGTTTCCCATCACCATAGGGTAGTTTGTTTCTACATTATGGAGAATGGGATGTCTAGGTGAGTAGAGGAGGACCCAAGAATCAAGGGTTGGAAGGAGTTACAAACCATAATGCTAGTCTATACCTGTATCACAAGGGGACTTCACAAATGGACTTTCCTCTAGTGGTGGATCGTTTAAGGGATGTCTTTCTAGAGTAATTTTCAGGTTTTTTTCCGGAGTGAGAGGCAGGATTTTCTATTGAGCTTATTCCTGGAGTGTCACCTGTGTCCATTCCTCCTTATATGTTGGCTACACCAGAGTTAGAAGAGCAGAAGATATAGTTAGAGGAGTTAAAGGTAAAGGGTTTCATCTGACCCAGTACTTCTCCTTGGGGTTCAGTTGTCCAATTTACGAATAAGGTGGATGGTACCCTCCGACATTGTGTGGATTATTGGAAGCTAAATTAGATGACGGTAAATAACCAATATCCCTTTCTGAGGATTGATGACCTATTTGATCAACTTAGAATAGCCCAGGTGTTCTCGAAAATTGATTTGAGATCTGGTTATCATCATTTGCATGTTAGACCATCTAATATACCGATTAAATCATTTTGGAGGACGTATGGTATATTAGTGTATGGGTTTATGTTGTTCGGTCACATGAACACGCCTGATGTTTTTATGGCACTGATGAACCGAGTGTTCCATCCATACATGGATAATTTCCTACTAGTTTACCTGGATGATATATTGGTGTACTCTCGACACGGTCACGATACCCGTCTTGAGATCATTTTGAGTACACTGAGAGAGCATCCGTTATATGTTAACCTCTCAAAATTAAACTTTTTGATGGATCAGATTCATATCTTGGGTCATGTAATCTTATAAATAGAAGTATCAGTAGACCCAAATAATGTGAGAGTAGTGGTTTCTTGGGAGAAAATGAACAATTACTTTGAGGTATGGAATTTTCTAGGGCTGGATAGTTACTAAAAGAACTTTATACAATAATTTTCATGCTTAGAAGCACCAATGATGAGCCTACCTATAAAGGGTGTGAAGTATCTGTGGACAAATTCTTATGATTTAGCCTTCGATGAGATAAATGGGATGTTGACTTCATCACCGATACTAGTTTTTATAGAGTCGGGAAAAAATCATACAGTTTACTATGATGCATCAGGTATCAGGTTGAGATCATTACTTTTGAAAGGGGAAGGAGTAGTTGCATACGGGTCACAGCAGTTGAAGCCACATGATAAGAATTACCTGATGCACAATCTTTAGTTGGCTGCAGTTGTTCATGCTTTACGCTGTTGCGGACATTATCTTTTGGGAGAGCATTTTGGTGGTTCTCACTGACCCCAAAAGACTTAAGTATATCTTGACATTGTTTTATCTAAACATGAGACAACAAAGGTGTGTTTAATACCTTTAGTACTTTGATTTTAAGCTTGCCTACTTGCCTGGGAAAGGCAACACAATGGCTGATGCGTTGTGCAGGAAGACTGAGATATAGATAGTTCAGGAGCCCAGAAGTGACTGGTAGCTTATGGCTCTATTCTCTGAGATGCATTTGGATGTTCCGGATTGACATGGGCTGATGTTTCCTTCTTCTATAGTTGTTACCTATACTCGACTTTGTAACGACCCAAAGTTTCATTAATGGAAAATCCCTCTTGATCCAGTTAAATGTTTCTTTATTAAAAATGTTTTTAGAAGATGTCAACTTCTTTAGTTTTACGTTAAGATTTGTGACCGTTACTTTTATAGCCGTTGAACAGTGATCATCTGAGTAGTATAAATATAAGGCTTTAACGAACCCATTTCTACTCAGACAAAGGAAGCGATGGCCTCATCCAGTATAATTTCCCCTTACGAAGCCCATTTGTCAGAACTCGGAAAATAGGTGGCGTCTTTGGGCTTTTCCCTTGACCAAGCCCAAGCTGAGCTTCATCAAGTCAAGCTCGAACGTGATCGTCTACGGGAAAAGTGTAAGTTGATTGAAATTACCACTCGAGCGATGTTATTCGAGCCGCCCCAAGAGTCTGTCACCATCGCACACCTTACCCTTGGGTCTTATGCGGCTATTTTAAGGGGTTATGTAACAAATAAGTTGCACCATGTTCATGTACATTATTTTTTGTATATAATAATGAATATAATTTCTAGTCATTATTGATACATTGTAATTAGTTTTGAAAGTACAAATGGTGTTTTCAGTTATTATTTAATTAAGAATTATATTTTATTAAATTATAGGATTTTTGAATTAAATAATATTTTACTAAAATATTATTATTAATATTAAATTAATTTTTATTAATTATAAATGATCTTATAATTTTATGAATGCAATTAAAATTTTTATTAAGGTTTGAAAGCCATTTCTGTCAAAACCCGTGAATTTTTTTATAAATGTCGGTTTTTATTTTAAAAGTGAAAATTCACATATTTAGAAAATTATTTAGATAAAATAAATATTATTTTTGGAATCAGGACGTCGAAATTATCCAACGGTGAATTTTTCATAATTTTCTGAGACAGTCAAATTTTTGGGTAAAAATTAAATACCATTTAAATATATAATGTGTTTTATGACATCATAATGACCCAATGGTGATGTAATAAAATAACATAATCCTTATGTTCGGCCAATATGTGTTTTATCATTAAAATAATGAGGTTGAGGGTTTGTTTGACTTACTTTTCAAAGCATTAATGGAGCCCTCAAGACTTATTCAACACTTTGCCTTTTTAAATTAATTTCCATGGGAGTGTGACTCACCTCCACATAAGAAACCCTAATTTTTTAATAAGTTCGGACCTTGGACTTGTAAAATATTGTTTTCCTCTTTCCTTTTCCATAAACCATGGGCAAATACCATGGGATGGTTTGTGGTTTGGATTATTTTAATATAAGGGGTCCCAAACCTAAATAATAAAGAATTCTTTCACCTTTCCTATATAAACCCACCCAAGATCCCACTTCCTCCTCACTCAAAGCCCTTGGACTTCGTCCAACCTCTGACCTACTCTCTCTAGAATCCTTCCAAGGTTCCCCAAGCTCCCAAGAAGCCTCTCACAAGCCTCTCTCTAGCCTTTGGAAGCACACTTCCAAGTAAGGGTTTTTTCTTCCTTTCTCATTTTTGTCAATTTTCTTTAAGTTGTATTGCCCTTTTAATTTCAATTATGAATGTTGGGGTATGGTTTCGCACCTCTCCCATACTGCCCTCTTATTGTTTGAATGATGGGATACCCCTTTCTCTCTCATTAAATGCCTCCCATGTACACCCGTTACTATGCCGAAATTCCGAAAGGAACCTTTTTTTCCCCTTCTATATTCAAGCAATACTTTTGTATCATGAATATAAATTCCTTTTCAATTGTTGGGACATGTATCTATATGACCTCCTTAATGTCCATTACATGTAAATATGATGAGGAAACCCTTTCTCTCTCATCAACCTTTTTTTATGAATTCTTATGTCACTCCGTTATGCTGCCGAAATCACACCGATTTTCTAAGCCAATATCATTATGTAGTGAATACCATGCCCATGTCTCCATCAAGGGTATTCACATTTATTCACATTTACTAATTGATTATAAAGTTTCATGTATGAATTCCAAATTCCTTTATCATGGAATAAATGATTATGTTTTATGAATCCATGTTTTATGATCCATGTGACACACTTATGCATGAAATGAAATGTTTAAGAAGGGTGCGCCCCTTATAGCGCTCCAATGCATTGGGTAAAGTATAGTATCATGATAATTCATGTGCAATGAGTTTTTTTACTCATTCTAATTGAAGTGCAACTAGGGTTTACTCGTGCTTCAAGTGCAATGAGGGTTTACTCATGCTCCATGTGCAATGAGCCTTGGCTCATGCTAATTCAATGTTAAGTGTTGTTGCCACATTTCCATGTTATGATTATCATGCTTTATCATGCCTTTATGTTCATGTTTCTCTTATTCTCTATTGATATGCCTATTTCCTAACATGTATTGTACTCCTCATGTTATTCATTGTGTACTCCCTTACTGGGCTTTATAGCTCACCCTTTTCTTATGCATGTCCTCAGGTTATCCCATGCAATGCTAAGTACGAAGGACTGTAGTGGTCATGTAAAGGAAGTTTTCAATAAAGATGTTTTATTTCAAGTTTAAAGTTTTTATGTAATGATCCTAAGCCCCGAAGACACAAAACCTCTCGATCTTCTTTGTTGTATCAAGTGAAGTTTTATGTAATAAAGCATGTTTAGGTTGTAATAAAATGCAGGGTTGTCATAGTTGGTATCAGAGGATAGGTTTAGTTATTTTTGGGATTAGGAAACCCTAGTAAAGCCTTAGATACAAGACTAAGTATAATAAAATCATCCCTAAGTTTTGGTAAATATTATGTAAGTGGTTTATCAAACAAATACATCCATGTCTTGATACGAGCAGGTAGAGGCGGCTCTGGCACAGATGTATCCTAGGGGTAAAACCCAAAAACACCGCTTTGAGCTAGACTCGAACGGGAACTGGTGCACAACAACGGGCCTTGCTGCACTCTTGGTTACGACACTCCCGGGGGATATGTTTTGATAAATTCACAATCTTAGTATGAACCCTTATTAAGGGAAAAATGACCCTAAGAATATATATTAGAAGGAAGATCATGAAAAGCCTGGATTGAATCCTATAGACTCATGAGTTAAAGAGATTAAAGTTTATTTATAAGTCATCAACTTTTGTCTTTGGATTAACCTTTATGTGTTACCCCTAACTTTCCTTTTATTCCAGCCAATGGCCGGTAATAGGAGGACTCAGGCTAACAACCGTTGTGAAGATCAGTGTGATGATTGTACTTATGAGATGCCCAATCCAATGGGAGCGGGAATCGCGAACTTTGTCACGCTTCTCTCTCAGCTAACTCATGTTTTGAATAGAAACACTACTCAAGAGGAACCTTCAACCCCCCCTAAGATAGAACAAGTCGCTATCGAGAGCTTCATGAGACAAAGGCCTCCTACTTTTAGTGGATCTTCCGATCCCACGATCGCTGAACAATGGATCAACTCCATTGAAAAGATATTCTTCATCCTCCAATGCTCTGAAGAAGAGAAGGTTCTCCTGGAGGCTTATCGTATGGAGGGTGAAGCAGATCAATGGTGGACGTTGATCAAAAATACAAAGCCTGAGGAGGAGATCGAGGCTTTGGAATGGAAGGAATTCCAGAAGATGTTTTTTGATAAATATTTTCCACGCACCCTCCGTCTTAAGATGGAAAGGTACTTCCTCTCCCTCAAACAGAAAGATGAAGAATCTGTGGGAGCGTACGAGGCAAACTTCACAAGGCTTGCACGATACGCTTCCGGCTTTGTTGTTACCCCAGAATGCAAGGTTGACCGCTTCTTTGTTGGGCTGAATCCTAGCTTGCGGAAAGCATTAGCGATCCGTGACTTCGACAGCTATGAGGAAATTGTCCGATGTGCCCTCAAGGTTGAAATGGAGATCAGAGAATCACAGGGGTATCATGGGGACAAGAATCGTAAGGTGGAATTCAATGCTGGTGGTCCGATGGATAAATCCAACGGTGCTAAGAAATTCCAGCACCCCACTTGCCAAAAGTGTGGAAAGAAGCACCTTGGAAATTGCCTTAGGGGGACAAGAAAATGCTTCAAGTGTGGAAGATAAGGGCACCTAGCTGTTAACTATCAGCAAGAAGGACCCGTGGCTACGACAGAGGAGAGGAACACTCCGTTCGAACCTCAACGCGTTGTTCAATGCTACAAATGTAAAGAACCGGGTCATTTTTCAAATCAGTGCCCTAATCGAAGGGTTATCAGAGGAAACCAGTAACCTCCAAGACAGCAAGGAAGAACTTTTGCCATCACTTCTGCTGAAGTGAACCCCGACAACGAAGTGGTGACAGGTATGCTAGTTATTCATTCAAGAATAGTGAACGTACTTTTTGATTCAGGTTCTACGCATTCTTTTATATCTCGAAGGTTTAGTAGAACAATCACAGCACCACCACAAATCCTGGAGGTAAAGATGTCGGTGAGTACGGCAAATGGGGCAATCATTGCATCCCATGAATATAAGTCCTCCCCTGTTATAATCTGTGGATTGAATTTCCCGGCGAACCTCATCATACTCCCTTTGGTGGAATTTGAGCAATTCTTGGCATGGATTGGCTTTCCTTATATAGTGCCAACATAAATTGCCGGGAGAGGGAAATCACACTCCATATGGAGAATCTACCCCCGATTCTTTACAAGTGTCAGGAGGAAGATGAATCTACTTTAGCTCCATCATCTCAAGCATGGATATTACTGCCTTATGAGCACACATATCTGGCTCAGATGATTGAGTCCAAGGAAGAAACAAACCTTGAAGAAATGCCTATTGTGAGGGAATTCACTGAAGTATTTCCCGAGGAACTTCCTGGTCTTCCTCCAAGAAGATATGTTGAGTTCTCAATTGAACTTATACCTGGGGTGCTACCAATATCCAAGACTCCATATAGAATGGCTGTTGTTGAGCTTGAAGAGCTGAAGAAACAACTACAGGAGAATCTGGATAAAGGGTTTATATGCCCAAGTGCATCACCATGGGGTGCACCAGTCCTCTTCGTCAAGAAGAAGGATGGGTCAATGCGGCTTTGCATCGATTATCGTGAACTTAACAAAATCACGATAAAGAACAAGTATCCTATCCCAAGAATCAATTACTTGTTTGATCAGCTGCGTGGAGCACAATACTTCTCCAAGGTGGACTTGCGGTCGGGATATTATCATGTAAGGGTGAAGAAGGAATATATCCCCAAGACTGCTTTTCGTACAAGGTACGGGCACTATGAATTCATAGTAATGCCTTTCGGACTCACCAATGCTCCAGAAATATTCATGGACTTGATGAATAGAGTCTTTAGAGATTACCTAGACAAATTTGTGGTAGTCTTTATAGATGATATTCTTATATACTCCAAAACCAAGGAGGACCATGAGGAGCATTTAAGAACTGTACTGGAGACTTTGCGCAAGGAGAAGCTCTATGCCAAGTAAAACAAGTGTGAGTTCTGGTTGAAGGAAGTCTCATTCTTGGGCCATATCATCACAAGCAATGGGATATCTGTGGACCCCTCCAAAACAGATGCAATTGAGGGATGGCCGAGGCCAACATCGGTAACTGATATCCGTAGCTTCTTGGGGTTAGCTGGATATTATCGACGATTTGTGAGAAATTTCTCACGATTGTCCAACCCTCTTACCAAACTAACTCGAAAGGGAGTAAAGTTTTCTTGGAGTGATGAATGCGAAGAAAGCTTTAAGGAGTTAAAAAAGAGGCTTATCACTGCACCCGTGCTCACTTTACCCACAAGTGGGGAGCTTTTTTTGGTATTCAGTGATTCTTCGAAGAAGGGATTAGGATGTGTGATGATGCAGAATGATAAAGTGATATCCTATGCCTCAAGGCAGTTGAAAATCCATGAGTGAAACTATCCAATGCATGATCTGGAGTTGGAGGCGGTGATCTTTTCCTTGAAAATCTTGTGGCATTATCTCTATGGAGAGAAATGTGAGATATATACTGACCACAAGAGTCTTAAATATATATTCACACAGAAAGAGCTTAATATGCACCAGAGAAGATGGATAGATCTCATCAAGGATTATGACTGTTCAATACATTACCACCCTGGGAAAGCGAACAAGGTGGCGGATGCCCTAAGTAGAAAGGAACCAGCTATTCTATCAATGATGAGAATTTAGAAGGATCCAATCTTCTTAGACTTGATGAAGATGGATGTGGGAATCATAAAGAAGGGAACATCATCAATCCTTTCACAAATGATTTCTCAACCATCTCTTTTGGAAAGGATAAAGGATGCTCAAAAGGATGATGTAGGAATCCAAGAAAAAGTGGATTCTATCAAAAAGGGAAAATCCTCAGAGTTTAATGTTAATGAAGAAGGAATTGTGCGGTTTGGGAAAAGACTATGTGTTCCATCAAGTTTGGAGCTGAAGAAGGAACTTTTGGATGATGCACATAGTTCAAATTTCTCTATTCACCCAGGGAGCACAAAGATGTATCGAGATCTCCGAGAAAACTTTTTGTGGGATAATATGAAGAAGGAGATTTCTGAATATACATCAAAGTGCCTGGTGTGTCAGCAAGTGAAGGCATAGAGGCAGAAGTCTAAGGGGATGATGCAACCATTGCCTATACCAGAATGGAAATGGGAGAACATCACCATGGACTTCGTCACTGGACTTCCAAGGACATCCAAAGGCAACAATGCAATCTGGGTTGTTGTGGATCGTCTTACAAAGATTGCACACTTCATTTCTATTCGAGAGGATTTCTCTTTGGATCAACCGGCACAGATATATATCAAGTAAGTGGTATGGTTTCATAGAGTACCACTATCTATTGTGTCTGACCGAGATCCAAGATTTACCTCTAAGATTTGGAAGAGTCTTCAACATGCTCTGAATACTGAACTGAACTTCAGTACGGCCTATCATCCTCAAACTAATGGCCAATCCGAGCAGACTATCCAAACACTTTAGGATATGTTGAGAGCGTGCTCAATGGACTTTAAAGGAGGATGGGATCAACATCTTCCTCTAGTTGAGTTCTCTTATAATAATAGTTTCCACTCAAGCATCCAAATGGCACCATATAAAGCCCTGTATGGGAAATGGTGTAGAACACTGGCATGTTGGGATGAGGTCGGTGAACGTAAGCTTCTTGGACCAGAAATGGTCGAAGAAATGGTGGAGAAGGTGAAAACCATTCAGCAGCATATCAAGGTAGCCCAAAGTCGACAGAAGAGTTATACAGATAATCGTCGATGAGACCTTGAGTTTAAATTCGGAGACATGGTGTTTTTACGCATATCTCCGTGGAAGAAGGTCATGAGGTTTGGAAAGAAAGGGAAGTTATGTCCAATGTACATCGGCCCTTTGAGATTCCTGATCGTGTTGGGGCTGTGACCTATCGACTAGCACTCCCACCTACTATGGCCAAGGTGCATGATGTCTTCCATGTATCCCTCTTAAGGAAGTACATACCAGACCCTTCACATGTACTCTCTTCTGAGGTGGTACAATTAGAAGACGATCTTTCTTATGAGGAGCAACCAGTGAAGATCTTAGATCGTAGAGAAAAAGTTCTACAAAATAAGATAATTTCCCTTGTCAAGGTGTTGTGGAGAAACCACATGTTTGAAGAAGCAACTTGGGAGTCGGAGGATATGATGAAGCTAAGTTACCCACATTTGTTTTAGTGTGGGAAAAGGAAAATTTCGAGGCCGAAATTTCTTAAGGGGGGAATGTTGTAACGACCCAAAGTTTCATTAATGGAAAATACCTCTTGATCCAATTAAATGTTTCTTTTTGAAAAATGTTTTTATAAGATGTCAACTTCTTTAGTTTTATGTTAAGATTTGTGACCGTTACTTTTATAGCCGTTGAACAGTGATCATCTGAGTAGTATAAATATAAGGCTTTAACGAACCCATTTTTACTCAGACAAAGGAAGCAATGGCCTCATCCAGTAGAATTGCCCCTTACGAAGCCCATTTGTCAGAGCTCAGAAAAGAGGTGGCGTCTTTGGGCTTTTCCCTTGACCAAGCCCAAGCTGAGCTTCATCAATTCAAGCTCGAACGTGATCGTCTACGGGAAAAGTGGATGTTGATTGAAATTACCACTCGAGCGATGTTATCTGAGCCGCCCCAAGAGTCTGTCACCATCACACACCTTACCCTTAGGTCTTATGCGGCTATTTTAAGGGGTTATGTAACAAATAAGTAGCACCATGTTCATATACATTATTTTTTGTATATAATAATGAATATCATTTCTAGTCATTTTTGATACATTGTAATTAGTTTTTAAAGTACAAATGGTGTTTTTAGTTATTATTTAATGAAGAATTATATTTTATTAAATTAAAGGATTTTTGAATTAAAAAATATTATTATTAATATTAAATTAATTTTTATTAAGTATAAATGATCTTATAATTTTATGAATGCAATTAAAATTTTTATTAAGGTTTGAAAGCCATTTCTGTCAAAACCCGTGAATTTTTTTATAAATGTCGGTTTTTATTTTAAAAGTGAAAATTCACATATTTAGAAAATTATTTAGATAAAATAAATATTATTTTTGGAATCAGGACGTCAAAAATTATCCAACGGTGAATTTTTCATAATTTTCTGAGACAGTCAAATATTTGGGTAAAAATTAAATACCATTTAAATATATAATGTGTTTTATGACATCATAATGACCCAATGGTGATGTAATAAAATAACATAATCCTTATGTTCGGCCAATATGTGTTTTATCATTAAAATAATGAGGTTTTGGGTTTTTTTGACTTACTTTTCAAAGCATTAATGGAGCCCTCAAGACTTATTCAACACTTTGCCTTTTTAAATTAATTTCCATGGGAGTGTGACTCACCTCCACATAAGAAACCCTAATTTTTTAATAAGTTCGGACCTTTGCCTTGTAAAATATTGTTTTCCTCTTTCCTTTTCTAGAAACCATGGGCAAATACCATGGGATGGTTTGTGGTTTGGATTATTTTAATATAAGGGGTCCCAAACCTAAATAATAAAGAATTCTCTCACCTTTCCTATATAAACCCACCCAAGCTCCCACTTCCTCATCACTCAAAGCCCTTGGAGTTCGTCCAACCTCTACCCTACTCTCTCTAGAATCCTCCCAAGGTTCCCCAAGCTCCCAAGAAGCCTCTCACAAGCCTCTCTCTAGCCTTTGGAAGCACACTTCCAAGTAAGGGTTTTTTCTTCCTTTCTCATTTTTGTCAATTTTCTTTAAGTTGTATTGCCCTTTTAATTTCAATAATGAATGTTGGGGTATGGTTTTGCACCTCTCCCATACTTCCCTATTATTGTTTGAATGATGGGATACCCATTTCTCTCTCATTAAATGCCTCCCATGTACACCCGTTACTATGCCGAAATTCCGAAAGGAACCTTTTTTCCCCTTCTATATTCAAGAAATACTTTTGTATCATGAATCTAAATTCCTTTTCAATTGTTGGGACATGTATCTATATGACCTCCTTACTATCCATTACATGTAAATATGATGAGGAACCCATTTCTCTTTCATCAACCTTTTTTTATGAATTCTTATGTCACGCCGTTACGCTGCCGAAATCACACCGATTTTCTAAGCCAATATCATTGTGTAGTGAATACCATGCCCATGTCTCCATCAAGGGTATTCACCTTTATTTACATTTACTAATTGATTATAAAGTTTCATGTATGAATTCTACATTCCTTTATCGTGGAATAAATGATTATGTTTTATGAATCCATGTTTTATGATCCATGTGGCACACTTATGCATGAAATGAAATGTTTAAGAAGGGTGCGCCCCTTATAGCGCTCCAATGCATTAGGTAAAGTATAGTATCATGATACGTCATGTGCAATGAGTTTTTTTACTCATGCTAATTCAAGTGCAACGAGGGTTTACTCGTGCTTCAATTGCAATGAGGGTTTACTCATGCTCCATGTGCAATGATCCTTGGCTCATGCTAATTCAATGTTAAGTGTTGTTGCCACATTTCCATGTTATGATTATCATGCTTTATCATGCCTTTATGTTCATGTTTCTCTTATGCTCTATTGATATGCCTATTGCCTAACATTTATTGTACTCCTCATGTTATTCATTGTGTACTCCCTTACTGGGCTTTATAGCTCACCCTTTTCTTATGCATGTCCTCAGGTTATCCCATGCAATGCTAAGTACGAAGGAATGTAGTGGTCATGTAAAAGAAGTTTTCAATAAAGATGTTGTATTTCAAGTTTAAAGTTATGTAATGATCCTAAGCCCCAAAGACACTAAACCTCTCGATCTTCTTTTTTGTATCATGTGATGTTTTATGTAATAAAGCATGTTTAAGTTGTAATAAAATGAAGGGTTGTCATATACTTGACCTAGTTTGAATGAACCAGTAATCAAATTCTGAAGTCCTAGTCCAACGGGAGACTGTCTCAGGAGAGAACCCTATTCCTAGAAGGATGGTATGCATGGATGAGATTGTGAGCTTCCATGGATGCATATTGGTGTCAGTAGAAATTCTTGATGAGTTGGTGTGGGATTTCTATTCCTCAATTTGGGAAGATCATCCTGGTATTACCCTGATTTATCGAGATCTACACCGTCAGTATTGGTGGCCAGAGATGAAGAGAGATTTTTCTGGTTTTTTGATGATGTGTTCCACCTATCAACAAGTGCAGGGAGAGCATCAGTGACTAGTAGGGATTTTTCAGTAGTTACCCATTCTCGAGTCGAAGTGGAATGATGTCACGATGGGATTCATGATAGGTTTTCCAAAGTCGACTCAAGGGAATGATGCAGGTTGGGTTGTCATTGATAAACTCATAAAGGTTGAAAATTTTTACCGATCAAGGAGACCTTCAGTGTTGATGAGCTGGGAAGGTAGTACATCTGAGAGATTTTATGTTTTCATGTGGTTCCATACTCCATCATTTTAGACAGGGATTCCTGTTTTACTTCTCATGTCTAGCAGGGACTACAGAGGGCTTTGGGTACATAGGTACTTCTGAGTACAACTTACCATCCCTAGACCGATGGCCAGTCCGATCATATGATTCAGGTGTAGAAGGACATGATTCAAGCATGCATCCTAGATTTTTGAGGTTCTTGGGAGATGCACATACATATGGTGGAATTTTCATAAAAAATAGTTTTCAATGAACTATTCAGATATCAACATATGAGGATTTTTATAGTAGACCATTCCAAGCACCCCTATATTGGATGGCAGTAGGATATGCAACTATGCTAGGACCTCATCTTGTCTAGGATACCACAGAGTGGGTGGAGTTGATTAAAAAGAGTATGGATACAGCACAGTCATGACAGAAGACTTATTCTGATCGATGGAGACGACCTCTAGAGTTCAAGGTCGAAGAAAACGTTTTTCTAAGTGCCATGTTGAGGTTGGATCAAAAGAGGATTAGGAGACAGGGAAAGATTTCACCGAGATACGTCGGGCCATTTTAGTTTTTTGATAGAGTCAGGCCGGTTGCCTATCATTTACAGTTACCTATGAGATATTGAGCCATGCACGATGTCTCCCATGTTTCCTAGCTACAGATTTACTTCTTTGACCCATCTCATGTTTTTCAACCCGAGGATGTTGAGTTAGAGGTGGAAACATCGTTCAAGGAGCATCTTATTCAGATTTTTGATCGCAGTGCGATGGTTCACCATGGCGAGTCTATACCTCTTGTATGGTTGTTATGGATTCCCAAGTGATTATAGGACAAGACTTGGGGTAGTGGGGCCGATGTATGATTACAGTGGCCAGAGCTGTTTGAGGATTCTTCTTCATCTCTACCATGTGGGAAATTTGGGGATGTATTTATTTATGGGGGGAGTTTATAAGAACCCATATCTTCTTTTATAGGTATGGATCTCGTTTTCATATTTATTTTTAGGGAGAAGGGAAGAATGAAAATTTTAGGAGTACACGAAATGTACTTCCTTGCACACTCTCTGTACTCTGGCACCGAGTCCAAGCCATGTTTGGCCATGTCACTACCGCATACATGACTATGTCACGACCTGGTAGGGCCTCTAAAGGAAGGCCTAATAATGGCATATACATGTTGTGTATCCATAGGGAACACACCATGTATTTTTATTTTTAATTGTTATTTTGGACTAAGGTATTGTCTCATTTATAGAAACACTTTCCTTTTGTCTCCATCTCATCTTGGAGGGACCTATGATCACTAATTCTTCTCTGAACCCCTAAACCACCATTCATGCTCTGAATCAAAGTCCTTCAGTTGTCTTGGAATCACATAGGTGATTTATTCCTTCTTCTAGAGCCTCATATCTTGATTCCTCCTCTTTTGTGAGACATCCATGGTTGAAAATTCTAGATGTTTTTTTGGATATACAACACTCTAGGTCAATACAGAATATATGGTTCAACTATATCGATCATACAATGTCTAGGTAGGGTGTTTATGCATTTTCGTAGATTTTCTTTAAATTATATGTTAAAAAAGTTCCCAATACCCTAGTTTAGGGTATTATGCGCTAATGGAATTTAACCCTGTTAATGACTATGATTCCTTTTTTTCTTTAGTATGGGGTTTTTTATTTTAAATAGGGATATTTAGCATTCTTTGGGTGTGTTTTCCAATGTTTGATCTCATATTGGCCGTTGGGTCTAGGATTTCCTATTAGGATATTATGTTTTCCAAGCATAATGATGTTATGATGGAGTGATATTATATAAAATGCTTATGTAATTATATGTATCCATTTATCCAAGTAGTATTTGTGATTTAATTTGGCTTTGAATATCACTGGTGCATGATTGATTTACACATGGATGTGGGAACCTAATGTAGTGAGACGATAGGGTGAATTAACATTGAGGGCTTCCCCAAAGTGTCTGTTTAAATTTCATGCTGCGAGACCATAGGGGGGATTGATGTTGAGTTCCCCCATAGAGTATCTATAGTTATAGTTATGAGACCACTTGGGGAATTTATGTTTAGTTCTTCCTCAAAGAGTCTGTAGTTTACAATTAAAATACTATAGAGGTAATTGAAGGTTAGTGCTTCCTCCAAGAGTCTTTGTTTCCACGAGACCAAAGGGGTTAGGCTGTGTGAACTTTCCCTGAGGGTTTCTTCTATGTGTTTTGTTGAATAATAGGGGTTAGGCTATGTGAACTTCCCCAGAGCATTTCTTGTATTTGTTTGGCTGAATAATTGATAATGTAAATGAATTCTGTAGATACTATATGACTGTTTACATTTGAGTACTTCCTTGTTTATTACTTCATTTTGCATATTTTTTATCTATATATATTCACTGATAAATAGTCACAGGTCTTCCGGTGGTTGCCTACTGGGATTCTTCTCACACCTGTTTGGGTCATGCTTTTAGGCCTAAACATATTATATTATTGTAGGAATAGATAAGGAAAAGAGGCCTTTTACTTCTGGTACCTAATTGATGTGGAGTTGTAGAGAATGAGACCATGCTGAGGCTTTTGATGCTGCTATATTTTATTTGTTTTCTTATACTTTGGTTTAGTACTATATTCATGCATTGTGACTTGCTGGGATGATTTCCTAGACATATGTGACATGCATCATTTTTATATTTATTCTAGTTGTATATAAACTTTCAGTATTCTATAGTTTACTTATTGTTTGGTATTAATGTTTCCTCTAATGTTATCTATTTGTTTCCATTGTTTTAATTTACCAATGAGGTGATAGTTTCTCCACTATCACATATAAGGCCCTCCCTGCTAGTCGTTATCCTCTGACATTTGGGGAAATTCTCTTGAGGCCATGTGACCAACTGGGTATGGGGCACCATTGGGCACCGTTGGGTGGATCCCAGAACCAGGACATTACTGTTAAAAATTGGGTGTTGTTTTTGCGGATTTGTACATTATTGTTTTAATTATTCATATAAAGGTTTATTTATTCTGTTTATTATCTTTTATTCAACTAGAATTTTTTTTTTGGTTGATGAATAAACATTAGAGGAATTTTTTATCCTTTTATCGATATTATGATCCATTATAAGATTATTTAGTAATATATTCATGAAAAATCATTATGAATATTCATATATTAGAGTAAGTGATGTGTTATAAAGAAAAATGATCAAATAACAACAAAATGAAGAAATGTGATTTTGATATGTTAATAAATCAAGGAAGTATATTTTCTTAGGTTTTATGTTTAAATTGTAATATAATTTCTCAAATATAGGAAAAGAATATCAAAATAAAAATTTTATTCTTTTAGCTTCATTTATTATGAATTGGAGATCTTCTTTTATCCCCTAATAATTTATGGTTTTTTGGTGATTAAATTTCTCAAGATCAGATTTTCTATCACTCAAAATCATTTTTTGGAATTCAATTTATCTTTTATGTCCATAGTTTCACTTCCAACCACTATTTTATGATTTGGAAACCTATTTATGTGTTATTAAAAATGGACTTCATATATCCATTTACCAATTTTCAGAAATATGTTTTATTAAAACATAATACAAGGTGGATTCTCATCAATGGAATTCCCAACTGTTAAATAATTGATTACCATAATCAAGATAAAATTACAAGGACAAAATTTAATAAGATGTTGGGGGAGGGGGGTTATGTAACATTGTAATATTATAAGGAAACACTATGTTCAACAGAATTTATGACACACAATAACAAGCATAAATAAAGAAAAAAAGATATTAGTTAAAATCAGATTATTATAACCTAACCATTGAATTGGTGTGTATGAATATGAATAACATAATTTATAAATATATATAATGTAGTCATACTAAATTCAAATTTATTGATTAATGATTAGGAAATAAGTACTCAATTTTTCATAAGCGATTTTATGATTCAAAAATATATTTTTTTAAAAATGGTTTAAATTCATTTTTCTGAGGGAATATTTTAATTAATTTTAACAAATTTTGGGAATGGTATTTGATAATAATAAAATCATATTTAAAATATTTATATTAAAATTATTTTAAGTTGATATTTTTTCTATTGAAAGAATATTTATTATACATTTAGTGGAAAGTACCAATTTTATAGAAAACTGTATATTCATATCATGTATTTACAAATTCACATTTTTTTATTTTGTTAAGTAATTTAATTAGTTTATTTTATTTCAAATAAAGTGATCTATTTCATGATAAATTAATTTACTTTTAATTTTGGTATAAAAACCTTCTTATACATAAAATTTTATTTGCATTGGATGAATTATTTATTCATATGTTTCTATATGGTTTTAAAAGTTATTTATGTAACATATAGGTATTTAATTTGATAATAAAGATTAAATATTTTTAATTATCATGTATAAATTATTTAAATTGTCCAAATTTAATTTTTTACGTAATAAATAGTAAATGTGGTAAATAGTTTTCACCTTGGTAAGGGTAAATCAAGTAGTTAAGGCTAAAAATAACTTGATAAGGATTTAAAAATATATCCAACACTTTTTTTATTTTTATTGTAATAGTTGTTTTAAACACCATTCATATATTAAAAATATATGTCATTTTAGTTCCATTTTTCATTGATAAAGAAAATTTTATTATCACAATTAAAGAAAAATTTTATAAAGTCACTCTATTTATTTTAATTTATTTAATAAGATCCCATATAAATGTTTATTTAAGTTTTATTTATTTATTTTTATGATGTTAATTTTAATTATTTTTAGCGATGCTATCATTAGCTTAAATTCTTATATAACACTGACATAATGTTTGTGAAATTAGTTGAAAAATCAATGTAATGTTTCCTAAAAAAACCAAGACTAATATTTTTATAGATAAATACTAGTGTTAAATGATTTTAATTGTTAATATTAAAGTATAAATGATGTTTAAATAGTTTATATTTTCATTATATATTTGTCTTGTTGTCTTTAAAATAAAAATATTTCAATAGTTCTTAAAATTATTTTATTAATATTTTTGGGATAAATAATATATTATTAAATTATCTAAAAATCATAAAAAAAAAATTAAAGTGGAAAATTTGGATGGGGTGTGGTCTAAAATATCATAACATGACCATTTGGTGTAAAATAGTAATATTGGAAGATAATTTATAATCCTTTATTATTGATTTTTTCCATGATCAATGTTAAGAATGGTTAATGAATCGTTAAAAAAATTTATAATGATTAAAAATCAACATAAAACTCTAAAAATATTTTCATGTGAAATTTTCTCACCCTTATATTTTGTTAGATTTTAATATTTTCTACCATAAACCACTATTAAATGAAAAAATTGTCATATTTAAATATTTTATGTATTTATAAGTGTGTCAATTCCTTAACTAGAAAAGGACACCACCTATCCTGTAATAATCACAACAATATGATCCACATATCTAAATAACCATGCCAAAAACTCTTCTGAAAATCCTTAGAAATGTTTTAGAGTTTTTGATGTCTTTAAAAGACCATCTCTTAAGTACATAATGAGAAATTCAAAGGAGGTTCTTCAAAAAGGAGGTAATCATCTCAACCAAGTGTTATCATTTCACTTATTATTATACCTCTTATAATTCTATAACAAAAATTGTATAATATTAAAATATGAATCTCTCATATACATAGATGTTATTCTTTTAATTAAATAACCTTGTTCATCTTATTTTTTATCTTATTGGGATTAAAAAAATTGTTTGTGTGGACAATTAAAGTGACATGTTTTTTATTTCATCACCACCTCACAATTATATTTATTATAGTGGATTTAATTTATTTATATTATATTGGTTTAATTATTATTATTATTTAAATATAATATATTATTTAATTTCTAACCCTTCCCCAGTTAAAAAAGGATAACATCGCTTGTGCGTACGTGAAGAATGCCACCAACTAGAAATGATGCAATTCATTTCCATGTCTATTATTCATGGGTGATTATAACATATAATTTTATGTATAAAAAATAAAATTATTTCATTATTGTTATTCTATATATAATTTAATAATAAATTCTATGACCATGATCAACACACCGAATTCATTTTGAAATTATGAACTGGACATCCCCAAAACACCAGACATGGATTTGACTGATTATGTAATTAAACATGTCTATGAAAATAAATAAATAAATGGTTTAATGTTAAGGTATTTTTCCTATAAAATTTTCTTAATTAAATAAATAATTAATATAATTTCAATTTAAATGAGTAAGATAATTTAAATTACAATTTAAAAATGTGGTAAAAGATTTTGAGTCTTAATTCCCTTCCTTTGATACTTAAATTAATTTTCACTATGTGTTTTCTTTTGTGTGGTATATAAAATGCATTATAGTTTTATTTTATAATTATTAAATAAAAATTAAATTTTTTTATAATCCATTCAAATTTATTTTATTTAATGTTTCGTTAGTTCAAAATTTATCAAATCCAATGGACACTTCATCTTAAAAACTCATTTTAAATGTTTTAAATATTTATTTTCTAAATATTTTTTTATTTACAGAATCATAAAATTATTTTATGTATGTATTTATTTGGATGTAAATGATGTATAAAAAAATAATGTATCTTTTTTGTTTATTTCAATTGTTTTATAACCAATTCTTTTTATTTATTCAATATACATTTTTTTACAAAAGGGAAATGTAATGTTCTATGTTAACATCTATGACATGGGAAGAGTTTCCTTCCAACATAACCATTATTATTTAAGAATATTACAATTCAATATTTCAAGGGTTTTTAATGAATATCCTATATAATTTTATTATAGGAAATATTATTTAATGAGTTCTTATAATAAAAGTATTTTGACATCATTTTTATGTAATGAAATAAAATGCTTCTTCAAATATGATTAAAAGAACATTTTATGAGATTTTAAGATTTAAATGAAATATTATATGTGATTATTGTATCTTATGGTCCTTCAAAAATTTATATGATAACGATTGAGCTCGAAATAGCTCTCCAATGTATTGGGTGATTATTATCTTCTGTAGAGAATTATAATGTAATTTACCAAGATGGTTATTTTATTTGTATGGGTTCTTGTACTGGATAATTTAAATTTTTTATAATGATTATATCCCAATAAATATACATGACATTTTAATTCATTCAAATTAGTCTTCAGTGAAATATTTTTCTTTCATAAGATATGCTAATGAACTTATATTTAAATTTATGATTATGAATTTTTATGGAAAATGGAAAGTTCTTAAGAAATTATTCTCATGGGTTATATTTTTTTCTATGAATCCATCATGATTATTGTTTTGTATTTTTGTTCTCCTATATTTTGTTATGAAAAAATTAAAGTAATAAATATGATTTCATGTGGTTGTAAATGATTATGTGAGAAATGAAGTTATTATGGTCAAGGTAAACATTGAATAAATTTACACTTATAATGTTTTTTCCCTATTTCTATAAAAATATAAACCAAATAGGTCCTTGGGAATGTTAGTGATCTAATTTTTCTCTTAGAATTTCTATTTTTGGGATAGAAAAAAATTAGGTCACACATATAGATATCCAAAAAAAATAAGGATTATGTTTTTAGCATCAAATGTGAGAGTGTGAGTTTGGGGATATTATACTGTTAGTAATATGACCAAAAATTAATTTCAATAATTCAGTATTTTAAAAATCATATTAAGAGGAATGTATTTAGTTCAAATTATGTAATATTTCCATACCCATTACTTATTTCTCTAATTAATTTTTAATTTTTAATTATCAAACTATGAAGATATATAATATCAGTATACTACTTGTGTAATTATATTACAAATAAATAACCTCATTATCATCCATTAATCATGCTATATTCATGTTTGGGTAGGTTTGACAAACTAATTGAGTAATGGTTTTAAATTATATCTTGGATGTTTATGAAAACATAATTAATAGTATAATATGAAACAAATATGTAAATAATACTATTTTTTTGAAAACATACATCCATATTTATCTAATTAATTATCAAAATACAATTCATAGGCTAAAAATAACCTAGAAATGTTCGTTGTCTATTTTATATTCTAGGATAAAGATAAAAGTACTCAAGAATAAAAATTTAATCCTCATAATAACTTTTAATTCATACTTTAATAAAAAAAATTAATCAATAAGTAATAATAATCATTATGAGAATAATGAATAACAACTATGTTATTATGAAACTATTTTCAAATGACAATTATTTTCCACACCAAATATTAAATATAAATTATAACTAACAAATTTTTTTCAATAATAATTATAATTGATGTTTTTAAATGGTTATGTATATGAAATAGTTTTTTAAATTGGTGACTATGATATTCATGTATTCCATACAAGAGCTTGTGGAACATTTATCTATGTGATGACACAAGTTACGACGTTCATTATCTCAATATAAAATTCATGGGACATTTTTGATATTGTGAAACCTATTTTATTTATATTTTTTTAATAACTAACTAATTGATTTCACATATCAAAATATAATCCATTAATTCTATAGTCTATTTAATAACATTTCTCTCATATTCCATTTATTCTTACATTACCAATTATTTTATAGTTTAATCAACTCAATTAACTATTCATTGGGTCATAAAATTTATTATTTAATTGTTCCTTTAAATAATTCATTGGTCCTACCATTATATTCCAATATATGATAATTAATTTTAATGTTTGGGGAAATTAATTATCATCATCAAAAAAAATTTATTTGATAAAATGTTTTTCAAATTAAAATTAGATAATCAGAAAGAATTAGCCCCATTTTTCTTAATTAATATTTTCTTCCAATGCATATTTTCCATTTGAACAATGTTATATTATATTTTCATAAATATAATATGGATTATTTTCTATTGTTATCATAATTATATTAACCCCTTTTAAAAAGGAAAAACTAATACTCTTTTTATGATTTTCAATTTCAAACAAAATTAATTAAAAATATTTAAAAATAAAATGATTTAATTAATTTAAAAATAAAATATTTTATCTTTCACTCAATATTTTTTTGATAACATTTTTCAATTTTAAAGGATCTATTATTTTATTTTTAATGTATTCAATGTTTTCCGTTCACCTCTTAGAATAAAAAACTTTTCCAAGTTGCCTATAACATTTTCTTTTTATAGTTATATTTATTAATTTTTCTAAATTATCTTTTTTGTTTTCATAAATTTGAACATATTTATCACAAAATATTTAATATTATGAGATACTTTACATATCATCTTTCATGGTTTCTAAAATAAATTATTTTTTCACAGTTTTATAAAATATATCTTTAAAAATTTATTCAAAACATTAATGACTTTTCATATTTGCATAGTGGTTTTAACTAAAATCCTAATATATTTTTTTAAAAAATTTAATTATAATTTGATATATAATATGACTTATTCAATTATATTAAATAAATATTTACTTCAAACTTTTTTCTTGGGATATAATATTTAATGTTCTTTTTAACTTAATAAATGAATCCTTTTTGAAAATGTTATTTTATTGATATCCTATGATTTCTTACATGCATGTTAGATGATAAGATTAATAAACCCATTATTTTTACATGAATTCATTATCATAAGACTATGAATTATTTTATTATAGAGAAATATTTAAGGATAATGATGGGTGTGGTCATATATGACCATCCAATGCATTGGTTTATGTATATATCTCATGATATTTTATTGTGAATACAATATGAGATTTTTCACCTAGATGTGAGAATGATGGGTATTCTAAAAATTTTGGGTGTATATATAATGATTTAGTTCACATAAGAATGGGAATAATGTATTTTACTATGATGATTTTACAAATTTTAAAGTTGTTCCATATTTCCTAGTTATTTCTATGATATTCATGTATTTTTTTATTCTTTTTCATATGTTATAATCTCATCACTCATTATTATTCACTAGCTCTTTTAATTAGTGTAATATTTTATTCAAAGATTTCTGTAATTATTTGTTACCTAATGTTTATTGGGTATGATTTTCTTATGTATCTTTAATGTACTCATATGTTCATCTTAAGCTCACTTAAGATCTTTGACTATTTTTTCTTATGTTTACCTTTACTGAGAATATTATATCACCCCTTTCTTATATATACATCCCTAGGTTATGAATGAAATTAATATTTTTATATCGGTATGTTAGTAGAACAATTTTTGGTGGATATTGAAAACTTTTTTTTGGGATTAATTAGTTTTTTATACAGTTGGAAAATGTATAATACATTAATATGATATATGTTTTTTATTATTTTTCTGAATTATCTTAAATTATAATCCTAAAAGTATTAAAAATTTATTATGTTAAAAATTTGTATTAAATATGATTAGGTATGGGTTAGTATACAAACTAGGTAAATGATTATGTTGTAGATGAATTTTTAGAAGAATTAAAGTGAGATGAGTATACAACTATGGTTTTATTATTGAAAGAAACTAGTAATAATAAATAATAACATAAACAAAAGTTTTAGAAGATTATTGAGTTAATATGTTTTATAAAGAATATTGATTTTTTGAATTATCATAAAAATATTAGGTTACTAATTTCTCTGTAGAAAATATCATGCAATCTGTAAATTTCATCAGAAGATGAATTTTCTAGAATAAATAATGGATAGTAAAACTAGAGTAAATTTATTGAAAAGTATATTATTAGTAATAATAGACATGAAATAATGATGATCATAAGTTAAAATAAGAAAAACACTCTTTATAACTAGAGTAAAATAGTGATTGAGTCATATGAAAGTTAGAGGAAACATAAAGAGTAAATTCATGCATGCATATAGAGTTGTCTAAAATAATATTTGAGTTGAGAAAAATAAGTGGTAATACCAAAAAAATGTTTTGAATTTATTAAAAAATATTTATTATACCAAAATAACATTTATCAAATAATTCAAAATTAATATTATATTTTTATAAGGTAAAACAATTATAATGATGCTGAACTGGATAAGAAATGTTCAATATTAGCATAAAAATGTTTGTTTGAGGACGATTTGAAAATATGGGTCGAAATTGTATTTCATGGTGAATTAATTTGAATCTAAATTTTCAAAAATCAATGAATTCATTTAACCGTATTTATGAATGTGTGAACAATTGTGAAGTTCAAATTCTAGGTATCTCCTATTTATGTGGGCATTAGACGAGTTTATAAATATGAAAGTACCATTGAGATGAAATATTGTGATTTTAAGAGTTATAAGAGTCGAAATACTAGAAATGTTTCTATCAAAAATCGTTTTGAAAAATAAAGAGGGTCAAAGAAGTGATGATGTTCTAGTTACAATGGCGTTGAGAATAATGTTCCAAACTCTAGACGTTTGTATATTTGAGGGGGAAAATGTATATATTCGGGTAACTACAGTTCTAAAAAATTATTCAATATTGGATATAACGTGACATTAATATGAAGTTATAATATTTTCTTGTCTTAGAAGAAAAATAAAATCATGTAATGGGGGGGGAATGTTATTTTCTATTTCTAGAAAAAATGATCCTTGTGAGATTTAGCTCAGTTGTATTCACATTCACTATTTTTAGATATATGTGGACCAATAATGTAGAAATCAGTAAGGACTTGGTTCCCACAATGAGACTAAACCATGTAAAAATATGTGCACCCTAAATCGATATTCTCAATGAATTCTTATAATTGAGGATGAGTTTTAATGTAGAATTGATACAAAATTTAACATGTTTTAGTTGTAAATTTCATAATAAAGGGTATTATGAAATTTTCACTACTGATTTGACCCCCACATTATTGGTCAATATATTTTTATGAACCTATTTTGTTTGGAGATAGGCACATCCATCATTAATATTCCATAACTTAGAATATCTAAAATGGATATTTGTGATGGAAGTGATTATTTTATAAAGTAGAAAAATCCATGGAAACAAAAAACCACAATAAAAACTATTCATTCATATCGAATGATATTTTTAATGGAAAATATATGTTACAAATAATCCACCACCAAACTCGTTGCGATGTACTAACTATTCCATGAAAAATAGAGAACTATTGATGATATAATTTTCATTATTTCAGGAATAATTCATTTGAATTTTTTTATAGAAATATATAATCCATCCCCAATATGTATTGTAATGATCCAACCTAGATCTATTGGTATGATATACAATTCAACATTACTTCATGGGAGCCTCACCAAATTTAAGAGTTTATTGACTAGAGGTAAAAACAACTAAAAAATGATGTCACCATATAGAGTTAATTTTTTAATTAGAGGGGGTTATAACCCCCTTTAAATAGTTTAACATAAATTATGAGAAAGCACTACTAAACTGGCCTCCTCAGCTATTTAGTGGTGGTTTTCAGGTACAGTTGGTAGGGTAGGTTGTAAATTAGATCCAATTATATTAGAGGAGGATTAAAAGCCTTATAATTGTACAAATATTTTTAAATAGAAAATTAGGGGTTCTAACCACACCTGATTTTTAAAGGAAATTTTAGCCTTGATTGGAAATGTCCCCTTAACTTTTGATCTTAAAATCACTCCTTTACACATTCACCTCATCCCCACTCAATGGAAAGACTATGTCCCTACACCCTCCCCTCTATTGTACACCACCAAATCATGGACCTCACCCCTCCCATCTCATGTGAAACCCCCCTTGTCTGCCTCATCCCCTAACCCCCCCCCCCCACATGCACCACATTATCCACTCCCAACCACTCACTATAAAATCCCCTTAGGGGGGGTTGAATCATGTTTCCCACAATAATAAGCTAGGCGCCAACAACACTCCACTAACAGTTATTTTTTGTTTATTTTGTGCACAAGGTTATATATATATATATATATATATATATATATATATATGTTTATTCAAATAAATATTATATTCATAATATATTTAAATTTATTTTATGTATAATATACATATACATTTATATAACTAAATGTATTCAATTTTATTTTATGTATATATGTATTTATATTAAAATACATTAATATTACATTATGTTTCTTTCATTTACATAATCTATATATTTATTTGTGTATATTTCATTAATGAATATATTCAAATACATATATGTATATTAATATAAGTATATATAAGTATATATGCATAATATATATATTTATATAAATATGTATAAATTTATAAATATTTAAATAAATTTATTTATTCATATAATTTTTAATACATTAATATATCTAATAGGCACCCAAATAAAAAATTATATTTATATATTTATTTGTAAATATCAACACTTATTTTCATACATGTGCATATTAGATCTCGTTAGGGAGATATGATACATATAAAGAAAAAGATAGCCTTAAAATACAGAAATATATTTATATATGTATTTACAAAAATTTGAGTTAATATATATTTTTAAATATATTTTAAATTATATTAATGCTATGAATACACACACACATATATATTATTTATAAATTTAAATACATATTTATATATTATATACATGTTTATTTATATCATATATATATAATAATTTATTTAATATATTTATATAATGCCTTTAAAATATATATATATATAATTTATTTCAATACATATATATAAATATAAATGAAATTAATGTGAACTATAAATATATATACATGTATGTCTGTATACATGTATGCATACAATGCAATGAATTTATATTATATGTTATACATAAAAAAATATAATATTTAGAAAATTATATACATTATTTATATAATAAAAACATGTCTTCATGCATGTTTGAGTAAGTCGGTATAATCTATTATTATCATTATTACTATTGTATAAATTATAAAAATTAAAAGTGTTTTTATATGGTACTTTTTTAAATAAATTATATATATGTATATATTTATATAATATATTTGTGATTCTATATTATAATTAATATTACATTAAATTTAAATTTTAATAAATAAATATTTAATAATTTACACATTATTTAATTATATTTATGAATACATAAAAATACGACTAAAAAATCATATATACACTTTATATTAATGTATTTATATAATATTTTAAAATATGATTTATTTAAATTAATTTATATATTTATATTAAATTATATATATAATTTTTTTTAATGAAAATAGTGGTGGGTCACAACCCCCTCTAATTTAAGACGGTAGAGGGGGTTCTGAACATCCGTTAATAGTAATGATTAGTCAAGTCATGAACCCTCTCTAATTTCTTAAATTAGTGGTGGTTTTGATCCCAGTATATTTTTATAAATTTTTTATTTAATATTCAACTGGATTTTAAAGGCTGTTATTTGAAAACTGACACTAAAAATTTGTGGTAGTTTTGGCATAACTGCCTCAAAAATTAAAAAATTATTTTAAAAATGTTGTTAAAAACTTTTTAGGGGGTTCAAAATCCAGGGTAATATAAAAAATTAGAGGGTGTTTATAACCACATATAATTTCAATGATTAGTGGGGTTTTTGAGAAGCCCCTCTATGTTATAAATAAAAATAATTTAGATGGGGTTCATGACCCCCTCTATATTCAATTATTAGTGGGGGTTTTGTAGAAATATATCTAAATTATATAGATCATGAATTTATAGGGTGTTTTCATAAACCTTCTAAATAACCACCACTAATGTGTTGTTTTTTAGTCATAGGATAATCACATATGTATGAAATGAATAAAGATAAAAAAATTCCTAAAAGATAAATCCAAAACATTTTTACATTTTAACTCACCCATAAAAAAATAAAATTTAATATAAATATTAAAGAATTTTAAAATAGTAAATCTCAAATTGAAAACCATCATAAATATTTTACTGGTCAAAAGCATATTTTATTCCTTAAGTGATGATAGAAAGAAGGGTGAAATCCACAAGAGCCGTGTTGGAAATCAATTTTAATTCTTTAAAAACAATATGAAATATTAATTTATTAAACTAATTGTTCTTGAATGTAATTTATAAATTTTTATAAAGATGAAAGACATAAAACAAGTGATATATTAGCGAAATAAAAAAACATGAATATATCTACCTAAGGATAGGACAAGTGGTGAAAAAATATCTTCAATGGGGAATAGAGTGGTTGAATAACCAATTACACATTCAAAAAAATGAATCATAATGAAATAGAAAGATAAAGTCAATTAAACTTCAACTAGGACCCATGTAGAAAAATGATGAAACAAAAAATAACGATGAATGAGGAGGAGGTAGAAGGAATAGATGGACGAGGCTTACTGAAATGTAAAATTATTAAATAGAATATAATAAATCACTAATAGGAGGAGCGAATAAGATAATATGTGCATCCGGCCGATGGAAATTGGATATTGGTTATGTGAGAGAGGGGTGAGGTAGTGGAGAATTATTTAGAAATTAATTAGGAGGGGCAGGGGGTGGTGGGTTGGTATTTTTTATTTCACTTTTTTATAACATTGGTGCTTCACAAAGTGATAACAATGTTTACCCAAAGTATGTTCTAGTATTGATCACCTCAATAAGAAGACATGTCACTCGACTGATTGGTTCATAATTTTAGGAAAACCATGGTTTATCTTTGAAAATGCTTCTGTAAATGGATGACCCCACTTTAAAAATCACTATACAGTTAATACTAATCATGCACTAAATGTGGTGTAGGGAAAATTTTCTTAAAATTTCAAAAAATATAAATGTCTTGGGCCATAAACTCATGTGAAAAATATGTACCAATAAATAAATAAATAAATATTGGAATAAAAATTAGGGTGTCATAATACTTCAAAACATAATGGTTTATTTCATTATAAAACCACCATAATCAAGGTGTTGACTCCAAGAATAATCTAAAATGGGAATGAGTTAAAAACTATGAAATTATCACTAATCCAAATGAAACCACATTTTACCCTATACAATATTGATCTCCAAAAGATTCAACAATCTATAAATCCTCACATTATATCTCACATCACACCATTTGGGGGGAAATAAAAAAATAGTGACCCATAGTGGGTCTTATAACCATTTAAGAACTGAAGTAGTATTGTGTTTAAAAATGTGGAAAGAGATATCAAATGAAAACAAAATTCCCTAGATGAAACCATCAATAAAAAAGTCCCAACCTAATAAACCATTGAATAGAAAATCCAAATATCACTATATTGTCTACTTACACTCCCACAAGCATACCGTAGAACAACCTAAATGAATAGCACCAAATAAATGAAATTGATCATTGATAAACACTTAAAAAGTGTAAAGTTTACCACAAAATCCCCATATAATCATTCCTATGGAAATCTAAACCTAGATTACACTAACAATCTTATGAAAAATAGTGTCTCTTAAGCCCCAAAATAACCCTCCAACTCAGAAAAAACAGATCTTCGAACAAACCATAAAAATTCAACTACCACCACATGGTTTCAAAGCTTATAGAAAATAATTATGAATGAGAAACATGGGACCTCATACCCAATACACTGATCATGATGAACCATTAAACGAATTTGATATCAGTCAATGTGTAATATCAAGTTGTTCAACATCCATCCTTGGTATAGAAAGATTTCCCAAGGCCTTCCCTCAAATTAAAAAACCAGTATCAAACATCACTATCCATATATGTATTTAAAAATATAACGATTTAGGAGGAAACCCAAATGAATGAAAATTCACAATTAGTAACTTAGAAAGGATCTAAAGAAGTATGCTTGATCAGGATCATCTCAAAATATAATTGGAAAATACCCCTAAAATAGATAATTAACTAAATACTATAATTCTAAAAACTATTCCAAGAAAGATACATTAAAGGAAACAAAAAAATAAGACATAGTTAAATCATATCCAAAACACCAATCACCCTCTTCCAAAAACATATCTCAATTGAAAAAATCATATTTAAAGTAAACAATCCAAGAACATAACTAAAAAATGACACATTGGTTAATCAAAAAGTATCCTTTAGAACTTTTTCCAAAATAAAAGCTCACAATTTGAAATATTAAATCCCAATTAGAAAAATACTTTTCAATCTATACAATTATATCCATTGAAAACATTTCTTTATTCACAATCTTTGATTACACTTTGAATTAATTCATAAAACCTATTTAGTAGTCTCAAAATCACATTCCATTGATTAATACAATGTTCCTCATGAAAAAAGGATGAAAATTCCATACAAAAAATATTTTCAAATCAAAAACATCATTTATTAAATTAATAACAAACTTTCACCATATTAATTAGAACCCCCTTTTCAAACACTTATTCAGAACCATCTCTAAAATGAATTTTTTTCATTTTAAAATATTTAAAAATTACTAAAATTCAAATTTTATGATTTCAAAAACATTTTTATCAAACATTAAAAAACAAAATTAATCATCATCACACAATACATTTCCATTTAAAATGTGACTAGTAACCATAAATAAATTGGTCTCATGGCTTGGTGGACCACACACTAGTCACACATCAATGAGAGTAATATAAAACCATGTACGTGGCCTTGACATTGGTTTCCAAGGTGTACGAGATCATTATGTACCACTATTTTCACTCAAATTTTACCCAAAAACAGAATTGATATTCAAAATACCGTAAACATAAATCCATCGAAAAACTCTTATGTCATTAATAATTTTTTTTACACTATCAATGTAAAATATAATATACCATAACCGAAACTAAGGGTCAAAACATGACTTCACATGGATACTCAATGTTTATAATGAGTAAGATAACATGAAACTCTTCCCTATTCTACCTCATGAGTCCCATAATCCTATCTACATCTAACAGATATCATAAATAATAAGGGATACTCTAGAACCTAGGAACTATTAAGAAACCTAGGATCTTATACCATCTGTAATGAACCATCCCTTCCTTCCACCTAAATATGCACACTAAGTAGCACAACACTAACATGAGCGGATTCCCTAGTCCACTTAGAAGGGGAAAAATCATCAAAGTCAAAAAAGGTTATTGGGGATTATTTCACTAGAAAAATAATATTTAACTAGTAGTGGAATTCTATCAAAATCCATACATGACTAGTCTATAAGTTATAATTACATAATAAAAAAAGTTTAAAATTAAATTAAAAAATTTATATATACATTACATAAAATATATGACAAATAAATCCCTAATTTCAACCCCAAATCCCACCTTGGAAGCCAAACCCACCCGTCACAATTGAATCTACACTTATATTGTGCATTAAAATTATCTATATATGAAAATAATAATGTCATATTAATCGGAAACTACCAAATACCTAACAAATAAAGATTGAAATAATTGATAAAATCATCCCATGTTACCCAAGGTGATTATCACTCCAAAAAAAGATTCTATTATGAGATTAAAATTAGAAAACCTATAAAAATTCAACTTGGTTTACAAACACCAAGTGGTGTGAGTAGAGTGTGAAGATGAAAAAGAATTAAGTAATTAGAAAATAATCAATTATTATATCCCTAATAAGATAAAAAATATAGTTTGAAATATATTTATAAAATATCATTTATATATGTGTATTGGGGAAAAACACGATCAATCATTTTATAGAGCTTCCATTTTTCTATTGAAATGAAAATAATAACTTAAAACCCATCTTCTTGGTAGAGACCCAATTTATAATTAACATTCATTTATAAATACCTTTCATAACCAACTAATCCCATTTAAAACATGTCCTTTTAAATTTAATTATTTTAGAAAAAACTACACTAAAAATGAAAATCAAAGACAAAGGAATGAAACAATGATGATGTAGTAAATTGGAGAAGTCATAGAAAAGAACTTAGGTATATAAAATATAAGCAATAAGGACAATCAAGCGAAATAATCCATAATTATATCATCATACATAAAATTTATATTAAGAATTAAATAGTATATAACATCATAAGCATAATCTATGATATATGGAGAGGACATTTATCCTATAGTTTGCAAATGTTACAGACTCTCTTATGGAAAACTATCCAGCTAAATGAAATGATAAATAATACCACCGATCATTATTCAAGAAAATTGTATGTCCCATATATAGCACCTCATGACTAATTATAGAGTCACCCATATGATTACGCACCTAAATATGGTCTATCATGCGCCAAACAAAAAATATATAACACAATAATATTCTCATCCATAATTAATAAAATCCGATAATCAAGAATATAATTTGAAAACATGCCTCTTTGAAAGAGAAATTTTAAAATCTCAACAAAAAATTAATAATTTCTGCTGAGGCCATTTCAAAAACCATTGATAATCTTAAACCAAACATTGAATAAAATAAATATAATATAAAAATAGTTATTTGGAAATTATCTTTAAAATCTATCTTCAATCTTCATGTTTATGCTTCAAAAATATCATTTTAAATCCTTATGCACATATAAAATGATATATATATATATGTACACATTTTTAATTATATATATGACCATATTTTCATGTAGATATGTACACACACACAAATAATCAAACACACACACACACACACACATATATATATACACAAAAACACACACACACACACATATATATATATGCATAAACACTAATCATAATAGAACATACTCTTAACTCAAATAAAATGTGAATCACAGAAGGGTAAAATGAATAAACATAATAAAATTCAAAAAAATGAGATATAATTGTTTTTACCCTTTAACATCAAACACAAAAAAAATAAATTTTAAAAAATTATATCAAATAATTTAAATACAACCAATATCAACTTGAAAACCATCAATAATATTTTACTTGTCAAAAATATATTTTATTATTTATGTTCAGACTTAAGGAAGTGATAAGTCCAAAAGAATTCCAATGGAAATACATTTTAATTCATTTAAAACATTAATATATATATATATATATATCTAAATAAAATTAAAAATAAATGAAATTTATAAATTTTACAAATTTAATTTGAAACACCCAGAAAATGCGATCGTACACCCATGATTTTATGATACAATTCTCTTAAATTAATTTTATGTGGTTGATACCTTAAATTTCTCTTAAACATCTCCCATAAATTTCTTCTCTAATATTACACTTATTAATCATTTATTACATAATAAAATTCTTAAAATCCATTTCAAAAGGTATAAATAAGAAAGGGTGAGAAAAAATTCATAGTATTTGTAATAATATGATATATTAACCAATGATCATAATTATAATAATAGGAATCTTATGAAAAAAATGATCAAAAAAGAAGAAAAAACATGATTAATAAGTGAAATATCTTTATTCTAAAATCACTGAATAAAGATTTATTAAAATATAAAATTAGTAATAAGAGTTTTGAATCATTAATAATCAATCATGATCCATGAGGGTAGATCATAATAATAAGACATAAGTTTTCTCCACACACATAAGCATTGAAAATCATTTCCTTAGACCATTATCACTGTCAAAACTATAAAATGGGGATTGCGTTCATTCCTCATTCTTTGACTTCCATTGTCAAGGATCACTCTCATTATTTTCATATCAGATAATTTCTCTTATTTTACTTGTTTCACTTCATATTCTAGTCCTTAATATCTATTGAGATATCATTCTTTACTTAGTGCATTATAGGTCTATATAATTATAGATTGACCCATAACATAAAAAAACAAATATATGAGTGTCATAATGTCATATAATAGTCATAATATCATAAACCGTGGAAGGGAATGTGTTTTAAAAACATTATATCATTTCATCGAAGCATAACCCATCAAAAAAGAATTAATTTTATAAATATTTTATCACGAATTAATTAACCCAAGGGAGAGAAATTGGTTTCAAAGAATAATCCTTCTCATCCTAATATAAAATCCATAGAATTAAATTATATTTCATTATAAGATCATATCACTAGGGAAGTTTAAAAATCTTTAATGGATGTTAACATACCTAAAAAATTACTTTTGAGGAGAATTTGAACATTTTTTTGAAAACAAGGAAAATACCAAATTCTATTGGTATCTTTAAAAGTCATCATCTAGAATATTGAGAAAAATAATTTCCTTGAAAATAAACATGTTTTATTTTAATGGAATCATCATTGAATAAAATTTTCATAATTATGGTAGAACCCTTCATGCTATTAATGTTTAGAAAAATATTCACTTCCTACCTTTTTTTAATAGTCATAATTAACCAATTTTGAAAAAATTAATTAAATTAATATATAAATTTTATAAAATAAATTAAAATATGGTTGAAAAATAATTTACACAATCATTTTATCAAAATATAATATAAAATTGTAAAACAAATTTAATGTAAATAGACATGGAATAATATGTTTTTCGACCAAATTAGAAATAATAACCTTTTTATTAAAAATATTTTGTTGGTAATTTTTGATAAAATTGATTTAAATTTTGTATTGTTACAAGAAAATTTCAAGAAAAACTGATGATAAAAACTATATGGGTTTTAAAATATAATATACATATAATTTCACCAAATACAAATTTAGCATTGACAATCATGAAAATAAATGAGAATTTAAAAATACACTTAACTCAAATCATGTATTACAAATTCAAACCTCTTGTATAAAAATATTTAGAGAAATTATATAGATATTATATGTGTATTATACTCTAAAACCCATATATTTTATTCTCCTTAGGTTTTTCCTAAAATTTTAATGTAACAATACAACTTTTATATGTTTGTTATCAAAATTTTCCAATAAAATGTTTCTATGAAAGACGAAATTATTTCCCCATTGGTCGAATACCTTATTCTTCCATGTATATGTTCTTTATTTTTTTTAAATGTTTTTTATGATCCAATGATTGTTCAAATTAATTTTCAACCATATTTCAATAAGTTTTAAAAAATTTAAATAAGAATTTTTATAATTTTTTTAAAATTGGTTAATTGTGAAGATTTACTAAAGTATGAAAGATTTATGTTTCTGAATATCAATTTCCTGAAGGGTTTTACCATCACTAAGAATATTTTATTCTTTGAAGATTACTTTGGAAATATTCTTTTTTTTTTCATGGATATTATTTTTCTCAATATTCTTGATAATGTTTTTTAATGATACCAATAGAATTGGGAATTTTCCTGGTTTTCAAAGAATGGATAAAATGCTCTTATAATGGAATTTTTCAACTATGTTAACATCCTTTATGGATTTTTATACATCCATGGGGATATGATCTTATAATACCATTCAATTTAATTATATGGATTTCATATTATGATGAATATGTATGATTCAGTGAAACTGATTTCTCTCCCTTGGGTTAATTAATTCAGGAAAAATAATTATAAATCTGAATCCCTTTTTATGGGTTTTTCTTTGATGAAATAAATAATGTTTATAAAACACATTTACCTTCCACAATTTATGATATTATGTCTATTTTATGATATTATAACACATGTATATTTGGTTTTTCTTATGTGATGGGTCAATCTAAAATTATATAGACCTCCAATGAATTGACTAAATAATAATATCTCAAGATATGTTAAGGAATATAATAAAGAGTGAAACAGGTAAAATAAGGGAAATTATCTAATATGATAACAATGGGAGAGAACATTGAAAATGGAAATCAGGGAATGAGGAATGAACACAATCCCTATTTTATAGTTTTTTTAGTGTAAATTGACTAAGGAAATTATTTTAAATGCTTATGTGTGTGCCAAAAAACCTATGTCTTTTTATTATGATATACCCTCATGGATAATTATTGATTATTGATGATTCAAATATCTTATCACTAATTTTTTCTTTTGAAGAATCCTTATTCCGTGATTCTTGAATAAGGATATTTCACTTATTTAGAATTTTTTTCTTTTATTATGATAATGTTTTTCAAAATATTATTGTTATTATCAGTTATAATAATTGATTAATATCTATTATTATTACAGTTACTGAGAATATGAGCTCACCCTTACTTATGTTTACATTTTGAAAAGTATTTTAAGAATGGTATTAAGTAATAAATGTTTTAGAAGGGTACAATGAGTGAAGAAATTTATGGGAGATGTTGAAGATATTTTAGGAAATAGGTTGATTATGTATCTTGTATCCAATTACATTAATCCCTTATTGTCCTCAAATATTTATTATTGTGAATTTTAATAAATATTCAACAAAAATTGTTAAATATTTACATATGTTATGTTCACGTATCCACATGTGGAATGTTAGTGAAAAGAAAAAAAAATCATATAATCACCTACCTATAGATTTCGTAGATGATATGAAACATTTAACTATGGTGAGTGAAACACATAATGAACCCATAAAAAACCTTAAAACCTAGAACCAAAATGATATCATGTTCATAACTAACATAGGGTCTGAATCTATGCCAACCTTTTTTTCTAAAGAATCCCCAAAATACCATAACCAGTCAAAAACCCTTTCATGTGGATCTTATGAATGAAACTTTACCAAATTATCTACAACTAGTAACCATGATGTGATTCCCCTTCACTACATCATGATCACTTCCCCAACCTTAAATATCATTCCATGGTGCCTAAAAGACATGGTTATGCCATGGAATATCCATCCTTTATTCCATGAAACCCATGTGTCATGTCATGATAGACCAACCCCTATATAATTAAAGTCCCAAACTAGATCCAACTCCAAATCCCTATCCCAATCCACCACTAACACCCCCCAAAATCTAAATTTATCCTGATATATAGTATTAATATAAAAGTGAATAAATAGTTCATAATTAAATTCAAATGGAAATGAAATATCCCACTTTATAGACTTCCATTCTCAAAAAGTTTGTGTATTTTTTTTCACTGAGTAACGATGTACATTATGACTATATATAAAATTGTAACATAAAATTATCTTATTTTTACAACTGTGTTTCCATAATTCTCATATGAGATTCACTTTCATCCAGTAATATACCTTCTCACTCTGGTTGACAATCCACCCTAGGTTCTTCACAAAAGACACATGCAATTTCAGCTTGATATCATGACTATAAATCATATTCATGGGGACCAGATCATTGTTTTATATCCATATAATATCTAATACACATGAATACATGATTTTTTGGAGAAATATCCTTCTAGAGAGATAAATTTACAATTCAATCCTCTATATAAGCATACCATTATGTGATATTTCTCTACCTCCCTTGATGTAGATGACCCAAACGTAGATATACCCATAGGAATACTCAATCAACTATGATGAACTAGAAATGCAACCAACTTTGATCAACGTAATAGTGATGCATGACTTGGGTGGTACCAAACAACCTTTGGATCCACAATACTCACTTGGTGGTCTCTTTAACCGGTCTTAACCCACTCACATCAAATTTATCCACCTCTAAACTGCATAATGATGATTGAGGTAGTCTACCATAAAGTGACTCAAATAGAGACATATGAATTTAAATCAAAATGCTGTTATTGTATAAAAATTAATACAATTCAAGATGGTGAACCTTTTATCCACCAAAATAAAAAACCCATTCTCTGTGAATTTCCTCTAATATATCAATACTGAAAAATGGCCCTATACCCCTGATTTAAAAAACCACTAGTATTGGGATTTTCAAAGAACCAGTAACCACATTTTACAAAAAACGAAGGGTATATGTACCCTATAATAACAGTTTTTCAAATATCATTGGTATAACCCCCCTATAACCACAGTTTACCCAAACCATGGTTATATGGTTTTGTTCAAGACCAATACCCATGGTTCTCCAAATATATCTGGGTATAGGTTAATCCTATCCCCACAGTTTTCCCAAAACCATGCAGATAGGTCTGGGAAAAAATCATATAACCACGGTTCTGAAAAACCATGGGTATAGATTTCCCATATGAGTGTGGGGGAAAACATTCCATTGGAACGAATTGTTTTTGATGAACACCTATACCAATTATTTTCCCTCAATTTCAATGGTTTATATAAATATAGTTATGTAAATATACATATTTATACACATAAGTTATGTTGGGATAATGGTAGGTAGAAAGTTGGTGAGAGACATGTCATAGGATCAAAACCCATGATCACATATTTTATATAACCTATGATAACTATTTTAAAATCATGGGTATAGGGTTATGAAATGGTAGAAAATAACTATGCCCACAATTTTGAAACTGTGTATAGAATGTTGAAACAGTTGGTATTTCATAGAGCTATACTAATGACTCGGTTGGACATGGTTCTATAAACCGTTGGTATAGCCTATACTGAAGGTTTGGAACCATGGGTTTATGGATATATTCTAGTAGTGTATACATATTCCTCTCAAACTATCCATTAATATTTGTGGGATACACTATACCAAGCTTCTGCTGAGACACCATGTCCTTCTATCTTCCAATCAACAATTTCCACTTGGAAGGAACTTCCTGATCATATATTATTATCATAGTTACTCTATGGAACCAAACCATATTCTACATATATAACCATCCCAACTCTGTCGCCATCAAATTAAACTAAAAAGGAAAAGTTTTATGAAGGTCATTAATTAATTAAATATCTCCAATACTGTATCATGACCTCTCAGGGTCCTGGGTAGTCCCATGATGACTTTCATGGCCACCTCTTTCCACTTCCACATGAAACACCAAACGGGTTAAATTAACAAACCTGGTAATTGGAGTTCCACATTTATCTTCTAATAGTTAAGGTATTTATAGTAAAACACCATGATATAATTCTTTATTCCTAACCATAACAAACATAACATGATATCATAATATATCACAATAAAACATAGGCTTAACACACATCGTGATGAATAAGAGTGCGTCATTAGATCACTTTTCATAGAGGTGGGTATTACCACCGATCCATGGAAGAAAAAATCCTCATCCAATCCCGTGTTTATCCCAAGACTGGATCATCTCCCATGATATGATCCCACATCATAATACAATTATTAGAAGACTCTTAGCTGGACATCACTTAATCCACAAACAAATAGACAATGACTAAAGTATAACATATCACATATCCTCATCCCTATAACACATCCATATTATATCAAATTAATAATATTATAACATTTAAAAACTCATTGGAATTCAAGACTACTTTCTCACAAGTAATCCTACTAAGATATTATTTATGAAAGTCCATTAACTTGTGGAAGATTCCATCTCAATGTTGAAGGTATAGTGTAAATCAACCCAATAATTACACCGTAAGTTCAATAACCCTTTGGTGAATATTTATTTTTAGATCATGTGGTTAGTATAGATAATAATTTCACTATTAAATGACAGAGAAACCTACACATTATGTCACGAACACCAAAAAATTACTCAATTTCATGGGTAGGGTAGTTACACTTTAGAGGTTGTAACAGATGTTACGTATAAAAAGACACTCAATATATTAACATTAGAAACTATATTAGTCAAAATCTTGGGGAAATCTAATATATGGTATAAATACTACCCAAGTCTAGAATCATTATAATCAGAGAAGAGTTTTAAATCCTATAAAATACGTCACATTTACTAGTCCCCTCGAACCCCAAACAATTATTGGTCAGCCCTATCATGCGTGCTTCTAAAGGAGATAAAAAATAAATGGACTATCTATAATAACATTCAATCCCATGTTAAATAAAGATATTAAACTCATTTATGGGTTGTTCCTAATGCATTAACACCTCCAGTTTCTCTATATAAACCATAATCCAGGACACGTAGATCACATTCTCAAGGAGACACACCGTCTGAATCAATGAGGTATAGTTTTAGTACTTGGTATAATCCCAATATGATCGAATAATTATCAATATGTTTTCCTCATTCTCAATATAAATCTCCAATAATGTGGATTATATCAATATATTTTTCACAAACCACATGAAGAAAGAGTCATGATATGAATGGAAAATCTAGTTAATGAGATCAATGAACACTTTGGGTGATCTCTTTATATAGAATTTCATCACAAGGTACTCATAAAACTAATACCTACTTTTAAAATAATTCCATCGTACATCCCATTCCCTTTCTCGAACCCGAAAATAATTATATCTTATATCAATCATAGAGATTATTCTAGTTCTTATCAGCTGTTAAAACATGTCATCAACACCCAGAAATGGATACATATTCTTCAAAATAGAAAGAATAAATTTAAAGAAGTTTATATATAACCAAATATACTATATAACTTTTTGAATAATAAAACTATATCTTCTATAGGTAATGTACTTGGTAAAATGAAACCGTTTCATTATAGTGATCTAGTAGTACCTCCATCTATCTTATATAATATGGTTCCATACAATAAGGAGTAGTTGATATGGGATTTGCACCTGGAATTTAATTAGTCACAAACTCAATCTCCCCTTAGGTAGAGGTTTTGATAAGTCATCTAGAAATATATCTTTTAATTGGTCCACAACTAGAGGAAAATTGGCTAGAAACATAACTTAGTGTATTATAAGAACCATACCAGCCACATGCCCTACAAAGGATCCCACTCAATTGAAATAAGGTCCCTCTCTACCTTCATCTAAATATAATTCTCCCATGAGAATATAATCCTTTCCTCTATATGAGGTAAAATTAGACCACCTCTATTGGAAATTTATATGATCCCAATAATTTTTAAGATAATATATCCTGAAAATGATATTAATATTCATCATATCAAGAACAATGTATTCCAAATAATTATTATAGATTCCCACCAAAATGACAAAATGTGGGATCCATTGAGTATGATTCAACCACTTCCTAAGAGGGGTATCAATCACCTACATCCCTATAGATAACTACATGGAAAAACATGAACTAGATACAAATTAGGTATAAATACAAAGATGAGATTTTTCTATATCAAATAAGAAAAAAAATAAATGAGTCAATCAAAACAATACCTATGATAGTCGAAGGGTCATCTACTCTATTTAATAGATCCAAGTCTAAATCATATTATATACCTTATTAAATTCCATATAATTTAACCATATGTCTTTGGATTTACTAATTAACTAAAACATGAATCCTATATGACTATTTATTTCTATAGGATTCTTCTCTAGATCCAAGAACCACCCCCAAAAAAAGATAATCTATCTATATGAGGCCCCCAGACCACGTCCTCAATGATTGTGTCTGTAACGCCCCGACCCTAGTTACCAAGAGTCGGTGCATTATTACATAACATTGGCATGATCACAAGAAAGATCAAATATCGAAAGACCGATTGGTTTAGTAGCCTTGGAAACACTAGATATATTCATAAGTTTTACATTACATCATAAAGTGAAAAACTACTACAACAACATAATGTCTCCATAGTCCACACTATTATACCCTCATAATATCCTTATAGGTCATTCATAACTTACTTCTTCACATATTGGGAAAAATAAAACATAGAAAAGGGGTGAGCTCAAATGCCCAGTAAGGATAACAATATAGCGGAACATTCAAAAATAAGCATAAACATTTAAAGCAATGCATTTCTAAAACAAAAGCCTTTTAAACTTGAACTTCAACATAGTATGGAAAAAGTAAAATGAAATAATTCCATTTACTTATTCACATGGATATTCTACTAGTCAAATAATCACATGCAATATCAATAACCACTTTCATAATTATGGAATTCATAATGTTGAACTTTAATTTCTTTGTCAAGGCCTCGTCCCAAGACCTAGGGGCTAACTGTAACCGGAACCCAACCCGGAGTGCCTCTAATAACCGGACACCAACCCGGAGTGCCTCTAATAACCGGACACCAACCCGGAGTGCCTCTAATAACCGGAGACCAAACCGGAGTTCCTCTAATAACTGGAGACCAAACCAGAGGGCTTACTTTTACCGGTCCCCAACCCAGAACATACTTGTCTAAAACATTCATCTGAATGAAAGGTTGAAATATAACATAAACATTTGGATTAAAAATAATTTATAAAATGTCAATACTTTAAAAAAACCATGAGTGACATAATAATAACTTATCCAAAGTCAAAAATATCACAAAACCTTCAATAAAATAGGGATTTTTTGTATCATAATAAATCAACATCAAATAAGCTTAAAATCCATCAAAGGATGTTGACATATATGAAATCAAAACTATTTTAGAGAAATATCTCTTTTTTTTTGAAATCATTTTAAAAGTAACATAATTATAAAATAATACATTCAATTTGAAAATATTCTTATAAGCTTTTAAGGGAAGCTTCGACGATTTTATAACGGTGGAAAATAAACGCACCCGCCGTATAAGTTAAAAAACATTCTTACCTTAATTCTGTCGAAAAGGTTAAAAAGCGCCTTGTTTGGAAAACAACGGAAAGATTCTTTTATAAACCTCTTATAAAAAGTCAAACAAGGGTATAAATGACTTTAAACCATATTCTTGTAAATAGTAAAAAAAAATTTGAAATACATTTTTAAGAAACATGGATGTGGATGATAAAGAGATCCTAGTAGATTATTACGTATAAACAACCTCAGATAATGAAGAGATTGCGAAATAACCCTTACCAATTTGGTAACTTACGAAACATACAACCCATGAAAGAGGTATAATACAATTAATATGTAAATACACATAAATTAAAGTGTATTACACAAAGAATATAATTATGGGCAGTACATACACCACACAAAAGGTAATGGTGGCAATATGGCATGAATCTCACGGGAATAAGGAGTGAGATGAAAACCCCTTACCTTGTACTTTTCATTGGTTGGGTTAGGTTAACCTCCTGTATAATGGTTAAATAATTGTTATTAAATTATACAAGAATCATATACATTAATATTATATCATATATGATCTTTTAATATTGATTTGATAATAATATCTTAGTATTATCATTGTTTCGGGTGTTAACTTACTTTTTTTCTTTTATATGTTTTGTTACGTAAGACATGTTTGTAATGGATAGGTGGTATATTATTAATATCCAGAATGATATCATGTTCTTAAAAATCATTTTTAAATCATCAAATGATAATTATACTTTAATGGATACGATGGAGAATGAATCTCATCGTGTTCGTGGAGACGGTAGTCCGTACGTACGCACGAGCGAAAATATCATTCTTTTGATATTAAAATAATATATAAATGATTGATATATCATATATACAGATTCATTAACGTGTTATATTTATTATTTACATGAGTTACATATCATTATTATACCCATCAAAATAATAATATATTGAATAACAATTACACCACGACGTGGAGACGGTAAGCCGTACGTACGCACGTATGGTGACATGTTATTCAAAGGGTGGATAGAATACTGAATATGGTTGTACCATATTTATAATAACATCACAGTATATATATGATACTGGAGTTTTTATTTTAGAATGGTAAAAACAACGGAAGAAGAAGTGGAAGAAGAAAGGAACTTGGAAAAGGGTGGTGAAATCATTACCTCTTCTTTGGGTTCTTCCTTTTGATTTGATCAAAAGGGATCCTTAGGTTGGATTTCTGATCAAAATAAGGCCTCTAGGTTGTAGTGAGGGATGATGGGAGTGTATTTGGGAAGAGTTTTGCCGAACCAAAATGCTTTGAAGGTGTGAAGAAATGAGAAGGAGGAGTGCCCTTTTATAAGAGGGGTGAGGGGCACCTTTGGAAAAGCTAGAAATATTAATTTATAATAAATTCATATTCGGTTTATAATGGCTCCAAAGTTGATTATTCAAAGGTTAAGGTGGGTATAGGTCTAGAACCACTCAACCAATAGAATTTATACAGGTTTGGGTACTTATATTAACCTTATCTTTAAGTATTAACTCTAAGTTAATTAGTTTCACTTTTACAATGTCTCTTTGTATTTTTATATTATATGGTTCATAAACTTACCATATATATCCAAGAGACCCCCAAGTGGTCCATTAATGATGAAAATATTATGATATATGTCTCTTGGCCGAACCTTAGATTTTTAGGAATTTAATATCAATTAATAATATAATATTTGTTTTAAAAACTCTTTTATGTCAATTTTGACACTATTCAATAGTTGATTTTTTTGAAACTCATAACAGAATGATTACTTCGCAAAAATTTAATTAAATAAATCCTAATATGTCATAGTGTCCTAGAAAATTATTTTAATTCATTAAAAGTCTCAAATTATATTTATTTGGATATTTATAATATCAATTATTTTAATTTTTCACTATTATGGTAATTACTGCATCATCATTATGCCATAAATAAATTAAATTATTTAATCTCCAAAAATTATAAATTAAATATAATTATGTAGGAAATCTTTTTATATTTCTAATTAATATTTATATTTGAAAATCCAACATATATAACCCTATTTAAAAATTGTTTTTCTAAAAGATATATGCTTGTGTCATTTTTGTATTCATTTTAACTTACTTAAAATAATGTGTCCCTATCACCTACAAGTGGCACCATGGGGTCCCAAAATGGACCCAAAGATGACTATGGTCGAAAATGTATCAACCAATAAGGATAGGACACGTTTTAGGGTAATTTAGTATTATTATAATATTAGTTTTTAACCCTTATTTACCGGATTTACCCTGAACCATGGTAAATAAAATATTTACCGCAGTAATTATTCAAAATGTCTAAAAATAAAAGTTACCTATTTACACAATTTGAACATACTGATTCCAAATATGGAATCCATTTTTCTAAATTCAAGACATGGAAGTGGCAGAAATTAATTTAAAATTAATTTCCGCTGTCAAAACAAAAAAGCGTGTTTTTAAGAGATAATAAATATCAAAAGATTAACACTTGTTTATGTTCGGTTTAATTGTAAAATTATGTCCAATGACCAACATTATATTAAATGGTAAACATATATTATAAATATACTTTAAAACCACTAAAATTCATAATTTATCACTATTAATTATTTTGATTAAAAAAGTTGTTTTTAATTAAAATTTTTGTAATTTTCACTATTCATCAAAATATGAAAGTTATCCGAAAAGTACCAAAATTTCACCTTAGGGTAAATTCAATATTCCGAATCAAAAAATGAAGTTCATTTTGAAGGATAAAATTTCAAAAAGTTGGTATTACTATTCATAACGGCTAGTTTGATTGGTTGTGGTGTGTTTTAAAACTCGAAGTTGCGTACAACACACGCTACTATATTATTCAAAGGAAAGCATACCGTGGAAGCTTGGGATGTTTCATTTTAAATTTTTTAGGACCCCATTTAGTCAAAAAGTTTAAAATATTGTATTTAAAAAGGTTTCACTATTAAATTTTGATAAAAGTGCAATACTGAAAATGAAGTTGTTCTTACATTATGTCTAAGAAACTCATAATATGGATTCTAAAATTATAAGGATTATATAATGTTTAAAATTTAGTTAACACTATTCATAACCTCTTTTGAACGGCTTGTTTGGTAAGTCATGGTGCGCTTGAACTTGGTGTTGTGTGTAGTGAAATTTATTGAATTATTTTGAAGAAATAACCCACTATGAAATCTTAGGGTGTTACATTCTCCCCTCCATCAATAAATTGCATCCTCGCAATTTTAAATTGTTCTTCGAAAATAAAAGGTTTAAAATAGAAAATATCTTAGTGGGAAAACCCACATCGGAAATTAGGTTACTAAAATTTAGTCTTAATATGAGGAAAAGAGAAATGAAAGGGTCAACTCCAAATTATGATCTCGATTAGGAGAACATTGGTGGCAATTAGAGACATATAATTGGAGGAAAAATGTAAATATTTATAGGTAGTGATTGAGGTCATCAATCACAAACAAGTGTAAAATTGAGGTCCTTAAATTCATCAATCTATGATGATTTGAAATACCATTGGTTCAACAAAACATAAGGTATTAGGATAACACATTTTTGACGTTTCAAAATATCTTAGTTGAAATCCCACCTCGAAAAATTAATTAATGAGGCCTATATTTAAAATCAAGAGTGGAAAGTATGAAGATTACCGAAAATAACACATACTAGGGTTCCATGTAAAAAAATATGGATATAGAAGAGAAATATAAACATCAATTATCTGATGGAGAGTTGTAGAGAACATGGCTATGAAAAGGCCAACAATCCCAAAGCCATAAATTAGTGATGATTTAAGGTACCATCTAGGACAACATTTTTGTTCTAAGTTCCTTTTCTTAATGTTGAGGAATTTATTTATGAGATTGGCTAAGATTATAAGGAGATATACTTACTTTATAATTAAAGTTTTATCCATTAATAAATTTCTACCACAAACTCATCTTTCACTCTAAAAGATAATAGAATGTAAAAAAAAATATTCTATTTATACTATTCATATAAGGTCCCAAAATAAACGAATTTATAATTCATCTACTAGATATTTTAAAAAAACTACATTATTTAATCCAGGAAATCTCGTGTGCCAGTTGTAGGTGATACACCCTTGTCGCCCTTCGGTTGCGGGTTCAAGTCTCACAGCCTTGCCGGATGCGACGGGTTGCCGCCCGACCTCCAGGTTGTCCTTTTATGGCAATCCAAAATAATCCAAACTAGAACTATCCAAAATACTTCTGTCCAAACTCACAGTCCAACATTTATAAGGAAGGTAAACATAATGTAGATCCTTTTTACCCCGTAATAGCATATTAATACCTTCATCATGTATTCTTTTAATACACTGAAACATCCTGAATTACCATATTCCTTATTGATTACATTCATGCTCCTTTATTCCATATAGAATGCTGGATATACTTCATCAATCCAAAAAAAATTTAAACCCCAACAATGATGGAATATACAAATTTTTAATCAGTTCCCAGGTAGTCAAGAATATCCAATATAATTTATCCAAAAAAATCATGTATTATTCCAAAATCACTACCTCGGTATCAGAACTATATTATGGTTTATCATTCTCTCAACCATATATTTTCCAAAAATTTATCCTGCTATTGAGTCACTTTTCTTTGTTCCACACAATCTCAAGTCCTTAATGAAATAGTACTGCAGTACAATCCTTATATACTCCATAATTATTATAACAAGTACATTGTTGATACAACACTCAATTGACATAATCAACATAAGAACTCTAATCATTCCTCTTCATCTGTGGTAGTATCATAACTTGATTATTATCCAATTGCATCATTTGCGGCATAGTCTGATGACTGGGACATAGGTTCGTGTAGTGTCCAACACCTTTCAAATGAAGCATTGTACATTTGAAACCATTTTCTTACCCTTGCAGTCGAGTACATTGTGCCCTTTTCCTCCATACTTATAACAAACTCCCATTCCTTTCAGGCAAGTTCCAGGGTGTTTCTTTCCACAGTAATCACATATGGGAAAATTATTCTTTTCCCTCTTCCCTTTATCCATCTTTATCTCTTCCATCCTTTTCATATCTTGCTTCCCTTCAAAGCCATAGGACTCAATAAACTCTTTACTTATCTTATCAACACATGATATTATTTCTTCATATGATGATAATACATGCGAGACTATTTCTCTTGTAAATTATGGCTTAAGACCATGAAATATATGATCCTCCTTTCTCTTTGTATCATGTGCATTGCTAGAGTTCTCATTCCTTCTACTGGGCGCCATTTCTAAACAATGGCATACACTAGATTATTTTATGAATAACAATACCTAATCCCAAACATGTAAGACACATAACATAAATTAAATAGTTTATAGATATAATCCATAATCATAAAAATTTATCCTTTGAGGAAGTAAATCCATATAAACCCTTCATAATGGTTTGTAAAGAAAATGAGACTTATCCTAAGCATATCCCCCGAAAGTGTCGTAACCAAGAGTGAAGCAAGGCCCGTTGGCGTGCACCAGTTCCCATTCGAGTCTAGCTCAAAGTGGTGTTTTCGGGTTTTACCCCTAGGTACATCTGTGCCAGAGCCTCCTCTACCTGCTCGTATCCAGACAGGGATGTATTGCTCGGAAAACTCACAAAATCTATACAATAACAAAATTCTAGGAAGTTCTTCTATACTAATCCTCAAAGTCCATCTTAAATCTATGTGCTCTAATCAGAATTTATCTAAATCTAGCTTCCAAGGTTTGTACTAAACTTCCTCTGATACCAACTGTAATGCCCCGACCCTAGTTACCCAGAGTCGGTGCATTATTACATAACATTGGCATGATCACAAGAAATATCAAATCTCGAAAGACCGATTGGTTTAGTAGCCTTGGAAACACTAGATATATTCATAATTTTTACATTACATCATAAAGTGAAAAACTACTACAACAACATAATGTCTCCATAGTCCACACTATTATCCCCTCATAATATCCCTGCAGGTCATTCATAACTTACTTCTTCACATCCTGGGAAAAATAAAACATAGAAAAGGGGTGAGCTCAAATGCCCATTAAGGATAACAATATAGCGGAACATTCAAAAATAAGCATAAACATTTAAGGCAATGCATTTCTAAAACAAAAGCCTTTTAAACTTGAACTTCAACATAGTATGACAAAAGTTAAATGAAATAATTCCACTTACTTATTCACATAGATATTCTACTAGTCGAATAATCACATGCAATATCAATAACCACTTTCATAATTATAGAATGCATAATACTGAACTTTAATTTCTTTGTCAAGGCCTCGTCCCAAGACCTAGGGGATAACTGTAACAGGAACCCAACCCGGAGTGCCTCTAATAACCAGACACCAACCCGGAGTGCCTCTAATAACCGGACACCATCCCGGAGTGCCTCTAATAACCGGAGACCAAACTGGAGTTCCTCTAATAACTGGAGACCAAACCGGAGGGCTTACTTTTACCGGTCCCCAACCCGAAACATACTTGTCTAACACATTCATCTAAATGAAAGGTTGAAATATAACATAAACATTTAGATTAGAAATAACTTATAAAATGTCAATATTTTAATCAAAAACCGTGAGTGACATAAGAATAACTTATCCACAGTCAAAAATATCACAAAACCTTCAATAAAATAGGGATTTTTTGTATCATAATAAATCAACTTCAAATAAGCTTAAAATCCATCAAAGGATGTTGACATAGATGAAATCAAAACTATTTTAGAGAAATATCTCTTTTTTTGAAATCATTTTAAAAGTAACATTATTATAAAATAATACATTCAATTTGAAAATATTCTTATAAGCTTGTAAGGGAAGCTTCGATGATTTTATAATGGCGGAAAATAACCGCACCCGTCGTATAAGTTAAAAAACATTCTTACCTTAATTCTGTCGAAAAGGTTAAAAAGCACCTTGTTTGGAAAACGACGGAAAGATTCCTTTATAAAACTCTTATAAAAATTCAAACAAGGGTATAAAGTACTTTAACCCATATTCTTGTAAATAGTAAAAAATGTTTTGAAATACATTTTTAAGAAACATGGATGTGGATGATAAAGAGATCCCAGTAGATTATTACATATAAACAACCTCGGATAATGAAGAGATTGCGAAATAACCCTTACCAATTTGGTAACTTATGAAACATACAACCCATGAAAGAGGTATCATACAATGAATATGTAAATACACATAAATTAAAGTGTATTACACAAAGAATATAATTATGGGTAGTACATACACCACACAAATGGTAATGGTGGCAATATGACGTGAATCTCACGGGAATAAGGAGTGAGATGAAAACCTCTTACCTTGTAATTTTCCTTGGTTGGGGTAGGTTAACCTCCTGTATAATGGTGAAATAATTTTTATTAAATTATACAAGAATCATATACATTAATATGATATCATATATGATCTTTTAATATTGATTTGATAATAATATCTTTGTATTATCGTTGTTTCGGGTGTTAACTTACTTGTTTTCTTTTATATGTTTTGTTACATAAGCCATGTTTGTAATTGATAGTTTGTATATTATTAATATCCAGAATGATATCAAGTCCTTAAACATCATTTTTAAATCATCAAATGATAATTATACTTGAATGGATACGATGGAGAATGAATCTCATTGCGTTCGTGGAGACGGTAGTCCGTACGTACGCACGAGCGACAATATCATTCTTTTGATATTAAAATAATATATAAATGATTGTTATATCATATATAAATAATCATTAACATGTTATATTTATTATTTACATGAGTTACATATCATTATTATACCCATAAAAATAATAATATATTGAATAACAATTACACCACGACGTGGAGACGGTAAGCCGTACGTACGCACGTACGGTGACATGTTATTCAAAGGGTGGATAGAATACTGAATATGGTTGTACCATATTTATAATAAAATGACAGTATATATATTATACTGGAGTTATTATTTTAGAATGGTAAAAACAACGAAAGAAGAAGTTGATGAAGAAAGGAACTTGGAAAAGGGTGGTGAAATCATTACCTCTTCTTCGGGTTCTTCCTTTTTATTTGATCAAAATGGCTCCTTAGGTTGGCTTTTTGATCAAAATAAGGCCTCTAGGTTGTAGTGAGGGATTTTGTGAGAGTATTTGTGCAGAGTTTGTCCGAACCAAAAGGCTTTGATGGTGTGAAGAAATGAGAAGGAGGAGTGCCCTTTTATAAGAGGGGTGAGGGGCACCTTTGGAAAAGCTAGAAATATTAATTTATAATAAATTCATATTCTGTATATAATGGCTCCAAAGTTGATTATTAAAAGGTTAAGGTGGGTATAGGTCGAAAACCACTCAACCAATAGAATTTATACAGGTTTGGGTAATTATATTAACCTTATCTTTAAGTATTAACTCGAAGTTAATGAGTTTCACTTTTACAATGTCTCTTTGTATTTTTATATTATATGGTTCATAAACTTACCATATATATCCAAGAGACCCCAAAGTGGTCCATTAATGATGAAAATATCATGATATATGTCTCTTGGAAGAACCTTAGATTTTTAGGAATTTAATATCAATTAATAATATAATATTTGTTTTAAAAACTCTTTTATGTCAATTTTGACACTATTCAATAGTTGATTTTTGTGAAACTCATAACAGAATGATTACTTAGAACCAATTTAATTAAATCAATCCTAATATGTCATATTATCCTAGAAAATTATTGTAATTCATTAAAAGTCTCAAATTATATTTATTTGGGTATTTATAATATCAATTATTTTAATTTTTTACTATTATGGAAATTACTGCATCATCATTGTGTCATATATAAATTAAATTATTTAATCTCTAAAAATTATAAATTAAATATAATTATGTATTAAATCTTTTTATATTTCTAATTAATATTTATAGTTGAAAATCCAACATATATAACCCTATGTAAAATTTGTTTTTCTGAAAGATATATGCTTGTGTCATTTTTGTATTCATTTTAGCTTAATTAAAATAAAGTGTCCCTATCACCTACAAGTGGCACCATGGGGTCCCAAAATGGACCCAAAGATGCCTATGGTCGAACATGTATCAAACAATAATAAGAGTACACGTTTTAGGGTAATTTAGTATTATTATAATATTACTTTTTAACCCTTATTTACCGGACTTACCCTTAACCATGGTAAATAAAATATTTACCGCAGTAATTATTCAAAATGTCTAAAAATAAAAGTTACCTATTTACACAATTTGAAAATCCTGATTCCAAATATAGAATCCATTTTTCTAAATTCAAAACACAAAAGTGGAAGAAATTAATTTAAAATTAATTCCCGCTGTCAAAACAAAAAGCGTGTTTTTAAGAGATAATAAATATCAAAAGATTGACACTTGTTTATGTTCGGTTTAATTGTAAAATTATGTCCAATGACCAACATTATATTAAATGGGAAAAATATATTCTAAATATACTTTAAAACAACTCAAATTCATAATTTATCACTATTAATTATTTTGATTAAAAAAGTTGTTTTTAATTAAATTTTAATAATTTTCACTATTCATCAAATTATGAAAGTTATCCGAAAAGTACCAAAATTTCACCATAGGCTAAATTCGATATTCTGAATCCAAAAATGAAGTCCATTTTGAGAGATAAAATTTAAAAAAGTTGTTATTACTATTCATAACGGTTAGTTTGATTGGTTGTGGTGTGTTTTAAAACTCGAAGTTGCGTACAACACACGCTACTATATTATTCAAAGGAAAGCATACCGTGGAAGCTTGGGATGTTTCATTTTAAATTTGTGATGACACCATTTAGTCAAAAAGTTTAAAATATTGTATTTAAAAAGGTTTCACTATTAAAATTTGATAAAAGTGCAATACTGAAAATGAAGTCGTTCTTACATTATGTCTAAGAAACTCATAATATGGATTCTAAAATTATAAGGATTATATAAAGTTTAAAATTTAGTTAACACTATTCATAACATCTTTTGAACGGAGTGTTTGGTAAGTCATGGTGCGCTTGAACTTGGTGTTGCGTGTAGTGAAAGTTATTGAATTATTTTGAAGAAATAACCCACTATGAAATCGTGGGGTGTTACAGTGTATACCCTGATCCCATTTGTATATCCAAATGAAACATAATCATGAAAAACCTCTAGATATTACATTTTTTGATACATTCATAGAACACCCTTGAAAACATTTTGATTTATTTTTGAAAATTTATGGAAAATATGCACTAATAACATTCCAGCTGAGTTCCTCCCATGAAGGTGATAAATGTAACACCTTGTGATTTTAAATGTGGAACACCTTGATTTATATTATTTATCTATTGTAAAAATATATATAAGAGATATAAAACATTGAAAAATTAAAATATACTTATTTTTATTTAAATTTAATCTCTTTGATAGCTTGAAATTCACGCATCAACGAATTCAAAAAAACCTAACACTATTATGAAATATTATTATGTAAATATTACCATTATTTTAATGACCCCCTCCCCACAAAGTGTACCCCTCTTGTGCTGGAAATGTGAGAAGGGAGATAATGACCCACAAGTCCCACCTCTAGTATCCCCTAGGTTGGTGACTAGCACCGTGGGTATGATAAACACACAAATGGAAGGCATTACCCTCTAAGAGAACACATGTGGAAGAGAGATATAAGATAGACACCAATCAAATCCAACTCAGAACTAGAATATAAAAGAAACCCAAGTGCATATATGAAATGTAATGTAAAATTACTACAACTTGAAGGGAAAAACTTCAAGTACCGAAAAGAAAGTAAAACAGCAGCAACCACAAGCCCGAATAACTCCAGCAATCCCAAGCTAGTAGAAACTAACTTCATCTCCAACCTGCTCCAAGTGACCTGAAAAACAGTTTATATATACATACGTTGAGTATAACAGTATACTCAGAAGGATCCTCTCTGAAGCCTCTCGTGAAAAAGTAAAGAAAGAAAGGTAAAGCACAATGAAAAACAAGTAAAACTAACTTGTCACCTAAACAGGTGTGCCATGTTCCCAACCTCACCATGGATACTATCACCAAGTAACGAATACAAGAATATATCATATAATAAAGAATATCAAGGGTACCCCGCTACTACTTCCCCACTGGTTTTCCGCTTTTCCCCAATGTCGCACGTCCTAAGCATCTCTATCCAAAAGGATTGCCCGTAGACACCTAGGCAAATCACCATAATCTGCATCTTGTGCACCACAAAGTCTTTCCTGTAGACACCTGTGTTAAACACCACACCATCCTCACAACCAAATGTAACCAGGTAGTTTCCGGGAGCCACCACAACTCTCATAATGTGTATCATACATCAGGTATTATATCCCAAGCCATTACAGCCCATACACCGAGTAAGGATCCCCAAGCCATCACATCTTATACACGTTACACCTATAGTAGTCCATAGGATACTATATCCAGAATATATGTGTGTGAAAAACCACAAGCCATTACAGCCCTCTACACACATATACGGGGAAAACTAACCAATGTGCCTATCAGCACAAGTAACTACCAAGAGAAGAGAGTGGGGCCAAAGGCGGTAGTCATCCATCCATCCTCCCACTAGAATGTTGGGGAACCCCCCCCCCCCCCCCCCCAGGGCTCTGAATCCCCGGGATGTCAGTTTCCCTTACTGACAGGGTGGAGTAGCATATAAAAACACAAAAATTACAGGATATATTATATCTCACAACCACACTATGGGCATTACATTGTATTAGACAAAACTTCAGCTAACACCTCTTAGACTCCGGGATTCTACTTATAAGACTAGGTATCCTATAAGAACACAACTATTGAAAGAGCTTTATTAGATTACATAAATCTCTTTTTATCAATTCCTCTGTACGTTAATTAATCAACCATGAACAATTCCACATTAAATTTCATTAGAAACACACCCAAAGTCAGCATTCCCTTTAAAAAAATTACAACTTCATCATTATGTTCCAGCAAACTCCATTCCCATGAGTTAACACCATTAATTAAATTATACATTACAGAATTAAAGTCCCACATTCCCAAGCATTCTAGAAAAATATCTGATGCTACTAACACAAATGGGCTCAACACGGTGAGTATATGTACTACCCGTCGAGTCTTTTCCGCTTATAGAAATAGTATATACACATACTTCCTTGAGAAGCTAAACACGGAAAGCACGTGGCATACCCTGCGTGTCTTTGCCTCTTTCAGAAGAAGGGTAAGTAAGACCATCTTCCTTGAGCAATGGGGAAAAGTAAAGATGATAAACAACCAAAGAGAATCAGCAAACATCCAACAATCACATCCATCACATTACATCATCCCTGGTGTCCTCCCCGACACCCACATGCATAAACCGATGCATCTCGCCACTCTAGGCGTCATCTACTGCAACAAAAAAAAGTCTCCATGCCTCCACATATCACAACATCCATTCGGGCTCACATCACACACAAGAATCAGGGAAAAAACATCACATCAATGAGATCTTGTCCCTTTAAAAAACAAGAGGGTATCCCAGAACCCTTTTAGAAATTATCAAACTAGCAGTTATTTAATCCATCATTAATTAACAGATTTATTAAACGTAGGTTCCAAATTTGGGAAACCTAATCAGTAAGCTATCACAAATAAATAATTAGGCTTACTGCACTAATTTGATTAACATCAAATTACAACAAGAACCCGATTCATTTTCATGCCTCTTTATCTTTAGCCAAATATTATTAATTAAACTCGGTTTACGTTCATTACTGATTTCCATCAAGAACAATAATCCGAACAAATCAAGCATAAATATCACACTATCTAGAAAAACAACAGGCAATAACATACGATAGATATCAATTTATTTATCCAGTTCAAATATTTATTATATCAATTCCATTGTGATTCACTGGGACAAAACATGATAACGATAGAATTTCACATAAAATAAAAGAGAAGCAATGAATCCCCTACCTCAACAGTTGTTGATGTTCTTTTCCCACAAAACGTGTCACAATCCTCCTCTCACGACAACTGCATCCAAACAAGGATGCCACGGTACAATAGAACCAACCAAACCCCAAGAAAACCCCATTAGAAGCATAGAGATTACATGCTATAATATGGAAATGATAAATAAGAGAATATGAACCCTGAAAGAATGATACAACATACCTTATATCGATGATTGATCAATACAGCTTAGTTGTATCAAAATAGAGCAGAACCAATCCTAGGAGTTAAGTATGATTGTGCAACTCCTACAGGAAGGATTGAAATGTTCTAGCGTCTCATAGCCGATAAAAAAGTAGAAGAACGAGTGAGGATGATATCTTGTCCCTTTTTGAAGATATAATGGGGCGACAGTTTAAGATATGCTTAATTCTTCATTAAAAGTGGATCACATAAACCCATGCATTTTTACCAAGTAAAAACATCCCAAGCAATAGGAATAATTAATTTAGGAGTTATGGGCTTTGAATTGGCCTTAGAGTCCATAAAAAAGTCTTTAAATGCATTTTATGTCAAAGGAAACGTCAAAGGGGTGAATCTGTAGGAAGCTAGAAACATTGTTCACATACTCAAAATTTGGCAAAGGAAAGAAAGGGTGACAGTTAGAAGGTCACCATTCTGGAAACACTATTCCTGAACTCAAAATTTGGCAAAGAAAATAATTGTTGCTGTTAGAACCTCACTGATCTGGAAACACTATTCATGAACATTAAATATGGAAATGGAAAATAAAGGTTGCTGTTAGAACCTCACTGATCTGGAAACACTATTCATGAACTCAAAATTTGGCAAAAGAAATAAAGGTTACTGTTAGATCCTCACTGAGCTAGAAACACTATTCATGAACTCGAAATTTGGTAGTGGAAATAATGGTTTCTGTTAGAACCTCAATGATCTGGAAACACTATTCATGAACTCAAAATTTGGCAAAGGAAATAATGGTTGTTGTTAGAACCTCACTAATCTGGAAACATTATTCATGAACTCAAAATTTGGCAAAGGAAATAATGGTTGCGGTTAGAACCTCACTGATCTAGAAACACTATTCATGAATTCAAAATTTGGTAAAAGAAATAATGGTTGTTGTTAGAACCTCACTGATCTGGAAACACTATTCATGAACTCGAAATTTAGCAAAGGAAATAAAGGTTGCTGTTAGAACCTCACTAATCTGGAAACACTATTTATGAACTCAAAATTTGGCAAAGGAAATAAAGTTTTTTGTTTTGAACCTCGCTGATATGGAAACACTGTTCATGATCTCGAAATTTGGGAAAGAAAATAAAGGTTTCTATTAGAACCTCACTGATTTGGAAACAATATTCATGAACTCAGAATTTGGAAAAGGAAATAAAGGTTGTAGTTAGAACCTCACTAATCTGGAAACACTATTCATGAACTCGAAATTTGGCTTTGGAAATAAAGGTTGGTGTTAGAACCTCACTTATCTGGAAAAACTATTCAAGAACTCGAAATTTGGTAAAGGAAATAATGGTTGTTGTTAGAACATCACTGATCTAGAAACACTATTCATGTACTAAAAATTTGGAAAAGGAATTAAAGGTTGCTTCTAGAACCTCAATGATCTGGAAACACCATTCACAGAACTCAAAAATAGGCAAAGTGTTGGGGATAAGTCACCTTGACCTCCCGGAACACCTCCAAAACCACATTTTCACAAAGTAATGGACCGGAGAGATCTGATCCATTACATCAGATACCTCTCAAAAGATTCTCATCCTCGAGAATTCAAAACCCTACTAAAGAGAAAAAAACGGGGTCTGAACAACCACCCGTAGTGATACCTCTCAAAAGAGAGAAAGCCACAAAAGAAAAAAAATAAATTCATAAATAAAACATGAAAGGTCTAACCATAAATGGAACATCATTACATTAAAAGAGTTAAACATCAAACAAATCTGGGTAGTGAGCACATATATGTGACTCACATTCCCAGGTACTCTCCTCCAGGCCACCATGTTGCCACAAGACACGAACTAAAGGGATAGAACACCCACGAAACACCTTCTCCTTATGGTCTTAGATCTCCACACGTCGCTCCTCAAAGGATGCATCATCATCAACAACTATCTCTCCTCAATTGAAAACGTGAGAGTCATCATGAAGATAACGACAAAGCTGTGATACATGGAAAACATAATGTATCTGACTCATATGTGGGGGAAGTGCTACTCGATACGCCACAGCTCCAACATGAACTAGCATCTCGAAAGGCCCAACAAACCGGGGAGAAAGATTACTTCCACGACAAAACCTTTTTTGCCCACGATAGGGAGTCACCTTCAGAAACACATCATCCCCAACATTAAACTGTAAGGGTCTCCTCCTTTGATCAGCATATCATTTCTGACGATCTTGCGTTGTCTTCATTATCTCACGAATCACCTGAACCATCTCTGTTTTATTCATCCCTTGTTCTAGTCCAAGAATTGTTTACTCTCCAACCCCAGTCCAGCACAACGGAGAATGGAAAGGCCAACCATACAAGGCTTCAAACGGTGCCATACTGATGGCGGAGTGAAAACTATTATTGTAAGAGAACTCCACCAAGGGTAAGTGCCTCATCCATGAACCTCCAAAATCAAGAACGCAAGAGTGTAATATGTCTTCAAGAGTCTGGATGGTTCACTCTATCTGACCATCCATTTGAGGATGAAAAGCAGTGTTAAGGTATAGTTTAGAATAGAAATTATGTTGAAGACCTCTCCACACCCTGGAGGTAAAATGAGGATCTCAATCATAAATTATCATCCTAGGGACTCCATGAAGTATCACCACCTCCTCCAGATACTACCTCGAAAAAACTTCCACTGAGCTCGACTCCTTGATCGCTATGAAGTGGGCCGATTTTGTTAAACAATCCATTACCACCCAAATAGCATATTTTCCTCCCGGAGCTCGAGGTAATCCTGTAACAAAGTCCATTGATATGTCCTCCCACTTCCACTGAGGAATATATAATGGCTAGAGAAGACCACCAGGAACACAGTGTTCAGGCTTCACCTTCTGATAGACTAATGATTGAGACACAAACTCTGCAACCGCAGGCTTTATCCCAAGCCAACAAAACTGAATCCTCAAGGATCGGTATATCTTTGTCACACTAGGATGTACTTCTAAAGGCAAATTGTGGAACACTCTGAGAGCAGTCCCGCGCATCTCTAAGGGAACAAAAGTCCTTCCATGATACAAAATTTGGTGTTGTTCAACTTCAGTCCAACCATCAGAGGCCTCACCACAAACAACTCAGTCTCTCCAGAACTCCACCTCAAGATCACCCAACTGGGACTCTTCCACCTTCTGCACCAGGTATGTCTGTACCTTCATTTTAAAAACACAACCTCTACCCACAACTTTTCCTATATCAAGATGTAATGCTGACAATTCTTCCATTACTCTCCATGAATCTCCGGATTCACGCACAGCATCACTACGTGACTTTCGGCTCAGCGCATCAGCTACAACATTCCCTTTTCCATGTGTTTATGACATTTCTAAGTCGTATTCTTGTAAGAACTCCATCCACCGATGCCGTCATAAGTTAAAGTCACGTTGGGAGAAAACATACCTCAAACTCTTATGATCGCTAAAAACCACAAAGCGCTCACCAATGAGGTAATGTCTCCACAAAATCAGTGCAAACACCATAGCTGCCAACTCAAGATCATGGGTGGAATAGTTACATTCATGGGGACGTAACTAACAAAACCCATAAGAACTAAGGGACCCCTGTTGCATGAGGACACACCCAAACCCCAGATGCGAACCATTGCAGAAAACATCAAACTGAACTCCCTTAGTTGGAAGACAAAGAACTGGAGCACTTACTAACTTTTCCTTTAGATACTCGAGAGCTTCCTAACACTAATCATTCCATATGAACGCTTCATCCTTTCTAGTCAAAGCAATCAGAGGAGTTTCAACTTGGGAGAAATTGGCTACGAACCTCCTGTAGTAGCCCGCGAGACCAAGGAAACTTCGCACCTCTGAAACTATCTTGGGGGATGACCAAGACACAAATTCTTCTATCTTCGATGGATCCACAGCTACTCCCTGTTGGGAGACAACATGCCCCATGAAATAGACTTCTCGAGCCCAAAACAAATACCTTGAAAACTTCCCAAACAACTGATGTTTACGAAGAACTCCCAAAACAGCATGTAAATTCTCTGCATGCCCCTCTTCAGATGTGGAGTACAGAAGGATGTCATCAATAAAAACCACCAAAAACTCTTCCACGAACTCACAGAACACAAAATTCATCAATCCCATGAATACTGATGGCACATTCGTCATACCAAATGGCATTACAATGAACTCATAATGCCCATGATGACATCGGAAAGCAGTCTTCAAGATATCCTCATCCTTCACACGCATTTGATTATATCTTGACCGCATGTTGATATTTTAGAACCAACTTGAACCCTTTAGTTGATCAAATAAATCATCAATTTGTGGAAGAGGATAACGAATATTTATTGTCACTTTATTTAAGCGATGATAATTTACACACAACCGAAAACTGCCATCAGCCTTCTTCCAAAACAAAACTGCTGCACCCCATGGTGACACACTTGGCCGAACAAAACCACAATGTAACAAACCATCAAGATGTATACGTAGCTCTCGTAACTCAGAAGGGGCCATCCTATATAGATACATAGATATAGGAGATGCTCCTGGTTGTAGTTTGATCCCGAACTTGATCTCTCATTGAGGGGGTAATGATACAACCTCTTCTGGAAAGATATCAGGGTACTCCTCTATGACCCTAGGAAATGACAACTACTGAACCGCTAAATAACTCAGCATCAACTCTGCCATCATGGATGATAAGGATGGAACACACCTATGACCCATTCGAGGGTCTCACTCACCATTAAACACCACATTCTCTCCATCTTCACCAATGAATACGACCTTTTTCCTAAAGCAATCCACTATAGCCTGCACCGAATAAAACCAATCCATGCTGAGGATGACATCATATGGTTGTATTCATAAACATATGAAATATCCCCAAGAGCGGTGTTTCCCCAACAGTAGCTCACAGTCTCTACAAACATCAAACAAGTCAGTTTGACATCCAACTGGCGTAGTCAATGCCAAGGGCACTAGAAGTCTCTCTACCTCAAGTCCCAAAGCATGGACAAGGGTATGTGATATGAAAAAGTGTGTCACTCCTGAATCAAACAAGGCATAAACCAAGGTAGAAAACAAGAAAAGGGTACCTCGAACGATATCTGGCTCACCTGGAGCTGGCAACGCTAGAGCATGAAGCTGACCAAGACCTCTTCCACAGCCTCTCTGACCCTGATGACGACCACCTCCATAGAAGCACTAGGCTCTCTGAGGACAAGGAGTGTCATGGGGTTATCCTCTACCCTCCCCATCTACCCTCTTTTGATCTAAATCTGGTGCAACTGGCTGCTACTGCCTCAGCTAGAACTGCATCAATGGAGGAACCTGGAGCGTAGTGCCTAGCGCATGATGGCCGCTCTGAAAGGTCGGGCACTCCCTCTACTGATGACCACGACCACCACAAGAAAAACAAGTGCCTAATCCCTTGGAATAAGCCTGAGAGTTTCTGCCTCTAGAGAAACGAGATGTGAAGGGATAGGACTTACCCCCGGGTGAATGGAAACTCATCTACCCTGAAAACCAAGAACCCCAGACCATAACTATACTTCATGAAGAATCATGCTGATTCCCCTCTCGTGGTGATCTGGTCCTGTAAAAAGTCCTTTCGACAACCTCTACCCTCACCAGCACCTCAAGATATGTTTTCAGCATAAAAGGGGCCACCTGGCGCTTGATCTCTGGATGCAAAGCCTCCTCAAAATGCCTCGCTCTGGCCTCCTTATCTGGAAGTAGGTCTGAATCTTATCGTAAAAGGTTCCTGAAATAGATTCCAAACTCTTGAACACTAGATCTCCCCTGTCGATGGGTATGAAGCTCCTAAAAACTGGACGCCTTCATACTCGAAGAAAGAAACTCGACTCTAAACCTATCTCAGAACTCCTCCCATGAGATCGCTGACTCCTCACAATCCCCATGGAACAAGAACCACCACTGCATAGCATCTCCATGAAGCATTGTCACAATCAAGGACACCCAGTGATCCTTATGAGCACGAATCAAACTAAAGCTGATATCAACCTCCTCTAACTAGTCTTCCATGACTGCATCTGAAACAGAGCACTCATACTTCTGCAGACTCTGGAAATGAAACTCTCGAAGTGTCTTCCTCCAAGTGTTTTCATCATCAACCTCAACCCTACGACGATCTATTGGAATAGCCTGCTGGACATTTTCTACGGAAACCTGACGAGGACGTCAACCTGGAGCCATACCTATAAAATAACAAACCGTTAGAGCTCCTAAACCTGGAATATGGAAGACTCAACATTAATTAATTTATTGTTTTCTTTAATTAATTTTATGTTAACCTATCCCAAGGTCTACCCATTCAAACATAGTCACAAGAAGAATGATTCATGATCCTTTCCTAGGTCTCTACCATGTAACTAGTATTACCTTGTTTAGTAGCCATTGTAAACTTAAAGGTCCGTACATCATATCATAGGGGGCCCTAAACACCAATGTCTTAGTCAGTCTCCAGTGTTTACCTCACTTGCTAAACATGAATGAAACTATTTACCTACCAACCCATGCAACCTCACTTGTGCCTAACTCCAAACTCCATCCTATCCCTCAACCAGAGCTCTGATACCACTCTGTCATGACCACCTCCCCACAAAGTGTACCACTCATGGGTCGGAAACATGAAAAGGGAGTTAATGACCCCCGAGTCCCGCCTCTAGTAGGCCCCGGGTTGGCGACTATCACCGAGGGTTTGATAAACACACAAATGGGAGGCATTACCCTCTAAGAGAACACATGCGGAAGAGGGAGATAAGATATACACCAATCAACTCCAAATCAGAACTGGAATATAATATAAACCCAAGTGCATATATTAAATGTCATGAAAAGTACTACAACTGGAAGGGAAAAACTGCAAGTACCCAAAATAAAGTAAAAAAATAGGAAGCACAAGCCCGAACAGCTCCTGCAACCCCATGGTAGTAGAAAACATCTTGATCTCCAACCTGCTCCATGTGACCTGAAAAATAGTTTATATATACATAGGGTGGGTATAACAGTATACTCAGTAGGATCCTCTCCAAATCCTCTCTTGCAAACGTAAAGAAAGCATGCTATAGCACAGTGGAAAACAAGTGAAACTAACTCGTCACCTAAACAGGTATTCAAAGTTCTCAACGTCACCATGGATACTCTCACCATGTAATGCATACAAGAATATATCATATAATAAATAATATCAAGGGTACCCTGCTACTAATTACCCATTGTTTTTCCACTTTTCCCCAATGTCGCACGTGCTAATCATCACTCTCCAAAAAGGCTTGCCCACAGAAACCTAGGCGAAGCACCACAGTCAACACCTTGTGCACCACAAAGGCTTTCCCTCAGAAACCTGGGAGAATCACCACACCATCCTCAAAACCCAAAGTAACCAGGTAGTTTTCGGGCACCACCACAGCTCGCATAACGTGTATCATACGTCAGGTATTATACCTCAAGCCATTACAGCCCATACACCGAGTAAGGATCCTCAATCCATCACAGCCTATACACGTTACACTTATAGTATTCCATAGGATAGTTTATCCAGAATATATGTGTGAATAACCACAAGGAATTACATCCCTCTACACACATATACGGGGAAAACTAACCAATGTTCCTATCAGCAGAAGTAACTACCAAGAGAAAAGAGCGGGGCTAAAGAGGGTAGTCAGCCATTCATCCTCCCACCGGAATGTTCGGGAAAACACCCCCCAGGGCTCAGAATCCCTGGGGTGTCAGTTTTCCTTAATGATAGGGTGGAGTAGCATATGAAAACACAAAAAGTACAGGATATATTGTATCTCACAACAACACTATGGGCATTACCTAGTCTTAGACACAACTGCAGCTAACGTCTGTAAAACTTCGGGCTGCTACTTCTATGACTAGGTATCCTATTAGCACACAACCATATCTTCATTAGATTACATCATTCCATTTTTATCAGTTCCACTATACGTTAATTAATTAACCATGAACAATTCCACATTAAATTTCATTAGCAAGACACCCAAAGTCAACTATCACTTTAAACAAAATTACAACTTCATAATTACGTTCTAGCGAACTCCAACTCCATGAGTTGACACCATTTATTCAAATATTCATTATAGAATTACTTTCCATATATTCCCAAGCATTCTAGAAAAACATCCAATGCTAATAATACAAAGGGGCTCAACACGGTGAGTATATGTACTACCCATCGAGTCTTTGCCGCTTATAGAAAGAGAATATACCCATCCTTCCTTGGGAAGCTAAACACGGAAAGCACGTGGCATACCCCACGTGTCTTCGCCTCTTTCGGAGGAAGGGTATGTAAGACCAGCTGCCTTGTGCAGTGGGGAAAAGTAAAGAAGATAATCAACCAAAGAGAATCAGCAAATATCCAACAATCACATCAATCCAATTACATCATCCCTGGTGTCCTCCCCGACACACACATGCATAAACCGATTCATCTCGCCACACTAGGCGTCATCTGCTGCCACAACAAAAAGTATCCATGACTCCACATATCACAACAGCCATCCAGGCTCACATCATAGCACAAGCAGCAAGAAAACAAACATCACATCAATGGGCTCTTGGCCCTTTAACAAACAAGAGGGTAACTTAGAACCCTTTTATAAATTATCAAACAAGCGGTTATTTAATCCATCTTGAATTAATAGATTTATTAAACGTAGGTTAAAAACTCGGGAAACCTAATTAGTAAGATATCAAAAATAAATAATCAGGCTTACTGCACTAATTTGATTAACATCAAATTACAACAAGAACCAGATTTTTTTTCATGCCTCTTTATCATTAGATGACAATTATTAATTAATCATAGTTTACGTTCTTTACCGATTTCCATCAAGAACAAACAGCTAAACAAAGCAAGCATAGATATCACACTATCTAGAAAAACAAGAGGCAATAACCTATAATAGATATCAATTTATTTATCCAATTCAAATATTTATTATGTAAATTAGATTGTGATTCATTGGGATAAAACATGCTAATGATATAGTTTCATGTAAAAGAAAATAGAAGCAACGAATCCCCTACCTCAACAGTTCTTGACGTTCTTTTCCGACACAATGGGTCACAATCCTCCTCTCGCGACAACTTCATCCACCCAAGGATGCCACGATAAGACAACACCAACCAAAACCCAAGAAAACGCCATTAGAAACATGGAGATTACATGCTATAATATGGAATGGAGAAATAAGAGAAGATGAACACTAAAAGAACGATACAACATACCATATATCGAAGATTGATCGATACAGCTTGGTTGTATCAAAACAGAGCAGAACCAATCCAAGGAGTAAAGTTTGATTGTGCAAAACCTATGAGAAGGATTGAAAGGTTCTAGCATCTCATAGTCGATAACAAAGAGGAAGAACCGGGGATGATTATATGTTGTCCCGTTTTAAAGATTTAATGGGGCGATAGTTTAAGATTCTCTTAATTCCCCGTTTAAAGCAGATCGCATTAACCCATGTGGTTTGACCAAGTAAAAACATCTCGAGCCATAAGAATAATTAATTTAGGAGTTATGGCCTTTGAATTGGCCTTAAAGTCCTTAAAACAAGGATTTAAATGCATTCTACATCAAAGGAAACGTCAAAGGGGAGAAACTGCAAAAAGCTGGAAACACTATTCACATACTTGAAATTTGGAAAAGGAAAGAAAGGGTGACAGTTAGAAGGTCACCATTCTAGAAACACTATTCCTGAACTTGAAATTTGGAAAAGGAATTAAAGGTTGCTGTTAGAACCTCACGGATTTGGAAACACTATTCACGAACTCAAAATTTGGAAAAGGGAAATAATGGTTGCTGTTAGAACCTCACTGAGCTGGAAACACTATTCATGAACTCAAAATTTGGCAAAGGAAATAAAGGTTGCTGTTAGAACCTCACTGATCTGGAAACACTATTCATGAACTCGAAATTTGGCAAAGTAAATAAAGGTTGTTGTTAGAACCTCACTGATCTGAAAACACTATTCATGAACTCGAAATCTTGCAAAGGAAATAATTTTTACTGTTAGAACCTCACTAATCTGGAAACACTATTCATGAACTCGAAGATTGGAAAAGGAAATAAAAGTTATGTTAGAACCTCACTTATCTGGAAACAGTATTCATGAACTTGAAATTTGACAATGGAAATAAGGGTTGCTGTTAGAACCTCACTGATTTGGAACCACTATTCATGAACTCGGAATTTGGAAAAGGAAATAAAGGTTGCTGTTAGAACCACACTGATCTGAATACACAATTCATGAACTCACAGTTTGGCAATGGAAATAAAGGTTTCTGTTTGAACCTCACTGATCTGGAAACACTATTCATGAACTCGAAATTTGGAAAAGGAAATAGAGGTTGCTGTTAGAACCTCAGTGATCTGGAACCACTATTCATGAACTCGAAATTTGGAAAAGGAAATAAAGGTTGCTGTTAGAACCTCACTGATCTGGAAACACTATTCATGATCTCGAAATTTGGCAAAGGAAATCAAGGTTGATGTTAGAACCTCACTGATCGGGAAAAACTATTCATGAACTTGAAATTTGGTAATGGAAATAAAGGTTGCTGTTAGAACCTCACTGATCTAGAAACACTATTCATGAACTCAAAATTTGGCAAAGGAAATAATGGTTGCTATTAGAACCCCACTGATCTGGAAACACTATTCACAGAACTCAAAAATTGGAAAACTGTTGAGGATAAGTCACCTTGACCTCCCAAGACACCTCCAACACCACATTTTCACAAAGCAATGAACCAGAGAGGTCCTGGCCATTACAATTATAACATAGCCATAATGGTTGAGGATATGAATTGTAAAAACTAACTTATGAAAAATTTATATTTTTCACATTTATAAAATAAATTCAATGTTTATCTATTGATTAGAAATAAAATAATAATTATATTAAAGTGAAATATTTTTTTTCTAACTTTTTTTATGAAAGGTTGATTAGTCATGCATTGAAAACATGGATTAAAATTACATTTTATCAATTTTGGGGGATTTATTTGAAAAGATAAATTTTACTATTGAAATCATCATATCAAAATTATGTTAGGGTGAATTATTTAGATTTTTCTGAAAAGGCTCATTTTTTGATGAAAAAATAGAAATAAATAATTATAATGAAAGAAATTAATTTTCATTTATGTTATTTATACTGATAAATTATCTTTAAATTGGGGTTAAATTAAAATTAGTTCATCTATATATCTATTAATAGAATTTAGGTAATTATAATAATTTTTATATTAATATTTTATATTAATACTTAGTCACCTTTGGAACATTTCCTCTTTGAAAACATTCATTTTCATCACATCTAGAAGAATAATTTTAAATAAAATTGTTTCCTATTATATTATGGAAATTTAAAAAAAATGGATTGAATATTTGGAATTGTAGTATGTTATATTACCTGATAAGATCTATTTAACTTATGAGAAAAATTAATATTGAAAATAGTTAAAATTAATTACCACGGTTAAGGTAAAAATGGGTTTACCAGAGGGTGGGGGGGAACTGAAAACGGTAAGGGTGAAAATGATCTTAACACTTGTATAAAACCAATTAGATGAAATTATTTACACCTTATCATTTATATGTCCTAATAATACACCGTTTTTACCCTTTTTGAATGTAGAAAACATTGGTACATCATTTTCATTTCAAAAATAACAATTCTGCCACTCACCTCCCCTATAAAGGCCACCACCTCTCTTCTCTTCATCACAACATAAAACCCCTTTTTTTATCCAAGAACTGAAAAAATTCCTTCCCAAATTTCTTCATCGAAATATGTAATACTTATTGTTGGAATAAATTCAACCTAAGAAGTCATTTGGTGGAAACCTAAAGAGGTTACCTGAAGAAGTGGTAACCTTCTTCAATGAGCGTTTTATTTATTTATTACTCCCCCTAGTAAATTTTTTTTATTAAACCATGATGAAATAAAAAAATCAGTAAATTCTATATGATAATATGTTTTTATGTTTATTTAACTACTTAAAACTATCCCCACTTCTGTCAAATGGGTTATAAAATCATCAGTCATGTGTGTGATGGACAACAACCACACGAACTGAGGTTATTTTTTTCCATTACCACCAGAAATGATTTGGATTTATGATAGATATATAGTATTTATATTATATTTATAACATAATAATACCAATGTATTATTTATATTATATATAACATTTTAACAATCCATTTGATAGAGAATACAACAACATCGCTCATGTGTATGGTGAACTACCACCTCATGAAGAGACATGATTAGTTTTCTCAAAAGCTTATATGGGAGGTGATAAGGATAAATTTATTGAATGTATTTGATTTAAATGACATAATTGTGATATCCATGACCGATTAATCATTCGAAAAACATAATAATTCATTTATTTTCATACACGAAAAGATGACTACATCATTCGTTTATGTGGGGACTACCACCTTCAAGAAGTGATGTGAATATTTATCATTGAAATATGACAATAAAGAATTATATTTATTATAATGAAAATTTATAACAACTTTCATTTATGTGTGGACCATCACCTACACAAGGTGATGTGAATCTACTTTCATCATCATACCACATGGATGAAATATATAAATATATCTAATAAAAATAATATGTTATATATTTTATTATTATCATTATTTAGTGAAAAATTCTTCATAGATTCCTTTTATAATGGTCATTGAAAAATTGAAATGTTAAACATGCTTACGTACGATCTACCGTCTACATGATTCAAACATAGATTAGTATTCATAACCATAATTTTTATTGGTTTTAAAATTTGATTTATGTATAAATATGATAATCATGCCATGATTATTTTTATATATATGGTTAAATATCTACCTATTTGACCATAGTCATACTACCAAAGTCATTTTTGAGAAATATAACAAATATCTTCGAAACATATGATGTAAACTTAATGGTTTAAGTAGTCATATATAAAATGGTAACAATTGAAGAAAAAGTAAAAATGACCTATTAAAATTTTATTAATAAAGTAAATAATAAACATATGTTTATTATTAAGGAAGATAAATAATGTATGTGGTAATTCAGAGTCAAGGTAATGGTTTATTATCACACTATTTAATCCATTAGACATATTCTATAATCAATAATTATTTCTTTTGTATCTTGTTTTAATTGAAATTTTTTATAAAATATCATAAAAAAACTTATATTCATGTTATTTGAAGTTTAATTTATATTTATTTCATTAATGAGGATTATGATACCAATTTCACCTAAGTGGTAACATTCTATTTCACAATCTCATCATTATTCAGGATTTTTTTTATTTAATTCTACATTAGGGAAATTATTTGATATTTTTATCTTAAAATAAATCATTATTATTCAAATATATTTGTTAATGATTTTTTTTCAATTAATGGTACAATTTCTATACTCCTTGGTATATAAAATGATGGATAATTGTTTTATGAAAATTTAGCTTTATTTCTCCCTTTTGATTGAATAAATTTTTCATTAAAACCAATGTATTATTTAAATTTATTCAAAAATGTTTTTCACCATTTCAAAATAATATATTTTAAAAATTATACCCATTAAGAAATATTTTAAAATAAATATTTCTGTCATTTCAAAAAATACATGTTTTGATTTTACCAAAAAAGAGAATGGAATAATTGTTTTAATGTAGTCCAAATATATTAAATTTTTTTCCATCATGACCACTTCATGTTTTGAAAATTCTTTAAAATGTTTCAAATTCTATTTTTAAAGAAAAATATTTTAAGAATGTTTTGTGAAAATTTAGTTTTAAATGTTTTTTTGAAAATTACAAGGAAATAATCATAAGAATGTTTCTAAATATATTTTTATGGTATTTATATTCTCCAATGAATAAAACCCATTATTTTTCATATAATCCTCTCTCAATATATTTTATTGATTGTATTCACTTTTTTCTCAAAGGTTTATTTTAATGTTTATTAATTAGTGTATATATTTATATTTTTTATTCTTGTTTAAATAAAAATGTTTTATTGCCTCATGTTTCACTTTATTCATATAAATAATGTATTGGATTTAGTAAGTGATGTAAAGAGCTTGATATTTCCCTTAAATGAATTAGTAGGTATGTTGATACACACTATATTGTGTTTTTATGAGGACTTGTCCATTTTTATAGATTTCATTGAATAATTCATCAATAATATGATATATATTGTTAGAATTCCTTGATGGTATATTTTATATGTCCAACATTATGTGCTCTATCATTATGAATTAAATTATTAAAATTCGATGTGATTATTTGAAAAATTAGAATATCATGTGTTAAGTTTTTTAGAACATGTTGTTATTTATATGAAATTATTTGATGACCATTTATTCATTCCATATTATACTCAATTTATTGATTTAAATGCACATGTTTTAGTTATTAACATTTCATTATAGATAATTAATTTATTATTCAAAGGTTCTATAGTACGATTACCTTAATAAATATTTTACCTCATTATTTTCACCTTTTTTATATTTCCCAGCATATGAGGAAGTGCTTTTTGATTGATATATAGGTATACACTATGAATAATAATGGAATTCTCAATGAAAAATATTTTTTGTTTCTTATTTTTTAATATATAATGTGAATTTAATGTATGTATCTATTTTACCATGGAGAAAAACTATTGTGTCATTTGGGATGAAATCATTTATATCCTATGATAATGTAATAATGTATAAACTGGAACTAAGCATCTAGGGTTTGGTAACTATAATAAATAAGCCTTACACTTTCCTGACTATCTTTCTCTGCCTTGGTGTATCAAATCTAATCTTCTCTTACTACCACTAGAGGTGGAATTAATAACCCTACGACGAATCCTGTCACTGATACCACCAAATAAGGTATGAAAACCTATGGTGATATCTCCCACCAAGCCATTCTCCATAGTAATGGAATTATAGAGTACATAAAAGTAAGATTTGAAGTCAAAAAACATAACCAATATCCTCACCTCTTTTTGGAGACCAATCTCAGACCTTATATCCTTAAGGGAATCATTACCTACAAAAAATGATGTAAACAATATTAGATACACAAAACAAGTGAATTAGTCCACCACATACTTCATACCCTTCTACAACTTCATAAACTCCTGAGACAATTCTAGCCTCAGTGTCTCATGAAAAATATCATCAATGAAGAGGCCATTGGGGCCTGTAATGATAACCCCTAATAACTAACGGCCTATATAAAGAATCCCCTGCACCTCCTAGAGTGTACCTATAGACTTTACTATTTTAGATTCATTTACTTGTCCATGGGTATATATGTAATCTCAAAAACATCCTCTATATTCTCATTCTAGTAATCAGTATTGTGTGCCCCACCTATACCTTATAAGGCTATTAGATACCAAAACTGGTAGTCTTAGGAAAAATATGTTACAATATGTCCCCCCTAATGCTCACATACACCACCACCAGTACTAAACGAGAATTCAAAGGATATAGTAGCGTTGATGCATGGAACATTAATGAAGCCTTTGGAGAATACTAACCCACACCATATTATACATATATTGGTAAAAAAGGACCATCCCCACCTCATGAAAATCTTATGCCCAATTCCTGGGTGGCACTATGGGATATCATCCTTGTGATAACTTCCATTTAATTATATTTTAATTTCATATTATCCCTTTTATTTTTTTTTGAATATTACTTTTTTGATACTATAAGGGTGTTTGAATGTCAATTTTTTTATGATATATGATGAATTTTAATAATTTTCACCAATTTTTGTTTTATATTTTCCTGGGATTACATCATTAATCCTCTTAGTAATTTTTTCTACATGGGATTAATCTATATAAAATCCTTCAATACGTTTGTCTTGAAAAATATATCTTTGTTATAGGCATGTATTTTCTTCAAATAACTATCCTCTACAAATAACCTACATTTAATTACATTATTAGAATGTAACCCGCCTAGACATCCCTAGATTTATTGATTAGGGAAATTATTGACTTAATAGTGTACCATTACTCGATATGGTGTTATTTTGAGGGATGAATACATATAATTATACTATTTTTATTGATTATGGAAATATTGAAAGTCCATATACTTTTTATTCCAATAAAAAATATTTTTCATTATTAAATAATATTAGTTATTTTTTATATATTTTATTCAATCATTTATTTGATGTATAAATCAGAAATAATTTGTGATGGGTGAGGCCCCCAATAACCCCTCGATTCACTAATAGGTATCATGAGACATACTGGCTTAGGTATTTTGGTATATTCCTATTATGGAGAAATACGTTCTAAATAAAGGGCATTGATAGTAAGATAAGGATGTCTAAGATCATGATGTGCTGGATTCAAAAAATGAATTGACTATCCAACCTTATGAATTTCATCACTAAGGATGAATTTATTGTTATCCATGCATCTATTTATTAATATGTAAACCAAGGATATATTATCCTAAAAAATTATTTTGATTATATCATTATTTTTATTATCTATTCCTACCATATTATTTATTCTCAACTTATGCTCAATTGTGGTCGTTGATTGCTATCACTGATTTTTATCCTTACAGAGTGTTTGAGATTAGATACTCTTTTATTTTTATTTCTCCAAGTTATGATTAAATTTATTACACATAAAATTTATAAAAATATATATTATGTAGATAATTTTTAAGGGAGAAGTCAAAGACATATTAAATATTATGTTTTTAAATTTATAGTGGAAGAAATGTCATTCCAATGAGATAAACATGGCTTTTTTCGTTAAATGTTTTTTATGAAACTATAATACTGTAAACCAAAAAGGTAATATAATGTTATGTGGATCAATAATTTTTAGTGGTATTTTAATTAATAATTATTAAAATTTTACAGGACTATTTTATTTGATAGTTGATATGTAAAAAATGTTTGTATTCACACTGTATTCTAGTATTGTGGGTCCACAGAATCACATATCATTATATTCATCGTGAATCATATTATATGATAAAACTTATGAATATTCATCCCAATATGTTTGAAATTAATTCTTTAATAGTTTGATTTTCTATTTGAGTCAAAACTCAATCTCCATTCTGTCAACTACAATGTGTGACCCCCTGGTCCATTATTGTAATCCCTCAAATTTTCCATGTATTATTTGTGGATATATTTTGGATTATATTTGAGAGCCAGCACTAAGATGACATGAAATTATAAGGACCTTCTTGAATTAAATAATCATTTTAAATATTTTAAATATATTAAATAAAATGTGTGGATAGGTTTCTTGAAAAAGAGACATAACATCTAAATAGATTCCTAAATAAGAAATTTGAGGGCACCGTTGAGTTTATAATTTCAGGTTTAAGCTTGGAAAATAATGAATTTAGTTGGATTGGGTCATTTTTGGAATTTTTTTTCATGAGAAGATGACTGATAAACAATTAATTATTTTATATTATCTTTTTCATTGATGAATTATCGTAGAAACAAAGTTTCTATTTATTTAAATACATTATTATAGTAAATTCTATGGATTAGCCGCATAACTCTAAAAATAGTTGGAGATCCATTGTATAGCATGGAAGAAGATTCCATTAGTGGGAGATGGCTAGATCACATATGAAGAACTGTAATAGGTTGTAATTGAAGGATCTCTTCGACGGCTCTGACACCACATCATTCTTCATTAGTGATTGATCCAAATTGAGGATGGGTGGTTATTTTATTTGTTTACATTACTCATTCTTGATTTCTACGATGAACACGTATCAATTGATCGATAGATTTATCCTTTAATCATGCATATTTATGGGATGATTTTATTGATGGGTGATTTTTGGATAATTACCTTGATTTGACAATTTCATTTTATTATAATTATCATGGAAACAAATTGAGATCTCTATAAAATTCTATAGTGGTTTGTTCCTCTCATTTATACTTTTTATTTTCTCCTCTCTTCCTTCATTAAAAATGGTACATTATTTGTTTGGCCTAGGTTTTGACACATCCCAAAAAATAGACCCTTTAACACTTATTTACTTTCACAATGTTCCAAAATCATATATATGGGATTTTCAAAGATTGTTAGTGTTGAGAAGAAAGAGAAATCTTCAAATATAATGACTCAGATACCTGATTTCCATGTTCTTTAGAGCATAATGAATAATTTTTAATAACCTTATTTTTGAGAGTATCGAATTCTTGAAATATTTTGATCAATTATGGCTTGGTTCATTGGGTTCTAATTCTTGTCTTCCTGAGTGAGGTGTGGCCGGATCGGAGGTCAGAGCAGTAGAGAAGATGCACAAATCGCGGATCTGGGATTCATGAAAATCCCAATCCCCATTTAATGTAATTCTTGATATGCTGGAGTGTGGTTCCCTACTAGTGGTTTCAAGGGTTTTAGAGAAATTTATGTATCGCATGTAGTGTGACCCCTGTCACACGACATGTGATCTCTCCCTGGTGCACTCTGAATATACCTTGGAGGTACCCAAATAAGGGGTGGACTACATGGGAAGCCTACATTCCATGTACACATCCACATGGACGAAACCATGACTAGGTACATGGTAAAATGCATGTATTAATACATGGTAACATGTATATGGGATGAATCGATACACTAGGACACCGGTATATAACACAGACTGCCTACACTCTGTGCACTACTACGCATACATGGGTAAGAGACATGAGCCATTTACTTGGGCAGAACCCGGGGTGAAGGGACATGGTGTCTGGCCCTACTACATGAAGTATACCTTTTTATACACGGATTATATCCCTTTTCCTCTATATCATAGACAAGTATAATCAGGTTGTGTTCCCCTTATCCATTCCCTGAGGGTTGGTATGGAATAATATCTTAATCCCAAGACTACGACCCCTTCTGTAGGACCTATGGTATAGAGTCAATGGAATCCCCCCAAGATGACCAGAGTGAGACCATCTATTCATCATCATACCCAAGGTGGTTTTCATGGTATCTTCATGACAAAAACTATGTGGGCATTGACCCTCTACTTAGAATTTTACTTAATATTGAGTTTTATGTGTCACCACACGAACTTGGTAGTGATCCTCATCTGCATATCATATTCTGTTCAGACCTTCAGTATGTAATTTATCAAGATGAGTCCTGAAGAGTGATCCCTCTCAAATGGATGTCATCATTGCTATCAAAATCATTAGTGTGTTCTCCAAGACTACGAGTATTTGTTGATAATATCTAGATATTCCTGTTAAATGTGTGGTAAAAATATACCAATGTAGTGATGACTGTATATCCCATGATACATTCTTTGTGGTTTAGTGGTGTCCTACTATGAATTCTTATACTCACCCATGTATGGGATTTTCCTTCACATGTCATGTCTTATACAAATGAATGACCATTTGATAGAGCCCTTTACGGACTAGGACCCGATGGTTCTTAGTGAGACCAAACAGGCTGAGGTGTGTTCCTAGGACATTTGATAGAAGTCCCTAGTACATACTTTTAGGATGAAATTTTATTTTTGGACTCATTGGAGTGTGATTGAATTTGGACCCATTTACTTTCCATTACTTTCTATCATACATAGGATATGGGTTTTTGGTGTATGAATTCATGGTTTCCAGTTGTTTTTACATTTCAATATTATATAGGATTGGATATGTGTGTGTGTGTACATGTATGTAATATAAGGACTCTCATGTTAGTGATATAACTACATGGGACTATTCTCTATCCCCTGGCCTATTCCATGTGTGCTTGGGGTGTCATGGCATGGCCCCCACAAGGATGGGTTGTGAGAAAGTAGAATCAAAGGAGTTGGTTCTACCTTTGAGCCAAGAATCTATGATATTGGTTCGTGGAAATAGTGTTATGTGTTTTTAGTTCAGATTTTAGGAAAAGGACTTTAGTGTTTTTTTGGTAGAAAATGAATCTATACACCATGAATCTGATCACAGGATTTTAGACTTGGTACACGAGAACATTGGTTACAGGAAAATGGCAAATGCATTATATAGGATAAAGTTGTTCTTTATATGTCCTTCTTGAGTCAAAAGTCTAGATATTCTCATTAACTGTGGTACATCTTGTTTAGTTTTAGGATTCCTCATTGACCTATGCTAGATTTTATTCAGTTTGACCATGAGGATGATCCCCTCAATGGTGAGGAGTAAATATAAATACTAGTTTCAAATGTGTTACCACTGGGTGGTTCTCTAGCTATAGAAACACCCATAGTGCAGCACGTGGTTCCCACAATACTAGTCTATGAGGTGTGTATGCGGAGCTCACATCAAAAGTTTAAGTGGAATTGAACCCTTATGTTATGAGGTGAGTCTGACCCTAAGGCAGCTAAGTACTGGCTTGAGTTGGTGACCTGAGTTTTTCATCTGTCCAGGATACCAACAAATCAGATGGTAGTCATGACAGTAAGACTTATTCACAGATCAACAAGGTGATTGTGGGGCTTGGTGACCTAGTCTTACGACGTGGAGTCTCTTTCATGGAAAGATTTTGAGAAAATATTTAGAGATGATTTATCACCAACTATTCTGAGGGATGTATATATCATTGAGATTGTTTCATCTCCAATATGGTAGCACGGTAGTAACTGAGTCATCATCAAGGTTTACCAACCACTCTATGTACTCGATGGATATGGTTCATGACTAGTTCTTTCAGGATCATACTTTTGTGAAAGGTATGTGTACAAACATTTGAGCCAGTATTATCCCTATATGTTATCATACCTTTGATGGGGTACTAGAGTGATAATTATTGGTATAGATTTTCTTAGCTGAGAAAATATAGTCAGTGGATGCTAGTAGTGGGAAATCAGGTGTTGAGACCTCGATAGAAGAGATATGATATCAGTATCAGTGACCTAAACACGCAATATGTTTTAGAAGAAGGTATGAGGATAGTTTTTTTTAGTTCAGGTCTCACAGTGTTGTTCTAGTAATCCCAGATAGAGGTGGTTATACTCCTGTGATGGTTGGGGAAAGATTACATAAGATCTTATGACCCACCATATAGTTGAAAGAGAGACTGTAGATGGCCCACCGTGGCAGAGGGAGTTGTAGAAGAAGACTTGTACTCAAGGTAAAAGATCAGGTAGAGTAGATGGGAATGTATAATGAGGATTCTTTAAGTTGTTAGAACCACTACCCATAGGACTTCTAGACTAGGAATTTTGAGTTGGATTACAGGGGTGGGGACAACTAAAGATGGTCAAATATGACAACCCAAATGCTCTAGGAATGATTCAAGGAAAGATTCAACTCTTTTATAACATTGATATAGTAAAGATAGACATGATTCCTAATCATTCCTTCCTTTAAAAATACCTTGTATGATACTTCGAGACTCAGGATGAATATTTGGATCAACCATTACATTTAGAGACTCCAACTGGAGAAGACTCAGTGATCAAACACTTATGCCGCCAGCGTTACAAGGCTCTTAGAGGTAATATTTTCTATTGGAATTTCATGGTAGCATTATCGAGGCCTTACAATGTAATTATTGGTATGGATCAATTATCAAAAATTCATTCATAGATTGACAATTTTTGAAAAAATATGTTTTTTTTCTAGTGATGGAATCATTTTTTCCTATTTTGATTAAATGTAATCCTAGACAGCGCAGGATGGACTCATGCATAAGACGATGCGACCGATTAATCATCAGTTGGATAGATTGACCATTGGTGCAGTGGATATTATGAGTTCTTAGTTTCCTATAGTTGGGAGGATTATTAGGATTCCTTCCTTGTGGTTGGTCCATGTTTACCTCCCCTCTAAGAGATAGACTTTTTCATCGATCGACACTACAAGAAGACAATGCTATCTGTACCAGCATATCAGATGGATCCCATAATGCATCATCATTTAAGGGTGAAGTTAGAGGACATACAGAGATAAGACTTTGTTAGACCCATTTTGTCACCATGGACAACAAGAGTGTAGATTTCAAAGAAGTAAGAGATGAGATTGAGGTTGTGTGTGGATAATTGGTGCTAGATCCAAGTGACTGAGTGTAACAAGTATTCAATACCAAGGAACAATAAAATATTTGATGAGTTGATAGGGGAAAAATGGTTCTTGATGGTCGATGTCAGGTTAGGCTATCACAAGTTGCGAGTACAAGATGTGGATATATCAAAGATAACATTATGATGTCATTACATTTACTATGAGTACTTCATGATGTTGTTTTTCATGATGAATTACTGAGCAGTTTTCATGGGACTCATGAACCAAATCCGTCAGCTATTCTTAGAAAGATTTTTATAATATTCAATGATGATTTCCTTGTGTGTTCAATAATCGAAGAGAAGCACATGAGACACATGTGGATAGTATTGGACATACTATGAAGGAACCATATTTATGGAAATCTATCAATGTTTCATTTCTAGATTCAGGAAGTCCACTATATGGGACACATTATCTTAGTAAATGGACTGGCAGTGGGCCCTTCCAAAGTTGAGTTAGTGTTATCGTGGGATCCATGAATGACTGTGAAAGAGGTTCATCACTTCCTTGGGATGGAAGGATATTACTAGAGATTCATACCCAATTTCTCTAGAATATCAGCACCATGAAGAACCTTGGGAAACCCTATGATGGGAGGGGTGAATCAGGTTTTCAAATTTTTCATTTCAAGTGACATATTTTGTTTTCACATTGGTAGGAACCTATTAAACGTTTCTAATTGTAATGTACAGTAATTAAGACATTCACAAGTATCATGATAACTTATCAATTTTACCTGGTTCACAACTAAGGGCTAGTCCAAGGAGGATACATCAAGAGTGTTTCAGTCATACTTAAATACACTAATCATTACTAGATGTGGAATATATAACTTTTGACATAGTCACTCAATGTCATGAAAACTAACTTAAAATAGTTTTAGGGATATCACACTATATCCCTTGGAATTCTTTCACCAACTTCCCCTAGCTTACTGCCTTGAGTGATATCTAACTCTGTTTATCAACTTAAATGTCTCTTCAAGGGTTTTTCATTAAATCCATTGTACCAATCTAGCATGAGACTCTTCTTGCACTACTGACTTGAGTTGATTCACACTAAAATACATATTCACTATAATTCTAATATTCAAAACTACCTTTTCCAAAGATCCTTCATGAAGCACACTTGTTCGCGAATAACCACTTCCATTAGGGAACAAAATACCTTTGTGAAGCTCACCGAGTCAATGCCTTATATTCCATCATCGAAAAGATAACATCACTAATAATCACTGGAATCAGTCAAGACTAAAACAATGTTTTTTCAACGATCAAGCTTTCTTAGTAACCTAGATTCACAGAGATCCCCTAGATTCACAAAATCAAAGAGATTCCAAATTTTCCATGAATTTTTTTGTATGATGTGAAGAGGGTAAGTCTTATATAAAAATTCTCAGCATTAACCATTCTCCATCCCCTTTAGTATTATTTCTAGATCTTCTAAAAATATCTTCAATGTGATCCTCCCTTCATGAGGGTCCATTGAAATTTGACGTAGTCACAAAGCTCACCATCAACACATTGTGAAATATCAATGCTTCTATTTTTATATTCAAGAATATTTCCATATCTATTCATGATGCTCCACATATTTGCAATAATTATACTTTTATTCATGAAACAGAACCATTTAAACAATTTCATGAAGAGTTTATTTGAAAAAACACCTCTTTGCAATGATAGCCTCTTGCTTTGGATTTTTTACCACAAGAATTTGGGAAACACTGCAAAATGACACCAAATTCAATACTATTGTCACATTTAATTGTGAGATACGTTTTATTTTGAACTCTATTATCTTCCATGTACACCCTGATCTTACATGTGGAGGATTGAAAACAAATAAAATCATAGAACAGTTCTACCTATGAACAACCTTGGTTCGAATACACCCATGGCAACGTTGACTTTGAAGAGGTAACCTTTCATGTGGAAAGAGAGGTTCCAGTAGTATTTTCAATATTATTGGTGGAGTTTGATGAGTGACCCCATCTTGATATTTTTAGAGGAGGGTGTTAAGTACGTAGTGTTCTGTGATGCTTTAGAAACTAGGATTGGTTTTGTTCTAATGTAGATGAAATAATTGATTTCATATGGTTCACATTAGTTGAGGCCACAATATTAGAACTTTGTGACCCATGATCATGAGCTAGAAGTTATAGTCATCAAAGAAATGATGGGGTAAAACTACCTGATGGGTGAGTAGTTCCTCTTCTACTCTAATTAGAAGAGTCTCAAGTATATTTTCCCTTAGAAGGATCTCAACATGAGACATAGGTGATGGATTGGGTCCTTCCATGATTATGACATCAAAGTTATCTACACTCCATGGAAGGGGTACGTGGTAGAAGATGATATCCATTAGAGAGCTCATCCTCAGTTACATAATGAGGAATCAAATAATATTTCCCTATCACAGTTATCCATTGTGGATGGAGATAGTGAAGCATACCTCTAGTCGATGGTTGTCACCCATATGCTATTGTAGCAAGTCAGGGAGGTATAGCTAGGGGATACCAATTTTGAGACCCTTAGTTCTCAAATATCTATGGGACATGATCGTAATAGATTTTATAAAGGTGAGACACACATACTTCTTCATAGAAGATGCATGATGGTATTAGTGACATTGCAGAAGGAGTTTCCAAGAGAGTTTAATATGTCTCCTTTGACGGTACATCAAGGTGTGGAAATGTCATAATAGGACCTCTAATGCCAGTTTTGGTGTCCATGGATGAAGAAAATAGTTGTATATTTTGACTCTTGATGCCTTAATTTTCCACAAGTGATGGTTAAGAACCATATTGTAGTGGGTTTATCTCAACCCCTTGAGGTTCTAGAATTGAATTGGGATGTGATATCCATGGATTTTTTGATGGACATACCACATATGTCCTTGGGACACAATTATATATGGGTGATACTAGAACAAATCACCATGTCGACCCACTTCATTGATATATTAGAGAAGATTTCAATAGAGAACATGGGATGCATCTACATCCAGGATATAGTCCAACTCAATGGAGTTCAATCAATGATCATTTCTAACCATGATGATCGTTTCACATCCTAGTTGTGGAAGGAATTATTGGAGGCATTTGGGACTTAGTTACACTTGATAAAAGTGTTTCACTCCCAAAATGAAAACCATATTGAGTAGTTTATTCATGTTATGGATGAAATTGTATGGGCTTGTGTGTTGGAATTCAGATGTAGTTGAAAGGATCGCCTACCACTGGTGGAGTTATCATAAAACAACGATTACAATTCCACCATCGGTATGACATCATTTAAGGTTTTTTATGGGTGACTCTATAGGTCATCCCTTTGCTGGACTAACCCATATGAGTCGACACTCATGGGACCAAAGTTTGTGTGAGAAGAAATCAAGAAGATGAAAATCGTCTAGGAGAAGATGAAGAATTCACATATCAATCAGAAGTGTTATGATAATAGACTATGGATGCCATTGGAGTTTAATGAAGGAGACAATGTGTTCCTTTGTGTTTCACCTTGATGTGGATTACGAAGATTTATCCAGGTTAGAACTCTATCTTTGAGGTTCATTGGACCTTTCTAAATACTCTGTTTGTTTGGCAAGGTTGTGTACCAATTATCTCTTCCAACATTTTTATAAAAGGTGCATGAAATATTCCATGCACTATAGTTGAGGAGGTATGTTAATGACCCGTCACACATTATCGACTGGGGTGAGTTAGACATTGAGGATGGAGTGACCTTTGGTGAGTACCTCATAGACATCAAGGATCAGCAGTAGAGGATCCTCCTTGGGAAAGCGATTCCTTTAGTGCCTGTCTTATGGAGGAATAAGAATATTCCAGGACGAACAAGGAAGTAGGAGTCTCAAATTCATATGTAGTACCCTCATGTTTTTGAGTTTCGCTTGTTTTGTCTTTTTAAGGACTTAGACCCCCCAAGGTGGGGATAATTTAATTACTTGGATATTCCATATAATATTTTTAGATACTTTATGGATTGTTTTTGAGAAAAGTAAACTAGATGATGTGTGATTCTGAGCCCTGGTGTGCCTGGAATAAATGTTTAAAATATATTAAAAACCTTAAAAATAACACATGCATAGTTTTAATAAAACATTAGAATAACATATAAATGGATACAATTATTACAAATCAATAAGTAGCATTGATTTAAAAACATGAGGTTTAACCTAGACATGACATAACTTTAGTCAGTGTAGGTTGATCATGGGAAATCCATCATGGGAAAAAATGAATAAAATAAATAATTAAATTAAATTAATTTTTTGTTTAAACAATGATGCAGTGTCCTAATTTTCATATAATCAAATACGCACTTATAAAAAATTTCAATGTTAACTGCATAACCTTATAAAACCATGGAGAGACATTGGAGAGTATGTAATGCGATTACATTGGTGGAAGATGGTAGGAATAAGGATAGATGATCAGAAGAAGATGAAATCAAAGGATTTCATTAATTACTATGACACCACATCATTCTTCTCTAGAAATTGACTAAAATTGAGGTTGGGAACTTGTTTGATTTGTTTTTTCTCCCCATACATGATTCATATGATGAACACAAATCAATTGAAAAATATATTGATATGTGAATCATGTGAATTTGTGGGATTGGATTATTTTGGGTTGTTTTAGGATAATTACATCGATTTTATGATTCCATTATTATTATTCTTTGGACAATGAATTGAGATCGAAATAGTGATCGACTGAGGTTTGTACCTCTCAATTTTTCTCATTTGTTTCTCCCCTATTTCTCCCTTCACCATAGGAATTATTATTTTTTGAATGAGGCTAAAATATCTAGATCAATAACTCATTATACACCAATTTTTTGGCATAATGATCCATAATTGTAGAACAGGGATCAATGTGACATGATAGTAGTGCGACGATGGAGATGAAAATGAATCAGATGATGTAGAAACTAGATTCTCATGTTCTTCAGTGTCTAATTAATAACAATGTAAAATCCAATTTATGAGTGTATGGAGTGCTCTATATTTATTGATTGGTGATAACATGGAGCTTTGGGTCCTAATTTTACTAGGAATGTTGGGAGAGAACACCTTTATTTGAAAGAAAAAAAGAACACACAAACTCTTTTAAGGGAAGAGGGAGAACCCGAAAGCCCATATCAAACCCGTAGGTTTGACACAAAGACATAAAATACAGTGGCTCAAGATCCCAGTGGGACAACACCCATTACAAGACCAAAGTCGGATCCAAATATAAATTCTACACAAAAAATCCATGAAAAAAAACTGCAACCACCAAAGGCCCCACTGAAGCGTCGCCTGCGAACCAAGATCCACCGAATCTAGATCTACAACAAGACCATGATCACCTGGTTGACAGAAAGCCACGTCAGAGCACCCACCCCATTGTCGTTGTACACCCACGTAGGACACACCCGCAGTATGCCTGGGATACCGCAATAGATTCATAGGAATCACATGGGTTTAAACCCTAGATCCTGAGAGCCATCCGCCGAAGCGGAGGCTACATCCCGAGCAATCATGCGGACCTAAGCAGCATTCTGCACTGCTCGTGGCCCCGACCAAAGAAATCACCACCGAAAAAACAGATCTGCATTTGTTGCTCGAAACGAAGACAAAATTGAGGGACCAGATCACAAAACCACTGAAACGGACCTGCATCTACTGCGTGAGATGTAAGCGAGGCTGAGGAAGAACAGGCGAACACCGTGCTCCATGACAATGTTGTCGCCAAGACCACTGACCCATGCCGCCACTACATTGAACCTGACATAGATCTAGACTAGATCTATGAACGCCAACCGGATCTCCGCCGCTTGCAACTGTACGAACATCGCCGCTGAGGAAGCCGTCCAAAAACATGATGTCAAGCTTGCCGTCAAGGAGTCTCCTCCCCTGTCGCCTCATCAGTGTCGAAGCACTCGCCCCAAACGTGAGACGCCGCCACAACGCCACATGTACCACGTCATGCCGGTCACGCCATCCGCCTCCAGTTGCATGAACCTTGTCACTGCACACCAAGAAGCGCCATCGACCTCCCAAATAGAATGATCACTGCCGCCTTTGGATCTCGCCATCGCTCCGCACACGATCTCTGCCACTACAAATACCCCACACATCCGTCGCGGATGAAAACATCTCACAGGTCAAAACCCTAGAGTGAAATATGGTAATACATGGAATGTGGGTCCCCCTTATCAGTGGATAACATTATGGTGAATTTTATGTATCACAAGGAATGTGACCCCTGTCACATAATATGTGGTATTTTGCTGGTAAACATGACTTGTACTTCGGAGGTAAATAGACATGGGTGGACGACATCAAAAGCCTATATTTCATGTACTCCCCAATATAGAAACGACCTAGACCATCTACATAAGCTATGTCTTGTACCTGTACACGAGCACCTGTACATGATATGATTTCATGTATTGGAACACCTGTACAGTACTTGGGAATCCTACACACTATGTAATTCTAGATGGACACTGGCAGAAGACACTATACATTTACATGGAAAGAACCGGTGGTCAATGGAAAAGGTGGAGGACCCACACTAAACACAATGTATCTTTTTATACATATATTAGAGACCTTTACCTCTAAATTATGGACAAATTTCAGTTGGGTGTATTCCCCTTATTCTTTCCCTAATGATTGGTATGGAATCGTCTTCTACTCCTAAGACTATGATCCCATCCACATGAATTATAGGATAGAGACGTTGGAATCCCTTTGAGAGGTCTAGAGTGAGATCCTCTATTCATATTCATGTCCTCAGTGGAGTTCTTAGTATCTTCATGACCAACACTATGCAAGCACTGATCCTATACTCAGAAGGTTAATCCATATTGATTTTTTGGTATCACCCCACAACCAAGGGAGTGATCCTAATCAATGTATCATGTTCTCTCCAAACATTCAACATTTACTTTCTCATGAGGATACATGATGAGAACTACCTCTCTGAGGGACATCATTTGTGCTATCAAACTCAGGAGTGTGTTCTACTAGAAGAGTTATTTGAGGAATATTCTTGCTTAATTATAAGGATTGTATATTACAGTTGTGAATTACTTATATATTTTGTGTATTTGTTGAGTATATCTTGATACTATTGTTATATGTGTTATAGAAATATATATATATATATATATACATGTAAATGAGATGATATTTTTATTGTTATATAGTTGTTTAGTTATGGGGTGTCGCACTGAGTAATGTTATATTCACCCTTACATGGACATTTCTGGCATTTTTATATGTTGAGAATATGATTGAACTTTTGATAGAGTATTTAATGGACCAGGACCAGACAGTACATAGTGAGACCTGATAGACAGAGGTGTGTTATTTCTACTTTTAAGGGAAGTCCCCAGTATATACATTTAGGTTTGACTTCTGTTTTAATAAACTTTATGGTGGGATGGTATTTGGCCATGTTTTCATTCCATTACTAACTATCATACATTGGTTATGAGTTTTAGATGTATTGCTTAATTATTTTATGTTTTCATACATTTATGAATTCTACAATCTTGTAGATGCTTGTGTGTCCACATTTACTTAGGCTAAGGCCTCCCATGTTAATGATATGGCTACATCACAATGGTTGGTACCCCCTAGCCAATTAGAGGCTAGCATGGGGAGTCACAACACATTCCCCACTATGATATGTCATGAAAAATGTAACATAGAAAAAACTATGAGTATTTCAATCCATATAAGTATGAAAATATTATCCTTTAAAAAGGCAATAATTATACTCCAACTATAAAGGGGTTTGGTATGAACTCCATCAAACACATGTATCTTTATACCTATGTCAACCAATACCATCTCATGCTAATGTTATTCCCCATATGTTTCCTTTGTCTAAAATATAATGTGATCACATGAAATTAATTATGAAAATCACATAAATCAAAATATTGTTTCTAGATTATCTATGAATAAATTAACAATATTGATGAATAGTTCTCATGTTTTTCATCTTTTGAATGTGAATATAAAATTCTCCCATTTAAATAGACATGTGAATCATACGTACTATCTTGGTATATGAACATACACATCACTCTATCCCAATCAAGGGAGAATGTCATACACATCACATGAGAGGACAAATCCCACACTGGTTAAGCTACATTAGCTGATATGGTCAATAACATAATAAACCACCCACTCATTAAATCTATTTAAAGGATTTCATAAAAATGGTATCAAAGTATGATGGTTCTCATGATAGGTATATCATTGAATTTATGTATTGATAACTATATATAATATCCATAAACCCATATTATACCAATTCTATATATTTTTATACTACATGTGGTATACTTAATGGATTATCTAATGCACAAATAAATTTTTGTGGCTTATGAGCATATTTTGTATGTCAATAATAAATAATCCTACCACAAACCATAATATCGCATTATAACCTATAATAATTCATGAAAAGCATTGATTAGGGATAACTTAATGTCATTCATTGGGAGGTAATTTATTATTAAAATTTCAGAAATGTAGATAAATAAATACATATATACTACCAGTGTGAAATAATGATAAAATAGATATTTCCTTTAATTTGAAAATTTTTATTTATTTAAATATTTTAAAAATTAATTACAAAATCTTACAAAAACATATATCTATAATATAATATGGGATATATTTCCAGATCCACCTTATGTTTGTTACACTTTTTTGGTATTTATTAACTTATTACATAAATATTTAATTCCTTCTACATATCTATGTGACCACCTGATAAAAATCTCATACTATAATCATTGATGAGTAACATATATAAGGTAGTAAAGTTTGAATAATGGTGATACATAGGTATTTTATTCTTAATTTTCATTTCCAAGAACATATAGAAACTTCATAACCTGATGACATCAAATATTTTGATGTCAACTTTTATTGTCTACAAAGAATTCATAAAAATAAATTCATCACCATCAGAACACCTTCCATCATTTTTAATTCAAATATTTTGGTATATAATATAACTACTCACATTTTCACTTACAAACATATCCAAAACTCCTTTTTTAATAATGTGATGTTCAGTTTATTTGGGTAACTAAATTTAACTCTTTATGTTATTCTTTACTTACACACCCAAGAACCTTATTTGGACATTAATTTAGATTTAATTTTTATTTTGAAAGGAAAAATACTTTAGGAAATATTGATATTCACGTTCCCATGGAAAAAAATGTTATTATTTACATCTAAAATTAACATAATATATCCAATATAATTTAGGATATAAGTAGAGACCATATTAAATTTAGATTGGTAATTTTTTTATTTATTAAATGTGAAATTTTATAAGTTCAAACATACTTCCACTATCATTTTAAAAACTATATATTCATTGGAAAATTATTTGTAGATTTTAAAACCACTTTATGTTATGAAATAAATTTTAGGTCAATTTAGTGGGGATACATAACAAATAATATATTTATTGCATATATTTTATGGAATTCTATGTTCATGGAGAATTTTTTATGTAAATAAAAATTTATTACTTAAAATCATTTCACTAATTGTTTTTGGGAACACCTTAACTAATATTTTTATTTCATTTATATGGGATAAACATTTTTATCCTTTTATTTGTTTCAAAACATTTAATAGAATCTGATTAATCATAATCCATGTGCATTGAATTCATTATCTTGTATTTTTTGTAACAACTCTATGTTAATAGAAAACAACATTAATCATATAATTGAATTGATAAAACTATACACATCATTTATTTAGATCCATTTGTGAAATATATATTAATTATTAATAAAACATATTCTGCAACTACTACTTTCTTCATCATTTAAATTAAAACTAATAAATGTTTCAATTCAATCATTTATTTTGAATTCCTATATACGAAATATAATTTTAATGTATAAATTGAGTATCAGGTACCCTTTAAAATAAGAATTTAATTTCAATAACACTGATAATTGACATAAAAATTCCATGGAGTTTTATTAAGTCCTCTGGGTATACTGAAAAAAAATTTCTTATAAAACCAATCATCCTTTCTAATAATGGAATTTTGTTTCAATAACCCTAATTGGATTCTCAAAGAAAAATTATTTTATTTACCAAATTACTTTTACTCTTATGGTTTAAAGCATCACCCACAGGTATTTTTTACATAACACCTAAACCTAGACATCAAATGACCAGTTCATCTGTTATATATAGTGTGAGAATATCCAATATAATATTCTTTAAACCATTTATATTTTCATGAAATTTAAATCAATGAAAATATACTAAATTCCTAAACAAAACAATCTTGATATTACCTCTTTAGTCTCTCTAATTCATTAGGATACTCAATCATATTTATTATCATTGAAATTGAAAACAATAATGAGAATATTAGAGTAAAATTCAATATAAAATATTACATTTAGTTTCTCTAAATCCTTAATTGTGTTATTTTATGCATATCAAAAGAAATTGGATTCTCTAATTGAACAATTTCAACACTCAGTTACTTAGGAAGATGTTTGTCTATTTCACATATAATTTATGCATACTTACTATATCTTCATAACTAACCATTGTTAGGAGTTATTTGAATTAATCTTGATCTTCCTATAAGATTGATCTAAAATTTTTGTTTGCTGCCGATGATTATATTAATTCACAATAAAAAACTTTTTCAGAGGAGTATCATATTTTATCTACATCTTTTAATGAGTTTTACAAAATTAGATCCCATTAAAGTGATGTATTTTTTTAATAATTCATATCCATTTGTGGTCCAAGATCAACATTTAACTATTCAATGAGTCTTATAATCCTTTAAATCTCCACATTTATATTTATATAATGAATGATTCCTATAATATTATGAATGACTCATGGAGTTTTGATCACAAAACTCCTTTTCAAATTTATCATATGTATAAAACCAAATTTATTCCTCTAATATATTAAAAATATTTCCCCCTAGTAAGTATATCCCAAACATGATACTAATAATTGGAACCCAATTTGTCCTGAAACTATCTACTACTTTTTTCCAGACTTAAGATAATTCAGTGTCAGCCAACATTGGTGTGAAACTACCATGTTAGATGATGAAGGTATTAAAAAATATCATATTTGAATGAATATAACACTATGATTTTCAATGGAAATTGATCTCACAATATTATCTCATGTTTTCCCCATTCATAATTCATACATCTATTTATTTATTTTTAAATCCTATTTGTTTAGCACAATCAATATATTCAATCCTTATTAATTACTAACTCATTAAACAACCCATAATTTGACATAGTCACAAAAGTTATTTATATATATTGAAATGAATTTTATGTCAAAGGTATATAAAATTTTTATTTAATGGATTAAAATAATATAAAATTAATAATCATGACATGAGTAATCCTAGAAACATAAATATCTTACCAATCCTTTCTTGAAGAAGGCATAATCATTTTTGACAGTGGAAAGTCTAACCCAAAGTCCCTCTACACATGGATAGTTCATTCAAGATGTATTCAAATTCCAAATAATTATACCAAATAATATAAATAAAATATATTTATCTAAAAAATTAAAACTAATAATTTTTATTACAAGAAAAATTAATGGCATAAGGAAACTAAATTCATTATCATACATGCAATGAAAGTCCCTATATTCATGTAGGATAAATTAAACGTGGTATAATGACTTTAAACTAAAAGATACACATATTAAATATATAAACAGCTTATATCCATGAATAATAAACATGTGATTAAATTTTATATATTATAATATGTCATATATTTAAACATGAAATAAACTATAGTGATATGGCCCAAACGACTGGTCCATCTAGGCTGCAAATTTAAATATGAAAAGAACTGTAGGTCAATACTAATCCTCATGTGCTAGAGACTAGCACCTGAGAATCATAGTATATCTATATGGAAAATTTTCCTAACCTATTATGAGATACATAGAATATATATATATATATATATAGAAAACCATAAAATAAATATGCTATAATAAAAGAGTGATAATAGTATAAATACAACAGAAAGTTGCAAGACAAAACTAGGGAGAATGTCAAAAAAATATCCAAAATAAAGGACCCAAAAAACAATATACTGATAATCCATTTGATAAATGAGAAACATATCATCATATCCCCACTAGAGACCCATGACTAGCTGCCTAGAAACAACAATGCCTTAGCAAGCCCACTTCCCTGTCTTGTATCAAATAAAACATGGTATACACAACCCTGTAAGAGTGTGTTGGGTGTGAGATAAAGAGGCCTAGAAGGATCCCACTATGGAGTTCCAATAAAAGTCTCTTTCAAATAATCTCAATATGGTAAATTTAAAATAAAACAATGTTTTATAAGTAGTTACCCGATATTATAACAAAATCCTGGTATGAAATTTCCCCCTTCGCAAAAACATTCACCAAACTAGGTATTGTAATTTCAAAGAATAACTTGCACAAACAATTTTAATTTAACAAAGAATATATCATATCATATCAAATATCATATTTTAAAAATTATAGAATAATGGAAATATATCCTAGTATAATAATGATTGGGCTAGCCTGGACAATCATATCAAAATAAAAAATGATAACTAGTGCGCACTCAATCGCCTAAAGAAACTATGTCTATGAACAAGGGATAGAGGAACACTGAAGTTATTCATTTATTAATAAGTTTTTATATACTTCATTTATCTATTATCAAGGAAACTATCAAAATTGGGGTTAAACTACCATGCTTAATATTTAATATAATTTTCAAGCATTGTTTGAATTAGCCCTTATTCAAGTCTCTTGATTTTTTTCCATATGTCTCACCCAATTTGTCCATATTATGTGATTCTTATTTTTAGTGTTACATATTCTAAATAATACAAAAAATGAAACTGGATATTTATATAATTCATCATCCATCTAAAGGGTTATATGGACAGGATAAGAAGGCCCATAAAATATGTGGAGAAAACGGGACCAGACACAATGGTTAATTTCCTAAGATTAATAAAAATTACAAAATTTTATGAAACTCTATAATATGTTATACTATATGAAAATAATTCCAATATAAAAATTTAAAACATAAATCAACCAATATTAGGCTAATTGATGCCTGAAAATCCTTCCCAAAATTCTATTTTAGATTTGAAAACATACCACAATTCATTACATTTCCCCCAATATAGTTTCCAAATGGAGATGATATTATTGGTTATAAGCACAACATATTAGAGCCAAAATTTGCAGAAGAAACAGTTTCAAGAAGATGGAATCATCCTACCCTAAAATCCATCCACATTCAGGTCATGGAAAAAATATGTGATAAAACTAGATATTGGATCATTGTTTATAAAAACATCAATTTATTTTTTATGAAAAAAATAAAAAGGATGAAAAATTTAGAGGGTAGATCATAAAAATTAATATGGAAAACTTTTATGAAGATACGTTTCCAATATTTAGCTATCTCCAAGCTCAAATGATTGATAAACCGAAATGGATGTTTTGGAATGAAAAAGTCTACCCCATTGGGCTATAAATGGACACTCATCCTCACCATGAAAGGGATTATAACATTAGAACTCAAGGATGAGAATTGGACTGACTATTTCTTAGACCATGTTCTAAAAGGGATTTGCAAACTTTTATTTCAACAATAAATTAATTTACTCTAATTATCATTTCATGTACATTTTCTATTGTTTTAAATTAGTGGCACCTAAGTTGTTTTCATTTCAATTTTGCGTACTGAATGTTTTACATAATATAAAATCCATTAGTAATCCAAATATAGATGATTTATTAAAAAATTTATAAAATAAATTCAATTATTGAAGAACTTCTCGCCTTATTCATTTTCTCATTCAATCCAAAATGATTATTTTACTTCAATTAACCATTCATGTGTGTGTTAGATTCCTTAATCGTATCTTGTTCAATTATTTCTCATCTATTTATAACTCATCAAACTATACATATTAAACTAGATTATCAACTATCCATATAGATGAGTAATTATCTCATTAGGGTGATTCATAATTTGGTGTTTTCAAGTGATTGATATCTTCCACTCATTTAACATTAATTGAATCAATATTGTTTCTATCAAACAAAATATGATCTAGACTGATGCCATATTTTTTGGACATAGATATTCCATTTATTATTAGAACCAAAAATATAAATGTGTTCATTAAATATTTATCCATCCATAAATAATAATTTATAATGTTTAGAACCATATTTAAGGCTTATATTAATGAAAAAACAATTATGATTTATGATTGAAACTGAAAACTGACTCCAAAACATTTTACCATCCCATAGGATTCGACCAGAGTGCCTCTAATAGTGCATCTGACCAATGAATGGTCGATGGGAAATAATAATCCACAATTTTAGAACACTATAGATTGAATCCCATTCAATTTCAAGATAATTTTCATAGAACTAATATATTTGTGATATGATAATGGAGTATCACTGCAAAAAATTGAACCCCATTTCAATTTCAATGGAAAATGACCAATACTAAACCATCCACCTAGGCACAAAAGGATATCGTGTGAAGCATATGTCAAATCAATTTCAAATTTCATATCACATTTTGTAAAAAATTTATAATCACCATTTTCATCAAAAAATTCCTTTAAAACCTACATCATAATCTTTTTCACAATACATTGAAAACAAAATTATTTTACCAGAACATGTGTAAAAAAATATTTTCCCAAAAACACTTTTTACACATTTATATCATCAAATTACGGTATCATACCAATTAATTTAGAAAACCATTTATATTTCAAATATTATTCATGTTTTATAAAACATTGTCTAGATAAGTAACCACCTACCTCAATGTTGGGTCGCACAACAACTGCAGCATAATCCACCCAGTAGAAGGAAATGAAAAAATGGAAAATGAGGTGAGGTTATAAACAAGAATTCCCAAAATATATAATAATGTTTCCACGAGGTTGAGTTTGGGGGAGAGGACATGTCATCACATACTAAAAGAATAACATGAGGCACAATATAACTAATAAGCTAATTGACCATAATAATAAAAATATACATGGGATCTTAAAGAGGATAGAGAGGGATAATAATATTATCAATAGATCCTATATAAAAGCATATAATTAGTAAAAATACCAACAGAAATGTATGAATTAAGAATTAATTTATCACACCTTCTAGAAGGGGATAAACTAACTAATTCAATATCAAATCACCAAGTAAATATGTTAGAGGGAGATCAATCCAACAATAGAGATTCCCTAAACTAATTTATAAAATTTATGGTTGAATAGTGCAATTTAAGGGTTTAAATGGGGGGGGGGTTTAGGGGATTAATATAATAGTAATCCCTTCATTTTCTTGTTGAAACACAAGGACATATGATAAATACTGTCTACCTTCAGCTATATAGAGGTAGTAGTGAGTATTTGTACACTTATGGATGTTCCACAAGCGGAAAGGTTGCACTCTAAAGACATCAATCAACCTAAAATAGGTTCTATACCCCTCCAATATCCTAATTCAAATTCTATATAATCCATAAAACATTAAAACCATATGTAATGAGGTATAAATAGTATATTAAAAAGGGATCATACCTAAGGATGGAAAAAGATGTTAAATTCACCCCACTATATGACTTTCTATCCCTAAAAAAAAGTAATTACAGAATCATTACAAAGTGGTTATGCCACTACTACCTCATTAATTATTCATTCTCCCCAGTCTAATGATAATTTTATCCATTCTTCCATTACACATGGACAAATGGAATAAACATACCACATAATAATTTTATATTCGAATCAATGATCTCTACTAGTTTCTCCACAATGAAAACATATAAATCCAACTCAATATCCCTCTAACTAAGAACATTGGAAATATCAATGTGGTAGTTATTGAGATGATATATGTGGAAAAAATCATTAATAGTTATCATCAGAATTAGTAATTTTAACCAATAATCATCCTATCTAACCTACCAAATGATCTCAAATTGTACAAAATAACTCAAATACAAACTCTTCAATTTACAAATATAAGGATGACCTAATAGTGTAGAAACCATAAATATTACCCCATCAATAATAGAAAATTATAAATTATTGAGTCAATGATACACATAAAATTCATACTGACTCTGATCTTTCACCATGCATTGACATATATCTTTGATCATTGCTGGATTCTCTTGAATGGGAGTTGATCTCATGAAAGTTGGCTCACCCACCTATGAACAAAAAAGTGGTGACCAGTACGAGTGACTATATAAAGACTTCATAGGAGATATTCTAAAAAATTATTAATAATAATTATTATAATAAAAATCATCAAGTCCCATATGGCTACCACAAATTCCCCAAAAATCCATGATGTATGAAAAATTATATTCTCTAAAATCATTATATTGTTCTCCCTCTAGCTATCATTCTAGGGATGTTAAGCTGTACCCATTTTTATCTGAGTCCCCATCACCACATAGAGAATAATATATAATCTATAAGTGAACTTGGAACAACTGTTAGAAATAATTATAGAGGGGACCCCATAGAACCACATAATCTTTAACAAATATTACTTTCCTAGTTCTTCTACCTTAGTGTTATACCAAATAAAAATGAAATGAGTAGATTTTTTCAAATATTCAATCAACACCCATATTTTATTAATTCCTCGAGGAGTCCATTTTCATCTAATTATGATGTATATATAAATATCAAATCATTATCAAACTCGTACCAAAAGAATATGGATTATATTATAATAATTCAAGCACTTTTCCATTATATGCTAGTAGGCGTAACAGTGGGACACGTAATCAATGATGTCACACTTCAGACATAACCAACCAAAACTAAATATCATGTTATTATAGGTATTTTTCATGATAGTTTGAATAAACCATGAAAATTTTTGAAAATTATGAAACACTAAATTTCTAATAGATGATGGGATGAAACAAAAATGATCAAAGTGAAGAATCCCATGATTGGGGAGAGACTGATTTGTGATGGTCTCTAAAATATAAAAGGTTTCTCTGATTCCTTTGAAATCATTATCCTGATATTTTTTATATATAATACACTCAATGTGAGAGGGAAAACAATGAAAACTAGTTAGAACTATAACTGAAACATTCTCTTACATTCTTAGGTGTAACCGAGTGAATCCCCCATAAGATTCCGACCTACTAATTTCTGGACAACATGATATGGGTATTTTCCATTGATAGAATCAATGATTTTAATAACATTACTTGATGTATAAGATATGTTGATCAAAATTACTTCAAGGTATTCCACCCATAACCTCCGCCAAATGATCATTTCCATCTAAGATAACATATAACTTAGGATCTCGTGATAATAAAAGTCCATAAATCTATCCTACGAAAGTTAATGTCTTAGAAGATGCATGATGGTATTTGTGACATTTCAGAAGGAGTTTCCAAGATATTTTAATATGCCTCCTTTGACGGTACATCAAGGTGTGGAAATGTCATAATAGGACCTCTAATGCCAGTTTTTGTGTCTATGGATGAAGAAAATAGTTGTATATTTTGACTCTTGATGCCTTAATTTTCCACAAGTGATGGTTAAGAACCATATTGTAGTGGGTTTATCTCAACCACTTGAGGTTCCAGAATTGAATTGGGATGTGATATCCATGGATTTTTTGATGGACATACCACATATGTCCTTGGGAAACAATTATATATGGGTGATACTAGAACAAATCACCATGTCGACCCACTTCATTGATATATTAGAGAAGAGTTCAACAGAGAACATGGGATGCATCTACATCCAGGATATAGTCCAACTCAATAGAGTTCAATCAATGATCATTTATAAACATGATGACCGTTTCACATCCCAGTTGTGGAAGGGATTATTGGAGGCATTTGGGACTTAGTTACACTTGATAAAAGTCTTTCACTCCCAAAATGAAAACCATACTGAGTAGTTTATTCATGTTATGGATGAAATTGTATGGGCTTGTGTGTTGGAATTCAGATGTAGTTGAGAGGATCACCTAGCACTGGTGGAGTTATCATAAAAAAACAATTACAATTCCACCATCGGTATGACATCATTTAATGTTTTTTTATGGGTGACTCTATAGGTCATCCCTTTGCTGGACTAACCCATCTGAGTCGGCACTCATGGGACCAAAGTTTGTGTGAGAAGAAATCAAGAAGATGAAAATCATCTAGGAGAAGATGAAGAATTCACATATCAATCAGAGGTGTTATGATAATAGACTATGGATGCCATTGGAGTTTAATGAAGGAGACAGTGTGTTCCTATGTGTTTCACCTTGATGTGGACTATGAAGATTTATCCAGGTTAGAACTCTATCTCTGAGGTTCATTGGACCTTTCTAAATTCTCTGTTTGTTTGGCGAGGTAGTGTACCAATTATCTCTTCCAACATAGTTATAAAAGGTGCATGAAATATTCCATGCACCATAGTTGAGGAGGTATGTTAATGACCCATCACACATTATCGACTGGGGTGAGTTAGACATTGAGGATGGAGTGACCTTTGGTGAGTACCTCATAGACATCAATGATCAGCAGTAGAGGATCCTCCTTGGGAAAGTGATTCCTTTAGTGCCTGTCTTATGGAGGAATAAGAATATTCCAGGACGAACAAGGTAGTAGGAGTCTCAAATTCATCCGTAGTACCCTCATGTTTTTGAGTTTCAAGGACATAGACCCCCCAAATTCATCCGTAGTACCCTCATGTTTTTGTCTTTTCAAGGACATAGACACCCCAAGGTGGGGATAATTTAATTACTTGGATATTCCAAAGTCGGATCCAAATTCATCCGTAGTACCCTCATGTTTTGTCTTTTCAAGGACAAAACACATTACAAGACCAAAGTCGGATCCAAATATAAATCCTACACAAAAAAATCCATGAAAAAAAACTGGGACCACCAAAGGCCCCACTGAAGCGTCGCCCGCGAACCAAGATCCATCGAATCCAGATCTACAACGAGACCATGATCACCTGGTTGACAGAAAGCCGCGTCAGAGCACCCAACCCATAGCCGTTGTACACCCACGTAGGACACACCCGCAGTACGCCGGGGATGCCGCAATAGATGTATAAGAATCACATGGGTTTAAACCCTAGATCCCGAGAGCCATCCGCCGAAGCGGAGGCTACATCCCGAGCAATCATGCGGACCTAAGTAGCATCCCGCACTGCTTGTGGCCCCGACCAAAGAAATCACAACCGAAAAAACAGATATGTATCTGCTGCTCAAAACGAAGACGAAATTGAGGGACCAGATCACAAAACCATTGAAACGGACCTGCATCTACTGCGCGAGATGTAGGCGAGGCTAAGGAAAAACAGGCGAACCCCGCGCTCCATGCCAACGTTTTCGCCAAGACCACCGACCCATGCCGCCTATACATTGAACCTGACATAGATCTGGACTAGATCTATGAACGCCGACCAGATCGCCGCCGCTTTCAACAGTACGAACACCGCCGCCGAGGAAGCCGTCCGAAAACATGATTTCAAGCTTGCCGTCAAGGTGTCTCCTCCCCTGTCGCCTCATCAGTGCCGAAGCACCCACCCCAAACGTGAGACACCGCCACAACGCCGCATGTACCACGTCATGCCGGTCACGCCATCCGCCTCCAACTACTTGAACCTTGTCACTGCACACCAAGAAGCACCATCGACCGCCCAAATAGAATGATCGCTGTCGCCTTTGGATCTCGCGATCGCTCCGCACTCGATCTCTGCCACTACAAATACCCCACACATCCGTCGAGGATGAAAACATCTCACAGGTCAAAACCCTAGAGTGAAATATGGTAATACTTGGAATGTGGGTCCCCCTTATCAGTGGATAACATTATGGTGAATTTTATGTATCACAAGGAATGTGAACCCTGTCACATAATATGTGGTATTTCCCTGGTAAACAAGACTTGTACTTCGGAGGTAAATAGAAATGGGGTGGACGACATCAAAAGCCTATATTTCATGTACTCCCCAACATAGACACGACCTAGACCATCTACATAAGCTATGTCTTGTACCTGTACACGAGCACATGTACATGATATGATTTCATGTATTGGAACACCTGTAGAGTACTTGGGAATCCTATGCACTATGTAATTCTAGGTGGACACTGGAAAAAGACACTATACATTTACATGGAAAGAACCGGTGGTCAATGGAAATGGTGTAGGACCCACACTACACACAATGTATCTTTTTATACATAGATTAGAGACCTTTTCCTCTAAATCATGGACAAATTTCAGTTGGGTGTATTCCCTTTATTCTTTCCCTAATGATTGGTATGGAATCATCTTCTACCCCTAAGACTATGATCCCATCCACATGAATTCTAGGATAGAGACATTGGAATCCCTTCGAGAGGTCTAGAGTGAGATCCTCTATTCATATTCATGTCCTCAGTGGAGTTCTTAGTATCTTCATGACCAACACTATGCAAGCACTGATCCTATACTTAGAAGGTTAATCCATATTGAGTTTTTTGTATCACCCCACAACCAAGGGAGTGATCCTAATCAATTTATCATATTCTCTCCAAACACTCAACATTTACTTTCTCATGAGGATACATGATGAGCACTACCTCTCTGAGGGACATCATTTGTGCTATCAAACTGAGGAGTGTGTTCTACTAGAAGAGTTATTTGAGGAATATTCTTGCTTAAATCTAATGATTTTATATTACAGTTGTGAATTACTTATAGATTTTGTGTATTTGTTGAGTATATATTGATACTATTGTTATATGTGTTATAGAAATATATATATATACATGTAAATGAGATGATATTTTTATTGTTATATAGTTTTTTAGTTATGGGGTGTCGCACTGAGTAATGTTATATTCACCCTTACATGGACATTTCTGGCATTTTTATATGTTGAGAATAAGATTAAACTTTTGATAGAGTATTTAATGGACCAGGACCAGACAGTACATAGTGAGACCTGATAGACAGAGGTGTGTTATTTCTACTTTTATGGGAAGTCCCCAGTATATACATTTAGGTTTGACTTCTGTTTTAATAAACTTTATGGTGGGATGGTATTTGGCCATGTTTTCATTCCATTACTAACTACCATACCTTGGTTATGAGTTTTAGATGTATTTCTTAATTATTTTTTGTTTTCATACATTTATGAATTGTATAATCTTATAGATGCTTGTGTGTCCACATTTACTTAGGCTAAGGCCTCCCATGTTAATGATATGGCTACATCACAATGGTTGGTACCCCCTAGCCAATTAGAGGCTAGCATAGGGAGTCACAACACATGCCCCGCTAGGATATGTCATGAAAAATGTAACATAGAAAAAACTATGAGTATTTCAATCCATATAAGTATGCAAATATTATCCTTTGAAAAGGCAATAATTATACTCCAACTATAAAGGGGTTTGGTATGAACTCTATCAAACACATGTATCTTTATACATATGTCAACCAATACCATCTCATGCTAATGTTAGTCCCCATAAGTGCCCTTTTTCTAAAATATAATGTGATCACATGAAATTAATTATGAAAATCACATAAATCAAAATATTGTTTCTAGATTATCTATGAATAAATTAACAATATCGATGAATAGTTCTCATGTTTTCATCTTTTTAATGTGAATATAAAATGCCCCCATTTATATAGATATGTGAATCATACGTACTATCTTGGTATATGAACATACACATCACTCTATCCCAATAAAGGGAGAATGTCATACACATCACATGAGAGGACAAATCCCACACTGGTTAAGCTACATCATCTGATATGGTCAATAACATAATAAACCACCCACTCATTAAATCTATTTAAAGGATTTCATAAAAATGGTATCAAAGTATGATGGTTCTCATGATAGGTATATCATTGAATTTATGTACTGATAACTATATATAATATCGATAAACCCATATTATACCAATGCTATATATTTTTATACTGCATGTGGTATACTTAATGGATTATCTAATGCACAAATTACTCTTTGTGGCTTATGACCATATTCTGTATGTCAATAATAAATAATCGTACCACAAACCATAAAATCGCATCATAACCTATAATAATTCATAAAAAGCATAGATTAAGGAAACTTAATGTCATTCATTGGGAGGTAATCTATTATTAAAATTTCAGAAATGTAGATAAATAAATACATATATACTACCAGTGTGAAATAATGATAAATAGATATTTCCTTTAATTTGATAAACTTTATTTATTTAAATATTTTAAAAATTAATTACAAAATCTTACAAAAACATATATCTATAATATAATATGGGATATATTTCCAGATCCACCTTATGTTTGTTACACTTTTTTGGTATTTACTAACTCATTACATAAATATTTAATTCCTTCTACATATCTATGTGACCACCTGATAAAAATATCATACTAAAATCATTGATGAGTAACATATATAAGGTAGTAAAGTTTGAATAATGGTGATACATAGGTATTTTATTCTTAATTTTCATTTCCAAGAACATATAGAAACTTCATAACATGATGACATCAAATATTTTGATGTCAACTTATATTGTCTACAAAGAATTCTTAAAAATAAATTCACCACCATCAGAACACCTTCCATCATTTTTAATTCAAATATTTTGTTATATAATATAACTACTCACATTTTCACTTACCAACATATCTAAAACTCCTTTTTTAATAATGTGATGTTCAGTTTATTTGGGTAACTAAATTTAACTCTTTATGTTATTCTTTAATTACATACCCAAGAACCTTATTTGTACATTAATTTAGATTTAATTTTTATTTTGAAATGAAAAATACTTTAGGAAATATTGATATTCACGTTCTGATGGAAAAAAATGTTATTATTTACATCTAAAATTAACATAATATATCCAATATAATTTAGGATACAAGTAGAGACCATATTAAATTTAGATTGGTAATTTTTTTATTTATTAAATGTGAACTTTTATAAGTTCAAACATACTTCCACTATCATTTTAAACACTATATATTCATTGGAAAATTATTTGTAGATTTTAAAACCACTTTATGTTATGGAAGAAAGTTTAGGTCAATTTAGTAGGGATACATAACAAATAATCTATTTATTGCACATATTTTATGAAATTCTACGTTCATGGAGAATTTTATATGTAAATAAAAATTTATTAATTAAAAATATTTCACTAATTGTTTTTGGGAACACCTTAACTAATATTTTTATTTCATTTATATGGGATAAACATTTTTTTCCTTTTATTTGTTTCAAAACATTTAATAGAATCTGATTAATCATAATCCATGTGCATTGAATTCATTATATTTTATTTTTTGTAACAACTCCATGTTCATAGAAAACTACATTAATCATATAATTGAATTGATAAACTATACACATCATTTATTTAGATCCATTTGTGAAACATATATTAATTATTAATAAAACATATTCTGCAACTACTACTTTCTTCATCATTTAAACAAAAACTAATAGATGTTTCAATTCAATCATTTATTTTGAATTCCTATATACGAAATATAATTTTAATGTATAAATTGAGTATCAGGTACCCTTTAAAATAAGAATTTAATTTCAATAACACTGATAATTGACATAAAAATTCCATGGAGTTTTATTAAGCCCTCTGGGTATATTGAAAAAAGTTTTCTTATAAAACCAATCAACCTTTCTAATAATGGCATTATGTTTCAATAACCCTAATTGGATTCTCGAAGAAAAATTATTTTATTTACCAAATTACATTTCCTCTTATGGTTTAAAGCTTCACCCACTGGTATTTTATACATAACACCTAAACCTAGACATCAAATGACCAGTTCATCTATTATATATACTATGAGAAAATCCAATATAATATTCCTTAAACCATGTATATTTTCAAGAATTTTAAATCAATGAAAATATACTAAATTCCTAAACAAAACAATCTTGATATTCACTCTTTAGTCTCTCTCTAATTCATTAGGATACTCAATTATATTTATTATCATTGAAATTCAAAACAATCATGAGAATATTAGAGTACAATTCAATATAAAATATTACATTTAGTTCCTCTAAATCCTTAATTGTGTTATTTTATGCATATCACAAGAAATTGGATTCTCTAATTGAACAATTTCAACACTCGGTTACTTAGGAATATGTTTTTCCATTTCACATATAAGTTATGCATACTTACTATATCTTCATAACTAACCAGTGTTAGGAGTTATTTACATTAATCTTGATCTTCCTATAAGATTGATCTAATTTTTTTTGCTGCTGATGATTATATTTATTCACAATAAAATAATTTTTCTGATGAGTATCATATTTTATTTACATCTTTTAATGAGTTTTACAAAATTAAATCCCATTGAAGTGATGTATTTTTTTAATAATTCATATCCATTTGTGGTCCAAGATCAACATTTAACTATTCAATGAGTTTTATAATCCTTTAAATCTCCACATTTATATTTATATAATGAATGATTCCTATACTATTATGAATGACTCATGGAGTTTTGATCACAAAACTTATTTTCAAATTTATCATATGTATAAAACCAACTTTATTCCTCTAATATATTAAAAATCTTTCCCCCTAGTAAGTATATCCCAAACATGATATTAATAATTGGAACCCAATTTGGCCTGAAACTATCTACTACTTTTTTCCAGACTTAAGATAATTCAGTGTCAGCCCACATTGGTGTGAAACTACCATGTTAGATGATGAAGGTATTAAAAAATATCATATTTGAATGAATATAACACTATGATTTTCAATGGAAATTAATCTCACAATATTATCTCATGTTTTCCCCATTCATAATTCATACATCTAGTGATTTATTTTTAAATCCTTTTAGCACAATCAATATATTCAATCCTTATTAATTCCTAACTCATTACAAAACCCATATTTTTACATAGTCACAAAAGTTATTTATATATATTGAAATTAATTTTATGTCAAAGGTATATAAAATTTTCATTTAATGGATTAAAATAATATAAAACTAATAATTGTGACATTAGTAATCCTAGAAACATAAATATCTTACCCATCCTTTCTTGAAGACGGCATAATCATTTTTGACAGTGGAAAGTCTAACCCAAAGTCCCTCTACACATGGATAGTTTATTCAAGATGTATTCAAATTCCTAATAATTATACCAAATAATATAAATAAAATATACTTATCTACAAAATTAAAACTAATAATTTTTATTACAAGAAAAATTAATGGCATAAGGAAACTAAATACATTATCATACATGAAATGAAATTCCCTATATTTATGTAGGATACATTAAACGCGGTTTAACGACTTTAAACTAATAGATACACATATTAAATATATAAACAGCTTATATCCATGAATAATAAATATGTGATTAACTTTTATATAATATAATATGTCATATATTTAAACATGAAATAAACTATAGTGATATGGCCCAAACGACTGGTCCATCTAGGCTGCAAATTTGAATACAAAAAGACCTGTAGGTCAATACCAATCCTCATGTGCTAGAGACTAGCACCTGAGAATCATAATATATCTATATGGAATATTTTCCTAACCTATTATGAGATACATAGAATATATATATATATATATATATATATTTAGAAAACCATAACATAAATATTCTATAATAAAAGAGTTATAATAGTATAAATACAACAGAAAGTTGCAAGATAAAACTAGGGAAAATGTCGAAAAAATATCCAAAATAAAGGACCCAAAAAACAATATACTAATAATCCATGTGATAAATGAGAAACATATCATCATATCCCCACTAGAGACCCATGACTATCTACCTAGAAACCAAAATTCCTTAGCAAGCCCACTTCCCTGTCTTCTATAAAATAAAACATGATATACACAACCCTGTAAGAGTGTGTAGGGTGTGAGATAAAGAGGCCTAGAAGGATCCCAATATGGAGTTACAATAAAAGTATCTTTAAAATAATCCCAATATGGACAATTTAAAATAAAACAATGTGTGATAAGTAGTTACCTGATATTATAACAAAATCCTGGTATGAAATTTCCCCCTTCTCCACAACATTCACAAAACTAGGTATTGTAATTTCAAAGAATAACTTGCACAAACCATTTTAATTTAACAAAGAATATATCATATCATATTTTAAAAATTAAAGAATAATGGAAATATATCCTAGTATAATAATGATTGGGCTATCTTGGACACTCATATCAAAATAAAAAATGATAACTAGTGCGCACTCAATCGCCAAAAGAAACTGTGTCTATGAACAAGGGATAGAGGAACACTGAAGTTATTCATTTATTAATAAGATTTTATATACTTCATTTATCTATTATCAAGGAAACTATCAAAATTAGGGTTAAACTACCATGCTTAATATTTAATATAATTTGCAAGCATTGTTTGAATTAGCCCTTATTCAAGTCTCATAAATTTTTTTTTCATATGTCTCACCCAATTTTTCCATATTATGTGATTCTTATTTTTAGTGTTACATATTCTAAAAAAAATGAAACTGGATATTTATATAATTTAGCATCCATATAAAGGTTTATATGGACAAGATAAGAAGGCCCATAAAATATTTGGAGAAAACTGGACCATACACAATGGTTAATTTCCTAGGATTAATAAAAATTCCAAAATTTTATGAAACTCTATAATATGTTATACTATATGAAAATAATTCCAAGATAAAAATATAAAACATAAATCAACCAATATTAGGCTAATTGATGCCTGAAAATCCTTCCCAAAATTCTATTTTAGATTTGAAAACATACCATATTCATTACATTTCCCCCAATCTAGTTTCCAAATGGAGATGATATTTTTGGTTATAAGCACAACATATTAGAGCCAAAATTTGCAGAAGAAACATTTTCGAGCAGATGAAATCATCCTACCCTAAAATCCATCCACATTCAGGTCATGGAAAAAATATGTGATAAAACTAGATATTGGATCATTGTTTATAAAAACATCAATTTATTTTTTATGAAAAAAATAAAAAGGATGAAAATTTTAGAGGGTAGATCATAAAAATTAATATGGAAAACTTTTATGATGATACATTTCCAATATTTAGCTATATCCAAGCTCAAATGATTGAGAAACCGAAATGGATGTTTTGGAACGAAAAATTCTACCCCATTGGGCTATAAATGGACACTCATCGTCACCATGAAAGGGATTATAACTTTAGAACTAAAGGAGGAGAATTGGACTGACTATTTCCTAGACCATTTTCTAAGAGGGATTTCCAAACTTTTATTTCAACAATAAATTAATTTACTCTAATTATCATTTCATGTACATTTTCTATTGTTTTAAATTAGTAGCACCTAAGTTGTTTTCATTTCAATTTTGCCTAATGAATCTTTTCCATAATATAAAATCTATTAGTAATCCAAATATTGATGATTTATTAATAATTTTATAAAATACATTCAATTATTGAAGAACTACTCGCCTTATTCATTTTCTTATTCAATCCAAAATGATTATTTTACTTCAATTAACCATTCATGTGTGTGTTAGATTCCTTAATCGTATCTTGTTCAATTATTTCTCATCTATTTATAACTCATCAAACTATACATATTAAACTAGATTATCAACTATCCATATATGAAGTGCCCAGATCAGTGTGAATCACTGAGAGGGGGAGGGGGTGAATCAGTGATCCCTTAAAACTTTTTACTAATTGATTCTTAATCAATTAAACCTCTATGGCTGGTTAAAGCCTCGATCCACTCTTCTTGTATCTCTCAACCTTTCCCTGATAATGCAGTAATGAAAAGGCACAGGACACAAGGATTTACAAGGTTCGGCACCAAAGGCCTACATCCTTGCCATGCTCTCCCAGCATGGATTCTCCCATTATAATCTGTTAGTATTACAATGGTCGATACAGAGTCTCACTGTATCTCTCCTGAGTCCCACAGGAGGGTCTTTATACTGCTTCACACAGTGTTACCAGAGTCCCACTGGCCTGCTCCAGAATCCCACTGAAGACTTCTTCTCCCTGAGTCCCACAGGGTCTTCTCCTGGCTCCTCGAGTCACACGAGTAGCTCTTCTTCACTTTAAGTTCTTCAAGTATCCTCAACAGCCTGGGATAAATGCTGCTGGCCTTGCTCTTCTCTCCTGATCACTTGTGGTTGATCAGGGCTTCTCGAATACTGCAAACTCAGACAAACAATATCTTTCACTTTAGTCTGGCTCAGTCTCACATCAATTCAACTTCATGCACTGAGTGCATGGCCTTCTCAAATCTCTTCAAGATCTTCAAGTCTTGGACTCCTCAGATGCACACCACTAATTTAGCACTGTTCACGTGTGCACGTGCATGCATGCATGCATGCACTTTCCCTTTCCTCTTCTTGGTGCAGTAGACCCACAAAGGGTGTAACACTTTAAGAACACACCTTTACTGAACTTCACACACTTTATCCAATTTGTTTACACACTTAAATTGTGTGTTATACTTTAGTGTGGGTCTTGTTCTTCCTTTTCTTCTTAGTGTGTACACTTTAGTTTGCACACACACTAAGGTTCGGCCTTGTTGTCTTTTTGCACACACACTTGAGACTTGGCCTTCACTTGTTTAGCACACTCACTTCCTTGTTCTTTTAATCTTCTTCAAAGTGTGCACTTCACTTATGCACACACTTGGTTCTTCATTTTTCACACACAAGGGCTACGGCCTTCTTCTTCAAAAGCACACACAAAGTATGGCCTTGTCTTGCTCACACCCACTTCCCGTAGGGTACTTAGCACACACAAGATGTGTTCTTCAATTTGGCACACACACAAGGTGTGGTCTTCACTTGTTCTTGCACATCCCAAAGGCTACGGCTTGGGTTCTCCACTTTGCACAAGCTACTGCCCGTAGGGCCTTCTCCTCACTTGGCACACACACACTAGGGATGTGGTGGTCTTCACTTCACCTCTTGCACACACACGGCCTCGGGTCCTCTTCTGTTTTTGCACACACAAGCCGTAGAGTCTTCACTTTGCACACACAAGGCTATGCCTCGGCTTCTCCTCTCCACTTGGCACACACACGAGGCAAGGCCTCGGGTTCTCCTCTCCACTTGGCACACACACGAGGCAAGGCCTCGGTTTCTCCTCTCAACTTGGCACACACACGAGGCAAGGCCTCGGGTTCTCCTTGCACACACACACCTGTAGGGTGTCTTTGTCTTGTTGCACTCACATAACCCGTAGGATGTAGATACCCTTCACCCGAACTCAAGGAGGCGCGCAAGGGGTGCAACCCTCCTCTTCTTTCCCACTATCGCGCAAGTCCTCAAGCACTTGAGTGCAAGGAGGCTCGGGTGCGCAAGTGCCACTGCCAACCGCTGGCCACACAAGGTGTTGCGGCCCTGGGTACTTCCTGCCGCGCAAGGGATTAGCGCGCAGGGGACTCTTCACCTCTTTCGCGCATGGGGTGCGCGAAAGGAACTCCTTCGGGCCTCGGGTGGCACCGGAACACACTGCCGCGCAAGTGGGATGCGCGGGGCTTCAAAGCTTCGCAAAGCACAGGGTGCTCGCGGTTCTTCGGATCTTCAACAAAGGATCAGCACATCAGCAGCAATCAGAGAGCCTCGGGTGCTCCTTTTATAGGCAGAGGCTGCCTCGCATCATCCGCGTGGTTTTAACTTCAAAATCCCGAAGATTTCGGATCTTCAAAAATATTTCCAAATCTTGTTTTCAATTCTCGGTTCGACGCGGGCTCATTATTTTTTATTCCTCTACGTGCATGCGACTCATAACGCATGCACGACCTTCGGTTAAGCCTCATCCCATGCAAAAACACTAACCACGTGGCCTCGGCAGCTTCTCTTGCCTCGGCCTCATTCGAAATTCTCCACTGGTTGCATGCAAGATCTTTTTTAGGCATGGCCGTGTTCGGTGTGGAGAGACGAGCTCAATGGAGGTCTTATATCCTTCAGAGGTGGCCGGGAACTCGAAAACGGGTGGTCGGATGGCCTCTGGTTCAGCGGCGTCGCGGGAGGCTTCGGGATGTCCTCGGCTCGAGCTCGAGGAAGGAGACGAGCTCTTGGCCGTCGGATCAGGCGTTTGAGATACATCGGGCGGCCTGGATCTGAAGATCTCGCGCGGGATCAGATGTGCGGCTTAGATCGTCCGCGCGATGAGTCGGACGGCCAGGATCACTCCCGCGGAAAAATTCCGTGTCCCACATCGAAACGACGCCCAGTTTTCTCGCGCTTTATCACCCTGGCGCTGCCGGCTTCCCATCAGTTGCACTTCTCCCCTCCCGGTGCCGCCCCGCACCGGGTTCTCTCTGCGGGCGCGCTCTTGCACCCACTATGCTCCCTGCGGGCGCGCCACTGGCGCCCACTATGCACGCTGTGACACTCACGGGTGCGCTCATGCGCCCCTGCCGCCCTCCTCCGGGCTTGCCCCAGGCGCCCATGCGGTGTCTTGGGTGTGTGCCCTGCCGCCCTGGCTCGCCCCACGGGTTCCCCCATGGGCGTGGTGCCCTAGCGCCCATGCCTTGGGGTTGAACCCCCAAGGTGCCTTGGCTGGCCAATTTTTTACTAGTGTAAAACACTAAGTGTCTTTGTATAAAAACAAAGTACCAAGTGTAATATGCCATATGCCACTCCAAGCCATTCTTCTTCCCATCTCTATTTCTTCTCTTCTCTTCTTCTTAATAATTCCTCCATTCCTCTTAAACATTTATTCTTCACTTAGGAGTGAAATTCCTGAAGGTTCTTCATCTTCAACCGAACTCTTGAATCAACATGAAATCTCCAATGTGCTTCATTGATCTAATCAGAGATCAAGTTGGATCACTTCCAATTCACATGCACTAAGAGTTAGTACATGGACATCTTCAGCTCACTTCATCCACTTAGTACTTGTGGATGGATCTTCTTCAACTCCTCATGCATTGTCACTACAATGCATGGTCTTCAAACAATGTTGTGACATTGTATCATCAGGATACAAGTTATTTGAACTTAAAGAGCAGCTCAACAATCGTCAGATATTCTTAGAGAATGTTTTAACCATCATCTCCTATGTCACTTAGTGAATCTCCTAAGTGACATGCATCTTAGTACCATGGCCATTCTCCTTCACCACCAACACCATCACAACCTTTGTCATTCACATCTTGACATTCCTTGACTTCCATTCATTCCAAGACAACTTAATGCCTCATTGACAACAAATGCAACACAATGCACTTCAATCTCCCCCTTTGTATTTTTTGTCAATACACCACTTCAGCACATATGAATGGGTCAATATGTGTGCCAATATTTTCTCCCCCTTATTGGCAATCAAATGCAAAGGTGTGGTGTGGTTCTCTTCCAGAAATATCTTCCTCCCCTTGAAAAGTATCTTCTTGAAAAACACTAGGAGAGGGATGATGTCACATGTTCTCTTTAGCAAAGAACCTTTAGTAAATCAACTCTAAGTATACTTGGGCTAACCCGGTGTAGAAAACAAGAGTGATGTAACCAAGGTACTCAATGCTGTACAACATTCACTATACATGTGAGATCATGCTTCAGGGGTTTGAAAATTTTTCAGATATAACAACGAATTGCTAAATCCTGCACATACTTCACAAAACTCATTAGAAAGTTCAGTGCAATGATAAAGCTCCCCCTTTCATCCATTTGTCTTCAATCCATACTCCCCCTTAATTGACAAGATAAACTCAATTAAGAAACAAGGGATTAAAGTATGATTGGAATACCTTCAGCTTTTCTCAAGATGGTATTAATCTTAGAATCCCATCTTCTTCAGATTGGCTCCCCCTCAAGGGGTGCACTCCATTCTGTCCAAACCATCCTCCAGTTGAGAATGATCATCATCTTCAATTCCCTGCAATGTCAGCACATGTAAATACCAATAGTATAAGGGAATAAGATGGAACCTCCTTGGTTCATCAATGTGAACAACAAGGTTGAGAAGATTCTCTCAACCGAGATGTCCCATTTTCACCATTCTTCACACTTGCACATTTGATCTACAATGATGTTGGTGCTTGTGTGGATTTCAATACATCTTCATGTGAAATATTTTTCTTCCATTTTGCCTTAGCAATTGCCAGAACTTCATCTTCATCTCTTTGCAGATCTTTGGCAAGTTGCAACTGATTTGGCCATTTGACTAGTGAGTCACTTGGAAGTGTGGCCTCAGTTCTGGATATTCCACATGGTTCTTTTGATGCTGTCAAGATACCTTTCTTAGGCAACTTGTTTTCAATAAATCCCTTCTGCTTCTTTTGGATTGATTGTCTGTTTGAGTTCAGTTGGCTTCTATTGATTTCCATGGCTTGTTTGCAAAGATCCATGGTATGACCTTTCTTTCCACAGTAGAAGCATGTCTTCTTGGTGGTCCTACTGGATGACTCACCCTTCTTGGACTTAGACTCCAAGGTCTTCTCTTCATTTTTCATAATCTTCTTGGGAGCATCTTCCACTTTCTTCTGCTTGCTTCCCAAGGATTCTCTCTGAGCCAGGTTCTGTGATCTTTTCTTCTTTTGAGCTCTGGATACAGTTGGAGATTGACACGTATCTATTTGACCACTTTTGCACACATCCCAGATGTTATCAAGCAATCCAAATCTGTTAGCAGTAAACAGATGTCTCTGGACATGTGTATGTTGCTTCCTTCCTTCTGGCTTGCTCCCCCTTGGCACGGGCTTCCTCTGTGTTTTGGCATTCAGTGGATTGTACCAACAATCCTTTGCACAATGCCCATACTTTTTACAACACCAAAATTGACCCACGAATCTTGACCTCTTCAGTCCTTCTGATTGTAGGGTACTTTTCTTGACCTGTTGTGCTGTTTCATGAGAGCTCTGCTTCTTTACTGTCTTCATCCATATTTGTTTGGAATTATCCTTCCATCCTGCACTTTTTGTGGAAACACAATTAGAAGCATCAGTACAAGATGGTATGGATGGTACCTTCTTTCTAGAAGATGTTGCACTTTTATTAGAGGATGTCTTTCGCTTAGAATCATCCTGCTCAATGCTCACTTGAGTGGAAACATTTCTTCTACCACCTGACTGGGAGGTTTGGGCTTTGGGTGATTGCTGATTTTTCAATATCACCTCCAGTTCTAAGCATTTCATATTGAGGGAGTTCTTCTCATCCTCAATAGTTCTTAGCCTTCCTTCCCATTTCTCTTCCAGCTGCTTTATCTGGTCTTCATGCACCTTCTTTATTTCATGCAATGAGTTGTCAAGCTCCTTCACCATTTTGACTTTGTCTTCAAGTTGAGCATCTCTGACAAACATTGATACTTTATGCCTCTTTTCCAGTGCATGAAACACTTCTTTGACCATTATCTTAAAGAATTCATTCTCAGAAAGGCTTCTTTGCAATTCTTCAGCAGTTTCTTCATATCTTTCATTGCAAAGAGATACTGTTTCATCTTTAGCCTTCACCAGCTTTCTGAGAGTGTTGGTTATGCTAACCCTTTTTGCCAATTGATCTTCCATTGCATTGGCTTCTTCTTCTAACTGTGATTTTTCTTCATGAAGATCATGGATGCCTGTAGCTATACACTTTGCCACTTCCATGGGAACTGTCTTCTGAAGATATTTGAGTGCACTCTGAAGATCATTCATTGTTTCAACTTCATCACAGCTAGGACAAGCTTTCTTCATCTTCTTGGCCTGTTTCTTCTTTCTATTTTTCTGAGTCTTGGCAGATATCTCCATTTGAGGCTGGTCACTCATTTCCTCAAATCTGCACTTCATAAAGACTCCCTTGGATCTTTTAGAGGTAACCTCCCTCTGATACCAATTGAAGTGCCCAGATCAGTGTGAATCACTGAGAGGGGGAGGGGGTGAATCAGTGATCCCTTAAAACTTTTTACTAATTGATTCTTAATCAATTAAACCTCTATGGCTGGTTAAAGCCTCGATCCACTCTTCTTGTATCTCTCAACCTTTCCCGGATAATGCAGTAATGAAAAGGCACAGGACACAAGGATTTACATGGTTCGGCACCAAAGGCCTACATCCTTGCCATGCTCTCCCAGCATGGATTCTCCCATTATAATCTGTTAGTATTACAATGGTCGATACAGAGTCCCACTGTATCTCTCCTGAGTCCCACAGGAGGGTATTTATACTGCTTCACACAGTGTTACCAGAGTCCCACTGGCCTGCTCCAGAATCCCACTGAAGACTTCTTCTCCCTGAGTCCCACAGGGTCTTCTCCTGGCTCCTCGAGTCACACGAGTAGCTCTTCTTCACTTTAAGTTCTCCAAGTATCCTCAACAGCCTGGGATAAAGGCTGCTGGCCTTGCTCTTCTCTCCTGATCACTTGTGGTTGATCAGGGCTTCTCGAATACTGCAAACTCAGACAAACAATATCTTTCACTTTAGTCTGGCTCAGTCTCACATCAATTCAACTTCATGCACTGAGTGCATGGCCTTCTCAAATCTCTTCAAGATCTTCAAGTCTTGGACTCCTCAGATGCACACCACTAATTTAGCACTGTTCACGTGTGCACGTGCATGCATGCATGCATGCACTTTCCCTTTCCTCTTCTTGGTGCAGTAGACCCACAAAGGGTGTAACACTTTAAGAACACACCTTTACTGAACTTCACACACTTTATCCAATTTGTTTACACACTTAAATTGTGTGTTATAATTTAGTGTGGGTCTTGTTCTTCCTTTTCTTATTAGTGTGTACACTTTAGTTTGCACACACACTAAGGTTCGGCCTTGTTGTCTTTTTGCACACACACTTGAGACTTGGCCTTCACTTGTTTAGCACACTCACTTCATTGTTCTTTTAATCTTCTTCAAAGTGTGCACTTCACTTATGCACACACTTGGTTCTTCATTTTTCACACACAAGGGCTACGGCCTTCTTCTTCAAAAGCACACACAAAGTATGGCCTTGTCTTGCTCACACCCACTGCCCGTAGGGTACTTAGCACACACAAGATGTGTTCTTCAATTTGGCACACACACAAGGTGTGGTCTTCACTTGTTCTTGCACATCCCAAAGGCTACGGCTTGGGTTCTCCACTTTGCACAAGCTACTGCCCGTAGGGCCTTCCCCTCACTTGGCACACACACACTAGGTATGTGGTGGTCTTCACTTCACCTCTTGCACACACACGGCCTCGGGTCCTCTTCTGTTTTTGCACACACAAGCCGTAGAGTCTTCACTTTGCACACACAAGGCTATGCCTCGGCTTCTCCTCTCCACTTGGCACACACACGAGGCAAGGCCTCGGGTTCTCCTCTCCACTTGGCACACACACGAGGCAAGGCCTCGGGTTCTCCTCTCCACTTGGCACACACACGAGGCAAGGCCTCGGGTTCTCCTTGCACACACACACCTGTAGGGTGTCTTTGTCTTGTTGCACTCACTTAACCCGTAGGATGTAGATACCCTTCACCCGAACTCAAGGAGGCGTGCAAGGGGTGCAACCCTCCTCTTCTTTCCCACTATCGCGCATGTCCTCAAGCACTTGAGTGCAAGGAGGCTCGGGTGCGCAAGTGCCACTGCCAACCGCTGGGCACACAAGGTGTTGCGGCCCTGGGTACTTCCTGCCGCGCAAGGGATTAGCGCGCAGGGGACTCTTCACCTCTTTCGCGCAAGGGGTGCGCGAAAGGAACTCCTTCGGGCCTCGGGTGGCACCGGAACACACTGCCGCGCAAGTGGGATGCGTGGGGCTTCAAAGCTTCGCAAAGCACAGGGTGCTCACGGTTCTTCGGATCTTCAACAAAGGATCAGCACATCAGCAGCAATCAGAGAGCCTCGGGTGCTCCTTTTATATGCAGAGGCTGCCTCGCATCATCCGCGTGGTTTTAACTTCAAAATCCCGAAGATTTCGGATCTTCAAAAATATTTCCAAATCTTGTTTTTAATTCTCGGTTCGACTCGGGCTCATTATTTTTTATTCCTCTACATGCATGCGACTCATAACGCATGCACGGCCTTCGGTTAAGCCTCATCCCATGCAAAAACACTAACCACGTGGCCTCGGCAGCTTCTCTTGCCTCGGCCTCATTCGAAATTCTCCACTGGTTGCATGCAAGATCTTTTTTAGGCATGGCCGTGTTCGGTGTGGAGAGACGAGCTCAATGGAGGTCTTAGATCCTTCAGAGGTGGCCGGGAACTCGAAAACGGGTGGTCGGATGGCCTCTGGTTCAGCGGCGTCGCGGGAGGCTTCGGGATGTCCTCGGCTCGAGCTCGAGGAAGGAGACGAGCTCTCGGCCGTCGGATCAGGCGTTTGAGATACATCGGGCGGCCTGGATCTGAAGATCTCGCGCGGGATCAGATTTGCGGCTTAGATCGTCCGTGCGATGACTCGGACGGCCAGGATCACTCCCGCGGAAAAATTCCGCGTCCCACATCGAAACGGCTCCCAGTTTTCTCGCGCTTTATCACCCTGGCGCTGCCGGCTTCCCATCAGTTGCACTTCTCCCCTCCCGGTGCCGCCCCGCACCGGGTTCTCTCTGCGGGCGTGCTCTTGCGCCCACTATGCTCCCTGCGGGCGCGCCACTGGCGCCCACTATGCACGCTGTGACACTCGCGGGTGCGCTCATGCGCCCCTGCCGCGCTCCTCCGGGCGTGCCCCAGGCGCCCATGCGGTGTCTTGGGTGTGCGCCCTGCCGCCCTGGCTCGCCCCACGGGTTCCCCCATGGGCGTGGTGCCCTAGCGCCCATGCCTTGGGGTTGAACCCCCAAGGTGCCTTGGCTGGCCAATTTTTTGCTAGTGTAAAACACTAAGTGTCTTTGTATAAAAACAAAGTACCAAGTGTAATATGCCATATGCCACTCCAAGCCATTCTTCTTCCCATCTCTATTTCTTCTCTTCTCTTCTTCTTAAGAATTCCTCCATTCCTCTTAAACATTTATTCTTCACTTAGGAGTGAAATTCCTGAAGGTTCTTCATCTTCAACCGAACTCTTGAATCAACATGAAATCTACAATGTGCTTCATTGATCTAATCAGAGATCAAGTTGGATCACTTCCAATTCACATGCACTAAGAGTTAGTACATGGACATCTTTAGCTCACTTCATCCACTTAGTACTTGTGGATGGATCTTCTTCAACTCCTCATGCATTGTCACTACAATGCATGGTCTTCAAACAATGTTGTGACATTGTGTCATCAGGATACAAGTTCTTTGAACTTAAAGAGCAGCTCAACAATCGTCAGATATTCTTAGAGAATGTTTTAACCATCATCTCCTATGTCACTTAGTGAATCTCCTAAGTGACATGCATCTTAGTACCATGGCCATTCTCCTTCACCACCAACACCATCACAACCTTTGTCATTCACACCTTGACATTCCTTGACTTCCATTCATTCCAAGACAACTTCATGCCTCATTGACAACAAATGCAACACAATGCACTTCAATATAGATGAGTAATTATCTCATTAGGGTGATTCATAATTAGGGGTTTTCAAGTGATTGATATCTTCCACTCATTTAACATTAATTTAATCAATATTGTTTCTATCAAACAAAATATGATCTAGACTGATGCCATATTTTTTGGACACAGATATTCCATTTATTATTAGAACCAAAAATATAAATGTGTTTATTAAATATTTATCCATCCATAAATAATAATTTATAATGTTTAGAACCATATTTAAGGCTTATATTAATGAAAAAACAATTATGATTTATGATTGAAACCAAAAACTGTCTCCAAAACATTTTACCATCCCATAGGATTCGAACAGAGTGCCTCTAATAGTGCACCTGACTAATGAATGGTCGATGGGAAATAATAATCCAAAATTTTAGAACACTATAGATTGAATCCCATTCAATTTCAAGATAATTTTCATAGAACTAATATATTTATGATATGATAATGGAGTAGCACTGCAAAAAATTGAACCCCATTTCATTTTCAATGGAGAATGACCAATACACAACCATCCACCTAGGCACAAAACGATACCGTGTGAAGCATATGTGAAATCAATTTCAAATTTCATCTGACATTTTGTAAAAAATTTATAATCACCATTTCCATCAAAAAATTCCTTTAAAACCTACATCATAATAATTTTCACAATACATTGAAAACAAAATTATTTTACCAGAACATGTGTAAAAAAATATTTTCCCAAAAACAATTTTTACACATTTATATCATCAAATTATGGTATCGTACCAATTAATTTAGAAAACCATTTATATTTCAAATATTATTCATGTTTCATAAAACATTGGATAGATAAGTAACCACCTACCTCAAATTTGGGTCGCACAACAACTGCAGAATAATCCACCCAGTAGAAGGAAAGGAAAAAATGGAAAATTAGGTGAGGTTATAAACAAGAATTCCCAAAATATATAATAATGTTTCCACGAGGAAGAGTTTGGGGGAGAGTACATGTCATCACATACTAAAAGAATAACACGAGCCACACTATAACTAATAAGATAATTGACCATAATAATAAAAATATACAAGGGATCTTAAAGAGGATAGAGAGGGATAATGACATTATCAATAGATCCTATATAAAATAATATAATTAGTAAAAATACCAACAGAAATGTATGAATTAAGAATTAATTTATCACACCTTCTAGAAGGGTATAAACTAACTAACTCAATATCAAATCACCAAGAAAATATGTTAGAGGGAGATCAATCCAATAATAGAGATTCCCTAAACTAATTTATAAAATTTATGGTTGAATAATGTAATTTAAGGGTTTAAATAGGGGGTTTTAGGGGATTAATATAATAGTAATCCCTTCATTTTCTTGTTGAAACACAAGGACATATGATAACTACTGTCTACCTTCAGCTATATGGAGGTAGTAGTGAGAATTTGTACACTTATGGATGTCCCACAAGCGGAAATGTTGGACTCTGAAGCCATCAATAAACCTAAAATAGGTTCTATACCCCTCCAATATCCTAATTCTCATTCTATAGAATCTATATAACATTAAAAACATATGTAATGAGGTATAGATAGTATATTAAAAAGGGATATTACCAAAGTATGGAAAAAGATGTTAAATTCACCCCACTATATGACTTTCTATCCCTAGAAAAAAAAGTAATTACAGAATCATTACAAAGTGGTTATGCCACTACTACCTCATTAATTATTCATTCTCCCCAGTCTAATGATAATTTTATCCATTATTCCATTACACATGGTCAAATGTAATAAACATACCACATAATAATTTTATATTCAAATCAATGATCTCTACTAGTTTCTCCACAATGAAAACATATAAATCCAACTCAATATCCCTCTAACTAAGAACATTGGAAATATCAATGTGGTAGTTACTGAGATGAGATATGTGGAAAAAATCATTAATAGTTATCATCAGAGTTGGTAATTTCAACCAATAAGCATCCTATCTAACCTACCAAATGATCTCAAATTGTTCAAAATAACTGAAATACAAACTCTTCAATTTACAAATATAACGATGACCTAATAGTGTAAAAACCATAAATATTACCCCATCAACAATAGAAAATTATAAATTATTGAGTCAATGATACACATAAAATTCATACTGACTCTGATCTTTCACCATGAATTGACATATATCTTTGATCATTGCTGGATTCTCTTGAATGGGAGTTGATCTCATGAAAGTGGGCTCACCCACCTATGAACAAAAAAGTGGTGACCAGTACGAGTGACTATATAAATACTTCATGGGAGATATTCTAATAAATTATTAATAATAATTATTATAATAAAAATCATCAAGTCCCATATGGATACCACAAATTCCCAAAAAATCCATGATGTATGAAAAATTATATTCTCTAAAATCATTATATTGTTCTCCCTCTAGCTATCATTCTAGGGATGTTAAGCTGTACCCATTTTTATCTGAGTCCCCATCACCACATAGAGAATAAGATATAATCTTTAAGTGAACTTGGAACACCTGTTAGAAATAATTATAGAGGGGACCCCATAGAACCACATAATCATAAACAAATATTACTTTCCTAGTTCTTCTACCTTAGTGGTACACCAAATAAAAATGAAATGAGTAGATTTTTTTCAAATAGTCAATCAACACCCATATTGTATTAATTCCTTGAGGAGTCCATGTTCATCTAATTATGATGTATATAGAAATATAAAATAATTATCAAACTCATACCAAAAGAATATGGATTATATTATAATAATTCAAGCACTTTTCCATTAGATGCTAGTAGGCGTAACAGTGGGACACATAATCAATGATGTCACACTTCAGACATAACCAACCAAAACTAAATATCATGATATTATAGGTATTTTTCGTGATAGTATGAATAAACCATGATGAAATTTGAAAATTATGAAACACTAAATTTCTAATAGATGATGGGATGAAACAACAATGATCAAAGTGTATAATCCCATGATTGGGGAGAGACTGATTTGTGATGGTCTCTACAATATACAAGGTTTATATGATTCCTTTGAAATCATTATCCTGATATTGTTTATATATAATACACTCAATGTGAGAGGAAAAAAAATGAAAACTAGTTAAGACTATAACCGAAACATTCTCTTACATTCTTAGGTGTAACCGAGTGAATCCCCTATAAGATTCCGACCTCCTGATTTCTGGACAACATGATATGGGTATTTTCCATTGATAGAATCAATGAATTTAATAACATTACTTGATGTATAAGATATGTTGATCAAAATTACTTCAAGGTATTCCACCCATAACCTCCACCAAAGGTTCATTTACTTATAAGATAACATATAACTTAGGATCTCGTGATAAGAAAAATCCATAAATCTATCCTAGGAAAGTTAATGTATTCAGTATATAAACACATGAATAATTGTGAATATCTTCAAGTATTGAATGTGTTAATTATTCTTATATTGTTGTAGTTAAAGAGATATGTATGAAACAATATGATCATTCTAATAAATAATACACCTGAGACCAATAATATAGGAACTACAATATACCATGTATCTAATATTGAGTTAAAGAATAAATAAAATTTGATTTGATGTCCGAAGACATTAAAACTCCTAATAAATAGTTATACCAGGTATCATCCCCAAAACAATCACCCATTTCTTGGTAATAGTAGTAAAAGGTTATGTAGTATTTGATAAATCCTTGAAAACCCATTGATAATGTCCAAACATACATATAAATATATGTATCTCAAATACATTTTATTATTATTCCCATAATAAGGAATCCATCACCATTTTATGATTGATAGAAAGAACATGATTTTAAATCATGTTCCTATATAAATTCAATTCTTGGATCCTAGAATTTAAATCTAAGAACATCTCATAAAGATGGTCACTTCTGAAAAAAAAATTAAAACAAATTTAAGTGGTTCTCATTGTAATTATTAGATATTGAATAAACCAATATATCATTAATTAATTACATAAAAACTATATTGAGATACTGGTGGAATATCATGTTCATGAAATACATAAAGAGTATATGTGATTTAGTTAGTTCAAAAGGAATTGAAAAATCTTCATAATGGCTATACATACTCTTGAATGTGGTCTTTAGGATATTTAACTCATGAACACTGAGATGGTGATACCTTGACTGATGATTGATTTTCAAAAATCACTCCACCCGAAATGACTGATTAGAAAGTTCATCCACATGGGTAAAATGGAAATTTTCATTAATAAGAACCTAGTTAATATTTTTATAGTCCACATGAAAATGAAAATAAACATGATACTTCTTGGAAAAGATCATGGGGGATACCCATGACAAAACACTGGAACAAATCAATCCCTTTTTTAGTATATCATCTAAAAAGATCTTGAGATCATTTAGCTTATCAGGTTACAAATGATAAGAGGTTTTAGATATTGAATTGATACACAACACAAGATTTTTGGAAATCTAAATATTCTTCTATTGAGGAAGACTGAAGATGTCTTCTAGGAGGACATTTGGGAAATTTTGAATGACGAAGGTTAGATAATTAATTGAGGAAAATAATTAGTATATACCAAAACTATTTAAAATAATCTCGAGATCTTTGAGAAAAAGGTCTTGCATGACTTGACCTTGGATCCCACTCTCCCTAGACCACCCAAGAACATCCATTAGTATTAATGAACATGAAACTCCAATGATAAAAATCACTATGATATGAATGATCCACCTTAAAATTAACCCAAATGATGATGTTGAATATATATATATATATATATATATATATATATAAATTAACTAGGAAGTCCTAATCAAATTCTTCATCACCCATCGATGGAGAACATGAAGGTCATCAGAACCCTTTCTCTTTCCTATTTTCAAGTGGAATACCCATCTCTATAAAAAGGTTTATGAGTTATATTTCATGTTTTAGTACACACACAATATGTGATAATATAAATAGTGTGAGTAAATTATATCAAACAGACCAGTTACATTAGAGTATGTAATAATGTTGGAAACTCTTGCTGTATTCCATCCTGCATCATCCTCCATTGGAAACTCACGCATCGTGTAAAGATTATTTAATCGCGAGGAATGTGTCAATGATTTTTAAACTATTAATATTCTTAATATGATACAATTTCTTTTGGAATTGAAGATATCTGAAGACAAAAATTCATAGATAGAGGATGGCCAAACTTTTTCCAATGGCCTCAATGACCACAAGCTCTGAAATTATATATGGGTGTGAGACATTACTCTTATGTGTAACCTAGAATTAAAAACTAATATAAATTTAGGGGAAACATATTATCTTCTATTAACGGTGCAGAGGAATCCAACTACTATGAACCACCTCCACCACCCTTATGATTTTTGTTCCACTTTATCTTCTTTCCTTGTGCACCACTCTAACTACAGTTGGGTGGAGGAGAAGATACAATGGAGGCAATATTTCCAAAAAACCCCATTTCTCTAAGAAATAAATTTTGACCATATGAACATAGGTGGGGAGAGTCAACACATAGATATAGATATATATATATATATTAGATGTTTCTTCGAAACCCCTAAAGGTATTTATAAGCCCTTAGCTAATCATTCATCACCACCTCTAGAGAAAAACAAACCAGCTATGAAAAATAGTTGGTGTAATCTAATAATGAATACAATAACTAATAAATAGAGAATAACTTAAATTACATTATAATCATTAGAGATTATAGGAAGAACTAATAAAATTAATTTTTATTCAATCCCTTCCTCTTAATGCCAACATGGGTGATTTCATGAACCTTATAATCCTTCTATTGCTTGATAGGACCCTCAAAATTTAAAATTTTAGATTTTAACATTACTAAATAGTATGTATCTAAAAAATTAATGAAATGATAGTTTTTTTTTTCAGAAAGTTATGTGCCTCTTGGTGTTCATAATTAACCTCAATGGATAGGTTCTTCTAGTAAAATAAATATGACACCTGATCACTATTCCCTCGTGATGCAGGTTATTCCTCATCAACTTGGTTCTGCTCATGTGGTACATTCTATTCCATGGATCGAACTAATTTTATGATATCATATTATTTATTTTGTTCTAGATGAGGACTCTCTTGAGGTGAATCTCCAACAACACCCTCCTATGAAACCCTTATAAGTGTCTAAGAGGCTTGTTTATTCATATCTATAGTAGAGGTAAATGATTAGAAAATCCAATAATCTAAATATAAACTGGGAGAATATATGTGAAAACTAAGATCAAGGTCCAAACCCAATACAGGGGAAACACATATCAATATCTCATGGAATATTTTCTCTTGTCAAACAAATATATTTCTTGGAACTCACTAAAATCTAATTATAAACTTTTTATAATCATATTTCATGATTACCAACATCCCAAAAATATTTATAACCATGATATGACACAAAAAATTCATGAACCAATCTAGTTGAAACTATACAAATAGGTTCTTTACTAGAATGTGGAAATACCTGAAGGGAGTTCTCAATCCCCACAGGTAGGTGACTAGCGCCTATGAATCCGTTAGTAAACATATGGAACTATTTTCCCAACCTGAAACAAGATACATGAAATATATATAGAAAAAATCATAAAATAAATATTCCATAATGAGAAAAGTGAAAATGGTAATAATGAAACAAAAGGAATATGAAAAAACTATGTCATATGTTCAAAAAAAGAATAAAAAGTACACCTAAAAATATCCACTAATATTACCAAGGATACATGAGAAATACCACCCTATCGCACTAGCATCAATCCATACCAAACTGACCAAAAGATCACCACCTCACTATAACACATTTTCCCCTTTCAGCATCAGATAAAAAAAGATCCACCCACCTGGGGCGAGTGCACATGGTTTTAGCTAAACAAGATGAGTAAGATCCCAACCAGGTGTTCCATAATAAGTCTCTACCAAATAATCCAAATATGATCAATTTAATGAAATATAATTTAATGATAAATTGTTACACAATTTTATATCAAAACCATGATATGAACCTCCCCCTTTTCATAAATATTCCCAAAATCAAGAAACATAATTTCAAAATGTAATTTACATAGGAAATTTAAACTTATAAAGAGTGTATCATGTTATATAAAAACAAAAAAATCATAATGACAAAGAAAATTTAAATAAACATAGGATAAAAAAGGTTAGTTTTGATAGGGTTCTTGTACCAAAATAAAAAAACCAATAGTTCAAAATCACATCTTTAGATCTAATGCATCCATGAACTAGGGATATAAGAAAACCCAAAACATTAAACCCCATAAAATTTCAAGATTAATTATATAACATCCATATCATTTTACACATATTATTACATGAGTTTTACCCTAATTACCTTTCCAATTAAAACCTAGGATCATAAACACTTGAAATCCATTTTTTCCAATTTTTAGATGTCGATTTAAGGATAAGTGGTAACCAAAAATTTCAAAAGGGTAGACCAAAAATATAACATCGACATCCATTAAAATTCCAAATTAAGAGACAAAATCACACATCTCGATTCATGAGAAATCTCAAGTTATGCACTGACATCGATTCTCACACCCATCACGTCGAATGCCCTGTCCTTTTGCCTCCCCATCATCACAAATCCATCAGAGCCGACAAGAATCCCCCATCTCCGACCATCTTCTATAACATACCACATGGTTTAATTTCATCATCATCACATAAATTTTCACTAATCCATTTCCACCATTATCTTCATCCTTGAAACAGAATACCTGCCTAAAAAAGAACATCGTAGTCCATCGAGCCATCAATAATTGTAGATACTTTTCTACATCCCTTATCACCGAACCACATAATGTTGCAGAATAACACCATCACTAACACCAAAAACATCCAAGGAGGACCATATCCATTATCAATTGAAAACCAAAAAGAACATAGTAACAAGTGAAATAAACCACATGTCACTCAACTTGGGAACTATTATTGCTCCACCAACACATCCAAAAATTCTAATGGAATTAGATGCACCCAAATAACCTATAAGGGATCATGGGATAAGGAATATAGAGTAGGAAGGCAGAAAAATAGAATAGACTAACATAAACTACCATAAAACAAAAGAGAGAAACACTTGGATGGAAACCCTAAGGGAAAATAGAGAAAAAAATCCATTCTCAGAGGAAATAGGAATGAGTAAGTGGGAATCAGGATTGCCATCTTAATGGGAATCTAGGATTGAAACCCTAGTGATAAATCCCAGACAAATCAAGAGAAATTGGGGAGTAGGTGAACAAATGTAGGAGCAACAAATCCTAGTAAAGGAATAAACCTATTAATAAATCATAACAGAAGGGTTAGAAGGCATAAATGATGACATAAAAAGAGGCATGAATTTGAATATACAGATCAAATCATAACATATAAAACATTGGAAAATTTAATCATGAAATCATATTAATGTTTTTTAATATAAAACATTAAATAATCATGAGCCAAGGCTCATTTCACATGGTGGTGCTCGAGTCAAGGAAAACCACCAAGACCGTGGCACTTGGAGAATGAGTCAAGGATAACTACCAAGGTCATCACACATGAAATCTTATGAAACATATAATCACTCCATTAATTAGATTACTACATGGGAAAACCCATCATAACATGTTCAGGAATATTTTACCACATAAATAATCATATATAGGAATCATGCTTAAATAAAAGGGTTTCCCATGGAAATAATTGAGTGACATAATAATGTCAAAAGGAATATCAAAATGGAATATCATAATAGTTTCAATTAAATAATGAATTAATATATTAAATTGAAATTAATAATGAAAAATATAAAAATATTATGATATGTTATGTGAAACATAAGTGAAAATATTAAAAAAATTCTCTTGAAACATTACAAGTTAAATATTTTAGGGTGTCTTAAGAAAAATATTTAAGTGTATTTAAAACAGACAGGATAATAATTGTTTACAAAAAAACATAAATTAACAAAGATATATTATCTTTATTAATAAATTATTTTAGAAAAATAACGGTGATTTAAAACATATTATAGATTTGACTTGAAATTCGGAATGAAATTGGAAATGAAATTGGGAAGATCCCTTGAATCAGGATTGCATATCAGGAAGAATTGAGAAGGTAGCCTTTTTCAAATATATATATCTTAGAAATAAAGAAAAAATGATTTGGATATAAGAGTTTGGAACCTATTCATATAATTTAGAAGAATTTATTTAAATTAATATGAGTTACATAAGATTAAAGAGAGATAAAGAATAATACCCAACAAGAAAAATGTAAGTTCAGAATGAATCCCTTACCTTGTGTTTGAAACAGTTATACACTTGTACTTAATTTATTGACTAATCAAATTGGATTATTTTAATAATAATTAAATAACAGATCATACATGTAATTGACTACTTAAAAAAAATTCAAGTTCATCTATGATCTTTTCTGTGAATTAGAAGATATAATTTAATCGTTCGGGATTTATCATTTTCTTGGTTTTCATGATAATTTTTCTTGTCTACATGTATGGAAGATCTTGTAAAATGATAATAGTAGTCCAGAATTGAATGTATGTGTTGTTAGTGAAAATAAAAAATATAAATGTTTTTTATAAGTCATCAAGTTTTTTATGTCAAGATGAATGATTACATAAGATATTAGTGAAAATCATTTGGATTATTTTGGTGATTTTTTTCATCACAACCAACCCATTTTTTTATCATTTAGTGTCTTGTATATATGGTAGTTATAGAATATAAAAAAATAAAAACATACATTTAATTTTTTTCAACCATTATTATTGTTTTATGACCATCTATGAATGTGGTGAAGGAAAGAGAAAACTGTTCATCTATAAAAGCGATAAATCAATACCTCATGGATGATGTTTTCCATTTTTAGAATAAAGATAGAGGATAAGTGGTTTAATGATGTATTTTTCCATTAGTATAGTGAAATTAAATTATAAATAATGTAATGGAGTTTTCCTGAATCGTGGATTATAGGATGTGAGGATATAATAATAAAAGAAAGAAACTTGAAAAGAACTTAAAATAAAAGAAATATGATTTTACCTCTTGAATCCTTTTATTTTAGATCCTCCTTAGGTAGATTGGTTTTGAAATTTTGTTGACATAAAATAATCATGGACACAGAGAAGAGGCTTGGGAAGAGTACTGGGTATAATTTGAATAATTGTTATATCCTGAATGGGCTGAGGAGAAGAGGTTGTGAGGGGTTGTATTTATAGGGGAGGAGAGGGGTATTTTCTCATTATTTTACTCATTATTATATTAATTTTCCTCAAAGCTATGAATAAATTGTGAATTATCAGTAAATAAATTAAAATAATGATGGATAGTTCTATTTTATGGGCTTATGTCATCCATAAATAATGTATGACTCAATAATTCATGTTTTTCATAAATACTGTAAATTACCGTATTTCACTTTTCACAAAAAAATCAACTATTTTAGAAAAATCACAAAAAATCACCATAACTATTTTTTGAGGAGTACAATTAAAAAATGAACTCCATTTCTTGAAAATAATATTCGAAATATGATAAATTTTATTTTATATTAAAATAATCATTTATTTTAAGAATATATATTTTAAAATTATAACTCATTTTATAACACCATGAAAAATTAATTAGGGTCTCGTAAAATTATTTTATAATAAAAAGAAAAAAAAAATTATTTTATGAAAATAAACTTTCTTTATGTTATTAAATTAATCATAAAGATGTATTTAAATATTTATGACATACAAAAATACCATCAAAGATTTTATTATTTAATAAATATCAATTTCCATATTCCAAGATACATATATATCATATTTTTATTTATAAGAAACCTATTTTTTTTATTTTCATAGATGATTTTATTGTTATGTTGGTCAGTTTTCTATTAATAAGGTCTAAATCACAATTACAAAGGTATAGTTACTATTCCACTAGTATAGGATCCTTAACTTTTAGAAATACCTCTTATTTCTATAATTATTGATTCATAAAGCTAAGTTTCTATCAATTATTTTATTTTATATGATTTGTAAAATATGAAATAAGATGTTAATTTATATTGATAAAATTTAGGGCTGTTACAATCTTCCCCCTTATTAATTTTCTCCTTCAAAATTTCATTTTACTAATTATGGGGAAAACAGTTAAGGATACTTATACTTCATTTATTCCTCCAGTTCCCATGCTGCCTCTTTGAACATATGGTTCCTCTATAGTATATTAACCAGCTGAGTATTCTGGTTGCATAAAACATTATCTCTATGGTCCAAGATATTAAATAACCACTCCACATAATTGAGATTATTCTCTATGTTTACCACCTTTGAATTCAGTACATGTAATGGATCCAGTATGTACATCATCAAGAGATATAAAAGTAATACCTTGTGTTTTTGATACATGGTAGGTGGAAGTGCTAGTCAGTTGGTGACATTTCCCACATAATAATGAATCTCTAAGGGGATGATGTACCTGAGACTTATCTTTCCCTTCTTTCCAAATATTATAATCCTCTTCCGTAGTGATTTCTAAGGAAGAAAACTTATCTAACCTTAAACTCTGGGACTCATCAATGATTATCTTCATAACTATTCTATTGAATTTAGGCCACCTATATAGGATGAAAAATGGTTTTCAAATTTTCTAAAATTTCTTCAACTATTTTTTGTCCTTGTATCTTACATTCACTGACTTCATCCCAAAATTCCGGTGTTATGAATCTTTTACCATAATGGGTTTCATATGGAACAATTTTAGATGCATGATTAGAAACTATTGTTGGAGGGGAACTCAACAAGAGGAAGATGTTGGTCCAATTCTCCATTGAAGTCAATCGAACACCCTCTCAAAATTTCTTCTATTGTCTTAATAGTCTTTTCATACTATCCACCGGTTTGAGGTTGATAGTCTGTAATTATGTTTAGCTCAGTTCTTAGAGCATGTTGGAGATTTATCCAGAACATAGAGGTGAAACTCAGATCTCGATCAAATATAATCGATAGTGTTACTCCATACAGACTTACCTCTTATAAGATGTGTATCCACCTGATTTGATCTACTAAGAGGTCCTCTCAAAATGTGATAAAGTGGTCTGTCTTTGAATGATGACCCATAACAACAAATATATCATTTTTCCATTGTATGTATTCAGATGTCCAGTGGAAAAATATATGGTTAGGTTATCCCACTTCCATGCCGGTATTGGTAATAGATGCATCATCCCCTTAGATGTTTCCTTTTATTCTTTATTTTCTGACCTACTAGGCACTTTTATGTGTATTCAACGATCTCCTTCTTCATATTTTTCCATTTATATTACTCTCAGAGATCTAGAAAAATCTTTGTGATCCCTAGGTGAATAGAGAAGGTTAAGCTATGTGCCTCATTCAGAATATCTTTCTTTATCTCTAGATTGGATGATACACATAGTCAGGTCCCTAATCTCACAACTCTTTCTAGATCCATTTTGATCCTTTAGGATTTCCCATTTTTGATTGCTTACTCCTTTTTTAATGTACACATGTCTTCTTTAAGAATTTGTTATTTTATTCATAATGTATAGAAGAGAAATAAATTTAGAAAGGATTGAAGGTGTTCCTTCCTTCATGATTCCCAAGTCAATCATTTTATGGTCCATGAATATTGGATACTTATCATTTATAATTATTTATAAATATGTATGATCATGTCTATAAAGAGCATATTCCAACTAATTTTATTTATCTGGATAGTAGTGGATTGATCATTCATAATCAATGATGATCTATAACCATATTTGTTGGATAATATTAAGCTTATTCTATGTGAATATATATTTGAGACTCTTGTGATTATTATTTATCTTACAGTTCTCCCTATATCGATAATGCCACCATAGTTTCAACGCAAATATCACAGCTTCCAACTCCAGATCATGGGTGGGAGAGTTTTTCCTTGGATGTTATGAATTCCTTGTGACATGAACTATCAATTTTTCATTTTATATCATCACAAATCCTAATCCCTTCTTTTACGAATTGTTGTACACCTTAAATAGTTCCCCCACTTTTCAGAAGTGCAGGTACTGGTATAGTTGGGATCCTATTTTTTAGATCATTATTGCTTTCCTAACATTCTGGCGTGCATAAATAAATAACCCCATTTCCATTAAAATTGTTAAATGGGTTTTACAATCACAAGAAGTTCTCACAAATCATTTGTATTACATGGCTAAAACTAGGAAACAATGGATATCTATTACAGATGTTGTCCCCAGTCACTCTCTGATTACTTTTGTTATGCAAGGGTCCATAGATATCCCTTTTCCGGTGATCACATACCCATGAATGATGCTTTCCCCTATCCATAACTCACATTTAGTATAATTTTCATATAGTTTCTCCAATAAATAGGTATTTAGAGAATAATTTAATTTATCCTCATGACTCTTCTTTCTATTAGAGTATATCAAAATATCATTAAAAAAGAAAACCATAAATTTGTTGAGGTAATATATAACGACTCTATAAATTCAATCCATGAAAATTATTGGAGAATTTTTTTCTCTAAAGGCAATCAGTATGAACTCATATTGTTAATATAATGTTTGAAAGGATGTCTTGGGTATATATCCCACGTTCACCTTTAATTAGTGATATCTCAACTGAAGGTCCACCTTAGAGAAATTATATTCCATAGGTAGTTGATAAAAAATTTATCTATCCATGGAATGAGATTCCAGCTCTTTATCATGATGTTTTTGAGATCATGATAATCAATATAGAGTGACCATGATCCATACTTCTTATTGCCTAAGAGGATTGGTGAGCCCCATGGTGAAGCACTCTGGTATATGAAACCCTTGTGTAGATTGTTTTTCAATTTATTATTCACTTCTTCCAGTTCAATGGTGGATATTATATAAGGATTATTTGATATAGGAAGAGATACCATAAGAAGTTTAATTGATAACTCATCCTCTTGATCATGAGGATTACAATGAAACTCATTGGGGAACACATTAGTGTAATCACTCAAAAAGGGAATGTCATCAAGCATGATTCTCTCATTGGAATCATTTATTTGAGCTAGATATTCTCCTTATTAAGGAAAAAATATCCATAATTGAGATGATTATTCCAAAAGGGATTCATCATCCTCCGAAAACTTGTACAGATTTGGAGGATGCTTTAGAATGTATAGAGTAATCCCCCTTTACTGATAATTGATGTTGGGCTTGAATACATATATCTAATCCATGACTAATATAGCATCAAAATCCACCAAATTAAGCAAGAAAAGATTTTATGGGAGTTTATTTCCACAAAAATTAACTGTGGAAGAGTTATATACTTTGGCTATAACAATTCCCCCAATTACTATTCTCCAAGATAACTAAACCTCAATATTTTCAGTTGGTGTTTGTTTTGTTCTACTAAAATTGTAAGATATTAAAGAATACATAGAACCAAAATCAAATAGTACATTCTCTATTAATGAATGAATAACCAGAATACCTATCAACACATAATTATTTTGATCCACCACGATAGTGGTGATAGAATATTCCCTTCTATATTACCTTGGTGTTTTTTTTGTTGGTGATTGCCTTAAAAAACCCTTAGATTAGGGAAATAGTTTCCAAAATGTCCATGTTACTTGTAGTTGAAACACTATACTGTATGCTAATTATTGATATGAAACTCCCCTTATTCCTCCACATTAATGAGATTCGTCATATCCCTTCAGGGGATTTTATCTAGATACCCTATTCTGTCACATTTTAATCTTAACTAGATCCCTTTGGATAGTTCCTAGGATTCTTCTTCCTAAAATTTTAACATGTGAGATTTTGAGTTTTATTTACATCATGGGATTTATCTATTAGTCCCTCCATATTAAACTCAATTTTAATATTCTTATCTCCATATTCCACGAGAACAATGAGAGTATACAATCTTCATTTTGACCTTAAGGGGACAATAAAGAATCTTCTTGTAAAAGTGTAAGTCAATAATCACAAATTATTATCATATACATGGATTTAGAATGTTAAATAAGTGAAACTGATTTTGTTTAGTGTGAATGAAAAATCCATAGGCTTAATATGTTTACCTTTTATTGTTTTCTATGTATGCTCCAATAAAATATTCTTCTTTTTTTTTCTTCAATCTAATGACCTTCCTTCAATCTTAAGATGGTGTGTTTGTGGAAAATATTCATCGGAAAATATTTTTAGGAAATCTTCACATTACATTGAATAAATTTCCTCCTAGGAATTCGTGTTCTTGATCAGTGCCCCCAATACTTAGCTTAACCATCAAAATGATATACAACCAGTAAAACATTCCATTATTCAAACCACTAAAGACAAAATAATATCTTCTCAATGGAATTAATCAAATTTTCTATGATAAGGGTATAAATATATACACTAAAGATAGGAGTCCATTGATGCATGAAGGATCAGACCAAAAATTTCTATATCTTAGGAGATGGAATATGTACCTCACAATTCATGTTATTATTCATAACATGAGGAAGCAGAGAAATTATATTCATAAATCTTTGAGAAACCATTCTAATCATATTGGGAATATAATTTGGGTAATCATCACATTGCCTATCACAATGATCATTAGAATGATCTATGCAATTCCCAGCCATTAAGTAAGAAAAATAAAGTACATTTAGGTAGGATTGAGTACTTATCTAATAAGATTAATAAAAATGAAACATTGTAATTAAAAGTATAAACCTGTAAATGAAAAGTAAATCCTAACATGTGATTACTTAGGATTCAATTTAGGTTATCAATGGTGATAGGATTTTACCGAGGGTTATAAATAATGTTCTCTAGTCCTAATATCAAAAAATAACTAGACTGTTCCTCTAATACCAAATATAACAACACTTACATTTGACACATATTATTATAGGATTTTAAGCATAATTTTCCATCATATACAAACCAAGGATCATAAAGTCTATTTTATTTGGAATTTTAATGAGTGAAACAAAAATAAAAAATCATTTATTTAATCTTCATAATTATATCTTAACACCCTTTGATCCCTTAAATATTCTTAGGATAACATGGGGAATACATGAAAAAAGGAATGAGCTAAAAAGGCCAGTTAGGGAATAAACAAAATAATAAAGCATTGCACATGGGTTTGAAGGCATAACATGATCACATAAAAATGGAATGTAACATGAATAATCATACAGAGGAAAAAATATAAAAAATGGTATCATTTAATCATAGAATAATAGTTATGTGGATGAAAAATAATACCTGACATAAGAATGATTCAACGATCATTTTACATGGACAATCATGTTCCAAGGCTAACCACCATGACCGTTTCACTTGGAGCATGATCCATGGATAACCACCAAGACTAATTCACATGATGTCTCTAGAGACAAGAAATTACCCAATGCATTGGAGAGATATCGAGGAGAACCAATAATGATATTTTCTTGAATATGAGTGTCGCAAAAATAATCATACATAAGGAATCATATATAATCCTAAGGGTTACCCATAGAAAAATTGAGTATCATAATCATGTCAAAAAATGTGAAAATGGAATATAATAATGCTGTAAATGAAATAATGGATTTAAATAATAAATGGACATTTATAGTTGGAAATAGGAATGGATAATGATAAGTGATGTCAGTATGAAGGGAAAAAATGTAAAAAAGTATTTCGAAACATTATAAATAAAACATTTCTGTGTGGTTTAAGAAAAATATTAGATTATTTAAAACAGAAAAATGAATAAATATTATATAAAACAAGAAATAAAACAAGATATATTTTCTATATTTAATTAGTGATTTTAGAAAAATAATTGTGGCTTAAAATAGAATATAGGGTTTATGTGATAATGTGAAATAAATTTGGAAGTTCCCTTAAATATGTCCTGTTTATCCGAATGAATTGAGAAGGGAACCCTTTTAAAACATGTATATCCTATATTGAAGGATGAAATGCTATGTATACATGAGTATATAACGCATAAATATAATTTCTATGATGTATATAAGATGAAATAAGAGCTACATTATGTAAAAGAGAGAGAAATTGTAACCTAATGTAAAAATGGAGGTTTGGAAAGAGTCCCTTAACTTATATCCATAATGGTTTGATAATTATACTTAACTTCCGGAGTAATCAAATTAGATTCCTTAATTAATAATTACAAAACCTATTACACATGTAACCTATTTATTATTATTTTATTATGTTTAATCATGGACTTTTTTTATGATTTATAAGATACAATTTCATCATATGGGAGTGCTTGTTACCTTAATTTTCATTATCTTTTTATTTGAATACATGTATTAAAGATTATATAAAATGAGAACAGTTTTCTAGAACTGAAGAGATTTTTTATTAATAAAACTTCTGAATATAAAATGGTTTTATAATTCATTTGGTTATTTGGGGTGAGGGTGAATCATTTGATAAGACATTAGGGATAATCGTTTTGTTTATTTTGATGGTGTTTAGTCATCACAATTGACTCAGTTTATTTGATTATTTAGTCTTATATATTTGTTAGCTCCAGAACATAAATTTTTTTGTAAAATTAATTTTAAAATATTTTTAAACAATTATAATTGTTCTATGACCAGGAATTATGGTGGTAAAGGAAAAAAAACTTGTCGTCCTCAAAGGCGATAAATAATCATCACACACACGTCATTTTTCATTTTTAGAATAAAGGTAGAGGAGAGGAGGATTGATGATTTATTATTACATTAGTATAATAAAATTGTCCATATATAATGTAATATTTATATTATGAAACATGGATGAAGGAAGGTGAGCATAGAATAAGAAAAGAAAAGAACATGAAATGAAATTAAAAGAAAATAAAGGGTATTTTACCTCTTGAATCCATCTCATTGAGAACCACTTTAGGGGTTCTGGTTTTTGCCTTTTTCTAAGACTGATGATTTTTGGACGTGGGGTAGATGCTTGAAAATATTATTGGAATGAATTTGGACAAAGATCAAATCTTGAAAGGTGTGAGGAGAAGAGGTGGTGATGGGTGATATTTATAGGGGAGGAGAGGGGTGTTTTCTCATTATTTTATTAATTAGATTATTATTTTGGCTCAAGACTATGAATATTGTTATAATTATTATTAAATATATTAAAATAATAAATTATAGTTTGGGATTATGGGATTAAATTATCCTTACATCATATATGACTCAATAATTAAAGTTTCTATTAGATACCATAAATTACCGTATTTCACTATTCAATAGTAATTTAACTATTTTAGAAAAATCCAAAATTTTCACTCTAACGATTTTTTGAAATTTATAATTTAAAAATGAACACTATTTTAGGAAAATAATTTTCTAAATATCATAAATTTAATTTTTAATATAAATCCTTATTTTCTCAAAAAATATAGATTTGAAAATTATTACTAATTTTATAAGTGTTTGAAGAATGAACTGAGGTCCCATGAAACATTATTATAATCATAAGAAAAATAATAATAATTGTTGAATATAATTTATAAATATAAATTTTATTTTATATTATAAAAATAATCCTAAATTTTTAATTAAATATTTATGACTTTAAGAATACCAGCAATTAATTCATCATTTTTATAACATCTATTTAATAATTCCATTATATACATACATCATATTTTTTTATAAGATAATTTTTTTATTTATTCTTTTATAGGATAGGATACTATTATATTTGATAGTTTAATATTCATAAGGGTCACATTACTATTGCAAGGGTCATATTTTTATTTTTTTATAGGTTCCTTAACTCCAAAATTAACTCTTATTTTATTAACTGGTCATTAATAATGTTTTTATGTTTTTATGTTATTTATGTTATTTTATTTTTAATAATCGTAAAGGATGTTAATATATCCATTATATTGTGGTCATTATTATTAGTATATATTAAGGGTTACGATCAATTCAATTTTCACAAACAAAAGATGTTTTGACCTCAACCAGTAGGATTATACCCTATGAATCCCATATGTTAGTGCATCCAAGGGAGATTTCATCACTAGGAATTTCCCTTGATCATCAAAAATCCCAAATTAAATAACTTAAGCATGAACGTAACTATTTACGGTATAAGTTTAATCTTATTAAGATCATGACAAAACTCTTGTCTGCTGAACCACCCCAAGAATGCATCATTATCATATAAATTACTCTAAGAGGATGCAACAATGTAATGAGGGGTTATATATTTAGATCATAATAGTATGAATTATATATATATTTTAATTGAATAACCATTATATTTATCTTTTTATTATTACTTTTTTAATTTTTAAATAATGAGGTTGATATTAATTAGTTGCTAATATTTTGAAAAAATTGTATTTTTGGAAGATATATAGTTTTTATAAAGACACTCTTTTTTTCAGAATTAAAAAATTTTATGAATAGGTTTTCTATAAACAAAATATTTTTGTTAAATATTTTTTTTAATTTAACAATAATATAATTTTATGAAGCTAAATGTAATTTTTTTAAGGATTATAATACTATTATCATTATAAAAACCAGTATTCCATAATAAATTAGGATTTAAATTTAAAAGTGTTATTTATTATATTTAAATAATTATTTTGATAAAATAAATATTATTTCTAAATTATCACATTAAAATTTTCCAATGGAAAATTTCCCATAATTCTATATGATAGTAGATTTTTTTGGGTAAAAATTAAATATGGTAAAAATATATCGTAAGTATTATGACAAAATGAATGTAAAATATTGATTTATTAAATACAATGAAGAGTTTCAATGACCAAAATTACTTACCACCTTTAATATAATGTGTTTTAGGTTGTTTTATTAATGTGATTAATGCTTAATGAATCCTACGAAACCACTATTATATTTTATAGATTTAAAATTAATTATTTATTGATATAAATAAATTACATATCCCCAAGGGTATTTTTTTGTAACAAACCAAGCATCTATGGTAGACTTCTCTTGGAATAATGTGATAGCGTGTGTTGTACGGAACATCAAGTTCTAACACACCACAACCAATCAAACTAGCCGTTATGAATAGTAATACATTCTTTTTGAAATTATATATATTTTATATTTCAAAATGGACTACATTTTTGGATTCAGAATATCGAAATTATCCTAAGTTGAATTTTTGGTATTTTTCTGAGAACTTCAAATTTTTATAAATAGTGAAAAATACTTAAAAACAACTTTTTTAATCAAAATAATTTATAGTGATAAATTATATTATTTAGTGGTTTTAAAGTATAATTATAATATATTTTTACCATTTTATCCAATGGTGTTCATTATAATTAATTTCACTTTGAAATTGGACATAAACAATTGTCAATCTTTTGATATATATTGTTTCTTAAAAAAATGCTATTTGTTGTGACAGCGGGAATTAATTATAAAATTAATTAATGCAACTTTTATGTTTGAATTTTTTTAAATAGAAATCATTTTTGAATTTGGAATATCAATTATATCTTAGGTTGAAATTTTGGCATTCTTCTGAAAAACTTCAATTTTTGATTAATAGTGAAACTACTAAGTGGTAGTTAAAAAACTGAATTTTTCATAAAACTTAATTTTACAGCTTCTGTGATTGGAATTTTGAAAATCCGAGAGACACGGTTAATATCAAGGAGTAAAATGTGGTTCAATGAGATGAAAATAATTTTTGGTGAATAGTAACTTTTTACTTTTAATTACCACGGTCAAAAGTAAATTGGGTAATTAAGGGTAAAAATGATATTAATATTCCCCTAACACATGTCCTAATTCTATTGGACAAGTGTATCTCGACCAAAAACAACCTTAGGAATAAAATATTATCATTTAGGTCCACTTGTATTAGATTAGGACATTTATTATTATTTAATTCAAAGAAGAGTTAAAAGAGTTAAAATCAAAGTTTATTTACTAAAACATATTTAATATAGGGTTATACATAAGATAAATTCGATTGTAAATATTCATTAGAAAGATAAAAATATTTCCTACATAATGATAGTTTATTTATAATTTTTATATATTATATATTTAATTTATTTATGACACAATGATGATACAATAATTACCATAATAGTGAAAAATTAAAATAATTGATATTATAAATACCCAAATAAATATAATTTGAGCCTTTTAATGAATTACACTAATTTTATAGTATAATATGACATATTAGTATTGATTTAATTGACTTTGTTAGAAGTAATAATTCTTTTATGATTATTAAAAAAATCAATTATTGAATAGTGTCAAAATTGACAGAAAAGAGTTTTTTAAAACAAATATTATATTATTAATTGAAATTAAATTCCTAAAAATCTATGGTTAGTAAAAGAGACTTATATTATGATAGTTTTATCATTAATGGACAACTTGGGGGTCTCTTGGATGTATATAAAAAGTTTATTAACCATATAATATAAAAATACAAGAGACATTGTAAAAGTGAAACTAATTAACTAAGAGATAATACTTAATGATAAGGTTAATATAGTAACCCAAACCTATCAAAATTCTATTGGTTGAGTGGTTTTCGACCTATCCCCACATTAAACTTTAAACAATCCACTTTTTATCCATTAGAAACCGAATATGAATTTATTATGAAATAATATTTCTAGCTTTTCCAAAGGTGCCCCTCACCCCTCTTATAAAAGGGAACTCTCCCTTCTCATTAACTCACACCTTCAAAGCCTTTTGGCTCAGCCAAAATCTGCCCAAATACTCTATCAACTTCCCTCCCTTCAACCTAGAGGCCTTCCTTTAGTCAGAAAGCCATCCTAAGATCCCTTTTGATCAAATCAAAAGGAAGAACCCGAAGAATAGGTAATGATTTCACCACCCTTTTCCAAGTTCCTTTCTTCTTCCACTTCTTAATTCTTTGTTATTACCATTCTACAATAATAACTCCAGTATCTTATATATACTGTGATGTTATTATAAATATGGTACAACCATATTCAGTATTCTATCCATCCTTTGAATAGCATGTCACTTTACGTGCATACGTACAGCTTACCGTCTCCACGTCGTGGTGTAATTGTTATTCAATAAATTATTATTTGGATGGGTATAATAAGGATGTGTAACTCATGTAAATAATAAATATAACATGATAATGATTCTGTATATATGATATACCATCCAATTATATATTATTTTAATATCAAAAGAATGATATTGTCACTCATGTGTACGAACGGACTACCGTCTCCACGAACGCGATAAGATTCATTATCCATTGTATCCATTCAAGTGTAATTCTCATTTGATGATTAATAATAGTATCTAGGGACTTGATATCATTCTGTATATGATTAAGATACAACCTATCCATGAAAAACACAACTTATGTAACAAAAAATATAAAATAAAACGAGTAAGTTAACACCCGAAACAACGATAATACTAAGATATTATTAACAAATCAATGTTAAAAGATCATATATGATATCATATTCATGTATAATTTAATAATAATTATTTCACCATTATACAGGAGTTTAACCTACCCCAACCAAGGAAAAGTACAAGGTAAGGGTTTATTTTTCAATCTCTTCATTATCCGAGGTTGTTTATACGTAATAATCTACTGGGACTTCTTTATCATCCACATCCATGTTTCTTAAAAATGTATTTCAAAGCATTTTTACTATTTACTAGAATATGGGATATATTCATTTATACTCTCTTTGACTTTTATAAGTGGTTTATAAAGTAATTTTTACGTCATTTTCCAAACAATGTGCTTTTTTAACCTTTTCGACAGAATTAAGGTAAGAATGTTTTTTTAACTTATACGGCAGGTGTGGCTATTTTCCGTAGTTATAATATCTTTGAAGATTACCTTACAATATTATAATAATATTTTCAAAGAAAATGTTTTATTTTAGAAATATATTACTCTTAAATTATTTCAAAATAAAAAGAGATATTTCTCTAAAAAGAGTTTTGATTTCATCTATGTCAACATCATTTGATGGATTTTACGCTTATTTGAATTTGATTTATTATGAAACAAAACTTTTATATTGTATTGAAGGTTTTTTGATATGTTTGACTTTGGATGTGTTATTTTTATACCATTCATGGTTTATGGATGAAGTATTTACATTTCGTATGCTAGTTTTAATACGAATGTTTATGTTATGTTTAATCATTTTCATATGGGAATGCATTGGACTTAATATGTGATGGGTGGATCCCGCTATGGCTCCTCGATGCATCTGTAGGTCTCATTAAAGAAACTAGTGTCTAGGAACAAGGCCCTGAAAAAATCTTATTTTTAGTCTTGGTATGAGGCCTTGGCTATATGGTTATGATAATATGGTATTATGCATTCCATCATTATGAAAGTGGTTATTGATATTGCATGTGATTATTCTATTAGTAGAATATCCACGTGAATAAGTAAATGACATTATTTCATTTTATTTTTTCCATACTATGTTGAAGTTCAAGTTTAAAAGGCTTTTGTTTTAGTTATACACTTCCTTAAATGTTTATTCTTATTTATGAATGTATCTGCTATATTGTTATCCTTACTGGGCATTTGAGCTCACCGCTTTTCTATGTTTTATTTTTCCCAGGATGTGAAGAGGTAAATTATGAATGACATGTAGAGATATTATGAGGGGATAATAGTGTGGACTATGGAGAGAATATGTTGTTGTAGTAGTTTTTCACTTTATGATGTAATGTAAAACTTTATGAATATATATAGTGTTTCTAAGGCTACTAAACCAATCTGTCTTTCGAGATTTGATCTTTCTTGTGATCTTGCCAATGTTATGTAATAATGCACCAACTCTGGGTAACTGGGGTCGGGGCATTACCGTTGGTATCAGAGGAAGTTTAGTACAATCCTTAAGAGCTAGATTTAGATAAACTCTGATTATAGCACATAGACCTAAGATGGACTTCTAGGATTAGTATAGAAGAACTTCCTAGAATTTTGGTATTGTAGAGATTTTGTGAGTTTTCCGAAAAATAAATCTCTGTCTGGATACGAGTAGGTAGAGGCGGCTCTGGCACAGATGTACCTAGGGGTAAAACCTAAAAACAGTGCTTTGAGCTAGACTCGAACGGGAACTGGTGCACGACAACGGGACTTGCAACACTCATGGTTACGACACTCCCAGGGGATATGCTTTGGATAAATCTCTTTTTCATTACAAATCATTATGAAAGGTTTATGAATATATACTTCTCAAAGAAAACATTTTTATGATTATGGATTATATCCATAAATAGTTCAATTTATGTTAAGTGTTTTATAAGTATGGAATTATGTATTTTGATTCATAAACTGATCTAGTTTATGCCATTGTTTAGAAATGGTGCCTAATGGAAGAAATGGAAACCATATCCATGCACGCACTCTATGTAGGGATTTCCCTCATGCTCGAGATAATTATAGTGGAGCTGGTGTTGCAACTGGTGCCAATCAGCTAATCACCATACTAGGAAAACTCACTCAGGTTATGAATAATAACCTTACCCGTATAGAGCACTCTGATCCATAGTGTGGGGGATCAATGTTAGATCGCTTCATGAGGCAGAAACCACCAACATTCAATGGGAGTACAAATCCATTAGTAGTTGAGCAATGGATAAGTTCCCTAGAGAAAATATTTTAGGCTTTGGGGAGTAGTGAAAGGGGAAAAGTTATCATGGCATTTTACCGCCTCACTGGAGATGCTGATCAATGGTGGCCATTGATTCAAAACATTAAGGAAGATGATGAAGTATCAAATATGGAATGGAGAGAGTTCAAAGATCTATTTTTAGAAAAATACTTTCCTCATGACCATCAAGCAGATATGGAAAGGAAATTTCTGAGTCTGAGACAAAAGGAGGATGTGAATGTTGCAAAGTATGAGGCTAACATTACAAGGTTAGCAAGGTACGCTACAGATTATATACGTAACCCAAGAAGTAGGATTGATCATTTATTTGATGGGTTAAAACCATTTCTCCGTCGAGAATTAGTCTCACAATACTTCTTGTCATACAAAGGCATTGTCTCATGTGCTATCAAAACAGAAAAGGAATTCTCTAAGTCTTATGACTTTAAATCAAAGAAAGGGAAGAAGATATATTCTGATCAATTTGGGAATGGAAATAAGGGGAAGAAGGTAAAGTATGAATATAAATCTTATGGTAAATTTGGGAAGAAACACCCTGGTACTTGCTGGAATGGAATGGGTGTCTGTTACAAGTGTGGTGAAAAAGGCCACCAAGCTCGTGAATGCAAAGGGAATAAGGAAGCTACCAATGTTCAATGATACAATTGCAGGGAGATGGGACATTATGAAAATGAATTTCCTAAGCGTCAGTGGAACTTACCTCGGAAAAGGCCAAGGGATTAAGGCCAAGATTATGCTATCACTACTACTGAGGTAGAAGCTCCGAAAGAGGTGGTGCCAGGCAATTTAATGGTTTCTTCATGTTTAGCAAATGCGTTATTTGATTTTGGATCGTCACATTGTTTCATATCTTCCCAGTTTGCTAAGAAAATTAGATATTTCCAATTTGATTTAACAAGGGAGTTGTCAGTTAAAACTCCTAAGGGAAGTATCATTGCAACAATGTTTTGTGAATCAGTCCCCATTAGAGCACATAAATGTTCTTTATCCGCTGATCTCATCATCATACCTATGATTGAGTTTGATATAATCCTTGGTATGGATTGGCTTTCGGATTATGATGCGATGATTTATTGTAAGAAGAGGGTGGTTACAATTTTTTATGATAACGATAAGGAACACCTTATCTTTAGAGGAGAATCGTCACCACCTATTTCTTATCTAGATCCACCCCCAGTAGGTCAACTAAATTCAATTATTGGGGAGGAATAGAATTAAATGACTGTGGGTGAGGAAAGGAATTTTCAAATAGAGGATGTACCTATTGTGAAAGAATATGTAGATGTGTTTCTAGATGATTTACCTGGACATCCTACAGAATGAGATGTTGAGTTTTCCATTGATTTAATTCCTGGATCAAGGCCTATATCGAAGACCCCTTATATAATGGACACTGTAGAATTAGTTGAACTAAAGAAACAACTAGGGAAATTGAGTAATAAGGGATTTATTCGCCCTAGTGTTTCTCCATGGGGAGCCCCTGTTCTTTTTGTTAAAAAGAAAGATGGATCTATGAGGTTATGTATCGACTACATGGAGATCAATGCTATAAAAATAAAGAACAATTATCCCCTACCTCACATTGATGATTTATTTTACCAACTGCATGGAGATCAATACTTTTCAAAGATTGACCTTCAATATGGATACCATTAGTTGTGTGTAAAGAAGGAAGAGATTCTAAAGACAGCATTTTGAACCAGGTATGGGCATTACGAGTTTACTGTAATGCCTTTTGGATTGACTAATGCACCCTCTGTATTCATGGATCTGATGAATAGAGTTTTCAAGGAATATATCAATGAATTTGTGGTGGTATTTATTGATGAAATCTTGGTATACTCTAAAAGCTACGAGGATCATGAAAGTCACTTGCGCATTATTCCGAAGACTCTGAAAAGACATGAATTATATGGGATGTTTAGCTAGTGTGAATTCTGGCTTCATGAGATTTCTTTTCTTGGCCATATTGTCTCTAAAGATGGAATATATGTTGATCCTTGTATGACCAAGGCAATCCAATAATAGAAAGAACCTACGAGTATAACTGAGGTACGCAGTTTTATTGGTTTCGTAGGTTATTATCGACGTTTTGTCTAGAATTTTGCCCGATTGGAAAACCCATTAACGAAGCTCACGTGTAAAGGGGTTAAATTTGTTTGAAAAAAAGAGTGTGAAGACTTTTTCGAAGAACTGAAGAGAAGATTAGTCAATGATCCTATATTGACTCTACCATCGGGGAATGATGGGTTCATTATTTATAGTGATGCATTGAAGAAAGGACTCGGTTGTGTCCTTATGCAGAATGATAGGGTTATTGCCTATGCATCACGATAGTTGAAAATTCATGAGCAAAACTATCCTACTCATGATCTTGAGTTAGCAGTTGTGATATATTCTTTGAAGATATGGAGGCACTACCTCTATGGTGAAAAATGTGAGATTTATACTGATCACAAGAGTTTGAAGTATATTTTCTCACAAAAAGAACTCAATATGAGGCAAAGGAGATGGATTGAATTACTCAAGGATTATTAGTTTACGATACACTACCACCCGGGGAAAGCAAACAAGGTGGAATATGCTTTGAGTAGAAATGATCGTGGAGTTTTGAACAATATGGGAATTGAAAGGGATCCAATTTTCATGGATCTAGTGAAGATGGACATGGGAATAACCAGGGAAGGTGAAACATCAATGCTTTTTCAAATGGTTGTCAAACCATCTTTACTAGTAAGGATTAATAGTTCTCAGACCGATGATGAAGAATTTCAAAAGAAGATTAAAGCTGTGAATGATGGGAGATTGAGAGACCTTGTGTATGAAGAAGTAATTTTGAAATTTAGGAAGAGGCTTTATGTTCCTGGTATACCAGATCTAAAAAGAGAATTATTGGATGATGCTCATAGTTCCAATTTCTCTATAAACCCTGGGAGCACCAAAATGTATAGATATTAGAAGGAAAATTTTTGGTGGGACAACATAAAGAGGGAGATTGATGATTTTGTGTCAAGATGTATGGTTTGTCAACAAGTGAAAGCTGGAAGGCAACAGCCTGGAGGAGTCATGAATCCTCTTCCCATACCGGAGTGGAAATGGGAAAATATTACGATGGACTTTGTCATGGGGCTACCAAAGACTCCTAGAAGGAACGATGCAATATGGTTTATTGTTGATCATCTTACCAAGTCAGCACATTTTCTTCCTATAAGAGAAGATTTACCACTGGAACATCTAGTAAGACTATATATTAATGAAGTTGTGAGACCTCATGGAGTACCCCTATCGATTGTTTCTGATCGTGATCCCCGTTTTAATTCAAGATTCTTGAAAAGTCTTCAGAAAGCCTTGGATACTGAACTTCATTTGAGCACTTCCAACCACCCTCAAACAGATGGACAATGAAAATGAACTATTCAAACCTTAGAAGACATGTTGAGATCCCGCTCACTTGACTTTCAGGGTATGTGGGATCAATATTTACCTCTGATAGAATTTTCCTATAACAATAGATTCCATTCGAGTATTTATATGGAACCATATGAAGCGTTATATGGAATGAGATGTCGCACACCAACCTGTTGGTATGACGTTGGTGAAAGAAAACTTTTTGGCCCAGAACTGGTGGAGGAAACGATGGAAAAGGTGAAGGTAATCCAAAACCATATCAAAGTAGCTCAAAGTTGGCAGAAAATATATGGTGATAATTGAAGGAAGGATTTGGAATTTCAAGTCAATGATCATGTTTTCTTGAAGGTATCTCCATGGAAGGGAGTCATACGTTTTGTTAAGAAAGGTAAATTGAGTCCCAGGTACATCGGACCTTTCGAAATTCTAGAACGAATTGGGGCTGTAGCTTACCGATTGGCAATGCCGCCAAGTCTCTTCAAAGTTCACGATTTGTTCCACATATCTCTGTTGAGGAAATACATGCCTGACCCAACGCATGTACTCACCTATGAGGAATTAGAACTGGAACCCGATATGTCTTATTGCGAAGAGCCCGTCTGGATTCTTGAGACGATAGAACAAGTACTGAGAAACCGGACGACTCGTCTGGTAAAAGTCTTGTGGAGAAGCGATAAGATGGAAGAGGCAACGTGGGAACCCGAGGAACATATGATGAAGAACCACCCGAGTCATTTCATGCGGTAGTATTCTAGAAATTTCAAAGAAGAAATTATTTGAAGGAGGAGAGAATGTAACACCCCAAGCCTCTACGGTACACTTCTCTTGGAATAATGCGATAGCGTATGTTGTACGCAACATCGAGTTCTAACACACCACAACCAATCAAACTGGCCGTTATGAATAGTAATACCTACTTTTTGAAATACATATATTTTATATTTCAAAATGGACATCATTTTTGGATTTAGAATATCGAAATTATCCTAAGTTGAATTTTTTGAATTTTTCTGAGAACTTCCAATTTTTATGAATAGTGAAAAATACTTAAAAACTACTTTTTTAATCAAAATAATTTATAGTGATAATTTATATTATTTAGTGTTTTTAATGTATAATTAGAATATATTTTTACCATTTTATCCAATGGTTTTCATTATAATTAATTTCACTTTGAAATTGGACATAAACAATTGTCAATCTTTTGATATATATTGTTTCTTAAAAACACTCTATTTGTTGTGACAATGGGAATTAATTATAAAATTAATTAATGAAACTTTTATGTTTGGAATTTTGTAAATAGACATAATTTTTGAATTCGGAATATCAATTATAGCTTAGGGTGAAATTTTGGCATTGTTCTGAAAAACTTCAATTTTTGATGAATAGTGAAACTACTAAGTGGAAGTTAAAAAACTGAATTTTTCATAAAACATAATTTTACTGCTTCTGTGATTAAAATTTTTAAAATCCAAGAGACACAGTTAATATCAAGGAGTAAAATGTGGTTTAATGAGATGAAAATAATTTTTGGGGAATAGTAACTTTTTTACTTTTATTTACCACGATTAAAAGTAAATAGGGTAATTAAGGGTAAAAATGATATTAATATTACCCTAACACATGTCCTAATTCTATTGGACAAGTGTATATCGAACAAAATCAACCTTAGGAATAAAATATTATCATTTAGGTCCACTTGGATTAGATTAGGACATTTATTATTATTTAATTCAAAGAAGAGTTAAAAGAGTTAAAATCAATGTTTATTTACTAAAACATTTCTAATATAGGGTTATACAAAAGATAAATTATTTTAAATATTCATTATAAAGCTAAAAATATTTCCTACATAATGGTATTTTATTTATAATTTTTAGATATTATATAATTTAGTTTATTTATGACACAATGATGATGCAGTAATTACCATAATAGTGAAAAATTAAAATAATTGATATTATAAATACCCAAATAAATATAATTTGAGAATTTTAATGAATTAAACTAATTTTCTAGGATAATATGACATATTAGGATTGATTTAATTGACTTTTTTCGAAGTAATCATTCTGTTATGATTATTACAAAAATCAATTATTGAATAGTGTCAAAATTGACATAAAAAAGTTTTTTAAAACAAATATTATATTATTAATTGATATTAAATTCTTAAAAATCTAAGGATCGTCCAAGAGACTTATATAATGATATGTGTATCATTAATGGACCACTTGGGGGTCTCTTGGATATATATAGTAAGTTTATTAACCATATAATATAAAAATACAAAGAGACATTGTAAAAGTGAAACTAATTAACTAAGAGTTAATACTTAATGATATGGTTAATATAGTTACCCAAACCTGTCTAAATTCTATTGGTTGAGTGTTTTTCGACCTATACCCACCTTAAACTTTAAATAATCCACTTTGAATCCATTAGAAACGGAATATGAATTTATTATAAAATAATATTTCTAGCGTTTCCAAAGGTGCCCCTCACCCCTCTTATAAAAGGGAACTCTCCCTTCTCATTAACTCACACATTCAAAGCCTTTTGGCTCAGAAAAACTCTTCCCAAATACACTCTCAACATCCCTCACTTCATCCTCGAGGTCTTACTTTAGTCAGAAAGACAACCTAAGAGCCCTTTTGATCAAATCAAAAGGAAGCACCCGATGAAGAGGTAATGATTTCACAACCCTTTTCCATGTTCCTTTATTCTTCCACTTCTTACTTCTTTATTATTACCATTCTAAAATAATAAATCCAGTATATTATATATACTGTGATTTTATTATAAATATGGTACAACCATATTCAGTATTCTATCCATCCTTTGAATAACATGTCACCATACGTGCGTACATACGGCTTACCGTCTCCACGTCGTGGTGTAATTGTTACTCAATAAATTATTATTTGGATGGGTATAATAATGATGTGTAACTCATTTAAATAATAAATATAACATGATAATGACTCTTTATATATGATATACCATCCAATTATATATTATTTTAATATCAAATGAATGATATTGTCGCTCGTGCGTACGTACGGACTACCGTCTCCACGAACGCGATAAGATTCTTTCTCCATTGTATCCATTCAAGTATAATTCTCATTTGATGATTAATAATAGTATCTAAGGACTTGATATAATTTTTTATATGATTAAGATACAACTTTTCCAGGACAAACACAGCTTACGTAACGAAACATATAAAAGAAAATGAGTAAGCTAACACCCAAAACAACGACAATACTAAGATATTATTAACAAATCAATGTTAAAAGATCATATATGATATCATATTCATGTATAATTTAATAACAATTATTTCACCATTATACAGGAGTTTAACCTACCCCAACCAAGTAAAATTACAAGGTAAGGGTTTATTTCGCAATATCTTCATTATATGAGGTTGTTTATACGTAATAATCTACTGGGACTTCTTTATCATCCACATCCATGTTTCTTAAAAATGTATTTCAAAGAATTTTTACTATTTAAAAGAATATGGGTTAATGTCACTTATACCCTTTTTTACTTTTATAAGTGGTTTATAAATGAATATTTCTGTCATTTTCTAGACAAGGTGCTTTTTTAACCTTTTCGACAGAAGTAAGGTAAGAATGTTTTTTTAAACTTATACGGCGGGTGTGGCTATTTTTCGCCGTTATAAAATCTTCTAAGCTTTCCTTAAAATCTTATAAGAATATTTTCAAAGAAAATGTTTTATTTTAGAAATATATGACTCTTAAATGATTTCAAAATAAAAAGAGATATTTCTCTAAAAAGAGTTTTGATTTCATCTATGTCAACATACTTTGATGGATTTTACGCTTATTTGAAGTTGATTTATTAGGAAACAAAACTTCTATATTGTATTCAAGGTTTTGGGATATTTTTGACTATGGATGTGTTATTTTTATACCATTTATGGTTTATGGATGAAGTATTTACATTTTGTATGCTAGTTTTAATACGAATATTTATGTTATGTTTAAACCTTTTCATATGGGGATGCATTGGACTTAATATGTGATGGGTGGAGCCTGCTATAGCTCCTTGATGCATTGGTAGGTCTAATGAGACAAACTAGTATCTTGGCACATGTCCTTGAAAAAATCTTATTTGTATTCTTGGCACGAGGCCATGGCTATGTGGTTATGATAGTCTGGTATTATGAATTCCATCATTATGAAAGTGGTTTTTGATATTGCATGTGATTATTCGATTAGTAGAATATCCATGTGAATAAGTAAATGGAATTATTTCATTTTATTTTTTCCATACTATGTTGAATTTCAAGTTTAAAAGGATTTTGTTTTAGTTATACACTGCCTTAAATGTTTATTATTATTTATGAAATTTTCTGCTATATTGTTATCCTTACTAGGCATTTGAGCTCACCCCTTTTCTATGTTTTATTTTTCCCAGGATGTGAAGAAGTAAATTACGAATGACCTGTAGGGATATTATGAGGGGATAATAGTGTGGACTATGGAGAAAATATGTTGTTGTAGTAGTTTTTCACTTTATGATATAATATAAAACTTTATAAATATATCTAGTGCTTCCAAGGCTTCTAAACCAATCGGTTTTTCGATATTTGATCTTTCTTGTGATCATGCCAATGTTATTTAATAATGCATTGACTCTGGGTAACTAGGGTCGGGGTGTTACAGTTGGTATCCGAGTAATTTTAGTACAAACCTTGGAAGCTAGATTTAGATAAACTCTGATTAGAGCACATAGACCTAAGATGGACTTTGAGGATTAGTATAGAAGAACTTCCTAGAATTTTGGTATTGTAGAGATTTTGTGAGTTTTCCGAGAAATATATCCCTCTCTGGATATGAGCAGGTAGAGGCGGCTCTGGCATAGATGTACCTAGGGGTAAAAACCGAAAACACCACTTTGAGCTAGACTCAAATGGGAACAGGTGCACGACAACGGGCCTTGCTGCACTCTTGGTTACGACACTCCCGGGGGATATGCTTCGGATAACTCACATTTTTTTTACAAATAATTATGAAAGGTTTATGAGTATATGCTTCCTCAAAGAAAACATTTTTATGATTATGGATTATATCCATAAATAGTTCAATTTATGTTAAGTGTTTTATAAGTATGGAATTATGTATTTTGATTCATAAAAAGATCTAGTTTTTGCCATTGTATAAAAATGGCGGCTAGTGGAAGAAATGGAAACTATATCAATGCACGCACTCCATGTAGGGATTGAACTCATGCTCAAGATAATTATAGTGGAGCTGGTGATGAAACTGGTGCCGATCAGCTAATCACCATACTGGGACAACTCACTTAGGATATGAATAATAACCTTACCCGTATGGAGCACCCTGATCCGCAGCGTGGAGGATCAATGTTAGATCGCTTCATGAGGCATCAACCACCAACATTCAATGGGAGTACAAATCGATTAGTAGTTGAGCAATGGATAAGTTCCCTAGAGAAAATATTTCAGGCTTTGGGGAGTAGTGAAAGGGAAAAAGTTATCATGGCAGTTTACCGCCTCACTGGAGATGATGATCAGTGGTGGTCATTGATTCAAAACATGAAGGAAGATGATGAAGTATCAAATATGGAATGTAGATAGTTCAAAGATCTATTTTTAGAAAAATACTTTCCTCGTGACCATCGAGCAGATATGGAAAGGCAATTTCTGAGTCTGAGACAAAAGGAGGATGAGAATGTTGCAAAGTACGAGGCTAACTTTACATGGTTAGAAAGGTATGCTGGAGATTATATACGTAACCTAAGAAGTAATATTGATCATTTCTATGATGGGTTAAAACCATTTCTTCATCGAGCATTAGTCTCACAATCCTTCTCGTCGTACGAAGGCATTGTCTCATGTGCTATCAAAACAGAAAAGGAATTCTCTAAGTCTTATGACTTTAAAGCAAAGCAAGAGAAGAAGAGATCTGCTGATCAATCTGGGAATGGAAATAAGGGGAATAAGGGAAAGGTTTAATATCCATCCTGTGGTAAATGTGGGAAGAAACACCCCAGTACTTGCTTGAAGGGAATGGGTGTCTGTTACAAGTGTGGTGAAAAAGGCCACCATGCTCGTGAATACAAAGGGAAGAAGGAAGCTACCAATGTTCAATGCTACAATTGCAGGGAGATGGGACATTATTCAAATGAATTTCCTAAGCGTCAGGGGAACTTACCTCAGAAAAGGCCAAGGGATCAAGGCCAAGCTTATGCTATCACTACTACTGAGGTAGAAGCTCCGAAAGACGTGGTGGCAGGTAATTTAATGGTTTCCTCAAGTTTAGAAAATGCATTATTTGATTTTGGATCATCAAATTGTTTCATATATTCCCAGTTTTCTAAGAAAATTAGATATTTATAATTTGATTTATCAAGGGAGTTCTCAGTTAAAACTCCTAAGGGAAGTATCATTGCAAAAATGTTTTGTGAATCAGTCCCCATTAGAGCACATAAATGTTCTTTATCCGCTGATCTCATCATCATACCTATGATTAAGATTGATATATTCCTCGGTATGGATTGGCATTCGGATTATGATGCGAAGATTTATTGTAAGAAGAAGGAGGTTACAATTTTTGATGATAACGATAAGGAACACCTTATCATTAGAGCAGAATCGTCACCACCTAATTATTATCTAGATTTACCACTAGTAGCTCAACTAAATTCAATTATTGGGGAGGAATAGAATGAAATGACTGTGGGTGAGGAAATGAATTTTCAAATAGAGGATGTACCTATTGTGAAAGAATATGTAGATGTCTTTCCGGAAGATTTACCTGGACATCCTCCAGAATGAGAAGTTGAGTTTTCCATTGATTTAATTCCTGGATCAAGGCCTATATCGAAGACCCCTTATAGAATGGCCACCGTAGAATTAGTTTAACTAAAGAAACAACTAGAGGAATTGAGTAATAAGGGATTTATTCACCCTAGTGTTTCTCCATGGGGAGCCCTTGTTCTTTTTGTTAAAAAGAAAGATGGATCTATGTGGTTATGTATAGACTACAGGTAGATCAATGCTATAACAATAAAGAAAAAGTATCCCCTACCTCACATTGATGATTTATTTGACCAACTGCATGGAGCTCAATACTTTACAAAGAATGAACTTCGATCTGTATACCATCAGTTGTGTGTAAAGAAGGAAGACATTCCGAAGACAGCATTTCGAACCGAGTATGGGCATTACGAGTTTACTATAATTCCATTTGGATTGAATAATGCACCCTTTGTATTCATGGATCTAATGAATAGAGTTTTCAAGGAATATCTCGATGAATTTTTGGTGGTATTTATTGATGATATCTTGGTATACTCTAAAAGCTACGAGGATCATGAAAGTCACTTGCGCATTATCCTGAAGACTCTGAGAAGACATTAATTATATGGGAAGTTTAGCAAGTGTGAATTATGGCTTAATGAGATTTCTTTTCTTGGCCATATTGTCTCTAAAGAAGGAATCTCTGTTGATCCTTCTAAGACCAAGGCAATCTACGAATGTCTAGAACCTACGAGTATAAATGAGGTACAAAGTTTTATTGGTTTAGTCGGTTATTATCGATGTTTCATCTGGAATTTTTCCTGATTGGAAAACCCATTAACGAAGCTCACACGTAAATGGGTTAAATTTGTTTGGAAAAAAGAGTTTGAAGAATGTTTCGAAGAACTGAAGAGAAGAGTAGTCAATGCTCCTATATTGACTCTACCATCAGGGAATGATGGGTTCGTTATTTATAGTGATGCATCAAAGAAAGGACTTGGTTGTGTCCTTATGCAGAATGATAGTGTTATTGCCTATTCATCACGACAGTTGGAAATTCATGAGAAAATCTATCCTACTCATGATCTTGAGTTAGCATCTGTGATCTTTTCTTTGAAGATATGGAGGCACTACCTCTATGGTGAAAAATGTGAGATTTATACTGATCACAAGAATTTGAAGTATATGTTCTCACAAAAACAACTCAACATGAGGCAAAGGAGATGGCTTGAATTACTCAAGGATTATGATTGTACGATACACTACCACCCGAGGAAAGCAAACAAGGTGGCAGATGCTTTGAGCAGAAAATATCGTGGAGTTTTGAACAATATGAGAATTGAAAGGGATCCAATTTCCATGGATCTAGTAAAGATGGACATGGGAATAACCAGGGAAGGTGAAACATCAATGCTTTTTCAAATGGTTGACAAACCATCTTTACTTGTAAGGATTAAGAGTTCTCAGACCGATGATGAATAATTTCAAAAGAAGATTAATGCTGTGAATGATGGGAGATTGAGAGACTTTGTGTATGAAGAAGGAATTTTGAAATTCGGGAAGAGGCTTTGTGTTCCCGATATACCTGATCTAAAAAGGGAATTGCTGGATGATGCTCATATTTCTAATTTCCTTATACACCCTGGGAGAACCAAAATTTATAGAGATTTGAAGGAGCATTTTTGGCGGGACAACATGAAGAGGGAGATTACTAATTTTGTGACAAGATGTATGGTTTGTCAACAAGTGAAAACCTGAAGGCAACAGCCTGGAGGAGTCATGCAACCTCTTCCTATACCGGATTGGAAATGAGACAATATTACGATGGACTTTGTCATGGGGATACCAAAGACTCTTAGAAGGAATGATTCAATATGGGTCATTGTTGATAGTCTTACCAAGTCAGCACATTTTCTTGCTATAAGAGAAGATCTATCACTGGAACGTCTAGAAAGACTATATATTAATGAAGTTGTGAGACTTCATGGATTACCCCTATTGATTGTTTATGACCGTGATCCCCATTTTACTTCAAGATTCTTGAAAATTCTTCAGAATGCCTTAGATACTGAACTTCATTTGAGCACTGCCTACCACCCTCAAACAGATGGACAATCAGAACGAACTATTAAAACCTTAGAATACATGTTGAGATCCTGCTCACTTGACTTTCAGGGTATGTGGGATCAATATTTACCTCTGGTAGAATTTTCCTATAATAATAGCTTCCATTCGATTATTCATATGGCACCATATGAAGCGTTATATGGAAAGAGATGTCTCACACTAACCTCTTGGGATGACGTCGGTGAAAGAAAACTTGTAGGCCTAGAACTGGTGGAGGAAACGATGGAAAAGGTGAAGGTAATCCAGAACCATATCAAAGCAGCTCAAAGTAGGCAGAAGAGCTATGCTGATAATCGAATGAAGGATTTGGAATTTCAAGTCAGTGATCATGTTTTTTGAAGGTATCTCCATGGAAGGGAGTCATACGTTTTTTTAAGAAAGGTAAATTGAGTCCTAGGTACATCAGACCTTTCGAAATTCTAGAACTAATTGGGGCTGTAGCTTACCGATTGGGAATGCTGCCACGTCTCTCCAAAGTTCACGATGCGTTCCACATATCTCTGTTGAGGAAATACATGCATGACCCAACACATGTACTCACCTATGAGGAATTAGAACTAGAACCTGATCTATCTTATTGCGAAGAGCCCGTCAGGATTCTTGATATGAGAGAACAAGTACTGAGAAATCAGACGACTCATCTGGTAAAAGTCTTGTGGAGAAACCATAAGATGGAAGAGGCAAGTTGGGAACCTGAGGAACGTATGATGAAGAACCACCCGAGTCTTTTCATGCGGTTGTTTTCTAGAAATTTCGAGGACAAAATTATTTGAAGGAGGGGAGAATGTAACACCCCAAGCTTCTACGGTACGCTTCTCTTGGAAAAATGCGATAGCGTGTGTTGTACGCAACATCGAGTTCCAACACACCACAACCAATCAAATTAGTCGTTATGAATAGTAATACCTACCTTTTGAAATTATATATATTTTATATTTTAAAATGGACTTCATTTTTTGATTCATAATATCGAAATTATCCTAAGTTGAATTTTTGGTATTTTTCTGAGAACATCGAATTTTTATGAATAGTGAAAAATACTTAAAAACAAAATTTTTAATCAAAATAATTTATAGTGATAAATTATATTATTTAGTGTTTTTAAAGTATAATTAGAATATATTTTTACAATTTTATCCAATGGTGTTCATTATAATTAATTTCACTTTGAAATTAGACATAAACAATTGTCAATCATTTGATATATATTGTTTCTTAAAAACACGCTATTTGTTGTGACAACGGGAATTAATTATAAAATTAATTAATGAAACTTTTATGTTTGGAATTTTGTAAATAGACATCATTTTTGAATTCCGAATATCAATTATATCTTAGGGTGAAATTTTGGCATTGTTCTGAAAAACTTCAAATTTTGATGAATAGTGAAACTACTAAGTGGTAGTTAAAAAACTGAATTTTTCATAAAACATAATTTTACCTCTTCTGTGTTTGGAATTTCAAAAATCCGAGAGACACGATTAATATCAAGGAGTAAAATGTGGTTCAATGAGATGAAAATAATTTTGGGTGAATAGTAACTTTTTACTTCTTTTTTACCACGGTTAAAAGTAAATAGGGTAATTAAGGGTAAAAATGATATTAATATTACAATAAAACATGTCCTAATTCTATTGGAAAAGTGTATCTCGACCAAAAACAACCTTACAAATAAAATATTATCATTTAGGTACACTTGGATTAGATTAGAACATTTATTATTATTTCATTCAAAGAAGAGTTAAAAGAGTTAAAATCAAAGTTTATTTACTAAAACATTTTTAATATAGGGTTATACATAAGATAAATTAGATTGAAAATATTTATTAGAAATATAAAAAGATTTTCTAAATAATGATATTTTATTTATAATTTTTAGATATTAAATAATTAAAATTATTTATGACACAATGATGATGAAGTAATTACAATAATAGTGAAAAATTAAAATAATCGATATTATAAATACCCAAAAAATATTTTGAGACTTTTAATGAATTACACTAATTTTATAAGATAATATGACATATTAGGATTGATTTAATTGATTTTTTTCAAAGTAATCATTCTGTTATGATTATTACAAAAATCAATTATTGAATACTGTCAAAATTGACATAAAAGAGTTTTTTAAAACAAATATTATATTATTAATTGATATTAAATTCCTAAAAATCTAAGGTTCGTCCAAGAGACTTATATCATGATAGGTGTATCATTAATGGACCACTTGGTGGTATCTTGGATGTATATAGTAATTTTATTAACCATATAATATAAAAATACAAAGAGACATTGTAAAAGTGAAACTAATTAACTAAGAGTTAATACTTAATGATAAGGGTAATATTGTAACCCAAACCTGTCTAAATTCTATTGGTTGAGTGGTTTGAGACCTATCCCCACATTAACCATTAAATAATCCACTTTGGAGCCATTAGAAACCGAATATTAATTTATTATAAAATAATATTTCTAGATTTTCCAAAGGTGCCCCTCACCGCTCTTATAAAAGGGCACTCTCCCTTCTCATTAACTCACACCTTCAAAGCCTTTTGGCTCGGCCAAACTCTGCCCAAATACTCTCTAAACTTCCCTAACTTCATCCTAGAGGTCTTCCATTAGTTAGAGAGCCAACATAAGATCCCTTTTGATCAAATCAAAAGGAAGAACCCGAAGAAGAGGTAATGATTTCAAAACCCTTTTCTAAGTTCCTTGATTCTTCCACTTCTTCCTTCTTTGTTATTACCATTATAAAATAATAACTCTAGTATCTTATATATACTGTGATGTTATTATAAATATGGTACAACCATATTCAATATTCTATCCATCCTTTGAATAACATGTCACCATACGTGCGTACGTACGGCTTACCGTCTCCACGTCGTGGTGTAATTGTTATTCAATAAATTATTATTTGGATGGGAATAATAATGATGTGTAACTCATGTAAATAATAAATATAACATGATAATGATTCTTTATATAGGATATACCATCCAATTATATATTATTTTAAGATCAAAAGAATGATATTGTCGCTCATGCGTACGTACGGACTACCGTCTCCACAAACGCGATAAGATTCATTCTCCATTGTATCCATTCAAGTATAATTATAATTTGCTGATTAATAATAGTATCTATGGACTTGATATCATTATGGATATGATTAAGATACATCCTATCCATGATAAACACAGCTTACGTAACAAAACATATAAAACAAAACGAGTAAGTTAACACCCAAAACAACGATAATACTAAGATATTATTAACAAATCAATGTTAAAATATCATATATGAAATTATATTCATGCATAATTTAATAAAAATTATTTCACCATTATATAGGAGGTTAACATACCCCAACCAATAAAAATTACAAGTTAAGGGTTTATTTCTCAATCTCTTCATTATCCAAGGTTGTCTCTACGTAATAATCTACTGGGACGTCTTTATCATCCACATCGATGTTTCATAAAAATGTATTTCAAAGCATTTTTACTATTTACTAGAATATGGGTTAAAGTCATTTATAACCTTTTTGACTTTTATAAGTGGTTTATAAAGGAATCTCTCCATTGTTTTCCAAACAAGGATCTTTTTTAACCTTTTCGACAGAATTAAGGTAAGAATGTTTTTTTTAACTTATACGGTGGGTGTGGCTATTTTCCGCCGTTATAAACTCTTCGAAGCTTCCCTTACAATATTATAAGAATATTTTCAAAGAAATTGTTTTATTTTAGAAATATATGACTCTTAAATGATTTCAAAATAAAAATATATATTTCTCGAAAAAGAGTTTTGATTTCATCTATGTCAACATCCTTTGATGGATTTTACGCTTATTTGAAGTTGATTTATTATGAAACAAAACTTCTATATTTTATTGATGGTTTTTTTGAAATGTTTGACTGTGGCTGTGTTATTTTTATACCATTCATGGTTTATGGATGAAGTATTTACATTTCATATTCTAGTTTTAATATGAATGTTTATGTTATGTTTAAACCTTTTTCATATGGGAATGCATTGGACTTAATATGTGACGGGTGGAGCCCGCTATAGCTCCTAGATGCATCGGTAGGTCTCATGAGACAAACCAGTGTCTTGGGACAAGGCCTTGAAAAAATCTTATTTGTAGTCTTGGCACGAGGCCTTATCTATGTGGTTATGATAGTCTGCTATTATTCATTCCATCATTATGAAAGTGGTTATTGATATTGCATGTGATTATTTGATTAGTAGAATATCCATGTGAATATGTAAATGGTATTATTTCATTTTATTTTTTCCATACTATGTTGAAGTTCAAGTTTAAAAGTCTTTTGTTTTAGTTATACAGGGCCTTAAATGTTTATTCTTATTTATGAAAGATTCTGCTATATTGTTATCCTTACTGGGCATTTGAGCACACCCCTTTTCTATGTTTTATTTATCCCAGGATGTGAAAAAGTAAATTATGAATGACCTGCAGAGATATTATGAGGGGATAATTGTGTGGAATATGGACACACTATGTTGTTGTAGTAGTTTTTCACTTTATGATGTAATGTAAAACTTTATAAATATATATAGTGTTTCCAAGGATACTAAACCAATCGGTCTTTCTAGATTTGATCTTTCTTGTGATAATGCCAATGTTATGTAATAATGCACCGACTCTGGGTAACTAGGGTCGGGGCGTTACAATTTTAATAAGTTAGGTTATTATAATTTAATGAAAATAATCCCACTCCACTTTGGTAGAAACCAAATTGAAAAAACTGTGGGATGGTTTGTGTTTTGATTATTTAGTAATAAGAAGTCCAAGACTATTGTTTTGAAATGAATAAACAACTATCCTCTCATTGTCTATAACAGACTACCCATACTCACATCATCTTCAATCATAAGACTTATATCATTATGTTACCCTTTTTTCCGTTTTAATATCCATCCCATGGTGTTCCCAAAGTCTAAATAATCACACCCCAAGATTATAGAGGTACCCACTAAAGGTATGTGATCTCTCTCTCTCTCTCTATTCCTTTTCCTTCAAGGATGATTTTAATTAATAAATTTTAATCTCAAATTATTATATTGTAATTTATTTATAAATACCCCTTACTATCTAACTAATGTTCTATGAATGAAATATAAGTTATCACCACTTTTTATAACCATTAGTTTTGTTGTTACTATTATAAAGTGGGGGTTAATCTTCTTGTCCCCCATATTCAACCACCTTCTTTATAATATGAATTTTGATTTAATTTTTTTGGAATATGTTTTTAATCATATGTGTTATTTTCCAAATGATTTCTTTTTTATCCGAGACCCTTTCACTCCCATTAATCACCTATAAATCTTCATGTAGCCAAATTATGATGCTGAAGTTATCCTATGATTTCCAATGAGAATCATTTGAGTAGTGAATACCCATACCTATTTCAAATAAAGGGTATTTGTAACACTTTGAAATTTTTCAATACGAAGGTTGTATTCAATATCTTATATGACATGAAACACCGAGCTTCAACTACCCATAATCTTTATTATTTAGAGATGCTCGTTATATCATAGCTGTAAAATTGGTGTCTATGAATATGAATAATTAATTTTGAAAATTATATTTCTTAAATATTTATAAAATAAATTCAATATGTTTTAATTTATTAGTATTAAATATAATAATCATTTGAATGTGAATGAAATATTTTTATAAATACACTTTTTATGCACACAATGTGTTTTTATTTTAATAAATTATATCAATCATTGTTGTTGAGTAGTTTTAATGATATTTATATATTATATATTCAATCAAATAATTTAATATTCATAAAATATTATCATCCATTATATAAGAATTAATCTTATTTTATTCTAAAGAGAAACACTTTTTATAAAAAGATCATTCATCGTGTTTTCCACACTTACATTAAAATTCATTTCTTCCACTTTTAGAAAAATTATTTTAAGAAAACGAATTTAGTTTTTGAAATCATCATGTAAAAATTATATTTGAGTGAAAATTTAGTATTTCTCCAATTATTGTGTTTTTTTAATGAATAGTGAAAAATACCACTTTTTTTTGTAAAACTATCATTTCCTTTCAATAAATTAAGTAATTTAAATTTACCATTATGATTTTAAATTTAATTTAAAATATGAATAATTATTATTTAGTTATATTTAATATAAATAATTTAATTTTAATCATGATTATACGATATTTTTGTATATATATTTATTTTTAGTCTTAAAAAATCATTTTATTGAAATTGTTTTAAGGGAGTATTTCATGTCCATTATAATTAATTAAAATAACAAATAATAATTAATGATTTATTTAAAATAATAGATTACATATATAAATATATTAATTTAAATATATATAATGATAAAATTGATTTATATATTTAATATAGGATAAACTTATGCTTGAAAAATACATTTCATGGAAAACTGTTTTTCGACCCGATTTTCCGGTTACTTTTCAAATTAAAATATTGAACTTCTATGAGTTAAATTTGGTAAAATTAATTAAAAATTTGAAATATGTATAGTTTTTATTAAATAATAATTTCATCATAATTTTTTTCTTAATTATTAGTTAAAGTAAAACATTTTATTTTACACAATTATGGCTAAAACAAGATTTTGTGAGTTACATGAAATTGTGCTAAAATTAATTTTAAACAAAAATGGAATTTTTATTTGACAAATTGAATTTAATGTTTTTAATAATTGGGATAAAATTTTCATATAAGTATCATTTATTTTTAGTAATAAATAATAAACTAACAAGGTAAATAGAAAAACAAATTATAATGGTGAAAAAAAGAAGGTAAAAGTATGTTAACTTGGAGGATAAGTGAATAAAATGTTTAAAAATTGTTTATTTTTGTTGTTGTGTAGGTGTTTATTGAACATAAAATCACTAAAAAATATTATTTATAATTTTTTTAGCACTTTATGTGAGATATTCTTCACATTATTGAATACTTTTGTGTGTTTTCAAAATATCCACACCTCCTCAATTATAAAAGGGGATGACCTTCCTAAACTTCTTCAAAAATATAAATCAAATTTTCTTGCTAAAACCCTGAGAACATACCACCCCAAAATCCTAGTAAAATTTTAATATGGGATGGGATTCAAGAAATAAGAATCTTAGGGTCCTTAATAAGGTATCCAAAATTGGTTTTTCTAAGAATAGGTAAACGTATTCAATGAGATCCTTATTTTTCTTATTATTTTATCACCTTTTATTCGGTAATAAAAATTATAATATAATAACTTTATAATCTCCCATGAAATGGGATTTTATTATGTTTATTTAATAATATTTCTCCATATCGTTCTATATAAAATTGGAATCAAATTCATCACTCTTGTGTAGGGTGGAGTACTGCCTCACAAACTGATGTAATTATTTTACATAGCTGATAGAAATGGATAGTCACCATGATAGAAATAATGAATATATATGAAATATATGATATGATATTAATTTTATAAAATTAATACATCATACAATTACTTATCTTATCACCCATTAAGGGAATTATATTATCACTCATGTGTACATACGTCATACCATCTCCACGAAGTAATTAGAATAAAATTACTTGTCCAACATTAAATAATGATTATAAACATGCATCTATGATATTGATTAAATAAATATAATTCATTATATTAAGGAACTATATCATATTACCAAAAACCATAACTTCTGTGATAATTAATGTGTTACAACCAATCCCCGAGGCATGTGGCGTGACATACCCCTAGCCTGCCCCGCGAAGGCCAGGGGTTGGAGATAAGAACCAAAGCCATCAACATGAATGTATGAGGAATTTTCCTGAGTACATGTATGCATGCACACACAAACACGTACTGAATCTTGGAAAAAATTAATCATTCCACTAAACAACTATTGAGTACATGTACAACTAAAAGTCAAATGGTCCAGAATACAATCCCAAATAATGACTAAATAGAAAATAAGAATGTACAAAAGAACATTGGATTTTCATTCGTTGAAAACCCCACATGATGGAAAGAGTAGTTTAGCTACTGGAAGTAGTATATGTATGACCTTCCTACCTGATCTCACTGGGCCCTGCCTGGTCTTAGGCAACCAAGTCCTCCGTCTTAGTGTCAGTCATTTTCACAAGACACAACACGTACGTGTGAATCCCATGAAGGGCTGAGTAACAAAATACTCAATATGGGACACCGAAACACAAAGTAAAGATCACAATGTAATCATAAAAACAAATCATGAAACATATGTACGAAGGAAGGAAGATCACACTAGGTATATTATAGAGTAGGAATGTAGAACCATTATTCACATCGTCGAAAACCTCGGTTGTAGGAGAACTCCTCCTCAATGAGAACAGTGGACCTACCAGGTCACATAGAATCTGCTTTCCACTGACCTCATGACTGCTTTGGTTATCATAATGATTAGTATTGTGTGTATGTTGGGTCACATAGAAGCCTCTCAACACTTCGGGTATGGCAGGTCACACCGAAGCCACTTCCCACCTATGGCCTGCTGAAGTACACCTCCTATCAAGTACCATGGGTCTTCTGAGTCACACATGAGCTACTTCCCACCGTGGGACTTCCAGGTTACACAAAAGCATCATCCCACTAGGCCATAGTATATGATCCACACAGGGTCTCTTTACTGTAGTCTTTAGGTCTCAGCCAACCGTAGGGTTTTTCAAGGTAGCACAGTTGATCTCGAGAGAACCTCACCCCAAAACATTCATTGTATTCCAATATCCATGAGATACTCCATATAGTATGTCAATTTATTTTCCTCATCGAGAGGCTATGATCCCCATAAATAGCTCATCAATCATACACCCGTTTTGGAAGATGCATGTGTTTTAGTGAAACGGGGCCCAGCGGGATCTCACTCTGAACTGACCCAAAACTTCCTGAATCCAATCCTACCTGAATTCGGTCTGGACTGGGCCCATCCCGGCCCGTTGGCTGTGGGTCTGTCCCGGTAGGGAGGGTCTGACCCACTATTGTGGGTACGGGCGGCCAATGTTGGTTGGCTCTCCCATCCGAACGCGGCATAGCCACGTCCGACTTCACCACACGCGGCTGGTGAAATCGGACATATAAGGCCCGAGGCTTAAATATTACATAATATTGAATTATGTTAATAATTCAAATTTTGTATCTTTTCAGGTTTATATTTTCAGAGAACTAGGCTGTTACTATATCATTACATTTAAAAAATTTCAGAGTATAAACATATACTACATCCATATTTTTTCACAATAATAAAACTCCTTAAAAACAATAGTTATTTTCTTGATATAAATATTCTTGAATTACTCATTTCTATTACCCTACCTTATACCCAATGAATTTTTTTTTAAAACTTTGGATGATCATAAAAAGCTATGTAAGGGTTATAAAACAAGGAAAGAAAACATTAGTCCATCAATACATACAATGCTATGAAATCATACATTTAAATATTTAACATACCACCAAAAATAATAAGTTTTATGAATAACACACTAAAATAATAAATCATAAAGATAACTTTTGGTATCCATAACATACTTACGTTGTATCTTTCATAGCTAGTAGGGACTTACAGTTGGAATACCCATCATAATATATTCCCTAAATCTCATAGGAGTAACATTAAAGTTTACCTCCATCATGTTACCTAATGCATTGGAGAGATATATTGGGCTCACCTCCCATAGGTTTATCATGTAACCACCTGTATACATCAACAATGCCCAAGAACTATAACTTATTTAGAACATATAAAACAAACAAAATATAAAGATAAAATTTGGACATTGCAATCACAATATATCATTTAAATATATTGACATAATCCATCCACTATAAAAAATATTTTCAATACCAAAATAAATTTTAGAGTATATGGTATTTATTTTCATTTTAAAGACATTACGACTTGTTAAGGAATCCAAAGATCAAAGAATACTCACAGTGGCAGAAAGGTCATTGTCACCGCGTTTATTAAAAAGAAAAATTCCATTTTTTCATTTAGTAAAACACTTTATTGATAAAGATTCCATTTGAATGTAATGAAAATTAAAAGGCATTTATACACTGTATAAAATAATGTCGTGTATAAATAAAAATATTCATTAATGAAAGGATAGTGTGATGAAGTTCCTTCAAAGATCATTTTGTAAATAAGATAGATCAATAATGTGTATTCAATATAATCACATATAAAGAAAGTTTAAATACAAGACAAGATAACAAAATTCATTTCTCACATAGTCCTAGAATGAAATAAAAAATAAGTATAAAATTAACCCAAATAATAGAAATCGGGTTAAGAAGTTCTTTTTACCTCGTGTCCGACTTGACTCGTTTATTCTTTATTATCATGTAAATCACGTAACTTCTTTTGATTTGAACCAAAGGGCTCTATTGAATTTCCTTATGCCTAGGGTAAGGCTTCTAGGATGAAGATAGAGATTTTTGGAGCTTATTTGAGAAGATTTTGGACAAGACATGGGGATTGAGAGGTGTGTGTAATGGTTAGAGGTGGTGTTCTTTTATAATAGGGAGAATGGTCTCTTTTGGAAAGTTTGAATGTATTAATTTATTATAAAATAATATTTGGTTTGAAAAGTTCCAAAACATAATTAATTCTATGATAAGGTTCATATAAGTTGAAATAAAATAATCTAATAAAAATTGGATAGGTTATGGATATATTTTTAATACCTATCTGTTTTATTTAACCCTTTGTTAACTTATTTTACTTTTACCATGTCCTTTTATATATACATACTATATGGTAAATATATTTACTATAAAAATCCAAGAAACACAAAATAGATCATTTATGAAATTTGATACATTATTTAAGTCATTTGGAAGAATAATATATTTTTAATAGTATTTTATCATTTAATAAAATATTAATTGTTTTAAAATCTCATTTATGTCAATGTCTAAATTATTCAAATCAAGACTTTAAAAAAATCTATAACAACATGATTATTTCGAAAATCGTTCATTAATTCAAATATAACAAGTCAATATTATCGATAAAATTCCTGGATGGCATAAAATGTATCAAAATAAATTTATTTTAATATTTATAATATCATTTATTTAAAACATTCATTAATGATGTAATCATTATATCACCATTGTGTCACAAATTAATTTTTTTATATGATGTTAAAAAATTATAAATAAAATTCCATGATGTGGGAAAGTGTTTTATATTTATAATTATTTTTATAGTAAATAATATAACTTATATAAACATATATAAAAATTGGTTTACTAAAAGTTATATTTTTATGTTACATTTTCCATATTGTGAAATTAATTTTTATAAAGTGACATTTTCACTTACAAGTAGCTCCATGGGGGTCCCTAAATTGACCCAAGGATTCTCATAGTCAGACATATATCAACCAATATGGTTAGGAAATTTATTAGGGTAATTTATTATTATTATAATAATAATATTATAATAATAATATTATAATATTATTATTTTACCCTTTTTTAACAGATTTACCCTTAAACCATGTTAAATTAAATATTTACTGATGTTACTATTAATAATGTCTAAAAATAAATTTTATCTATTTAAAAAATCTGGACCTCTTCATACCAAATATGGAATCCATATTTAGAAATTCAATACACCAATGTTGAAGAAATTAATTTAAAATTAATTTTCGTTGTCAAAACAAAAACAGTGTTCTTAAGAAATAATAATTTTCAAGAGATTGACACTTGTGTATGACCAATTTTAAAGTTAAATTACTTACAATGACCAGAAGTAGATTAAATGGTAAAAATATAATCCAATTAAACATTAAAAACAATTAAAATGTTAATGTAACCATATAAATAAGTTATATTAAAAGGCAGTTTTGAATTAAAATGCTGTATTTTTCACTATTAATTTAAAAAATGATCTTTTTTAGAAAAATTCCAAAATTTTTCCCAATGTAAATTTTGATGTCCTGATTCTAAAAAAGAATTTGATTTTTTAAAATAGAACATAAAAAAGTGACAAAAACTATATTTAAAAAAGGTTCTCCACCAAAATTTTGTAAATCAACATTTTAAAGAATATTAGAGTATTTTTTCCTAAAATTTGATTAATTCACATTTTAAGCATCTAAAATTTATTTTATTGATGTAAAAACAATTAAAAAACATGCATAATCATATTATACTTAGATCTACTCATTCTCACCAATACAACGACTAGGCGTTAACTACCATTTAAAGTAATATTATATTATTATTTTTCAGTATGACTCAGCATTATGCCAAACATGAGATTTTCAGAAAAAACCCATTGTTGTATGTCAGGTACGCCATCAAACATAGAATCCCCATTAATGTAATATTAATATTTAATTCAAAAATATTAATAAATATGAAAATTTAATATTCTTTATTTACTCGGGTTGTTACATCCTTCCCCACTTCTAAAAATTGCATCCTCACAATTTTAAAATTTAGCTTAGAAACATCATTGAAAATCCCACATCAGAAAAAGAGTTAGTAAGACTATCATATTAAATGAGTGAAAGAGAAGTAAAAAATGTCACCCAAGATAAAACAAACTACGATTCCATGAAAACATGGTTATGGAGGAGAAACTACGTGTCATGTTCTGATAGAATGTGATAGAAAAATGATCAGGAGAAATATAACCACCATAAAACCATAAATATGTCATAGGTTAAACAGTCTTTGGTTCCCCCATAGGAAAATTAAATAGAAAACGTTTTTGTTTTAAGTTTCATTTAGTAATGTTGAAGAATTTTTTTATGACATTGACTAAGGACATGAGGAAAAATATTTACTTTTCAAGTGAAGTTTCATCCTTTAATAAGTTTCCACCAAAAACTAATCTTTTGTCCAAATAATGGGTATTTTGGACCACTTGGTCACACATGAAGTGCTAGAATCAACTTCTAGAGAACCACATAATCCAAAAAATATGAACTATACATTTCCCTTATCTTTAGAAATTAACCAAAACTAAAATGATTAGTAAAAGATCTGATAATCCCCAAAAAAGAACAAAACATTATAAAAATAAATAATACTCCTAATCCCCAAAATATGAGAAAAAATATCCAAAGTTCAGCAAAGACCATTCGATAAACAACTACGGATAAATTTTTTCAGTGTAACCCAAACTATGATTGAAACCCAATACTCATAAGGATTTAATCACATAGTGTTCCCTAGTAAATCATAACATTTATCTCCAAATAAAATCTACTACTCTTATAGTCTTATACCAATGAGTAATTAACCTAATCACATATTCTATGAAAGGTTGATCATGTCCATAAATACCCAAATTTCTATATGTACATAATAAAAACATAGATTCTTCCAAAATACAATTTCAACCATTACTCCACAAATGAAATCCCATAGTATTATATTTTACTTAGTCATATAGTGTTTTTACAAAAGAGAGGACATCTTCCAAAATAACCATTATCAATTATATAAAAAATAATTTTACAATTGTATAGATATCCATTTGATATTTCATATGTTATCAAAATAAACGTTTTCTTGATCTATTAAATAATCTAACAAAAAAGTGTTAGTCATACTAACCAATGACTTCATGTAGTCCAATGGTAGGGGAGAAATCCCTATCACACTTTTGATGTGGGTTTAATTCATGCCGCATTGCCCGACATGATGGGTTGTCACAGAGTCTTCAAGTTTCCCTTTTTCAAAAACTATATTATTTTTTAACATTCAATAAAATGAGATAAAATTCTAAAAAATAAACATAACATATTTCAACCACAAATGTTATCTCATACCTCACATTTTCATCCCAAAAAATAATAACCTATAATTACCTCAAATTCAAGGATCATATAAACAAAAATTGTTCTTTATAATAATATACAGAAAAGAAAAGATAATTTTTCCTTGAATAACATTTTCGAAACTCAAACTTCTTTTTTACACTTACTAGAAAAAGACTTCCAAATTAATCTAATAATCAAAAGTTTCTTAACACTTTTAAGCATACCATCCACCTAAAATCTAGTATAAATCTTGAATCCCTCATATATAAACTTCTTACACATTCAATTATCTTCATGATCCATTAACCATTCTTTCTCAACTTATTCCGAAACAGTTCTTTCTTATAAATAAAATCATGAATTATATCCTCAGATTGAATTATTTCAAAACATCAGCTAAGAAATAATCCATACATTTCATTGGACATTTACAGTTTCCCCATCCTCAATTGGAATTGAATTAGGTATTGGTAAATATATATTTTTTTGGTCTGGAAGATCCCATTCCTGAACCTTCTTTTAGGACATCTATTTGTATAATTACCGTGCACACCATATTTAAAACACTCAAATTATCCCTTGGAAATTACTTCTTTCCCATTCATAGAGTCAACTGCATGCTTCCTTTTTCAATGGAATGTTCTTGGTTTATAACCCTCGTTACCAAATCTATAGCATCTTCCCATCCCTTTGAAGCATTTTAATTGGTTTTTATTTACACATCCCTAACACATAAGTTTTTTAATGTACTTACCTTTATCATTATTACCTTAACTTCCATAGGGATTTGTTTCCCAAAGATACAATTCCTTATAAAAATAACCATGGCACATGTGGTCAATCATGAAACCAGATAGTTTTTTGAGAATAACCACATGATTTCTCATTTAATATCCTATTTCATTTGGTTTCTTATTTATAATACTATCATAGTTTTCTTCACATATATTATTACTTAGGTGCCTAATAGATCCATCCATTTACTAAATCCAAAAAGGCCAGTGTGACTGTATTAGTAAAATAATAATATAATATCATATGAGGAGGGTAAAAACCAATATATACTTATTCATGTCATCTTAAACCCATTGAATTTATCTACAATAACTACGAAACTTTATAATATGCTAATCATTATGCTTATGTAACTTATGTCTAATGCCACTCCAACATCTATTGTTATCTAAAATGACCTTTGATATAATCTATAAGGCCCCATCCATAATCACTACATAATCTTGAATTATTATAACGATTTACATTGAGGATCTTTTTAGGCTTAGAGTTTTAGAGAATTAGGCCATAACTATTACATTACATTTCAGAAATTATTTAGTAGACACTTCTACTCAATCCAAATTTTTTCACAATAATAAAACTCCTCAAATAAAACAAGAGTTCATTTCTTGAAATAGATATTATTGAATTATAACTTTCTTTTACCCTTTCTTATACCCTGTAAAAAACATTTAATAAACTTGGGATGAGGATAAAAAGATATGTAAGGGTTATAAAACAAGGAACGAAAACAATAGTCCATCAACACATACAAACCAATGAAATCATACTTTTCTGTCTTTAACATACCACAAAAAATCATATGTTTTATGAATAAAAATGGAAATCATAAATCAAAAAGTTAAATTGAGGCATTCATAACATACTTACATTGTTGCTTTCATAGCTACATAGGGAGTTACATTTGGAATACCCATCATAATATATTCCGTAAATCACTTAGGAGAACATTTACCTTCATCCTGTTATCCAATGGATTGGAGAGCTATCTAGGGCTCACCTATACATGGGTTATCACAGAACCACCCATATACAAAAACAATTCCCATGAACCATAACATATTAACAACACATAAAAAACATAAAGTAAATATAACATTTCCACATTGAAATCACAATATATCATTTAAATATATTGTCATAATCAATCCATTATCAAAACCATATTAAATTCAAAAATAAATAAAATATTATATGATATTTTGTTCCTTTAAAAACATTACATCTTGTTATGGAATTTAAAGATAAAATATTACTCGTGACGGTGGAAAGGTCGTTGTTACCGCATACATTAAAGAGAAACATTCCTTTCTGTTGTTTAGTAAAACAATTTGTAGAAGATGATTCCCTTTTAATGAAATGAAAATTCAAAAGTTTTTATACACCACATAAATTAATGTCATTTATTAATTAAAATATTCCTCAATTAAAGGAGATTGAGGTGAAGTTCTTTACAATGATCATTTTGTTAATAAAACATCTCGATAATATATATTTTCTATAAGTACACATAAAGCATGTTTAAATACAATATTGGATATAAAAATTAATTTTTTACATATTCATAGAATGATATAATCAATAAGTAAAAAATGAACCCAAATAATGGAAATTGGGTTATTAATTTACCTTACCTCGTGTCTTACTTGACTCGTTCGTTCTTTAATCTCCATTAAATCGGGTAACATATTTTTATTTGTAACAAATGGATCTATTTAATTTTATTCTGCCCTGTGGAAGGCTTTAGGAGGAATATATGGATATTTGGAGCTTCTTGGAGTAAATTATGGATGATCCAAGGGGCTTGAGAGGTGTGTGTAATGGGTTAAAGTTGGTGGCCATTTATAAGAGGAGGAAGGGAACTTTAAAATTTTTTGAATGTATTATTTTATTATTTAATTATATTCAGTTTCAAAAGTTCCAAAATTTATTTAAATATAATATAAGGGGTAAATAAGTCTAAATAAATTCATTTAATAAGTATTGGACATGTTATTGATATTTTTTTAATCCGTATCTTATTTATTTAACCTTTTGTTAACTTATTTATCTTTTACAAGGTCCTCTTATATATTCAAACTATATGGTTAATATATTTAATATAAAATGAAAAGCGATCGAAAATGGATCATTTAAGACATTTGTAACATTATTTATGTCATTTGGACAAATATTTTATTTTTAAGATTATTTTATCATTTAATAAAATATTAATTTTTTTAAAAACTTATTTATGTCAATATCTATATTATTCAAATCAAGAGTTTTAAAAAATCTATAACAAATTTATTATTCCGAAAAACTTCATTAATTCAAATATAACACGTCATTATTATCCCTAAAATTAGTTTATGGCATAAAATGTTTCAAAATATATTTAATTTAATATTTATAATCTCATTTATTTAAAACATTCATTAATGAGGTAATCAATATATCAACATTGTGTCACAAATAAATTTATTTATATGATGTATAAAAATTATAAATAAAATATCATTATGTAGGAAATTGGTTTATATTTCTATTTACTATTTATAGTCGAAAATATAACTTATATAACCCTATATAAAATGTTTTTTTATTAAAATCTGTATTTTTTATGTTAAATTTTGTTTAACTTTAAATTAAGTTTTATAAAGTGTCATTTTCACATACCTGTGGATCCTTGGGGTCCCAAAATCTACCCAAGGATATCTATGGTCGGACATATATCAACCAATAGGAATAGGAAACGTGTTAGGATAATTTAATATCATTATAATATTGTTTTATACCCTTATTACCAGATTTACCCTTTAACCATGGTAAATAAAATATTTAATGAAGATACTATTATTAATTTCTAAAAGTAAATGTTACCTATTTACACAATTTTTACCTCCTAATAATAAATATGGAATCCATTTTTCCAAATTAAAAACACAGAAGTTGCAGAAATTAATTTAAAATTAATTCTAGTTTTCAATACAAAAAGCATGTTTTTTAAATAATAACTATCCAAAGATTAACACTTGTTTATGTGAAATTTCAATGTGAAATTACTTCCAATGACCAGAATTAGATTAAATGTTAAAAATATAATCTAACTAAACTTTAAAACCAACTAAAAGGGTAATGTAACCAGATAAATAAATTATATTAAAATGCAGTTTTGAATTAAAATACAGTATTTTTTACTAGTCATTTAAAAAATGAACATTATCAGAACAATACCAAAATTTTACCCAAAGTAAATTTTGAAGTGAAAATTCTAATGAAGAGTTTTATTTTGTCACATATAACACACAAATGTGACAAAAATTATATTATAAAATGGTTCTCCATAAAAAGGCAGTAAATTGACCTTTTAAAAAATATTAGAATATTTATGATTAAAATTGGATTCATTCACATTTTAAGCCTCTAACTATTATTGTATAAATGTAAAAACATTTAAAAAAATTTATAATATTGTTTTATTTAGTTCTATTCATTCCCACTAATACAACAAATATGTGTTGACTACCATTTAAAATAATATTTTGTTATTATTTTTCAGTATGACTCAGCCTTATGGGAAACATGAGAATTTCAAAGAAACCCATTGTTGCATTTTAGGTACACCATTGAACATAGAATCTCATTTAATGTAAAATTTATATTTAAATAAAAAATATTAATAAATATGAAAATGTAATATTCTTTATTTACCTAGGATGTTACATGCCTCCCCTCCACGTCACTCGTGCCCCAGTGCGTCGTCATAGTATTCGGCACTCGGCGCCCCACCAGGGCACACCATTTCCGTCAGTCGAAGGCACAGTGGATGGCCCTACTACCCTGCCATCTAGCAAGTGTTCAGTTCCAGCATGTTGATAAGAACTTCAGTGAACCTCCGAACTCACTCCACTGGTTCGTTCTTCGCCCCACTTGCGCCTATGGACTCCGAAAAACACCCTCTTCACATTGATGGCCTCAGATGCACCTTTATGCCTTCATAGAAAATCTGTTTACAAAGAACGCACTTGTGGAGGGGATCATGCCTTGTTCATGTCAGCCCCCACCCTTTTTGTTAGATGTTTAAAACCAGGAAGTCTTGGGATGATATTCTATTAACAAAAGTTTAGTCCCGAATAGAAACCACATAAATATCACCTCCCACAAGAAAAAACAATCCACGTATCAACCTATTTTTTGGTTGATCCATGATATTAATTTAGAACAAGAATGTGGAAAAACATGAATCAAAACAAACCCCTACTTGAAATTGATGTTCTTTGTTGGAGATGTCTGTCCGCAAAGGCTTAAGAAGTCGAAGGTGTTTGTTTCTTCCGGGCTCCATTCATCATAGAGGGAAGTCATTATGAGCGATCCTCTAACATTTTTCATTCATTGTAGTGGATGAACTACTAAATAGGTTTTTCATAGAATTTACAGAATTTATTTCTCCAATATCCATCGTGTTAGCTTAATAAAAAGGAAACACGTCGCAATGTTTCTATTAAGCTGCGATGTTGCATCGTTATGCTGTTTCATTTATGAAACAATGTAGTTATTATGATCTAATTAAATTGTTGTTATGTAGAAAAAATGATCCATTAATTAGCTCTCATTAATGCACCTTGTCGCCACACCGTAGCACTGCCATCTGCTTCTCAACGGTGTGAAAGAAAATAACATTACCTTTTGAAGTTATTTTATTATTTTCCAAAAAGTATGAAAGAATTACTTTTCTATCTGACCCTTTCGAGTTAAAGTTAATTTAATTCTAGGAGAATCATGGAATTACATGTTTAATGGTGCCCTAAAATTTTTAATCCAAACATCGGTTCAAAAGTTAGAAAATTCTGCTCGCACATTAACTTAAGGGAACATAAAAAAACTATTAAAAATTCTGTTTCTGGCACCTAGGGCCTTAAAATAACATTCTTTGAAATCTTTTGGCCTCAATATAATTCCATATAATTTAAAAAAAATTACATAGAAATTTTAGATCATTAAATTCTTTTAAATATAGGGTTTTACGCCACCGAAAACAAAACACAAGGGCTAATCAAACCAATGGGGGTACTGATCACAAATCTGAGCCTCCCACACCCATGTTCTCTCCTAGATATTCCCATGAAACCACCAAACGTGCACTAGAGTAATTGACCATCCACAAAGGACACACTTCTATTGATAATCTATCTATACGAGGAAGTCTTCAAATGTCTCCCCATTGTCAAAGTCTAGCGTTCCCCAGTCGATAATGTGTGATGGATCATGTACATACCTCCTTACCTATGAAACATGAAAAACATCATGCACCTGATGAATCTATGGGGGGAGAGCTAGGATGCATGCCACCTTTGCAACTATATTGAGGATCTAGAAAGGTCATATGAACCTCAGAGATATCTTGTCACCTTGACCAAATCTCCATAATCCTTTTAGGGGTGAGACCCGAAGGAAAACATGGTCTCCCTCCTTGAACTCCAAGGGTCTCCATCTCCTGTCATCATATGATTTCTGCCTATTCATTGTAGTTCTCATATGATCTGGGATAATCTGAATAATCAAATTTAGGTTAAAAATTTAATTATTCTAGTTCCTTCACAACATTTAATTTATTTATTACAACCATGTTAGGTTCATTCATTTCCTTTTGATGGGTTAAGATATTCAATTTCATTGTTTTAGAGCGTTTTCTTCCTTGGTTTTCATAACGGGTTTAATTATATTCATGTTTTGATAAACATGTAGAATGAGAATAATTTTCTAGAATAGAATTTGTATGTTATTAATGAAAAATCATAACATTACATGGTCATAAAATTCTTTTGTTTATTTAGAGTGATGATAAGTCATTATATAAAACTATAATGTTAATGGTTTGGGTTAATTGGCGGTTTTCTGATCACAACAAAATCATTTTGATTTATAAATTAATATCATGTTCACAAAAGGATTAAAAACCCTTTAATAAGATATTATACATATATTATATTATGTATGAATCATAAAAATGGTCTCATGACTAGAATTTAAGATGGTAATAGAAATTGAAATCCCGCCGTCCTTGAATGTGATAGATTAACACATCTCAAATGGTGTTTTCATTTCTAATATAAAAGAATGGGAAAATAGAGATGTTGAAGAAATATTACTTTATCATAATCAAATTACAGTACATGTATGTTAATTGATTCATCACAACATTTGGATGAAAGGAGATTAGGAAATAAAAAATGAAAGGAACTTGAAAATAAATGAAATGAAAAGGGGAATTTACCTCTTGATATAATATTCCTTGAGAGCCTCTTTAGGGGTGATATATTGGTCCTTTAATGAGACCAAATGCTGCTGGATGTGGGGGAGTATCTTGGGAGGGTATTTGAGCATAATTAATCCAAGGAACAAGGCTTGAAAGGATTGAAGATAAGAGGGAGTGAGGGGGGATTTTATAGTGGAGGAGAGGGGTGATTTGTGAATAAATAATTCATTATTTTATTATTTACCTCAATACAACCAATAAGGTTGATTCATATGACCCATAAAAGTAATATGTGTATGTGAGTTGGAACCAAGTGTTATTACATCATACACAATTCTAGTTATAGTGAATTTGACTGATAATGTATATATAAGGTAAATTTTCGTACTTTAATATTGATAAAAAATACTAGTATTTTAGAAAAATCTAAAAAATTCAAACTATCCTTTTTTGTAAGTGTATAATTCAAAAATAAACCCAATTTTTCAAAAATAAATTTCTAAATATTATCAACTTAATTTTTAAATGAAATCATAATTTATTCAAAAAATAATTATTTTAAAACTACAATTAGTTTTACATCACCATGAAATTTTTTTCCATATTACATTATCTTATAACCTTAAGATAATAAACTAATAATATGAGTTACTATCCATAAGATTCATATTACTATTCATATTAATATTCATAAGGGTGTGTTACTATTCACTATAAATTAATTTTGTCTTATCAGACTCTAAATATCTTACTGAACACAATCGTGTATGTCAGTTTTTTCAAAACTCAAATAACAGAGGTGAAAAAATTTTGTTTACGGGATAGGTTATATAAAAAGTTGTGTGTTGTAGAGACTCGGTGTTTCATGCATTCAATATTAAATTTATTTGAAAAATCAGGGGGTGTTACATTATCCCATCCTTACAAAAATTTCATCATTAAAATTACAATAATGTTACCTTTAAAAATGATTTAATTAGTTATTCATCATAAGCTCCTCTGGATCCCATGTTGGGGCATAGATTTAATGAATTTTCCGAAGAATATTTATTATTCGAGTCATTCATGTATTCAACACTTGTTCTTTAGTGTTAAGAATCCAGATAGGCTCTTCATAGTAAAATATGGTAGGATTCAATTATCTACCTTCAGAAGTGAGGACATACGTTAGGTCTAGAATGTATATTCCCAGTAATGAGACATTGAACACATTGTGTACTTTTGACAGGATAGGTGGAATAACAAATGATATTCAACAAGTCTTATTCTCTCCATAATTTTATAAGGTCTTATGTACCTTGTTCACAAATTCCCATTCATCCCAAATCATATAACACCCTTCAATGGGGATAATTTTAAGAAAACATGATCTCCGTATTTAAATTTTAAATCCTTTATTCGATTACTTGAGTAAATTTTTTTGAATAATTTTAGATTTTTTGATATGGCCTTGGAATGTCAGTAAATTAATTTTTGTTTCCTCTACAGGATCTGGGCCCACAATCTTCCTTTCCCCAAATTCATCCCAACAAGTTAGTGTATGACATCTGTTTTCGTACAATGCTTCATATGGTGCCATTTGAAAACTTAAATGGAAACTATTATCTCATGAAAACTCCAATAAAGGTAAGAATTGATCCCAAATTACTAAAACAGTCATGTGACCATTATACCAACATGTCCTCTATGGGTTTGGTCGTCCTTTCTGATTACCTATTAGTTTGTGGGTGATAAGCAGTATTCAATCGAAGATCAGTATCCAATGCATTCAGATGAAATTTCCATAATTTTGATGTATATCATGGATATGATTTGAAATAATTGAGTTGGGTGCTCTATGATGTATCTAAACAACATTTATATAGATTCGTTCTAGGCACTCCAGTGGAAAATCCACCCTTATAGTGAGGAAGTATGCAAATTTCATCAGTCGATCAATAATTACCCATATTGCATAATTCTTATTCCGAGTATTTGGTTATCTACTAAAAAAATCCATGGTGATGTCAACCCATTTCCTTGTAAGAATAGTTAAATGTTTCATGACTTCACTAGGATGTTGTCTATTGGCCTTCACTTGTGGAAAAACTAAACATCTTGATACATAATCATAAATTTCCTACTTCATGATATCCCACTAAATATTTTCATTCAAATCTATATACATTTTAATGCTACCATGGTGTAATAAGAAATGTGAGCTATCAAGATCATATAATTAAAACATTTTTTTCTTGAGAATAGAGGGAAACATACCCACTTCCCAAATTTTACAATTCCATCTTTACACATGATGTTATTCATCATTTGATCTTTCACAAAACTAATTTTATTTTAAACATTATCATCAGTAGACTGTGAAGTTTTAATTTATTATATTATTTATGGTTGGGAATTATTTTGAAAAAGTAGTGATTTTTCACATTCTTTGAAAATTCTTTTATCCTTCCTCACTACATCCATTTATAAAATATCCTTTTCAATCCTCATTTTGGTTAGAATTATATAATCCTTCCTACTTAATGCTTTATCTACCTTATTTCATTTTCATGTGTGGTATTTTATAGAACAATCATAATCCTTGTGATGTTCGACCCATCTCCTTTTCCTAATGTTGAGTTCCATCTATGAGAAGATATATTATGAACTCTTTTAATCTGTATATACCTCACATTTTTCTCCTTAGATATAATGTCCTTATATCTTCAGAGTGATGATTATCACTGCTAACTCAAGATCATGAGTATGATCATTTTTTTCATGAATTTTTAACAAACTTGACGCATATCCAATAACTCTATCATTCTGCATAAGGACACAACCAAGTCCATTTTTTGATGAATCCCTATATATCAAAAACCCATCATTCATCTATGGTAGAGTCAGGATTAAATAATTCACTACTCTGCTATTAATATATTCAAAATAGTCCTCACATTCTTTTTCCCATATGAACTTAACTCCTTTACGTGCCACCTGGGTCATTCGATTTTATAAATGGGTGATGTTCTGAATAGAAAACCAATAATAACCTAAAAAATATATAAAACCATGTACCAAAGTTATGTTCATTGGAGTATGTGATTTTTTACAACCATTGACTTCACGGGATCAACAAACATTACATTCATATAGACAATGTGGCCACGAAAAGAGAACTGATTGAAACCAAAATTCATAATTTCTTAACATCACATATAAGTCATTTCGACTGAGAGTGTTTAGAATAGTGCATAATTTATTTTCATGATCTTCATTGATTTTGGAGTACACCATGATATCATCAATAAATACCACCACAAATTTATCATGATATTCCTTGAAAGCTTTATTCATTATATCCATGAAAACTAATGGTGTATTAGTCTATCCAAAAGGCATCACTATAAACTATTAATGTGCATACCTTTTTTGTAATTCTTGATGTAGTAATATCATCCTTCCTCACATGTAACTGATTATATCCAAATAGAAGATTAATCTTTGAAAAATATTGGGCTCCATGAAGTTGATCTAATAAATGATCAATGCGAGTTAGGGGATACTTGTTCTTTATTATTATCACATTCATCTCCATATATTCAACGCACATCATCATTAATCCATCATTCTTATAAATGAAATGAAAATAGGCTCCCCATGGAGAATCACTAGGGAGAATAAATCCATTTAGAATCAATTCTCATTGTTGTTTCTTCAATTCCATGAATTCCATTGTGGCCAATATATAAGGTTTCTTTCATATGAGACTTGAATCAGGAATTAAGTCATTGAAAAACACAATTTCAGGCTCTAGAGTGTAACGCCACAACCCTAGTTACCCAATGTCTATGTATTATTACATAACATATGCATGATCACAAGGGATCATGTCCCGAAATACCGATCAATTTATTATCCTTGGATTTACTAGATACAAACCAATGTTTTACATTACATCATCAGATAAAAACAACAACAACATTTTGTCCCCGTTTAAAACTCATATATCCCTTATCCTGTCCTTGAAAGTCAACCATAAAATTCTTATTTACATCCTTGAAAAATACTTCATTGAAAGGGGTGATCTCAAATGCTCAATAAGGATAGAAATATAGCAGAAACTTTCATAAATAAGCATAAACAATTAAGGAAATGTATACGAATAAAACATAAAACTTTTAAACTTAAACTTCAGCATAATATTGAAAATATAAATCAAATAATGCGATATATTTATTCACAAGGATATTTTACTGGTCTAACAATCAAATTCAATATCAATAGCCAATTCAATAATGATGGAATGCATAATTCCAGACATCATAACCATATAGTCAAGGCCTCACACAAAGACTAAAAATAAGATTTCTCCAAGGCCTTGTGCCAAGACAATAGTTTTTCTCATGAGACCTACCAATGAATCAAGGAGCTATAGTGGGTTCCCTCTTTCACATACTAAGTCTAATGCATTCCTCATATGAAAATATTGAAACATAACATAAACATTCGTATTAAAACTAGAATACAAAATGTTAATACTTTAACCGTGAAATATGAATGGTATAGAAATAACACATCCATAGCCAAACATATCAGAAAACCTTTAATACAATATTTATTATTGTATCATAATAAATTAAATTCAAACAAGTGTAAAAACCATCAAAGGATATTGATATAAATGAAATCAAAACTATTTGAATGAAATATCTCTTTCTACTTTCAAAATATTTTAATGTCCCAAAATTATAAAAGAAAATATTTATTTTGAAAATTTTGTTATAATTTTGTTGGGGATGATTTAAAGGTGTTATAATGGTAGAAAATAGCCACACCCACCGTATAATTTAAAAAACATTCATTCTTTAATTTTTTTGAAAATGTCTTATAGTACCTTATTTTGAAAACAATGGAAAGATTCCATTATAAAAATTCTATAAAAAGTAAAACTTGTGTATAAATGAATTTAACCCATAGTCAAGGAAATAGTAATTTTTTTTGAAATAAATTATTAAGAAACATGGTGGTCGTTGATAAAGTGGTCCCAGTAGATAATCGTATATAAACAACCCCAAATAATAAAGAGATTGTAGAATTAACCCTTAAATTTTAATTTTTCTTGATCGAGGGTATGTTAACCACATGTATAATAATTAAATAATTGTTATTAAATTATAAAAAATACAAATACATAAATATGTTATCATATATGATCTTCAAATATTGCTTCTTTAATAAGATTTTGGTAGTATCATTGTTTTTGATGTTAACTAATTCATTTTCCTTTATATGTATTATTACGTAAGTAATGTTTGTTATGGATATGATGTATTTAATTCAGATACAGAATTATATTATGTTCTTAAACAATATTTTTTACCATAAAATGAAAATTATTCTTGAATGGTTATGATGTGGAATGAATTTCATCGCGTTCGTGGAGATTGTAGTCCGTACGTACGCATGAGTGACAATACCATTAAATTGAAGGTGAAATCATATGTAATTGGATGGTATATCATATATACATTTTTCGTAGCATGTTATATTTATTATATAAATTAGTAATATTCATTATTACACCCATCAAAATAATGAAATGTTAGAATAACAAACTACACCACGACGTGGAGATGGCAATTCGTACGTACGCACGTTTGGTGACCTATCATTCATACAATGGATAGAATAATGAATATGGTTGTACCATATTTTTAATTAAGTCAATTTATTTATAAGGTAGTGGATTTATTATTTTGGAATTGAAACAACAAAGAAAGTGGAAGTGGAAAATGAAAAGAACATTGAATGAGGTGGTGAAATTATTACCTCTTCTTCGTGTGTTTCCTTTTGAGGTGATCAAAAGGGATCCTTAGGTTGGATTTCTAATCAAATTAATACCTATAAGTAGAATTTACTGTATCTGGGAGGATATTTGACCATGGGTTTGCTGAGCCAAATGGATTTGGAGGTGTTCTTTTGAGAGAAGGGTAAGTACCCTTTTATAAGGGAGGTGAGGGTCACTTTAGGAAAAGCTTGAAATATGATTTTATTATACAATCATATTCAGTTTATAATGGCTCAAAAAAATTATTTCTAGGATAAGGTAGGTATGGGTCAAAACACTCCCAACAAATAGGTTTCAAACAGGTATAGGTCACCATATTAACCTTATCTTTTAGATTTAACTCATAGTAAAATAGTTTAACTTTTACCATGTATTCTTATATTATTATAATAAATGGATAATAATATTACTATAAAAGCCAAGAGAACCCCATGTGATTCATTATTTATATATATAACTTAATGTACATTATTTTTCCGAACCTTAGATTTTTAGGAATGTTATATCAATTAATAATATAGTATTTGTTTTAAAATCTCATATATGTTAATTTTGACACTATTTGGTATTTATTTTTTGTTAAATTCCTGAAAACATTATTACTTTGAATAAAATTTATTTAATAAAACCAAAAATGTCATATTAACTATGAAAATTATTCTAATTCATCGGGCTTCTCAATTTATATTAATTTGGATATTTATAATAGAAATTATTTTAATATTTCATTAATATGGTAATTACTACATCATCATTGTATCATAATTAAATTTAATTATTTAATATATAAAAATTGTAATTAAAATACCATTATGTATGAAATATTTTTATATTTATAATGAATATTTATAGTCAAATTTATGTCATGTATAACCCTATATTAAAAATGGTTTTGTTATTAAACTTTGAATTTAACACTTTTATCTCTTCTATAAATAAAATAATAATAAATGTCCAAATCTAATAAAAGTGGGTCAAAAGGATCATATTAAATTCTTAAGGTTGATTTTGGTTGAAATAAATTTCTCCAATAGAATTAGGACATGTGTTAGGGCAATTATAATATCTTTTTTACTTTTAATTACCCTATTTACATTTAGCCATGGTAAAAAATCCAAAAGTTACTATTCAAAAAAATTATTTTCATGTTATTGAACCACATTTTCTAACTAATATCAACCAAATATCTCATATTTTTGAAATTCAATTCATAGAAGTGGTAAACTTACATTTCATGCAAATTTACAAATGTGCCTAGAAGGTGGGCAAAAGATGGTAAAAAGTTCAACAAAATTTTATATGCCTAATATTATTATAAAATGACTTCAATGAATTAAATTGAACATATATAGGTATTATATATCCATTTTTACTTAAAATAAATTTAAATAAAATAAATAATTATATAAATAAGAAGTCAGTTTTAAACAATAACAATGTGTTTTCATTATTCATCAAAAAATTGAATGTTTTCAGAAAAATACCAAAAAATTCACACTAAGATAATTATGATATTACGAACCAGAAAATGAAGTCCATTTTGAAAGATAAAATTAGGAAAAATTCAAAATGTGGGTATTACTTTTCCTAACGGCTAGGTTGATTTGGCGTGGTGTGCTAAAACTCAATGTTGTGTACTACGCATGCTACTACATTATTCAAAGGGAAATATACATTTGAATCTTGGGGTGTTACAATCTTAATTTCTTCAAATAATTTCATCCTCGAAATTTCTAGAATATTACTATACAAAAAATATTCGCGTGGTTCTTCATCGTAAGTTCCTCAGGTTCCCACGTTGCCTTTTCCATCATATGGTTTCTCCATTGAATATTTACCAGATGAGTCTCCTTGTCTTTCTAAACCTATTCTCTGGTATCGATAATTTTGATATAATATTCACAATAAAACTGGATGGGTTCCAATTCTATTCCTTCATATTAGAGTACTTGTTCTGGGCCAGACATGTATTTTCTCAACAGTGATACGTGGAACGCATCATGATCTTTTGAGAGACTTAGTGCATTGCCAAATGATAATCTAAAACTCCAATTCATTCTATAATTTAAAAAGATCCAACATACCTGGGACTCAATTTAACCTTCTTACCGAATCGTATAACACCCTTTCATATATATTCCTTTATAAAAACATGATCTCCTACTTGAAATTCCATATCCTTCATTCTGTTATCGGCATAACTCTTTTACCTACATTAAGCCGCTTTGATGTTTATTTGAATAACCTTTACCTTTTCCATTGTTTCCTCAACAAGTTCTATGCCTACGAGTTTTCTTTCACCAAACATCATCGCAACAAGTTGGTGTGCGACATCTGTTTTCATATAATGCTTCATATGATGCCATATGAATACTTGAATGTAAGATATTGTTATAGGAAAATTCTACCAGAGGTAAATAATGATCCCACATACCTTGAAAATCATGTGTGAAAGATCTAAACATGTCTTCTAAGGTGTGAATAGTGCATTCTGATTGTCTATCAGTTTTAGGGTGTTAGAAAGTTCTTAATGAAGTTCATTATCTAGGGACTTCTAATGACTTTCCATTAATCATGATGTAAAATGCGAATAAAGATAAAAAACAATCAACAGGGGTACTATAGTAAGTCTTAAGACTTCATTAATATATAATCTTGTTAAATGTTAAAGTGGTAAATTTTCTCTTATGGTATGAAAATGTGTTGACTTGGTAAAAAGATCAATGATGACCTATATTACATCATTCCTTCTAGGAGTATTTGGTAGCCCCGTGACAAAACCCATCATATTATTTTCCCATTTTCACTCAGTTATTGAAATATGTTGCATGAATCCTACAGGATGTTGTCTTGTAGCCTCTACTTGTTGAAATCCCATACATCTTAACACATAATCATCAATCTCACTTTTCATTTTGTCCCAAAAAAATGCTCTTTAAATATCTATACATCTTAGAGCTACTAAGGTTTTTATATAAATTAGAGCTATGATCATCATCCAACAATTCCCTTTTTAGATCAGGTATATCAGGAATAAAAAGTCTCTTCCCAAATTCCAAAATTCCATCTTTACATACGAATTCAATCAGTCTCCCATCATTCACTACTTTAATTTTCTTTTAAAACTCCTCATCATTATATTGAGAACTTTTTATCCTTTCTAGTAATAATGGATTGGAAACAATTTGAAAAATTATTGATGTTTCACCTTCTATGATTATTCCCTTATCCATCTTTACTAGATCCATTAACATAGAATCGCTTTCAACTCTTATCTTGTTAAAAAATCTGTGATCATTTCTGCTGAAATCATCTATCACCATATATTCTTTCCCTAAGTGGTAGTTTATAGTGAAATCATAATACATGAGTAGCTCGAGAAATCACCTTTTCCTCATGTAGAGTTCTTTTTTTGAGAAAATATACTACAAGATCTTTTGATCGGTATATATCTCACATTTTTCACCATAGATATAGTGTCTCCTAGTCTTCAAAGCAAAGATTACAACTGCTAACTCAAGATCAGGTGTGGGATATTTTTTTTCATTAATTTTCAACTGCCCTGGTGTATAGGTAATAACATTATCATTATGCATAAGGACACAACCAAGTCCTTTCTTTGAAAAATCACTATAAATAACAAACCCATCATTCCCCGATGGTAGAGTCAATATAGGAGAATTTATTAATCTTCTATTCAGTTCTTAAAACATTCTTCACACTCTATTTTCTGAACAAATTTAACCTCTTTACGTGTGAGCTTGGTTAATGGGTAAGCCCATCAGGAAAAATTATGGACGAAACACCGATAATAACCTGCTAAACCAGTATTACTGTGTACCTCAGTTATACTTATCGGTGATGGCTATTATTGGATTTCCTTGGTCTTTGAATGATGAATAGAGATTCCATCTTTAGAGACAATATGGTCTAGAAAATAAATCTCTTGAAGCCAGAATTCACATATTCTAAACTTCCCATAAAATTAATTTCTTCAGTGGGTTTTCAAAATACTACGCAGGTGATTTTCATGAACCTCTTATCTTTTTGAGTAAATCCAGATATCCTCAATAAATACCACTATAAATTCATCAAGATATTCCCTTAAAAACTATAAATTATATCCAGGAAAATATAGGGTGAATTATTCGGTCCAAAAGGAATTACTATAAATTCTTAATGTCTGTACCTAGTTCGAAATATTGTTTTAAAAAATTCTTCCTTATTCACACACAAGTGATGATGTCCAGATCCAAGTTCAATCTTTTAATAATATTGATCTCCATGAGGTTGGTCTAATAAATCATCAATGTGAGGTAAGGGATACTTGTTCTTTATAGTTATAGCATTGATATCCCTATAGTCAATTCACAACCTCAAAGATCCATATTTCTTCTTAACAAAAAGAATAGGGGCTCCCCTTGGGGAAAGATGAGGGAAAATAAATACCTTATTAATTAATTCCTCTAGTTGGTTCTTTAGTTCCAAAAATTATACAGTGGCCATTCTATAAGGGGTCTTCGATATGGGCCTTGAACTAGGAATTAAGTCAATGGAAAACTCAATTTCACATTCTGGAGGATGTACATGTAAATCCTCTAGAAACGAATCAACGTATTCTTGCACAATAGGTACATCCTCTATTTGAACATTATTTTCCTCACCCATAGTTATTTCATTCTCTTCCTCCCCAATAATTGAATTTATTAGAGCTACTAGGGTTGGATCTAGATAAGAATTAGGTTGTGATGTTTCTAATCTAAATATATGGTACTCATTATCATCATTGAAAATTGTAACCTCCTTCTTCTTACAACAAATTTTCACATCGTGGTCCAAAATCCAATCCATTCCGAGCATTATATCTATTTCAATCATGGGTATGTTGATGATATTAGAAGATAAAGAACATTTATAGGCTCTAATGGGAACTGATTCACAAAACATAGTGAAAAATGATACTTTCCTTAGGAATATTGACTGACAATCTCCGTTGTAAAATAAAATTGGAAATATTTAATTTTATTTGGAAATTGGGAAGATATGAAACAATGCGATGATACAAAATCAAATAAAGAATTAGATAAACTTGAGGAAACCTTTAAATTACCTGCAACCATGTCTTTCAGAGCTTCAACCTCAGCAGTAGTGATCACATAAGCTTAGCTTTGCTCCCTGTCCTTTTCAAAGTTAAGTTTCCTTGGAACATAGAACATTCATTTTAATAATGACCCTTTTTTCTACAATTGTAGCATTCAACATTGACAGCCTCTTTATTTCCCATGCAATCATGTGCTTTGTGGCCTTTTTCACCACAGTTGTAAAAGAATGCAATTACCTTCAGGAATGTACTGGGGTGTTTCTTCCCATATTTATTGCATGATGGATATTCAAATTTTCCCTTATTCTTCTTATTTCCATTTCCAGAGTGTTCAGCAGATATCTTCTTCTCTTTCTTTGATTTAATGTCATAAGACTTAGAGAATTCCTTTTCTATCTAGATAAGACATGAGACAATATTGTTGTTTGATGAGATGGATTGTGGGGATAATTCACTATGGTTAAATGGTTTTAATAGATCAATGAATCAATCGATTTTTCTACTTCGGTTACATATATTATCTGCTGCATGCCATGCTAGACATGTAAAGTTAGCCACATACTTTGCGACATTCTCATCCTCCTTTTACCTTAGACTCATAAATTCTCTTTTCATATACGCTCGATGGTCATGAGGAATGTAATTTTATTTGAAAATATCTTTATACTCCCTCCATTCCTCACTTGATATTTCTTCATCCTCCTTTGTGTTTTGAATTAATGACCACCGTTGATCTACATCTGTTGTGTGGAAATAAACTTCCATGACAACATTTTCCCTTTTGATACTCCCCAAAGTATGAAATATTTTCTCGAAATAACTTATCCATTTCTCAGCTACAAATGTATTTGTAGTCCCATTGAATATTGGGGGTTGTTTCGTGATGGTGTGGTTTAACATTGATCCTCCACATTGTGAATCAGAGTTCTCTATACAGGTACGGTTATTATTAATAACCAGAGTGAGTTGTCCCAGTACAGTGATAAGCTGATCAACACTAGTTGCATCATCGGATCCACTATAATTAACTTTATTAGGAGGGAAATCCCTACATGTATTACGTGTGTCGATACTATTTCCATTATTTCCAGTAGGTTCCATTTCTAAACAATTACATACAATAGATTGGTTTATTAATCACAATACCTAATTCCAAATTTGTAAAACACATAACATAAATTGAACATCTTATGGATATAATCCATAATCAATAAAATATTTATTTTAGGAAGTATTTACTAATAAATCCATCGTAATTTTTTGTAAATAAAATTTGAATAATCCTAAGAATATCCCTCGAGGGTGTTGTATCCAAGAGTGCAGCAAAGACAATTATTGCGTACAAGGATACCCCAGGTCAATCTCGAAACTCCTTGTAGGATTTTTCACTCCTAGGTACATTGGTTCCATAGCCCCCTCTACTTGTTCATATCTAGACATAGATGTATTGCTTGTAAAACCCATAAAATCACTACATTACCAATATTCTAGGATGTTATTCTATACTAATCCTCAACATTTATCTTAGGGTAATTTTCTCTAATCAATGTTTTTCTAAATCTAGCTTCCAAGGTTTTTACAAAACTTAATCTCATACCTACTGTAATGCCTTGACTCTAGTAACTTAGAGTAAGTGCATTATTACATAACATTGGCATGATCATAAGGGATCAAGTCCTGAATTGCCAATCAGTTTAGTATCCTTGGAATTACTAGATACAAAAATAAGTTTTACATTACATCATGAGATAAAAAGAATAGTAAAATTTTCCCCCTTTGAGCACACTTATATCCATTATCCTATTTATAAATGTCAACCATAAAATACTTCTTCATATCCTAGAAAAAATAAAACATAGAAAGGGGTGAGCTCATATGTTTACCTAGGATAACAATATAGTGTAAAATTTCACAAATAAGACCAAACATTTAAGACAATGTATAAAACTAAAACAAAAGCCTTTTAAACTCAAACTTCAGCATAATATGGAAAATATAAATCAAATAATTCAATTTACTTATTCACATGGATATTGTACTAGTCAATTAATGACATTAAATATCAATAGACAATTTCATAATGATGGAATGCATAATGTCTGAAAACATAACTACATAGGCAAGGCCTCGTGCCAAGATTACAAATAAGATTTTGTTAAGGCCTTGTGCCAAGACACTAGTTTGTCTCATGAGACCAATCAATGCATCAAGGAGCTATAACAGGCTCCACCAATCACATTCTAAGACTAATGAATTCCTGATATAGAAAGATTTAATAATAACATAAACATTCATATTAAAACTAGCATAGGAAATTTTAATAATTTAACCATAAACCATGAATGGTATAAAAAAACATCCATAGTCAAAAATATCTGGAAACCTCTAATACTATATGGAAGATTGTATCATAATAAATCAACTTCAAACTATTTAAAATCCATCAAAGGATGTTGACATAGATGGAATCAAAACTATTTAAGAGAAATATCTCTTTTTATTTTGGAATCATTTAAAAGTCACCTAATTATAAATGAAAACATTTATTTGGAAAATATTCTTATAAATTTGTAAGAAAATATTCTAAGGCATTATAAAGGTGGAAAATAGCCTCACCCTCCATATTAGTTATCAATACATTATTTCCAAAATTTTGTTGAAAAGGTCATAATGTACCTTGTTTGGAAAATGACAAAAGGATTCTATTGTAAAACTTTTATAAAAAGTCAAACAGGGTATAAATTATATTAACCCATAGTCTAGGAAATAGTAAAAATGTTTTGAAATACATTTTTATGAAACCCAGATGTGGATGATAAAGAGGTCTCAGTAGATACTCACGTATAAACGACCTTAGATAATGAAGATATTGTAGAATTAAACCTTACCTTGTAATTTACATTGATAAAGGGTATGTTAACCTCCTATATAATAGTAAAATCAATGTTATTAAATTATAGAAGAACCAAATACATAAATATGATATCTTATATTATTTTCTAATATTTCTTTGATAATAATATTTCAGTAGTATCATTGTTTTGGATGTTAACTAATTCATTTTACTTTATATGTTTTGTTACGTAAGTAATGTTTATTATGGATAGGATGAATTTGATTCAGATCCATAATGATATTATGTTCTTAAAAATTATTTTCAACCATAAAATGAAAATTATTATTGAATGGTTACTATGGTTAATGGATTTCATCGCGTTCATGGAGACGGTAATCCGTATTTACGCACAAGAAACAATATCATTCAATTGAAGGTGTAATCGCACGTAATTATATGGTATAACATATATACAGAATCCTTAACAAGTTATATTTATTATTTACATCAATTATAATCATTATTATACCCATCAAAATAATGAAGTTTTTGAATAACAAACTACACCACGATGTGGAGATGGTAAGCTATAGGTATGCACGTATGGTGACTTTTCATTCACAGGATGGATAGAATAATGAATATGGTTGTACCATATTTATAATATCATCACTGTATGTAAAAGGTAATATATTTATTATTTTGTTATGGAAACAATAAATAATGTGGAAGAGGAAGAAGAAAAGAACTTTGAAATAGGTGGTGGAATTATTACCTCTTCTTCAAGTGTTTCGTTTTGAGTTGACCAAAAGGGATCCATAAGATGGCTTTATAATAAAAATAAGGCTTATAGATACAATTGAGGGTAGTAGGGAGGATATCTGAGCAGGGATTTTCCAAACCAAATTTGTTTTGGGGTATGATTTTGTGATAAGGTGAAGTATACTTTTATACAAGAGGTGAGGGTCACTTTAGGAAAATCTTGAAGTATTATTTTATTACAAAATCATTTTTGGATTATAAAGGCTCCAAAATGATTTATTTCTAAGATTAAGTTGGTAAGGGTTGGAAACATCCCAACCAATAGGTTTCAAACATGTTTATGTCAACATATTAACCTTATCTTTTAGATTTAACTTTTAGTTAAATAGTTTAACCTTTACCATGTATTCATGTATTATTATAATAAATGGTTAATAAACAAACAATGAAAAGACAAGACAACCCCATGTTATTTATTATTTTTATATATAACCTTATCTAATTCCATTGTCTAATCCTTATATTTTTAGGAATATTATATCAAATAATAATATTTTATTTGTTTTAAAAACTCATTTAGGTCAATTTTGTCAGTATTTGGTATTTGATTTTTTTTAAAGCACTAAAAACCTGATTACTTAAAATAAAAATTATTTAATCCACACTAACATGTCATATTAACCAATAAAATTAGTGTAATTCATGATAAGATTCTATTTACATTTATTTTGAAATTTATAATATCAATTATTTCCATATTTCATTAATAAGGTAATTACTACATCATTATAGTGTCATAACTAAATTTACTTATGTAATGTCTAAAAATTATAATAAAAATACCATTATATAGGAAATTTTTTTATATTTATAATGAATATTTATAGTAGAATTTATCTTATTCATAGCCCTATATTAAAAATAGTTTAGTTATTAGACTTTAAATTTAACACTTTTAACTCGTCTTTAAATAAAATAATAATAAATGTCCTAATCTAATCCAAGTGGGTCAAAATGATCATATTTTCTTCAAAAGGTTGAATTTTTTCGAAATAAACTTATCCAATAGAATTATGACTATTTTAGGGTAATTATAATATCATTTTTACCTGTAATTATCCTATTTACTTTTAACTGTGGTAAATTAAAGTCAAAAGTTACTATTCAGCAAAAATTATTTTCATATTATTAAACCACATGTTACATAATGATATAAAACATGTCTCTCATATTTTTTAAATTCAATTCAAAAAAGTTGTAAAATTATGTTTTATGCAAATTTGAAAGTACGCCTAGAAGGTGGGTAAAAGACGGTACAAAGTTCAATAAAATTTTATATGACTAAAATTATTATAAAGTGAAATAAATGAATTAAATTGAACTTTTATAGGTTTTATGTATCTATTTAGTCTTAAAACATATTTAAATAAAATAAATAATTATTTTAATAAAAAGTCATTTTTAAACAATAACACAGTGTTTTTCCCTATTCATAAAAAATTGAATGTTTTCAGAAATATAAAAAAAATTCACTCTAAGATAATTTTCATATTCTGAAACCAAAAATAAAGCCCATTTTTAAAAATAAAATTCCTAATAATTAAAAAAGTGGGTATTGCTATTCATAACGACATATTTGATTTTTCATGTTGCGCTAAAACTCCAAGTTGCGTACTACGCAAGCTATTGCATTATTTAAAGGGAAACATACCGTGGAAGATTGGGGTGTTATATGGAGGATGTATAGGTAAATCCTTCAGAAACACATCAACATTTTCTTGCACAATTGACACATCATCTATTTGAACATTCCATTTCTCACCCAATGTTATTTCATTCCCTTCCTCCCCAATAATTGAATTCAGTGGAGCTACTAGGGTGGATCTAGATGAGAATCATATGGTGATAATTTTACTCTAAATAAATGGGATTCCAAATTGCCCTAAAAAATTGTAACCAACATCAACATGAAATTAATTTTCACATCATGTGAAATCCAATCCATGTCAAGGATGTTATCAATGTCAATCATTGGTATTGTAATAAAATAACATGATAAATCACATTTATATTCCAAAATAGGGACTACATGACACACCATTATTATAATGATAATTCCCTTACGATAATTGAATGAAAACTCCTTTATTAAATCAAACTGTAATTATCTAATTTAATTGGAAAACTAGGAAGATATGAAATAATGTGATGATACAAAATCATATAAATCATTGGCTTTGTTTGAGGAAATTCTTAATGTACCTTCCACCACATCATTATGAACATCAATATTACCAGTTGTGATCACATAAGCATGTCCCTGCTCTCTTGGCCTTTTCTAAGGCACGTTTTCATTATAAATGTGGAATATAATTAGAATTTTGTCCTATCTCTCTACAATTATATCATTGAACATTAATAGATTATTTCTTCCCCTTGAAAACATCATCTTGATGGTTTTTTAGTCCTCACTTGTAGCACATACCTTTTCCTTTTATGCTTCTAGTGGGGTGTTTCATTCTACATTTATCATAGGGTGGAATGTAAACTCTTCCCTTCGTCACCATTTCCTTATTTCCTCTTCAAGATTTTTCAGTGGCCCTCTTATTCTCTTGTTTCCCTTTAAATTCAAAATACATAGAGAAATCATTTCCCATCTTGATAGCACATGAGACAGTATCTTCATATGATAAGAATGTTTATAAGACAAAAACTTATCAGAGGATTGGATTTAGAAAATTAAAGAATTCATAAATCTTTATCCTTGGATTGTTTATATTTTACACAACATTCCTTGTTATCCTTGTGAAGTTGGCTTCAAACATTACAACATTCTCAACATTATTTTTCCTCAAATTCAAAAACTGCCTTTCCATATCTTTTTTTCTTGACAAGGAATGTATTTATCTAACAAAAGATCATTAAATTCACTTCAATACATGTTTTCTATCTCTTACGCCTCCTTTGTGTTTTAAATTAGTGACCACCATTGATCAACATCTCCCAATTGATCATAAACGATTGGGAAAACCTTCTCCCTTTCGTTAATTCCCAAGGTGAGAAATATAGTCTCTAAGGAACTTATCCACTTCTCTTCTATGAATTGGTTTGTAGTACCATTAAATTATTGAGGTTATTTTTGCATTAAGAAATATAAGATATTTCCTCCAGATTGTGGATCCAGATTCTCCATTTAGGTTAGGTTATTGTTCATAACCTATGTATGATGTCCCAGTAATGTTATAAGTTTCTCCAAACCAGTCGTAGCTCCAGATCCATCAACATTATCTTATAAATGAGGGAGATCCCTAAATGGGATACATGATTTCATCTAGTTTCCATTCCTTCTACTCGGCTCCATTTCTAAATAATCACATACACAAGATTCGGTTGTGAATCATAATGTACTATATCAACATAGAATAAAGAGTTAGCATAAATTGAAATCCAATGCATGGATAATCGCATAATCAAAAACATGGTTTATTTGAGGAAAAATTTACATTTAAATCCATCATAATGGCTTGTAAGAAAAATGTGAATTATCCTAAGAATATCCCCCAAGAGTGTCAAATTAGGTGTGAATTAAGGCCCATTTTTTTGTACCAGGATACCCCATGTTAGTAGCATAACTCTGTGTCAAAGTTTTCACTCTTAGGTATATCTGTAGCATATCCACATCCTCTTGTAGTATCCAGATGGGGAGGTATTTGTATAAATATCCGCATAATCTCTTCTTTGGCCAAAATTATTGGATGTTTCGATATGTTAATCCTCAAAGACTATCTTAGGGGTTTGTTCCATAATCATTGTTTTCTAAATATAGTTTTCATTCATTCTACTAAACATCCTCTGATGCCAACTGTAAAGACCAAATAACATTTTTCATGAGATGGTGACTTATTAAGATATATTAAAATGATTAGAAAAAATTAATATCCCAAAATAACAAATAGTTTTTTAAATTTGGGAACTGAGATACATACATAAGTTCAGTAATAAAACATGAAATGAAAAATGACAAAACATTTCCTTTGGGAACATCCACCACTATAAGATTATCCCTCAAAGTCAAATCACAATATACCTCTTCATGTCCCAGTAAAAATAAAACATAATAAAGGGTAATCATGGATTCTTGATAAGGGTAAACATGACAGTTAAAGATAACATAAACATTAGGTATGATGAATAATTTAAAAAACATGCCCTTAAAAATAAACATGAACATAATATGGTAGGAATATAAGTTGAGAAAATATTTCCATAATAAAACATAATCCAGGGAATTATACTAGTTGAACAAACAAAGGATATAATAATATATAACTTCATAATGAGGTAAATTCATATGCATGAAACTCTAAAACAAACCTTCAGGGCCTCGACCAAGACATCTAAAAATGATTAAGGCCTCAACCAGAACTATATGTAAAAATTGGGAAGGGCTAAACCAAGTCTATATATATTTGTCTCGTGAGTCTTAATGATGCATAAAAGGGCTATATCATGCCCCAACCATCACTTAATATGTCTAATTCATTCCAAATTTGAACTTGGATAAACATAAACAACATAAACACATGATATGAAAATAAAATTCTTCAATCTATAACATAAACCCCAAATATTATGAGTAGTATAATGAATGGTATCAAAATAGAATATCCATTGTAAAATTGATCACAAAAAATAAATATAATATCAAATATTATATAATAAAATATTATACCCAATAATACATAAGAATCAACAAGAGTGTGGTATTAGGTGAAAATACTTTTATAAAATCATCCAGTAATTCTTGAGACAAACACACTTTTACTTTGAAAAGATGAGTTAATTTAAAAAAAATATTTGTATAAAACCAGAAGATAAGTAATATAGTATTTTCATAATAAAATTAGATATTTTATAAAAATAATTTTTGCTAAAAACAGATTATAGACTACCATTTAAAATAGGTAAGAATTTGGGAAATTCCCATGAATCGGTCTTGTATTTTGGAAATAATTTTGAAAGTTCTTTTTGAAACTTGTAACTCCCATGAAATAAAGAAGGATTATAGTTTATAGAAAAACATTAAAAATTAATATAGAAATTATGATAAGTACATAATAATATTTAAGAAATTAATTAGGATAAAGAGGGAAAAATAGTAACCTGGAAGAAAATGGAGGTTCAGGTAGGAAACCATTACCTTAAGTCCAAAGGCGTTCCTCACTAGATCTTAATGAACCAAATAATAAAATCTAGGATCATATATTAATGAGTCTAGAACGTCCACTATATTTAAATGATTTATTATAACCTAATTATTTTCATTCATGGCCTTTGGATGGGTTAAGAGATTCAAATTTCATTGTTTATGCGCGTTTTCTTCCTTTGTTTTCAAGATCTGTTTACATATATTCATGTATGGATAATAATGTTGAATGCGAATGGTTGTACAGAATATAATTTGTATATTATTAGTTAACAACCATAATTTTACATGGTTATAATATTTCTTTGGTTATTGGGAGTGAAGATGAATCGTTGTTTAAAACTTTATTGATACTTGTTTGTGTTAATTTGAGATTTTTTTATCACAATGAACTCATATTGATTTATAAATTAATACATTATCTAAAGAAGCACCCCGTAACCTAAAATAAGTTATAATACATATATTATATTCTGGTTTCACCACAAAAATTCATTCATGATCAGACTCGAATATAGTAATAAAACTTAAAAAACAGTTGTCCATGAATGTGATAAATTAACACATCTTGGATGGTGTTTTTATTTCATGTATAAATAAAGGGGAAATGAAAGATGATGTAGAATTATTCCTACATAATAACACAATTATAGTACATTTAATATACTGGATTCATCAAAACATTTGTATGAAATGATGTGCGGAAGGAAATAGGAAATAAAGGAACGTGAAATAAAATAAATGACAAAAGGAATTTACCTCTTGAAGTAATCTTCTTTGAGAGCCGCTTTAGGGGAGGTTTTTTGGTCTCTTTATGAAACAGAAGGTCTCTAAATGTGGGTAAGGATTTGTGGAGAATATTTTAGTATAATTTAGACAAGGTACAAGGCTTGAGAGGAGTGAATAGAAGAGGGGAGAGGATGTTTTTAATAGTGGAGGATAGGGGTGATTTGTGAAGATCATATCCATTATTTTATTAGTTCCCTCAGGAAAACCAATAGTGTTGATTCATGTGAACAATAATAGTAATAAGTTCATTCATTTTTGAACCATGTGTGATTACTTCATCCAATATTCTAAGAATAGGTAATTTAACTCATAATGTATATATATGAAAACCTACTGTGTTTTACTATTAAAAAAATACGAGTTTTTTCAGGAAAATCACAAAAAATCGCCATATCTATTTTTCATTTTTTTAGATTTAAAAAATGAACACCATTTTTTGAAAATAATTTCCTAAATTTCATAAATTTTATTTTTAAATAAAATCATAATTTATTATAAAAATAATAATTTTAAAACTGTAAATCGTTTTATATCACCTTGAAAAATTAATAATGATATAATTATCTTATAACCATAAAAATTTAAAATAATTATAAGATTTACTATTCATAAGGGTAATATTACTATTCATATTACTTTCATAAGGTTATCTTACTATTGACCAAAAATTATGTTTGTGTTATCAAACTCTAAATATCTTACTTAACACAACCAGGTATGTCAGTCTTTTCGAAATTCAAATCACAGAGGTGGAACAATTATGTTTATTGTCTATGTTAAAACCAAGTGGTGTTTTGTACGGACAACTTATTTCAGGAATTAAATATTAAATTTCTTTCAAAATCTAGGGGTGTTACAATATAGCCCATCGATTGATAGATAGTATTATGAGATGAAGCTATAAGCTAAAATTAAATGGGTTTCTTTTGTATACCAACCCATCAATTAAACCTCAATAGTGAAATGAATCAACTGTATAGATATCATGATGTATGAGATCACAATATATAATATTAATCATTTCATTTATTGAAAATTTTGTTATTATTAATAATGATATTATTTCTCTAATATTATACATGGATTAATTTTATACTATAGTTATTGATTAAATTGAATGTGTTTTATATTATTTTCTGTTATATAATGATTATGAATTATCAAATCATGATAGTAAATTTGTCAACTAAATGGAACATGTGTTCTATAATTTCACGAACCTCTCTAGTTCATTCCTTTGTTGAAATATAGGGGTTAACATATTATAGGAGGGAGCAGTGACTCAATTTAAGAGTTTTCAAAAAAACTAGTCATTCCAAAAGTGATTTAGGGATAGTAGGTCACTGATAGTAGGCCATGATGGGGAGTCCTGATGGTGAGTATCGATGGTGAGTCGTAGCGGTGAGTCAAAACCGTGACTCACACCAGTTGTGCACTAACAGTGACCCATCCACAATATCTCATCCACCGGTGACTTGAAATGTTTAGTTTTCCAATGGTAGCTCGTCCAATGGTGAGTCACCTAATGGTGACTTATCCATTTGTAGCTCATCCACTAGTTACTCACATCGAAGAATCACCCAATGGTGAGTCATTTGGAATGGTAGGTTGTGAGCATTGTTTTCAGTTTCCTACAGTTTCTACCCTATGATGTATTCTTTGACCTCAAAAGAATTCAATTACTTGTTTTAATGGATTTATGGCTGATTTTAATCCCATATCCCTTATCTATATTTTCCTAAGGGTCCGAGTGACTTTACTTGGTCAAACCACGGTGTTTTTTTGAGATCATTCATTAATTGAAATTCAAAACCATTTCATATTCTAGGAGGATTAGATCAAATCCTTTTATACTGGGGGATATTCATTCCTTCATTCCTTCTCCTTTCCCTTGGTAGTGGGTTCCAAGATCATTTCTTCCCATATGAGTCGTGTGATCCAACTACAATCCTTTGACCATGTTCCCCATAGAGTTTATCCTACTACATGAACACCCCCTATTTTGGAGCATCTAGGATGTTTCAATCCATCTTCAATATACAATATGTTCTAACTCTATTCTTACGGGGTCCTCGATCAGTTCCATCCCATTTCTCCTTTCTATATGATGGAATTTGATCTCCAAGTTTGTAATGGAGCTATCTTGGGTGTTGGTTGATGTGGTTGTGCCACAATATCCTTGGTTGGATAGAGTCATTGTAGGAGAGGTGATCGTAATAAATTATGGTGTCCATTCTTGTGTAATGACTGTGAGAAACCTTTTGAGGTACTGTATTTTTTACTTCTCTATTTTTACATGTAATCATAGATACTGCATGATTTTTCCTGGGGGATCATAATGAATGTGATATAATAAATATTTGAACCCGATTAAAGAATTGGTATCGATTATATGTTGTTGATTTATACCATGATAAATGTTCGACTAGTGATTTACTAGATAGTGTGAAATCTATGATTCTCTTTTTTATCATTTCATTCTTGATGGAATTGGTAATGAATGTAAAGAAGGGACAAATCGATAATTAATTGGATAACTATTTAAAGATGCATGTTGATGAATCTAGTTTCTGTTTTAATTTGATGATAAAAAAATTTATGAAAATATGAATTTTTAACTAAATTGTTTGATGAACTAGAATAATGTTGATTCTCATTAATAAAAATACAAAATTAATTTTTAAATAATTTTTTGATTAATTTTTTATATCATGTGATATCTTGTTGTTTACAATTCCCGTAGTTGGGAACTATGAATAATGAATATGTTAATTAAAGATGGAATAACAAACCGATTGTGTGATAAAGATAATTCATTGTAGGGCCTGAGTTTGTACTTTATTGTATAGTCCAAGTACCTAGTTATTAAGAGCTATGAGAGATTTTATTTTGTGAAGGTGGAATTCTTGGTTTAGGAACAATTGCCTAGTTGCTATGTCTGTTTGTTTCTCGCTAATTGTGATGTGATTTGAACCTGGGATGGATGATCTTAGAGGGATTTTGTGGTAAGTCGGGGAATGGAGGTATTGTGGTTTTGGTATCTTTTGATGACTAGAGTGGTTAGATTCATCGGTTTATGCATTTTAGAGTCAGTTAGGACACTCGAGATGATGAAAATGTTAAAGGTAGGATTATCCATTGTTATGAAATTTGATATTTGTTGAATATATTGGTTGTTAATCAGCATTACATTCACCACTGATTAATGTAGCTTGTTTTTATTACACTCCTTCCAAAATAGGTGAAGACACTAGGTGTATTCCACATGCATTATGTGTTTATCTTCTTGAGGATCTATGGGTATATGGTCCTACAATAGGTGGAAAATACTCAATGGGTGGTTCATCTAGACATCATGTTGATCCCCATGTGTTTGGAAGTATATAATTTTTTCCTAGAATACCTAGAAATATATAAATATGGAAATTGGTATTGTTGTTAATAAATGAATAATTGTTAAATCCAAGTGGTTGGAGCTTCCTGGGATGCAATGTGGAGGTAATTTTTTTGAGAATCCATGGACTTGGTCTGGTTATGCCTGGTAGGCATGGATATTGGTTGTGAGGCAATCGAAATTTAATGCGGAATTTGATAATGATTAATTAATAGTTAATGAATTCAGTAATTTGAATTAAAAATTATAAAAAGGGATAACACAATTTAAATGGTATCTTTAAATGGTTGTGTTTTTATTTGATATCTAGTCATAGGAGTGTAAGATGGGAGTCTAAGAGATGTTATCTGTAGTTAGGTTTGAGGCTAGGTGTTTCCCATAGATTTTTTTGTGATCTATATTAAATCTGTCACTTTTTCTTTCTATATGATACCCTACCCTACTAGTTAGTGAGTCTATCGCCTTTAGGATTCTGAGCCGTTGGGGGGGGGGGTCCACAATATAGCGACCTAAGCCATTTAGATAAAACATTTCATGATTTTATTCATAAATAATCATCATAGTACAAGCCAAGGATCATTATGTCTAGCCTCTTAGAAGACTAGGTACATATAACATACAACATGTGGCTTAAAAAAACTTCTTTATTTAACCACCATAAATAGCTTCTAACTTCGTTTGAGCTCTTACATCTGTATAGGGTACCCAGGGGAACACATGAACAAAGGGATGAGCTAAAAATTCCCATTAAGGGAATGAACATAAGGATACATCTCAAGCACATGAATTAAGAGGCATGACATAATGATATCCAAAGCATGAAACTTATGAAATCATTTAATATAAGCATGGGACCATATAAACATGGAATCCTATAAATGTGGCAGAATCATAAATCATATCTTTAGTACGGGTCAAGGCTAACTGCCAACCCCGTTTCCCATTTTAGTACGGGTCAAGGCTAACCGCCATTCCCGTTTCACATCGCATCTCGTGAGACTTAACCTTACCCAATGCATTGGAGCACTATCTGGGTGCACCCATCTCAATATATTTATGAATATTCTTTCAACATAAATAATCGTTCCAACTAAATAATCATACATAATCAACCATACATAAACATAGGGTTACTCATGGAAAAAATTGGGTACCACAATCATGACATAAAACATATCCAATGGGCGTATGACGAAAGTGTCCATGAAAGGAAGGGATTAGAACATACATGGACATTAATAGGGTAAAATAGGCTTATAACATGGTAAGTGGTGTCAAATATAAGTGACAATATATAAAAATGTATTTTAGAAACATTAGCATTAAAACATTTTTGTGTGGTTTTAAGGAAAACACCCAAGAGCTTTTCAAATAGAAAAGTTGACATTATTTTATATAAAATCAGAATTGAACAAATAATGTTTTAACAAAATTACTGATTTTAAAAATAAAATTATGTTTTAAATGATAGGATAGAGTGCACATGAAATTTGGGTAAAAATTTGGGAAGTCTCCTTTAAACAGGTTGGCTTATCAGAAAGATCTAAGGAGGGAAACATTCAAAATAATGCATATCCCTAAAAGAATGTGATGAAAGGGCCATGATATAAGAATATTTTAAATCTAACCAGATGTTATGGGACTCACATAGGTAGATAAGATACCACCATTTTGAAATAAAGATAAGGCAACCCGAAAGAACAAAGAAGGATCGGGTTGAATTCGTTAAGATTTTATCGTCATGGTGTCGGGTGTGACCAAGAGGGATTGATGATAGAGAAATGGGGGTTCTCATCACTTATAAATCTAGAACGAAGTATGGGGGAGGTTCTTAATCATACCCCATATTTTTCTATTACACATATAAAGGCATAGTATAGAGGACAATCTTGATTAAGAGAGAAAAGGAGAGGATCCCTTACCTCAAATCATGTGGTGTTCTCCACTTGTTATTAATGACCTGAATAAAAAAATTAGGATCATTAATTAATATGTCCATAACCTCTTCTATATATAATTTATTTATTATAACCCTTTTTATTACACTCAAATCATTTTTGATTAGTTATAAGTTTCAATTTCATTATTCAGGCTCGTTTGTTTTCTTGTCTTTAAAAGATCTGTTCGCATATATTCATGTTTGGATTATATGAAAGATGAAATTGGTTGTCCAGAATTGATGCCACATTATTTAGTTAATGTACAGGATATTACATGGGTTTAATATTAATTAGGTTACTTAGAGTGATGTCGAATTATTATATATCTAACCTTAGTGATAACCGTTTTTGTTAATCGGTGGATTTGGTTACAAAGAATGTGTTTTTCATTATAACTTCATTCCATTTGTACCAAAAGATTATAGAACCAAAAATAGGAAATATTACATATGTAATAATCTCATTAAACCATAACACAACTGGTTTCATGACCAGAATTAAAGATAATAACAAAAATTGATAAATCGTTGTCCTTGAATGTGCTAAATTAGCACATCTCAAATGGTGCATTCATTTCATTCAAATAAAATCGTGGGGAAAGGAGAGAAGATAATGAAATTTACCTCTAGCATGAAGATATTCCAGTACATGTATGCTACCAGATTTATCATACTATTATGGTGAAGGGAGGTGAATAAAGAAATTTAGAAGAAAAAAACTTAAAAGAAAAAGAAGAAATTTGGGAAGAGGAATTTAACTCTTGAGACATCCTCCTTTGAGAACCTCTTAAAGGGAGAGGTTTTGGAATTATGAGGAGTCTGAGATCTTTTGGACATGGGGGAGGACCTTGGGGAGATATTTGGACAGAATTTAGAGAAGTCTTGGAGCTTTAGAGGAGTGGAGAGAAGCGGGAGTGAAGGGGGTTTTTATAGTAGTGGAGAAAAGGGATTTAATGATATTATAATCATTAATTTATTATTTCTTCCCAAGACAAGGAATAGTAAGTATTCCATGACCAAGAATAGTAAACGGGTCATGTGAATTCTAACCAAGTGGGCTTACATCAGCATAACATTATCGATGACTCAATTAATCCAATATTTAACATTTATTGTGAATTATCGGAATCTACTATTCATCAATAATAATTTTTGTTTTATTAGACTCCAAATAAACATCTTGAACACAACCGTGTATGTTAGATTTTCAAAATTCCAAACACATAAGTGACAAACTTATGTTTTAAGGTCACTTATCACTTATTATATCATTATTATGTGATTTCATGGCATATTTATAGGAAGGGAATTTCCATAAAAAAACATTGGATCGTTACATTCTTCCCCCCTTAAGAAATTTCACCCTTGAAATTTCATTTTACATTCTAGGCCAAAAACAGATGTGGGGACTTTTCCTTCATTGCTTCCTCCATCTCCCATGTTTCTTCCTCAAACTTATGGTTCATCCACAACACTTTGACAATATGGGTTGTCTTATTGCGTAGAACCTTATCTCTCCAATCCAAAATCATTACCGGCTGCTCCTCATAGGAGAAATCATCTTTCAGATGCACCACCTATGAGTTAAGTACATGTGAGGGATCAGGTATGTACTACCTCAAGAGTGACACATGGAAAACATCATGAACTCAAGCCATATTTGGTGGATGTTCAAGCCGATAGGCCACAGATCCTATGAGATCAAGGATCGCAAAGGGGCCAATATACCTTGGGCTCAGTTTCCCTTTCTTCCCGAATCACATGACTCTCTTCCATGGAGATATACGATGGAAGACTCTATCTCCAACATCAAACTCCAAGTAACTTCGACGGTTTTCAGCATAGCTCTTTTTCTAACTTTGAGAAGATTTGATTTGTTTCTAGATGACTTGAACCTTCTCTGTCTTCTCTTGAACAAGATCAGGTCCAATTAGCTTTCTTTCTCCAAATTCAACCAAAAAGGTTGGAGTTCTACATCTCTTTCTATATAGAGCTTCATATGGATCTATCTGAATACTCGAGTGGAAGATATTGTTTTATGAGAACTCACCCGATTAGAGATGCTGATCCCATCCACCTTTGAATTCTAGAGATCAGGCTCTAATCATATCTTTAAGCGTCTGAAAATTTCTTTCAGACTGGCCATCAGTTTGGGGGTGATAGTCCGTGTTAAAATTTAATTTATAACTCAATGAATGTTGAAGGATCCTCCAAAATTTAGATGTGAACCATGGATCATGGTAAGAGACAATAGAGAGTGGAACACCATACAGTCTCACCACATCCTTCACATATATCGTTGCAAGTTGTTCAAGCGAAAGATCTTCCCGAATATCGATGAAATGGGATGTCATGGTGAGTCGGTCAACCACATCCCATATCGCATTATTTCCCTTCGATGTCTTCGGGAGACCCGTGACAAAGTCTATAGTAACATTTTCCCATTTCCACATGGGTATAGGAAATGGAAGCATCATACCTTTCGACTTTTGTCGCTCAACATTAACATGCTGACATACCAAGAACCTTGATATGTATTCCGCAATCTCCTTCATCATGTTATCCCACCAGAAGTGTTCTTGGATATCACAATACATTTTGGTACTCCCAAGATGAATAGAGAAGCTCGAGCTATGTGCATCATTCAATAGATCCTTCTTTATCTCTAGATCAGATGGTATACATAATCATGTCCCAAATCTTACAACTCCTTCCCCATCAATTTTGAAATCAGTGGATTTCCCATTTTTCACAGCTTCCTCCCTTTTCTGAATTTCCACATCCTTTATTTAAGTAACCTTTATTTTCTCCAAGAGGGATGCTTGAGAAATCATTTGAGAAAGGATTTATGATGGTCCTCCCTTAATGATTACCATGTCTATCCTTTTCAAATATAAGAATATTGGGTCCTTTTCAATTCACATCATTGATAAAGATGCATGATCCTTTCTACTTAGAGCATCTGCCACCTTGTTTGCCTTACCGATGGTAGTCTATTGAGTAGTAATAATCCTTAATGAGATCTATCCATCTTTGTTGGCGCATATTATGCTCTTTCTGTGTGAATATATATTTGAGACTCTTGTGGTCAGTATATATCTCACATTTTTTTACCATAGAGATAATGCAACTAGATTTTCAACGCAAAGATCACAGCCGCCAACTCCAGATCATGCGTGGAATTGTTTTGCTCATGGATTTTTAGCTGCCTTGAGGAATAGGCTATCAATTTATCATTTTGTATTATCACACAACCTAAGCCTTTCTTAGAAGCATCACTATACACCACAAAGAGTTCTCCACTTGAAGGGAGTGTGAGTATCAACGCAGTGATAAGACTCTTTTTCAACTCCTTGAAAAAGTCTTCACATTCCTATGTCCCGACGAATTTTACTCCCTTCAGTGTCAGCTTGGTCATTAATTTTGACAATCATGAAAAGTTCATCAAGAATCGTCGATAATACCCAGCTAGACCTAAAAATCTATGGATCTCCATTACAGAAGTTGGTCTCGGCCACTCTTCAATTGCCTTCATCTTGGAAGGGTCCACAGATATCCCTTTCCTGGTGATAAAATGCCCCAAGAATGATACTTCCTCCATCTAGAACTCATATTTACTGTAATTTTCGTACAACTTCTCCAATCACAAAGTCTTTAACACAGTTTCAAAATGCTCCTCATGTTCCTCCTTGCTCTTAGAGTATATCAGAATAACATCAATAAAGACCACCAAAAGTTTTTTGAGGTAATATCCAAATACTTTATTCATTAAATCCAAGAAAATTTCAGGAGCATTACAGAGTTTTAAGGGCATCACAAGGAACTCAGAGTGTTCATACCTCGTTCGAAATGTAGTCTAGGGAATATCTTCCTTCCACACCTTTAGTTGGTGATATCCCAACTGAAGGTCCACCTTAGAGAAAAAACTGGTCCCATGAAGCTAATATAACAATTCATCTATCCATGGAAGGGGATACTTGTTCTTTTTAGTGATTTTATTGAGATCACGATAATCAATGTAGAGGTTCATTGATCCATCCTTCTTCTTGACAAAGAGGACTGGAGCACCCCATGGTGAAGCACTTGGGCATATAAAACCCTTCTCCATATTATCATGTAACTACTTCTTTATCTCTTCTAGCTCTACGATGGCCATTTTGTAAGGTGTATTTGAGATTGAAAGAGATCCAAGGATATGTTCAATTGAGAAATCAACCCCTCAGTCAGGGGGAAGAACATGAAACTCTTTGGGGAATACATCAGTGTAATCCCTCACGATGGGCATATCTTCAAGCATGATTCTCTCCTTTGTCTCAATCATATGAGATAGTTATATATGCTCATAAGGAAGAAATATCCAAACATGAGAGAAAGATTCTAAATAAGACTCATCTTCCTCCTTGCACTTGTAAATAATTGGAGGATGCTTCGGGATGTGAAAAGTAATCTCCCTTTCCCGGCAGTTGATGTAGGACTTGTACAAAGATATCCAATCCATGCCCAATATAGCGTCATACTCTACTAAAGGAAGTATGAAAAGATTTTCTAGGAGGTTTAGTCCACAATTAGTAACTAGGGAGGAGTTATAACCCATGGATGCAATAATTTCCCCATTCGTTGTTCTCACAGATAACTTTTCCTCCAAATTTTGAGGTGGTGATTGAATAGTTCTACTAAACTTGCAAGACATGAAATAATGCATAGAACCAGAATCAAATAGTACGTTTGCTATTCTTGAATGAATAACAAGCATACCTCTCACCACATTGCTTTCTGGCTCCACCTCAGTAGTAGTGATAGCATAAGCCCTTCCTTGTTGCCTTGGAGGTTGTTGCAGAATGACTTCGACAACCCTAAGGTTAGGGTAATTGTTCGCATAATGCCCAAGATCCTTCCAGTTAAAACACTGCACTGCAGGCTGAGTGTTGATTTGAACATTCCGTTATTCATCAACATTAGCTAGATTTTTCATAACCCTTCGACAGTTCTTAGCCAGATGACCAAACATTCCACATTTGAACCAATTCCTGGTTCCCTTGAGACAGTCACCAAGATGCTTCTTCCCGCAATTGATTCAAAGGGGAAAGTGAGGCTTCTTTCCATCATGGTATTTGTTTGATGAACCCCCATGTTGTTCTACATTTTCCACTTATTGTCACTATGCACATGATAACAATGAGATTCTACAATCTCCATTTCAACCTTGAGGGCACAATGGAAAATCTCCTCATAGCTGTCGAAGTCTTGAATTGCCATCACTTTTCATATACTATGCTTTATTCTGCTAAAGAAGTGATCCACCTTACTTTCGGTGTTCATGAAAAATCCAGAGGCATACCTTGCAAGCCTTGTAAAGTTCGCTTCATATGCCCCGATGGACTCATCTTCCTTCTGGTTGAGTCCAAGGAACTCTCTTTACATCTTGAGACGGAGGGTTCGAGGAAAATATTTGTTGAAAAACATACTCTTGAATTACTTCCAATATATGGAATCAATTTCCTTTTCAGACTTCGTATTATTGATCAGTGTCCACCACTGATCAGCTTCCCCATAAAAACAATAGACTACCAGTACAAATTTCTATTCTTTCAAGCACTGGAGGACAAAGAAAATTGTTTCAATGGAGTTAATCCATTGTTCTATGAGGAGGGGATCAGAAGACCCGCTAAACATGGGAGGCCTTTTCCGCATTAAGGATTATACAACAACTTTCTCTTTCCTTGGAGGAGGGGGATGTTCCACCTTATTCATGTTATTATTCATAACTCGAGCCAGCTAAGCAAGTACTACCATGAAGTTTTGATCACCCATTTCCTTCACATCTAGCATGTCATTAGGGAAATCATCACATTGCCTATCACATTGGTTGTTGGAACGTGTTCTACTATTTCCTGCCATTAACTAAGAAAAATAACATATAATAAGAGGTCTTGAATACATAGATATTGAGCATAAAAAGAAAATTTGAAATGAAAAGAATGAACATATAATGAAATAGTATATCCTGACTTGTGATTCCTTAGGTTTATATCTAGGTTATCCTTGATCTATTTCTTAACTTATATTCTTAATGGCTTCTATTTTCCCTTAATAATGGTTTGTACTAAGCTCATGAATCTACCAAAGAATATCCCCGGGGAGTGTCGTAACCAAGAGTGCAGCAAGGCCCGTTGTCGTGCACCAGTTCCCGTTCAAGTCTAGATCAAAGCAGTGTTTTTGGGTTTTACCCCTTCATATATTTGTGCTAGAGCCGCCTCTACCTGCACGTATCCAAACTGTGATGTATTTTCTTGATAATTCACTTACCCTATAATCACCAAAATTTAGGACTGTTTTCTTATACTTAGTCTCATCTTTAAGTTTCTTGCCAAGGTTCTCTATTCCTAATCACCAAAAAATAACTAGACCATCCTCTGAAATCAACAATAGATACCAAATTATTTTACATAAAACATTTCATGATTTTAAGCTTAATTAATCATCAGTGTAAAAGCCAAGGATCGTTAAGTCTAGTGTCTTGGAAGACTAGGTACATATAACATACAACATGGGGCTTAAAAAAACATTATTACTTAATCTCCATAAAGTTATTCTAACTTCCTTTGAGCTCTTACATCTTCTGATAAGGAATGAATTTTCACATATTATATACTTCATTATAATTTTCTAAATCCCAACAAAGTGTTATTTTATGGGCAATTGTCACATTTTTATGTTTGAGTGGTATTTTGAGCTCAAATGCAAAAATGGGTTAATTTTGGTGTTTAACTGTTTTATTTAATTTCATTATTTAGGCCATATAATTTTCTACACTGAGAGAAATTGTGAAATTACTTTTCTATAGGTTTACTTACATCATTGGCCGAATTTCATCCTTCTGGAGGCCCAGCTCAATTAATCATTTGGAGGCCCAAAACCAGATCACAATCCATGCCTCAAAAACGGTGTACAAATTTGGAATGTTTTAATGATGATCTTTTATCGCGAATATTACTGATCCAATGTATCTTAAATTTAACATGGCTCTGGAAGAGGAATTAATGAACATCTTTCATTAATGAGTCCACGTCTGAATCGGCTGGTTTCAAGGACTTAAATGCATGATAAGTTGGAGTTGTGGAATACGAAGAGTCAATTTGGCATATTGAATATTCCGAACTACATCTTCCATAACTCCATCATACGTTAACAAATGAGGATGAAATTTTGTGACAGGACGCGGAAGATGATTTGGAACAACTTTCAAGAAGAGACCATTTCCCAATTCGGTCATTTATTGGGTCTACAAGTCGATGCAATCCGGCGGATAGAATTGAGAGATATTTCTTCACCCATTTTCCCTACAAATTTGTAACTCCACTCCCTTTTACAAGGATAGTATTTTCAAGGGGGTTGGACCAAGGGAGTGAGATTTTCTGGAGGATATATTCAGGAGAATAGGAGTTCAATTGATAATCAATAATTAAGGGCTAAACTCGAAGTGGTGGTGGGTAGCAGAGATCCAAAGATTCTTCCCTTTTGAGTTTTGTACTTAAATGTATTCTAATTATCTTTTTTTGGAATTGGTTTTCATGAATGATGGATGTATCTTTTATTTCATGAATTCACATTATTCTATATTGTTCTATACTGTTTATCAACTTATGAATGTAAAATAATTGTCTTGTTGTTTAAACTTCTTTGGGCGAGGTCTCCCCATTGAGCACAACAAGTTCAATTAGTTTTGAGTGCTCGAAGGTCTTTGGGTAATTGAATCATAGTTGTAAGAGGATAAACACCAATATTTGAGGACTTGATATGCTGTATAGTCAATATGGGTATTCACTTGGAGTTATTTAAGTGATCATTGAGAAATATAATCTGATAATTCAATTAAACAAGGATAAAGGGAATATCTGAGGATCGATGTTTGTCCACCACTACCTTCTTTTGTTTGTTTTCTTCAGTCTAGTTGGCTTCTGATTTCCAATCAATAACGTATATTTATAGTTTAATTGTGATTTTATATTATTTAAATTTTTTTATATAATTTCAAATCCCCATTTCTAATTTTGACATTATCAAAGTGACAATTTGATAACTTAGCCTCCAACCTCCTCGTGAGACAACCCCGTGGTCACCACTGTGCTACATTTCTAAGGAGAAATTATTGATTGGAGTTTCACGACAAAAAACCCAGAGTCAATTTGGCGCCGTTTCCAAGGAGGTTGCCTAAGTTTTTTTTGATTTGTTTTTACATTTTCTAGTCTTTTTAACCACTAATTTTTTGTTTTAAAAAAAACCAAAAAAATGGATTTTCACAGTGACTACTCCTATGTTTGGCCTGATTATAAACAATATGAGGAGCCTGGTCATGATGGTTTTTTAATATTTCCACAATATAATCTTGAAATTCAACAAAATAATTTGGTGATTCAACAAAATATTCAAGAAGTTATCAAAAAAATGGGAATTCTTTCCAATGAGTTAAAAGAATTGAAAGTAATGAAAGCTCAAAAAGATACTCAAGAAATGGAAAATGACATCCCACCAATTTTTGATGTTGATGAACCTTGTGTTGATGTGTTGAAACCTGATTTTGAATCATCTTTTTCACATTTTAAAGAAGAAATTTTTAGTGATTCACCAACAGATGTGTCTTGTGGAAATGAAAGCCCTTTTGAAAAACATTGGGATGAATTTGTTGAAAATGAAATTTCATTTGAAGACACTATTTTTGAAATTGATAATCTAGATACATTTTCTGAATCATTGGATAAAAATGATGAGAAACATGAGACATTCTTTTTTGAAGAGCATATGGAGGATCCAGAGCTGCTTCCCACATTCAATGCCACTTTTTTGACTCGAAGAAAGAGCTAGAACCTGAGAATCCACATAGAGATGTCTCAAATTTAGATCCTTACTTTCTGAATAATTTTGATAATAATTGTCTATGTGATTCTCCCTATGCCGATTTAGTTCATGTTTCTTTTGAGTGGACTGATTTTTTAGATGATGAGGATTTGAAGGCTGAAATTGAGGAAAGGATGGTGTGCCTGTGTCAACAACCAGTGGAGGTGTTTTGTGAAGATAATGTCTTGGGAGGTTTATTTTATGTTTGGTTCCCTCTTCCACTATATCATAAAAACATAAAATTCATGGAGGGGAAGCTGAAGAAGACTATTTTTGGGAGCTTCTACAAGATGTGTGAGCTGAAGAAGATTGGAGAGATTTCATTTTGGTGGTTTCTGAGCAAGAATCCTCATCCACCATCAGATTGGGGTTAAACTACTGCAACTGCTAGACTAGGGGCAATAAAAACCTAGTACCCGCTTGGGGGGTCAAACCAAGAATTATCCCCTTTCTTCTATTTCCCTTACTCTTTATTTTTATTTATTTTTCTCATATTTTCTTTATTTCATGTCTTTTAGGTCAGGTGGCAATATCTAGGAGCTTAACTCAAGGCTTCCACTGAAAAATAAATCAGGTTGTGTCTTTCCTTTTCTTTATTTTGTTTGCTACCCAATTTAATTTTTGTGTGAAAATCTTTCTTGATATGATTTGAGATAAAAGAGGGTAGTAAATGGAATAAGTATGGGGGAGATATTACAACTTGTTTTTAGTAATTTTGTGCGTGCTTTTATTTTTCTTGTTGTTTTTTTGGTTTGTTTTTAGTAATATTGAGCTCAATCGAATACATTGGAAAATTCAAACCATCTTGGTATTTTTGGAACATTGTTTTATTGGAGTATTTGATGAATTACATGATTGCTGAATGGATTTTGTTTCTGATTTCTGATCTTTTCATTTGATGAAGTTTGGTTGATTGTGAAACTCATGTGCACTAGTGCTGTCCAAATTGAAAATATTTCCCAACCCGAGAGGATTCTAAACTTTTTTGACATATTCTTTACATTTATATTTTTCTTGAGAGTCTTGAGACATGTTGTTTTATCCATAAATTTCTATTTTTCTATTTTTCAAAGCTTTTAGAGTTCATAGAATGTGTTAAGTATGATTGAGGCACCATTTTAAAAGCCCTTTTGAATCAAACTCTTATCTTGGACTACCTGTTCATCAAAACTTATTTAAGCCCCTAGTAGCCATGAAATACCTTGTTAGGCTGCCACATTACAAGCCATTTATCCCTTTCCAACCTTATTTATAAGTTAAATGCATGATTATTGTTGAACTCAAGTGTGGAGGAGGGAGAAGATGGTCTGTATTTTGCTTTCCAGAAGATTATTTTTGAGCTGAATTGAAAGTGTTTCCATATTTATTACTGCTTGGGTGGAAGAAATGTCATGATGGGAACATTTATGGGTGGAACAAAATATCATTACATAAATGGGCTGGCTGTTCACAAATACTTGAAGATCAAAAGATGCCTCTCTTTTCCTTCAAAACATGATTCTGAAGGGAAATCCAGATCTAAATTCAAGCTGAAACAATGCTACAAATTGGGAAAAGAGGGATGAAAATCATTGATGCTGAAATTCTATGTGTGAAATTACAAAAAGAAGAGGTGTTTGGAGGTGATTAATTTTTGAGCTGATTGAGGAGAACACCATTCTTGAGCAAAACAGTTTTCATGCATTTACTTCACTTTAGAGCATAACCCTCCTCATTCTGCCTCAGATTTTTTTACATTTTAAACCTGCCAACCCTAATCCTCAGAACAACCCATGAAAAAGACCTCATGATTGAAACATTTTTGACTCTATGAAGTTAAGATACTAGGAGGATATCAAGCCTATGGAGATCACACATGTTTTGAGAATGAGAAAAACTCCACATTAAATACCCTTGAGTAAAGAGAGAAATATTTTTCCGGGGAGGTAGGTATGACATGCATGTGAGGATTAACATGATATTTAATGGATTAATATGATTTTTGAGGTGTTCTGAAATTTTTATCCATGTTTGAGGCATGATAATTTCTCTAATATGATAATTGAGTTGTGTGTTCATTTATGCTTTGAGAAGTTTGTTTTGACCTTGGTATAAGATGCTTGCCCAGGAGTGCAATTATTAAGTGTGGGGGAGTGATAAGGATTTAATTTTCACATATTATATACTGCATTACAATGTTATAAATCTCAACAAAGTGTTATTTTATGGACAATTGTCACATTTTTATGTTTTAGTGGTATTTTGATCTCAAATGCAAAAATGGCTTAATTTTGGTGTTTAACTGTTTTATTTAATTTAATTATTTCGCCCATATCATTTTTTACACTGAGACAAATTGTGAAAATCCATTTCTATAGGTTTTCTTACATAATTGGCCGAATTTCATCCTTCTAGAGGCCCAGCTCAATCAATCATTTGGAGGCCCAAAACCAGCTCACAATCTGTGCCTCGAAAACGGTGTACAGATTTGGAATGTTTTAATTATGATCTTTTATCTAGAAGATTACCCATACAATGGAGCTGAAATTAAACATGGAGCTGGAAGAGGAATTAGTGAACATCTTTCATTAATTAGTCCACATCTTAATCGGCTGGTTTCAAGGACATAAATGCATGGGAAGTTGGAGTTGTGGAATACGAAGAGTCACTTTGGCAGATTGAATATTCCGAACTAAATCTGCCATAACTCCATCATACGTGGACCAATGAGGATGAAATTTTGCGGAGGGATGCGGAAGATGATGTGGAACATCTTTAAAGAAGAGACCATTTCCCAATTAGTCATTTATTGGGACTACATGTCGATGAAATCTGGCAGAAAGAATTGAGAGATATTTCTTCACCCATTTTCCCTATAAATATGTAACTGCTCTCCCTTTTAAAAGGATAGTCTTTTCAAGGGGGTTGGACCAAGGGAGTGATATTTTATGGAGAATATATTCTGGAGAATAGGAGTTCAATTTATAATCATGACATGAATGGATAAACTCGAAGTGGTGGTGGGAAGCAGAGATCCAATGATTCTTCCTTTTTGAGTTTTGTACTTAAATGTATTCTAATTATATTTTTCTGGAATTGGTTTTCATGAATGATGTAGGTCTCTTTTATTTCATGAATTCACATTATTCTATATTTCTATATATGGTTTATCAACTTATGAATGTAAAATAATTGTCTTGTTGTTTAAACTTCTTTGGGCGAGGTCTCCCAATTGAGCACAACAAGTTCAATTAGTTTTGATTTCTCGAAGGTATTTGGGTAATTGAATCACAGTTGTAAGAGGATAAACACCCATATTTGAGGTCTCGATATGCTGTATATTCAATATGGGTGTTCACTTGGAGTTATTTAAGTGATCATTGAGAAATAAAATCTGATAATTCAATTAAACAAGGATAGAGGGAGTATCTGAGGATCGATGTTTGTCCACCACTACCTTCTTTTGGTTGTTTTCTTCAGTCTAGTTTTCTTCTGATTTCCAATCAATAACGTATATTTATAATTTAATTATGATTTTATATTATTTAAAATTGTTTATATAATTTCAAATCCCCATTTCTAATTCTGACATTAACAACGTGACAGTTTGCTAACTTAGCCTGCAACCTCCTCATGAGACAACCCCGTGGTCACCACTGTGCTACATTTCTAAGGAGAAATTATTGACTGGAGTTTCATGACAAAAACCACAGCGTAATCTGCATAGGGTACCCTGGGGATCACATTAACAAAGGGATAAGCTAAAAATTCCCAGTAAGGTAATGAACATAAGGATACATCTCAAACACATGAATTAAGAGGCATGACATAATGATATCCAAAGCATGAGAATTATGAAATCATTTAATATTATCATGGGAAAATATAAACATTTAATCATATAAATGTGGAAGAATGATAAATCATACCTTTAGTATGGGTCAAGGCTAACCTCCAATCCCGTTTCCCATTTTAGTACGGGTCAAGGCTAAACGCCAATCTCGTTTCACATCGCATCTCATGATACTTAACCTTAACCAATGCATTGGAGCGTTATCTGGGTGCACCCATCTCAACATATTCATGAATATTCTTTCCAAATAAATAATATTTCCACATAAATAATCATACATAATCAACCATACATAAACGTAAGGTTACTCAAGGAAAGAATTGGGTACCACAATCATGACATAAAACATATCAAATGGGCGTATCACGATAGTGTCCATGAAAGGAAGGGATTAGAACATACATGGAAATTCATAGGGTAAAATAGGTATATAACATGGTAGGTGGTGTCATATATAAGTCACACCATATAAAAATGTATTTTAGAAACACTAGCATTAAAACATTTTTGTGCGGTTTTAAGGAAAACACCCTAGAGATTTTCAAATAGAAAAAAGGAAATTATTTTATATAAAACCATAATTGAACCAAGAAGGTTTTCATAAAAATAATTATTTTATAAATATAATTATGTTTTAAAACATAGGATATAGTGCACTTGAAATTTAGGTATAAACATGGGAAGTCCCCTTAAAACAGGTTGGCTTATCGGAATGTTCTAAGGAGGGAATCCTTCAAAATCATGTATATCCCTGAAAGAATGTGATGAAAGGGAATTGATATAAGAATCTTTTAAAACTAACCGTAATTCATAAGACTCACATAAATAGATAATATTACACCATTTTTAATGAAGGATAAGGAAACCTGAATGAACAAAGAAGGTTCGGTTAGAATTCGTTACAATTTTATCGGCATGGTGTCAGGTGTGACCAATAGGGATTGATGTGAGAGAAATGAGGTTTCTCATCACTTATAAATCCATAAGGAAGAATGGTTGAGGTTATTAAACATACCCCATAATTTTCTAGTACACATATAATTTCATAGTATAGAGGACAATCTTGATTAAGAGAGAAAAGGAGAGGATCCCTTACCTCAAATCTGGTGGTGTTCTCCACTTGTTATTAATGACCTGAATAAAAAAATTAGGATTATTAATTAATATGTCCAGAACCTCTTATATATTTAATTTATTTATTATAACCCTTTTTAGTACACTCAAATCATTTTTGATTAGTTATTACTTTCAATTTCATTGTTCAGACTCGTTTGTTTTCTTGGCTTTAAAAGATCGGTTCACATATATTCATGTTTGGATTATATGAAAGATGAAATTGGTTGTCCAAAATTGATGTCACATTATTTAGTTAATTTCCAGGATATTAAATGGGTTTAATATTAATTAGGTTACTTAGAGTGTTGTCGAATTATTATATATCTAACCTTAGTGATATCCGTTTTTGTTAATCGGTGGATTTGGTTACAAAGAATGTGTTTTTCATTATAACTTAATTCCATTTGTACCAAAATATTAAAGAACCAAAAATAGGAAATATTACATATATAATAATTTGATTCAACTATAACAGAAATGGTTTCATGACCAGAATTAAAGATAATAAAAAAATTTGATAAACTGTTGTCCTTGAATGTGCTAAATTAGCACATCTCATACGGTGCTTTCATTTCTTTCAAATAAAAGGGTGGGGAAAGGAGAGAATATAATGAAATTTACCACTAGAAAGAATATATTCTAGTACATGTATACTACTGGATTTTTCAATCTATTATGGTGAAGGTGGGTGAGGAAAGAAATTAAAAAGAAAAGATCTTAAAAGAAAATAAGAAATTTGGGAAGAGGAATTTACCTCTTGAGACTTCTTCCTTTTAGAACCTCTTAAGGGGAGAGATTTTGGTATTTTGAGGAGGATGAGAGATTTCAGACGTGGGGAGGACCTTGGGGAGAGATTTGGGAAGAATTTAGTGATGTCTTGGAGCTTGAGAGGAGTAGAGAGAAGAGGGAGTGAAGGGGGGTTTTTTGGTGGAGGAGAGGAGGGGTTTAATGATATTATAATAATTAATTTATTATTTATCCCCAAGAAAAAGAATAGTAAGTATTCCATGACCAATATTAGTAAATGGGTCATGTAAATTCGAACCAAGTGGGCTTACATCAGCATAACATCATCGATGACTCAATTAATCCAATATTTAGCATTTATTGTGAATTATCAGGTTGTACTATTGATCAAAAAATATTTTTGTTTTATTAGACTCCAAAAAAACTTCTTGAACACAACCGTGTATGTCAGATTTTCAAAATTCCAAAAATAGAAGTGAAAAACTTATGTTTTAAGGTCACTTATCACTTAGTAAATGATTATTATGTGATTCCATGGCATATTTATAAGAAGGGAATTTCCATAAAAAAACTTTAGGGTGTTACATTCTTCCACCCATAAGAAATTTCTCCCTCGAAATTTAATTTTATATTCTAGGCCAAAAAAATGTGGGTACTTTTCCATCATTTCTTCCTCTAGCTCCCATGTTGCTTCCTCAAACTTATGGTTCCTACACAACACATTGACAAGATGGGTTGTCTTGTTGCGTAGAACCTTATCTCTCTGATCTAGAATCATTACTAGCTTCTTCTCATAGGAGAGATCATCTTCAAGCTGCACCACCTCTGAGTTTTGTACATGTGAGGGATCAGGTATGTACTTCCTCAAGAGTTATACATGGAAAACATCATGAAATTGAGCCATATTTGGTGTAAGTGCAAGCCGATAGGCCACGGCTCCTATGCGGTCAAGGATCTCAAAGGGGCCGATATGCCTTGGGCATAGCTTCCCTTTATTCCCAATTTTCATGACTCTCTTCCATGGAGATTTTGGAAGGAATACTTTATCTATAACGTCGAACTCCAAGTCACTTCAATTGTTGTCAGTATAGCTCTTTTGCCGACATTGAGCAACTTTGATGTGTTTCTGGATGATTTGAACCTTCTCTGTCATCTCTTTAACAAGATCAAGTCCAAGTAGCTTTTGTTCTCCAACTTCATCCCAACAGGTTGGAGTTCTACATCGCTTTCCATACAGAGCTTCATATGGATCCATCTGAATAATAGAGTTGAAGCTATTGTTGTATGAAAACTCAACCAATGGGAGATACTGATCCCATCCACCTTTGAATTCTAGAGAGCGGGCTCTAAGAATATCTTCAAGCATCTGAATAGTTCATTCAGACTGGCCATCAGTTTAGGGGTGATAGGCCGTGATGAAATTTAATTCAGTACTCAAAGAATGTTGAAGGCTCATCGAGAATTTAGATGTGAACCTTGGATCATGGTAAAAGACAATTGAGAGTGGAACTCCGTGAAGTCTCACAACTTCCTTCACATATATCTTTGCATGTTGTTCAAGTGAGAGATCTTCCCAAATAGCGATGAAATGGGATGTCTTTGTGAGTTGGTCAACAACATCTCATATCGCATTATTTCACTTCGACGTCTTCGGGAGACCTGTGACAAAGTCCACAGTAACATTTTCCTATTTCCACATGGGTATAGTCAATGGATGCATTATACGTTTGGACTTTTGTTTCTCAGCTTTAACATCCGGACATACCAAGCACCTTGATATGTATCCCGAAATCTTCTTCTTCATGTTATCCCACCAGAAGTGTTCTCGGAGATCACGGTAAATTTTGGTACTCCCTGGATGGATAGAGAAGGTCAAGCTATGTGCATAATTAAATAGCTTCTTCTTTATCTCTGGATCAGATGGTACACATAATCGTGTCCCAAATCTTACAACTCCTTCCCCATCACTTTTGAAATCAGTGGATTTCCCATTTTTAATAGCTTCTACCCTTTTCTGAATTTCCACATCCTTTCTTTGAGAAACCTTTATTTTCTCCAAGAGGGATGGTTGAGCACTCATTTTAGAAAGGATTGATGATGTTCCTACCTTAAGGATTCCTATGTCCATCCTTTGCAAATCTAAGAAGATCAGATCCTTTTCAATTCTCATCATTGATAAAGTTGTAGGAACCTTTCTACTTATAGAATCTTCCACCTTGTTTGCCTTACCAGGATGGTAGTGGATTGAGTAGTCATAATCCTTGATGAGCTCTATCCATCTTCATTGGAACATATTAATATCTTTCTATGTGAATATATATTTGATACTCTTGTGGTCAGTATATATCTCACATTTTCCCCATAGAGATAATGCCGCCATATTTTCAACGCAAAGATCACATCCGCCAACTCCAGATCATGCATGGGATAGTTTTGCTCATGGATTTTTAGATTCCTTGAGGCATAGGCTATCACTTTATCATTTTTCATTAGCACACAACCTAATCATTTCTTAGAAGCATCACTATACACCACAAAGAGTTCTCCACTTGAAGGGAGTGTGAGTACCGGTGCAGTGATAAGCCTCTTTTTCAACTCCATGAAATAGTCTTCACATTCCTGTGTCTAGATGAAATTTACACCATTCCATGTTAGCCTTTTCATTGAGTTTGACAATCGTGAAAAGTTATTCAAGAATTGTCGATAATACCCAGCTAGTCCTAAAAATCCGCGGATCTCCATTACAGAATTTGGCCTCGACTACTCTTCAATTGCCTTCGTCTTGGAAGGGTCCACAGATATCCCATTCCTGGTGATAACATGCCCCAAGAATGGTACTTCCTCTATCCAGAACTCACATTTACTATACTTTGCATACAACTTCTCCCTTCGCAATGTCTTTAACACAGTTTCCAAATGCTCCTCATGTTCCTCCTTGATCTATGAGTATATTAGAATATTATCAATAAAGACCAAAAACAATTTGTCATGGTAATCTTTAAAGACTCTATTCATTAAATCCATGAAAATTTCTGGATAATTAGTGATTCCGAAGGGAATCACTTTGAATTCATAGTGTCCATACCTCTTTCAAAAGGTAGTCTTGGGAATATCTTCCTTCCTAACCTTTAGTTGGTGATATCCAGACCGAAGGTCCACATTAGAGAAATAACTAGCCCCAAGAAGCAAATCGAACAAGTCATCTATCCGTGGATGGGGATACTTGTTTATTATTGTGATTTTATTGAGCTCACGGTAATCAATGCAGAGGTGCATTGATATAACCTTCTTCGTGATGAAGAGGGCCGGAGAACCCCACAGTGAAGCAATCAGGCATATAAAACCCTTCTTCACATTCTCCTGTAACTGCTTCTTCATCTCTTCTATCTCTACGGTGGCCATTCTGTAAGGTGTCTTTATGATTGGTAGAGATCCAGGGATAAGTTCAATTGAGAACTAAACCTCTCAGTCAAGGGGAAGACCAGGAAACTCTTTGGGGAATACATAAATGTAATCCCTCATGATGGGCATGTCTCCAAGCATGATTCTCTCCTTTGTATCAATCATTTGATCTAGGTATGCATGCTCATAAGGAAGTAATATCCAAAATTGAGAGGAATATTCTAAAAGAGACTCATCTTCCTCCTTGCACTTGTAAACAATCAGAGGATTCTTAGGGATGTGAAGATTAATCTCCATTTCTTGACATTTGATGTTGTCCTTGTACAAATATAGCCAATCCATGCCCAATATCGCATCAAAATCTACTAAAGGAAGTATGACAAGATTTTCTGGTAGGTTCGGTCAACAAACATTAATCAGGGAGGATTTATAATCCCTGGATGCAATAATTTCCCCATTCGCTGTTCTCACATATAACTTTTCCTCCACATTTTGTGGTGGTGTTTGCATAGTTCTACTAAACATTCATGATATGAAAGAATGTGTAGAACTGGAATCAAATAGTACATTCGCAATTATTGAATGAATAACAAGTGTACCTGTCACCACATCTATTTTCGGCTCTACCTTAGCAGTAGTGATAGCATAAGCCATGCCTTGTTGCCTTGGAGGTTGTTGCTGATTGCCTCTGAAAACCCGCAGCTTAGGGAAATTGTTCGCATAATTCCCAAGCTCCTTGTAGTTAAAACATTGCACTGTAGGCTGAGTGTTGATCAGAACCGTCCATTCTTCTTCAACATTAGCATGATTTTTCATATCCCTTTTGTATTTCTTGGCCAGATGACCAAAATTTCCACATTTGAAACAATTCCTAGTTTCCTTGAGACAATCACCAAGATGCTTCTTCCAACAATTCTTGAAAAGGGGAAAGTGAGGCTTCTTTCCATCATGGGATTTTTTTGATGAACCACCTATGTTGTTCTCCATTTTCCTGTTCTTGTCTCTAGTCCCATGAGACCACTGAGAGTCTCCAATATCTATTTCAACCTTGAGGGCACAACAGAAAATCTCCTCATAGTTGTCAAAGTCTCGAATTTCCAACACTTCTCGTAGGCTCAGCTTTAGTCCACTAAAGAAGTGATCCACCTTGCTTTTGGTGTTCATGAAAATCCAGAGGCGTACTTTGCAAGCCTTGTAAGGATCACTTCATACACCCCGATGGAATCATCTTCCTTCTGCTGGAGTCTAAGGATATCTCTTTCCATCTTGAGATGGGTGGTTCGAGGATAATATTTTTTGAAAAAAATCCTCTTGAATTCATACCAATATATGGTATCAATTTCCGCTTGGGACTTCATATTCTTGATCAGTGTCCACCACTGATCAGCTTCCCCGTCAAAATGATAGACTTCCAGTACAACTTTCTCTACTTCCAAGCACTGGAGGATATAAAAAATCTTTTCAATGGAGGTAATCCATTGTTTTGCGAGGAGGGGATCAGAAGACCCGCGAAACATGGGAGGCCTATGCCACAGGAAGGTATCTACAGAAACATTCTCTTTACTTGGAGGAGGGGGATGTTCCACCTGATTTAAGTTATTATTCATAACTCGAGCCAGATGAGAAAGTACTGCCATGAAGTTTTGATCACCCGCTTCCATCACATCAGGCATGTCATTAGGGCAATCATCACATTGCCTATCACATTGGTTGTTGGAACGTGTTCTTCTATTTCCTCACATTAACTAAGAAAAATAATGTATAATTAGAGGTCTTGAATACTTAGCTATTGAGAATAAAAAGAAACTTTGAACATAAAAGTATGAACTTTTAAAGAAAAATTATATCCTAACTTGTGATTCCTCAGGTTTATATATAGGTTATCCTTGATCTATTTCTTAATTTATATTCTTATGCGATTCTTTTTGTCCCTTAATAATGGTTTTTACCAAGCTCATGAATATACCAAAGCATATCCCCCGGGAGTGTCGTAACCAAGAGTGATACAAGGCCTGTTGTCACGCACCAGTTCCCGTTCGAGTCTAGCTCAAAGCAGTGTTTTCGGGTTTTACCCCTACATATATCTGTGCCATATCCACCTCTAACTTCTTGTATCTAGACAGGGATATATTTTCTTGATAAACCACTTACTCTATACTCACCAAAATTTAGGACTATTTTCTTATACTTAGTCTCATCCTTAAGTTTCTCGCTAAGGTGATATATTCCTAATCTCCAAAAATAACTAGACTATCCTATGATACCAACTATAGTGACCCATGCCTTTTACATAAAACATTTCATGATTTTAAGCATAATTAATCATCAGAGTTCAAGCCAAGGATCATTAAGTCTAGTGTCTTGGAGGACTAGGTACATATAACATACAACATGGGGCTTAAAAAAATCTTTATTTAATCTCCATAAAGAGATTATAACTTCCTTGGAGATCTTACATCTGCATGGGGTACCCTGGGGATCACATGAACAAATGGATGAGCTAAAAATGACCAGAAAAGGAATGAACATAAGGATACATCTCAAGCACAATAATTAAGAGGCATTACATAATGATATCCAAAACATGAAACTAATGAAATCATTTAATATAATCATGGGATCATATAATCATGTAATCATATAAATGTGGAAGAATCATAAATCATATCTTTAGTATGGGTCAAGGCTAACCGCCAATCCCGTTTCCAATTTTATTACGAGTCAATGATAACCTCCAATCCCGTTTCACAATGCATCTCATGAGACATAACCTTACCCAATGCATTGGAGCACTATCTGGGCACACCCATCTTAACATATTCATGAATATTCTTTCCACATAAATAATATTTCCACATAAATAATCATACATAATCAACCATACATAAACATAAGGTTACTCATGGAAATAATTGGGTACCACAATCATGACATAAAACATATCCAATGGGTGTATCACAAAAATGTCCATAAAAGGAAGGGATTAGAACATACATGGACATTAATAGGGTAAATTAGGAATATAATAAGGTAATTGGTTTCAAATATAAGTGAAAATGTATAAAAATGTATTTTAGAAACATTGGCATTAAAACATTTTTGTGCGGTTTTAAGGAAAACACCCTAGAGATTTTCAAATTGAAAAGAGGACATTGTTTTTTATAAAACCAGAATTTAACCAAGAAGGTTTTCATAAAAATACTGATTTTATAAATTCAATTATGTTTTAAAACATAGGATAGAGTTCACTTGAAATTTGGGTGAAAATTTGGGATGTCCCCTTAAAACAGGTTGGCTTATCAGAATGTTCTAAGGAGGGAATCCTTCAAAATCATGTATATCACCGAAAGAATGTGATGAAAGGGTATTGATATAAGAATATTTTACAACTTAATAGAAGTCATAATAGACACATAGATAGATAAGATAACACAATTTTTAATGAAAGATAAGGCAACCCAAAAGAACAAAGAAGGTTCGGGTAGAATTCGTTACGATTTTATCGGCATGGTGTTAGGTGTGACCAAGAGGGATTGATGAGAGAGAAATGGGGTTTCTAATCACTTATAAATCCACAAGGAAGTATCTAGGAGGGTCCTAAACATACCACATCATTTTCTAGTACACATATAAAGGCATAGTATAGAGGACAATCATGATTAAGAGAGAAAAGAAGAAGATCCCTTACCTCAAATCCGGTGGTGTCCTCCACTTTTTATTAATGACCTGAATAAAAAAATTAGGATTATTATTTCATAAGTACAAAACCTCTTCTATATTTAATTGATTTATTATAACCCTTTTTAGTACACTCAGATCCTTTTTGATTAGTTATAAGTTTCAATTTCATTGTTCGGGCTCGTTTGTTTACTTGGATTTAAAAGATCGGTTCACTTATATTCAAGTTTGGGTTATATGCTAGATGAAAGTGATTGTCTAGAATTGAAGTTACATTATTTAGTTCATATCCAGGATATTACATTGTTTTAATTTTAATTAAGTTAGTTAGAGTGATGTCGAATTATTATATATACAACCTTAGTGATAACCATTTTTGATAATCTGTGGATTTGGTTACAAAGAATGTGTTTTTCATTATAACATAATTCCATTTGTACCAAAAGATTATAGAACCATAATAGGATATATTACATATAACATAATCTGGTTCAACCATATCACAAATGTTTTCATGACCATAATTGAATATAATAACAAAAAAATTTAAATCGTTGTCCTTGAATGTGCTAAATTAGCACATCTCAAACGGTGCTTTCATTTCATTCAAATAAAAGGGTGGGGAAAGGAGGTAAGATAATGAAATTTACCACTAGCATGATGATATTCCATTACATTTATGCTACTGGATTTATCATACTATTATTGTTAATTGAGGTGAGGAAAGAAATTAAAAAGAAAAGAACTTAAAAGCAAAGAAGAAATTTGGGAGGAGGAATTTACCTCTTCAGACTTCCTCCTTTTGAGAACCTCTTAAGGAGATAGGTTTTGGTATTTTGAGAAGGTTGAGAGCTTTTTGATGTGGGGGAGGACCTTGTGGAGATATTTGGGCAGAATTTAGAGAAGTCTTGGCGCTTGAGAGGAGTGGAGAGAAGATGGAGTGAATGGGGGGGGGGTTATAGTGGAAAAGAGGAGGGATTTAGTGATATTATAATCATTAATTTATTATTTCGTCCCAAAACAAGGAATAGTAAGTATTCCATGACCAAGAACAGTAAATGGGTCATGTGAATTCAAACCAAGTGGGCTTACATCCGCATAACATCATCGATTACTCAATTAATCCAATATTTTTCATTTATTGTGAATTATCAGATTCTACTATTAATCAATAATTATGTTTGTTTTATTAGACTCCAAAAAAACATCTTGAACACAACAGTGTATGTCAAATTTTAAAAAATCCAAACACAGATGTGAAAACTTATTTTTTACGGTCACTTATCACTTAGTAGATCATTATTATGTGATTTCATGACATTTTTATAAGAATGAAATTTCCATAAAAAAACATTGGGTCGTTACACACAACATCTCGGGGGGAAGAAGGATGACTTACAGCCACCTTTTTACACTAAACTCTTCTTTTGGAAGTTACTTGTGCTGGTATGCACAACATTTAGTATTCCCCATATTTGTGTGTAGAGAGATGTATTGGCTTGTGGTTATTTCGCGCACATATATTCTGGATATAGTTTCCTATGGACTATTATTAGTGTAACCTGTATATGTTGGGATGGATTGAGGATCCTTACTCGGTGTATGGGCTGTAATGGCTTGAGGAATATTACGTAATGTAGAATACATTCGATGAGAGATGTGGTGGCTCTCAAAAAATACCTAGTTATTTTTTGTATGTGGATGTGGTGGTTGTGTTTCACGAGGTGCATGTTGTGGTGCATCAACCTGGTGTCTCCAAGCTATCCATTTTGGTGGAGATGATTAGGACGTGCGATGTTGGGGTAGAGTGGAAAAATAGTTTAGAAGTGGTAGATGTATACCCTTGAAATTATTTATTATGTTATATACTCCAGTATGTGATGTTTGGTGAGAGTATCCATGGCGAGGCTAGGAACATAGTATAACTTTTTATTTGATGAGTTAGTTTCACTTTTCATTCAATGTGGTTTAGTATTCTTTGATTACATTTGCACGAGAGGTTCTGGGGAGGATCCTACTGAGTATACTATTATATCACCCTAAATATATATAAATTATTTTTCAGGTTAGTTTGATTAGGTTGGACATCAGTCAAGTTACTACTACTTTGGGGTTTCACATGAATTGTTTGGGCTTCATGGTCACTTCCATTTTACCATTTTTTGGTACTTACAGTTTTCTGTATCAGTTGTAGTAGTTAATTCATTATATTACAATTGTGATGTTGGGATTATTTTATTTCTTAGTATGAGAAGGAGTTGTTTGGTGTCTATCTTATCTATATCATTCATATGTGTTCTCTTAGAGGGTAATGCTTATCATCTTTGTGTTTTCTATACCCTATATCATTGTCTCCAACTCAGGGCCCACTAATTGTAGGACTCATGGTTATTATCTATCTTCTCAAGTTTTCAGCCTAGGAGGGATACACATTTAGGGGAGGGGGTTATTATAGAGTGTTAGGATATCTATAACGGAGAGATGTTATTAAATATGGACTTAGGAAGAAGTTAGCGTAAATCGGTTAGAAGGGAATTGGTGTCATCTATGTTTAGTAAGCATTGTAAACATGAGAGACTGGATGAGACATGTGTATTTAGGGCCCCTTGGGATCTCAAGCGCAGACCTTCGAACTCATAGTGGATACTAAACGAGGTGGTACATGTTTTTGGGTAGAGATATATGAAATGATCAGACATTATTCTACTTTTATCTTATGTTTGAATGGGAAGACCTTTGGATTTGTGAAGCTAAAATGAAAAAAAGAAAATAATTAATTAATGTTAAATTATTCCATATTATAGGTTTAGGAGTTATATCTATTTTTGATTTAGCTGTTATGGCTCTAGGTTGACGTCCTCATCTGGTTGGCATAGAATATGTTCAGAAGGCTGCACTAGTAGATCTCTGTAGATTAGAGGTTGACGACAAAGAAACGTAGAGGAGGACACTCCAATTTTTTTAGTACTATAGTATGTAGATATCTGAGGGATCCGTTTTAGATGTAGTCACAAAACACTGGTAGGAGGTGGTTGAGAAAGCCTTCATTTTGATCCATGCTCGAAAGGATCATTGGGTATCGTTGGTTATGACATTACTGTGTCGGATAGCGAGGAAGTGGTGGATCTTGTTCCTCTTGAATCTTGAGGAGTCATAGTTTGAAAGGATATGCTACATGAGTAGTTCAAGGACATGTTTATTTCTTTTACCATGAAGGTGTCCAATCTCATGGAGATACTTACCCTTCAGAAGAGAAGATACAACTTGTGAGAGATTAGGATCTATTTTAGGAACCTTATACAATATGATTTAGACATGTTTCTATATTTGGAGGCTAGGGAGGGGCATTTTGAGGAGGATTTTCATATAGATGTGTAGATTTAGGTTACTCCATTTATTCCAAAGATATATCTCAAGGTATGGACAAGGGAATCAGTCATCGAGAGCACATTATCCAGAACCAGATCTTCATGATAGGTGAGTCTTCAGGGATCCTCATGAAGAAGAGCTATGGTCCTAGGTTCATAGTTTTCAGGGAAGAAGATTTTCCATTGGGATGAGGTTATGTCTCCTCCCTAAATATCCTATTTCTCTAGGGGTAGTGGATATCATGCCTATAATAATTGATTACATTCTTGTTTTCCATTTGGAGGCTGAGGTCATCAATGCCATGAGTTTTCAAACATTCGGAGAAATTATCATGTGCCAAGTGTTCTGCTCCAGGTTCTTCCATTGAGGTAGTTCCAATCAAGAAATCTGTTGTAGGTTTCAATAGTTTTGGATCAATAGAGAGTAGATGGAAAAGTCATAGGACAACCCCAAGACACTCCCTAACGTCAAATAGTAGAGAACAACCATGGAGGTGGTCTTCATTATGGTCAGAGGGTCTGTGGAAAAGGTCGTGGTCAGCTTCATGTGTTAGCGTTACCAGTGTCTGGTGTGGGAGATGTCATTCGAGATACTGTTTTCTAGTTTTCTACCTGGGTTCATGACTTTTTTGATTCCGGAGTGACACGCTCCTTCATATCACCTACCCTTGTCCTGGCCTTGGGAGGTGAGATAGAGAGGCTTCTAGTGGATTTGGCATTGAGTATTCTAGTTGAAGGTCAAGTTAACTTGTTTAAAGTATTTATAGACGATGGTATAGTTTTTTGGAAGCACTGCTCCTGGGAAGATTTTTTATGTTTACGAATACAACAATGTGATGACACTCTCAACGTGGAATGATTTTATTCAGTGGAGGAGATCATGGATTTCATTCAAAGGAAGACGATGTTGTTCGATGAATATGGAGATCCTGCGGTGTTTTTTGGTGAGCGAGGCCCTCAGATGTTCCAGAGGCATGTTTGATATTTATCTTCCATGATGACTGAGATACTGTTGAGATCAACACAGGTTCAAAATTTGAAATTTCCCTGGGTCGTGGAAGAGTGTCTTGATGTATTTTTAGAAGTGGTTGTGTCATTAATCCCTTGATGGGAGACTGAGTTTGTGATTAATATAAATCTAGGTATGTCTCCTGTGTCGATGTATCCATAGAGGATATAACCTTTGGAGTTGAGAGAGTTCTATATACAGATCTATGGTCTATTGTGAAGCAATTTCAATCATCCAAGCATGTCACCGTGTGGTGCACCAAATTTATTTTTGGGAAGATGTTTGGAAAGAGATTGCAGTTCTATGTTGATTATCATCGCTTGAACCAAGTGACAGCGAAGAATCACTATCCTCTAACACATATTTAATATTTATTTGATCATATGAATGGTGGAAGTTGGTTCGTGAAGATTGATTTATGGTTAGCATATCATCCCATGCATGTTAAGGTTGAGGATATCCAAATGAATACATTCCGTTATCATCAAGGGAATTATGAGTTCGTTGTGATGCCATTAGGTGTGATGAATGACTGATCTAGGTTCATGGTTTTGTAGAATTATGTGTTTTGTGAGTTCCCAGATATTTTTATGCTGGTTCTGGTCAAAGAAATCCTTGTGTAATCTGTATCCTAGTAGGATCATACCAGTAATATGAGTGATGATTTAGAAGTTCTTCTCCATGAGAAGTTTTTTTCTGAAGTTGTTAAAGTGTGATTTTTGTGATCGGGTAGTCTATTTCTTGGGGCATGTTTTATCCAAGTATGGATTAGTTGTGGATCCATCAATGATAGATGTAGTTGTGTCATAGGGAGACCCCCTGACAGTAGAAGAAGTGCGAAATTTCTTTGGACTTCCAGTCTATTAAATGAGTTTTGTAGAGGATTTTTATTAGGTTCTGACTTTTGAGACAGTTTTGACCAGAAAGGATCAGGAATTTTTGTTGAATGACTAGTTCTAGGTAGATTTCAAGTTTCTTATGGAGAAGTTGATTAGTGCGGAATTTCTTTGTCTACCTATAGAAGAAGTTTAGTTTGAGGTTTTCTATGATTTTTCACATCTAGTGTTAAGCTGTGTTACGATGTAGTAGATATAAATCATTTCTTATGGGGCTCAACAGTTGTATCCCCCAAGAATGTAACTATTCAACCCAAAATCTTGAGTTTTCTATAGTTGTGATTTCCCTAAAGACGTATAGAAATTTCATCAATGACAAGAATTGTTTTGGTATTCACCGATCATAAAATTATGAGGTATGTTTTCTACAAGCATGAATTGAACTTGTGACAAAAACAGTAGATGGGGTTCATAAAGGATTGTGACATTAAAATTTCATATACAGATGGAAAGGGGAATATTTTAGCTGATGTGCTGACAAGGAAGTCATATAGTGACGAAATTCATGAATCCAAAGATTCATATAGGGTTATAGAGGAATATTCAGCATTACATATTGATATGGTAGAAGTTGGGCGTATAGGATGTCTTTTTCAGAAGATGGTACATTCATATCTGGTGAAACAAGTAGAATAATGCTAGTTGGGTGATCCTATGGTGGAGGTATAAGGAGACCGAGTCGTTTGTGGTGAGACCCAGGATGAATGGTCTAAGGATGAACAACACTAAGTGTTGTTTCAGGGAAATATTTTATTACATTGGCGTTGCATTAGGTGGTTCTTAAAGAGTTCCATATTACACCTTTAGCAGTACATCCTAGCGTGAAAAATATTTACCGAGCTTTGTAGAGTCATTTATGGTGGCATGGGTTAAAGCATGAAGTTATAGAGTTTGTGTCTTGATGTATGGTATTACAGAAGCTGAAATTTGAACACCACATTCTCAGTGGATTGCTCTATCCATTAGATGTTCTTCAGTGGAAGTTGGGGGACATATCATTTGACTTTGTTACCAATTTTCCTTGAGCTTGACGAGGAAATGATGCTATATGGGTTGTATTGAATCATTTAATTAAATCATCCCAATTTATAGATATTGAGGAGTTATGCTCAGTGGAGTTTTTGTAGTGGGATTATCTGGAGGAGGTGTTGGGACTCCATGGAGTCTCATGGAAGATCATTTCCAATTGAGAATCTCATTTTACTCTCAGGGTGTGGAGAGGTCTCTAACATGATTTTGTTTCTTAGGTATGACTTAAAACTAATTTTCATGCACACATGGATGGTCAGAAAGAGTAGACAATCCAGACTCTTCAAGAAATATTATTCTCTTATGTCCTGGATTTTAGAGGTTCATGGATGAGGTAGCTTAAATTGGTAGATTTTTCATGAAAAATAGTTTTAATTCTACTATTATTATAGTTCCATTTGATCCATTTTGTGTACAACCATTCAATTCTATGTTGTGATGGATTTAGGTTGGAGGGTCATCAATTCTCAGACCGAAACTAATAACAAATACCACAAAGATGGTTCAGGTGATTCATGAGAGGGTGAAGGCAATGTAGGATCATCAAATTTTGTATGTTGATCATAGGAGGAGACCTATTGAGTTTTACATTGGGGATCATGTTTTCTGAAGATGACTCCTCATAGTGGGAATTGAGGATTTGGTCATGGGAGTATGTTTTTTCCTCGGTTTGTTGGGCCTTTAGAGGGGTTTGATCATGTTGGAAGCATGGTGTTTCAGGTATTTTATTCCACAATAATGATGTAGATACACAATGTATTCATGTGTCAAAGTTCCATTGTTATCTTCATGAAGATTTTCACATCATCGACTAGGGAGAGAACGATGTTGATGATGATGTGGCCTTCGAGGAGAGACATGTAGGGATACTGGATCACAAGGAGAGGGCGTTTCATGGGTGTTTTATCCCTATAGAGCGTGTCTTATGGCAGAATAATGTCATGGAGGGGAGAACCTGGGAACATGAATCACAGATATGCGCTCAGTACCCTGATCTGAAAGATGTTTAGAACTTCTCTTGTAACACTGTTCATTTGTATGGTGTAGCCCATTTCTGTTTATGAGATGGATTTACCTTGTTCCTTTTTGTGTATTGCTCACTTTTTTAGATCTATATCCCTTGGGAATGATTTTTGGATCTTTTTGAAGTTGTTTCTTGTGTTCACGTTGTTCCTTTTATAAACCGATTAACTCCTATGGTGATGACATCTATGAGAGGTATCTCACGGGGTGGATGTTTGGACGACCCTTTTTATATTTCCTCTATGGGTTGATTTTGGATTCTCAAGTGTGATAATAGTTTTATAGGTATCTGATGTAATGGACCAAACCTCTCTGGTCCATTCCTTTGTTGAAATATGGGGTGGAGGTATTCTAGGAGGCAGTAGTGACTAATTTCATGAGTGGTAGAAAAATTATTTTATCCAATTGTGAGTCAAGAACTATATGTCACTAATAGTAAGTCATGGTGTTGAGTCCTAAGGATGAGTCACAATAGTGATTCACACCATTGAGTCGATGCAGTGAGTCCAAATAGTGACTTGTACCTATTTTTCTCAAATGGTAACTCTCACCTATAGCTCGCTAACGGTGACTCACAATAATAGACTACCAACGGTGACTCAGAAACAAGTATCTCATCCATCGATGACTCGCGATAGTGATTTATCATGAAATATCTCATCCAATGGTTACTCATCCAATAGTAGCTCAACCATCGATGAATCGCAGTGGTGACTCACCCAACGGTGAGTCATTTCCAATGGTTGGTTGTGAACATTATTTCTAGTTTCCTAAACTTTCTATCCTTTGATGATTTAATTGGTGTAAAATGCATTCAAAGCCTTGTTTTATGTGATTTGAGGATGATTCAAAGACTATAAATTCTATTTAAATTTTATTATTGGTTCGAGTACCTTTACATGGTAAATCACATGGTTTTGTTGATATTTGGATTTAATGGAAATTCAAAATATTTTCATATTCTATGAGTCTCAGATCAAATACTCCTAATTTGAGGGTCTTCCCATCATTTATACATTCTCCAATATGTTTCTACCAGGTTCCCATAAATAGTCTCCCCATTGGAGTCATGTGATCCAATTTAAATCCTTTGATCATATTCCCCTTGGGTTTTTTCTTGCTGGATGCACATCTCCTATTTTACTAAAACTAGGAACTTTCCATCCTTATTCGATTTAAGGTATGTTATACCTCCATTATTCTTGGTTCCTTGAACAATTTCCAACAATTTCTCCTTTCGACATAATGGAATGTGATCTCCATGTGTCTAATTGATCTTTCTTGGGTGTTAGTTGATTTGGTTAGGCCACAACGTCATTGGGTGGATGCATTCATTCTAGGAGAGGTGACCATGATCCATTGTGTTGGGCTATTCTCGTGGAAAGAAAATTGAAAACCTTTTAATATAAGGGATTCATGGCTTCTAGGTTTTTACAAGAAATCAATTTGTTATCATGAATTAGCCCATGGGATCATATTGAAATTAACATAATAAATATTTGAGCCTCGTTAATGAATTATTATCGATCATATGTGGTTGATTTATATCATGATAATGAGTTTACTCTTCATTTTATAGACAGGGTTATATCAATACATTTCTTGTTCATCTTGACATTATTGATTGAAATTCGAAAAGAACATAAATCCATGATTAATTAATAAATAATTTTCTAACTATTTAATGAATTGTGTTAATGAATTCAATTTCTATTTTAATTCAATAATAATAAAATTTATTTAGATATACATGTTTTACATAATTAGTCAATGAACCGAAAGCATTATGATACTTTTTATAAAAGTAATAATGGACGGTTAATTATTTTTTTGGATAATTTATGATATCCTGTTGTTTAGGTTGCCCTTAGTTGGAACCTATTAATAATGAATCAGTCAATTCAAGATGGAATAAATAAATAGTTGTTCAATAAATATAATTCCTTATAGGACATGAGTTGCTTCTTCCATATAAATTCCATGTGCCTAGTGCTTTGGATCCATGACATATAATTGTGTGTGGAGGTTTAATTCCTTATTTTGGGCCAGGTGCCCAGGTTCTATATTAGTTTGTTTCCTACTACTTTTTATGTGATTTGAGCATGGTACAGATGAGCATGAAGGGCCATTATGGTTTGTGGGGGTAGATTGTCCAAAAGGTTGTTGTGGTATTAGTTGATTCATAGAGTTTCGTGATGCATCTGTTTATGCATGTGAGTGTCTGAAAGGACACCAAAGATGAGGAAATAGGTTGATGCTGGGCAAAATTATGGTTATGAAAATTAGATATTTATTGAATTTATTGGTTGTTTATCTTCTTTACATTCCCCACTGGTTGAGTTAGCTGTTTTTTGGTACTCTCCTTCCAAAAAAGGAAAAGTATGATGGGGTATTGCTTGTGATTTTTGTGATTACCTTATCAAGGAAGGATGGGTCTACATTCCTATAATAGGTGGAAAATAATAAATGGGTAGTTCATCTGATCACCATGTTGATACCCTTACATTTGGTGGCATTGAATGATTTCCTAGAATACCTATAAATGTTGAAATATAGAATGTGGTAATGTTTTTAATCAATGAATAATTTAATAACCCATGGGTATGGATGTTTCTGGGATGAAATGAAGAGGTAATAATTCTTAGAATATGTGGACTGGGTGTGGTTATCTTTGAGGTCTTGGATCTCAGTTGTAATGATAATGAAATTTAATTTAAAATTTTATAATAGTTATTTAATGGTTCAAGAATTAATAAACTTAAATATCAACTAATAAAAAATGGATAAATTAATTTAATGTGTCTATTTATATATTTTTGTTCTTATAGGATATTTGTTCTTATTAGTGGCAGTTGGGAGTCTGAGAGACGTTAGCTGTAGCTGAGTCTAGGACAAGGTTTTGCAAATAGTGTGTTTGTGAGCTATATTATATCATGTAATTTTGGTGTTTCTATATTCAACTTCACTGTGTCAGTTAGGGATACTAACACCTTGGGGATTCTGAGCCTTGTTGGGGGGGGGGTGTTTTCCCCAAAATCCTTGTGGGAGGATAGATGACTGAATACCCCCTTACATCCCCACACTCATCTCTCGGTAGTTACTTGTGTCGGTAGGCATGATGGTTATTTTTCCCTCATATATGAGTGTAGAGGGATGTAATGGATTTTGGGTTTTTCATACACATATATTCATTAAATAGTTTCTTATGGACTACTATAGTTGTGACGTGTATAGGTTGTGATGACATGAAGATCTTTACACGATGTTTGGGATGTAATGGTTTGAGGAATAATAACTAATATATTATACATGCTAATGGAGCTATGGGGGATCCCAAGAACTACCAGGTTTTATTAATAATGTGTACAAGCTGGTTGTGTTGCAAAAGGTGCATATTGTGGTTCTTCACCGAGGTTTCTTTGGGATAGCCTTATTAGAGAGAGATGCTTAGGAAGCGCAACATTGGGGTTGAGCAGTAAACTAGTGGGGAAGTTGTTTCAGGGTACCCTTAAAATTATTTGTTATATTATATACCATTTTATACAATGCTTGGCAATAGTATCCATGGTGAGGCTAGAAGCATAGTATACATATTTAGGCGACAATTTAGTTTCACGTTTTGAACGTTGTTCATTAGCATTCATGGTGTAATTTTTCATGAGAGGCTCCAAGTATGATCTTACTGAGTATAATATTATACCCACCCTATATATATATAATTTTTTCAGGTTAGTTTCAATAGTTTGGAGATCTGTCTAGTTACTACTAGATTGGGATTTTGAAAGAGTTTTTTGACCTTTGTGGATTCTTCCATTTTAATTTTTTTTGGTAATTTACATTTCAATTTCATATTTATATTTCATTCATGAAATTACATATTTCACTTGGGTTTTTTTTAATTTTTAGTCCGTGTAGGAGTTTTTCGGTTTATACGTTATCTCCCTCTTCTGCATGTGTTCTCTTAGAGGATAATTCCTCTCATCTGTGTGTTTGTTATACCTTCGGTGCTAATAACCAATAAGGGGCCTATGGGAGATGAGTCATGGGGGTCATTATCTCTATTCTCCCATTCCTAGACTAGGAGTGGTACACATAGAGTGGAGGGGGTAATGACATGTTCACTTATTTTTCATTCCATATTGATAACAAATTATTTATTTATGATAGCTTTCTTTGTACACAACCATTAATAAGAATTTGAACTCACATTTCTTTTGTTTCCCTTCCCCTTATTATAAATAAGGTATATTTGAGTGTGTTTAAGAATGTAGAATCCATACTTTCACTATGTTTTAATTTATGTTTTAAAAAGTAATTTGACACTCAAATGTGTATTTATTTTAAAAAGATTACTAAACCATTAGTTCATTTTTTATGGGATCACTTGTATGTATCACCAATGTAATAAAGTAACCAATGACTCTGAAATACTATGGTTAGTGTCTTTAAATTATTCACCTATATTTAAATATACTTCATTATTTTGTGAATTGCTTATAAGGTACTAAAAATATGTATTTATGTTATTAAATGTGATTCTTGGTAACCTTATGATCTATGTGACATACTTATATTTGTACATGATATTAATGTGATGGGTGGTCATGAAATTATATATCTCTAAAATGCATTGGGTAATGATTTTATGTCATGAGATAGAATGTATTAGGAATAAGAGGTTATCCTAAGAACATTATGTTATTATTTCTCAAAGATAAGCCATGAAATATGTATATCATGTGATGTTTTATACTGTTTCCACATTCCCATGATGCCTTTATGTTATCATCTTATATCATTTTTCAAGGTTCACGTTTGTGATTTTAAACCATCTTATTTTCCTTGAAATTCCTATTTAATAACATGTATTACACTCATCATGTTATGCTTGTATTGTTCCATTAATGTGATTTATATATTTACCCTATCTTATGTACATCCCCTGGATACCCATGTAGTTTTAGAAGATTAGGAATATTTAAAGACAATTTTATGGTGTTTTAGATTATTTTATTATATTTTTTTTGAATGTTATTATGATATGCACCTAATTCACAAAATACATTTATCCTCACGATCTTCTGGGGTTCTATTAAGTGAATCATTATATACTACATGATGAATTAAATTGTATTAAATATATGGGATTTAAATGTTAGTATCAGATGAATGTTTTATTATTTTATGTGATTAATATTCTAAAATCTATATGAAAACAATAAGGACAAGACTAAAAATAGTGAAATAACCCTAATGTTTGTTAAATTATGTAGTGGGTTGTTTCCATGAAAGTACATCACTATCAAAATACTATAAGTGGATGTGTCTTTAGAATAGTTGTATATAGGGGTGATAACCCTAAGAATGGTGAATTAATATAGACTCCATCATCACTTAGTGAACGAAAAAGAGTCCTTGATGCACACATTGGTTGCCACAAATAGGGATATGAATTAGTAACTTCACAAGCTCCCTACAAACTATTACTATGGAAACAAAAATTCCCATAAAATTTTATATTAGGGAATAATAAATTGATGAATTAGATTGAAAACTATAAATAAATATGCTATGTAATATATGTAAGTTATGAGATATACATTTAATTTTCATGGAATTATATATATGTGTTTAATATTTTAAAAAATACAAAATGTAATTTTCCTATTATTTTAGTCAATGGATGGAAATAGGTGCAACCATGTTAAGAAATAATGTGATAAGAAATTTTATAGAACCCCAAACAATACAATCAACCTTATTGAAGCTGGAGTCAGGAACTTCATGATAATACTTTATCAATATACTAATGTCCGAAATAGATACTTGAATTAGATGGAAAATTAACATCATCCTATGAAATAAAATGTTTAAACTATTTACCATTATTCCACAAATGCCTCCGAAATTCAATGAATCTTCTGATAACTTAATCATAGAATTATTGGTCAAAACCATTGAAATCATAATCTTTATACATTAATGAATTGATAAAGATAATTTCATCATGGATTTTTATAATATAAAGGGATGAAATGGTCAATGTTGAATGATAATACAAAATATTATCCCTAAGAAAGAGATGAAAGTTATAGAGAAAAAATAATTCCATTTTTTTCTATAATGATTTTCCTCAAACTATATGGCATAAATTAAAGAAATATTTCATTATAATTATAAAAACAATGATAAATAGATTAGTTCAAATGAATAAATCATAACATGACTTTCTTGATATGCCTTTGGATTTTTTGATTTCCTGGAAAGTAAAGTTAAATGATTATTTGGTGCACTAAAGCTGTTTCTATGAAGAGAATTGGAGATTATAATCTTTGGAACATATGATAAAATTTTCTTGATGTATGGTTAATGTCAAAATGGAGATCAATTCATCTCATGGGTGTCATGGGTCAGGACATGTGAATCATATAATAGATTTTAATCCAGACCGTAGGATAGATAATGGTCATCGTGGTAAGAAAGTCTAAAATACCACTTGTCAACATTATGGCAAGAATCATCCCAGGAATTGCCTGACGGGGATAAGAAAGTGCTTTATGTGTGGGAATTAAGGATTCTTTTCCTGAAAATATAATCAAGATAAACCCACCAATGGGATGAATGAAATAAATATTGTTATCAACCCTCAATATTTTATCCAATGTTTCCACTACAAAGAATATAGAAACTATAACAACCAATGAAATATGGAAAGGATTTTTGATAAAAAACAATGTTAATAACCTCCATGGTCTAGAGAGAAGGGGTGCATTTATGAAATGAAAAATACTAATGTGGATCCAAAAAATGACATGGTGACACTTGTTATGGTTATTTATTAAATGATATAAAATTTAAAATTTAATTATGGTTCTATACATTCTTTCATATCACACAATTTTAGTGGAGCTATTCAGTCACCACCACAAAAAGGTAATAAAGATATCTGTGAAAATATTTGATTGGGTAATTATGCCATCAAAAGTATAAAACTCGTCCAATTTTCAAATTTTGGGGTTAAAATTCCCACCACACCTTGTGATAAACCCTTTAGTGAATGTGTATTCTATTCTAGTTACAGACTTTGTTTCCTTGTATTGAAACAACATAAATTTTCAAGAGAAGGGAATCACCCTTTATATCAAAAATCACTCTCTAATTCATTACAGGCGTAAGGTAGAGGAAGAATCTAATTTGGTTTAACTATATCATTCATGGATTTCATTTCCTAGTGGGAAATAATTTATAGCTCAAATGATTGAGATTATAGAAAAGATCATCCTTGATGAGATTCCCATTATAAAGTAATTCACTAATGTGATTCCCAATGAATATACAGGTCTTCCTCATAGATGACAGGTTGAGTTCTCAATAGAATTTATAACCATATGATTTCAAATATTCCTAAATCTGTATATAATATAATTTTTTTAACAGGATGATTTAAAGAGAAAATTACATGAAAATTTTTATTAAGGGATTATATGCTCATGATATTCACCATGGGGTGTAGTAGACCATATAGTTATGATGAAGGATAGGTAAATGTGACTTTAAAATGATTATCATTACCTCAACAAGACTATACTAAAGAAACATTATCCTATAAAATATATTTATTACATGTTAAATTATCCATGTGAAGCCCAATACTTTTCCATGGTGGTTTTTCAGTTAAGATATTATCAATTGAATTAGAAGGAGGGGATATCCCTTATACTAGTTTTCATAAAAGGTACACAAACTATGAGTCCATATAGATTCTTTTTAGAATCACTAATTATATATAAATATTCATGGTCTTAATGAATAATTACATTAGAGACTATCTAGAAACATTTGTGGTAGTATTTATAGATGATATAATTATGTAATCCAAAAGAAAGGTGGATGATGATGTGTATTTTAATGTTGTGTTGACGACATTTAGAAATGAAAATTGGTATGGATATTATAATAAATTCATGTTTTGGATTGATAAAGTAACATTATTAGGGAATTGTCTCACCAAAAATTGTTCTATATCAATCCTTTAAAAAAGGATGTAATTGAAGGATTTCCCAAACCATTATTTTTGATTGAAATCCATAGTTTACATGAATTATCTTGGAATAATCATTATTTTCTGAACATATCTCATGAATTTCCACCCCAATAACCCGGATAACTCATAAGGGTGTCATTTTTTATGGACTTATGAATTTGAAGATATATTTAAAGAGTTTCTGAAGAGGATAATCATCAAAACTACACTCGAAATACCCACTAGTATGGAAGGATTTCTGATCTATAATGGTGTGTCAAAAAATTCTATGAATTGTGTACTCATGAATGTTGAAAAAAGTGATTTACTATTGTTCATGATAACTAAATATCCATGAATGAAAGTATAAAAAAATGTTTTTCAATTAGTTTAAGTGATCATCTCAACGATGGTTCCGTGACATTATCTCTATGAAGATAAGTATGCCATATATATGAATCAAAAAATACTCATTTATATAATAAAAAAAGGAGATAAATATGATCAAATCGATTTTGATAGAAATGATCAACGATTATGACTGTACAATAGCTTATAATTCTTTAAAGAGAAATAAATTTGCAGAGACTGTAAGTTGAAATGGTCCTGCAACCATATCCATGATGAGGATTACAGGGGTCCTAATATTATTTGTCATGTAATGGATGGAGATGTGAATAATAAATTAAACTTCAACTTACCTTGAACAAATAAATTCATAACCACCAATTATTTATAAGATGACGAAATTCTAAAAAATGATGAGGTTTGGAAAAAGAGATATCAAATATCCTAAATTGTAAATTTTCTAATGATAGAGTTATATTGTTTGGGACCCTTCTATGTGTCCTTTAAAAACTACAACTAATGGGGGAACATCAAGATGATAATCAAAACTATTCCTTCCCTATTAATCAAGGAATAACTATGATATATTGAGATCTAAATAAAATGCTATTGTGTTATACTATAAAGAGGGATATTTTAGAATTTGAATCTTGATTCCTAGTATTCTAATATATTAAATAAGAATGAAATATGTCTAGGTGTATGATACAACCATTTCCCACACTAGTTTTAAATTTGGAAATTATAAGAATGGATTTCATCATAATTCACTTGGAAACATAAAAGAAATAAGAAAACATGGGTGGTAGTCGATCTCCATAAAACATCGGTTCATTTAATTTATGTCATAGAATATTTATATATTGAATAACTCAATATGTTATTCATTCATGAAGTGTTAAAACTCAATGGAGTTCGACTCTTAATTTTATATGATTGAGATATAAGGTTTACCATGAGGTTCAACGGAAGCCTTCCATAATAATTGGATATAGTGATAAGTTTAATAATACTTATGACACTCAGATGGATTGAATGTTTTAACGTACCAATAAAAATCTAGAGGATTTGTTGAGATCATGTCAAATGGATTTTTACAGTTATGGGGATCAATAACTTTCCCTATGGGAGTTGTCATAATACAATTTTTTCCATTATAGAATTAAAATGGAACATAATCACATTATGTATGGGAGGAGGTGTTAAACACGAACATGTGAGGTTGATGTGGCATAGACAAATCAATCTGGACCTGACCTTATCCAAGATATAATTCATATGGTTCATATGATTCAGTTACATATGAAATCCATAAAAATTCAACATATATATGAATACAATCAACAATGATGGCTAATTTTATAGGTTAGTAAAATGTCATTTCATCATATATGACCATGGATGAAAGTTGTGTGGTTTTGGATGAAGGGAAATATTTGTGAATGATAAATCATTCTATTTGAGATCATTGAACACATCATATTTATGTCCTATTAACTAGAACAAGCACGAAACCTATCTCATGTAAATAGTGTGTTTCAAGTATCATAATCAAGGAAGTATATACTAGACCCTCCACATGTACTGAATGAAATGGTGTTATATTTGATATTGATATTTCATATGAGGAGAATCTTGTGAAGGTATTAGATCATAACTAAAATGTTATATGAAGGAATAAAACTAAATTGTCAAAAGACTATGGATGAACAAATGTTTCGGGTAGAAATGTAGGAACCAGAAGTGGTGAGGATATATAATTACACTTCTATCTTTTTCATCATGAAATGAAATTTAATTTCTCAATTTTCATATGGGGAAAATATGTAATGAATAAGTGTTTTATAAAAAATAAATTTTAAATAGCAAACAATCCATATTATGTAATGATGTCATAGAAAAAGAGAGAACTAATTTGGTTATTCTGGATCATGATATTTTATATCATTTTGGATTTGAATGAATGGTAAGCATAATAACCATTGGAAATTATAAATTTTATAGTGATTTTTATTATTAATATATATTAATGATTATGATAAATCAAATTGACATAGAAAAAATAAGTTATGGCCTCAACTAGTAGGATTGTACATTATGAAGCCCATATGTTGTAAGTTTTAAGGGAGATGAAATCATTGGAATTTACACATAACCCTAAAAAATATTGGATTCAATAACTAATTAATGATTAATGCTATTTATGGGACAAGTTCAATATTATTAAAATCACAACCAAAAAAATGCTCACTGAACCACCCCAAATAAAGTATCACCATCACTCACCTACCATTGTATAATAATGGATTATGTTTCTAGACCCTAAAATTATGAATTTTCTTATTTTTTTCTAATACAATAATGACTATAATTTACAGTTTTATTATTACATTGTAAATGATAAAAAATGAGATTGATAAAAATTATATTTCAATATAATGATAAAATTTTATTTTTGGAAAATATATCATTTTAATAAAGAAAATAATTTTAATGAACTTAAAAATTAATGAAGTAAATATTATTTTATAACATTCTCATTAAATAATATTAATGTAAATGTAATTGAAAATATAATTCCATGATGTCAAATGTAATTTTTATAAGGTCCATAATACTATAATCATAAGAAAAACCAATATTTTTTAAAAAATGGGGATTTTTATTTAAAAATATAAATTTCTATATTTAATAAAATATTTTGAAAAAAATATATTATATTTATATCATCACATTAAAATTATCCAACAATGATTTTTTCATAATTTTATGGGAACTTTTATTTTTTGGGTAAAAATAAAATTAGATGTAAATATAAAGTATGTATTATGACATATAAAAATACCAAAAGTGATATTATAAATAATATAGATAGTTTACATGAACCAAATAATGATAAAATATAAAATAATGTGGTTTCTGAATTTACTTATTAGTTTTATAAAACCACAATGGATCCATTGAAACCTATAATATAATTTATGGTTTTAAAATTAAATATTTATGAACATGAATGAATTTCACACAACCATGATTATAATTTTTACGAATTTAGATATTATAAATATATAATATTTTAAAAAAATACATATTTGATAGAAATTATGTTCATATCCATTGTATGGTTTGTAGTTTTTATTATTTTATCATATATAGTCCAAAACCCATGTTTTGAACTTAATTAATAATTTCACTCTCATTTTATATAAAAACCCACTAATACATCCACTATTCATCACTCAAAACCATTGGAGTCTGAATTTACTCTAACATTACATCTTTATATCATTCATATGGTATTCTTGAGGTGTTAATAGGATCATCCCAAGATTTTAGATCTTCCCTCTCAATATAATAGATCTCTCTCTCTTCATTTCCTTTGATGCTCTTTCATTGTATTTATCCTTTTTAATATCAAGTTATTATGTTTTAATGACTTTATAAATATCAATATTTTATTAAATTTAATATAAAATAATGAGAGATTATTTATCCCTTGTCTTTATAACCTTCAGCTAAGCTATTCCTATGCTGATGTATAATATTGTCTCCTTCTCATCATTATATAAGATTCTTCTTTATATTATATCATTTGATTTAAAATTATTCATGTTGTATTTTTTAAAAAAAAATACATTTTTCTGTCATTATGATGTACATGTGATGATATACCCCTTTCAATCTCATCAAATCCCTCCATGAATATTTGTGTTCCCCTGTTATGATGTAGAGACTATCATATGATTTTCTTTACAAAAACTTTATATGTGAATACCCATCACAATTTCCAGTCAAGGGTATTCACCTTGACATAATGAACATTAATTTATTGTGTATTTATGTGTATTTAGTCTACAATCCTTATTCATGTGATTAAAAATAATGAATTAGTCCTTATGATATATTTTGCACACTTATGCAGATACATGACTTGAATGGGATTAGTTAGTTCTGAATTATATACCCCAATGATGCATTGCGTATAGTTTTTTTCTCTTGATATACCTTTTATAGTGAATGGGAGGTTTTCATAAAATTACTATATTATGTTTTCTTGGTATTTAGCCTTTAATTATGTTTATAATTTCACGACTTATGTTATTTTCACATTCAAGTGTTACATTTTTATTATAACATTATATCATTATTTGAGGTTCGTGTGTAGGATTCTCACCCATATTATGTTTCCTTAATATGCCTATTGACTCACATGTATTAATTTCATCATTATATTATTTAATAATACAATAATGGGCTTTATAGCTCAACCCTTTCTTATGTACATCCCCATGTTATCCCAAATAATTTTAGAAGATCAATGAAATTTTAAGGGAACATTTTTTATTTTTAGTTTATGTCACAATGTTTTTATTGTTTGTTACTATTCTGTATTCACAATTTCTGAATGATATATGGCCCCACAATATTCTAGGGTTTTATTAAGTGTATCTTTTTGTAATATATAATTAAATAATGTGATTTAAATATAAGGGTTGTCATGGACAAGGCCCAATACTAAAACCACCAACTAGTTTCCCAAGGCTCATATGTGTAGAATATATAAAATAAATTTCAATGATTTTAAACCATTTAAAAAAGTTCTAAATACCATTTTCATAAAAAACATACATTGATAAACTATTTATCAATCCATTTCATTATACATTGAAAACACCATTATTTTATAAAAACAAGGGAGAACCCGTCTATTCCCAAAACCCCTTCTTATTCATTAATTTAAATCAATTCTTGGATCATTAAAATATTTTAGAAAACTTTTTAAAAAACCAAGATCTTTTGTGGATCATAAAATTATTCTAGAGATAGAATAACCAATCTCAAACATGGATTTCACAACAACCACAAAATAATTCCCCCACAAGATGAAATGAGAATGTTAGAGAATCCATCAGGAGGTACTAAACATTTATTCCCACAAATTAGAATACATTTTATATAAGAAAGTGGTTTTTAGAAGGGATAGATAATAATATTCTTGAAGAATCAAATGATCTTTACCACAATGCTAAAGAGAACTGGTCACCAAAAAGAAAACACAAGACGAATCTATAATGGAATGAAGAGGAATCATTAAATTATCAAAGATTCTATAAACAGATCCTCAAACAACATCCAATTCCAATATAAATGGAGTAATTTAAAAGAAACTAATCAAACATTCCAAAAGAGGAGAAACTAAACAATGATCAAAGTCCCATGAAAAGACAATCGTGAAAGGTTAGACCAAACCTAGAGAGCCCCTAGAATCATACACACTGAATTATGGATGAAGGGGTATATTATAGGGTCCCAATGTTGCTTTACAATTCTCAATTTACTAATAATTTATTTACTAACTCATCACATACATAGGAAACTAGTAGTACAATGGTATTATACAGAATATATTAACCTTTGTATGTCCCACTGGTTGGAAAACATCATTCCTCTTGCTATTCTATTCAACTAAAATGCCACAAGCTAACCGATGGCCCTTTATAACCACCAAATATACCACAAAGGGTTACTTTCCCCTAAAAAGACCTAAAGCCAACAAAATCCTAAAAAAAATTTCAATACATCTATAAGTTGGTATAAATGGGACATTTAAAAGGGTTCATACATGTGGTTGGAAAGAGATGTAACACAAACATTTATGAAAAATTCGCAAATAAATTCAAATGATATACACTTTATAATTAATCATTTTTTGATTTAAATTCCATAATATTGAATAAATATCATTGATGTTTTTCATAATATGAAATCATTTATATTGCTCGTTATAAAAAATTTCATTTAAATATATGATATTTTATTAATTATAAACATTTTATAATCAAATTTATATTATGTAAATATTTAAAATAATCTAAATACTTCAAACTAAACAATATTTTATATTTTATCAAATGAATCACAAAAAATATTTTGATGCGGACTAAATAATAACCAAAATAAGGATCATAATTTGAACAATTCAATTAAGTGTTATGGAAAAACTAAAATCTTTAAATATACAAATTTTACATTTTAGCCTATTTTTTTTAATTTATAACCACATTATAAACTATCATTATGATTAAAAAATAAATATTTGATATCTAAATAATAATGAATTATATAAATATTGCTCATTTTTTAATATTAACACTTAATATTATGAAATATTTATTAATAAGTGTTTTATAAAAATTAAATTAATCAATTATATAATTTTTATAATTTATTAATTTATAAAGTCTTAAAATTTAATAAATATCCAAAATAATTTTTATCATTATTTAAGAAATAAATATAAACAAAAAAAATTAAATTAACTATTTTATTTAATGAAAAATAATATTTTCATCATCAATCATAATTATGTATTCACTATGAGTCAAAGACCATGATTGATAGTATAACAGAGAGTGCTATTAGTTTTGTTTTATGATTGATTTACTTATCAAATACTATAATAAATATTTTACACATGATGATACTTATTAATATAAATAAGGGGAAATTATTTTCAATTTTTGAATAATAATACCAAATATTTCATAGGATATGAAAACTAGATATCATATGCTCTGATAAGAAAAAAATATTTGGATTTGTAATGAGTCACTACTTATGATATCCTAATATTTTAATCCACAAGTATACCATCAAATTCAAAATGTTCAACATTATTCTATGATAACGAATACAATATGGATTACAGCTAAAAAATCTTCATTTCCAATATGATTTAAAAAATTTGATGTAATGGTAAGCTTTAATACCATTGTAGTGTTTTGAAAGAATATAAAAAAACATAAAAAATGAAATGGAGGTGATTAATTAAACCCAAAACTGTGATCACCAATAAACATAAACAAAATCATGTGTATTTGAATAGACTATAAATGTGTGTACCTTACACCGTCATTTCTACTATATCACACTTCATCCAAGATTGTTGATGATTATTGTACTGCAAACTAAAATACATCACGCCTATAGAGGTATTGAAAAGATGGAAAATCACTAAATGTTTGTGTGTAATTCCTTTTCTCTCCATGGTGTTCTAGCATCTCATAGTAAAAATTTAGATGAATAAAGACATATTTGGTTAAGGGAGTTTCATCCAAGGCTGGGGAGGTCTTTTTTATGAACCATTTCATATTTAATAAAACATTATTAAACCTTTAGTGTTTTTCCTGAACTATACAATTATTAACTCATATTTTATAGTTTAATAAATTCATCATATGTAAATGTTAATAAATTAATGCAACACTTGAATGAATTAATTTCCATAATTTTCATCTTATTAAAAAATTAATAATGATATATAACAATAGAATCATTCTATTATATGATAACTATAGTATTCAACCTTCCAAACATTCGAAAAAAGAAACATTGCGATATGACTATTTGTACATTATAATGGGAAAAGATAATGGCTATAGGATATAGCCCAATTGTACCTTAGGATGGTCCAAAGTTGGTATACATGAATACAAGATTTTATTATATCCCCATGTCATCTAATATGGCATGGACATATATATCACATGAAAAAATGATTTATGGATTCTCTCCTTCAAAAACAAAAACATAGAAGTAAATAAATTATAAATCATAATTATATAGAATAAAATAAAAAAATTATACACAAATTATTTTAAAATACATAGCTAATTAATTATGAAAAAAACATATAATATTAATGAAAACTTCTCAAAAAATGAAAATATATTTATGCATAATTTTAAAAAAATATTTTAAATGAAATATTTTTAACATCCTGGTTCCATGTGCCATTGAAGGGTTCCCCGAACCTAGTTGTTCACATTACATGAAGCACATTTCCCCAAATTCTAGAGGTTGTCGACTAGTAGTGAGGGTCACAATGTGGTAATAGGGAAACTATGCCCTCATTGGCGGAGGATACACAACAAAATAAAAATACTAAACAATATCAGAAGAAGTAATACCATACAACATATGTAAATAGTGGAAGATTGATAGTAATATAACAACAGAAGAATATATAAATTATTCATGTCATATGTGTTGAGGAATGAAACTAGAGAAGTCATAATGTTGGGAATAAAATACTAAAACCAATGTATAAAAATGCAGTAAACTCTTGTAGCATCGCAAGCCTCCTCATGGTCCCATTCTATCTAGCTCCCACAACAATCAAATACCTAATGAAGAAGTGAATTTTTTTCATATCAATACCTGGAACCATATAATCTGCTTGGGACCAAAACATGACCTAAATAGGGTCTGAGACTAATCCTAGCAGGCAACCAACATATGATCTATTCCTAACTATCATTGAATATAAATAGTAGGTAATATGCACAAATGAAACAATAAAAGATGAAGTACTCAAAACTAAACAATCTGAGAGTTTTCAATTAAGTTCATTTTAATTTATTATTAAATTCGTAGAATCATGTAAGCCTTGGTGTCAAACCTAAGATCTGTATCCCCTGTTTAATAGTAACATAAATATTTCTCATAATACCACCCAAACAATAAAGTAAGATAGAGTCCAAGATTGTGCTTTGTCTTGGAAGACTCATCACAATCATTCAACGATTCTTAAAAAACCCTCTTGGAAATATCTCATATTATAACCCTTATGGTTTAACATAGAACCAAAACATTATATAATGACTTTTTGGGAAAGCTCTGATGGTCTGACACATTTGGTCCCACATAGTAGTAAATATACTTATAAATGAACACCTGGGTAGCTGTCATGGTCAATACCCTTGGGTCTATATAGCCTAAATAAATTATAAATGATCACTTGGGTAGCTCTCAGGGTTAATACCCTTGGGTCAATATCTACACCAAGGCCCTCACAGTCTTATGTCAATAAACATGTAAACCCCCATAGTTTTCTTAGTAGAAGGCTCTCAAAGTCCTTTGAAAAAACAGAAAGCATATCATATCAGGAAACACATGTAATCTATAACTACCACATGGATAAATATTCACAAAGAATATAACATGCATTTCATATAATAAAAAACTCCATTCTAATCAACCAAGGCCAAGGAATCAAGGTACATAACCTTACACAAAGCAACAACCACTTTTTAATAAATCAAACCATAGCAGGTAATAAACAAGGTTATTTTCCAAATCATACAATACCCCAAACATGGTTATGTGGAACTTTTAGGGTATATAATCCAATGAAAAACAAGGAATGACACAAAACACCCACCTTGATGTTGTGTGATCGATAATCTTGAATGTCGGCCCTTGAATCGTCCTAGATCAACATAGATCTACAAAAAGATGAAAACATTCAATACTTAATAACTCACAAGAGAGAATGAATCAAGAATAATGACTCTTGGGGAAATGAGAACTGACTAGTGAGATTCCAATGCAGTTGACAACCTCTCAATCAGAGGTAGGATTGAGAAATGGGGTCTCAATCATTGTTCATCATTCTCAAATGCTCCTATATTAAACACACGAAGAAGAAGTAGGTTATGGATATGAGACATGACCCCGCTATGCTATATCGAATAAAAAGAAAAATACATGTCATGTTCATTAAATGTACTCTCTTTGTAGTAGTGTTAACTGGCTCCCACCATTATTTGTCTTCCAAGTTACCTACACGACCATGTACTAGGCCCTTACACAGCTAGTACACGGCTATACGTAGTACCCGGGTACACAACATGTACTCATAAGTACACAACATGTTCTTAGAAAAATTCCCATTTCCCCCTTTCCCCTATAAAACAACCCTAAATCAAGATCCAATCCTTAAATAAATATCTGGGTTCTTATAAACATCCCCACTAAAAGATATTCATCCCTGAATTTCCCTTCTAAGGGTAGTGAAGAAGATGCTTCATACTACTATGGCCATAGTGACCGTACATCCAGCTCCCTCTCTTATGTATCATTTAAAACTCGTTCATGCTGCCATAGCCCCCGTAATATAGGAACAAACTATACATGGAGAACATTCATATTGCGATCCACAATATGAATAGGGAGCTCCTCAAAGGATGCATCCACCTCCAACTCAACCTCATCAGGTTGAAAAACTTGAGACGGGTCTGAAAAGTACCACAATAGATGAGAAACATTAATGATTTCTTACCTGGCCCGATACCTTTGAGGCAGCTGCAACTGATAAGAAACTAACCCAACTCTCTCCAAAACCACAAATGGACTGACGTATCTTTGTGGAAGATTCCCTTGTCACCAAATACTTTTGTGTCCCAACTCAGTGCGACAAATAATAAAACTTGATTCCCGACTATGAACTCTAGTGGTCATCTCCATAAATAATTATAATATTTATGATGAGACTATATAGTATCCAATCGCTTCCAAATGAACTCCACCTAGTCAGTGGTCTCTTGGACAAGGCAAGGCCCCAAAATAGCTGCCTCTCCTACATCCAGCCTACATAGGGGTGATCGGCATGTCCTGTCACGACCCGTCCTTGGGGCCCGTGCCGTGACTACCCCAAGCCCGCCTTCCATATTCCAGGGGCTGGCGACTAGCACCAAAGGCGTAAATCCCGATAACTGGGAAGGCATTGCCTTTATAAAAGTAACAAAACACCACAGAGTACAAGCGGAAGTAAAACACTAAGTACAAAAAGAAGTGCTGAAAAGTAAATGGGCCAGAATACAAACCCAAAAGAAAGTACAACTACAACTGAACAAAGTACAACTCGAAAGGGAAAACAACAACTGTAAAGTAAAAGCCGCTACACCGAGCTGTCCACTGAAAATCCCACCTGAAGGGTGGGTACAGATAGCTCCAATGCTCCTCGGGTCCCGCCGTCCGCTCCAAGCACGTCCCGCCCAGTGGTCCACCTCCAGGTACCGTCCTGCTCTGCAAGCCTCAGCCACGATCAATGTTTTCCGTCGTCTGCAACCAACACAACGTAGTGTGGGAATAGCCCGTGCAGGGGTGAGTATAACGATACTCAGTAGGGACCCCGAGACCCTCAAGGTCTCACTAAAACCAAAAAGGATAACCACAAGAAGATCTCAACAGATAACCTCTACTTAGGTATATGCCCATACATATACCTAAGTTATCATGTAACCCATATCAATCAAGAGGAAACACAAGGATCATGAAATCAACGGATAACCACTACCCAGGTATATGCCCATACATATATCTAATTTATCAAGTGACCCATCTCAATCATGAGGAAACACAAAGGTCAAAAGTCTCAGCTCAAACCAGGATTTTCATTATCAAAACCGTAACTGCTGAAGAGCTCCGTCTCTGGAGTGTACAGTGGTCCTGTCACGACTCCAAGGTACTGCTCACTAACCTAAGACTGCTGAGGTACTCCTCCTGTCGAGTACCGCGGGCCAGCCACCCAAACACAGTAGTGCTTCCCGCCATGGTATGTCACCCAAACACAGTAGTGCACACCCCCTAGTAGCCTGCAGAGGTACTCTCCGGACGAGTACCGCGAGTCTGCACTATCACACAGGTAGTACTCCGTCGGCCATGGGTCTGCACCCAAACAAAGTAGTGCTCCGTCCACTGGGCTAGTCGACTCACTCCAAGTCGAGTCGGTCAAGAAGTCGTCAGGTCTCAGTCGGCTACACGGTCTCCGTACTCCGCACGCTCGTCTCTGGGAGGGTCTGCTCCACGAGCTGCAAGTCGATACTCCAAGTATCTCAAGGTCCCACTAAGAAGTATCTCAAAGGACCACCTCGTCACAGGGGTCTCAACGCAACAGACGGCGCGTCGATCGGACGCCCGGTCTGTGAGTTATTAGCCTTTTCGTCCCAGGGGCCCGGTTGGTTTCGTGAGCGAACCAAACCCATATGTATCTCAACTGTATCTCGATCTCTCATAGGGTACTCATAGGGACCGTTTCTCAACTTGATCTTCAACGCCGCTGACGGTTCGTCAAACGGACATCCTGTCCGAAAGTTATCAGCTTTTCCGTTCCAGGGGCCCGGTTGGATTTCGGGTGCGATCCAACCCGGCCACTACCAACTGTATCCAAAACACGGGGGAAGGATTCCAAAAGTTCCTTATCATCAACAGGAACTCAACGCAAAAGACAGCGCGTCAATCGGACGCCCGGTCTGAGAGTTATTGGCTTTTTCGTCCTAGGGGCCCGGTTGGTTTTTAAGGAAAACCAACCCGACCGTACTCCACCTGCGTCCAAACCTCGGGCGGAGGGTGCCAAAATATCCGTCTCACAAAGAGGGACTCAACAAAGCTGACGGCACGTCAATCGGACGTCCGTAGCTCAAGATATGAGCGTTTCTGCTCCGAGGGCCCGGCTGGTTTCGTGTACGAACCAACCCGGCCGAACTCAAAGTATTCCGAAACCTTGAGTGCGATAAACCGAAACGACCGTCTCGATCCAGGGATCGCGTTGCCGCTGACGGCTGGTCGTTTGGAGGCCCGTAGCTCAAGATACGGCCATTTGAACGAAGTCTGTCCGAAGACGGGGGGTCCGGGCCCGGGCCGACCAGGCCCGACCCCCCCTGGTTGGCCCGAACCGGGTCGGGTCCGACCTGGTTGGCCCGGCCCGGCCCGACCAGGGCCGGTCCGGCTCGGCTCGGCCGAGCGGCCGAGCGGCCGACGCGGGGGAAAGCCGCCGCCCCGCGTGACACTCCCGCGCCACCCGCGGGGTGTCGGCCAGACACCCGCGGGGTGCCGCGTGACAACCCCACGGCACCCGCGGGGTGCCGCGTGACAACCCCGCGGCACCCACGGGGTGTCGTGCTGGACACCCGCGGCACCCGCGGGGTGTCGCGCTGGACACCCGCGGGGTGCCGCCGCCTCCAGCCGCCGGCGCCGCCGCGCCGGCGACCCGCGCCACCACCGGCTTCCGCGGGCCGTCAGAGTCGCTCCGGTGGCCCGTTTTCCTTCCCGTCTACGTCGTTGTTCCTCCCGGGTTCCGTTCTTTACTGCGGGATCATCAAACACCCGTTGCGGAACGTTCCGTCGTCGCCCGCCAAATCCGCAAAACACGAAGAACGACGGAGGGTTACCGGGCCATGTTCGTTTGACCCGCACCCTCCGCGTTAGATAAAAACAACGGGAGAAATAATAGAATGTTCAACACATGAACCAACAATTTTAATAAAATAAAATTGTTTCTTTGATTCCAGTTCTTTAATTTTTAAAGAATGTTCACGGGAATAACAAAGAGGGGTATTCCAAAATTATAAAATCCCTACCTCGCCGTCGCTGTCGGATGCGAGGTCGTCGCGGAATTGACCGTCGCGGAAGGAGGTGATCGTCACACCGCGGAAGGGCGTCGCGTCGACGATCTCCGAGGACCAAGAACATACGGATTTAATTAATAATAATTAAATCCATGTTGTTGTTGAAATACAAAAAGAAAATAAAAAGAAGCGCAACCCCCTACCTTGGTTGTTGTCGATCGAAGGCTGTCGCGGGGTTGGATCGTCGCGGAAGAAGCGTCGTGAAGTGAGATCCGTCGGCGTCGCGGTACAAGGCTTCGCGTCGTCGATCTCCGCAGGTTTGGGGTTCTTTGCGTTCTTCGCGTTCTTCACGTTCTTCGCCGAAGAAGAACGATTTCCTCCAAATCCTCTCCACGCCACAAGTTTCAACCCAAAATAAAATAAGCTTAAGCCTTATTTTATTTACACAACTAAACATTTGAATTTCAAAAGATAAGAAACGAACCATTAATTCGTAGAATTAATTCAACGAAAGAAACATCTCATTTAATTTACGAAAGAAACATCCCAATTAAATGGTCTGTTAAGATTTTAAGAAAAGCGTCAGTTGGCTTTCATTAAGACGGGTTTTCACGGGTGCGTTTCTTAGCAGAAAGAAACGGCGGGGATCGTGCGGGCCCCACCTCACAAATATCCTACCAAGGGGTAGGATATTTCTGGATAGCATCCTATCCAGTTCAACTCAGTTCAAGCCGCCTTTAAGTGGCTTCAAGTGGCTTCCAAGTGGCTTAAGCGAAATAAAATAAAGTTGTCGCAAAATTAATTTATTTCTTAACTTTAAGCCCGAAAATTAAAAACCACACCCGAGCAAATGCAACTCCGGAAGAGGCGTTTCTAAGCGAATACCGGCGCTGCGATTCCATCGGTGCCCTCCGAATTCAATTCCGAGCACCGGTTAAAAAGTTAGAAAAACCCACTCGTCCGTTCACTGAACGTACCCGAGCCAAACTTCGGAAATTGATTCCGGGCACACCGGGCCTCGGAATCAGGCGCCGTCAGATACAGCGTTCTTGTAAAATTCCAATGAAAATTAAGAAAAAAATTTCCTTGAAATTTACGGGTCTTTACATTACTCCCACCACAGGTCTTTACGTCCCCGTAAAGCTCCAACACAAACTTAGGGAAACAAAGGAGGTACTGAGCACGCATCTGAGCCTTCCACTCCCAAGTGCTCTCCTGGAGGTCCCCGAGCTGCCAAAGAAAGTGCACAAGAGGAATCGACCGTCCTCCTAGGATCCGCTCCTGTTGATCCTCGATCCCCACAGGAAACTCCGTAAAAGTCACCTCATCACCAAAGACCAGCTCCCCATGGTCAAAGATTTGTGTCGGGTCGTGCACGTATCTCCTCCGATGAGATACGTGGAAACGTCGTGCACCTAGTGCAACTGAGATGGATGGACCAAGTGGTAAACCATCCCGCCTACCCAGCTGAGGACCTAGAAAGGTCCGTTGAACCTCGGAGATAACTTTCCGCCTTGTCCACATCTCCGTAACCCTCGCCTAGGTGAGACCCGTATAAGGACGTGATCGTCATCCTCGAACTCCAGAGGTCTCCAAATCTTGCTGGAACTGAAACTCAAAACAACTGCTGCCACGAGAGTAAGGTTGACCGACTCAAGAGTGATCGGTCACACCCTCCTATGCAAGAGTTACCCTGCGCTTCCTGGGGTTTCCTTTTACGCCGACCAAGGAAAACCCATCTCGACGTTTGCCTAAAACCGTCAATCTGAGTTTGAAAAGTTATTGCCCACTCCATACTCAAACTAACGTCGTAAGGCCTCGACGCTACCACCAAGAGATTCCAACCAGAACTCTCACCTCGAGGGTCTGACCACACCGTCGGCGTAAGTATGATTATCAAGTCTCCTCTTAATGTGTCTCCAGACGTGAGGGTCAAGTCCACGGCTTACCGGAAACTCTAGGTCTGGAACAAGATTTGTGAAAGTGAGGAAATATTCATATCGACGTCTGTTACTACATCAGCTAGTAGTGGACATAGACTGTCCCTTGAATCATTTCTAGAGCCATTGGGTCACACTCCTTGCCCGCATGCAGCCGCACTCTTCCTCCGCCCTCCAGCCTCCTGAGCCTGGCGGGAATAACTAAGGCGGGTGGTTGTAGCATGTTAATATGTACACCACCTCATGCTGCTCTCCTATCTTTGCCTCCACGTCTGCCGCTTTGCAGACTCATCTCTATTTAAAGCTACCTCTTCTTGAAACATTTATCACGCCCGAGTCTCTAAGACTGGCACCGGTTCCTTGTTGCTTACTGCACTGTGCAGTCTTCATCCGCTCCTGGATGAACTGCACCACCTTTAGTCTCACAAGAGTTGCTATGATTTCTTCTTTGCCGATAAGAGAAATCTGGTCTCATCCCCTAGATGAACCACATTCGTTGCCTAATACAGTCAATCCTGGCATGAAGGATGCATTCATGCCATGGATGATGTCGTAAGGCCTCGACGTAACTACTAAGAGATCCAACTGTCACTCTCGCCTCCAAGGGTTGAGTCACACTGTCGGCATCAGTGTGAGGTCACTGGGTCTCCTCCAGTAGGAATTTCGAAAGAGAGGGTCAAGTCAACAGTCTTAACCAGGACCACTTAGTAACATCACAAAATAGGACAGGAAAGCAAACATCACAAGATAAGTGTCTTTATTTTATTGCAGCTCATGGTACAAAGACACAAAAACAACATCAACATGGAACTAGAAGTACAAGAGACGTATCCACTAGTTCCGCTCCTGTCCACCTGCTCCAGGAGCTCTACTGCCTTGTCCATTGCTCTACTGTCGCTCAAGCATTCGTCGCTGCCTCTGCCTCGGTGGCTCCTCAAAAGCCTATGGGTCAACTGTATGAGGAGTCGGATAGTCACGTGCCAGGTGCCCCTTTCCACCGCACGAGTAACACAGTCTGCTTCTGGCACGCCTGGCTCTGACCCCACCCCGGGTGCCCCGCACCACCGGTCCTAAAACCCGAGATCGCCCAACTGCTGGTCTGGTCCTCCTGGACCTCTGCATCATCTGTCTACTGCCCACAGATGACTCGGCTTCCGATCGAAAAACACGCGGCAAAGGCAGCAGCTCCTGAACACGCTCAGGGTGTAGAGATACTGGCACAAACTCCACCCTGAAGAAGGTCTCGAAGTATTCCCATGTGAAAGTCATCCCATCGCAAAACTGGAACAAGTGGCTCCACTACCCGCCTGCTGCTGCCTGAAGAAGGCTGGCAGCAAAGGTCACCATGAAGTCTGATGGAGTCCCCACTAGCCTGAAGACTCCCACCAAAGCCTCCAGCCAATCCTCAGTCGCCTGCGGGTCCGTCTCTCCCCCGAACATGGGTGGCCTCTGGCGCTGGAACTCATGTAGTGCGCTCAAGTAGCGGGCATCGCCTACTTCTAGGGCTGGTGGCATCGGTGGCCCAACGTATGGTAGTACCGCTGGTGCCTCCGCTAGTGCCTCAACTGCAAGAGGGCCCTATACCGAAGCCTCGTCACTCGAGAGGCTGTCAGCACGCACATCCCTCTGGGCTCTAGTTGGTCGTCCGAGAAAAGGCATACTGAAAGAAACAACGTAACACGGTCAAACGATTATACCTAGTGAGCTGACCTGGTTTGAGCTGTTTTAAGGGGGGAAACCTTTGAAAACACACACGCAATCAGTGTTTTCGTGCACAAAGTCGGAAATCAGTTGCCAGGGTCCTGGTGTATGGATACGTCGGCCACCCGCACCAACACTGGACTCCCTGAACTAAAAACCACACTCGGTACCCTTAACACTATTGCCTCACAGCAAGAAAGATCAGAGTCTGCGGTAGAACCGACCACCTCTGATACCAATTTGTCACGACCCGTCCTCGGGGCCCGTGCCGTGAGTACCCCAAGCCCGCCTTCCATAGGCCAGGGGCTGGAGACTAGCACCAAAGGCGTAAATCTTGATAACTGGGAAGGTATTTCCTTTATAAAAGTAACAAAACACCACAGAGTACAAGAGGAAGTAAAACACTAAGTACAAAAAGAAGTGTTGAAATGTAAATGGGCCAGAATACAAATCCAAAAGAAAGTACAACTACAACTGAACAAAGTACAACTCGAAAGGGAAAACAGCAACTGTAAAGTAAAGGCCGCTACACCGAGCTGTCCACTGAAAATCCCACCTGAAGGGTGGGTACAGATAGCTCCAATGCTCCTCGGGTCCCGCCGTCCGCTCCGAGCACATCCCGCCCAGTGGTCCACCTCCAGGTACCGTCCTGCTCTGCAAGCCTCAGCCATGATCAACGCTGTCCGTCGTCTGCAACCAACACAACGTAGTGTGGGCATAGCCCGTGCAGGGGTGAGTATAACGATACTCAGTAGGGACCCCGAGACCCTCAAGGTCTCACTAAAACCAACAAGGATAACCACAAGAAGATCTCAACAGATAACCTCTACTTAGGTATATGCCCATACATATACCTAAGTTATCATGTAACCCATCTCAATCATGAGGAAACACAAGGATCATGAAATCAACGGATAACCACTACCCAGGTATATGCCCATACAGATATCTAAGTTATCAAGTGACCCATCTCAATCATGAGGAAACACAAAGGTCAAAAGTCTCAGCTCAAACCAGGATTTTCATTATCGAAACCGTAACTGCTGAAGAGCTCCGTCTCTGGAGTGTACAGTGGTCCTGTCACGACTCCGAGGTACTGCTCACTAACCTAAGACTGCTGAGGTACTCCTCCAGTCGAGTACCACGGGCCAGCCACCCAAACACAGTAGTGCTTCCCGCCGGGGTATGTCACCCAAACACAGTAGTGCACACCCCCTAGTAGCCTGCAGAGGTACTCTCCGGACGAGTACCGCAGGTCTGCACTATCACACAGGTAGTACTCTGTCCGCCATGGGTCTACACCCAAACAAATTAGTGCTCCGTCCACTGGGCTAGTCGACTCACTCCAAGTCGAGTCGGTCAAGCAGTCGTCAGGTCTCAGTCGGCTACACGGTCTCCGTACTCCGCACGCTCGTCTCTGGGAGGGTCCGCTCCACGAGCTGCAAGTCGATACTCCAAGTATCTCAAGGTCCCACGAAGAAGTATCTCAAAGTACCACCTCGTCACAGGGGTCTCAACGCAACAGATGGCGCGTCGATCAGACCCCCGGTCTATGAGTTATTAACTTTTCGTCCCAGGGGCCCGGTTGGTTTCGTGAGCGAACCAAACCCAGCCGTATCTCAACTGTACCCCGATCTCTCATAGGGTACTCATAGGGACCGTTTCTCAACGTGATCTTCAACGCCGCTGACGGTTCGTCAAACGGACGTCCTGTCTGAAAGTTATCAGCTTTTCCGTTCCAGGGGCCCGGTTGGATTTCGGGTGCGATCCAACCCGGCCACTACCAACTGTATCCAAAACTCGGGCGAAGGATGCCAAAAGTTCCGTATCGTCAACAAGAACTCAACGCAAAAGACGGCGCGTCAATCGGACGCCCGGTCTGAGAGTTATTGGCTTTTTCGTCCGAGGGGCCCGGTTGGTTTTTAAGGCAAAACCAACCCGACCGTACTCCACCTGTGTCCAAACCTTGGGCGGAGGGTGCCAAAAGATCCGTCTCACAAAGAGGGACTCAACAAAGCTGACGGCACGTCAATCGGACGTCCGTAGCTCAAGATATGAGCGTTTCCGCTCCGAGGGCCCGGCTAGTTTCGTGTACGAACCAACCCGGCCGAACTCAAAGTATTCCTAAACCTTGAGTGCGATAAACCGAAACGACCGTCTCGATCCAGGGATCGCGTTGCCGCTGACGGCGGGTCGTTTGGAGGCTCGTAGCTCAAGATACTGCTATTTGAACGAAGTCTGTCCGAAGACGGGGGGTCCGGGCCCGGGCCGACCCGGCCCGACCCCCCCTGGTTGGCCCGAACCGGGTCGGGTCCGACCCGGTTGGCCCGGCCCGGCCCGGCCAGGGCCGGTCCGGCTCGGCTCAGCCGAGCGGCCGACGCGGGGGAAAGCCGCCGCCCCGCGTGACACTCCCGCGGCACCCGGGGGGTGTCGGCCAGACACCCGCGGGGTGCCGCATGACAACCCCGCGGCACCCGCAGGGTGTCGCCCTGGACACCCGCGGGGTGCCGGGTGACAACCCCGGGGCACCCGCGGGGTGTCACGCTGGACACCCGCGGGGTGTCGCGCTGGACCCCCGCGGGGTGCCGCCGCTTCCGGCCGCCGGCGCCGCCTCCGGCCACCGGCGCCGCCGCGCCGGCGACCCGCGCCACCTCCGGCTTCCGCGGGCCGCAGGAGTCGCTCCGGTGGCCCGTTTTCCTTCCCGTCTGCGCCGTTGTTCCTCCCGGGTTCCGTTCTTTACTGCGGGATCATCAAACACCCGTTGCGACACATTCCGTCATCGCCTGCCAAATCCGCAAAACACGAAGAATGACGGAGGGTTGCCGGGCATTGTTCGTTTGACCCGCACCCTCCGCGTTAAATAAAAACAACGGGAGAAATAATAGAATGTTTAACACATGAACTAACAATTTTAATAAAATAAAATTTTTTCTTTGATTCCGGTTCTTTAATTTTTAAAGAATGTTCACAGGAATAACAAAGTGGGGTATTCCAAAATTATAAAATCCCTACCTCGCCATCGCTGTCGGATGCGAGGTCATCATGGAATTGACCGTCGCGGAAGGAGGTGATCGTCACACCGCGGAAGGGCGTCGCGTCGACGATCTCCGAGGACCAAGAACATACGGATTTAATTAATAATAATTAAATCCATGTTGTTGTTGAAATCCAAAAAGAAAATAAAAAGAAGCGCAACCCCCTACCTTGGTTGTTGTCGATCGAAGGTTGTCGCGGGGTTGGATCGTCGCGGAAGAAGCGTCGCGAAGGGAGATCCGTTGGCGTCGCGGTACAAGGCTTCACGTCGTCGATCTCCGCAGGTTTGGCATTCTTCGCGTTCTTCGCGTTCTTCGCGTTCTTCGCGTTCTTCGCGTTCTTTGCCGAAGAAGAACGCTTTCCTCCAAATCCTCTCCACGCCACAAGTTTCAACCCAAAATAAAATAAGCTTAAGCCTTATTTTATTTACACAACTAAACATTTGAATTTCAAAAGATAAGAAACGAACCATTAATTCGTAGAATTAATTCAACGAAAGAAACAGCTCATTTAATTTACGAAAGAAACAACCCAATTAAATGGTCTGTTAAGATTTTAAGAAACGCGTCAGTTGACTTTCATTAAGACGGGTTTTCACGGGTGCGTTTCTTAGCGGAAAGAAACGGCGGGGCTCGTGCGGGACCCACCTCACAAATATCCTACCAAGGGGTAGGATATTTCTGGATAGCATCCTATCCAGTTCAACTTAGTTCAAGCCACCTTTAAGTGGCTTCAAGTGGCTTCAAGTGGCTTCCAAGTGGCTTCCAAGTGGCTTAAGCGAAATAAAATAAAGTTGTCGCAAAATTATTTTATTTCTTAACTTTAAGCCCGAAAATTAAAAACCACACCCGAGCAAACGCAACTCCGGAAGAGGCGTTTCTAAGCGAATACCGGCGCTGCGATTCCATCGGTGCCCTCAGAATTCAATTCCGAGCACCGGTTAAAAAGTTAGAAAAACCCGCTCGTCCGTTCACTGAACGTACCTGAGCCAAACTTCAGAAATTGATTCCGGGCACACCGGGCCTCGGAATCAGGCGCCGTCAGAAACTGCGTTCTTGTAAAATTTCAAAGAAAATTAAAGAAAAAATTTCCTTGAAATTTACGGGTCTTTATATGTCCTACCATAAAAAGTCCCATAAGGTTCCATCTGATTCATCACCCGAAAACTGTTATTGTAGGAAAACACCACTAGGGTATGTGTCTCCCCCAAGATCCGTCGAAATCATGGATGCATGCTCAAAGAATGTCCTCCCAAACCTGAATCGTGTGCTCAGACTGACCATCTGTTTGAGGTTGGTATGCTGTCCATAGTTGTACCTGTATACCCAAAGACCTTTGTAGTCCCTTCCATAAATGATAAGAAAACTGGTCATCCCTTTCTAAAACTGTCGAGTGTGGAACCCCAAACAAATGTACAATATCTCAGATGTACAACCTTCCAAGATCATCAATGCTGAAGGTTTCCTTAATCGTCATGAAGTGTGCAACATTCATGAACCTATCGATAACATCACAAAACATCGTCGTTCCCTCATGGTGACCTAGGTAAACATGTCACAAAATCCATTTTGACATCATTCCACTTCCACTGGAGAATGCGATACTCCTCCTTCACTTGCTGACATGTGGAACATCTCATAACAAAAACATCTACATCCCTTTTCATACCTGGCCACCAATAATAGCGATGTAAATATCGATAGATCTTGGCGAAACCCAGATGATCTACCGAAACTAAGGAATGAAAATCTCATATTAACTCCTCACTTATGTATGATGAACCCATACGCTTCAATGAAAACAAATGAACTCATCATCTTCTATGGTCTTCCCAGGAGTAGGGTCCTCGCATGACACACTCTCCCACATGACTAGGCCTTCAGAATCTCATGGCTTCCTTATTTTATCTCAATCTAGCAGAGCAGAGGTAACTTCTATATATGAATCAAAGGTCTACCCCTATCTATCGTGAAGCTCCAAATGAATCTTAGAGAACAGATCCATGAGATAACACTAACTTCTGGCCTCCTAAACTGTATGTATATGAGTTCTCCTTCTCCATCCATCAGCCACATAACTGCCTTTCCTATGCATTTTTTAAATCTCAATGTCAAAAGATTAAAGGTATTCAACCCACCTTAACTATCTCAAATTTAGATCTCGCTAAGTAATGATTACTTGACACTATTGTGTTCAATGTATACCACAAAATTCTCTCCCAAAAGATAATCTATACAATAGTGAAAATCATGCACAACTGCAGTGAACTCGAGAGCGTGAATCTGGTAATTAATCTCATGTGGCCTCAACATACAAGACCTGTAAGAAATGAAACCTTCCCTTTACATAAACAGTACTCCCAGGTCGATTCCTAATGCATCATAGTAAACAGTGTAACTCTTCCCTATCTCTGGAAAATTCCGTATCAATGCGGATCGTAACCTCCCTTTCAGCTCTTGAAAGTCTATATCATAGGAATAAGTCCCCATGTATCTCACACACTTCTTAGTCAGGACTGTCAGTGGAACTGCTAAGCATGAAAAGTCTTGTATAAAGCGTTTATAGTATCCAACCATCCCCAGAAAACACCATACCTCAAAAATGTTATTTGGTTTCTCCGAGGAAACTACTAATCTCACATTCTCTAGGTCTACTGATACTCCTGTATATGAGATGATGTGACCCAAGAAATGAATATGGTCCATCCATAACTGGAACATTGAGAGAAAAACATATAAATGATTCTCTGTAATTGTAATAAATACGATCTCGAGATGGGTGGCATGGTCGTGTCGAGTTTGAGAGTAAAATAAGATATCATCCGCAAAGACTACCACAAAAGAATATATGTAAGGATAAAACACTTAGTTCATCAGTTCCATAAAATCTTATGGTGCATTTATGAGATCAAATGGCAAAAACAAATACTTATATAGACCATACCTTCTCTGAAAGGCTGTAAGAGGTATATATGATTGTCTAATGCGAAACTGATGATTACTAGATCTCATAACAATTTTCAAGAACAACATGGATCATCAAAGATAGTCAAAGAGATCATTAATAATTGGTAAGGGATATTTGTTCTTGAATGTCAACTTGTTCCACTTTTGATAATCATCCTATGGTCGGAGGGTACCTTCCTCCTTCTTTTCAAAAAGGACAGGCGAACCCCAAGGGGAAGTGTTGGGTCAAATGAAACACTTTTCCTGGAATTCCTCTAATAGCTTTTTGAGCTCCTGACACTCTGGTGTAGTCATCCTATAAGGATTAATGAACACTACTTCCACTCATAGTAGAAGATCAATAGTAAAGCTTACCTCTCTCTATGGAGGTAATCCAAAAAATGCATCTAGAAAGACATATCTGAGATGATCCATCACTGGAGGGAAGTCTATCTGTGAAATCACTTGGTCATCCAGATATAAACTAGAAATATAGTATGAAATTACTCCCAGCCCATGATGCCTGGGGTTAATCTCTGCTCTCATGGACATCCCATTTTCCCTTGTGTAGAAATGATCTTCCCTCTGGTCACATGAAACTCACTCTGCAGAGAAAGCAGTCTAAAAAGGACTGGAAAGAGTCCAACCATCCCTTTTCAAGAATAAAATCGAAGCCTATCATCTCTAAGACATAGAGTTACTATAAAAAGTGGCACCCACCAACATCAAGAGGGAACTCTGTGCACTAACGTACAATAGTATTCATAATCCACAATGGAGTGTCTAGAATCATAATATCATCATAAGTAAAGATGCAGATCCCATGGTTATCCTGGATGGAAAAAATATAAAACAATGGGAAGACCCTGTATCTAAAAGGGTAGAGGCTAAAACTGAGGCAATGAGAATCATACCTCTAATAGTAGAGGGTCTGGAATTCATCTCCTGCTTGTTCCGCACCACTGCCAAAGTATGACCTGTACCATGACCCCGAGTCCCTGCCTAACTACCCTTAGTTGTTCCAACCATGTATCGCTAAAAAACCTATGGCTACCATGACCACAACCTCATCCTTAGTCGGAATGGCATAAAGAACTCCATTTCCCCGACTACTGAAAAATTGGTGGTCCTTATCCAGATTGTGGGGTCATAACTGATCGCTTCTCATCGACTTCTAGTGAGAAAAATTGGAAAAAATGATGATTTTCCGCATATTACCACAAGTTTGGCACTCAAATGGGTATCTCAGGGACTATGGTCTCATTTTCCTACTCTTACCACACTGGTTTCACATCACCTCACTACCCGAAGATATATCTCTTCTTCTATATTCACTGTGTAAAGGTTCTTTTTGATTCTTACTGCTATCAAACATTAATGTACCAGCTCTGGATGCTGAACCACCCTAGCTCACAACTCCCAACTCCCTCAGATTGTGTTTGGTAATCAGTGCCTCTTTTACTATATCATTCACCAAAGTCATCCTGAAAACATTCACCTATGATCAAATGTCATTCCTGAGACGATCCTAAATTTTATGGATAGAGATAACTTGTCACCTCCCAAAACAGGTGCGAATCGCTGATGTTTTGTAAAGCGAGAAGAATATTCTATCACGGAAAGTGCACCCTGCTCCTTGTACATGAATGGTCAGCCTAAATCGGCTCTCAATGTCTTAGGGTCGAAGTAATAATAGAAGGTCCTATGAAACTCTACCCAAGACATATCCCAATGATGTCCCACCTATGATATGGCATCCCACTATCTCTTTGAGGAATCACATAACATGTACATCATGAGATTCACCATCCTCTCCAGAGGTGTCTCTAGATGTTAAAAGATAGAGAGCATGGCCACCAACCATGACTCCACATACTGTAGTCCTCTATCCCCTAAAAATGTGGGAGGATGCTACCATTGGAACACCTTCATCACATCCCCCATAGTTAGGACAGGATGTAGTTCTTGCTGAAATGACTGTAACATCCTCAAAATCCTTTAAAGAACAGTGCATCAGCACATGTGGTCGATATAACAGCTAGTTCCAAGATGGGCACGATGGTTGGATATAGTGGTAGTCCCTAATCTTCAATTTCCTTTGTTGGATCATCGCCATGTACCTGGCATACAACTGAAGGACGTCTTGGTGGAATGACATTGCAAGGTAAAGATCACACCTCAGTTTATGATTATCAAAGAAGACAACCTAGAAGTGCAAGAAAAGAATAAGAGAAGGAAATAATTCATGTTTTACAAATGATGGTTATATGGAATGTAGAAACACTACATGACCTATTCCCTTATTCTTTAACATGGGAATGTACTCCTGCCAACCTGGTCATGTAACACCCTACACACACAGCGTGTTCATCCTCTGACATGGAATGTAATTAAATTTTAACTCATGTCTATGTTCTTCTACATGGTAGGAACTACATGGCTCTCTCCCAGTTTAACACTACATAGCTTGTTCACCCGAGACACAGCGTGTACCATGTATGTTCCATCAACCAGTGTGGTTAGTCACATGGTGGGATACATGGTCTCTACAACACAACATATACTCCCAGTACATGACTTGTTGAACAATAAGTTTATCAACCCCATGTCTCTTCTCACACATTTAATCAAACTGTCAACAACTACACGTCATGTACATACGGTACACGATGTGTACTTAAGAAAAATTATTTCTTCAAGAATAGAATAACACATGTCACGTGTTCGTAACATCACGCACCCTGTTGTCTCTGTTACCAGATAGAAAGATTATGAAACTTCTCTATAACCCTTAAAAATATATAATTTGACCAAGGTATGCCAAATTACGATCAGTGAGAGCCTATACTGCCCGAAAATAAATGTTTGGAATCCTTATTCGTGTTATATAATAACATAATTCAATTAATTTTAAAACATGATCCACCAATTTCTTATCCAAGAGGGCCCATAACACCTCAGGACCAAGTATTATCATTCATCCAAATGAAAATTTACATATACCAATACCCTAAAAAAATAGTAGGTATTCTATCATGACATCTATGACAACACCATGCATATCTAGAAAAACATCTATCACAACAACATGCAATCAGTATGGCATCCTAAATGGCATGGAATGAATGAATGAAATTGATCTCTAAAAAGTTCTTATATGATGCATGAGATGGAATAATCTCGTTTCATCAGGTTAAAACAGAAATAGAACCACAATAACATAAATCATAACAACACAAAACAATTTAATCAACCAATGGTGAAATCAAATCAATTATAACAGTTGAAATACAAGAAATTTACAATATTCGAGGTAACATGGATTTTCACTATACACAGGATAGCTACTCCCATGCACAACTTATTACCAACTACCTATTCCTTCCTATACTTCTCTATAGCCTCTAAATAGTAAGGAAAGTAGAAAATAGACACCTTTGATACCACATTGTAACATACTGGTTCCAATTGCTACCCAATAGTTCCCCGAACCCAGTTGGTCACATAACCTCCAACATATTTCCCCAAATGCTAGAGGCTACCGACTAGAAGCGAGGACCACTATGAGATAATAGGGAAAATATGACCTCATTGGAATTATATACACAATAGAAATAAAATATTAAACAATATCAAAAGTAGTAAAACCATAAATAACTAAACAACGGATGACTGATAGTAACATAACAATTGGATAATATATAAATGATGCATGTCACATGTGTCTAGGAATGCAGCCAAACAAGTCACAGTGCTGGAAACACAATAGTGAAAAATAATACAGAAAAAATTACACTCCAACAACATCATAATCCTTTTCTTAGTCCCTTTCTCTCCATATCCAACAGTAATCTGGTACCTGACAAATAAGGGTGTTTTTCCTTATCTATACCTGCAACCAAATAATCTGTTTAGGTCTAAAACATGACCCAAATATGGTGTGTGATAAATCCGAGTAGGCCACCACCAAATGATTTGTGCCGAACATTTAGTGAATATATATAGCTATTAATATGAAGAAATAAATCAATAAACAAGAAAGTACTAAAAAGTAAAAAATCCTATAGTTTTCAATTACATTCATTTTCATTTATTATTCAATTCATTCAATTATGTAACCCTTGGGATCTAGTCTAAACTCTCTATCCCATATGAAATAGTAACAAAACATTGTCTCATAATACCATATAAAGAATAATGTATGAATGGGTCCATGCGTGTGCTTTGGCTTGGAATACTCTTCACAATCATTAAATAATTATGAAACAACCCTCTGAGAATGATCTCACAGTCTAACCCCTATGAATTAACATAGCACCAAAATAATAAAGAACAAAACATTGAGAAAGGCCCCATTGTCTAACCACTTTGGTCCTACATAGTTGTAAATATAATTATAAATGACCTCCTAGGTAGCTATCATGGTCAATTACCTTGGTTCAACATAGCATAAATAAATTATAAATGACCACTTTGGTAGTGCTGACGATAAATAACCTTGGGTCAATATCTACACCAAGGCTCTCATGGTCATATGTAAATAAACATGAAACCCCCCCCCCAGTTTTCTAGGTCCCTGGCTCTCATGGTCCGTTGAAAAAAAAGCATGAATATCATATCAAGAATCACATGTAATCTATAACTACTACACAGATAAAAATTCACAAAGAATATCTCATGAATTTCATATAATCAAACAAAGTCCATCCTAATCAACCAAGGAACAAAAAATAATGTAGTTAACCATACACAAAGAAACAACTCATTTTAAATCAATCAAACCATAGATACTATTAAGAAGAGTTAAATTCAAAATTCATGCAATACTCTTAATGTGGGTATGCTGAACTTTTAGCACATTTAATCCAAAAAAAACAACGAATGGCACAAACCACCTACCTTGATGATGTACGATCAACACTCATGAATGTTGGCCCTTGAATAAACTTAGATCGGTGAAGATCAACAGAAAGGTGAAAAAATTCAATATGAATAACTAATGAGAGAGGAATAATCAGGAATAAAGGCTCTAGCGTAAAATGAGAACTCCCCGGTGGGATTCCAATTTACCTGATGGCATCTCAATCGGAGGTCAGAGGGAGAAACAAGGGTTCGATATTTGTTCATCATCCCTGAGAACTCATGTACAAAACACAAGAAGAAGAAGTGGTTTCTATATTTGAGATGTGATCCCACTCCTTTATATCAAATAAAAAAGAAAACTACACATGATTTTCATTACACGTACATGCCATGTAGTAGACTTAACCGGCCACCACCTTAAGTGGTATGCCAGGTTACCTACATTGCCATGTACTACAACATTACACTGGTAGTACGCGGTTGTACGCGATACCTGAGTACATGTCCTGTACTAATAAATACACAATGTTCATACCTAAGTACTTGGAGTGTTCTTAGAAAATTTTCCATTTAGCCCTTTTTCCAAAAAAATTACCCAAAATCAAGATCCATAGCTGAAATGAACATCTAGGTTCTTACAACATTACTTCAATAAATTCCATCAATCACCTGAGTTAAGACAAAACCTTTGTTAAATTTTTTATTACTCCATTATAATAAATAATAATCAATTATTGGGGATTTTTATCAATGTTAATGGGTCAAAATAGCCAAATTGTTATTTTTGGTAACAACTATAGTATACTAGATTTAATTTGGAGGGAATCATTGAGGAAATTAAATTATGGGATTTCATGATTAGAGAGTTCACTCAATATATTTTGTAACTATAAGATAATTTAGTTTGAATTAAATGCATACTTAAATACATTCTTGTTAATTTAATAGATTTTTTTTGGGATATGAGAATGGGAATATGGATCCCTTCCACTATAATATCAAAAAGATGTCATATTTTTTATCCAATGGTGAGGGATGTTGGGATTTAATAAAATAGTTTTAGAGTAATAAAATTACGTTATTATATCATACCCAATAATCAATAAAATTTTCTAAAATATTAATTTGATTATAGTATAATTATTTGTAAAAACTACATGAACTCTGTAATCATTCCTATATAAAGAAAATATACACATTTACCATAATTTCCGTGATTGGTACCATCATTTTTTACCCTAAATAAAAATAAAAAAATCATTATTATCTCCCAATATCCAATATTTCTAATCGAACACCATAGTGATTTAGGTATTGTGGAAATGATACCCAAAATAGATACACATAGGATGATTCGTAAGTCTTTTAAATCAATTTGTTAGAAATCTTTAGAGAGTTGAAAATGAAATATAATTTCATTGATAAAAGTGATAGAGAGGCTAAGAATAAATGAGATTTTCACTAGAATATATATGTGGAAATAGTAATATGGGTACCTAGTTAGTGATCCATATTTCATGATAGTAAATTATATAGACTAGTTAGTGATGTTAGGCTTCTATATGAGTAATAAATTATCCATAAATATAATATTATCATTTTTATTACAATTATTCACCATATTCATTAAGAATTTTTGAATGAAATTTATTGATAAGACACTCATAAATATTTTGACCGTTCCTCACCAAGTAGATATAGATTTTTGGGAATATGTTTTATCACCCCTTATGGTGAATGAAGTAGATGGTAATAATGCAAAGGATATAAAACGATCAATGTCAATAGATCCTTTACAATATCATTAAATTAATCTAAATATTCATAGGGAGAGAAAATAATATGAGGCTGTATTATTTAATTAAGGAAATAAAGGTCATTGTAAGTATAATTTTAATTAATTTAATAAGAAAAAAGTAGTAGATTCAACTTCTGGTTTAATCATCATTTCATATAAATTTTCTAATACACATCTTGTGTTTTAAATAAAATATGAAACTAACATATTTTTACATATAGGAACCAATGATATTTATAAGGATTAAAATATGTATTAAGTACATTTTATGTAGTTAAAGGAGGGTTATTCCAATGTTTTTGAAGATAAAATCACAACTTTATTCCACCAAGTGGATTATTATGATAAAAGTTAAGGTATACGTGTTACAAATTTTTTTTCCATTGTTTCATATTTAGACACAACAAGACGTTGTTTAATGTTTGAAATGAATGTTGTTATGGAATAATATTCATAATTTATTGTTTAATTATACTTGAATAACATATATATAATATAATAAATTAATAATGAATATAAAATATATGACTTAAATTACACCATGATTTGGTTTGATAAATCACTGTAAAGTAAAAATAATAATAATTATGAAGTAAAAAGGTTGAATGTGGTTTACATTCATTATGAATTATTATTTTTTGTATAATAAATAACTTATTATGTTTTAGAAAAAAATTTAGTAAATAATTTTCATAAATACATAGAGCATCTTGAGTTAGTTCGACATGATAAGTGTGAACTATTATCGTAGAATGAAATAGGTAAATTCATAAACTCTGTGATTATTTTAAGACAAATTAAGAATGTGATGTGGAAGTATTGAGTGCACCTGGTAATATATATATGAAAATCCAAGTCACTTAGTCATTGAATATCTTTATTAGGCATTCATCAATAATTTAAATGTATATTAGAGATTTTCATAATCATAAATTACATTATACACATTAGCGTGTTGATTGTAGTAAAAAAGAGTATCAATGAAGAGTATTATATGTATCAAATGTCCTTTATAATAAATTTTATGATATTTTATTGAAGAAGAAGCATGAAAAATGAACCATATATAATCAATATTTTATAATTGATATCATATTAGTTATAATATGATATAAATCCATTATGTGACAACTAGATGCATTTTGATGAGAAAAATATGTTACTTTAAATTTTAGAAAAAATAAACATCAAGAAAAACTATGTTCATCTAAGTTAGTTATCCCAGAATGAAATTAAGATATATATATATCCCAAATATAGAAAGTGTTATTAATGTTATAATTTATGTTAATATAAGTGATAAGAAATTATCTTTTGAGATAGCGATACTTGGTATAATTAAATCATGTCAAGGATCTAGATGAATAGGATATGGCATAAGAACAATACAATCTTCATGATTTAGTGTAATTATTTTTAATAAAAAAACTATATAGAAAAGGTAAAACCAAATAAATGGATTTATATTAACCAAGTTAGGATATATATTATTTTATAGGAAAAATGAATCATATAAAGAAGTAATAAATAGAAGAAATCTATGATTTAAAATTCCACTTGAATTCTGAATTGTATTTGATGTCCCAAAAATTGTTTTTTATTTTCCAAGATTCTATAGTTAATGTAAATATATTTTTCGTTATTATAGTAGATAATAAATATGGATATTAATAATTATACATATGAGTCATTGATGGTTTTTGAGGGTTTTTATTTGTTTCTATACATAGTATGTGATGAAAAAGTTTTAGTAATCATTATGCAAAAATCCAAAAGAAATATATTTATGATATAAACATTATACGATCATAAAATATGGAAAATATTTCTTAACACTTTAATGTTGTGACCCTAGTTACCCGGAGTCGGTGCATTATTACATAACATTGGCTTGATCACAAGAGATCAAGTCTCGAAAGAATGATTAGTTTAGTAGCTTTGGAAGTTCAAGATACATTAATATGAATTAAATTACATTATATAATAGAAAAAATAAAACATTTTTTCTCCTTAGAACACACACATATCCCTTATCCTATTCCTACAGGTCAATCATATCTTACTTTTTCACATCCTGGAAAAAATAGAATATAAGAAAGGGGTGTGGTAAGATGGTCAGTAAGGATAACGATATAGAGGAAATTATCATAAGATAACATTAACATTTAAGGAAATTTATAAGACTAAAACACAATCCTTTTATGAAAAGACATTGGCATAATATGTCAAAGATAAATCAAATAATTCCATTTACTTATTCACATTAACATTCTAGTAGTCGAATAATTTCATGTAATATAAATATATAATTTCAAAATGATGGAATACATAATATCATACTTCATAACCACATAGTCAAGGCCATGTTCCAAGACTAAAAATAAGAATTTTGTCAAGGCCTTTGGTCAAGACACTATTTTGTCTCATGAGACAAACCGATTCATCAAGGAGCTATAGTGCACTCCACCCATTACTTATTAAGTCCAATGCATTCCTCATATGAAAAGGATGAAACATAACATAAAAATCCAAATTATAACTAGCAAAAAAAATTTCAATAAAATAACCATAAACCATGAATGTTATAAAAGGAACACATCCATAGCCAAACACATCATAACATATACAATACAATTTAAAACAATTTTTTATAACAAATAAACCTAAATCGTGAATAATATCCCCTAAAGTATGTTGACATAGTTAAAAAACATCAGTAAATCTCTTTGATAGAAATATCCATTTTCATGTAATCAATTAAATGCCATTTAATTTTTAAAGGAACACATTCAAAATAGCTTCTTGAATCAAAGTGTCCCATATCACATTGCAACATTTGAAAGGAATTAACATTATAAAACATTCATGTCCATAAAAATAAATCATTAAAACAATTTTGAAACATTGAAATTAATGAGAATGATTTAGAAGAATAAATATTTAAACCATTTAAAATGTTTTTTTAGTTAAAGAGTCCCTTAAAAATAATCCTTTTGAAAAGTATTTTATGAAAATGGACAAGGATATTAAATATTTACCAGAAAAAACTTATACATAAACAATCTCAGATAATAAGGAGATTGAGGAATTAACCCTTACCTTTTCCTTTCCATTGTCAAGGGTACATTTGACATCATGTATAATGACCATAGTATGTTATGAAATTATAAATCTACAATATTAATATTTATGATATCATAGTTGGTTCATTTATGGATTTATACTTACCATTTAATAATAATTTCTATGTTAAAATAACATTTTGGGTAATAATCGCTTTCTTTATCGTACGTGATTTAACATGTTATTATTGATCTTATGACTTATATCATGATTTAATTGGTTCCGGAATATAAGAAATTATTTATGTATCATATATATTCAGAATATAAGAATGTATAATAAATAGATATATGAAATGGAAAAAATCGTTTATAGAGATGGTACGCCGTACATATGCATAAATGGCGTTTCCGTTTTCATATCTTATTGAACATAAGTAAGTGAACCAGATATATATATATATATATTATCATTTGAATGTAATATAATACATATTTATTAATAATATATATACTTATAATCATCATTGAATGGTGAATGTGGAAATGAATCTCATCATGTCGTGGAGACGGTAAGCTGTATGTACGCAAGAGTGATGGTATCATTATATTGATAGTGAAATCATATGTAATTGGATTGTATAATATATATATATAATCATGAAAATGTTATATTTATTATTTAAATCAATTATACTAATTATTATATCCATCCAAATAATGAGGTGTTGAATAAAAAACTACCCCACGACGTGGTGACGACAAGTCATACGTTCGCATGAATGGTGACTTTGCCATTCATACGATGGATATAATAATGAATATGGTTGTAACATATTTATAATAACATCACAGTATGTTTAATGTACTGGATTTATTATTTTGGTAAGGAAACAACAAATAAAGAGGAAGTGGAAGAAGAATAGAACTTTGAAAGAGGTGATGAAATTATTACCACTTCATCAGGTGCTTCCTTTTGATTTAATCAAAAGGTATCCATTAGTTGGATTTATGAACAATGTAAGGCCTCTAGGATGAATTAAGGGTATTTGGGATGATATTTTAAGAGTGGTTTTCTGATCCAAATGGTTCATGGAGGTGTGATTTGGTGAGAAGGGGAAATACCCTTTTATAAGAGAGTTGAGAGTCACTTTAGGAAAAGCTTGAAATACTAATTTAGTATACAAACATAATAAGTTTATAATGGCTCAAAAATAATTTATTTCGTATTAAGGTGGGTTTGGGTCTAAAATATCTCATACAATAGGTTTTAGAGAGGTTCATGTCACCATATTAACCTTATCTTTTAGATTTTACTCTTAGTTAAATAGTTATACTTTTACAATGTCTTCTTGTATTTTTATATTACATGGTTAATAAACATACTATAAATTACCAAGAAAACCCCAAGAGGTTCATTAATGCCATATTTATCATTATACAAGTCTTTTGGTGGAAGATAAGATTTTTAGGAACATTATATCATCTAAAAATATAATATCTGTTTTGTCATGACCCGTCCTCGGGACCCGTGCTGTGACTACCCTAAGCCTGCCTTCCATAGGCCAGGGGCTGGCGACTAGCACCAAGGCATAAATCCTGACAAAAATGGGGAAGGTATTGCCTTTATAAAGTAAACAATTACCATAGAGTAAGCAAGCAGAAATAAACACTATGTAAAACTGGGTACAATAGTAGTGCGGAAAAGTAAGTGGGCCAGAATACAAACCCAAACTGAAAGTAAAGTACAACTGGAAAGAACGTACATCAACTAAAAGTAAAGTAGCAACTTCGAGCCATCCAATGGTAGTCCCACCTGAATAGTGCATACAGATAGACTCATCAGCTCCTCAGGTCCAGCCGTCTGCTCCGTGTACGTCCCGCCCAGTGGTCCACCTCCAGGTACCGACTTTCTCCACAAGACTCAACCACGATCATCGCTGTCCGTCGTCTGCATCCAACACAACGTAGTGCGGGCATAGCCCGTGAAGGGGTGAGTATACGATACTAAGTAGGGACCCCGTGACCCCCGAAGGTCTCCCAGAATCCAAAAGGTTTAATCCACAAAGGAAAGATATAATCACGAAGTAACATCTAACACTACTTAGGTATATGACCATACATATACCTAAGTCATCAATTCCAGTTTGGATCCAACATCCGAGCCCAAGTTTGATCACATCCACACAGGATAGTACAACCCAATCCACACACGAAAGAACAACACAATCCACATAGGAAGCAAATAAATCATATTGAAGATAATGACTGAAAGTCAAGACTCATCTCACATAGGTATACTTCTTCGTAAGGTGATAGAGATGATCAGATATACCATCTAATTCATCTAAGATGGAACCCACGTAGGATACTAAACCAGCTAAGCTATCAGACCCACATAGGATACAATACAACCACTCTCACAGACCCACATAGGATACAAGAACAGATTCAATACTGCCAGACCCACGTAGGATACAAGAATAGTAGTCATCGTCGTCGAACCCACAAAGGATTTCAGTACGTTCTTCATCGCTGCCGAACCCATGGAGGATTTTAGTGCAGTCTTCATCTCCATTGAACCCACGGAGGATTTTAGTACGGTCGTCATCGCTGCCGAACCCACAGAGGATTTCAGTGCAGTCTTCATCACTGCCGAACCCACAGAGGATTTCAGAGCAGTCGTCGTCGCAGTCGCAGCCAGCTCTAGGGTTCCTGCACACATCATGCTCGTTTCCCGGAGGGTCCGATCCATGAGCCAAAGGGGGTCGATACATCAATGAACACGTTGTCCGGTGTTGATGTATCCCAATGTTCCGTCTCAACAAAAGAAACTCAATGCGACAGACGGTGCGTCAATCGGACGCCCGATCTAAGAGTTATTGGCTTTTTCGTTCTAGGGGCCCGATTGGTTTTTAAGTCAAAACCATCCCGATGACACTCCAACTACATCCAAACCTCGAGCAGAGTAATTGAAAAGGTCTGTCTCACTAAGAGGAATCCAACAAATTCAACGACACGTCAATCGGACGTCCGGAACTCAAGTTATAAGCGTTTCCGCTCCGAGGGCCCGGTTGGTTTCGTGTTCGAACCAACCTGGCTGTACCCAAAGTTCTCCAAAAACTTGAGTTTAATATACAAAAACGACCATCTCGATCCAAGGATCGCATCACAACTGACGGTGCGTCGATTGGAAGTCTGTAGCCCATGATACAGGCATTTGAACGGAATTGTCCGAAAATAGAGGGTTTTGGGGTCTGTCCAGCCGTGGCTTTGTTCGGCCTCAACGACACGGCTTGATGACGTCGCGCTTCATCCCACATTCCTCTTTATTCCACGCGGCGTCGTTTCACTGCACTGCCTTTGCTCGTGTCGCAACAAGTACAACATCAACGGGGGAGGAGGTTCGGCCGTGTTCGTACGATCCGACCTCCTCCCATTATGACGATAATAGGTGGCCATAAAATAAAGACGAAGAACAGAAAAGGAAAATCCACGAAAATCAAGTTAACCCCTACCTCAATGAAGTCATCAAATGAGATTCTTCGCAGAAAAAGCACATCGCGGAAGACAGTGTTGCGGAAGACGGCGTCGCGGAAGATGGCGTCGCGGATCGATGCTCTGTTAGCGTCGTCGGCGTTCTCCGAAGAAGGTGTCTCTCGCCAGCTGTGGATAAGAGAGGAAATGGAACAATTATTTCCTTGCGGTGATGGAGTTCTTTTTCGAAGACTCAGCGTTCTTCGCATTCTTCGATGAGGAAGAAGATAATCCACAAGAGCGCAAGAGTCGTCTCTTTCCTTTCGCACAACGAAATAACCCCCAATAAAATATGTCATATCATATTTTATTGTCACTCATGCATGCCATTAATTTGAAATTCAGAAACAAATCTCATTCAATTAATTGACTTAATTGAAGAGCGTTTAATATGCAAATTAATTCTGAGGGTTGACATGGAATTTAAAAGGGGTGTAGGTGAGTAACATATTAAATGCATGAGAGGGAGGTTAAAAAAGGATTTGAAGGGGTGGGGCTCGTGTGAACCCACGTCACTAATATCCTACCTAGTGGAGTTAGGATATTAGTGGGTCCCACTCCAACCACCAAGTATAGGTTTAATCTACCTAGAATAGAAATAAAAAATTGTAGCACAATATTTTATTTCATTCTTTAGTTAACCCATTTATTTAGTAACCTTACCCGAGCAACACAACTGCAGAAAATGTGTTCCTAAGCAATTACCAGCACTGCAATTCCATCGGTACCCTCAGATTTCGATTCTGAGCACCAGTTCTAAAGTTAGAAAAACCCGCTCGTTCGTTCACTGAACGTACCCAAGCTAAACTTCGGAAAAATGATTCTGGGCACACCGGGCCTTGGAATCAGGTGCCGTCAGAAACTGCGTACTCGTAAAATCCCAAAGAAAATTAAGAAAAAAATTTCCCTTGAAATTTACGGGTCTTTAAATTACTCCCACCTCAGGGCTTTATGTCCCCGTAAAAATACATCACAAACTAGGGGAACAAATGAGGGTACTGAGCACGCATCTGAGCCTCCCGCTCCCAAGTGCTCTCTTGGAGGTTCTCATGCTGCCATCTGATGCGCACTAGAGGTATCGACCGTCCTCGTAGGACCCACTCATGTCGATCCTCGATCTCCACCGGGACCTCCGCAAAAGTCTCCCAATCATCAATGTCCAAAACCCCATGGTTGATGATATGCGTCGGATCGTGCACTTATCTCCTCAGCTGAGATACGTGGAAGACGTCGTGCACCCGGTGGAACTGAGGTGGTAGAGCCAGGTGGTAAGACACCTCGCCTATCCTACTGAGGACTAGGAATGGTCCGATGAAGCATGGAGATAACTTTCTGCCCCTTCCAAATCTCCGTAATCCACATCTAGGTGAGAGCCGCAAGAAGACGTGGTCGCCATCCTCAAACTCTAGTGGTCTCCGCCTCCTGTCAGTATAAGACTTCTTCCGGATCTGAGCTATCCTCATCCGCTCCTGGATGACCTGGACCTTCTCTGTCGTGGCATGGACCATATCTAGTCCCACAAGTGCTGACTCCCCAGGGTCTATCCAGCACAGTGGGGATCTGCAAGGTTGGCTATACAATCCCTCGTACGGTGCCATCTCAATGGTAGAGTGGTAGCTATTGTTGTACACGAACTCCACCAAGGGAAGGTGGTCCTCCCAGCTGTGACTAAAGTCGAGGACACATGCATAGTGCATTTCCTTGAGAGTCTGAATGGTCCTCTCCATCTGACAATCCGTCTGAGGGTGAAAGGCGGTGCTTAGACATAGCTGCGTCCCGAATGCCACTTGCAACCCCTTCCAAAGACAGGAAGTAAATCAAGCATCTCGATCAGAGACGATAGATGATGGCACACCATGAAGCCGTACGATCTCCTGAACGTAGAGGCGTACCAAGATCTCCACTGAGCCCTGCTCTCTAATGGGTATGAAGTGGTCCGACATGGTGAGTCGGTCGAAAATCACCCAAATGGAGTCGTGACCTCGGGAAGTGTGTGGAAGTCCAGTCACGAAATCCATAGATATCCCGTCCCACTTCCACTCTGAGACCTCCAAGGGCTGTACCAAGCCTGCTGGTACTTGGTTCTCTGCCTTCACCTGCTGACAGGTGAGGCATCGAGAAACGAACTCAACTAAAACCTTCTTCATACCCGGCCACCAGTGCTGAAGTCTGAGATCCTGGAACATCTTCACCACTCCTGGATGTACCACTGAAGTGGAAGTGTGAAACTCCCTCAGCACCTCCTCCTATAAAGAAGACGGTACCACGGTACGTCCTTTGAAAAAGACGATGTTCTCTCCCCCCATAAAGAATCCATTGGGTGTCTATCCTGAGGATATCTGTGCACATCGCGTCTCACAGTCAACGTCCCCACGTTGTGCTTCTCTGACCAACTGATTAAGTAGAGGAGTGACTGTGAGTGACTAAAGAAAGGCTGCTCCATCTCTATCCACGAAGGATATCTGCAAAGCGGCTAGCTTCTCTGTCGCCTCCCTGAGTAGCCGAATGCCCGTCCTCCTGCTGAGAGCATCAGCTACTACGTTACCCTTTCCAGAAGTATAGACTATCTCAAAGTCATAGTCCAGGAGGAACTCGAGCCATCGCCACTGTCACAGATTCAGGTCCTTCTGCGAGAAGATGTACCTGAGACTTTGGTGGTCAGAGTACACTATAAAGCGCTCTCCCATCAGGTAGTGTAGCCACATCGTCAGAGCGAAGACCATTGCTGCTAACTCTAGGTCATGGGTAGCGTAGTTTTGCTCATGCCGCCTCAACTGACATGATTCATAGGCGATCACTGTCCACTCCTGCATCAGGACACATCTAAGTCTGGTCCCTCATGCATCGTAGTAGACTACATACCCCAGTCCCTCCTCTGGTAACCTCAAGATAGGTGTACTGGTCAATCTCTGTCTCAGCTCCTAGAAGGTCTGCTGACATCTGTCTGACCACACGAAGGGTTTCCCCTTCTTTGTCAAAACTGTGAGTGGTGCCGTAACTCTGGAAAAGTCTAGCACAAATCTCTGGTTGTACCCAGATAGTCCCAAGAAACTCCGCACCTCCATCAAGCTCCTGGGTGGCTCCCAAGCTAGCACTCCCTCGATCTTCGCAGGATCCACTGAAACTCCCGCCTCAGAGATGAAGTGTCCCAAGAAGTGGACCTCACGTAACCAGAACTGACACTTCGAGAGCATTCCATAAAACTGGTGATCTTAGAGTGTGTCTAGTACAACCCATAAGTGGTAGGTATGCTCCTCCTCAGTGGTCGAGTATATTAATATCTCGTCGATGAAGACCACGACAAATAGATCGAGGTATGGATGAAAGATCCTATTAATGAGACTTATGAACACCACTAGAGCATTGGTTACGCTGAATGGAATAACCAAGAACTCATAGTGGCCATACCAACATCTGATGGTCGTCTTCTGCACGTCCTCATCTCGAACTCTGAACTGATGATATCCTGATCTAAGGTCTATCTTTGAGAACAACCATTCTCCCTTGAGCTGATCGAAGAAGTCGTCAATCCTTTGTAGTGGATACTTGTTCCTCACGGTCACCTAGTTCAGGTGACAATAGTCGACACACAGTCGCAAGCTCCTATCCACCTTCTTGGCGAACAATATTGGGGAATCCCAGGGTGAAACACTAGGTTGGATTAATCCCTTTCCCTGTAAGTCCTCCAACTGTACCCATAGCTCTCGAATCTTCGCACGATCCATCCGATATGTTGGAGTGGATATCGGGGTTTTCCCGAGGTAAAGGTCAATATAAAAGTCTACATCTCTGCGAGGAGGTAGTCCAGGAACATAGTCAGGGAAAATGTCTGCATACTAATCCACCACTACAGGATAACTCGGACTCCGCACGTCAACCGCTCCTAGGATGAGGCTAGCCAACTGATGAGTGATAGGCTGTCCTCTCCTCTGCATGAGTCCATCCTGTGCTGCAAAGGCTCCCTTCTCACCGGTGAACGTGAACCTGCTCCCATCGGCGTGAACACACCGCACCTTGCGCCTAATACAGTCGATCTGAGCATGGACTATAGATAACCAATCTCTGCCCAAGATGACATCGTAAGGCCCCGACAACGCTACAAGAAGATCCCAGCCGAAGCTCTCACCTCCTAGAGTAATCTCACACTGCCGGTACTAGTTCGTAATCATCGAGTCTGCTCCCGTAGGAATCTCTAGCTGTAAGAATCGAGCAAACGGCTCTGTCAGAATTTCCGAGCTCTGAAGAAGGGCAGCGGCAATAAAAGAATGACTCAGTTCTGTGTCTATAAGAATTGCAGCAAGGGTAGAGTAGAAACATACATCACCTAGAATTATCTCTGGCGCACCGTGGTCGTAGGCCTCCGCTTCCGGAAGCTGAGCCTGTCTCTGCCCTCCAGCTCCCCGTGGTTGGGGTGGACCTCCTAGTGGTGGTGGTGGTAAAGCCTCAAAGCGTCGCCCACCACCCGCTCCTCGGACAACTCCTCTACCTCGTCTTCCGGCTCCTTGCGGACCACCACGGTCAACCCTTTGCCTCTGCCTGGGTGGCCCCTCAACGGTATGCTGCTCCTCTGCACGGCGGGTTGGGCAGTCACGATCCATGTGGCCCTTCCCGATGCATGCGTAGCACTGTCTTCTCCTCGGAAGGCTGGATCTGCGCCGTGTGCCCCGCACCTCTGAGCCAGTGTCCTGAGGTCGTCTGCCTGAATGTATGGACCGCCTAGACCCCTGTGACTTCCATCGAATGCTAGCTACAGACGACTCTGCTACGTGCCGCCCTACGGTAGGTCTCGCTGATGGTGTAGAATCAACAAGAAATCTCTCTATGAGAAGGGCTCGCTCCAGTACTCCTGCCTGTGTCGGAATGCTAAGAGAGATCATGGATTCCCTGATCTAATGCCTTAGTCCCTGCTCGAAGGTCCGGCCCCCGAAGAATGGGTCCCGTACCATGTCCGTTGAATAGCACGAGAGATCAGGAAATCTTGCCGAGTACGGGGTGATCGTTATGCTTCCCTGCCACAACTGTAGTAACTATTGGATGCACACCGCACAGAGGGTGGCTGGGATGAACTCCGAGAGGAAGAGGCTCTCAAAATCCGTCCAGAGGAGAGATGCATCGTCGTGCACCTGGAGCATCAAGTTCCACCATCTGCCTGCTTCCGCGTGCATGAGGCTCGCAGAAAGGATCACCATGAGGTCAGATGGTGTCTCCACTAACCTGAAAACTCGAACTAAAGCCTCCAGCCAATCCTCGGCTGCCTGAGGGTCCGTCTCTCCACGGAACCTGGTCAGTCTCTAACGCTGAAACTCGTGCAGTGCACTAAGGCGATGTGCACTCTCAGTGGCTGGGGCTGGTAGCAACGGTGGCTCGGCGGGTAGAGGTACTGTCGGTGCCTTCGCTGAAAAAGGGCCCTGCACCAAGGCCTCATCGCTCGGTGGGAAGTCGGCTCGCACAAAACTTGGAGCCCTAGCTGGCTGCCATCGTCAGGCCATCCTGAAAATAAACATCTGCACCATGATCAAAACAATATACCTGGTGAGATGAGACAATGTAATCACAAAAAAAACTTTTGAAACACACATGCAATCAATGTTTTCATGCATTGAGTTGGAAATCAGATGTCAGGGTCCTGGTGTACGGATACGTCGGCCGCCACACCAATATTGGACTCCCTGGACTAATAACCACACTCAATACCCTTAACACTATTGCTTCACATAGAAGAAAGATCAGTTTCATGAGTTCTGTGGTAAGACCGAACTCCTCTGATACCAATTTGTCAAGACCCGTCCTCGGGACCCGTTCCGTGACTACCCCAAGCTCGCCTTCCATAGGCCAGGGGCTGGAGACTAGCACCAAGGCGTAAATCCCAACAAAAAAGGGGAAGTCATTGCCTTTATAAAGTTAACAATCACGATAGAGTAAGCTAGAAGAAATAAACACTATGTAAAACTGGGTACAATAGTAGTGCAGAAAAGTAAGTGGGACAGAATACAAACCCAAACTGAAAGCAATGTACAACTGGAAAGAAAGTACAACAACTGAAAGTAAAGTAGAAACGTCGAGGCATCCACTGGAATTCCCACCTGAAGGGTGGGTACAGATAGCCTCCTTAGCTCCTTGGGTCCAGCCGTCCACTCCGTGTACGTCCCGCCCAGTGGTCCACCTCCAGGTACTGACTTGCTCCACAAGCCTCAACCACGATCAGCGCTGTCCGTCGTCTGTATCCAACACAATGTAGTGCGGGCATAACCCGTGCAGGGGTGAGTATACGCTACTCATTAGGGACCCCGAGACCCCCGAAGGTCTCCCATAATCCACAAGGGTTAATCCACAAAGAAAAGATACAATCACGAAGTAACATCCAACACTAATTAGGTATATGCCGATACATATACCTAAGTCATCAATTCCAGTTTGTCTCCAACATCTGATCCCAGGATCGATCACGTCCACACAGGATAGTACAACCCAATCCACACAGGAAAGCACAACAGAATCCACATAGGAAGCAAATCAATCATATCGAAGATAATGAATGAATGTCAAGACTCAACTCACACAGGTATACTTCTTCATAAGGTGATAGATATGATCAGATATAGCCACTGATTCATCTATGGTGGGACCCATGTAGGATACTAAACCAGCTAAGCTTTCAGACCCACATAGGATACATACCAGCCACTCTTCCAGACCCATGTAGGATACAAGAACAGAGTCAATACTTCCAAACTCATGAAGGATACAAGAACAGTAATCATTGTCGTCGATCCCACAGAGGAATTTTGTACGGTCTTCATCGCTGCCGAACCCACAGAGGATTTCAGTGCAGTCTTCATTGCTGTCGAACCCACTGAGGATTTCAGTACGGTCTTCATCGTTGCCGAACCCACGAAGGATTTCAGTGCAGCCTTCATCGCTGCCGAACTCACGGAGGATTTTAGTGTAGTCGCCACCGCAGTCGCAGCCAGCTCTAGGGTTCCCGCACACAGCATGCTAATTTCCGGGAGGGTCTGATCCACGAGCGAAACGGGGTCGATACATTAACTAACACGCAATCTAGAGTTTTTTTATCCCAAAGTTTTTCCTCAACAAAAGGAACTCAACGCGACAGAGGGCGTGTCAATCAGACGCACGGTCTGAGAGTTATTGCCTTTTTTCGTTTCAGGGGCCTGGTTGTTTTTTAAGTCAAAACCATCTAGAGCACACTCCAACTACATCCAAACCTCGAGAGGAGTAAGACAAAATGTCCATCTCACTAAGAGGAATCCAAAAAAGTCGACGAAACGTCAATCGGATGTCCGGAACACAAGTTAAAAGCGTTTCCGCTCTGAGGGCCTGGTTGGTTTCGTGTTTGAACTAACCCGGTCATACCCAAAGTTCTATGAAAACATGAGAGTAATATACCAAAACGACCGTCTCGATCCAAGGATCGCATCAAAACTAACAGTACGTCGATCAGAGCTCCATAGCCCAAGTTACGAGCGTTTGAAATGAATTATCCCAAAATCGGGGGTTTTGGGCCTGGACCGACCCTGCCCAAGACCCCCTGGGTCGGCCCGAACCGGGTCGACCCAAACCATGTCTGGGTCCAGCCCATTTGGGTGCGGCCCGGCCCGGCCCAACTAGCGCGGCCCGAATGGCCATCTCGGTGCTGGCCGAGCCACCACGGAAGGGGGAGAGGGGCGCGTTGCCCCCTGTTTTGAAACCGCGGCCCCCATGTGGGGGCCGCTCCCTCTTCCAGCCGGTCCCGCCCCCTGTGCCCCGGTGACCGGCAGCTCCGGCCACCCTCTCCTGCTCCGCCGTGGCCAAAGGCCGCAACTTTAGTCCGACCAGCTCCGCGCGTCGGCGTCGCGCCCCTCCACCGCGGCCCGCCCCGGCCGCGGCCCTTCGTGGTTTTCCGGCGCAGCACACCGGCGCCTCACACCTTTCACCGCGGCTCGACTCCGGCCGCGGCTTCGTTCAGCCTCAACGGCATGGCATGACGGCGCCACACTTCTTCGCCCATTCCTCTCGCTTCCGCACGTTTCCTTTGCTCGTGCTGCAACAAGTACACCATCAAAGGGGGAGGAGGTTTGGCCGTGTTCGTATGGTCCGACCACCTCCCGTTATGACGATAATAGGCGGCAATAAAATAAAGATGAAGAACGGAAAAGAAAAATCCACGAACATCAAGTTTTTCCCTACATCGATGAAGTTGTCGAACGAGGATCGTCGCGGAAAAAGGACGTCACGGAAGACGACGTTGCGGAAGATGGCGTCACAGAAGACGACGTCGCGGATCGGTGCTCCATAAGCATCATCGGCGTTCTCCGAAGAAGGTGTCTCTCTCCAGCTATGGAGAAGAGAGGAAATGGCATGGCGATTCCCTTGCGGTGATGGAGTTCTTTGTCGAAGACTCGACGTTCATCGCGTTCTTTGACGAGGAAGAAGATAATCCTCAAGAGCGCAAGAGTCCTCTCTTTCCTTTCTCACAACGAAATAACCCCCAATAAAATAAGTCATGTCTTATTTTATTATAACTCATGCATACCATTAATTTGAAATTCAAAAACAAATCTCATTCAATTAATTGACTTAATTGAAGAGCGTTTAATATCCAAATTAATTTTGAGGGTTGACATGGAATTTAAAAGGGGTGCGGGTGAGTTACATATTAAATGCACGAGAGGGAGGTTAAAAAAGGATTTGAAGGGGTGGGGCTCTTGTGGTCCCCACTTCACTAATATCATACCTAGTAGAGTTAGGATATTAGTGGGTCCCACTCCAACCACCAAGCATAGGTTTAATCTATCTAGAATAGAAATAAAAAAATGTACCACAATATTTTATTTCATTCTTTAGTTATCCCATTTATTTAATATCCTCACCCGAGCAACGCAACTCTGGAAATGGTGTTCCCAATCAATTACCTGCGCTGCGATTACACCGATGCCCTCAGATTTTGATTCTGGGCACCGGTTCAAAAGTTAGAAAAACCCGCTCATTCGTTCACTGAATGTACCTGAGTTAAACTTCGGAAAAATGATTCTGGGCATACCGGGCCTCGGAATCAAGTGCCGTCAGAAACTGCATACTCGTAAAATCCCAATGAAAATTAATAAAAAAATTTCCCAAGAAATTTACGGGTCTTTACATGTTTTAAAAGCTCATTTATGTCAATGTTGACATTATTTAGTATTTGGTTTTCGTGAAATTCAAAAAACATTTTTACTTAAAATATAATAAATTAAATCATTAATAACATGTCATATTATCCTTTAAAATTAGTGGAATGCATCAAAAGCCTCAATTTACATTTATTTGGATATTTATAATATCAATTATTTTAATCATAAATTAATAAGGTAATTATTGTACCATCATTGTGTCATAAATAAATTTAATTATTTAATGTAATTTTTTTTAAATAAAACACCATTATGTAGGAAATATTATTATCTCTTAAATTAATATTTATAGTTGATTTTATCTTATTTATAACTATATATTAATAATGTTTTGGTAATGAAAATTTGAATTTAACACTTTTAACTCTTCTTTAAATAAAATAATAATAAATTCCCAAATCTAATCCATGTGGATCAAAGGGGGTTATATTTTATTTGTAAGGTTTATTTTTGTCGAAAAAAACTTATGAAAAAGAATTAGTACATGTGTTAGGGTAATTATAATATCGTTTTTACCATTAATTACGCTATTTACTTTTAAACGCGGTAAATAAAATTCAAATGTTACTATTCACCAAAAATTATATTCATCATATTGAACCACATTTTATAGAATTATTTCAACCACGTCTCTCGGATTTTTTAAATTCAATTCACAAACTCTGTAAAAATACATTTTTGTCCAAATTTTCATAAATGCCAAGAAGGTGGGTAAAAGACGTTAAAAAGTTCAATAAAATTTAATACATCTAATTTAATTATAAAATGACTTCAATGAATTACATTGAACATATATAGGTATTATGTATCTATTTATTCTTAAAATAAATTTAAATAAAATAAATAATTATTTAAATAAAAAGTCAGTTTTAAATAATAACGTAGTGTTTTTCACTCTTCAGGAAAAATAGAATTTTTTCAGAAAAATACAAATATTCACCATAAGATATTTTTGATATTCCAAATTTTAAAATGAATTTTTTTTAACAAATTCAAAACCTAGAAGTTGTATTGATTAATTTAAAATTAATTATAGTTAAAAAAAATTGGGTTTTTGAGAAGTAAAAAATATCAAAAGATTGATATGCGTTTATGACTAATTTTAATGAAACATTACTTCCAATGACCAAAATTGGATTAAATGAAAATAATATAATCTAATTATTCTTCAAAACTCTTGAAATGAATAATTTAACACTATAAACTATTTTGATTAAAAAGTTGACTTCAATTAAAATATAGTATTTTACAATATTCATCAAGATATGAAAGTTATCAGAAAAATACCAAAAATTTGTCGATACAAAATTTTTATGTCTAGATTCTAAATAAGAAGCTTATTTGGTCAAATTGAATATATAAAATTTTAAAATATAGTTCATAAAGAGTGTTCTCCATTAAAAGGCGTTAAAATTGTATTTTTTTAAAAAATACTTCCTTTATCAAAAAAATTTATTTGGTTCTTATATAATGTATAAGAAACACATAATATGGATGTTAAAATTACATGGTGTATAAACAATTCAAATTGTTTTTAATTATTTTCATAACCACTTTTGGAATGACTAGTTTGTTATGTCGTGGAACGCTCAAACTCGGTGTTACGTGTAGCACGAGCTATTAAATTACTTTAAAGATATAACGTTCTATGAAATCCTAGGGTGTTATATTCTTCTCGCCTTCAATAAATTGTGTCCTTGCTATTTGATATTGTTATTCAAAAAATAAAAGGTTAAAAATAGAAAATCGTATTGTGGAAAACCCACATCTGAAATATGGTGAACAACATTTTGTCTTAATAAGAGGGAAATGAAAATGAAAAATTCATCATCAAATTATGATCTCAAATATGAGAACATTGTTGGGAATTAGAGATACATAATTGGAGGAAAATCATAAATATTTATAGGGAGTGGTTTAGGTCATCAATCACAAGAAAGTAAACAATAAATGGGATAACAAGGGCCTTAAAGCCATTAATCTATGACGATTAAAATAACATTGGTTGAACAAAACAAAAGTTATTAGGATAACACATTTTTGGTTTTAAGATTCCTTCCCTAATGTTTAAGAATTAATTTCTTCAATTAAAAATAATGAAATAATTACATGACAACTAGTGTTCCGTCCTTCAACTAATTTCTACCACAAACTCATCTTTTACTCTAAAAGATAATAGAATTAAAAAATATTCTATTTATTCTAATAGTATAGGGTTACAAAAATAAGGAATTTATAATTAATCTGCTAGAACAAGAAAATAAAGATATATTATACAAACTAGGACATCCTATAAGCCAATGGTAAGTGATGCACCTTCTCGCCCTTCGATTTCAGGTTCTTGTCTCACAGCCTTGTAGGACGCGATGGGTTGTCACCCAACCTACAGGTTGTCACCCGAACTACGGGTTGTCTTTATTATAAAAATACAACAATAATATTAAGAATTTTTTTAACCTTAAAAGATAGTATTCAATGTACAACATAATTCATTGAAACCTTTAGACTTATCGAAAATACTTCTTTCCAAACTCACAGTCCCAATTTTATGAGGAAGGTAAACATAATGAATATATTTTTCCACTTAATTACATGTAAATACCTTCATCATGTATTCTCCTAAAACACGGTGACACCCTAGATTTCTATAAAACCTTATTGATTACATTCAGGCTCCCTTATTCCTTATAAAATACAGGATACAGTCCGTATATCCAAAAATGTTGTAAACAACAACAATGATGGAATAATCAAACAATTAATTAGTTTGAAGGTAGTCAAGAATATAAACTATATAAATGATGCATGTCACATGTGTCTAGCAATGCAGCCAATCAAGTCACAGTTCTATAAATACTATAATGAAAAAAGGATAGAAAATTAGTAAACTCTAGTAGCAACATTTGCCTCATATTGATCCCATTCTCTCCATCTCCAATAGCAATCTGGTACCTGACTAGAAGGGTGATTTACGTTATCTATACATGCAACCAAATAATCCGTTTGTGTCTAAAAAATGACCCAAATAGGGTTTGTGATGAATCCCAGCAGGAAACCACCAAATAATCTATTCCTAACTATCAATGAAATATGAATAAATAAAACAATAAACTAGGAAGTAATCAAAAGTAAATAATCAAGAGTTTTCAATTACATTCATTTTATAAAATATTCATTTCAATTAATTTATTAATTATAAAATTAAAATTAAATATTTATTACCCTTAAAAATACAAAAAAAATTGTTGTTTTAAAAAAAATATTCACTCTCATTTAAAAGGCGAATTTTTTTATTTTTACATACATGGAGAATGAAACTATTCATATGGGTATTTTACTATTAATAAGGGCCATGTTACTATTCCTAATGGTATATTACCATTCATCAGTGTAACACCCCACCCCTACCTCATTGGCTTGATGAGGTGGTGAGGGCTACCTGGCCTTAAGCGACGTTCCCAAGATGCTAAATGCTAGCAATGAATGCCGAGGGCTTCAAGATCAAGTTGGGGGACGATTTTCCCGTAAGACAAAAGCAACAAAACCATCCACTAACAGCTACTATATGATGCATGCCAATTCAATTACCCATCCATGAAATCCCAAAAGACAACCATGTTGTTCCAAAAACACAACTCAAAACCAGTAAAACTAGACATGTCCAGACAACATCAGATGAAACTGCGCAAACTAAACCACCGAACACCATAAGCCATGACACCACTACAGCTCCACGCAGAGCTCCAAGGTCCAAGCTCCACTAATGGATCACAATTCTCCACTAAAGGAGGGTGATGCCTTACCTTTTCCCACATCATGGTACACGACATCTGCAAAGAAAACACAATGCTAACGCAGGGGGTGAGTACTAAAACTCAGTAGGATTTCCCCAAATGAATTCCCTACACACGCCACTAGGATAAAACCGTTAGCACATTTATATAAAACATGTTATATAAATTAAATCACAAGTGAAACTATTTTCATGATCCAAACATGCCCTTGACAAGACATCACAGCCAACCAAGCAACCAAGGGAAAGCCAACCAAACATGCCACAATCCATCTCATCATTTACACATTATCACAACAAAATCCAACTTGCAAAGAAATGCATAACATACAATCAAAACGGTGGGAATTCCGCACAACCCGTTCACCCATTCACACCAGAAAAATCAAAACGGTGGGACTTCCGCCTAACCCGTTCACCCATTCACAACTAGCGGTACATCCTAACAACTACTCATATAGTGGTTCTTCCGACCACTATCCATCCCATTTTTATTGCGAGACTTCCCGCCCACTCCCATACAACATTTCAATCAAACCAAACCAATAATAAACCCACCAAGGTCACAACATCATGCAATCAACCAATTCCATTCTATATCAATCCACTTCAATAAATCATCCATTTATTGAAAACCATTTTCCATTCCAAAAAACATTTCAATAAAACAACACTTTTTTTGAAAACCGTTTCCATCAATAATTTTAAAAAATCATCCATATCATCTGGTTTTAAAATCTTCATTTTAAAATCCACAAGAATAGCATTTGACTATAAAATACCGTTTTTCCCAAAAATACCAAAAACATCACCAAAAGGATTTCCAACCAATTTTGCATAAAAATTAAGAATTAATTTTCATCCCAACAATTAATTGTAACAAAGAACCACTAGTTCCAATCAAGTGGAGTCGAGAGAGAAGCCTCCCACCTTTAAGGTTCCCGAGAAATCGACCCACACGCCACCACACCTCAAATCCGGCAAATGCACCACTGAAACCTCTCTAGATCCTGTTTCCCTAACATCCAATAGCCTTAATATTAACATCCAAGGAAACCAAAACCCTAGATCTACACACAAAAAGTGTAGATCTAGAAAACCATGAAAGAGAGGGATGTAGATCTTGAGGAAAACACAAGAGAAACAATAGGAGAGATTTACTCTGGAGAAACCACCTTCAAACCTCCTTAAAAACCCTTTAAAACGCTTCCAAATTGAGTGGGAGAGCACAATTAACCCCTGAGAACCCAAAATCATGAGTGGGGCTCGAGTTGGAAGAAGATTGGAGTGAAATAGGTTAACCCCGAGGGAGCCCAGAACTTATAACCATATTTTTAAGTGGCTGCACGGTTAGCCCGCAAGGTTTGGAAAACAGTGCACTAACCGTGCACACGATACTGCCTCGGGAGGAAGGGTCTTTATGGTTTGGAAAACTATGTGCGGGATGTGTGAAGCCTACTATCTCCCCTTCATGGGTTCATAAAGAAACCACACGGTTTCCACTAACCGTGCTCAAACCGTACACCCATGTAAATGCCTCCAAACTCATCCAAAATCCATTCCAAACTCTTTGAACCTCTTTCCAACTCATCCCATTCACTTTATTCACATAAAAAATGCATAAACAGAGGCCACATACCTCAAACCGGGGGTACTACATTCTCCCCACCATTGGACTTTTCGTCCTTGGAATGTAGTGAACCCGCCCTTTGCCGAAAGAGCTCGGGCCACTGCTCGACCATTTCTTTCTCTTGCTCCCACGTATCCTCTGGAATCTGACCATGTTTCCACAAAACATGAACTAAATCGATGCTTTTACCACACAAGACTTTCTCTTTCTTATCCACAACCCACACTGGAACGTGCTCCAACAAAGCATATGGTTCTATCTCAACATGTTCCCATTGAATAACATGGTCACGATCTGATTGATACTTTTTCAACTGCGACACATGAAACACATTGTGCACCGCATAGAACCTAGATGGAAAGGCCAAACGATAATCCACCTCACCAACCTGCTCAAGAATCTCAAAAGGTCAAATGTAACCTGAAGATAACTTTCCCTACATCCCAAACTGACGATTTACCAACCAAGGAGAGATCCTCAAGAACATATGATCACTCACCTCGAACGACATTGACTGTCAACGATGATCCACATACAATTTCTAACGACTCTGAGCCATCTCCATTCTTTTCCTGATCAACTTGATTTTCTCCATCGTCTCCTGGAAAAGGCTTGGTCCAACCAGCGAGGACTCACCTGTTTCCACCAAACATAGTGGAGAACGACATGGCCGACCATACAGTGCTTCAAATGGAGCCATCTGTATGGATTCCTGATAACTTTTATTGTACGAGAACACAACCAATGACAAGTGCTCCTCCCACGAGCAAACCAAATCCATGACACATGCCCACAACATATCCTCCAGATTTTGTATCATCCTATCAGATTGACCATCCGTTTGAGGGTTATAGGCCATACTCATCGTCAACTATGTCCCAAGGGCTTGCTTTAAGGATTTCCAGAAACGAGAGGTAAACCTCGAATCTATATATGATACAATCGAAATTGGAACACCATGTCTCTTTACCACCTCCCGGATATAGATTTTGGACAGATCCTCCACTGTATAAGATTCACGAATCGGGATGAAATGGGCCGACTTCGTCAGCCGATCCACTATCACCCAAATGGCATCGTGCTTTCTGACCATTCTTGGGAGACCTATACCAAAATCCATTACTATCTGCTCACACTTCCAAAAAGGGATTGGTAAAGACTACAACATTCTTGCTGGCCTCTGATGCTTGGGCTTGACCTGCGGACAAGTCATGAATCTCGAAACAAACTCAGCCACTCTTCATTTCATGCCATCCCACCAGAACTACGCTTTCAACAGTTTATACATTTTCTGAATTCCAGGAGGAACAACCCACCTGGAATGATGATACGACCTGAGAAGATCCTCCTAAAAATCAACTGGTACAACCATCCATTTCTAAAAATAGGAAACTGAATTTCCATTCAATTTCCAACCCTCAATGGTCTCCCCACCATTGAGTCTCAACCCCATGCTCACACACTCAGTATTAGATATCTGTGCCTTTCTAACGAGGACAACCAAGATAGAAATCAACAAAACTAAAAAGAAGACCGCTCTATCGCCCTAGTCCTCACATTCCAACCACATATCAGATATAACCTACATCGACTGCCACTGGTCTGATGCATGTTTCACCACCTAAGCATATTATTTTCTATCTAATGCATCCACCACCGAATTTCCCTTTCCTGGCGTGTACATCAAGTCAAAATAAAACATTTGGAGATATTCCATCCATCTCATTTTCCTCATGTTCAAATCCTTTTGTGAGAAAATATGCTTCAAACTCTTATATTCTGTATATACCACAAATTTCTCACCAAAGAGATAATAAAGCCATAATTTCGAAGCATGGACCACTGCTTCCAACTCCAAATCATGAGTTGGGTAGTTCTTTTGCATGCACTCTCAACTACCATGAGCCATACGGAACCACATGATTCCCTTGCATGAGAACACACCCAAACCCTGATCTCATTACATCGCAATACACCACATACCCTTTTTTCATTCTGGAAAAACCAAGAATGTTGCTGATGTAAGACAACCCTTTAGCTATTCGAAAAACTGTTGAAACCATTCATTCCACTGGAATGGAACATTCTATCTTGTAAAAACTGTCATCGGTGAAGCCAAACGTGAAAAATCAGGAACAAAATGCCAATAATACCCACCTAGACCCAGAAAACTTCCTATCTCAAACAGATTCATTTGTAATTGCCACGAGATAACGACGTCTATCTTTTCTGGATCCAATGAAACACCTCTTTTAGAAATCACATGGCCATGAAAATGAACTTCCTGTATCCAAAAGTCACACTTTGTCAATTTGACATAAAAACGATGTTCCCTCAAGATCCCCAACACTGTCTCCAAGTGATGCTCATGCTCTACCCTTGTCTTTGAATACAATAGAATATCTTCTACAAACACCACCACAAATGAATCCAAATATCTCGGAAATATCCGATTCATCAATTCCATAAACACCGATAGGGCATTCGTTAGACCAAAGGGCATAACCACATATTCATAATGTCCAATCTACTTCTAAAATATATTTTAGGAATATCATCCTTCCTCACCCACAATTGATGATATCCTGACCTCAGGACAATCTTGAAGAACCACTGGGCTCCCTTCAACTGGTCGAACAAATCATCAATTCATGGAAGTGGATATCTATTCTTTATCTTAACTTGGTTAAGTCTACGATAATCAACACATATCCTCAATGTTCCACCCACTTTTTTCACAAACAACACCAGCGCTGCCCACAGAGACGTGCTAGGCTGAATAAACCCTTTGTTTTCTAACTCTTCCAACTGAATGTTCAATTACCACAATTCAGCTGGTGCCATTTGATATGATGTAATTGAGATAGGACTGGTCCCCGAAAGGAGATCAACTGTAAACTCCACTTCTCTTATGGGAGGCAACCCAATGAATTCTTTAGAAAAAACATCCATGAACTAATCCACCACTGTCATATGAACACTCTTCTCAACATCCTCTACCGATTCCAATGACAAAACCACCAACTGATACGATAACGTACCCACTTCTGGTGCCAAATAACCCGTTGCACCCTGCCTTTCATGCTTCTCTCCTCTAATGAGATGTCTGACACCATCACGTGTTGTAAAAGACATTGTTCGCAAATCACAATCGATGTGGGCCTTAAAATCCACCAGCTTATCTATTAACAGTATTACATCATACCCATCCATCTCAAGCATTGATAAATTACACACTATCTCAACCTCACCCACAACGATACAACATTCTCTACACAAGAAGGATCGACACTCTTTTCAACCCAGAGGAGTTTTATGTTTAAAAAATGAGGGCGTCATTTCTACCCTTAAACCCAGCCAATCAACCACACGTGTAGAAATAAAAGAGTTTGAAGCACCCGTATCAAACAACACTTGCATAACGGTAGAATTTAAAACAGTAGTACCTCACAACGTGGATGGTCCTGAATGATCATCCACCAAAACCTGATCATCTCTTAACACATGTTTTCTTTCCACAATATGCTCTTTATTTATCTTCTGAGGTGTCTTGGTATTCTGAGAATCACCATGACCCACTTTACTCCACTGAAGAGGGATGTGCGGCTGTCCCCATCCCGTCGAAGCATAGGACGTCTGCGATCCCTGAGGAGTGTCACGTGCACTGGACCATGGATCATTCCCACAATAACTCTGCCGATTCCCCATTTGCTTACAATTATGAAATGCACAAGGTTGTGTTGTACAATCCCGCTTGATGTGGTTCGTAGAACCACACTGAAAACATCCCTGCTTTCTCTGGGACTTCGGAGGAAGATTTACTGATCCTGCCGTCAGATTATATGCCATATTCCCACCTTGGGAATAAGTGTCCCTCATTCGCTTGAACCCAGCATTAGAGTCCCCACTATTCCTCATGGGTACCACCAAGCTTCCCCCGCCCGGAGCTCCCAACAGATCCTGCTCAGCCACAGAGGCTCTATTCACCATCTATGTGTAATCACCAATACACAGCACCACTATCATTGAATGGATTTCATCCCTTAATCCCGCTTCAAAGATCCTTGCCTTCAACGATGTGTTACCCACCACCTCGGGTGGAAACCACACTAAGTTCATAAACTTATCTGCATACTCCATCACAGACATAATTTCTTGCTTCCAACTGAAGAAATCAGTCATACGCTGAATTCTGAACGTATGTGGGTAGAATTGTTTATTGAAATATTCCTCAAAGCCTCCTCACATCACACCCTGGTCTGTCCCCTCTTGGACTACCAACTCCCACCACTGAAGGGAATGATCATCCAACATATACGTGGCCAACTTCACTTTTAACTCTATTAGAGTTCCTAAGAACTCAAAGATCTTGTTCATTCTATTCAACCATGCTTGTGCCCTCTCTGGATCTGAATCACTACTGAAGATGGGTCAATTCTGATTTTGAAACTGAACCTCATGATCCATATGCCTTGGTTCCTCCACTTTGTTTCTACATTCAACAACATAGTAAGCTTGCACTATTCTTTGCCCTAGCTTCTGGTTCACTTAAGGCTCATGTGCTACTACATTCTCAACAGCCTCCTCCGGTTGGTCTCTACGATGCCTACCTGGTTCCATTTCTATAAAAAAAACAGACAACCATGAGCCTCACTTCTGTAGACATCATGAAATCTCATTTCAAATCACATTACACAACACCTTCACAACAAGGCTTTCCACCAGTTCACATTTTCCACATGTGCCATGTTTCACCATTTTGAAAACTAAACCATTTTCAAAATACCAATTTATTCATATTACTATTTCACACATTTATATCACATCATAAATCATTATACCTCAATAAAATATGCATCCTAGTGGGAAGTCATTTCTACCATGCATACCATGGTCATCTAATTGGATACACCCATGACAATGAGATATCCAATGCCTATAAGTGTCTCAAAAACACTTATGTACCCAACTCCCTAGTAACATAAATTTCAGCATAAAAGGGGTATCTACGTTATTTTATGCTATACATTCCATGTTCTGACAATCCTACACCTTGCTACCATCCATACTTAAGGAATGTAACAAAAAGAATGTCAAAACCAACTATGAGAATCAACTCCAAAGGACCGAACAAACTGATACCACTTGTAACACCCCGCCCCTACCTCACTGGCCTGAGGGAGCGGTGAGGGATACTTGGACTTAAGTGATGTTCCCAAGATTCCAAAGGCTAGAAATGAATGCCGAGGGATTCAAGATCAAGTTGGGGAATGATTTTCCCATAAGAAAAAACCAACCAAACCATCCACTAACAGCCACTACATGATGCATGTCAATTCAATTACCCAACCAAGAAATCCCAAAATACAACCAAGTTTCTCCACACACACAACTCAAAACCAATAAAACTAGACATGTCCACACAACATTAGAGTACACAACGAAAACTAAACCAACAATCACCACAAGCCATGACACCACCAAAGCTCCATGCCAAGCTCCAAGCTCCAAGCTCCACCAAGGGATCACAATGCTCCACTAAAGGGGGGTGATGCCTTACCTTTTCCCACATCACGGTACACGACATCTACAAAGACACCACAGTGCCAATGCATGGGGTGTGTACTAAAACTCAGTAGGATTTCCTCAAATGACTTCCTAACACACACCACTAGGATAAAACCTTTACCAAAATTATATAAAACAGTTTATAAAAATTAAATCACAAGTGCAACCTTTTTCAGGAGCCAACCATGCCCTTATCGAGCCATCACACCCAACTAAGAAACCAAGTGAAAGCCAACCAAACATGCCACATGCCATATCATCATTTACACGTTAGTACAAAAACTTCCATCTTGAAAAGAAATTATTAACATACAATGAAAACGGTGGGACTACCGCCAAACCCATTCACCCATTCACACCAGATCAATCAAAATGGTGGGACTTCCACCCAACCCGTTCACCCATTCACAACTAGCGGTACTTCCCGACCACTACTCATATGGTGGTTCTTCTGACCACTATCTATCCCCTTTTTATAGCGAGACATCCCGCCCACTCCCATAAAACATTTTAGTCAATCCAAACCAAGCATAAACCCACCAATGGCACAACAACATGAAAATAACCAATTCTATTGCATATCAATCCACATCAACAAATCACCCATTTATTGAAAACCATTTTACAAGCCAAAAAACATTTCAGAAAAACAACCCTTTAATTGAAAACCCCTTCCGTCAATCATTTTCACAAATCAACCATATCATCCCGTTTTAAAATATTCATTTTAAAATCCACAAGAATAGCATTTCACCATAAAAATTCCCTTTTTCCAAAACTCCCAAAAACATCACCCAAGAGATTTTCAACCAATTTTCCATAACAATTCAAAATTAATTTGCAGTAAAAAAATAAATTTTAATAAAGAACCACTAGTTCTAACCATGTCGAGTCGAGAGAGAAGGCACCTACCTTTAGGGTTCCCATGAAATCGACCCACATGCCACCACACCTGAAATCCAGCGAACGCACCACCAAAACCTCTCTAGATTCCCTTTCCCTAACATCCACAAGCCTTAATATTAACATCCAAGGAAACCACAACCCTATATCTACACACAAGAAGTGTAGATCTAGAAAACCACGAAAGAGAGGGATGTAGATCTAGAGGAAAACACAATAGAGACAAGAGGAGAGACATACCCGGGAGAAACCACCATCAAACCTCCTTAAAACCTCTTTGAAACACTTCCAAATAAAATGGGAGAGGACCCATAACCCATGAGAACCAAAAATCCTAAGTGAGGATCGAGTGAGAGGATGGTTGGAGTTAAATAGGTTATTACTGAGGCATACCAGAACTTATAACCCTTTTTTTATGTGGTCGCACGGTTAGCCAGCACAGTTTGGCAAACCATGAGCTAACCATGTGCACGAAACTGCCTCGGGGGCAGGGGTCCGCATTGTTTCCTCGCACGGTTTGGAAAATCGCATGCCAGATGTGCAAAGCCTACTATCTCCCCTACACGGTTTCCTGGATAACCCGCACGGTTTCCACAAACCATGCCCAAACCGTGCACCCCTTTAAAAGCCTCCAAACTCATCCAAAACCATTCCAAACTCTCCCAACCTCTTCCCAACTCATCCCATTCCCTTTTAACACATAAGAAATGCATAAAAAAGGCCACATACTTCAAACTGGTGGTACTACAATAAGGGTCAAGTTACTATTCCCAAAAATTTAGTTGATCCTATTAGACTTTAAATGACATCATAAACGCAATTGTGTATGTCCATTATTTGAAATTAAAATCATATAAATGAAAACTGTATGTTTAAAGGCAATGTTTTAAATATCTCTTATAACAATGTTTGTTTTACAAAGACATAGTGTTTTATGAAAAAATGTTATCTAATGAATTGAAATTATTTTACAAGAAATGTACCATAGAATCTATGGGTGTTATATTTTTCCCTAATTAATAAATTTTAACCTAGAAATTTTTCATGTATATTTCTCTCTAAAAATATGTAGGTGGTTCCTCCTCATGACATCCTCAGGTTCCCTCTTTTCATCCTCCATTCTATGGTTTCTTCAACAAACTATTACCTGACGAGTCGTCAGATTTCTCAATACTTTCTCTCTAGTGTTGATAATCTCAATATGATATTCACAGTATGAAAAATTAGGTTCAATTTATATTTCTTCTTAGGTGGGTACATGCATTGGGTCTACAATATACTTTATTAACAACGAAACATGGAACTCATCATGAATATTGGATAGACATGGGGGAATCACTAAACGGTAATCTAATTCTCCAATTCGTTCTTGAAAATCAAATAGTACGATGTGCCTTCAGAACAATATCCCTTTTTACCATACATTAAGACACCCTTCCATGGAGATACTTGTAGAAAGACATGATCTTCCACTTGAAATTCCAAATGCTTTTATCAGTTATCAGCATATCGTTTTTTTCCAAAATTGGTGTCCTTCACAATTGATGTGAATTGTCTTAATCGTTGTCATTTTAACTTCAATAATGTATAGGTTTTTAAGTTTCCCCTCACCAATTTCATCCCAACAAGATGGAGTTTGACATCTATTTCCACATAATTCTTAATATAGTACCATTTGAATGCTTGAATGAAAACTATTATTATAGGAAAACTAGACCAACAGTATGTGCTAATCCCACATACCTTGGAAGTCATGTGAGCATGATCTCAACTTTTCTTCAGGTTTTTGAATATCCCTTTATGATTGTATGTCATTTTGGGGGTGATAAGCAGTACGCATTTGAATCTCAATATCTAAAGCCTTCTGAAAACTAATAAAAAATTAAGATGTAAATCGAGGATATCTATCGTACATAATCTATTGAGGTGCACAAATAATTCATTCTACTTAATTTATATAGAGTCTTGACCAGAGCACATGTGGTGAATATTCGATTATACAAACGAAAAGTGCCGATTTTGTAAGACGATAAAAAATACCCATTTTGAATAATTCCTTATAGGTGTCCTTAGTAGTCATGTGAAAATGTCTAGTGTAACATTATACAATGCACACATAGCAATTGGTAGAGGTTTGATGAATCATCTGAGATATTTCCCCTCAGCCTTCACATGTTGACAAGCTAGACACCATGACCCATTTTAAGAAATTTCTTTATTCAGGTTCACAACTTAAAAAAGACCAATTGCCATGGTTCATACCCATGGAAATAGGCCCCAAAACCATATCCATCGGCTAAGGCCACAGTTTTGGACAACTGTGTCCAATATCACTGTGGCAGTAGGTCCCAGACTAATGCCAAGGTTTTAACCGTGGAAATAGGTCCTAAATATTTCCACCACGGCACTTGACCTATGGCCACTGTTTAAACTGTGGCTATATGAAGATATTGCCACTATTTTAACCATGTCTATAGCCTTGGTAAACCGCAACAATAATGTAAATAAAAAATGTCACTAGCAGGTTTTGATCCTTGTTCCTATGGTCTATGAACTAAAGTACTTACCACTACAGAAAGGGGAAATACATGTATATATATATATATATTAATATAAACTGTGGGAATAACCTCAAAACCGTTGCAGTATGTCTTCCCGCCAATATTTTGGTGGGAAAATTTTTTCCTGCCAATGTCGGGGAACCCTATTGCCACGGTATTGAAAAACTATTGAAACAGGACATTGAATAAAGTGGATTATAGGAATGGTTCTAAAACCGTGTCTATAGGCCCCAAAACCGTTGCTATAGCCACAACCTATTCCCATGGTTCTGAAAACTGTGTCCATAGGTCATGATAACTGGCCTTTAGCCACGGTTTAAAACCATGGCTATAGGCCACAAAAACTGTGGAAATATTTCTATGGAAGTAGCCTCATTTTCTAGTTGTTATTATCCCATAAGAAAATTCCTTTAAATATCTATACATCATTGTGCTACTAGGGAGTATAAAGAAATTTGGGATACGAACATCATCTAATAATTCCCATTTTAGATCAGGTACTGATGGATTAGAAAACCTCTTTGAAAATTTAAAACTCCATCCCCAAACACAAAGTCCGTAAATCTTCCATCATTAATAGTCTTAACTCCATGTTGAAGGATCCAATCATCAAATTGATATATTCTTATCATCCCCAGTAGAGATGGTTTAGAAATCATTTGTATAAGGATTGATATTTCCTCTTCTTTAAAAATTCCCTTATCTATATTTACTAGACTCATGAATATATGATCTATCTCAATCCTCATTTGGGTCAAAAGACTATGATCTTTAATACATAGTGCATCGACAACTATATTTTCCTTTCTATGGTGGTAGTGTGTTGAATAATCAGTATATTTGAGTAACTCGAGCCATCTCTATTAACTCATGTTGAGTTATTTCTGTGTAAAAATTTATTTCAAACTCTTGGGATCCATTTATATATCAAATTATTCTCTATAGAGATAGAATATCCATATTTTTAGAGAAAATACTATGACTATTTACTCAAGATCATGAGTTAGATAATTTTTTTCATGACTCTTCAACTGCCATGATGGATAAGCAATAACATTATCATTTTTCCTAAGGACACAACCTAGTATATTCTTTGATGCATCGATGTATATCACAAACCTCGTCATTTTCAAATGGAAGAGATAAAATTGGAGCATTGATGAATCTTCCTTTAAATTATTCAAAAGAATCTATAAATTATTTTGTAAAAAATAACATATCCCATTTACAGGTGAGCTTGGTTAGTGGGTTAGAAAATATGGAAAAATTATATACGAAAGGCTGATAGTAACAAGCTAATCCAATAAAACTATATACATTAATGTTCATTATCATATTCTATTTTTGGATTTCCATTGTCTTCCCATGATTGATTAATATTCCATCCTTAGGGATGGCATCGTCATGAAAAGAAAGAGTTTGAATCCAAAATTCAAATTTAATAAACATACCAAATAAATCTTTTCTTCTATGAGTATGTAAAATAATCATTAAGTGGTTCTCATGGTCCTCATAGATTTTGTAATATATCAAGAAATCATAAATAAATACCCAAAATATAATCATGATATTCCTTGAAAACAATGTTTACAAGATCATTGAAAATAAAGGGTTCATTAGCCAGTCCAAATGGAATTACATTAAACCCATAATGTCTATACGATGTTCAAAATGCTATATTTGGAATATCTTCCATTCTGAAATGCAACTAATGATATCCATACTGAAGGTAAATCTTAGAAAAATATTGAACTTCATGAAGATGATCAAATTGGTCATCAAAGTCAGGTAGATGATATTTTTTCTTTATTGTAATAGCATTGATATCATTATAGTTAATACAAAGGATCAGGGATATATATTTCTTATTGGAAAAAATAATAGGGTATCTCCATGGGGAAACACTGAAGTGGATAAATCCCTTTTATCTAAATTCATATAGTGTTTCCATTATCTATAATAATTACACAATGTCAATTTTATAGGGAATATTTTATATAGGTCATGAACTAGGAAATAAATAAATAGAGAACTCAACTTCCTACCTTGGAGGATGTCCAGGTAAATCCAATAGAAATACATCAATGTATATTTAAAAAATAGGTACATATTCAATTTAATGATCCATTGATGATGTTTTCTTATCCACCCAAACAATTTCATTTAGAAAAGATACTAAGGTCGATCTAAAAAAGATCCAGATGATGATATTTCTTCCATAAATATAATTTATTGTACAACATTATCAGAAATTGTAACTTCCTTCTTCTTGTAATATAGTTTCGCATCATAATTAAAAAAATACTTTCTGATAATTACTTCAAATTCAATAATAGCTATGGTGATACAGTCATAAACTAATGTATATTTATGTGTCACAAAGGGGAGTGACTGAAATATCTTTGTTGTAGCAATACTTCCCTTAAGAGTTTTAACTAGAAACTCATTTAATAAATCAAATTGAAAATATATAATTTTCATAGAAAACATGAAATATATTAAATAATGGAATGATCCAGAATCAAAATAGGCATTGAAAAAATTCTAGGAAATGATTAAAGTACTTACCACCACCTCTTTAGGAACTCTAACATCCACAGTTGTGATCTCATAAGCCATCCCTTTTTCATGTGTACTTTTCTATGGAAATTTCCTCTGATGTTTAGGACAATCATATGCATAGTGTCCCATATCCCTAAAATTGATTCATTGAACATCATTGGTTTTTCTCTTCCCCTTTCATTAATTATATTGGTGACCCATTTATCCACACTTATAACAAACTCCTAAGCCTTTCAATATTTTTCTAGGATGTTTCTTTCTACAGTTATCGCATAATGAGAAATTCATAGTTCCCTTATTCTTCATTAGAGATTAACGTTTTCTATGATTTTCAAAAGGAATATTCTTCCCTTGATTTCACTTGATGATTTTCGAAATAAATACTTCATTCTCTATTTTTTGTGGAACTTATTACTATATCATCAAATGATGAAACTGTTTATAAATTCAGTTCCCTTAGAATTATAGGCATAATACCATCAATGAAATGATCCATCATGTCTTCTGAATCAAATAATTAATCTATAACATACTTGGACAGTCTTGTTGAAGTAGACCCATACATTTCAAAACTCTTTTATTACCTTTGTTTTAAGATATAAAATATTCTCTTCATTTAAGTTTGTTTCTCACAAGGGAAATATTTTTGAAGAATACTTTCTTAAAAGTTATCCATTCCATATCTTCTATTTTATCTTCTTATATGGTATTCTGGATCAAGGACCACCATTGATCAAAATCACCATTGAGACAATATACTTTCAGTACTAACTTTTCATTTTAATTAATTTTCAATGCTAGAAATATCTTATCAATGGAATTGATCTACTACTATGTTATCACTAGATTTGTAGTCCCACTACATGATGTGGGCTTCTATCGCATGAAATGATTCAACCTAAGTGTAACATGGTTATTCATTACAACCTGAGTAATTTTTCTTAATATGTTCATGATCTACTCAACCCTAACACTAATGGTGTTGAATTTCTCAGTTGAGAAATCCCAACATTGTATGCGGGTATTGATTCCCTTTCTTTAATTTGGACCCATCTCTAAATAACGGGATATAATATATTAGGTCATAAATTGGAATGAATAATTTTGAACTCATAAAACAGTAAAAATAATCTAAAAACTTATTCACAACTAATCTCATTATCATAATCACAACCTATATTTAATTTTAAAACCTTTATAATGGTTTGAAATGAAAATGTGAATTATCCTAACCATATCCCCTTAGATTGTCAAACCATGTGCACAGTAATGCCCGTTTTCGTGTACCAGATTACCATGTGTCAACCTTGAAACACCTTGTCAGATTTGTTACTCCTAGGTACGCCTATTCTAGAACCAATACCACTTGTATCATCTAGACATGGACGTTTTTTTAGTAATACCCACTTAATATATACCTTAATAAATTTCATGGATGTAATTCTATATTCAATCTTTGGGTTGTTCTCCTAAATTTATGTTTTCTAAATTTAGTTCCCATGGTTTATACAAAACTTCCTTTGATACCAACTATGATGACCCATATCCAAAGGACCGATGCCAGTGCATTACTATATTTCATTTTTATGATTACAAGGATTCAAATCCCAAAGGGCCGATCAGTTTAGTAGTCCTGAAAAAACTAGATACACACATGGAACACATTTTACATTGTTAAATGAAAGAAAATATAATACATAAAATAAACTAAAAAACGACATCCTTGAAAACTCAATAAATGTTATCTTTTTCAAATTCTAACGATGGAAATCATAAAAATTGTGTGATTGGTGGTTTTTATAGTGGAGGAGAGGAGTGATTTCTCAGTATTCGATTCATTAGGTTATTATTTAGTCTAAGAGAAGTAATAGTGTTGATCCATGTTACTAAAAATAGTAATATGTGCATTTTTTTTAAACCAATGGTGTTTTATGTCAGCCATAACTCATGCATCATGCAAAAATTTGTTTATTTAGCATATTTTGTAAATTATTATATTTAACTATTTAACAAAAATTATTGTATTTCCTAAAATCCGAAAAACACACCATAAATAATTTTAAATGTTTAGAAAACATAAATGAACTCAATTTTCTGAAAATAATTTTCTAGATATGATAAATTTAACTTTTAATCAAAATCACCATTTTCTAAAAATATATGTTTTTAAAATGATAACTGATTTTATAATTCCCTGAAAAAATAAATATGGTCTCATTACATTATTCCAAAATCATAGGACAACAAAATATATATTTATGAATAAATTTTATGACAATTTATTATAATTCAAATTCATTTATTTGTTGTATAATTGTAATTAAATATTTATTACTCAAAAAAATACCAACACTTAATTATTATTTTTTTAAAAATATTCACACTTTTTTATATGGTGCAAAAATAGTTTTTATACTTTCATGGGTGAGGATACTATTAATAATGGTATATTACAATCCATATGGGTCATGTTACTATTCATAAAGTTATATTACTATTCATAAGGGCCAAGTTACTATTCACTAAAAATTAAGTTGATACTATAAGACATTAAATAACATACTGAACGCAATAATGTATATCCATTTTTCAAAAATAAAATAACAGAAGTGGAAAATTTATGTTTAAAGGCTATGATATAACTATCTGCTATAAAAATGTATGTTTCCATGAGACTAAGCGGGAAATGAAAAATAATAATTCTAATGAATTGAAATTATTTAAGATGAAACATAACACAAAATCTTAGGGTGTTGTATGAATAGTGACAAGGTTCCATAAAAATTTGTTTTTACCTTTCCATCCCTCTCTAATTATAACACCAAATCTTCTATTTTCCCCATCATTTAGCTTGTGCATCCCTATGAGAGATCTTCCCCTCTTCCCCACCCTCCACTATTCCTTCCACAGTGATTCTAAGTGGATTTCTTCTTCATATGGGGGTTATTTCTCGTGTTTACCTATCCCCCTTCTTCCCCTACATTATATTTTTATTTATATCATGGTTATATTATTCCATAGTTCCATTAGTCTAGGTTTCATGTTTCATGGGTTTTGAATTAGGGGTTTGTATTCTTAAAGTTCTCCTTGAGTGTTTTTCCCTTATTGGACCTTTGTGGAGTTATTTTTGGTTTTCATTATTGATGCACCATGATTTTTAGGTAGGTTACCTTATGTATTGGACCATAAATTTAAATAATCATTGATTTCTATCATTTCACTCCATGTTTTTTACTAATTTCTGATGTATGATTATTGGAATAATTTTTTGATGTTAAATGAAGTGAATTTCACCACATACTGAATTGAATGATTTTTTTTAACAAATTTCAAATGCCATGTTTTCATCTAAATTAGGGGTTGGATTATATATTTATTTTTTATTCATAAATGATGTATCAGGTTTCTAAAAGGGAATTCTAAAGAGAACATGGTTTTATATTCTGTGTGTTTGGCTCTTTTTGAAATATTATGTGATTTACAAAGTTCATGGGGACCGATTGAAAATTTAGAAATGTGTTTTCTTTTAAAAATAATTGGTTGGGAATTCTTTTTTCCTTTTTCTAGATAATGCAAAGGGGAGGTCCTTATTCTAGGACATCCCTTGTGTATTAGTAGTTCAATGGAATATGATTTGTACATGGGGTGGTGTTTGGGGTATATTTTTCTATCGATTTCCTTTTTCATTTAATTAAATATATAATGGTTATTTATATGGTTTTTCTTGAACCACCCCCACATAATAAGTAAAATCGGAACCTAGTAAACTAGAAGAATATTTGAGATCAATTTCCACACCTATTTAGGAATATGATATTCCTATTGGCCCATTAGTATGAAACACTCTACATTGTTGATGTAACCCTCAGTTATTCCAGGTAGGGTACAACTGGGTGTGAGTGATTTTTTATAGAATCAAGAGAACAAACATGATATATAAGGTATAATATGTTCTATATCTTCCCCTAATCTCATTGGTTTTCACATGTTCATTGTTACTTGTTTATTTTTATTTTATAATTAATGTACCTCATGTGATATGGTTATTTTTATTTTATTCCATTGACCTTGTTGGATGGTTATTGTTTATGATCTCTTTTTATGATATATCATCTTCGTAAAAGTGAATAATTATTTTTTTATAAAAATTTTCATGGAAAATATAATCATAATGTGTTATAACCTATTTCCCCTTATAAATATGAATATCATTATTCTCACTCTCCCTTAATTATTATAAAAAGAAAAATCATAGTTCTTTTTGGAAAATAATTTTTTAACAAATGAAAATAAAAATGGAGAATGATTTTTTTTTCTAATGAAATGTGTTTAAAACCTATGTTTATATTGGGATTGAGAATTGATGGTGGTGAATATTTTATCAAGAGGAAATTCATTTGTCAATAGATTGTTTGGGAATTCCCAATGAGTTTTCATACTCATTACTACGCTTTCACTTATTATTATTTTTCCTTATGTGTAGTTTTAAACATTGAATTGATCGCCATTTGAGATTTTAAATTTTGGGTTTTTTGAGTGACCCACGATGTCACTCTGAGTTCAGTTGGTTGTTAGGTTCAATCTGATTTAATTTCAATTTATGCAATTTTGTTCTTCTTGGTTATTTATTTATATTTTCATGATAGTTTAATATTATGATACTCTAGTTTATTTTATAACTGTATAAATCATTCCAACTACCTCTAATATATTTCCAATGCACTTGTCGCCACCACAGTGTGATCGGGAACATGAGTTAGGGATGTAATGGAATGACTCAGGTAACTTGTTCGTGGTTGACCCAAGTTGATTCATGATTTCTAGATTTAAAAATAAGAAAATTAACTCATCTTGTATCTTGGTATCACCAATAGTGAACATAATAGCATCATTATTGAATTTAATCTATAAAAAATGACAATGATGAAAAAATTAGAACAAATAATTGGGAGATAAGAGAGTAGTGAAAAACAATGATATAAAGAATCATCAATTGAATGATAATCTTGGGGGAAATTGAATTTAAAATGTTTTTCAATAATGAGGAGAAAAGGATAATCACCATCATTATTGAATAAAATGTGAGAGGAGAATGCTAATTGTTTTAGGTGGATAGAGGATAAAAACAATTGATGCATATTATTTGTGAGGAATTATATTTCCATGAATAGATATTTAAGAAAAAATCCGATATATATAAGGATAATTATCTAATATATAAATAAGTTGAATAAGTGTCTTGATCTGGGTTTTAAGGCATCACTATGGGAAGATCTAAGGGTATTTAGTTCATCACATGAGATGTTTCAGAATCAGTCTCTTTCATCCAGATGGTTATATGCTAAGTGATTACATTAATAAATCATTGAATATAATTCACTGATCAAATCCAATTTCATCATATGAGTAAAGATTTTTCTATTATATCCTCTTACAGTCTTACCCAATCAACCATTATTTCCAAATAACATAGAAGGGAAATTCCCACTAACACCACCATAAAACTCTAAATACTGTCACCAGATAATTGGAAAATATGGATTTGGAGAAGGTGGGAGAAATGGGATATTATTTTCATCTCCTAATAATAAAACATACCATTTATCCACTTACATATCCACTAATAATCATTCGATTCTTAGATAAAACTAATTCTCAACCAATTATATCTCATTATATTTCATTTCTTCAGATACATGAGATATAAATAAAATCTAAATATGAAAATTATGAAATAATGTATGGAGATTGACTTTTTATGACAAATATTTTGGTGGTACTCTTTGAATAAGGATTCCACATTATGGGTAATCATAACATCAACCGTTCATGGACGATTTGAACAAAAAATAATCATTTATAATTAATTCAATTTTAGAAAATCTAGGTGATATATGGGAGATATAATTTAAATATTATATGTTTTTTGACAATAATTTTTATTGAATAAAACATGGATAAATATTAATAATTTCATACCCATACATTCTATGGTTGATGATATATTGATTTATACAGTATATGTTTGACATGGAAATGGGTGGGCAACATAGAGAAATATATTCTCATATAGAAGTCAATAATTATAGAGATACCATACTTGTAAAAAATATAATATGTCATGATAATGTTGAATATTTGGTAATCATAGGAGGATGATCCAATTGTATTAAAACATGAATTTGAAGTAGAACACCATATCCAGATATTTTTTATTTGATACATTAATAATTTTATTGTAATAAATTTACTAAATTGTTTTATTATAATCTATTTCATAAATTTATGATTAGATATATAATATGTGGAAGTTATTTATTTTTGTATCATTCAATTGAACTAAAACACTATAATCAGAAAAAATATATTAGTTCTCAATATTACATTATGAAATCACTCTATGTATGGTACTTATATTTATCCTATAGGGTTAAAAATGTAAAATAATTACTCCAATATGACTTACCTTATTTGAAATACTATTGATTCATTATTAGTGTGATTTATATATTAATTATTCGCAATAAAAATGGAAAAAAATATAGATAAAAGTGTTCAATAGAAAGGATTAATAGATTAATTCACACCTATTTATGGTGTTTGGGGCCTTTGTCACTATTATTATTATTAGATCCAAAAGGTTCATTAATGATTAAAATTTCAAATTAATATATCGAAATTTTTTGTTTTTTCCTCCAAATAGTTAATTATTTGAACATAGAAATATTTTTTTAGGACATGAATCAACAAATAAAGAATAATTTAAATTCTTTATATCTATTACCTCTAGTATTATTTTACAAAATAAAAAAATATGGAATTCATATAAGAGTTATTTTGGATATTTTTTTGATTTAATGAGATAAAAATGATGGATTGTTTTGGAAAAATATTTAAATGATTTATTTAATGCCCACTGAAATTAGATCTAGATGATGTTCACGAGTTTTATATCATACAAATCATTATAGTAAACCATCCAATATTTATGAAATTGAAAAAATTATGATCTAATAGAAACATCATATTTCACATTCCAAAATTTAATAATTTGTTATGATCAAGAATAAATGGTTCAGTTAATTTTTTAGCTTGACAATTATAGAAGTTTGATTCACAAAAGTTTTTTTTCTAAAAGTTGAAATTTATTGGATTTTATTTCAAAAAGATAAGGTTAATTCAATATTTGTACAATGAATGTATTTGTTTCTCTAGGAATGAGAAATATGAATATTCACTCTTTTTGGATATTAAAGAACATGATCGAATGTGTTTTTAAGGTTAATGATATTGGTAATTTGAATATATTCATCAAATAAGATGACCTCAAAGGATATATACAATCTTAATGTATGAAAATAATATTAATATAAATATTTTAGTGATGGATTCCAATAAATGGTCGAATGAATATTAAAAATAATGAAGTCTTGGTATACATATAAACTATCATTAACCTGTTTTAAAAATAAAAAATCAAGATACATGTGAGGTGTCTAAGATGAAATAAAGAAGATGTGAGTTTGACTTATTTCATATAAATAAAAAAATGAAATTGACACATAGAGGGAAATTTATATTTAAATTTATAAAAAATGGATGAAAAATGTAGAAGATATAATATATATAAAAATTAAGATGTTAAAGAAGGAATCATTGAAGAATATGTTAAAAAACAAATTTGATTAGAAAAATTAATTTATTTAAATGTTTTACAAATTAAACATTGGAATCAATGGTTACAGATAAGACAAATGATTCATTAAATTTAAAGTGGATCATAAAGGTTTTCTATTGGAGACTAAAACTTAATGAAATAAGATAAAAATGATTTTTTTGAAATAAAATACGAAATATATTATCAATATTAATTTTTAGAATAGAATAATTAAGAAATTAATTTTGAATAATCATGTTTTTAATGATTATCTTGATATTCTGATAAATTATAAGCATTATATTCATGATAATTCTAAAGTGGTAGTTTAAATTAATTCTTTTAATAAAGAATGAGGCGAGATAATTTATCATATTGAGGAAAAAGTGATATCCCTCAAAAAGATGTTTTAATATGATGAAAATTATTAATATCTGATAAGAATGTTGAAATATTAATCTACAATATATATTTGAATAAATAGAAATATGATTAAGTCTTATTCAAAAATGAAAAACTATAGATAATGTAAAAAACCATTACTATATAAAAATTCAAGTTGAATAAGAAGGTAAATAAACCAATATTCAATTATTAAAGATTAACTTGATAGGTTTGGGTCATAAATGTAAGAATGATTTTAATGTAGATACATAAAAAAATCAACAACAGTATTAAAAAAATATATGTGAAATTTTCATAAATGTTAGATGAGAACTGAAAAGTATTTTCTATTGATAAAGTGAAAATTTTGTGTCTAATTAGGACAAATAATGTCATACCAAAAATAGAAATTGAGTTATCAATGGGGTGTTATAAATTTAATAAATAAACAAAGGATGACAAAATTTCTTACATAATAAAGAATAAAACCCTTTAATGGTAATTTTTTTAATTCTTATAATAATTAACATAATGAATTTTATCGTGTAAAGTTATTATATAAGTCATAATCATAAAATAATATAATTAAAGATGAATGAATTGTACAAAATTCGGTTTCATTATAAAAAAATTCTCTTTTATTTAAGAAGAAAATGATGGAGTTGAATGTGTAGTGAACAAATAGGTGATAAATAAAAGTATATTAATTAATGAAAAAATTCATATAATGATAAACATAAAACACTAATGGAATACATGGTTGAAATTTAATTATGTTAAGAAAAAAACCCCAATTCTTGGATAAAACATTTATATATCACATAGTGTAAAAAAGGATTGTTGTTCTTTTTCGCACAACAGGATGATACCCTAGGGTGTTAAAAATTGCATATATGTTTAAATATTAGAGCACTATACCAAAAAATTATTTTTATTAGTTCACTTATAGTGGGATATTTCCAAGATACATAAACATTATGATGAGTTGATATACCAAAATTTACTAATTCATAATTGTTATAACATTTTAATAGTTTCCCCTTAACCTATCTGAGTTTAAAACCAATCAAAAGTCAAAAACTATCACTTCTTAATAGAATATAGACAATAAATTTCTCACATGAGTATAATTTATGTGTCCCACATTGAAAATAATAGGAATATACCTTCATTTGTATAGAAATATTCTCTAGGTTCATCTAGATTGATGATTTATTCTTCTATATCAAATGTTTTTTCTGATGTATTAATGATAACAAAAATTATATTCAAAATGTTTAGTAACATATCTTTAGAAAAATATTTTCTACTTTTTCTACTTTACTCTATATATCACATGAATGTTTCTACACCAATTATGAACTGGTTAATGGTTATGATATCCCCATGCCATGTAGATCTTTTATGATCTTGACCCTTGTCATCCACAATTATTAAATACCAAAATATTTTCAATGGGGTAAGATAATTTAGTAAATATATTTATATTAATTCCTAATTAAATGGATTATCAATTATATTAAATTTATCATTATACAGTCATTATGATAGTCTAATACATGATTTCAATATGATTTACTAATACATTTAAATGATATTCATTATCATTTTAAAAAAACATTACCAAAATATAAAACATCAACTTTTTTTTCTCAAGATCCCCTTTTGGGTTTTTTGGTAACAAACTAAACATATTTAAAAATATATATACTATCATAAGAATATTATTATTGATATATTCCATGATTCATAAATAATTCACACTATAACCAAATTAGTGATGCACTCATGGAAAAATGATTTAAATGAAAATATTATCAATGAACCACTTCGTTACCAACATACCTTGATACCAATTCCAGTATTTACACTTTTACAAATTCCATTTATATTTCATCATCTTCATAGAGTATAATGGATAAATATTTAATTTATTCTCCCATAAGACAACATCTTATTTATAGAATATTTTTCCTTTTGATACATCAAATGAGAAAGTTTTAAAATTTCTAAATTTAATATTTCTCCCTTGTAAAACATGAACATCCCCCCTTCTCAATGTTCCCAATGATCCCTTATTCATTGTTAAAATGAGAAGTTAATTACTCCATTAATAAATTGAGTTGTGATAACATACCATAACATAATCCATTTATTTATATTAGAAACACTCAATGAAGTTTTTTATATGTGATCCCACTTGATGAAACACAGAAGATTAATAAAAATAACCATTACGGGAGTGAGAGTCTCTTATCTAATCTATAAAGTGACTATTTAGACATTAAATACACTATCCAATATATTCTAATCCAAATATTCATTGTAAAGTTACTTTTTATTAATATATATTACTTTTTATTGATCTTCCGCACATTTTAATTTCACTATCCCATGTTCAAAATTTTCCCCATTAAAGAAATACTTTATTTCACTATGGTTAATACATGAGTGAAGATTTGGATTTTTGATACGATGTATAGAACTCATGTTTTCAAATATTATCCAAAGAGTAGAATTTACCTCAATTCCATTAGCTAATAGTTATTGTAACATCTAAAAAAGTAATGTGAATGAATGAGTACTATTTTAATATTTTTCTTCAAAACATCCTAATGATATGAAATATTTGTTCATTAGTATCCAACAATTACAAAAGTATCCAAGATTAAATTTATTTTGAAATTTATACATCATATTATACATGAAAATTCCGATCTATATTTGTAAATCCAAAAAATTATTACTTCATTATTCGATGATAGATCAAACTGAATTATATGATACCCTTATATAATGAAGTATTATTTGTCATTGGATCATATTTATTTTAGTGGGAAGAAATTATTACATAATATAAAATATTTATGTTGTTAAGTATAATAGGCTTCCAATGATTTGGCTATAGTCTATAACATCTACCAGTATTCTATCATGATCATTTAAGAAATCAATCTGGGTAATAAACAATGTAATCACAATAGTTATTTCTTACATTTGATAAATTTATATAATCTCCTTTAAAAAATTATATTGATAAAAAAATTCTTATATTTTCCCTATATGACCTGTATATGTAAAAATTCTAAATCATGGATCATATATGTTTCTGAATTTTTCCTCATAAATTATAATAATACCTTATAATGAGATTCATTCAAACCTCTAAAAATTATTTCAACCACATGAAATCACACTATGATCCTTTTTATGAACCCATATTGACACAAATATTGTTATCAAATCCTCCTTGTGGGAATTCATGATTTCTCCGTTGAAGAAATTGAAAAATACTAAACTCTTTGTTCCTTATTCACCTCACAGTGTTCCATATTTCATCATACAATTTTATCTTACTGTCATGAACTAGATGATAATATTAATGTCCAACAAGAACATATTTTTCAATGAATCCAACAAGAAATAGTTATTTGATATCCATTATTAAATACATCGATCCTATTTATAACAAACATATATATGACTAATCTAATAATTAATAATGTTATATGGGATAATATTTTCTATCCTTGTAAATTCATTCAATTTATGAGTACCCATTTTATTCTAATCATTCTTATTTTGGAATCAATATGCCCAATATAATTAACTTATTCAATAAAAACATCTTTGCTATGATATTATTTTTATCTTATAACCTCAATAATATCCATCTTGATTGATTGATATAAATTTATTCAAGATATATATTCATAAACATGATCCAACTATCATAAATAGTCACATATGAAAAACATTTAGTCTCTAGATTACATAAAATTATTTTTACAGATGTACTTTTTATTCATTACATTGGGGATATTCAATCACTGATGATACAATTTTCACCAATTTTTGAACTAATTATAACCTTCTTTTCTATCTATGAAATTATTCTATTACCCTTAAAAATTAAGCTATAATATTATATAACATCATCCACATGTGATATCCCAAATATTATAATCATGAAAACTACTATTTTTTGGGGGAATTTTTCATTAGGTCAATTAAATTTCATCTTTTTCTCTATTATAGTGACATATTAGATGTTGATAAATTTTTTAATACATTGATTGAAGGAATATTATTCTTATATCTTTTTTGGGAAATCAAAAATTTTCCATCATCCCCTCAAGATTATAACTTCTTATATCCCTTATACATATTGAGAATAAAACTTTAATTGTTAATAATTTAGTATATTTGATTATTATATTTTACCTCACTATAGTTTGTTATGGGTTTTCTTTCATACTAACATAACTAGTCCCTATTTTTAATGTTAAAAAACCCTAAGAAATGTTCCTATTAAAAACAACCCTAATTTGTGTTCTTAAACGGACTTTTCTATTACTTGTAATTAATTATCAAATTTCTCATCTCAACCAATTAATTCAAATAATTAGTTATAATAATATATACTTTGTTCCTTATCCTACTTTTTTATTGAAAACTCACTAACTAGATATTTTTTAATTATATAACATTGTTTGTCTACATCTTCAAGATATTATTTTCACACAACCCTTCCACCAAAAAAATATAATTTAATTAAATTTTAAACTTTATATTTGTGATCTATCACTATCATCCATTAAATTATTATATATTTATCAATAAGTAATACACAATACCGGTTTACATAATTATCCCATAATGATATTATCCCACAAACATCAGATCACATCAATTATACCAACCTATATGAATTATTGTCTTTCAGATTATATAATTTCTGAATGTTATCTCCTTATTTGAAAAAAATCACAAATTAATGTATGATCTTTTTTGTGCTTTGGGATGTCACATGAACCCAAATATTTTAATAAAATTTACATGGTTTTTTGTTTCCAAAGAACAATTATTTTATTTCATAGTTTCTTTTCTTTTTAATTTAATAAAATTAACACATATTATTATCTAATAATAATGTATAGACTCTCCATTTGTTTTATTCCTTGTATAGAAATTTCATCATTATTTCTTTCACATTAGTATTCTTTGAGTACCTTTTTTAATTTTCTAAGCCAAGAAATTGAATCAAATATATTAATTTGAGACCATGGTCATAAAAAAAACATCTATCTTTCTAAAGTATTATTATCTAATTTTTTCCACAATGTGTATTATATTATTCATTCACTATCTGTATAAAATATATATATCTCTATCATTGTTTTACATAATGTCTATTGAACAAGACTTGTTTCGTTTCATATAGTAATTATATCCGCATTAATGTTTGTAAAATATTGATCAACCCACCAATAATTAAGAAATATCTTAAAATAAAACCTTTATTTTTTTTATTATTCTAGTAATTTTTTTATTTATATGTGTTTTTTGTTTGTAATAATGTTCCTTATCTTGATATAATGAATCCTCTTTATCATTCAATTACAAAAACCTATTTTTTGTTTTGTCATACTTCATAAATATTTGAGATTCTTTTAGTACTATATTGATTATTCCTACATGAATTACTTCTTATTCTTGATAACAAATTTATTATTTGTGTTTATAACTGACAGAAAGAAATCCCTCAAAATGATATGAATTATCTTTAATTATATTGAACATATTATTTGAATTTATTCTGTAATGTACATAATTTCTATGAAAAACATAATTGTTTGTATTCCAAATATTTCCACAAAAAAAACAATTTTTTATGTATATTTTATTAATCCTACATTTTGTGAGGTTTATTTGTTATCCTAATACATAAATATGATGTGGGGGAGATTATTGTTGATGAATAAGTGAATCCAATTTTTTTTTCACGATTATAAAATACCATGGAAGATTATGTTTAAAAGAGTTACTTATGAGTTCTTGGCATGGTTCTTTTATAAACATATTTATAGTAAAATGTTATTTAAAGAGTTTTAGTTCCATTTTTGTAGACATAATTAATGAATACAATTATAAAACTCTATGATGAAGTATTATTTAATGGAATTCAATTCATGTAGTTTATTAGAATGAAAAATAATCATAGTTGAATTTATCGATGGTAGATGCAGATTGTGTAATGTGTGATCTCACGATCAATTTTTTGACAACCTGAGGAACCAATAACTATCACCGAAAGGGTTAATGATATGACTAAATTATGTTATTGTGTATGTCACATGAAGATTGTTTCAAGTGTCCACATGAAGAACTAGAACATAAGGAATGAAGTGGGATGTCATGGTTTATCTACTGACCGCATAATGAACCATGTACAAACCACCATATAGAGAATAAATTAAATGAGGTTCATATGATAGGTTATGATATCATGGGAAAGTGACCACATGAAGGGAAATTGAACACATGAATAAATATAAACCAATTATTAAAGGATTTCTAATCTAGCATATAGTAGGTCATGTTACTATGAACATACATGGTAGGATAAGTGAACTTGGGATTTTATGGAAGGTTGATCGATTTCATGATCAACCTAACAGAATATGGAGTTGATTAAGAACCAATAAGTTTTGATTTAATATATGAAGACAATGGGATGAAATTTTCACTATATTGCATGATCAATGTTATGGATGTAGAGATAGATGATTCAATATTTTAAAAAGATTCTTAATTTATTGATATAACATGATAAGAATTATCATGATGATTTTAAAATAGTGATGGTTAAAAATTTATGTGGTATTCAAAGATTCAAGGACGGTGTTGATATATACAAAGAATATTAACATCAATAAAAACATCATGATTTACGAACAAAATCGCTTTTTGTGGATGTAAAATCAAATGGAATAGATCAAAATATTTATCACATGAATAATTTAGTTGATTTAAATAATGATTATTATTAGTGTACCCAATGTCATGATAATTTTAATTGTGATAATTTCTAGAAAATATAATAGGAACCATGGAATTCATAATGTTCTTTTTGCCATGGATTATTAAAATTAGTATATTACAATTGATTCCCTTATGTAAGTATATATAAATTATAATTCACATTGTACTTTTGATACAAGAATGAATATTGATGAAAAATTCAGGACAAGTGAAAAATAATCTTAAAGATCCACTATGTGTTGTTGTTAAATTTAAGATGAGGATCTAGTATCCAAAATATGTTCTGAATAATAATAAAGTAATAAAAATAAATAGTAATGATTATATTTATAGAAGAATAATAAGAGTAGTGAAGTTGGAATAAGATAGGGTATGATAATAGTTCTATATAATTCATTTATATAATAAGAATAAATATATTCATAGTAAAAGTTTTGCATAATTTTCATTAGAGGAAAAAGTATGTAATGTCTGGTTTTCAAAAAAATAATATAAGGAAAAATTAATTATAATAATTTCTACTATGATGAGAGTGTGTACAACTATGCATAAAAGGGATGATGTGTTAATTAGATGATGTTGTGAATTAAGTGATCAAGGAGAGATCCCAAAAAAACACAAAAAATTATCATAAAGTGCCAAAATAGCCTATTTTAAAATCATCACAAAAGAAATGTCTATGTACCTATATTGAAACATTTGTTTCATGGATATAACCTTTCAATTTTTACTCATTGTTTTTTTATAGTGAGACTTGTGGCCATGGATTATTTCAAGATTACTACATGGACTAACATTTATTAATTAAATGTGAACCTAGTAAATATCCTATTCACTTTATGTGTGTGTTGAGGAAATTATGCGATGTAATGGAATGTGATTATCAATATCTTAATAATTCAAATAGGTGAAAGTTAATAAGGAAAAATCAGTCAAAAATTATACTAACACTAATATTCAATATTAGTGTTGAGTATATCATAATACCCCCATTTAATTGGTAATAAAGGGCATGTTAAACTCATTTGTATTCTCTACATTTGATGTTTTCATATTCTGATTATTTGATTTTCTATACTATTTTTAATTTTGTTTTGTTTTATTGAAGATTCTATTTTGTCGTATCAGATCCTAATATCCCCCAAGAACATGATAAACATGATAAATAATGAAAATTAGTCTACTAACAATATGTATATCTTAATTTAATAATTATTAGTTTCTCTATTACATGAAAAAATAAGACATATCTAGATATGAAAGAGAATATCATGTTGTTAAATCTACCACTAAATATTTTTTAAATCATGCTATTATTATTGGACCAAGAAACTAAAGTGACCAGTAGGTATATACCAATTACTATCAAAACTATAATGAACATGAACCACGAATAAGTGGTGGTGATGATCTATATGTGATTTTTCATGAAATATCAGTTATTATATTAAATCAATCTATATTTTATCCCCAAATAAATAGTCTAATTTGTTTTTGGAGTTTCTGAAAACTATTAGGTAGGGATCAACCTACTAAAAGGTGAAAAAAATAATATGAAGAAGGATTTCCAAGGATATGTTCTATAATTATTAAATATCTCTAAATGTTTAGAAACCATTAAATAAGGAATATAAATTTTTAAATATTTTCCTCATATTTGAAAATAAATGAATCAAAATTGTTATATAAAAGGAAGTGCTGAAGGAGACTTTTTAATAAAAGAACACTTCAATTGAAAAAAAAACTAAAAAATAATATTTATTAATAGGATTATTATCTATATGTAAAATAAAATAATATAAAGGAATTTGAAATTTTTTAATAAGAAAATATAGTCATTCGGGAATGAGAGATTATAATGACAAATAAGGTATTTGATAATAGAATGTTATTGATTATATTTCACTAGAATATGATCAATATGAAATTTATAGAATTGGAAATCCTAAAAACTTCTCTAAAGAAGATAGATATTGTGGTTTTAAAACTAAATAAATAATGAGAATATATTATCACTTAATTATATTTGTTGTATTCTATAAAAAAAGACATTTAACACGTGAAAAAATACTATGACATAATTTTATGATCTCCCATAAAATGATTTGTAAAATAAAAGGTACCATACATTAGTTTATCAAGTGATTGAACTAAAAATATCTGTATGAATTGTGTTGGATTAAAACAATATGTCCAAATTTAGGTGAATAAATTTGGTGAGAATTATTACACCATATATTGGGTGAATAAAAATGGTAGTATATAATTTGTCTCTTCAAAATAATCCCAATGAATGATTAAAGAAGCCCAAAAACATCTTGGTAACAAAACTAGAATATAAAAAATAATATTAAAATATTAGGATTTTTCTTCTTTGTTGTTGTTAAGATATGTTTATCCATAATGAATTTTTTATATTGTACAATATATTTAAAGATGAACATCATGTGAATACATTCCAATATGGTGGAATCTATTAATAAAGATGAAACATCCATATAGTAAAAAATTATTTATATATCAATATAATTTGGAATGATTGAAGATATCTATTATGTATTTAATATTTTTGGTCAAAAAATTGGTTCTTGGTCATATTAACATGTATTAAAGGATTGTTGTGAAATAATACAATATAATTTAGTAAAAAAAGAAGATAAATCCTTGGTATCAGAATTAAATTATTTTACAATACGAATAAGATCTCTAATAATAATGGTTATCCTTAGACACAAAAAAATGAAGATCCTAATTAAGGTAAGTTCAATAATTATATGAGGTTTGATGAATCAAAAAATCATTCATAATACAAAAGTAAAAAAAACCATCAATGACCCATGTGTAATAATGTGTAATTTAGTGCGTATTCCTAATGAAAAACTTTTAATATGGTAAAAATATTTGGAAATATGAAAGAAGTTTGAAGAATAAGAAAAGGATTTTTCTTAATTTAATGATATTATTCCATTAAAATATACCAAATTTCATTAATTAATATCAATAAATAGACATTATTTATTTTAATGTTTTAGGTATAAAAATGATGGAAAAATCTATATTGTTGTCAAACAACATTACCAATACCAGAATAAGTCATAAAATTGTTGACTAATGCAAAATTTTACATATATAATTTAATTAATAAATAAATAAAATCTATATTATAAAATTAAATAGAATAGTAAATAATATCTATAATTCCAAAAAATAGATATAAATAGTTGATGTGGTAACATGAAGAGTGGAGAAACTTGGTCTAATAATGTCCTCTCATCATTACAATTCATATTGAAGTGTTGGAAGACCAATATTATTCAATTAAAAATTTATTCATTTCATTTATGATTATGGTATATGTTAATGAAGTTAAAGCATGATCTTAAGAGGACAACCTAAGATAGTGGATGTGATGAAAAAATTGGGCAATATTATTTAAAGTAGATATTATTCAGGAATGATTCCTAAATTGGTATACAAATAAATTTAATAAATGGATCATTCATGACATATTATATGTATTATGATATCACATATTGGAAAAACATATACAGACACCATCTGGGATTTTTCATTTAATTAGTATTCAAAATAACAAGCATGGAATAAAATCTTCACGGTAAGGGTTTTGAAGTTTTCAAGTATGAAAAGCCACATGAAGAAGTTAATTTTTTGAATATTCTCTACATGTAACACAATATGGTAAATATTTTGAATATATTAACCATTTTAAAGATCATGAGGGGTGTCTCTTTAATGGGGATATGTAAAAAGTGAGTTGAATAACCTACCAAAAATATCATTTCATGAAAAAAATAATCAATTTGGAATATTCTTGTAGGTGATTTAATTGTAGCAATAAGTTTTCATAAATATATCTTCCTTTTTAATAAGAAAAATACTAAATATTAATGAGGATATATTAAATTAATTCAATACCATAAGAATTTATGATGGTATGAAAGTCCAACATTTTCTAAAATCTTGATATTGTTCTAGGAATAGTTTTAATTTTAATGTTGACGTGTGTTCCGGCAACATCGGTAGACCTTCATGATATTTTTTACCAAAATTTTTATTAATCATTTTGAATACCTAATTAAATTTTAATAGATAATACTCGTTGGTGTTTATTTTATTTTGTATGGTTTAATTTAATTTCATAAGGAACATATTGTTTATATAAATAAATCTGTATTATTTTATATACTAACAATGGATGAATATATATAAATTTGGCCGATGATGGATCTTTTCATTTTATTAATTGATACAATTTTCCCAATGAATTTTTTATTTTTATCAATAATGAGAGATAATGTTAAATAAATAATTTATATTAATAGGGAAAACATGAACTAAGACAACACATATTGGAACATAATATTAGAATATATTTTTAATAAATAAAAAGGGGGATATTTTTGAAACAATTTTTTGTGAGTTTCAATTTTTAGAAGATTAAAATATTATGTGAATAAAAAGTATGCTGATAAAAAATGAAACTGAAGAATATGTTACCTTATTATCAAACATCTTGGAAGTTTATGTTTGAAGTATTTTCTTATGAGTTATTCACATAGTATTTTGAATAAATATTTAAGGCCAAAGGTTATTTGAAGAGTATGAGTTCTGTAGAGAATGATATTTATAAAAAAATAATTTATATGTTTTTATGTTGAAAGTGTTTATGCAGGTGTTCCATCCATTTTTTATGATAATTAATAATATTTATGGATTAATATTGTGACAGATTTTGAATATTTTGTAATGTGTAGTCTTATTTTCACTCAAGTAACCACATTAAGAACTAGTACATAATGTGTGAATGGTAATCACAAATAACAGATGAGGAAGTGAAGCCTACTCAAGGAAGGGTGATTCAGTTGGATGTATGAAGAGATATTATATAATATAGTAAGTGTGAAGTCATGGTTTTTATATTTACCACATAAAGAACCATATACCTACCACATGAAGGACAAGACATTCTATGAGATTCTCTTGGAATGGGAATCTATACCATTGAAGCAATCTCATGAAATAAATAAATATAGAACTATACCATGATGGATTAATAATATACCAATTGGTTTTTCATGTGACTATGAAAACATATGGAAGGTTATATGATCATGAGCTATCATGGAATGTTGATCAATTTTATGATCAACATATTGAATGATCAAGAGGTTAGAGAATTAGAATGTCTTAAATCTCAGTATAAATATAGTGACATGCATTCTTCACTATATTACAAGAATCAATTTTACTATAAGAAGAGAACCAATTAATTCGATGTAAAATGATTTCAATTTAATTATGGATAAATCATGATAAGAATTATCACGATGATTTGAAAATAAATAAATTAAATAGGATAAGAGATGATTAATTTTAAGGTTCATGGATGATTATGATCTTAAGAAAGATCATGACCATCAACCAAAGCATCAATATTTAAGAACTGTAGAGTACTCTTTCACAATAACTAAAGAGTAGGAAACCGCGATATTAATAAAAAGAATAATTTAATTTATTACATGAATTATAATCATTAGTGTTCCAAATAATATGATAATTATATTTGAGATTATTACTACAAAATAAGAAATGAGTGAGGGAATTCATGAAGTTATATTAAAATTAGATTATATAAATCATTATAATGAATGATATGATATTGTATAGGTAATTATCAATTAAAAATCATAATGTGATTCAAGGAATGATGTTAAAGAAAAATTGATGATTATTAAACAGAATGAAAAAAATATAATGTGGGAAAGAATACTGAGCTACAACTGTAATTGAGAAAAGGGATAAGACATTAAAGGTGATCATAAAATTTTTATTATGAGTGTATGCTTCTATGATCATCATAATTTATAAGTGTATCAATTCACTAAGAGAAAATAATAGTAATGTAATGAGAGTATTTCCATTATCCTCATACTTCATAATCATATGACTTCCCTAGGGTAGATTGAATGATAAATTCATAAGAGTATGCTTTTGAAAACATGGATGAATTATTCCAAAGTGTTCAAGAATTATTGAATTTTAGATGTTTATAGGTTCCGTTATTTTTATCAACATTAACTAAAATACAAAATATGTAGAGAAATATTTCATATTGTGAGACTGTGTTCATATTTTATGGAATAAAACAAATGTAATGTTGAATGATATTTTCATATATCATGGATTGAATAGAAGAAATAATAAAAATGTCTTCCAAGATGGGGTAAGATATTTTTAAGTAGAAACTGATAAACATGTAATATTTAAATTGAAAATATTTATGTGATTTATATATATCATTGAATAGAAGAAAATATTGAAAAATTAATAATTATATATTTATGTGGTTTAGTGATAATAAACATAGTGATAAAGGGTAACGTAACCAACATTTCATGTAATATATATAGTTTTTTAATGATAATGAAAATATGTATGTTAAAACTACAAAAAAATAAATGGTCTATGGAAAATTATTCATTATAGTTCTAATAACCACAACAAAATGGATCCAATGAAAAATAATAATTATTAACTGATTTCATAAATCAAACACAATAATTTTTTGTTTTAAATTAGTGGTGGTTTCAATTAAACCAATGTTAAATGTTATTAAAAAACCATAATCCACCCCCTCCACTACTACCCCTTTGCGACCCCAGCCCCTTCCGCCCCACCTCCGATGACCTCCTCCTCTTCTATTCATGGTGGGAACACCAAGCCCAAAAAACCCTCTCCCCCATCCATCCTCCTATCCTCTCCTTATTGGGGACCTCGAGCCCACAACCCTAAGGCCATAACCCCGAGCCTGTGACCCTCGACTCCCATGGCCCCCCTCTAACCGCAACCCCATTACCCTCCACCTCTAACATCCTCTATGACTAGATCCATAGTGATGTAAAACCCCCTCTAACCTACCTCATATCGGTTCAGTTCCCCTCTTCAGCATCAATAACAACCCCCCTTTAATCACTTTATGTATGGCTTGGATCCCCTCCTCCATGGGATCACAGACCGCCCTTAAAGGAATCGTCATTTTCATCATAAATTTTTTTGAGTAGGGTCATATGGACAATGATGTGTGATAAAAGCAATATATAAATTTTATTATCCATTAGAAATTAATTATATATTTAATTTTTGATTACAACATGTAATTTTTATTTTTAGTTAGTTTTGTAGAGTTATCATAATGATTAATATATTTTTTGTTTTATTAAACTAAAAACTAAATTCTTTTATGATATATGTCAGTTATGGAATCTAGATCATTCTGAATCTCTAGGTCTGTATTGGATATTAATGAATTCCACTTTGTTATATACATGTTAATGCCTATAATTTTTGGGAGATACACAATTGTATCTATTTTACAACTCATGAACAATTTGTGGTAGTGTTTGGAGTCACGCATTGTTTTTTCAGTAACCCTAAAAATGTCTCTAAGGATAAAGGTCTAGAAAATGAGATATTAAAGCATTTTTAAATTTATTAGAATGCTTCACATTTTATGCATATGCGAGGAATCATTTGGTATTATAAAATCAATCAAATAATGATAAAATAGTTAGGGTTAATTTTTACATGAATGATAATAAATTATTTATTATGATAACTAGAAAAACAATCATAGTTTCATTGATTTTATTTTAACTAATCAGTTTTCTAATAAAAGTAATTATAATGTATTGTTTGTTTTTTTGTGGAGTCTAGTGATTAGTTTTTATCATTTTATTTGAAAAGTATAATATCAATTATTAAATTTTTTTTAACATCATGTATCTTATGTTTAGGTAAAATTGATGGAACAATCCATTATATGTAATGTTAAAAGAGTTGATTTATATAATTCATGGAACAATATGAAATAACAGTAAACCAGTTCAAAGGAATATAGACATATAGAGTTAAATATTTGGGGTATGAATGAAAAATCATGATATTCAAATAATATATAATTTCATATTTTTAGATTGTTGATCTTAATCCTAGTTGGATCACAAGAAATGGTTTAGACATTGATCAATATAGTTAATATTGGAATGGAATGAACCCCCTTTAGTTACAATGGCTGGGTTGAATAAAACACTATATTTTATTCGATTCATTCTATTCATCTATGTTTTTTAGAAATAATAATATATTTTATTCATGTTTTATTATTAAAAGATTAGTAAGAAATAAAATTCATTATTTTTTTCATCCCATTTTCCTTTATAGTTGATAGAAAAGAGTCAATGTTGATATTGGGTGTTATTTAGTTAAGATTTTCATTGTTTTATTAAAAATTTATCACTTAATATCTCAAGGTATAGGGAGAATAAAATAAAATTCAATTTATTAAAATACATATTAATTTACCTAAAAACATACATGAAAATACCAAGGGTTCAAAAGAATGTTAAGATTATGATATAGCTGACTGTTCCATCGATGGCAGAATAAACATTTCAAGTAATGATTTTAAATTCATGCGATGGATGAATACTATCAAATTACATGATCATTTGATATTTAAATAGTTTCCTATTCATTATGTATATTGGATTTGTCAGTGTGAGTCAAATGCTATGGAAATTGAAAACTATGAAAATAATTTCAATGAAATAAAAAGTGACCTAGAAGAGGGGAATTAGATTTAAAAATTTATAAAGGACACATTTGAATTTGCAGACTACAACTTACAGGATTCCAATAGATTGTCAGATCCTTTATTTGATCCTGAGGAAGTTGATATTACTTACAAAATCAGTGACCAACAATATTATTTTAATGAAATATTTGAAGATGAACATAAACAATTTTATGAAGGGTGTGACATGTATTCAAAGTTCACATTTCAACTTAAGTTGTATCATATCAAGTGTATCTATATGAATAATGAAAATAAAATATATATGATTTGATAGTTTCTTCATGACTCATATTGTAATTCTATGATCCCATCATCTTTTTTATGAGACTCAAAATGTCATCATCAAATATGTTCTTGATAATACAAAGATATATGCATGACGTATTGATTTCATGTTTTATTGGAGAGAGAAGTCAGATAAAGAATAATGTAAAAAAATCCATACAAGTAGATAGAAGTCAATGAAAAATAGTGAGAGTATAAATCAATGATACCCCAAAATAAATACATTATGAAAACTCCTATAAATTTATTTCATTACATTCCTCAGAAACCAACCTTGAAAATATTATTCATGTTTTCTAAGACTGGAGACAACATGAAGTCACATACTCAGGATATAAATGATTGCTTGATGAGACATCCAAAAGATTCAACATCTTGGATGATGTTTGATTCCATACATCCATATTTATCTTCAAATACTAGGAATTATTGTTTGGGAATGAATTATGATGGGGTTAAAACATTTCATAATTCAATTACTAATTATATCATTTCCCAGTTATTTTTTACCCTTACAATCTACCTCAAGGGTTGTGTATTAAGTAGAATTTTGTATATTTTTTGATGATTATTCCTAGAAAGAATATGATTATAAATAACATTGATTTATAACATCATCCTCTAATCACAAAATTGAGAGAATTATGGGATGATGGCATGGAAACTTATAATAAATCAATGAGAAAACTATTCAAATTGAATGATTTTAATGGGGAAAATTAGTGACATTCTTGGACTCGAAAATTTATCTATATGGAACAATCATAAAAGATTGTCTAATATAGTTTGTGATTTTATTTTTTAAAAAATGATTATCTCTCATAAGAAATTGTGTTTTATGTTTCATTCTATATATCGTTATACTTATTATAAAATCATGTTTAACAAGACGTGATTCAATAGAGATATTAAAATGAGAATGTAATTGAAGGTGGCATCTTGTTGATAAATATAGCAAAAATTAATAAAGGTCACTAATGTATTTGGAAAATTTAATTATTTTAAAGAAGGGAGAAAAGAGATTGAGGTATGTTATCTAATGAAAATGAAACAATAATAATGGATGAAAATGTGTATTTTTTTGAAACATCATTATTAGGAGTTTAGTTTGATTGATGAAAGTCATATTGTAATGCATATTGAGAAGAAAATAAGTGAAAATGTAATTTTTATAGTGCTTAATTACTTGGTTAAATGTATGGACCACCTTAATGCCCATAAGGATTTTGAGTAAAAAAATATAAATATTGGTTTATTGGAAAATGAGAATGGAATGTATTCTATATATATTTTTGCAATGAAAACCCATGATAAATATGTATTACATTGATATTAGTGAATGTAAAGTTCCAGATGGATATTCATGTAACATATCAAGGATTATTGACTAAAAACATCAAACATTAATGGATTTAAAATTCACGACACACATATTTTTATAGAGCAATTATTGACGTTGGATTTTTGTAATAATTTACCTGAAAATGTAAATGTGGTTCTAGTTGAATTTTGTATGTTTTTTATTTTGATATTTCAAAAAACTCTAAATACAACTGATCTTGATAAACTTAACCAAATAAATTTTTTGTCACTATGAAATTTGGATATGTTATTTCCCCCTTCAATCTTCACATGGATGAATCATTTTAATATTCATTTGGTTTAAGAAGATACACTTGGTAGACATGTGCATATCAAAGGTTGTGCCCAATTTAGATGTATGTTGGTAATTTTTTTAATTGGTGAATTAAATTTTATCAAATAATAGTGTAATTATTTTAATATGCTTCTTTTTTTCATCAACTAATTATGTCTTTTGAAATCATATGTGAGGTATGAAGCTCAACTAAAAGGATCTATTTATGATTATCACATAGCTAAAGTGTTATTGACATTATTTTCTAGGTATTTATATGGGATTTAGAATAGATTCAATCAAGATAGACATATTTAAGACATCTCTACTAATTCTAGTTCTGAAAATCAGTCTTCGGTATTTAAAACTACTGGATGAAAATTATGAATGGAGTCAAGTTTTAAACTGACTAAATTATAGTTTCTACAAGAACATATATATTTGATAATCTAAAATGTTATTATAGATATTTTTATTGAATAATTGTTACAAATATGAAATATCCATCTAAGGGGTTGATCTCAAAATGAGAGGGAATTAAAAAAAAGTTGTTAATAAGAATATTGTATAATGGTTTTCAAATCGTGTAATTATATGATCATAATAAAATTATAGAAATGTGGTTTTTTTCTATTTTAAAATTAATATCATATATATTTTTTTCTTGATAATTAATGTTGAAAATTGTGCTAAAATTTAGAATGATTTGATTTTTTTGGCTTGAGGACCTCTAAGGAAGGCTATGAGATTCAATCCCTAAAATATTCAAGGCTTCTGGTTTTGTAATTGTTTCATGAAAAAGACTTGAAAACTAAAAATAGTGCTGTATATAAATTTTTTAGATGTTATATAGTATGGTAAGATGATTAATATAATTGAATTAAATTATCATGGAATGTTTTCAGTTGTCGTATTAAAATTCATGTGGGTCAAAATTGATAGGGATATAATGAAATATTCCTTACATTTTAATTCTTTCAACTTATCTCACTTGATGGATGCCGGTGAGAATGAAGAGCATGATCCATTTATCTTGGACACAAAAGGGAATAAGGATTATTTTGTGTATGATGAAATACACTAAATATGGAGTGATTTTACACACTTAACGAATAGAGAATTATATAATATGGGCGATGAAGATTAATTGGTTCTTTTTGATAGTGAACCTCATCAACCACAAAAATTATTAATTTTTTTCCTTAAATATAAAAATGGTAGAACATAAAAGAGTTGGTGAAAATGAAGGACATATCACAATAGCGGTTCAAAATAATGAATATAAAAATGATTAAATATAATTGAACATATAAATTTCTAAAAAAATTATATTATAATTTCTCATTGATATGTGTTTCATACATAAATAAATTGTTCTGTTTTTTTTTTTTGTAAAAATATTTTATTTTTGAATTTTTCATATATATATCAAAACATATCCATTTGAAATACCGGAATGCTAATATTTTTCTTTTCAGGATTCGAGAAAAACAACTTCTCTAATAAATCCGCCACTACCATCATCTTCTGTGGATCCATGTGATTCTATTGTGACTGATACTGATAGTGAGAAATTCTTTTCCCCAGATGTCGTTTGAATCCCATTTCCGGATTCAACACAAATGATGGAGTTTTTGGTCCCCCATCCATCAAGAAGATATTGGAGAGTTACGATTACTAGAATGTTAGTCATTTAAAAAAACGTTAAATTTTATTAATTGGTTAATTATTTTTCCAAAAATATAAAAAAACCCTATAAAGGATGCATGTATGATGACATCATACATATTGAAGCTGAAGGAATTCAAGATTATCATTCCATATGATGTGTTTTGGGTGCCTAATGATGACACTGTCGAAATATATAGGAATAATCTTGGGAATATTTTTTTCGAGGTAGTGAGAATTACAATTAATTATAATGGTTGGTGGAATATTCCTACAACTTGGAAATATGTGGTCTTTGATACTCATGTAAATGTAATATTAATTTAATATTCCCTGATTTTTATTTTAATAGAAATGATAATTTTTTTTAATATACAAATAATTTATTACTATTTTATTTCTTGACGTTTTATCATTTTTTCCCCTGACTCTATCTCATGCAAATGGTCATTACAGAAAACACATAAAATATCTATAAAATACTAAAATGACTCTTTTATGTAGAAAACATGAATTTCTCATTATTCCAACAAAATATTTTCCAGATTTACATGTGGTTGATTCCCACATGTCAAAAAATAAATTATATATTATTATCAAAATGTTTGAAAACAATTGGATCTTGTTTTCTCAGTTTTGACTTGGTAAAAAATTATGAAAGGTAAAAAATGCTATTAAAAATGTCACGAACCATCCTCGGGACCCGTGTCGTGACTACCCTATGCCCGCCTCCCATAGGCCAGGGGCTGGGGACTAGCACCAAGGCATAAATCCTGAAAAAAAGGGGATGGAATTGCCTTTATAAAGTATACAAACACCACATAGTAAGCAAGAAGAAGTAAACACTAAGTAAAACTGGGTACAATAGTAGTGCGGAAATGTAAGTGGGTAGAATACAAACCCAAACTGAAAGTAAAGTACGACTGGAAAGAAAGTACATCAACTGAAAGTAAAGAAGCAACGTCAAGCCGTCCACTAGAAGTCCCACCTGAAGGGTGGGTACAAATAGCCTCCTCACCCCCTCGGGTCCAGCCCTCCGCTCTGCGTACGTTCCAGCCAGTGGTCCACCTCCAGGTACTGACTTGCTCCACAAGCCTCAACCATGATCAATGCTGTCCATCGTCTACATCCAAAACAACGTAGTGCGGGCATAGCCCATGCATGGGTGAGTATACGCTACACAGTAGGGACCCCGAGACCCCCAAAGGTCTCCTAGAATCCACAAAGGATAATCCAAAAAGTTAAGATACAATCACGAAGTAACATCCAACACTACATAGCTATATGCCCATACATATACCTAAGTCATCAATTCTAGTTCAGCTCCAACATATGAGACCAAGTTCGATCACGTGCACAGAGGATAGTATAACCCAATCCACACAGGAAATCACAACCCAATCGACATAGGAAAGCAAGTCAATCATATCGAAGATAATGATTGAAAGTCAAGACTCAGCTCACATAGGTACAATTCTTCGGTGATAGATATGATCAGATATAGCCACTGACTCATCTAAGCTGGTACCAACGTAGGATACTAAACCAGCCAAGCTGTCGGACCCACATAGGATATAGACTAGCTACTCTGCCAGACCCACGCAGGATAGCAAGAACAAAGTCAAACACTGCCAGAACCACATAGGATACAAGAAAAGAACTCATTGCTGTTGAACCCACAGAGGATTTCAGTATGGCCTTCATCGCTGCTGAACGCACGGAGGATTTCAGTGCAGTCTTCATCACTGCCGAAACCACGGAGGATTTCAGTGCAGTTTTCATCGCTGCTGAACCCATGGAGGATTTCAGTTTAGTCTTCATCGCCATTGAACCCACAGGGGATTTTATTCCGGTCTTCATCGCTTCCAAACCCATGGAATATTTCAGTGTAGTCGTCATCACTGCTGAATCCACGGAGGATTTCAGTGCAGTCATCATCGTCATCGTAGTCACAGCCTGCTCTAGGGTTCCCACACACAGCATGCTCGTTTCCGGGGGGGGGGGGGGGTCCGCCCAACTAGCCAAGGGGTTCGATACATCAACTCACACATAGTCCAGAGTTGATGTATCTCAATGTTCCGTCTCGACAAGAGGAAATCAACGTGACAGACGGCGCGTCAATCGGACGCCCGATCTGAGAGTTATTGGATTTTTCGTTCCAGGGACCCGGTTGGTTTTTAAGTCAAAACCAACCCGACCATACTCCAACTGTGTCCAAACCTTGAGCGAAGTAAGCCAAAAGGTCCACCTCACTAAGAGGAATCCAACAAAGATTAATGCACGTCAATTAGACGTCCGAAGCTCTAGTTATAAGCGTTTCCGTTCCGAGGGCCCGGTTGGTTTCGTGTTCGAACCAACCCGGCCATACCCAATGTTCTCCGAAACCTTGAGTGTAATATACCGAAACGACCGTCTCGATCCAAGGACCGCATCGCAACTGAAGGTGCGTCGATCGGAGGTTTGTAGCCCACGATATGGGCAAAAGAACGAACCTGTCCGGTTTTAGGGGGTTTTGGGCCCGGACCGACCTGACCCGAGACCCCCTGGGTCGGCCCAAACCGTGTCGACCTGAAACAGGTCCGGTTCTGGCCCATTAGGGTGCAGATCAGCCCGGTGGGTGTGGCTCGGAACAACCGGCGCAGCCTGGCCCAGCCGGCGCGGCGCGGCGCGGCCTGGGCGGCCGGTTGGCCCGGTACGGGCGCCCCCAGCACGACCAGCTCGGTGGTGGCCGTGCCGTTGCGGAAAGGGGGGGGGATGCCCCCCTTGATTGAACCGCGGCCCCCACGTTGGGGCCACTTCTTTTTCCAGCCGGGGGTTACGACCCTCGGCTCCATTCCGAAATGGCCAGCCTGGTCCGGCAGGCCGGTGCTGCCACCACGGGACCCCGCGGTCCCGCCCCTACGAGGTGCTGGCGGCCGGCAGTTCTGGCCGCTCCGCCTTGCACCGCCGTAGCTTTGAGCTGTGGCCTTGTCCGACCGATGCGTTGCGATGGCGCCGCGCCCATCCGCAGCGGCCCCGCTCTGGCCGCGGCCTCTCGTGGTTCTCCGGCGCGGCGCGATGGCACCATGGATTTGTTCGGCCTCAATGGCACGGTGCGATGGCTCCTCGCTTCTTCGCCCGTTCTACTTTATTTCCTCATGGTGTCGTTGCATCGCGCTACCTTTGTTCGTGCCGTGAAAAACACATCATCAATGGGGGAGGAGGGTCGGCCTTGTTCGTGCGGTCCGACCTCCTCCTGGTAATCCGATATCAAGCGGCTTAAGAAATTGATTTTGGAAGGTCAAGAATATTTGTGAACAAAAATCAAACCCCTGCCTCAATTAAGTCATCAAATGAGGATTGTCGCGAGAAAGGGACGTCACGGAAGACATATTCGTGGAAGGAGGATCACCGACGTTGCGGTACGCGGCATCGCAGAAGAAGGCATCACAGAAAGAGGATTGCCGGCTTTGTGGTAAGCGGCGTCGCGGTACACGGCATTGCGGAGAAGAGGATCATCGGCGTCGCGGTACACGGCGTCGCGTTGTCAATCTCTGAGGAATCAGCGTTAATCGTCGTCCTTCATCAAAGGCGGCATTCTTCGTCAGTGATGGTGTGTTCTTCACGTTCTTCAATGAATAAGATGAAGATTCTTCTCGATTTTGAGTATTCTCCCACAAACCAAAACACCACAAAACTAACCCAATAATAAAATAAGCTCCACTTATTTTATTAAGCCATGTCATGAGTTTCAAAATTTAAAAACTCAAATACATTAATTGAATTAATGTGTTGGCTTGATTAAATGAGAGGAGAGGGAAAGTCACAACATTAAAGGTGGAGTTTCAAGGGGTTATGGGGAATGTGAAAAGGTGGGGGCTCATGTGGGCCCCACCTCTCCTTTATTGTCCCAAGGGATGTTAGCAACCCAACTTCCACACAAAGTACTTGGATTACAATTTTATTTTATTCTTCACTTAAACCTCAAATTTCAAACAACTCCTCCCGAGAAAACGCACATTCGGAAAAGGTCTTATTAAGAAATTACGAAGTTGTGGTTCCATCGATGCCCTCAGATTTCAATTCCGTGCACCGGTTCAAAAGTTAGGAAAACCTGCTCGTTCGTTCACTAAACGTACCCGAGATAAACTTTGGAACATGATTCTGGTCACACCGGGCCTCAGAATCAGCGTTCTTGTAAAATCCCAAATAAAATTAAGAAAAAATTTCCCTTGAATTTTACGGGGCTTTACAATACTCTCACCTCAGGGATTTACTTTCCCGTAAGGATACATCATAAAATAGGGGAACAAATGTGGGTACTGTGCACGCTTATGAGCCTCCCGCTCCCAAGTGCTCTCCTGGAGGTTCCTGTGCTTCAATCTGATGCGCACTAGAGGTTTCGACCATCTATGTAGGACCCGCTCCTATCGATCCTTGATCTCCACTGGGACCTCCACAAAAATCACCCCATCGTCAATGTCCAACTCCCCATGGTTGATGATATGCGTTGGGTCATGCACGTATCTCCTCAGTTGAGATACGTGGAATACGTCGTGCACCCGGTGCAACCGAGGTGGTAGAGCCAGGTGATAACCCACCTCGCCTATCCTGCTGAGGACCTGGAATTGTCCGATGAAGCGCAGAGATAACTTTATGCCCCGGCCAAATCTCTGTAATCCACGTCAAGGTGAGACCCACAAGAAGACGTGGTCGCCATCCTCGAACTTTAGTGGACTCATCCTCCTGTCAGCATAAGACTTCTTCCAGTTCTGAGCTATCCTCATCTGCTCCTGGATGACCTAGACCTTCTCTGTCATGGCCGGGACCATCTCTGGTCCCAAAAGTGCGGACTCTATAGGGTCTGCCCATCACATAGGTGATATGCAAGGTCGGTCGTACAATGCCTCGTATGGTGCCATCCCAATGGTGGAGTGGTAGCTGTTGTTGTACGCGAACTCCACCAAGGGTAAGTGGTCCTCACAGCTACGACCAAATTTGAGGACACATGCACAGAGAATGTCCTCGAGAGTCTGAATGGTCCTCTCCATCTGACCATCCGTCTGAGGGTTAAAGGCGATGCTCAGACGTAGTTGCATCCTGAATGCCCCCTATAACCCCTTCCAATGCCGGGAAGTAAAGTGAGCATCTCGATCAGAGACAATAGATTATGGGACACCATGAAGCCATACAATCTCTTGAACATAGAGATGTACCAATCTCTCAACTGAGCCATGCTATCTGATGGGTAAGAAGTGAGCTGACTTGGTGAGTCGGTCGACAATCACCCAAATGGAGTCATGACCTCTGGAAGTACGTGGATGTCCAGTCATGAAATCCATAGATATACCATCCCACTTCCACTCAGGGACCTTCAAGGGGTGTACCAAGCCTGCAGGTACCTGGTGCTATACCTTCATTTGCTGGCAGGTGAGGCATCGAGAAACAAACTCTTCTGTAGCCTTATTCATACCCGGCCACTAGTGCTGTCGTCTGAGGTCCTGGTACATCTTCGCCACTCCTAGATGTACCTCTAAAGGGGAAGTGTGAAACTCTCTTAGAACCTCCTCCTGTAAAGAAACTGGTACCATGGTACGTTATCTAAAAAGGACAACGTGCTCTCCTCCTACAGAGAATCCATCAGGTGCTTGTCCTGAGGATATCTACGCACACCGCGTCTCACAGTCAGTATCCCCACACTATGCCTCTCTGACCCACTGTAGTAGTGGAGGAGTGACTGTGAGTGACTGAATAAAGGCTGCTCTATCTCTATCCACGAAGGATATATGCAAAGTGGCTAGCTGATCCGTCACCTCCCCGAGTAGCTGAATGCCCGTACTCCTACTGAGAGCATCAACTACTTTGTTCCCCTTTCTAGGAGTATAGACTATCTCAAAGTCATAGTCCTGGAGAAACTCGAGCCATCACCGCTATCTCAGATTCAGGTCTTGCTGCGAGAAGATGTACCTGAGACTCTGGTGGTCACAATAGACTGTAAAGCGCTCACCCATCAGATAGTGTCGCCACATCTTCAGAACGAAGACCACTGATTCTAACTCCAGGTCATGAGTAGTGTAGTTCTTCTCATGCTGCCTCAACTGACGTGATCCATAGACGATCACGACCCGCTCCTGCATCAGGACATATCTAAGTCCGGTCCCTGATGCATCGTAGTAGACTACGTACCCTACTCCCTCCTCCGGTAGCCTCAAGATAGGCGCGCTGGTCAATCTATATCCCAGCTCCTGGAAGCTCTGCTAACATCTGTCTGACCACACGAAGGGTTTCCACTTCTTAGTCAAAGATAAGAGTGGTTCTGTAACTCTGGAAAATTCTGGCACAAATCTATGGTAGTACCCAGCTAGACCCAAGAAACTCTGCACCTCCGTCATGCTCCTGGGTGGCTCCCAAGCTAGCACTGCCTTGATCTTCGCAGGATCCACAAAAACTCCTGCCTCAGAGATGACATGTCCCAAGAAGTGGACCTCGCGTATCCAGAACTGAAACATCGAGAGCTTAACATAATTCTGGTGCTCTCGGAGTGTATCTAGTACAACAAGCAAGTGGTAGGCGTTCTCCTCCTCAGTGGTCGAGTATATCAATATGTCGTCGATGAAGACCATGGAAAATCGATCGAGGTATGGCTAAAAGATCCTGTTCATGAGACCCATGAACACTGCTGGAGCGTTGGTTACGCCGAAAGGCATAACCATGAACTCATAGTGGCTATACCGACATCTGAAGGCTGTCTTCTGTGCATCTTCGTTTCGAACTCTGAGCTAATGACAGCCTGATCTAAGGTCTATCTTTGAGAACCACCGTGCTCCCTTGAGCTAATCAAAGAGGTCATCAATTCTCGAAAGTGGATACTTTTTATTCACTGTCACCTAGTTCAGGAGATGGTAATCGACACACAGTCGCAAACTCCCGTCCGCCTTCTTTGCAAACAAAATCGGGGAATCCCAGGGTGAAATGCTGGGTTGGATGAATCCCTTGCCCTGCAAGTCCTCCAACTGTACCCGTAGCTCTCGAAGATCAGCGGGGGACATCCGATATGATGGAGTGGATATCGGGGCTGTGCCAGGGTACATGTCAATATAAAAGTCTACCTCTTTGTGAGGAGGTAGTCCTGGAACATCGTCATGGAAAACGTCCGCATACTGATCCACCACTATAGGAAAACTAGAACTCTTCACGTCAACTGATCCTAGGATGAGGCTAGCCAACTGATGAGTGATGGGCTTGCCTCTCCTCTGCGTGAGTCCATCCTGTGCTGCAAAGGCTCATTTCTTGCCGGTGAAGGTGAACCTGCTCCCATTAGTGTGAACACACCACACCATGCACCTAATACAGTCTATCTGATCATGGACTGTAGATAACCAATCCATGCCCAAGATGACATCGTAAGGCCTCGACACCACTACAAGAAGATCCTAGCCGAAGCTCTCGCCTCCTAGAGAAGATCACACTGCCGGCACCACTGCGTAATCATCAAGTCTGCTCCCATAGGAGTCTCTAGCTGTAAGGATCGAGCCAACGGCTCTGTCGGAATCTCCGAGCTCCGAACAAGGGAAGCGGAAATAAAATAATGACTCACTCATGTGTCTATAATAACTTCAGAAAGTTTGGAGTAGACACATATATTACCTCAAATCATCTCTGGTGCGCCGTGGTCATAGGACTCTGCAGACTGAAGCTGAGCCTGTCTCTGCCCGCCAGCTCCCTGTGGTCGAGGTGGACCTCTTGGTGGTGGTGGTGGTAAAGCCTCAAAGTGTCTCCCACCACCAACTGCTCGTCCAGCTCCCCTACCTCATCCTCCTGCTCTCAGCGGATCGACACGGTCGACCCTCTGCCTCTGCCTGGGTGGCCACTCAACCATCTGCTGCTCCTCTGCATGGCGGGTCGAGCAGTCACGAGCCATGTGGCCCTTCCCGCCGCATGTCTAGCACTGCCTGCTCCTCGGAAGGCTGGCTCTGCGCTTTGTGCCCCGCACCTCTGAGCCAGCGTCCTGAGGTCGTCTACCTGATGGTCTAGTCCGCCTGAACCCTTGTGAAATCCGTCTACTGCTAGCTGCAGAATACTCTTCTATGTGCCACCCTGCAGTAGGTATCACTTCTTGCGAGGCTTAGCAAGAAATCTCTCTATGATAAGAGCTCTCTCCAGTACTCCTGCCTGTGTCGGAATGCTGAGGGAGATCATCGATGACCTGATCTCATGCCTCAGTCCTTGCTCGAAGGTCCGGGTCCAGATGAATGGGTCCTGTACCATGTCCTTCGAATAGCGCGAGATATCGGTAGATCTCGCCGAGTACTGGGCGACTGTCATGCTGCCCTACCGCAGTTGTAGAAGATCCTGGATGCGCACCGCATAGAGGGTGGCTGGGAAGAACTCCGAGCGGAAGAGACTCTCAAAGTCCGTCCAGTGGAGTGATGCCTCGTCATGCACCTAGAGCATCAAGCTCCACCATCTTCCTGCTGCCACGTGCAGGAGGCTCGTTGTGAGGATCACCATGAGGTCAGCTAGTGTCCCCACTAACTTGAAAACTAGTAGAACCATATCCAGCAAATCCTCGGCTGCCTAAGGGTCCGTCTCCCCGTGGAACCTGGGCGGTTTCTGATGCTGAAACTTGTGTAGTTCACTAAGGCGACGTGCACTACCAGCGGCTAGGGCTAGTATCATCGGTGGCTCAATGGTTAGAGGTACCGCCAGTGCCTTTGCTGAAAAGGGCCCCACACCGAGGACTCGTCGCTCGGTGGGCTATCGGCTCGCACAAAACTCGGAACCCTAGCTGGTTGCCGTCATGGGGAAATCTTGAAAAGAAACAGGTGCACCATGGTCAAACAGTATATCTGGTGATCTGACACAAAGTAATCCCAAAGAAAACTTTTGAAACACACATGCAATCAATGTTTTCATGCATTGAGTCAGAAATCAGAAGTCAGGATCCTGGTGTACGGATACATCGGCCGCCACACTAACACTGGACTCCCTGGACTGATAACCACACTCAATACCCTTAACACTATTGCTTCACATAGAAGAAAGATCAGAGTCCTGAGTTCTACGGTAGAACCGAACTCCTCTGATACCAATTTGTCACGACCCGTCCTTAGGACCCGTGCTGTGACTACCCCAAGCCCACCTCCCATAGGCCAGTGGCTGGAGACTAGCACCAAGGCATAAATCCCGACAAAAAGGGGAAGGCATTTCCATTATAAAGTAAACAAACACCATAGAGTAAGAAAGTAGAAGTAAACACTAAGTAAAACTGGGTACAATAGTAGTGTGGAAAAGTAAGTGGGCCAGAATACAAACCCAACTGAAAGTAAAGTACAACTGGAAAGAAATTAAATCAACTGAAAGTAATGAAGCATCGTCGAGCCGTCCACTGGAATTCCCACCTGACAGTTGGGTACAGATAGCCTCCTCAGCCCCTCGGGTCCAGCCGTATGCTCCACGTACGTTCCACACAGAGGTCCACCTCTAGGTACCGACTTGCTCCACAAGCCTCAACCATGATCAGTGCTGTCCATCGTCTGCATCCAACACAACATAGTGCGGGCATAGCCCGTGCAGGGGTGAGTATACGCTACTCAGTAGGGACCCCGAGACCCCCGAAAGTCTCCCAGAATACACAAAGGATAATCCACAATGGAAAGATACAATCACGAAGTAACATACAACAATACTTAGGTATATTCCCATACATATAACTAAGTCATCAATTCCAGTTAGGCTCCAACATCCAAGCCCATGTTCGATCACGTCCACACAGGATAGTACAACCCGATCCACAAAGGAAAGCACAACCCAATCCACATAGGAAAGCAAGTCAATCATATCGAAGATAATGATTTAAAGTCAAGACTCAGCTCACACAGGTATAAATCATCTGTGATAGAGATGATCAGATATAGCCACTAATTCATCTAAGCTGGGACCCACGTAGGATACTAAACCAGCCAAACTGTCGGACCCACATAGGATACATACCAGCTATTCTGCCAGACCCACGTAGGATAGAAAGAACAGAGTCAAACACTACCAGACCCACGTAGGATACAAGAACAGTAGTCATTGCCGTCGAACCCACATAGGATTTCAGTACGGTCATCATCGCTGCCGAACCCACGGAGGATTTCAGTGTCGTCTTCATCGCTGCCGAACCCACAGAGGATTTCAGAGCAGTCTTCATCGCTGCCAAACCCATGGAGGATTTCAATGCAGTCTTCATCGTCATCGAACCCACAGAGGATTTCAGTACAATCTTCATCGTTGCCGAACCCATGGAGGATTTCAGTGTAGTCATCATCACTACCGAACTCACGGAGGATTTCAGTGCGGTCATCATCGTCGTCCCAGTCGCAGCCAGCTCTAGGGTTCCCGCACACAACATGCTCATTTCTGGGAGGGTCCACTCCACGACCCAAAGGTTTCGATACATCAACTGACACGTAGTCCATATTTTCTATATCTCAAAGTTTCTTCTCCACAAGAGGATCTCAATGTGACAGATGACATGTCAATTGGACGCCCGATCTGAGAATTATTGGCTTTTTTCGTTCCAGGGGCCCTGTTGGTTTTTAAGTCAAAACCCACCCTAACATACTCCACCTACATCCAAAACTTTAGTGGAGTAATACAAAATTTCTGTCTCACTAATAGGAATCCAACAATGTCAACGACACGTCAATCGGACGTCCAGAGCTCAAGTTATAAGTTTTTCCGCTCCGAGGGCCCGGTTGGTTTCGTGTTCGAACCAACCCGTCCATACCCAAAGTTCACTTACACCTTGACTGTAATATACCAAAATGACCGTCTCAATCCAAGGATCACATTGCAACGGATGCTGCATCGATCGGAGGTCCGTAGCCCATGATATGGGTAAAAGAACAAACCTATCTGGTTTTAGGGGGTTTTGGGCCCGGACCGACCCGGCCCAAGACCCCCTGTGTCGACCCGAACCGAGTCCGGACCCTTAGGGTGCGGTCCGACCTGGTGGGTGCAGCCCGACCCAACCTGCACGGCCCAGCCCAGCCGGCGCGGCCTGGCGCGGCCCGGCCCGGTGTGGCCGGTACGGCCTGGGCGGCCGGTTGGCCGGGCACGGGCGCGCCCCACACGGCCAGCTCGGTGCTGGCTATGCCATTGCGGAAGGGGGGGGGGGGGGGGGGTGGCTGCCCCCTTGATTGAACCGCGGCCCCCACGTTGGGGCCGCTGCCTTTTCCAGCCGGGGGTTACGACCCCCGGCTCCCTTCCGAAACGGTCGGCCTGGTCTGGCCGGCCGGTGCTGCCGCCGCGGGATGCCGTGGTCCCGCCCCTCCAAGGTGCCGACTACCGGCAGTTCCGGCCGCCCCACCTTGCACCACCGCTACTTTGAGCCGCGGCCTTATCGGACCGGCACGGCGCGACGGAGCCGCGCCCCTCCGTAGTGGCCCCGCTATGGCCACGGCCTCTCGTGGTTCTCCGGCGCGGCGCGACGACGCCCCGGCTTTGTTCAGCCTAAATGGCATGGCGCAACGGTGTTGCTCTTCTTCACCCATTCTACTTTGTTTCCGCACGGTGTAGTTGCACCGCACTACCTTTGTTCATGACACTAAAAACACATCATCAAAGGGGGAGGAGGGTCGGCCATGTTCGTGCGGTCTGACCTCCTCCGGTTAATCCGATATCAAGCAGATTATGAAATTGATTTTGGACAGTCAAGAATATTTTTGAACAAAAATCAAACCCCTACCTCGATGAAGTCATTGAACGAGGTTTGTCGCGAGAAAGGGATGTCGTGGAAGACGACGTCGCAGAAGGAGGATCGTCGGCGTCGCGATACGCGGCGTCGCGGAACACGACATTGCGGAGAAGAGGACCATTGGCGTCACGGTACATGGCATCGCATCGTCGATCTTCGAGGAACTAGCATTAATCGTCGCCTTTCTTCGGAGGACGACGTTCCTCTTCGGTGATGGTTTGTTCTTCGTGTTCTTCGATGAAGAAGATAAAGATTCCTCTTGATTTTGAGTATTCTCCCCCAATCCTTAACACCACAAAACTAACCCAATAATAAAATAAGCTCAACTTATTTTATTAATCCATGTCATGAGTTTCAAAATTTAAAAACTCAAATCCATTAATTGAATTAATGTGTTTTCTTGATTAAATGATAGGAGAGGGAAAGTTACAACATTAAAGGAGGAGTTTCAAGGGGTTATTGGGAATGTAAAAAGTTGGGGGCTCGTGTCGGCCCCACCTCTCCTTTATTCTCCCAAGGGAAGTTAGCAACCCAACTTACACAAAAAGGATAAAACGACTTAGATGAAAAATAAAATTGGATTACAATTTTATTTTATTCTTCACTTAAAACTCAAATTTCAAACAACTCCTCCCGAGCAAACGCACCTTCCTAAAATGTGTTATTAAGAAATTAACGGCGCTGCGGTTCTATCAGTGCCCTCAGATTTCGATTCTGAGCATCATTTCAAAAATTATGAAAACCCGCTTGTTCGTTCACTGAACGTATCTGAGCTAAACATCGAAGCATGATTCCGGGCACACCGGTCCTTGGAATCAGGTTCCGTTAGAAAATGTGTTCTTGTAAAATCCCAAAGAAAATTATGAAAAAATTTTCCCTTTAATTTTTTCGAGTCTTTACAAAAATTTCTATATTGGGGTCAAAACTATGGAAAAAACATCAGATTTCTATTAAATTAAAGGAAAACTACCAAATATTAAATTTTGCAATTTAGGAAATGACATCATGTTATTTCAAATAACAACTTTTGATTCAGGTCCATAAATTTGTTATTACTGATTACAGACACTAAACCATGTAAGGCCCCCCATAGGCGGTTGGAGTGGAAAGGGGATGGGTTGTGTGACATTAGTCACGGGGTTAGGTCCCTATACCATTTTCCCATGTTGCATGACTATAATAGTAGACCCCGTTTTAAAATAATAAAATGTGCATGAAATTATCAAGACATATTAAACAACATGTGATTGTCTCAAAATCTGTGGACATTGACCATATATATTTTTTGAAATGCAGGAATAGATGAAACATCATTCCGAAAAATGTTTTTTCCATTATGGCCATTAACATGTTTTTAGTGTTTTAAAACACAAAAAAATGTATGGAACACTCATAAATATTCCAAACCATGAAAGTTTCCTAAAATAAGTGGAGAAGAACCATATATTTAATTTTGAATTATAATAACCAACAAAACATCCTTCGAAAAGAACGTTTTCCTATTATAGATTTAAATTTGTATTAGTGTTTTAAAACACTAAAACATGCATGGAATTGTAAAAACAAAGAAAATGACATCAAATTTATCTGCAATTTGGTAAAAAAAAATTAGTTTTTTTGACATGTATTTGTAGAAAACATGTCAATCCAATGTTAGCTGGGCTAGAATTACTTGGAAAATGATTTGGAATGGAAAAAAAGACATAGTAACCAGAGTATGGGAGTCAAAAATAGGAAATTTAAGTTGGATAATATAATAATAAGGGCAATACTAACGTAGATTTAATTTTGAAATTTTGGAAGCGAAATCATGCCATTCAAAAGAAATGATTTCCTATTATGGAAGTAAATGAGTTTTTGTGTCTTAAAACACTTAAATGTTCGTGAAGTGGTCTAAACAAAAAAAAAGTCAGATTGTACTAAAATCAATGGAAAAATACCATTTAGTTGTTTTTTACACGTCTGAAAAAACATCATTCCAATGAGATGGGTTACGTCTTCTGAATTACTTATTAATCACTTATTAAAGGTACAATAGGAATTATAATCAAGTATTGGGGTGGTAAAAACTAGGAAAATAATTTCATTTTCCCATGAAATCAAGGAAAAATGACAGTATATTTAATTGAGACATTTATGAACTGATTTCATTTCATTCGGTATAACAATTATCTTTTCATGGTTGTAAATTCATTTTTAGTGTTTTAAAACACCAAAAAAATATGTAGTGGTCAAAACTAGGAAAACGATGTTGGATTTTCCAAATTTTAGAGTAAAAATACTTTATATTTAATTTTTAAATATAGGAAATTACGACATGTCATTCTAAAAGTCTATTTTCATGTTATGGTCAAAAATGAGTTTTTATTATTTTTAAACACTAAAAGATCCATTCAATGGTCAGAACCAAGAAAACATCATTGGATTGTCCTAAAATTTGGTTAAAACCACCATATATTTAATTTTAAAATGTAGGAATAGAGGTAATTTCATTCCAAATGATGGTTTTATAATTATATTAGTAAAGTTGATTTCAGTTTTTTATGCATAGTAAAACGTGCATGGAGTAATCAAGATGAAGTAAAAAAGGACATATTTTCTTGACATAGGCCTATAATAATCATATGATTAATTTTTAAATGTAGTAACCTGTGACACATCATTCTAAATTGTGCTTTTCCCATTATGGCCATAAACGATTTTTTGGTTTTTTAAAACACTAAAACATGCATGGATCAGTCAAAAAAAAAAAGAAAAATGAAACCATATTATCTTAAAATTATGGGAAAACCATCATATTGTTAATTTTGAAATGTATGAATTGATGATACATCATTCTGAATGATGGTTTTCCCATTATGACTGTATATTCATTTTTACTATTTTAAAACACTAAAGCATGTGTGGAGGAGTCAAAACATGGAAAACAATGTCTTATTGTAATGATATCATGGAAAATGAATTTATATTTAATTGTAAAATATATGTATTAAAAATAATTCATTCTAAATTATGGTTTTCCTATAATGGTTTTAGACCCATTTTTTTGTGTTTTAAACAATAAATGTCCATGTAATGATTAAAAATAGGAAACTGATGTTAGATTTCCCTAAAATAATGAAACAATGAATGTGGATAGATTTTTAAATTTTTTGAACTAATGTAATTTAATTCAAAATTACGGTATTTATGTTATGGCTATAAACATGTTTTTAGTGATTTAAAACACTAAAACGTGTCTTGAACTATAAATACTATGAAAAATATGTTCAATTGTCTTGAATTTAGGGGGAAACATTTTTAGATTTAATTTTGAAATGTTGGAACTAACAACAAATCATTCAAATTGAAAATTTTCCCATTATGTCTAGAAACAAATTTTTAGTGTTTTAAAACACTAAAATGTGTCTGGAATAGTGAAAACTATTGAAAATGACCTCCGATTAACGTGACATTATTCATTTGAAATATAAGACATGATTTTGTATTGAAATATTTATATTTTTGTTAAATTATTTTCAAGCACACCAAACATCAAATTAAAAAATTATAATGCTTATTTATCACTCTTTAATTGATAGGGTTTAATCTTATATTAAATCGGAATGTTTCTATTTTAAATGTTTTTATTCATTATATATTATTTTAATGTTATAATTACTTCCATTTGAATAAAAAATAACAAATTTTATTTGTAAAATTATGGATATATTTTGTTCATTTTATCTATAGAATTTCTTATTCTAAAAGTTTATGTTTTCATTGTTTGTGGTAGATTCCCACAGATAGTAGAAGGTCGACCGTTCTGGTCAAGGGAATTTTTTATAAGAGAAATTTAACGGTTCATAGTTTCCATGTTATGTAAAAATATTATCAATTTTTCTACTTTAATTCTAATTTATTATGTTTGGATTTAATTTAAATTTCATTTTTTTAATAATAATGATGAGATTACATGGTCGGATTGAGTTGATAATATGTCGTGGAGGTAGAAATATGCAGTGAAGGTTGTCACATGGATGTATATTGGGATGTATTTTCATTGGAAATATTTTATATGTATATAATGTTTAGTGGGGGTATTGGTTAATGTATAGGGTGACTGAAACATAGGTTATGATGACCGTTGCTATTTGTATATGATTGTGGATGTGTAATGTATTAATGATGGGTTTATCATATATTTATATTTTTTATAACATGTTTGTTTTTCTATATTTATAGTTTTATCATAAATAATATTTAATAAATAATTTTTTTTTCTATATTTTGTTGTAACCACTACTAAACATGTTATATTGAATTTATTTAGTAGTAGGATAGATTTATCTCCACTAATAAAATAACTAGTATATTCCTTGTGGTGGTAAACATTATTTTTTTTATATTCCCAGTGGATATTTTTTTGTTAAATAACCCCCAATAATTAATGAAAATACAACCACTAAATTCTCCAAAAACTACACTTATGAAAACCACCATTTAAAAAATAAATGAACTCTAATTTACAAGTGGCCATGAAATTTATACTAGTTTTAAGAACAGTCACCAAGCTATTAGGTGGTGGTTTAAACAAATAATTTACCGCTAAAAAAATTTCACTAATGACCCTTTATTTTGTAGTGTAAGAGTGTGGATTGACATAATTTTTAAAAAAATTAATTTCTACATGCGATGATAAAAGCGAGAGAAGAGATAACACATTTTATATTTACAAACATATATGGATTTTTAATGTTGAGATGGTAAATAAAAAATTGTACAAGACAGATGCACGGAGGAAAAATAATTGAAAAAGAAGTTGTAATTCTGATTATTTACTATGAAGTCTAATATGAAAAGTGATGAGGGGGAAAAGATATATTAAGAGAATATTTTTATGTATTTTAGTCACAATGGTATAATAAAAATGTTAATTAGTTGGGTTGTCCATAATGTTCACAATAAGGAGAAGAATATTAAGTACAGTTTAAATAATAATAAATAAAGGAAGGATTAAAACATATACAATGTACATTTAAGAGTAATTATATTAATTTGAAAACAAAATAAAAGTTGTGACATAATTTCTTCTATAAAATAATAGAGGAATTGGATGACCCATGTAGTATAGGGAAAATCATATTTAGATATATGAGGAAATTTTGTGAAAAGTATTGAATCATCCTCTATATGACTATATTGTAACACATGTTTCAAGGATATATCTTACTAATTTTAAAAATATGAATATTTTGAGTGGGTTATGTTATATTTGGGTGTTTACTATTTGAACTAAGGACTATAATTTCTTATTTAAAATTAATCTCTGTATATATCAAGTCCACATCATGTATGGTTTGGGGGATAAAAGTGAGTTAATAGAATGATATAATTAATATCTCAATCATTCAAATATATAAAAGGTATAAAAGGATAAATTTATCTAAAATGAATCAAATACTAATTCATCGCCTATCAGTGTTGAGTATATCTTGAACAGGTACAAAGATATTCCTGTGTATTATGTTTGGTGATTTGGTGTCCTTTTTCATTTTATCACAAATAGATCATGTTTTTAGTATTGGGATATTCCATCTTCTAAATAGACATAATGAATGATTTTCTATTTTAAATCAATATATATACATTTTAATCATTATGTTTTATTAAGAAAATGGATATAATTTTTGTGGGGTATTTTTCTTCCCCCTTTACATATTCCTCAACATATTTATCCAACTTCGTTATTGTATTCGTAGATTTATATTTATTTCATATTTTTTTTGATTTCATCACATTTCATAAAATTATCCTCTTATTTATTAATACATTTGAACCATTGTTTCATTGAAATATTGAACCCATTGATATTTTATATCATATCCACCACCATAAAAAAGTCTTAAAGAACATTACTTACGTTCACTTGATTCATAGATTTCATATTTTCTTTCTTTTCCTTTAACTCAATTTTATCCCCTAACTACCACTATATTTATATAGTATTGAATAACCTACCAGAACATTGAACATTCTTATAAAATTATAACAAACATATATTTCATTAAGAACCCCCTTGATTTTATCTTTAGTCTTAAAAACACCATACAATTTATCATCATCACATGTACATTGTTCTTCAATTTTTTTATTTTCATATAAATACAAAATTAATTCTTAATTTAGATCATTTAAATTATATATTTACTATTATTTTAAATACCATGAGTAGTTTCTCTCTTGTAAATAAGAGTTATTCTTCATAAATAAATTCCCCATTTAGATTCTCTTTCTATTTACCTCTTTAAAATAATTATTTATTAGTGGACTACTTTTATTATCATTATAAAAAATGTTGGGAAAATTATATGTAAGGATCCAAATAATTCCATTTAAAAATAATGCTAATGTATTCTTTATATATATATTTTTTATTTTTCCATTTTGTGATTTGAGGAAAAAATATTAATTGAATCATTAAATTATTTTCCCATTGGATCATCTTCATGTATGAGGTTTATATTTTCATTAAATAATACTTTAATAGATATATCCTTTTTATATGATCGTATTTAAGGGTTCTCAACTCATATGAAACAATAATACTATATATATAATGTAACAATATTACCTTGAAATCCTTTTCACTAATCGCTAAGCCCTATAGATTGAAGTATGTTAAAGGATTCTGAAAATTCACATGACAATGTTGACATCATATAGAATTTTTAAAAGTGAATATATGTCTTCAATAATCAAATTCACCTAATAAAATATATATCAATGGATTTATTCAGGTTCACCCCTATTTCCTTGTACTTATTATATATAAAATTAAATTTCAATCCTATTAATTTTGAGTCTCCACAATATGTATTCATCAGTTTTTATCTCAATATATTTAAGGATTTAAGTGAAATCTAATTTTTATATATAGTGTATGAAAATTATACCACTAGGTAATTGATTCCTTTAACATCATAGAATAACTCATTACAATCATGTTCCATGAGAACTATAGTTTCCTTATTCAAAAAAACTGTATATATGAATTTTTTATGCTTATCACTTTAAATTGAACCAAAATATTTCTTCCCCTGATCATTGACTCATTTTAATACGTGTTTATCAATGATAGAAATTAGATTATTTATCACAATTTTTTTATAAATATTTAAGATAGAAAACTAAATTAAAAAATAATTCATGACATCGAAACATTTGTAATCATATAACTATCACTATGATACTAATTTTTTTGGCTAAAAAATAATGATACCCTAAGAAGGGGGTGTAGGTGAATCTTGGAATACCATTAAAATTTCAACCCTAATAAATGATCTCATTCATTTATTAGTCAGAAAATATATCGATTCCAACATTATTCAAAAATTGTGAATAATGATGCATATGATATTTTTACATGAATTACCAATAACCGGATATGTCTAGGAATTATACTCCTGATGATTTGTGGGTGTTCTAAAATTACCTAAAACAAACCACTTTTATATTGTTTAGTGTGAACTCACTATCCCTAGTAGTTCAAAACCACTCAAAATAATACAATATCACTACCCTATCTCCCTGAAATATTGAAATCCCTTTAATAGTATAATTTTGATATTAATAATTAGAAACAAATGGAATAAACCTCCCTTAATGTATTAAGAATATCTACATTCATTATAATTGATGATATAATACCCTTTTCTTCTACTTTACCATGATGTTATAATGATAGGAGAAAATATTGTCTTAATTTTGAAAAAGCCATCATTTGAAATAATTATTCTACCTTTCATTATCATTTCCTTGGTATCTTATAGAAATGTTCTTCACTTATTGAGAATTTAAGCATTTATTGGATATCTCAATATATACCAAAGCATTTATGATCATGAAACATTTCCATCCACTAATTAGATAGTAATATATAACTATTTTTTGATGAATATCCTTACATCTCATCATGATAAATCCTTATTATAAAATTTTTGAAATCATGAAAATTTTACTGACACAACATCATAATAGTGTAACCATAGAAATTATAGAGAAATTACTTAATCATTTTTATAGTAATGAGAATCATAACATAATCTCTATCTAACCTCTAAAAAAATGTGTTCTATCTTTGAAAATATATATAATAAATATATACTATTTACCTAGAACCATTTTTCTCACTCTTATCATCATAGAATTCACTTTTTACAATGTGGTAAAAGTCACAATTAATATACTTTCACACCATTTTTGTGTGACACCCTATGGATTTATAAATAAATTTAATATATAATGTAATGAAAACAACTCTAAGTCTCTAATAAACAACAATTTGTCATTATAATTATTTAAACAAGAGAGTTATTACCTAGATATTAAAAATATTAGTACTGATAGGAATAAAAAAAATAAATTTTATTAATAATGGAATGAAATAAATAAAAAATATTTATAATGATATATATAATTTTTGTTAAAATAAAAATCATTTTTTAAAAATAATCTTATCATGAATGTTTTGTATTTTACAAAGAAATATCTTTTTTTGATGAGTGGTGAAAATATGTAATTTCATTTCAAAACTGTGTATCTCTTTTAAATAATTATTATACATTAAATTGATTTTTTAGGACACAATATATAAATTATACATGTATTAAAAAATTATATCATTGGAATACATTTTATAATGAAATTAGATATAAATTATTAAAAAACTATTGAATGTTATTTTTACCCTTCTTCTCGCCACACCTGTAAGAATACCATTAAAGGTAATTTTTCTTCTTTTATGAATATAATTTAAAAAAATCGAAATACATAGTTGTGATTAGCATGATATTTAGAGTCTAACATGATCAACATAAATTTTTTGGTGAATAGTAACTTAACCCTTTGGAATAGTACTGTTACACTTATAAATAGTAACATGACCAAATAGAACAATAACATCACATATGAAAGTTTGGATAAAATTTAGTTACTTTATAACTACCAATATGATATAATTATATCATTATATAAGTAAATAATTATTTTAAAATTTATTAAGTTAGTGATAGTATTTATATAAGTCATTAATATTTAACTGCAATTTGATAATTAATATATTGATTTTAAATAAAATTTATTTTCATACAAAATAATTATAAATTAATTTTTTTCTTATGATTATATGATAATTTTATGAGACCTTACTTAATTTTTCAGATTTTTATAAAATCTGTTATAATTTTAAAAATGGTATTTTCCAATTAAATTATAATTTTAAATAAAAATTAAATTTCTAATATTTAGATAAATATTTTCATAAAATTTAGTTTCTTTTTTAATTCTACTCATTGAAAAATTCTTAGGGTGAATTTTTGGGATTTTTCAAAAATATATGAATTTTTTGTTAGTAGTAAAATAAGATAATTTATTATAAATGTTAAATACAAGAATTGTTGAGTCATAGGTGATGTATGGCTGATGTAAGACAATAATATTGAACTCTCACTCATTATTTTAATATATTTTGTCATAATAATGAAATTATTAATACTATTGATCCAAAATAATAAACAAATGAATAAAATATTCAAAAAATACGACACTCCCCCAATAAAAATATCACCCCTCAGCATCAACTCGTCTCACACCACATGGACTTGAAGAATGACCATATTCTTCCCAAATACTCTTCTAAAGTCTATCCTAAAATCCCATGTGGTTTTGGACATATAAAAATACCAAACCAATGAGCCTTACGATGTTTTCGCCAAGAGGAGAATTCAAGATGTAAATCCTCTTTATTTTTCTTTAAATTTCATTTCAATTTCCTTTTTCACTTTTAATCCTCTCTTCACATCCTCTGTAAAAATAAGAATTATAAATCATGTCTCATTTATATACCATAATTATATCATTATAGTGGAATATCCTTTATCAAAATCCTTTCTCTCTCTCTCTTTTATTTTTAAAACAAAATCATCGCCCATGAGGTGCTGATTTTCAACCATTGTGGATGAAAGATTTTTGTTCTTGAATTTATTCGTGAATGTTTTACATGAAACTATTTGTATGGTTAAAACCTACTATATTATATGTATTTCATCTTATTTAATGTTTTATAATTGGTATATATACATATAATTAATTTATATGACAATACTATTTCGTGATGATCGAAAAACGACCAAAATTATCTAAATGATTATCACTAATGCATTATTTAATGAATCATCCTCTACCCATATAAAAATACAAATTTTATAAACACTTAAAAATATTTAAATTAATTAATAATATTTAAATCAAAATCTGGATAACTTTTTAAATTTAACATGATATTTCGTACATGTATTCTAGTAAAAAAATATACCAAATCCATGGAATGGACACTCCAAATGATGAAATTCAACCACATATGTCATAAAAACTCCATAATTAAACTAATTAAAATCATATCCAATCAAATACTTGTTCAATAGGTTTTAACGGAAATTAATAATGAGTCTATTTCCATTATCTATGACAATAAGTGAAAGTGCATAACACATTTAGATATAACGTAAGTGTTTTCTAAACTCACATTCATTTTCATGAGACATGTCATACCCACCAATATTTCTTTTTTGTGGTGTATATATACTGAACATGATCTTACATATCATTAATAAATTTATATTCATTTTATTTCATTAATTTTTTTCCTTTTTATTTTTCTAAAATTTGGACCATTTCTCGATTTGTGCGTGTCATTTTATTTCTTTACTTAATTCATGATCATTGATTTTATGGGGCATATGGTTTGACTATTTGAAAAGTGGTAAGGGTTTCTTTTGGAACCTTCATTTTCATTCAGGTTATGATTTTTCTCACTTTATCAAAATAAAATCCCCAATAATTATTATTTCATCCTCCTAAATTATTTTAAAATCATAGGTAGATATTTAAAAATTTGTATTCCTCTTTCTTTTTTGGTTAATTACATGTTTTATAATATTCCATTCTCAATTCCTCCTTATAAGAAAGCTTTATTAAAGAAAACATCCCAACTTCTTACAAGTTTTGAATTGCACTCAATATTAAGTTTTATGAAGGAAATATATTTATAATAATCTAAAGTTATCAGGAAAATAGATATTTGTTCTTTTTCTGGATTTTTACAAGAATTTAGCCCCTATCTGTTTTAAGGAATCTTTAATTTTCCCTTAAAATGCACTGAAGTAGCTCATTTTTAATGTCTCTTGAATACTATTTATACATTTTTTCACTTTAGATGGAAATAATTTAGGCCTAAAATATTATTTAATTTCCCTCCCATTTTTATTTTCATCTATATAATTTGGTTAAATCTACATTTAGGAAAAATACAAATGATTTTCTATATGAACCCATCATTCGAAATTAAAAATGGGTTTTTGTTATCTCACTTTTACTCCTAGGAGTGACATTCCTTATTTATGATTATTTTCTTATATTTGGTCTATATACTAACCTTTTATATATTATATAAATAATTCAATTTTTCATATCGGTTTCTATGATTATTTTAATTTTAGGAGGGATTATCATTTTAATGTTTCACTATTGTTTGGGACACTTTGAAATTTTTAAATATTGTTATTATACATAATTTTTCAATGGATATATTATTACAAGGTCATATATGATATTTAAATGTTGTATAGAAATTTTTTAAGGATTTTTTTTCAAGATATGAGGAATGCTTTGGAATTAGTAAGTGATGATAATGGCCTGATATATCCCCTCAATTCATCAGTAGGACTCTTGAGACAAACTAGATAGTGTTTTTACATAATTATGTATGGTTCCTCAGTTAGGGCCTTGAATGTATGTTTCTGATGTATGAATTTATGATTTACATCATTATGATACTAGTAATTGATATTCCATGTTATTATTCACTAGTAGAATATCCATGGATAAGTTTTATTATCATGTGATTATTTATATGGATTTATTTATAAAATTTGTATTCCTACAACATAATGCTCAAGATTTCGTTTTAGCGGAATGAGTAATTCAAATTTTCCTATTGATTATGACAACTTCTTATGTATTTTTTCCCTTAATAAGCACATGAGGTCCCCCCATTATTATTATTTATTTCTCCCTAGTATGTGAATATTTATTTTATGATTATCATTCATAGATAATATAGAATAATAAGAGATTTTTCAATGGATTTTTCATGATGTATTTATTTTCAGGTTGTAATGTTAAACTTAGGTATGTATATAGTATTATAAAGATACTAAACAATTTATTACATCAGGATGCAGATTCATTGTTTATATTACAATCTATAAATGTAAATCACCAAATCTAGGCTACTAGGTTTGGGGTATATATAGTTGGTATCAGAGAAATTTATATACAATCATTGGAAACTAGTTTTTAAAAACATAGATTATGAAACATGACCCTAAGATAGAATTTGACAATAAGCATAGAAATACATAATTGAATTTTTGGGAAGTTGATATTATGTGGGTCTTCCTAGAAATACATCTCTTTCTAGATATTACAAGTGGAAGTGGTTTTAGAATATATGTACAGAGGAGTAACAACTCCAATAAGGTATTAATGGCCTAACATGGGGTAACTAGGTTCATGATAATAGACATTACTATGCACCTATTTTGACAATCATGGGGGATGTGAGTAGGATAATTCACATTTTCATTACAAAATATTACAAAATATTTAAAAGTAAATATGTCCCTAAGGAAACTGTGTTATGAATTTGATTGTAGTTATACAAAAATTTTAAAATAATGTTAAATGTATTACTAATTCAAAATTATGAATTATTATTCCCAGCAAAAAATGGTTGGAACCAATACTGATCATTGCAGAAAAAGGAGATTGGTTTCTATTTTTTATCAATCCTCTCATGGGTTATTAGGGAGAATTCAAGGAATGGGGTAATACAGTTCATGCCGAAAGCTTCTTTGAAGATGACATCGTTTCCCAGTGTTTGCCAAATTATTGGGCCTGAAAATACAAAAATAGAGAATTTTTTTTTCATAGGATGTTTTTCTCATGATATTAGTGGTTTAGGAAACATGAACGAAAGGTATGTTTAGGGATCGCAACATCAAAAATATGGGAAAGGAATGAAGAATGCCAACGATCTTGAAATGTGCACGAATGATTAGTTTTCACGAAAGAATGTTGCACACCAAATATGACATAAAAAGAGTTTTTTCTCACATAGAAAAAATATTGAACACATGTATTATTTTGAGGGCCTCACCTCAGAATATGGAAAAGGAAAAAAGTTTACGAATTTTTGACATAAGTTCATGAAAGATCATGCTTTCATGGAAGGGCCTTAAATGAAAAATATGACGTCAAAATGGATCTTGCACACCTAAAGATAATCTTATGTGTAAATTTAATTATTGTGTGAAAAAGGAAAATATTACACCCAAAAGTCTGTTCTTACATGACACATCTTAAAGGCTTATAAATATGAAGATACGCCCACTGAAGAAATAATATATTCTAACAACGAATTAAAAGCTCTGTCGTGTGAAATATTTCTGCGCAAAAGTAGAATCATGTGCGCCAACTCTAATATTGCATGTGAAAGGAAAATGTTGCATGAAAAATAAAATATTTCATGCTAATAGTGTATATTTCATGAAAATGTATGATCTTTCACACAATGTATAGGTGTTGTGTGAAATTTTTAGTGTAAGCTGATTACATGTTCTGAATATCCAGTTCTGTGGTTCAATGCTTTCAATTGCATCAATTCATGAATTTGATGCAAGTATTGTATCATTATTAAAAGAGATAAATACTTCAATGAAAATCTAATGAACCAACCATTATATCAATAAATTGAGTTATACCTCTCTCATGGCAGTGAGCTTGGGGGATTCGACAGAAGAGCCTTGAGGGATGTAGTAAGCTATCCATGAACCATTTTAATGGAAATGTTCCTGGAAAAGAGTTACTGTGACCTAAACCTATAATCCACAAACTAGTTAATAATAATGGATTTAGTTATGACCATCAAACTATCAACCTATTTTCTTTGGATGTATCCCTTTTTGGTGAACCAAGTAAAAGTGATGTGTCATCTACTTAATATCTTTTGACTGATATATTTAACATGTTTTTACAACTATGGAAACAAGATCAAAAACATTATAACAAAAATGCTAACACTCTAATTCACCCCTTCCCTCGTAGGGTGTATTGGTGTCCTTTTTTGGTATCAAATGGTTGTTACTAGTGTTTGATTTGTAATACACTTTCTTGGATAATTCAACCAATGTTGGGGGGGGGGTTCCCCTCTCTGATGGAAGTAATTTTTAAATCTGAATGAATAGAACGAGATCTCAAATAAGATCTATTGAAATTAAATTCATATTTATAATGTGTAAGGAATACATGTCACAGATTCAATAGGGCTGGATATGACTGATGCAGACAAGAAAATTCATGACACAGATGCTAAAGTGTTGAATTATTTCACTACAACCCTTTTTGATCATATCTATCTAAGGGTGATGAGTTGCACCTCAAAAAAACTCCATGTGGGATTAACATGAAAATATCTATAGTGGAGAATTAAATGTTAAGATGGTGAAACTACTAGTCCAGCAAAATAGGATTGATGATATGAAGATGCATCCTGATGAGAATGTAGACTCCTTCTGAAATCGAATTACTAAAGTGGTTAGAGAAATTATAGGTATAGGAGAATAAATCAAAGACAATGTTGTTTTCAAGAAAATTTTGTGAAGACTTCCACCCCAGTACAATGAAAAGGTGTTAGCCCTTGAGTAAATAGATCATTCAGAACATTTTCTAGATGATATACTATATATCCTAGTTGTATATGAAATAAGAGTTAAGCAAAAAGATGCTACGACTCGAGTGAGAGAGGAAATGGAATTCAATACCATAGAAAAAAATAAAATTAAAAAATATAGTAGTGGTGAAGATGATGAGGAAAAATAGATTCATTTTATCATTTCAAAGAAGATCAATAAGGGAAAAGGGAAATTTAAAGGGTTGTTACCTCTAGCTTTCTTTTTTTGTGGCAATGTTGGGCACATTGCCTCTCACTGCACAAGAATATTAAAAGATGAAGAAAGTGAAGGTGAACACATTGAGAAGCCTCCGAAAAGGATTTAAAAAAAGGGAGACTTTAAATATAATAATAAAGTAATGAATAATAGTTTTTTATGTGGAGGATAATATGAAGATAATAAAATCTGTGAAGAAGAAGAACCAAAATTTAAAAATGGAATCCTTTCTTCCATGATGGCTACCAATGAAAAGTTAGAGCCATCAACAGATAAATCTAGAGATAACTAGTTGAAAAATAATTATTATCCCATGATTCAACTGAAGGATGCTTTTGGTAAGCTTGAGAATAAGTGTAAGAGATTAACTAAGTGTAAAGAAAAGGGTGAAGAATCATCATAATATATTGATAAGCCTAAAGCTAAAATTGAATGATTGGAAGAAATGGTGAAAGTACAGTCATCCTTCATTAAAAGAATGATTATGTAGTATAACTAATGCTCAGAATCGAATAATAGGAAAGGGTCATCAATGAACTTACCTCGATACATGAGGAGATGTCCAAAACTATTGAGGGACTTTAAGAATATGTTGTTACTCATATAAGTTTTCTCAAAAGTGAATGAAGTTAAACATAAGAAAAGAAAAAAAATAAAATTTGATATTTTCTCAAATGGTTATCTACTGGAAAGAAAAAAAAGAGTGTATGATAGAGTTGAAATGATTTTGAGTGATAAAAGACCCTAACTCGTGGGAAACAGTGGAATCAGTTGTAAAGCTAAAAAATCAAATGCAGCAAATAAAGTGGACATGAATAAAGAAATGGTGAAAGTTGACCATGTTGTAAAATCACCAAAAGCGCTGAAAATGATACCCTTAAACCCCAAGGAATGGTGAATAAAAGACTATCCTCTATATTTTAGGAATAATAGGTAGTCAAACTTTTTTACCACAGAAGAAGGTACAAGGGAAAATAAAAGTGACAAGACATTCCCTCCCCTGATGTTTTTGTTCTGTGGATATATGGGTCATACTATGCCATACTACAAAGAGGAAAGGAGCTATCTTAGAAGGGGGATAAATAAGTTAAAAATATAGGAAATCATTCATATCCTACTACTCACAAAATAATTAATTTATATTTATATTGTTTACATTCCTCTAAATTGTCCACAAAGCCATATATTGCAGGTAAAAGAGTGACAATGACACCTCATTCCAATGTCAGAGACAAGTCAAAGATCCTCAACAAGAAAATGTTTCTCTTCCAAATGTGTATTTTTCACTAGGATAATATTTTTACAGTGAAGAACCCATGTACCCAGAAGAGACAAATGAAAGGCCATCAGTTCCCTACACTCAATCGTATATCTCATGGAAAGGAATGATGAAAATTGAGAAATAAAAGCTTGTCGAGATATCCCTCAAATATAAAAAAATAAAAAACCCATAGATTATTGATAGCTTTTGTTTGTATCATATGATAGGTAATAAAAAATTATTAATGAATGTCAAGAAGGGGGTTTAGGGAATAATACCTTTTGTTAATGATGGATATTTTAAAATAAAATGAAGTAGAGGTACTGAAATTTCTAATAGAGAGATAAAGAAAACTGATGTCATTTATATGGATGGACAAAGTCATAATCTCCTAAGCATGATTCAACTATGTGACTGAGTTCTCATAGTTACTTTCAATCATAAAGGTTGCACTATCAATGGAAATACATGAAAATCACTAATAAGAATGAAAAATAGAAGGCAACTTGTATCAGGTTGATCGTAAAGAAAACATTTTTTACATGATTGTTGAAGAATAAAATAACCTATTGCATCGTAGACTGGGGAACATAAATAAAAAATACATGTAGAAGATATAATACATGAATATGTTCATAGATATTCCCACCCTTACGCGTGAATGTGAAAAGTATTGTGATGAATGCATTCAGAGGAAGCTGGTCTGCAGTTCATATCCTCTAAAGAAGAAAAGGGCATCCTATCTTCTAGATCTCATTCATACAGAATTATGTGGCTTGATAAATAGTTCCATAACTCATGGAGAAAGGTACTTTTTCAATATTATAGATTCTTACAATAGAATGGAATATAAAATGGTAATACATTGGTAACAGCAAGATCTTAAATACATGAAAAAATATTTTTGAATCACCAAGAATGATACTGGACAAACAATCAAAGTGATATGATCTTACAATGGAGGAAAATATATGTCCATAGAATTTTAAAACTAGTAGGAGTTTCATGGGATACGATATGAGGTAGCTGCTGTGAGAACTCCACATCAAAATAGATTTTTTGAGCCCAAGAATTGGTAGGTGAAGCACATGAAAAAATCAATGCTGATTGAGAGTCATATTTCTTGACATTACTAGAAATACGTAATTCAAGCTATATTTTATATTCCAAACCGAATAGGGACTTATATGGGTCAGAAGAAGACACCATATAAATTGTGGAATGGAAGGAAGACCCCTTTGAAATTATTTAATGTTTTTGGAAGTAAATTTTTAATCAGAAACAAAGAAGGAATTCTAGGGATGTATGGTGAAAATGAAGGAGAACGAATTATCCTTAGCTACTCAATGAATAGAAAATACTACATGTGTTTCAACAAGTTCTTGGGAAGGATTTTGTAATGATGTGATGTTTAGATCATTGAAGAGAAAACTACAAATTCTTTGAGGAATTATAATTCTCATGTGATATAAGATGAGGATGAAAGTGAACATAGAGCAATTTCAAATATAGAAATAGAGGATGGTGTACATAATTATTAGGATCCACATCATAATGTTGACTCAGAAGAAGAATCTGAAGAGAAAACCATGGCTGGAAGGAATTAGGTTAAATAAAAATGAAGAATCAAAGAGAAAAAATTGATCAATACAACATTATTGGGGATTGGACTGCACTCAGACAGATGATAAGAATGTGAAATAACACACAATCTATATTTCTATCAGTTGTTGAACCATCCTCATTTGTTGAAGTTGAAAAGGATGAATCATGGTTGAAAACCATGAATGAAGAGTGAGATTAGATTGAAAAGAGTCATACATGGGACCTAGTCAAGAGACCCAATTTCCACAATGTGATTGGTACAATGTGGATATTCATGAAAAAGTTTGATGGGCATGGAAATTTGGTTATAAACAAGGTGAACCACGTTTGTATAGGATATACATAAATTGAAGTTGTTTATGTTGCAGATTCATTTTCTCCAGTAGTAAGACTAGATTCAATTAGGTTATTTCCTACCATGGAAATCATTATTGGATAAAAAGCCTATCAAATGGATGGAAAGACAGTATTATTAAAATTGATTTTTGAATGAAGAAGCCTACATCAAAAAACCATTTGAGTTCTTTCTTGGAAACAATAAACTAAAGGTATACAAATTTAAGAAATCGTTCTATGTCCCGAAACAATAACCAAGAGCATGGTAATCTTGGTTGGACTCTTATATGAGATATCTTGAGTTTAAAAGAGGAGGATTGGATCAAAATACCTATGTAAAAAACTCTAAAATCGACCAATTCATTTTATTGGTATACATTTATGATATTATTTTCACTGGAAGTAGGCTAGGATACGTGGGTGAATTTTCCAATCACATGAAATCCTAATTTGAAATGTCCACGATTGGTGATGTCACATAATTTTTAGGGATTCAGGTGTTTCAAAAGAACGATTTCACATTCACTTCTACTGTAATGTATGCACAAGAACTACTGAAAATATTCAATATAGAAGAATCCAATCCAATGAATACTATGATTGCGGTTGGAGAAAAATTCTTAAGGCATGAGGATGGGATATATTTATATACCAAAATGAATAAGAGAATCATAGGAACCCTATTTTACTTGATAATGACATAGATAAATATTTTCTTTGAAACATACTTAGCAACCCTCTTTCAGAGTAATCCAAAGGTTGAACATACGGCGGAAGTGAAAATAATCACGAGGTACATTAAAGGTACTCATAGTTATGGGTTATTCATGGCTGAAAGAAGAGAGAGTAAACTATCAAAATTATCTTGTACTGATTGGGATGGAGATGATGTGGAAATAAAGTCTATCAGTGGTTGAGAATTCTATATTAGGAAGAAATATGTGGGCTAGTTAAGAATGAAACAATAAAGTACTTGAGTTAGTATTGATGAAGCTGAATATATTTATGCTACCAAGGAGTGCACTCAGTTACATTGGATGAAGCATCAATTGATAGACCTATGCGATAAGGTGAAACAACCAATGGTGATTTAATGTGATAATAAGAGAGCGACTGATATTATAAAGAATTATGTACATCATTATCATATGAAACATATTTATATTAGATACACTTCATCAAGGAAGAAGTTGAATAAGGTGTGATCAAAATGGACCATGTGGGAACCGATGAGCAAGTTGCTAACATCATTACCAAGCCAAATGTCAGAGGATGTGTTTTAGAAACAATAGTTTAACCTTGGTGTTCATCCACCTACTAGTGCATAATGAGGTTATGAGATTACCCTATCCCAAGTTGTTTTATCTATGTTAATTTTCTTATGGAAGTGTTGCAGGTTTATGTGGGAGATACAGTCCAGGGGGGAGTAATTTTTGATCTCTACAATGTTCAAATACTATTATTTGTGTTTTTTTGAAAATGGTGGAGAAATGGATAAATTCAATGTGAAAACCTGGAAGATGAAATTTATCTTTTGATAGTGGATGTTTCCCTGTTAAAATTTTCATATGATTTCCAACAAAACCCAAATGTAGAGATTTCTGGAACCACGGATGCTCTTTGTATAAAAACGAGCATGGTTTGTGTTTTTTCTCAATACTCTCATGGATGATTAGGGAGATTTAATAGATAGGGGTCCTACAATTCAATAAAAAATATATTTTGAAGGTGACATCATATCCCAGTGTTTTCCAAATTATTGGGGCTAATAATCGAAAAATGGATTAACATGTTACTATAAAAGGAAGTTGCGCTCAAGATTGTAGGGGTTTTGGACACGCGCACAAGGCATGTTTTGAGATCAGAACGTCGAAAAGTTGAAAATGAATGAAACAAATGAATGATTTGGAAATTTTCACGAATTATGAGGTTGCATGAAATAATCTTGTGTTACAAATATGATTTCAAAATAGGTGTTGCGCAATCCAAAATAATATTGTGCGCAAGTATTTTTTTGAGAGCCCCACCTCAAAATATGGCTATGGAAAAAGTGTGCGAATGTTTGAAGTAGGTGCGTGAAAGATCTAGGTTGCGTGGAAGGGCATTACATGCAATATACGATGTCAAAATGGATGTGCATGAACAAACTGAATCATGGGTTCCGATGTGATTCTTGCATGAAAAAGGAAAACCATGCATGAAAAAGATAGATCTTGGACGTATCATAAAAAATCCTATAAATAGAAAATTACCCCCACTAAATAAATAAGATATTTTAATGAAAAATTAGGGTGCTCTTTTGCACAAAATTTTTCCTATAGAAATGATAATACTTCCCACCAAATCTATGCTTTCACGCGAAAGGAAAATCTTATGCGCCTAAGAAAATCTTACAACCCAATTTTGGATACTATACGCAATGGAAAATCATGTGTGAAAATGTAATTTCTTGCATGCATAGGGTAGGAGATGCATGAAATTGTTAGTAGATGTTGATTACATGTTCTATATATCTGTTTTAGTGGTTTAGTGTTTCCAATTTCATGAATTCATGACTTTTATGAAAGAAGTGTCTTGTGCTGAACAGAGACAAATAATTCAATGAATATCTATTGAAGCGACCTTCGTGTCGATAAACTGAGTTAGACTTATCTCAATGAACTGAGCTAGGGGGATTTGGAAGAAGCGATCCGAAGGATGCTTGGAGATATCCTAGAACCCTTGTAAAGGTATTATGTCTAGAATATAGTGACTATGACCGAACCTAATAATCCCAAAAAAGTGAAGATTAGTGGATTTAGGTACGACCGACACATTATCGGAATATTCTCCTTGGATGTGTCCCATTACGATGAACCAAGTAAAAGTATAGTGTAATCTATAAGGACCCAGCCTTAAAACCTTACATAATGTTTAATTAAATGAATAATTCACATTGAGGATCTTTTCAGGTTTAGAGTTTTAGAGAATTACGACATAACTATTACATCTGAAAAGATTACGAAGCAAACACTTCTACATAGTTTCCAATTTATTCCAAAATAAAATCTCTTGAAAAAAAAATTCCCATGTCTAGTTGCATGTTTTAGACACCATTACTTTTCCTTGATACCATCCTTAACCCTAATCATCTTTATGTTCTATAAAAACCATTTCCAAACAAGGTATGATCATAAAAAGCTCAGTAAGGGTTATAAAACAAAGAATGAAAACATTAGCTCATCATTATGTACATAACCTATGCTCTTTAACATACCTTGTGAAATCATAAGATTAATGAATAAAACATAGAAAACATAAATCATAAACGTAACTTGTGGCATCCATATCATACTTACATTGTAGCTATCATAGCTACATAGGGAGTTACATTTGGAATACCCATCACCGTATATTCCCTAAATCTCTTAAGAGAAATATTCACGTTTACCTCGGTTATGTTACCCAATGCATTAGGGAGCTATCTCAGGCTCACCCACCCTAGGTTTATCACGGAACCACCCGTATACGTAAACAATGCCCAAGAATCATAACATATTCATAACACATAAAATAAACATAATGGAAAGATAACATTTCCACATTCTAATCACAATATATCATTTAAATATATTGACATAAAAAATCCATTAACAAAACCATATTCAATACCAAAATACATAAAAGAGTATATGGTATTTATTTTCATTTTAAAAACATTTCATCTTATTAAGGAATCCAAAGATCAAATAGTACTCACGGTAGCAGAAAAAAACGTTGTCACCGCTTACGTAAATGAGAAACATTATTTTTTCTTCATTTAGTAAAAAAACTCATAGGAAAATATTCCATTTGAATGAAATGAAAAATAAAATGTATTTATAGACCCAATAAAATAATTTTGAGAATAAAACAAAATATTCCTCAATGAAAGGGGATTGAGATGAAGTCCCTTACCTCAAGTCCGACTTGACCCAATCATTCTTTAATCTCCTGAATAATAAAATAATGTTATTTTATACTTTATTATGACACTTTTTCATGTTTATTATTACTTTTATATCACTTATTATCTTTTTATAAACATTATGTAATAATTTAAGTTATTAACGGTTGTTTTGTCGATATTTGGTACTTGAGTAAAAATGAACTCCTTATAATTAAAAGTTTTCCATGTAGTAAAATATCAATTATATTCAGAATGATATTAATGATATAGGTTTCATATAAATCATATATATCCAATATATACATGTATTTATATTAGTACATAACATTTGACGGTAAGAAATGAAATGCACCGTTCATGGAGACGGTGAGTCGTACGTATGCATGAACGCTAATTTCATTTACATTTCTTATATTAATGGAATGAAAACATAATGATAAACATATATATTATAATTATGGTATAATATCTTAAATAATATCATTAACTCCATCCTTTATATGTCCCACATAAGGAATTAACAAGCCATATCACTTTGAGGGGGTGGTAGTCTGCACTTCATAAAATTTAATTATCACGTTTACCCATTATGGAACCATAAAGGTAAGATATAAATAAAAAATATAGAAGCATAAAGAAAACAAACACATAATATATATAAAATATAAATATAGTGTCATCATAATTCCAACCATGAGATGTAGTAGGAGATAATTGAATAATCACCGTTTCGTGAGGCATTTTTTTTCCATCCACAGAAACATTATGTTCTTTACCCATTATATGGAGGTGTTCATAAGTGTAATTCGAATCCTTCTCATTAATTTTTTTTATAAATTTAGAATACTGGTGTTGTTATAAAATAAAGGAATACAATGTGTTTAAGGGGTTGGAGAAGTAAAATAAAACAAAATAACATAAGAGAAGACGTTACCTTTAAATCGGGTAAGTCACTTTCGATTGAACCAAATGGGTTTCATAAAGTAATTTATGCCTATGGTAAGGCTTATAGGATGAAAAGAGGGATATTAGTGAATTATTAGAGTAGAGGGTGCATGAGTCAAAGGCTTGAGTTGTGTGAGAAATGGGTTAGTAGTGAGGGATTTTTATAAGGGAGGGGCTCTTTAGGAAAGTCTGAAATAATTATTTTATTATAACCTCATATTTGGTTTCAAAAAGACATCTATTCATTAGAATCAATGTTAAGATGACTCATGGTCGAAATAAAATAATCCAATAAGTATTGGATAGGTTTTTGATATTGTTTTAACATTTATAATCTTATTTATTTAAATCATTTACTAATGAGGTAAATATTACAATATTATTGTGTCATAAATAATTTAATTTATTTGATGTCCAAAATGTGTAAAAAAATACCATGATGTATGAAATCATTTTAGGTTCCAAAATAATATTTATAGTCTAAAGGATAAATTATTTAACCCTGTGTAAGAAGTTATTTACTAAAAGATATTTGTTTATGTCATTTTTGTCTTTAATTTAAATTAATAAATATAAAATGCCATTATTACTCCCATGTGGCTTCATGGGGTCCCAAATTCGACCAAAGGATTCCCATGGTCATATATGTACCAGCCAATAGGATTAGGACACATGTTCGGGTAATTTATTATTATTATAATATTATATTTTACCCTTATTTACTATATTTACCCTTTAATCATGGTAAATAAAATATATACTAAAGTAAATATTTAAAATGTCAAAAAATAAAAGTTGCCTATTTAAATTTTTTTGACCTACTCATTAAAAATATGGATTCCATTTTTTTATAAATCCAAAACATAGAAGTGGAAGAAATTAATTTAAAATTAATTTTCGCTGTCCAAACAAAAAGCGTGTTTTTAAGAAATAATCACTATCAAAATATTGACACTTGTTTATGTCCAATTTCAAAGTGAAATAAATTCTAATGTCCAAAATTGGATTAAATAGTAAAAATATATTATAATTAAACTTTAAATCCAATTATAAAGATAATGTAACCATAAAAATAAATTAGATTAAAAGGATCTTTTTAATTAAAATATAGTATTTTCACTAATTCATTAAAAATAAAATCTATTAGAAAAGTAAAAAAAAATTCCCTATGTAAATTTTGATGTCCCAAAACTAATAAAGAATTTTATTTTGTCAAATAGAACATATAAAAATTACCTAAACTAGATTTAAAGAGGGTTCACCATCAAAAGGTTGTAAATCTACCTTTTAAAGAATATTAGAGTGTTTATGCTTAGATTCATTCACATTTTAAGCCTCTAACTTATATTGGATAAATAGAAAAACATTTAACAAACATGTATAATCATATTTTTGTTACTTATATTCATTATCTCCAATACAATGATGAGGTGTTAATGTTATTAGTGTGCAATGCAAGATTTTAAAAAAACCCCGATGTTGCGTATCGGGTACACTATCGAACATAGCACCCCCCTTAATGTAAAATTAATATTTAATTCACAAATATTAATAAACATTCAAATTTATTATTCTTTATTTTATTGGGATGTTACATCCTTCCCCCTTTTGGGAATTACGTCCTCACAATTTTTATTCAGTAGTCAAATAAGTGGGGTTATTTATCCCTCATAACATTTTCAGAATCCCACGTTGACTCTTCAACCATATGGGTTTTTCACAAAAAACATTACCTGAAAAACTACCTTATTCCGCAACACTTAATCTATATGGTCAAGAATCTGGACATGTTGTTCCTTATAAGAGATATTCTCTTCCAACTGAACTACATCTAGGCTCAAAACATGAGATGGATCTGATATATACATTCTCAACATTGAAACATGAAAAAAATGTGTACCTATGATAAACTAAGAGGTAAATCCACCCTATATACAACTGATCCAACTTTCTCTTGGATTTAATAAGGTCAATTGACCTAGGACTCAACATTCCCTTCTTAACAAAACGTATCACATGTTTCCATGGAGAAACATTGAGAAAGATATGATCACCTACCTCGAATAATAAATACTTCCTCCGGTTATCCGCATAGCTTTTCTGGCTGCTCTAAGCTGTTATCATGTTCTTCAGAATCAACTGAACTTTTTTCTACCATCTCTTCTACCGATTTTGGTCCCATCAACTTTCTTTCACCTACTTCATCCCAAAAAGCTAGAGATCGAAAACGATTTCCATATAATTCCTCAAATGGATCCATCTATATACTAGAATGAAAACTGTTATTATATGAAAATTCAACCAAAGAAATATGTCGGTCCCAACTTACCTGGTAATCCAGTTAACAAGCTCGTAGAATATCCTCCAAGGTATTAATTGTTCGTTATGACTACCCATCTGATTGAGGATGAAAAGATGTACTAAAATTTAATTCAATACCCAATGACTTCTGAAGGCCTTTCCAAAAGTTATAAGTAAACCTGGGATCACGATCAGATACAATGGAGATGGGAACACCATGCATCCTGACTATCTATTGAACATACAACTGAAAAAGTTTATCTAGAGACAAAGTATCTCGAATAGGAAGGAAATAAGCAGATTCAGTCACTCGATCAACAATAACCCAGATTTCATTGTTACCTGTAGATGTATTTGGTAATCCCACAATAGTGTCCATGGATATATTTCCCCATTTCCACTCTAGCACCGGTAAAGATTGAAGTATCCCTTTCGGTAACTGCAACTCTTCTTTAACATGTTGACAAGTCAAACACATAATCAGAGGGAACACATAATCTTTTCCCAAACCTCAAAACATAGTCATTATCAACGTTAAATTAAGGAAACATACCCTTTTGAAACAACTCTAACTTTTTCAGTAACTCACTGTCTTCTTTATGCGCTCGCTTAATCATTCTGACAGAGATGATTCCACAGTCACCTAAAACCAAATAGAATAATTTCCTACACCAACAACTTCAATTCCAAAAATCATCAAATCAAAAACCAAAGGATCTCATTCAAAACGTAGTATGGTTAATGAAGCATTAATTTTTCAACTCAAAGAATCATCCACTATATTTTCCTTTCTAGGATGGTAATGGATTGTGAAATCATAATCATTGATTAATTCCAACCATCTCCTCTCTCTCATGTTAAATTATTTTTATGATAATATATACTTCAAAATTCTGTGGTCAGTATATATTTCACATTTCACTACATACAAATTATTCCTCCAAATTTTTAAAGAAAAAATAATAGTAGATAATTCCAAATCATGTGCATGGTAATTTAACTCATGGGGTTTCAACTGATGTGAAGCATAATCAATTACCTGATCATTCTACATAAGTAAAAAACCAAGTCCTTTCAACGAAGCATCACTATTGATAAAAAACTCACCATTTCTAGAAGGAAGTTCCAAAACTGGAGCATTCACCAATCTTATTTTTAATTCCAGAAAAGAAACTTCACATTATTTTTTCAAGATGAACTTAACACCTTTTCCTGTTAACTTAGTCATTGGACTAGATAACCTTGATTTTTTTGACAAACCTTCAGTAATAACCTTCCAAAACAAGATAAATATGAATATCGGTTATATTTGTGGGTCTTGGACATTCGTTAACAACTTTTTTTAGCATGATCAAGAGTTATTCCATTTTTTGAAACAATGTGACCCAGGAATGAAATTTGTTGTAACCAAAACTCACACTTGCAGAATATCCCATACAGTTTCATTTATTTTAATATTTTCAATACAAACCTTAAATGACTTTCATGCTCTTCTTTACATTAATAAGAAACCAAAATATTAACAATGAACAAAACCAAAATCTTATCCAAGAACTCATGGAAAATTATATTCATAAGATCCATGAATACAACAGGTTCATTGGTTAACCCAAAAGGAATAACTAAAAATCCATAATGGCCATATTTAGTATGAAACTCAATCTTTGAAATGTCTACTTCCTCTACTTTCAACTAATAGTGCCCTGACCATAGAGCAATCTTTGAAAAATAATGAGCTCCCTAGAACTGATCAAAAAAATAATTGATATTGGGAAAAGGATACTTTTTTCGTAATAGTGATGTTATTCAATGATCTACAATCAATGAAATGTATCATTGAAACACATTTTTTTAACAAATAAGACAAGAGAACCCCCAGGTGATGTGCTAGGTCTAATTAATCATTTATCTAATAACTCCTGCAATTGATTATTTAACTCTAAAAATTCAACTTGAGCCATTCGATAAGGGTGTTTTGAAATTGGATTAGCATCAGGCACTAAGTCAACCATAAATTCAACTTCCTGCTCAGGTATAATACCAGAAAACTCATCAAGAAAAACACCAAGGTACTCTTTTACCACTAGAACAACATTAATGTCAACAATTACTTTATTTTCAACAATATGAGCAAGGTAACATTCAATTACATATTTTACTAGTTTCTCAACTTCCTGATATGTTTTCAAAAGTAAGGGTTTATTATAGTACACAATCAAAAAATCTTTAGGAAAAGAAACCTCTTTAGCTCTGAAGTCAATCTTATTATGATAAACAAAAAGCCAATCCATACCCAAAATTACATAAAACTCTACTAGAGGAAAATAATAAGGTTTGCAGGTAGATTCCTTCCGCACACAAGGACATGAAGGTTCATATGTTTTCTTTTTTTTTTTGTCTCAATATTTCCTCCAGGTGTTTTTACCATAATTTATGTATTCATATATTGAGATGGAATTCCTAATTTACTACATAAAATCTCAAAAATCAAAGAGTGTGGAGACCCTGAATCAAACAAAACATTGACATAATATGAAAAAACATGAAGTGTACCTGATACTACATCATTTGATAGCCCAACATCTGCGAAATTAGTTGGAAAGTATTTCACCACCATTTTATGATTGTAGTCTAGATGCATATATTCAGTTGAGTTCTTCGTTGGACACTAATTTTCATAATGATAAATTTCATTTCACTTAAAACATTTTACTGACTGTAAATCATATTTTTAATTACCATTGCGTTGATCGTTTTCAGTGCAATTACGAGCCTTATGTCCCATTTTACCACATCAATAGCAATTACCAGAATACAAAACACATTCCCCATCATGATTTTTACCAAAATTTTCACAAACTATAAACTGAAGTTTCTTACCATCAGAATTTTTTGAAGATTTCTTCCATTTTTCCTGCCAAATTGACCTCTTATTCTGTCGTTTGTCAAAGAATACCTAATCATTGACAAACTCCATTTCCACCATCTCCGCACAACGAACAAGTTTTTCATAACATTTGAACTCACGAGAAGCTAAATCCCTTAGTTACATTGGATTTAATCCTGAGTAAAAATGGTTGATTTTACTATAAAGATCTCATAAGAAATTTGGAGAATACATTGTGAGTCGAGTGATTTTTGCTTCATATGTAGCCACTGAGTCATCCTCCTGCCTCAATTCTAGGAAAATATTTCTTAAGGAACATTTCTTTGAATTCATCCCAATCAAGAGCATAAATCTCCTCACTGTCCCTGATATTTTTCACCATCGACCACCACTGATCAACATCACTTTTAATACATTAAAAAACAAGAATAACCTTTTTCTGTTCTGAACACCCCATGACATCAAAAATTTTCTGCACCGCTTTAATCCACCTTTCTGGTAGCACAGGGTCAGATGATCATATGAATGATGGGGGATGTTTTCTAATGAAATTCTATACTACTAACATGTTCCTCTGTGGTTGATCAAGCTGATCTCATGCATGGACACCACCACCATTTATAGCTTGAGGAAACTATGCCATCACTACAACAAACTATTCAGTTCTGATTCTGACCATCTCAGGTTGCAGATATGGAAGGTTGTTTTCCTCCTGATGTCATCCCAATATAGCTACCCTGTATCCTCTACAGAAAACCATTCTGAACACAGAAATATCTTAGGAAAAAAAACATGGTAATATGTAAATGCTATATCCTTTCAATATTAACGTAAAAATATTTATGGATATTAATTTAACAATACCCTACCTCCTAAAGTTATCTAAACTGAACTTTGATACCAACTATAAGGACGCAACCTTAAAAAATTACCTAATATTGAATTAAATTAATAATTTACATTGAGGATCTTTTCAGGTTTCGCATTTTAGAGAATTAGCACATAACTATTACATCTCAAAAATATTGCAATGTAAACAGTTGTACTCCGTTTCTATTTTTTCGAAAATAAATTCTCTTGAAAAAAGAGTGATGTCTCGTTCCATGTTTTTGATAGAATGACTTTTCCTTTATCCCATCCTTAACCCTAATCATCTATAAGTCCTGTGAAAAACATTTCGAAACATGGGATAAGCATAAAAAGCTCAATAAGGTTTATAAAACAAAGAATGAAAACATTAGTTCATCAATAAATACAAAACATAAGCACTTTAACATACCTCATGAAATCATAATATTTATGAATAACATGTAGAAAAAATAAATCATAAAGGTAACTTGTTGTATCCTTATCATACTTACATTGTAGCTATCATAGATATGTAGGGGGTTACATTTTGAATACCCATCACAGTATATTCCATAAATCTCTTAGGAGAAACATTCACATTTACCTCCATCACGTTACCCAATTCATTGGAGAGCTATCTCGGGCTCACCCGCCCTAGGATTATCATAGAACCACCCGTATACATAAACAATGGCCATGATCCATAACATATTCACAACACATAAAATAAACATAAAGGAAATATCTCATTTCCACATTATAATCAAAATATATTATTTAAATATATTTACATAAAAAATCCATTATCAAAACCATATTCCATACCAAAATACATAAAATAGTATATAGTTTTTATTTTCCTTTTAAAAACATTTCAGCTTTTTAGGGAAGCCAAAGATCAAATAATACTCGTGGCGGCGGAAAAGGTCGTTGTCCCCGTTTACGTTAAAAAGAATCATTTTTTATTTTTTAGTAAAACACCTCGTAGGAAAAGATTCCCTTTGAATGAAATGAAAAATCAAATGTATTTATACACTTTATAAAATAATTTTGAGAATAAAACAAAATATGCGTCAATGAAATGGGATTGAGATGAATTCCCTTACATCATGTCCGACATGACCCAATCGTTCTTTAATATTATAAATAATAAAGTAAAGTTAATTTATAATTGATTAAAAACATTTTTCAAGTTTATTATTCCTTTTATATCACTTATTACCATGTTATAAACATTATTTAATCATTTAATTTATTAACGGTTGTTTCATCGATATTTGTTACATGAGTAAAAATGAACACCTAATAATTAAAAGTTGTCCATGTGGTAAAATAACCATTATAATTAAAATGATATTAATGATGTTGATATCATATATATCCAAAATATCCATTATATACATGTATTTATATTATTATATAACATTTAGAGTTATGAAATGAAATGCACTGTTCCTGGAGACGGTAAGTCATATGTAAGCATGAAGGCTACTTTCATTTCCATTTTGTATTTTAATGGAATGAAAACACAATGATACTTATGTATATTATAATTCTAGTGTAATATGTTAAATAATATCATTAAATTGATCCTATATATGTCCCACATAAGGCATCGACGAGTCATATCACTTTGAGGGGTCAGTAGTCCACACTTACTGAAATGAAATTATCGCATTTACCCATTATGAAAACCATAACGGTATGCTATAAATGAATAATATAGAAGCATAAATAAAAAATAAACATAATATATATCATATATAAATACAGTTCAATCATTATTTCTACCATGAGAGGTTGTAGGAGATAATTTAATAATCATTGTTTCGTGAGCTGTTAGTTTGCAAACCACAAAAAAATTATGTTCTTTACCCATTAGATGGTGGTGTGAATTAGTGTAGTTAGAATCCTTCTCAAAAATCATCCTAGTATATTGAGTATACTGGTGTTGTTATAAAATAAAGGAATATAAATATTTTAGGGGGTTGGATAAGTAAAATAAAACAAAATAACATAAGAGAAGTTGTTATCTTTAAATATGGTAACTCCCTTTGGTTTGAACTAAAAGGGTTTCATGAATTGATTTCTTCCTATGGAAAGGCTTCTAGGATGAAGATAAGGATCTTGGGATATTATTGGAGTAGATGGTGCTTGATCCAAAGGCTTTATAAGTGTGAGAAATGGGTTAGAATTTAGGGATTTTTATACGGGATATGAGGTGCTCTTTAGAAAAGTTTAAAAACAATTATTTTATTATAACCTCATCTTTGGTTTCAAAAGGTCAACTATTCATTAAAATAAAATTTATGATGACTCATTATCGAAATAAAATAATCCAACAAAATTTGGAGCAGTTTTGGATATTGTGTTAACATTTATAATCTTATTTTTTTTAAATCATTTTTTAATGAGGTAAATATTTCATCATTATTCTATAATAAATAATTTAATTTATTTGATGTCAAAAAATAATAAAAAAATATCATGATGTAAGAAATATTTTTTTATTTGCCAAAAAAATTTATAGTCCGAATGATAACATATATAACCCCAGGTAAAAATTTATTTACTAAAATATATTTTATTATGTAAATTTTTCCTTTACTTTAAATTAATTAATATAAAATGTCATTATTACTCCCATGTGGCTACATGGGGTCCCGAATTTTACCCAAGGATGGTTATGGTAAGATACGTATTAGACAATAAGATTATGAAACATGTTTTAGGAATTTAATATTATAATAATAATATATTTTACCCTTATTTACAATATTTAACATTTAATCATGGTAAATATAATATTTACTAAAGTAAATATTTAAAATGTATAAAAATAATGGTTTCCTATTTACACAATTAGAAACTATAGATTCCAAATATGTAATTCATTTATCTAAATTTAAGACACAGAAGTGGCAGAAATTAATTTAAAATTAATTCCCGTTGTCAAAACAAAAAGCGTGTTTTTAAGAAATGATAACTATCAAAAGATTGACACTTGTTTATGTCCAATTTCAAAGGGAAATTAATTCTAATGTCCAATATAGGATTAACTAGTAAAAATATATTCATATTATGTTTTATAACTAATTAAAAATATAATGTAATAATATAAATAAATTAGATTAAAAGGAAATTTTTAATTAAAATATAATATTATTCACTATTCTTTAAAAAATGGACATTATTATAAAAATACCAAAAATTTACCCAAGGTAAATTTTTATGTCCCAAATCTAAAGAAGAATTATATTTTGTCAAATAGAACATATACAAATTTCCAAAACAAGATTTAAATAGGGTTCTCCATCCAAAGGTGGTAAGCCTGTATTTTAATGAATATTTGAGTATTTATGCTTAGATTCATTCACATTTTAAGCAACTAAATTTTATTGGATAAATGTAAAAACATTTAACAAACATGTATAATCATATTTTAGTTAGTTTTATAAATTCCCACAAAAACAATGGCTAGGCGTTAACTACCATTTAAAATAATAATATTATACTATTAGTGTGCATTGTTTGATTTAAAAAACCATTGTTGCGTATCGGGTACGCTATTGAACATAGAACCCACTTTAAAGTAAAATTAATACTTAATTAAAATTTTTTAATAAAAATTCAAATTCATAATTATTTATTTTCTTTGGATGTTACATAATCTCGTAACTTTCTTTGGAATAAATGATTTAACAAGTTTCAACCAACATGGGAACAAGATCCATAACATTAAAAAGAAAAAGTTGACACCCTGATTCTATCCACACCTATCAGGGTGTTTTGGTGTCCTTCAAAAATTAAAAATTCCATTTCTCAGAAATGGAACGAATTGGATGGAATGAGAAACAAATTAATAAACATAATCTAATGAGTATGAATGATATTTTCTTTGATTGGTTTAAGCCACTATTCCAAAATGAATTTTTTTGTCAAATGTTCTCATAAAATGGGGAGATAATATCATGTTCTAACAATAAACTTAAATTTCTTTCTATGTATTATGTATTAAAAAGGAAGCATGATAAGATTATGATAGGAGATAAAAATATTTATAAAGGGATGGATGGAAAAATGTATTTTCCCACATGTGAAAATTTTGGAAGGAAACACATTGGTATACTATTATGTGGAAAAAATATGACTCATGTGTGAAGGAAAAAGAAACTATTATTATTTTTTAAATGATAATAAAAATTTATATAATATAAAATTCTTCAATATTAAAGATATGAGACACTATGAAAACAATTTCCCTTTTATCAAAAGAAAATACCCCAAAATAAGCTAATGAATCACGGGAATGATTATGTTACTACCACAGAAAAAGAGGTTTGACTAATGTTCTTATGTTTAGATTAATTAATTATGTTAATTTAGTATTTTATCAATGATGTACTGGTTATAATAACTATAGAATATATAATGATTGTTCTACAAGACAATTACATTAATTATTTGAAGTTGTATGTTGAACGATACTAAAAAAATGATTTGGTATCAAGGTAATCATTAGAAAACACATGGTTAAGGGAATGATAAGCCTTAAAACATACATAGTGATGAGATAATGATGTTGGATAAAGAGATACTTTATTTGGATAATGTAAATTGGATAGTACTAAAAAGGGAATTATTATAATGTTTTTGATCATGATCATTTTGAATGATTAACCATTTATGAAAAGGTTTAGTTGATCATTGTATGAGGTTTTAGAGGTTAATGTATTACCTCACCACATGATTCAACCTATGATAAGAGATGAATTATAGATAGTTCAAGGATTAATCAAATAATAAGAATGTGTTTATGAAATAGAAACAGATATTTATACTCTTATAAAGTATAATAACTTCTAAAAGTTTCGAAAAGAGTCTTATTGATAGGTTTTATTCTATTGTAACAATTTTTTTATGATATCAATGAACATTTTTATTACTACAATTTATTGTTTGGTGGAAATGAAAACATGTTCCAACTAAATATTTTCTAAAAATGTTATCTACCACATTCAATCATAACATCATAGTTTTATTTTTTCTTCTATGTTTTGGTTTTAAATTTCAACTAAAGTAATCCCATTCGAAATAATAATTTTGGGGTGACCAGTTAATTTTACTTAACATTTTTTAAGAGGATAATTTATTAACCCTATTTTCGAAGTGTGTTTCTAATAAGAAGTCTTTCAAATATCATCCTTTAACTTTTGAAGGGAAATTCCAATTAGCAAGGACACAATTTATTGAAGGGGGGGGGGGAGAATATAACACCCCAATGATTTAGGAATAAATTTAATATAGAATGTAATACATGAAACACTTAGTCAATGTGAATTTTTTTTGAAAATTATTTAAACAAGATAGTTTTACCCAAGTTGTTAAACCTAATTATTTAATATTAAAAAATAATATTAAATGTTATTTATAATGGATTCACATAAATAAAATTTATTTATAGTGAAATATATAATTTTTGATAACATAGAAACTAATTTTTAAAAATTAAATTACGTTGAATTTTTGGTATTTTTCTGATAATATTCATTTTTTGATAAATAGTGAAGAATACTGAATTTTAGTTGAAAACCATGTTTCTCATTTAAATAATTATTATAATTTAAATTGTATTCTAAATTCACAAAATATCAGTTATTCAAATAATAATCCAATTTTTTAAATTTGTATCATTTATATATTGAAATTAGATTGAAAGACTTATTATACATTTGAATGTTCTTTTTACCCACCTTCTCACCACACCTACTTGATTAAAATTCAATGTCATTTTCCCTATTAAATGAATTAAATTACAAAAAATTGATATATATAATTGTGATTAGTGTGGTATTTAGAGTCTGATAGGATAAACTTAATAATTTAGTGAATAGTAACTTGACCCTTTTGAATGGTAAAGTTACCCTTATGAATAGTAATAAATCCAATATAATATTAACCTCACCAATGAAGGTGTTGAATAAATTTAGACATATTATATGTAACAACATGATTTGACTAATGTAGAAATATAAATTAACATTTTTTCCAATGATTGTCTGATATTTTTATGATAACTTACTTAATTTTTGGAAGGGTTATAAATTCAGTTATAATTTCTAAACTGTTATTTTCCAAGTAAATGATGATTTTCATTAAGAATTGAATTTAATACATTTATAAAGTTATTTTCAAAAAAATGGAATTGATTTTTTAATTATATATGTTGAAAAATTATTATGGTAAATTTTTGGGATTTTTTAAAAATACATGAATTTTTCTTAAAAAGTAAAATATGATAATTTAATATAAATGTCAAATACATGAATTATTAAGTCATAGGTGATTTATGGATTATGTAAGCCAATAATCTCAAAAAATAAATCATTAGTTAAATATATTTTGTGATAATGATCAAAATATTGATTTTTTTGATCCAAAATAATGAACAAATTATGAAAATATTCAATAAACACCCGTCTCATCCATAATAAATACCACCCCTCTCCCCCACATAGCATCACACCTCTAAGCCTTGATTTGTGTCCAAATTCTAAAGAAATTATCTTACCAGGTCTCCCATATTTCCATGAGGATATTTTCAATGGAAAATACCACACCAATGTTGCTGAATAGGTTCTCAAAGAAGATAATTCAAGAGGAAAATATCCTTTCTTTTTCATTCAATTTCCCTTCAGTTTACATTTTTCATTTCTTATCCTCTCCTCAAATACTCTATCCAAATAAACATGAAAACTTTAGTATCATTTATATATAAGAATGATATAATTATAATGATATGTTCTTCATCAATATCCTTTTCCCTCTCTCTCTCTATCTATTTTATTTAAAAATTGAAACCATCATTCGTGGGGTGCTAATTTACAACCCTCATGGATGACATACTATCATTCTTCAATGTATCCATAAAATAAGGCCATGAAACATTTTTATTGTTTAAAAAATAATATTAAATATTTATTAAAACCTCTTTAATATTCTATAACTAGTATATATTCATAATATTAATTCATACGACAAAACTAGTTCTTGATAATCTAAATAACATCAAAATTATATAAATGATTTTCACAAAGTATTTATATAATGATTCATCCTCAACACATATACCAATGTATTATATAACCATTTTATCTTTTTAATGATCAATAATAAAATATAAATAAAATTTTGGAAAACTATAACCATTTTACCTGATCCTTTGGTCATGTATACAATTATACAAATTATGAAAACCTAAGAAATGAACACTTCTATACAACAAAATTCAATCTTATAACCCATAAAAATGACATTAATGAACAAATTAAAATCAAAATAAATAAAATAATTGTTTAATTGGTTTTGAATTAAATTATTTTTGAATCTAATATTATTATGTAGGAAATTAAGTGCAAGTGAAGAACACTTTCAGACATAATGTAAGGTTTTTCTAAACTCACTTTCAAGTACATGAGATTTTACTTACTCTTGACTATTTCTTGTGCGTGTTGTATTTCTAATTCCCATTGATGTTGCATATAATTAATATGTTTATATTCATCGTATTAATTAACTTATTTGATGACCCCGAAATTTATGGGGAATACGGTTTACCTATTTGCAATGTTGTATGAGTTTCTTCCCGAACCTCCATTTTTCATTCCGGTTTTGGTTCCTTAATATTTATCCAAATAAATGCCTTAATATTTTTTATTTAATCCTAATAAATATATATTAATTTTACAAAATCTTTTACCAAGCTAAATTATTCTTTCTTTTATGGGTAATTATATTTTTTATATGATTCCTTTCTCAATTCCTCTAGATAAGGAAGGCCAATTATTGTGAACATCCCCATTTTAACCTATTTTAAAGTACACTCAATAATATGTTTTAATAAAAAATAATTTTTTTTAAAAAATTTATCAGGGAAACTATATTTTTTCATTTATAGTTTTATAATTTTTCTTTTCTGTTCTCTATTTTAAAGAAGCTTTAGTATTTTTCCATTAAACCACACTTAAGAAGCACATTTCTAACCATTTTGAAATTCTCTTTTTACATGTTTTCAATTCAGTTGAAAATAATTTATGCCTAAAATATAATTCCATTTCAAAACACTTTTTATTTTTTGTCATATAAATTTTTACAATCTTCTTTTATAAAAAATAAAATATATTCTCCACAATAACTATTCATTCCAAAGTAAAAATGGGTTTTTCTCATCTTGATTTTACTCTTATGAGATATATAACCGGTTCAATGTTATTTCCATGTATTTGGTGTATGTACATTGCTTTGATAAATTATATCAATAATTTTATTATTCTCATGATATTATATTATTAAATAAATTTTAAAAGGTTTAATGATTTAAATGATTCAAAGTGGTATGAGACACTTAGCAATGTTTAAATATTATTTTTCACTAGAATTTCACAATGATTTTATTAGAGTACATACATATATGATACATTAAAGTAGTATGGGACCCTTTTATTTAAATATATCATTTTATTCGACATGTGAGGAATGAAATTGATTTAGTTAGTGATGAGAGGGGCCCACTAAATCCCCTTGATGAATTGATAGGTCTCATGAGGAAAACTAGACCTGGTTTTTACACACTTATTCATAGTTTCTGGCCAAGGATTTCTTGGTATTTTTATGATGTTTGACATTATGATACTATTAATTGATATTCCAAGTGAATATTCAAGTATCACAATATCCATGGTTATATTACATTATTCTATGATCATTTATATAACATTATTTATTATGTTTTTATTTCATTCACATTATGCTCAAGATTATGCTTTAGTGGCATGAGTTATTTGCATAACCATATAGTTTATGATATAATCTAGGAAATTTTCCCTCATTAATGATCACCTGTTCTTACCCCTCTCTTATGTATTATTTCCCCCCGAAGATTTGAATTAGTAATTTATGATTTTCATGCAATGATAAGATAGAATAATAATATTATTTCCAATGGAGTTTCAATGATATATTTTATTTCAAGCTATAATGTTAATCTTATGTATGCATCTCATTTTTGAAAGATACTAAAAAATTTGTTCCTTTGGTATGTGAATTCCTTGTTTATATTATAATTTTATTATGTATAGAACTGACTCTGAGCTACTAGGGTAGGGTTCCCTATAGTTGGTATTCGAGGAAGTTTTGTAGAATCCTTTGAAATAATATATAGAAAATGTAGATTTGGGAACAAAACCATATGGTAGACTTCGAGGATTCGCATAAAAGTACATCCTAGAATTAGGTAAAGTAGATATTATGTGGTTATTCCATGAAATACATATTTTTTTGGATATTATATGTAGATGTGGTTTTGGAATTGATTTACCTAGGAGTAACAACACTAATATGGTGTTCCGGGCATGACTCAGGGTAACCCGGTACACGAAAACTTTCATTACTATGCACCCAGTTTGAAACTCCTGGGGGATAATCTTAGAATGATTAAAATTACATATAACAACAATTTTTAAGTATTTAAAACTATATATGTGCATAAAAATCATTTTTTTGAATTTGAGTTTTCTAATAATTTATTTAAATTTTAGTTAAGTGTTTTACTTGTTATAAATTATGCATTTTGATTCATAGCTTTACATAATGTATTATTTTTTTAAATGGAACATTGTTGAAGTATTACGAAACACATCAATTCCAAAAATTCAATTAGTTTGAGTAATCATTTTTTCTATGGTGATTAATGTAGTCTTTCGAAGGACAATTTTCCCTTAAACATTATCATCATATTATAAAATAGTATCATGATATAAAATTAAATAGAACGAGTTTTCAATTTATTATGGTTTTTAATGGAATCACGAGAGGTTTTGTATAGGAGGAAAAAATATGTATAATGGGATGTATTAAAATATGTATTTTTTTCACATGTGATAAATTATGAAGAAAACACCATGGTATATGTTTAAGAGGAAAAGTAGTTCTCCTAATGTATGAAGGAAAAGGATATCATGGTCATTAATGAAATTATAAGAAATATTTTTCTAATATACAATTATTCAACTATAATGTGACAAGATAATATGAAAATAAATATTGCATGCGTCAAAGGTATATACCTCAAATAAATATAATGGATAATATTAAATCTTGTGTTACTACCCCAGATGAAGAATAATGATTGATGTTCTTATGTTTGGATTAAATAATTATGTCAATTTAGTATTATATCAATGATGTACTAGTTACATGAATTATGGACGATATAAAGATTTTGCAACATTGTAATTTCCTTACGGATTTGAGGTCATAAATTTATTTGTATTGAGAAAAATGATTTGGTAGTAAGGTAATGATTGTAAAACACCTATTTAACGGAATGATAATCCTTTAAAAGTTCATTGTGATAAAATAATTATGTTTTATATAGGGATGAGTGATATGGATAAAGTAAATTTTATAGTACTTACTACTATAGGGATGATTCTAGTGTTATATATCATGATCTTTTGGAATGTATATCCATTAATGAAATGCATTATGTTGATCATTTTTTTAGGTTTTATAGTTTAGTTTATTACGTAACCACTTGTGGCAACCTATTATATGAGATGAATTGTAGATAGTTGGAGGTTCAATTGAAGGAAACGTTTTTTTTTCAGAAATAGAAATGTATATTTACACACATATAGAGTGGAATAATTCCTCATCACTATGAAAATATAATTAATCAAAAATTTATTCCTACTATCATTAATTTTTTATTATATCAATGAAATCATTTATATGGATAGTTATTTTTTAGTAATAAACTATTATATTAACATGTTCTTAATCACATTCCTTCAGAACATCATTGTTTTATTTTTTCTTCTAGGATCTGGTTTTCACTTCCAACTAATGTAATCCCATTTGAAAGCATAATTTTTTGTTGACCACCTCTTTTAACTTAACATATTTTTGAAATCATATATTTGGTAACCCTCTTTCCAATGTTGGTTTCCCACAAGGAAACATTGAAGTTTAATTATTTTACTTTTTAAATTAAATTTAAATTTTCAAGGACAATATTTACTGATGTAGTGGAGATTTTAACACTACAAGAATTTATGAATAAATATAATATATATTTCTATTTATGAAACACTGAGTCTCTGCCAAAAAATACATGTTATTAAAATTATTTTAAAAATATAATTATAACATGTCAATTAAACATAGTAAAATCAATAGTATTAACTAATATTAAATGTTATTTATAATGGATAGACATAAATTAAAAAATTTATAATGAAATATATATATATATTTAAAATAAAAATTGTCTTTTTAAAATTAATGTATGTTTATTTTTTTGTATTTTAATAAGAAACATCATTTTTTGATGAATAGGGAAAAATTATTCATTTTGTTAAAAAATTGTTCATCATTTAAATTAATAAAAAACATTAAAATTGTTTTCAAATTCACAAAATTTAAATTATACATATATTATTCCAATTTATAATATCAGAATCTTTTTTATATTGGAATTAGTAATAATGACTTATTGTGAACTTTTAAGCATTATTTTTACTCACCGTCCAATGAAACAGGTGGTATTAGAATTAATAATAATTTTTCCACTTTAATTAATTGAATATAAAAAATGGATATACATGGTTGAGATCTGTAAGATATTTAGAGTCATATATGATCAACTTATTTATTTTTTGAACCGTAACTTGGTTCTTTAGAATAGTAATGGTACCCTTATGAATAGTAATATGACCAATATTATAGTAACTTGACCTATGAAGGAATGGATACAATTTACAATTTATATATGATGGGAAAAAATCCCTCAAGGGATTCTCTCAGTATGTTTTGGGTGTGGATGTGTTTGTTGACAAAGACAGATGACCGCAAATGAAAATGGTTGGTGTTTTCCCAGGACAAGTTTTATGGTGGCGCAGTTTCCCACTGTTTTTCAGATTTTTGGGGCCACAATATCAAATATTTGTGTGAATAATAGTAAAATATATTGGTAAAGGAAGAGGAATGAGGATCCCTGGACATGGATTGTGTACCATGTATGGGAAGGGTGCACTACCGTGTACCAGGCAGCAAAAATGATACGCGAATGAGTTTTGCGGAACTAAAAATGGTTTGCTGTTGAGAGGATGTTTTGTACACATATGGTCTGAAGTCGACATAGGATTATGACCATGTAGAAGAAAAACTGGTATGTGGGGTGCATTGGAAAATAGTTCATTGATGGATTGCAGTTCACGATGGATAAAGCATTGGTACGCGGTGGAGGCTGGTTCGAAGATTTGGTAAATCTCTATTCACTGGATTGAGCGGATATCATTACCTATATAATAATTTCTAATCCCAATGATTACTATGGATATTGAACATTATTTGATAATACATTTTTCATTAGGAATTCAATAATGTTCAAAAGTGGTTCACGCTGACGGTGTTTTCAGGAATTCATAACCCAAAAAGGAAGTCTAGTATGCAGAAGAGGACGTTCGGTACATGGAAGGAGTTTACTTGGTACATTGTAGAGAAATCATCAGTATGCGAGAGGGAGCGTTCCGCAAGGTGTATGAAGAGGGAGATCTCTATTACATGGAAGAGAAGGCAGAATCGAAGGAAGTCCAAAAATAGAGAACAGTTCACAGACTGTAGATATATCACAGTGGAGGTTCGAGGAATCGGTACACGGTAGTGTTACACGATCACAATGGCGGTGGTAGTCCTTGTACGATGGGGGTTCATGGAAGTTGTGACGGTACTCGAAGAAGGTGTCCCGCCTAACAAACCTAGTACTCATTAAGTGATAGAGAAAGGTGGTTCGTGGTTGTCTCAAGAAAGCTTGAAAAAACCTCAATTCAATTTTCGAAAGTATTATACAGTACCTAACAGTACTCGAGAAGGTCGAATTACTCGGCCCGTGGAAAAGGAACTTCAATAGACCATCTACCTACAGTTGAGGATTCATGAATTCATGCAAATGAAGGGAACCACATTTCCATGAACTGTGATTGACATGGACATCCAAAAATTGTGAGTGGATTACTTTCCAATGGCAGTGAGTGAAGGAAGAGGAAGATGGTGACCCTTTCAAACAATAGTGAGAAAAAGAAAGAGGCATTGGGAGTGACACTTGGGAATGCGGTGAGTAGACCCTAAACCTTGTAAAGGTAGTGAGACTGGCCATAGAAGATCCATCCCAAACATTGTTCTCATTATTATCCATGAGCCTCGGTGAATTTGGTACATCGGCCCATTGCCATTGTAGGGTACATTGGCGTAACTGAGTGGGGGTGAACCATGTAAAAATCATTGTGTCGAGGGCATGATTTAAATATCAGTCTGCATATTGTCATAGGAGGGAGAGTGAATTGAGTTTTCTCTAACAACGAAACAAGATCAAAAAGGTAGAATGTTTTAGTCTACCATACCTTGATATACCCCCCTCTTAGGGTATTTGAAAATGTGGACCTAACATTATAAGTAACAATATGAAATAATTATATAATTATATCTATAAATAAATGTTTCCAAATTGTTAATTAAGAGTTGGTAATTTTGTAAGTCATAAATATTTCATGATATATTTTTTAAAATATTGAGATTTAAAATAAAATAAACTTTTTAATATAAACTTATAAATTCTCATTTTATAGTCTTATTACTATATGATAATTTTATAGGACCATACAGAATTTTTCAAAGATTTATAAAATTATTTATAATTCTTAAAAAGGTATTTTCCAAAAAAATGACGATTTTAAGTAAATAGTAATATTATCATATTTATAAAATTATTTTTATAAAATCTAATTAAATTTTGAATTCTAAATTGTATGAAATGATTAGGATGAAATTTTCAGATTTTTCTAAAATACATAAATTTTTTGGTAATTAATAAAATTCGATAATTTACTATAAAGGTTAAATACATTAATTATTCGGTCATAGGTGTTGTATGGATGATTTGAGCATATAAATTATTACTATACTTACTTATTTTAATGTATTTTGTGAAAATGATCAAAATATTGATATTCTATAGCCAAGATAATGAAAAAGTCTATAAAATATTCAAAAAACCCCATCTCCTCCACTATAAATAGCACCCCTCACCACCACTTTTTCTCACACCTCTATTCCATGAAGCATGTAAATTTTTTTCCAAAATAATCTTCCAAAGTATCCATAATTTTAAAAATGTTATGGTGAAAAAACCAAACCATGTTTACATAATGATGCTCTCAAATAAGAAAATTCATGAGGTAAATCCTCTTTCAAATTCATTTACTTTCCATTCAATTTAACATTTCATTTATTATCCTCTCATAAACTCATTTATAAAAATGATAATTATAACTCCAGTACCATTTATACACTAGAATGATTTCTCTTTAAGTAATATACTTCTTTAAACTTTATTCTGCGTCTCTCCCGTTTATTTTATGAATGAAATCATCATCCGCGAGGTGCTGATTTACATCCTTCGTGGACAATAGAATTTTTCTTCAATTTCTCCTGCAAGGTTGATAATGAAACCTTTTACATGGTCAAATAATAAATTAACACAGGTATTTAAACCTATATAATGTTCTGGAACTAGTATATATTCTTAATGATAATTAATATGACAAAACTAGTTCTTTAAGATTGAAAAAATGCCAAAATATACTATATGATTATCACTAACATTTTCTCTAATGATTCATCCTCACCCGATATATTCATATGAATTATATGAACACTTAATATTCTATATATCAATTTGTTACATATAAATCCAATTCTGTATAAGGATTACCATTTTACATTATCTTTCATACATATATACATGTAAAAAAATCATGAAAAACGAAGACATAAACATTCTCAGACCACAAAATTCCACATTATAAGTCCTAAAAAAGGTCTTAAATGAACTAATTAAAATCATTATATATCAATTAGATATTTAATAGTATATTAATTAACTTATTACTGAATATAATTTATTTATCTTAGACATTTTTTTCATGTTCCTTTCAGATATAAAGGTTTTTCTCAGGTAACTTACATTTCCATGAGATTTCCCTTACTCACCACTATTTACTATGCATGGTGTATGTATACATCCCATTGATATTACATATCTTGAAAATATTTATATTCATTTTACTAAATTCTTTATTTTATGGTCATTATCTTTATGGGGAATAAGGTCCGACAATTTTCAACGTAGTAGGGGTTTCTTTTTAAACCTCCATTTTTTATTTGGGTTATGCTTTCTCTCCCTTTGTCCCCCAAAACCCTTAATATTTCATATAAAATACCAATTAATTATTTTTGAAGTTTACATATATATGTAACATGCTTAATTATTTATTTTTTTATGCGAAATTACATGATTTGTATGTTTCTTTTCTCAATTCCTCTTGAAGAGCAAGCCTGGTGGAAGGGAACATCCAGATTTCTTAACCATTTTCAATTGCAATCCATAATATATTTTAAGAAACCAATATCTTTATAATAAATCATTTTATGATTAAAAAAATTATTTTTCCATTTATATTTTTATTAAAAATTGTGCTTTTATCTTTTTTTAAATGCTCTTTAGTATTTTCCCCTTAATCCACACTATAGCGGTTCTTTAATTATGTTTTTAAAATATATTTTTTCATGTTTTAACTTTAGTTGAAAATCCTTTATGCACAAAATATAATTTTATTTCTCTCCCCAATTTAGTTAATAGGATATAATTGTTTACAATCTGATTCTACGTGAAATACAAAATATTTTCGAAAATAAAAATTCTTTCCAATGTAATAATGGGTTTTCTCAACTCACTTTTACTCCTATGAGATATATGTCTTGTTGACCACTATTTATTTGTTTTTGGTTAATATAAAGACCTTTTATATATTATATTAGGAATTATATTATTATTATGAAAATTATTCTTTCATTTGATGTTTAATGTTATTACTATTCAATTGTTTCAAGGTGGTATGAGACACTTTGTAATGTTTAATGATTATTTTTCTCTAGAATTTCAAAATTATTTTATTAGAGTACTATCATATATGATAATTCAAGTTAGTATCGTAAAATTTGATTTATTGAAATAATTTTATCCAACATATACGGAATTCATTTGACTAAGAATATGGATTGTAGGTCCCTCTATATCCAATCGATTCATTCGTAGGTCTAATGAGAAAATCTAGGCTGTGGTTTTACCCATTGATGTATGGTGTCTTTAATGTGGACTTGAAGGTATGTTTATGATGTTTTGTAATATGCATTACCTCGTTGTGATACTATTAATTAATATTACATGGGATTATTTTACGATTTGAATATCTATGGTTATGTTTCATTATCATGTGATTTTCTATATGGTATTATTTATTCATTTTTTATTCCTCTCACATTATTCTCAATATTATGTTTTAGCGGTATGATTTATTCTCATTTCTTTATTATTTATAATCTCATTTTCTATATTTTATTCCTATAGAGAGCTCCAGAGCTCACCCATTTCTTGTGTTTTATTTTTTTTTCAATATACGGGGATGTATTTTATGATTTCTATGAAAAGATAATATATAAGAATAATATTATCCCAGAAAGAGTTTATATGATTTTTTATTTCAAGATGTATTATTGAACTTATTTATATAATTTGTTTTCCAAATAAACTAAACCATTAGGTCCTTTGTAATGATACTTAATTTTTATATTCAAATTTAATAATGCACAACACCGACTCTAGGATATTGGTGTCGGGGTATTTACATGTTGAAAAAAAATATTTACTAAATAATTACAGTGTCATATTATAGGTTAAAAAATTTCCAATAATGCATAGTCCAAACAAAATTATTCAATATTTAAATCTATTAAACAAATCATGTTGTAATATTTTTACATGTGATGTTTTATTTAAATTTCAATTTTAAATAAAACTCTTCCATAAAATATTACTTCCTTATAATAATAATCGCAACACGACCATCAAGGTCTGGTAACATTCCTTTGATAAAAAATATTATAAAGAAATGTGTATTGAGACATGATTTTTTTCTCAAATCAAAACCTCATCATCATTCATCAATATCTATTATGATTAATAAAAAAAGTTAGTAATGATTTATTAACAATTTAAAAATATATGTATCTTTATTTATCAATAAAAACACCAATATTTAACACATTACATTTTATAATTGAAAAAAATAATGAAGGATTATAATGTTTTTAGTTCTCTTTTTTGAAATTAATATTATCTAACAATTAAAGGAAGTGATAAGATGAATACATCCAGTTAACAGTTGAAGAACAGAAAATGAAATATTTAGGGATTTTCTTCTTTATTTTCTATTATTTTTTATTCAATTATTTAACTTTAATCATAAAAAATAATTCAATATGATTGGTTACATATTAATATTACTAAAATAAGTTATATGATGTGTTGTATGTTGAAAAATTATAATCTTTATCTAGTGGATAATAAGGAATATAGATGTTTTCATACCTAGGAAAAAGATAACAATATATGATGTTAATAACAAAACAATATTCATCAATTTATCTAAGAGAACATTCCATGGATTAAATCATTAATAACATGAAGAAACATATCATCAGAATCTTGTATAAAATAAAATAATTTTTTTACACAAAAAAATAAAACAAAAATAGATACGTTAATCTAATAAATGTGATATGTATATATATTTATTCCCATGGACCAAAATTGCACTAATATTTAAAGTTATTATATCATTTTTTATTGACAGTAATAGTTTTGTAACTTGCATCATTATAATTCACATGGAAAATGATGTGATAAAAATATATAAAGGAAATATGTAATTAATTAAAATATATTTATAAAGGTGATTATAAATTTAGAATTATACATTGGATAAAATTTTAAAACAATAATTTTTTAAATATACCTATGGAAAAATGGAATAAATCACGATGTTAATTAAAAGAAAATTTTTTAGAAAATGGAGTGGTAAAAATAATTAGTCACAGTTTGAAGAATATATAAAATAAATTTTTCATTTAAAGTGTTCTATAAAGGAACAATGTGAATGAAGTAGTTTATTTGAAAATGTATATTGAAAATAAAATCATACTTTGGAAGAATATCTAAAGTAAAATTTGATATTGTATAGATGAAAAACCCCTTAAAAATTTACAATATTTGGTAGAAAATTATTTATCAATTGTTAAGTTGATACTCATAGAATATATAGAGGTGTAGTGAATAAATACATATTTTTTAATTATTCTATAATGAAATTGACAAGTAAGTTCCATAAAAAGATTCTCAGTACAATGTTTGAGAGAAATTTATAAGGAAGATAGAAATAAATCTTGAAACATAAAAAGTGAATTAAATTTAGAGAAAAATGATTGAGATAAGGATCATCATGAATATGTTTTAAAAAATAAATATTATAATACACAAGAAGAATAGTTCGAAATCAAATCATAGAATAATGATTGAATTTATGAGAATTAGTCATGAACTAAAATTGAAATGAATAGGTAATATATTATGTTAATAAATATAATATCTTAAGTGATAGAACAACATTCATATAAATTTTAATAATTATTAATATCAATATTAAATTGCTTTTATAATTATGGAATATATCATTTTAAGAGTCCAGAAAATATGAACCCTACATCATGTACATGAGTTAAGTGATAGATAAAAATGAAAAGAAAAAACATGAGACCACCTGAAAATATTATAAGAACTTAATTTTAACATAACTAGGTTGGTGATAAAAAAAATTAAGGAGAATGAAAATGTCATAAAAACAAGGATCATCTTGTCTGTAGGAATAAGACTAAAAATGGTATTAATATCAAATAAAAATTCACACAATGATAAATAATTTGATGATTTTTTTTATTACCAATAGTGTTAATTCATTAGAATACTAGAACCTACTACATAGGTATAGAGACATTATTTTTCAAAAAATACCTCAAGTAGAAATATTTCATTGAATGTGACACCAAAATGAATTTTTTTAGAAAAAAACAGATTTGGGTTATTTATTAATTTTTAATGTGAATTATTAATCCTTGTTTTGGATGAATTTTTAGTTTTGGGAGAATTTTTTTTGGAATTTAAATCAAGTACTTTTTATTAAATAGTAGGTTATGATGTAACCACTATAGCCATGTCGTATAGCACTCTATAATGTGGGGATGTGGTATAGTCCAGGAGGCTAAACTATAAAATTCCTATACCTAGGAGTGTATATTATATAATAAATAAGATACACTATAATAGAAAGGGTGACAGGGCCCTGGACCCTCTACCTCAATGAGGATTACAAAGGCACATCCTAGGGGGATGTCACATAAAGGTTCTAGGGGACAGAAAACATGGAGAAACCTATGGTAATATGTAGTGGTTTCAAACATATAACTCAACATTTCATATTATCAACTTTTTTGTGTCTATAATGTTTGTACCTATTCATATGTTGGTTTTATTTGATTTCTAGAGTTTTCTGGGGTGTTAATCATGTAACATGTTTATCCACCCAATTTATTAAACTGTGTAGTGACAATGAATCATTCATTGTAGTTTTAATAGATATGAAAAATAGGATTAGTGCATAGATTATATAATTATGCTATATTCCATTGATATTTTCTCTTGAATCAATGTTGAGGGTTCATGGTGGGAACACCATTTAATTAACATTAAAAAATACATGTTTAATTACAATATTCAGTAAAAAACATGTGTATTATTTTGTAATCATCAATTTTTTAACCACAAATCTCACCGATTTACCATCATATATCTTATACACCATTTAAAAATATTCCTATTCATTTTTATTCCATTAATTAGTCTAATATTGGACCTTCATCATCTTTTCTGAATGATTATTCATGGTAAAACAGTCCTAGACTCTTAATATATATCAATTAATCCCTATTTATTCTTTACTTTTCCTTAGTCAAGTCTTGGTAACCTATGGTAAGATATGGTTCTATTTTAATAAGGGGATTCCATTTATTTGGGGATTTCCCTTTTTCTTTTAGGGAAACATTACTCCAAATTTTGTGGATTTCTATAATCTCTCATGTAGGTGATGTGTATGATTGTGTGGGGACCATTATCAGACACATTAAATTTGTAACTATGATTTATTGTAGTTTTAGATGCAGAATTTATGTGTTTTGTATCATATATAATGTATAAAAAGTATATTACATGTAAAGAAAATAATTTTCATTAGTATCCCCAAATGAACATGCATTTTTCCTTTATTCTAAAATTCTAGATCAGATATTTAAAATCCATTTAAGTATTGTGTTTTTTAAAGGTCTTGTTTTATCATTTAAATTAATGGCTATCTTTTCAAACCCATGTTCTTATTTATTCTTAGTATTGTATATAATTAAGTAATTATATTGAAAATTAGATAATAACATGATATAAAATTATATTTATTCAATTAGGATATTATAATAAAATCTTGTCTATGTATAATCATTATTTCAAACATATAGGACTACTCTTTTTAAGAACACATGTTATAATGTATTAATTCATGTTCATCTGACTATTGTGATGGGTTATTCCTTTTATTTAAATATATTCTTCAATGATGATCTATTGAGAGATTAAATTACATGAGGATATTATTCTCTAAATAAGAATATATTTCGTCTATCATTTACAGGTGAATATGTTTGATGATACTTCTTGACAATGTATATATTATAATTTTTATTTATAGTGTTGATTAATTATACATTATAATGGCAGATTTTCAATTTCTCATAAAAGTTTTTTTGATCTTGATCTTTCCTATAAAAATTAAATTTTTTTATATTTTCAAATTCTTACACTCAATTGATGAGGTCCCTAATAAAAGTACCATATTAGTCAAAATCATTATGATTATGGAGAGAGTTTCGGTTGAGTGAACCAGGGGACCTTTTTTCCCCAAACCAATATTAAAATTTCTATGTTCTTGTACTTTAATATTTATATACTCAATATTTTTGAAGAAAATAATATTAAATTTCATTATAAATGGGGATTAATTTTAAATTATCCAATTATTTTAAAAAATAAAAAATTCACCAACCTCATATCTTTTTGTGTTAATATTTACCAACAATTCTTAACCAAAGAGTGATATTTAAGTAATTATATTATGATCTTACTAGATTGAGTTTAAAATATATAAAAATATAAGATATCTATTGATTAACTCAAAAATGGACGTTTAGTTTTTAGAGTTATATATTTAAATAGAGAAATGTATGGATACTATAAAGCATGTATGATGATTTTTTTTAATAATCATAGTTTCAGTTTATATATAAAGGCATTATAAACATATAAAATCCTTAAAGAGATATAAAAGAAGAACTATATGAATGAAAAAAATATTATTTAAATTAATTTTCCATAAATGGAAATATTTATTTTTGTAATTAGTCATGATGAATTTAATCGAGTCTCTTGGTGTTCTACAACCGATAGAATGTTGTAGACTATTGCAGTTTCATATGAAAAAATTGAAAATTTTAGTAAAATGAAGCCGACAATTAAAACCGATTTTTTATACATTCAATATGTATGAAAGAGAAATTATTGATCAAATTAACGACAGATTAATAGAAATATTCATTGATGTTGGTTCCTTGGGTGCTCTAATTATAGCTCTAGATCAGACATTTAATGTTCTTAATGTTTTACACTCTAAGTGGAATTGAAATTATGAAGCAATCAGATAATTAAAAATAATAAAAGTTTAAAATTAAATTAATTTATTATTATAATAATTTTGTATAAGGTATAAAGGAAATATAAATCATAATATCATAGAATGAACAAGAGGGAGATTACTTCTCTAAACGCTACTATTCATAATTGAGAATGTATGACTATGGATGATGTTACATCCTCAAATTATTAAGAAAATTATTATTGTAGACATAAAATTTATCATATTTATAGAAGAATCAATATCATATATTAGATGAAAATTGGTTCTATGAAATCTCAGAATGATTACAGAAAGAATCATTGTGAAATAAAAGTGTTTTAGTGCTGTGAATGATGAAATGGGGAATATCAGACATATTTCTCTATAGTTGAAAGAATAATAATAGAAAAACTAAACGAATAAAAATAAGTACCAAATAAAATTTTATTATGATAGAAGTAGAAAAAATAATTTGAATATTACATGGGTTTTTTTCAAAATACTTATAAATTTTATTAAAATTTTATTTTGGAAAGGGGGAAATAAAAACATAATAATAACATATGATTTATGGAAAATGATGATGAAATACATTCATGCTATTATTATCCTTCTAATTTGATATTTTTTTCATGGGAAAAAATAACTGAATAATATTTTGTTCTAGATAAAAAATAAAAATCCCAATTAATTAAATATAAATTGAGGAAAAATACTCAAAATTATATTATAATTGAAAATCATTTGATCTTAAGGTATCTCTGTGATTTAAAATAATTATTTTGTTAATATAATTCAAACTATATTGAACAAAGATATAGAATTAAATAGTTTCAATATGAGATAAAACCTTTTCAAATCTATGACAACATATTAACTATGGGAGGTAAATCTATAAATAAGATCCTTCGAAATAATTTTCATAAAATGGATGACATTTCCATTGAAATTAATAGAGAATAATTATACAATTTGGAAACTATTTTTTATTATATGGAAGAACCACAACACATATAGGGTTAAAAATTATAATTACTAGATAAATGGTTATATTTCTAAAAAATGTTGAATTTAGATTCCTTATATCATTTTTTTAAAATAAATCTTTTCTTATTAAAAATTTTATTGATGTTAAATTTATAAATTATGCTAAATTTACGAAGATAAATTATATCATTTCACTACTACATGAGACTATAGGCCCCAAGATAATTTGAGTACCAAAAAAATAATTTAGTTTATTTTCATTAAGAAAATATCCACATTAGAAAAATTATAATATGGTACATAGACAGTTGAGTCAATATGAACATGAGTGGTGCATTTAAATATTTACAAGAACTAACAAATGTCGATGGTGGATCAGTTAACTTTTGAGATCATTCAATTGGAATGATCACTGGAGATCAAAAAATAGGCCATAACAGCAATGTTGACCATGTTCAATGGAAAAAAAAATAGATAACAATTTATCAAGAATTTGGTTATGATATTAAATTAATTTTTCCTACAATGAAATGTCTATTTTGTACATAAACTACTTTTTTAAAGAGCACGAAGAATAGAAATTGTTTATACTTTGTCCATTATTCTTTATGAAAAAAATAATTATATAATTGTAGAAATATATGAATCTTTAATATCGAATTATAGGGTTTCTACTTCTGAAACATTAGAAGTTATCCATATAGATATTTTAGTCCCTCTAGAGTTGTAAAAATGGTAGGAAGATTAATTTTTGTTGTTGATTTTTCCACGATTTACATGGGATTATTTTATAAAACATAAAACATAATATTTATCTCTTTTTTGGTGATTTTTTATATTTTTTCAAAATAAAAAAGATATCAAAATAATTTCATTTATAAGTGATCATGGTGGAGAGTTTGAGAATAAAAAAATCTATAATTTTTTCACTAATATTTCTATAAAACATACTTTCTCATCTCTAAGAACACCTCAATAGAATGGAATTGTATAAAAATCAATTGTAAATTTCAATAAATGTCAAGGACTATGTGAAATTAATATATTCTTCCAAAATATTTTTGGGAAAAAGAAATCAAGATTACATTCCATGTCATGTATAGAGTTTCAATCCATAATTATCTAAATAATATTTCCTATGAGTTATGAAATAATATAAATATAAACTTTGAGTACAATATTGTTTTTTGTTTCATGGAATAAATTTTTAATTCAAAATAAATCCTTGGATAAATAGTCCAAAGGAGACTAAATGATTCTTTCACTGATATTATACAAATTTTAATGATTCTCAATTTTTTCTATAAAAAGTAAAGGATAGTTAAATAATATTTTAATTTGAATATTGATGAATGTTATCAATTTTATCCTAAATATTTTCACAAAGATGATTTCACTAATTTTTTAAGTAACTTGAGAATTGAATGTCGTAATGATTGTTTTTTATAATAAATTATAATCTGATCAGAAATAATCTAATTTATAAGAACATGAAACTGGAGAAACATAAATTGTCAAGAAAATTAAGAAATTTTTCATAAAGGTGATCCATTGTGTATGTTACTGGAGAGATAGATAAAGGGGATAGAATTTTATGTACTTTAGGAAACCTAGATGAGTTATCTTTTTTTTCAGTACATGATCTTAAATCTATAAAAGAATCATTAGCTTGTGAGAGTCCTAAGATAACTATAATAGAAAAACTAAAATATATTAAGGTAAATAATGTTTGGAAACTAGTTTAGGTATCCTATAATTATCCATTGATTGCAACCAAATGATATTTTGGAAATAATCAAGATTATCATTGTATAATAACATAGAATATAGAAATTTTAGTTTATATGTTTATAACATGGATGATTGAATTTTTATGAAGAAAAATTTTCAGTAGTTTCCAAGGCATGAAGAAATTAAAATCCTTTTATATATTTCATTTCATAAGAATTTAAAATTATATGAGATTGATTTAAAATATTATTTTTAAATGTTTAGTAAATGGAGGGTGTATATGATAAAATACCTGTAGGATTTAAAATCACTCATATTCCATTTTTTTTGGACGTATTAAATCATTCTATGTCATTATATAATCATAGAATACTAGATATAAATGATTGAGTAATTTTATTTTGAAAAATAGGTTTTTAGTGGGGTTGAATGATCCTAAACATTATTTGAAAATTAAATATTCTTATATTTAAATTTTAAAAATATATATTGATTATTTTATTTCCATAACATTTAAAAAAATTATTTGTTTCTTAAAAAATATTTATAATTAATTTGAAATTTATATAATGGGATAATTTTATTTCATTCTTATATTTGATATGTTTCAAAATTATTTTCTAATTTTCATAATAATGAAAATATATTTATGGTTTACAAAACAAATTAGGCCTGAAAATATTACTACGTATGAAACTCCCATTTTTACAAATGGGAAACAATAATTTTATGAAGATATAAAACATGAAGAAAAAAGCTTATATAGTGTTATTAATTATAGTTTTTTGTATTTTAATACTAGTAATTAAGATGTCATGTTATTTGTTTATCATTATAAAAGATTTATGTCAATCCTAAAAGAATATTATTCTACTACTATTAAAAAAGTTTTCTTATATTTAAAATGAACTATTTTTATTTCATTACATAATCCAAAAAAATTATTTTAATATAATATAAAATTCAAATGTTGACATAGGAGGTTTTATATTATATTTTAAATTATCCTCATGTACAAGTATTTTTTTTGGAAAATCCCTGGTATCATGGTCTAGTAAGAAGAAACATTCAGTCTCGTTATCAATAGATGAGAGAGAATATATCTCTACATGTAGTTTCTATGAAAAAATTTGTGGATGAAACTCACACTTCTAGACTCTAGACTAAGTTTAAATTATATCCATATTTTATTTGATAATTTTTTTTCTATTAAAATTTTAAAAAATACTATGAGTTACTCTAGGACTAAAAATAATGATATTTGACATCTTTTTTTAATGGATAATGGATAAAAGGGGATATATGTAGATAATTATGGAATAATAATTATCAACATTTATATATAGTCACTAAAAAATTCACACTATTAGTTTTGATATCACTATATAATGGACCAATCTAGAAGCCCTATAACTAGTGATCTATGCTAGAGAGAAACCTGGCCTTAGGAACTCTTACATGTACCAATAACGATACCGAATATTGGTTAGGTCTATTATGTGATAGTGGGGGAGACATTACCCTCTAATGATGATAATTATATTGGGCATAATACCAAAACATAAGGGGAATAAGTTACCAAAATCATAAAAAACATGTATATCAGCACAAAAGAATAAAATTAATGAAATTTTAAAACATTATAAAATTATATATCTAGTTATATTCAATATAATCTATATATGTAATATATTCATCAAATAAAATACATGTACGATATCCCATTTTTGATCATATAATGACATACTCAAAATCTACAAATAGAACACTACCCTGATGAAAAGTACAACTATGGTCTATAATATGTCCATCCTATGCACCTTCACATCCTTGATCTCCATAGTATATCACCTTCATTAGATCCCTTACCTAATATCACAAAAATAATTTCCACACACATCACAAGGGGTCCATTAAGGGTGTGAGTAAGAACATAGTAGTACACCTCCAACATGTTGCAACTATACATCCATATATATATTCATGATTTTTTAAATGTAAATAAAATAAAATTGAACTCAAGTATAAAATTATATATCCCACATTACACAAGCTCACCAGCCATAAGGAAATGTTACCTAATTTATCCAATTCCATGGTCGAACGATGTATCAATAAATAGTCACATAGGAAGAACAACAATATCTCTTCCTCAAATATGTCACTAGACACATCACACCATCAAATACTACAAAACCCATATATATGGTAATACTAGTGTCCCATCAGAATGAAAAATAAATATATCACATGTCCCTAAAACTTCCACTGGAATGATCATTGTTATCTCAACAGCTTGACATCCCAAATTCACTCCCAGTCCACTCAAACTGCCATCTGAGCAACTGATGACTTCATAACATCATATTGGCATGAGGCACAATGATATTCATCCCTCAATGAGTTATAAACCAACATCAGATAAATAAACTGACGTCCAGAGAAATTAAAAGATTCATCCTTCCATCATCCTATCCCATTTTCCATAATTTTCATCAATGGACTTAATCACCATATAATGGTATCTATTATGGATTTCTATAGTGAGTACCCCCTACCAAACTATTAGTCCACACCATCCTCTAAGATTTTTAATCTACTAAGGCATCCACCCGTAATGATTGTACAACAACACCCCAACTGAGATATAAGTATTGTTCCCATGACTCCAATGATGCTACTAACCAATCACATTGAGTTGAAATCTCCAACCATGTCATAGGTACACTAACAAAAAACCTCTTACCCATATATGAAAATTATTTTTGAATCACTGGAATGGTCATCACCACATGCCTCAACATGATAATCACATCACCTTGAATCCAACTGAAATCACCCTCTCACATATATTGTGTCATTACCTTAGCATAATGAGCCTTATTTTCACAATCACAATGGTCACATGGCCCCAAATATTATAGGCCATTTTTAAAACATTCCCATAGAACCAATTAAATCATTATAAAATATTATCAATTAAATTAAACCATGTTTCATAAATTTCCCCGAAATCTAATGTCATATACCTACCTTAATAATGTTAATGAGACAACATCATTACCAAAAATGGATAATAAATTTAATAAAATGATTTAATATTGGGGATTAAATAATAAGGGGATTAAACAAGACAACCCCCATGAACCCCTAAATAAATATGAATCCCATATTTCTTTATATATTCATGAATAATGTTATCAAACACCAGCTTATTATTGTAGGATCATTCTAATTGAATACCTACCTTTAATACAAGTTAAAACAAGATAAATATATATTGTTGAAAAATGACTTCGAAATAGGGAAAAAGATATTTCATGAAATTACTACTCCAAAAGGGAATATAATAAAAGAATTTAAGAAAGAGGAATAAATTAATAACTACTAGCTATCTAGTGCACCTAATGGCATTTGAATCTGCATTTTTTTGTTGAATAATTAAAGGAAACCTTGTGGGAGAAGGGAGGAACCCAATGATAGGAGGTAGGTGCACGAATAAGAGTAAAAAGTATGAAAAAGAATGAAATTCAAGGGATGTAAAGTTTTTAGACTTCAAGCCATTTAATGAACTGCATGGTTAGCTAACATGGTTTGTCCAACAGTGCTCTAACCATGTGGTGTTACTTTCTAAAGGTACATCTACTTCACACAGTAAGGATGAATGTTTTTCAAACCATATATATCCCCTATAGTTCACCACTTATAAAAAATGACAAAAACTAACGTGGACCTGAACTGTAGCTCACACATTCTATCTTACCATGCTCTAGTTCAAATGGGCCTCATGGTTTAGGCCACATTGTTATCCCTATCTTTGAAAAAACTGTGTTCTTATTGTTATGTCTCATTGTTATTAGTTCTTATAAAACTCCTCTCTTAATACAAAACCAGTGCACTGAGACCCTTAATGTTCCTCTACGCCAATCCAAAAGAATAGTAATGAATTTTAATTGTAAAAATTAAAAACAAAATCCCATTTCAAATATGTTTATGTCCACCAATCCAAAAAGTTCAAATTTAACCATAAATTACATACCATTTATAAAATCTAGGCATTACACTATATCCATCTTATAATAACTCATTGATGAGAAATTGTTTCTCAGATTTGTAATATACTAAATGTACTTATCTCTTAAACATTAGAAAAGAATACAGTGATTACTGAGTCACATGTCAATTCCTTTTGTGGATTCCTGCCATAGCAATTACCAACCTATTCAATTCCTAACCCAATATCACATTCCAATGGTTCCAATAACCGTACTCTAGACTTATATTCCCCTATATGGAAAACCATTTTCCTACACCTCTTTATTGTCCAAATACATATCCATGTCGCACATGGCACCCTTGAGACCTACATTGAAACTGATTCCCAAAATCCATGCATCACACTAATTTTGAAAAAGTGATCTCACATCATATATATATATATATATATATATATTTATGCATTCCCATGAAATATCATGATACATATACATCTCATATAATCATCACATATTTATGATGTTCACACACTAATGATAAAATGGTAATATCAATTAAAACATGTGAACCTCATGAACCCATATGAGTTATGAAAAAACATAAAGAGTGTGAATGTAATCAGGCCATAAATCTAATCATTTTCTGATCCCTAAACTACTATGACCATACCAGTTCTACAACATTCACTTTCCATAATTCCCAAATACTAAAGGAAGGACCTCCCTATAGAGTTTCATTCTCTACTTTCCCGTGACCCCACTGTTAGGTATCCCTATCTACCATAGCCTCTATATATTAGTATCCTAGATAATGGATGTTGTAAAAATACCAATCTTACCTCATATATGTAGGTATGATCTAGTAATCTGACCGCCAAATATATAAAAAGCCTTTTTTTATAAAACTCTCCATGTTCCCCATGTATATTCATTCATGTAACACCATATAAGGGAACTTATAATGAGTCTAAACATGTATCAGGTGCCCATACTTGAGAAATACAATAGAAAACCAACTCCTCGATTCTTTGTCAGAATATTTGGATTGTAAAAAATATTGAGACTCATCACATTATTGGTTTAAACTACATGAAGCATCACTACAAGTTAAACCTAGATTTATCCCCTGACTCTAATAAGTCTGGTCTATCAGATTCCTCTTAAATATCAAATACTATTTCACCTCCTTTGAGAATGAGTTTATCATGAATATATTTTCCTATACCCTGATGGAGTGCCCTATGAATTCTCCAACATTCATATATTATAAATTTCATCACCTACCATAGAGGGAAAAAATTGTGGTAGGTCTATGAAACTCAACGCATTATCCATAATGGAATCATCACCATACTATATGTTAATGAACTCATTGTGTTAGTCTTCCCTCAATGTATCCAAAAAAATGATCAATGAAAGTGGCCATTAAATCCATACATGATATTCCCTCATGTGTTATAGTATATACAAATAAATCCCACCAGAACTTTTTTCCGTCCTCTATGATCATTATAATCTAGATTTACCATCTGACCTATTGTTTTCTTGAGTTGGTCAAATATAATATGTAATGAATCATTCAATTTATATGATTCCTTTAGTCCACCCTCACTATGAAATAATGATGGATAATGAGACTAGAACTACCATGTTATAAAATTCTAGGAAGAATTAGATCCCTAATCCCATAATTAAATACAATATATGCATTACATAATGATATCCATGAGCTTCTTGTTAAGATAAATCCCAAAATCACAATTCTTCTATGGCATGCATGCCTACCTCATAGCATGTACTAATGGATAATTATTATCGAGAGCCTTAGGGGGATCATCATAGCCATCAAAGACCTTATAACATTCTTGCTATAGTGACGCCACATCTCATCCCTATTCACACTGCACTAGATCTAATCTATAGGGAATCACGCTAATGGATAAATACCATGGAAAATAACATAAATAATAGTATATATATATATATATATATATAATTGTGAAATAGTTCCTAGGAAACACATATAAAAACCCTTATAAGTCCCTCAAAAACCCATATATTGTATCATCTTGCCTCATGTACCCTTACCTACATATATTGTCGTCAGGTATCACATATCATGCATATCAAATTTCTTTACTCTCTGGTGTCTGAGTCAGATTACTCCACGAATATATATAAGAAAATATTGTTTATATTTTTGTTTCATTTTATAAAACTGACCCTATCAATTTATTACTTCTTACCTATATCAGATTTCATCTCACATGAATAACACATATAATATCACGTATCATCCAATCAGAAACCACATATGAGGGATAACTTAGTCAAATTTCACCAAAAAGCTATATAGGAAAACTCTATTTATCATTATGTTGACACTTTAAATTGAAAAAAAATTCCCCTATTCTAGGTTCCATAAAATTGTCAAAAGAACATAAACATAATTTAAGATCCTATGTTCCTACCATGATTCATAAATACTCCTCCCATACCATACTAAGCCAAGTGTCAAAATCCATTATACAATAAAATCACACCATTTTATTCTACTCAATGTGAAAATTAGTCAACTGTAAAGTCCAAAATATTACACACATTTCCCACAATTAGAAACATATTCTACCCCCATGCATTGGGATATATGAAACCAAACCTGATACCATTACCCAATTATGACTATAAACTACTATCAAGTCTACCATATACCAAATAATAAATCAAAATAAAACATAGATACCATTTATAACTAGAATAACATGGGTAATATTTTATACGCAAGTATTTGGATGCTAAAAAATGCCAATAAATAACCTCATTTAATTCCATTTTTAGAATCCTTATGATAGAGTGAAATAACTAGTTCTCCAGTCTGGAGGGCCTGTGGGCCTTAGTTTCACCTCCATATATGGAAAAGGATTCTTACTAGGAGTGAGGGTTTATTAATATATAGTGTTTAAACAATACCACTGGGTGATAATAATAATATTTCCAATATTACCATAACTTAGTAGAAGAAATTTACAAAAAATCTATGGAATCATGAAAATAACGTAAGTGGACTAAATAATAAGAAATATAAATAATATTCACAAATTCTTTTAGCCAGATACATGCAAGATAAAGTATTCATATCATACATTCATATAAAATTAGACAAGCAAGATACCCCATGGAATATCATATTAAGACATACTCTAAATCCACAAAAAGAATTTTATCTTGATGCAAATTACTTCTATGGTCCATGTACCATTCATCCAATGCACATGTTCTTCCAGAAACATAATGGTTCAACCTAAGAATCTATTACATTAATTTATTTAAAAACCCTATGCTCCACATGAATCCGTTAGGGACCACTTCAGTTGTGATTATGAACTCATTCAGATACCAAAAATGTGTTCTTATCTAATAACTATATTTATAATAGATAATGAATATATAAATAAAGAAAAATTATATTCATGAATAAAATTAAATAACCCACATTACTCTTGATCAATATCCACATGGAAGAATCTAAATTAATTGGAAAATGACGAAGAGTAATGATGTATCCACTACTATTCATAAAAGTTAATCCTTAGTATGTAATTAACAAAATATGTCAGACACCACATCAATCCATTAGATACCACCTAAAACAAATATAGATTAATACTGGTGTCCCATTGGTGCACAAAATAAATATTTTCCAATTCCCTCAAACTTCCACATGAACAATCACAATCAGCTTAGTATCCCAACATCCAAAAATATATCAGAATTTCCTTTACATTTCCCTTTACCAACCACCATTATCTCAATATTCCAACATCCCAAGTCACATTGATACTAATTCTTCAAAGGGTAATTAATTACCATCAGGTAAATATCATGACATCTTCGGACAAGAAGATATTTTTCCTCCCAACACCACATCTTATTAACCATAAATATAAAGGATAGAATCATCCCCCATCTGATGGTATCACTCACCATCAATTTTGTATTTCTATGATGAGCATAAACTCACTAAATGATGGTCAAAACTGCCCCCTAATCCACTAAATAAATGGAGGCCTCCACCCCCAAGAAGTGGTCAAAACCACCTAAAATGAGTATTCATATATGTGACAGTGCCTCCAATGATTATATTGGCCAATAACGGTGTGTGGAAGTCACCAACCATAACTAAGACACACCAACCCACAACCTCGTTTCCACATGAAACCTATATTTTCAATCCACTACAAGTTCATAAGCATTTATCGCATCCCGGTTTTCTCATTTCCTTGAATTTTATATTCATGTATATCCCAAATATCTCTGTCCATTCCCTTTTCCAGATGAACCACTTTATCTCAATCCCATTTGTAACATCATCCCATGTATTTGGGTATATTCTCAACATATTCACATAGAACCAACTAAATCAAAACACAATGTTTATAATTAAATTAAAATAAATGAAATAACCTTCCAAATGAACTAAAATCACCATACCATTCATAACACACCTTAAAAGTCAAGATCACTGCCATTAGATTCTCATAACATATATGAACTTTTTTAAATCAATGATTTAATTAATATGTGTTTCAAAAAGCCAACGCAAACACACCCATAAATAAATATTCATCTAATAAAATTCATATATCCATGTATAAATCAAGGAACCAACTACAATATGCTCATTTCCACTTTTTTATCGGATTCCAGCTAATCATATGAGAAAAAATTAGAAAAATCATGATTTTGGACAAATCAACTAGAAATATGGAAATATATTCTGCACAAAATGTGTATTAAAAATTGAGAGATAAAATGAAGAATAAAATCATGTGGAATCAAAGAATCACTAATTTCTATCCAACACACCTAATAGAATTCAAATTTGATCTTGTATATCGATGAATCAAAGGATCCCAAGTGGGAAAAGAAATGAACCCTATAGTTGGAGGGAGGTGCATGAAGGGGAGAATAATTGAGGAAGAAGATAGAAATAAAAGGGAGTATCTATTTAGTGATTTCAACCAAATTAATGAACCACATAGTTTTCCTTAACATGAACCAACAATGTTGTTTTATTATCCAAAGGAACCTCCAACTCACATGTCTAGGTGCATGGTTTTTCAAACCATGCAATGTCTATGTGGATAACCTATTCTATAAAACATCATACATTTAACATGTACATGCACCAAACCTCACAAAACTTATGTAAACGTGCTCTAGTTCAGATGGATCACACTGTTTGGGATGTATGGTTACCACAATCAGTGAACAAAATGCGTTCATAATTACGTGACTCTTGAACTTTGGTTCTTGATGCATGTAACTCTGGAAACCAAACTATAACATTGAAACACATACCATACCTTATAGAACATCCAAAAACCATATACTTAGTAATATTTATTATCATAATTAAACTCCAAATACCAATTTACAATTTTACCCATCCACTAAAAATTAATGTTTAATTTAATCTAGAAATTCGAAACCATTTCAAAAAATTGGGATATTACATATGAAGGTGTAATTAGGGTAATTTTGTTCTATGTAAAAGAGTATATTTTATTTTTTAATAACTATAGTGATTTTGTTTTTTACATATATAATGTTTTATTTTTAGTTTAATTTATGATATTTATCAGAATAATTGAATTTTTTAACTTTTATTTTTTAAAATTATCAATTCAATTTTTAATAATAAATATTTATTACTCTTTACTTTTTTCATGAGAAACCAAAACATTACATGAATATTATCATAATAAAAAATTATATCTCCAATATTCGATTATTCTCCCTTTTTTTCTCTTAAGTTCACAATATCTCCCAAAAAAATCATTAGACCATAAATCTTCCATGTCATTAAAATGGAATGGAAAACGGAATGTATTAAGCATGAATCAGTGACTTGAATTTATAGAGGAATTTATATTGTAAATTAAAAGTGATGTTGTCGGAAATAATATAGTACAAATGGATTTCCTTATATAATATTTATTAAATGAACCTATATGTTTTCAAGGACTAGCATATGTATTATTATGTGGAAATAAATAGAATATTATTAAAAGAAAATGACAATAAATTTATGTTCATATTTAGTTTATATTCAATGACATAGAATAATATATTTCATCAGAGGTAAAAAAATAATTTTTGATATATACGATCAAAATTGATCATATTTTCATGTTCACCAATGATGCATTATTTTATTCCAATTTATGATTAATAGGTGATAATTTTTACAATTCAAAATACATTACATATTTTCTATTCAAAACCACACATGTGATAAAGATAAATATAAATAATTTATTGAGTGATCAATTTTTTTTTCTGAATCCATTTAAACTATTTTAGTGCCAAGGAAGAGTTAGATAAAATACTTTTTCCAAATAAATAATTGATGTATTTTTATGGTGAGAAATTAAAAAATCAATTGCAATAGGCATATACTAAAATTACCTTGGATTAACATACTTCAATATTACATCAATTTATATGAATTTTTACCTCATTTCAATAGTACATGAATGAGGACCATAATAGTTTAATGCCTTCAAATACAAGAATCAAGTCCTTCTGTTTTGTAAAAGTCCTTCAATATCTTAGTTAATGATATTCCACTATAGAAATCCAACATAAATCTACTATTCATAACATAACACAGAGAATCATAAAAATTGGCTGAGCTCAAATGCTCATTAATGGTAAATAAATGCAATATGTTGGCATAACATGAACATAAGTGTATGAGAACATGATTCTAGAATTTGATGATCATAACCTTAATATCAATGATTGGAAACATGATACATGGAATATATATTGGATGTTCATAAGACAGAATCATAAGAATATCAGGGACATGCACCATGTGCACATATCATAGGAATAAGACATAGATTTTTTTACAAACACATAATGATAGAAAATATTATGTTAAGGCTACTGACCTTGACTATGATAACATGTTAGGCTTGGGATAATCACCCACATACCTACATTGGGATTGTAATTAAAACCCATAAACCCTTTTTTAGGCTATAATTAATGTACCCTATTACATTCATGTTCGACAGTAACCTATGTACCTATATAATTTTAAGGTTGGCTACAACTCATGTACATTCTTGTTTTCAGGATTAGGTTACAACATGAGAATCTTCTTTTTTCAGACATTTTCTACAAGTCATGTTCTCATTGATCTCATATACCATTTACCATTACAAAATAAAATAGCGGGAGATATAGGTCCTCCCCACCACATAATAAAATCATCTATACATTTTCCCCAAGATAATAAATCTTGCATAATATCATGTCCCATAAAAAATATCGATTTTATAAATATCATATCATAAAACAGAAAATTAAATGGTTATAATAATAATTTCATCATATAATTACATATGTAAAATAGATAGGTCTCATAACCATTCCATCAAATTATAACTATTGAAAAGAAGTTGGTTTCAATAGCATATAACATGTGGAATAGAAACAAGTGTCATAAATATCATTTGATCCATAAATAAAACATTCAAGAAAAAATATGAATAATATTCATGGATCATATCCCTATTAAAAAATAAACATAATAAATTATTTTATCTTATATGGTTAAGGAATTTTAAATATCACAGGAAATACCTATTAAAGAAAATTGACATTCTTTGATTTCTTATACATGTATTTTAAATCATTTTATTTTATAGAAATATTTACAATTTACTTTATAAAACATATTGATGAAAATATTTATTACTCTTTTTGAAACATAAAATAATGTGAAACTTATTTTCATGGAATATCACCTTGAAAACTAATAAATAATCTTGACACCATTTTGATAACACGTTTCATCAAATATATAAAAAATAATGTTTGAAATAGTTTGAAAACCATTTTAAATTAATTTTTTTTGAAAAATCCTTAAAAATATTGAAATCAATGAAATAATAATATTTTAAAATAGCCTTTTGTAAAAAATATAATTTTTTTAAAATCATTCAAATCAGTTTTTAAACAAAATTTTTTTTTATAAAACATTGTTTATTGAAGCCCATGTTAAATTAATAAAATTTCTAGAATATTAGGAAAAAAATGTCTTTAAAAGAAGTACTTAAAAATTATAATGTACAATTCATGTAAATTGGGTTCAATACAACTGGTAAGTTGGTATATGTTGGACATTCTTTTTCTCCTTAAATGTTTAGAAACATGCCATGATCAGAAAATTAAAAGGGTATTCCTTTTCAAAACTATTTTTTGAAAAGATGAAAAATGTGTAGAAATGTCATTTAGACATAATATGACAATATTAAAACATTTTTGAAAACACTTTTAGAAATAAATGTTTTAAAAGAACACATATTTTTTATCGATTAGAGAAATGATGTCAGATTTTTATAACAACAGTATCGTAATTACCATAAGTACCAAAAAGTGGAAAAATTGTACTAATACATGATAATATCATTGATAAATAGAGTATAATAAATTTCATGTGTTTTCTTGAGATATGGGTAATAATATTTTTTTCAATGGAAGCATAATCATAAATAATCTTTATAATGAAGAATTTGTTGCAATAAACTATTACAGCTTTGGTAAGGTTTATCACAATCACCATTAAAGAATAAAATTAAATTATTATAAAAATATTAAAATTAAATATTTTGATGAAAAGATATGTCACTAGACAGTATATACACTCCATAAAAAATATAGGTGTATAACATGGCTTGTATCTCCGAAGAAGGAAAATTGAGAAAAAAATCATTTATTGATTTTGAATATTAGGAAAAAATACCCCATGATAGATATATTATTATATAGATATTTAAATACAAAAAAATTAATTATATTTATTTTATAACGTGTTAATGGTTGTAATACACACCACATATAATAAATATGTGGTGAACATGGCTTCAGTCATATAAAATTAATGTTAGATGAGAAAAACCTTACTACATGAGAGATGTTAGAATCATGATCATCGTGAATGAATAAAATTAAATATTTCAATATAATAAAATAAAGGATATTAATGATATAACATTTCTTAGTGAACTATATACAGTAGACAATGTAAGCGACTGGTGAAGAAGACATGTATCTCACAAAAATAAAACGGGAGATGAAATTCTCATACATTATGTTTTGACATTCTTTGTACACGTTCAAAACCACTATATAATAAAGAAATTATTATTATAAATATACCAATGAACCATCTTATTATATATAATTCCATAATTTTTTTATAATTTTATATTTCTTTTTTTATTGACATATCCATGATAATGTTACATTTCAAGCTATATACACTTTAATTTTGTATACGTTTTGACTTTTTATTCATGATCCTATAATATAGATCATTATTTACATTTTTATAGAATGTAGAAAAAAATTAAATATAATAATTTTTAGGTATATATGTATTTATAGTAATCTATAAAATATATTAATATCAAATGCAATACATCATTCCAGGAGATGATTGTCCATATGTATGCATGAACACTGTTTTTATTTTATTATCATAGAGAAATAAGGAAAATAAATGAAACACACACACACACTAACATATATATCATTATAATATAATTATTTCCTCATATATATCATATTATTTTACAAAACAAATCATTAATATTTTTCATTTAGAGTATGAATGAATCACATCGCATTGACAAGGTGGTAGTCCACACCTCCTCAATTGAAATTGTCAAATTTTAAAAAATGGAAACTGTGAAGATATGGGTTATATAATAATTATAGATAATAAATATACCAAAATTAACATATACATATCATATAAATAAATATTTTCCATTTTAATTAACTACTATGAGAGTTGGTAATGTAAAAAATAACATCATTTCGTGAGGCAATATAGTTTGTGATACACAAGAATGGTCTGTTCGTTAAACATCATATGGAGGTGTATATAACTCTAGTTCCAAATATTATAATGATAAAATATAATTATATTTATTATTATTATTTTATTATATAATCATGTAATAAGAAGAGGTTATGTGATGGAGAGTCAAAATAAAACAAAGGATCTTTAGGAAGGATGTTACAACTTGTTTGGGTATCTTCTCTTGGTTTTCACAAAATAGCACCCATGTGTAGAATTATTTATTAAGTGATGATTTTCTAAGTAAGGTGGAGATTTTGGGAGCTTAAGAAAGAAGAGGATGGATAAGAAAAAGGACTTTAGATGTTTTAATAAGGGTGAGATTTGAGTTCCATTTTATAGTGAAGGTGGAGTGATAATCATATAAAATTTTTATTAAGAAATTCCACCCACATATTCCCATGTTATTTGGATCCAATGATGGAATAAATTTTATCTGAAGGTTTATAGGGTATAGAAATGAAAATCCAATGTATTTTGAACATGTTTTATCGGTATTTTGGTCTATGAATTTATGGTTTAGTCCCTTATTAAGATAATTTTTCTCTTAATCATTGTAAAAAAATTTAATTACATTCACTAATAAATTTTCTGAATTTTTATTGAACATATTAGATTTTATATATTATTCTGATTCATATTATGAAATCCTTTTTTTCCAAATCTTAATCATAAAAATTTTAGAAATTAATTTTAAATTACTCAAGCAGGCATAATCACATTGTGGGGTTTTAATGTGAAATTGTTCAAATGTTTGAACAGTTCATATATTGAATTAAAAATAGAAATTTATAAAAATGACCTAAATTGATTAACTTTATTCCCTTATGATATAATTTTTCTGAAAACCAGTTATAAATAGAATTTAACCATAGAAATAAATTAGAAAAAAAGATGTCTTGAATTAAAATTAAGTATTTTTCACTATTCATCTTAAAATGAAACTTCATAAAAAATACCAAAACATAATACTAACATAATTATTATTTACATATTAAAAAAATGATTTTTATTTTGAGATATAAAATTTAATAAGTTTCCAAAATTATGATTTAAAATAGGTTATCCATTGAAAGGAGGTAACACATCTTTTATAAAAATATTAGGTTATATGTTTATAATTAGGTTTGTTCCTATAATATGCCTATAAAATATATACGATGAATGTAAAAAAATATTTTATTGAATATATAAAATAAATAAATATTTAATAATTTTTTTTAGATAAATTAATTTAATTTATTAGGATACAATTCATTTGTGATCTTAACATTAATTTTTATGAAGACATTCCCATTATATTCAATTGGTTCTTATATACAATTATAATTAATTTGTAAAATTACAATACTCCCATTTATTTTGCGTAATTTATTTAATATTATTCATAACATGCAAATTAATAGTTAGGTTATATAATATTATATTAAATAATTAAATTTTTAAAAATATATTATTGTTTGATAAAATTTAGTCTTGCATGTTGTGCAAGACATCGAGGAATGTTATCATTGTGTGTAACATAATATATACTTACTGTTATTTCTAGATAAATATAATAAATTTTTTGGTGTAGTGATTTATTAATATGTTGTTTCATATAATATAAGAAAAATATAATTATTTAATGTAAAAAACTATTTTTAGAGTTGCATGAAATGAAAATTATGAAAAATATTAAATTAATTGGGAAAATACAATTCAAAAAATATCTAGTTGTTACATTCAACTACCCTATAAAATTAATTTCCCTTCTAAAATCTTATTTGTTATCAAAGGTTTAATACCCACATCATAGAAATGAATACTAAAACTTTTTTTTAAATAAAATGTTGGAATCGAAATGACTACCGAGAGTAACACATTCCTAGATTTCCAAATAGGTGAACATTGGTAGTAATTTCAAATATGGGGTTGGAGGAAATCTATTTATATTTATAGAGAGTGATTGAGATACTGAATCATGAACAACTGAATTATCAATGTAATGTTGAAGGGATTAACATTTATATGTTTTTGATCATTTAAAATACTATTGGGTTAATAACAATTAAGGTACTCTGGAAATGTTTTTTTAGATAAATTTACTAAAGTTGATGAATGTTCATAAAAATATAAACATTAATTCGTTAAACACAACCACAACCTTTGTGGTTCCTTCATCAAATTATAGTGGCTCCCTTATTCTGAGAAATAAAGGTGAAATTTTCATTCATGAATCATTAACAAATCATTAGATCTTTAAATTCAATGATAAGTAATTATATAGATTATTTTAGAATCCATAAAATATGGTTATTATAGGTTATACAATATTCATAAGTCCTCATATAGTGAGTTAATATTTTAATCACAAAAAATTCAACCAAATTTTATCTTAAACTATTCCATACATGGTTGACCTTATAACCCTTATAGAAGTTGAAAATCCAAAACATTGGATATAAGGTCCCTAAATTGGCAGACCTTGATCCCCTATATATCATAATCAATCTTTTGGTTGTCACATTCTGAACATGTGAATAAAGTCATCATATATTCTTCCAATCCATTATAATAACCAGAATTACCATAAATCCTTTCAGAAAGCACTTATAATACATAACATCAAATATTACTAGATATATTGCCAAAATCCAAGATGATTTAAACATCATCCATGATATCATATAATAATTTTTCAACATATCCTTTATCATATTTGATGTCATAAATACTATCAAATTTAATATATCTATATCTTAATATCTTTATCCATGTAAAATATTATTTTTTCATCCTCAGGAACATGTTATGGGTTACATTAAATTAATGTAACCTTTCAATGAAATAAATTTTCTGTCCCTTCAGTATCATTTATCACATTATAGAAAATGATTAAATAAAAGCTTCAACAAAAAACCTAGTATACTTCATGATTCATATAATATAATAATTTAATTTAAAAACATATAAAAAATAGAAAACTATATTTATTCTTAAACCAATACTCAGGATTTTTCTACTTATCGTTTGAGAAATAATTCCTAAAATATGAAATATGAATCAAATAATAAGGTTCCAAAACCTCATTCAAATCATGTATTGTATGCTTGAAATAAGAAACACTGGAATAACATACCATAAAATTTACATGTTGTTTTTAATCTCTATATATATAGTAGTGTAGCTAATACACATTTCATATTCTTGATTATCTCCATGATATTTCTACATAGAATATCTATTTTTATAAATCCAATACTTTTAAAATCTACGACATTCAATGTTAACCTAGTTACTAATAGTTATCCCTATTAACTAAGACAATAAATAATTGTGTGGGAAAATTTTATCATAGTAAAAAACCTCATAATCATGTAAAATGTGTTATAGGATGTCACCATCATGAAGCCAAACTATTAAATATATGATATCGTAACTCAATCCAATGTTATTCATATTCATATTTTATTTAATTCATTCATTTCGGTTCCTAAGGAGTTTTTGAAATCCCAAATCATATTACTTGGGAGTGTCAAAATATGTTTGTATTAAGAACCATTTTCATGTATCCGGTTACGCTCGAGTCCGAATCGACAAACCATGTTAGTGTTCTTACGCATAGGTATAATTGTGCCAGAATAAAATAAAACAGTAGTTTCAAGACATGGATGTATTTCCAGGGAACCACTTTTTTATCCTTTACCAAAAATCAATGTCAATTTCATATATTTTTCTTTACACATAGAAATATCAATATATATATATTAATAGAAATATCTTTAGAATTTATCATAGGTATCTCACTAATGGTTTCACATCATAGATTTAAATTGTTTACTGATAATTTACACTGATAGAAAATATAGTGACACTGGCATAATATACATAGATGTTACAAAAATTTATATTAATATTCAACACATTAAAAAAGTACATTCCCTAGTACCATAATAGGTTAGTTTCATTGGAAATGTGAAACCCATTATTCTAGTTTGTGGAAAGACATTCAATATATCCCTTAATGATGACACAATATATTGATCATATAAACTACATTTCATCATAACCTTATGAAGGGAAATATATTAAAGGGGAAATCTCAATTTCTTGGTAAGGGTAAATAATGGAAATATGTAGGCATAATAAGAAAATAAAGGTACAAGAACAAGAGAGTAACATTATGAACATAATATCCTACATATCAAAGATAATAAACATGAAAAAATTTCATATTGATTGATAGATCATCAGATATGAATCAATGTATAATTGAGGACATTAACAATGAGTTTATATCATTGGCATATGTCATAGAATTTTAGGAAAACCTGGATAAATAGAATATTTTATGCCAAGGGTAACAACCAAGACCATCATAACATGTTAGTTGAGGGATATTCCCTAGTGTATCTGATTTAGTATTGGGATAACAACCAATGTCCCCTATTATTTTTTTTCTTGTTCTATAACTATATTAACCTCTTACTATTAGTCTTGGGCTTCATCCTATGAACCTAATTATTTTCAAGCATGGGATACAACTTGTGTACCTTCTTGTTTTTAGTTTTGGGATATAAAAAGAGTACCCTATTGTTTTGGGATTAAGCTAAAACATGTATACCCTTTGAGATCGTATACCATTTACCATTACCCAAACCATTGGTGGGAGATACATGTCTCAACCCCGAAATAATAAAATCATGCGTAAATTTTCCACAAGATAATAAAACATTCAAAATATCATGACCCACCAAAAATATGTGTTTCATAGACATCATATCAAAATCCATGAAGTAAAATAGGTATAAAAATTATTTCATCACAACATTCCATATAGAATGATTTTAGGTATTATAATATTTCCATCAATACATGACCCACTAATATAAGTGGGTTTCATGAGCATATAACCCATGAAGGATAAAGAGGTTTCATAAAAAACATTCCATCAAAACATAAAACATAAAAAAAATTATATTAATGGTGTTCATGGATCATTTCACATGTAAGGAATACAAAATTACAAAGTATGTTATGAGAGATTGAAGAGGATTTTAAAATATCACATGAATCATCTCTTTGAGAAGATAACCATTATTTGAAAATAAATTTCTTAAAACCATTGAGATATCCTTTTATTATAAATAAATAACTATAATATAATTTAATGAATTTATTTCAGAAAATATATTTTTAGCATTTTAAAACAAAAAACATTGTGAAAAAATTTTCCCTTGAAAATAATCATGATATTTTATAATTAATCATTAAAAAATTTGGGAAAAAATTATCCTTGAAACCATATAAAATAAGATTTATTTTTTTTTGAAAACCATTTTTTTTAAATTATTTGATGAATTATATTGTAATATTTAAATCATTGAAATTATTACCTATGATAAGACCCTTCTGAAAACATATAAAATATTATTTGAAAATCACTAAAAACAAATATTGGACATAAACAATTTTTTAATATCATTTTTTCATTTAAAACAACATCAAATTAAATAAATTTACAGAATATTAGGAAGAATATTTCATTAAAAATATACATCTAATCTTATAAGGTATAATTCGAAGAAATTTCGGTCATGATGGCGAGTAATTCCATACATACAGAACATTTAATTTTCACCTTAAAATATTGGAAATGAATATTGACATGAAAATTACAAGAAGATTAAATTTTAAAACCATTTATAAAACTGGTAAAATATTGGTAAAAATGTCATTTAAAAATTATCAGACTATAAAAAATCATTAGGAAAAAAACATTTACAAAAAAATGTTTTTAAATAACACATATTTATGACTAAAAGGGGAAATATAGTCAAATTTTCATAAATAATATTTTAATTATCTTATGTACCAAAGAGTAGGAAAATTGTATAAATAAATGAGGATATCATTGATAAATTTATTAGAAAAAATAAATGAGTTTTCTTTAGAAATGGATCATAATATTTCATAAAAGGTAACATAAAAATAAACAATCTTGATAATAATGATATTGTAGAAATAAATTTTTACAACTTATATAAAATGATATCACAATACCCATGAATGAATAAAATAAAATGAAGCATAATATTTCATGAAAAAGATATATAATCATGATATGAAATGTTAATGGGTTTTATATACACTTTCATTGAAAAATAAAGGTGCAAGACATGGCGTGTATCACAAAGAAAGAAAATTAAGACAATGTTACTTTTACAATTTGGTAACTTTTGATCTGAAATCACCGTGAATGAATGATAATAAAATTGATATGTAAATAAACAAGAATTTAATTGTAGTAATAATATAATATATTCATGGTTAGTATATTTACCACATTTGGGAACTGGGTGGTAACCATGGCTTATGTCTCCCAGAAAATAAAAATGGGATGAGAAACCCCTTACTAATTTAGTGACGTTAGAATCATGATACCCACGAAATAATTAAATTAATTAAAAATTTTAATTTCATTAAATAAATAATACTAATTTTATAAAATTTCATATGGAATTATATACACCATACCTAATAAGTGAGTCGTCAATCTAGCACAAATCTCACTGAAACAAAATGCGAGATGAAATTCCCTTAAATTAAGTCTTCATATTCCTGGAACATTTTCAAACATGTGTATAATAATTATATATTTATTATAAATCTACTACATAACCGTATTATTATATCCAAAATATTATATTGTTTAATTACATTATATTACTTATTTATTAACAGCTCAATTTTTATTTTACATTTTGGGTAATATACGATTTATTTTTGTATATAAATTAATTGTTAGTCTTGATCCTCTTTCTTAGATCATGATTTACATATATAAATATCATTTATATTAATTATATATTTATTTATAGTAATCTATTAAAAATATAAAGATGAAAAGAGTACATCATTCAAGGATATTGTAGGTTGTACATACACATGAACATTGTTTCCATTTTATTATCATTCAAAAATAAAGGAAATAAATGATATGAATGAAATATATGTATATATATATAATATAATTATTTATTAGTTATTATTTAATTTTTATAATATAATTTCACGAAAACAATCCTTAATAGAATCAATGTAGAGTGTGAATGAATCACATTTCTTTGAGGCGACAATAGTCCACACTTCCCCAAATGAAATTATCTTATTTAGAAAAATTAGAAGTCATGATGGTATGTGTTATATAATAATTTAAAAATCATAAATATATCATAATATCATATGTATCATATAATAATAGAGTCTCCATAATAATTCCCAACCATTAAAGGTGGTAACAGAAAATTGAACGTTAATATTTTAAGAGGTGGTAGTTCTTTGTAAAAAAATGAAGTAAGATAGATACCCATTACATGGAAGTGTGTGAATGTGTTTTTAGATCCCATTGAAGAAACAAATGTTGATATATTTTGGATACTGAATTTTTTATATAATCATGGAACAAGGCTAGTTAACGGGGTTAAGAAAGAAAATAAAACAAAAGATCTCGGGGAAGGATGTTACCTATTCTTTTGGTAAATCATCATGGTTTTCAACAAAGAGCTTCCATGATTTTATTTCTTCCAAAAGGGAGGATTCTGTTATGAATGGAGGGATTTTTAGAGATTATTTTAATAGAGGATGGGAGAAAAAAGGGATCTAGAGGAGTGAATATGGGTGAGGGGTGTGTTTTTTTTGTAGTGGTAGAGGAGTATCATTCTTGTATATTTTTGAAAAAAGAATTCAACCCACATTTTTTCATTGGTAATTGTAATGGAACAGAATTATATAAATGGAAAATACCTATCTATAATTATTAAATATACCATAAATCATATAAAATCACATGGATAACATAATAAAAACATTATAAATTAATAACGAATTAAATAAGATGTATTTCTAGAAGTAAAAAAACAATACCAATGAAATAGTAACTTTAACATTGGAATAATAACATGACCCCATGAATAGAAAACAAAACAATAAATATATAAAAAATATTTTTGAATCTTTTAAATGAATATATGACGTAATTATAACGTATTATATTTCAATAAATGTTTTAAAAAAGATAAATTAAGTGTTCGTATTTTTGTGAAATATAAAATATTATTTACAATATTATAATTAATATAATCATTTAATGGAGAATTTATATTCTTAAAATATATTCTTAAATTACAATTTTGTTTTCATAGGATTAGAATATAATTTTATGATTCATGAAGTGATTTTTTTTGTGATATAAAACCCACCATAATTTTAAAGTCTGTATTTTTGATGTAAATGATAATTTTAGTAGAAAATTAAATTTCTCATATATAGGAAATTATTTGAAAAAACGTAGTTAATTTTTGAATTCTTCAAATACAAAAGTGGTTAGGTTGGATTTTTTTGATTTTTCTAAAATACATTCATTTTTGGTGAATAGTAAATAATGATAATTTATGATAAAATCTAAATACAAGAATTATTGAGTCATAAGTGATGTATGGATGATTTAATCCCATAATATCAAAAAATATTTTTATTTAAATATATATAGAAATAATTCTCAATCTATTCATAGTATTGGAAAAAAAAATAAACTAATTAAAAGAATAACATGAAAGCACCCCTCTCATTCCATATAAATACCACTCTCACGACCCATTCTCCATAAACAATTAAATATTTAAGACATGTCCAAATTATAATTAATACTCTTCCCTTGGCCCCCCATGTCTAGGACCCCTTTTTCAGAAAAGTACCAAACCCTTTTCTCTATAGTGGGTTTCTTGGAGGATATATTCAAGAGGTAAAATCCTTATTCATTTTCTTTAAATTTCATATTCATTTCCTTTATTTTCTAATTATATCCCTACATCCACTTTCCAAAGTACAATAAAAACTACAAAATATTTTATATACTATATTTTTATCATGTTCATGTAATAATTCATCACAATTTCTATTCCCATTTCCTTTTTTTGGTACTAAAATGAAAACCTCATTTGTGATGTGTTATTTTAATGCATATATGGATAATGAACTTTTTAATTTTTATTACATAATTATTGATAGATCAAAAAACTATTTTTATGGTTAAAAAATGTTATAATATAATTATTATATCATATATAATTTTCTAGAAATATTATATATACATAATAATAATTAATAAATTAAAAGACGTTTTTTATGATTGAAAAAAAACCAGAATAATCTAAATAATAATCACTAACATATTATTTATTGAGTCATTTACATTGAAAATTATCAAATGACTTATATTACCATCTCATCATCAGATGTTCATTTATAACATATACCATCATTTCTGAACCCCCATTCTATTTTTTCATGAATTTCCATACATTTAAACAAGTAAACTTATCATGAAAACAGAGGAAACAAACGCTCCCAAATGATTCCCAGAAAATATTTTTAATTTCAAGAAAAACCACTTTTAAGGGTTATGTGAGAACCCTCCCAAAAATCACACCTGATTAAGATACCAAAATCTAATAAATAAATATTAAAAAAATATGATAAATTAAATATAAATATATAATATTATGATTTAATTAATTAATGAAATTAATATTATTATTTAGGACATTACGATCAAGTACAGAAATGTTTCATACAAATGGTAAGAGATTCAACCTGAACCACTATTTTCCATTATGGTTATAATTTATCTCTCTTTACGCCAATGTAATTTTTCTTTCTTTTTGGGGAATTATTTTAAATTCTATGTATCTGTTCCAAACTCATGTATCTAGATTAGATCATCCTTTTATGAGGGGGAAATATATGTTTTAAAAGGTTATTTTCTCAAAACTTCTACATAAGAAAGCCATCTTAATGGGAATTTCATAATTTCTTACCCATTTTCATGTGTACTCTATAATCTTATTTAATACTCCATTATTTTTATGAAATCACTCATTTTTCATAAAAATATTATCCTAGTTCATTTTTTTGTTTTATGAAACCAAATATTCATTTTCCACTTTCAAACCTCATCTAAATATTCCTTAAACTGTACCAAAATGTTTTATTTTTAACAACTCTTAATCAGTCTTTTTACTTTTTTTCAATTCAGTTTGACATAACTTTTCTTGATCTATTCCTATTTTAGATAATTCAAGTCAATTTATGATTTAAATATATTCATTCGTGGAAACCATTATGATATTACCATTTGATATGTCTTTTGATTTGACTATGATACCTAATTAATTCCATGGACAACCCCTATGTTTATGTTTGATTTCTTATGAATAATTTTTTATGTGACACACATATTCATGCACATGTTATTATGGATTTGACAAGATAGTTCTTCAATGATTTGGGTAATGTTTAGTCTCATGAGACATCATTTTGGTACATTAGTAGAACTGATTTCTTTTTGTGACTTTGTCCACAATGTGATATAGTGTTGGTAGTGAACCATGACTCATGTTTCTGTCATGTTATGTTTTGTTTCGAAATTTCACTATTTTCATGATTATATGTCCTCGTGTTATACATTTTTTATTCCTTTTGTTTATTCATGTTCCATGTGTTTTGTGACATCATGTTATGCCTTCTAACCCATGTGATTTGTTTTATTCTAATTTTATACACTTACAGATAATTTATGCTCATCTATTATGTTTGTGTATTCCCATGGTTATAATATGTAGATGCTATATCTCAATTTATGATTAGATTTAATTATCAATATAAATAAATTATGTTTGTAGTTTTGTACCGTGTTTTTAACTTTTTAGTCTATTCTCTCCACGATAGTAGACTTTATCATCCTTGGTTTTATTTTGTTGTTAATTATGCTTAAAATCGTGTAATGATCTGTGTAAAATGATATGGTAACAGTAGTTTGTATCATATAAGTCTCAAATTATTTTTATCGATTAGTTTTAGATATATTTATTATGAACCCTAGGGGTAATTATATAGCTATTATGAACATAAATTGAATATGAGGATATCACATATCCAGATATACTTTTAATTTACTAGTTAATAAATTTCTGTTCAATGTTTTTTATATGATTATTAACTACGTATTCAATCCCCCTAATTATCATTATTTTTCATAGTTAATGTATTTAAATAGAAGAATCATGCTAACAACACATGTGATAAGAAATTTGATGATTTCCATAATGATATGGAATATATGATGGGATTGGTTCCACAAAACACTATAAAGGACCTGATCTAATAGTTCATGTTAAGACTATTAACTTGAATCATGTGGAACACCCTTATTTTATTATGAAAGAGGTTGTTGTGGTCAAATCCTTAATGTAACAATTTCCTACCATGTTTAGTGGATCCAATTATCCCTTCCTCATTTATCAATGGATTAATTCCATTGTGATGATATTCTCTATCCACCAGTTCATAGAAGAAGGGAATGCTGTTATAGAGGTCTATAATTTTGATAGGGAAGCAGATCAGTGGTGAAAATTGATCTAGAAAATGTTGTATAAAGAGTTAATTGATTCCATGGAATGATATGAAATCCAATAAATATTTTCTAACAAATAATTTCCCTAAACCCTGCATCGTAATATAGAAATAGAGTTCCTTGGACTGATGTAAACGTAACATGAGTATATTGTAGTATATGAGGAAAATATCACAAGGCTTACATGATAAGCCTATGGCCTTTCTATTAACACATAAAGAAAGGGGTACCACTTTTTTAAATGAATAAATTAAAGAGTAAAAATATAATTGGTGATTCGAGACATCAACATTTATCAGGAGATTGTCTTTTGTGCCCTTAATGTTGAATTGGATATCAGAGACTCTTAGTGGTATTATGATCTCAATAGATAAAAGGAGATAATTGAGTTCAATATGGGTTGATAAACATATAAATATGATGATGTAAAGATGAACCAACATCCCACATGATAGATGTGTGACAAGTATTAGGGATACTACATAAATGGAACAAGTAGATTCTTTAAATGTAAATGAGAGGAGAATATGACTACTAATTGTTTAAGAGATATGACAAATCACACTAATGTAGAATAAGATATAAAGGATATTATAAACTTTCATCCTATAGTGTAGTGTTTCAACTATAGGGAACATCAACATTATGGAATCCATTTCCCAAATGCAAGGGTTATTGGAGGAAGTCAACAACAATAACATCCAAGGAATTAAGGATGAGAATAAGCTATCACTAATACTAATGTGGAGCCTACTAATGATGTGTTGAAAGATATTTTGGTTATTAATTCAATAAAAGAGATCATAGTATTTTCATTTTGGTTCTATACAATCTTTCAAATCATGCAAGTTTAGTAGAACTATAAAAACAACACCTCAAATTATAGAGGATAAGTAATCTTTGAGAACCTAAAATGGATATATTATAGTATAATATATATAAATACTCCTTGGATAATATTTGTGTACTGAACCTCAAATAAAATAATTTATTACTTCCTTTGGAAGAGTTTGATGCTATATAGGGCATGGATTGACTATATTTATAGAAATCCAACATCAAATGTTATGAAAAGGAGATCACTATTCACATCCTCGTACATCCTCTAATTATATACATGTGTAAGGAGGAAGATGAATTTATTTTACAATCATCATCTCAATTATGGATGTTAGTACCTTATGAGAAAGAATATCTATCTCAAAATATTGAGACAAATGAGAGGATCAAGCTAAATGATATTACCATTGTGAGGGACAATAGTGATGTAATGCATAAATAATTATCTAGTCATCCTCCTAATTGAGAGGTTGATTTACAAATTGATATTCTTCATAGATACTTTATTATATCATAGAGACCTTATAGAATAGCCACCGTTGAGATAGAATAAACCAAGAATAAGATACATGAATGTCTCAACAATGGTTTTATAAACCTAAATGCTTCACCATGGGGTGCCCCTATCCTCTTCATAAAAAAATGTTGAATACATAAGTCTCTACATTGATTATAACGAGATCGATAAAACCATGATAAAGGACATGTATCCCCTACCAGAGATCGATGACTTGTTCGATTATCTATGCGGGGCCAAGTATTTCTCTAAGGTGGACCTTCATTCGAGATATCACCAATTTTAGATGAGGAAAGAAGTTATTCACAAGACTGTCATTCAAACGAGGTATAGTTTCTATAATTTCATAGTGACACCATTAATACTCCATAATTTTTCAAAAAAAATATTCATTTATTTACCGAATAGACTATTTAAGGATTACCTCAAAATATTTGTGGTAGTATTTATTGATGATATTCTGATATACTCTGAGTGAAAGGAGGAACACAAGGAGAATTTGAATAATGTGCTGAAGACCTCACAACAAGAGAAAAATTATGAAAGGTACAATATAATGGAGTTCTTGATGGGGGATGTATTATTATTGGGGCATGTTATCACCAGTAAAGGAATTTCTATTGATCCTTTCAAGACAAAAGAAATCGAAGAGTAGCCTATGAGAAAATATATAATGGATATCCATTGGTTTCTTGGACTGTATGTTTATTAATGAAAATTTGGGATGAAATTTTCATGATTTTAAATACCAATAACCATGTTTACTCAGAAGGATTTGATGTTTCTCTAGACTAGTGAATTGGAAGACTATATCAAATAGTTGACCATAAGCTTATCGTTGTGCCATTACTCAAGATACCAACCAGTGGAGAACACTCTGTGGCATACAATAATACTTAAAAGAATGGAATATTCTTGATAATGATTTAAAATTATAATGTTAAATTCTAAGCCTCATGTTTGTTTAAAATTAATGACCAAAAATATCCTAGGCATGATTTAGAGTTTGCAGTTGTGATCCATACATTGAAAATATGGTGTAATTATCTATATGGTGAGATGTGTGTGATATATGTTGATCATAAGAGCCTAACATATATATTCAAACATACTGGGATTAATATGGGGCAATTAATAGGGTTAGATATCATCATGATTTATGACTGGTCAAACCACTACCACTATGGTAAGGAATATAATGTGGCAGATGCTCTATATAGAAATGATCCTACATCATTATCAATGAGGGGAATTGAGAATGATTCAATTTTCCTAGAACATAAATGGATATTCATGGGAATCCTTAAATACATAAATTCATCAATACTTTCTCAAATGATTGCTCGACCACCCCTCATGGATAAATGAACGTTTTTCAAAGAAATGTTGTGGAATTTCAAAAAAGACATTGTTAAAAAAATTGGAAATCTACGGTGTTCCCAATTTGTATGGAAGGATTTGATATGTTTGGGTCATTAATATCTATATCATCCCATACAAAGGTAATGAAATAAATTCTAAATTATGCACATAGCTCAACCTTTTCAACCCACGCATAGAGAAAAAAGATTTATTGAGATATCAAAGAGAACTATTACTGAGACGATATAGAGAAGGACATTATTAAATATATATATTTGTTCATAGTATTTTTACTTGATGCATTACACATTTCCCTCTTGAATAAGTGCATACCGAATCCCTCACATGTATTGAATTTGAAGGCTATGTATTTGTAGAATGATCACTCTTTTGAATATCATACAGTTAAGATCCAAGATCATATAGATAAATATAAATTCAAAGGGCTACTCACCCATTAAAAATAGATTTTTTTAACAATATGTAAGATGAGACAACATGTGATCTAGTTGAATTGATGAAGGGGAAATACCCTCACTTGTTTTACCCTTAGTTTGTAAAACCAAAATTCAAGGATGAAATTTCATAAGTGGGAATAATGTAACAACCCATAATTCTACCTATATAAATTCCATTCTTATAAAAATTCCATATAGTATAAATCACATAAAATAACATCTAGAATAAAATAAAAGCATTATAATTATAGAACTAATGAAATAAGAGCTATTTATAGAAGTTAGGGAAACCATGACAATAGAAAAAACTTGAACTTTGGAATATTAAGATGAGCCCTATAATATTAACCTATCCATTGAGTTTATTAGAAATATTTAGGCATTATATAAATTAAATAATGAAATAATTATACCATATTATTTGTAAATAAATGTTTTGTAATGGAAAAATTATGTTTAGGTGTTTTTTGTAATACATAAAAATTTATATAAATTTTTTTAATCAATAAAATGATTTAAATAAAAATTTATTTTCATTAAATAAATTCATAAATTAATAATTTTTTATATAATTATAAGATAATTTTATGGGACCTTAATTATATTTTCAAAATGTTATAAAATAAGTTTTCATTTTAAAAACGAAAATTTCCTTATAAAGAATGATACTAATTAAAAATTTTATTGTATACATTTAGAAAGAAATTTTAAAAAATTGAGCTCAATTTAAAATTCTATAAATCATAAAATGGTCGTAGATTGTTTTTGGTATTTTTCTAAAATACATGAATTTTTATGAATAGTCAAATATGATATTTTACAATAAAATATAAATACATGAATTATTGAGTCAATGATGATATATAGAAAATATAATCCCATAATATTAAATTACCATCAATTATTTTAATATATTTAGTTATAACTCTTAAACTATTAATATCCTTGAGGAAAAATAATAAAAAATGAATAAAATAATGATAAAACACCCCTCTCATTCGCTATAAGTACCACCGATCACCACCTATTCTCTTCAAACCATTATAGATTTGATACCTATAAAAATTATTCCGGATAATCTTCCCATGTATCTCCACCACTTCTAGGATCAGTTTCTGCCAACAAATGACCAAACCCTTTTCGATATGGAGGTTTTCAAGGAGGATAAATTCTTAGGGAAAATCATCCTTCATTTTCTTTTAATTTCTTGACAGTTTCATTTATTTTCTTTTTATCACACCATCTATCCATATAAAAGTGGAATAAAAAACTATTATATTATATATAATAAAATCTTATCATGTTTGTGGAATAATTAATCTTTATTTATTTTCCCATCTCATTTTTTTTACCAAAAATGAAAACAATGCTTGTGATGTGATAATATATCACATATGTGGACAATGATGTGTAATATTTCCTCTACCACCTTTATGATTACTCATAAAACTATTTTTATGGATAAATAAGATTATTATTTATTTATTCCATCCTATTTAATTATATGGAACCATTTTATATACATAACATTAAATAATAAAACAAAACATGTCTATAATGAAAAAAACTACCAAAGTAATCTAAATAATTTTCAGAAACATATTATCCAATGATTCATCTCATAGCAAATTAATATACGAATTATATATTCATTTAATGTTATTTATTTTTATTAATAATATCTAACATCAAATTTGGAAAACTGTTATAATTTTACATAATTTTTAGTACTTGTATACAAGTTAATCGATCTTGAACACCTGGAAAACTGTTACTCTCTAATGATGAAATTGAATATCATAACCCATAAAAGAATCCATAAATGAAATTAATAAAATTATAACAATTAACTAAATATATAAGGGGTTTTATATTTTTTAGTTAATGGATTTAATATATTTATAAAGGACAATAAGATCATTTGAAAAACTATCTGAGACATAAGGTAAGGGATTATAGTTGAACCTCAATTTTCTTTGGGTTACTCTTTATCAATATTTTCCATGATGTAATGCTTATTTATCATTGTATAGTTAATTTAAATTATATCTATATGTTTAAAAATAATATATCAATATCATATCATAATTATTTGATTGGTAAATACATGTTTTAAAAATGTTCTATTCTCCAATATTCTTGATAAATAAGTCTCATTAAAGAGAACATCCTGATTTCATACCAATTTTCAAGTTCACTATATAATATATTTTAACAAATATTTAATTTCAACCCAAAAATAATTTTATAATGAAAAATATGTTTGTTAATTTATGGGTTTATGAAAAAAAATATACTTTTTACTATTTAAACACTCTTTAAAATTTATCATAAATATCACTAAATTGATTCATTTATAATAATTTTTGAACACTATATTTACATGTTTTCACTTTAGTTTAATATAAAATATCATTTTTTTTATTTTACCCTATTAATTTGAATCTATGATTTAAATCAGATCATTCCTGGATACCAAAATGATATTTCCATTTGAGATTATTTTTGATAGGATTATGATACCAAATTCATTTTATTTGTAAACCTTCCTTCTATAGTGGATTCCATATGTATGATTCCTTATATGGAACACATATTTATGAAACTATTATAATTGGGTACCCAAGATAAAACTAAACTACATTGGTTAATGTTTAGTCTCATGGTATTTCATATTGTGATAAAGAGTGAACCAAGTTCTTTTATGGGGCTTTTTACACCTTGTGATATAGACTCTGTAGTTAGGCATGACTCATTTTTAGGTCATGTTATGTGTTGTTTCTACATGTACTTGTTTCCATGATTATATGTTCCCATGTAATACATGTTATTATTCATTATGTTTATTCATTTTTTATTTGAAATAGGCCATCATATTATCCGTCCTAACCCATGTGTTATGTTTTATTTCTAGGCTTATCCACTTATTTAGATCTGTAGCTCATTGATTTTATTCTTGTATTCCCAAGTCAAATTTTGAAGATGTAAGAGTTCAATAGTAGTTAGAATCCCATTATGGAGATTAAATAAAATATTTTATTTATTTGTGTTTATGATTTTAAAATATCTACAAAATCTTACAAATACACTAGACTTTATGTTCTTTGGTAGTATTTGATTGTTAATTATTGTTAAAATCATGTAATGAGATGTGTAAAAGGTTAGGGTCTCTATATCAAGTGTCTCTAGTAATGGAAAAAATTGATAAAATATGATAGGATATATTTATAAACATCCAATCACTTTTGGATAAGATTATAGGTCATTTTCTCCATTGGGATTATGGTTTATCCACTTGTGAAGCCAATTTTCTCCTTTATCATTGCAATTATTTTTAATTAATTCTCTAATCATTTTTGAAATAACTAACTTTACAATATTAGAAATTATAAATTATTCCAATTGATAATAATGAATCAATGTTTCAAAATTTTCATTATTAAAGTGACATAAATTAATTTAAAATTAATCCCTCATGTGGGATGACAATGTATGTATTTTAAATTAAAATTATTTAATAGACTACTATGTTTTTATTTGAAATTTCAGAGTGAAATTGAACCCAATAACCTAGATTAGATTAATTTGTGTATTATTAAATTAATTATATTTTAAACCCTATTATTATTATAATTTTTCATTATAAATAAATTTGATGAAAATAGGTTTTAATTAAATTCCAATATATTTTCACTATTCATCTGAAAAAGAATTTGAATGAAAGAATACTAAAAATTATCCATTATACGATATTTAGGATTATATGTCAAAAATTGAGTTTATTTTTACCTATAAAACATATAAAATTTCCATAATGTACCTATATAATTGTTTCATCATTAAAAATGGTAATACCACTTTTAAAAAATATTTAGGAATTTCTGTGTAATATTGGGTTTGTTCGTATCTTATACATGTCAAATATATTTAATGAATGTAAGAAATTATTTTGATGATTATATAAAATATATATTTCATTAATATCATTCAACAATTTTAATTAATTTAATTTATTTTGATAAATGTATTTTGGGAGTGTAATGTTATTTTTTTAAAAACAAATCTCTTTATATTCAATTTATTCATTATTCGTTTTTAATTAAATTGTAACCAAAGAATTGAACCATTTACATTCATATGTTGGTTAATACTGTTCATAACATCAAAATTAAAAAAAATTCTTATACCTTATTATATTCAATAATAATAATTTTAATTATATATTAATTTTCGGTAATACTCTATCCTGTGTGTTATTAAAGACATTATAGAATGTCTATCTTATGTGTAATGTATGATACTGTTTATGTTATATATAGATAACGATAAAATTTCTGTTTTAGGTGGAGAATAATTAAAATGGTGTTTTTTATCACACTAGATAAACATAGTGCATTAATTTAAAAAATGATTTTCTAATGATGAATGTAATGAAAAATATGAAAAAGATTAAATTAATCTAAAAAAGATATTTCACAAAATATAAAAGTGTTTCACATACTAATGTAAATTAATAAATATTTCCATAAATATTCAATGATGTATTTCAATCATTATATAAGGAAAATTTATCTTATTATTTAAAATAATGAAATGGATTGGGACATCTATTCATCCCTCGCATATCATATCATCAATATTATATATTTTAGAATGCTGAAAATGAATTTTTGAGCACAAAAATGGTAACATATTTCCCATTTTAATGAAAGGTAATATAAATATGGAACTAATTCATAGAGGATACCTATGGTTTGAAGTCATCTAGGTCAATGAGACATAGTACATAATAAGTTGTTGTATCTTGTTTTGAAAGAGGAGCTAGGGGATCATAACATGAAGAATATATGTACGATTCATATGTTAGTGAAACGTACATTTATATTTTAACAATATGAAATAAAATATAATTATTGATTTTTCCTACAATGATTGTGTGTGGAGTGTTCTTTAATATGATTTATCTTTTCAATAGCCATATGAAAGAGACAACATTGTTGGTCTTGTTTAGAGACCAAGATAATGGGTAGATATTATTCCTGTTGAATAGGCTATAATTTTCCATGTTGAAGAAGTAGTTTATCCTATATATTTTCGTTTAAAATGTATATATAGAGCTGGTAGAGATATTTTATAGTTAGGATTATTGAGAAGGCAATAATGATTATATTTTCAAAGAAATACATAATAGTTTTGTTCATGGTATAGAATATTAAGGTCAAGAAACAATATATTCTTCTCGTTCATAAGGAACTGAATAAATTTATGATGAAGTAGCTCATTATAATGATAATGTTTGTAAATAAATTATTTATAAAACATATATATTTTGAAAATAATAGTTTATTTTAATTTGAAATCCACATGGAAGGGAATTGATGAAGTTGTTAATTGTACATGTTCTTGGTCATCATTCGAGTTAATATTGACAAGTCCAATCACATAATCTAGTTAAATATGGAGTCCCTATTATATGGAATGAGATAAGATATTTAGTTTCTAAATTTGAGATGAATTTTAAAGAGCATACCCTTACCATTACACTAGGTATGGTTTAAATGTTTAATCATTTGAAAGATGATGGTGAGAAATAAAAGGGAGAACATGAATTTTCTCAAAATAAAATTTATGATTTGGGAAATAATTATTTTTAATGATAATAAGATTAATCCCCACATGATTAGTAAAAAAATATTTATGAAATTTCAATCAAAAAAGTTGAAATTTATTCCTTTTAAAAGGGATATGGCTGATCATGATGGTTATATTAGAAGTGAGGTGTGTTAAAATTTTCATTTTCCTAATTTGTAATTTTTTATTTCAATTTGAATGTGTGAAAGCTAAAAAGGAATAACTCATACATAATGTGGACCAGTATAATAAAATAAAATAATTAGGTTAGTGTATTTTATTACTATGTTATTAGTCATAATTTTATGTGTTTATTTCATATAGTGTTATAGTATTTCAGTAAACACTTTGTTGGAAAATTAGTAAGAGTTAGTGGAGAAGATAACCTCTATAGAGATTGGAGTTAAAAATATTCTCAATTCGTAGAACAATTATAATATAAGATATGATCTATTTACAAAATTTGTTCAGAATTACTGAATGTCTATCTGGTGGAATTTATAATGATTTCATATGAATCGTGTTATTGATGAAAGAATTAGTTGGGCTGATGAAGAAAAATTTTGAGTTGTTTATTGAAGAATAACAAGATTTCCATTTGGATATCCACTATTCCATTTCCATAGATTCTTCATATTATATGCATGAATAATTTTCTAGTACTACACCTTATCCCTTTTATGCGTTTCATATAAAACATTTTTTAATTTGGAAATAGATGACAAAACATCACTTTTAAATAATCTGTCAAGGTTTAGAGTCAATTGTTTCTTATTGAATACTCATATTTTGCAATACTGCAACAGAGATATTTCATACTAACCAATGTATTAGATTAATATATGGTATTTTATTTTTAATTATTTAATATTAAAAATAAATTATTTGAGTTTATATTTAACATTTTAAAAGCCTATTTACATAGGAGCTTTAAAAATAATATTCTTTATATTTACATGACCTAAATTTTTAATTTTAAAAAAGATGTGAATATAGGTTCCGAGATGTTTTTTTATGATTACCTAATACTATTTTTTACTATATCACTTATTTATTATTTTTATGTATTGATATTTATTATAGGATTATTAATAATGTATTATTTATTATTATTTTATTTGTAATTAAATGATTAATACATTTCATTGACTTATTGTTTGTATAAAATATTTGATTTTTTATGAATAAAATTGAAACATCATTATTAATATTATATTATATTATTTTGGATGATTTTTTTTAAAATATAAAATTTATTACGATCATAACAATTTCATAAGTATAGATTATTTTTTATGAAATAATAAATAAACCATTAATTTTTTAATTTTTTTTATAAAAAGGTGTCACAAAATTATCTCATGTAATAGAAAATTGGAAAATTATCTTTTACATATTATCATTGTAGAATTTGTCTTTTACATATCATTCTTTTTTTAAAAGCATGTTAATGATTTTTTCAAATCCTACTATTTAAAATATTCCATATTAATTATTTAATGTAATCATTTATATAATTCTACATGATAGGATCTCTCTTAATTCAAGGGAAATCATATATTTGGAGAATGTTTTATAATTTATTCTAATCATTTTATTAATATTTTCATATTTGATAATTTTTTTAATATATCCATTCATTAATAATAATAAATAAAATAATATATTTTTTAGAGAAAAAATTTTAATGATGAAATCATGAAATAAATTGCTAAAATTGTATATTATAGTTACAAATAAATGCAAATTATATATTTTTTAAATTAATTATAATCAATTATAATTTATAAATATTATTTTGAAATTTGATAAAAAATAAAATTTGAATTTATTACCCATTAAATATTATATACATTTATAATTTATTATGATTATATTGATAAGAACATTGTGATAATGTCAATTATTTTGAAAAAATATTCTTAAATAATATTTAATGAAATTTATGTAATCATGTATGTGAATATAATTTCACCAATATGTATCCAGTAATCCATTTATGCACTTATTTAAAATGATATTCAAATAAGAAAAAAAAATCTCATTTTTAATACATAATGTTTTAAAAAGGATAATGTTGGATCATGACGAATTTTTTGTTTTCATAATGATTAAATGTTGTAATGTTTTTTTATTTTGAATATAATATTTAGTATAAAGAAAGTGAATTGATATCATTTAGTGGTTGGAAATATAATGATATAATTCCCTAAAGGATAAATATAATTTTCAGAAATGATTAAAAACAATGGGGAAAAATGGAATAACCTATCAAACCATTTCATGGATTGGAAATCAGTGTCTTCTGGTTTGATTTTTATAAGGAATAAGTTCTTTGAAATATTTTAATGTCATGGTTTTTGAAAAAAAAAATTATGATTGTAAATTTTTTATTAAAAAATGTGTACCTCATTGTGGTATAAATTGGGGGAGCCATTTAGAGTCCTCTAGTGCTGTTAGAGAACAAGTAGATAGAAAGGACCATTTAATAATGATTATAATTTCAAGATTGTGTGTATTATATATAAATTGATAAAATATCCTATAATGATCAATATATTCATTCAAAATATTAGATTATAGAAAAATGGTAAATATGGATATTTAAATGTCATATAATTAAAAAAAAATTAAAAGTATATGTATTAAAAAATATAGTTGTTTTCTAATGATCATAACCATGTTTTTTAGGGCTGTAAAATAATATTTTCTCAAATATGAAGATATATAAAAATAAAAGGATGGATTTTATGGGTTATAAGAATATAAATGTCATTATTCTATTGGTGAAATTTATGATTGATAAGAATAAATTATATTAGAAATGTCAAGGTAGTTTTAATTAATTTAATAATGAAATAGAATATTAGAAATATTTTTAATTATTAATTGGGTGAAATACATTATGATATATTTTAGGAATAAATAATCATTGTTTTTAGATTCCATTAACATATTAATAGGTTAAATTCAATGTATTATATTTTAGAATAAAATAATTAATGTTATTAAATAAGGATCATTTGGAATAGTTTTTATAAATAAAACATGTTTGTGGAGAGAAATAATCTTTCAAACACCAAGAGTTTTATTTGGGAGGTTTTGTGATCAATGTCCTTAAATATTTAAATTAATTTTAATTAGTCGATGATAAATAGAAACACAACCATTTTAATGGTGTGTTGAAACATCACTGTTATTAATTGTGGAATGAAAATTTGTGGACTATTCATGAATCTCATTATTAAAATGAGTGATTAATTTTATAATAGAGCTATTAATCCAATGTTTTTAAGTTACACATTTGAAAAAAAAGTATTACTAAGAGTATGAAATTTCATCCTTTATATTGTGACACATCATAATGTGAATAATTATTTGATAATTTGGTTTTCAATGAACCAATTCAAATCCAAAGGATTTCATATTTTCATCTGATATATTAATAATATTGATTATGGATTATTGATTGGTTTTGGTATTCTTAATTACTTCTTTTTAATTTTTGAACAACGCTACAGAGTGGGAGAGATTTAACTCCCTAATGGAATCCCCTCCCCTCCTAATGTTTTTTAGTTGGGGTTGTGGTTTCAAAATACTGTGTAATGGAATAAATATAAATTCATAGTGAATATATCATTATTTTATAATGTATAAGTACAATTCTATTTATGCGAGAGGAGTCCCACTTTTTTATGGAATGAATTTCCATTTTCAAAGGAAAAAAGATATTACTCATATGCTATCAGAATTTAAATGTTTATTCTACTTCCACACATGGATTATATGTGAGTTATTAGATTAATATGTATGTAAATGATTTAAAAATTATGATACAAGAAAATAATTTATGTTATTTTTGTTATTTTTATAATTCATTGTAAAATAAAATATATATGAAGGTGATTAATTACACAATAACTACCAATATATGGGACATGTTGTCTTATATTTATTATAAGTAAAACAATTTATAGAATGTTATTATCGTGGTGATACATTATATATTTTCTTAGATGATGATATATACTTATAAAAATATCTTTAAATTAATAAATTGAACCAATGATGTTTTAAAATCCATTTTATTAATAATTGAAAAATTTAATCTAAATAGATAGTATAATTATGGAAGAGATATTACTAGATGATTTGGAAATAAATTTACTTAATTATGAGATGCATCTGAGTATAAATATTATGATTTATAATTCATCCTAAATAGAAAAATTAACTGTTATTGGGAAACAAGAAATAAAATATTTTGAATTTGGAGAATATGAAGTTAGTGAATAATCAGGATTAAATAATGAATGAAAATTAATCCATGGTAAAGGAACTATAAAATTAATTTTACCAATGGATTTTTAAAATGTATATAAGATCACAACATCAGTACATGGTGTATTTAGATGATAAATGTTGATTATATTGAGGTTTTTTGTCCAAAAATAAATATGTTAAATACAATATACAAATAAAAAATCATATAAATATTTTTGGATGAAACATTCAATCAAATGAATTGATTTTAAAAATTTATTACTTTGAATACATTTTTCTGAAATAGATTAAATGATGTGGTGGATATCAGAATGCACCATAATAGGGTTAATGTGGAATTGAAATTATAATGAATAAAAATCCAAGAAATGGTTGGATTTTGGGTGCTATATTGAGATTAATTTAAAAAATAAATTCCTAAATTACTATGTTATAGAATAATGATGAGGAAAAATCCATAGGAGATGAAAAAAATGAATATTAATTTAATTAATAAAGTAATATGGTATATGTATAAGGTAATAAATTACCACATTGGTTTTATTAAGGTGAAATATGTAATGATTAAAATAATATATAACTAATATTTAGAATTTTTTTTGATATAATAGTGAATACATGCTCACAAAAGGAATGTAAAATCCAAAATACTCTCTTATAAATTTTAGTCTGATATTGGTGAATATGGGACAAGTCATGTAAATATTGTAACACCCCATTATTTTTAAAATAGGAAAACCATGTCCGATAAAATGTATAATATAAAAAACAAATAATATTATCAAATAAAATATCCTGATACTTTATAATATATTTCATTTTAAATAAATTTAATGTCTTTAATATCATCTGATTCATGAAACTGTCATTCCAAATGAAACAAGATACCATATTAAGATATTATAATTTAAATTTGACCATTATAACCTAAACATTACATCTAAATGTATGTATAGTAATAACAATGTTATGAAAATATTATAATTTTGAAATTTATACAATAAATTATATTGTTTTAATATTTTAAATAAAATATGAATCATTAAGGAGTAAAATAACTAATTTTAGAAACATAGTACTTTTTAAAAAGGCGATTTACTCCCCATTTGCACACATAATTTTTAGTTAAATTATAACTTTATTTTATATTTATAAAAAAATTAACTTAAATTTTTAGATAAAAATATAAAAATTAGGTTAGATGGTTTTGAATTGGATTTTTGTGAAAATATATATTTTTTGATTAATAATGAAAAATACTAAAATTTAATAGAAAACAACCATTTCATTTAAATTATTCATAATGTCAAAATATATTCAAGAATTGGTTTTAAAGTAAATTTGATCAATAATATATCTATTAACACAATTTAGTTATTTGTAATGATTTTAATTTTTAATTTTGAGATAAAAAATGTGCTAGCTTTTGATGCTTTTCTCTTTGAAAAAATGCTTTCTCTTCACATCTATGGGATTAATTTTAAATTAAATGTATCCATATATGTAAATTTAATATTAAAAACATATTACATTTTTTGAATAAGAAAAATATATATTATCTAACAATAGCAACATATTTTTTACAAAATAAATAGTGAAAACAATAAAAATTAATTACTACAATAATGGATAAACACTATTTTCAACGTGCTTAAACTAAGAAAAAAAGGGATTAAAATAAACTAATAACGTATCAAATATAATTTTACGGTCATAGTTCGACCATAGACATCCCAATTATTATCCTAAGGATGCTTTTATTCTTATTTCATGTGAATTTTTTTATCATTTTAGAATCTTTATGGAAATTTCCATGTAGTCTCTAATAGGGGTCTCTTTTCCTATCTAAAAAAGGAAAACCCCACCCCTAAATTGATCACACCAAAAAATAACATTGGATTTCCAAAACAAGAAAAAATATCTCTCCAATTTCCATAGATATATTATATAGGTTCTAGTTCTCACTGAATACAAAAACTAAGGTTCTTAAGAGGATATCCAACGAATGGTTCCCTTTGAGAAGGTAATTATCATAACAAACATCTTCCATTATAATTATTATTTATTATCATAAATTATGTAATAAATTTATATATAATAAAATAAATATATAAAATATATTATTATGTTTTTATGTTCATTTCATTATATTTGTTCATGTCAACTTCTGTTAAATAAGAAATGAATCCATCGATCAGGTGTACGACAGACAAACGCTTTGCGATCAAACAAAGTAAATTTTACATCATCTAATTTCAAGGATAGATATAATGAAGTATTAAGAAAATATATATTATATTTATGATATTATCTTAATTTTATAATATTAATATATCATAGTCATTTTTATGTTCAATTCTATTACCAATATGATCTCATTTCTCTTGTGTACGAAAGACTACTACCTCGAGATGTGATGTGCTCATTTTTCACTTATCATCTAGAGAGAATATAATAATCATGAAATAAATTAATATATTTGATATAAATTGTATTTTATTTACTATATCAAATTAATATATCACCCAGTTTATTATCCTTTCACTCATTAAGAGAATTATATCATCGCTCATTTGTACACACGACATACTGTCTCCACATAGTGATCCGATTCATTTTCTAAGTAAAACATTAATAAATGGTTTAGATAAATATATAATGAGAAAATATGATATTTAAAAAAATATTATATTTCTTGAAATGATATATGTATATGTATTTCATATTCATAAGAATTGGAACATTCATGATATAACACTCATTATAAAATAAGAAAAATACTAGCTGAAAAATGAAAATAATGAAATATTAACAAAAAAGGGTAGGTAAAATGATATAATAGGATTATATTTTATATAATAAATATTATTATGTTTCCTTTATAAATTAATATCATTCTTAAAATAATTATACATTAGTTAAAAACACATAGGATGTGAATTAGATTTGACGTAGGAGTTTCTCATCTCACATTAACATCAATGATACATATGGCTTATTAATAACATACTTATAATTTGTGGTTTATATAATACCACTTTTATAAGTTTTAAAATTAATATATTTATATTTAGGTTGTTCAATTTTCCATTGTAATTCATCTATTTTATGAGTCTTATGATTTTGATTTTACCAATGTTGTAACGATTTATTTCATAGTAACATCATTATCTAGGATTATTTATACTTAAGTATCATTTTGGTGAATTATAAAAAGTTTATATCATAAAACAAATATATTTTAAAAATATTTGTTTATTCAGGAAAATTTAATTGTAAGAGAAAAATTTCTATACTCATTGGTACATAAAATTATTGAGAATATTTTTTTATGGAAATCAATACTTATTTTTATCATTAGTTGGAAATCATTTTTCATCAAAACCTAATTTTTTTTAAAAAAAAATCAAATTTTTACCATATTAAAATATATTTATTAGATAAATTTAAATCATTTTAAATTTTACTTTTTAAAAATGAATCATCATGTCAATTTGAAAGAAATGAGTGTATTTATTTTACTAAAAATGTTTAAGAAAACATTGTTTAAATCTGCATGGCATAGAAAAATATTCACATTATTTAATAATAAATGTTTTTATGATTATTTTTTAAAAGCATTTTTTTAAAAAAATTAGTTATCAAAATATATTGTTATTTTTTAAAATGTTTAAATTAAAACCGAAGTGGTGATTTTTTTAATTTTTTTAATGATTATGGTAGGTTATTCTTATTTATAAATAAATCAAATATCTATTTTACATTTGATCCATAAAGAATATTTTTTGTTGATAAAAAAATTATTATTTCTCCATATGGTTTATGATTAGTTTGAATGGGGTTGTATAATTTTATTACAATTTACCATTTTACACTGGATGGTTTATGATTATGTTTATACATTGGGTTAACAATTAACATTTCAGATTACAGTTTCTAAATATGAATGTTAATATTGATTATGTTTAATCCCATTCATACATGGAATGAATTTTTGTAAGGACCCAACCTTAAAACATTACATAATCATGAATTAAATTAATAATTCACATAGAGAATCTTTTCAGGTTTAGAGTTTTAGAGAATATGGACATAACTATTACATCTCAAAAGATTACAAAGTAGACACTTATACTAAGTTTCCATAAAATAAAATCTCTTAAAAAGAAACATGTCTAGTTCCATGTTTTAGATAGAATCTCTTTCCATGATCCCATCCTTAACCCCATTCATCTTTAAGTCCTGTAGAGAACATTTCAAAAACTTGGGATGAGCATTAAAAGGCTAGTAAAGGATACACAAAGAAGGAAAAATGTTAGTTTTTCAAAGAAACAACTAAACCAAGAATAATTTATTAAAGTAATACTTTTCACTATTATAAAGTAGTAAATACTCTTCATTGAATAAAATATCAGTACTTATCCTTTGTAACCAAATGATTACCATAAACCAATATAAATAACACATAACATATAACGGTAACTTGGGACATAAACATACATAAATGGAATAACCATATGGTCGAATTCCACACATATCACTAAATGGAATAGCCATACAGCCAACTTCTATACCCAATGCATTTGAGGTCATAACGTAACCACCCATCCTGGTATTCATGGGACCACCCATCATATAGTTTATAATGTAACCACCCGTCAAATGTCCAAGTACCATTATAAAATCATAAGACATAAAACAAATATAAAGGAAAGAAAACATTTCCACATTTCAATCACAATATATCACATAAATATATTGACATAAAAAATTCATAATCAAAACCATTTTCAATACCATAATACATAAATGATTATATGGTATTTATTTAATTTAAAAACATTACGGCTTGTTGAGGAAGCCAACGATCAAATAATACTCTCGGCGGCAGAAAGGTCGTTGTCACCACGTACATTAAAAAGAAACATACTTTTTTTCATTTAGTAATATGCTTCGTACAGAAATGATTCCATTTGAATAAAAGTAAAATTCAATGGGGTTTATACACCATATAAAATAAAGCTGTGTATAAAACAAAACATGCCTCAATGAAAGGAGATTGAGACGAAGTCCCATACAAATAATATATCCTTATATTAAGGATAAATCAATTACATAATTTATTTGTGACATATATAAATACACCCAATATAAGTTGATATTAAGTGTAAAACAATCAGAGTCATTCACACATATTCATATCATGACATATTCAAGGAGTACAAGTTTAACCCAAAGGATTGAAATTGAGTTAAGAAGTTACCTTGCAAGAATTTGACAGCCTAACAACGTCACCTTAAAATTCATAAAATGAGTTGATGAGAGAGAAAATGGTATCTCATCACTTGGACATAAAATTAACATCAATAACGATATAGAAGAACATATCCCAACATAATAATATGTAAATTAAAAGACATAACATAATGATGTCTTTTTAAAAAGAGGAGGGTGAATGTTTCCCTTACCGACATTGGTAACTTTCGAAACGTAAACCCCATGAAATAAGGACTATAAAACATTGATGTAAATACTCATAACCTAATGTAAATTACACAAATAGTAGAATAATGGGTAGTACATACACCACTCAAAGTAAACAGTGGAAAATTTAGCATAAATCTCACGAGAATAAAAGTGAGATGAAAAATCCCTTACGAAAACTTGGCAGCCTAATGGCGCCACATAAAACGTCCAAAAATTGATTTATGAGATCAAATAGGGTCTCTCATAATATGAACATAAAAATTACAGTAAGATTGATATAAAATAACATCCCCCAACATAAGACAGATGTGCTTAAAAGGAATGACATAAAAGAGTGTACTTAAAAACAAAGAGAGAGGTAGGATCCCTTACCTCAAGTCCGACTTGTCTTGTTTGTTTCTTTATATTCCAGAATAATAAACATTGGTCAGTTTATAATTTCTTAAGGACCTCATTTAAATAGTATTATTATGTTCATATCAAATATGATAATGAGTCAAAATTTAACTTGTTGGAAAAGAATTTTCCATGTAGTTATAGGTACATCATCTCCAGAATAGTTTTAATGATTTAAATATCATATATATCCAGTATATATTCATTTTATACTATTCCAGAACACTTGGAGATAAAAATGAAATGCACCGTTCATGGAGACGGTAGGCCGTACGTATGCATGAACGATACTTTCATTTCATTGTCATATTAATGGAATTAAAACTAAATGAGAGATATATATATTATAATTCCAGAATTATATCCATCATTTAGATGTAATATATGAAATATATATCCTTTATATATATGTACTTATTATAGTACTTAACATTTGGAGATAAGAAATAAAATGTACCGTTCATGGAGACGGTAAGCCGTACGTACGCATGAACGCTACATTCATTTCTATTTCATAATCTAATGGAATGAAAAAATAATAATTATACATAGGTATATTATAATTATAGTATAATATAAAATATAACATCATTAAATCCATCCTTCATACATCCCACATATGGTATTAATGATTCAAATCACTTTGAGGGGGCAGTAGTCCGCACTTCCTAAAATGAAATTATCGCGTTTACCCATTATGGAAATCATAAAGGTATGACATAAATAAAAAATAAAGAAGCATAAGGAATACATAAACATATTTTATATATCATATATAAATATAGTGACATCTTAATGGCCACCATGACAGGTGTTAAAAGAAGATTGAACAATCATCGTTTCGTGAGGCAGTAATTCTCCATCCACAGAAACAGTATGTTCTTTCACCATTATATGGAGGTGTGTAGGAGTGTATCTAGAATAATTCTCATAACAACATCCTAATATATTTAAGATAATGGTTTTGTTACAAAATAAATGAATAAAAAGAGTTCAGGGGGTTAGAGAAGAAAAATAAAACAAAATAACATAAGAGAAGACATTACCTTAAAATAATTTGAGCTCAAAAGCTTCCATGGAAAGGATTATGCCTAAAGTGAGGATTCTCGGATTAAGAGAGGGATTCGAAGAGACAATATTAGTAGAATATGGATGAGCCAAGGTATTGAGAGGTGTGGGTAAGGGGGTAGAGGTGGGGGCCTTTTATAAGAGGGAGGAAGGGCATTCTTGGAAAGTCTTGAAAAGTTATTTTATTAAAAAATTGATTTTTGGATATTAAAGGTCCCAAAATTATATATTTTGAAGATAAGATTATAAGGGATCTAAATCCACCCATCCAATAGTTTTTGAAAAGTTTATGTCTTAGATTTTACCCTATCTTATCAATTAATTTAAATCGTTCATTAATGAGGTCATTAGTGCATCATCATGGTTTCATAAATTAATTAGTTTAATTATTGTCTAAAAATTATATAAATAGTACTATAATGTAGGAAGTATTTTTATCTTTCAAATGAATATTTATAGTAAAAAATATGACTTGTATAACCCCATGTAAAAATTGTTTTAGTAAAACAATACATGTTTGGGGCATTTTTATTTTAACTTTAAATAAAAAGTTATTAATGTCAATTTCATACCCATGTGGATCCATGGGGTCCCCAAGTTGACCCTTGGATTTTCATGGTCGTCCATGACTCATCCAATAAGGGTAGGACATGTGTCAAAATCATTTCATATTATTACTACATTATCTTTACATTAAATTACGCTAATTACCTTTAATCGCGACTAATAAAACTTAAAAGTTACTATTCACCAAAAATTATTTTCATCCCATTGAACCACATTTTACATCCTAATGACAACCATTTATGTAGGATTGTTGAAATTCAAATCATAGAGGTGGTAAAATTTCATTTAAACAAAAAATCAGTTTTTTTAACTACCACTTAGTGGTTTCACTATTCATATAAAATTTATGTTTTTCAGAAAAATACCAAAAATTACCTATAAGCTATATTAGATATTCCGAATTAAAAAATGATTTCTATTTTAAAAAATTCAAAACATATAATTTGCATTATTCAATTTAATAATTAATTCTCGTTGTCAAAACAAATAGCGTGGTTTTAAGAAACAAAATATATCAATAGATTGACACTAGTTAATGTCCAATTTCAAAGTGAAATTAATTCCAATGACCTCAATTGGATTAAATGGTAAAAATATATTCTAATTTTACTTTAAAACCAATTAAAAATATGATCTAACCATATAAATAAATTATATTAAAAAGTGGTTTTGAATTAAAATACAACATTTTTCACTAATTCCATAAAAATGAACTTTTTCGAAAAAATAACAAAAACATACACAAAGTGAATTTTGATGTCCCGATTCTAAAGAAGGATTTTATTTGGTCCAATATAACATATAAAATTGTCAAATATTTTATTTAAAAAGGGTTCTCCATCAAAAGGCGGTTAATCGACCTTTTAAAAAATATTATAATATTTACGCTTAAAATTGGATTCAATGGCATTTTAATCCGCTAACATTTATTGTAAAAAAGTAAAAATATATGACAAACTATATAATAATTTTTTAGTTAGTTCTATTCATTCCTGTTATTACAACGTCTAGGAATTAACTACCGTTTAAAATAATATTATTTTATTATTAGAGTGCAACGTAGGATTTCAATGAAACTCGTCGTTGCGTATTGGGTACGCCATCGAGCATAGTGTTCCCTTTAAAGTAATATTAATATTTTATTTCACAAATATTAATCAATATGAAAAATTAATATTCTTTATTTACCTAGGATGTTACAACCTTCCCCACTTTTTGGAATTTCATCCTCACAATTTCAAAATTGGGCCTGGAAACTTCATTGAAAGCCCCACATCGGAAAAGATTAAATTAAACTCTCACTTCAAAAGAAAGAAAGAAAAGTACCATGGTCACCCGAGACAAAAGGTACTAGTATTCCATGAAAACATGGATATGGAAGAAAAAAAAGGTTTAAGTTGTAATGGAGAGTGATATAAACATGTTTAGGAGAAAGTTAACCACCAGAAAATCACAAAATTGTGATGGGTTAAACGTTATTTGATTTCCCAGTAGGAAAAGTTAACAGACAACATTTTAGTTTTAAGTTACATTTCATTGAGGAATTTATTTACGATCTTAACTAAATCAAAAGGAAACATACTTTCATGTCGTTTATAATTTCATCTCTTAGTATATTTCTTACACAAACAAATTTTTTTCCTCAAAAGATGAGTATTTAAGATGACTTGTTCACATTAAGAGTGTTATAATCAACTTCTAGAGAATCACCTAATCCACAAAAGAGAACTATATATTTCACATGTCTTTAGACCTTAACCAAAACCAAAAATATTAGAACAAGATCAGATAATCCACAAAATGATAATCCTTTATAAAATGAAAATCTATTCTTAATATCCAACATTTGTCCAACAAAACCCATTGTTTAATGAAGACCATTCGATAAACAATTTGGCCATAAAATTCATCAGTGTAAACTAAACTACGACTGAAACCCAAATATTTAAAGGATTTAATCACATAGTCTTCCAAGGTAAAAATTATCATTTATCTCCAAATAACATCAGTTGCTCTTAAAGTCTCATATTGAAAAGTAATTAACCTAATCATATATCCTCCATGACAGGTAACTATTTTCATAGATAAACCAATATCAACTTATTCTTGATTCATAAAATTATATAACAAAAAATAATTTGTCATACTAACCAGGGACTTCACGTAGTCCAGTGGTAGGCGATAAAACTAGTCACACTTTGGTTGTGGGTTCGATTCCCACAGCTTTGTCCGACGCAACGGGTGTCACATGGTCTGAGTGTTGTCCTTATTCCAAAACTATATAATTCTAAAAACATTCCCTACGAAGAGATAAAATAATCAAAAATAACCATAACATAATTTAACCTCAATTTTATCTTATGCCATTCATTTTCCATCATAACATATATTAACCCATAATTAGCTCAAAATAAGGATCATATAATCCCAAATGGTTCTTTATAACTATTTCAAAAAAAGAACAGATAACTATTCCTTGAATAAAATTTTCATATATCGAACATCAGGGTTATACATACTATAAAAATTCTTCTAATGTAACCCCATCATCAAAAGAGACTTAATACTTTTAAGCATTTTGGCATCCTAAAATCTACCATAACTCTTGAATCCCTTATATGTTGACTTCTTACTCATTCAACATTCTTCATGATCCATTAACCATTCCTTTCCGACTTGTTCTGAAATACTCCTTTCCTAAAAAAAATCATGAATCATATCATATGACTCCAAAATAGGAAAACATATGTTAAGAAATAATCTATACCATTGATTTGTCATTGTCAGTTTCTTCATCCTCAATCGGAATGGAATTAGGTATTAGTAAATGAATATTTGTATGATCTTGGTGATCCCATTCCCAAAACTTCTTTTTAGGACATGTGTTTTTATAATGACCATGCACACCACATTTAAAACCTTCAATTGATCCCTCAGAAAGAACTTCTTTCCCTTTTCTCGAGTCAACTGGATGCTTCCTTTTTCCATGGTAGGTTCTTTCTTTATGACCTTCATTTCCACATCTATAGAATCTTTCTATACCTTTGAAACATTTTCCTATGTGTTTCTTTCAACATCTTTGACACATAGGTTTTTTAACACACTTAACTTTATGATTATTACCTAAACATCCGTAGGGATTTGTTTCTCACATATATGATGCCTTATAAGAATCACCGAGGTTTAGGTGGTCAATAATGACTCCAGATAGTTGGTTGAGGATAAAGACAAGAGTTTTCATTGAAGCTCCCATATCATTCAGTTGCTCTCTCAGAAAACTGTCACAGTTTCCTTCATATCCACTGTTACATTGGTGCCTGCTAGTTCCAGCCATTTACTAAAACCAAAAAGGTCAGTGTGAGCATATCAGTAAAATAATCATATAATAATGTGGAAGATAAACACTAAGATATAGTTATCCAAGTTATCTCAAACTCATTCTAACTATAAAAAAACAATGACTCCATCTAATATACTACCCATTGTGGTTATACACAACTTGTCACTTATGCTTAAACAACACTCTAACCTCTAAAGTTATCTAAACTGTCCTTTGATACCAACTGTAAGGACCCGACCTTAAAACATTACATAATCATGAATTAACTGAATAATTCACATAGAGGATCTTTTCAGGTTTAGAGTTATAGCGAATTATGACATAACTATTACATCTAAAAATATTACAATGTAGACACTTCTACTATGTTTCTATAAAATAAAAACTCTTAAAAAGAAGCATTTCTAGTTCCATGTTTTAGATAGAATTTCTTTCCTTGATCCCATCCTTGACCCTATTTATCTTTAAGTCTTGTGGATAACAATTCAAAAACATGGGATGAGCATAAAAATCCCAGTAAAGGATACACAATGATGGAAAAAAATTATATTTTTAAAACAAAAAGTAAACCATTAATACTTTATCAAAGTAATACTTTTCACCTTTACGAAGTAGTAAATACTCTTCACTGAATAAAATATCACTACTTATCCTTTGTAACAAAAAATATTACCATAAACCCATATAAAGAACACATAACATATAAATGTAACTTGGGACATAAACATACTTAAATGGAATAACCATACGGTTGAATTCCACACATATCACTAAATGGAATAGCCATACAGTCGACTTCCATACCCAATGCATTGGAGGTTATAATGTAACCACCCATCCTGGTATTCACAGAACCACCCATCATATGGTTTATCACGTAACCACCCGTCAAATGTCCAAGTACCATTATAAAATCAAAAGATATAAAACAAATATAAAGGAAAGAACAAATTTACACATTTAAATCACAATATATCACTGAAATATATCGACATAACAAATCCATTATCAAAACCATTTTCAATACCATAATACATAAAAGAGTATATGGTATTTATTTACTTTTAAAAACATTACGACTTGTTGATGAAACCAAAGATCAAATAATACTCCTGGCGGTGGAAAGGTTGTTGTCCCCGCGTACGTTAAGAAAAATACTTTTTGTCCTTTAGTAAAATGCTTCTTGTATAAAACATTATTTTGAATAAAATTAAAAGTCAAAGGGGTTTATACACCGTATAAAATAATGTCATGTATAAAACAAAATATGCCTCAACGAATGGATATTGAGACGAAGTCCCATACAAAGACGGTATCTTTCGATTAAGGATAAATCAAATACATAATTTATGTGTGACAAATATAAATACAGCCAATATTAGGGGCTTTTAAGTGTAAAACAATCATAGTAATTCACACATATTCATAGCATGTCATATTCATGGAGTACAAGTTTAACCAAAAGGATTGAAATTGAGTTAAGAAGTTCCCTTGAAAGAATTTGACAGCCTAACGGCGTCACTTTAAAATTCATAAAATGAGTTGATGAGAGAGAAAATGGGATCTCATCACTTGGACATAAAATTTACATCAATAAATATATATAATAACATATCCCAACACAAGATGTAAATTAATAGACATAACATAATGAGGACTTTTTAAAAAGAGGAGGGTGATTGGTTCCCTTACCAACTTGGGTAACTTTCGAAACGTACACCCCATGAAATAAGGACTATAAAACATTGATGTAAATACTCTTAAATTGACTTATATTACAAAAATTTTAGAATAATGGGATGTAAATAAACCACTCAAAGTAAATGGTGGAAAAATTAGCATAAATCTCATGGGAATAAAAGTGAGATGAAAAATCACTTACGAAAACTCGGCAGCCTAACGACGCGACATAAAACATCCAAAAATTGATTTATGATATCAAATTGGGTCTCTCATAATATGAAAATAAAAATTACATTAAGTGGGATATAAAATGACATCCCCTAATATAAGCAAGATGATCATAAAAGGAATGACATAAAATAGAGTACTTAAAAAGAAAGAGAGAGGTAGGATCCCTTACCTCAAGTCCGACTTGTTTTGACCATTTCTTTATATTTCTGAATAATAAACATTGGTCAATTTATAATTTCATAATGACATACATTAACTATTATTATTCAGTTCATATCAAATATGATAATTTTATAATAATTGGTTAATAATGTGAGTTCATATCAGACGTTTTTGTCGATGTTCGGTACATGAGTCAAAATTGAACTTGTTGGAAAAGATTTTTCCATGTAGTTATAAGTACATCATCTCCAGAATAGTTTTAATGATATAAATATCATATATATATCTAGTATATATTCATTTTATACTATTCCATAACCTTTGGAGATAAAAATGAAATACATCGTTCATGGATACGGTAGGCCCTACGTACACATGAACGCTACATTCATTTCTTTGTCATATTAATGGAATTAAAACTAAATGAGATATATATATATATATTAGAATTACAAAATGATATCCATAATATATATGTAATATATAACATATATATATATATATTATATATATGTACATATAATAGTACATAACATTTAGAGATAAGAAATGAAATGTACCGTTCATGGAGAGGGTAAGTCGTACGTACGCATGAACGCTAATTTCTTTTAAATTTAATAATTTAATGGAATGAAAAAAATTATTATAAATAGCTATATTATAATTACATTATAAAATAATATATATCATCATTAAATCCATCCTTTATATATCCCACGTATGGTATTAACGATTCAAATCACTTTGAGGGGGTGATAGTCCGCACTTCCTAAAATGAAATTATCACGTTTACCCATTATGGAAACCATAAAGGTATGGCATAAATGAAAAATAGAGAACCATAATGAATACATAAAAATAATTTATATACCATATATATATACAGTGACATCTTAATGGCCTCCATGAGAGGTGTTAAAATATGATTGAACAATCATCGTTTCGTGAGGCAGTAATTCGCCACCCATAGAAACAGTATGTTCTTTAACAATTAGATGAAGGTGTGTATGAGTGTATCTCGAATCCTAATCATAACAGCATCCTAGTACATTTATGATACTTGTTTTTTTACCAAATAAATAAATAAAAAGTGTGTAGGGGGCTGGAGAAGCAAAATAAAACAAAAGAACATAAGAGAAGACATTACCTTCAAATCGGATAACTCTTTTTGATTTGAGCTCAAAGGCTTCTTTGGAAAGACTTCTGCACAATGTGAGGCTTCTAGGAGTAAGAGAGAGATGTGTAGAGACAATATCAACAGAAGATGGATGAGCCAAGGGATTGAGAGGTGTGGGTAAGGGGGTAGAGGTGGGGGCCTTTTCTAAGAGTGAGGAGGGGCACTCTTGGAAAATATTGAAATGTTACTTTATTAAAAAAATGATTTTCGGATATTAAAGGTCCCAAAATTATATATGTATAGGATAAGATGATAAGGGTTCGAAATAAACCCATAAAATAGGGTTTTCGCATGTTTATGTCTTATATTTTACCTTATCTTCTAATTTTATTTAAATCGTTCATTAATGAGGTCATCACTACATCATCATGTTGTCATAAATAAATTAATTTATTTATTGTCGAAAAATTATAAATAAATACTATAATGTAGGAAATCTTTTTATAATTTCAATGAATATTTATAGTAAAAAATATGACTTGTATAACCACATGTAAAAATTGTTTTAGTAAAACAATACATGTTTGGGACATTTTTATTTTAACTTTAAATAAAAAGTTATTAATGTCATTTTCTTAACCAAGTGCCTCCATGGGGTCTCCAAGTTGACCCATGTATTTTATAGGTCGGCCATGACTCATCCAATAATGTTAGTACATGTTTCATGGTCATTTCATATTATTATAACATTATCTTTACCTTAAATTACACTAATTACCTTTAATCGCGATTAATAAAAATTAAAAGTTACTATTCACCAAAAATTATTTTCATCCCATTGAACCAAATTTTACATCCTAATTACAACCATGTCTATAGGATTTTTTAAATTCAAATCATAGAGGTGGTAAAATTTCATTTAAACAAAAAATCAGTTTTTGTAACTACACTTAGTGGTTTCACTATTCATCAAAAATTGAAGTTTTTCAGAAAAATACCAAAAATTACCCCTAAGCTATATTTGATATTCCGAATTCAAAAATGATGTCTATTTTACAAAATTAAAAACAGATAAGTTGAAATAATCAATTTAATAATTAATTCCCGTTGTCAAAACAAATAGCGTGTTTTTAAGAAACAAAATATATCAAAAGATTGACACTAGTTTAATGGCAATTTCGAAGTGAAATTAATTCTAATGACCATCATTGGATTAAATGTTAATGATATGTATATTCTAATTTCACTTTAAAACCAATTCAAAAGATGATCTAATAATATAAATAATTTAGATTAAAAAGAGTTTTTGAATTAAAATACAACATTTTTCACTTATTCGTTAAAAATGAACATTATCGAAAAAATAACAAAAACATACACAAAGTGAATTCTGATGTCCAGATTCGAAAGTAGAATTTTATTTGGTCCAATATAACATATAAAATTGTCAAAAAGTGGATTTAAAAAGGGTTCTCCATCAAAAGGCGGTTAATCGACTTTTTATAGAATATTATAATATTTATGCTTAAAATTGGATTTATTCACATTTTAATCCTCTAACATACATTGTAAAAAAGAAACAATATTTGAAAAACATATATAATCATTTTTTAGTTAGTTCTGTTCATTCCCGCCATTACAACGGCTAGGCGTTAACTACTATTTAAAATAATATAATTTTATTATTAGAGTGCAACGTAAGATTTCAAAGAAACTTGTTGTTGCGTATTGGGTACGCCATCGAGCATAGAATTCCCTTTAAAGTAATATTAATATTTTATTTCACAAATATTAATAAATATGAAAAACTAATATTCTTTATTTACCTGGGATGTTACAATTTTACTTTTTCTGTAATGGGAAAGGACCTCAATTCCCCCTCTATGAATCATTATGTGTCATGAGGGAAACAAATTGGTTTTTTTTTTCTGAGGCCTTACATATTTATTTATACTCCTTGAAACATATCCTTGATAGTGTGTTAATTATGATAGGAATTATTAATTTGATTAATTTGAATTTAGTTACTGATTTTTCATATTATTAAAAATTACTTATAATATCCATTGTTATTTTTTCAAGATAATGTGATTATTTATATGGAATTATTTGATCATCACTTATTTATGCCATATGATTATCAATTTATTGATCAAATGGAATATGTTTTCATTATATACCTATATATATTGATTATTAATTATTTTTTCATATGTTTTGATATACTATTACCCTTTCTAAGAATCTGATATCATAGATTTATTTTTTTATTATCTATAATATACCAAGAAGTATTCTGTGATTTATATGACAGGATACAATATAATGAATAAGTGTGTCATCAATGAAAAAACATTGTTTATTTTATTTTTTTAATTATTATAATAATTTCATATTTGTATCTATTCTACCAAGACTAATAAACTATATGATCCATTTGGACATTATTTCTTGCCTCTTATGCCAATTTTATAATGTAAACACTAGCTCTGGGATACCTGGGATAGGATCATTATTTTAAGTTTTATAGATTTTTTTATTAGAATCCATGTGAACAAGATTATATGAAAACATATATTGGGGAAAATTAATCTATGATAATATTTGAGGATAAGTATATAATATTATTTTAATGTATTGGTAAGGAAGATATTATTTTGGTTTTCAAAGAAATTAATCGACATCTAGATACTAAAAGTGGATTTAGTTATGGAATATATGTACCTATAGGAAATAAATATAAAAAGAGATCATTAGCCTTAACCCAATCATTATCTAGTGATAGTCAATGGGCTTCAATAAACATCTATTTTGATTCTATTTGTGGATATACGTAGCTTAGTTCACATTTTCTATACAAAATATTACAAAACATTTTGAAATAAATATATCCCCAATGAAATTATGTTTATGATTATGAAATTAGGAATGCAACAATATTATAATTTAGGTAATATTTTTCATTAGTGTTTGGATTAAAAAATTTATTTCAATTTTTTATCTAATATAGTATATTAAATTATTTAGAAATCATGCCAAGTGTATGGAACATAATCTATATAAATTTAAGTAATATAATGAATAGTATTGACCATCTCATTTATGGGAAGAAGTCAATCCAATGAAAGGGAACTAGTCTCCAAAAATCTCTCATTATATGAGGAAATAGTATCACATGCTATAAATATATGGATAGAATTATACAAGTCACATGACATTGAAGGGACGAGTTGGAAGAGGAAGATGATAACCCAAATAAGAATAAAGAAAAGAAGGGAATGATAGATTTTACAACATGTGATACTTGTGGCTGGAAATAACTTCATGGGAATATAATTTTGATATAGTGGACTTCCATATAAATTTGGTCAGATATATTTTAGTGGATATTTATGGTAAAAAATTTATTTAATAGACTAATTTGAACTTATGGTATTATTAGATAACATTTTTTTTTACAATTTTGGTCTTAGAAATGATTTAAGGAATTAATTTTTACTCTTTTTTGTATCTTATGATCTATTAATTGGTTATTTTAATTCATCATTAATAAAAAACTCATCATGGATATTAAATTATTATGGTATGATGTGAATGGGAAAATTATCCAAGTAGAACAAAAATTTGAAATTATCCTATTGAAATAAAAAATATCATGTAAGTAAATTTTCATATATCTCTAGTCATGTTGATTATGAAATTCCTTAAATGAAGGAAAATGAAATTTTATAAATATTATCCTAATATTATACTTATTTTAATTTGATGGTATTTTTAATGATCATATATTTATCATTATGTGGCCTTTATGTTTATTTAGGTCACTCACTTTCTTGTGATCAATCACCTCTATCACTATTTTAATTATTTATTATTTTCTTCCTTGTACATATATTCATCTGCCAATAAATTATTTGTAAATTGTAATATAGTTACCTATTATTTCATATAAACTATCTACAAAACATTATATTTTATTAAGATTATTTTTTTACCATTTTTTATTATATGAGTTTTCAATGAAGGTATTATCAAATGTAAAACACATTATTATGAAGATAAATAATAAATAGGGGTCGAAATATTTTTCAAGGGGTGAGAATGAAATACATCCTGATTTTTAAAATCATGACATAATATAGGATAGAGAGTATAATATAAAACAAAACGAATAGAAGGTAATATAACATCTAAAGAGATTACAATACATTTCTTCTTAAAAATATTTTATCTATTTGATAATTTACGATGTAATCAAGATAGGGTTTTAACGAAACATAATACTCAATTAAAAGGTTATTATTTAAATGTGGACATTAAAAATAATACATTATGTTAGAGGATATGAATATTCTTAATTTTTTTTGAAATTTTTATGTTTTACACATGTTTAAAAAATTTAAAAGGTTACCTATTGATTAGAAATAAAAATAAATTCATTTGTATTGAAATGAAATTTTTTTTAAAAATGGAATTTTTCTAAAATGTGGTTAAGCCGTTATTTACATTAATAATTTATAATAAATTTTTTTCCAATTTTGGGAAATATATTTGAAAACTAAAGATTAATTTTTTAAATAACCATATCATAATTATTGTATGGTTATTTTTTGGTTATTCTAAAAAATTTCACTTTCTTGATCAATAGTGAAAAGTAATGATTTTTAATTGAGTACTATAATCAAGGTTAATTTATTTATATTTTCAAAGTAAATTTTAATGGTTTCAATGTAAAATTAGTTCAATAAAATATATATTAATACAATTTAAGTCATTATAATTTTTTTTATTTTTTTTATTTTAAAAACATTAATTTTTTGCCCATTATATCATTTGAAACCAGTATTCTCATCTCCACCATGGGTTTGACATTAAATAAAAAATTTCCATATAAATGGATGGATTTTAATAATGTTTATTTTAAATTTTAAACAAATATAATATATATATTTTATAATTTGGTCAATAATTTGTTTTCTGAAATGAATTGTGAAAATTGTAAAAATCAATTATTGTACTAAATATTAAAATGGGTTTACTATAGTGTTAATCTAAGATTATAGGGGTTCAAAATGACCTACCAAATATTACAATATTAAAGGATTGAAATATATATACCTTATCAATAAAAAATTATACCCTTATTTTATATATAAGCTTCAAAATGTGAATGAATGCATAATTTTTTGGGTTCTTTTGTAAAATTTCTAAATAGTTTCCTAGGGGGTCCACATCATAAAATGGAACCCACTCCCCCCAATTATTAACACCCATAAAAACCTTTTTACTGATAAAATAGGAAAAAATATCTCCCCAATATCCACATACTTATGATAGAACATTTTTACTCATAAAATACCATTCATATAGTACTTAAGTGGATATCTAAAGGAGGATTCTCTTAGATAAGGTAATTATCTGAACAACGATCATTCATTTTCATTTTTTTAATGTATTATATTATCAAAAAACATAAAATATAATAACAAAAATATACACCATATAATAATATTTAATTAGGTTAATTTCATAAAATTTTTCTATCTCCAATTCCATCACATGGGTAATGAAATCATTGATTGTGTTGTCAGTAGACAACAGCCTTGGAAACATATATTGTTGGTTATCCATTACCAACTATAAAGGATAGATATAATGATTCATTTAACAAATTTATTTTATATTTATGATATTATAATAATTATTTATATTTAATATCCCATAATCCTTATTATATTCAATTTCATTTTAAATAATTTAATGTTTCATATTTGTACGATCGACTACCTCCTTGTGACAGGATATGATTTTTTAACATACTCTTTATAAGGAATGAAATTGGGATAAAATAATGAATATATTTTATATATTTTTTATGATAATGATTCTATAAAATTAAAATTTCACCACTTTCTTACCCTTCCTCTCATTAAGGGAATAAAATCATTACTTGTGCGTACATACGACTTACTGTCTCCATGAAGCGACGTGATTCATTTTCTAGGTCCAAAATTCATAAATACATAAAAAATGTATATATTGAGAAATAATTATATTTTTAACATTATTATAATTATATAGATGATATATATATACATATATAAATCCGATGTAGATTAACCATATCTTTCTAGTGAAGACCTATACATAAAAACAAGTCAATTAACACTAGAATCTATGAAAATAATGAAATACTAATAAAAATATGGTAGTAAATTTTGATAAGATAATAATATATGATATATTAAATATGATCATAGTTTTGTAATAAATTTATCACATGATTAACACCATTAATCTTGATGTACGTACACATTTAATGAAATCTGACCAAATGTAAGTGTTTCCCATCTCATTTTACTACCATGAGACATATTACATATTCACCAATTATTTCATTTTTTTGGTGTAAATAATTATCCACTAATATTTTATATCATGAAAATATTTATATTCTTGTTATTTACTATTTAATTTGTTTTCATTTATTTAATTTGTTTTATGATTTAGAATTTACCAATGTGATAAGGGTATATTTCACAATCTCATTTTTATTCAAGATTGATTATGTTTTTGTCTCCATTCGTGGATCATTATTCATCCATAAATACTTTTTTGATTAAGATCCATGTTTTCTATAAATTTTTTTAATTTTCTTTACGATTTTATAAAAATTTAATATATATATTTTTATACATTTTAAAATATTTGAAAATATTTTAAAAGGAATTATCATAAATTTTTCTAAATAATACTTCTTTGGATTTTAAGAAAATTTATAAAAAGAATATTTATTTTAACATGTATAACATGAATAAAAATTTAAAATTCCATGACCAATAAGTATTGTAATTATTTTTTGAAATGTTTTATTACATTTTTTTCCAAAAAAAAAAATATTTTATAATTTTTGTTTTTCCTTTTTAGATGGCTTTTTAAAATGGAATGATTATTTTCCCGAAAAAATGTTTTTAATGATATTTCCAGTGTATTTATATTTATCAATAACATGAAACATCTATTATACTTGTGATAAATAGAGTATACGTGTAATTTATTCCATGCTTAATATTTTTCTGGGAGGTTTATGATCAGTTTCATAGGGTACGTACAATTTTATTACTGTTCACCCTTTTTACTCTGGATTGTTAATGACAATGTTAATTGATTTCATTATGTACTTAAATTAAATATATTAGTTTTTTGAAACAAATATTTTTTTCAATTATGTATCACCAATTTCATATTTGGAATTAATTAGACATAGTACGTGAAGGGAGGGGACACCTATAGCCCATCGATGCATTTGCAGGTCTCTTGAGAAATAGTAGATTGGATATTGGTTGAGGCCTTACAATTTATTTAGATATATTGGAATGTGGCCCTGAAAATATATTTTTTCTATCTAGTATTATTCATTCTATCATTATGAATTCATTTATTGATTTTTTATTTGATTGTTAGGAGAGTTAGAATATACATTTTTATGTTTACAAGCTCTTTTGATTATTTTTATGGAATTAATTTATCATCATTTATTCAGGAAATACTATTCTTATGTTATTGATTAAATATCATTTGGTTTAGTTATTCACATTTCTATATTTATTATTCCTAATCTAATAACATATTTTGTTGTATTCATACCCTTAATGAGCTTCTAAAATCACCACTTTTATAAATTTTATTCTCCCTAGGATACAAGGATGTGTTTAGTAATTGACATAAAGGGATACATTATGTGGAATAAATGTGTTTTCAAATAAAATAATTTATGTATTAATATTTCAATTGTAAATTTAATTTCATATAAAAATCTATATTACCACTAATCAAAAAAAAATAGTCTATAAAGATTTAATTCCTTGTATCATATTACAATGTAATCATGTAGACACTGGCTCATGGATACAAGGGTCAGAGTCTATACAATGATGATTTTGAGTGATCAATAGAAAAAAAATCTGTAAAATTTTATTGATAATGATAAATTATTCAAATATATAATAATTAGTGTCAATGATAAATGGATTAAAAACTCAAGTTATATATCTCAATCATGCAGAGTTTTTCATAAACAAAGGTCATGTTTATGGTATTAAACAATAAGATTAAAGGTGAAAAAATCTCTGACATAAGAAAGTGCAAATTATTTAAACATTTATTACATTCGATGAAATACTATGGGGGCATAAAAATTTATATATGATGAAATGTGCAATGAATCTAAAGATAGTGTAACATACAAAACTCTTAAAACCTATAATGTTAAATAAATTTTTACATTGGATTCTCATAGATTAGAATGAATTGTATTATTTGGTAAAAAGATATATATTTGATCATTTCATTACCTATTAAAGAAAAATATATCTGTCAAAAAATCATTTTTAAAATAATTATTAAGAATATTATTATCCATTCATCAAATTAAAAATTAATTTATTTATTTATTGTGTAACTGATAAACAAAATAATGGGGTTATCATAAATTCCAACGAGTATCATATTGTGGAAGTCAACATAAAATGATTATTAAAAATCATAATATTATTGAAATAAATAATTTTTAATTCATATAATTGATTAAAAATACCATATACATCACAATGGAAATAAATAATCAAATTTATCTCAATTATAAATTACCATAAAGAATGACTGTGAAATGTTAGATATCATAACAATACTCTTAAATATCTGGCCAAGACAATTTAAATAAATTGGAAGTATTACAATAAATTATCATGATAGTTTTTATATTAGGTCATACTAATGTATTCCAGTGCCATACAAATTTTGGTCACACCCATCACATAATATATCAAATACATTCATCAAATTAAATTAATATAATGATAAACATAATATTAATTAAATTTCTTATGATTAACCTATTACGTCATTATGAAAATGAATTAAATAATTAGTTCTATTAAACTACCAGAATTATATATTTTAAATATTTACCCAATCGAATGAATGATAATACTATGTATTTAAATAACCTTAAATATAATTAATGTAATATTTTTTATAACCCTATATGGAGTATTGGGAATATAATAAATCCTATATTATGAATAAAAATTGGAAAATTGTTTATATAATTTTAAATAAATAATTGGATTAAAGATCATGTGTATTAAGAAGAATAAATTCCAAAATAATAAATATATTAAAAAATAATATAATCAAAAGAAAGAAAAGGGTTGGAAAAATTCCAAATACATTAAAAATTGGATTCGAACAAATAAACTATAAGGGGTGAAGGATATCATTAATTAATTATTAATTATGTTAGCATATAGGTTTCTAAGTTCCTGATCATTGATGTGACACATTTATGATATCACAGGATATTAATTAACAATAAATAAAGATAATGGATATTCGGAAACAAACCATTACATTGAGTCATATATGGTTTCATATAAACATATTTCCTCGTAAATATGGAAAATTTATTTATTTCCTTCATTCATAACAACATTATTAGGAAAATTTCATTATTATTATTCATTTTAATTTTTTATAGTCATTTGTCATTCATATATTAAAATAATTATCAGTGAATCATTCATTTTGATATTGATCAACTCATAGTTCAAATTCAACTATGATGTAATGGTTATAGTTAAAGGTCACAATCCAAAGGTTCCATGTTCTATTAAAGATTTATGAAATATTTTTCAAGTCATTATGTTATTAATAGAGTTATATGTCATCATAATTTATAGATATTAAGAGATAATTCCAAGATAATATTATTTTAGACAACTACAATTATTTCTCTATAATTTCATTAATATCTTCATTATTATTTATTATAAAATAATAAGTAAGTAAATATTATTTTATTCATATGTTCAATAAAAAAATATACATAAAATAATATAAACTAATGTCATAAGTGAATATAAATCATTATCATTAACTTTTATGTCATAAGACCACAATGTAGACTATTTTTTAGAAGACATAAAAAATTGAATATCAACAAAATTTTATTTTATTAAATCATTAAATAATTATTAAATGACAATTTTGATGTTTATTTTTAGGATTTTATATATTATTAAAATGATATTATAGGAATAAAAAGGGGAATATAGATATTCTAAAACTAGTATTTCATCACAATAATGGCTTGAATACAGGGTTTCAATTAGATATAAGGGAGAAATCTCACTATAAATGGTTTAATACAATGATTACAAGTTCATATTAATATCCTGTAAGAAAAATATATTGATTTCGAATATAATTAAAAAATAGGATTATAAAATAAGAATGCAATGAGGGACATGAGAAACGATACCCTTTTCATTTAAATAAATCCTTTGGATTGAGTCTAAGTAATTTAGAGGTTGGCCTTTTGGCCTAATAAATTCCTTAGGTATGTGGATCAAGTTATGAAGATAAGAATTTTTGAACATATATTTCCATGAAATAATGTCAATGAATCAGATTTTTTAGTGTATGATTTAAATATTGATATTTTATTTTATATTTAACACACCAATAACAATAATTAAAAAGTTAATATAGTTTCTAATAATAAATGAAATTGTTTTTTATAAGAATAAAAAAAGAATATATGGTTTCCAATTTAAATTATATAATTATATGTTCAATATATTTTATTTTTAATTCAATAGTTCACTCATTAACTAATTTTACATTCATGTAAAATGATTTATTATTTTTATTAATAATAATAGTATAATGGATTAAAAAATAAATCTGAATTAATATAAAATATGCTTTCACTACTCACAAAACTCTATTTTTAAAATAATACAAAAAATCATCCAAAAAATAATTTTAGTATGATGATTCCAAAAAATAAGACCATTGTATTAAATTAAAACATGATATATTTGACCATAATCATATAGATTAAATAAAATAACAAATAACAAAACAATTTTGAGTATGATATATACTATTTCTTTTACAATGGGTGATTGTATTTTCTCAGGTTATTATTCCTTAATAATTCAATGTTTTGAAAATTTAATATATTTATATTGTAAACCAAATATATAAAATATATAATATATATACTAAAATAAAAATAAATTTCAATATATATTTGAATTTAATATTTAAAACCTAACATTAATTTTCTATTTCACTGAATTCATTCAGACATACCTTAATAAATTTTACAACTACTTTTTATTCATCTTCTATAACTGTAAAAAATAACTTTATATATTTCAAATTTTTATAATTTGTTTTAAAAAATATTAATATCTCCCAAAAGTTTCTATTTTATATGGTCATGAAATTATTTGAATGGGTTTTTATTACAACAAATGATCACATACTATTGAAACTATGAAATAATTTGTATACTTTATATTAATAGATATTATTTACATCACTATAGCTAATCTAAATTCTTATCATTGTGACATTATATATTTTTTAATATCTATTAATTTGTCAGATTTTTATTTCTTCATTATATCATTATTTTAATCTATAATATTACTAATACATTATAATTCCTGAGAATATAGAAATATCGTTACGTTATTTGAACATTTTTATTATATCATTTTACAATCCAATTTTATGTCATATGTTTAAATTTTTTATTTAATGTTCTATATTGTTAGGAATATTAATTCAATTTATTATGCCATTGATGTTATGTTAGACCACTATGATGCAATAAGATGATAGGCGTTGTAATGAAATATTTTTAGTAAATACTAGGTCTCAAAACCTCTCTACTATAAATCTGTTTTTCCCTTGAAATTTTGTGTATTGATAAATCCTTAAAAAAAGTGTGTACATTTTTATCATTTACTCATAAATTTCCCATGTAACCTCTTCCGAAATGTGATTCCATCAATTAGACTTCACTGTCAAATTTATCTAATTCCAAAAAAATTCTCTCAAGAATTAAGAATATATAATTCAAATTCCTCATAGAAAATTTTATTCTCTTGATCTATTTCTAAATTAGTGATTATATTCATTAGGTTAGGTATATATTTATTTAATAATAATAATTTGAATACATCATTTACATAATATATATTTGGTGGCCTATAAAAATTATAATCTATAGTTCTGATTGTTCAAATATTCTAAAAATTCCTAATATAGAATCGTCTACCCTTAAAGTCATTCCAAATAAAATAACCCAACTTTTTCATGATGAATTTAGTTATATATAGTACAATTCATGGTATTACACATCATTCTTTTAATTATTTATCTTGTATCTTTTTATACATGGAGCTATTAATAAATGGTTTTAGGTTATCTATCACTTCCTTATTAATCACCTAAATTAATTATTGACCATTTTTATTCACTAAATGAATTATTATTATAAATATGTATTATGGAATTTTTCTATATGAAACTTCTTATAGTGAAATAAAAATATAAGGGAGATATTATTGTATTTAAATCCCCCAAGAGGAATTATTTTTTCTTGAGATCCTAAGATGTAAAATTATAATTTCTTTAATAATTTATCTTATATGTAGAATGTCTTTTAATAATAATTATTTGTCTAAGGATGAAAGGTGGTGTAAAAAATAACATAATGTTAATATTATTTTCAGATGTCTTGAAAAGTTTTCTATCATATGGGTGGTCAAAAATATAATAAATTGATATAGGTACAACATAAAGATTTAGAATATCATGACCCATCCCTCGGGGCCCATGCTGCGACTACCCCAATCCCGCCTTCCATAGGCCAGGGGCTGGCAACTAGCACAAAAGGCATATTTCCTAAAACGGGAAAGAATTTATTTTAAACAAGTTCATCTCACAGTTTAAGAACACAACAAGAAGAAACTGTGAAGAAAACTACTATAGAAAAAGGAGTGCTGAAAGGAAAAGGGGCCCTAGTTCAAGCCCAACTGAAAGTTCGAGTACAACCGAAAATTAAAAATATAAAGGATCGCCTCCTCAGCACTCCACGTCCGCCCATCTCATCCGCGTATTACTATGTCCTGGCTACCACAAACCTCATCCAAGCTACTTTTCATTTTCATAAGGCACAATAAGGTTTGGGTGTATCCTGTGCATGGGTGCGTATAACGATACTCTGTAGGGACCCCGAGACCCCCGAAGGTCTCTTACAATTTCAAAAGGAAAACCACAAAGCATGATCTCAATGACAAAGCACAAAGCAATAAAAATAGCTAAATAAGAATCTCAGCTCAAACCAGGTATACAACTATGAGAAATAGGATTATGATACTAACCCACATAGGATCTCTATGAATATTTTTAGCCAGCCACATAATTTATTCGCCTAAGAACAAGTAACATTCAAAGCCACAACGCCGAACACCTCGGTTGCTGGGGGACTCCTTCTCTAACGAGTATAGTGGGCCTACTGCGTCACAAATAGGCATATTCTACTAACATCGGACTACTAAGGTACTTCTCGTGTTCAGTACCATGGGTCTACCGCATCACACAGAGGGGCTCCCCATCGTGGGTCTACCGCATCACACAAAGGCGCTCCCCCTCGTGGTCTGCTGAGGTACTCCAACTGTCAAGTACTGTTGGTCTAGCGTGTCACATAGAGACTCTACCCACCATGGGTCTACTGTGTCTCACATAGACACTCCCCACTAGGCCAGTCGAGTCACTCCTAGTTGAAATAGTCAGTAGTTGTCAAGTCTCATCTAGTTGTAGGGTTCGGAACGTAACCCACTCGGGAGAAGCACTCCCCAAGCAATCAGTGATATCTCAACTGCCCCAAAGTCCCACGAAGAAATATACCCATGGTCCGACACATCATAAGGGACCCAACGCAATAGATTGTGCTTCAATTGGACGCCCAGTCTGTATGTTATTATTGTTTCCGCTCCGAGGGCTTGGTCAGATTCGGGGTTCGATCCAACCCGGTCGTACTCCAACTTTATCCAAAACTGAATTGAGTATACCAAAAGGACCATCTCAATCCAAGTATTATGTTGTTATACATGGTTCTTAAAAAAGATGTTCACTTCTCATGTTATGACCAAATAGGTGAAACTGGGTCCGGATGGCCTTAGGTCCGGTCTGACCAAGTCGGATAGACCCGACCCGACCTGTCCTGGGCCAACCCGACCTGGTTCGGGTCTACCCGGCCTGACCCAGGATCGGCCCGGATAGCATGGGCCTTGGAAAAGATAGAACGCTGGGTCGTGGTCCTGCCTGACCCGCATAGGGGGCGACCCGGCCCGGCCCGCTAAGCGCTGCCTATTGGCAGGGCCTTGCGGCGCGGTCCGCCCGATCAGGCACAAAAGGGGGAGCGCCCCTTTCCATTAGAAACACAGAAGGGTAGCGCCTTAGGGAACTGCCACATCACCTATGGAACCCAAGCAGGTACCGCTGATCTACCATGGTTGGCCATGTGTTCTGGATGGTCCTCCTCCCATTGGCGCGGTCATGCGCCGCTGCTCCACTACGGCCGGCCGGGTGTCGGCCATTCATTGTCCTCCACAGCGGCCAATCGGTCGTGGTATCCAGCTCATCATGTGGCGCAGACACACGCTACCCTACCTTCATTTGGTTTTCTAGTGTGATGTCCCTCCTCCCCTTCCACGGGTCACTACATTTCCGTTCTTAGCCTAAAAAAATAAAATGATCACATATTCACGATCCTTAGGTCGAGGGCTCCTCGTACGTATGTTGCACTCAAAAAAATATTGTGTTTCCAACATCATTAAATATTTGGCATTGAATAACACACGAATAACGCGCAATGAATCAAAAAGGAAGCGGCAAGGTATATATGTGAGATAATGGCCATGTTAGTTTCGACATCATCCTTGTGAAACTAGAAAATGAAGAATCAATATATAAATTAGAACATCATTAAATAAAAAAACTTCTACCTTGAGGTTCACCCGTACCGTAGGAGTTTTCGCGAGGAAGAAGATGAAGTAGACGAAGATAGTGATGATGGAGTTCATCGCTCCCTCCAGATGTTTTCTATCCAGGCTCAATTGTTATCCTCGTTGATCATTTCCTAAGGTTTCTCTTCATTGGAGAGGGTGTTATTCACTGAAGAATGTTCATAAAAATCTCTTCCCATTTTACAATCCTTTCCCTCGCGAGAGATGTAGTGAAAACTTTATAGGATTATGTTCATTAATAAGTCAATTAATTTATTGAAACATTAATTAGGGAATTCCAAGTGTTAAAGTTGATTCATTAATTCCAAATTATTGAATAATACTAAATAAAGTTGAATGTGGTCACACATTTTGTGTATCTAGGAATTTAATGCCCAACATTAAATTCCCAACCTCCCTCATGTGGTCCCAAAATTCATGTTTCAAATGGGTAATTTCAATTGTAGAAAAATAAAATAATGCATGTTTATTTTATTTTCTCCCATGAATTTCCAAAATTAACCTTCACCCTAGACCTACTGTGGTCGAGGTGATGGTCTCCTTCAGTGAATATTAGTGATTCAAGTTCAACGGTGTCCTCAGATTTCAATTCTAAGCACCAGTTCAAAAGTTGTAAAACTCTGCTTGTGTGTTTACTGAAAATACCCGAAAAATAGTTCAGAAATTTATTCTTCACACAGAAGGCCTCAGAATCACACAAAATTAATTTTCGGGGTATGGTAATAATTACATATAATTAAAAAAAATTACAAGGAAAAATTTGGGTCTCTATACTATCCTCACCTCTAGGCTCGGTATTGCAAAAATCCACAACACAAACTATGGAAACAAGTCAGGGTGCTATGCACGAATCTGAGACTCCCACTTCTATGTTCCCTCATAGATGTTCACATGCTGCCAAAGAACCTACACTAGAGGTATTGAACTCCCACAAAGGACCTACGACTATCGTTCCTCAATCACCACTGGAATCTATGAAAGTGTCGCCCCATCAGTGATATTCAACTCGGCCAAATCAATGATGTACGAAATATCATGTACGTATCTCCTTAGTTGGGATACATGGAAAACGTCGTAAACCCGATGCAACAGAGGTTGAAGATATAAGCAGTAAGCCACCTCGCCAACTCTGCTGAGGACCTGAAAGGGTCCGATGATCCTCAGAGATAACTTGATGTCCCTGAAAAAACTCAGCAATCCCCATTGAGATGATACCCATAGAAGTACATGGTCACCATCCTCAAACTCCGGAGGTCTCTATATCCTATCAGTATAGGGATTATGCATACTCTGTGCAGTCTTCATCTGCTCCTGGATGATCTACACCTTCTTTGTGGTATCCTGTACCATATCTGGTCCCATGAGTGCTTACTCCACTGGGTCAGTTCAGCCCAGTGGTGATCTATAACGTCGCCTGTACAATTTCTCGAATGGTGCCATACCGATAGTGGAGTGATAGTTATTATTGTACAAAAACTCAACCATAGGAATGTGATACTTCTAGCTATGACCAAAATCAAGGACACAAGAACGTAGCATGTACTCGACGATCTAAATGTTCCGCTATGTCTGACCATCCATCTAAGGATGGAAGGCGGTGCTCAACCGAAGTTGTGTCCTGAATGCCTCATGCAAATATTTCCATAGAAGGGAAGTAAAACATGCATCATGATTAGAGGCAATCGTATATGGAACTCAATGAAGCCGTAAAATATGTTGTACGTAGAGGCATCCCTATCACTCTACTGATCCCTGCTCTCTAATAGGTAGTAAGCAGGCGGACTTGACGAGTTGGTAGACGATCACCCAGATAGAATCATGACTCTTGTATGTGTGTGTAAGTCTTGTCATGAATGCCATGAAAATTTCATCCCACTTCCACTCTAGCACCTCTATTGGGTGAACTAAGCCTTCTCGAACCTAATGATCTACCTTCACTTTCTATCATATGAGTGACCGATAGACTAAATCAGCTAGAACTTTCTTCATTCCCGGCCACCAGTGCTGACGTCGAAGGTCCGGGTACATCTTCTCCACTCTTGGATGTTCTTCCAGAGGGGATGTATGGAACTCCTTCAAAACATCCTCTCGTAGTGCCATCAGTAACATAATATGCCCTCGGAAGAGGATGACGTGCTCCCCACCTTCAGAATATCCATATGGTTTCTGTCCTATGGATATCTGAGCACGTCGAGCCTCACATCCCGCATCCCCAAGATGAACCTCTATAACTTGCTGATGGAGAGGGGGAATGACTTTTCGAGACTGAATATAAGCTACTCCATCTCGATACACATAGGATATCTGTAAAGAGGCGAACTACTCCATCACCTCACTCAACAACTGTATACTGAATCTCTTGCTGAGTGCATCCGCTACTAAATTCCCCTTCCCCTGAGATTAGACTCTCTTGAAGTCATAGTCCTGGAGGAACTCAAGCCAACACCACTGCCTCAGGTTCAAGTACTTATGAGAGAAGATATACCCGAGACTCATGTGATCAAAGTATACTATAAAACATTAACCAATCAAGTAATGTTTCCACATATTCATGGAAAAGAAAAATGCTAATAATTCTAGGTCATGTGTAGTGTAGTTCTGCTCATGATGTATGAGCTGTTTAGAACCATATTTGATCCCTAATCACTCCTACCAGAGGACAAATCTGAGCCCGGTCCCTGGTACGTCACATTAGACTACATACCCAACACTCTCCTATGATAGCCTCATGATGGGGGCACTCAACATTCTCTTCCTCGGCTCATGGAAACTCCACTGGCATCTCTCTAACCAGACAAATTGTTTCCCCTTCTTCGACAAAGCTGATAAGGGTGTCACAACTCTTGAAAAGTCAGGCATAAACCTCCAGTAGTAACTGGAAAAACCCTAGATACTTTGTACTTCCCTCACAGTCATGGGTGGTTCCCAAGCAGGCACAACCTCAATCTTCTCTAGATCCACCACATGTTTAGCCACCGAGATAATGTGTCCGGGAAAATGAACCTCTCAGATCCAGAACTGGAACATCCAGAGCTTACCATAAAGCTGGTGCACTCGGAGTGTGTCCATAACTATCTGCACATGATCGGCTTTCTCCTCCTCCATCGCAGAGTATATCTAGATGTTGTCAATGAAGACTACCAGAAAACTATCATGATATGGCTGTAATATCCTTTTCATGTGTCCCGTGAACAATTCTAGGGCATTGGTAACACAAAATGGAAAAACCAAGAACTCATAGTAGCCATACCGACATTTGTAGGCCGTCTTCTGCACATCCTCGTATTGTCCCCTGAGCTGTTGGTAGCATGATCTGAAGTCTATCTTTGAAAACCATAGTGCACCCTTCAGCTGATTAAAGAGATCATACATCCTCCGTAGTGGGTATTTGTTCTTCACGGTTACCGGGTTATGGTGTCGATTTTCCACATAGAGTCTCAAACTCTCATCCACCTTGTTGGGGAATAGAATCAGGGCTGTCCAAGGGGAAACACTGGTCCTAATGAACCCATTTCTTTACAATTATTCTAGCTATAACCACAGCTCTCGATGCTCTATGGGAGCCATCAAATATGCTGGAGTAGATATCAGTGTTGTAACCGGGTAAAATTCGATTTAAAATCTACCTCTCTACAGGGAGGTAGACCCGAAACATCATCAGGGAAAATATCAGTGTACTGGTCCACTACTACATGATATCATGGACTTTCAACATCAACCGCTCTAAGGGTAAGGCAAGCCAACTTATGTGTGATCAGCTGGACTCTCCTCCGGGTCAGTCCATCCTGCACTACAAGGGTTCCCTGATCGTCGGTGATGAAAAAACTAGTCCCATCCGTGTGGACACACAGCAGATTTGTCCAAATTCAGTCAATCTAAGCATGTACGGTGGATAACCATTCCATACCCAAGATTAAGTCATAAGGCCTCGACGTCGCTACTAGAAGATCCGATCCAAACCTCTCGTCTCCTGGAGTATGCTCACACTACTGCTACTAGTGCGTAATCATCAAATCAACACCCGTATGAGTCTCTAGCCATTAAGATCGAGCCAATGTCTCCACTGGAATATCCAAGCTCTGAACGTGGGTTATGGAAATAAAAGAGTGACTTACAAATGTGTCTATATGTACTGCAGCTGGGGTGGAGTAGACACATATCATACCTCATATCATCTACGGAGCGCCATGGTCATAGGCCTCAGCTGCCTAGAGATGAACTCATCCCAATACACATGCTCCCTATGGTGGGGGTGGACATCCTGGTTGTGTTGGCTGTAGAACCTCAAATCACCACCCATAGCCTACTGTACGACCTGCTCCTCTACCACGTCCGCCTCCTGCCTGCAGACCTCCTTGATCAAATCTTCACCGATTCCTAAGTGGTCCTCCAACTGTCTAGTGGTCATCTATATGAAAGTTCGGGTAGTTGCGGGCCATGGGACCCTGCCCGCCACATGAGTAACACTGCATGATCCTAACATGTCCTACTCCGCCTCTGGAGCCCCACAATACCGACCTTGTATCATGCAGTCATCTTCCTGTAGGTCTGCTCTTCATGGACCTATGTGTCTTCTGTCTGCTGCCAGCCTCTGAAGAATCTTCTACATGTCATCTGGTGGTGGGTCTCGATGCTGGTGACTACTTAGAAAGTTAGATCTCCACTAAGAGTGCTCCCTATAACACCCCAACCTTCATTGGAATGCTGAGAGAATCCATTGAAGCACTAATATCCCATATGAGATCCTTCTTGAAGGACTTGGCCCTAAATAAAGGGACCCTCACCATGTCAGTGTAGTAGCGTGAGTGGCTGGTGAACCTCGTTGAATACTAAGTCACAGTCATGCTACACTACTGCAAGTGGAGAAGAACCTACATACGCACTGAGCATAGGGTCTTTGGGATGAACTCTACCCTAAAAAGCCTCTTGAAATCCACCCAGATGAGAGTCACCTCATCGTGAATCTCAAGAATCAAGCTCTACCATCTGCCTGTTACTACCTATAGTATACTGGCGGCACTGATCTCCATGAGATCAGTGGGTGTCCCTACTAGTTGAAAAACTCTATCAATGGCCTCTATCAAGTCCTCAGCCGCCTGTGGATCTGTCTCACCCCGGAACCACGGTGTCCTCTGACGCTAGACCCTATGCAACATGATCAAGTGGTGTGCACCCTATACTGCTGGGGATGGTGGAATCAGCTACCGAACGGGTAGTAGTGATACTGGTAAACCACCCAATTGTAAAACTGCTGTAAGAGGGACCCTGCATTGAAGACTAATCGCTCGGTGGGATGTCATCACATACTCTACCTAGAACCCTGGCTGGCTGCCTGCGTGGAGGCATCCAGAAAAGAAATAGGTGAACCACATTCATTATGTTATTTCTGGTGAGATAACTCAAAGAGATCATAAAGAAGCCATTTGAAAAACACATACTCAATTAGTGTTTTCATGGAATAAGTCAAAAATCAAAAGTCAAGGACCTGGTGTATGTATACGTCAGCTGCCGCACCAACACAGGACTCCCCGAACTGAAAATAGTAGTCATAACACATAACAATATTTCTTCACAGAAAAGATTAGAGCCCGAGTTTGTTGGTAGATATAGACTCCACTAATACCAATTTTTCACGACCCATTCCCCGGGGCCCGTTCCGTGACTACCCCAAGCCCTCCTTCCATATGCTAGGGGTTAGTGACCAGAACCATTGACGTATTGCCTAAAACTGGAAGGAATTTCTTTTAAACTTGTACAATGCACTGTTCAAGAAAAAAATAAGAAGCAACTGTGAAGAAAACTTCTGTAGAAGAAGGAGTGCTGAAACAAAAAGGGGCAGGAATAAAATCCCAACTAAAAGTACGAGTTCGACATAAAAGTAAAAATATAACTGAAAGGAACAATACAAATTAAAAAGGGAACATAGCTATTGAGTCATCCTTTGAGAATCCTAAATAAAGTATAGGTACAAATCACATTCTCAGTACTCCACATTCGCCCGTATCCTCCATGTACCGCCTAGTCCATGCTCCCTCAAACCTCATCCCAGTTTCCCATCATCTGCATAAGGAACAACAAGGTGTGGGCATAGCCCGAGAATTGGTGAGTATAACTATACTCAGTAGGGACCCCCTAGACCCCCGAAGGACTCTCAGAAATACAAAAGGAAAAAAATCATGATCTCAATCACAAATCACAAATCAATAAATACAGATAAATTTGAGTCTCATCTCAATCTAGGTATACACCTCTAAAAAACATTATTATGATACAAAACCATACAGAATCGCTTTGAATACTGATAGCTAGCCACAGATTCTTTAGGCCTAAGAATAATTAACATTCATAGTCATAATGTCAAACACCTCGGCTGGTGGAGGAATCCTCCTCTAATGAGTAAAGTGGGCCTACCAGATCCCACATAGGTGCTTCCCACTATCCTTGGACTGCTGAGGTAATCCACATGTTGAGTACCGTGGTTCTACCGCATCACACAGAGGCGCTCTCCATTGTGGGTCTGCCGTGTCACACACAGGCGCTCCCCCTTGTGGTCTATTGTGGTACTCGTCCTATCGAGTAACATGGGTCTGTCTCGTCACATAGAAGCTATCCCCACCCTGTGTCTTCTACGTCACACGAACGTGCTCCCCACTAGGCCTGTCGAGTTTCTCCATGTTGAAACTGTTAGAAGACATCATGTCTCAGCAATTCTAAAGGTTTCGTATATAGCCTGCATTGGAGAACCACTCTCCAATCCATTGACCATACCAAAAACACCCTAAATTCCAATTAATAAGTATCCCAAAGGTCAATCATTTGATAAGGGACTGAACAATTAGAGGGCGCGTCAATCAGACTCTTGGTCTGTAAGATATTAGCAATTCTACTCCATGGCCCCAGTTGGATTCAAGGTTCGATCCAACCCCGATGTACTCCAAAATTATCCAAAACACAAGTGGAGTATAATAGAAGGACCATCTCGAAACAAGGATTATTGTGTCATAGACGGTTTTCCAACAGATTCTTGCTTCTCATGTTACGACCAAAAAGGTGAAACTGGGTCTGGATGGGCTCGGGTCCTGTCCGGCCTAGTCGAACTGACCAGGACAGTCCCGGCCTGGGCTGACCCGGGCCTAACTCAGAGGGCCTGGGCCTTGGTGGACCAGGCCTGTTGGGCCGTGGTTCGGCAAAGCCCACATAGGGGGCGGCCTGGCCTGGCTCGATAGGCGCAGCCCGGTGGCTCGACCCGGTGGCGCGACCTGGTGGCGTGGCCCGCTGGGCACAGCTTCCCGAGCTATCGTTAAAGGGGGAGTGACCCCTTTCCATTCTAAACACCGAAGGGAAGCAAATTAGGGCGCTACCCAGTCTCCCGCAGGACCCAAGTATGTCCCTCCAATCCACCACGGCTTGTCGGGTGCTCAGGCTGGTCCTCCTCCCAGCGGCGCGATCGCGCGCCGCTACTCCACCGCTGTCGGTCGGGTGCTGGACACTCTTCAGAGTCCACCATGGCCAAGATTATGTGGTCTACTACTCATCTGGAAGCACAGATGCATGCCACCCTACCTTCATGCGGCTAGCCACTTTGCTAGACCTCCTCCTCTTTCAAAGGTCACAACATCTATGTTCTTAACCAGAAAAAATAAAATGATCACATATTTTCAATCCTCCATTAGAGGGCTCTGTATCCATATGTCGTGGTCAAAAAAATATAGTTTTTCCAGCATTATTATATATTTGGCGTTGATGAATGCATGAATAAGGCACAAAGTATCAAAAAGGAAGAGGCAAGGTATTTGTGCGGGACAATGGCCATGTTTTTCTGGCCATAGTAATTGTGAAGCTATAATATGGAGAATCGATAAATGAATTCAAACATATTTAAAAAAAATAAAACCCCTACCTGGATTTTCTCCAATATGAGTTGTCACAAGTAAGAAGATGAAGTCAATGATAATGTTGTCCTCGACGTTCGTTCCTCCCGCAAAATGATTCCGATCCGGGATAATGTGTTGTCCTCATTCTTTGTATAAGGCCCCAGCCTTAAACCTTACTTAATCTTGAGTTATTACAAGATTACACATTGAGGATCTTTTCGGGTTTAGAGTTTTAGAGAATTAGATCATGAAACTTTCATTACATTCCACATATAAACAAAGTGGTTACATAAAGATAGTATTCTTCATTCCCTTCAAGGGAAACACATTTAAAATAAAACATGGATTATTTCTTGACACATCCTTGACTCTATCATCTTATCATGTACCTTTCCCTTGACCTGTGAACAACATTTCAAAAACATGGGATGAGCATAAAAACTCAGTATGGGTTATAAAAAAAACATGGAATGGAAACATGAGTTCATACATACATAAGAATGAAATCATACTTTACCCATAAAACATAGGCACATTAACATACCTCATAAAATCATGAATAAATCATAGAAATCATAAGACATAAAGGTATCTTGAGGCATTCATAACATTCTTACGTAGGGAGTAACCCTCTTGGTTATGTTTGGAATACCCATCACAGTATATTCCCTAAAATCTCTTCAGAGAAACCTTAACGTTTCACTCCTTCGCGTTACCCAATGCATTGGAGAGCTATAACAGGCTCACCCACCCTTAGTTTATCACGGAACCACCCGTCTTCATAATAATGCCCAAGAACCATAACATAATCATATCACATAAAACATGCATAAAGGAAACATAACATTTCCACATTTCAATCACGAGATATCAATACAACACATTGATAAAATAAAAACATTATGAAAACCATTTTCAATACCAAAGTAAAACATGGTATTTATTTTTCGTTTTAAAAAAAAGGTATGGCTTGTAGAGGAAGCCGAAACTCAGATAACGGTCACGACGGCGGAGGAGTCGTTGTCACCACATACGTACGGCAAAAACATTCCCTTTTGTCGTTTAGTAAATGCTTCGTATAAAAATGATTCATTTTGAATAAACATAAAAGTCAAAGGGTTTTATACACCGTATAAAAGAAAGTTGTGTATAAAATAAAATATGCCTCAATGAAAGGAGATTAAGACGAAGTCCCATACCTCGTATCCGACTTGACCCGACCGTTCTTTAATCTCCTAAATAATAAACTTGAGTTAATCTCTACTTGATTAAGAACCTTTTTCAAGTTCATTATTCCTTTTATACCATGTTATGGACATCATGTAATCATTTAAGTTAATAATGTTCATTTTGTCGGTATTTGGTTCTTAAGTCAAAAATAGACTTCTTACACTTACATGTTGTTAATTTGGTCATAGTTTCGTTATATCCAGAATGGTATTCATGATGTAGATATCATATATGTCATATATATCCAGTACATACTTGAATTTATAATATTACATAATCATTTAGAGGTAAGAAATGAAATGCACCGTTCATGGAGATGGTAAGCTGTACGTACGCATGAACGCTACTTTCATTTCTATTTCGTATTTTATAGAATGGAATCATAATGATATAATGGTATATTATAATTCCAGTATAATATCATATATAATATAATAGTTCCATCGTTTATATGTCCCACATATGGTATTTAACGAATCAAATCACTTTGAGGGGGCGATAGTCCGCACTTCCTAAAATGAAGATATCGTGTTTACCCATAATGGAAACCATAAAAGTATGCCCAAAATGAAAAAACAGAAGCTTAAGGAAAACATAAAAATATTATATATCATATATAAAAATAGTGACATCATAATGGCCACCATTGAAGGTGTTAAATGAGTATTGAACAATCATCGTTTCAGGAGGCAGAATTTTGCCATCCACGGAAACCGTATGTTCATTAACCATTTGATGTAGTTGTGTGAGTTTGTAGCTCAAATATATCTTATAACAACATCCTAGTATATTGAATATACTGGTGTTTTTACAAAAGATGTAAATAAAAAGAGTTTATGGGGTTGGAGAAGCAAAATAAAACAAATGAACATGAGAGAATGAATTACCTTTAAAAGTGTATCTCCTTTTGATTTGGGTCTAAAGGCTTCCTTTGAAAGGATTATTCCCAAAGGGAATCCTCTAGGATGAGGATAGGGATTTGTAGAAAGTAAATGGGCAGGGGTTGGCCGAGCCAAAGGCTTGAGTAGTGTGTGAAATGAGGTAGAGGTGGGGGCCTTTTATAAGAGGAGAGGAGGGGCACTTTTTGAAAGTAAAGAAATATTACTTTATTTGAAAATGTGTTTCGGTTTCAAAAGGTCCCACATTTATATAATTCGTGTATATGGTGATAAGGCTTCTAAATACACTCATACAATAAGTTTTGGACATTTTTAGTTCTTATATTTTACATTATCTTTGAATTTTATTTAAATCGTCAAATAATGATGTCATCGCTGCATCATGATTATGTCATAAATAATTTAATTTATTTAATGTCTAAAAATCATAAAAAAAGACTATGATGTAGGAAATCTTTTTAGATTTCCAATGAATATTTATAATCAAAAATCTGATCTTTATAACCCCATGTAAAAATTGTTTTTATAAAACATCTCTTGTTTGTGTCATTTTTACTTTAACATTTAATAAAAAGTTATTTATGTCATTTCCAAACCAAAGTGTCTCCATGGGGTCCCCAAGTTGACCCATGGCTTGTCTTGGTCGGCCATGACACAACCAATAATGTTGGGACATGTGTCTAGGTCATTTCATTTTATTAAAGCAATATTTATACCTTAAACTACACTAATTACCACTAATCGCGATTAAAAACTTAATAAGTTACTATTCACCAAAAAATTATTTTAATCTCATTGAACCACATTTTACTTCTTAATGACAACCATGTATGTCGGATTTTCAAAATTCAATACACATTAGTGGTAAACTTTCATTTAACTGAAAAATCAGTTTGCTTGATTACCACTTAGTGGTTTCACTATTCATCAAAAATTGAAGTTTTTCAGAAAATTACCAAAAATTCACCCTAAGCTATATTTGATATTCCGAATTGAAAAATGAAGTCTATTTTACAAAATTAAAATCATATAAGTCACATTAATTAATTTAATAATTAATTCCCGCTGCCAGAGAAAATAGCGTGTTTTTACAAAACAATAAGTATCAAAAGATTGACACCAGTTTAAGTCTAATTTCAAAGTGAAATTGATTCCAATGACCACCATTGGATAAAATGGTAAAAATATATTCTAATTTCACTTCAAAACCAATTCAAAACATAATCTAATCATATAAATAAATTAGATTAAAAAGCAGTTTTTATGTAAAATGCAGTATTTTTCACTATTCATAAAAAATGAACATTGTCAGAAAAATACCAAAAATTCACATAAGGTAAATTTTGATGTCCCAATCATAAAGGATAAGTTTATTTTGACAAACATAGTTTATAAAATTGTCAAAATATAGATTCAAAAATGGTTTGCCATCAAAAGGCACTAAAACAATCTTTTAAGAATATTAGTGTATTCCATGCATAAGATTGTATTTATTTTCATTTTAAGCCTCTATAACACTATTTTAATCATTAATAGACATAGATAAAAATATCTATTATTCATTACTTACTTGGGATGTTACATCCTTCCCCCCTTTGGAAAATTGCGTCCCCGCAATTTATTTACTTATCGAATAAATGGGGGTACTTATCCCTCATTGCATTTTCAAATTCCCATGTTGCCTCTTCAATCATGTGGTTTTTCCACAAAACCATTACCTGCTTAATCACCTTATTCCGTAACACTTTCTCCCTGTGGTCAAGAATCTGGACCGGTTTTTCATCATAAGATAGGTTCTCTTCCAGCTGAACTACCTCTGGACTCAAAACATGAGATGGATCTGGCATATACTTTCTCAACATCGAAACGTGAAAAACATTGTGTACCTGAGATAAACTCGGAGGTAAAGCCACTCAGTATGCAACTGATCCAACTCTCTCCAGAATTTCATATGGTCCAATGAACCTTGGACTCAACTTTCCTTTCTTACCAAATCTCATCACACTGTTCCAAGGAGAAACCTTGAGAAAAACATGATCACCTACCTCAAAAGATAGATCCTTCCTCCGGTTATCCGCATAACTCTTCTGCCTGCTCTGAGCTGTTCTCATGTGTTTCTGAATCAGCTGAACTTTTTCTGCCATCTCTTCTACTAATTCTGGTCCCATAAACATCCTTTCACCCACTTCATCCCAGAAAGCTGGAGTTCGACACCGCTTCCCATATAATGCCTGAAATGGTGCCATATGTATACTGGAATGAAAACTGTTATTATATGAAAACTCAACCAAAGAAAGATGTTGGTCTCAACTTCCCTGATAATCCATAGAACAAGATCGTAGCATATCCTCCAATGTCTGAATTGTTCGTTCTGACTGCCCATCTGATTGAGGATGAAAAGCTGTACTAAAATTTAATTCAGTACCCAACGACTTCTGAAGGCCTTTCCAAAAGTTAGAAGTAAACTTGGGATCACGATCCGATACAATGGAGAGAGGAACTCCATGTAACCTGACTATCTCTTTAAGATACAAACAGGAAAGTTGATCAAGAGAGAAAGTATCTCGTATAGAAAGGAAATGAGTAGATTTGGTCAAGCGATCAATGAAAACCCAGATTGCATTATTACCTCGAGATTTCTTCGGTAATCCGACAACAAAGTCCATGGATATATTCTCCCATTTCTACTCTGGCACTGGTAAAGGATGAAGCATCCCGTTCATGAACTGCCGCTCTACTTTAACCTGCAGACAAGTCAAACACTTCACAGTAAAATCAGCAATATCTCTTTTCATTCCATCCCACCAGTAATACTCTCACAGATCTCTATACATCTTAGTACTGCCCGGATGAACTGAAAATGGAGAACTATGAGATTCACATAACAACTCTCTCTTCATCTGTGAATCACAAGGCACGCACAATCTCTTCCCAAATCTCAAAACACAATCACTATCAATGTTGAATTCAGGAAACTTACCTTTCTGAACCAGCTCTACCCTTTTCTGCAACTCACTATCTTGCTTCTGTGCCTGCTTGATTCTATCTGATAGAGAAGATCTCACTGATACCTGAAACAAAACAGAAGGACTTCCTGCACCAACAACTTCTATGCCAAAGTTCATCAAATCGTTAACCAAAGGATCACGTTCCAAATGCAACATTGTTAATGAAGCATTACTTTTTCGACTCAAAGCATCATCCACTTTATTTGCTTTTCCTAGATGGTAATGAATTGTACAATCATAATCCTTGATTAATTCCAGCCATCTCCTTTGTCTCATGTTTAACTCTTTCTGAGTGAATATATACTTTAAACTTTTGTGATCGGTATATATTTCACACTTTACTCCATACAAATGATGCCTCCAAATTTTTAAAGCAAAAACAACATCAGCTAATTCCAAATCATGTGTAGGGTAATTTACCACATGAGTTTTCAACTGTCGTGAAGCATAAGCAATTACCTGATCATTCTGCATTAGGATGCAACCAAGTCCTTTCAATGAAGCATCACTGTATATAACAAACTCACCATTCCTGGAAGGTAGTGCCAAAACTGGAGCATTCACCAATCTTCTTTTCAATTCCTGAAAACAATCATCACATTCTTTTGTCCAGATAAACTTAACACCCTTCCGAGTTAGCTTAATCATTGGACTAGATAACCGTGAAAAATTTCTAACAAACCTTCGGTAATAGCCCGCCAAACCAAGGAAGCTACGAATCTCGGTTACATTTGTGGGTCTTGGCCATTCTTCCACAACTTTTGTTTTTGCAGGATCAACAGTTATTCCATCTTTAGAAACAATGTGACCAAGGAAAGAAATTTGTTGCAACCAAAACTCACACTTTCTGAATTTCACATACAGTTTCTTTTCTATTAAAGTTTGCAAGATAACCCTTAAATGTTTTTCATGCTCCTCTTTACTTTTAGAAAAAACCAAAATATCATCAATGAAAACCACCACAAACATATCCAAGAACTCATGGAAAATTCTATTCATTAAGTCCATGAATATAGCAGGTGCATTGGTTAGCCCAAAAGGCATTACTACAAATTCATAATGGCCATATCTCGTACGGAACGCGGTCTTCGGAATATCTGCCTCCTTTACCTTCAGCTGATGGTACCCCGATCTCAAGTCAATCTTTGAAAAAAACTGAGCTCCCTGGAGCTGATCAAACAAATCATCGATATGAGGCAAAGGATATTTGTTCTTAACAGTGATATTATTCAAGGCTCTATAATCAATGCAAAGTCTCATAGAACCATCTTTCTTTTTAAAAAATAAAACAGGAGCACCCCATGGTGATGTGCTAGGTCTAATGAAACCTTTCTCTAATAAATCTTGCAATTGCTCCTTCAACTCTAAAAGTTCAATTTGTGCCATTCGATAAGGGGGTTTTGAAATTGGCTTAGCAACAGGAACTAAGTCAACAGTAAACTCAACTTCCCGATCTGGTATTATTCCAGGCAACTCATCAGGAAAAACATCAGGATACTCATTTACCACTGGCACATCATTAATCTGAACAGTTCCTTTATTTTCAACGACGTGTGCAAGGTAACATTCATTTCCATCTTTTACAAGTTTCTCGGCCTCTTGATATGTTATCAAAAGTAAGGGTTCATTCTTGTAAACAAACTGAAAGTCTTTCTGAAAAGAAACTTCTTTAGCTCTACAGTCAATCTTAGCATGGTAAATAGAGAGCCAATCTATACCCAGGATAACATCAAACTCTACTAGAGGTAGAACAATAAGGTTTGCAAGTAGGTTCTTTCCACAGATAAGGATAGGAAGATTCTTGTAAATTCTTTTTGCCTCAACATTTCCCCAAGGTGTTTTTACCAAAAGTTCAGGAGTCATTTCTTGAGATGGTATTCCCATTTTACTAGAAAAGGTTTCAGAGATGAAAGAATGTGTAGACCCCGAATCAAACAACACACTGGCATAATCTGAAAAAACAAACAAAGTACCTGATACAACTTCATTTGATGGCCCGACATCTGCAGAAGTAGTTGCAAAGGATTTCACCACCCCTTTCTACTTGTAGTCTAACTGCTTCCCATCACTCAAGCTCTTTGTCGGACACTCATTTGCATAGTGACCCATCTCATTGCACTTAAAACATTTCACTAACTGTAAATCAAATTTGTTCTTACCTTCACCTTGATCCTTTTCAGTGCAATCACGAGCCTTATGTCCCATCTTACCACATCGGTAGCACATCCCAGAATTCAGAAGACATTCCCCAGCAAGCCTTTTGCCACATTTATCTCAAACTGGAAACTTAGTTCTCTTACCATCAGACTTTTTTGAAGAATTCTTACCTTTCTCCTGCCACCTCGGTCTCTTCTTCTACTGGTTGTTATAGAAAACTTGGTCATCAGCAAACTCCATTTCCACCTTCTCAGCACATCGAACAAGATTTTCATAACTTTTAAACTCTCGAGAAGCTAATGCCCTTCGATACTTTGGCTTTAACCCTGAGTAAAAACGATTGATTTTACTATCAAGGTCCCGGATAAAATTTGGAGCATACCTTTCCAATCGAGTGAACCTTTCTTCATAGGCAGCCACTGAGTCTTCCTCTTGCCTCAATTCTAAGAATTGCTTTTCCATCCTAAGTCGAACAGCCTTATGAAAATACTTCTCAAGAAACATACCTTTGAATTCATCCCAGTCAAGTGCATCAATCTCATCGGTGTCCCTGATATTTTTAACCATAGACCACCACTGATCTGCTTCACCCTCCAAACGGTAAATAGCAAGACTAACCTTTTGATTGTCTGAACACCCCATGACATCAAAAATCTTCTCCAGTGCTTTAATCCACCCTTCAGCTAGCACAGGGTCAGATGATCCTCTGAATGATGGTGGATGTTGCCTCATGAAATGTTCCACCACTGACATGTTCCTCTGCGGTTGATCTGGCTGATATCGTGCATGGATACCACCGCCATTTATCGCTTGAGTCAACTGAGCCATCACTGCAACAAACTGTTCAGTTCCAATTCCGACCATTTCTGGATGCTGATTCGGAAGGTTATTTCCTTCTGTATGCCTTCCTAGCATTGCTTCCCTGTTTCCTCTGCGGAAAACCATTCTGAACAAACATGTCTTAGATGAAGCAACATGGTAATCTTTAAATGCTATATCATTTTGAAAAAAAAAATATTTTTGGATAATCATTTAATAGAATTCTAACTCCTAAAGTTATCTAAACTGACCTCTGATACCAACTATAAGGCCCCACCCTTAAACCTTACTTAATCTTGAGTTATTACAAGATTACACATCGAGGATCTTTTCAGGTTTAGAGTTTTAGAGAATTAGATCATGAAACTTGCATTACATTCCACATATAAACAAAGTGGTTACATAAAGATAGTATTCTTCATTCCCATCAAGGGAAACACATTTAAAATAAAACATGGATTATTTCTTGACACATCCTTCACTCTATCATCTTATCATGTACCTTTCCCTTGACCTGTGAAAAACATTTCAAAAACTTGGGATGAGCATAAAAACTCAGTATGGGTTATAAAAAAAACATGGAATGGAAACATGAGTTCATACATACATAATAATGAAATCATACTTTACCCATAAAACATAGGCACTTTAACATACCTCATAAAATCATGAATAAATCATAGAAATCATAAGACATAAAGGTAACTTGAGGCATTCATAAGATTCTTACGTAGGGAGTAACCCTCTTGGTTACGTTTGGAATACCCATCACAGTATATTCCCTAAAATCTCTTCGGAGAAACCGTAACGTTTCACTCCTTCACGTTACCCAATGCATTGGAGAGCTATAACGGGCTAACCCGCCCTTAGTTTATCACGGAACCACCCGTCTTTATAATAATTCCCAAGAACCATAACATAATCATATCACATAAAACATGCATAAAGGAAACATAACATTTCCACATTTCAATCACGAGATATCAATACAACACATTGATATAATAAAAACATTATGAAAACCATTTTCAATACCAAAGTAAAACATGGTATTTATTTTTCGTTTAAAAAAAAGGTATGGCTTGTAGAGGAAGCCGAAACTCAGATAACGGTCACGACAGCGGAGAAGTCGTTGTCGCCGCATACGTACGACAAAAACATTCCCTTTTGTCGTTTAGTAAACGCTTCGTATAAAAAAGATTTCTTTTGAATAAACATAAAAGTCAAAGGGGTTTATACACCGTATAAAATAAATTTGTGTATAAAATAAAATATGCCTCAATGAAAGGAGATTGAGAAGAAGTCCCATACTTCGTATCCGACTTGACCCGACCCTTCTTTAATCTCCTGAATAATAAACTTGAGTTAATATCTACTTGCTTAAGAACCTTTTTCAAGTTCATTATTCCTTTTATACCATGTTATGGACATCAGGTAATCATTTAAGTTAATAATGTTCATTTTGTCGGTATTTGGTTCTTAAGTCAAAAATAGACTTCTTACACTTACATGTTGTTAATTTGGTCATAGGTTTGTTATATCCAGAATGGTATTCATGATGTAGATATCATATATGTCATATATATCCACTACATACTTTCATTTATAATATTACATAATCATTTAGATGTAATAAATGAAATGCACCGTTCATGGAGACGGTAAGCCGTACGTACGCATGAACGCTACTTTCATTTCTATTTCGTATTTTATAGAATGGAATCATAATGATATAAAGGTATATTATAATTCCAGTATAATATCATATATAATATCATAGTTCCATCCTTTATATGTCCCACATATGGTATTTAACGAATCAAATCACTTTGAGGGGGCGGTAGTGTGCACTACCTAAAATGAAGATATCGTGTTTACCCATAATGGAAACCATAAAGGTATGCCCAAAATGAAAAACACAGAAGCTTAAGGAAAACATAAAAATATTATATATCATATATAAAAATAGTGACATCATAATGGCCACCTTTGAAGGAGTTAAATGAGTATTGAACAATCATCGTTTCGGGAGGCAGAATTTCGCCATCCACAGAAATCGTATGTTCTTTAACCATTTGATGTAGTTGTGTGAGTGTGTAGCTCAAATATATCTTATAACAACATCCTAGTATATTGAAGATACTGGTGTTGTTACAAAAGATGTAAATAAAAATAGTTTATGGGGTTGGAGAAGAAAAATAAAACAAATGAACATGAGAGAATGAATTACCTTTAAAAGTGTATCTCCTTTTAATTTGGGTCTAAAGGCTTCCTTTGAAAGGATTCTTCCCAAAGGGAATCCTCTAGGATGAGGATAGGGATGTGGAGAATGTAAATGGGCAGGGGTTGGCCGAGACAAAGGCTTGAGTAGTGTGTGAAATGAGGTAGAGGTGGGGGCCTTTTATAAGAGGAGAGTAGGGGCACTTTTGGAAAGTAAAGAAATATTACTTTATTTGAAAATGTGTTTCGGTTTCAAAAGGTCCCACATTGATATAATTCTTGGCTAAGGTGATAAGTCTTCTAAATCCACTCATCCAATAAGTTTTGGACATTTTTAGTTCATATAGTTTACATTATCTTTCCATTTTATTTAAATCGTCAAATAATGATGTCATCGCTGCATCATGATTATGTCATAAATAATTTAATTTATTTAATGTCTAAAAATCATAAAAAATACTATGATGTAGGAAATATTTTTAGATTTCCATTGACTATTTATAATCAAAAATCTGATCTTTATTACCCCATGTAAAAATTGTTTTCATAAAACATCTCTTGTTTGTGTCATTTTTACTTTAACATTTAATAAGAAGTTATTTATGTCATTTCCAAACCAAAGTGTCTCCATGGGGTCCCCAAGTTGACCCATGGCTTGTCTTGGTCGGACATGACACAACCAATAAGGTTGGGACATGTGTCTAGGTCATTTCATATTATGAAAGCATTATTTATACCTTAAACTACACTAATTACCACTAATCGCGATTAAAAACTTAATAAGTTACTATTTACCAAAAATTTATTTTAATCTCATTGAACCACATTTTACTTCTTAATGACAACCATGTATGTCGGATTTTCAAAATTCAATACACATTAGTGGTAAACTTTAATTTAACTGAAAAATCAGTTTGCTTGATTACCACTTAGTGGTTTCACTATTCATCAAAAATTGAAGTTTTTCAGAAAATTACCAAAAATTCACCCTAAGCTATATTTGATATTCCGAATTCAAAAATGAAGTCTATTTTAAAAAATTCAAATCATATAAGTCACATTAATTAATTTAATAATTAATTCCCGCTGCCAGAGAAAATAACGTGTTTTTACAAAACAATAAGTATCAAAAGATTGACACCAGTTTAAGTCTAATTTCAAAGTGAAATTGATTCCAATGACCACCATTGGATAAAATGGTAAATATATATTCTAATTTCACTTCAAAACCAATTCAAAACATAATCTAATCATATAAATAAATTAGATTAAAAAGCAGTTTTGATGTAAAATGCAGTATTTTTCACTATTCATTAAAAAATGAACATTGTCAGAAAAATACCAAAAATTCACACAAGGTAAATTTTGATGTCCCAATCATAAAGGATAATTTTATTTTGACAAACATAGTTTATAAAATTGTCAAAATATAGATTCAAAAATGGTTTGCCATCAAAAGGCACTAAAACAATCTTTTAAGAATATTAGTGTATTCCATGCATAAGATTGTATTTATTTTCATTTTAAGCCTCTATAACACTATTTTAATCATTAATAGACATAGACAAAAATATCTATTATTCATTACTTACTTGGGATGTTACACTATGTTTCCGGAGGATTCTCTTCATTGGAGAGGGTGTTCTTTGCTGAAGAATGTTCTCCCAAATCTCATCCCCTTTTCCAATCCTTTCCCCATGATAGATGAGGTTACAATTTAATAGGATTATGTTTATTAATAAATCAATTAATTTTATGGCACATTAATTGGGGAATTCCAAGGGTTAAAGTTGATTCATTAATTCCAAATTAATGAATCATATTAATAAAAGAGGAATGTGGTTACACAATTTGTGTGAAAATGAATTTAATGCCCAAAATTTAAATTCCCGGGCACCCTCATGTGGTCCCCACCATCAGGTTTCAAATGGGATGATTCTATTTCAGAAAAAATAATGCCTGTTTATTTTATCATTTCCCAAAAAAAATTCCAAAAATTAACTTTGACCGTCGACCTACTACCGTCAACGTAAAGGTCCACATAAGAGTATTAGTGACGCGAGTCCAATGGTGTCCTCAGATTTCAATTCTGAGCACCGGTTCCAAAGTTAAAAAACATGGATAGCTTGTTTACTAAATATACCCAAGAACCTGTTCTGAAATTCATTTCGGGCACACCAGGCCTCGGAGCCACACACCGTCAATTTTCATAGAATCTTAATAATTCTATATAATTAAAAAAAATTACATGGAAGAAATATAGGTCTTTAAATATAATATCATTATCATAGTTTTTCTCTTGTTTTTATAAGGTTAATTCCACTCCTATTATATGAAGAAGAGTGTACATTTATAGACGATTGATGATTAACCATATTAATTCATTCATCTATAACAAATTAGGAAAACTAGAAAAAATAACAATTTTGATATTTTTTCCTTTGACAAATTAGTATTTAAAGTGGTTTTATAACTTATTTCATAAGTTGTATCTATTACCTGACTAATTGATATATCAGAAAACATGGAACATTGGCACCTTTTTTCCTCTTTATATTATTCCACCAATTGAGATCTGGTAAATAATTATACCTCCTGATTTCAATTATGTGTATTTATTTGATAAATATATTGGTATTTTAAAGTTCATATAGTTCTATGACATACTATTTTATCTCTAGATAGTAAAATTCCTTTTATATATATCCTTTTTATTTTATATGTGGCAGGTGCTGATAGGACCACATTAACAACCTTGTGTAACGATTCTGATAGTTAGATGTCTTATAATATCCCCAAATTCCTATTTTAGTCATCTCAAGATAAAATGATGAAAGTTGTTGAGTTATAATATTTATAATTTCTATAATGATTAATAAATTTCTTGTTATTTAAATAAATATATAATAAATATTGTTAATTTTGGAGAAAATTAATTTTTTTATTTGCCTCTATATTAAATAGTTTGAAAATTAGGATTATTTTATTATTTAATTTCAGACTAGCACATATTGTTGTTCTTATAAAAATAAGTGTGTAAAAAAATTAGAGTTATCTATTTGGTATATCATATGACTCTACTCATTGAAACATATTTCATTATATAGACATATATAATATAATTTAAGTAAAGTGAAATTATCTCTTTTTTATAGAAGTATATCAAAGTTTTTCATGTGGATAAAATATTATAGAGTGTACGGTAGGATTCCATTGGTCATATATTGATGGGTTTGTTTTATAATTTAGTGTATGGATATAATAAATAACATCCTAATCTATATATTTTATAAAATTTTATTTTCATATTTTTTAATTTTTTGATTATATATACATATTGGGCCTATGTTTTATCAAACATTTACGGTTAAAATTGTTCCCCAGAATAATTATTCCTTATCTACATTTTATAAATATTGATTTTATATTTATTATTTATAATTATAGATTTATTATATTTATATTTCCTAATATATTCATAGTAGATATAATACTATTATGTTGTTTGTTTTAGTGAAGGTGAAATCATGAGCATGTTTAAATTATTTCTACTATCAGTACATGTTCCAGTCATTGAAAATAATAATATTTTCATATTTATCAGGATATGGTGAGATGGTATAGTATTTTAACATATCATATTGCACTATCAAACCCAATAACCCTGAATCCTTAATAAAAAAATTTAATCTCATTATTAATGATGAAGAATTTGGATGTGTAATTGACAGGATAAAAGAAAATGAATTCTATATAAAAATATTTTATTGATGTGTAGAAGAGAAAAATTACATTATTGATGTTAAAAAATAAAACATCTCTACAATATTAATCATCTTGTTTTTAATACCGAACTCTCAATCCAATATCCCACTAACCAATGATACATTTGAGGAATCATTTGTGGCGATTTGACTAGCAGGTAAAATAAAGAATTTTTTTTGAAAAAATTTATCCATTGATAATAATTATAAAAAATTAAATGTCAATGAACAAATTTAAAAAATTTACATCCATTAATAAAAGAAGAAAATATATAAAAAATTTATACAAAAAATAAAACATTTAAAAAATATAATCAATGTAGGACAACGAATTTCAGTTCAAAAAATGTATGTCCACATAAAAATTAAAATGTTAGGGAGTGAAATGTATGTTTGGTACTATTCTAATAACTCTACATTTGAACATTATCAGACAATTTATCTAATAACATAGTTAATGATCAAATAAAATTGATAATTATTACCATTTGAGATATATATTTCCATATATTAAACATAATAATTATGATATTGTGGATGAAAAAGTACACAAGAATGTGCTGAGATAATTCCTATTAGAGTATCACTATAGGCCCTCAATAATATATATGGATCACCAATTATTGTAAATAAATTATGAATGGTTCATAGAGGGCCCCAAAAATAATTAAAAATGAAACAAAAAATCATTTTTAGTCAAAATCAAGGTTAAATTATCAATTTGTTATAGATCTAAATTAGAGATCAAATTATAGGATATAATATGTTGCCTGTCCTCTTGGGAAATTATCAGTATGTGAATCCAATTATAGGTCCTATGATTATAATAAGAGAAAAATACCATGTTCCTAGAAAATATAATGAAAATATAACTATGAGTTAATGTATAATTAGAAGAATTTTTACCAAAACCATTCTTTTATTAAATTATATAATATTTGTTCTCGCAATAAACATATATATTCAACCATTATTTTCATTTTTTAGAAATTTCATTTTTTATTAAATAATTTTCAAAGAGGGTAATAAATTTAGAGTAAATTTTTATCATTTAAATATAATTAATAAATAATATATAAATATATTTAACTCTAGATTTAATCATTATATATATTTATATTCTCTAAAAAATGAAAAAAATAATTATCATTAATATATTAGATATTATAGGGTTAATCAACCGAAAAATCTTTACGAATACATTTCATATCCATGATAGCCCAATGTTAACCTTATAAAACCCATATCTTACTATTTTATTAAATACATTGATAATCCATATAAATAATAATATATTATTTAATAATTCTATGCAATAATTATGTTGAGAATATATTCATTGAAATATATAGTCTAATTTAATATCAATTGGTGATGAATAGACACTTCAATTTAGCCACAATGTAATCATTCAAAATTTATAACACATATAATATTTTAAAATAATATTGTATTTTATATTTTTCTCAAAAACATGGGCACATCATTAAACAAAATATCTACTGTGATTCTAATATCCGTTGCCATCAATTATTTTTGGAGTCAACATGAGTTATGTTAATGACATAATAAAATTCCAATAGTGTTATCAAAATACAGAACTCAAAAAATATAAACATAATCCAAGTGATAATTTCATGATGAATATTAGAATTATAAAATAATGAAAAAGGGTAAAAATGAGGAAAAATAATAATATTGATTACTTACCATTCAACAAGAGTTATAGTCCTTGATGATGTATTTACGGATTGAAGAAAGAATATAATGGAGAGGTTTAGAGTGTTTTGTGTTTTGCTATATTTATTATATCAGAGATCCTAATGTCAAAATGAAAACATCACAAAATATTTTATAATTTTATGTTTTTAATAATAATATTAATTAAGTAAATTTCTAGAAATAGATATTCATTCCTATATTAACATTTAGTTAAAATTAATATTAAATAATTGAATATATATTATAAAATTATAACAATAATTAAAATAAATTATGAGTTGACCACACCATAGTCATTAGTTTATCGGGAGTACTATGTAACTTTGGTCATTGAGGTCCTCTAATGGATCTATCTAAAAAAATATTCTTGATTAATGTACAATATTTGTAAAACTTTTTTTAAAAAATAAATTTTTACTACTTCAAGTAATAAATTAAATATTATCCTTCATACAATTACAATAATAATTTTGAAAAAAATGATTCCCTGGCTAGATAAATGAAATAAATTATACATGTTACCCGTGTTCTAAATAATATTTATATTTAATTAACTGTTTAATTAATATATTTATTTTATTCAATATAAAACAAATGAATAAATTACTCCATATATTCCAAAAGTAAATGGAGAGATAATTATATGTTATCTAAAAACCGAAAATATATATCCCTGAAATTAAATCTTATATAGTTATAAAATACTCAACACTATTAGTCTATAGAAATTTCAGAATCCACTATGAATTGAATTAAAATTATCAAACTTTTCAAACTAATTAAAATGAATCATGCGGTAAACCTTCTGAATAATGATATCATTATATTGCACATTAATATATAGTCATAGTAGAGTCATTTATTTTTTCAAAAAAAATTACTTTGAATGTTTCAATATTTGGATAACTATAATACATTATTCATAAAAAATATTATATTCCTTCTTTGTTAAATCCTCTGTAGTTATATTCAAATCCACCATAATCAGGTCATTATTTATCACTAAAATATACTCCTTCAATGTGAACCATGATATATAATTTCATCATTAGAATCTAATGAATGAATTTATAATTATTAGTATTCTTAATTTTCCATAAAATTTTATTCATTCAATTATTAATGAATTATGAAATTATTATTCATAGTACCCTACTAAATAATTTCTATATAATTAATGATCAAAAAAATATTGGAAATGTATACCATTAGAACATAATTCCCCTATAAAAATAAGTAATAATTTATTACTGTTCATATATATAAAATGCTACATAAATGGGACACTATTATAAAATTAGAAATACATTACTTTATTTGAATGTAATTAAATTATATATAAATGAATACACAAATATATTTATAAGAGGATGGAAACCAAATAAATAAAAAATATTTTTTCAAAATACAATGGTGGATTCATTTTATAAAAAAATATGTAATATAGAATCATTACATTTATAAAACATTAAAGAACATCATTACAAAAGAAGAAAAATTAAATTTCTACGTTTACATATGGGTATATGTTCTTCGAAAACCATTTATTCCAATATATTTATGAGAAACTAAGTAATATACATAATTCCTTCTTGAAACCACACATTAATGATGCAAGGACTCAAAGATTAATAATTATAAAAAAATTGGTTTTTATTTACCCAAGGAACACAAAATCTAGATCAATTAATCCATATACACGATCATGTATAGTTAAACATATTATTTCACAAACATTATAATAAATATATCATATAAAAGAATATTTCCAATATAATTTTAATAATTAACATAATTATCCACTATTTTATCCTTACAGTTATTAGCAGATAGATTTAGAAAAAATTTGGAATTTAAAAATAGAAAACAGATTTCTCCACTAACCAAAAACAAATGTATAGGTCATATTTAATTTATAGGAGACCCAAAAATAGTACCATAAAACAAAAAAAAATAAATAAATTACAACCTTTCAACAAATTATATGTGATTTTAGCTCTTACAAAATAAATAGTATATTTTTTATTATGGGATGAAATACTAATGAAAATGAAAAATTAAAATTTCATTAATATGATAATTATTTTGAATTTTCAATCCACTAATATCGATCATATAATACACTTTCCCCGAGTAGAACAAATATATATGTCTCTTGTATAATCAGAATCAAAATGATATTTATTATGAATTTCTCTATATTTTAGATTAACTAAATTTTGAACCTATATAGAGAAAAATAGAAATGAACAAATCTATGATAATAAATTTTACATGGAAGATTATTTTAGTAAATGATACTACCTATAATTTCTCTATAAACAATTGAATGTTTTTAAGTTATGTTTTTAGATAACTATATTTTATATTACACTAAACCACGTGATACCAAAAGAGATAAAAGGGAAATGATCTATTTCTCATTATATAATTCAACCAAATCGAGTTCTATAAGATTATTATAACCCTAATTCAATAAAAAAATATATAGTTTCACATGAAATGAATTTTTATTGATGATTTCTAGATGATAACTTATTTTACTCAATTAATTAAGAGATTAGTATTTAAATTAATATAAAAATAGTATATGATAAATGTCCAAATAATAAATAGTAAAAATATCAAATTTCTTATTAGATTAACCAACTTCTAGATAGCCACTACAAAACCAAAAATGTATTTTATATTTATTTTATGTGGTGATAACTCTAAATAAATCTTCTATTTCATTTAAAAGGCCTCCCTTATAAAACAAATAATATAAAATAATGTCATAAACAATAAAATATTGTATATAGTATGTTATAAAATTCACTAAAAATAAATAATTCCTCAGAACAAGAAACATGATAAGAAATTTAAATGTATCAGTTGTGTTGATATATCATGGTTTAATGAAACATTAACCATTATATTATCCATCATTAGAACGTTTAATGATCTAGAGACCATTTAAATGTAGTTATATATCCCCCAACTATAGATGAAATTATAGTAGTTAGAATACAAAAAATTATTAGAAAATCTCCCTACCCTATAAGAAAAAATGTATCCAATAGTTTTATATAGGGTATCGATTATTAAAACATTAATGAACAAACCATAAAATTTACATAATCTTTAGTTATGTAAATAATTTTACCTTATTTCTCATTGAAGATATTTTAATGTTTTGAGATTTAGAGTATTTGGCCATGAATCCTACGTAACAACTTTAATATTACAATGTTGGATATTCTACTCACTATGAATTTGTTTCACAAAACAAAAAAATTTAAAAAAGATACATGGTCTTGTTTCATGTTCAAACATCATATTTGTTCCATGATCCCTTTATTGGATAAATCATTCTTTAAATAATGTTAAAAACATTATAAAAAGTAGGATGATCATAAAACACTATGTAAAGGATACACAAAGAAAAAAATCTACTAGTCTTGTATAAGATTGTAATCCTTGGATAATTTATCACAATGTAATAATTTTTTACCATTATGATGTAATAAATACACTTCACTGAATATAATCTCATTTCTCACCCTTTTTGTAATAAAATGATTACCTTTAAACCCATAAAAATAGAATATAACATATAGATTTATCTTGGGACATAATCATACTAATATGGGATAAAAATATGGTCGATTTACAAAAATATAACTAAATGAAATATCCATACATCCAACTTCCATACCCAATTCATTATAGGTTATAACATAACCACCCATACATCGTATATAACGAAACCACCCGTATTTGACTTATCATGTAACCACCCATTTTTTGTTTTTCATGTAAGCACCTAGAAAATGTACATTTACTATTATATAATGATAACACATAAAATATTGCAATTATCATCATTTGAATCATGAAATTTTCAATCAAATGAAATCATTTCTAGATATTTGAAAACTCGATGCATTTTTGAACCCATTTAAAACAATTATATAGAAGTCTATTTAATCATATTTTCCCATACCACATTGATACATTTGAAAGGAATAAAAATTTTAAAATATTAATTTCCATATAAATAAATTCCTAAAAACCATTTTGAATTCATGGACAATAAATAGAATTTTTGATGAATAAATCGTTCAAATATTTAAAATGACGTTTTTTGTTAAAGTGTCCATTACCACATTAGAAAAAATTTAATAAAAAAATTAATGAATTACATTAAAAAATCATTAAATATTATTATAACATACTAATTAATGATATAACACTTCAAAAGGGTTTTATATAAACCTTATATGATCATAAAGGTGCATAACATCAAGATATGCCTCAATGAAAGGATATTGAGATGAAATCCTTACCCATGATCCTGAACCATCACGTAAAATATTTATATTAAAAAATAATGAAAATAGGTTAATTTATAATTTACTTTGAACCTTTTTAATTTTTATTATTTATTTTATATCACTTATTACCATGTTTTAATAATTAGTTTACTGTTTATGTTCACATCGTGTGTTTTTTCGATATTTGTTACTCGATTCGAAAATAAAAATATTTTGAAGCCAATAGTTCATGTGTTCATAAGTTATTCTTCTCCAGTATAATTTTTTTGATAGTATTATGATTTTTATATTTAAAATTATACCTTTCAATCAATCCATGATGTGTGGTTATGAAAAATGGACAACATTATAGTCATGGAGACGGTAACCAGTATGTACGCATGATCAACTTTTCTATTTTTTATTAAAAATCATGGAAATATGGTAATTATTATATTATCATTAAAATATTTTTATAATATTATTAAAATATTAGTATTTCTAAAAATATACATACATATATATATCATACAAGTGATATGAGGAATAAAAATTATTCATATCGCTTTGTGGAGGTGATAGTTTACAAATATGAACGAACTATGTTATCATTTTTATGCAAAGAAAGTAAGAACATAATTGAAATATTTGTATATAGTAATGAAAAATATGTTATGAAAATTTTATAAAAACCTTAATTCCATCATTTAACTAGTCATGGGAAGTGGCTATGGAAAACAATTTGATCGGTTCGTGGAGGTGATAGTTCACACAAACACACAAAGAACTAATTATTAACCAATTTAATGGAACTCGTGATTGATTTTTTTAATGATATTAACATAAGAATATATAAGTATATTTATTATACTGTATTTATTATTTAATCATGTAATATTATTATTTTAATGAAGCGGAAGAATAGAAAAAATAAAAACACTTAAAAAATATACAACTTCATCAATGAATCACCTTTGAAGAACAAATTAACACTCATAAGGATGGTATTATGCATAAGATAATGCTCCAAGAATGCGAGGAGTGATTTTAGGAAGGGTTTTGTGTATATTTTTGATGAAACCAAAGGAAGTGGATGTTTGATTTTTAGAAAAGAGTGGGTATGTTTTTTTAGGAGAAGGGAGGAGCACCATTGGAAACTCTTAAAATATTAAATTAATATAAATTCAATTTCGGTTCCAAATTGTCCCAAAATCATTTATTTCAAATATTTGATGATTTTTGGTACAATAAAAATAATCAAATTAAATTTAGATATGCTTTGAATATTTTTTACTCTTATCGTTTTGGGTTAATAATTATGATTCTCGTTTAATTTTAATTGTTGTAATAACCATTTAAATATTAAGAGGCTATAAAATTTACTTTTATGGGTTCAATTCCACAAAAATGGATGATTTATTAACAATTAATATTAAATTTTTAATTTTTAAATATTATTTTGATTTTAAATAATTTAATAAAATATTATTTTTATAAACTATCAATTATGTCAATTTTGACACTACTAATGTTATTAAATTTAAATAAAATACAACAAGATATAACTTTAAAAATAACATTTAATTTTATTATGACATGTAATATGCACATATAAAATTCATTTATTACATAAATTAATTAAAATATTTTTTATTTCAATATTTATAAAATCATTCATTTGATTCTTTAAATAATAAGGCAATCACTACATCACCATAGTGTAAAAATTAAATTTAATAATTTTTTGTATAAAATTTATAAATAATATACCATGATATATGTAATATTTTCATCTTGAAAATTAATATTTATTTACAAATATATTAAATATATATCCCAATATTAAATTATTATTAGTAATAATAATCTTGTTTTTGATATTTTTTTATTTACATTAAATTAAATGTTATAAATGTCAAAATCACACCGAAGTGGATTTCAAACGGAACCTTTTCACCACAATAATTTTATTGGTGTTAAATAACTCATAAATAAATATTGTTTCATGTATTATGGCATTTTTATATTATAATTATATTATCATTACATTTATTTAATAAATTTAACCATTAACCATGGTACATAAAATACTAAATTTATTATTCATAAAAATAGTATTTTATCCAAATAAACCAAAAAATTTATACTAATTAATACCATGTATGTTAGTTTTAAAAATTAAATTTATATAATTGGAAGAATTAAATTTAAAAATCAATCACGTCGTCTGAATGAGAAAACACATCTTTAAAAAGTAAAAACCATCAAATGCTTGACATGTGTTTATAACAAATCTGAAGGTGAAATTAAATACAAGGACCAAAATAGTATAATTTATAATAAAATAATATAAATATACTTCAATACCAATTAAAATGTGAATTTAATAAAAAAAGTAAAATATATTAAAAGTATGTTTTTAATTAAACTACAGTATTTTTCACTATTCACTAAAATATGGATTTTACCAGAAAAATTCCAAAATATAAAAAAAAGTAAACTATGATGTCCCACTTCCTAAAAAATGTTTATTATTGAATATATAACATATAAAAGAGTCAAAAACTATATTTAATTAGGGGTTTCTATCAAATGGTGGAAAAAACACCTTCAATAAACTATTAGAGTATTTTATGCATAAAATTGGATTTTTTCTGATTTGAAGCCTCTAAAATTTATTTTATAAATGTAAAAACATTTAATTAACATGTGTAAATATAATATTGATAAATCTCTTCATTCCCACAAATACAAAGACTAGTCGTTAATAGTAATTTCAAATATTAATATTAATAATGTTTTATTTTTCGATATAACCCTATCTTGTGTGAAATGTATGATTTCAGAGAAACTCGATGTTGTGCGTCAGGTACACTATCAAAAAAATAATCCCCTATATTGAAAAATTAATAACCTATTGATAAATGTTAATATATATGATTAAGTAATGTTCTGTAATTACGTATGATGTTACAGCCTTCCCCCTTTTGAAAATTGTGTCCTCATCATTTAAGGTTGGGATTAGTATCTTCATTGAAATCCCACATCAGAAAAAGAGTCAATAAAAAATATTATTTGAAATTAATAAAGAGAATTAAAAAATTTCATATGTTTTTACTTTTAGTAATATAAGGATATCGAAGAAAAACAAACTCTCACATACAAAAAGTGAGTGACAGAGAACTCAATAAAAAAAAAAGCAAACCATCACAATACAATAAATATATGATGGGTAAAATTATATGTATAAATGTAAAAATATTAAATATTTTCTTCAATATCATTTTCAATGATTTGATTAGTTATATTACTACCTAGGCTATGAGCATAAGGAATTATACTTACTTGACAAGTAGTGTTCCATCCTATAATCAAATTACACGATAAACTCATATTTTTCACCAAATGATGAGTATTTAGGATGAAACAACATATTGATCAAAAAAATGATTTATCTATTTCAACTACCTTTAAAAAGTAACCAAAATCAAAATATTAAGTAAAAGATAAGTAAATTCCCATAAATATTAAACTATATTATTAAGAAAAACTACCTTTAATCCCCAAAATTGAATAGTAATAACCAAAGTTCATCATTGAACATTCAAAAAATTACTATCCATAAAATTATTCAATATAATAAAAAATATTATTTAATCAAAAAACTAATAAGTATTTGATCACATAGTCTTCCAGGATATATTTTAACATTTATCTTAAAAAATATCAAGCACTCATAATGTATCAAACCGCAATGTAATTAACCAAATCAAACATTCCCTAAGATAGGAAAATCATTTCATTAAATATAAAAATATCTTTAAGTCCACCATAAAATCATTGAATCATTCAACATAAAAATTCATCCATTACTCCTCAAATAAATTCGCATAGTATTCTATTGATCATAATTATATTATGTTCCCAAAATATTGAACATCTTCAATAATAACATTTTTCACTTAACCCACTAATCATTTTCTAATATGAAGTTTATTAAATTAATAAAATATATTCTCCAAAAATCAACATATTGTTATTCCATAAACTCATTTAACTAATGATAAAAAGTATTACTTACCAGGTATATCACATAAGCTAGTGATAGGTTGTAAAGCCTTGTCGTACTTCATTTATGTGTTTGATTGCCATGCCTTCTCTGACTTGATGGGTTGTCACCCTTCCTATGGGTTTTTATATTTTCTAAAACTATATAATTATAATAATATTTCAAGAAATGAGATTAAATTACCTAAATAACCATAACATATTTTAATATCATAGTTTATCTCATTCCTTTCATTATGCATCCGAAAATCTATTATCCCATTTTTAATCCCATCATTAAAATATAATTAATAACTTTAAATATTTCAGCCTGCTATAGTCTTCCATAACTGTTCAATCCTTTATATTTAGAATTTTTTATCATTAAAAATTATTCATTATCCATTAACCTTGATTTCCCACAATATTAGTCATTAAATCATTCATACAAACAAAAGAATTATTCATATCCTATGATTAAAAAATTACAAAAAATGAGGCATGAAATAATCTATACCTTTGATAGGTCATTTTCAGTTCCACATATTGAATTATAAAGACATCTAGTATTGTTAATAATATATTTGTGATGCCCTCATAATACCATTCATGAAAATTCTTTATAAGAAATTGGTTTTAATAATTAACAATCACTAAAAATTATAAACATTCAATTGAAATATCAGAAAGAGATTCATTTATTATCTTAGGTTCAAATAAATGATTAATTTTTTTCATGGAAGGTTTTTGCTTTATGGCCTTCTTTTTAACATCTATAAGACCTTCCAATCCATTTGAATCATTTTCCTATGTGTTTTTCCACATCCTTGACACACATGTTAATGAATATTATTACCTTTATAATATTTACATTAAAATCCATGGGGATTCATTTATACCATATAGAATGCATTAGAAAACACACTATGGTTTTAGCGGTTAGTCAATATTCTTGATCGCTGGTTTATAATTACCAAGAGATTTCTCATTAAAGCATCCATTTCATTTTATTTATTATTAATAGAACCAACATATTTTCTATCACATCCATTATTACAATGGTGCAGGATGGATCCATCCATTTACTAAATAAAAAAGGTTTGTTATGATTATATCAATCAAATAATCTAATATAATCATATGAGGAAGCTAAACACTAAGATATACATATTCATGTTATTTCAAACTCATTCAATTTATCCAAAATAACTATGATTCTTTTTATTATTCTAACCATCGTGGTTATATATAACATGTAACATATGATTAAATATCACCCAAACCTCAAAAGTTGTCTAAAACATATTATGACGCCCACTATTATCACCCAACCATAAATGTTACATAATCTTGATTTAAGTCAATAATTTGACCTTATTTCACATTGGAAATATTTTTGAGTTTATAGATTCCGAGAATTATGCCACAATTCATACATAACAACTTAAATATTACAATGTAGACACTTATACTCACTATCAACTATTTCATAAAACAATAAACTTTACAAAAATCAATATGGTAATGTTTCATGTTTATATTTCATAAGTATTCCTTGATCACATCCTTGACCCTATTCTTATATAATACAGGTGAAAAAAATTTAAACACATGATACGAGAATAAAAAGATCATTATAAGATACACAAAGAAGTAAAACTATATGTCTTGAGAAAACATGTGAACCATGAATAATTTTTCATAATTTAATAGTTCATACATTTAACAAGTAGTAAATACGCATAACTGAATATAAGATCATTACTTAGCCACATTGAAATAAATACAAACTTAAAACCCATAGAAATCACATATAATAAATAACAGTAACATGGTACATAATCATATTTAAATGGAATAAGAATATAGTCGACTTGAAAAATATCACTAAATAGATTATCCATATGACTGACTACCATACCCAATTCATTGGAGGTTATACTATAACCACCCATCGTATGTTTATCACTGAACCACCAATCTTTCGTTTATCACATAACCACCCATCTTTAGTTGATCACATAACCAGCCAATAAAAGTACATGTACCATTATATAATCATAAAATATAAAATATTGTAATTATCAACATTTCACTCATAAATTGTCCAATCCCAAAGAGTTATATCATGATATTGAAATAATAAATCCATTTTCTAAACATCATAAAACATTTAAAAAAGATTATTTTTTAATCAAAGTGTCACTTACCACGTTAAATTTTTTTAATGGCATCAAAAATTTGAAAAATTAATTTCCTTATAAATAAATTCATAAAAACCATTTTGAAAAAATGAACATGAAATAGATGTTTTTATAAGAATAAATATTTAAAACATTAAAATTGATGTTTTAGTTAAAGAGTCTCTTAACACTTGAGAAATACTTGAATAAAAATCAATAAGGAATAACATTAAACAGAACTTTAAATATAATTATAATAAATAAATTCAGGATATTATGTGTCCAAAGGGGTTTTCATAAACCTTATTTGATAATAAAGGTTCATAACATTAAGATATTCCTCCATGAATGGAGAATGAGTTGAAATCCCGTCTTGTGAGTCAGAACTGTCAAGTACAATATTTATATTCAAGAATAATAAACTAGGGATAATTTATAATTTCATGAAAATATTTTTCAAAATATTAATTCTTTTATATAACTTAATACTATGTTATATTAATTACTTAACTACTTATGACCACATATGGTGTTTCGTCGATATTTGGTAGTCAAGTAGAAAATGAACTTGGTATGAGTTAAATATTCCATGTGGTCATTATTAATTCACATATAGAATAATATTCATGAAATAATTATCATTTCTATACAAAAATACAACTTTAAATCAAACCATTTTGTGTGGTTATGAAAAATGAACATCTTTATTATCATGGAGATGGTAACTTGCACATACGCATGAGTAACATTTCAATTTTTTTATTGATCTTTATGGAAATAAGGTACAATTTTTTTATTGTTATATAAAGATAATAATATTATGAAAATAATAATAATTATTAAAATATACTTATAAATATCATACATGTGATGTGATGAACAAAAAAGATTCACATCACTTCGTGGAGGTGATATTTCACAGGTACGCATGAATGATATTATCATTTTTATCTGCATGGAATATATGAACATATATGATATATAACTATCATATAATCATAAATATGTCATTAAAACTATATAAATAAAATTTAATTCCATTATTATAACAAGTCATGAGATATGGATATTAAAAATGAATTTTATCGATTCTTGGAGGTGATATTTCACATGTATGCATGAAAGAATAATTCCTAACCCATTTAATAGAAGTTGAGACATATTTAGATGATGATATTAAAATAATAAAATATAAGTACAATTAAGATACTATTGATATAATTTTATATTTTAAGAATATGTTTTTATGGATTTTGAAGAATAATTAAAATAGAAACACATAAAAAATGATACCTATTTTTCAATTGATCACCATTGAAGAACACCATAACACCTGTAAGGAGGGTATTATGCCTAATATAATGGATCATGAATGTGGGGAGGTATTTTAGTAAGGTTTTTGGGAAGATATTTTTGGAACTAAAAGTATTTGGACGTGTGACTATTAAGGAAGAGTGGGTACCTTTTATAGGATAGGGGAGGAATACCTTTGGAAACTCATAATATATTAAATCAATATAAAATCCATTTCAGTTCAAAATGATCCCAAAATAATTTCATAATATTTTATGGTTTAATAACCATCATAAAATTAAAAATTATTATTTATTTAATATTTATTTATTCTTATCGTTTGGGTTTTACCTTTATTATTATCTTTTAATTTTAATTTTTGTAACTACATTTTAAATATTATCAGCATATTAATTTTTTTATGGGATGCATTTACCATAAATGAATTATTTATGATCATTTATAATTTATCTTATTCATTTTTTAATTTTAAACTTATTTATTGTATTAAAATAATATAATAGAAAAATATTTTTATAAACAATCAATTCTATCTATTTTTTACACTGTTCAATTTATTGAATTTAAATAAAATACATCAGGTATATAAAATTGATTAAATACATTTAACAGTATTATATAATATAATAATCACCATTAAAATTCCTATACTACATAAATTATGTCAAATAATACATATTTTAATATTTAAAATATCATAAATTTGATTTATTTGTTAATAATGATATCATTTCATCACCATTGTGTAATTATTAAAAATAATTATATTCATTATAAAAATTATAAATAAAATACCATGATTTAGGTATTATTTTTATATATCTAATTAATATTTATATTCGAATTTATCACTTATATATCCCCATATTAAAATTGTTTAAGTAAAAAGAGTCATGTTTTTGTTATTTTTTGCTTTGAATTATATTAATGGTTATAAAGGTCATAATCACACCCATGTTGTATAAAAGTAAAAAATTTCATCCCAAGGGTTTTATTGGTTGTCCGTAACTCATACAATAATATGAAAAATATATTTATGGTATAGTTATATTATTATAATAATATTTTTATACTCGTACTTACCTAATTTATCCTTTAACTGTGGTAAATAAAATACTAGTTACCATTAACCAATAATTATTTTTATCCTATTAAACCAAAATTTTAAAACAAATTCCAACCATGTATGTCAGTTGATGAAAATTCAATCAATATAATTTTAAGAATTAAATTTAAAAATTAATATCATTTTCAGAATGAGAAAATAGGTTTTTAAAAAGTATAAACAATCATAATATTGAAATGTGTTTATATCAAGTTTCATGGATAAATTATATAGAATTACCAAAAATAGATTAAATGATAAAAAATAATCTAAATATTATTCAAAACTAATTCAAATTGTAATCTGACAATAAAAATATATTAAATGAAAATGCAGTTTTGAATGAAATTACAGTATGTTTCACTATTTACTAAAATATGAATTTTATATGAAAAATACCAATTGTTTTTAAAAAAGATATTTTTTACCCTAAACCATATAAGAATTTAATTTTTTAATATATAACATATAAATTTGACTAAAATTTATTTAAAAATTGTTCTCTATCAGAAGGTGGTATAACTACCTTTAAAAAAATATTAGAGTATTTTTGCATAAAATTGGATTTATTCTAATTTTAATTCTTAAAAATTCATTTGATTAATGTAAATAAATTTTATAGACATGTGTAAAGTTAATATTTTTAGTTATTTTTAATCTGAATTATACGATGATTCTATGTTAACTACCATTGAAAAATAATGTTAAAAATGTTTTATTTTGCAGTATAACTCTGTTTTGTGTGCAACATAAGATGTCACAGAAACCAATTGATACATATCAGGTATTCTATAAAACATGGAATCCACTTTAATTTGAAATTAATATATTATTCAAAAATATTAATAGATATAATAAAATCATATTCACTAATTACTTGGGATGTTACAATAATATTCTATAAATCATTTATATTATTTGTATGGTCTCACATGAGAATAAAAATAATTAATTAGAAATATATTCTAATTGGAATATATCCATTAATACTGAACTCCAAAATAGCCATTACCACTTCCTCATTAACAGTAATTCAATATGTTAGAGGAAAATTTAATGTTAAACCATAATTACTATCAGATTTAATATAATATTATTGAATCAAATAATATATATCGTGATCTTCAAGTGGAATCTCTAGTTTTTTTTATTTTCTAAATAAAAAATCATTAGATGAATTTAATCCACCAACTCAATAATTTAAATTTCATCATTAACAAAAAATTGAAAAATTACACAAACATCCCATTATTAACAAATTAATAATCTTTTAAAATGAAATTGTTGATTAAATTGATAAAAGATCCACAACATCAATTTATTTTGTACAAATATCAGGAATAAATCTTGCATATATGTATATCGAAAATATATAGTGATCTCTATAGTTCAATATAAGAATATTGATTCATTTCTTAAATAACAAAATCTAGTAGCACATTAATATAAATATACATATTCTAGGGAAAAGAATATGATTTGTTTACTTAAATTCCAATATATAGAATCACATAATCTTAATATCAAAATGAATATAAAAAATCAACATTTACTCCAAATCTATAGTGAAAATTTGAGTATCATTAACTTTTAATCAATTCATTGTAAATTAATCTACATGTTTTGCTAGATCATTCATTGAGGATTGATATTACACCATTCCGTAAAATTCAATAATGTGTCAAAAAATATAAAATGAAGATAATTTCATATCATGTAAATTATAAACAAATTATATTGATGAGAGTGTGATTATAAGGGTATTCATCTGAAAAAATAAGATCAAATGTTAAGTATTTATTCCTTCTATTTTATGGTATGTTAATGTGTAAATCGTGTTGTCCTTTCTACCATAAATACATAATCCTAAATATTAGTATTTAAATCCCATTTTAACAAACTCAAAAGATGTAATGGGTATACAAATATAAAAAATTAATAAGTTGGGGTCTAGAAGAATTCAGTTCATATATTGAAATTATATATTAAAATGTAATTAAAATCACATAATATAATCCTTCATCATGATATTTTAGATAAATAGTATTATAAAAACTAGCATTACAATCTTTACAACTGATAATGTGAGGATGTATAAAATCATGATACAAAAGATGCCTTCATTTTTAGGGTTACATAAATAAAAATAATCTCATCTCCATGATTATTCCTAATAATGTTACAATAGCTTTGTGAATGTACCCATAGTTTCCCCAATTCATCGAAAAATATAATCAAAAAAATAGTTTATAGTGTAATGAATTTAATCAAGTTAATTATGATTTATAATGATAAACCATAGAGTCCATAATTAAAACCAATATTTGAATGTAAAAATTTATGGAATGATAAATATTGTGGCGATTTGAAATATTATTAATCCTCAAACTATTCCCAAAGAAAAAATCCATTTCTGCATGTTTTTAATCCTTTTCTTGAACAATAATCATTATTGAAATATTTAGTTCTATATATAGTTTATGTGTGAGAGTTTTCCAATCCAAAAAATTCATCTATATCATGATCATTATTATCTATTTTACTTTAATCTCTTATTCAATATCATTTTTCCATGATTGTCTATATATTAACATCTCATAAGCTAGTAAGTGTCATAAATTTCATTGGAGTAATATTAAAAAAATAATTTTAGAATTTTGTATTTATTTGGGGTTGTGAAAGTGGTAGTTATTAATATGTAATTTCAATATATATGTTTTGAATTTTTATAGGGTATTGGGTGATATATTTAGAATCCACCCATCACATTATTATTAAATATGATTCCAATTAAGTATTTCTTAAATGGTATACATAAACGACATTGTTTTTTAAAATAAAGAAACATATTTTAGAAATTTATTTATGATGAAATTCATTATATATGTTAACTCATAAACATCATATGACCTAAGAGATAAAATTCATTATAAATAATGGACAAGGTTGATGGATGTATTATACTATTTGTTATAGGTTGTTGGAGATGCTGAGAGTGAAGCTTGGTATATTAAAAGATTGATTACTAGTATTGGTATATGGATAGTTACCGATAATGCTGGAGGATTCCATCCAATTGAGATGTTCTAGTTGAATGATAAAATAACATAGAATATCAATTGATTCATGGATTATTTTGGTGATGTTGAGACTGATATATAAAATCATGGATGGTTTATGTGTACTCTAATAATAGTATTGTTATTCCTAAACATGCATTGGATTAATAATGAATAGATTTAGAATCTTTTATAAATACCCAAATGTATTCTTATGTGTGATTGATGTTTTATAATAATATTTGAATAGAATGTAATGTTATTTTAAATTTAATGATTTTGAATGTTTGAAATGAAAAATGTATGAGTTTTAACTTATGTCTAAGATTTATCTCATTGATAAAGGACATGTGTAAGGATTATCATGTGATTTGAAACCCTCTTCCAAGAGAATATGATTTGTACAAAATCATAATAAAAAAACAATGTAAACATGATCTGGAATCTATGTAATCATTTTCCAATGCTGTTAAAACATTGTATTCTGAAATATCATCTTTGTAAAAATTAATTTACACATTTTATCGAACATTTAGGAAATATTTTTTAGTAAATATTTATTCATAAAGGTCATATGTTTTTATCTAAGACTAATTTCTATCTATGTAAACACTAACACAAGGTGAAATATATAAAATTTCTATGCACAAAAATATGATGATTTCAGATAAATTGTAAATGAATAATATTATTATTATAAATCATGAAGTGTTAATAAGACTAAAACGATCAAAAAATTTGAAATATGAATTAAACTATTGAAAATAAGAACATAAATCAAGGTGAACTCGATGAAAGGGGATGTGAATTTAGGAGAAATTAAATTTTGATATATTCAAAAATTTCAACAAAATTTAAGATCTAATTAGATGATACATGATCAAATCCTAACTGATTTAGCACATTAAATGAATCATATTCTTTAACTTCATAATGAGAATAGTTTAAGATGATAGTGAGATGTTATTTTTTGTAAATTATCAATTATTAATATCAAATTATTTATTAATTTAAATATATATCTATATTTGAATATATACGAGCAAATAAAAAATATTCTACATTATAAAATTAATATTAAATAATTATTTTTATTTTGAATCTATGTATTCAATAATATATTGTCTCTTGTAAATTATGCCTTTTTTATTGATCTATACAGTGATTCTTTGTGATAAAAATATAAAAATAAGATAATATATTGATATTTTCATTAAAAGAAGATGTATAAATATCAAATTCACAAATGTGTATATTTTGAAAATGATTTTTTTTTCAAATTTATCGTGATAATAGATTAAATAAGTTTTAGAAGGATATGAAGATGAAATGGATCATGTTGGAATATTGTAGAGGATTTTTTGATGAAAAAATAAGGAAAATATCAATGATTCTCTTAGAAATATCATAAGTGAGTGGTTAGGGAAATAAAAAAACATATGAGATCATAGATCCCTCAAACATATGAATTTGTTAGAAAAAATAATATAATGAAATATGGGTAATTATTATATTTGATTATCAATATTCTAGATAATTATAATATTATTCAAGGTTGAAAAATATTTAAAATGAAGGATGTGAAAGATGAATTTTATTTATTAAACTAGAAATTAGTGGATGTTCAGAGTTATAAGAAAATAGATCTCTTAAAGTGGAAAAATAATAAAATATAAATATTGATTTATGGAAAAAAACTCTTATAGTTATTTCAAATGAATGTTAATCTGTTGAGTTACATTTTTATAATACTATGTGATGGTGTTTGATATATGAAATTGATTTATAGAATAATTGGGGTGTGTTTGTTATTTATATTATTAACATGAAATTTGAAGTATGAGTAACTGCATATATCATGATAATAATAATTTATTTTTCTGTAAAAACAAGGTAAGGTTGTCAAAACATGATCTATAATAAAATTAAAATCAGATATGGAGCTATAAACTTGTTTTATTGAACAATAAGTAAATGTCAACGATTATATTTAGGAAGTATTTTTTTTATTATCAATTTAGAAGAATCACGATTGGATTTGAAAATAAACATTATTATGAAACTAATAATAAATTATATTTTTGTACAACATGATTTAATTTGGATCATGTGTCACTCTATGTATATGGAGATTGAACCATGTAAATCATTACCTTAAATGGGATTTCGAGTCTCTGTATTTCATGTTTACTATAGGAAATTGTATCCATAGAAAGACTAGGATCTTGTTTCAGAATTATAAACCATTATTATAATTAATTTATTATAGTGGAGAAAATAAGTTTTCGGTGGTTAATGATTTACTTAATGTAGTATTCGATTGAGAAAAAGAATGAAAAAATATCTTGTTTTCACTTCCATTATATACATTTTTACTCATATTATTTCTTGTTTAAAAAAATTATAAATTGTTCTAATCCTTTAATAAATTTTCTAATAAAAGGGGGATAAATGATTAAATATTATCTTGAAGTATTATAAAAATACCATGATCCTTGTTCCCACACAACTTCCACTCATGTCTTTGTACTCGATCCCAAGGGAATTTTCAATAGGTCTTTGAGAAAGGATCTCTATAGTGGGATATATGATAACCTATACATTTATTTTTATATGAGTCAATTAATAATAAATTTGAAGAGTGATTTAAATAATATCAATTGAATAAAAATATATATTCAATTCATATAGTAACACTTTAGAACAACATTCTATATACTATGAAAATAAAAAATTAAAATTTTCCAAGAAGTAGTGCAAAATTATATAGATGTTAAATTAATAACTATATCCTAATAGTATTAGTATTTGTAAATATGATTATAAAATTAATTATAATAATTTCCTTGGGGATAAATGTTTAATATAAGATATGATATATTTAATTAAATTTTATAATGAACACTACTATAAGAATCGATATAATTTTATGAAACTTCCAAGTGAGAGTTTTTCTCAAATATTTGTGTTTTTTGGAGAAATATTATATGAAATTATTCTTCATAGATGATTCTCATCCAAAAAAATGTAATTTGGTTGATATAATCAAAAAAATAACTCTCAAATAATTTAGCTAATTATTAAAGAGAAATACTTACTTATTAGTAAATATAAATTATCAATGAAATATAGTGACATTAAATTCTATATTAATATGCAGTATATGGTCAAAAAAAGAGTTATGATAATGTTAGTAAATAATAAAATCATCAAAGGATACACCTTATTTCCCTAAATCTCAATTATAAGTTAATTATCTGAGACTCAAGGACATTAACAAGTATAAAAATGAATATTACACATTTAAAGCTGACCAAGTTTATAAGTTGAAGAGAAAATAGAATGTGTGGTTAAAATAAACATTATATGAAAGGAATATTTTTTGTACGAAATGTTAATAGTTGGAATTATTGTTATAAAATCTTATATCAAACGTTGATATTCCATCCCAAAAAATAGTGATGAATAGTGTTTACACTCCGATAATTTTATTTAGTATTCCATAAATACGAACTCATACTGGTGGTAACAGTAGAATGATATCATATTTATAATACTCCACTTTATCCTCTTAGGAATTTTTTTCCCCACTACCATGAAAAATGTGTGATAAAGAAATCATTTTTAAAATGTAGTGGTGGGAAAATGATAATGTATTCATATATATAGGTGGTTAAAAATATTTAAAAACCCAAAAATAAATCGAGGTTTTATGTGAGAACTTTAGATTAGATAATATTACCAATATAAAAAAATGAGTTAAAACAACTAATAGATGATATGGTTATTAAATAGAGAATTTTATACTAATTGAGACTATATGAAAAAGAATGATATTTATATAATGCTGATTTTTTATGGGAGGTTTTTCATAATTCATATATAATTAAAATTACATTTCCAATAAAAATAATTTATAGGGATAGAACAATGGTTAATAAGTCATACAAATTAGGATAAAGAGGCAGACTTTTAAAAAAACAATAAAAAATAAGAAAATATTTTTTAAAAGAATTGATATGATTATCTACAAATATATTGTAAGAATTAAAAAAGTATTAAAAACAATGATGTATTATTATAATATATAACTATAAACTACTATTATACTTATTAGAAGAGGATTCCCCAAAAGAATATAATTCAAATGAAAATTGGAGGATATAATTCCTTGGGATGTAATGTTGTAATGAACAAAACTGGTAATGAAACTCACAATACATCAATTAAATTAGTGCAAAAGATAATAAAGATGGGTAAATCATAGTTGAAATATTCAATAATTATAATTATAATTTTTTATTAACAATATTAATTTATAATAATTTGACGAATATATGATAAAGTGTTTAAATAAAAATTAATATCAATAATGGAAACAAGTGTTAATGTTACTGCTTCTAATAAAATGTCCCCAATAATTAATAAGGATTTTTATATGCATAAGTAGAAATTTATCACATGTATATATAATTTGTAATAGATTAATTAGGTATATTAAGCTACAAAAGATTAACATTCCTTTTTTTCTAGAATAAAGAAGCCTATTTCAACTAAAAAGATGGATTAGAACTTGAATGAACCTATTTTTTCTCAAGATGTAATAATATTGAATATCATTAAATATCACTATAATGTCTCATGACTCAATAAAACCATACTAAAAAAACATATAAATTGGAATTGAAACTTAATTATTTCTAGAATCATTATTAAGAGTTTTCATGAATTTGGAAAAACACTATATAGTAATTAAGACAGTATAACAAAATGTACATTATTCCATAATAACATGTTCATTAATTTAAACCCCAATTTTATTCCAAATACATTTAATTCAATAAATATTTGTCAATATTAAAATTGTAATGATAATTAAAAATAATTATATCTAATGAAAATCATTTGAATTATTGTGAGGAGAAAACAAAATCTCAATGAGGGAGAAATAGATTGTGTAAACCACATAGTGTGGTAAAAAAACATGAAAACCCATTGAAATGGATAAATTTATTACAATAAAGAATTTATTGTAATAAAACAATATTTATTTGATTATAACACAAAAATATTCTCCATGAACAACATTGAAACAAATTATCAACATAGAAAATCATGATGTCGTTCTGGGGAATATGAGATTTGTTGAATAGATTATGTTGAAAAAACAAATCACAATTAATATTTCATAATTATTTTATTCATGAAATAAAATATATCCATTAAAAATTCATAAAATATGTGTCATGGAGAATCATATTCAATAAAATTGTTCACTTATATTTATCACATGTTAGAATAACTAAGACAATGTTAACTCTATTTGTGTAATATTCCATGTAATCTTTCCCATTTTTCCATTGACGAATACCTATTAACCAATTCATTGGACTCCTATATGTGTCTCACCCAACACCATGACAAAATATAGTTCTCTTCCACCAAAATATAAAATTCAAATTCTCCGTATCATGATAAAAATATTTATAACATTACTCTATATCATATTAAAATATTAAAAATATCATTTTATTCAATATGAAAATGTTTTTCCATTATTTTATAAATGTGTTAAGATATATCACTTTCATCAAAAATATATTTAAATCAAAAATTTCAGAAAATAATTTAAAATTGAAATTTGTATCACAATCCTTGAAAATAATTAAAAACAAGTTTATCAATAATGAAATTTCACAATGGTGGAATCATATATTAATTCCATATACAATAAAAAACAATAACTATGACATTCTATATAAGAGTCAAAATTGTCCCATAAAGAAAACATTCAAAAAAATTCTGTATAAACCTTTTTAATGAAATTGAAAAGATATAGAAAATGAAAATTAAATGCATTTGATATAAAAATAAATACATTGTAGATAAATGTAAAAAAACCTGAACATAAATGAAAAAAAGTTTAAAACACATCAAAGGAAATATTAATGAATAATATGATACATATTTTTTTTATCTTTTAAATCAAAATATAATTGAAGGATAATACATGAATTAAAATTATAAATGACATGAAAATAAGAAATGAATTAAAAAATACAGTGAAATGGTGGTTTGTAAAAATCAAAAATTAAAATATGTTTTGAGAATAGAATAAGTCATAAAAAAGTAATTATGATTATAAATATTATTACTTATGTTCGAATATTATGTATACATTATTTATATACTAAATAATAACATTTTAATTGTTATTTAGATACATATTCTCATTTTCATGTTTATTATATAATTAACATACCCTTTGTTTCATTTACTAATTAAGTGCACAAGTACGTAATACATTTTTATTTATTTTATATTATGTATGTTTTGATGCTATTGGTGATTCGTTGATGATTGTTATGGATTTATGAGAAAGCATTGGATGTGAATCATAGTAAAGAATCTATGTATTCCCATAATACTTTATAATTACTAATATGATTAATGGATTGATTTTCATTTTTATGCTTCAAGTATGTATTTGGAGAATCCAAAGACATATCTAATACTATGTGTAATTTATTTACCAATTTATCAAATATTTTCATGGTAGTTATTACATATTTTTGGTCATCATGTCACACCATCATGTAAATGTTAGAAATTTTTATAAGAGTTTTGGAATCTTTTTACATGATGATATCTATGATTTCTTGCAATAATATTCTGTGAGTAATAATGACTGGATGAATGGTGTATAATCTCACAAGAATAATACTAAACACAAGAATAAATATAACTTACCATGTTCTATGTACGAACTATATTACATAGATCAATTATTGTTAGCTTCAAATGGTAATAGGCAATACAATGAGTATGTGAAAAAAATAGTTATTAAAATCAACCAGAATAAGTGCATAGATTGTCAGTATAGATCATTTATATGCATGAGTCCAATATTTTGTAATAAACATAAAATTAATTGAGTATAACAATCAACCCTCATTTGATATGAATTAAAGAATAGAGGAACTATATTAATAGTTAGTGACTGAAAAATTGATGGATATATTTTTCTCTGAATGAAGAAAAATAGATATGAAATTTAATGTTACAATGAATATAAAAATTGACTATAAGAAGGATGATATATTGACCACGAATATTACAATGTATGTAATCATTATATATGAAAATGGAATCAACCAGATTCATAAATAATTTCTTACAACCTGAATATGAGTAACTCCCTGTATAATGACTGATCCAGTCATTAACTTTACATGAAAAAATAACTGACTTTAGTATCTAACTACAACCAGTTTGAAAAGATATATGAAAAAAACCCAATCACTATAACAAAATTCGTTTTTAATGAAATAACATGTGTTTTTCATTGAGACTAGAAGATAGAGTATCAAATGTTATTTTGGAATGCCAATCGTGTTTGTGTATTTGTGATTCATAAGATTTGATGCCATTCAAAATGAACAAATACATTTAGTATAACATTATTGTATGTAAATCCAATGACTAAATGGATTTTGTTTCATAAAAAATTACATTATAATATAACTAGTTGAAGAAAAAAAAATCATACTAATTATATAGATGAAATTCTATTATTTTGAAAATATCATGTCTTCCAGGGATGAGTCTCCATAATAAACCACCCATAAATAACATTTTATGTAATATAAATATATGAATGAAATTTCAAGGATGTCATGGAATTTAATATGGACGATGTGTTTGATGTATATGATTCCATATAAGAATATGAGGTGGTACTCATCATAATATTTATGTGGTACATAAACAAATAACCATTCTGATGTTTAATGATAAATGAATAATAGAGAAAAATTTAATATACCTAATAATTTTTTTCAGAAATTTTTGTTTTAATGATACATGATACATTATACTCATAAATTATTGTTGTTACTAATTAACCATGAGTTGAAGGTGGAAGAATCAAGAATATCATGTATTTAAATATGAATATTCATCTGTATTGAGATTTTAGTATAGAATACGATTGAACATGTGTCATGATTTATGTAGTATTTTTTAACGAATAATTATGTGATATTCAGTATTGGCTAACATACATAATTAATTTATAGAAAATATAAAACATTTGAAAAAATTAAAAATATTACATAATTACTTGAAATTATCATGGGGTTCAATATTAAATGAATAATTACAATGATAATTATGGGAATAAAATTCATAAAATTATTACATTGAATATTATTGGAATATAAATGTATTGATATTTTTTATTTTTATTGTCATACCTTTAAAATTACGATTGATCCTATAAAAAAACCCAAGATATATTTAACATAAATTTAAAAATAATTCCTGGTTTTAAAAATACAACACACAAGTAGTCGCAAACTCCAAGGTTTGAATGGTTTAGTAATATAATAATTTTCTAAATACACATCATATTTTTCAAAACATAACTTTTTTAATAATCATTCCCATATATGGAAATTTTATATATATCTTATATGATACAATAATTTTTATATGTTTGGGGAATAAAATTACAATATGTTGGTGATCTCTGATGCTTAGTTATGGGAATGTATATCAAAATATATTAGATCATAAACATGAATATGAAATTCAAGATTGGGTAAAATTATTATTAATTGATCATGTGAAAATTGGTGGTAATCACAAAACATGGAATATCATTAAAATGAAAATCATTATGGAAATGTGTTATAATATCATAAAATAAAACATAAATTTTATACAATAATAAACCTATGAATCCCTTTTTGAGAACACTCTTTATTCACATGCCTATATTAAAAAAATCATTTCTCCTGGCATAAAAATGTGGAAAAATCATTATGATAATATCTATGTCAAACTCAATTATTTTCAAATATGACTATATATTGGTGTATAAACATAAAAAACATCATTAAATTAAAATATAATACACCACTAATCAAAATTATTACATATAGATTCCACTCAAATTCCATCATTATCATATCTTAAAAAGAACAAGGAAAATTAATGGGTTTTGAATCATTTCATAAAAAAGATCATAACAAGTCATAAGACATCAAAAATATTCTTTCCAAAGAGCAATCAAGGAATAATATAATTTATAGGGTGATCAAAACATAATTTCTTGAGAGAAAAGACAAGGATGAAATATAGTTGGTAAAAATAATAATATTTTCACAAATCATTTTAAACCATGGTATAATGTATGAAGTGTAAATTAAATTCAATTAAAAATTTTGAGAAGTCAAAGGGATGTTTTTTTAAAACCATCTTATACGGTATTACGAAAAACGGGGATTTTTTAGGAAAAAAATATGATATTAAATCCAACATTTTATATAATGAAAACAAATTCCATTATTATATTTATATTCCATTATAATGAAAATTTTACGTCAAATAAATGATGAAATGAATCAAATTCATTAATTTCATAATAGAAAATATATGAAACAAAAATGAAAAAATATTTTCATTTCATTGAATAAAGTAAATTAAATATAACATAATTTTACATAGAAGATAATGATTTATTGTTAAGAATGGTAGGTAATTATACAAAAAATATATAATTATTTCTAAAATAATTTTATGAAATCCCTAAATGATGGTAATAATAATTAGTTTCCATAGATAAAAAATAAATATCCATATACAATCAAGGAATGATAATATCAATGAAACCATGATGAACATAATCATGTAATTAATCAATAACCCATGGATTATGAAATTGATCCATTTAAACTCTTTCCTTGATTTCATAATTTTTTATGACACATTTATCACTAGAATGGAAATCATAACAAATTTTATTAACAATTTTATAATACTATTAATTCATAAAACATTTAAAAGAAAGATTTTGTAATGAATTGAGCCTATCAATTCCATTATTTTAGGAATCTACTGTTTGAGGTGTTATGGGGGGGGGGTGGCGTCAAGGTAAGTCCTTTCTACAGTTTTCCAAATATCCAATTTTCTAGTGCGGACTCATTCCAATAGTGATTCATTTCAATAATTTTCCATATTTAAATTTTTAATATGATGAATCGTTCTAATTGTGACTCACTTCAATAGGTTGATGAATCTATTATTTTCCAACATTGACTTGTTCCAACAGTGAGTCATTTAAAGAGTTTTCCAAATTTCATGTTTTTCAATAGCGACTCATTCAAATTCTGAGTCATTTCGAAATTTTTCCAAATTTCCAGTGTCCCAATGGAGACTCATTTCAATGGTGAGTAATTTAAATAGTTCTATTAATATCAAGTAGCCCAATGTAGACTCTTTATAATAATGAGTCATTTTAATAGTTTTCGATAGTTCCATTTTCCAAATAGTGACTCATTCCAATGAAAAATCATTTCAACAGTTTTTAAAATTTCCAGTTTTCTAATGGTTACTCATTCCAACATTATGCCATTTCAACAGTATATAAAATTTATAATTTTTCCCCAGTGAGTTAAAACAATGATGATTTATTTCCACAGTTTTCGAAATTTTCTATTTTCAAATTGTGAGACATTACTATTAGTGAGAATTTCTAAATGGTGATACATGTCAAATTGTTTTCCATTTTCCCAAAATTTTCCAATTTTACCCATATGACATATTTGATAAGCATAAAATGAGTTTGATTCCATATTTAAGTGGTTTTGAATTTTTTTAAAAGGATATAAATAATATCGTTAATTTTCTATAAATATGGGAGCCTTGTAAATGGTCAAACAAAGTAGTTTTTTATTGATATATTTATTTAATGGAATCTTAAAACTGTTTCATATTCTATGAGTCTAGGATATGTTACAATCATGAATGGGTAGTCCCTTTATTCATTCCTTATAATTTCTATTGATACAATATTCTCTTAACCCTTCTTCAAGTAGGAATCGAGTTAGATGTTGTAGATTTGGGTTCAATGTTTCATTGGAGTTCTTCCTAATGAATACACACCCCTGCTTCTCAGAAACCAGGAATTTTCGATCACCTTTTCTTATTGTAGGTTTTCCTTTTTCATGATTAATTTTTTATCATAGCATGTGTCCTTAAAAATATTTATATTTTAAAAATAAATCATTTCAAATAAATGAAGTGAATTGAACTCGTTTATGATAAATATGTGAGGACTGGGAAAAGTGATTTTCCATCCTGATGTTTTTTATAAATATTGTGATTCGTATAGGATAACTACCCACTAAAAATGAGGGAATTTGGGGGCCCTTGTTTTTGCACATAGTGGGTTATGGACTATTTTTTGTTACCAATTGAATGATTATATGTGATAGTTATTAATAACATATATTAGAAAAATAAATGGATTCCCTAGGATTATATTAATTTTTGATAACCCTAAATAAACAAGTGGAAATTAAAGAAGTTATCCTTTATTAAATCATAAATATGTTAAATATTGGTTCATTGAACATTTTTTTTGTGAGAATAGTTGGTCATATGGGGTTAGTTTTTTTGATATGGTGATATGGATATGGTATGATTGTGAAGCATTACTAAAAAACTAGTTGTGCAATGATATGTATCTAGTTGGGGTTGTGATCTGTGGTTTTTTGGTAGTCATGGTGGTTTGGGAAGGATGAAAATAAAGAATGAAATTAGTAGTTGGTATGGGTTCATTACTATCAATAATATGTTGAAAGTTTCACCCTATACCTAGAGTTCATGGTGATGCGTCTTTCAAAAGACGTGTGTCAATATAAAATGGATATTTTTGTGTTTCATTGTTTCCCAGTTGGTTATGGAATCAATAAAAAAATTGAAATGAATTTTAGAAGGATTAGGTTGGTCTTTTAATGAAATGTAAACAGTTAAATGAATAGGTTGGAAATGTGAAATGGGATTTATGGATTGATGATTAGTGATGGTCATTTAGATGTAGCCACAAAAGGTGATAGTTTTTTTGAGTTGGAAGTTTTTCTTAGAACCCGTATATGGGGCATGAGTGTTTGATATTAATTATTTATACTTTGTTTCCACTTTTTTTGTATACTCTCTCCCCAATTTGAGCACTATGTTCCAAACACCCCCAGAGTGATTTGGGATGGTGTCTTTTCAGACATACAAGTGGGAGGATGGATGGATGGCCATACTCTCTTCCCTGCTCCAACTTCTAGGAAATAAAGCCACATGTTTCATTAGGTAGGATGTGGTGAGATGTTTTATTCCCGGTGTTTTCGAGCGAGGTGGTTTTTTAACCATGTGTACTATGGATGAGTCATGAAATGGTGTCCCTGGTGTATTTGGGACGAGTTTTTATGTGATTTCCCATGTGTATTTGGGATAATATAGGATGTGTTGTGAGGAAAAAGTGTGTGCGGTGGGATGTGTTTTGAGGACCAGGTGTGTGAAGGCAAGATGTGTTCTTTAGGATTATCTATGTGTGGTAGGGATGTGATATTGATGATTCAGAAGAGGTGGTAGCAACATGATGTTTGTTGTTGGGATATGATAATTTCATTCCAAGCATGTGGAGTGTCCTCGTCATATTAAGGTTCATCCTAGAACCGGTCTCCACTAGATAGTGGATGATATCTATGCTATTGAACAAGTATTCGATATAAAATGGGCTTTTGTTCTACAGTATAAGTATTCTATCATCTTCTTAAGAGAACAAGATGTCAACATGGAATTCCTACTTCTCTATCTTATCTATAATGTACGCTTCTATGAAATCACCCCATAATTCAATCTAGTGCTGGATTTTAAAGTCTTTAGTAGGGTACTCAATCGTTTCTTTCGATACGAGCATGGCCATGAGGACAGAATTTCACTCAGGTATTCTAGAAATGTGCCTAATCATGTAAAATATCAATGGTAGTTGTGTATTTTTTCTTATATAGTGACACTCAATAGTAGGGGCACAATTGATGTTGATGGATGATCAAATATGGTCAGGATAGTACTGAAAATGTTTTGATTTTGACTAACTGAACATATCTAATAACCAATCAATTAAATTTTTGTTCGATGACCCTCATATCTTTTTAGATGAGGAATACAATGGAATTATCATGTATATATTTCTATTCTAACTAAAATGGTCGGATACATATTGATACCTGATATAGAAGGATTTGATAATAGTTCTTTCTGATCTTTATACATAACATTCTACCATGTCTCATTATCATGAATATCTTATTTTACTAAAATGTTTTTATGGATTTTTTCCCCTACCAAATCAATTGATGATGTTTTCCCTAAGATCCTGCGTGGGTTTTGTGGAGTTTGTCAATGTCACACATTGTGAAGTTTTCTACCTGAAAGAAGAAAATAAAAAATTCACACTCTTTCTCATCATTAGTGAGGTCTTCCTAGTCTGGTTAGATGTTGGGAACATTTCCCAAATCATGGCGCATGACCTCAGTATGGGTGTGAGATGGCTTTGGCCCAAGTAGAGGATTCTAATCTAACATCCTCCACTGGTTTTTATTCTGCAAATACCCAGATTTCTAGGATGTTTATACAAATGATACATCCATTGGAGGATTGAAAACCACTAGAGGCTATGTCTTACCTATGTGAGCATATTCTACACCTTGGTTGCATGAAACAACCATTTGAGAAAAAAAGTCATTATATTTTTGTGTCCTTTAGTTAAGAGCTTGTTGTAGCTTTCATAAACCCTCACTTTCACTGTTAGCATCAATAGAAATTCTCCATTTATTCCAAAACATCACCAAACATTTAAAATCCACATCTTTTTCATCTATAGGTAAATAATTATGCTCATTGAAATCCTTAAAGGTGTATCCATGTGGCCTGTAGTATAGGAAATGACTAGATCATTCAGTGATTTTGAACTTCAATATATTCATTTAGTCTAATAGTTTTATAATTCCCTTATCTCATTCATAGATAATGAATCCAAGGACCTTTACATTTTTTAAATAATACATGTTTTTTGTTCAAGTGGTTAATGGTTCCATGAGATCCCAAACATGTGGAGAGTATGGAAAAACATTTTTTATTTAGTTTTATTTTTTTGGTGATGTTCTTCCAGATAAATTTCTTCTTGGAAAGGTTGTGCTAGTTAGGGATGTACATAGCTATATTCATATATAAATGAGGTAAATAATAGTACCAACTTTGGGGCCTCTTCATTCATAGTAGTAGTAGAATATTTATTTATATGTCTACTCAAATAGTTAGTAGAGGAACATAGAATGTCTGGGGTTTGTTCTGCTACAATGACTCTTCCAAATTTTGTGCCATATTAAAAAACACATGAAATCCACTTGGAAAATTCTAGGTAATGTTGGTAAGAAAAACTTATCTCACTTTAAATACCAAATTCACATTAGTAAAAGATTTTTATGGGGGTAAAAATATATAGTGTGAACACTAGAGGAATTCCAAAAAATGACTATGTTTTTTAATCACTCATTAGGACCCTTCATGCACTAGTAGAGGCCATAAATATGTTTCCTATGTATGGAGTTGATGAAATGGTAATGGAACTATCTATGAAGTTTCTCCCACCAAGAAATTGACCCCATGGGTATATTTTTGTACAATAAGAATTCATGTATTTCAAATGATTCATCAAATCACCAGAGCATGGAAACCTTCTACTTTTATGGAGTCCAAAACATGGGTCAACACCCTGGAATTAAGTGGTCCTGGTGCTGCAGTGGGTCACCCATCCCATTAAATGGGTAACAATTCCGAGTATGGATTTCCCTCAGGCGTTATTTCCACTTATCATATTTCCAAAACCTCTAGGTGATCATTGAGATCCACTATCATTTCATCTTGGAGAGGGTCCCTATCATGGAAAGGGTGTCTAGGAACAAATACTTTGATGGGCTCATCATCTCAAGGGAAATGAAATCACCTCAGAGAGTGACACATAATGGATCCTAAGGAGGATAATCACACTCTTGAATTAGAACAAATTCACTTGACATATACTCTAGATTGTAACTTAACCAGATAGGTAGTGCCACAATGATAGATTTGGTAATCTAGATTTGGTGGTCCTTAATCCCCACCCATATTGATCTGGGGTCCTGTTGGAAATTTCCAAAATTCATTTACTAATCAAAAAAGAGAGTAGTGGTGAGACTAAAATTCTCATTTATGTTCTAATGCATGGATGATACCGCATGATTCATCTCAACTTTGGGAATGATCTTAAATATATTAAAGGGCTTTATATTCTTCATGCCCTTGTTGAGATACCAATGGAGATGAAGCTTATTCTTAGTGAGATTGAGGCCGAACCTATTCCACTAATAACATGTGAGGACACATTTAAGTGAAACTTCTTGGTTCTGTGCCACCCATTTAGGGAGATTTTCCAATTCATGAAATGAGTGAGTTCCCCAGTTACTCTAATCCATGAGTAATTTTTTCACAACCATAGTAACAATGATTCTAAATGTGGGGTGGAGCCCCTTCATCATCAGTGGATTCTATAGAATATCTCAATAAAGGGTGGAAATATAATGAATCTTACTACCCCTATAAACTGATAAATATTTATGGATATGCATCATCAATAACTCGATGAATCACTATGAGGCTCTTGATGTGGGACTGTTGAGGGGTCATGTGGTAACTATATGAAGAAGTGTCGAAATCCACTATGATAACCATACTATCAATGATATTACACTATTATTAAATTATCTCGAGTTTATATTAGATTCATTTATATTCCATATGATTATTGTAGATATAGTGAAACATGCACCATATAATCTGAAAAAATGCACCACCAAGCCCTCGACAGGGGACTTCAAAATATCCATTTTTTGTGTTGCAAGTGGCAATAACACCATAGATAGTTGGTCTACCTCCAAAAAACAGACATTACATCTTTCTAAGATAATGGTGGATGATCATGGTTGTCCCAAAACCCCACCTGTATAGGCCAAGATATAGGTGGTGTCATAGATATAAAAAACATCTACTACAAGTAGACAAGGAGAGGTGTCCTCGTATGAGTAAAATGTTAAATACATGTAGGAATGTATATTGGGGATGGATACAACCTTATTATGAAATTCAAATATTATACAGTTTCCTGCACATTCATTGTGTCAGGGAGAATATATACATATATGGCTTGGAGGAGCGCTCTTTTTCTAAATGTGTACGACTTGATCCTAAAACACTCCCAATTCCAAGGTGGGGGTCTCGATGTGGTAAACATGTTATGAATGGGACTACTGAATTTCATGACCCAAGAAGAGATCCAAATCATCCTCCACCTAAATGTACCTATGGAGGGATCTGAAGACCATAAAGAACTTATCTTTTGGGATTAAGAATTTTAGTTGTTGGTCCCATTCCCCAGAATCTGGATGTTGGGGTGGTGACTTAATTATCAATTCATCCATCCCCTAAAAATATAAGATATCAATAATTTAGATCATGACATGGAACATCCCATGGTTTCACCTTCAATGGTTTGTAATAATCATTTTACCTCACAATTATTCGTTAGGGTTGTTTATGTCTTTGGCAGACAGAGGACCTCTTTGAAGACTTGTAAAGAGATGGGGACGACCTATAGTCTAGATTGTAAGAACATGGGTTGGACGTCAATAATGATTTTTTGAATCATCTGTTGGACCTCCATGATGAAGAGTAGTAGTATAGGTATGACTTCCATAGTGGCGATCACAAGAGTGGGGATGTCCACGACTCTTTTTGTTGATAGCATAGGTAGAAACTCTTCATGGTTTCACAGTTACACGGGGAGCTCCTACATGTTGGTTGATGAATGAGATGGTATAAAATCCACTTTCAATTGTGATAGTGTATTTGGAGCCTCTACATTGAGTCTCATCACCACAAGATATCGCACGGAAGCTATCTTTGGTGATTGAAATTGATAGAGTCAACCCAACCTTCCTATGAGTTAGCTGGGGTCTTGATCCTAATTGGGAAAAAGTGCCTAGTTTTCCAATTGTAGTGAAAGGGTTGAATTTTATGTTGGACTAGATTAGTGGAATATGGCCCTTGTCGATGAGAATATTGAACCTACCCCCGATGCTGGAATTACGTGATTCAAACTTGGTCAACTAGAGCCAGGGTAAAGTTCTATAGATCTTCGACATGAGGGACTGTTCGATGTTGGCGTTGATAAGGCCTTTTAGGAGCCCTCCATAGTAGTTACTAGGTATTATAAATTTCTAAAATGACTTAAAAATTCCCCAATTCAATGGTATATGGGAGATATCCATCAATGTGCTCTATAGAGAGGCTCATATAGTGGTTTTTTTAAATGGGGGGGGGGAGGTGGGTGGGTTTCCCTGTTGTGCAGGCCACAAGGGAGGTGGTGTTAGTGAGGTGATGATTCTTTTTATTTTTTGAGGGATATATCAATTTTTGGATTGAATTCCATATGTTAATACTAGTGTATGAGGGTGTTGATCACACTCTTATAAATGATCTTAACAGGTGATATGAGGTATGGGTTCCTGATAGATGAATTCATGATGGAATTTGTGGAGTAGGTGGAGTTGTTCATGGTTTCAACATCAACATTTCTCTTACCCCGTCAAATATTGGTGTTGGTTTGATGGTTTCCCATATCGTGTATCTTGTAAGGAATATGTATTTATTCATTAGTACATGTAATAAAAAATCATTGAAAAATTCCCCAACAACAACCTATATAATGAAGTAAAAAATAATCCACATTGAAAATGTCACATACCAATGATTAGAATTTCTAAATTCCTCTACCCATAAGTGAGATTCATGATTGGACCACCATTTTGATGGAAGGTTGCAGAACTTAATGTTTGAATATTGTTACATGCTCATCCCCACATTCCTTAGATACGATTAGTCCCTACTATTAAAGGGGAAGAGATTCCCAAAATGTTCTTCATTTTATTTAACGATTCATTAACTAGATTATTCTTGCACGTCTATATGTGATAACTACTATTTCCTTATATTTCCAATTTTTAATTATTGGTGAATTTCATGAACTTCATCAGAGATGTATTCTATATGATCAAAATAGGATGATTGGTTGTTGGTTTATCCTTCCATATATTTCTTCATGTAAAACGTTTTATATTTTGAGCCTCCCTTTATGATTAATACCTATATGTGTAAAACCATTCCATTTCTATATCTAGTTAGAATACATTTAATTAAAGTTATTCAATTTTTATAGTAAATCAACTATTGGTTATGAGATTAGTTACATTTGGAATATATGGGCATGTATAGACAATGGAAGCATTGGTTACTAGAAGATATTTCTCTTGGGAAGGAATCTTGTATGAGGAATCATATGTACAAATATCAAGGAGTTCCATACTGATCATGAGGTAATTTATATTGGGGGTAAAATCCTTCAAAATATTTTTACCTCATAAATCCCACTCATATGAAATGTGATATGTATTCTAGGTTAGGTCACATGTTCTATTTCCTATGGAGATAGCTCATAGTTTCCCGAAAATATGAATCATGGAACAAATTTGAAATCATATAGGGATGGATCAAATATCATGTGGAGAATCATCAAGGACATGAGGCCCTATGAGAGAATATTTCATGTCGAGATAGTTTACTGATGGATCAGAAGACAACATGATGATGGATATAGGGAATGATTTTAATGTCTTATTATTATGGTTCAAATTTTCTATTGAGGAATGTTATGGAAGTGTGTCCCATGGAGGGAAGAGGTCACACATGGATTGTTTTCCAATGGATCCAAATTCCCAATAGTTGTGGATCTGGGGAACTAAGTTAACATCTTATAGAGGTGGATCATATTATTTATGTTGTCAAGTCATGGATGTGTGTAGGAAGTTGAGATGATTTCACACATTATTTTACCATTAATGGGTTAAAACACACTTTTAATAGGATATGGAGGTGCGTCCTTAGGATGGAATATGTACCTCCTGAGTTTACCAATGTCAGGATTAAGCACAATATGATTTGAATCCAAAGGTGCATCCCTAGGAGGTAAAATCTCAGAATAGGTTTTAATGTTTTTTGATAAGACAACATATGGGGAATATATGAAGGTGCGTACCATGTAGGGAATATTTTACCCATGAGTTTAACAATTTTTTGGATTGAAGACCCTATGTGGAGAATTTGGAGATGTGCCCTTGGAAGGAAGGATGCTACATATGAGTTTACAATTGTTGGTAATAAACATACTCAAACGAATATCTATATGTGTGTCCCTATAACCGAATATTTCACACCTAAATGAACTCTTCAATGGCCATTACGACTTCCTCATTAACAGTAATTCAATATGTTAGAGGAAAAATTAATGTTAAACCATAATTACTATGGGATTTAATATAATTATATTGAATCAAATAATATATTTCATGATATTCAAGTGGAATCTCTAGTTTTTTTTGGAATTTTCTAAATAAAAAATCATTAGATGAATGTAATCCACCAACTCAATAAATTAAATTTCATCATTAACAAAAAATAGAAAAATTACAGAACCTTCCCATTATTAAAAAATTTATAATCTTTTAAAATGAAATTGTTGATTTAATTGATAAATGATCCACAAATTCATTTCATTTTGTAAAAATATCTTGAATAAAACTTGCATATATGTGTATTGAAAATATCCAGTGATCTCTTTAGTTCAATATAAGAATATTTATTCATTTCTTAAAAAATATCTGGTAGAATATTTATATAAATTTACATATTCTAGGGAAAAGAATATGAATTGTTTACTTAAAATCCAATATATAGAATCACATACCCTTAATGTCAAAATGAATATAAAAAATTAATATTTACACCAAATCTATAGTGAAAGTTTGAGTATCATTAAGTTTTAATCAATTCATTGTAAATTAATCCTCATGATTTCCTATATCTCTCATTGAGGATTGATATTCCACCATTCCATAAAATTCAATAATGTGTCAAAAAATATAAAATGAAGATAATTTCATATCATGTAAATTATAAACAAATTATATAGATGAGAGTATGATTATAAGGGGATTAATCTGGAAAATTAAGAACACATGTTAAGGATTTATTCCTCTATTGTGTGGTATGTTAATGTGTAAACCATGTTTTCCTTCCTACCACAAATACATAATCCTAAATATTAGTATTTAAATCCCTTTTTAATAAAATCAAATGAAGTAATGGGTATACCAATATAAAAAATTAATATGTTGGGATCTAGAAGAATTCAGTTTATATATTGAAATTATATATTAAAATGTAATTAAAATCACATAATATAATCCTTGATCATGATATATTAGATAAATAGTATTATAAAAACTAACATTAAAATCTTTACAACTGATAATGTGTGGATGTATAAAAACACGATACAAAATATGCCTTCATTTTCATGGTTACATCAATAAAAATAATCTCATCTCAATGATTCTTCCTAATAATGTTACAATAGCTTTGGGAAAGTACCCATAGTTTCCCCAATACATTGAAAAATATAATCGAAAAAATAGTTTATAGTGTAATGAATTTAATCAAGTTAACTAAAATTTACAATGATAAACCATAGAGTCCATAATTTCAACCAATATTTGAATGTAATAATTTATGGAATGATAAATATTTTTGTGATTTGAAATATTATTAATCCTCAAAATATTCCAAAAGAAAAAATCCATTTCTGCATGTTTTTAATCCTTTTCTTGAAAATTAATCAATATTGAAATATATAGTCCTACATATAGTTTATGTGTGAGAGTTTTCCAATCCAAAAAATTAATCTATATCATGATCATTATTATCTATTTTAATTGAATCTCTTATTCAATATCATTTTTCCATGATTGTCTATATATTAACATCTCGTAAGCTAGTAAGTGTCATAAATTTCATTGGAGTAATATTATAAAAAATAATTTTAGAATTTTATATTTCTTTGGGGTTGTGAATGTGGTAGTTATTAATATATAATTTCAATATATATGTTTTGAATTTTTATAGGGGATTGGGTGATATATTGAGAATCCACCCATCACATTGTGATTAAATATGATTCCAATTAAGTATTTCTTAAATGGTAGAGATAAATGAAATTGTTTTTTAAACTAATGAAACATATTTTAGAAATATATTTATGAAGAAATTCATTATATATGTTAACCCATAAACATCATATGACCCAAGAGATAAAATTGATTATAAATAATGGACAAGGTTGATGGAAGTATTAAACTATTTTTTATAGGTTGTTGGAGATGCTGAGAGTGAATCTTGGTATATTAAAATATTTATTACTAGTATTGGTATATGGATAGTTACCTATACTGTTGGAGGATTCCAACCTATTGAGATGTTATAGTTGAATAATAAAAAAACATAGAATATCAATTGATTCATGGATTATTTTTGTGATGTTGAGACTGATATATAAAATCAGGGATAGTTCATGAGTACTCTAAAAATAGTATAGTTAAGATAAAACATTCATTGGAGTAGTAATGAATAGATTTAGAATCCTTTAGAAATACCCAAATGTATTTTTATGTGTGATTGATGATTTATAATAATATTTTAATATAATGTAATGTTATTTTTAATGTAATGATTTTGAATGTTTGAAATGAATGATGTATGAGTTTTAACTTATGTCTAAGATTTATCTCATTGATAAATGACATGTGTAGGGATGATCATGTGATGTGAAACCCTCTTCCAAGAGAATATGATTTGTACATAACCATAATAAAAAAACTATGTAAACATGATCTAGAATCTATGTAATTATTTTCCAATGCTGTTAAAACATCACATTCTGAAATATCATCTTTGTAAAAATTATTTTACACTTTTTAATGAACATTTTGGAAATATTTTTAGTATATATTTATTCTTAAAGGGAATATGTTTTTTTCTAAGAATAATTTTTATTTATGTAAACACTAACACAAGGTGTAATATATAAAATTTCTATGCACTAAAATATGATGATTTTAGATAAATTTTAAATGAATAATAATATTACTATAAATCATGATGTGTTAATAAGACTAAAACGATCAAAAAATTTGAAATATGAATTAAACTATTGAAAATAAGAACATAAATCAAGGTGAACTCGATGAAAGGGGATGTGAATTTAGGAGAAATTAAATTATGATATATTCAAAAATTTCAACAAAATTTAAGATCAAATTAGATGAAACATGATCTAATCGTAACTGATTTAGCACATTAAATGAATGATATTATTATAAATTCATAAATGAGAATAGTTGAAGATGATAGTGCAATGTTATTTTTTATAAATTATCAATTATTAATATCAAATTATTTATTAATTTAAATATAGATCTATATTTGAATATATACGAGCAAATTGAAAATATTCTATATAATTAAATTAATATTAAATAATTATTTGTCTTTTGAATCTATGTATTCAATAATATGTTGCCTCTAGTAAATGATGCCTTTTTTATTGATCTATACAGTGATTCTTTGTGATTAAAATATAAAAATAAGATAATATATAGATATTTTTATTAAAAAAAGATGTATAAATCTCAAATTCATAAATGTATATATTTTGAAAATGATTTTTTGAAAATTTGTCGTGATAATAGATTAAATATGTTTTTAGAAGGATATGAAGATGAAATGGATCATGTATTAATATTGTAGAGGATTTTTTTGATGAAAAATTAAGGAAAATATCATGATTATCTTATAAATATCACAAGTGAGTGGTTAGGGAAATTAAAAAACATATGAGATCATAGATCCCTCAAACATATGAAGATGTTAGAAAAAATATTATAATGAAATATGAGTAATGATTATATTTGATTATCAATATTCTAGATAATGATAATATTTTTCAAGGTTGACCAATATTTAAAATTAAAGATATAAAAAAGGAATTTTTTTATTAAACTAGAAATTAGTGGATGTTCAGAGTTATAAAAAAATAGATCTCTTAAAGTGGAAAAATAATAAAATATAAATATTGATCTATGGAAAAAAACTATTATAGTTATTGAAAAATAATGTGAATCTGATGAGTTACATTTTTATAATTCTATGTGATGGTGTTGAATATATAAAAATGATTAATAGAATAATTGGGTTGTGTTTGTTATTTATATTATTAACATGAAATTTGAAGTATGAGTAGTTGCATGTTTCATGATAATAATAATTGAATTTTCGGTAAAAACAAGGCCTGGTTGTCAAAACATGATCTATAATAAAATTAAAATCATATATAGAGCTATAAACTTGTTTTATTGAACAATAAATAAATGTCAACGACTCTATTTAGGAAGTATTTTATTTGTATTATCGATTTAGAAAAATAACGATTGGATTTGAAAATATAATTTATTATGTAACTAATAATAAATTATATTTTTGTACACCATGATTTAATTTGGATCATGTGTCACTCTCTGTATATGGAGATTGAACCCTGTAAATCATTAACTTAAATGGGATTTTGAGTCTCTCTATTTATTGTTTGATGTAGGATATTGTATCCATAGAAAGACTAGGATCTTGTTTCACAATTATAAACCATTATTATCATTATTTTATTATAGTGGAAAAAACATGTTTTTGGTGGTTAAACATTTACATAATGGAGTATTCGATTGAGAAAAGGAATGAAAAAATATCTTGTTTTCACTTCCATTATAAACATTTTTACCGATATTATTTCTTATTTTTAAAAAAATTATAAATTGTTCTAATCCTTAAATAAATTATCCAATCAAAAGGGGATAAATGATTAAATATTATCTTGAAGTATTATAAAAATACCATGAACCTTATTCCCACACAACTTCTACTCATGTCTTTGTACTCGATCCCATGGGAATTTTCAATAGGTCTTTGAGAAAGGATCTCTATAGGTGTATTTATGATAACCTATACATTTATTTTTATATGAGTCAATTAATAATAAAATTGAAGAGTGATTTAAATAATATCAATTAATAAAAATCTAGATTCAATTCACATAGTAACACATTAGAAAGACTTTCTATATACTATGAAAATAAAAAATTGAAATATTCCAAGAATTAGTGGAAAATTATATAGATGTTAAATGAATAACTATTTCCTGATAGTATTAGTATTTGTAAATATCATTATAAAAATAATTATAATAATTCCCTTGGGGATAAATGTTTAATATAAGATATGATATATTTAATTAAATTTTATAATGAACACTACTATAAGAATCGATATAATTTTATGAAACTTCCAAGTATGAATTTGTCTCAAATATTTGTATTTTTTTTGGAGAAATAATATATGAAATTATTCTTCATATATGATTGTCGTCCAAAAAAATGAAATTTGATTGATATAATCAAAAAAATAACTGTCAGATAATTTAGCTAAATATTAAAGAGAAATACTTACTTGTTAGTAAATATAAATTATCAGTGAAATATAGTGAAATTAAATTCTATATTAATATGAAGTATATGGTCAAAAAAGAGTTATGAGAATGTTAGTCAATAATAAAATCATCAAAGGATACACCTTATTTCCCGAAATCTCAATTAGAAGTTAATTCTCTAAGACTCATGAACATTAACAAGTATACAAATGAATATAACACATTTAATGTTGACCAAGTTTATAAGTTGAAGAGAAAATAGAATGTGTGGTTAAAATAAACTTTGTATGAAAGGAATATTTTTAGTACGAAATGTTAATTGTTGGAATTCTGGTTAGAAAATCTTATATCAAACATTGATATTCCATCCCAAAAATAGTTATGAATAGTGTTTACACTCTGATAATTTATTTAGTATTCCATAAATACGAACTCATAATGGTGGTAACAATAGAAGGATGTCATATTTATAATACTCCACTTTATCCTCTTGGGAAACTTTTTTCCCACTACCATGAAAAATGTGTGATAACTAAATCATTTTTAAAATGTAGTGGTGGGAAAAGGATAATTTATTCACATATATAGGTGGTTAAAAATATTTAAAAACCCAAAAATAAATCAAGGTTGTATGTGAGAACTTTAGATTAGATAATATTACCAATATAAAAAATGAGTTAAAACAACTAATATATGATATGGTTATTAAATAGAAAATTTTATACTAATTGAGACTATATGGAAAAGAATGATATCTATATGATGATGATTGTTTTATGGGAGTTCGGTCATAATTCATATATAATTAAAATTATATTTCAAATAGAAATAATTTATAGGGATAGAACAATGGTTAATAAGTGATAAAAATTAGGATAAAGAGGCTTTCTTTTTAAAAACATCAAAAAAATAAGAAAATATTTTTTAAAAGAATTGATATGATTATCTACAAATATACTATGAGAATTAAAAAAGTATTGAAAAAAATGATGTATTCCTATAATATCTAACTAGAAACTACTATTATACTAATTTGAAGAAGCTTCCCCAAAAGAATATGATACAAATGAAAATTGTAGGATAGAATTCCTTGGGATGTAATGTTGTAATGAACAAAACTGATAATGAAACTCACAATACATCAATTAAATTAGTGAAAATGCTGATAAAGATGGGTAAATCATAGATGAAATATTCAATAATTATTAGTATAATTTTTTATTAATGATATTAAATTATACTAATTTGACCAATATAGAATAAAGTGTTTAAATAAAAATTAAAATCAATAATCGAAACAAGTGCCAACGTTACTACTTCTAAAAAAATAGCCCCAATAATTAATAAGGATTTTTTATTCATAAATAAACATTTATCACATGTATATATAAGTTTTAATAGATTAATTAGGTATATTAATCTACAAAAGATTAATATTGCTTTAACTCTAGATTGAAGATTCCTATTTCAACTAAAAAGATGGATTGGAACTTGAATGAACCAATTTTTTCTCAAGATGTAAAAACATTGAAGATCATGAAATATCACTATAATGTATCATGACTCAATAAAACAATACTAAAAAAACTGATAAAATGGAATTGAAATTTAATTATTTCTAGAATCATTTTTAAGAGTTTTCATGAATTTAGAAAAACACTATATATTAATTAAGACACTATAACAAAATGTAAATTATTCCATAAAAACAAGCTCATAAATTTAAACCCCAATTTTATTCCAATAACATTTAATTCAATAAATATTTGTCACTATTAAAATTTTAGTGATAATTAAAAATAATTATATATAATGAAAATCATTTGAAATATTGTAAGGAGAAAATAAAATCTCAACGAGGGAGAAATAGATTCTGTAAACCACATAGTGTGGTAAAAAAACATGAAAACTCATTGAAATGGTTACATTTATTACAATAAATAATTGATTGTAATAAAACAATATTTATTTGATTATAACACAAAAATATTCTCCATGGAAAACATTGAAACAAATTAGCATCATAGAAAATCATGATGTTGTTGTGGGGAATATGAGATTTAATGAATAGATTATGTTGAAAAAAACAAATGACAATTAATATTTCACAATTATTTTAATCATGAAATATAATGTATCCATTAAAAAATCATAAAATATGTGTCATGGAGAATCATATTCACTCATGTTTATCCCATGTTAGAATAACTAAGACACTGTTAACTCTATTTGTGTAATCTTCCATGTAATCTTTCCCATTTTTCCATTGAATAATACCTATTAACCAATTCAATGGACTCCTATATGGGTCTCACCCAACACCATGAAAAAATATAGTGCTCTTCCACCAAAATATAAAATTCAAATTCTCCGTATCATGATAAAAATAATTATAACATTACTCTATATCCTATAAAAATATTAAAAATATCATTTTATTCAATATGAAAATGTTTTTCCATTATTGTATAAATGTTTTGAGATATTTCACTTTCATCAAAAAAATATTTAAATAAAAAATTTCAGAAAATAATTTAAAATTGAAATTTGTATCACAATCCTTGAAAATAATTAAAAATAATTTTATCAATAATGAAATTTTATGATGGTGGAATCATATTCTAATTCCATATACAATAAAAAACAATCACTATCACATTTTATATATGAGTCAAAAGTGTCCCATAAAGAAAACATTCAAAACATTTCCATATAATCCTTTTTAATGAAATTAAAAAGATATAGAAAATTAATATTAAATTCATTTGAAATAAAAATAAATACATTCTTAATAAATTAAAAAACACATGAACATAACTGAAAAAAAGAATAAAATAAATCAAATGAAATATTAATGAATAATATGATACATATTTTTTTATCTTTTAAATAAAATTATTATTGAAGAACAATACATGAATTAAAATTATAAATGACATGAAAATAATAAATGAATTAAAAAATACAGTGAAATTGAGGTTTGTAAAAAACATAAATTAAAATATGTTTTAAGAAAAGAAGAAGTCATAAAAAAGTAATTGTGATTATAAATATTTTTACTTATGTTTGAAAATTATGTATAAATTATTTATATACTAAATAATAACATTTTAATAGTTATTTACATTCATATTCACCTTTTTTATGTTTATTCTATAATAAAGATACCCTTTATTTCATTTATTCATTAAGTGCACAAATACATAATAAATTTTTATTTATTTTATATTATGTCTGTTGTGATTCTAATGGTCATTCATTGATGATTGTTATGCATTTATGAGAAAGCATTGGATGTGAATCATAATAAAGAATCCAGGAATTCCCATAATACTTTATAATTACTAATATGATTAATGGATTTCTTTTCATTTTTATGCTTCAAGTAAGTATTTTGAGAAGCCCAAGACATATCCAATACTATGTGTACTTTATTTTTTCAATTTATGAAATATTTTTATGGTAGTTATTAAGTATTTGTGTTCATCATGTCACACCATCGTGTAAATGTTCAAAATTTTTATAAGAGTTTTGGAATCTTTTTACATGATGATATCTATGATTTCTTGAAATCATATTCCATGAGTAATAATGATTGGATGAATGGTGTATAATCTCACAAGAATGATACTAAACAAAAGAAGAAATATAACTTACCATGTTTTATGTACCAACTATATGATAGTGATGAATTATTGTTAGCTTCACATGGTAATAGGAAATACAATGAGTATGTGACAAAAATAGTTACTAAAATCAACCAGAATAAGTGCATAGATCTTTAGTATATATCATTTATATGTGTGAGTCCAATATTTTGTAATAAACATAAAATTAATTGAGTATAATAATCAACCGACATTTCATATGAATTAAATAATAGAGGAACCATATTAATAGTTAGTTACTGCATAATTGATGGATAGATTTCTCTCTGAATGAAGAAAAATAGATAATAAATTTAATGATAAAATGAATAAAAAAATTGACTATAAGATGGATGATATATTGAACATGAATATTACAATGTATGTAATAAATATATATGAAAATGGAATCAACCAGATGCACAAATAATTGCTTACAACCTAAAGATGAGTAACTCACTGTATGATGACTGATCCAGTCATAAGCATTACATGATCAAATAACTGAATTTAGGCTCTAACTATATCCAGTTTGAAAAGATATATGAAAAAAACCTAATCATTATAACAAAATGAGTTTTTAATGAAATAACAAGTGTTTTTCATTGAAACTAGAAGATAGAGTATCAAATGTTATTTTCGAATGCCAATTGTGTTAGTGTATTTGTGAATCATAAGATTTGATGCCATTCAAAATCAAGAAATACATTTAGTATAACATTATTGTATGTGAATCCAAAGACTAAATGGATTTTGTTTCATAAAAATTTACAATATAATATGACTAGTTGAAGAAAAAAACTCAAACTAATTATATAGATGAAATTCCATTATTTTGAAAATATTATGTCTTTAAGGGATGAGATTCCATAATAAACCAACCATAAATAACATTTTATGTAATATAAATATATGAATGAAATTCCAAGGATGTAATGGAATTTAATATAGATGATGTGTTTGATGTATGTGATTCCATATAAGAATATGAGTTGGTACTCTTCATAATATGTATGTGGTACATAAAAAAATAACCCTTTCGATGTTTAATAATAAATGAATAATAGAGAAAAACTTAATATACCTAATAATTTGTTTCCAAAATTTTGGTTTTAATGATACATGATACATGATATTCATAAATGATTGTTGTTTCTTATTAACCATGAGTTGAAAGTGGATGAATCAAGATTATCATGTATTTAAATATGAATATTCATCTTTATTGAGATTTTAGTAGCGAATATGATTGAACGTGTGTCAGGATTTTTGTAGTATTTTTTAACAAATAATTATGTGATATTCAATGTTGGCTAACATACATAATTAATTTATAGAAAATATAAAACATTTGACAGAATTAAAAATAATAACATAATTACTTGAAATTATCATGGGGTTTCTATATTAAATGAATAATTACAATGATAATTATGGGAATAAAATTCATAAAATTATTACTTTGAATATTATTGGAATATAAAGGTATTGAGATTTTTTATTTTTATTGGAAAACATTTAAAATTACGATTGATCCTATAAAAAATCATGATATATTTAACATAAATTTAAAAATAATTCATGGTTTTAAAAATACAACACAAAAATAGTCGCAAAATCCAAGGTCCGAATGTTAGTAACAAAATAATTTTCTAAATACACATCATATTTTTCAAAACATAATTTTTTTAATAATCATTCCCATCTATGAAAATTTTATATATATCTTATATGATACAATAATTTTTATATGTTTGGGGAATAAAATCACAATATGTTGGTGATCTCTGATGCATAGTTATGGGAATGTATATAAAAATATATTAGATCATAAACATGAAGATGAAATTGAAAATTGGGTAAAATTATTATTAATTGATCATGTGAACATTGGTGGTAATCACAAAACATGGAATATCATTAAAATGTATATCATTATAGAAATTTGTTATAATATCATAAAATAAAACATAAATTAAATACAATAATAAACATATAAATCCCTTTTTGAGAACACCCTTCATTGACATGCCTATATGAACAAAATCATTTTCTCTCGGCATAAAAATGTGGAAAACTCATTATGATAATTTCTAGGTCAAAACCCAATTATTTTAAAATATGACTATATATTGGTATATAAACATAAAAAACTTCATTGTATTGAAATATAATACACCACTTATCAGAATTATTACATATAGTTTCCACGCAAATTCCATCGTTATCATATCTTAAAATGAATGAGGAAAATTAATGGGTTTTGAATAATTTCATAAAATGGATTATAAGAAATCATAAGACATAAAAATATTCTTTCCCAAGAGAAATCAAGGAATAATATAATTTATAGGGTGATCAAAACATAATGTCCTGAGAGAAAACCCAAGGATTAAATATAGTTGTTGAAAATACTAATGTTTTCACAAATCATTTTAAACCATGGTATAATGTATCATGTGTAAATTAAATTCAATTAAAAATTTTGAAAAGTCAAAGGGATGTTTTTTTAAAACCATATTATATGGTATTACGAAAAATGGGCATTTTTTATGAAAAAAATATTATATTAAATCCAGAGTTTTATATAATGTAAACAAATTCCTTTATTATATTTATATTCCATTATAAAGAAAAGTTTACGTCAAATAAATGATTAAATGAATCAAATTCATTAATTTCGTAATAGAAAATATATGAAACAAAAATGAAAAAATATTTTCATTTCATTGAATAAAATACATTCAATATAACATAATTTGACATAGAAGATAATGATTTATTATTAAGAATGGTAGTTAAATATACAAAAAATATATAATTATTTCTAAAATAATTTTATGAAATCCCTAAATGAAGGTAATAATAATTAGTTTCCTTAGATAAACAATAAATATCCATATACAATCAAGGAATGATAATATCAATGAAACCATGATGAACATAATTATGTAATTAATCAATAACTCATGGATTATGAAATTGACCCCATTAAACTCTTTCCTTGATTTCCTAATTTATTATGACACATTTATCACTAGAATGGAAATCATAACCAATTTTATTAACTATTTTGAAATACTATTAATTCCTCAAACATTTAAAAGAATGATTTTGTAATGGCTTGAGCCTATCAATTCCATAATTTTGGGAATCTACTATTTGAGGTGTTATGGTGGGGTCAAGGTAACTCCTTTATAGTGTTTTCCAAATATCCAGTTTTCTAGTGCAGACTCAATCCAATAGTGATTCATTTCAATAGTTTTCCATATTTCAATTTTTAATACTCATTCTAATTGTGAGTCATTTCAACAGGTTGATAAATCTATTATTTTTCAACATTGACTTGTTCCAACAGTGAGTCATTTAAACATTTTTCCAAATTTATGGTTTTTCAATAGTGACTCATTCAAATTGTGAGTCATTTAGAAAATTTTCAAAATTTCCAGTGTCCCAATGGAGACTAATTTCAATGGTGAGTTATTTAAATAGTTTTCTAAATATCATGTAGCCCAATGTAGAATCTTTATAATAATGAGTCATTTTAATTGTTTTTGATAGTTCCATTTTCCAAATAGTGACCCATTCCAATGACAATTCATTCCAACAGTTTTTAAAATTTCATGTTTTCTAATGGTTACTCATTCCAACATTATTTCATTTCGACAGAATATAAAATTTATATTTTTTCCCACAGTGAGTTAAACCAATGATGATTTATTTCCATAGTTTTTGAAATTTCCTGTTTTCAAATTGTGGGACATTAATATTGGTGATAATTTCTAAATGGTGATACATGTCAAATAGTTTTCCATTTTCCCAAAGTTTCCAATTTTTCACATATGACATATTTGATGAGCATTAAATGAGTTTGATTCCATATGTCAGTGGTTTTGAAATTGTTTCAAATGATATAAAGAATATCGTTAATTTTCTATAAATATGGGAGCCTTGTAAATGGTCAAACAAAGTAGTTTTTTTTCAGATATTTATTTAATGGAAATTTAAAACTATTTCATATTCTATGAGTCCGGGATATGTTACAATAATGAATGGCTCATCCCTTTATTCATTACTTATCATTTCTATTGATAAAATATTCTCTTAATCCTTCTTCAAGTTGGAATCAAGATAGATGTTGTAGATTCTGGTTCAATGTTTCCTTGGAGTTATTCCTAATGAATACACACCCCTGCTTCTCAGAAACTAGGAATTTCTGATCACCTTTTCATCCAAGTAGGTTTTCCTTTTTCATTATTAATTATTTATCCTAGCATGTGTCCATACAAAAATTTATATTTAAAAAATAAATCATTTCAAATAAATGAAGATAATTTAACTCGTTTATGATAAATATGTGGGGACTGGGAAATGTGATTTTCCTTCCTGATGTTTTTTATAAATATTGTGATTCATATAGGATAACTACCCACTAAAAATGAGGGAATTTGGGGGCCCTTGTTTTCAACATAATGGGATATGGACTGTTTTTTTGTTATCAATTGAATGATTATATGTGATAATTATTAACACCATATATTAGACAAATAACTGGATTCCCTAGGATTATATTTCTTTTTGATAACCCCTAAATAAACAAGTGGAAATTAAAGAATTTGTTCTTTATTAAATCTTAAATATGTTAAATATTGGTTCATTGAACATTGTGTTTGTGACACTAGTTGGTCATATGTTGTTATTTTTTTTGATATGGTGATCTGGATATGGTATGATTGTGAAGCATTTCTACGAAACTAGTTGTGTAATGATATGTATCTAGTTGGTGTTGTGATTTGTGTTTTTTTGGAAGGCATGGTTGTTTGGGAATGTCGAAAATGAAGAATGAAATTAGTAGTTGGTATGGGTTCATTACTATCGATAACATGTAGAAAGATCCACCCTATACCTAGAGGTCATGGTGATGTGTCTTTAAATAGAAGTGTGTCACTATAAAATAGATTTTCTTGTGTTTCATTGTTTCCCAGGTGGTTATAGAATCAAGAAGAAAAATTTAAATGAATTTGAGATGGGTTAGTTTGGTCTTTTAATGAAATGGAAATAGTTAAATGAAAAGGTTGGAAACATGAAATGGGATTTATGGATTGAATATTAGTGTTTTTCATTTAGATGTAGCCACAAAAGGTGATAGTTTTTTTGATTTGGATGTTTTTCTTAGAACCCATAGATGGGGAATGAGTGTTTGATATTAATTATTTATACTTTGTTTTCATTTTTTTATACGCTCTCCCCAATTTGAGCACTATGTTCCAAACACCCCCAGAGTGATTTGGGAGGGTGTCTTTTCAAAAATACATGTGGGAGGATGGATGGATGTCCATACTATCTTCCCTGCTCCAACATCTAGGAAATAAAGCCCCACGTTTCATTAGGTAAGATGTGGTGAGATTTTGTATCCTAGGTGTTTTCGAGCGAGGTGGTTTTTTACCCAGGTGTACTAAGGATGAGTCCTGACATGGTGTCCTAGGTGTATTCAGGATGAGTTGTTATGTGATTTCCCATTTGTCTTCGGGATAATATAGGATGTTTTGTGAGCCACAAGTGTGTGTGGTGGGATGTGTTTTGAGGACCAGGTGTGTGAAGGCAAGATGTGTTCTTTAGGACAAGCTATGTGTGGTAGGGATGTGATATTTATGATTCATAAGAGGTGGTAGCAACATGATGTTTTTTGTTGGGATATGATAATTTCATTCCAATCTTGTGGAGTGTCCTCGTCATAATAAGGTTCATCCTAGAACCGGTCTCCACTAGATAGTGGATGATCTCTATGCTATTGAACAAGTATTCAATATACAATGGGCATTTGTTCTACATTATAAGTATTCTATCATCTTCTTAAGAGAACAAGATGTCAACAAGGAATTCCTACTTCTCTATCTTCTCTACAATGTACGCTTCAATGAAATCAACCTCTTATTCAATCTAGTGGAGGATTTTATATTCTTCAGTAGGGTACTCAATCATTTATTTCGATACGAGAAGTGCCATGAGGATAGAATTTCTCTCAGTTATTCTAGAAATGTGCCTAATCATGTAAAATATCAATGGTAGTTGTGTATTTTTTCTTTTATAGTGACACACAATAGTAGGGGCACAATTGATGTTTATTGCTGAACAAATACATTCATGATAGTACTAAAAATGCTTTGATTTTTACTAACTGAACTTATCTACTATCCAATCAATTAAATTTTTGTTTGATGACCCTCAGATCTTTCTAGATGAGGAATACAATGGAATTATCATGTATATATTTCCAGGCCAACTAAAATGGTCAGATATATATAGATACCTGATATAGAAGGATTTGAGAATAGTTTTTTCTAATATTTATACATAACTATCTGCAATGTCTCATTATCATGAATATATTATTTAACTAAATTGTTTTTATGGATTTTGTTTCCCTACCCTATCATTTGATGATGTTTTCCCAAGGATCCTGCGGGGGTTTTGTGGAATTTATCAATGTCATACATTGTCAAGGTGTCTACCAGAATGAAGAAAATATAAAATTCACACTCTTTCTCATCATTAGTGAGGTCATCCTAGTGTGGTTGGATGTTGAGAAAATTTCCCAAATCGTGGAACATGGCATCAGTATGGGTGTGAGATGGCTTTGGCCCTATTGGAGGAATCTAATCTAACATCCTCCACTGCTTCTTATTATGAAAATACCAAGATTTCTAGGATGTTGATGAAAATGATACATCCATTTGGGGATTGACAACCACTGGAGGCTATGGCTTACCTATGTGAGCATAGGCTACACCTTGGTTGCTTGAAACAACCTTTTGATAAAAACAGTCATTATATTTTTGTGTCCATTAGTTATGAGCTTGTTGTAGCTTTCCTAATCCCTCACTTTCACCGTCAGCATCATTAGACATGTACCATGTATTTCAAAACGTCACCAAACATTTCAAATCCTCATCTTTTTAATCTCAGGGTAAATAATTATGCTCATTGAATTCCATGAAGGTGTATCCATGGGTCCTGTAGTATAGGAAATGACTGGATCATTCAGTGATTTTAAACTTCAATGGATTCATGTAGTATAATAGTTTTATAATTACCTTATATCATTCATAGATAATGATTCCAAGGACCTTTACATTTCTTAAATAATACATGTTGTTTGTTCAAGCGGTTAATGGTTCCATGAGATCTCAAACATGTGGAGAGTATGGAAAAACATTTTTTATTTAGTTGTATTTTCTTGGTGATGTTATTCCAGATAAATTTCTTCTTGGAAAGGTTGTGCTAGTTAGGGATTCACATGGCTATAGTCTTATATAAATGAGATCAATAATAGTACCAACTTTGGGTCCTCTTCAGGCATAGTAGTAGTAGAATTTTTATTTATATGTCTACTCATATAGTTAGTAGAGGAACATAGAATGTCTAGAGTTTTTTCTACTACAATGATTCTTCCAAATTTTGGGCCATATTAAAAAACAAATGAAATCCACTTGGAAAATTCTATATAATGGTTGTAAGAAAAAATTATCTCACTTTAAATACCAAATTCTCATTAGTAGAAGATGTCTTTGGGGGTAAAAATATATAGAGCAAACACTAGATGAATTCTACCAAATGACTATGTTTTTGAATCACTCATTAGTACCCTTCATGCACTGGAAGAGTCCATAAATACGTGTCTTATTTATGGAGTTGATGAACTGGTAAAGGAACTATCTATGAAGGTTCTCCCACAAAGAAATTGACCTCATGGGTATCTTGTTTTACAATACGAATGCATGTGTTTCCAATAATTCATGAAATCACCAGAGCATGGAAACATTCTACTTTTATGGAGTCCTAAACATGGGTTAACACCCGGGAATTAAGTGGTCCCGGTTCTGCAGTGGGTCACCCATCACATTAAACGGGGAACAATAGGGGTCTTAAAACAATAGGGTTACTTGAATACTGCTCACCAATGCCGAGTATGGATTTCTCTCAGGCATGATTTCCACCAATCATTTTTCCAAAACCACTAGGTGATCATTGATATCCACTATCATTTCATCTTGGAGAGGGTCCCTAGCATGGAAAGGGTGTCTAGGAACAAATACTTTGATGGGCTCATCATCTAAAGTGACATGCAATCAACTCAGAGAGTGACACAAAATGGATCCTAAGGAGGATAATCACACTCTTGAATTAGACCACATTCGATTGGCATATACTCTAGATTCTACCTTAACCAGATAAGTAGTTCCACAAAGATCGATTGGGTAATCTAGATTTGGTGGTCCTTCGTCCCACACCCATATTGATCTGGGGTCCTATTGTGAATTTCCAAAATTCATTTACTGATCAAAAAAGAGAGTAGTGGTGAGACTAAAATTCTCCTCTACGATCTAATGCATGGATGATACCACATGATTCATCTCAACTTTGGGAATGGCCTTAAATGGATTGAAGGTATTTATATTCTTCATGCCCCTGTTGAGATACCGATGGAGATTAAACTTATCCTTAGTGAGATTGAGGCTGAACCTATTCCACTACTAACATGTGAGGAAACATTCAAGAGAAACTTCTTGGTTCTGTGCCACCCATTTAGGGAGATTTTCCAGTTCATGAAATGAGTGAGTTCCCCTGTTACTCTAATCCATGGGTAATTTTTTCATAACCATAGTAACTATTATTATAAATGTGGGGTGGAGTATCTTCATCATAATTGGATGCTATAGACTATCTCAATAAAGGGTTGAAATATAATGAATCTTACTACCCCTATAAATTGCTAAATATTTATGGATATGCTTCATCAAAAACTTGATGAATCACTGTGAGGATCTTGATGTGGGACTGTTGAGGGGTCATGTGGTAACCATATGAAGAGGTGTGGAAATCCACTATAATAACCATAATATCAATGATATTACACATCTATTAAATTATCTCAAGTTTATATTAGATTACATTATATTCCATATGATTATTTTATATTTAGTGAAACATGCACCATATAATCTGAAAAAATGCACCGCCTAGCCCTCGACAGGGGACTTCAAAATATCCATGTTTTGTGATGAAAGTGGCAATAACACCAAGGATAGTTGGTCTACCTCCAAAAAACCGACATGACATCTTTCTAAGAGAATGGTGGATGATCTTGGTTTTCACAAGACCCTACCAGTATAGGACAAGATATAAGTGGTGTCATAGATATAAAAAACATCTACTTCATGTAGACTAGGAGAGGAGTCCTTGTATGAGTAAAATGTTAATACAAGTAGGAATGTATATTGGGGATGGAATCAACCTTATTATCAAATTCAAATTTTATACGGTTTTTCCACTTTCATTGTGTCAGGGAGAATATATACATATATGGCTTGAAGGATCTCTCTTTTTCTAAATGTGTACGACTGGATCCTAAAACACTCCCAATTCCAAGGTGGAGGTCTCGAGGTGGTAAACATTTTTTGAATGGGACTACTGCATTGCATGACCCAAGAAGAGATCCAAATAATTCTCCACCTACATGTCCCTATGGAGGGATCTCAAGACCATAAGGAACTTATCTTTTGAGATAAATAATTTTAGTTGTTGGTCCCATACCCCAGAATCTGGATGTTGGTGTGGTGACTTAATTATCAATTCATCCATCCCCTAAAAATATAAAATATCAATAATTATGATCATGACATGGAACATCACATGGTTTCACCGTCAATTTTTTGTAATAATCATTTTACCTCACAATTATTCTTTAGGGTTCTGTATGTCTTTGGCAGATAGAGAACTTCTATGATGACTTGTAAAGCGATAGGGACGACCTCCAGTCTAGATTGTAGGAACATGGGGAGGACGTCAATAATGATTTATTGAATCATGGGTTGGACCTCCATGTTGAAAAGTAGTAGTATAGGGATGACTTCCATAGTGGCGATCAGAATAGTGGGGATGTCCATTATTAGGTTTGTTGATAGCCTAGGTAGATACTCTTCATGGGTTGACAGTTACACAGGGAGCTCCTACATGTTGGTTGATGAATGGGATGGTATAAAATACACTTTCTATTGTGATAGTGTATTTGGAGCCTCTACATTGAGTCTCATCACCACAATATTTCCCACAAAAGCTATCTTTGGTGATTGAAATTGTTAGAGTCAACCCAACCTTCCTATGAGTTAGCTGGGGTCTTGATCCTAATTGGGAAAAAGTTCCTAGTTTTCCAAAAGTAGTGAAAGGGTGGAATTTTATGGTGGACTAGAATAGTGGAATATGGCCCTTATTGATGAGAATATTGAACCTGGCCCCAATGCTGGAATTAGGTGACTCAAACATGGTCCAATAGAGCCGGGGTAAAGTTCTCTCGATCTTCGACATGAGGGACTGTTCGATGTTGGCGTTGATAAGGCCTGTTAGGAGCCCTCCATACTGGTTACCAGGTATTATATGTGTCCAAAATGACTTAAAAATTCCCCATTTCAATGGTATATGGGAGAGATCCATCAAAGTGCTCTAGGGGTAGGCTAATTTAGTGGTTTTTTTTAAAATGGGGGGGGGGGTGGGTTGGTGGGTTTCCTTGTTGTGCAGGCCACAAGGGAGGTGGTGTTAGTGAGGTGATGATTCTTCTTATTTTTTGAGGGATATATCCATTTTTTGGATTGAATTCATTAGTTTAATACAAGTGTATGAGAGTGTTTATCACACTCTTATAAAGGATCTTAACGGGTGATATGAGGTACGGGTTCCTGATAGATGAATTCATGATAAAATTTGTGGAGTAGGTTGAGTTGTTCATGGTTTCAACATCAACATTTCTCTTACCCCATCACATATTGGGGTTGGGTTGATGGTTTCCCATATCGTGTATCTTGTAAGGCATATGTATTAATTCATCAGTATGTGTAATATAAAATCATTGAAAAATTCCCCAACAACAAGCTATATAATGAAGTAGAAAATAATCCACTTTGAAAATGTCACATAAAAATGATTAGCATTGAAAAATTCCACAATCCATAAGTGAGATTCATGATTGGCCCACCATTTTGATGGAAGGCTGTAGAACTGAATGTTTGAATATGGTTACATGCTCATCCCCACATTCCATAGATACGATTAGTCCCCACAGTTTAAGGAGAGAAGATTCCCATAATGTTCCTCAACATATTTAACGATTCATTAACTAGATTATTATTTCACGTCTATATGTGATAAATAATATTTCCTTATATTTCCAATTTTTAATTGTTGGTGAATTTCATCAACTTCATCGGAGATGTATTCTACATGATCAAAATAGGATGATGGGTTATTGGTTTCTCCTTCCATAGATTTCTTCACGTGAAATGCTTTATATTCTAAGTCTCCGCTGATGATTAATACCTATATGTGGAAAACCATTCCATTTATATATCTAGTTATAAGAAATTTAATTAAAGTTCCCATATTTTTATAGTAAATCAACTATTGGTTATGAGATTAGTTACATTTGGAATATATGGGCATGTATAGACAATGGAAGCATTGGTTACTAGAAGATATTTCTCTTGGGAAGGAATCTTGTATGAGGAATCATATGTTAAAATATCAAGTAGTTCCATACTGATCACGAGGTAATTCATATTGGGGGTATAATTCTTCAAAATATTTTTACCTCATAAATCACATTCATATGAAATGTGATATGTATTATTGGTTTGGTAACATGTTCTATTTCCTATGGAGATAGATCATAATTTCCCTAAAATATGAATCATAGAACAAATTTTAAATCTTATAGGGATGGATCAAATATCCTGTGAAGGATGATCAAGGACATGAGGCCCTTGGAGAGAATATTTCATGTTGAGATAGTATACTGATGGATCAGAAGACAACATGATGTTGGATATAGGGAATGATTTCAATGTATGATTGTTATGGGTCAAATTTTCTATTGAGGCATGTTATAGAAGTGTGTCCCGTGGAGGGAAGAGGATACACATGGATCTTTTTCTGATGGATCCAAATTCCCAATAGTTGTGGATATGGGGAACTAATTTAACATCTTATAGAGCTGGATCATATTATTTATGTTATCAAGTCAAGGATGTGTGTCAGTAGTTGAGATGATTTCACACATGATTTTACCATTAATGGGTTAAAACACACTATTAAGAGGATCTGGAGGTGCGTCCCTAGGATGGAATATGTAACTCCAGAGTTTACCAATGTCAAGATAAAGCACAATATGATTTGAATCCAGAGGTGCATCCCTAGGATGGGAAAATCTCAGAATAGGTTTTAATTTTTTTTGATAAGACAACATATGAGGAATATATGAAGGTGCGTACCATGGAGGGAATATATCACACATGAGTTTAAAAATTTTTGGGATTTAAGAACCTATGTGGAGAATTTGGAGATGTGTCCTTGGAAGGAAGGATGTTGCATATGAGTTTACAATTGTTGGTAATAATAACCCTCAAAGGAATATCTATATGTGTGTCCCTATAATCGAATATTTCACACCTAAATAGTTTTCATATCTTAGGATTTCAACACATGGAGGGGACCTTCATACCAATTTTAGATACATAGATCAAAACCTACATAGTTTGATTATTTGACTTAAGGATGTACTACAATATTTTTTTGCGTTGTTTAAAACCTACATAGTTTTACATCAGCATTAGCATAGAACTGGATGGTTTCATTATGGGGTTATGTGAAAGGTATCTTTCGTGCATGATAAAATCATTTATTATGAGAAAGAAACTTATGAATTTTATTGAATATAAAAATTCCCACAAAATTTCTCATATCGCTTTGTGTGTAATCCTATTGTGTGAAAAATATCATTACAGTGAAAAATCACTGATGATTGCATGATACATGATCATTATCCATTTAATGGTGCTTCAGGTGTATCAAATGTTTAGGTCACCCAAAACAAGAAATTTTAGGTATAATATGAAATTTTGTTTCCAAATATTATTCAATTATAATAATACTTAAACTACAAAAATGTTATTCCAATATAGACCTAAATTATGATTGGTTCCTTGGTGAGACCATTTATGGTGGATAATAGAACTATGACTATTTATCATTAGTCAAACATATAGAAATACGAATAATTTAATTTTATATGATTTTTTTGAATAATTCCATAATAGTTAATGAAATATCCTTCTGGAAAAAAATATTTAATGTGGTGACTGAATATTGACCACGTTGTTTTTGGAGGATGTAGTTTACACATACATATGGAGGAAAATTTAATTTTCATTATGATTTTAGTGCAAAAAATATATAATGGATATTTCATAACAAATAAAAACGCATACTTGTATAAATGTTTTGGTTATTATACCTTCACATATAGATGGGAATTAATTAGTGTAGAATTAGAAATGTTCTAGAGATATCATGTTGGGATATTCCCTATCCCTTGGTAGTTCTCACTTGGGATACTCCTTAGGGATCCTCAGCACTATACTTTCGTGAAAATAATGAATCAAGGAGATAGGGAGGGGGTTAAAGAGAAACTATGGATTTGTTTTGGTTTAGTATGTGCCTCAGAATGGGTGAATAAATGTGGAGGAGGTAGCCTCCTAGTAATAATTAAATAGGGATTGATTGTAAGAACTCATAATTTATCTTAAATATAATTGTGTTATTCAATGTAAAATGGTCATAAAATATAATAAAATGGTTTAGGGTAATATTTAAAATCTAGACTCCCTCTACCATCTTATATCAAACTTTTTTTTGAAATGTTTTATTTTGTTTTGTTGTGCTATTCATCTTTTACCGTAAATTACCCATAACATTATAAATCCATATTCACCATAGAAAACAAATTTTAATGTAAAAATTTAGAAAATGAATTTTTTTATATATTTGAGAAGATAATTTCAAATAATGATATTATTTAATTTAATTAAATTTTATAAAGTTAGAGAAAATAAATATAATATGATCACACATAATGGATAAAAAATTCTTTCAAAGAACACGTTAATTTTACACGTAAATTTTTTACGTGGGATAAGAATATAAATGTTTATAATAAAATAGATAAATTTATTATGACTTTCAAATAAATACAAAATATTAATTTATTAAAATATTAAAAACAATATTTTATCACTTTAAAATATTATTCTTTATATGGTTTAGCATATGATAAAAAAATAAATATTATGTCATAAAAATTTATAATTTTTTTTAAAAAAAATTAAATAATAAAATTATTTTATAAAAATTTATTTCGTCAATATATTACAAAAAAATAGAAAATGATTCCTTTTTTAGAGAACTATATTTTTCAGTAATCATCTAAAAATAAATAATTTTAGAAAATTATCAAGATTTAATCATAAACATATATTTACATGACGAAAAAATTAATAGAAGTAATTTTATTATATACCTCTCATATATTTTATAGAACATAACTTTCAAATGATAAATTTACAATATATTAAATGAAAATTTTGGAAAAAACAAAAAAATAGTTATATAATTTCAAAAATGAAATTTTAAAATAAACATAACTTTTGTAATAAAATAATGTCACTTATTTAATAAATATATGTTTTTATAATAATGTTTATTGATTTTAAAATTCATAATTATAAACTGATAATGTAAATAAATTTCATTATATAAAAAAGTGCCATTTTAAATTACTAAACTACATATAAACATGTTTATAAATAACTGAAAGATCAATTTTAAATTAATGTTTATATCAAAAATTCTAAATTTGTAGTCAATTTTGAAAAATGATTTTTTCCAAAATCATAAATCATTTGGAAAAATTAAATATAGGATGATTATTGTTAATAATATGAGATAGTATTGTTAATTTCAAAAAAACACTAATAAAGACACCAAAAATCAATCAATATATTAGTTTTCAAAAATATTTAATTAATAATAGAATAAATATTATTAATTAATAAAAAGTTCATTTCATGATGAATATTGATTCCTAAAAATAATAATAAATTTTATAAATTTTATTAAAATTACAATGAAATATATAAAACTATACTAATATTTTGCATAATTTAGTTACTCATATTGATAGTTACTAAATCAAGGAGAAGGATTTAGAGGTCTAATAATATCACAATTTTGATTTAGTCCAATATTCCAAACAGATAAATCTATCAAATATTTTTCACATAATTAAAAGAATAATTATATTCAAATATGAGGACGTTACATTCTCCCCAGCATAAATAAATTGTTCCCCTGATTATATAACAATTATAAATTGGGAGTTACTTCTATATGGATCTCTTAATTAACCATACACAGTTAGTAGATCATGGGATCATTTAAAATATTATGTGGGATTTCCCAATAAGTAATTTGATATAATAACTTTATAGAATGATAAAATAAATTCCAAATAGGGTCATAATATACGATGAAGAGATAAATATATATATAATAACATTATTCAATCCATTAGGGATTTTCATATACCATTTATATATTAATTATACCATGGTTTTATTTATTTATAACCCAAAAGAAAAGAGTTAAAATTTTACATGATAGAATATATTAATAAATGTGGATGAAAAAATCAATATCAATATAAATAGTGTTCATTACATAGGATTTTCTATTTTCCAATGATAATATAGGTGGTAGGCCGTATTTTTTATTTTTACCCATTGATTGATTCATCGGGTTTCAGAGTGACAAAATACAGAACATAAAAAACATTCATTAGTCGATCTATAGGAACAATATTTTCTTAATTCATTGATTTTTTCTTTATCCCATGAAAACATTTTTTTCGATTACATCATTTTCTATAAGTAAATTATTTTCCTATAAAATTATTAAAATTTCCTTGGATCCCCCTTCCACGTTTTCTTCATATATAGGGATGGAAATAACTTCATTTAACATCTTAATTTCCATAATATTCATGATCATAAATCATTATCTTCATTGGTGAAGCCATTATTTTAACTATAGAGACATTGGTAATAATTTTCATAATTTTTTTAAATAATAACCATATTTCAAAGCCCATTACCCATTATAATGGGTTTATATTTTCTGTAGCCATTAATTTGTCTCTCAAAGCCTTGTTTACATGTAGTCTCATCCTTCATTAAAACCAATATAGTTAATATGGGTGATGAAAATTAAACATCATAGGGGTATTTTCATAGTTAATAACAAAAAATGGATTCAACCTTAAAACCTTTTACACCAATAAAATTATCATGTCTTCATGTAATCCCATTAGTTTTAAATATATAAATATTAGTGTATCCGATGTTACAATAGGTTTTATTTTCTTATACTTCTCAAAAAATCACCTCAATGTCTCCAGTAAATCAATAATTCATAAAAAATCAAAAGGATAATGTGATTACCCAATGTGTAACCCAAGGGAGTGTCAAACATGGTATTCATTTAGAAATATTTGTTATGTTTTATGTGATGATCTAGTCAATACCCAGTCCACCATTTTCATGGAATATACCACTAGGTACATCTATGCAAGATCATGAATACACATTTAGTACATATAATGGGATTTAACTTCTAGGGAAACCACATGCACAAATATAGTTACAACAAAATTATTCTAAAGATATATAGTTCTAGTAACAATGATATATTAGACATAAAAATACATTATTGTGATCAGAAATACAAAACATTATTTAATAATTCAAATATAACAAAAAACACCCATATATATTATAAAACATTAAAGAATCCCTTCGGGAAAATAAATATGGAATAAGGTGAGATATTAATACTAGTAATGTAATACACATTAAAATAAATCATAACACAAGAGTGAATAATCCTAACATTATATCTTATGTAGAATGACCCAATGTAAAAAAATCATAGAATAGTGAAATGAATGTATAATATTATAGAATAATTGAAAATATGGTGAAAATATTATACAATAAATCATTAACACATGACAAGGATCAATCCAAATATAGTCATAATAAGGTGGAAAACATCCTATAAGGGAATCAGATCCCTTGGTATTCCTGTATTTATTTTGGAAAAATTCTTATAGTATATTACCTTCACTCCTTAATACCCTACATAAGATATCATGATATGTAATGCATTACCTAATATAGTTGAATATTTTATAAATATAGAACCACCTATAAGAAATAAATATAAAAATAATTTCTACCCCATAAAAAAATGAAACATATATAAATTAAATTCATTATCAATCTCATCAGAAAACATGGGATTCAAATATATAATTCATAAAATAATTCAATTCTATGTCAAAAGGATTGTTTGAAGATATTTAATTAAAATATTTTTAAATTCAATAATTGATTAATTTAAATTTTTAGTTAAAAAATTAGTTTCAATATATTTAATTCAATCAAATAAAATTGAGAAAAAAGAATAAAAAAGAACAACTTGGGTGGATTTTCATTAAATTAAAAAGTGATTTTTACGAGTGAAAGATGATACTATCTTTAAAAAACCTGAATTGATCCAAGAGGGTTATATATATTATTATATGGGATATAACAATATATTAATGATTTGAAGTCATTTATGATTGAGATTCAAGTCATGTGAGATGAAATATGAATGTTCTTTTAAACATGATTTGATTAAATTTTTTAATTTTATAGAGATATACAAACATGTATAACCCAAAAAATGAAAATAGTAGTTAAATTGGTATATATTTAAGATAAACATAAAATATATTATATATTAACCATAAGATGGTAGTTAAAAATGGAAGAAGAAGAAAAATAACTGGTAACTCATAAGTTGAAATTGCGATATTGGAGATACATTACAACATAAAATACATTTTAATAAAATCATCTCGAAAGAGGTGGATAATTAAGATGAAGAGAAAATAACATGAATCAATATTTTTGATGATATTATTTTCAAAAATTTACACATATAGAACATTTAAATAAAATTTATAGAATAAATTAAATTGTTTCTTCGAGGTGAAACTTCTAAAAATAAACAGTCACCTCATGTTTGAATGTTTCCTGAAACTACACATAACTTATTGAATAATTAAATTAAGTTAATTAGAAATATACACAGAAACCATATTAATATATAATTTATTTTATAATAGATAATTATAATAAAAATTAGTTTTATTTTATTATTAATTTCAATTACAACATTTAATCGATGTTGTTAGATTTTTTTTGTATATTTTTGAGTTTGTTCTCCATAGTCAAATTTCTTATAAAATTTCATCATGATTTCAAGAGTCAAAAATTATTATGTCCATTATTATTATATTATAAAGTAATAATACATATTCAAATATCCCCTCATGTAACAAAACTAATAAATAATCATTGAAAAATTTCAAATATGGAGATTAAAGTATCTATGAATTCTATTCATTGATCACACGTATAGAATTACTGATATTTTACTAAAATAAAATAAATAATATGAAATAAATTTTTTTTTTCAAATAACCAATATTAGAAAACTATTTATGGTTTACATAGCTAATATTTTCATCATTCTTTATACGATTTTCAATGATTTAATCTCATACAATTTGTCAATTAGGGTTGATTTGCAGGATTTTAATATTTTTGGTCTGTGTTGGGATAAAAATGGAAAATTGCTTAAAACTAAATCATTGATAGATTATCACATAAAGGGTATTTTGGTCACTTCATTAAATATTTAACTCCAAATTCAATGATTATTTTTTGTTCGAATCCTTGTTTTATTTCATTCATTTTTTACATCATGACTAGTGGATGATTCGAGAATGTAGTTGCCAAAAAAATCAATGGCTTTCAAGATTTTTCGGGGGGAAAACATGGACCCCACCATAGTAACAACGGTCCATATCAGCCTACACTCACCCAATCGATGTGATTACACTTGGAGATGAAATAGGACTCGATATACTATTCACACATTAAATATTATGGTGTTTGGAGGGTGTCCGCCAAAAAAACTGTAATTTGGAGGGTGTCCGCCCAAAAAAAAATGGCACATCATTCATGAAGGAGAAAATGTGTAAAGAGGCCATTTTCATATTCATTAATATGTGCTACATTAAATATGGAGATTCTGCCTAGAAATAATAAATTTTTTGGAGTAAAAAGATCATAAATCCCTCAGGAATCATCCTTATAATCTGAATGATTTAGGGTATATGCCCAAAGAAAACTGCGAAGATATTTAATGAGGGGAGAAGGTGTTATTTGATCATTAATGTGGGACACATAATGAAAACATGTGAAGGACAGAATGTTCCAATTAAAGGAGAGGATCTCCCACCTCTCAAGTCATTCCATTCGATCCAAAATTCCTCCAATCGAATGGTGGGGGAAGCATTGGATGAGGACCTTATCTAGATTTATTTCTTTTTTTTTATTTTAATGTATCCCCTCTCCTACATCATCTTTAATTCCCCATCCATGGAGGGGTAGTATCATTGAGTTATCGGGAAGGGGAAGGTCAGACTTATGTGCTTTCTTGAGTTCTTGTGCTTCAATTTAATAACTTCATTCTACTTTCTTAATCTTATTTCAATTATAAATTCAGTTTTAAACTACCAATGCAGTTGTGTTAGGTTTTAATTTTGTAATTTTATATTTCATTTGTTGATGATCACATTTCCCTCCACCCAATCATAATCTATATAAAATGGAACAAATTAGGGTCGGGTGATGAGTGCTCAACAGTTGTCAGCTGGAGTATATGCTTGCATGTAGAAGATTGGATTATTTGGGAACAACAATTCTAGGTTAGGGATTACTCTAGATAATTGATAAAAAACATCTAAAATATTACACACATTTGAAGATGTATTGAACAATACAAGGTTTTGGTTAAGGAATATTATCATAACATCCATTTGGCTAAGGAGAAGAGAGGACTCCATAGAAAAATCTCTCTATAACTTGATAAAGAATGAAAATTGGGAAAATTTTGGAATCCATCATAGCGAAGCACTAGGTATAGCCAAACCCACTCCAATCACCATCATTTTCATTTTCATAAACTGATTAAATAAATCTTCTTATTTATCCAACATCATTCAAATTAATTAAAACCAATTGTTTTCATGAAACCATTAAAAAGTGACAACCTTGTTTTGTGTGCACTATTATTTAGTAGACTAAGTATGATCAACTACTATAATATACATAGGTAATTAATTTTTTTTCTTCCACACCCCATGACTGGCATGCGTCAAACAAGGTGCTGTTGATGGAGAGGTAGTGCCCCATTTTGTTTTGAAAAAAAAACTCATTTATATGACTCATATTTAAAATTAAAATTTATTTGAATTCAATCCCGAAATAGAATGCCCAATAACCAAATTGAGAAATAAAAATCTTCCAATAGATTTCAAAGAAATCAATATCACTAATTCATGTGATACATCGAGTTAACACATTGAACAAGTAATAATGGTTATAAATCAAAACCAAACATTGTGTGATTTCTGCGCACCTCAATTTTTCAATCAAAATAACAAAAATGAAGTACCTGCCTTAGAAAATGATTTTGAACTGCAAATTAACATGATCCAAGTGCTTCTTATATTTATTTTCCTTGAATGTGAAGATGTGAATCTACATATCCAAGAATTCACCCATGACTTCTCTATCTTCAACCCTTGAGGAGTCATGAAAGAGAATGTGAAACGGAGGTCATTCCACTTCACACTAGAGGGTGCAATGAAGGAATAGTTGTACAATCCGCAATATGGGGAGATCAGTGACTGGGATGATCTGAAAAAATGATTTATACAAAGATTATTCCCAACAAATAGGAGCACTACAATAAAAATGGGAATTGATGTTATACACGAATCAACTGGTGATACCCTCTACGAATAGTGGGATTGTTTCAAGAATCTCTATGAATGTTTCCCTCAACATGAATTGGAAGACAAAGAATTCCTTATTTTATTCTACCCTGGAACACTTGATAATTAAAGGAATATACTAAATGACTCATCGATAGGATCCATAATTGACAAATCTGTTATAGATATCCATGTTTTGATTGAAATGACTGAACACAACTCATAGTAGTTTGGCACATGAGGTACGTGCACCAGAGGAATACATCTTGTAAGTACATTCAATTAACTAGATTTAATTAGAAAAAAATGGTTGAACACACTAGATTTTTGAAACAAATATTTGTGAACCATGTAAAGGTACAAGAAGGACTGAATTAGGTATGTGGTTTATGCTCTTCTAATTATCATCGTAGTTATCAATGACCAGAAGGGCATTTGACATAAAGTTGAACTGCAGCCTATCAACAATGGCAATACCAACTAAAAACCCAAATGGGGAATATGTTTAAATAGAACCAAGCCAGACTACTTTTAGTAGCAATATCAAAAACTGATAGCATTCCCACAGCCTTATAAGAAATCCTTCATACAACAACAAACCTTCCAACAACCTTTTATGAAGTAGAATAATTATGATAAAACATCCAGAAGTGCACCGAAAACTGATGATCAACAGCTGAAGACAATAGTTGTAGGAATAGAAGATTATATTGACATTCAAGATGATCGATTTTCATGAATTATGGATGATATCACCATAAACCAAAGAATTATTACCGCACAAATAATTCTCAATCCAATGAATATTGTTAGTGAAATCACCACCCAATGTGGGAAGGAGATCTCAACAATAGAACAATGTGATAATGATGATTCCAGGGAACCTCCTAAAGCTCTTCTTCTCCAACCAATAGACGGAGGCCAGAACAATAGAGAAAAAATAAGGTTCACAAAGGAATGACTGGAAACACCATTGAAAAAACAACAATCATAGAAAAAGGATATCCTAGAACTATTCCCATCTGCATTGGTTGAGTCAAAGATGGTTGATGATGAATGGCTTCAACAAGAAATTCAGGAAAAAATCCCAAAAATGGATTTTACATCCCACTACTGGATGCAATCTGAAAAATCCCTAAATATGAAAAATTTATGAAGGATTTGGGTACTAAAAGAAATAGGATAGATGGAAATTGAAGAATCCTCATAGGAAGAAGAATCTCAGCATTTATCACACCACCAATACCCACCCAAAAATATCAATATCCAGGGACTTTCTCTATTCCATGCACTATCAGTTTTTAAATTTTCATGGATACTCTATGTGACCTCAGATATTCAATAAATTTGATGCCTCACTCAGTGTTTTCATCAATGTAGATCAGAGAACAATAACCGACTCGAGTGGTGGCACAATTATCAAATAGATCAACCATTTTCCTAGTAGTAGTTGTTGAAGAAGTACTTGAAGGAGTAAAAGTATTAATCCTTCTAGATGACTTTTATTTCCATGCCATGGAGGAAGACAGTGAACCAGCATAATCTCCCATAATCCTAGGGAGACCATTACTGAAGGCTGCAATTACCATTATCATGGTTCACCAGAGAACACGCTCAATGGATCTTTGATATAGTTGAGCGCATTTCAATATACCCAAATCCATGAGGAATCTGTCAGATGTTCTATAACTAAATGAAATCTAACACAAAAAAGGAAAATAACCTACTAAATTTTTTGAAGAGACAACCTTATAATTCTTGGATAGTTTATTAGAAGAGGCTGTAGAATCAAAATCAACATAATAAGTTGAGATCAAAATGTATAAACTCAAAGAGGTTGAACCTGAAAAGATTATTAGATATATCTGGAAGGAAATTGTTGTGAAAGAAGAAGAACTAGTTGTGAAGAATTACATATGCCTTAAAATTGATCATGATCTGAACAGGGTTAGTGAAACCCCCACTAACATTGAAATCATATGAAAAGGATATTCTCAAACAAATGGAAAGAGTGGATTATAAGAAAATGTTATATCCGTAGTCAATCAATTTCAAAAGACACCTTTTTAATTTAAATGTGATGAGGGAAAAACCAAAACCATGTTCATGTGGGTAGTGAAAATTTAGGGTCAATCTCCCACATTGATGAAGATTGAAATTTTAAAAGGAAACCTTTACCCATTAAAAATATTTATGTTCCCATTACACCAAAGAAGCAACAGATATCCTGAAAGATTGAAAACCATTCCAAAAGAACAATATTTCAAGGGTTTTTCTAGTTTTGTGGTATCCATGGACACAAATCACACTTTTGTTGGTACGACATGTTTTTAACATGAAATAGAAAAGAGCTGGTGTAGGAGATCAGACTCCTCCAAAATGATTGTTAATAAAATACATTTTTTGTTCCTCTCCTTTACATTTTTTCTTTCTATGATTTATTTTCAAATTTTATTACATGTTAAATAAATTAAAATGCATTGAAGAAAAAACATCAATTAATTGTGTGGGGAGGGAATATTTTTGCCTAGTATTTGTCAACATTGTTAAAATTTATGAGTCAAGCCAAAAAAATTAAAAAAAAAAAGAGATTCTTGGAGGAAACCCGTGTTGTCTTCCTTCATCCACCATTACCCTCAGTCAAATTCAAGCATCATTGAACATGCCTACATTATCATATATTTTAATTCTTATATTTCAGGTCCATGATGAATGTCAATAAAAATCGAAGGTACATAATAGAACACATGTTGTGAAGGTGCTTCAAAACATAATTGAAGAAACATGAAATGAACCACCAGACTAAAGCATCATTTCTAAATGGTGTTTTCTTTGACATTAAATATCATTTTAATTTCCTATATTATTCTCTCTAGTAATTATTTGTAAATTAAACTACTATTTAATTACCACACATTAATTTATATTTTCCTCGACTTATATAGGAGACATATGTTTTGTATAAATCCATGAAATCCATGTTTTAGATTTAAATGGTAATAAATATTGAATGAGTAAAATGGATAATTTATTTTTTTAAAATGATTCATGGATATTGAAATAATGACTCATGATTTCAATGAATTATTTGATTCACATAAATGAAATTTACCTACAATAAATCAAGATTTTAATTTTTCAAATTCATGTGAATTAATTTTTTATTATTAATCATTCCATGAGTGAATGTCCAATATCATATTCCCATTTCCCAGATGATTTCTAGAAAAAATAATTGTTATATTATCTTGCGAATATTTCTTGAGAGATCTTGGGACATGTCACCTGCCACAAAATTTATTGATTCCTATAATAGAAATGATTGTGAAAAAACTAATTTAAAATGATTGATGCACTACATTTTCTAGCCACATATTTTCCTGAGACTGGTCCTTAAATTCATCCATCGGTAAACCATAGAATATATGAATTTCGTTATAGTTTTAAGCCACATTATAAGATGATATTTCCTTACCTACATGCACTTTTATTATTTTTTCATTGATATTTAATGTTTGATTGTGTGGGAAGGGCCTTTCGTGTGTGTTCATTGGGATGTGTATCATTTGTGGGAGGTGTGAGGTGTGTTTCATCATTTTGGGAAATGTATTATCAGAGAAATGGGCATGAGTCATCAATTCATTATGCTTCATTCATGTCATCTGGTTGTCCCCCAAAAAAGTGAAAACAATTTAAAATAATGATGTTCTTATCTAGAGCTTAATGAAAGGAAAAAATATAGATTTTCATTTTGAAGGAATTAATATATATATATATATAAAGGGGAGAAAATGGATGAATTCATTCATTATAATCATTTATTGACTCATGTCCCAAGGCCTAAAAATGGGGCGGTGTTGTGTTTCACATTCTTCATGGAATTTGAGTGAGGTTTATCCTATGTTTTCACTTGATTGGTAATGAAATTTACTTATGAGTCTAACATCCATTATCTGGATATCAGTTATTTTAATCATTTACCCACCAACACTTTTCTATAGAGTCATCTGAATCTTTATTGCATGTACTTGTGTTTTTTTGCATTCTGTTTCTACAATGTGGAGAACGTAGTTTCATTACAAGCCTATGGATAAGAAGAATATTCTCATAATATAAGAATAACTCCACTTGAATGTTATAATGAGAGATGAGATAAAGGATTCATGTGAGGTAAATCATGATATGGAAACTATAATAATAATGAATTGGGGAGCATTAATGAATGAAAGGAGAAGTCGCATAAAGTTTCAAAAGGAAAAAGTAAAATGCATGTGTTGAGGTTTTTTTTTGAAAATTGGGAAATTAAATTGATAATTTATTTGGAATTTTTAATTATGATTTTACCTTGAATATTATTTGAATTTATTTCTTTTGAATTTAAATATTGGTAACATTGATTCCAATTGTTAGGTCCACAGGGTTAGATGCCTTTAGAGTGGGGTGGTGAATCGGGGTATGAATGATTAAAACAAATGCCCCTATTGATCTTGTCTCGCTGTTAAGAAATACTCTCTTATCTCTCATTCCTACATCAAAGTATAAACAGAAACTAAATAATTCACAGGACACAACAATTTTTACTTTGTTCGCCCTCACTGTGCTATGTCTAAGGAGCATACACCGATGATGTATCGATGTACCAAATACTATAAAAGGGCACTGCTATTTACAATGTTCAGGATAGATAACTTCTATTCCCAGGCTCACTGCTTTTACAATGTTAAGGGTCAGATCACTGCTTTCCCAAGGGTCACTCCCTGTTTCTCTCTCTCTGGCTCATAGCTGGTGGAGAGGATCACCTTCTTCCTCTTACTTTTCTCACTGCTCTGGAAAGGTTCCACTCATAGTTTATAGACCTGTAGGTCTCTTCATTATCACTAATGAATACATCCTCTGTTGTGTGTAGATGCTCTGTTGAAGTACAACTTTCACCCGTAGATGAATCTCACTTTGCATCGACGATATCAGGCAATCTTCTAGATTCCATGTAGCCCTGAATCACTATTGTGCTTCAACCATACCTGGAGCCCTTCTCCAAACGGCGTACAAGTCTCGGCATGCAAGTTAAAATTGGTGCAAAAGATGACATCAACCACTTTCGCGACACTAGCATCTCCAACTTCAAATTTGCGTGAACCACATCCTTTTACGCCCAAAACAATTTTAGCGCACAACCATAATCTTTCGTGATTCTTCAAAACATGGTGCACAAGTGTCACCAAACCACTTGTGTGACACCCCCTTTTTCAACTCAAAACATGGGAAAATCCCTTCCTTTCTATCCCAAACCACTCTAGACATGCAACAAACAACTAGCGTGTAACATCTACTTGCGCGACCACACCACCACTTGCGTGACCCCCACACCCGCGTGAAGGGAGTTATACTTTTCTCTAAGTGTTGAACTCGTAATGAATGAGGAGGGTTAAACCACAATTTATAGGCATTTGGACACCCTGGGTGATGACGTGCAAGTCTCCTCTCGGCATGCAAGTCTCGGCGTGCAAGTCACTTGCACGACCAACCCTAAAACTTGGGCGACCCTTTTCGTTTTCCTAGTTTTGATGTTCTGGTCTTGAAAAACATATGGCACAAATGTTTCCTCTCCTCTCTACTCTTTTTTTACTACCTCTAGATCAACCATTCATTTATCGACGTTCTCGAATCAAACATGGATCGTTAACTACATCCCTTGAACTTGAAATGCCGCGATGAAATCCCCATTGTCAAAAAATTTGTATGTCATGGTTTGCATTGTCAACAATCACAACACAGATGTCCACTTTTTCAACAAACACAATCACCTCAAAAATTCTTCAATGATACCTTGAGATATTTTATCCCAATAATCTCTCCCTTTTGGTTTTTTGACAATGCTTACATAAAAGGATACATCGTTAATTCTTCATCCACCATTCACCTTTTGTGATTCTGAGAGGGATCAAGGATTTACTCATCACATACTCTAAGCCCCAATGAGCAATGCTCGGCGTAAGAAAAAAGAGTAAATGAAATTTTCATCAATGAATAACTTCAACTCTGACACCAACTAATGACACTGAACTAATAACAATTTTTGAAAATATTATTACCGCATTCCAACACCGCTCTTCAACTTTTATCCTGATCCTCAGCTGTCGTGATATCTATTCTTGGATCAATCACATCTAGCGTTGTCATCTTTGATACTCCCTCTATCTGGCTACTCCACCTGTAAGCCTCTCCCCCTATTCGTCAAATTTCTCAAATAGCCACACTGTCTCCCCCTTGAACAATCATTATTTTCTCCCCCTTGTCAACGAACGCAAAGGTCCTTCCTTTGCATTATGTAATAGTGTAGAGAAAGCATATCAGCACATTAGGGAAAAAATACACATCATAACTCAAGGAGAGGGGATTTCCACATCCAAACTCTTTCAAGTGTGGGGAGTCGACTGAACTCTCAGACACAGTTGATGCCTCTCAAAAGCATCCCTGGGTAAGGCCTTTGTCAGAATGTCTGCAACCTGTAGATCTATAGGCACATACTCCAACATCATGATTCCCTTCTCAAACTTCTCCTTGATAAAATAATAATTTATCTCAATGTGCCTTTTCCATGAATTATGGAGTGGATTTGTGCTAAGATATATAGAACTTGAGTTATCGCACTAGATTCCGATTAGAGACTACACTTCAACTCCCATATCTTCAAGATACTACATCATCCACAATAACTATGTGCATGCTTGAGTGGCCGTAATATACTCAGCCTTCGCTGTGCTCAATGAAATGAAATCTTCATTCTTGCCTCTCCAAGAAATACAGAATCCACCAAGATACAAAGCACCACCAAATGTTGATTTCCTATCATTTGCTGAACCTGCCCTATCTGAATCAGTATATCCCAATAACTTTGTTTAAAATTTGTCATTATATTTCAAACCGAATTCCACTGTTCCATTGATATACCGAAGTATTATTTTCACTGGAAGCATGTGGCTTTCCTTGGTATTACTATGATATCTCGCTGCTTGGCATGTGGCAAAAATAATGTCAGGTATTTTTGAAGTCATGTATAGAAAACTTCCAATAATTTCCCTATATTCTATGAAATTAACTACCTTGCCACCCTCATCTTTGGACAGTTTTTTCCGAGTAGAAACCGGAGTCTTCATCTCCTTGTAATTTTCCATTCCAAATCATTTCAAAACCTCCTTGGAATATTTGGATTGAGAAATTAATGTTCCATTCCTTCCTCGTGTCACCTGCAGACCAAGGAAAACGTTATCTCTCTAATCATTGAAATTTCAATCTCACCATTCATGAATTTGGAAAACTGTATACACTGAGCTTCATCTGATCCGCCAAATATTATGTCATCAACATAAACCAACACCATCATCCTTTTATTATTGTCCTTATTGATATACAGATTGTAATCAAATCCTCCATTATTGAAACCAAGTTTCTTCAAGTACTGATCAAGTCTTGTGTACCATGCTCTTGGTGCTTGTTCCAGCCCATACAATGCCTTCTTCCATCTTAAAACCTTGTTCTCATACTCATGAGTTAGGAAAACATATGAATGATCAACACACACTTCTTCCTCCAGAACCCCATTCAAGAATGTAGATTTGTCATCCATCTGGAATACCTTTAACTTTCGTTGTACTTCAATAGCTAGGAACAATATGATTGTCTCCATCCTTGCAACCAGTGAAAATGTCCCATAAACATCTATTCTCTCTCTATGAGAGTATCCTTTGCACACTAGTCAGGATTTTTTTTGAACCATTGTGCCATTTTCATTCATATTGTTGCGATTGACCAATTTAGCATCAATTACATTCTTATCATCTGGTCCCGAAACAATCTCCCATGACTGATTCTTCTCAATCTGATCATGCTCTTCATTCATAGCCTGAACCCAGTTCTTATCTTTAGCAGAATCATCAAAGCATTTCGGCTCTAACTGAGATAATAAGGATGTCTTCTGTAGTGACTTCATTATTTTTGTCGAAACTAGAGCTATCTGATCACCCATGATATTATGACTATCAATTTTAGCTCGACTCTATGGATTTCTTACAGACACAGACTTGAAACATTCTTGTTCATCATCAGTGTATTCGTCTGAGTCCGCATCTGCCACTTCTGATCCTCCTGTGTTACTTTCCTCTTCGTCATTTTAATCAAGTCACTTTTCTCTGTGATTTTGAATATTTTCTTCATTTTCCACAATGGTGACATCATTGCTCTCAAAAACATTTCCCAGATTCTTGTTAATGAATTTGTATGCTTTTCTTTTTCCTGAGTAGCCCAAGAATATTCCCTCGGCTCCATGTGATTCAAACTTCCTATGCTTTTCATTATTGAGAATGAAGCACTTACTTCAAAATATTCCAATGTATTTCACTGTTGGTTTCTTTCCGAACCCCATTTCATACAGAGTCTTTCCTTCCTTCAGACACAACAGAGCCCAATTTGAAATGTATGCTGATGTCAATACTACCTCCTTCCAATACTTATCTGTATGGTCTTTTTCTATAAGCATTGGTCTTTCCATATTGTTAATGATCCGATTTCTCATTTCAACCACTCAATTCTATTGGGGAGTTCATACTAAAGAAACACGATTCCTTATCCCATGTTTATCAATATATTCTTCCACCTGACTATTTTTGAATTCCGTACCATTGTCTGTATGAATCTTCATAATTTTCTGTCCAAGCATCCTTTCAGATTCCCTTCGGTATTGTTTTAGGAAGCCGGACACATAGGACTTATAGGAAATTACAAATACCCAGGCCATTCTACTATAGTTATCAATGAAAAAATATAATACCTCTTCCCATCTATAGATCTTGGTGAAATTGGTCCACAGACATCAGCATGCACCGATTCAAGCACTCTTGTTGACTTCTTTTCCTTCGCTTTGTATGTCTTTATGATGATCTTCCCTTGTTGACAGGTTTCACACATATGTTTACGATTGAGTGATATCTTAGGGAGGTCTATTGCTGCTTCACACATTACCAGATCTTCTAGAGAAGGTTGACATAGATGACCATGTCCTATATGCCACAATTTGTTTTCTTCATCTTTGAAAAAAAGCACATATCATCTTCTCCACTTACAAGGCAGAGATTTCCCTTTATTCTTTTTCCCTGTAGAACCACTGTCCCATATCTTCCATTGAAGATACAAACCTTCCTAGAAAACAATATATAATTTCCTGAGTCACATAGTTGACTAATGCTGAGATGATTGTGACTGAGGCCTTCCACTACTAAGACATCAGCACGTCTCATATCCTTGCCCCAAAACTTGGCCTTCCCGGAGCCAAAAATCTTTAGGACTTCATCATTTCCAAATTTGAAAACTCTATATTTTTTATATTTTATGCCTGTAACCAGATCATTATTATCTGTCATGTGAGAAGTGAAACCACTATCAAGGATCTACACACTAGAGTGATCTGATGCCTTAAGGGAAATTTCTGCCACCACAGCCTTCTCATTCTTCTTCTTCTTGGTCTATATTTCTTCCTTCACACTCATCATAGATCAAGACTTATGTTTATTCTCAAAGTATGATGGACCATCTTCATCTTGCAAATCTGCAAATCTATTCTGCATTTTTAACTCACCTGTGGGTTTATTGATAAGCTTCTTGCGAATGTTTTGATTCTTCTTTGTAACATTCTTCTAAATGGTCTAAGTGTAGTACCTACCAATGTTCCCAAATCCTCTGAACCAAAAATAGTGTCCTTCGAAATATTCAATGGAGAACTATTATCTGTTTGGCCGCCAGCTTTGTTCTTGTTCCCTTCGATATCTCTTGCCTATTGAACACACATTATATGAATGTACCATCTTTACACAATAATAACCCCTGATATAAAGTGAATTACATCGTGTTACTTCTTCACCATAAGTTTCCACTTGGGATCAACAAATATTCTGATTCTGTTTTATGCCGAAATCACCCTTCAATATTGGTATGGGTTCTTGCAGTGAGACTTCAATTTTCATAGTTTTTTGTTTCTGATCAGTCCCTAAATCATCCTTAACGTCAGAGCTCACATGCTTCTTTGTTCATGCAGAACTACTAGCCTCCACTTTCATCTTTTATATCATCTGAATGACTAGCTTTCCTGATATCACATTGGGGGTCAAGAGTTTTTCTTGATCATTAATTTTTCACCATATACTAACCACTTCCTCTTCAAGTTCTTCGATACACTTCACTAGATATTTCACTTTTTTATTCAATCCATCGATCTCCCTTTTCTGTTTTTCAATATTGAGCTTCTTCTCATCATCCTTGTCTAAGCTCTCTAGCCTAGAAGACTTATGGTATTCGATTTCTATCACTAGCTCAGACTTCTCTTCTTTCTGATATTGCATGTAGTGTTTGGCATCATGTACCACCTTGTTGGCATACTTTGTTTTTTCTCACAAAACATCTATCTCTTCAAGGGATTATTCATATTCATCTTCCATGTCAACTCTCCATTTAATTTATTCTTCTTCTTCATTAGTGTCGGTTTCTTTATTTTCTTGAGCACTATCGACTACAACCACCATTGAATTTTCTCCACGATCATTGAAATTTTAAATCTCCTCAACCTCTTCTACATCAGACTCATCTGACCCATCTATTTCTGGTGAAAGAAGATTCTTCTTCTTGAAGAGATTTATCTTGAACTGCTTCTTCCCGTTCACATAAGATGATGATTTTTTATTGGGAATTTCAACTTCATCTTCATCATTTTCATCTTGAAACTTTTTTGGGCAACCTGTGGAAAGATGACTAACTTTTCCACGTCTAATTAAAGCAAGTGGAAGTTTTCCTTTGATCTTTCCTCTTCCACTTTGAAGATTTGAGGAAAGGAATGACATTACCTCATCTATCTCTTCTTAATTCCTTAGAATCTTCAATTCTGAGATTCTTCCTAGCCTTAAATGCCACCTCGTTGGATTTACACTTTTCCACTACCTCGTTATCATCATTCCTCATTTCATATACGACCAGGGAACTGTGCATATTGTCCAGTGTTAGCTCTTTTGGATCTCTATCTTCCAGTACTAAAACATTCAGATTGAACCAAGGTGGATGTTTCCTCAAGATGCACTTTATGATCTTTATGTCTTCAATGAATTCTCTAAGACCTCGCATATCTTCAATGAAAATATTTGCCCTGTCAAAGAATGCATCAACAGACTCATTCAGGTACATTTTCAGATCTTCATACTTATTCCATATAACTTGTATCCTTGCCTCTATGACCTTTGTATCTCCTTTATATATTTTCAAAAGCTTTTCACACATGGAATTTTATGTTTTACATCACATAACCTTCATATAGATAGAATTGGATAGGGTTCCCCCTAAAGCATTTATTCCCTTGGTGATAGAATCCAATTCTCTTTCCTCGGCTTCCGATAAAGCCCCATTGTTGATTTCAGCTGTTATACCATGAATTGATTCCGTGAACACATGCATTCACAATGATCATAAATAGTGGTGCATCCGATTCTTCCATAGATGAAAATTTTTATCGTTGAATATCATAATCCCTTTCTGATTAGCGACCTCCATTTGAGAGAGAATTACATATATTAACCTTTCCCTCTGATACCAATTACTAGGTCCACAAGGTTAGATACCTGGAGAGGGGTCGTGAATCAGGGAATGAAAGATTAAAACAAATGACCCTATTGATATTGTCTCACTATTAAGAAAAACTCTCTTCTCTCCCTTTCTTGTAGTTACGTATAAACTAAAAATAAAGCATGCATAAGAGAAATTTTTTTACTTGGATCACCCTCACTAGGCTATGTCTAAAGAGATTACACCAGCGATGTGACAATGTACCAAATCCTTTAAAAGCACACTGCTATTTAAAAAGTTTGGGATAGATTAATTATATTCCTAGACTCATTGACTTTACAATGTATTTTGTCAGCTCACTGGTTTCGCAAGGGTCACTCCCTGTTTCCCTCTCTCTCTGGCTCACTGCCGATAGAGAGGATCACCTTCTTCCTCTTCCATTGCACACTGATCTAGAAATGATCCACTCACAGTTTACAGAACAATAGTTCAATTCATTATCACTAATGAAAACATCCTATGTTGTATGTAGATACTCTGTTGAAGTCCAACTTTCACCCGTAGATGAATCTCACTTTTCACCAAAGTTATCGGGATATCTTCCAGCTTCCATGTAGCACTAAATCACTGTCGTGCTTCAACCATACCTTTCACCCTTCTACAAACCGGAGCTCAAGTCTCCAGGCACAAGTTAAAACTGGCGCACAAGTTCACATCCACCACTTGCGCGATGCTTGCTTCTTCAACTCCAAGATTGCGCGACTCACACCCTTTTACGCCCAAAATAGTTTTGGCATGCAAACACATACTTTCACGCTTCTTCAAAACCAGGCGTCAAAGTGACATCAATCCACTTGAGCGACACCCCCTTCTTCAACTCAAAACTTGGGCGACTCCCTTCCTTTCTTGCTCAAAACACTCTGGGTGCACAACAAACAACTGGCGCACAACTTCTACTTGTGCGACCACACAACCACTTACGCGACCACCACACCTGCATGACGGGTGCTCTGATTTTCTCTAAGTGTTTAACTTGCACAGATTGAGGAGGGTTAAACCTCTATTTATAGGCATTTGGACACCCTAGGCGACCGCGTGCAAGTCTTCTCTCGGTGCGCAAGTCTCGGTGCGCAAGTCACATGCGCGACCAACCCTAAAACATGGGTGCCCCTTTTCCCTTTTCCCTATTTTGATGTTCTGATCTTGAAAAAAATATGGCATGCAAGTTTCCTCTCCTTCAAGAAAATGACACACATGTACCTTTTCCAAATCAAATGTTCTCCATTTGTCGATTTTCAGACCCAAAAAGTTGGCAAACGCTGTAAAACAGCGTGACCTTGTATCTGCTCTTTTTGTTCCACCTCCAGATAAACCTTTAATTTGTTGAAGTTCTTGAATCAAACATGGATCGTTAGCCGCATCCCTTGAACTCGACATGCCACCATGAAATCCCCTTTGTCAACAAATTTAAATGTCATGGTTTTATTTGTCAATAATCACAACAAAGATGTCCACTTTGTGAACAAACACAATCACCTCAAAAATGCTTCAATGATACCCTGTGGGATTTTTTCCCAACACCCTTGGATTTTCTATGTTGATATTTCATGCCTAAGGAAAGTACATTGTAAGTGTGGTGGAATTCAATGAGAAATTATTTTCATCATTTTTTGATATGATTTTAAAAGATTTAATCTCATACGTTTTTTCAATTTGAGCTTATTTTCACAATTTTAACATTTTTGGTGTCTATTGAGCTAAAAATGGAATGTTTCTTAAATCTGGATTTTTGACTAATTATCACTTCAAGGGTATTTTGATCAAATCATTAAAAATAAAACCCAAAATTTGATGGTTATTTTTTTCATCCACTATTAATTTCCTTTATTTTTCACTTTTGGACTAGGGGATGATTCGAGCATATAGTGGAATAAAAATCAATAATGTTCTAGATTTTTTCGGGAGGACAGTGTGGACCCCACCACAGTAATGGAAGCACATCTAGGAATACACTAATCCAATTGATGTGACCACACTCACATATGAAATAGGAATCAATGGATCATTCACATATTATATTTTATGGTGTTTTTAATCCATTATGGTGGTTGTTGAGAGAATGGAATTGAAGAAATATTCTTAGAAATTTCATCCAGCAAAAGAAACCTTCAATAGAAAAATCTTAACTCATACATGAGAGGAAAAAATAAACTGAAATTTGGATGGTTTCCACCCAAGACAATTATACTCACCTTTTAGGAAGGAGAAAACGAATGAATTGGCCATTTTCATGGTTATCAATATGTGCTATATTAAATGTTGGGAGTCTTCTTGGAATGAATAAATTCATGGAGTATAAATTTCATCACTCACTCACCAATCATCCAAATAAAATTATTTTTTGAGGGTAGACGGCCAAGGAAAATTTAAAGATCTTTCTTGATGGGTTTAAGGTGTTATTCGACCATTAATGTGGAATACAATGCACCAATTTATGAAAAACCAAATATGCCTACAAATGATGAAGAGCTACCACCTCTCATGTCATTCCATTCCATCCACAATTCCTCCAATCGATAGGTGGGGAATGCATTGGATGTAAATGTTATTTAGTTTTTTTGTTCATTTATTGCAATGTCTCCCCTCCCCTACAACATCTCGACGTCCCAATCCATAGAGGGGTAGTATAATTGAGTGATCTGGAAGGGGAAGGCTGGATCGATGTGTTTTCTTGAGTGCTTGTGCTTCAATTTAATAATATCCCTTGTTCTTTCAAAATATAGTTTCAATTATAAATTAACTTTTAATCTATTAATTTGGTTGTGTTTTGTTTTAATTCTGTAAATTTATTTTTCTTTGTTCAATGATTACATATCACTCCAAAAAATTCAAATCTGTATATGGTGTAATAGATTAGGGTCGGGAGGTGAGTGCTTGATGTTCATCAGCACCTATGTATGCTTATATGTGGAATATTGGTTTATTATGGAACAACAATTTTTGGTTAGGGATTTCTATAATTAATTGAGAAAACTATCCATAATCCTACATAAATTGGATGAAGGATAGACCAATCCAATGTTTTGGATAAGAAATATTCTCATTATAGCCATTATGCCATGGGGAAGAGGGGACTCGGTAGAAAAATTACTCTCTAACTAGATAATTAAATTAAAGGGGGACAAATTTTTAAACCATGATAGAAAACTATGGTTCTAGGCAAACCCACTCTGATCACCATAATTCTCATTTGTTTGAAATGGATCCAATCATTCTTCTTATTTATCACACATCATTCAAATTAATTAAAACCAAATATTTCCATAAAACCATTATAAAGTAACAACCTTTTTTTGTCTAAACTCCGCTTTAGGACACTACCTTTGATCAACTAATATACTATACATAGGCAATTAAAATATTTTTTACCAAGCCACAATGGTGGTGGTGAAAAATTAGACATTTTGTTCCGCATGGATGTAATTTTCACACCCAAATGAAAATGTTTCTGGTTTTGATAATTTTTTATTTAGAATTATAATATAATATAAATTACGTTAATATAATAACACTTAATCATAATAAATTTTTTATCATACATTACTATATAGGTTGGATATGAGGGCTGTTTAAATGAATGGATCTTGAGAGTTCGTGACATGATTCATAACACTCTCATTGATGTTCCCACATGGGTAATTAATCAAGGCTCCATATAATGGTATTTTGGTGATACAAAGGATTCAATGATTTGGTGGGGGTGTTAATGAGATAAAGTTGAATTTATTGTTGAACAAAATATTTGAAATTAGGGGGGTGAAGAAATTGGGAGTATGTTGTCTTCTTCTAAATGTGATGAAAATCAATCATATATATATACTAATTATATCACAAAAATATCAAACCATTATTCAAGTTGAAAAATCCATAAATGGACAATAATGTTGTAGAATAGGATATAAATTTCATCCACTATCAGTTAATTAATATGATACATTTTTTAAACATATTTTTCAACTAATACTATGTTGATATAATTTTACTTATATTTTTCTTATGTAATAGGGGTGCCCAATCTCAACCTAACTAGATGTACCAGACCCTAATAAACAATATGTGATCAAGTTGGTATTGGTGAAATTTATTGTAATTTTTTCTTATCTATATTAGTACTGACTGTAATAATGTTAGATATTAGACATGGGTTGGATAATATATGACCAAACTTGAACAATCAACCAAATTAGAAGATGATATTCCTTAAAATTGAATTTATAATCTTTCTGTCACCATAGTATCATTGCGGTCCACAATCACTAAACACCCTCCAATATTCTCTTTGATATCAATAGTATGGAAAGTCATATAAACCCCAATACCTCTTTACATCACTCACCCCTTCCCCTCATAGTGACATGCTCCCTTACCATTTAAAATCTAGAAAATCCTTCTTCCATGATGCTGACATCCTAATATACATTTTCATCCATCCATATATTCATATTTATCTAGGTGAATCATGCTATTGAACACCATAATTAACACATTCTAGTGGTTATTTTGTTCATCCTATCATAATCCTTAAATAATTTCCCTCAAATACATGCATCATTCATGAAAAACCTAATTGACATATTCTTCTTCTTTGTTTTATTAAATCCTTTGAACGACTCATTATTAATGTGTCCCCATCTAAAGTAAATGGAAGGATTGTGGAGCACTATTAATTTAGGATATATAATTAATATTTTAATTTATATTCATCGAATAATTCATTCAATTAATCTTTGGATCATATATTTAATAATTATTTTTTATTTATAGTTTAAATGAATCTAATATATTATTATTTGTATTGAAATACAGTGAAAATGAATCTAGAAAATGTCTAATCCAATTTAGTTTATTGAAATATATTTTCATAAAAAAATAATTATTTCAAATAATATTATAAAAATAAATTTATGTGTTGGGAAACATCTCACACATTTCATTGTCAATAAATTCCTTTTAAATACAAATCTAATTTGTAGTGATATTTAACAAATTACGAAATATTTATAATAATTTAATTTATTTAACGTAATGATCATTATATTAATTAAATAAAAATAAAAAATAAGGTATAAAATAAATCACTATTTATTTTTACATCTCAAAGTCTAAATGACGGAATGTAGTATATGTACAATTCCATGATTATAGAAAACTAAGAGTTGATAGTTACTATTGGTGCCATTGAAGAAACATTGGTACGATAAGATATTGCAAAATTTTATGTTCAATATGGTAGGTGTTTTATGATGATTTGTAATTATTTATATCTATTGAAATGTTTACATTATTGTTTCACATTCCAATGCCATTATCATTGAACAAATATTGTTATATGTATTTTTATCACTTTTTTTCACATTCAAATTCCTTGTTTAGTGAAAAAAATTAGATATATGTTTTTCATATTAAATATTCTATTGTTTTGGAAAAATATTTAAATTTTGATTATCATTTTTATCTAAAAATGGGTTTATGGTTTCAAAATAAAATGTATTTATTATGGGGTTCATATTGATTTATTACATAGAAAATAAAAAATAAATATTTTTATTTGGTGATTTAAAATTAATTCTTAGTACATTTTTAATTTTTGATGAATTTTTTGTATTTTTTGGTTACTTTTTAGTATTATGTTTCATGAGTAATGGAATGTTTTTTTAGCATATTGATACTGTCAACCATTCATGTTTTTCGTTGATGGCTGAATTTTTAATTGGAATCATATTCCATTCAATATATCAAATGGATTGATTTTTTCATGGGAATTTTTTTAGTTATTTAAAGGTGGTTTATGGTGTGATATTGTGTGATTCAAGCTAAAAGAAACTAGTGACATTAAATATCATTATTCTTTGTTTGGGATGGTTTTCATGAATGGGTGTCTGTTAATAAATTTTTTTCTAATGACCTTACCCTATTAGATATTTTTTTATTCATCTTTTATATTTTTATTAAACTATTTAATACATTTTATGATTATGTGGGTCATTTGATAACCAAATTCCAAGGGTTTGAATTTTTCTCTATATATTCAATATAATATTCACATGGAAAATAGTTTCAAAAACCATTCAACCCAACTCAACCAAAACGTGATAGAAATGTTTTGGATTGGGTAATGTTATTTTTCAATGAAGATTTTAAACAAATATGAAAAGATCCATCATCATTATATATGGTTGGGTCAAAAATCACTGATAAACTTGACCTGACTTGACACATGGACATTCCAACTAATTATGGAAATTCGAAAATTACTATTGCATAGAAATTTAATTTTCCAAAATTAAAATTGAAATAATTTAATAATTATAACATAATGATTTAAAAATTTAAAATAATTTCTGAAATAAAAATGTTGAAGTGACTATATAATTATATTTTTATTTACCATAAATTTTGGGTAAAAACTATTTCACTGATAAATTTCACAACACAATTTTTTTCATGTAAATATTATAAATATTTATGATTTCAATCAAATAATTTTGTTTATTTTAAAACAATTAAACACTATATTTCTTCAAAATCTGGTCAAAACATAATAAATAATAATATTCAATGAAGCTTTTTATTAGATTAAAGTATAACTTTCTTTAAAATGATAAACATGTATTTTATAAATTTAATATAATATGATAAATTTGAATAAAAATATATCCTAAAAAATATTTGATCAATAAAAAGGTTCAACAAAATAATATTTCTTGAGTATATTCTAATAAAGAAATTAAATCCACATTTTTTTTCAAAATTCATTTTTTTCACTATAAATATTTAAATAAATAATTTATGATAAACCCCCAAAATTTAATTTTAATATTATATTAACAAAATCATTCTAATAATTGAATTAATTTATAAATATTTAACTAATATAATAGGAAACATTTAAATTTTATATTTTAAATGTATAATATATTACAAAATATTTATTAAAAAATATAAATTCTTCTCTAAAGTGTCAAATAATTTATTCTAAATAAAACTATCTTTTAAAAAAATCACATTAAAAATAAATATACATTTTTTTATAAAAAATAATTTAAATTTTAAATTCATTAATATATACTAGCAAGGTAATAAAACTCATGAAAATTTTTAAAACGATATTTTTCCTTAGTAAAATAAAAATCAATAATTTTTCAAACAACCAAAAATAGACAATATATTTTGTTTAAAATTATATATTTTAAATAATTTTCTAGAATCTTAAATTCTAAAATCATAAATTAAATTGAGATACACTTTTTATGTTAATGTATTTTTTTATATAAAAATGTTTATTATTCATAATTACTATAAAAACGTAATTAATGTAGTCATTGTTAAATGGTATTATATTTTATTAATATTTCCATTTTAAAATAATATAATTACATTTATTTACAGAAATATTCCAAAAATAAAATTAAATATTATTAAAAATAATAATGAAATAATTAAATTTGAAAAAAGAGCCCATATAAATACATTTATATTAATATATTAATATGTTTCATAATTAGGAAACATCTATTTATACAAACATAATCAATGGATTTGTATTAATATACAATATATATATATATATATATAATAGTTCCATTTAATTTTTCATTGTGTGCATAGAAGCTATGAATCAGGTTTAACTTAATTAGATAAAAACATTACTATAATTTCACCCCATTATATTATTTATGAAAGTGAAGTTCCTTAATACTTTAACATACAACTCAATAGTCATGAAAATCAACCCCTAAACAAAACCATTTCATTTATGAAAATGTCACCCTTTATTAAATAATTTATTCTTTACACAAAAAATTTCCATTGATGATTACATGTGAAATTTAATTGATAACTCTATACGTTTCATATGAATTAAATTTAGTATCAAAATATATTTAGAAAAAAAATAATTATTAATGAATTATTGTTCATTTTTTGAGAATTTTACTTAACACTCATATAAGAAAACAATAAAATCACAAAATACACATATGATGAGTTTTTTCATAAAAAAATAATATATTAACCACTCTAGGACATAGATATGCATAATATAAAACATTCTTCATATTCTATTATATTAATATCTAAATATAATACTACCAATGTATTTTCAGAAAACCATATAATATGATAGGCAGAAAAATAATGTTTATTGAAAAACAATTTAATATATTCTTATAAAGATATCATTTATGTTTATTGAGTGATGAAAATAATGAATTTTTCAGTATTTATAATGATAATAATAATACAAAATACTCCACTTATGGAATTTTAAATATCGCAACTAATTTAGAGTAATTTAGAATACAACATACTCATATCATGGATATCAATTTAATTCAGCTAAATTTATTTCCTATAATGAGATTATTTTATAATCCCATATTTATGGATGAGTTTTCAATTCATTAGTAATTTTAACATTAAATTTGATGATGGGTTGATCAATCATGAGAATTCAGAATTAAATTATGGATTATTGAGAACCCCAAATTTTTTTGTATGTGTAAAATATTTATATAGGTATCTTATAGTAATCGGGATGCATCGTAGGATGTCTGGCTTAACGGGGTAGCATTTTGGATCCCCTAGAAATACAGATGTGTTTCCACCAAATGGTAGGTCGCCTAGAAAAAAGAACATACAACAATAGAGCATCCACATGAAATTCTACATAAAAAAAATTATTGTTTCCATATCTATGATTCATTGGACAACATGTGGTTATTTTAATGGTAACTAAATATTTTCTAAAAAAAGGGAAGACCCCACTATTCCACTGAATTATATCAATTTTTAGAGGTATTAAAACCCTATACTTTGGATACCCTTAGTTTTGGTTTATAATTTTTGGGTTTTTATGAGTCTAAATATATGTATAACCATATATTTTAATATCTTCAAATCCTTTTTATCCATATAACATTTTTAGATCTCAATTTAGTTTTTATTTTAAATTACACAAATGAGGGGAGAATCTTATGTTAAATATTGTGATTTTGTTATTCCAATGTTTGGGACAGATAAATAAAACATCAATTCTCAATTACTTATTAAATCATACAATATACGTTAGAATAAAAATATATATTTTTTCAATTAAAAATATTTTTATTTTAAATTGATACGACATTATTTGAAGGTGATTGGTTTAGTGTTGGCTCGTGAGTGATATGAGGATAGTATACACACAATATCTAAAAGAAATTTTGATTTTTGGATGTCCAGTGAGTATTTAGGCAATATATTATTTTATAATAAATTGTTTAATTAATTATAATTCATGGTAAGAAATTTTTCAGGGTGTTTTTTGACGACGTAGGTGATCATGAATGTAGTAAGTTCTCAATTGTGAAATGATAGACTTGAATGTGTTTGGTTGAGTGTACATATGAGTTATCAAGGTTTGATATAAATTTGTTAGTTTCTAAATATATTATGTGGTCCTTGATACTCACTCTATGGTCAAATTATTGTTAATATGTTCAATTTGACACAAACAATCTCATGTGATGTCATTGGGAAATATTAACTTATTAATATTAATGAATAATTTTTATGAATTTTTTATTATCAAAAGACGGTTCTTATGAGAATTAGATAAGTGACAGTGTGTAAGTTCCTACATTTTTCAGGGTATGTCACTCTATGAGTCATTTGTTAATATTATTTTGGTTTTGTAATACATAATGTTTTAACCTTAATAGTTGTGTTTTCATCATGGATGTTTAATTGTTTGAATAACCCTACACTTCTGTTTTGATCAAACTTTTGATTACTACGGAGGACCCACCGAGAGATCGTTTGTTGAGGAAAATATATTAATGTATTGGGAATTTTTTTTTCTGAATTAATGGGTTAGGGAAAAATTGGATAAGTAGTTAACAAGGGTTATTGGTATCTTCAGAAGCGTTAAAGGGGGTTTCAGGTATTATATTTAAACATGGTATAATTACTTTTTTCCAAATAGGTACACACCATGTAACTACAATACATGCTATGTAATTGTTTCCAGAAACAACATGTGAATGGTGACATGTTTTGAACAGATTCACAACATGAGGAGAGTGTACATAATTTATTCATATTTCATTTCATGTAATGGTCGATCAAAATATATAATTATCTATGGGAAAGGGGATTTCAGCATATCCCTTTAAAAATAAATTCATAATGTGTAATTGAATTAAAAAAATGTAATTTCACATGAATGTTTTTGGAAAGGTACTATGTGGATAAATTTTTTATTCAACTTGTGTGAATCATTTTCTTCACAGCCTTGGGTTAAATTCCTATAAATATAAATCACCTATCATGATTCCCAATCTCCTATTTTGTGATCATTCTATGGTATTTTGTTTAGGTTGGTACCCCTTGTCTTCTGCCTTCTCCAACCATTGTGGTGTATTATCATGACTATGTCCACTATTTGGTTTGATCTTGGTTGGTTTCAATCAAGGATCATTCTTTACATTTTCCAATCCTTATTCCTCGTAGAAATTTTACATTTTCATTATTATACACTTCATCGGTTCAAATTACGTTTATAAATCACAACCATACGATTTTTTTCATGTATTTTCTATATTGAAATTTTTATAACATATTGCATGCCTAAATAAATTATTTTATAAATTTAAATACTACATTGAGGCATGGTCCTTACACCAGATGAAATGTTGATATAACAGTATAGGCCCTGATTTTATGTTGAAATGATGATATTCTAGTATTATATTTTATTTTATGTCGAAATAATAATTACTAAACATGGAACTAAATTTATACTGAAATGATAATATAACAGGATTTCGCCTCATTGATGCTGATGTGAATATATATATGTGGATCAATCGTAATTGATGGGTAAAATGTTTATATAGAGTGTCTTACCAGGATTTTTGGAATTTTAATTCCATGGAAATAAAAATATGGGTTCTATAGTCAAAATGCATTCGTAGAGATATTCTAGTATGGTGTCGAGGTAGCATTTTTTTATCCCATGGTAATATTGTAATGGTCAAGATGGCCATAAGACATTATTAAAATCATCATAGCATATTTCTTAGGTAGGTTATGATAACCCATGTTGCTTTGGTTAGGGTTTGAATTGTCAAAATACATGCTGAGAGACATTCTTACATGGAACCTAAGAAGGATGTTGTAGTATTAATTTAATTTTTTATTAGTGAATATTAATTTTCATAAATTCTTTTATATTATTAATTTCATATTGGTTCTGTTTTTAAATTTTTGTGTCAAACTAATGATTTATAATCACAACCAATTTGGGATACCATTTGGAACATAATAATATTATATGGATATAGGATTGGACAAGGGAAAATGAACTTAATATTGATTATTTTTTTTAACTTTATAGTGATTGGAAATGGTTATGACATGGGGTTTGTGACCTTGGTCTTTTGAAATTCTATATTAGTCTAGTTATATTTTTCATGTATTACTTCTATCATAGCATTTTTTACATTCCAGAACATCATTACATCATTACCTCATTATATATTGGATTGTTTCATTGGTTTTATTGTTTGTCTACAATACATTTTTTTTCTATTATTTTTATCTCTCTCATATTTGTCCATTTATTTATACATATTAATTACACTATGTTGAAACTCTATAACAAAGGGTAAAACCTCCCCATTGATATATCACACCCTTGTAGCTAGTCAGAGGACTTTGGTGTAAAAGGAGTGTGATTGAGGACTCATTACCATCCCTTTTCTTCCATGAGAGAGAGTTATAGATTTGGGGATGTTATGATGTGGAATCATAGGTCACCGAGATTAATTGTTGTTTCTATAAGATTTTAAAATGATATAATAGTGTCTAAGTTGTGTCAATACATGGTGATGATCTTGAGCATGGGAGTAGATACCCCATATACAGGGGGAAATCTGAGTTCGTAGGAGAGGATTTTGTTTATGATTTTGGTTTTTTAGAGGAGGTTCCATTACACGTTTGGTGATTCAATTGTTCTAGGGTTTTTTCATGTTTTGATAATATAGATACCAAAGATTAATAATAAAGGCCTAGTATGGCATGGTAAGGGTACACATGCATCATAATATAATCATATGGATATATATTATCATGTAATGTTTCATGATAGAGAAATATTTTGTACATGTCACATATAATTACATAATAAAATATTATATAAGATAACTTAAATATTTTAGAAATGATATAAATAAACTATTATATAATGATAAATCATATAATACATGTTTTTGAGAAACCATATGTTAGTGGTTGTATTAGTTCAACTTGGTTAAATATCTTGAGGGGGGGGGGAGTGAATTAGGGTATGCTAGATTAAAATGTTTTCATGATCAGACCTTGTTTTCTTATTAGACAAAAAAATTCTCTATTCCTCCCATAGAAATATATGAATATTGTAACACCCCAAGCTTCCACGGTACACTTCTCTTTGAATAATGTGATATCATGTGTTGTACGCAACACCGAGTTCTAACACACCATAACCAATCAAACTAGCTGTTATGAATAGTAATACCCAATTTTTGAAATTTTATATATTTTATTTTTTAAAATGGACATCATTTTTGGATTCGGAATATTGAATTTAGCCTAAGGTGAAATTTTGGTACTTTTCGAATAACTTTAATATTTTGATGAATAGTGAAAATTAATAAAGTTTAATTAAAAACAACTTTTTTAATCAAAAAAACTAATAGTTATAAATTATGAATTTGAGTGGTTTTAAAGTATATTTACAATATATTTTTAACATTTAATATAATTTTGGTCATTGGACATAATTTTACAATTAAACCAAACATAAACAAGTGTCAATCTTATGATAGTTAATATCTCTTAAAAACACGCTTTTTGTTTTAACAACGGGAATTAATTTTAAATTAATTTCATCTACTACTGTGTTTTGAATTTGGAAAAATGGATTCCATATTTAGAATCAGGATGTTCAAATTGTGTAAATAGGTAACTTTTATTTTTCGACATTTTGAATAATTACTTCGGTAAATATTTTATTTACCATGGTTAAGGGTAAATCCGGTAAATGGGGGTTAAAAAAATAATACTATAATAATACTAAATTACCCTGAAACGTGTCGTAGCCTTATTGGTTGATACATGTTCGACCATAGGCATCTTTGGGTCGATTTTGGGACCCCATGGAGCCACTTTTAGGAGATAGGGACACTTTATTTTAATTATGTTAAAATGAATACAAAAATGACACAAACATATATCTTTTAGAAATTTCTTTACATAGGGTTATATAGGTTGTATTTACGACTATAAATATTTATCAGAAATCTAAAACGATTTCCTACATAATGATATTTTATTTATAATTTTTAGATATTACATAATTTTATTTATTTATGACACAAGGATGATGCAGTAATTAAGATAATTGTGAAAATTTAAAATAATTGATATTATAAATACCCAAATAAATATAATTTAAGACTTTTAATGAATTAAAATAATTTTCTAGGTTAATATTACATGTTAGGATTGCTTCAATTAACTTTGTTCTAAGTAATCATTCAGTTATGAATTTTAAAAAATCAATTATTGAATAGTGTCAAAATTGACATAAAAGAGTTTTTAAAACAAATATTATATTATTAATTGATATTGAATTTCCTAAAAATATAAGGTTTGGAAAAGAGACTTATATAATTATATTTTTATCATTAATGTACCACTTGGGGGTTGCTTGGATGTATATAGTATGTTTATTAACTATATAATATAAAAATACAAAGTGACATGGTAAATGTCAAACTAATTAACTAAGAGTTAAAGCTAAAAGATAAGATTAATATAGTAACCCAAACCTGTATAAATTCTATTGGTTGAATGTTTTTAGACCTATACCCACCTTAAAATTTTAATAATCAACTTTTTATCCATTAGAAACCGAATATGAATTTATTATAAATTAATATTTTTAGCATTTCCAAAGGTTCCCCTCACCCCTCGTATAAAAGGGAACTACCCCTTCTCATTACTTCACACCTTAAAAGCCTTTTGGTTCACCCAAACTCTGCCCAAATACTCTCCCAACTTCCCTCACTACAACCTAGAGGCCTTTGTTTGATCAGAAAGCCAACCTAAGGAACGTTTTTGATCAAATCAAAAGGAAGAACCCGAAGAAGAGGTAATGATTATACCACCCATTTCCAAGTTCCTTTATTCTTCCACTTTTTTTTCCGTTGTTGTTACCATTATAAAATAATAACTCCAGTATCATATATATATATACTATGATGTTATTATAAATATCTTACAACCATATTCAGTATTCTATCCATCCTTTGAATAACATGTCACCATACGTGCGTACGTATGGCTTACCGTCTCCACGTCGTGGTGTAATTGTTATTCAATAAATTATTATTTGGATGGGTATAATAATGATGTGTAATTAATGTAAATAATAAATTTAAAATGATAATGATTCTGTATATATGATATACCATCCAATTATATATTATTTTAATATCAAAAGAATGATATTGTCGCTCGTGCGTACGTACGGACTACCGTCTCCACGATCGCGATGAGATTCATTCTTCGTCGTATCCATTCTAGTATAATTCTCATTTAATGATTAATATTAGTTTATAAGGACTTGATATCACTCTGGATATGATTAAGATACAACCTATCCATTATAAACATGGCTTACGTAACAAAACACATAAAAGAAAATGAGTAAGTTAACACCCGAAACGACGATAATACTAAGATATTATTAACAAAGAAATGTTAAAAGATCATATATGATATAATATGAATGTATATTATTCTTGTATAATTTAATAACAATTATTTCACTATTATACAGAAGTTTGACCTACCCTGGCAAAGGAAAAGTACAAGGTAAGGGTTATTTCACAATCTCTTCATTATCCGAGGTTGTTTATACAGAATAATCTATTGGGATCTCTTTATCATCCACATCCATGGTTCTTAAAAATGTATTTCAAATCATTTTTACTATTTAAAATAATATGGGTTAAAGACATTTATACCCTTTTTGAATTTTTATAAGAGTTTTATAAATGAATCTTTTTGACTTTTTCCAAACAAGGTGCTTTTTAACCTTTTCGACAGAATTAAGGTAAGAATGTTTTTTTAACTTATACGGCGGGTGCGGTTATTTTCTGCCATTATAAAATTGTCGAAGCTTCCCTTACAAGCTTATAAGAATATTTTAAAATAAAATGTTTTATTTCATAAATATATTACTCTTAAATGATTTCAAAATAGGAAGAGATATTTCCCTAAAAAGAGTTTTGATTTCATCTAAGTCAACATCCTTTGATGGATTTTATGCTTATTTGAAGTTGATTTATTATGATACAAAACTTCTATATTTTATTGAAGGTTTTGTGAAATGATTGAATGTGGATGTGATATTTTTATACCGTTCATAGTTTATGGTGAATGCATTGACATTTCGTATGCTAGTTTTAATACGAATGTTTATGTTATGTTTAAACCTTTTCATATGGGAATGCATTGGACTTAATATGTGATGGGTGGAGCCCGCTATAGCTCCTTAATGCATCGGTAGGTCTCATGAGAAAATCTAGTGTCTTGGCCCAAGGCATTGGAAAAATCTTATTTGTAGTCTTGGCACGAGGCCTTGGCTATGTGGTTATGATAGTCTGGCATTATGCATTCCATCATTATGAATGTGGTTATTGATATTGCATGTGATTATTCGATTAGTAGAATATCCATTTGAATAAGTACATGGCATTATTTAATTTTAATTTTTCCATACTATGTTGAAGTTAATGTTTAAAAATATTTTGTTTTAGTTATACATCACCTTAAATGATTATTCTTATATATGAATGTTTCCGCTATATTGTTATCCTTACTGGGAATTTAAGCTCACCCCTTTTCTATGATTTATTTTTCCCAGCAAGTGAATAAGTAAATTATGAATGACCTGCAGGGATATTATGTGGGGATATGAGTGTTGAATATGGATACAATATGTTTTTGTAGTAGTTTTTCACTTTATGATATAATGTAAGACTTATGAATATATCTAGTGTTTCTAAGGATACTAAACCAATCGGTCTTTCATGATTTGATCCTTCTTGTGATCATGCCAATGTTATGTAATAATGCACCGACTCTAGGTAACTAGGGTCGGGGCATTACATTTGGTATCAGAGGAAGATTAGTACAAACCTTGAAAGCTAGATTTAGATAAACTCTGATTAGAGCACGTAGACCTAAGATGAACTTTGAGGATTAGTATAGAAGAACTTCCTAGAATTTTGGTATTGTAGAGATTTTGTGAGTATTCTGAGAAATACATCCTTGTCTGGATACGAGCAGGTAGAGGCGGCTCTGGTATAGATGTACCAAGGGTTAAAACCCGAAAACACCGCTTTGAGCTAGACTCGAACATGAACTAGTGCATGACAACGGGCCTTGCTGCACTCTTGGTTACGACACTCCTTAGGGATATGCTTAGGATAACTCTAATTTTCTTTACAAATCATTATGAAGGGTTAATGAGTATATACTTCCTCAAAGAAAATATTCTTATGATTATGGATTATATCCAAAAATAGTTCAATTTATGTTAAGTGTTTTATAATTATGGGATTATGTATTTTGATTCATAAACTGATCTAGTTTATGCCATTGTTTAGAAATGGCACCTAGTGGAAGAAATGGAAACTGTATCAATGCACGGAGTCCATGTAGGGATTTCCCTCCTGCGCAAGATAATTATAGTGGAGCTGGTGATGCAACCAGTGCCGATTAGCTAATCACCATACTGGGACAACTCACTCAGGTTATTAATAATAACCTTACCCGTATGGATCACCCTGATACGCAGGGTGGAGGATCAATGTTAGATCGATTCATGAGGCAACAACCACCAACGTTCAATGGGAGTACAAATCCCTTAGTAGCTGAGCAATGGATAAATTCCCTAGAGAAAATATTTCAGGCATTGGGGAGTAGTGAAAGGGAAAAAGTTATCATGGCAGTTTACCGCCTCACTGGAGATGCTGATCAATGGTAGACATTGATTCAAAACACGAAGGAAGATGATGAAGTATCAAATATGGAATGGAGGGAGTTCAAAGAACTGTTATTAGAAAAATACTTTCCTCACGACCACCGAGCAGATATGGAAATGAAATTTCTGAGTTTGAGACAAAAGGAGGATGAGAATTTCACAAAGTATGAGGCTAACTTTACAAGGTTATCAAGGTATGTTGGAGATTATATACGTAACCCAATAAGTAATATTGATCGTTTCGTTGATGGGTTAAAATCATTTCTCCGTCGAGCATTAGTCTCCCAATCCTTTTCATCGTACGAAGACATTATCCCATGTGCTATCAATACAGAAAAGGAATTCTCTAAGTCTTATGACTTTAAAGAAAAGCAAGAGAAGAAGAGACTTTCTGATCAATTTGGGAATGGAAGTATGGGGAAAAAGGGAAAGGTTGAATATCCATCCTCTGGTAAATGTGGTAAGAAAAACCCTGGTACTTGCTTGAAGGGAACAAGAGTCTATTACATGTGTGGTGAAAAAGGCCACTAAGCTCGTGATTGAAAGGGGAAGAAGGAAGCTACCAATGTTTAGTTCTACAATTGCAGGGAGATGGGGAATTATGAAAATAATTTTCCTAAGCGTCAGGAGAAAATACCTCAGAAAAGGCCAAGGGATCAAGGCCAAGATTATGCTATCAGAACTGCTGAGGTAGAAGCTCCGAAAGATGTGGTGGCAGGTAATTTAATAGTTTCCTCAAGTTTAGAAAATGCATTATTTGATTCTGGATCATCGCATTATTTTATATATTCCCAGTTTTCTAAGAAAATTAGATATTTCCAATTTTATTTAACAATGGATTTGTCAGTTAAAACTCCTAAGGGAAGTATCATTGCAACAAAGTTTTGTGAATCAGTCCCCATTAGAGCACATAAATGTTATTTATCTGCTGATCTCGTCGTCATACCTATGATTGAGTTTGATATAATCCTCGGCATGGACTGGCGTTCGGACTATGATGAAAAGATTTATTGTTAGATGAAAGAGGTTACGATTCGTGATGATGATGATAAATAACACCTTATATTTAGAGCAGAATCTTCACCACCTAATTCTTATCTAGATCCACCCCCAGTAGCTCAACTAAAATCAATTATTAGGGAGTAAGAGAATGAAATAACTATGGGTGAGGAAAGGAATGTTCAAATAGAGGATGTACCTATTGGGAAAAAATTTGTAGATGTATTTCCGGAAGATTTACCTGGACATCCTCTAGAATGAGAAGTTGAGTTTTCCATTGATTTAATTCCTGGATCAAGGCCTATATCGAAGACCCCTTATAGAAAGGCCACTGTAGAATTAGTCGAACTAAAGAAACAACTAGAGGAATTGAGTAATAAAGGATTTATTTTCCCTAGTGTTTCTCCATGGGGAGCCCTTGTTCTTTTTGTTAAAAAGAAAGATGGATCTATGAGGTTATGAATTGACTACATGGAGATCAATGCTATAACGATAAAGAAAAAGTATCCCCTACCTTGCATTGATGATTTATTTGACCAACTGCATGGAGCTCAATACTTTTCAAAGATTGACATTTGATCTAGATACCATCAGTTGTGTGTGAAGAAGGAAGAAATTCCGAAGACAACATTTCGAACTAGGTACGGGCATTATGAGTTTACAGTAATGCCTTTTGGATTTAGTAATGCACCCTCTGTATTCATGGATCTAATGAATAGAGTTTTCAAGGAATATCTCGATGAATTTGTGGTGGTATTTATTGATGATATCATGGTATAATTAAAAATCTACGAAGATCAGGAAAATCACGTGCGCATTATCTTGAAGACTCTGCGAAGACATGAATTATATGGGAAGTTTAGCATGTGTGAATTATGGCTTCATGAGATTTCTTTTCTTGGCCATATTGTCTCTAAAGATGGAATCCATGTTGATCCTTCTAAGACCAAGGCAAACCAATAATGGCCAGCACCTATGAATATAACTGAGCTACATAGTTTCATTGGTTTAGCAAGTTATTATCGACGTTTCGTCCAGAATTTTGCCCGATTGGCTAACCCATTAACGAAGCTCACACGTAAAGGGGTTAAATTTGTTTGGAAAAAAGAGTGTGAAGAATGTTTTGATGAACTAAAGAGAAGATTAGTCAATGATCCTATATTGACTCTACCATCGGGGAATGATGGGTTCGTTATTTATAGTGATGCATCAAAGAAAGGACTTGGTTGTGTCCTTAAGCAGAACGATAGGTTTATTGCCTATGCATCACGACAGTTGAAAATTTATGAACAAAACTATCCTACTCATGATCTCGAGTTATAAGCTGTGATCTTTGCTTTGAAGATGTGGAGGCTATACCCTTATATTGAAAAATTTGAGTTTCATACTGATTACAAGAGTTTGAAGTATATTTTCTCACAAAAAGAACTCAACATGAGGCAAAGGAGATGGCTTGAATTACTCAAGGATTATGATTGCATGATACACTACCACCCGGGGAAGGCAAAGAAGGTGGAAGATGCTTTGAGCAGAAAAGATCATGGAGTTTTGAACAATATGAGAATTGAAAGGGATCTAATTTTCATGAATCTAGTGAAGATGGACATAGGAATAACCAAGGAAGGAGAAACAACAATGATTTTTCAAATGGTTTCCAAACCAACTTTACTAGAAAGGATTAGGAGTTCTCAGACTAATGATGGATAATTTCAAAAGAGGATTAAAGCAGTGAATGATGGGAGATTGAGAGATTTTGTTTCTGAAAATGGAATTTTGAAATTCAGGAAGAGGCTTTGTGTTCCCGATATACCTAATATGAAAAGGGAATTGTTGGATGATTCTCATAGTTCCAATTTCTCTATACACCCTGGGAGCACCAAAATGTATAGAGATTTGAAGGAAAATTTTCTGTGGGACAATATGAAGAGGGAGATTGCTGATTTTGTGTCAAGATGTATGGTTTTTCAACAAGTGAAAGCTGGAAGGCAACACCCTGGAAGAGTCGTGCAACCTCTTCCCATACCGGAGTGGAAATGGGACAATATTACGATGGACTTTGTCATGGGGATACCAAAGACTCCTAGAACGAACGATGAAATATGGGTTATTGTTGATCGTCTTACCAAGTTAGCTCATTTTCTTACTATAAGAGAAGATCTACCACTGGAACGTCTAGCAAGACTACATATTAATGAGGTTGTGAGAATTCATGGAGTACCCCCATCGATTGATACTGATCGTGATCCCCGTTTTACTAAAAGATTCTGGAAGAGTCTTCAGAAATACCTGGATACTGAACTTAATTTGAGCACGGCCTACCACCCTCAGATGGATGGACAATCAGCACGGACTATTAAAATCTTAGAAGACATTTTGAGATCCTGCTCACTTGACTTTCAGGGTATGTGGGATCAATATTTACCTTTGGTAGAATTTTCCTATAACAATAGCTTCCATTTGAGTATTTAGATGGCACCATATGAAGCGTTATACGGAAAGAGATGTCTCACACCAACCTGTTGGGATGACGTTGGTGAAAGAAAACTTGTAGGCCCAGAACTGGTGGAGGAAACGATTGAAAAGGTGAATGTAATCCAAAATCACATCAAAGAAGCTCAAAGTAGGCAAAAGACCTATGCCGATATTCGAAGGAATGATTTGGAATTTTAGGTCGGTGATCATGTTTTAGTGAAGGTATCTCCATGGAAGGGAGTCATACGTTATGGTAAGAGAGGTAAATTGAGTACCAGGTACATCAGACCTTTCGAAATTCTATAATGAATTGGGGCTGTAGCTTACCGATTGGCAATGCTGCCAAGTCTCTCCGAAGTTCACGATGTGTTCGACGTATCTCTGTTGAGGAAATACATGCCGGACCCAACGCATGTACTCACCTATGAGAAATTGGAACTGGAACCCGATCTGTCTTATTGCGAAGAGCCCATCAAGATTCTTGATACGAGAGAACAAGTACTGAGAAACCAGATGACGCGTCTAGTAAAAGTCTTGTGGATAAACCATAAGATGGAAGAAGCAACGTGGAAACCCGAGGAACTTATGATGAACACCCACCCGAGTCTTTTCATGTGATAATATTCTAGAAATTTCGAGGACAAAATTATTTGAAGGAGGGGAGAATGTAACACCCCAAGCTTCCACGGTACGCTTCTCTTTGAATAATGTGATAGCGTGTGTTGTATGCAACACCGAGTTTTAACACACCATAACCAATCAAACTAGCCGTTATAAATAGTAATACCTAATTTTTGAAATTATATAGATATTATTTTTTTAAATTGACTTCATTTTTGGATTCAAAATATCGAATTTAGCCTAAGTTGAAATTTCGGTACTTTTCGGATAACTTTAATATTTTGATGAATAGTGAAAATTACTAAATTTTAATTAAAAACAACTTTTTGAATCAAAATAATTAATAGTGATAAATTATGAATTTGAGTGGTTTTAAATTATATTTAGAATATATTTTTACCATTTAATATAATGTTGGTCATTGTACATAATTTTACAATTAAACCGGACATAAACAAGTGTCAATCTTTTGATAGTTATTATCTCTTAAAAACATGCTTTTTGTTTTAACAACGGGAATTAATTTTAAATTAATTTCTGCAACTTCTGTGTTTTGAATTTGGAAAAATGGATTCCATATTTGGAATCAGGAGATTTAAATCGTGTAAATAGGTAACTTTTATTTTTAGACATTTTCAATAATTACTTCGGTAAATATTTTATTTACCATGGTTAAGGGTAAATCAAGTAAATAAGGGTTAATAAATAATATTATAATAATACTAAATTACCCTAAAACATGTCCTAGCCTTATTGGTTGATACATGTTCGGCCATAGGCATATTTGGGTCGATTTTGGGACCCCATGGAGCCACTTGTAGGTGATAGGGACACTTTATTTTAATTAAGTTAAAATGAATACAAAAATGACACAAGCATATATCTTTTAGCAAAACAATTTTTACATAGGGTTTTATATGTTGTATTTTTGACTATAAATATTCAGTAGAAAGATAAAAATATTTTCTACATAATTATATTTTATTTATAATTTTTATATATTACATAGTTTAATTTATTTATGAGACAATGATGATGTAGTAATTAACATAATAGTGAATATTTAAAATAATTGATATTATAAATACACAAATAAATATAATTTGAGACTTTTAATGAATTAAAATAATTTTATAGGTTAATATGACTTGTTAGTATTGATTAAATTAACTTTTTTTGAAGTAATCATTTTGTTATTAATTTTACAAAAATCAATTACTGAATAGTGTCAAAATTGACATAAAAGAGTTTTTAAAACAAATATTATATTATTAATTGATATTAAATTCCTAAAAATCTAAGGGTCGTCCAAGAGACTTATATCATGATATTTTTATCATTAATGAACCACTTGGGGGTCGCATGGATGAATATAGTATGTTTATTAACTATATAATATAAAAATACAAAGTGACATGGTAAATGTCAAACTAATTAACTAAGAGTTAAAACTAAAAGATAAGGTTACTATAGTAACACAAAACTGTCTAAATTCTATTGGTTGAATGGTTTTAGACCTATCCCCACCTTAAAATTTGAATAATCAACTTTGGATCCATTAGAATCCGAATATAAATTTATTATAAATTAATATTTCTAGCTTTTCCAAAGGTGCCCCTCACCCCTCTTATAAAAGGGCACTCCCCATTCTCATTACTTCACACCTTCAAAGCCTTTTGGATCGGAAAAACACTACCCAAATAATCTCCCAACTTCTCTCACTACAACCTAGAGGCCTTAGTTTGATCAGAAAGCCATCCTAAGGATCTCGTTTGATAAAATTAAAAGGAAGAACCTGAAGAAGAGGTAATGATTTCACCAACCTTTTCCAAGTTTCTTTCTTCTTCCACTTCTTCTTCCTTTGTTGTTAACATTATAAAATAATAACTCCAGTATCATATATATATATATAATGTGATGTTATTATAAATATGGTATAACCATATTCATTATTCTACCCATCCTTTGAATAACATGTCACCATACGTGCGTACGGACGACTTACCGTCTCCACGTCGTGGTGTAATTGTTATTCAATAAATTATTATTTGGATGGGTAAAATAATGATGTGTAATTCATGTAAATAATAAAGTTAACATGATAATGATTCTGTATATATGATATAACATCCAATTATATATTATTTTAATATCAAAAGAATGATATTGTCGCTCGTGCGTACGTACGGACTACCGTCTCCACGAACGCGATGAGATTCATTCTCCATCGTATCCAATCAAGTATAATTCTCATTTAATGATTAATAATAGTATATAAGGACTTAATATAATTCTGTATATGATTAAGATACAACCTATCCATTACAAAAATGGATTACGTAACAAAACATATAAAAGAAAACGGGTAATTTAACACCCGAAACGACGATAATACTAAGATATTATTAACAAAGCAATGTTAAAAGATCATATATGATATCATATGAATGTATATGATTCTTGTATAATTTAATCACAATTATTTCACTATTATACATGAGGTTAACCTACCCCAACCAAGTACAAGTACAAGGTAAGGGTTATTTCACAATCTCTTCATTATCCGAGGTTGTTTATACGTAATAATCTACTAGGATCTCTTTATCATTCACATCCATGGTTCTTAAAAAGGTATTTCGAAACATTTTTACTATTTAAAAGAATATGGGTTAAAGTCATTTATACCCTTTTTTGACTTTTTATAAGATTTTAATAAAGGAATCATTCCGTCGTTTTCCAAACAAGGTGCTTTTTAACCTTTTCGACAGAATTAAGGTAAGAATGTTTTTTTAACTTATACGGCGGGTGCGGTTATTTTTCGCCATTATAAAATCGTCGAAGCTTCCCTTACAAGATTATAAGAATATTTTCAAAGAAAATGTTTTATTTCATAAATATATGACTGTTAAATTATTTCAAAATAGAAAGAGATATTTCTCTAAAAAGAGTTTTGATTTCATCTTTGTCAACATCATTTGATGGATTTTACACTTATTTGAAGTTGATTTATTATGATACAAAACTTCTATGTTGTATTGAAGGTTTTTTGATATGTTTGACAGTGGATGTGATATTTTTGTACTTTTGATAGTTTATGGTGAAAGTATTGACATTTCGTATGCTAGTTTTAATACGAATGTTTATGTTATGTTTACAACTTTTCATATGGGAATGCATTGGACTTAATATGTGATGGGTGGAGCCCGCTATAGCACCTAGATGTATCGGTAGGTCTCATGAGACAAACTAGTGTCTTGGCACAAGGCCTTTCCAAAATCTTATTTGTAGTCTTGGCACGAGGCCTTGGATATGTGGTTATGATAGTCTGGCATTATGCATTTCATCATTATGAAAGTGGTTATTGATATTGCATGTGATTATTCGATTAGTAGAATATCCATGTGAATATGTAAATGGAATAATTTCATTTTACTTTTGCCATACTATGTTGAAGTTCATGTTTAAAAGGATTTTGTTTTAGTTATACATTTACTTAATGGTTTAATCTTATTTATGAAAGTTTCCGCTATATTGTTATCCTTACTGGGCATTTGAGCTCACCCCTTCTCTATGTTTTATTTTTCCCAGGAAGTAAATAAGTAAATTATGAATGACCTGCAGGGATATTATGTGTGGATATGAGTGTGTAATATGGAGACAATATGTTGTTGTTGTCGTTTTTTACTTTATGATGTAATGTATGACTAATGAATATATCTAGTGTTTCCAAGTATACTAAACCAATCGGTCTTTCAATATTTGATCCTTCTTGTGATCATGACAATGTTATGTAATAATGCACTGACTCTAGGTAACTGGGGTCGGGGCGTTACAAAAATATATGAATCCTACGTAGGACACAATGTTTTTACTTGGTTCACCCTCACAGGTATACGTCCAAGGAGCATACAACAACAATGCGTTGATGAAACAGATTCACTAATGCTCAAGGACAATAATGAATACAATGTTTGTCCTTGATCATAAACACCCAAGCTTACTACCTGTTGATGGTTTATAGTCTACTCACTACATTCCCTGTGGTCAATCCTTATGTATCTTTCTCTATCTCACTACCTATGGAACGGGACACGGTATTATTCTTCATTCTCTCATTGCTCTTGGAAAATAATCCACTCAAAGTTTATCATGTTTTAGGTCAAACACAATTAAGGGACATGTAGGATTCTTCATTTTCATGAATTTTTGCATCCTCGACTATAGGTAGATGATATGTTGAATGCCATTATCACAGGTAGAATAATTACATATTTTCGAATAATGTTACGTACCTAAAAATTCTTTCTCAAATTTAATTGAAGCCTTTTCATGCTTCCTTGAGAAAACTACAAACCACCTTCCTCTCTTGCGTACTGAGTTCTAGGTTTGTTATGAATGACACTTTCTTCGCATATTGTCACTGTTACAGCGAACCCACCATCGTCTGCAGATTGCCTTCACCTTCACGATAGAATACCACTGCCACACACCAATCTGTGAACCTCCACTACAAAATCCCTCTTGTCTTGGAACTATTCACTGTTCACATACTGCCTTCGATTCCGTGTACCAGAGCTCCCCTCCACGTACTACTTTCAGAAATACCCCTATCACATACTAGAGATTCCTCCTCCACATACCGAGTCAATTCCTTCCATGTACTAGATATCCATTCTGGAATAAGAATCCCCGCAAACACCTTCAACACATACCTCATTCATACTTTTAAAAATTCTCGGAGCAAAATGTATTCTTTAAAAATGATCAATCACTATAGAAATCAGTGGGGTTAGAAATTATTATATAGGAAAAGATATCCACTTATTCTACTAATCCAAGATTTACCAAATCCTCAACCGACCGCTTACCGATACTCATGCCACTGTGAACCTCATTCCATCCGTGAACCGTCTTCCTATGCACTCCGCATACTTCCTTTTCTCCTATGAGGTCTACTTCCTCCGCCGATGTCATACCATTCACATAATGCACTATAAGTCATCCTCCACTGCGAACCATTTTTGGTTTTTCAAACCACATCTGTGTATTGTTCCCGCTTCCTAGTACATGGTCACAAGCCCTTCCCAAGCATGGTACACGATCCATGTCCTAGGCTCCTCATTCATATTCTTTTGCCGATTTAGTTAGCCATTATTCAGAAAAATTTCTAATATTAATGCCCAAAATATAGAAAACACTAGGAAACATCACTACCGTAAAAACCAGTCTTCAGGAAACACCAACAATTCTCATTTGCGGTCATGTGGCTCTGTTAGCAAACACAACCACGCCTAAAACATACCTAGAGGATTCATTGAGGTATTTTTTCCCATCATGTTCTCAATTTTTGTCACCTATTGAGGTTCAATTTGTTATATCCATTGTTCTATGGAGTGTTTTCTTATTATACGGAAAATGATACCTCCACTTCATCAAATTTATCATCATGGTATTAGAAATTATTTGTCTATAAATGTATGTAAACATGAATTTTTATTGATAATGAGGATAAGATGTATTTTTAGCTTCATAGAAGCCATATATGGTACATGAGAAGCATTGAAAGAGAGAATATTTACATTATTCCCCCAATGATTAAGATGACTAGAGATTTTTAGTTATATAAAATCTCAATGATCTCTAGGATGGGAGGCCTATATTGAGTTGAGTTACTGATTGAGGTTTTCTATATGATATTTAAGCATCTTGAGTCACCCATAAAGATGTGGGTGAGGATTTCTACATATATTTTTAATGTACTAACCAAGAATTGGTGGGACATTATGGAGTAGTAAGGGAATATATACAGGATGTCATAGAAGAAATTAGAGGTTTATTTCTTGAGAAAAATATATATCATGATGTTTGGAGATGAGAAGTCTTGTGAGATTATGCACTTAATAGAGGAGGTCATGTGAATGCTGGACTATGTAGAGTATTCCACCAACCTACTTTGATTTTCTCCCTCTTTGGATAATAATGATATAACCATAGTGAGAAATTATCTAGATGGTCTCACTATGAGATCAAATCACAAGTGAATGTGTTCCATCGTAGAATTTTGGATGAACTGATAAATTAGGTAATCATTAAGAAAGATAATATGAGAGAGGCCTCATGCCGTGAAAATGATGTATTAGTATAGAAAATTGTAGATCTTTAATCTAGGAAAGAATGGTACCAATAATAATTTTTTCACCAAAAAATATACTGGGAATAGAAGTTAGATAAGTGGGTATCCATATGAAGAACATGTTCCATTGTAGGTCTTTCATTGTGGAAGGATGTGACACAAATAGCCTCAGTGTCCATACCCAAAAATTGTCTATGTTTCTTGTAGAAATATTTGGAAGCAGGTATAACTCAGGGTTGTCAAGTAGGAGACTAGGGATGATAGGTTCATCAATGTCACATTATGAGAACTACTCCATCTACTGTGGATATACCAATGTCTATTTTCAATATTTAAATTCTTGTATCATCTATAATTGATTTTTTTATTTGATATAGAAGAATCACAATACTTATTAGCTATTCTATATGTAAATGGTTTTGGCATGGATGTGGAATTATTGTATGCTATTTTCCACATAGAAACAGTATTTAGATTGCGTTGATAGAATAAAAAGATTAGCAAGGTATGCTCTAAATATATTGTGGGTTACTGGTTTTTTCAGAAAAATTCATGCATGAAATATCACATTCTGAAATAATTCTAGATGTGGATTGTTTATTTCAATACCACACTCATATCTTCTATTACCTAAGAAGAGTATCCTTTTTATCAATAGAAGGAAGAATATATTTTCACTAGGGTTAGTGGGATCTTTAGGATGGTAATGTATGAGCAATTCATTACAAATTTTATTGTCTCACAACATAGATAACTGGTCTTGTTTTGGAAAATGTTGAAATATAGCTTAATTCTATTCCTCTAGTGGAAGACTATATCTATAATTATCTCTTGATGACTTATATGTCTTTCCACACATGTGTGTGATTTTGTATGAAATCATGTTATTGTCGGGAGAATAGTTAATTTTCATCCTACATTATATATTATCCCTAGTAGAGATTCAAGAGTTGAAATTTCAGTTTGATGATATGGAATCTAAAGGTTTGAAATAGTCAATTACATCTTCTTGGTTCTCTCTAATACTCCTTTCCCTTAAGGATTATGATAATTCTCTCTTTTGTGGGGTTTACATTAGATTGAACCATAATAATATCAAGAACCAGTAACCCATCCATGAATCGATGATCTAATAGATGAGATGAGAGTTGATCAGATATTCTCTATGATTTCATTGATATTAAGATACCATAATATAAGGGTGAGACCATTGGAAATACCTTGAACAACTTTTATGATCTATTATATTTGTTATTAGTTCTTATTTATTTTTTATGTTTGAATAATTCATGGGTATTATTCATCGCCAAAGTGAATATTATGTATCATCCTTTTCTGGATTGGATTGTGGTTGTTTTTATCATGGACATATTTCTGTACTCCCAGTCATAAGAAGATTATGTAAAAAATCATGTAATTTTCATGAGTATAATTAGATGGAATTGGATTTAAACTATGATAACCAAAAATGGGGTTTGGATTAATAAAGATAACTTATTGGGTGATGTCATTTCATAAGAAGGACTGTCTGTGGAACCAAAGAAAATTTCGGCCATGGTATCTTGGGAGCATCCCAATAACGTCTTTATAATAAAAATAGTTTTGTGGATAATAGTTTGTAATATGTTTATTATCCTATTCATCTACTATATAGAATCATCAATTTCATGGTTATGAAATAAAGATGTGATATTTGTGTATTTAGATGCATGTGAGAGACCGTTTAAGGAGATGGATGTTTTGTGGGAATTAGTAACTATTCTTACATCAACTATTGAGGGGAATTATTATACAATGAATGATGAACCATTTTAAGTTTGAATCAATATAGTTATGATACCGTAGGATAGAGTGGTTTCTTATAGATCCAAATAACTGAGGCCACCTGAATTCAATTTCCTTAATCATGTTTTTGATATAGTTTCAGTGGTAGATTACTTGATTTGTGGGATTGATTATCTAATTTTTTATTGGATTGTGTTATAAACCTTATAGAAATTCCTTAGGTATATATTTTTTTAATTGGACATAATACTTTTGAAAAGGAGTTGGGTCAAGTATTCATAGTCATTCGACTTAATGTTGGCTTATACACATATAAGTGGAAACATTGTTGCCTATGAATTGAGAGATAATATTTATTTAGAGGTAGTATATGAGTCTTGTGTTGAGTTGAAGGTAATAAAAATCAATAAAAATATGCATCTAGATGTTTATGAGTCTCATGGTGGAGTATATATGACTTTTATATCTATTATACCTATGCGTTTGGGACTGATCCTGGCTCTTTTTTTTCTAATATAAAGGGAATAATTTTTAAATGAATTTTATATAATGGGGACACATCATCTGTATGGTATCTTGGATGTGTAATTTATAAACATTTTTTGGATAAGTATCGGATATTATGAGCGTGAATTTGGAGCTAATATAATAGTTTAATGATAGTATATGGTGGTCACATATGTGTTTTACAAATATTTATCATGATGTATATATATTTTATTGGTGGAAATGGTTAAAGTGGATGGTTGCATGATTTTTGGAAAGATGTTTTAATTATCATCATGTAAATTTAGTGAATCCAAGGATGTATGGCCTTTTTGATCCATTACCCATTCATGAGGAGAAATGGGAAGATGTCATAATTGATTTTGTAAGAGGAATACTTACGAAAATTCATTAGAATGATGTTTTATGGTTAATTTTGGATTTACAAATGAAGATATCCATATTCATTCCAATTAAAGAAACCTTCATTGCTGATGTTCTGGGTGGTCTTTACATGGTCATGGAATTTTAGAATCATGGTGTTCTGATGAGTAAAATTTCTAATAGATATCCTCATTCAATATCATGATTCTAGAAGAGTGATCAAAATGACCATGCATCACCTATTCATTTGAGTAAAACCTATCTTCCTCGGACTAATATTTAGTATGATAAGATTAATTTTGTTTTGGACAATATGATATGAGCCTAGTTTATGGATTTTGGTGGTTCAGTGGAGCATCATAAAGAAATAAAAAAAAATTAATATCTTAACTGCTTCTAGAAATATAACCACATGGCATATTTTGAGGCTTTTTATGGAAGATATTTCCATTCAGATATTTGTTTGTTAGAGGAATGAGAGTTAAAACTTATTGGAACCAATCTTGTGGAGAATTATTTTGATGATATGGTTGTGGTTGTTTTTAATGAAGATCGTGAATAATACATATGATGACTATCAGAGACAACCTCTACTATTCTAGGATGGTTGTCATGTTTTTCTTTCAGATTCACCTAGATTAGGGAAATGTAGGTTCATGAAATATGTAAATTTAGCCCCCAAGATTGTTAGTCCATTTTAGATAGTTGATAGGGTCATTATAATGGTATATCAATTATCTATTCCACAATGCTAAAATTCCATGAAATAAATTTTCCATGTTCTATAGATTTAGATATATTATTTATTCATATCTCCGGTTATGTAAACATATGACATCAATCATTGTGTTACCACATGCTTTGTGGAGTATCATGTAAAAATTTCAGACCATAGTGAGATGTACTTCTATGGTAGGTAGATTCCAATTGTTCTAGTGAAGTGGTAGATTTGGTGAGTTTAGTATGAAGACATGGAGACATAGTGTGATATGAATGAATAACATCTATACATTTTTTCTAAGATCTTACAACAATGCTTTTATTAATTCAAGTACAAGTTGTTTTATAGTGAGGTGGTTGTAAGATCACTTCTCTTTTTAGGAATGTCTCACTCTCTTTGATTTTTATTCATAAGCATATTTTGGGTGATTTTTTAATCATCTTTAAACCATTATGGTTGGTTTTTCATTTTGTATATCTATTTTGTTGAAATTCCATAGATATGGGTTTTTAGGAAACATGAGAAAACTAGAGAGGATCCATGTAGAGAGCCTTTGTTGGAAAAATTAATTATGGTCAAATGATTTATTTCTTTTTTTAATTAACAAATTTTATGTATTAATGGTTTAATATTTAACAAGTGTTCTTATTATGTAGAGAATCTGTAAATGGGTTTCATGTTTTTATAAGGAAACTGGGTGTAGAAACTATTTTCATATAATTACCCATAGTATAATTGTAATAAAAATAGTTCAATTATAGCCAGAAACACATTGTGATATAATTCATGACATGAAGGGAGTAATATTTTTGGGATTTTATTACACATCATTTATTGTTCGATTAAAAATAATAATAATACGAGGTGATGGAATTTTATGTTCTTCCTTTTAAAAATAAATTTATGAAGATTAACTGAATTTCAAGACATTTAATTTCCCATGAATATTTTTTAAAAGTCATATGAGGATAAATTATGGATTCACCTAATATTTATTGCTCTCCTACCATCATTGGGCGATGATACATGGGATTTTGGAGTGCCTATCATGATTCTATACTTCCCATTTGGGTGATCAAATCCTAGTATTTTGTTTTTCTTTTCATCCTCCACAACTTCCACTACCCTTTATCAATATGGTGTAATCTATTATCCATGTTCATTAATGGTTTTTAATTTAATTTTTTTTATCTAGAGTAAATCTTTAAATCATACAATCTATTTTCCATTTGGGCATTTTCTGTTGGACATTTTTTGTTCTTCGTCTTCTTAGGGTAGTGGATCTAAACCTTCAACAAATGGTTTAAATTTTTTTGAAAAGTACATAAAATATTGCAATTGAGCCAACATATTGAGAACCTAAATATATTAATTTATGAATTTGAATATTCCTTAGAGTCCCTTTGGATTCAATTTGATGCAGAAATGTCACGTGTCTACTATTTTGGTGAGAGTACCCTTGATGATAGATGAATTGATTAATTTTTTGATATGTGATAAGCATGTAATGGATTTTGGGTGATTTCATGATATATATTAAACTTGGAATGGATGATTTATCTAGTAAAATATGATTTTATTGGTTATGAAAAATCGATAAATGAAAATGTATATTTAAATATAAATGGATATTTTGAAAAATACCCATTGAGCTTTATGATGTGATACTGTGATATCCGTATTGTTATGCCATGTGTTGTGATATCTATGGTGTAATTATTTTATACTAGTCTTGGAACTGACACATGATGAAATGTAGTTATACTCATCTCAGATTTGATTTTTGGCTGAAATACTGATATATTGGTCTTGGCCCTAACTGTATACTGAAATGATGAAATATCTGGCATCAACCTGACTGATGCTGAATTACTAATATAACAAATCCTTCTTTTATTTGTTTTTTAGTGATTATATAGCATATAAACCTTGATTTTTGATGTTTTTATAACTTTTTTTATAATTTTATGGTTTTCATGGTTATAAAGATTTCTTAGTGACATTATAACATGGCTTCATGATAGTTTATGTTATCCCATGGTTACATTGTTATGTAAGACAAGGTTGTAAGTCAATCTCAAGGAAAATTCACAAGGGCATCGAGGTATGTTATTTTATCCCATGGTTATATGGTTATGGTCGAGAAGGTCTTAAGCCATTCATAGTGAGATTTTGGAACAAAGAAAAAGTGGATTCATGTTATATTAATTTAATTATTCAATTAAATAATACACTTGTTTATTTCATTATTTCATACAATTATTATGAGACTTATTATGCTTAGAGATATACCTATGGACATATTAAGTTATTCTCACATCCTATTTGTACTTCCATTATGTATTTTATAAAATTATATGGATGATGTATTTGAAAATGAAAGGGTAACTTTTTTTATTTTAATTCATTCTTGATGGGATGCAGTTTTGAGATTATCCTAACTTGTGGTTCGGGTATGGGGAGATTTGAGCCTTTATTAGATTTTTCATTCATTTTTCATTTTTTTATGCCATGAAATTTAGTTATTCTTTGTTTTCACTGTGTTACATTGTTTCCATTATTTTCCTCATTCAGATATCTATTCATTTATATATATTGTTTCCTTATTTTCTACTGTTACTCCTTAACAAAGGATTATAGTCTCAAATTTTTTTTATCACAACCATGTTGCTAGTAAATAGCCAATTTAATGTGAGGAGGTATTCTTTAGGCGACGTAACCAACAATTTTTGTCCACGTGAGAGAGTTTCATATTAGGGGATGTTTCACAATGCCAAATTATATTATATGTACAAGAATGTTGGACTTATTCAATTATGCATGATTTTCTATTTAAAAAGGAATCCCATGAATCATAAAACCACATGATGGGTTTCCTAGTGTTAAAATTTTAATGGTTATGACCATTTAGACCATTCATAGAAATTATTAAATTTCTCAAAGAGGGGGTTTGTGTTGAATTATGATGTATAAACTTAGTAGGCCTCATGAGGACCATTTCTATGTGTTTGTTATATGGTTATAGAACACATGTAAAATGGACATGGGATATACAAGACACCAAAACATGTGATGTCTTCAATTTTAGAGATGGGAATTAAGATAACTATTTTTATTGATGAATGATCATAACCCTAAATCCATGTACCATTTTAAAAATATGGAGACAGATTCCATATTAGATATGTGAGAATTCCCAAGATCTGAATGAATCTTTAGACAATATGTTGGGTACCCATGTTATTATTATGTGACCTTGGGGATCATGTGGCTTCCACAATGACCTATTAACACCAATATGTTCTTTCAAAGAACTAATAGAGTTGGTAATGGGTGTCCCCCGATAACTCATCTTGTACATGTAAATCTAAGTCTCTATTTTCAGTTATAATGGGATATAATTTCATTCAACAACCATTTATATTTTTTTTATTGATGTGAAATAGTATATTCACTCACAGGGGTTGGGTTTTAATTGAAAATAACTATAGGGGTACTCATATAAAAATATTTACCTAGAAACCTATTTGGGATACCTTTTATTTATATATGAAAAAGTCTATTTGGGAGCCCTGTGAAACATTTATATGAAATGTACCATAGATAAGTTCTATGATTTCTTTCTATGGAAAAAAATAAGGGAGTACAAAGATAATGTGATGATAAAACTCCCATAGGTAGGCATATATAACATGTTTGAGACCAATCCTATAGTGTATTCTTGATATACCCTGTTTAGAAGAAACATATAGTGATAGATAGTCATATCAAGATGAGAAGACTCATATTAGTGTGGTCTATGATTCTTAAAGGTGGGGTTTACATGGATTTGGAGTCATTTTTTATTCAATATACTATAAAGTATATTTAATAGAGAATTATCTTAGCCTATAATACTTATCATAATAACATGGAGAACTGGGTTTTTCATATTTAGAGACATGATCATCTATATGTGCTAAAGGATATGTCATCACATTTTGTTTCATGTATAGTTGATCAAATACATGGACCTATTGTATTCCTACAATTTGAATTTGGAACAAGTTTCGTAACATTAAACACGACAAATTAATGGAATCATGTCATTTTCCAATGTAGTTATTGTTTGTTTCTTATTTTTTAAACGATATACTATTTATTTATTTCTATTAGAATGTTACATGAAAATATAACTTATTATTTGTTTATGTATGAGATATCCTTTGTAGATAACTGTTGAGTTTTTCAATCACAAATTTATTATGTGGCCATAGAACTACGTTACGAAAGAATTACTATAGTTTTATATACACAATTTGGATTAAGGCCGATTTTTTCATTACTTAGATTGAGATTATTGGATGGGATTTGGAGTTCAGGACACGATAAAGAGAAAGAATTAGAGTGGAAAATCGCATTAATTTATGTTATCAATTATTTTTACATAATATTTATATGATCAACTTATTTCATGATAGATAGATCATGTATACCATGGAACAACATTTTTATTGGATGAGATTTCATTTATTCATCTATAGTATTTCTTATTTTTTGTTTTTGATGAATATTGGGATCATTATTTTTTATTTCAAAGTATGATATTGGTTATATAGTCACTATAAAATACCATAAAAGAACAAAAATATTAATTGGAAACCACGGGTAAAATTGGAGGATCACCTATGGTATATTAGTGACCACAAATTTGGGAATTGATTAGTAGTTTAGGGGGATGAGGAAATCCAACAAGTAACAAAATAAATATTTTTTTTCATTTTATAATAATATTCATTAAATATCATTTGGTACCATGATATACCTATATATTTTTAGTTTCTCCAAAATCATTGATACATAAAAAACTATTACAAAATGATCTTCATCATCTCCCATTGATTTACGCAAACCTAAAACAATTTATAAAAATAACATTTAAAAAAAAATTAAATCAAGGTTAAAATAATCGAAATAAAGAGAGTGATCCTATGCTATTATGGGTAAATAGTGGGGATATCAATTTATGATCATATATAGGTACATCATGGGAATAAGAATATGATATAAAGAGATCAAATTTTAAATTTAACCCCAAAAAATCCTATATCATTATCATGAGTATTTTCAGGACACATCTAATTTCATGAGACATTATTCTTAGTAGAACCAATGTACTTAATCCATGAGAGTATATTATAAGCTTAAGACACAATAATAATGGTGTATTATAAACTGTGGCCTAATTTTAATCATATTATAATTCATGGATACCTAAAAATTAAATCACCACATGTTATGATTGGGTTAACCACAAGTATATCCACACTTGGTTTGTGATATCTTCCAGTACCCCCTTGTTATTATTGGGATAACCATCTCTATATCCTCTTTAATATTCATATAATCTCATATGAATCATTTGAGATAAAACATTATTCATTACTACATTCAATTAAGGATTATATCTAACCCACAAATTAAAAATTAGCAATACATTCAAATGTATCTCACAATATGATGAATTGTTTTCCACTATCTAAAAAATTACATGGGAAAAGAAAATGGATCTAATATATATTTTATCATATAGGGTATTTTAATTATAAATAAATAAAAAATATTGCAAAGGTGTATTATTTTACAATAAAATCAGATGAAATAAAATATTATGTTTTTATTAATGAAAATAACATAAGCATATCACGGAAAATTTTATGTAGAAAAAATACATATTTCCTTTTGAAATCATTTATTTAAATATAAAAATCCAAAAATAAATAGAATAAAAATTTCATTGATAAATATAAGAATCATATAAACAAACAATGAATGTAAATTGAAGTCATCATAGTTATAAAATACGTTTGTTCAGTGTAAGTTGGATCATATATTCCTTTCCCATTTTTAGTACAATGTGAAAAAACATCAATTGGGAAATTAAATGAAGATTCTTTTTAATCATTATTATAGAAAGTTTAAAATGGAAAAAAATTAATTTATATAATCATTGGGTTATTGATGAAACATTATTGAATAATATTTAAATAAAATATTTATATGGAAGAATAATATTCAAGAAAATAAATAGAAATGAAATATATCTTCCTACATTTTATTGGTATGTTGTGAAGTAAGTGAAATTAAAACATGTATTATCAATATATAATATTTCGATAAGAAATTTCATATTATTAAGGATATATGACTAATGCATTTTAATTATTAGAAATTTAATTACAATCTATCCTAGTAAAATTGATATTTCAATGTAATACCCATACACAGTGTCTATCATGGATTATATTTACTATAGAAATATGTATAATAAAATAATATTAATTACAATTCTTCTATAGAACCATGTTAATTAAAATAATGACATATTTGGTACACTTATTACAAATACTCGGCCTTAAACATTACAGAATATTCAATTAAAAAATTTATTCACATTGAGGATCTTTTCAGGTTTAGAGTTTTAGAGAAGTATTCCATAACTGTTTCATTACATCTCAAAAATTACAAGGTAGGCACTTCTACTCAGTTTAATTTTTTTTTTCAAAAAATAAAAACCCTTGAAATAAAGAGTCATGTCTGGTACCATGTTTTAGACAACAATAATTTTCCTTTATCCCATCCTTGACCCTATTCTTCTTTAGTTCATGTGAAAAACATTTCAAAACTTGTGATAAGCATAAAAAGCATTGTAAGCGTTATAAATAAGAGTAATAAAACATTATCCCATCATTACAAACATAACATGATCACTTTATCATGCCTCATGAAATCATAAGATTTATGAATAGAAAATAGAAAAAACATATCATAAATATAACATGTGTCATCCATATCATACTTATGTTGTACATATCACCTCTACGTATGGAGTTACATTTAGAATACCTATCACATTATATTCCCCAAGTATCTAAGGATAGACATTCACAATTACCTCCTTCATGTTACCCAATACATTGGAGTGCTATATCGGGCTCACCCACCCTTGGTTTATCACAGAACCACTCATATACGTAACAATTCCCAAGAACCATATTATATTCATAACACATAAAACCAATATAAAGGAAAGATAACATTTCTGCATTTCAATAAGAATATATCATTTAAATATATTGAACCAAAAAATCTATTATGAAAACCATTTTTAATTCCAATATACATAAAAAATGTATATGGTATTTATTATCCTTTTAAAAACATTTTATCTTGTTATGGAAAGAAAATATCAAATAATACTCATGGCGGTGGAAAGGTTTTTGTCACTGAATATGTTAAAAAGTGAATTTACTTTCTATCATTTTAGTAGAATTCATCATAGAAAATGATAAAATTTAGATGAAATGAAAATTCAATCGCTTTTATATAGCGTATAAAAGAAAATCGTGTACTAAATCAAAATATGCCTAAATGAAAAGAGATTGAGATGAAGTCCCTTAACTTTTGTCCGACATGAACCGTTTGTTCTTTAACCTCATGAATAATAAACTGAAATTAATTTCTACTTGCTTCGGAAACTTTTCCAAGTTTATTATTCTTTTTTCATCACTTATTACCATTTTATAAACATTATGTAATCATTTACGTTAATAATGGTCAATTTGTCGATATTTGTTTCTTGAGTTACAAACGGACTCCTTATAATTACAAGTTGTTCACGTTGTCAAAATTTCATCATATCCTAGAAGATATTCATGATACAGATATCATATATATTATATATGTCCATTATATACATGTATTTATAACATTTGGAGGTAAGAAATGAAATGCACCGTTCATGGAGACGGTAAGTCGTGCGTATGCATGAACGATGTATTCATTTATATTACTTATTTTAATGTAATTAAAACATAATGATACATTGGTATTTTATAATTCCAATATAATATCATTAACACCATCCTTTATACATCCTACATATGGCATAAACGAGTCATATCACTTTGATGGGGAGGTATTCCGCCCTTCCTCAAATGTAATTATCGGGTTTACCGATAATAAAAACCATACAGGTATGATAAAAAATGTAAAATAAAGAATCATAAAGAAATAATAAGCATAATATATATCATATATAAGTAAATTGGCATATTAATGGCTACCATGAGATGTAGTATGAGATAATTGAACAATCATCGTTTTGTGAGGTGTTAGTTTTACATCCACAGAAACAATATCTTCTTTACCCATTAGATGGAGGTTTGTGAATTTGTAGTTAGAATAATTCCCCTAAAAATATCCTAGTATATTGAGGATACCGTTTTTTTAATAAAAGAAAAGAAAAAAAATATTTAGGGGTGGGAGAAGTAAAATAATAGAAAAGAATTTAAGAAAAAAGCCGTTACCTTTAATTTGGGTAACTCCCAATGGTTTGAATCAAAAGGACTTCTTGAAGTGCCTTCGGCATATGATAAGGCTTATAGGTGTAATATATGGATGTTGAGAGCTTATTTGGGTAGGTTTTGGATGATCCAATGGGCTTGAGAGTTTTGAGGAATGGGTTATAAGTGGTGTCCTTTTATAAGGGGGAGGAGGGGCTCATTAGGAACGTGTGAAAATATTATTTTATTATTTAATAATTTTAGGTGTCTAAAGGTCCTGAAATTATTAATGTCGAAGATAATACAACTAATGGTCAAAATAAAATCATCCAATAATAATTGGACAGGTTTTGGATATTATTTTATTCTTTATAATATTATTCATTTAAATCATTTATTAACGAGGTAAACACTACATCATTATTGAGTCATAAATAATTTTATTTATTTGATTTCTAAAAATTAAAATAAAATACCATGATTCAGGAAATATTATTATCATTAGAAGGAATATTTATAGATGAAAAGATATCTTATATAACCTCATGGAAAAATTAATTTAATAAATGATATTTTTTATGCCATTTTAGTTTTTACGTTAAATTATTTAATATAAAGTCTCATTATTACACATAAGTGGCTCTATAGGGTTGTAAATTTGACCCAAAGATGCCCATTGTTGGACATGACTCGTCCAATAAGGTTATGACATGTGTTAAGATAAGTTTTTTTTATTATGATATTCTTTTTACCTTGAATTACCCTATTTTCCTTTAACCATGTGAAAAAAGTCAAAAGTTACTATTCACCCAAAATTATTTTCATTTTATTGAACCAAATATTATATAAAAATAACAACCATGTATGTATTATTTTCAAAATCCTATTTACATAAGCGGTAAAATTTCATTTAAATGAAAAAGTTAGTTTCTAGCTACTACTTAGTAGTTTCACTATTCCTCAAAAATTGAAGTTTTTCATAAAACATCAAAAAGTCATCCTATGATATATTTGAAATTCCGAATTAGAAAATGATGTCTATTTTACAAAATTAAAAACATATAATTTGGATTAATTAATTTAAAATTAATTCTTGTGGTTAAAACAAGAAGTGTGTTTTGAAGAAATATTAACTACCAAAAGATTGACACCTGTGTTGTCCAATTTCAATGTGAAATTAACTACAGTGACCATAATTGGATCAATTGGTAATAGTTTAATATAATTACCAACTAAAAAGATAATAAAACCATATAAATAAATTATATTAAATGGCTGTTTTGAATTAAAACATAGTATTTTTCACATTACATCAAAAAATGAATTTTATCAGCAAAATATCAAAAAAATTCCCAAAGTAAATCTTGATATCCTAATTCAGAAAGAATAATTTTAATTTGTAAAACAATCATATAAATGTGAAAAATTATTTATTTAAAGAGTTCTCATCATTAAAAGGATGTAAATCGACCTTTTAAAGAATATTTGAGTATTTATGCTTAAAATTAGATTAATTCACATTTTTAGCCTCTAAAATTTATTGGATAAATTTAAAAACACTTAAAAAACATGTACAATCATATTTTAGTTTTTTATATTAATTCCCACTAATACAACGACTTGGTGTAAACTAAATTTAAAATAATATTGTTATATTATTAGTGTGCAACGAAAGATTTCAAAGAAACTCGTTGTTGCCTATCGGTATGACATCGAACATAGCAACCCCTTTAAAGTAAAATTAATATTTAATTTACAAATATTTAAAAAAACAAAATTTATTATTTCTTTATTTCTTTGGATGTTACATCCTTCCCCCCTTCTAGAAAGTGAATCCTCACAATTTTTATTCACCTATCAAATAAATGGATGTATTTATCCCACATAGCATTTTCAGATTCCCATGTTTCCTCTTCTAACATATGGTTTTTCCAAAAAAAAACCTTTACCTGGTGAATTACCTTATTTCACAACACTTTCTCTCTATGGTCAAGAATCTGGACTAGTTGATCCTCATAAGAGAGATTGTCTTCCAACTGAACTACCTCTGGACCTAAAAATGTGATGGATCTAGAATATAATCTCTCAACATTAAAACATGAAAAACATTGTGTAACTGGGATAAACATGGAGGTAAAGCCACTATTTAAGAAACTAATCCAACATTCTCCTAGATTTCAAAGGGTCCAATGAACCTCGGACTAAAATTTCCTTTCATACCAAAATGCATCACACATTTCCATGTAGAAACTTTGAGAAAGAAATGATCACCTACCTCAAAAGAAATATCCTTCCTCTGATTATCTACAAAACTTTTCTCCCTACTCTGAGCTAATCCCATGTGCTTCTAAATCAATTGAACTATTTCTACCATCACTTCTGTCAATTCTAGTCCCATCAATGTCCTTTCACCTACTTCATCCCAATATAACGGAGATTGACATCGCTTCCAATATAATGACTCAAATGGAGCCATCTGTATACTGGAATAAAAAATACTATTATAAAAATGTTCAACAAAAGAAATATGACGATCCCAACATCCCTGGTAATCCATCAAGTAAGCACACAACATATCCTCCAAGGTCTAAATTGTTCGTTCTAACTACCCATCTGATTTCGGATGAAAAGTTGTACTATGTTTTAATTAAATACCCAATGACTTCTGAAGGCCATTTCAAAAGTTAGAAGCAAACTAGTGATCATGATCTGATATAGTGGAGAATAGAACTCCTTGAAACATAACTTTCTCTTTAACATAGAATAAATAATGTTGATCTAGAGACAAATTATCTCAAATAGGAAGGAAATGAGTAGATTTAGTAAAACGATCAAAAATAACCTAAATTATCTTATTAACATGAGTTTTATTTGGTAATCCCACAATGAAATCCATGGATATATTTTCCCATTTCACTCTGGCACTATTAAAGACTAAAACATCCCTTTCTATAAATGTCATTCTGATTTAACCTGCTGAAAATTCAAACACTTCATAGTAAAATTAGAAATATCTATTTTTATTCCATCCCACCAGTAATACTCCCAATGATCTATGTACATATTCGTACAGTTAGGATGAACTGAAAACAGGGAACTATGAGCTTCACATAACAAATCATTCATAAACTGTGAATCAAAAGGACTACATAATCTCTTTTCAAATATCAAAATAAAATTATTATCAATGTTAAATTCAGGAAACTTACCCTTCTGAACCAAATCTACCTTTTTCCACAACTCACTATCTTTATTCTATGTTTTCTTTATTCTGTCATATAGAGATGATTTCACAAACACTTGAAACAAAATAGAGTAATATCCTGCACCAACTACTTCTATGAAAAATTTCAACAAATCAATAACTAAAGGTTCTCATTCCAAACGTAGAATGGCCAATAAACCATTAATTTTTTTACTCAAAGCATAAGCCTAATTATTTTCATTTCTATGGTGATAATGAATTGTACAATTATAGTCCTTGATTAATTCCAACCATCTCCTTTGTCTCATGTTTAATTCTGTCTGAGTCAATACATAGTTCAATATTTTGTGGTCACCATATATTTCACACTATGCTTTATAAAAATTATTCCTCCATCTTTTTAAAGAAAACACAAAATAGGTAATTCCAACTAATGTGTAGGGTAATTTAACTCATGAGGATTCAACTGACATGAAGCATAAGAAATTAACTGATCATTTTGCAAAAGGAAAAAACCAAGTCCTTCCAACGAATCATCACTGTAAATAACAAACTCACCATTTCTGGAAGGTTGTGTGGAATCTGGAGTATTCACCAATCTTCTTTTAAATTCCTGAAAACAATCATCAAATTATTTCATCCAAATGAACTTAACACCATTTCGAGTTAACATAGACATTGGACTACAAAACCGTGAAAAATTATTAAAAAACCTCTTGTAATAACCAGTATAACCAAGAAAACTATGAAACTCGGTTATATTTGTGGGTCTTTCCCATTCATAATTTTTTTTTGTTTTAGTAGTATCAATAGTTATTCCATTTTTTTGAAACAAAGGGACTAAGGAAAGAAATTTTCTGTAACCAAAAATCACATTTTCTGAATTTCCAAAATATTTTATTTTATTTTAAGGTTTTCAAGACAACCCTTTAATGACTTTCATGTTCCTCTTTACTTTTAGAGTAATTCAAAATATCATTAATGAACACAACCAAAATCTTATCTATGAACTCACAGAAAATTCTATTCATAAGATCCATGAATACAACAGGTGCATTGGTTAAACCAAAAGGCCTAACTACATATTCATAATAGCCATATCCAGTATAAAATGTAGTCTTTGTAATGTATACATTCTAAAAATTCATCTGATGGTACCCTGCCTCATGTAAATCTTCAAAAAATTCTGAACTCCCTAGGGTTGATCAAACAAATCATCATTATGAGGCAAATGATACTTGTTCTTAACATTAATGTTATTCAATGGTCTATAATCAATGAAAAGCCTCATTGAACCATCATTATTTTTACAAACAAAATAGGAGCACCCCATGGTGATGTGATAGGTCAAATAAAAAATTTATATCATAACTTCTGTAATTGATTATTTAACTCTAAAAGTTCAATTTGAGCCAGTTGATAAGGGGGTTTCAAAATTGTCTTAGCATTGGGAATTAATTCAATAGTAAAATCAACTTCTCGATTAGGTATAATACTAGGAAACTCATCATGAAAAATATCAAGGTACTCATTTACCACTAGCACTTAAATGATCTAAACAGTTCCATTTTTTTCAACAATATGTTCAATGTAACATTCATTTCCATCTTTTACATGTTTCTCAGCTTCCTAATATGTTATAAAAAGTAAGGGTTCATTCTTGTATAAAAAATAAAAATCTTTCTGAAAATAAACCTCTTTACCTCTGCATTCAATCTTAGCATGATAAATATAAATCCAATCCATACACCATATAACATAAAACTCTACTAGAGGCAAAACAATATTATTTTCAGGTAGATTCTTTCTGCACACAAGGACATAAAGGAGAAAAATAATTTCTTTTTATTTCAACATTTCCATCCGATGTTTTTACAATAAGATCCGGATTCATATCTTGATATGGAATTCCCAATATACTAGAAAACATGTAAGAAATGAATGAATGTGTAGACCCCGAATCAAAAAACACATTGGAATAATCTGAACAAACAAACAATGTTCCTAATACTACATCATTTTGATTGCCCAACATATGTTGAAGTTGTTGCAATGGACTTCACTACAACTTTATTCATGTAGTCTAGTTTCTTTCCCTCTGTTGAGTTCTTCATTGGATACTAATTTTTATAATGACCCATTTCATTGCACATAATGCTTCCAACATATTGTAAATCAGATTTTTTTCCTTACCATTACCCTTCTATTTTTTAGTGTAATTATGATCCTTAGGTCCCATTTTACCACCTTGGTAGAACTTACCCGAATTCAAAAGACATTCCTCAACATTCATTTTCCCACAAATTTCACAAACTGTAATATTAGATTTCTTACCATCACACTTTTTCAAAAAGTCCTTACATTTTTTCTACCACCCTGACCTACTATTCTGTTGTTTTCCAGAGAACACCTTATCATCAGAAAACTTTATTTCCACCTTTTCTACACATCAAACAAGTTTTTCATAACTTTTGATCTCATGAGATGCTAAATCCCTTCAATTCATTTGCTCTAATCCTGAGTAAAAATAGTTCACTTTACTTTCAATATCTAGTATGAAATTTGGATCATACCTTTCTAGTTCAGTGAATTTTGCTTCATATGCAGCCACTGAGTCATCTTCCTGTCTCAATTCCCAGAATTTTTTTTCATCCTAAGACGAACCATCGTAGGGAAATATTTCTCAAGAAACATACCTTTAAAATAATCCCAATCAAGGGCCTCAATCTCCTCACTATCCTAGATATTTTTCACCATCGACCACTACATATCAGATTTACCTTCAAAAAGGTAAATAGTGAGGCTAACATTTTGATGTTCTAAATACCCCATGACATAAAAAAATTTCTCTAGTGCTTTAATCCACCCTTCAGCTAGCACAGTGTTAGATGATCCTCTAAATGATGCGGGATGCTACCTCATGAAATGCTCCACTACTGACATGTTACTCTGTGGTTGATCTAGCTGATCTCATGCATGGATATCACCACCATTTTTTTCCTGATTCAATTGTGCCATCACTAAAACAAACTATTCAGTTCCGATTATGACCATATCAGGTTGATGATATAAAAGGTTGTATTTCTCCTGACATCATCCCAATATATTTGCCATGTTTCCTCTACCGAAAACCATTCTGAACAAAGAAATATATTAGGCAAAGCAACATGGTAATCTATAAATGCTAGGTCATTTCAATATTAACATAACGTAATTCATAGATATTAATTTAACAATACCCTAACACATAAAGTTATCTATACTGACCACTGATACCTACTATAATTACTTGACCTTAAACATTACATAATCTTGAATTAAATGAATAATTCACATTGAGGGTCTTTTTAGGATTATAGTTTTATAGAATTGGACCATAATTATTACATTACATTTAAAATATTACAAGGAAGACACTTCTACTCAGTTTCAAAAATTTTAATATAATAAAAACTATTGAAAAAAAGAGTCACGTCTAGTCCCATGTTTTAGACAACATTGATTTTCCTTGATCCAGTCCTTGACCAAATTCATCACTAGGTCCTGAGAAAAACATATCAAAACATGGGATGAGCATAAAAATCTCAGTAAGAGTTATAAGAAAATGAAAGATTTTTTTTCCCATCATTGAATACATAACATAATATCTTTAACCAGGCTCATAAAATTATAAGATTTATGAATAACAAATAGAAAACATAAATGATAAAGGTAACTTGTGGAATCCATATCATACTTACATTAAATCTATCACAACTACGTAGGGAGTTACATTGGGAATACCCAACATTGTATATTCCCTAAATATCTTAGGAAAAATATTCATGTTTACCTCTATCATGTTACCCAATGAATTGGAGAGCTATATGGGTCTCACCCACCCAAGGTTTATCACGAAACCACCAATATTTGTAACAATTCCAAAGAACTGTAACATATTCATAACACATAAAACCAATATAAAGGAAAGATAACATTTCCACATTTAAATTAAAATATATCATTTAAATATATTGACATAGAAAATTCATTATAAAAACCATTTTCAATAACAAAATATGTAAAAAATGTATATGGAATTTATTTTCATTTGAAAAACATTACGACTTGTTAAGGAAGACAAATATCAAATAATACTTGCGGCAGCGGAAAGATCATTGTCCACACGTACTTTAAAAAGAAACATTTTATTTATGTCATTTAGTAGAATGCTTCATTGAAGAAGATTCCCTTTAAATTAAATGAAAATTCAATGGTGTTTATACAACATATAAATGGAAATCATGTATTAAAACAAAATATGCCTTAGTGAAAGGAGATCAAGACGAAGTCCCTTACATCATGCCTGACTTGACCTGTTCATTCTTTAATCTCTTGAATAATAATCTAAAGTTAATCTCCACTTTCTTAAGAAAGTTTTTCATGTTTATTATTCTTTTATAAAACTTTTTAGCATGTTATAATCAGTATCTAATCATTTAAGATAATAATGGTCATTTTGTCGATATTTGGTTCTTGAGTCAAAAATGGACTTCTTATAATTATAGGTTGTTAATGTGGTCAAAGGTTCATTATATCTATAATTATATTCATGAGTTAGATATCATATATATCTTATATATCCATTATATACATGTATTGATAGAATTTGGATTAATAAATTAAATGCACCTTTCATGGAGACGGTAAGCAATACGTACGCATGAACGATACATTCATTTCTATTTCTTATTTTAATGGAATTAAAACATAATGATACATAGGTATATTATTATAAAAATATAATATCATTAACTCCATCCTTTATACGTCCATAATATGGCATTAACGAGTCATATCACTTTGAGGGGGCGGTATTCCGCACTTCCTCAAATGAAATTATTGTGTTTACCCATAATGGAAACCATAAAGGCATGTTATAAATGTAAAATACATAAGCATAAAGAAACAATAAACATGATATATATCATATATAAATACATTTCCATCTTACATTCCACCATGAGAGGTGGTAAGAGAAAATTTAAAAATCATCGTTTCGTTAGGTGTTAGTTTTCAATCCACAGAAACAATATGTTCTTTATCCATTAGATGGAGGTGTTTGTAAGTGTAGTTCAAATAATTATAATAAAAAATACAATTATATTTAAAATAAAAGAGTTTTTATAAAAGAAAACAATAAATGAGTTCTGGGGTAGGAGAACTAAAATAAAAAAGATAAATTTAAGAGAAATCGTTAACTTTTATTTAGGTAACTCCCTTTGGATTGAATCAAAAGGTCCTCTTGAAGTGCCTTATACCTAAGTTAAGGCTTCTAGATGGAATATAGGGATCTTGAGAGATTATTTTTTTAGTGGATTTATAAGGCCACATCCTTAAACCTTACTTAATCTTGAGTTATTACAAGATTACACATTGAAGATCTTTTCAGGTTTAGAGTTTTAGAGAATTAGATCATAAAACATGCATTACATTCCACATATAAACAAAGTGGTTACATAAAGATAGTATTCTTCATTCCCATAAATGGAAACATATTTAAAATAAAACATGGATTCTTTCTTGACACATCCTTGACTCTATCATCTTATCATGTATCTTTCCCGTGACCTGTGAAAAACATTTCAAAAACATGGGATGAGCATAAAAACTCAGTATGGGTTATAAAAAAAACATGGAAAGGAAACATGAGTTCATATATACATAAGAATGAAATCATACTTTACCCATAAAACATTGGAACTTTAACATAACTCATAAAATCATGAATAAATCATAGAAATCATAAGACATAAAGGTAACATGAGGCATTCATAACATTCTTACATAGGGAGTAACCCTCTTGGTTACGTTTGGAATACCCATCACAGTATATTCCCTAAAATCTCTTCAGAGAAACCTTAACTTTTCACTCCTTCACATTACCCAATTCATTGGAGAGCTATATTGGGCTCACCCGCCCTTAGTTTATCACGGAACCTCCCATCTTCATAATAATTCCCAAGAACCATAACATAATCGTATCACATAAAACATGCATAAAGGAAACATAAAATTTCCACATTTCAATCACAAGATATCAATACAAAACAAATAAACTTGTGAAAACCATTTTCAATACCAAAATATAAGAAAAGTAAAACATGGTATTTATTTTTCTTTTAAAAAGAAGGTATGGCTTGTAGAGGAAGCCGAAACTCAAATAACAGTCACGAAGGCGGAGAAGTCATTGTCGCAGCATACGTACGACAAAAACATTCCCTTTTGTCATTTAGTAAACGCTTCGTATAAAAAAGATTCCTTTTGAATAAACGTAAAAGTCAAAGGGTTCTATACACCGTATAAAAGAAGGTTGTGTATAAAACAAAATATGCCTTAATGAAAGGAGATTGAGACGAAGTCCCATAACTCGTATCTGACTTGACCCGACCGTTCTTTAATCTCCTGAATAGTAAACTTGAGTTAATCTCTACTTGATTATGAACCTTTTTCAAGTTCATTATTCCTTTTATACCATGTTATGAACATCATGTAATCATTTAAGTAAATAATGTTCATTTTGTCGGTATTTGGTTCTTAAGTCAAAAATAGACTTCTTACACTTACATGTTGTTAATTTGTTCAAAGGTTCATTATATCCAGAATGATATTAATTATTTGGATAACATATATATCATATATATTCATAATATACATGTATTTATAATATTACATCACATTCAGAGGTAAGAAATGAAATGCACCGTTCATGGAGACGGTAAGCCGTACGTACGCATGAACGCTACTTCCATTTCTATTTTGTATTTTCTGGAATGGAATCATAATTATATAAGATTATATTATAATTCCAGTATAATAACATATATAATATCATTAACTTTATCCTTTACACATCCCACATATGGTATTAACGAATCAAATCACTTTCAGGGGGCGGTAGTCCGCACTTCCTAAAATGAAGATATCGTGTTTACCCATAATGGAAACCATAAAGGTATTCCTAAAATGAAAAAAAACAGAATATTAAGGAAAACATAAACATATTATATATCATATATAAAAATAGTGACATCATAATGGACACCTTTGAAGGTGTTAAATGAGTATTGAACAATCATCGTTTCGGGAGGCAGAATTTCGCCATCCACAGAAACTGTATGTTCTTTAACCATTTGATGTAGTTGTGTGAGAGTTTAGCTCAAATAAATCTTATAAAAACATCCTAGTATATTTAAGATACTGGAGTTGTTACAAAATAAGTAAATAAAAAGAGTTTAGGGGGTTGGAGAAACAAAAAGAAACAAATGAACATTAGAGAATGAATTACCTTTAAAAGTGTAACTCCTTTTGATTTGAGCCTAAAGGCTTCCTATGAAAGGATTCTGCCCAAAGGGAATCCTCTAGGATGAGGAGAGGGATGTGGAGAGAGTAAATGGGCAGGGTTTTGCCGAGCAAAAGGCTTGAGGAGTGTGTGAAATGAGGTAGAGGTGGGGGCCTTTTATAAGAGGAGAGGAGGGGCAGTTTTGGAAAGTAAAGAAATATTACTTTATTTGAAAATGTGTTTCGGTTTTAAAAGGACCCACATTGATATAATTCGTGGATACGGTGATAAGGGTTCTAAATCCACTCATCCAATTGGTTTTGGAAATGTGTAGTTTATATATTTTACATTATCTTTCCATTTTATTTAAATCGTCAAATAATGATGTCATCGCATCATCATTATTATGTCATAAATAATTTAATTTATTTAATGTTTAAAAATTATAAAAAAATACTATGATATAGGAAATATTTTTTTATTTCCAATTACTATTTATAATCAAAAATCTGATCTTTATAACCCCATGTAAAAATTGTTTTCGTAAAACATATTATGTTTGTGTCATTTTTACTTTTACATTAAAAAAAAGTTATTTATGTCATTTCCCAACCAAAGTGGATACATGGGGTCCCCAAGTTTACCCATGGCTTGTATTGGTCGTAAATGACACAACCAATGAGGGTAGGACACGTGTCAAGCTCATCTCATTTTATTAAAGAAATATTTTTACCTTAAACTAAACTAATTACTACTAATCGCAATTAAGAACTTAATAAGTTACTATTCACCAAAAAAATTATTATAATCTCATTGAACCACATTTTACTTCTTAATGACAACCATGTATGTCATATTTTTGAAATTCAAAACACAATGATGGCAATATTTATTTAAAAGGAAATCAGTCTTTATAAGTACCACTTAGTGGTTTCACTATTCATCAAAAATTGAAGTTTTTCAGAAAATTACCAAAAATTCACCCTAAGCTATATTTGATATTACGAATTCAAAAATGAAGTCTATTTTACAAAATTCAAAACAAATAAGTCACATTAATTAATTTAATAATTAATTCCCTGCTGTCAGAGCAAATAGCGTGTTTTTATGAAACAATAAGTATCAAAAGATTGACACTAGTTTAAGTCCAATTTCAAAGTGAAATGGATTCCAATGACCACCATTGGATTAAATGGTAAAAATATATTCATATTACACATTAAGAAAAATTCAAAAGATAATCTAATCATATAAATAAATTAGATTAAAAAGCAGTTTTGATGTAAAATGCAGTATTTTTCACTATTCATTAAAAAATGAACATTGTCAGAAAAATACCAAAAATTCACACAAAGTTAATTTTGATGTCCCAATCATAAAGAATAAGTTTATTTTGAAAAACATAGTTTATAAAATTGTCAAAAGATAGATTTAAAAAGGGTTCTCTATCATAAGGCAGTAAAACAATGTTTTAAGAATATTAGTGTATTCCATGATTAAGATTGGATTTATTTCCATTTTAAGCCTCTAAAACACTATTTTAATCATTAATAGACATAGATAAAAATATCTATTATTCATTACTTACTTGGGATGTTACATCCTTCCCCCCTTTAGAAAATTGTGTCCCCGCAATTTATTTACTTATCGAATAAATGGGGGTACTTATCCCTCATTACATTTTCAGATTCCCATGTTGCCTCTTCAATCATGTGGTTTTTCCACAAAACCTTTACCTGGTGAATCACTTTATTCCGTAACAATTGCTCCATGTGGTCAAGAATCTGGACCGGTTGTTCCTCATAAGATAGGTTCTCTTCCAGCTGAACTACCTCTGGACTCAAAACATGAGATGGATCTGGCATATACATTCTCAACATCGAAACGTGAAAAACATTGTGTACCTAAGATAAACTCGGAGGTAAAGCCACTCGTTATGCAAATGATCCAACTCTCTCCAGAATTTCGTATGGTCCAACGAACCTTGGACTCAACTTTCCTTTCTTACCAAATCTCATCACACTTTTCCAAGGAGAAATCTTGAGAAAAACATGATCACCTACCTCGAAAGATAGATCCTTCCTCCGGTTATCCGCATAACTCTTCTTCCTGCTCTGAGCTGTTCTCATGTGTTTCTGAATCAGTTGAACTTTTTCTGCCATCTCTTCTACCAATTCTGGTCCCATCAACTTCCTTTCACCCACTACATCCTAGAAAGCTGGAGTTCGACACCGCTTCCCATATAATGCCTGAAATGGTGCCATCTGTATACTGGAATGAAAACTGTTATTATATGAAAATTCAACCAAAGAAAGATGTTGGTCCCAACTTCCCTGATAATCCATAGAACAAGCTCGTAGCATATCCTCCAATGTCTGGATTGTTCGTTCTGACTGCCCATCTGATTGAGGATGTAAAGCTGTACTAAAATTTAATTCAGTACCCAACGACTTCTGAAGGTCTTTCCAAAAGTTAGAAGTAAACCTGGGATAACGATCCGATACAATGGAGAGAGGAACTCCATGTAACCTGACTATCACTTTAAGATAAAAACGGGAAAGTTGATCAAGAGAGAAAGTATCTCGTATAGCAAGGAAATGAGCAGATTTGGTCAAGCGATCAACAATAACCCAGATTGCATTATTACCTAGAGATGTCCTCAGTAATCCCACAACAAAGTCCATGGATATGTTTTCCCATTTCCACTCTGGAACTGGTAAAGGATGAAGCATCCCATTCATTAACTGCTGCTCTACTTTAACCTGTTGACATGTCAAACACTTCACAGTAAAATCAGCAATGTCTCTTTTCATTCCATCCCACCAGTAATACTCCCGCAGATCTCTATACATCTTAGTACTGCCCAGATGAACTGAAAACGGAGAACTATGAGCTTCACATAACAACTCTCTCTTCAACTGTGAATCAAAAGGCACACAAAATCTCTTCCCAAATCTCAAAACACAATCATTATCAATGTTGAATTCAAGCAACTTACCTTTCTGAACCAGCTCTACCTTTTTCTGCAACTCACTGTCTTGCTTCTGTGCTTGCTTGATTCTATCTGATAGAGATGATCTCACTGATACTTGAAACAAAATAGACGGACTTCCCGCACCAACAACTTCTATGCCAAAGTTCATCAAATCCTTAACCAAAGGATCACATTCCACACTCAACATTGTTAACGAAGCATTACTTTTTCGACTCAAAGCATCAGCCACTTTATTTGCTTTTCCCGGATGGTAATGAATTGTACAATCATAATCCTTGATTAATTCTAGCCATCTCCTCTGTCTCATGTTTAACTCTTTCGGAGTGAATATATACTTTAAAATTTTGTAATCGGTATATATTTCACACTTTACTCCATACAAATGATGCCTCCAATTTTTTAAAGCAAAAACAATAGCAGCTAATTCCAAATCATGTGTAGGGTAATTTACCTCATGAGTTTTCAACTGTCATGAAGCATAAGAAATTAACTGATCATTCTGCATTAGGACGCAACCAAGTCCTTTCAATGAAGCATCACTGTATATAACAAACTCACCATTCCTGGAAGGTAGTTCCAAAACTGGAGCATTCACCAATATTCTTTTCAATTCCTGAAAACAATCATCACATTCTTTTGTCCAGATAAACTTAACACCCTTCCGAATTAGCTTAATCATTGGGCTATATAACCGTAAAAAATTTCTAACAAACCTTCGGTAATAGCCCGCCAAACCAAGGAAGCTACGAATCTCAGTTACATTTGTGGGTCTTGGTCATTCTTCCACAACTTTTGTTTTTTCAGGATCAACAGTTATTCCATCGTTAGAAACAATGTGACCAAGGAAAGAAATTTGTTGCAACCAAAACTCACAGTTACTGAATTTCCCATATAGTTTCTTTTCTTTTAAGGTTTTCAAGATAACCCTTAAATGTCTTTCATGCTCCTCTTTACTTTTAGAAAACACCAAAATATCATCAATGAAAACCACCACAAACTTATCCAAGAACTCATGGAAAATTCTATTCATTATGTCCATGAATACAGCAGGTGCATTGGTTAGCCCAAAAGGCATTACTACAAATTCATAATGGCCATATCTTGTACGGAACGCGGTCTTCGGAATATCTTCCTCCTTTACCTTCAACTGATGGTACCCCGATCTCAGGTCAATCTTTGAAAAAAACTGAGCTCCCTGGAGCTGATCAAACAAATCATCGATATGAGGAAAAGGATATTTGTTCTTAAAAGTGATATTATTCAAGGCTCTATAATCAATGAAAAGTCTCATAGAACCATCTTTCTTTTTAAAAAATAAAACAAGAGCACCCCATGGTGATGTGCTAGGTCTAATGAAACCTTTCTCTAATAAATCTTGCAATTGCTCCTTCAACTCTAAAAGTTCAATTTGTGCCATTCGATAATGGGGTTTTGAAATTGGCTTTGCATTAGGAACTAAGTCAACAGTAAACTCAAAATCTCGATCTGGTATTATTCCAGGCAACTCATCAGGAAAAACATCAGGATACTCATTTACCACTGTCACATCATTAATCTAAACAGTTCCTTTATTTTCAACGACGTGTTCAAGGTAACATTCATTTCCATCATTTACAAGTTTCTCGGCCTCTTGATATGTTATCAAAAGTAAGGGTTCATTCTTGTAAAAAACTGAAAGTCTTTCTAAAAAGAAACTTCTTTAGATCTACAGTCAATCTTAGCATGGTAAATAGAGAGCCAATCCATACCCACGATAACATCAAACTCTACTAGAGGTAGAACAATAAGGTTTTCAAGTAGGTTCTTTCCAAAGATAAGGATAGGAAGATTCTTATAAATTCTTTTTGCCTCAACATTTCCCCCAGGTGTTTTTACCAAAAGTTCAGGAGTCATTTCTTGAGATGGTATTCCCATTTTACTAGAAAAGGTTTCAGAGATGAAAGAATGTGTAGACCCCGAATCAAACAACACACTGGCATAATCTGAAAAAACAAACAAATTACCTGATGCAACTTCATTTGATGGCCCGACATCTGCTGAAGTAGTTGCAAAGGATTTCACCACCCCTTTCTACTTGTAGTATAACTGCTTCCCATCACTCAAGCTCTTTTTCGGACACTCGTTTTCATAGTGACCCATCTCATTGCACTTATAACATTTCACTAACTGTAAATCAAATTTGTTCTTACCTTCACCTTGATCCTTTTCAGTGCAATCACGAGCCTTATGTCCCATCTTACCACATCGGTAGCACTTTACAGAATTCAGAAGACATTCCACGGCATGCCTTTTGCCACATTTATCACAAACTGGAAACTTAGTTCTCTTACCATCAGACTTTTTTTGAAGAATTATTACCTTTCTCCTGCCACCTCGGTCTCTTCTTCTACTGGTTTTTATAGAACACTTGGTCATCGGCAAACTCCATTTCCACCTTCTCAGCACATCGAACAATCTTTTCATAACTTTTAAACTCACGAGAAGCTAATGACCTTCGATATTTTGGCTTTAATCCTGAGTAAAAATGATTGGTTTTACTATCAAGGTCTCAGATAAAATTTGGAGCATACCTCGCCAAACGAGTGAACCTTTCTTCATAGGCAGCCACTGAGTCTTCCTCTTGCCTCAATTCCAAGAATAGTTTTTCCATCCTAAGTCGTACAGCCTAGGGAAAATACTTCTCAAGAAACATACCTTTGAATTCTTCCCAATCAAAAGAATCAATCTCATCGGCGTCCCTGATATTTTTAACCATAGACCACCACTAATCTGCTTCAGCCTCCAAACGGTAAATAGCAAGACTAACCTTTTGATTGTCTGAACACCCCATGACATCAAAAATCTTCTCTAGTTCTTTAATCCACCCTTCAGCTAGCACAGGGTCAGATGATCCTCTGAATGATGGGGGATGTTGCCACATGAAATGTTCCACCACTGACATGTTCCTCTGTGGTTGATCTGGCTGATCTCAGGCATGGATACCACCACCATTTATAGCCTGAGTCAACTGCGCCATTACTGCAACAAACTGTTCAGTTCCAATTTCGACCATATCGGGATGCTGATTCGGAAGGTTATTTCCTTCTGCATGCCTTCCTAGCACTACTTCCCTATTTCCTCTGTGGAAAACCATTCTGAACAAACATGTCTTAGATGAAGCAACATGGTAATCTTCAAATGCTATATCATTTCAAATTTTTTTGGATAATCATTTAATATAATTCTAACTCCTAAATTTATCTAAACCGACCTTTGATACCAACTATAAGGCCCCAGCCTTAAACCTTACTTAATCTCGAGTTATTACTAGATTACACATTGAGGATATTTTCGGGTTTAGAGTTTTAGAGAATTAGATCATAAAACTTGCATTACATTCTAGATATAAACAAAGTGGTTACATAAAGATAGTATTTTTCATTCCCATCAATGGAAACATATTTAAAATAAAACATGGATTCTTTCTTGACACATCCTTGACTCTATCATCTTATCATGCACCATTCCCGTGACCTGTGAAAAACATTTCAAAAACATGGGATGAGCATAAAAACTCAGTATGGGTTATAAAAAAACATGGAAAGGAAACATGAGTTCATATATACATAAGAATGAAATCATACTTTACCCATAAAACAAAGTCACTTTAACATACCTCATAAAATCATGAATAAATCATAGAAATCATAAGACATAAAGGTAACTTGAGGCATTCATAACATTCTTACGTAGGGAGTAACCCTCTTGGTTACGTTTGGAATACCCATCACAGTATATTCCCTAAAATCTCTTCATAGAAACCTTAACGTTTCACTCCATCTCTTTACCCAATGCATTGGAGAGCTATATCGGGCTCATCCGCCCTTAGTTTATCACGGAACCTCCCATCTTCATAACAATTCCTAAGAACCATAACATAATCGTATCACATAAAACATGCATAAAGGAAACCTAACATTTCAACATTTCAATCACAAGATATCAATACAACACAAAAAACATTGTGAAAACCATTTTCAATACCAAAATAAAAGAAAAGTAAAACCTGGTATTTATTTTTCTTTTAAAAAGATGGTATTGCTTGTAGAGGAAGCCGAAACTCAAATAACGGTCACGACGGCAGAGAAGTCGTTGTCGCCGCATACGTACGACAAAAACATTCCCTTTTGTCGTTTAATAAACGCTTCGTATAAAAAAGATTCCTTTTGAATAAACGTAAAAGTCAAAGGGGTTTATACACCGTATAAAAGAAGGTTGTGTATAAAAGAAAATTTGCCTCAATGAAAGGAGATTGAGACGATGTCCCATACCTCGTATCCGACTTGACCCGACCATTCTTTAATCTCCTGAATAATAAACCTGAGTTAATCTCTACTTTCATATGAACCTTTTTCAAGTTCATTATTCCTTTTATACCATGTTATGAACATCATTTAATCATTTAAGTTAATAATGTTCATGTTGTCGGTATTTGGTTCTTAAGTCAAAAATAGACTTCTTACACTTACATGTTGTTAATTTGGTCAAAGGTTCGTTATATCCAGAATTATATTAAATATTTGGATAACATATATATCATATATATTCATCATATACATGTATTTATAATATTACATCGCATTCAGAGGTAAGAAATGAAATGCACCCTTCATGGAGACGGTAAGCCGTACGTACACATGAACGCTACTTCCATTTCTATTTCGTATTTTCTGGAATGGAATCATAATGATATAATAGTATATTATAATTCCAGTATAATAACATATATAATATCATTAACTTTATCCTTTACACGTTCCACATTTGGTATTAACGAATCAAATCACTTTCAGGGGGCGGTAGTCCGCACTTCCTAAAATGAAGATATCGTGTTTACCCATAATGGAAACCATAAAGGTATGCCCAAAATGAAAAAAAAACAGAAGCTTAAGGAAAACATAAACATATAATATATCATATATAAAAATAGTGACATCATAATGGCCACCTTTGAAGGTGTTAAATGAGTATTGAACAATCATCGTTTCGGGAGGCAGAATTTCGCCATCCACGGAAACCGTATGTTCTTTAACCATTTGATGTAGTTGTGTGAGAGTGTAGCTCAAATAAATCTTATAACAACATCCTAGTATATTGAAGATACTGTTGTTGTTACAAAAGAAGTAAATAAAAAGAGTTTAGGGGGTTGGACAAACAAAATAAAACAAATGAACATTAGAGAATGAATTACCTTTAAAAGTGTAACTCCTTTTGATTTGAGCCTAAAGGATTCCTTTGAAAGAATTATGGCCAAAGGGAATCCTCTAGGATGAGGAGAGGGATGTGGAGAGAGTAAATGGGTAGGGGTTGGCCGAGCCAAAGGCTTGAGGAGTGTGTGAAATGAGGTAGAGGTGGGGGCCTTTTATAAGAGGAAAGGAGGGGCACTTTTGGAAAGTAAAGGAATATTACTTTATTTGAAAATGTGTTTCAGTTTTAAAAGGACCCACATTGATATAATTCGTGGATAAGGTGATAAGGGTTCTAAATCAACTCATCAAATTGGTTTTTGACATGTGTAGTTCATAGATTTTACATTATCATTCCATTTTATTTAAATCGTCAAATAATGATGTCATCACTGCATCATTATTATGTCATAAATAATTTAATTTATTTAATGTCTAAAAATTATAAAAAAACTACTATGATGTAGGAAATCGTTTTAGCTTTCCAATTACTATTTATAATAAAAAATATGATCTTTATAACCCCATGTGATAATTGTTTTCGTAAAACATATTATGTTTGTGTCATTTTTACTTTTACATTAAATAAAAAGTTATTTATGTCATTTCCCAACCAAAGTGGATACATGGGGTCCCCAAGTTGACACATGGATTGTATTGGTCGGCCATGACACAAACAATGAGGGTAGGACATGTGTCAAGCTCATCTCATTTTATTAAAGCATTATTTTTACCTTAAACTACACTAATTACCACTAATCGCGATTAAGAACTTAATAAGTTACTATTCACCAAAAAAATTATTATAATCTCATTGAACCACATTTTACTTCTTAATGAAAACCATGTATGTCGGATTTTTGAAATTCAAAACACAATGATGGCAGAATTTATTTAAACGGAAAACCAGTCTTTATAAGTACCACTTAGTGGTTTCACTATTCATCAAAAATTGAAGTTTTTCAGAAAATTACCAAAAATTCACCCTAAGCTATATTTGATATTACGAATTCAAAAATGAAGTCTATTTTACAAAATTAAAAACATATAATTCACATTAATTAATTTAATAATTAATTCCTGCAGTCAGAGCAAATAGCCTGTTTTTATGAAACAATTAGTATCAAAAGATTGACACTAGTTTAAGTCCAATTTCAAAGTGAAATTGATTCCAATGACCACCATTGGATTAAATGGTAAAAATATATTCATATTACACATTAATACCAATTCAAAAGATAATCTAATCATATAAATAAATTAGATTAAAAAGCAGTTTTGATGTAAAATGCAGTATTTTTCACTATTCATTAAAAAATGAACATTGTCAGAAAAATACCAAAAATTCACACAAAGTAAATTTTGATGTCCCAATCATAAAGAATAAGTTTATTTTGACAAACATAGTTTATAAAATTTTCAAAAGATAGATTTAAAAAGGGTTTTCCATCATAAGGCAGTAAAACAATCTTTTACGAATATTAGTGTAGTCCATGCTTAAGATTGGATTTATTTTCATTTTAAGCCTCTAAAACACTATCTTAATCATTAATAGACATAGATAAAAATATCTATTATTCATTATTTACTTGGGATGTTACAGGATTTATGAGACAAGGGGAATGAGAGGTGTGACGAATGGGTTAGAAGTGGTGTCCTTTTATAAGGGGGAGGAGGGGCTCTTTAGGAAAGTGTGAAAATATTATTTTATTATATAATGATATTTGGTTTTTAAAGGACCAAAACATTGTAAAGCCTATTTTAATATGACTCATGGTCGAAAAAATCATCTAATAAGTATTGGACATGTTTTGTATATTATTTTAATCCTTATAATATTATTTGCTTAAATCATTTATTAATGAGGTAAACACCACATCATTATTGTGTCATAAATTTTTTATTTATTTGATGTCTAAAAATTATAAACAAATAACATGATATAGGAAACCTTTTAATCTTTCCAATTAATTTTTAAATCCAAAACGAAAAATTATATAAACCCATAAAAAATTAATTTACTAAAATATATTTTTTTATGTCATTTTTGTATTTACTTTAATTTAATTAATATAAAGGTCCATTATCACTTTTATTTGGCTCAATGGGGTCCCAAATTTGACCGAAGTATGCCCATAGTTGGACATGACTCATCCAATATTGTAAAAAGAAGTGTTAAGATAATTTTTTAACATTATGACATTCTTTTTACCTTGATTACCCTATTTTCTTTTAACCACGAAAAAAGTCAGAAGTTACTATTCAGCAAAAAACTATTTTCATACTATTGAACCACATTTTACATAATGATAATTACAATCTTTGTTTTATTTCGCAATTAAGTTTAAAAGGTGGAAATTTTAATTTTAATGAAAAGTCATTTTTTAACTACTACTTAGTGGTTTCACTATTCATCAAAATTGATGTTTTTTAAAAAACTATAAAAAATTAAACCTATGCTATATTTGATATTCCAAAATCAAAAATGATTTCTATTTTACAAAATTAAAATCATAGTTGTGGGATTAATTAATTAAAATTTAATTCCCATTGTCTAAATAAAAAGCCTGCTTTTAAAAATATTAACTATCAAAATATTAACACTTGTTTTTGTCCAACTTCAAAGTGAAATTAATTATAATGACCAACATTGGATTAAATGGTGAAAATATATTATAATTAAACTTTAAAACCACTTAGAAAACATAATCAAAACATATAAATAAATTATATTAAAAGGACATTTTGAATAAAAATACAATATTTTTCACAATTCATCAAAAAAGTAATTTTATCAGAAAAATGCCAAAAATTTACCCAAAGTAAATCTTGATGTCCCAATTCTGAAGAATAATTTTATTTTGTCAAAAAATAACATATAAATGTGACCAAAACTATATTTAAATAGGGTTCCTCATGAAAAGGAGGTAAATCAACCTTTTAAAGAATATTAGAGTATTTATGAATAAAATTAGATAAATTCACATTTAATCCCATAAAATTTGTTGGATAAATGTAAAAACTGTTAAAAAACCTGTATAATAATACTGTAGTTAGCTCTATTCATTCCCACCAATACAACAGCTAGACGTTAACTACATTTAAAATAATATTATTATATTATTAGTGTGCATTTTAATATTTCAATGAATCTTGTAATTTCGTATCGGGTCCGCCTTCGAACAGAACAACCATATTAAAGTAAAATTAATATATAATTTAAAAATATTAATAAAAATGAAAATTTATTATTTCTTTATTTACTTGGGATGATACACTTATAAAAATTAACACGGATTTATTAACAATTATTTATTAAAACCCTCATTTCTATGTGTCAATAGTTTCATTTACTTGAATGGGTTGGTTTAGAAAATATTTTATATTATAATTTTCTAGGGATAAATGATTAGAAAATAATAATAATGTCATAGGTGAAATAATTAATAATTATATATTATTTTATAATTATTTAAATAGATTGGTTATGAAAAATGATTTATATCACTCTGATTAGATATCAGTTCATACAACTTCATGAGACATGATTTAAATTTTAGACATATAGAAAAATATAATCTTAAATAATATTTCACCATTCAACTATCACTATTATAAGTACCTAATAATAAAAAGTTCAGTATCTAGTGTTTTATGTCAAGAATTAATTCTATTAAATTTAATGACCATTTAAAGTTTATATTTTTACAGAATTATATCGTAACTAATATATATAAAAATAGATAAATATCATGATATATAAGTCTAATTAGTATCAAATTTTCCAAAAATATAAAACCTTTAAAATAAGTATTATTTGATTTCATAAAAAATCTTCGCAATTTTTTATATGACTTCTTCCTTTAATTTAATCATTCATAAACACTCTAAATTTCTTTATAAAATGAATGATGAGAACAAGATACATAATAAAGGATATAAAAATAATATATTAATCAGTGTAGTGAAAATATTAAAATCCAATAATTTCCTTTTTATAAAAACTTATCCTTTTAACCTAAAAAATAATTACAATTCATTTAAAAAAGAATAAGAATCTTAAATTCAAAAACATAAAATTTCTATAATTAAACTTCATCATGAATAGACTAGCCAGGTAATTTTCTTTGGAATACTCTCATATAACCCTAATAGAACCCTTATAGAACCCATATAGAAACCATTCAAATTTTTATTACCATACAAACAACAAAAAATATAATGACCTAAAGAACATTATCTGTACCCCATGCATTGGAATGCTATATTGAAGAACTCATCGTATAAGCTACATAGGGATAACATGGAAGTATCTATGATCACACATCTTATAAGATATATTATGCTCAACATTAACTTCCTATACATGCCCATCATATAATCTATATGAGGATCACTGAGTTCTATCTCGGAGCATTCAATGAAAAAAATATCAAACTATTACAACATGAATAATGATTATAGAGCATAAATATCATCATAAAACATATAAAAAATTTATTATTCTTTTAATAATTTTTATTTATCAATGGAAAATAATGGTCTCCAAACCAATCTATTTGAATCATGATTAACCTATGGAAAGGATATAGGTTCCATAAAAATCTATTTAAAACATGAGTAAATTATTGAAAAGAAATGTAATCCATGTTAATCTCATAATCTATTAAGAGGGTAAAATATTATGTTATCACCACCACATAAAATAAGTGGAGTGAATGTAACAAATTATTTTTTCATAGATGAATTGAAAAACCATTAAAATACCATAAAAATATTTTTTAAGAAATTTAAATTTTAATTTTAAAAATAAATTTAAAAAATAAAAACAAATATTCATATTGTTTATAATTTAAAGAGAATATGAGACATATGAAGGATAATAAAATTTAGTGTATATTCATCATATTTTTAAGTTACATTCATCCTTTAACATTTGAACAAATGTTATTTTCAAATTTTAGGTAAATTCAAAATGGTTCTTTTTTTGGGAAATGGCATGAAAAGGAAATTCACTATTTTTCCAAAAAAACTCCAATCAAGGGTAAAACGTGTATAATAAATCAATTTAGTATTTTTAATAAACATTTTGAAATCCTTTTTAGAAAAAATGTTTTTATCAAGGAAAATATTTTCAACCAAATAGAGAAATAATTTCTTATTTGTTAAAAAATGATTTTAATAAATTATATAAGTATTAATATGAAGAATATGGTACTATTTATTAAATTAACAATGAATTAACATAAAGGAATACATTTAATGGGATTTATTAGAAAAATTCAAGTAATTTCCTTCAATGGAAAATCAATTATATAAAACACCAATAGAAAATTGATTGTAATATATAACCTTTTCAATATAATAATATTGTCTTGAGAATAAATCAATGAATCAATTATCTGAATCAAATGTAAATAAAAAAATTGGGAAATAAATCTTAATGTTGTCAAATATATTGGAAAATGCAATCTTATAATTTCAATGACAATAAATATGTAATATAACATAGTGAATAAAAATTGAGTTATGCTATTCTTTACAACTTGATTCTCTTCAGATCGACTCATATTTGATAAAATAATGAAAATTAATGGTAATATTACTATAATTATTAAAAAATGAGGATATTATAGGTCATTTTTTTATTAAACACCACATATAATAGATATTAGGTGAAAAAAATTATAACATTCCCAAGGAAGTTAAATTGAGATAATGTCACCTACCTCACATTTCATTCACCATGCTAATTTTGTATCATCCTCCATAATACACACATGTTCATTATTTACCTGATTAAGAACCCATTTTAATAATATTATAATATTTAGTTCACTTATTAGTATTTCATACACAATTATATAATGAATAATGGGGACATATTTGGTTTTGATGATATTTTTCTTATGTGTCAAAATGATGTCATTAAATTGAATATTGTTCTAATATGAAATTTTTTCAATATCTCCAAAATAATAATACTTAATCATTTATCATATTTATATGCCAATTATATTATTATAAAAAATAATGAACTATTTTTATGTAAAATAAAACATGTTACTATCATTGAAAGGTCAGGTTGTGTTCACGCATGAGAAGCATTTAAATTTTATGAGTAACATATTGAAATGAAGGTATGAAATATTTTTTCTTGACCAAATTTTTATAATATAGAATATTCCATATTATTATTTCGATATATAAATATTAATATCATTATTTTGTATTTTTTATGAATAAATGAATCATATAAATTCATTGAGGAAGTAGTCGACATGTTCATAAATTAAATATTCATTTTTCAATTCACAACTAAAAAGGTTATATATACTGTATTTTACATTATCATCTCTTGAAAACATTGGTGAAAAGGTGTCCTTTAGCAGATATAAGGATGCTCTCATAAATGGTACCTTTTATAAGTTCTAAAAAAATAATTTATAAATGATACCCTTTATTAATGCTTTTCTATCATTGAGAAAAAAAAATCATTTTATCAATGTATTATTTTTAGGATTGAAAGGGGTACCCTTTTTTAGTTCCCTTTTAGTTCTAATAAATGGTTTCCTCTAGAATCCATTTTTAATCACTGATAGAGGTCAAAACCCTTAGTTAAGTACTACATAAAAAGATTGGAAGGGATGTTTCTCATCTATATATCATTCTGCCTCATCCAGGGTTTAAAAGCATATGATGGGGAAGAGCTCCCACAGACATTTCTCATACTTATAGGGGTCACCATTCATCAATGTGGGCCTTTGACCGACCTATACATAGCATTATCCTTCCCCCACCATCACATTCTTGTCCAATAGGATCTATCCCTCACAATTGATAATTTATTTTATTCAAATAAAAAAATTACATTTAATAAAATAAATAATAAAAATTATATAATTAAACAAATAAAAATAAATGTACATTTAATTTAAATATTATTGATAAATTTAATAAATTCATATATATATATATATTAAAAATATTATTAAATAAATTTTAATAAATTAAGATTGATTAAATGAATAAAATGAAACAAATAAAAAAATAAAAAAAAAATCCAGAAAGTTAATATAAATTTGAAAAATTATTTATTAAAAAATTATTGAGAAAAATGGTTCAATTTAATATATATATATATATTTATATTCGAAATAATAAAAATATTATATTATCTATATAATGATTATAAATAAATAACATAAGAAATAAAAATGTCTAAATTATAAAAATTGTTTAAAATGCTAATAATTAAAAAAGAATAAATTTTATATTAATATATATAAATAATAAATATTAATATATAGAATATGTTACATATAGATTTATGTAATGAATAAATTTTAATAGTTAAACAAAAAACAAAAAAATTAAAAAAATGTAATAATTTTTTAAAACATAGGAGTGAATAAATTACAAATTTCGCTAAAAATTATAATAAAAACAGAAAAAACGAATAAGTTTAATATATATAAATTTGTATTCTAAATATTAGTAAATAATATATATATAATTTACATAAATATAATGAATAAAATTTAATAAGAAAAAAATAATGACTTATTCATTTTAATGATTTTTATGCATAATTATTCATTAAGAAATTTAATATATAAATATATTAATATATGTATTCATTTATCAATATATCTAGAACACATAGTTTCTGTTATGGAAAAATTTATTTAGGATTATATGTATATAATGTATATGGGTGGTGTTTATATATTTTTGGAGAACATTCTTTATTGTGTTTTTACGTCTACATGAAGGGAGCGTGGGCAGTTTCATATTTATCTAAACCATGTGACGACCTTTAGGAAACATTGATGTTTCGACAGTTTGAGTAAATGGATTTATCATGGTTGGAACATGGTTTTTGATATAGTGAGAAGGGAAATCTTTAAAGAAGTTGCAAACCCTTGGTAAGTGCATAGTTTGTCTAACCGTGAGCAGGTAAAAACTGCATACCAAAAAAGTTTTTAAATACATTTGTTACCATTAAGTGTTTCTTTTTCCCCCATATGAATCTTTAACATTGTTTTTTTATTCCCTATATATAATGAATGGTTCTCTTGTTGATTCGTTGATGATCTAATTTTTTCACTTGGTGATTATAAATTGGTTCATCAAGGTAAGTGTTTGTTCTTCATAGTTCATGATGTTTTTCTTAGATCTACTTCACCCATATACTCAGTATCATAGATCTCTTACATATATGGTTAAATATGATGTTTTTGATTCCAAATATGATTACATTTGGTCTTGGTTGTGATAGAGAAACAAATCAAAAGCAGGTTTAAGATGATTTAATCTGGTTTTGTTGGGATTTTCTTCCATTTATCATTTTCACCAAAACACTCAATGTAGTTGTCTTAACTCTCTAATCGGCTATATTGAATTGATTGTCTTAATTTTATATTAATTTATTTTCATGAAATTGGTCATGAATGTGTTGTTTAAATCATGTAATAAATCATCTAAAGTGTGGATTTATGATTTTTGGAGAAATTTTTAAATCGTGATGAATTGTTCTGTAAATATATTTTTCTTATTTCTTTATATTACAAATTTAAAATATTTAAAGTGTGGATTTATGAATTTTTTTTGTGGAAAAATGGGATTTCAATAAAATTTTATTTTATTTAAATTATTTGGGAATGTTGGTTTTGTAAATTGTGTTGGTCATACTCGTGTGTGTATTTATATTGAATTTTTGAGGCTCCATTGATATATTGCCTTGTGTTGCGTGAAAATTGTGTAATGGAACATCAGAAATAATTATCATGTTACAACAAGGTAGATCGATTATACACTGCTTCAAGTAAAACAATTTCATAAAAAACATGCATATTTGGTATTGTGATTCTGTGGAATAACAATGTACTTCCAAATGATGTGTATGGAATGGTTTTAAAGGTATGATTCGGTTTTTTCCCGAATGTAGATCTTTCGAGAAAATGGGTTGATATAGAAGATTTTTTTATTTTGTAATGTGGTTTTTGAAATTTTTGGTATATAGATACAACAAATTTTAGAAATGGGTTCATATAAATATTTATAAATAAATTTTTTTAACTCTTTTATTGCAATGAAATGACTAGAGAAGTCATTGGGTGTAAAACCTCGTGAGTTTTAGTACTAAATTCTACATTTGGAAATTGGTGAATTTGAATCTATCTTCTATATAGTCAATGTAAAAGGTAAATAGTCACACATTTTTACCTTTACATTTTGATACATGGGAATACTAGTTATATTGAAGCATAGATCTTGTAAAGAATAGAGTCTTGTGGTCATCATATTGTTTTATTGTTCATCATATATTTTTTACATTTATGTTTGTTTAAATTTTGTTCTAATAATATTTTATTGGTTTTTATATAAATGAAGTGGTTTAGTTTTCATTCATTTTATCATGCATTACATAGTGGTTTTTTTGGTTTGGTTGTATTGAAATATTTGTTTATTAATAAATGGAAAATCGTCCCCCAAATGTATTGAAACCATTATTCATTTATTAGTAGCATTTAGTATATTTGGTATGGCACTTATGTCCATGTAGATTTCATCCCGCCTTCTCAAGCCAATGAGGGGAAGTATGGATGTTACAAATGGAATCAGTATTTTATAGACCAAAATCATGTTTTAAATAATTGGTATCTAAGTGTTCCTTCCCTTGTGGAATAATTAGTCATCTATTTTCATGGTCTTTGTGTTGAATTAATTATGGTATATTCCTTGGTATGTAATCCTAAAAAGTAGTAGGATTGTTGGCACATTAAATTTAGAGCATAAAAAGTCATAACAAACCATTTATAATGAAATTCAATGTACCATTGAGTTTTCTACATACGTGTTTCGCTGACACTTATAGGATACTAGAATATCATTTTAATGGGTTTAGAAAAATAGAAAATCATGAAATGTATCAGAGAAATGAATTCCCACTAGGATTTCATATTTTAATTTGAGTAATGAAATATGATTTGAGGCATTGTATTGATTTTTTGGAATAAAATTATACATTTGATTTCAAAATAAATACTATAAATACAACATAGTTAGAGTATTTTGAAAATAGATTTTTTTTTTAAAAAGAATTCTAAATGTTAACAAAATCCTTTGAAAAATAAAAATGGTTGATTTTTTGGATAAAAATGTTTTGATAGTTTATGTTGTAAAATTTGAAATTCTATGCCTTCAGTTTCAAAATAGTGAGTATTGGACCCCATTTATGTTTTCATTGTATTTGTTTTCAATTGATCAATATGTTTTTCTTGAAGATAAATATGTTTATGAATAAATTATGTTGAGGTTGGATGAAAATATGATCATGAATTTATAAATAAAACACTATTTTCTGAAGAAATCAAAATATATTTTCTGAAGAAATCAGAACCTATTTTCTAAAAAAATCTACCCTTTTTTTCTAGTAATTAGAACATGATTTCTGAGCAATTCAGAACCTAATTTCGGAAAAAATTCAAAACCTCAATTCAGATCCTTGTTTCACTGAAATTCAGAATCTAATTTTTGATAAATTTTGAACCACAACTATGAGAAAAATGCTGAGAAAATCTGATCCACAATTCTATGCTACGATTTGAGAAAATCAGATCCAAAATTCTAAGAAAAATTATGAGAATATCTAATCCTAAATTATGAGATAATAAAATTTAACATTAAATCAAACAATTCTTTGGTTTTTTTATTTCTCATAAAACATAAGTATGTTGTGAAACATTTGATATAATCATGAGAAAGAAAATATGTTGTATATCTTGAGGAAGAAAAATATGTTATTGATATTGAGGAAGAAAAAAATGTTATTGAGCATGAGAAAGAATTGATGATGTTGAGCTTAATCATGAAAAAGATCTTCCTCAATAACATATCTTTCTCCATAAAAATATCTTTCTCCTAAATAAATTATTATCAAGAAAAATAACTTTCTCAAGGAAAACATATTTATCAAAAAATAATTCTTTCTAAAGAAAAAGATCATTGTCAAGGATAGATCATGTTTTAGAAAAATAAGATGCTTAAGAAAAATATCTTTCATATGAAAAAATCATTCTCAGGATAATAATCTTTCTTAAGGAAAATATCTTCGTCATAAAAATATATTTCTCAAGAAAAGTATATTTCTCAAAAAAATTTCCTTCTCAAGAAAAAGATATTTCTCATGAGAGGATCTCGCTTAAGAAAAAGATCATTCTCAGTAAAAATATCATTCTCAAGAAAATATTTTATTCATGAAAAAGAAAATTCTTTATAAAAAGATATTTCTCATGAAAATATCTCGATCAAGACAACGATCTTTCTCATGAAAATATATTTCTCATGAAAATGATATTCCTCAAGAAAATATCTTTCTCTCTAAGAATACTATACTCAAGAAATAGATTATCCCTAATGAAAAGTTTTTTACAAAAAACATTCTAATGGGATGAAATGTTTCTTAATGAAGATGTTTCTCAATAATGATTAATTCATTGAATAAGTCACTGGAAGATCCAAAAATCAAGGAGATTTGTATAATTGAAATATAATTGAATGAGACCAAGATATATCTAATGAGTATTAATGATACATGAATTTTTTTATGGGGAGATTTTGGATGATTTGAAACGGAATTGAATTAATTAATGATATATTTTTGATTTCAGAAGAATTGAAGTTTCAAGAAATTACATTGTGCATTAAATATTTTTAGAATCCCACCTATGTAATTTTCTAATGTCCTTATAAAAATGGAGTTGGGTTCATTTGTTTTGGGAGACCCCAACTGTTCAAGCACTCGATCTCTGGAATTCATGGGATATGTATTGTTTATACAACTAAACATTTTGTTTTTGGTTGAAGATGATGATGTTTTTTTATTGTGGATCTAGAAGACTATTCAAGACCGACATATTCATTTTGTTAATTTAGGATGTTGTTGATGAAGTTACACAAGTCATTATTAATTCATCTTACTTGTGGAAAAGTTGAATACTTTATGAAGCAGATCAAAAAAAAGACCAGAAGTGATGATTGTGATTGATGAGGATTACCAGTTATTGAAAAGGATTGTTTTTGGAAGTGGATACTAGAACAAATACTTTGTGGGTATAAACAACTATTGCAAGAATATTGATAAAGAGATTGCAGAATTGTTCTTTTCTTGTGCATTTTTATCCCAAAAAGAATAGTTTGAAAGAATCCATGTTGGTGGGACTATTGAACATGGTATGAATTATGTATTTGTACCTAACCATGTAAATATTGTATGTGAATTATCATTTTATTTCTTTTATATGGATGGTGATTTTTTGAGTTATAATTGTGTGTATTCTAACTCTGTCATGTTTCAGAGGATAAGAATTTTATTGTTATGATGTTAAGAAACATTCATTTAAAAGAAAAATGAACCACTGATTCACCCCCCCCCCTCATTTGGCTCGATCCTATATGGGAACTAAAATTGGTATTAGAGGTATATTTCATTTGGATGATCCATCAATGAGAATGGAGAACGTATATTCCATGAACTATAAGTGGACTCTGGTTTTTAATGGAATGAACTATCATATTTAGAAATATAGAATTGATGCAAATTTTATGTCTCTTGGGTATGATATTTTGGATGTTACTATATATGTATTTCCTCTTCATTTTGAGAATATTCCTCTTAATTATATAGATAAAAAATATCTTGAGAGTTATTGAAGATAAAATAATTCATTACTCTCATCACTTACTGAATGTGAGTTTCCTAGTGTAAACGGAGTTGAAACCACCAGTGGTATTTGGGATAAGTTGAAAAACATTTATGAAAGAAATATAAAGGTGAATAAGGTAAATTTAGCACTATGGAGGCCAAAGTATGAAGATATTAAAGTGTTTGACAAAGAATATGATTGCGACTTCTTTATAAGGGTAAAAAATATTTTTAGCACCCTATGATTTCTTATTGAAAAATTGGAAAAATCAACTATTATAGAAAATGATCATGAGGATTCTTCATAATAAGTTTTATTCCATGGTTTCATATTTTGAATATTGAGATCTTGAGACTTTATCTCTAGATGATATACATAGTAGTCTCATTACTTATGAAATGAGAAGATAGATTTTTTTTAGAAATAAAAGAAGAATTGATGAAGAAATAACATTCACATATTTGGTAAAAGGGAAAAAATGAAGAAGAAGTCAAAGAAGAATCATGTGACTTATAAGATGATGAATAAACTAAAGATTTCCACAAAAATGTTTCCCTCCATTAAATGATACAAAATAAGAGAAGATGGAAAATTAAAACTCTCTAATGATTGAATTTTGAATGTAAAATAAAATTGTGCACAAAATTTTTCTAGTACGAATGATGGGAAATATTTACCCGAAGATGATTATGAGATGCCTCATAATCAAAAGTTTAAGAAACATGAGGAATTATTTACTTACGAAAAAAATAAGAAATGTAAACTGAGTAGAAGAATGAAGATTGATTCCTCAGATGATGATGAATTTGATCATAAATTAAATTTTATTGTTCAAGTAAAAAATATATGGGAATCATCTATAATTGATTAATAGAATTATATGATGACAAAAATGAGATAGATTCTCAAAAATTATTTAGAGAAAGAAATTTTATAGAATCATCAACTCAGTAAACAAAGAATGAAGATTAAGGAATATGTCAAATTTACAACTTTTAAGAATGATGATTTTGAAATAAAATAGAATAGTTATAATCAAAAGATAGTTTAAATTTAGAATCATGAAAATATATAATCTACAGTTATTAAAAAAATTAAATTGAACATGTTGAAGGTAGCTAAACCCGTAAAAATCATAGATGTTATGAAAATTATGTTTTATTAGAAATAATAAGAGTCATTAAATACCCAATCAATGCTTCTTAATACAAAATGTGAGATAAGAAAGATGAGAAACAATTTCACCAAGTTTACTTATGTTAAAGGTGAAACATCTAAAGAAGGTAAAAAGATGGGATTACAAATTCTAGTTTGTGAGAAAACAACTTTCATCAAGAAATATAGGGATTCTTCATAAAAGTATCTTCCTGAGTAATGTGGTCCACTATTTATTAAGATACAACAACTACCATGTTCTGATCAATTTTACTCTTTATATGAAAGATCATGATTCTGAGGACGCTATTGGGTTTTTATAATTTTGATACACATAACTTATTAATGTTGGTACATTATGTATTTACCTATAGATAGTCTGGAATCAAGGGGGAGTTATGATGAGGGAATATGATAAAATGTTTGGAAATCTTATATTGAACTGAACAAGGAAAAACAAAAGATTGAGAAATATGATTTTTTTATGAAAGATGAGTATGTTAAAGAAGTGGGGAAAAACCAACATGCTAAAGTTAAAAAAATGGTGATTCGTTATATTGATATAAAAAGTTTATATGGATAAAAAATTATAAGAAGAAAAAAAATCATCTAATGAAATAGGGAAGAAAAAGTTATTTTATTACGTGACAATGTTTGAGAAAAAGGTAAAAATAAATTGTGGGCCAATAAGTCAGAAAATATTTATTATATGTCAGAAATAGGTGAAATTTTCTTAGAGTTATTTTCAATCCTTCCAATCAATAATAAGGTGGGAATGAATTGTTACAAAATCCTCATAATAAAAAGGTTACTAAAGAATAAAAGAAGTTGAAATCCTTATTATAAGAATATAAAAATATAAATAAACATGTTAAAAAATCTATGAATAATGATTACAAGGAAGAAAATATGTCCAATGAAAAATAAAATATGATGAAAAAGAAAATGTAAAGACTTAAAGAAGTCTTCCAACAAGAACATTAAATTTATGAAGCTATGAGGTTCCTCCTTATTCCAAATTTTTTTATACAAAATTTAATGGAATTGATGGAGTTGATATAAGGATTATGATGTGTATGAATCTCTTAATATTTATAATAATGAATTAAGGATACAAAAAATTTATTTGGAATGTTATTTTTATACACCTGATCATTATGATATTTTTGTCGAGATGGGTTCATATTAATTTTTTTCTTAACAAAATTCTTTTAAATATTTTCTATGGAATGAGAATGTTGAATGAAACAAGAAAATGTATTGTATTAATGTTTTCAGGGACAATTTTGATAACTTTTATTATACACACTTGTTTTATACACTGGGTTCCAACATGTAGACATTGTATGGTTCAGTTAAAGGCTCTTTGTTAAGAAACTCATGTGATACTTATCTTATTATGAGGAAGAGTTTCATATTTTTGAGATAAAGGTTCCATCCTTTTGAAAAGAGACAAGGAACAAGGAAGGACACATGTAAAGATAACCCCTTTGAATTTTATTGTCAATAAGAAGGAGAGAATATATTCGTCGAGAGAGAAATATAATCCATAGAGAGACTATGAATTGGGGGTTAATTAAAAGCTGACAAGGTGAGGAAAATGTGAAAAACACCACTTGTGGTTTTGAAGTGGTTAGGTTTAGGGATTGAGGTTTTTATTGATATTAAAAAAATGGGGGAGATTGTGGACCCCAGTTATGTTTTGGTTGTATTTTTTTTAAATAGAAAATTATATTTTTGAATGATGATGAATATGTTGATAATGAGTTTATGTTGAGGAAGGATGAAAATATGATCATGCATTTGAAAATTGGAATAAGTTTTCTGAAGAAATAAAAAACCCTTTTTGAAGAAATTGCAACCTATTTTAAGCCAAAATTGAAACCTGATTTTTGAGCAATTCCGAAACAATTTTTGGAACCTGATTTTGGAAAAATTCAGAAACTTAATTTGCAAACGTATTTTAATGAAATTCAGAATTGGATTTCTAACTAATTTTGACACAAAATTCTGAGAAATTTTATGAGAAAATCAGATTCATAATTCTGAGAATCATTATGTGGAAATTCAAAACTAGAATTTTGAGCAACATTATGAGAATATCAGATCTTGAATTCTAATATAATAGGATCCAACAAAAAAATCCAATAATTATTTATTGTATTCTATTAATCAGAAATCACATATTTTTTTGTGAAATATATTTTACAATATCGTGAAAGAAAATATTTTGTTTAGAATGACAGTGAAAACAATGTTTTCGAGCATGAGGATGAAAAATATGTTATTTATCTTGATAAAGGAAATCTATTTTTGAGCATACTCAAGAAATATAAATGTCTCATGAAAAGATATTTCTCAAGAAAAATTATTTCTCAAGAAAAGATCTTTTTCTTGAAAAATATATTTCTCAATAAAATATGTTACTCAAGAGAGATATCTTTCTCATGGAAAAAATATTTCTCTTGAAAAATATCATTCTCAATACAAATATCATTTTCTAAAAAGGATCTTTTTTCCAGAAAAATATCTTTCTCACGAAAATAACCGTGTTCAAGAAAATGATCTTGATGAAAAAAGAACTTTCTAATGAAAAATTTCATTCTCAATAAAATATTTTTCACAATAAAATGATTTATTCTCAACAAAAGATCATGCTCATGAGAATGATATTTCTCAATAAATATATCATATTGAAGAAAATATATTTCTGTAGATAAATATCCTACTCAAGATAAAGATCTTTTCCATAAAAATATATTTCTAACTAAAAATATCTTCCTAATGAAAATATATTTCTCGAGAAAAATATCTTCCTTAATAAAATTTATTTATCAAGAAAACGATCTTACACAAGAATAATGATATTTCAAGGGGAAATGATTCTTACATAAGAACTTATTATTCAAGGTAATGTTTATCACAAAAGATGTTTATCATGAATGTTTGAAGAATTGAAAAAGTCAAAAGAAGACCCAACAATCCATGAAATTTGAATATTTGAAAAGGAATTGAGTTAGTCAATGATATATTCAATTTTTAATTAGAATTAATGATTCCATAAATTTTGTTAAGGGGGATATATTTGAATATTTCAAATTTAATTGAATGATTCAATGATATATGTGAGATTTAATGAGAAATGAAGATTCATGAAATTTCATTGTGCGGGAAATCGTTTCTTAACCTCAGATAAGACATTTCATAATTTACGTATAGAAGGAGATAAGATATCATTTTTTTGTGACCCTCGACTATTCAAGTACTCGAGCTCTAGAATTATTTGAATATGTATTGTGAATCCCAAAAAATTTTGTGTTATGTGTTGAGGATGAGGATGTTTTTTGGACAAGGGATATGTAAGACTATTCAAGACCAACATATTACTTAGGTGAATTATTAATGTTCTTGAAGAAGGTACACACATGGTGTTTAATTCAGCTTACTTGTTGATAATGTAAAGACATATTAATGTGGATATGAATTATAAAGGGATGGTATGTTCATTATTTTAGAGGCTTACCAATTATAAAAAGGCTTATTTTTGGAAGTGGATACTAGAATGGACTGTTGGGGGTATAGCCAAATATATCAAGAAATTTCATACCTGGATTATGTTGAGTCAAAAGTTCCCTTTTGACTTCTATATCTTGTTTTGGAAATCACAAATTTCTTTTTAATCGTACTAACTTTATCAATAGTATCGTACTGACCTTGTCAATTGTATCGTACTGACTCTGTCAATCGTATCGTACCGACTCTGTCAATCGTATCGTACTGACTCTGTCAATCGTAATGTACTGACTCTATAAATCGTATCGTACTGACTCTGTCAATCGTATCATACTGACTCTGTCAATTGTATTTTACTGACTCTTCTATTCATACTTTCATTACACGCATGTTTTGGTACTTAGTAAAAAAACATGTTTCATATCAATCGTACTCATGTTTATCATCTTCATATGTCTTGTGCTTAACCAATACGATATCGATGAGTTAGTTAGAAACTAATCAAAATGATGTCGTGCTTTCTGTTTCAATATGACGGTTATAATGCCAGGTGTCCAAGTCCCTCTGAGTTTTTCGGGGGAAATATGACTGTTGGAGGAAATGTGACCATTGAAACCTGAGGCCTATAAATAAGAGGTCATTCAAAGCCGAGGAAAAATAGGGAATCTGTGTCAACAACTGTGAAACTTTTCTTCTACCAAGTTCTAGAGAGAGATGTTGTGACTTATCTCATGCTTTGTGCTTTGTGTGTCTGATCATCATATCGAAGGATTTCAAGTAATTGAAAGAATGAGGTGCCGGTTACCTACAAAAACGAGGGCTGCCGGGGATATGCAGACAGATGTTCCGATCATCGTATCGTAGGATGCCGGGGATAGGCAGACATACGTTCCGATCATCATATCGAGGGATGCCTGGGATAGGCAGATAGACGAACTGATCATCGTATCGAGGGCTTACCAAGGTGGTGGTAAGATAGACCTCTTATCGTAGGTGAAAGGATAACCCTTCTCTTTGGGTAAAAATAATTGTAATACTTTTACATTTCCACTTTTGATTGTATTAGAAAGGAATTAGTATTGTTTTCATTTCTTCATTACACTTTCAATAGTAATTGTTTCAATTACAATTATTCTATTTCATTTTGTATTAATAGATTCTATACGTTTTATGGTAGAATCTCTCACACTTGTATTACTCTGATTATTGTATTCATCTTGAATATAATTACTTCACATATCTAATAGTATTACATTTATTTATACCTTTATGTTCAATACAATTGTGGTTGTTTGAATTGTATTAGTTTAAGATCTTTTAAACTAATCTCTTTAAGTGTTTAAACTCAATGTTTTTTAAACATACAATTCACCCACCTCTTGTATTGTTCCATCTAATATACATATACATCTAAATTTTCAATCCAACAATTGGTATCAAAGTTGTTTTTCAACTGATTTGTATTACTTGTTCTATTTCTTTCATATTACTAATTTTTAACTACTTACTACACTAACGTGTGGAGTGGAAAAGATATTGTTTCTTTAGATGACAGGAATAAATATTGGATCAATTGACAACCTAAATCCTTCTAGACCACCAATCATTGATGGGAATGATTATGAGTACTAGAGAGATCAAATGATGACGTTTGTGATCAATACTGGTGTAGACAATTTTATTATGCTTATTAGAGGTTACAAAATTCCTGACAAAGAAGTCAGTACTTTCACTAACAAAGAGAAGAAAGAATATCAACTGAATTACAAGGTACACAATAATTTATTATGCTCTATGACCACGAATATATATAGCCAGATATCTTCTTGTGAAGTAACCAACTATATTTGGATGAAATTAGAAGTCACTCATTTTGGTACATCCAAGGTTATAGAAAGAAGAAGAGAAATGCTATGAGCAGAGAATCATGGATTTTTTTTCCTTATGGAGAGCCAGTATGTAAAGTGAAACAATGTTTTATGACAATTTACAACCGCTTAAAATCTATGGGAGAAAAAGGTCCTGATTATGAATCTCTTAAAGATAAGATTATAGATATAATTCCAAATGAATAGGAGTCAAAAAGGACAGCTATTGATGAAAATAGAAAAGTATCCCAGACTACATTTGATGAACTCTTTGGAATTATTCTATAGCACGAGAAAAGTATGAAAAGAGATTCTGATTTCAACAAGAAGAAGAATGGGAATGGAAGAGTAGCCTTTACATCTATATCTAAAACACCTGAAAGGCGTACAAGATCCAAAGCTAAGGAAGTTGTTTTATCAGAATCAAGTGATAGTGATCACTCTGATAATGAGTTAGCCAATCTTGCCTGAAGGAAGAACAAGATTGTGGGAAAGAAAGACTTCCAATATAGATTCAAAAAGAAATATAGGATGTATAATAAAGAATCAGAGGTAAATTTTTTTGAATGTATGAATGTAGGACATATAAGGGCTGATTTTCCTTTACTGAAGAGGAAAGACAGAAAGGAGAAACACTATGAAAGAAAAAAGAAAATGTATTATAAGACAGTGAAAGTCTTCAAGGAAAATGATACTTGGAGTGCATGTGGTAGTGATTCTTCAGGAAATTCTTCAGAATATGAGTCCTCATGACAAAGGAATATTGGACTATTATCCAGATTACCAATTGAAGATCATTGTCTCATGGCTAAGGTACACAATTCTGAAGCTATTACAAATATCTCTTTAAATGAAAGTTATACTGATAATAAATATTATGAATCTTCAAATGATGAATCATCATCATAAAAAGATGATACATTACCATCTTTTGACGAAGTATCTAGATTTTATAAATTACTTGAATATGAAAATTCTAAACTCAAGAAGAAACTTGAGAAAGAGAACTCTAGAATTTCAGTTTTAACTAAAGAAGTATCGGATCATTCTAATGATCTTGATATGAAAAATTCTGATTTTGAAGGTATTTTAAAAACCCTTGAGAATTTCAAATATGATAAGGATAAACTTTCTAAGGTCTTAGAAAATGAGATTTCTAAGAAAAAGGTTTTAGAGCCTAACTCTAGGTTAAAATTAGATGTTTTGGAAGATAAAAACATAGTTTTAAAACAAAACTCAGAAATTATCTCTTTAAATAAATGTTTGTCAAACTTTAATCGTGGAAAAGAAAATTTTGACAAAATGTATTCCCAAATCTAGCCTTTGAGAAATCATTCTGGACTTGGATATACACATTCTAATCTTTTTTTAGTAATAAATATTTTGTTCCACAAAAAACATCTTTTTGTTCTATGTGCCAATGTGGTGGACACTGGAGAAGAGAGTGTTCTCTCAAAAAAACTCAATATTTAGGATTTCATAAAGCTCATTTTATAAAACAAATGTGGATTCCTAAAATTTTGTTATCTAACCCTTCTAGATCCAAACAACATTGGATTCTTGAAAACTAATTGGTACTTTTTCAGGAAAATGGGGAGTGTACAAACAAGAATATTTGGTACATGGATAGTGGTTGTTCTTGACACATGACCAGAAACAAATATTTCTTTTAAAAGATTATCAAAACAAAAGGAGGAAAAGTTACCTTCGGAGATAATGCTCAAGGAAATATTTTTGGTATAGGTAATATTGTTCTTCTTGGAAAAGTTATTATATAAAATGTTTTGTTTGTCAAACGTCTTAGTCACAATCACATCAGCATAAGTCATTTATGTGATGAAGGTTACCTTGTGAATTTTAGAAATGATAAGTGTGTAGTTCACAATTCCAAGGATGATGTCATTCTATCTACCCATTGGCAAGATAATGTATACAATATTAACTTAGAAGACCTTAAAAGCCAAAAATTTCCATGCTTAAGTGAAATAGAAGACCATTCCTGGCTATGGCATAGAAGACTCGTACACTATAATCTAAGAATCCTTTGTAAACTCTTAAAGAAAAGACTTGTAAAGGGACTACAATATCTTAAATATGATTCTTCAAAAGTCTGTGATCCTTGTCAATTTGACAAGCAGCATAAAACTAACTTTAAATCAATTAATGAGTTTTCAACTTCTAATGCATTACAGTTAGTAGATATGGATCTTTTTGGTCCTTCACAAACTGGAAGCATTGGAGGAAAATACTATGTATTGGTTTTAGTTGATTAATTTACTAGATTCACATGGGTCTATTTTCTAACAAAGAAATATGAAGCCTTTTCCTATTTCAAAAATTTTAGAGCCCATGTTAAAAAAGAGAAAAATCTACCATTGATAACTATTCATAGTGATCATGGTAGTGAATTTCAAAATTCAGATTTTGAAACTTTTTGTAGTAAGAAATGTATTACCCAAAGTTTCTCAGCTCCATGGACTCCTCAGTAAAATGGTGTTGTTGAAAGAATAAATCGTATTCTTCAAGAAATGACAAGAACCATGTTGAGTGAATACTCAATTTCTAAGCACTTTTGTGTTGAAGCTGTTAGTACTACTTGTTATACAATAAATCGTATTTTAACTAGACCATTTCTTAATAAAGCACCCAATGTGTTATAGACTAGCCGAAAACCTAAAGTTTCATACTTAAAAGTTTTTGGGAGAAAAGTATTCATTCTGAATACAAAAGATAGTCTACACAAATTCGCACCAAAATCTGATGAAATAATCTTTCTAGGATACTCCACAACCTATAAGGCTTATAGAGTTTTCAATAAAAACACTTGTACTGTTGTGGAAACAGTACATGTAAAATTTGATGAATCTGATCCTTTTGTTTTTAAATCATTCCAACCCACATCCTCAGATTTGTTTTAAAAAACTGATTATCATCCTTTGATAGAAGATCCCCCTGATAAGGAAAATGTCCAAGAAGATACTTCTGAAACATTTACCATAGAAGATTTTCTACCATATGTTGATGAACATGTTTTACAAAACCCAAATCAATTGTTTCTTAGGAATCATCCCAGTGATAACATCATTGGTGATGTAAATCAACCGGTAAGGTCTATAAATTCCTTAAGAAATGAAATAGAACATCTTTCTTTTCTTTCCCAATTTGAACCTAAATGTCCAAGTGAGGCCTTAGGTGATGATGATTGGATCAAAGCAATGCAAGATGAACTAAATGAATTTGAGAAGAATCAAGTCTGGAATATAGTTGAAATACCTAAAGAAACAACTGTAATTGGTGTAAAATGGGTTTTCAGAAACAAATATGATGAAAATGGAATTATTGTACGAAATAATGCAAGACTTGTTGCTAAGGGCTATAATCAAAAATAGGGAATAGTCTATAAAGAAACATATGATCCTGTAGCTAGACTTTAATCTATTCGTATTCTATTATCCTTTGTAGCATACGTTAATTTCAAACATTTTCAAATGGATATAAAATGTGATTTTCTAAATGGTTTTGTTCATGAAGATGTTTTTTTCAAACAACCTCATAGTTTTTTAGACCTAAAACATCCTGATCATGTTTTTAAACTTACCAAAGCTCTATATGGTCTTAAACAAGCCCGTAGAGCATAGTATGATAGACTTACAAGATTTCTTTCACAAAACAATTATACAAAAGGTACAGCAGATCCAACCCTTTTTATATAAATGGAAAAAAAATGTCTTGATTGTTCAAATCTATGTTGATGACTTCATATTTGGATCAACTCAGAAATCTTTAACAAATTCTTTTGCAAATTTAATGAAATATTAGTTTGAAATGAGTATGATGGGTGAGTTAACATTCTTTTTAGGTTATAAAATTTATCAAAAAACCAGAAGGAACATATATATCCAAACATAAGTATATTAAATACTTACTCAAAAAGTATGGATATGACAAAACTAAAAGTAATAACACTCCAATTGGTACCTCAGATACACTTGATATTGATGAAACTGCGAAATCAATAGATCAAACAATCTTTAGAGGTATGATAGGGAGTTTGATATACTTGACATCTAGTCGACCCGACTTAATTTTTTCTATATGCTTATGTGTAAGATATCAATCTAATACAAAAGAGTCTCATTTAAAAGACGTAAAGAGAATCTTTCGGTATTTGAAAGGCATTATGGATTTATGACTTTTTACTCTTCTAGAAATTATTTTGTTTTAAACAGCTTTTCAGATGCTGACTTTTGTGGTTGTAGAATGGATAAAAAAAGTACATCTAGAACATGTCATTTCTTAAGAGATTCTCTAGTTACTTGGTCCTACATGAAATAACACTCAGTAGCACTTTCCACTGCTGAAGCTGAATATGTAGCAACTAGAAGTTGTTGTACTCAAGTGTTGTGGATGCAACGCACACTCACTGACTATGGATTGAGTTTTTCCAAAACTCAAATTCTATTTGATAATATTAGTGACATAGCTCTTAGTAAGATTCCATCACATCACTCTCGTGAAAAACAAATAGATGTTAGGAATCACTTTCTTAGGGATCACAAACAGAAAGGAGATATTATTTTACAATTTATCGGAATGCAAGAACAACATACTGACATTTTCACAAAACCATTACCTTCCGATAGATTTGAGTTTATAAAACAAAATCTATAAATGATTACATTAAAATAATCATTCATATCCACTATTTTTTACATTTCTCCTTACATCAAAAAATTCCTTTAGAAAGGGGGAGAACATTTTTTACTATGTTTTTTCTCTATGTTTCCTTTTATCTTATGATCTTTAATTATTTACTCTCCTGGTATGTGTTTTTAATTTTCTATTTATCATATTGATAATTTTATCATATCATTTTTTTATGTTTATCGTATTGACAGTTTCTTATTTTATTTACATATCTTCCTATCGTATCGCCATATCATGGTAATGAATTTCATTTCCATCGTATCGACCGATCATGTTAATGAATTTCTTTTCTATCCAATCGATCAACCATGGTAATGAATTTCTTATCCATCGTTTCGACCGATCATGGTAATGAATTTTTCTCCATCGTATCGACCGATCATGGTAAGGAATTTCTTTTCCATCATATCGATCGATCATGGTAATGAATTTCTTTTCCACCATATCGACCGATCATGGTAATGCATTTATTTTCCATCGTATCAACAGTTCATGGTAACAAGTTTGTTTTCCATCAGCTTGTCAGTTCATGGTAATAAGATTGTTTTCTATTGGCTCGTCAGTTAATGGTAACAAGATTGTTTTCCATCGGCTCTCCAGTTAATCGTAATGAATTTTTTTTCCATCGGTATGATGATTGATAGTATTCTTTTACTTCGTTCAATTTTGTTTTAATTTAATACTATCTAAAACCAACAATTACCTTACGATCTCCGGCAGGTATATACTTCATTTTTTTAAAAAAAATTAGTTTGTTTCAATCCTATCTGTTGATATTATTTCTTCTAATCTCAACCGTAGAAGATCAACAGTCACCCCTATATCACCTATAAATAGCTCCCCCTACGCAAACCCACATTGGGTTTTCATGTTTTGAGGTGAATCTCTGCTCCACTGGTTATAAGTCATCATAAGATCTTTCATCTACATCACATATATGTCTCAATCCTCTACTAATACTCCCGCCGAAATTTCTTCAAAGACTTTTACAGAGAAAGTCTTTTTCAGAGAAAGGTTAGTTTCTCTGGACTTTATTGATTCATACGATTCCTCAATCAGAATAATCATTTTTTTCAAGGATGGGAGCATTTATGTGTTGAAAGAGATGTTTCTCAAGATTAGGTTCTCTTTGATGAAGTCAGTCAGTTCTATAAAATCGTATCATTCAAAAAAGACATGACTATAAATTTTGATGTGTATGATAGAAAGTTGTCTATGTCTGTGAAACAAGCAGATCATTTTATGAATTTCCCAATAGAAGGTGATTCTTTATATCCATCGCATAAACTACTGGAGGAGGTCGGTACGTTTAATAGAGAAAGTGCTGAGAAGTCATTGTTTGTTATAAATGAAGAGAAGAGAAAAGTGGCTCATCTTTCTCCGGACAATAGGTTTTGTGACTTTATGGATGCAAGGTTTTCTTATCGCAAGGAAAGGATATAGAGAAACTCTGAATTTTTCTGATATTTTTATGCTTGACTATCTTGTAAATATGAGAAAAGTAAATCTCATGGGATATGTTTTTGAAACTATCAAGAATGTCAAGACAGGAGGAATTAATTCCCAAATCATTATGTATCTAGTTATCCATACAATGTTTATTCTCATGATCATGATGTTTTGCAACATTCCTTTGAAAGGAAAGCTGATAGATCTGAAGCCATCCTGCATTAGTAAGAGTACGATGAAAAATTTGAATGTTTGTTTTGATCCAAATTCAAAACTTTTTGTAAGAGATGTAGAAGTTGAATCAGCTTAAAATCAATCGGCACATATTCCAGCCAAAGACATTCCTTCTATTGGCGTTCCTCAAAAGTCTGATCCGCAAACCATCTCAAAGCAAAAGAAGAAGCCTACGTACAGTAAGGAGGTTGTAGCTAAATAGATAAAGGATAAGGAGTAGAGAATGGAAGGTGATCCAAAGTTTGGACGTGATCCAGACGAAGCCTTTACTGAGAGATTAAGGGTTAAGGATACCCTTCATGCTGAAAAGAAGAAGAAGGTTCCTTTGAAATGAAATGGACATGAATTTGATGTTTCAAATCTCTTGATTGTAGTTGAGGATGCTAGTGCTCAACTTACCGAATAGGTGCATCAAGATCCCATCATACAGAGACTTCCCGAGAATGAAAAAGGAAAACAGATGATGGAAGAGATAGAAGAAGTTGAAGAAGATGGAGGAGATTTTCTTTTAGAATTCCTTCAGAGTTCAAAGAAGAGTAGAGGGGAATCAATTCAAAAGCTGAGTGAAGGCATTCAACATGTTCTTCATGCTAATCAAGAACCTTTTGAAACTTCTGAAACTCCGGATAAAACACACCCTCAAGCAAAGAAAGGTGTTCAATCTTCTCATACTGAAAAAGTTAATGTCATTAGTGAAAAAGTAGAAGAATAAAGAAAAGATAAAGAAAAAGAAAAATGAAAACAACCAGTTGTTGACTCAAGCCGATCAAATGAATTGCCTTCGTACGATGGGGATACTAATTCAGAACACACAATCTCTATCAAGATGCGTGATTAAATTGTTCATGTTTTTAAAAGGGTTTAAAAGACCATTCCATAATTTCCCAGGCTGGAAGGGAAAATTGATTTCATTACTAACAATCAGAAAAATAAGTTTGGTTCTGTAAGGGAGTTGAGAATTAAAGTTCTATCAGTTGAAGAAAATTTGAATGTTACATCTGAAACTTCGGCTGCTCATAACAAGGCTTGCAACAGGATGACCAAGTGGTCATATTAAACAAAAATCTCAGTAAATGACCATGATATAGCAATTAAAGATATAAAGAGGTTGTTATATGATCTTGTGATTGATTTCAATAAGCTTGACAATGAAACTATTGAAAGATGAAATCAGGTAACTCATGGAGCTGATATTCCTTCAGTGTAGGAATTACAAGAGAGAATGAATGCTTTTCAGTCTGAATTCTCAATGGTTTCATCTTTCAAGTATTAAATGGTTTTGTTCAAGAATCAAAATTCTATGTTATCCAAAGATAGAAAGAATATGCAAGAAAGAATTGATACCCTTGAGGAAGTAATCAGAGTCCAGGAGGAGACTTTGCGGACCAACAAGTACTTCTCAGAACTCAGGGTGATTCAATTTCTGAAGACAAGAAAGAAATAAAAAAGATTAAAGCTGTTCTTCATGAGCTGATAAAGAAGGAAAAGGAAATAGAAAACAAATGACTTTTTATTTGTTTTTATTTTCTTATGGAACCTGTCTATTTTGTAATGACATTTATGTTATTCTTTCTTTTGTCCTATAATTCTTTTTTCTAACCCTTTCAGGAAACTCAAGGTGACGCCATTTTTTTGTAAACCACAAAGGGGGAGAATCTTTCACAATGGGGGAGAATGTTTCACAAAGGGGGAGAATGTTTTACAAAGGGAGAATGATTTAATCAAATACATCGAAACCAATGAAAATATGTGAATAAAATCCTTAAGAAAGTATATACCTAAGGGGGAGTTAGTTGTATTCAAATTCATATTCAGAAGAGTTTCCAATAACTCAGGGGGAGATAAGTTTTCCTTGTTGTCTTTACTTTGTGTTTTATGCTTTCCAAAAAGGGGGAGATTGTTGAGTCAAAAGTTCCATTTTGACTTCTATATCTTGTTTTGGAAATATTAAATGTCTTTTTAGTCATACTAACATTATCAATAGTATCATACTGACCTTTTCAATCATACCGTACTGACTCTGTCAATCGTATCGTACTGACTCTTTCAATCATATCATACTGACTCTGTCAATCGTATTGTACTGACTCTGTCAATCGTATTGTACTAACTCTGTCAATCGTATCATACTGACTCTGTCAATTGTATCATACTGACTCTGCTATTCATACTTTCATTACTTGCTTGTTTTGGTACTTAGTCTAAAACACATGTTTCATATCAATTGTACTCATGTTTATCATCTTCATATTTCTTTTTTTAACCAATACGATGTCGATGAGTTAGTTTCAAACTAATCAAAATGATGTCGTGCTTTTTGTTTCAATATGACCATTATAATGCCAGGTGTCCAAGTACCTATGATTTTTTCGGGAGAAATATGACCGTTGGAGGAAAAGTGACCGTTGGAACCTGAGGCCTATAAATAGGACGTCATTCGAAGCCGAGGAAAAATGGGGAATGTGTGTGAAAAACTGTGATACTTTGCTTCTACCAATTTATAGAGAGAGATGATGTGACTTCTCTCATTCTTTGTTATTTGTGCGTCCGATCATCATATCGAGGGCTTTCAAGTAATTGAACGACAGAGGTGCCAATTACCTACAAAATCGAGGGCTGCCAGGGATAGGCAGACAGATGTTCCGATCATCTTTTCGAGGGCTGCCGGGGATTGGTAGACAGACGTTCCGATCATCATATCGAGGGCTGCTGGGGATAGGCAGACGGACGAACTGATCATCGTATAGAGGGCTTACCAATGTGGTGGTATGCCAGACCTCTTCTCCTAGGTGAAAGGATAACCCTTCTATTTGGGTAAAAATAATTGTAATACTTTTACATTTCCTCTACTAATTGTATTAGAAAGGAATTTGTATTGTTTCCTTTCTTCATTACACTTTCAATTGTAATTTTTTCAATTACAATAATTCTATTACATTTTTTATTAATATATTCTATACGCTTTATTGTAGAATCTCTCACACTTGTTTTACTCTGATTATTATATTCATCTTGAATACAATTACTTAACTTATCTAATATTATTACATTTCTTCATACATTTATATTCAATAAAATTGTGGTTGTTTGAATTGTATTAGTTTAAGATCTTTTAAACTAATCTCTTTAAGTGTTAAAACTCAATGTTTTTTAAACATACAATTCACCCCCCTCTTGTATTGTTCCATCTAATATACATATAAATATACATTTTTGATCCAAAAGATTATATAATTTTTCATTTCATGTTCCATTGTATTCCAGAAAGAATATAGTGAATGATTCCATGATGGTGAGACTATCCCACATGGAAAAATGTAGGTCTTCATACCAAAAAATTTAAATATCATATTTTACCATCTCTTTAAATTCTTTCATACAAAACACGAGGTTGTGATTTATACATGAGTGGATCAGAACAAAAAAAATGTTTCTGAGGTTATTAATTCTATTTTAATATGTTAATAAACATTATTATAAAAAAATGAACCACATATTAACCCCCTAGTGGTGTCGATCCTACAGGGGAAGTACAATGAAAATGGTAGATTTTGTGGGTTTTTTAGAAAATGGAACCTGGTAGGTGTCATTGGAACCAACCAAATGAAGTAGTGGGGAATGTTGTTTCACATGTGCTATAGGTGAATCAATAGCTAGGTCAACGTAATGTCCAAAAAATAGTCTATATACACAGGGAACCTGAGTGATTAGCCAATAAAAGTGGATAATTTCATCCAATTATATAAATATAATCCACCCATTTTTTGGGATGATTTAGAACATGAGAAGTGTGAGTTTTGGATGAATATGATGAATTATATCTTTGATTTTATTGTAACACCCATAGAGCAGAATGTCAAGATAGAAACATATATGCTATAGGATCTTACATGATAGTGGTATGATCTAGCATTGTAGGATAAAGTAGATCAAGGACATGGTTGGGAGAATCTCATGGAATAGATTAACCAACAATACTATCCTCATACGTTGAATATTTATATAAAAAACAAACATCTTCGGCCTAATGTAGGAAACCCCATATGTCACCAAATATGGGGCTAAATTCATGATTTTAATACAATTTTCTTTTGATGTTTCTGCTAGTGTTTCATTAAAGGCACACTTTATTGAATTAGGGCTGAGATATGACATTAACTCAAAGATAGATTTTCTTTTCAATACAGACTATATAGAGATAGTGACTAGAAATACAATGCATGAACATGAAATCTCAAGATCTATGGGAGGAGAAATTATCATGATACCTAATGGAAATGGTGGGAACTGAAATGCTGGGAACAAGTGGAAAAAAGAAACCTATATATAGGGTGGGTGTGACAATATGAATTAGATAGGTGGATCTGTGACTCTTCCCTTGAGATCCACGAATAAACAGTTATGTATCCAATGTGGTTCATTCGACCACATGAAGTGAGAGTGTATGAAACCACCAATTGCTTTCTATAATTTAAAAAATATGGTATATATTATGCTATATTTTTTTACAGCTCAAAGGATATGTGGTAAAAACACTTATCAGGTGTCATAAGTGTCATAAGATTCTAAAGGATAAGAACAATAGAATCCAACTTGTTACCATAATAGATCTATCTATCATGATTCTAGGAATACGAAATCTCCTTACTAATGGAAATCTCAACAAGGAAATAATAAGCAGAGTGTGGTGACAATGTTATTATTTGGAGCTGATTTTGTGATTATGGATGATTTGGCTAAACCATCAATGGTGAGAGGTATGATTATTTTGAATTCTACAATTATTAATGTTTTGATTGATACTGTTGTATCACATTCCATCAATTATTCTCATTATATTGATTTTCAATGTTTAAAACATCACATGATCCCTTCTATGATAAAAATACGAACCCATATTGGTAAAAGAGAATGTCGAGCCTTTGTGCGTATTTGTTGTTCTATTACACTGAATGGGGATGATCTAAAATGGTGTTTCTTGGTGTCATAGATATATAACTATGATTTAATCATGGGTATATATTGGTTGAAAATTTTTAAGGATCACATCAAAATGTTGTAGTAGAATAGATTGTTTCAAGACCGAGGATGACGTCGAGAATATATTTTGTAGAGAATGGGTTGTAATGATATGTGAAATGGGATTGTCTGAACCATCAATAGGAACTATATCATACCATTTGGATGAAATAACTTTTGAAGCGATGAATGAAATTGAGGGTAATAGTTTTCCAAAATTAATTTTTCAATTTCTGGAAATTTTTTCCAAGAAAATCTTAGGGATACCACTTATAAGGTAATTATATTTTATAATTTATCTCCTTATAGGCAATAGTACTATTTCCCATCTATCTAATCAGATGTAACCAATAGAATTAATGTAGATTAAATTACAATTAGAAATGCTATAATGAAAGGGATTCATAAGACCAAGCCGATCTTAGTGGGAAGCAGTAGCCCTATTTGTGAAGATAGAAAATGAAACTCTAAGGTTCTGGGTTGATTAACATAAAGCTAACCAAGTTATAATAAATTATAGATATACACTTCCACGCATAGATGATCAGTTTGACCAATTTAAGGGTTATTAGTGGTTCTCTAAAATTTACATCTGATCATGATATTACCAATTTTTATTTCAGAATGAATATATTGCAAAAATAGATTTCATAATTAGATATAGGCATCATGATATGTGGTAATGAATTTTGGTCTTTAAATGAACTAAAAATATTTATTTCATTGATTAATTTGATATTTTTGATATTTCCAGATTATTTTGTTTTGGTGTTTGTAGATGGAATACTAGTTTACTTAAGTAAAAGAGATTAACATGAGAAACACATGGAAATAGAGTTGGGAATCGTAAGAGATCATCAATTATAAGAAAAACTATCAATGTGTTAATTTGGAATAAAATAGGTACTCTTTCATGGCCATTTAGTTTTTTGAAAATGGTGTTTCTATTAACCCTGAGAAAATAAAATCTGATGTCTCTTGGAAACCATCAAAGAACACCTTGAATATAAGAAGGATTCATGGTATCTCTATTTATTATTGACTCATTTTTCGTGACATATAAATAATAGCATATCCTATGTAAAATTTGAAAAATAATATGATTACCTTTCAATATATTGAGAATTTCAAATATCTTTCCATGAGATGAACGTTCATCTTACATCCGCACCTATCCTGATTTTTTTGAATTCAACACAGGTGTTTGTATTGCATTGTGATTCTTTATGATCTGGGATAGGATGTGTCCTCAAGAACAGAGACCAGGATGTTTCCTATGGATTAACAAAGTTAAGTTTTCATGAAAATAATTAACCAAAACAATATTTGGAGTTATTTGTACTTTTCTATTACACGATGACTTGGAGACATTATCTCTTCAGAGTGAAATTTTCAATATTCACATATTATATGATCTTGAAAAAATATTATCAAAATGAGATTTGAATCTCAAGGGAAGGACATGGATGATGTTTATCTAAATGATTAACTTTGACTTGATGTATACATAGGGAAAATAAAATTTGGTGGCAGATGCATTAGGAAATAATTAATATGCATAGTTGTAAAATGAATCTTCAGATGAGTCATAGTTTTTGTCAATCCTTTCCCACATTCATGTGGAATTTGAAGAATGGGGTGATGTTTTGGTTTTATATTCTGTTCCCATTATTTCTAATTTGGTAAATAAAATTAATGTAAAAAAGAAATCTGATTCAGAATGAGTGCCTATGAGTTTGAAACTCAATAGTGGGGATGCCACTATGGGATGGTGGTGGGATTATATTTTAGTGTTGTGTTCAAGAAGCAGATAATTATAACTATGGTTGGTCAGGAGATACTTATTCATACATACCACCATTCAAGATCGGTAGTTCATCTGGGAATACCAATGATGTATAAGGATTTGAAATTACAGTTCTAGTGGAATGGTAGGAAACAGAAGGTGGATGAATTTGTTTCAAAGTGCATATCATTTCAGTATGTTATGGAAGAGAATAATTTACTAGCAGGTGTTTTTTGGTCGTTACTTATCCCTGTGTGGAAGTGCTAGAAAATTACTATATATTTTGTTTTAGGTCTCCCAATATTGAATAAGAAGAACAAATTGAAATGGCTGGTTGTAGATCGGCTCACAATGAAGGCTCATTTCATCCCAATTCATGAAAACCATATTATGTAAGATATATCCAAATTCAATATCATATAATTTTTAACGAGACATATCATTATAATATTAATAATCTCATATCAAGATCCGAGGTTCATCTATCATTTTTATAAATCATTTCAAAAATACTTTGGGAGTCATTTGACAATGAGTATAGTGTATCAACTTTGTATGTCTTGTAAATCCAAAAGAACGATAAAAACATTTTATGTAATCATGTATTATTGTGTAATGGATTTTCATGTCTCATGGGATGAGCATGTTTTATTGGTAGAGTTATTTTAAATATATATATATATATATATTAGTCCTTGATACACGTGGCTATGTATGAAGCATTGTATGGGAATACATATCATTATCCTATTTGTTAGATGGAAATAGGTGAGACACCACTAGATGGGCCGAGCCTTGTCTAAGAAAAATTGGAGATGCTTTAGTTGATCAGTATGCGAATGGAGATAGAGAAGAGTCATCAAAATGCATATTTAAATCATTTCTAAAAGTCATTGTAATTCATGGTGAGTAACCATGTATTATAGAGGATCTCCCCAAGGATTGGAAATCTAAATTTAGGGATGCATATCAAGTTATATATTCTATATATAGGTTCTTCAGAGATATTGAACAGGTTTCATAGGTAGCCTATTAGTTGGCCATTCAACCATGGTTCAGTGAGGTCCAAAATGAGTTTCATGTGTCTCAATTAAAAATGTGTCAACCTAATACGGATAGTGTGATAATATGGGATCATGTTGACTTAGATATGGATTCTTCAATAGTATATATTCCTATGTGCATTGTGGATAATAAAGATAAGGACATATGTGGAAAAACCACTGGTCTAGTGAGGGTCCTGTGGAAACATGGTCATGTTTATGGAATGACACAAAAACGTGAGAAAGAGGGGAACAAGAAATGGATTGAACTTCATCAAGGAACTTGTGGTTTTTTAATTTATATGGACATGAAAAGATAATAGTGGGTAGAATGTTTCACCCCTATTTTCTGGTAATGCTTTCTTCATGCTTTTATGTATATAATGTATATGTGTGGTGTTTTGAATATTTTGGATGTAATAACCCTGGTTTTCAAACGGGATGAAATTCAATGGGAATTTGAATTTTTTAAATTACTGAGAGGGAAGTTTTTAGAACATAACATTAAAAGACAATTCCAAGAGTTGGGACGTTTAAATGTGATGTTATCTAGCTTGGGTATAGGTTGGATGATGGTGTTTTCAGAGCAATGGACCATGAGATATAGGTTTTTATGAACCTTCAAATGGTACATGGTTGGCGCACAGTCTTCATATATGTGCAAAAGGTAGCAGGTAACCATGTGACATAAATCTTGGGGGATAAAGGCAATCACATGGTTTGTGCACGGTTAGTCTAACCATGCAGGGAAAACTGTACGAGGTGAGTTTCTTAGATAGGGGTTCCACAAGGTTGGTGCACTATTTTCCAAACCGTGTGGATTAAAATCTATGACCATTTCTATTTAACGTATTGAATTAATATTAATTTGAATAAAATTATAATAATACACACCAACCTCACCCTCCCCTTATACCGTATTAATAAACATCCAAGGGGGGTTCCCCCTTCGATGAATGACACTCCCCTCTTATAACGACCTCTTGGGATCATATTTGTCTTCAATTTCAAACGGATCATGGATATATTTGTCAGGGTAGTGTCCCTCTCCACTTTTTTACCTATTTCATGTGTTTTCTCAGCCAATCTGTCACCCTACAAAGTTCTTCCAAAACCATAGGGTGGCGGCCTAATTCAATTTTTGCTATTATTCTGATTTGTGGTTGTGGAAAGGGGGACTCAGGACGCGTTGGTCCTTGTTCCGGTATTCTAAACTTCAGGATAGGCAGTTCTAGTAATTTTACTCCACTGAAATCATTTTTCTGTAAGTTTCAAAACTCATAATTTTCTTCTCACTCTCTAGTTAGGGTTTAAAGGTGTTTATGTGACCTGGATAAATTGTTGTGCGGTGTTGCGATCATTTTCCATGTTTTTGAACACTTTTTCCCCATGTGTGAATATATATATATATATATATATATATATATATATCATATTGGGTTACCTCATGGTGTGGGGAATTCATATATCAATTTGAAGATATATGGAAGTGTGTGCGGGCAAGCTGGCAGCTACTTCAATAAGAAACCATTGGCCCATGCCATCCTTTAAGGTAGGTTCTCTAACCTTATCCCTTTTAAGTTATTAAAACATTAATTTATTATAAAATTCCTCATGATTAATTTAATTAAAAATTATGAATTGAACTACTTATGTGGAATAAAACGATTTTTTTTGAGAACAATGTCATTTTTCTATAATAAAACCCCTCCATCGGATGTGCACTCCAATCAAGATAAAAACATAGTGATTTTATTTTTATTTTAACATGGTTGTATATTTTATAGTTTTTCCTATACATTCACAGTGAGAAGAATTTTTTTTTACCTAAATAGTTATGGTTTTCTTCGGTAGGAGATGTATTTCCTCCTTTTCATGTTGACACACTTGTTCGAAATAAATCTATCGAACTAGAATGGGAATACATTGGAGGGTAATGCAATGTGAAATTTTTATGAGTAAATGGTATTAAATGGGTGGGTATTCCATGTTATATTAATGAATGTGAACTATAATAATGAGTGGGTATACTCCTTGGATTCATGGTTTGTGAATGAGAAATAATGAAAGGGAAAATTCATTATAATAAATCTAAAGCATTTGATGAATGTGATAAATAATGGGTGGATATGGTCATTATATTCCATAAAGGGAGAAATGGATGATGTGAGTGGGTATGCATACTAAAGGAATTTCTATGGTTATAAGGGTGTGTATACCATTATTCTTATTTTTAATACTTTGTTTTGATTTGTGATGAATGTGTGGGTAATCCCCTGGATTATAATGAAATGGTTGATTTGAGTGGGTATAATCATATGGAATGGAATTATTTAATGGATTATATGAGTGAGTAAGATCATATTGTAAATGATTGATGATTTATATTAGTGGGTATACTCGTATGATTTGTATCGATAAATAGATTAAAATTAATTAATGGTTTTATTGATGTCGTCGATTACTCTCCATGGCTCTAGAATGCGTTAGTGGACACATTGGGTAGATCATGATCCTTGGGTCTTGAATCTATGGGATGAATAAAGCCTTGATAACTCTTAAATACTTCTTGCTTGCAATCACGTAGTACATGTCAGTACACAATATCCTACAACACTAACCAGTGCATAGACCGAGATTCCATTGGGATGCCCATGAGACTCGATGTGGATACCTTTGTGGAGTTCCTTTGGTCCTACCCTTCATGGTGTACATATAATTATATGAAATTACCATGAGGTTTGTGATACCCTCGGATATATAGTTTGGCTATGGTAAATTGTGTTATGTTGTTATATGGCAAGGCCACGATGGTATAACATATTTGGATGAATGGTAATTCCATGTTATTTATTTGTGAATTACATGGATATGCCTTATTTTAAGAGATTGACTAACGTATGTGGTGTTTTTTGAGGGACTATTAGGGAATCACTATTATTGGTTACATGCCTAAGGAATTCGTTATCCATTATTACAACTTACATATTTACCTCTACATGGCATGTTTACATAATCAACGTCATATTTTAGGATTGAATATTTGGGTGTCATCCTACATAGATGTTATATCACACATTTCATGAGTATCACTGGTTCCCATGTAGACTCCTCTTGTTTTTCACAATATGAATCTAAGCCTGTGTTTTTTTTTCATTTGTACCTAGTAGTTAAGAGAAATGGACCAAGCTGGTGGTCATGATGCTCACAGTGTTTTCCTTTGAGATTTTCTACATCATATTCATTATTTTTCAGAAATGTAAATCATGTTGTATTTTTTAGTACATTATAATTATGTATCATCATTTTCTTGAATGAATTTTATAAACTGGTGTTGGATATATTTATATATTCTGTTGATATTAAAACATTATTCTACTGTTTTAATATATTTCTTTACACTTATTTCAATGTTGATTGATTTTTTTCTATCTATTAGTACTATGAACTCAAAATATTAATCTAATGTCTACCCAATGAATAGCTTTACACCTTTGTAACTAGTCAATAGCCTCTGGCATATGTGGAGACATGCGTGAGGTCATGTGGCAACCAATCCAGATATTGATTCGGTAGAAGCTTAGGCCAATACATTACAATGTGGTGTTAGATGTATTTATTCATTTTTCATAATTTTTTGGACTAATAGACATGGGAATTAGAACTTTTAAGCACTTTGTAGATAGTCGTTCTTGGAACTAATCATTCCATGTACAGGAAATGTCCATGTGTCTTGGGATGAGAACTTTTTTTATTTAATTTTGGGTGTTATAGTTGATATGATTTAAACATGGTTTACTTGTGTATTTTCATCTACTTATTGATCTTGATAATTTTATGTATTTACCCTGTGCTTGGTATGACAAGGATAGAGAATGACATGTATCATATTAGGAATGTATAAATTCTCATTCCTTGCATATAACAACCCATGTAGTTTTATTAGTAGGATTCCTATTAATTTCAGTTGTGTGACTTTGGTGTAATTCAATATTTTTGATTTTATTTAGCATGTATGCTTGTATAACATTATTAGATAATTATGTTCCTTGATTCCTAAATATTTAGAATATTTTTATATTATTCCATATTTCTATGTTATAACATGTTTCTGTGTTACTACTTATGATAACATGCTTGAGATATTTGATGTGAAGATGGTTACACATGCTGAAATTTTTTGGTTGCATTTACAAAAGGTCCTAGTTTTAGTTCTAAGTTGTATGGGCACATTATAAATGGGAAAAGTGTAACCCAAGTATTCAAACCATTGAAAATTGGATGGTAAAATGTAAATGTATAAGATAATGTCTAATGGGGGCCAAACGCTGGTGGTATGTTTTATGAGCACCATATTGATATGTAGATGGACCTCTGAGTGAAAGATCCATTGTATAACCATGGTGTGTTTGGGAATGGTTATGAATGTAAAAATATTGTGTTCTTATTAGAAATTTTTTAATGGTAAGGCTATTACATTTTGAACATAAATTAAATTATTTGGATAAATGGGATAGAAATTCCATTTGTAAAGTTTATGAGAACATTATGGATTGGTTTATGTCCACTCATATAACTAAAACATTATACATATGAGTATTTCATGCTTTCAAATGATTTTTTAATTTTCAAAATGCTCAACTAGTCCCTTGTATTTTAGTAAGGGCCTGTTTTATGAAATGAACAATTTGGGATATGCTTTTTGAAGAACAAAGGTTGAATAAATGAGACCCTCAGAAGCCACGATTCTGTTTTAATGAATATAGATGAAATATTTCCTTTTTAGGATGAAATTCCATTAAATGAATATGGTTTAAAAGAAGAATTTTGTAAAAATATTCCTGTTTTGTATATGGGACATTGTATAAATATATGTTCAATGTCTATGAAAATGTACTTGTGGGTTTGAAAAAATTATTTCAAATGAATTAAGGTTAAAATGAATAAATAAATGGATTGGATTTGGAATATGAATTTGAATCCATTTTTATAAACCTCATGGAGGGGTAGTATTAAAGCTTTCATCCGGTATGACTTGGAGATGAAATGTGAAGGTTTTCCATAGGTTGTTTCTTTTAGAAAGGGCTTAAATGAAAAAGGGAATTTTAAAGTAAGGGAAATATCATTTTCATGACTGAGATATATGGTCTATGTGTATTCTTCATAAGAGGTTTTATTTTGGTAGGTATCGCCCTTAGAGATTGAGATACCATGCTTCCACTATGATGTTTTTATGTTGGTTCCTTCTTGGTGACGTTTTCTGCAGCAGGACAGTTGGGTTTTAAAAGACACCCTTGTTCGGAGGTGTGGTATTTTTACCATGACTCTTGCTGTGGGATTAATCATCTAGGAATAATTGGTTCATTATGATAGACATGGATCGAACATGGTTTTATTTTTAAGAGGTCATGTTAACCACTCTTTTCTTTAGTGATGGATGTCAAAGTATGTCGCCATCTATGTTCAGGGTTCTATGCGATTACGTGTCATTTGCTTTTGTGAAATTAGGGATTTATTGTTAACATATCTAGTAACTGTTGAGTGTTTAATGATTAAACGTTCTGGTTGAGTTCAGTTTATTTGTGATCTTCATTCATTAGATGGCGTCCTCAAGTTATCTTTGATGTACAATGAAATGGGTGTTAAGTGACATTCGTCCCACTACTCGGGGAGACAATTGGGACTCCTGTGTTGTGAAAAGACATTCAAATTTATTTTGGCATTTATTCCAAAGGTTCTAACATGGTGATAATGGTTTATGGAATTTTACACGTGGGTTTAATGTTTTTATGATATTTCACTTTTTGATTTACTTGTCTTCCCTTTCGATGACATGGGACATCCCAAGGGGTGGTGTCATATTAGTTTTGGTGTGTGTGTTGGTTCATGGTTGACAGCATGATTCAATGAGGTTGTTAGTACAAAAAAACCCTTACAAACATCCTTTTTAGGAGGGTTTTAGTTGTAAATATTGAATGAACAATAATTATCTTCGTGGTATAGGTATTAGGGTTCAGTTCATGATGAATCGGCAGCTGAAGCCAGGCTGTTGGAAGGAGACGACTAGTAGTGGTTTGAATGAACGACTTGGTTTACTCAGAGTGTACTCTTTTAAATTATAGGATCATGTCCCCTACCTGGAAATCATCATCGTTTCACTAGAAGAGAATTGGTTAAACACAATGTTGATGTTCAAATGTAGTGTGGTTGTCTCGTGATCATATTCTTGGGTTTCTATGTGATGCATGGTTCTTCAAATGTTTATCTAGACTTATAGTCGAGCATGTAGTTTTCTTAATAAAGAAAATAAATTCAAGTGTTGTAGATATCTATTACACCCTTATCAATCCATTGGAATGATCATATTAAAAACGACCTAGTGATGTATTTATCTATGAATTTCCCAAGATATCTGTTGTGGAATTCGATGTATGTACATATGAAAACAAATAAATTACATTGGGAGGATTAATTTGCAGTTAGGTTGGGATGAATCAGGTGCCTATGTAGGGAATCCTCATAGATTCATAGCATATCATGACTAGTTTTCTTTTCCATTATTTCTTTTTCTATATGGTTTGTGATGGAATTTCTTTAAAAATTACATCTCTAGTTTAAGGTCGAGTGTGGATTTTGGGGTCGGAAATGAATTTTAATGAAAACATAAACAACCCCTTTAGTTGTTCATTTGATATACATCTATTCCCTTTGATGAGGTCTCTATTAGGACCTTAAATTTAATAGGGTTTTCCATGTTTAAGAAATCTTGTGAGAAGTGTTGTTAGAATTTTTTAGGACATATCCTCTTTGGAAATCCAAATGGTAAAAGAGCCATAATTTGGAATTGGATGCAAAATTATGAGACCCTTGGTTAAAGACCCTATTTACGAGTGGTTAAAGGGATGACTAAATGATAGTGTCTGTAGGTATGTGGTCCCAATTAAACTCAACATCGATGTTTTGGTTGGAGTTTGAGAATTTTATCATGTTTTAATGGCTTAATCTCCTTGGGCTTCTAAAACTGTTAATGGTACGTATGGATATTGGAAACACAACACGATCATAGGACTGAAACCTCACAACCTCAATGTGTTAAGTTATTTTTTAGTACCAGTAGGTCTCTTGGGGACATGTTGTTTTATGGTGGGTATATTACACGAATAGTTGTTTTTTAACCGGATGAAAATACGATTGAAGTTAAATTTTCAGTAATTACTGAGTGGGTCATTTTTAGAATGGAAAATCAAAACATAATTTCAAATGTTGGGATGCTTAAAATTGATGTTATAGGGCATGGGTAAGGGATGAATGAGTATACCATGTGGATCAAGGAGTTTTATGATCACTAGACTGTGAAAGGAATGTTTTTTAGAACCTATAGATGGTGCAAAGTTTGCCCATGGTCTTCTAAACTGGGTGGATCCTAGTAGGTAACCATGTGACATAATTCGGTGGGGGGGGGGAGTGTAGAAGATTTCAAATAGTCTGCACACAGTTATTCATATTGTGTGGGAAAATCCGTCTGCGGTGAGATTTATATATTGTGTGTTTCTCATGGTTGGTGCATAGTTTTCCTAATTTTCCAATTGAAACCATGTAGAAATGACTGTTTGATGAATTAAAATAATATAAATTAAAATAAAATTAAAATATGGGACACAAACATCACCCTCTCCTCTTACCAGATTGATGCACAACCAAGGTGGATCCCCCTTTGTCACCCGACCCACCCCTCCAATGACATCAACTTTAGCTAAGATATCTCTTAGATTTATGATGGATCTTGGTTCTATTCTCCAATGTAGATTCCTTAGTCCCATCCTCTTTGTGTTTTAGGTGAACTCTCGACCACTCCATGACCCTATGATGTTTGGTCGAAACACTAGAGTTGGTGTTTAATCCAATTTATGTTATTATTCTAGTTAAAGGCTGTGAAATGGGTCTCTCGAGATTCATTGGTCCATGTTTTGGAAAACACCACTGAAGGTGTTTATGTTTAGGTGATTTCTATCCACCAACATTATTTCAGGTTATTTTTATAAAATATCAAGTTGTTTCTCACTCTCAAGTTTAGGTTTAGTGGTTTTTATGATACATGAGGTAATGTTTCTATGGTTTTACAATCATTTTCAATGTGAGAACACAAATTGTTTTTCCATATATGAATTTATAAATATATATATATCTTCCATGGGTGGGTTTCCTCATACATAAGGGAAAACATAAAATTATTTTTGGATATATATATATATATATATGGAAGTGTGTGTGGGGAAGAATGAATCAACATGAGTTAGAAATCATTGGCCTATGCCATCCTTTGATGTAGGTTTCCTATCCATTACATTTTTAAATTAAGAATAAATTAGTTTATTATAAAATTATTCATGATTATTTTAATTGAAAATTCTAAATTGAAATTATTATGTGGAATATAATTAATTTTTTGAGAATTATGTCAGGTTTTTATTATTAAACCCTTCCACTAATGGTGTGTTGTATTCAAGATAAAAAAAGAGTGATTATCTTATTATGATTGCTTGGATTGATGATTTTTATGTTTCCTTTTCTTTCCTAGTTAGAGTAATAAATTTTAAACTAAAGGGATATAGTTTTCTTAGCTAATAGATGTATTTACCCCTTTTCAGATTGATGCACTTCTGGGAAATGATTCTATAGAACTATAATGTGATTATGTCGGGGGGTAAACCCATGTGAAATATTTATTTCTAAATGGTATTAAATCGGTGGGTATGCCAGGTGATGGGAATTCATGTGAACTATAACAAGGAGTGGTTATACAAATTGGTTTCATGGGTTGTGAAGGGGAATTAATGAAAGTGTAAATTCATTATAATGTCTCTGTTGCATTAAAAGAATATAATGAAAATGGCTAACAATGATCCTTATATTACATAATGGGTGAAATGGATGATGTGAGTGGGTATACACACTCGATGAATTGCAATTTTTATATGTTTGGGTATTCCCTCAAGCTTGTTTTTAAATAATAGTCTCGATTCAAGATGAATGGGTGGGTAGACCCATGTTTTATAAGGAAATGGATGCTGAGAGAGGGTTTACTCATATCCAATGAAATTTTAAACTAGTATATAAGTGTGGGTATACTCATATTACAAATGATGAATGTTTTATATAAGTGGTTATCCTTATATGTTTCATTTTAGTAAATGTTTTGAAATGAATGAATGATTTGATAGATTTCATGCACAACTCTCCATGCTTCTAGAATGTAGTATTGATGTTTGGATTGATCATGACCATAGGGTCTTAACTTAGTGGGATGCCTTGAGTCTCCCTGCCCCATGGATACATCATGATTGGAATCACGTAATACATGTCTCCACACATACTCTAAGGACTCCAACAAGTGTCTAGACCGTTTTTCCACTGGTACACCCATGGGACATGAAGAGGATGCCTTGGACAACATCCTTAGATCCAGACCACCATGATTTAAAATTCTTAAATTGATTCCTTGGATGAGTTCCTTAGATCCAACCATTCGTGATCTAGATTTCATTATATGGTACAACCGTGTGGTATGAGATACACTATAATATATTGCTTGGATATGGTAAATTTTTATATGTGGTTATAAGGAATGTCCTTGAGGGTATAAAATGTTTTGATTAATGGCAATGAAATGTTATTAATTTGTGCATTACTTAGGGTTCCCTTATTATAGGAGCATTACTAACTTGTATAGGGAAACGTAAGGGGATATTTGGGCCCTGGTAATTTGTTATTAATATTAATATCCTTTTTATTTATCTACAGACTTCCTGTTTCATTTTTCACATACTAGTTTGTGTGTGACACCTTGGGTGCTGGCCTATTGTGATGTTATCTCACATGTTACATGGGTTCCATTGGGTCCCAAGTATACACATCTTATTTTCAAGTCAATGGATCTATGATGGTATTGGTTTAACTTGTTCATAGAAGTTAGAAGCAATGGATCAAGCCGGAGCTTTGGATTCTTGTGGTGATTGTCATTGGGGCATACTATATTTTATTCATTAATTTATAGAAATTTAAAGAATGATGTATAATTTACTTATTTAATATTATGTATCATCATCAGAATACATGTATTCTAAAAACTGAAATTGACCATATTTATAAATTAATTTGTGATTACAAATATCTTATACTGTCTTAATTAGTTTATTATACTGCATTCGTAGTTGTTTAGGTTTTTCTATCTGTTACTAATGCGCACACAGAATATGAGGTTATAGTCTCCCCGTTGACTACCTTTACACCCTTGGTACTAGTTGGAAGCCTCTGGAATAAGGCGAGACATACTTTACGTCACGTGGAAACAAGTACCACTACTAATTTAGTGGCATGTCAGGTCTAGATATTACAATGGAAAAATTGTTTTTTTTTGTTTTTTGGAGGTAAAGGGAAGTGACATGCATGGTACATGGTTTATATAAACTGTGTAATAGACTAGGGGAAATCGTGTTGTATGGGCAGTTTAAGGGATAAGATTTGGCATGGTTTCATATGGTTTTTGATGACAGTGCGAGAGGACTATGTGAAGGGACATATTTATGGATGTTTCTAATGCCTAGTTAGTTCACAATCGTCCTAATTTTGCGATTAAACCATGTAATGGTCATAACCACCTCCATAAAAAGTGGATCTAATACATTATCTCATTTCATCCTGGGTTTGTTGGCGTACTTCGTCCATATATTTGTTTCACCAAAAATCTCATGGTAGGTGGTTTCAATATCGACTCCTATTTCTATAATTCATTTTCTTAGATTAAAATTATATGTGTTTCATTAAATTGATTATGAATATGTTGGAAATATCATTTTATAAATCCACTTTAGTGATGATTTATGGTTTATTTTGAAATTGTGAAATTGTGAAATTGTGGTGAATTGTTTTGTAAAGTTATTAAGTTTAATTGTTTTAAAATGGTGATTTTAACATATGTATTGGTGGGATTTGTGAAATTTCTTGTTTAAAAATGTGTTTTCAATAAAATGTGTTTTTTAAATGTATTTGGAATGTATATTTTTAAATTTTTTTTGGCCATACTTGTGTGTGTATTTATATTTCATTTACGAGGCTTGGTAGAAATATTCCCTTATGCTCCATGCCAAATGTGTAATGGAACATGGAACATAATTATCTTGTTATGTCATGGTAGATTGATGAGAGAAAACTCATGAGTATTAAACTATCATAATAAATCATACATTTTTGGTATTTTGATTGTGTGGAATAATATTCTTGTGAAAAATAGAGTTGGTGGAATGGTTTTAAAACTATGGTTTGGTTGTTTTCATGGAAATAGATCTTAATGGAAAAACTGTTGATATGTCATTTTTTTATATTTTATTTTCAATTGTGTGAGATATTATTCATATTTGGTTATACATTTTAATATAAATTGATTCATATATACAATTTTATATAAATTTTGATTATCCATCACTCTTAGTGGCGTGAGTAGGGAAGTCATTAGGGGAAAACCAACTATGTTTTAGTACTCAACCCTATATTGAAGGTTTGGGGATTCTGTAGATTCCTATTATAGGAACATGGCTAATTTTAATGTATCACACATTTTAGAACTATTTCATGACATATTATAAGCAGGGTGATGTTAGATCATGGATCTTGTGAATCATGGATTCGTATTTTCATCTAGGGTTTTAATCATATTCTTATGTTTACATTGACACCAGTTTTGCTTTCATTGCAGTACAATTTTACTGGTTTTGATTTAAAATAAGTTGTTGAGTTTTTATTATATTTATCATGAATCATATAGTGGTTTTTTGGGATTGGTTCTATAGGAATCATTTTTTTCTTAAATTGTAAGTAATCCAACAAATCTATTGAAACCCTTAGGCATTTATTTCCATCATTTGAAATCTTGTGGATATCACTTAAGGCCTCGTAGCATTCCTCCCACCTTCTCAGTCCACTTAGAAGAAGGAGTGATGTTACAATAAATATAAAATTTCATTAAATATGGTTCATATAATACAAAATATTTACGTGTAAAACGAGATAGTAAAATATTTAATGAGGAATGATTTATAATTAAAAATTGATATTGATTACTAATAATGATTAATTGTATCGAGTAATGGTCATTAATTTAATTCCATTTTATTTTTCAATTAAATTAAATAAATTTTATGATACATTGATTACACACAAACATATAAAAAATTAATTTATTTCTATATACAACACACATATAAAAAAATTTACATAATTAATAAAATAATATTTAGAAACACATACAACAAATAATTAACGAATTTCATTAAATTTTATTATTCATTTTAGATTTTCATTTTGTAACATGATAAATTTATTTTAATATGTATCTAATTCGTAAATTTTATTTACTTGATTTTAATGGTATTATAGTTACGTATTATTTATTCGTTTTTAAAATTTTTATTTTTATATTTTTTTGGTATTAAATGATTTTCTAATATTTATATTCATAAAATTATTTGCTTTATTTTAATATTTTAAATATTTATTTATCTTTATTTCATTATATATCTAAATTATTTCAAAAATTTATATATAATTATTAAACTTATCCATTTTCCAAAAATTTAACATCTATTCATTTTTATTTATTTAGTTTCAGTCATTCCAGACATGCATGAATATTATATTATATCATAATTAATAGTGTTGAAAATATATTTATAAATAAATAATTTTACAGAAATATATTTTTAAATTTATATTTAAAATATTTATATATTTATATATTTATAATAAGAAATAAATAAATAAATTATTTACTATATATATTTATATTATATTTATATTTTAAAAATTTACCAAATATACATATTAAAAAATAAATATATTTATTTCTTTAAATATATACATAGATAGAAAAACAAAAAAAATATTCTCTATAGAAGTTATTTAAATGATTTTAAAATTATTATAAATATATATAAATAATGATTCTATTTACTCTATTTATATGTATATAGATATATATATTATTTGGATATTAATATTAATATATGTAAATATTTTTACAAATTTAAATAAGTAATTCCAAATGTCTTGAATTTATAATTATATAATTTTTAATTGAATAATTATGTATTTAAATAATTCTAAATTTATAATTAAAATATTTAATAAATATTTATAATGATATAAAAATATATAATAAAATATAATAAAATTTATATTTATTTTTAAAGAATTATTATTTATAATTATAATTACGAGTCCTTTATCAGCCCTGCAATTTTAGCACAGATTAAAATTCTTTTTATCAGCAATTATTTATCACTTTGAAGATGCAGTTTAACCGATTTTTTTAAGAATAGAAGAAGATCTATAATTATAAGTGTTAAATTAGAGCTGATAAATTCTATATTTAACATCATCTATAAATGGTATCATTATCAACAGTTTTTGGGAAACATTGATAAAACCTTAAACCATATATTAGTATCCTAACCAAAATTATTTCAGTTGTGATTTATAAGATTTTTTGGAAGTCCACTACTACTGATGATCCTCCTTAATGTTTTGTCACAAGAGTCAAGAATCAAATCCATGGTATGTAATTGTTTCCCCCACCAATATCATTGCATTCTTTTTTTGTTCCATAGTTTGGGTTATTGAATTGTTTTCTTTTCCAAAATATATTGTGTGTTCCATGTATAGGGTATCTACTACTTCATATGTGAATATTATTTACTAAGGAATCATTGATGATGAAAACCACCCCCTTTGAGTATAATGAGCCCCATATAATTTGTATGGGTTGCTTTTATATACCATACCCAACATATAGTATTTTATACTGAAAACTATAAATGGAATTGGTATTATTATCCCTTTAGTATACATTCCATATTCTATATAGAAGTGAAGTTATAGTAAAATTTCATTAGCATTGTTATATACATTTTTATTTTTTTCATTTTTTCGGTTGATTTAATTTTAAAAAATTATATTTTTTTTAATAAAAATTATTATAGAATGAAAATTATGAACCATTTCAAGATAATTTCTATATATCTATGCTCGTTTAGAGAAAATTTTATATTATTTTAGCGCTATTACTTGTAAATGAACATATCAATTTTAGGCCTACAATTGGTTTCTTCGTATTTTTTCTCAGAATCTGTGATGCGAACTGTGAAATTTATAAATTGATAATATACAAAAGATTTTGGATGTTCTTGGGTAAGATATTATTAGACATGCAAATACATTGATAGTGAACTTTCAATTTTCAATTGTACTACACATCATTTATTCTCTTGAGTCTTGTAGGATATATATCATTTGGATGATCTGGTTTATTTGTTGTTCATCTGGGTTGTTGCATTATTTTTATAGGTTCTTTTGTGTGTTGTGATTTATGTGTGGTTTTTCACTAATACTATAATGTGGTATTCCAAATAATAAAAATAAATAATTATTATTCAATGGGTGGGTTGCAATATATAAAATAATTTTTCATATAAATATTAATTCAAAATTTTTATAATGATTACTTTTCAAATACCCTTTTGTTAATCCACAAAATGAATAAGTTGTGTTGTTTGTATTGTTTAATGCTAACTAATGTACAGCCAGAAAATTACTAATTATGGAATAATAAAAACTAATAAATTCAATATATAAATAGGTAAAATATTAATCAATTCATTGTCCATACCCAATGTGTTTTCATAATAACCCACAAAATGAATAAGGTGTCACTCATGAAACAAATAAGATATTAAAATAGAAAAATGAAATATTATCTTTTAAATAAATTTTATACCATTAATAAAAAATTAAGTAACAACCAATTTTATGAAAAATAGTTTATTTAATGTTAATATAAAAAACTATTACTAATAATTAATGAAAATAAAGTTTTACACTTTGATATTTAAAATATAAAAATACCATATACTTATAGTAATGTAATATTATGAATTACAAAAAAAATTTAGAATTAAAATATCGATGTTTTATGTTTCCATAAAAAAACTATTGAATAATGGTATATATATGAATATAAATCCATACATAATATTTTATGAAAAACTGGAACATTTTGTTCTTAAATAGTTTTTAGTTTTGTTTCAAATATCAAAGAAGATGATGATACATAATATGTTATCATAAAAAATTGTTCTTTCACATTTAATCCGCATATCAATTTTCTCATAAATGATGATATTAGTAAATCAGGGGTATGTTATTTTCATTTACATTAAATTCATTTTAGTTAATTTGAATGGAAATGAATTTCATAGAAATACAATACAATGTATAAAAATAGATATTTATCTAAGAATATTAATACCATATGAAATACTAATTTAAAACTATATTCATTATTACAAAAATTACTCAAGATATAAAAACATAAATATGTATGAAATAATAATTTCATTTCCTAAAAAATGGAATAATAAATGAAAATAATCATGTTAGTTTATCAAATTATGGTGAAGTAACATAACCCAAACATATGAGTTCTAAATTCCCTTATTTATCATAATATGTTTTAGACCTAATATAATTTATAATGATAAAATTTTATAAATTAAAGAATGTAAATTGTTAAATAAAAAAAGTCCATACATTAAATTCATTGAATAAATACTTTTAAAATAATTAAACATACTTAGAAATCATTAAATGGTTAAACAATGGCTACTATATAATGTTAACAACATTCTTGATGTGGATTCCATATTCCTAGACCCAATCCCATGGAAAAACATATTTTTTCCTCCTAAAAACTAATTTTCTGTAAAAATGATTATTTGAACACATCTACATGCTATCTCATTTCTCATTAATAATTCCTAAATAAAACAATTAATCAAAGGATCATATAAACAACCAAAATAGTGTAGAATATAAACAAATTATATAAATTCACAGATGCTTCATTGAAAAATCAAAATCAGATATTGTTATATCTACCAAGTTTAGTTAAAATCAAACTTAATCTTGATATAACACACAAACTCTTTCTTATACAACATGATATAATGGAAAATATATTTCAGTATCATGAAAATTGTTAAAACATTTCTAATGTTGATTCTGTAACAAATTATATGGAATAAGAATTCATATATTTGTGGATTCTTTTGTGATATTTGATGAAATTTCTTTTTGACAACTGAATACTCCTTTAATTTAATGTTTAATGAATCCCATGTGAACCTCAGTATATAGGTGGGTAGTCCATATAAATCATTTTATAAATGTTTAGATACAATTAAAAATGGAATCCACAATGAAAACAAAAATTACAATATGGTGTGAAAGGGAAAAAACAATGCCTGGAACTTAGACATTATATATTGTTGATTTCTATTAATGGAATTACCTTTCATTCCATTGAAGATATTTTTAGGTTTAGAGTTTAGGAGAAATTATTCCATAAATTATACATAATAAAACCATAAAATACAATATTGACACATTCAAATGGTATCCATTTTTTCCATTATATGAAAACACTTAAAATGAATATGATAAATTTTATGAAACCTCTACATTATAATCAACCTGACATCTTTCAATACCTTACTCACCCTTAAGTCATGTACAGAACAAAAAAACGTTTAATGAAAAATAAGAATCTCTATATGGGATATAAAAAAGAAGGAAAATATTAGTCCATTGGAAAATATTAAAACCTATAAAAATTTTATAATAAAGTCATCATTTTCACCCATAATGGGAAGTATATACTTTCCTTTTAAAACATGGTCATTCAATACCAATTATTAATTAAAATATTTCTATAAAACCCATTTCATTCAAATAAAATACATAAAGGTATCTTGCGACATCATTATACTTATCACTATTATAAATAGAATAATTATGTGGTCCACCTAAATACATGTCACTCTTAGAAATGGAATATCCATATGATTTACTTCTATACCCATTACATGGGAGGGTTATCAAAGACCCACCAATCATTGATTTATCATGGTTACACTCATCAAGGGATATCATAAAACAACATATCAAATGTTCAAAATTAAAATTTTCAACATTTCACTCGTAAAACATAATTTTTTATAATTATAAAACTTTTGAAGATATTGAAATAATCATTCCATTTTCAAAACCCATTTTCAATAAAAAAAATATAGAGAAAATATAGAATGAGTGTTTTCTTTTATATTTTTAAATAATGAATTCATGTAGTATAATACGATTACCAAAATAGATATAAATTTTATTTTATAAAATTTTCTATATCAATAAAAATATTAATATAATATAATATAATTTATATAGATAGGGAGAAAATATTTTTAAATTAATTAATTAAAATGTATCCCATATCATACAAAACATTTAAATCCCAATCCTCGTGATATAATTACATATAAAAAAACTAAACAACATTATAACAAACATAATATAGATATATAAAATCAATCTCGATGTATATAAACCATTAGGAAATAATGGTGAATATTATCACGAAATTCTTGAATGATTGAAGATTGAGAAAAAAATCCTTGAAAAATGTGGTAGAATATGTATTTGAAACCCAAAATGTAATAATCCTAAAATGACACATTTAGATACCATGAATAAAATTCAATTCATGATATCATATTTCAAAATTGTGTAGTATATACTCCCCACAAAATATGTAAGTGATGATTATGAAATTTATCTCACAGATTGTAAGGTGAGATGAAAATCCATTACCTTGAGCCCAAATTGTCATGTGTTTCATTATATTCCAAAATAGTAAAATTATGTTAAAAATTTAACTGATTTAGAATATTTTTCATGTTAATTATGATTTTTATTTCACTTATTACAACATTTTATACAACTATTTAACTAATTAATTTTATGCTCAGTGTACTGACCATATTTAGATTATGGGTCAAAATAGATAACATTGGTATATAAGGTCTAGAGGACATTGTATTTACATATAAAGAATAATAGTAATTAAATACTCATAATATTTATATATAAATTAAATTTTTAAATACAATCATGATTTATGGTAATGAAAAAATGAACTAATGTTACAACCATAGAGACATTACGTTTTAGATAATCCTGAGTAATGTTCCCACTTTTAAATGATCGTTATGAAATGAAGGTAAGTAAAATATTTAATTTTAGAAAGATAATTATATAATAAATGGCATATTTTTAAATCATATATACTTATATATATATATATATATATATATATAATTTTGTGATGTAAATGGAATCACGACACGTTGAGGAGGCGGTAGTCCACATGTGCACGAAGGATGTTTTCATTTTTTCCGTATGTGAAAGTGTAATAAAAAATGATAAATTATATATTAAGGAAGGTAATTATGTCATTAATATAAAATATTTGTTATGTAAGTAAAAAAAATTTAATTAAACACGTCCTTAAGGCATTCCATGTAATGTGTTAACATATCACATCACATTTAGGAGACTGTAGTCCACAATCCACAAACAGTGATATCATATTTACACAAAATGTAAATAATGATGGTATGAAATATATAAAAAATTAAAAAATTTTATGACAAAATTCGACTAATACATATCAGATAAAATATTTTATATCATACTTACCAACCATGAGACGTGGTAAAGAAGAAACAAACTGTATTATTTCATGAGGATGTAATTTGTCATTAAAGAATGATAATTTTGGTACCTAATTTATAGAAGTGTATGTAGGTTTAGTTCTAACCCATAAAATAAAAATAGATAAGTATATTATAAATTATTATGATATTATATAATAATGGAATAATATGAATTTAATGGAGTAGAAATTAAATAATACATAAATTCACATTAAAGAATTTTACCACTTTTTCAAGTAAGTAATTTAACTTTACAACAAAGAGCTCGATTTGTTGTCGTTATTCCAAAAGTTAGTATTTGAAGGCGGGGGAAAAAATTTCGGGAGATGATATGGGTATTTTTGGGTGAGAAAATCATCATCAAGTTTTTATGAATTGAGGAGGATATGATGCCTTTTATAAGTGGGGAAAGGGACCCATTGGGTATTCTAGAAATGATTTCAGTACTCCCTAAGTTTTACACATCCTTGAAGGGTTAAAAATATACCAATATAGATTCATATAGTTTATATGGTTGAAATATGGATATAAATTATGTTAGAATTGAGTTGGGTAATTTTTAATCTATTTTTTAAATTTTTTTAATTAATTAAGATCGTTTATCCTTAATACCTTTAATTTAATTTAAGAACATTAAATAATAAATTCGGTAAAAAAATATGATGAAATTATAAAAAATCATAAATTTTTATGAATCCAAATATGGAATCAATTTTTCAAAAATAAAATCAAAGATGTGGTCATAATCAATTTAAAATTAATATTGCTGATGAGATGACAAAGTGTGTTTTTAATGTATAAATGTTCAAAATAAATCTATGTTTTTAATCCAAATTCAATGTGAAATTTAATAAAGTGACATAAATTTGTTTAACTAATATAAATTACGTCTATGGAAACAAATTAATAACACTATTTAACTATATTAATTATTTAAATGAAAATATAAATTTCAATTAAAATTTAGTATTATTTATTATTCATAAAAATATGTATATACATAGAAAATACCAAAAATACACCCACAGTAAATTTTGATAGCCTAATATATAAATACATGATTAGTTTTTTCATATAAAAAATATAAAGGGGAAAAAATTATATTTCTAACATGTGATCACATAAAATGCGGTAAAACTGCATTTTAAAAAATTTATTTATTTAATCATAATACATGATTTATTCTTTTTATACATAACAAATCAATTTTATGAAGGATTTTTTTATAAAAACTAGTAAAAAATGTATAGTTTGTTCTATTCACACCCTCCAATATAATGGCATGGTGATTTCTACAACATAATGTAATAACAGTAGAATTATATTATTATTCTATATAACTCTCTATCAAGTGCAACCAAATATTTTATAGAAATCGTTATTGCCTTTCTGGTACACTATTGGAGATAGAATACATTTGAATGTAAAATTACTATATAATTCATAAATATTAATTAATATAAAAAATAATTACTCTATCATTTCCGAAGATGTTATATCGTTCCCCCATTTTTGAAATTATATGCCTACAATTATTTTACATATAAAATAAGTGGGGATATTTTTCCCTCATAGAATTTTGAGATTCTAATGTTCCCTATTGAATCATATAGTGTCCACATAAAACCTAAACATGGTGAATTACTTTATTCCAAAACACATTCTCCCTATGGTCAAGAACATGATCTATTGGTTCCTCATTAGAATGAATTTTCTCATGATGAACAACTTTAGGGTTCAAAACAGGAAATGAATCTAGTACACACATTCTTAACAGTGAAAAAAGAAATACATTGTGTATCTAGGATATTGTTAGTGGGAAAACTAGTCAATTAAAAACTAATCCAATATTAACTAAGATTTAAAATGAGTTAATGACCCATGGAATGATCTTACCCTTTATATCAAAATGAGTTACACTTTTCTACAGATATACATTTCAATATACACAATCACATACCTCTAAAAAATATATTTTTTCATTTTATCATAATAAATTCTTTTCCTTTTATGAGATATCCTAATTTGGAAACAATTAAATTAAACATTCTATATCATTTACTCATCAAACATTGGTATCATTACCTTATTTTCTCTTACATCATCCCAAAAATATGGTGTCTAAAACCTCATTCAAAATAATTACTCAAATGAAAAATTCTATAAAATGGAATGAAAACACATATTATAACAAAAAATAAACAAAATAATGTTATCTATAGTAAATTACATGGCAATAAATTGTGTAGTAATGATGATTTTTCCTACGGACTAAATCATCCACTCAAACTGCCTATCAGATTGAGGATGAAAATATATAATGAAATTTAATTCATTACCCAAGATCTTCTGAAGTCATTTCATAAAACAAGATGTCAATATGGGATTGTGGTATGATGAAATTGTGAGATTCCATCCATGTAATAAGAAAATATCCATTATATATATTCTAGAAAGGCTATCTAGTGAAATTGTATCTATAATGGGAAGTAAATGATCATATTTGATTAATCAATCAACAATAATAGAAATTTCATTATTATCTTATGATGTATTTGGAAATCCTAACATGAAATCGACAGATATAATTTACTACATCAATTGAAGCACTAGAAAAGAATAAAGCATCTATTTTAATAATACTACATCTTATTTAACCTATTCCAAAGTCAAACAATTCATTTTAAATTCATAAATATCTATTTCTATTCAATCCCACCATTAATAAAAATGAAGGCCTATAAATATCAGAGTGTTTTCTGGTTTAATGGAAAACATCGATCTATGATCATCAGTCAACAAATATTTCTTCAATTCTGAATCTAAAAGAACAAAAAATATTTCTGTAAATCCAAAAAGAACTTCTTCATCAATATTAAAATCACAAAAACTTACCATTTTTAATAGAATTATCATTTTCATGAAGGTCTCAACCTTCTATGATGTTACAAATCTTTTATGAAAAGTAAAATTCATTTAATCCTATAAAATAGAGTAGTTACCAGTATTAACAACTTATATGAAAAAAATCATCAAATCATTAACCAAAAGTTCACATTACAAACATAACATGGTTAATATAACATTACATTTTCAACTCAACACATATACTGCTTTTTCATATTTTCTAAGATTATAATGAATCATGAAATCATAATATTTTTTCAGTTCCACACATATTAATTGTCTCATTCCCATGTTATTCTATGTGAATATTTAATTCATAATTTTTGTATGAGTATATATTTTACACTTCAGTACATAAAAATGATAAATCCAAATGTATATTGCAATGAAAACAAAATCCAATTCCAAATCATGTGTAGGGTAATTTAACTATATATTTTTTAACTAACAAGATTCATATGAGATTTTCTTGTCATTCTGCATTAAGACACACAAACATATTTTTAATGAAGCATCATAATAGATGATGAAATCAATATTTCTAGAATGCATGGACAAAACTAAAGCATTATCCCATCTCATATTTAGTTCCTAAAGAAAATAAATCACATTATTTTATCTAGATTAGCATAACAACTATTCAATTTAATTTATTCAATGGGATAGATAAACAAGAAACATTATCAACAAGCCTTTGGTAATAACACACTAATCTAAGAAAACAAGAAATCCAGGTGACATTGGTTGGTATCTGTAATTTTTCAAAATCATTTTTATCTTGTTGAAAAGTTCTTCCATCTGTAGAAAAAACAATTTATGTGTAATTAAATTTATTTCATACAAAATTCACTATAACTAAAATTTCAGTATAGTTTATTTTCCACTATGTAATTCCAAAAATCATAATATAAATTCCATGTTCCCAAAGTATTTTATAATATACCACATTATAATCTATAAAAAGAAATGATAAAATAACTAATGAAAGAATGTATTGATAATATTCAAATATACAACAGGGCAATTATATAACCAAATGGGAATTATGAAAAAATAATATTTCCCATATATTGTTAAATTTTTTTTGATTAGGATGCATTCTTTCTTCAACTTCATCATATGGTACCCATACCTCATACATATCTACAAAAATTATTGGGGTCCCTTGATCTAATAAAAAACATTGATATGTGGAAAAGGATATTGGTTCTTCATAGTTATGCTATTCGAGGTTCTATTATAAATTAAATTATCAATGTAACCATCATTATCTAATCACAAATACAACTAGTGAACCCTACGGTGATGTTCTATGTGGAATGAAACCATTATTAAGTAATTATTTCAAATGTTTATTTAATTCATAATGTTCATGTTGGTCCATTCGATAAGGGGGTTTATAAATAGTATTAAAATCATGAACTAAATCAGTAGTAAAATATGAATCCCAAACATTACTAACACTAATAATATCATTATAAAAAATATCTATATATTTATTCACTACTAATATTTCACTAATCATAAAATTTCAATTATTTTTAACAAGTTCTTAAAAAATTTCACATCCAATTTCCATCAATTTCTAAGCTTCTTAGTATGTGTATCAATTGTATAAAATCATCGAGTAAAACATTCATATATTTTCAATATATCTTAACATTATAAATGGAAATCCCATCAATTCATAAAATGATATCATACTTCAATATGGGATGTTCAAAATGAATAGATTAAAGGACCATACCAATATTGAAAATATGAATATTCCTATAAAACATTGTTACATTAAAACATCAACTGATGAATTCTACCAAAAGATCTATCTTACTTTCATTAGATTATATTCCCTATTTTGTAGATAATTTTTCAAAATTGAAATAAGGAAATGATCCAATTTCATAGAGAGTATTGGAAAAATTTGAATAAGAAAATAAAATACGTGTGACCATACCATTTGATGGCCCACCTTCAACTAAAGTAGTTGTAAAATGTTTTACCACCCCATTGTGCATCCGATCATGATGGATTCAACTATTGGTAATCTACTTTGTACATAAATTATCCTATTTTCATAACTCATTGAAAAAAATTACCATTGGATTTTCATTTCATTCTTGAACAAATTTGTTATTATCCCTAACCATAAGTACATACCTAACACATTGAAATAAATTACTAGAAAATTCAAAGGAACTCTCTAGTATTTTTAACCATACTTATCACTAGATGGGAATTTTCTTTTCATGTATCCAAAAATTCCATTATGAAGCTATATATTTCCCTATAAAACACTTTTTTCTTCTTGTTTTCATTGGAGAAATGATCATTATAAAAGTCCAATTCTTATATGAAGAGTAAATTTTTTTTCTTATATATATTGATCCCAGGTTAATCTAATTAAAATTGATATATTTCCTTAAATCATAAATAAAAATGATTTATTTTACAATCAATATATCAGATAAAATTTGGGAAGTACCTTTCCAGTTATGTGTTGTTTTCTATGAATGCTTCCCGAGGATCTTCCTCTTTCTTCCTCAATTCCCAGAAAAAATCCAACCAAAGTTGACCAAACTAATGAAAATATTTATCAATTAAAATATTATTTAATTCTTCACATTACAATGGTTTAATATATTCACTTTCCTGATATTCATAACCATTGACCACCACTAGTTTGCTTCACCTTCAAAATGATAAATATTAAGGATTCTTTTTGACATTAATATAATCCAATGACCTCAAATATATTTTTTGTATAATTGATAAATCCTTTTATACCACTGGTTTTTATGATGTACTAAATAATGGGGGATGTTTCATCATGAAATATTCCACAAAATACCTATTCCACCAGGGTAGATTAGGTTCCTCTCTAGAATGGATACCAAAACCATCTATTTATTTATTCAAATGATCAATCACTACCAAAAACTATTTTTGTTATTATTTTCACCATATATGGATACTAATTTATAAGGATATCTACCACTCGGTTCTTTCCCAAAACAACTTCTATATTTCCTCTACTTAAAACTAGTTTGAATGGTTATATTTTCGAGGAAGAATCTTGAAAATCATAAAATTATATTACCTATTAACATGACCATGTGGTAAAATATTTTATGGTAATGTTATTAATATTACCCTAACATCTACTTTCATATTAAATAATAATCTAACCACAACTATAAGTAACCATCTATAAACATTAAATAATTTTGTGGTTCATTCAAGAAATTACTTTATTTAACATTGTGGATCTTTTTATGATTGGTGTTTTATAGAATTAGGTCATAACCCATAAATAAAAACACTATAATATAAAATGTGGAAACATTAAAATAATATCCATTCATTCCATTGAATAAAAAGTTTTAAATAAAGCATGATCACTTTTATGAAAACTCTTTAGGCCATTCAACATTTTATATTCTAATCCCTTACTCATTCAAATTCCCATTAAAAAACATTAAAAATGATATTAGTATAAAAATACTAGTTAAGGTGGTGAAAATATGGAAATTTAGAGAATATTCATAAAAACTAAATTCCATGAAAAATTTATCACAATGTAAAACTATTAACTATTATAAGTAGTAAATACTTTCATTTGAAAACAATATCATTCTATAACTTTTTTAAATCACTTGGTTACCCTATCACTGATAGCAAGCATAGAAAACACCTTATGGTTTCTTGGGACCTAATTATAATATTCACTCTTAAAAATGGAATAACCATGTGTCAATCATCCATACATGTTTCCCTTAAAAATTGAATGTCCATACAAATGAATTCATTACCCAATTAATTGGGGGGCTATCATAGACCCACAAATCATTGATTTATCACGAGTCCAACATTAATTTTTTTTATCATGGAACTCGTTTTCAAATAGTAAAGTACCATTATAAAATAATAAAACATAAATGATTTAAATTTTCAACATTTAACTCATAAAATTTCATTTTTGATGACAATGATAAATTTCAAGAAATAAGAATAATAAATCCATTTTCAATAACTAAAAACATAGAATAATTGGATAGAGTGGTATCTTTTTATTTTAAAAACATGAAAACTTATAAATGAATAAAAATAAATAAAATGGGAAAAATCCCTTCATATTATTTTTATAGTCATATAAGTAAATATGTAAAATAACATAAATACTATTTATATGGAGAATATAGTTTGAAATTAAATCTTTAAACATTCATTGTGTCTCATACCACTTTAAAAATTAAAATAATAATCCCCAAAAATGATTTTTTTTTAAAAAATGATTTACTAAAACAAGAATGTATAAAATAGAGATATATATTGTAAAATGGGATGTATATACACATTATTAAAGACTAAAGGTTCATATCATTATGAAATGTCTTAATGAAAATAGATTGAAATGAAATCCCCTACCAATGTGGTAACATGTGAGTTGGAAACACCAAAAGTAATAATCAAAGAATGAAACATTTAAATACCATAATAATATAATAATTCAATATATATTATTTGGAAAGGGGAATTATATACACCAAACAAAATAATTAAGTGGTGATTTTTCCATTTATCTCACAAATGTGAAATGTTCGATAAAAATACCTTACCGTGTGTCGGAATAGTCAAATGTGTTTTTATTATAAAAACTAATAAATATTTTTAATTGATTACAATATTTATAACCCTGCACAATTTTAATATTAATATTATTTCATTTTTTAAAATCTTTTATACATATATTAATCAATTATGTTTACGTTGTGTGTTTTGAGCATATTCACTTCATGTTTGAAAATTATTAATGTTGGGTTTCTATGGTAAATATATATTTATATGAACACCCACATAATGATAATAATTACATAATGAAAATATTTATACATCCGTTATAATTATAAAACCAACAATGAATGATAATTATAAAAAATGGACCAACATTACAATCTTATAGAATGTAGGCCCTATGTTGGAATGAGTAAAAAACTAATTTTCAATGATCTTTTTTAAATAAAGGTCTAAAAAATTTATATATATAGAATGATTATTGTTTCATAAATAACATTTTATTAAATCATATATACTTATATGTAATTCTTGTGATGTTAAAATAATCTCACCACATCGAGGAGTTGGTAGACTACACATCCACAAAAAAGTTATCACTATTTAAGTATGTGAAAGGAAAATAAATAAAATGATATTTTATATTTGTATAAATATAATTATTTCATTAATATAATATAGACGTTATGTATGTAATATATTTTTAATTAAACTCATCTTCAAAACATTTTATGTAATTCTTGAACTTATCGAACCATCTTGAGGAGGAGGTAGTCGACACTTCCACAAATAACATTAGAATATATAAAAAATATTGGAATAATGAAGTTATATCTCATATAAAAACTTAAAAAGTATTAATAAATCATAAATATCATATGTATCTTTTAAAAATATCTTCCATCATTATTTTCAATCGTGGGTGGTGGTAAAGGAAAAAACAAATGAAAACATTTCGTAAGGAAGTAGTTAACCATACATGTATGATGATTTCATTTCCCATTTGATGCATGTGTATTTTAGTGCAGGTCAAACCATTTGTTTAAAAGCATATCATTATATTTATGAATATAATTTTATTTTATAATATTGGTTAATAATTATATAATGAGTGTAAAATGATATAATAGATAAATTCTCATTGATGAGTGTTACATCTTTTTCACGTAACTCTATTTGGTATGCCCCAAAAGTATTCCTTGGCCTAATTTATATCCAATGTGAGGATTATAGAGTGAGTGGAATGATTTTGGGATCTTATTTCAGTAGTGTTTGGATGATCCAAATTGGAACATCATAGAATCTATGTGTATTATATTTTGATATTATATGAATTCATTTCGATACTAGGTGCTGAGACGATGTGCAATTTCAAGGCCCGGTGTAACCTGAAAAAATGGAGGGAAAATTAAAATATTTAATATAAAACATTCATATTTTCCCATAAAAATTGATATTACTCCCAAATGGGTGCCCAGATCAGAAATTTTATTGCACCGTTGAATTCATAACAATATATTTCCCATAGGCACAACCTACCTTTTGTCAATACGGGTCATTTATAGAAAATTTGAACAAGTACGTAACCATAAATAATATTATTTTATTTAAAAATCCTAATAACACATTAATGGTGTTTTTATTGGAAATACAACACCACCATTTATTTATTAATGTAGTTCTTTCTATAGGTGTGTCATAACCATTGTTGGTGTGAGGCGTTTTTTGAAAATATATCACAGGAGCGGAAACGAATATAATATTAAAATAATATATTGTTATGTTTTTCCTATAATGTTATTGAATCATCATTATAAGAGATTATATTGGGATATCCTAGGTTCATCTTCATAACCATGGAAATGCAGTGGGACTTTTTGAGAGAGAGGCACCTCTGAAGAATCCTCTAAAGAGAACGACGACGGTTAAAGGATTGATGATCAACGTATCTCAGATTCAATAGATCATGCCAATGATCACAAAAAAACATAATTATTCATCTATGATTTATCCAAATAAATGAAGGGTGTGTGATTGAATTGATTAATTCCTTATTCAAAATTTATGGAATGAATGTGAATCAATCGATGTATAGTTTGATTCACAAATAATTTATATTTTCGGATGAGATTTGTTTTCCGGGGATTTAGCAGGAGAATTTATTTTGGTAAGTCTTTTGATGGATTTGAATTTTTGTTACAATATAATAAACCATGATTTAAAAAAAATCGATCGATATTCATTTATCTTTATTGCTGGTTCTTTTCTCCCACAATTATGTGTTTCACAATAACAGTTCTTCATTGGAATAGTGTTTGACTCTTCCTGATAAATCGATCATCACACACATGTTTCGTGGACCAATAAAATGATATTAGTGATATGGGATTGGAACAACATAGTTATGGATTGATTATAGATATAGAGATGTTCAGACGATGGCGGATTCCTAAATCCATGTCTTATTTCGTTCTTCAGCGCACAAATAAAAAGACAATTTGACACATTTTGTGAGCATATCTAATGAATAGATGTGATATTCAATGATGGAAAGTCTTGGGTGAGCTTGGATATTTTATTTTCTATGTTTTAGAGAATCATATTAGATAAGTTGGATCATGTAAGTAGAGGATGTTATGGCTGGTGCCACGTGTGGTAGATCCATGTGCGGTAGTGGACCATGGAAGAAGACGCAAGATAATGACAATGGATGTAGCATCAGATGTGAAGCATTCTTTGTGGGATAGGATTTGAAAATGAGCTAGTTTGGGCCCATAGGATGGGTTCGACAAGGTAGGCTGGGATGGTTCATGTTGGACTCAGGTTAGATTCTGGGAACCAGGCAGATCAATTTGTTGTTGACCGTGTTATGTGTTAGATCGAGCTGCCACAGGGTGCTGTGACCGCATGGCCAGAAAATGATCAGTCAACCATTGTGTTCAACAACAATGATATGTCTGAAAAATACGTAGACTGACCACGATGTTCAATCGATGATTGTAGTGACCCATAGAGTTTCAAACATCCATAACTTTTAACGGGATGTCCAATCGATGATCTATATGTGGTGTTGATACCCAAATGATGAGACAATAATTTTGAAGAAAGGTTGGGTACCATGTGCTTCTAAATTCCATGTATATGGAGACTACATTCCAATTGAGGATCCTACTAGTGGGAAAGGATTGGGTTTGTTGGGCATGTGGTGTACCTCTTGGGTCAAACCATCTTCTCCCAAAAAGTGTTCTTGAGGATCATTTTTACGTGTTTGAACATTTATAGGATGAGAGTATTCACAATTTGCATTCTTTGAGGGTTTGGTATTAATTACATTCACAAAACTTGATTATAGTCCCCTATAGCGTCTAAGTCACCGATAAATTATGGCATCCCTCTCCGAGACTGGTGTGAGATCCGCTATCACCTAGAGTAGAGTATGTGGAATTTCATAACCTCTGTAATAAGGGAGCATATCATTCATCTGTTAGGCTATGTTATTAGGGTATGTGTCATCCCATACCGGTTCTAGGTATGATTTCCTACATAGGGGGTCGATCCAAAGTGGGGAAGTGGTATCCCATAGTTAGTTCTCTGTGTGTTTTATGGTGTCCATCGATTAGATCCCTACGTGACCCCTCTCTGTGTCTCATAGTCTTCCATGTAAAATTTAATCTCTTAGGGGGGGGGGGAAATGAAAAAAAAATCAAAGGGTGTCTTCTATGATATCATTTCACTAGGAGCGTGTTCTCCCAGAACGATCATGCTTCAGGTGATATCATATGGATGATAGTTTGTTGTGACTGACTGATGGCATGGTGTATATCTTTAGATTATCCGGATATTCTTGTTATATTTGTTGTAGATATATACCTGTGTAGAGATGACATAACATTCAATTTATGTATTTAATTTATGTTTTAGCATCTCCTACTAAGTATTGTTATATTCACCCCCACATGATCTTTTCCCACTTGTGTCATGTCTTATGTCAATGATAGTAATTTTGATGGATTCCTAGGTGGACAAGAACCGGAAGGTGCATAGTGAGACTGGACATACAGAGGTGTGTCCATGTGGCTTTGAGACAGTAGTCCCAGAACCGTTAACATCAGGTCAGGCTTATGCTACAAACTCATTATGGTGGGATTTCCATTTTAACTAACACTTGTTTTCTAGATATTATTAGTATGGATCATTTTTAACATAGTGGTTTTGAAATTTCAACATTTTTGGGGGTTGGATATGTGAATGCATGTACATTTACATTGGCTAATGCCTCTCATTTGTGGGATATTCCAACTCGGTGCAAGTCACTAGCCCCTTTCTTATTGGGGTCAGACATGGAGAATTTATAGTATGGTCCCCTTTAGGATGGGACATGAGTGAGTGGTATCATAGGGGTCCGTTATAAACTTGGATTGGGAGTCATTGAGGATGGTTTGCGGAAACAATGTTATGTGTTTAAAGTTTGGATTTTACGCCAGGTAATCTACTTTTGGTGAGACATCTGACGTATCCTTACACAATGAATCTGACTTGCATATTTTATAATGGGTGCATGAAAACACTAGTTGTAGGTAAAAAAATGGTACATGAATCATATAGGAATGGTAGTGTCATCCTTTTACTTCTTAAGTCATCTCCCTCGATCTATTTAGTTGTTAATGGTACAACTTGTTTTACTTCCAGATTTCACCACATAGACAACCATCTAGGATTCTATATATTGATTGTGAGGATGATCATATAGGTGAATAGGGATCAGTACATGTATTTTTACAAGAGATAATTCCTCTAGGGGGTTCACTATCCATAACACCACCTATATAGAATAAAATGCTACCCACAATACTAAAAAATGTGGGGCGTAGAATGAACAAAATTCTTGTGTTATAGTAGCAAAAACCCCTCATGATATGATGTGAGATACACACATTTGGATAATGAATGGTTTGATGATTTTACATGAGTTTTCCACCTAGTCAGGACACAAGCTCCACAGATTGTGGTCCTGGAATTGATCCTTCTGCATGGCTCAATAAGGTTATCATGGGGTTTGGTTACCTGATATTATTATGAGGAGACTCTTCCATGGACAGATACTCAAACCATTTTCATAGAGGTTTTCTAAATCTATTAGATGAGGGATATGGGTATCCAATAAATTCTATAGATATGGAAGGAGGATATGTCACCATTTCAGTATTTATTATGGCATAACAGCCTATATAGGTACAAAAAGGATATTGTACATGATAAATATATTATGGATCAGATCCTTGAGTGAGGTATAAGTAGGGACATATGAGCTAGTGTTTTCCCATTTAGCAATCATAGTTATGTTGGGGTACTGGAATGAGCTTGGTTGGTCGAAAGCCTCTAGGCTAAGAGGATACGACAAGTGAATGTCAGAAGTGGGGAACCATTAGTAGAGACATCTAAAGCAAGGATCTATATCTAGACATAGGGATAAAAACACGTGATACATTGGTTTTGGAGGTAACAGTATAGAGGATCTGCAGTTTGGGGCTCCTAGGGAGTGTCCATTCATCCTAGAAGGGGGTTGTTATATTCATGTGACGATAGGTGGAATCTCTCTCTAGATTTTCTAGCTGACCTTACTACTAATAGAGAGACTATGGATGCACCACAATGTAATAGAAAGTGATAGGAGAAGTCATATATATATGGAAACAAATGTCGTAGAGGATATGAGCAAGAAATTGGATGTGGTTAACCTTTCAACATATTACCATCACAACCCCCAAGTAGAAAATTATTGGATTTGGGAGTTGCAGTATAATGAAGTGTAAATATCATGATGTCATGGCCTATGGACCAGGTCCTCCTATAATTATTTGATGTATGATCATTTTATTTTCTACATTAGATAACATATTCATAGAAATAGGTGGTAGTAATTCTTTTCATTCCAAAAATCTTGTTTAAGACTCAAGGATTCTACTGGATCCATTTACTTGACCCTAATTCTTCGAGACTTGTACTAGAGGAGACCCAATGGTAATACTATGCTGTTAATCATAAGATTTGACTCTTGTAGGTGAGTGTTTCAATTGGTATATCATGGTAGTGACATTTATGCCTTATGAATACCTTCATGATATGGATTTTTTATCCACAGAGCAAGCCCTAATTTTATGTTTTTGTAGAAGAGTGTGTGGTGTCCGTAGTGATGAAACCATATTTTCCTTTTTCAATAAAAATGAAAATCAAAGATGTGTATAAAGTGATTTGTGATATCCAATGGTTCACACAGGGGTGCCCCAATTTTTTATTCGAAAATTTAATATGGGATCTTGAGGTTTTATGTGGACAACCAACACATGAACCAGTCAACTGTGATGAAATAATATCCAATAACGATGATTGATGGACTCATTTGATTCGTGGAAAATGGGTATCCTTTTGTGTTGAAAAAACTTCCAATATGATATTTTAGAGCTGAGGTAGAGGATAATGATCTCTAACATCTTGATATTTACTATTGAGGAAACTGTGTACATATTATTCTATAATTCATCAAGAACTGGGCTTTGATGTGTCCTCATGCAGATTCAAGATGTGATTTTCTATGGTTCAAGCCACTTGATAGCACATGAAAGGAACTACATGACTAGTGATCTTGAGTAAGAAGTTGTATTATTTCCATTGATTATTTGGAGACACTACCTGATGGTTGAGAGATTTATCATATACTATGACCACAAGAGTCACAAGTATATATTATCTCAAAAGGATATGAACATAAGAAATAGTAAATGGATAGAGTTATCCTAGAAATATGAATTTGTGATTATATGTACTCCTAGGAATGGTTTCATTATAGAAGATGCTCTCAGTAGGATATGTTGTTCGAAGTTTCTAAATAAGGATTCAAATCAATTTTACCCATTTCAGATATTCTTGGTGGATGGAGATGGAGGTTCTTACCTGCAGTCAATGGTTGTCACACCTCGACTCGTATAAAGAATTTGGGAGGCACAACTATAGGAAACTAAATATGAGACTCTACATGTTCATATATCAACAAGGCATTCCCTGAATTGATATTAGAAACATGGGGATGATATCATTATTTGAAGAGGACACCATGTATTACTTGTGGATTTTATGGAGGAGGTTCTAAGAGAGTTTCATACATCCCCTTTGGCATAAATGAATATGTGTAGAATATGTACTAAGACGTTGAACATCAGTTTTGGTTTCCATGAATGAAGAAAGGAGTTTCAGATTTTGATTCTCAATGTCTTACTTGTTAGAAAGTGAAGGCAGAGAACCACATTATAACATGTTTGAAAAAACCTCTTATGTATAAAAAATTTATGTTGGATTGGATATCATTGTACTTCATAAACAAGATACCAATTATATCAATGGGACATGATTCCATTGGAGATATTTTTTTTGACTCACAAAGTTATCCTAATTCCTAGATTTTTGAGAGAAGAGTTTATTATAGTACCTAGGAAATCTCTTTCTGAAGGAAATAGTTTGATCGATGTTGTTAAATGTAATATTTTTTTTCAAATTTTGATGATCATTTTATATCCAAATTTTTGATGGGATTACAGGAGGCTCCTAGGACTCTGTTACACTTGATAATAGTGTTTCAACAACAGACAGATTCCCAAACTAAGTGAACCATTCAGCTTATGGAGGACATGTTGTATATTTTCATGATATAATTTGGGCGTAGTTGTTAGGACCACCTACCACTAATATAGTTTTAATAAAAACAAATAGGTACCACTCCACCGTTGGTATGGAACCATTTGAGGCCTTTTATGGGTGACCCTGTAGGTCATCACTTTTCTATAATGACCCATGAGAGGAATCAATCATGGGAAATTACATAATGCAATCTACTACAGAGAAGGTGTAGATAATATAGGAGTGGATGAATACTAACTAGAGCCATCATAAGTCTTATATTGATAGGTAGATGAGTTATTTGGAGTTTAGAAGGAGGCCATGTGTTCTTTTAGGTCTCACCTCTATGGGGATTACAATTATTTGGTCAGGGTGGAAATCTATCTTTGAGGATCATCATCCCCTTATAGATAATTTGTTGAGTTTGTGGGGTGGAATACCATTTGGAAATATCACCATTGATAGTTCAGGTACATGATGTTTTTCACGTGTCACATCTTAGTAGGTTCATTCATGACCCATCACATGTCATCTTCTAGGGAAATAAGGACATTAAGGATGGAGAAACATTTTTGGAGTACCTAGTTAAGATCAAGGATCGGTAGGAGATGAACATTCATGGGTGATTGACTACTTTAGTTTGTGCTTAGTGAAAAAATGAGAATATTGAGTAGAGCACATGGGAGTGGGAGGCTAATATTCATGCATAGTTTCATGATCTATTTGACCATACCTTGATTTGGCTTCTTAGGGATATAAATCCCTAATCGTGGGGAGAATGTAACGTCCCAAATTTTCTATGTATTTTCTTTATATTATTTGGATTTATTTGAAGACCAGGAGTTGATAGGACATGCAATTCTGAGGCATAGTGTTCCCAAAAAAATGTTTGAAATTTTTTAAACTTTTCATTAGCACATGAACACTGTGTTCCATAAAAATTTAATAACTCTGAAATGGTGGTTTTGATTAGAAATATAATAGCACTGATGAATCTGTAAAAATATATTTACCCATGGCGTGACCAATCTTTTTTCAGTGTGGGTCATCTATAGAAAAATTCACCAAGGACGTTACCATAAATAAAATAATTAAATTATTTTCTATTATTTTTAAATACTAATTATTCAAAAGTGTGAACTCATATTGGAATTAGAGAACACTGTTGAGTTCGAAATACGATTCTCTCCATAGGGGTATCATATTCTTTGTTAGTGAGAGGAGTTTTTTGGAAAATCCATCACAAGCGATGAAACAAATAAAATATTTAAAATAAAATGATTTTTCTATTTGTTACCCTATTATTGAATATTAATTAAATAGTAGATTATGTGGGAATCATAGGGTTAGCTGCATAACAATGGTGACAATAGAGGAACGTTAGATAGATATAGAGAGCTTTATAGAATCATATTAGGTGAATGGTGATGGATCATGGATAAAAGATCTATTTAGCTCGGATTTGAAAAATCCATCCAAAGATTACAATGATGCATCATTACTCATCAGAGATAGATCCAAATCAATGTAGTGTGTGTGTTTAAATTATTTAATTCCATGTTATATATTTCTAAAATGAATGAGAATCTATAAATAGATGGATCGATTCATGGATCTAGTGTATTGTGGAAAGGGATTAATTTTGTGGGCATTTAGTGAGAGAATTTACTTCAGTTAGTATGTGAATGGTTTGGAATTTTTTTATAATAGAAACAGACCATGATCCACCAGAACATAGATCGAGGGTCATTCATCTTGATTGATGGAATTTATCTCCACCAATTCCATGTTTCACCATGCGAATTCTTCATTGTCCCATGCTTCGACATTTCCCTATTAATTGATCACTCCACACATGCCTCATGGTACATCAATATGATATAATAAATATGGGACCAACATGGAATTATGGAAGTGTGATGATGTAGAATGAGCTATTTTAGGGATTAATGATTCTCAAATTTGTGTTCTTTGGAGTTCTTTGACACAGAATGAATAATGATGATTGGATCCATTTTTTGGGAATACCTATTGAGGAGACACATTGTTTGATGATGGAATGGATTGGGAGATATTGGGTCAATGATTGTTTTAGGGTTTATTCATTAGAGGAGACATGAATGATTATAGATGTGGTGGCTATGGGGCGCAACAGTTCAGCAAAGAAGGCAAAAGTGATCTGTACAGCGGGCGATGTAGCCATGTGCGATGGATTGTAGCGGCAGACATGAGATGATAGCGGGGACAAAAACATCAGATGCAGGGTATGAGAAGAAGTCGATGAAAGTCCAATGGGGTGGGTTGGCCCATGTGGGCGTGGTCCGGTCATGCTGGTGGGATGGGACAGATGCAAGTCTGAATTAGGGTAACAGATAAGAGCATGTTGCGGTCAACCATGATCTGTGGTAGCTCAGGTTTTCGTGGGGTGATGTGACCAGGTGTTCATTCCATGGGAATTATACCTTAGTGAATGACCATGACGGTCATCCCAATGGTCAGTCGATGCATTAGGTGGACAGATTGAAGCTGTCATTCATTGGCTGTACTGACCCATGCTGTTTCAAATGTCCATAACTACTAAATGGAATATACAATAGATGATATGTATAAAACATTGAGAAAATAATTTTTCAGACAATTTTTGGGTACAATGTTCTCTTCAAACCATTTATACCTTTATAAACACTATGTATACAGAGACTACATGTCGTGTGATGCTATTTAACATGGGAAAGACTTGAGATTTCTGGACACATTGTGTACCCCCTAGGAGACACTGTATACTCCCATCATATATTCTCTAGGGTCTTCATCATACTATATTGGACCATTATAGTTTATGATCATTCCCTTGGTCTTATCCTTGGGGTAAGAATAAAAATATGTCAACATTACTTGATTATAATCCCTTATAGATGATGAGTTTCATATAGGGTATGGTATCTCACCCTGAGACTAGAGTGTGATCCTCTATAACCCATAGTGGATTCAATGTAATTTAATAACCTACTTGAGTAGGGACCCAATCCACCTTCTATAGGGAAATTTTACTAGGGTTTGTGGTATCCCGTAGTTGTTCTGGGCATGATCCACTACATAGAAAGTTGATCCAGATTTGGTACGTGGTACCCCTATTAGTTCTAAGCATGATCGGTCATGTCCCTTGGTCAGTTCTAGGTGTGATAAAATATCCATGTATCATAGTCTTCCTTGACCAATGTATTCTTTTTTAGGTGGGGCCTGGATGATCTAGGTCTCTTTTTGATGTTCCTATTATACCATCATGTATCTAGGAGTGAGATCTCCGTGAATGATCATGATTCAAAAAGAATCATGTGTATGGTACTAGGTTGGGACATCCTGATAGTGTGGTTTATCTCTAGAGTATATCGATACATTCTTCTAATATGTTTTGTAGACATATAACTGTGTGGAGATGATTGTATTTTCAATTGATGTATTGGTTTGTTGTTTGGGGTGTCCAACTAATTATTGTTATACTCCTCCGAGAATGTGATTTTTATACACATTTTGTGCCTTATGTAGTTGATTAAACATCTCTGGGAGTCCATGGTGGATTGGGAATCGATGGTGCTTAATGAAACCGAATAGACAGTGGTGTGTTCTTGTGGAATTCATATAATAGTCAGAGTACCATTAATTTTAGGTTGGAGTTTTTCTACAAACACTTTTGGGTGGGATTTTTTTGCCTTTATTACTCAAATGTACATATATTGTCTCACTCTATTATGAAATATTATTAGTATTCAAGAATTATTCATTTAGTGATTTTTAAATTCTTTATTCTTATGTTTTAGAGATATCCATCAGTGTACAATTACTTTTGGGTAATGTATCCTATTTGTGGGATATGCTGACTCAGTTACAATAACCATCCCATGGCCAATACGAGGCAGGGATAGATATTCATTACATGTGACCCTCTGGGATGGATCATTACACAATTAGATTTAGATTTATGATTAATTGAAGAGAAGATGAGGCATTTTATATGTTAGGAAAAGATCACATTGAGTATTCTTGTGTTGATTTGGATACTCCCAATGCATTAATTTTCCCAAAAGGTATAAAAATAAACAATTATAGATTCATAGTGGTGTTATGTTTGACATATGTCAAACAAATAATTTTTATATAAGTGTAGGGTCATTTATTGACTTTATTTTCCATGTTTAGTCGTTAATTATGCTCATTTTTCTTAATTATTATAATTAATTTTAATTAATTTCAGTAATAATTTAGGTAAAAATATTGGTTTGACATTATTAAACATTATAAATTATGATGATTCTAAATATGGAACTCATTTTACAAATTCCAATTTTATATGTGACCAAAATTAATTTACAATTAATCATGTAGAGAGGAAGAAAAAGCATGCTTTAATATAATTTTTTTTCAAAAGCATGATATGATTTTATATCTTAATTCAATATGAAATTGATTAAAACTATGTAAACAATTTTAAATGGTATAAAGTTTATCTAATTTACATTTATAACCAATTAAAATCATAATATAACTAAATAATTATTTTTATAAAAATTATTTTTTCAATCAAAATTCAATATTATTATATAGTCACCAAAATATGAAAGTACTGAGAAAAGTACCCAAAATACACCAAAATAAAATTTCAATGCACCATTTTCACAGATTGTTTTTACTTTTTAATATCAAAAATATAAAAGTGTCAAAATAATATTTAAAACAGTTTCTCTATAAAAATGTGGTAAAACTACCATTAAATGAATTTAAATTTTTAATCAAAAAACATTACTTATTATATTAAATTTTCTATGAAATATATTGGATGAATTTAAAAACACATATATAAAAGTGTAAAAATAATATATATAGTTATACTCACACCCACCAACATAACGTCTAGGTGAGAACTACCATTAAAATAATATTATTAACAATATGATATTATTCAGCATTACTCAGTATAGCGTACAATAAATGATTTGAAATAATGCATTTTATATTATCAAGAATTCTATTGGAAATAACATCCATTTGAGTGTAAAATAAATATATAATTAATTAATGTTAATATATAGGAAGCATTATTATTCTATAATTACCTAAGATGATATAGAGAGAATTATTGTGGAGGAATCCTGCCATATATGCTCATTTTTCTTCGTTAATGTGGAAATCTATGTATCCATGATCACCGAGAGTGTAAGGATAGTTGTTCATTGACCTAGTGTAAATTATAAATCCTAAACAATGGTTTTATTATTTAAAATAAAAATTTTGATAACATATATTATTATTATCTTATTCATGCCATCTTAGAAAATGTTTATAAAATGGTTAATAGCGGATATTTTATTTTTACTAGGTTCTTGGCATAATATTCATTTTATTGATCATGTCCATTTTGAAAATCCATTTTAGAAAATTAAAATTGATTTAAATGTTAAATTATTTTATAATAAATAAAAATGTTCTGATTACCATTAAAATGAAATGAAAGGGATTAGGTGTTTTGAAACTCATGATGTAATATTAAAGTGAACTTGTAATTTTTTCAAAGTATAAACCTTCCATATTTCCCTGGAAATAGATTTAAACATTTAAATTATTATTAAATGTTTTTTATTAAGACATTATGATATTTCACATAATTATAATGATTTTTAACAAAAGGTGGTTAGTATCAAATTATTATGTTTTAAAAAAAACATGTCAATTTTCATGTGGAAATAAAAAACTGATTTCAAGAGGGTTTTAAAAATTCGTATTGATCTTTATTAATTTTTTTTATTAAATTTATACTTTTAATAATATCATATTTACTATTAATATTCGGTAAATTTCATAAATTACCTAGTATCCAATAAAATTATATCAATTTTTAAAATGAATATATATATACATTGAACAATAAAACTTAGTTTCATAAAAAATAATATTAACATATTTTTAAATTCATGGTGTTTTATTATTATAATAATTTTCACAATGATGTTTCATAATTTATTCCATTAATATTTACCCTTCTCTAAAAATTTTATACTTAAATTTATTTATTAGTGTTGCATGTGATAATGTTTTCTTAACAAAGTATATATTTAATGGAATTGAAAAACATAAATATTAGCATGTTATAAGGATAAAAATAATACATTAAATAGAAAAATAAATATATAGTTAGTACCAATAACATGATTTTTCGTATTTTACACTAACTATGAGCCTCACCACTGTATCTGAAATAAGAAATACTAGGAAATCATGCATCTCTTTCACCTCTTAAAGAATATTTTAGTCGTGGTGTAGTAATTTTTATATTCAATGGATTCTGGTTCATATAAACTCTATCCTAGGTAATCATTTATGTCGACCAATTGGGAATGTGGAAAGGGGTGTAAATGAGTAAGGGCATTATGAGGATATATTGTATAAATAGATCACTAATCAATACGTTGTGTACATGAAATACATATCATATTTTGGTAACAAAATATGAAAATTTGTACAATAGTTCAATAAATCCCATATCTAGAACATTTATATTTAAGGGAATACATTAATCCATAATTTCATCTTGTACCGAATAGAAATTATTATATTTTTCATTAATGAGATTTATCCTCAATTGATTCTTGTCTGGCACCTATGATTCTGGAACTACTCTGAGTTGTAGTCATCTGATACCGGGTATCAATGATCAATTTGGATACATTATTGGTCAAAACCTATCATAGTGTATTAATTATATTCTTAAATTCAATTAACAATTTCATTCATAACATATTAAAATTATATGAAATAGTCAAATGATGGGATCCCTTATTAGAAATATATATAGAATTCAGTTTTCAAAATGAATATCATAGGTGTATTTAATTATTTTTTGTAAAAAATGAATATTTCCTTGACCCAATAGAATATAAATGAATTGAAAATGGAATCATGATAATCATATGAAAGAATAGGAGAATGCTGGATTTAAATAGATCATCATGTTTTTAAATGATAATTCATATAACCCTTATCTAATACATTTTCAATGTTTACAATGTAATTATTCACGAATTATTAGTTGGTAAGGGTTTAAAGATCATTTTTATCACAAAATAAATCATAGATAAAACAATGGAATAAAAACGAAGAAAACATAAATATTCACACTAACTAGGATGATACTGCAGTTTATGGATAATTTGATATGAATAATAGTGAAATTATGATGGATATTTAATGGAATTAATGACAATTGAAATTTATGATGACCATCATTATTGTAAAATGTTTTTTGAGATGTTAAGAAGATGTGCTACAATACTAATGTGTACATGTTTCAAAAAATACAAAACATTGAATGATGTATTGAAGTTATATAATTTGAATTATGGTATCATATTTAGAAACAAAATATCTATAAAAGTAATTAGACTCATCAATGATATTGTCCAAAAATAAATGAACATCTATCTAAAACAGATGATTCTAAATTAATGATACATTCAATTACAATGATCTCGCAAAAATACATGCTTATTTAAATGATTGCATATTTTTACACATACTATGTATCAATCATAAATGTGCTATGAGTGTAACCGATCTATAAAAGAAAAATGAATCATGTCCTTATAAATTTTTATTTTACATTCCAATCATTCCCCAAATTAGAACACTATATATATGTCATGAGACCATAACACAATTGGCATGGAAAGAATATATAAGAATAAAAGATAGGAACCCACATCATCTAAAATATTCTCCTCAATAGAATAAATTTGATTAGGAGTATCTTAAAATATGAAATGAGTTGATAAGTATTCATAATTAATTATCTATAGGTGGAATAAATCATTTTTGTGAATAAATTAGTTACTATACCACGTGACATGTCAATTTGGTAACATATAAATTTTCTCCATGGCAATGATGGATAAACAAATACAATTTCTTGTCTATAAATATATTTAGAACAAATATTACCTGTAATGATATTAATGTCCACTTGGATACATTGATCGAATATGTAAAATTTATTATGGAAACTACTGTTACAATGTATTATGCTCATATAAGTAGATAATTAAGATTTTGGGACATGATGTTTGGAATGATAAATGATGTTTGGGATTATGAATTTATTTGAGCTATAGAATTAATGGAATTTTTCTGTGTCCAATTTTTTAATAATGCACAATCTGAGTTTGGTTGAATCATTCTTCAATGACTATGTTTTTTAGACACAATAATTTTCTACCTATAAGGCAAAACTACGGATCCTGGACGTCAACATTCAATGGGAATACACAATAAGTTATAACACCATTTTCAGTGAAGGGTGATAAAAATTAAGATAATGTACAAGATATTGACATTTTTCTGTAAATTGGTATTGATGAAACATATTAAATACCATTAGATAAAACGAAAATATCAATTCATTACCGATTTCAAGTTGTATACATGTCAGAAATTTTCATGATATCATACCAATAGGAAAACATTTATTTGGTAGTTTAATTGGTATGTTAATAAATGTTCTTGGATTAACAAATATGGAATCATAGCTAGGCTAAACATGGTTGGTATGGGGATAACAGATCTTTTGGTACTGATGAAGCGTATGCAGAGGTTGATTCTACCTGCAAGAGCTTATATTCAACCCATATAAGAGAAAGTTCATTTTTTCATTTTTCTTAATGGTGTAAATTATCTAGAGGGTTATTAATCAAATATAATATATATCAGGTCCATGAAATGTTTCATGATATAGGCACTAAAATCCAACGACATTCTTATTTTGATTTATTATTTGTTTCTCATTTAATTAAATTGCATTATTCATTAATATGTATGACATACATTAAAAATTATATTCTTCATTTTGAAAGCAATATATAGTAAATATACGGACTCAGTGAAGTATCCAATCATGAATAAGGAAGTCGTAGTAATATTATAAGAATTAATGATATTCTTCACAACATAATTCTTTTATATAATGGTGCAAACAATAATAGAAATCCAAATTTTAACAATACTAGTATTTATTAATGATAGAAAAAAGCAATGATAAATGGAATATTTCTTAGCTGTAATGAAATAATGGATAAATTGAAACGTTTATCAGTTCTTTTATTTGCGCTGATAAATGACCCTTTTATCAAAGCTTTATTTTTACCACAGACTAATTAAACCCTTTATGATCACTATATTTTTACCACACCTAAAAAAAAATTATAAAAACTTTTTATGGATGATAATGTTCTGAATAAAATACATGAAATAATTAAATAAAATATATTTTTTATTTAAATAAATATTTTATATTTTATTAATTAAATATTTATTGATGAAAATTAATAAATTTACTATAATATATACAAATTATAAATACTAATAACTTGTATCTATCAAACATATAGATAATTAAAAAATGATAATTAAAAAAAATAAAATTAAAAATATTTAAATTGAGGAAAATGATAAAATTTTATTAATTTTATTGATATTGATAATGTTAAAAAATATTATATATTAAATATTTAGATATATGTTAATATATATTAATATGATATATATAATTAAAAATATAGTTTAAATGTAATATTAATGAGTAATATATTCATTGAAGAATTCTTTAAAACTAAAAAAGAATATTATTTAAAATTAATGACTAATTTCATCGAGTAATTGACATAATTGAATATTTCTTGATTCATGAATTTATAAAATAGATCAACTGTATTATGTTTATTTCTCCTAAAAGTTATTAATACATTTCTATATACATATACAAACACGAATAATTTTTTTTTGGAATTTATTCAATTTATATTATATATATATATTTACTATGTTTTAATATTTATTCACTATTATTTAAATATATAACCATTTGTAATGCTTTATATTAATAAATATGGTCTAAATATTCAATACTACAATCATTTTTAATTAATGATGTTTTATTATTTTTAACATGCCTGATCATATGATTAAATATTCATTAATAATTTTAAAAATACCTTTGTAAAAAAATATTTACAAATAAATGAATGTATATTTACTATTATTGTAAATTAAAATTATAAAAAATAAATTAAATTTGTTGAAAATGTATTTATATATTTATAAATAAAGAATTATATATAATTAATTACAAAATTATAATAAATTTATTTAAATATTTAATATGTTTACTATGTTTATATATATACATACATTTATATAAATATATATATATATATATTCATATAAATAAATATGTTGATATAAATATTTTTTTTAATGTATGTAAATAATTATAATTTAATAAACTGTTATTCAAATTATATTAATATTATTATTTTACAAAAACTACTATTATATGTATTATAATCATTTATAATAATTATACTAATTTTTAAAAGTACATTTTTTATAAAAAGTATTATCAGTATTTGTTATCCCTTTTAGGACCGACATAAATTTTGATTTATCCCCAAATTTTTAGCGCTGATATATCTCTATTTTATTTAACACTAAAAGACTCTGATAAAGATTCCTTTTATTGATTATTATTAACATAGTGTAGATAAAAGGAATCATTATCAGCATTTTTTATGCGATGATAAAGTGTCACCATCTATTTTAAGAACCCCGTCAATTGTGATCTAGTTTGCGTTATCTGATTCACACCATTGAAGCAACCCGCTCTTGATTCCCCATGACGTTGAATCCAGACTCTATTCTAGGCTATAATCAAGGTTCCAACTATTTAATGGCTCAAATAAGTTTCTTGGGTGATTCTAGGGTTGAACCAAACCAAGAATCGATAAAAAAATTAATGATATTTGATATATCTAAATTTCCTTAGTAATCCAGAAAACCTTATCATCTGACATCCATGTATCCCCACAAATCTAGTTGCAATATTCTATAATAAAACAACCTGAAATTCATTTTTTTCGATATATTGTAGTATCTTCCTCCCCTGTATCATGTGGGTCTCCATGGAACAATAATTTTACAATGTGACATGAAAATATCATACCCAATTATGGGTCATGTATTTGTGAGGTATAATAGGCTTGAAATACCAATATTCCAAGAAATCTACCACTTTTCAATACTCAAATTTGGGTAAAATCCTCCACATACCAGATGTTTTCATATTTTGTTTGGAATGTTTCATTTCAAATTAGGTAGATGATGAAATATTTGACATGATTGGTGTCACATGTTGATTCACTGAAATATGTTTTAAAATTAATGGATTTATTTAGGATGTATGTGAACACTTTTTTGAGTCTTGGGATAGATTTAGGGGAAACTTATGAAATGTTACAATAAAATGATTCTAATAAATATGTCAAATCATATGAGAAAAAAAATATGCATGTTTTATTTTATGTTTTATTTTGTTCACTAATTCTTGAAAAAATATAATGTTTTGAATTTGTAGTTTCGAAATAATTACATCTGAATGTATATAATATGATATAAATTCTAAAAAAATAAAAATCAAATATTTTTAAGGTTCTATAGTCCCTTGAATATATTATACAATAAAAAAATTTAGATAAAATTTAATTGATATTTTCATTTTGGTTGTTTAAATATAGTCTGAAAACCAATAATTATAATGAATCATTTTGTATGAAATACCAAAAAATATTGGTGTTTTATGACACAAAATTTTATTTCATTAAATAGTGCAAAAGAATAGAACATTAGTGATTGAGTTTAATATTCGAAATCATTTATCATTGATCAAAATGTTTCTATATATGATATTTTACTTGAAAAGTAGATTATTTAATGAAAAATGTTTTCTTTTATTTAAATTTTAAATAATATGTTATGTCGTTGATGAAAAATCTTATACCCATATATTTTACAAATTTTCACCAAATAAAATATAACATGAAGGGATATAAATTTAACAATAACGTTTTAAAAGAATATATTTGTTAAAAAATATATTATTTTCCATCTAGAAAATCATTGCACCATCAGAATCATACTTCATGTAAACATTATTATTTTTTACTTAATAAATTAATTACATCCTATGTTCACAATGGATTCTTGATTCTATTGACATATATGGTTAACAAGCATAAAATTAAATAAGTTTTAATGTACTAGCGGTAATATGATTCCACACAGATGTGACCATCTTAATTTTAGTACATAATGAAATGATTCATTATAAAACACTACCATGACAATTTATGTTAAGAGTTATACATTATTAAGAAAAAATAACAAAGAAAAACATTTATTTTTAACCTAATAGTTTTTTTGATGAATATATTGAACAACATGATCGAAAATAATATTTCATTTTTCTTTTTCGGATCAAGAACCTCATGCCACACTATTCATTTTTAGATCATGATCCACATACATATATTTGATACAATTATCATCCTTATCAGAATCTCTTAATGATTTATTCTCTAAATGGGAAAATTGTGTTTTTTGTAGCATATTACTCCATCGATTTTTCACTTAAACATTCTGATCACTAATCACTAATTGAAAAATAACATATTGTGATAGAACTATATCCATAGATTTATTCAGTATGTGTCTATAGTTTAGGATATATAAACTCTTAATTTAAATGAGTGTATTTAAAATAGATATATCCATGAGAGATTAACCCCCATGAAAACATTATTCTCTCACATATTATCCTCACTCATGATTTTCTGTCCCACCATCTCACCAAATAACTCCCTCGAAACCCTTCTCCTTAGATCCTCCATCGAAACCCTTCTCCCTTAATCCTCCCATGAAACCATTCTCTTCCAATCATCACATGACCTATTTGTCTCTTACATGATCCTAGTCTGACCAATTTTTCCCTCATCTGGTCCTCCCCAGATTCACTTTCGTAGTTCCTCCATCCCTCACCGGCTTCCATTCACATCCTCCATTCATGGATTCTCTATTTTTGGTTCCTCCATTCACATAATCCATCCCTGGAATCTTGAACCATCAACCAATTTGAGATCATGTATTTTTTCATATCATTTTAGAGTAATTATTACCTTATTTTGTATATGTGTGAATGTGCATATAATATTAATCCATGATGTAATTTTTTATTTATGTGTTCTTACAACCCTATACAGATTATATGATTTGAATTTAACAAGATAGTTTTCGACCATTTGATATGAGTCATTTATTTCTCAAATTATATTTTCTTAAATTCTACCTTAATAGACTGATATTTGTCAAAACAAACTGACATTAAAATATTTATTTATTACCCCTATTTCATTCATTTTGGATAATAATTTTTTGGCATTCATTTCCTTATTCATGAGGACCATTATCCTCATAATGATAGGTGGACCAATGATCAATTATTTATATAAGGACCCAATGTTTTTCAATGGAAATTCAATTCTTATAAATATGTCATAAATCACATGAAAAAGCAGTATAATGAACTACTATGTACTCTGTGACCTTTAAACATAAGTTTGTTACTTCGGGGTTTGGAAAATCCAAAATCCAACATACACGGTTATGTTCAAGATGATTTTTGGAGTCTAATAAAACCAACATAATTTTTTTTGAATAGTCACATACCCTTAAGAATAGTAACATACCCTTATAAATAGTAATATGTCCCTTATGAATTGTAAATTTCCCAAGATAATTGTAACCTCTCCCATGAATAATTAAATAAATTTATGCATCTTATAAGCAATGAAATTGTTGTAAACCATATATAATTATATATAATTAATTGATTAATTTAAAATAAAATTTATTTTCATTAAAAGTGTTCATAAATTAACATATATATGTAATCTTGATTTAATATAATTTTATAAGACATCATGTAATTTTTTAAAGTAGTATAAGATCTGGTTTAATTTTAGAATATATTTATTTCAAGTAAATTATGATATAAATTAAATATTAAATTAATAATATTAATAAATTTATTTTTTAAAAATGGACATCATTTTTGGATTCTACATGCTGAAACATTGTTGGGGTGAATATTTGGGATTTTTCTAAAATACTTGAATTTTTTATAAATAGTTAAATACCATAATTTACAAAATAGGCTAAATAAGATAATTATTGAGTCTTATATGAGGTTCTGCTGATTTAATCCCACTTGGTTTGGGATAAAATGAATAATTTACTATTCTTGGTAATGGAAGACTCAATATTCCATGTCTTGTGTGAGAAATAATAAACTGATAAATTTTATATTGAGAAGTCCCCTCTCCCCTCTACTATAAATACAACCCTTATCGGACTCATTTCCTCACACCACTCAAGCTTCAAGACCTGTCTAAACTCTACGAAAGAATCTTCCCAAGTCCCTCACCCATTTCAAAGAGCTTCTGGTCACATCAAATGTCCATGCCTTGGATCATTAATGAGGATCTCAAGTGGATGATTCAAGAGGTAATTTCTCTCCCTCTTCACCTTTATTTCCCTTCCTATTTCACGTTATTTTCTTATTCTCTCTCCAACGATCATTGTATAAATGGTATGGTAACTCTAGTAACCACCATATACTATAATGTTACGATACTAATGGGAAATTATACCATCCATCCCCTTATCCTATTCCTTTTATTTTATAAAACAAATCATTGTTCCTGAGGTGTTAATCTTTAACCTTACAGAATGAAGTGTTTTCTTTTTTCATTTCTACCTTCAGATCTGGTAATGAAACCATTTTAAATTTTTAACAAGAATATGTTATATGTAAGAAGTCATATATAATGTTCTATAACTAACTTATGTACATATTACTAAATGATTAACCTAATCAAATTCATTATGGTTAAAAAACCACCCAAATTAACTCAATATTCATTTAATTCTTATCTAATGATTCATCCACATGGAATACAAATTAATTAATTATAAGACCGTTTTAAGTTCTAGAATTTCATTAATTACATGGAATATATGTTCTGGATGTTTATCCATGTTCTAAACAAACATGAATTCATTAATACATATGAATCACTCAAGAAAACCATAAAAATGAATATTCTCGAACAATGTTTTTAAACACTATAACTCATCAAAAGTACCATAAAATACTATAATGAAATCAAAATAACCCATTTTTATTTATAAAACATTATGTTATTTCTAATTAATGAATTTAATCTCATTATACAGGACATTAAAGTGAAGTATGTTGTAACACCCCAAGCATCCACGGTACACTTCTCTTTGAATAGTATAGTAGCATGTGTTGTATGCAACTTCGAGTTCTAAAACACTCCACAACCAATCAAACTAGCCATTATGAATAGAAATAAACACCTATTGAAATTTCATACATTATATAATTGAAAATGGTATTCATTTTTGGATTTGGAAAATCAAAATTAGCTTAGGGTGAATTTTTGGTAATTTTCTGATAACTTTCATATTTTGATGAATAGTTAAAATCACTAAATTATAATTAAAAACAACTTTTTTAATATAAATATTTAATAGCGATAAATTATGAATTTGAGTGGTTTTAATGTATATTTAGATTATATTTTTACCATTTAATCCAATGTTGGTCATTGGACATAATTTCACATTAAACCGGACATAAAAATGTGTCAATCTTTTGAAAGTTATTATTTCTTATAAACACGTTTTTTGTTTTGACAGCGGAAATTAATATTAAATTAATTTCATCCACTTATGTGATTTGAATTTGAAAAATGTATTCCATATTTGGAATCAAGATGTTCAAATTTTGTAAATATATAACTTTTATTTTTAGTAATTTGGAATAATTACTTAGGTAAATATTTTATTTACCATGGTTAAAGGGAAAATCCGGTAAATAAGGAAAAAAATAATATTATAATCATATTATATAACACTAAAACGTGTCCTAAATCTATTGGTTGATGCATGTCCGACCATGGGAATCATTGGGTCTATTTTGGGACCCCATGGAGCCACATGTGAGTGATAATGAAACATTATATTAATTAAGTTAATGTAAATACAAAAATGACATAAGCATATATCTTATAGAAATAAAATTTTTATATAGGGTTATATATGTTATCTCTTTGACTATAAATATTTATTAGAAATATAAAAATATTTCCTACATAATTTTATTTTATTTTATAATTTTTAGAAATTGAATAATTAAATTTATTTATGACATAATAATCATGCATTATTTTCCTTATTAATTAAAGAATAAAATAATTGGTATTATAAATGATAAAATAAATATAATTTGAAAGTTTTGATGTCATCCACGAATTTTATAGATTACTATGACATGTTATTATATCTTAATTTAATTTTATTTGAATTAATAATGTTTTTAAGACTTCAGGAAAAATCAATTATTAAATATTGTCAAATTTGACATAATGGAGTTTTTAAAAGTAATATTATATTATAAAGTAATATAATATTCCTAAAAATCTAATTTTTCTGCTAGATAACTTATATAATGATATTTTTATCATTAATTTACCACTTGGGGGTCTCTTGGTAGTTTATAGTAATTTTATTAACCATATAATAAAAAAATACAAAGAGACATTTTAAATGTCAAACTAATTAACTAAGAGTTAAAACTAAACGATAAGGTTAATAATTTGACCCAAACCTATCTAAAACCTATTTTTTGAGTTCTTTTCGACCCATCCCAGACATATCCATTAAATAATCCACTTTGGAACCATTATAAACCGAATAGTAATTTATTATAAAATAATATTTCTAGATTTTCCAAAGTTTCCCTTCAATTCTCCTATAAAAGGGCACTCCACCTTCTCACTAAATAACAGCTTCAAAGCCTTTTGGCTCGGCCAACCTCTTCCCAAATACCCTCCCAACTGTAATACCTTCATAATAGAGGCCTTACTTTAGTCATAAAGACAAACTATGAAGCCTTTTTGATCAAATCAAAAGGAAGAACCCGAAGAAGAGGTAACGTTTTCACCACTCTCTTTCAAGTTCCTTTCTTCTTACACATCTTCCTTCTTTGTTATTTCTATTATAAAATAATAAATCCAGTATATTCTATATACTGTGATGTTATTACAAATATTGTTCAACCATATTCAGTATTCTATCCGTCCTTTGAATGTCATTTCACCATACGTTCATACCTACAGCTTACCATCTCCATGTCGTGCTGTAATTGTTATTCAAAACATTAAAATATAGATGGGTATAATAATGATGTATAATTGATGTAAATAATAAATATAACATGTTATTGATTCTTTATTTATGATATACCATCTATTTTCATACTATTTTAAATCAAAAGAATGATATTGTCGCTCGTGTGTACGTACGAATTACCGCCTCCACGACACGATGAGAGATGTTTCAATGTTCATCATTCAACGATGATTATACAAATATATATTATAAATATATATATAATATATGAATTAATAATGTTTCTTCAGATATATATATATATATATATATATCTTATTCACATAGTTCCGTTCAATACGAGATGAAAATGGAAACAACGTTTTTGCGTACGTACAGACTACCATCTCCATAAACGGTATTTTTCATTTCATATATATGTCCATTATACATATTTATATTCTAAATATATATGATATATAAATCATTTTTTATATTCTGGATGTACTTAAATCTTTATCTAAGTGATACAATCAAGAGTAACAAGTAAAAACACGTACGATAATGAAAGCGATTATTACCCGAAATGTTATTTTATCATGGAAATTAATATTAAATGGGTTGTATAAAGTAATAAATGAATCATGTATGATATAATAAATATAATTATGGTTCTATTATAATTTAATAACATACTACGATCTTCATATAGTAGGTTAAATGTACCATCTACTAAAGGAAAGTGCAAGGTAAGGGGTTTTCATCTCGCTCCTTATTCCCGTGAGATTCAGGCCATATTACCACTATTACCTTTTGTATGGTGTATGAATTTCCCATAATTGTATTATTTAGGTAATAAAATTTAATTTATGTGTATTTACATATTCATTGTATGATAGCTCATTCATGGGGTGTATGTTTCGTAAGTTACCAAATTGGAAAGGGTTAATTTCACAATCTCTTTATTATCCGAGGTTGTTTTTACATAAGTATCTACAAGAACATATTAATTATCCATGTAAATGTTTCATAAAAGCGTTTTCAAATGGATTATTTTTATTGTAATTTTTACTAAAACATCATTTCAAATGTTTTAAATATTTATTCTTCTAAATCATTTTCATTAATGTCCATGCTTTCAAAATGGGTTTTAAGGATTTATTTTTATGCACATGAATGTTTTAAAATTTTTAATTCATTTTAAACGTTTCAAAGTGTTATTGGACACTTGGATTAAAAAATGTTTTTAAATGTCTTCTTTTCTAAATTGTGTAACTTTTAAATGTTTTCATGATAAAGGGATATATCTCTGAAAGAGTTTTACAAAACATTTTCATCTATTTCAACATCAGTTTATGAATTTTATGATTATTTGATGTCGATTTATTATGATACAAAACTTCCATATTTTATTGAGGTTTTTGTGATATGTTTGACTATGGATGTATTATTTTTACACCATTCATGGTTTATGAATAATGTATTGACATTTTGTATGATATTTTAATACGAATGTTTATGTTATGTTTAAACTTTTTCATATGAGGAATGCATTAGACATAGTAAGTGACGGGTGGAGACCATTATAGCTCCTCGATGCATCATTAGGTCTTTTGATACAACTAGACATGTAATTGGTTGAGGCCCTTTCCAAATTTGATATATGGTTTTGGCTTAGGCATTAATCATTTTTAGAAGTCTTGGCCGAGGCCTTGAGAAAATGATCCAAAATGTCCGTCATTATACATTATCTCATCATGAAAATAATATTTTTGGTTCATGCGGTCATTCGACTAGTAGAATACCCATGATTATGTTTTATTATGGCATTATTTACTCATCTCATATTCTTTCCATAAAAGTATTCATGTTTATTATTGGTAAAGTCATGTTGTTTCAATTATTCACAATGCTTAATATTTATCTTATATTGTATTGTATTGCTTACCCTTTCTGAGCATTTGAGATCACCCTTTTCTATGTTTTATTTTTCCCAGGATTCCAAGAAGTGTATTATGATTGATATGCAGGGTTAAGCTAAAGGGAATAATGGAATTATCAATGAACTATTTACGATGTGTTTTATGTTTGAAATTATAATATAATGTTAATGTATGTAATATGTTTTTCAATGACTACTAAACTGATCGGTCCATCATGACTTGATTCCTTGTAATCATACCAATTTATTAATCTAACGCACTGACTCGGGGTAACCTGGGTCAGGGAGTTATAGAAGCATTCAGATATAAGGTATGTGGAAATTCTCCAACCCAACTTTCATCCGTCGAGTTCTCCCTATTTCACTAATTTTTGATATGGTTATCCATTAAAAATAATTTGTTCATCATTTTGTTTCCTATTATGGAATATTATTTTTTCTCCATCTTATTTATTTCAAACCAAATGTTTTTCAAAATAACTCCTATTTTAAGAACATACCTTTTACTTCTCATTCATGATTGACTGTTCTTGTAAGATGTATGTTATTCCCTCTTTATTTTGGGAACCCAATGTTTTTTAATGTGTTATTATGAAATGAAACCCATTCCTTTTCACAGGTTAGTTATTTTCATTTTTTTATATTTTCATTGTGGCATGCATGATAAATAATAATGTAATTATGTGACGGTTTCACCCAGAATTATATTGCGCAATATGAATGTTTCAATGTGATGGGTGTGCCCAAAATTATATATCACTCCAATGCTTTGGGTAAAGTGATTAATCTCATGTGTAAATTAGAAATGATGTGTCGAAAAGATTCAAGCTTTTTTCATAAGTATGTGTGGAAATTAACCAACAAGACATGATGTTTCATTTTTTATGCTTTTCCAATTTTCTAGTATTTTATTAATGATTCCCTCATGTTCATGATTCATTGCCTATGTTATGATTATGCTAACCTCATGATATATTATTCTTATCTATCCCTTTACTGGGCATCTAGATCCCACCTTTTTATGTATATCCTCAGGTGGTGACATATAGTAAAGAGAGGTCAGGTGCCATTAAAAAGCTAGAGAATAAGAAAATGAATAAATGTTTACGCTTGATGTTGTAATTGTTATGTATGGTCCTAATTAGCCAAAGACACTAAACCATTCATTCCTATATTTGTAACACTATTATATTATTTATATTTAAAATGATTTAATAGTAATGAATGAAATGGTTGAGTTGTTATAGTTGGTATCAGAGGAATGGATTAGTTAATTTGAGAATTAGGATTAGTGGACGCTAGAGGAAACCTCTAGCATGAGACTAAGTACAAATATGCACACACATATATTTACATAGGGATCCAATATGATATGATTTTAGTGTGAATTGTTTAAATTAATAAGTTATTCATCACTTCTTGACTAACTTTTTGTTCTATCCTTTTCTATTTTAGAAAATGGAGGGAACCAGGAGAAACGAAGCCAACAACTCATACGAGGGCCAATGCAATGACTTCCCAAATGACATCCCCAATGATTTGGGTGATGGATTTTAAAACATCATGGGAATTATTACCCAATTATCTCAGGTTATGATCAATAACCATAATAATGGTGAACGTCCTCTTTCACCAAATAGGGTGCAGCTGGCTATCGAATGTTTTATGCAGCAAAAACCATCGATGATTGGTGGATCTTCTGATCCACTAGTTGCGGAACAGTGGGTCAACTCCACAGAAAAATATCTTTTCTGTTATTCAATATTTTGGGATGGATAATGTGACACTAGGAATTTATCATATATATGGTGAGGTTGTTCAATCATGGTCTTTGATTAAGAACACCAAACAAAAGGAGGAAATTTAAGAGATAGAATCGGAAGACTTTAAGAAAATGTTTCTTAACCAATATTTCCCAAAAACTATTTGCACCAAGACAGAGTAAGAATTCATAGAGCTCAAGAGAAAATAAGGAGAATATTTCACAACCTACAAATCGAATTTCACAAGGCTTCCAAGGAATGCTTCGGGTTTTTTATCAACAATTCTAGAAAAATTGATTGATTTTTTATTAGATTAAAACCACACATTTGAAAGGCTCTTGCAATTAGAGACATTGGGAGTTATGAAAATGTTTTTTGATGTTCTATCAAAGTAGAGATGGAGTATGGATAGTAGTCCCATGTCTTTGGTGATATGAAATGAAAGATGGAGTATCAAGCTGGTTGATCTAATGAAAAAGCTGGGAAGAAAACCCAATGACCCACATGCCAAAATGTGCAAGGTTTTAACATGGGAACTGCCTCAAAGGGATAAGGAAATGATTAAAGTGTGGGAAGGAAGTACACCATACTCAAGAGTGTCTAAAAGACATAAAAATGAAGGATAATGTAGTGGAATAAAGGACAGATAAACACATGGTTCAATGCTACAGCTGTAGGGAGCTAGGGACCTATAAAATACAGTGAACTAAACCTCGAGTTCTCAAGGGTAATCAGTGTCCGCACCCAAAAAATCCAATGGAACCAAGGAAGGATTATTCCAACACTACATTAGAAGTGGATAAATATAATGAATTCGTACAAGGTTCACTTATTATTCACTCAAGAATAGAAAAATTATTATTTGATTCGGTTTCTATGCATTCCATTGTATCTTGAATGATTTCTATAACTATTGAATTGAAGACCAAAAACCCAGAAGTAAGGATATCATTAAAAACACCATGTGGTGCAATCCTTGAAACCCAAGTGTTTGACTCTTCTACTGTTGGCATGTGTGGGAAGATTCTTTTAGAAAATCATGTAATACACCCCTTGATGGAATTCGTCACTATAATGGGAATGGATTGGCTCTCTTTATATGAAGAAAATATCAACTATCAAGAAATGGAAATATATTTTCATATTCGAAACCATCCCATTCTCCTTTAAAAATGAAAGAAAGATCATGAATCTCATTTGAAAAATCCTTCATCTGTGTGTATGTTGAATCCCAATGAAGGATCATACCTCTTCTAAATGTTTGGGTCGAAAGATTATTCCAACCTTATGAAAATGATTATTTTGAGGGAATATGGTGATGTATTTGATGAAGAGTTACCCAGAATTCTTACATATAGTTATGTATAATTCTTAATTGAACTCATTCACAAAGCTACTCCTATCTCAATGTGTCCCTATAGGATGGCTCCTATAGAATTGGAGGAGTTAATGAATTAGAATAAAAATCATCCTTTCAAAGGGTTCATACGCCCTAGTGCATCACCTTGTGGTGTTCTAGTTCTCTTTGTGAAGAAGGAGTATGGAATGATGCTACTATTTACTAACTATCGGGAACTCAACAGGATCACCAATAAGAACAAGCTTCCTATTCCAAGGATTGATAAAAAATTTCGATCAGTTAAGATGAGTTCAATAATTCCAAAGGTGGATCTTCATTATAGATATCATCATCTTAAGGTGAAGGAGGAAGATATTTAGAATACTACCTTCCATACAATGTAATAGAGCCATGAGTTTCTGGTGATTCCCTTCCAACATACTAATTCCCCTGCAATCATCATGTATTTGATGAGTTAAATCATTAGACATTACCTTGAAAAATTTGTGGTAGTGTTTATCGATGATATTATCATATACTAAAAGGGAAAAGAGGAACATGATGAACATCTAAGACATGTATTGGTGACGTTGAGAAATAATAAGTTGTATGAAAAGTTCTGAATGTGTGATTTTTTGAAGTAGAAAGTCACATTCTTGGGACATGTGGTCACAAGTGAGGGAATTTATGTGGATCCTTCAAAAATATAGGCGATTGAGAAATGGACCATGCCCACTTGTGTCACAGAAATCCATAGTTTTTGTGGATTAGCTGGGTACTAACAGGGTTTTGTGAAAAAATTTCACATTTTTCCAGCCCACTAACTATGCTTACCGGGAAAGTGGTAATGTATGTCTGGATGCAAGATTGTGAGGGAAGAATCATAGTGCTAAAGAGAAGGCTGGCCACTGCACCTGCACTCACTCTTCCAAAAAGTGGAGAATGTTTTGTGATATACAGTGATCCTTCAAAAAAAGTCTTTGGTTGTTTACTTATGAAAAATGATAATGTGATATCCTATGCCTCACGACAATAGAAGATCCATGAGCAGAACTACCCGATGCATGATCTAGAGATAGCAGCCATGATTCTTTCCTTGAGAATCCAGTGCCAATACATTTAGGGTAAAAAGTGTGACATATACACTGATCACAAGAGCCTAAAGTATATATTCACACAAAAGGAGGTCCACATGCATCAAAGGAGATTGTTAGAGCTAATATAGGATTATGACTTACCTATCCACTATTATCCTGGAAAGGTAAACAAGGTAGAAGATGCGCTAAGAAGAAAAGAACATGATACAATATCTATGTTACAGATTGACAAAGACCATGTCTTATATGATTTGAAAAGGATGGATTTATAAATCATAAGGGTAGGGGATACATCCTACCTTACGCAAATGATTGTGCAACCATACATCAAAGAGAATATTAAAGAAGCACAAAGGGAAGATGTGGAGATACAAAAGAGGGTGAATGCAGTAAAGAAAGGGAAGCTACAAGAGTTCCATATCGATGATGATGGTGTGATTTAGTTTGGAACGTGTCTTTGCATGACTTCATCACTAGGGATAAAGAAAAAGATATTGTACAATCCAAATAGCCCAACATTCTCTATCCATTATAGTTGCACCAAAATGCACTGTGATCTACAAGAACAATTTTGTTGGCATAACATGAAGAAGGAGATTGTAGAATATATATCAAGGTTCTTGGTATGTCAGCAAGTTAAATTAGCACGACAATAGCCCAAAGAGATGATGTCACAATGGCCTATACCAATGTAGAAATGGGAGAATGTTACTGTGTAATTTTTCATGGGTCTGCTGAAGACGTCGAAGGGAAATAATGCCATATGAGTTGTGGTTGACCAACTCACCAAGGGAGCCCATTTTATCGCTATTATGGAAGACCTATTGCTTGAAAATACTTGAATGTTTTTACATGAAGGAAGTACTGATACTGCTTTTTGTTCCACTATCAATTTATCTGCCCATGATCCATGGTTCACATCTAAAATTTTCAGGATCCTTCAACATGAATTGTGTATGGAATTAAATTTCAGCACGACTTATCACCCCCAAACTGGTGGACAATATGAAAGGACTATTTAGATGCATGATGATATGCTATTATCCTACTCTCTAGAATTAAAATGGGGGTGGGATCAACATTCACCATTGGTTGAATTCTAATATAAAAATATCTACCACTCGAGTATCCAGTTGGCTTCCAATGAAGCATTGTTGGGAAGGCAATGTAGAACTCTACCTTTTGGGATGAATTTTGAGAAAGAAAGATCCATGGACCTGAACTTGTGGAGGATATAATAGAGAGGATTCATGTCATCTAGAAACACATCAAAGCAGCATAGAGTCAGCAAAAGAGTTATACTGGAAATCATTGAAGGGGCTTGGAGTTTGAAGTTGGAGATAAAGTGATCCTTTAAATATCACCATGTAAGAGAGTGATGCAATTTGGAATGAAAGGGAAGCTAACCCCAAGGTACATTGGCCCCTTTGAAATCCATGACCACATAGGATCTATGGATTATTATATTTCACTTCCACCAAATACAGATCAAGTTCATGATGTTTTTCACATATCACACCAATGGAATTACATACCTCATCCCTTACATTTACTGAACTCAGAGGTGTTATAGTTGGAAGATGATCTCTCCTATGAGGAGTAGCCAGTAGAGGTTCTGGATTAGAGAAATAAGGTTTTATTCAATAATACAACCCTCCTTTTCAAAGTGTTGTGGAGGAACCATATGTTTGAAGAAGCTACATCAGAACCAGATGAGGTGGTGACGGATAAGTACCCTGACCTGTTTGTGTAAAAAAAATTCGAGGGCGAAATTTCATAAGGGGGAAAAATATAATGACCCAATGTTTTTCAATGGAAATTCCATTCTTATAAATATGTCATAAAATCACATAAAAACACGACATATTGAACTACTAAGTGCTAAGTGACCTTTAAACATAAGTTTGTCACTTATGTGTTTTGAATTTCCAAAATCCAACATAATTGGTTGGGTTCAAGATAATTTTTGGAGTCTAATAAAACCAAAATAATTATTAGTGAATAGTAACATAACCCATGTGAATAGTAACCAACCATTATGAATAGTAATATGAACCTTATAAATAGTAAATTTCCCAAAATAATAGTATCCTCACCATTGAATAATGAAATAAATTTAGGAATCTGATTTGAAATAATATTTTTGCAAGCCATAAGTAATTAATTATAAATAATTAATTTATTTAAAAGAATTAATTTCATATAAAGAGTTCATAAATTAACATATATATGTATTCTATATTTAATTTAATTTTATAAGGCCTCTAGTAATTTTTGAAAGCTATATAAGATGAGTATTAATTTTAAAAACTGTTATTTTTTCAATTAAAATTTGATTTTAATTAAATATTAATTAAATAATTTTTCGAAATTTATTTCTGAAAAATTTAAATCTTTTTTAGATTCTACACATCGGATAATGGTTGGGGCGAATTTTGGGATTTTTATAAAATACATGGCTTTTTGATGAATAGTGAAATACCATAATTTACAAAATAATCTAAATAAGCTAATTATAGATTCATGTATGATGTTCTTCTGATGTAAGAGAACTTTGTTCTAGATCACCTGATAAAATTACGATTCTTAGTCATGGAAGACTCCTTATTCTTTTTCTTGTGGGGATGTAACAGACTAATGAATTTTATATTGAGAAATCTCCTCTCCCCTCCACTATAAATACAACCCTTCACACCCTCATTTCTTCACACCTCAAAAGATTCAAGAATGGTATAAACTCTACCCAAACATCTTCCCAAGCCATCCCCCCATGTCCAAGAGCTTCTGGTCTCATCAGAAGACCATGCCTATGCCCCTTAAAGAGAATCTCCAAATGAGGATTCATGATGTAATTTCTCTCATTATTCTCCTTTAATTCCCTTTCAATTTCATATTCTTTTCTTTTTCTCCCCTCACGTATCATTGTCCAAATGGTATGGTAACTCTTGCATCATAAATATTAAGCAATGTTATGATACTAATGGGATATTATACCATCCAACCCCCTTCTCCTCTTCCTTTTATTTTATAAAATAAAACGTTGTTCATGGGGGGTTAATCTATCACCTTCAAGAATGACATGTTTTCTATTTCCATTTCATCCTTCTGATCTAGACATGAAACCATTTTTATGGTTTAACCAGAATATGTTTTATGTATTATGTCCAATTTAATTTCCTAGAAAAAAATTATGTACATATTACTAAATTACTAATCAAAAGAAGTTAGTTGTGGTCGAAAACCCGCCCTAATTAACTCAAACAATCATCGTTTAATTCTTATCTAATGATTTGTCCACATGGAATAAAATTAAATTCATTATATAAAAAAAAATTAACCTTTGTAATTTCATTAATAACCTGGAATATATTTTCTGAATGTTTATCCATATTCTACATGAACATCAATTCATGAATACAAGTGAAACTCTCAAGAAAACAATGAAAACAAACATTGTCGACCAATGATTTAAACTCTATAACTCATCAAAAGGCCCATAAAATAACATAATGAAACCAATATTACCCTGACTAATTTATAAAAACTTCTGGTATTTATAATTAATGTATATAATGCCAATATATAGGACATTAAAGCAATGGAAGCGTCCAAATATAAGGTAAGGGGATATCCTCGAACCCAACTTTCATCCTTCAGGTTCTCCCTCTTTCACTCCTTGTTGATATGTTTACTCCTTAAAAATATTTTCTTCATCATTTTCAATCATTTTTTGAGATATATATGTTTTTCACTGTTATGTATTTCAAACCAAAGGTTTACCAAAAGTACACTTCTTTTATGACCACACCTTTTACTTCTCATTCAAGATTGACGGTTCTTGTTACATGTATATTATTCCATAATTATTTTGAGAACACAATGTTTATAAATTTGTTTTTATGAGAAGAAACCCATTGCTTTTTAGGGATTAGTTATTTTCATTTTTTTATTATCATTTTGGGATGCATGATAAATGATAATGTTATGATGTGATGGGAGCACCTGGAATTATATATCACAATATGAAGGATTCAATGTGACGTGTACACCTGAAATTATACAGTGCTCCAATGCATTGGGTAAAATGATGAATCTCATGAGTAAATTTGAAATTATTTGTGAAAAAGATTCTATATTTGTTCACAATTATATGTGGTAGTTAAGCACTAAGACATTAAGTTTTAATTTTTTATGCTTTGCCACATTTCCAGTCTTTTATTAATGATTCCCTCATGTTCATGATTCCTTACCTATGTTATGATTATGCTCAACCCATGATATATTGTTATTACTTGTCCCCATACTATGATATTATCTCACCCCTTTGGATGTATATTTTTAGGTGGCTATATCTATTAGGAGTGGTCATGTGCCAGTAAGAATCTATAGAAGATGAAATTGAATAAATGTTTTCCATGATGTTGTAATTGTTATGTTTGGTCCTAGTATGCCCAATAAACCAATCCATTGGATCCACTATGTGTAATAATATTATTTTATTTATCTTTAAAATGATGTAATAGCAATGGATTAAAATTTTGAGTCGTTATAGTTGGTATCATAGGAAATGTTTAGTTAATTTGGGAATTATGATTAGTAAACCCTAGAGAAAACCTCTTGCATGAGACTACGTACAAATTTGAAAACAATAATATTTATATAGGGATCCCATATGATATTATTTTTGTATAAATTGTTTAATTCAATAATTTATTCATGAATTGTTGACTTAGATTTTTTCTAACCTTTTCTATTTTAGAAAATGGTGTGAACGAGGAGAAACATGGATAACAACTTGTGTGAGGACTAAGGAAACGACTGCCCAAATGACATCCCCAATGATTTGGGAGGTGATGTCCAAACCATCATGGCGAGGCATACTAAATTATCTCAGGTTATGAACAATAACCACAATAATGGGGAGCATCCTCCTTCACCAAAGAGGGAGCAATTGTCTATTAAATGTTTTGTGCGGCCATGACCAGTGACCTTTAGTGGATATTCCTATCCACTAGTTACAGAATAGTGGGTCAACTCCAAAGAGAATATCTTTTCTTTTATCCACTATTATGAGATAGATAAGGTGACACTATCCATTTAACTTCTATATTGAGAGTCCAATAAATGGTGGGGTTTCATTATGAACACCAAGACAAGGGAGGAAATTGAAGAGTAAGAATGGTAAGACTTCAAGATAATTTTTCTTAACATGTATTCCCCAAGAACACATCGCATGGAGATGTAATGTGAATTCATTGAGATCAGGAAAAAAGATAGATAATCTTTCAAAAACTGTGATCCGAATTTCACAAGTCTTGGAAGGTATGCTTCGGGTTTTGTTAAGAACATTGATGTTAAAATTGATAGATTCATTAGTGAATTAAAACCACACTTTTGAAATTATCTTGCAATTTGAGACATTGGGATTTATGAAGAAGATGTTCGATGTGCTCTCAATATAGATATTGAGTTTGGAGAATGGTCCCAAGGCTATGGTTATAAGAATCAAAAGATAGAGTTTGAAGCTGGTGAATCTAATGAAAAAGGTGGGAAGAAAACTCAATGAACCACATGCCAAAAATGTGATAAGTATCACCATAGGAGCTTCCTCAAAGGGACGGGGAAATGAATCATGTGGGGGAAATAAGGAATCCATGATCAAGAGTGACGAAAAGACATAAAATGGAAGGATAATGTGGTGGAAGAAAAGAGAGAACCTCCCATTGTTCAATGCTACAACTGTGGGGAGCTAGGGAACTATGCAAGACAATGCACTAAACTTCGAGTTCTCGAGGGTAATCAATTTCCGTAGCCACCAAATACAAAGTAACAAGGGAAGGCTTATGCCATCACTACTACGGAAGTGGATCAAGATATTGAAGTCGTACAAGGTACACATCCTATTCACTCAAGAATGGAAAAGGCCTTTTTTTATTCTGGTTCTACGCATTCCTTTATATCTTGAAAGTTTTCTTGAACTATAGAATTGAATCCCTAAAACATTGAAGTAGGTATATTTGTAAAAACACTAAGTGGTACAATCATTGAAACCCAAGTGATTGACTCTTCTCATGTTGGCATATGTAGGAATAATCTTCCAGCGAATCTTGTAATACTTCCCTTGATAGAATTTGATGATATAATGGGAATGGATTGGCTCTCGTTATATAGAGCACATATCAACTGTCTAGAAAAGGAAATATCCTTTCATATTCCTAACCATCCCATGCTCCCCTACCAATGTAGGGATGATCCTGAATCTCCTTTGAAAAATCCTTCATCTGTGTGGATGTTGATTCCCTATGAATAAGCATGCCTCTCCAAAATAGTTGGGTCAATGGATAGTTCCAACCTTGTGGAAATTACCATCATGAGAGAATACAGTTATGTATTTCCCAAAGTGTAACCCAAAATTCCCCCAGATCATGTGGTAGAGTAATCAATTGAACTCAAACTCAAAGGTACTCTTATCATAAAGTTCTCCTATAGGATGGATCCTATCTAATTTGAGGAGTTAAATAAGAAGTTGCAACAACAACTACAAAATGGTTTCATATGCCCCATAGCATCACATTGTGGTGCCCCAGTTCTCTTTGTGAAGAAGAATGATGGAACGATGCGAGTGTGTATCAACTATCAGGAACTCAACAAGATCACCATAAAGAACAAGTATCCTCTTCCAATAATTGATGACTTGTTCGATCACATAAGAGGAGCTCAAAACATCTGAAAGCTAGATATTCATTATGGAAATAATCATATAAAGGTAAAGAAGGAATATATTCCTAAGACTTCCTTCCATACAAGGTATGAGAACTATGAGTTTCTGGTGATCCCCTTCAGATATATTAATGATCTAATTTTCATCAAGTATTTTATTAATAGTGTCTTTAGACATTAAGTCGATATATTTTTGGTAGTTTTTATCGATGATATTCTCATCTACTCCAAGGTCATTGAGGAACATGAACAACATCTAATACTTGTATTGGTGATGTTGAGAAATGTGATGTTATATTCCATGTTCAAAAAGTGTAACATTGGGATGAATCAGGTCACGTTTTTGGGACATGTGATCACAAGTGATGGATTTTTTGTGGATTATTCGAATACAATAGAGACATAGGAATGTCCTAGGGCCTCTACTATATTAGAAATATATAGTTTTCATGGATTAGTTGGGTACAACCGAGGTTTTTTGGGAATTTGTTCATGATTGTAATGCTTGCTATATATGTTAACAAGGAAAGGGGTAATGTAATTCTTGAAGGAAGAATGAAAGGAATGATTCAAAGAGCTAAAGAGAGAGCTGATCACTGCACCTTTACTCACACTACAGAAGGAGTAGAGAAATTTTTGTGATATACAGAGTTTATTCAAAGAAACTCTTAGGTTGTGTACTGATGAAAAATGATAATGTGATAGATTACGCCTCACGACAGTTAAAGATCCATGATCAGAACTAACTGACACATGATGTAGACTACGCACCTGTGATTTTTGCCTTGAAAATATGGCGGCACTACCATTTTGGTGAGAAGTGTGACATATACTCTGATCACAAGAGCCTAAATTATATATTCACACAAAAGGAGCTCAACATGTGTCAATGGAGATGGTTAGGGATAGAAAAGGATTATAATTTCCCTATTCAATATCATCCTGGAAACACGAACAAAGTAGCCATTGCTCTGAGCAGAAAATAACCTACTATTCTATCCATGTTATGGATTTAGAAAGACCCTTTCTTCTTGGATATGAAAATGACGGATTTAGAAATCATAAGGGAAGGGGATACATCCGAACTTACACAAATTATTGTGTAACCATACATCCAAGAGAATATTAAGGATGGACAAATGGATGATGTGGAGATACACAAGAGGGTGAATGTAGTAAAAGAAAGAAAGATTCCAGAGCTCCATATCAGCGATGATGGTGTGATTCGGTTTTTAACGCGGCTTTGGGTGCCTTCATCATCCGGGATAAAGAAGGAGATATTGGAAAATGCATATAGCTAAAACCTATCTATCCTTCCTAGTAGTACCAAGATGTACCATGATCTCCACGAATAGTTCCTGTGGGATAACGTGATGAAGGAGATAGCAGAATATATATCACGTTTCTTGGTATGTTAGACAGTTAATGTAGAGCGACATAAGTCCAATGTGATGATGCGACCATTACCTATACCCATGTGGAAATATGAGAATTTTACTATTGACTTTAACATGGTTCTCCCAAAGACGTCGATGGGAAATAATGTGATAAGGGTTGTGGTTGAACGACTCACCATGACTACCCATTTTATAGCTATTCCGGAAGAACTCACTATTAAAAAAAATTTAAATTTATATGTGGACGATGTGGTGAGACTACATGGTGTTCCACTCACAATTTTCTCTGACCGTGATCCAAGGTTCATATATAAATTCCGGTGGAGCCTTCAACGTTATTTGAGTAATGAATTAAATTTCATCATGGCCTGTCAACCCAAAAACAATACCCAATTCGAAAGGACTATTCAGAAGCTTGAAGATATACTAAGAGCCTCCTCTGTAGAATTCAAAGGTGTATGGGATCAGATTCCTCAATTGGTTGAGTTGTAAAATAACAATAGCTTCCACCTGAGTATTCAGATGGTCACAAATGAAGATTTGTATAGAAAGTAATGTATAAATGAAACCAGTCGGGATGAAGTAGGAGAAATAACGCTACCTAGACCAAATCTTGTGGAAGAGGTGATCGAGAAGGTTAAAGTCATCCAGAAACATATCAATGCTACTCAGAGTCGGCCAAATATCTACACTGAAAACATTCTACGGGACTTGGAGTTCGACATTGGAGATAATGTCTTACATCAAATATCACCATGGAATAAATTCGTGTGATTTGGAAAGAATGGGAAGCTAAGCCCAAGGTAAATTGGCCCCTTTAAAACCCTTAACCGCATAGGATCCATAGCTTATCATCTTGAAAAAGCACCAAATATGGATCATGTTCATGATGTGTTTCAAATATCACTCCTAAGAAAGTACATACAAGACCCCTCACATTTACAGAACTCAGAGGTAGTAATGTTAGAAGATGATCTTTCATATTAGGAGCAGCCAGTAGAGATTATAGATGGGAGATATAAGGTTCCACGCAACAATACCACCCACCTTGTCAAAGTGTTGTGATGTAACCATGTGTTTGAAGAAGCTACATGGGAACCATAGGAGGTGATGAAGAAGAAGTTCCCTCACCTGTTTGTGTAAAAAAAAATTCGAGGGTGAAATTTAAAAAGGGGGGAAGAATGTAACGACACAAACATTTTCAATGGAAATTACCATCTTATAAATATTTCATAAAATCACATGAAAACACAACATATTGAACTACTATGTGCTATGTGACCTTAAAACATTATTTTTTCACTTCTATATTTGCAATTTCCAAAATCCTACATAAACGGTTGTGTTCTAGATGAATATTGGAGCCTAATAATACTAACAATATTTTTGGAGAATAGTAACATACCCATATGAATAGTAACCTACCATTATTAATAGTAATATGACCCTTATGAATGGTAAATCACCCAAAATAATAGTAACATTAACAATGAATAATAAAATAAATTTAGGCATCTTATAATCAATGATATTTTTGTAAGCATTAAATAATTAGTTATAATTAATTAATTAATTTAAAAGAAAATTTATTTCCTCTAAATTTGTTCATGAATTAACATATCTATGTAATATTGATTTAAGATAATTTTATAAGACCCAATTTAATTTTTGAAAGAAGTATAAGTTCAGTTTTAATTTCGAAAACTGGTTTTTTCAAGTATATTATGATTTTAATTAAATATTAAATTAGAAATATTAAGAAATTTATTTTGAAAAAATGGACATCATTTTAGGATTCTACCTATCAAAAAATGGTTAGGGTGAATTTTTGGAATTTTTCTGAAATACGTGAATTTTTTATGAATAGTGAAATAACATATTTTAAAAAATAAACTAAATAAGCTTATTATAGAGTCATGTATGGTGTTATGTTGATGTAAGCCCACTTTTTTCAGGATCACATGATATAATTACTATTCATGGTCATGTAAGACTCACTATTCCTTTTCATTTGGTAATATAATAAACTAATGTGTTTTATATTGAGAAATCCCCTCTCCCCTCCACTATTAATACCAGCCTTCACACCCTCATTTCCTCACAACTCTCAAGATTCATGCCTTGAATAAACTATACCCAAGAATCTTCCCTATCCCATCCCCCACTTACAAGAGCTTCTTGTCTCATCAGAAGATCAATCATAGTCCCCTTAATGAGGATCTCAAGAGGAGGAATCAAGAGGTAATTTATCTCCCTCTTCTCCTTTAATTCTCTTTCAATTTCAAGTTCTTTTCTTTTCCTCTCCCACCTATAATTGTTAAAATTTTATGGTAACTCTAGTATCATACATATAATGGAATTTTATGATACTAATAAGATATTATACCATCCAAACCCTTCTCCTCTTCCATTTATATTATAAAAGAAACGTTGTTTTTGAGGTGATAATCTATCGCCTTCAAGACTGACATGTTTTCTTTTTCATTTTTACCTTCTGATCTGGTAATGAAACCATATTTATGGTTGAACCAGAATATGTTATATGTATTATGTCTTATTTTATTTTCTGGAAATAACTTATGTAAATATTATAAAATGATTAATCAATAAAGTTTGTTGTGGTCGAAAAACTGCCGAATTTAACTCAAACAATGATCATTTTATTATTATCTAATGATTCATCTACATTGAATACAATGTAATTCATAATAATATCAATTAATCTTCTAGAATATCAGTAATAACATGGTATATATGTCATGTATGTTTATCCATGTTCTACACGAACGTCAATTCATGAATACATGTGAAACGCTCAAGAAAACCATAAAACGAACATTCCTGAACAATGTTTTTAAACTCTATAACTCATAAAAAGGCCCATAAAATAACATAATGAAACCAAAAAGACCCCTATTCATGTTTAAATGGTTCTAAAATTTGTAATTATTTAATAAAATCTCATTATACAGGACATTAAATCTAACGAAGAGTTCAGATATAAGGATGTGGGAAATTCTAGAACCCAACTTTCATCTTTCGGGTTCACCCTCTTTCACTCCTCTTTGATATAATTACTCCTTAGAATTCATTTTTTCATAATTTGCATTCCTTTTATACGATATAAATGTATTTCATTGGTATTTATGTCAATCCAACTGTTTTTAAAAAGAACTCTTCTTTTAAGAATACACCTTTTACTTCACATTCAAGATTGACAGTTCCTGTAACATGTTTGTTATTCCCCCTTTCTTTTGAGAACCCAATGTTTATGAATGTATTATTATTAGGTGGAACCCATTACATTTCATGGGTCAGTTATTTTAATTTTTTTCATATGTTCATTGTGGCATGAATGATAAATTATAATTATATGGTGTGACGGGTGCGCCCAGAATTATATAGCGCTATATGAATGTTTCAATGTGACGGGTGCGCCTAGAATTATACAAAGCTCCAATGCATTGGGTAAAGAGAAGAATCTCATGACTAAAAACGAAATGATTTTTGACCATGTTTCTAACTTTTTTCACAAGTATGTGTCGTAGTTAACCACAAAGGCATGATGTTTCAATTTTTTATGCATTTCCACATTTCATGTCTTTTATTAATGATTCCCTAATGTCCATGATTCTTTGCCGATGTTATGATTATGAACACCAAATACTATATTGTTCTTATCTATCCCTTTACTTGGCTTCTAGCTCAACCCTTTTGATGTATATCCTCAGGTGGCTACATATACTATGGAGAGGTCAAGTGCTAGTAAGAATCTAGAGAAGAAGAAATTGAATAAATGTTTATGTTTAATATTGTAATTTTTATGTATGGTCTAAGTATTCCCAAGACACTAAACCTTTGTATCATCTATGTTTAATACTATTATGTTATTTATCATTAAAATTATCTAATAGTAAAGGAAGAAATTGTTGAGTCACGATAATTGAGGATCTATATTTTTTTAAATGATCATGAAAATAAGAAATTATCACATGTATGATTAATGATTTTTAATTTATACATGGGAATGTTTCTTTTTTTTTTATAAAAATATCATTCATTCAGAATAATTTTGGAATATGTTATGTATTATGCTTGGAATTTTTAATATATTATTTTATTTATAAAAAATTTGACATTATTAATCTTATTATGAAATTTTATATCAATTTAAACAATTATAATATATTTTTATGTTATTTCTAAAAATAAATTTGTATTAATATTGATTTATATAGTGTGAATGTCCGGAATTTTTATTACATTATTGAGTTTGGTATTTGTGGATAATTTCTATGAATAAGTGAAAATTATTTTTTTTCCTGGTCAACAATTTTAATTGTCCATTTAATAAATATCAAGAAAATATTCTTTATTCAACCAGATCTCTAGTTTTATTTCGTTTATTTTTTTATTTTTCTTCTCTCAATTTTGTAATTGGTGTTATGTATTATAATTATAGATTTTAGTTTTAATTTTAACGTTTATATTTGACGATTGTGATTTCATAAGTGTTCTAAAATGATTTTTTTACTTGTGTTGATCATATAGTGAAACATCCACATGCATTGGTTTCCATAGGATTTAGGCATATAATGAATCAATTAATTTAATACCCTACTAGAAGATATATCACCTCACAACATTAGTACTGGTTGTTTTGAATTATGAACAATGTTCAATCATGGTAGATTTTATTACAAGTAAACCCCATTGATATTATATCAAGCAAGTAATATTAATTTTTTAGTGGAAAATAGTTTTTAAATTTTCCAAAATAATTTTAATTTTAATTTCATAAAAATTACTATTTAGTTTAATAATATTTTTGTTGTAGTTGATTCAATCTAGGATATTTGACTGTAATGTGAAAACAGTACATAATGAGTAGATCTCTATATTTTAAACAAAAGTAGTGTGTTTCACTTCATCAAGCAACTAATATGTGTGTATCTTCATATACAACAAAAATCAATTAATTATTTTCCTGTTCTTTTTTGTATATTTAATGTTGTATATGATATGATTTAGTTTTTTTCATTTTTCATTTCTAGAAATATTTCTCTTCTCAATAATTACTTTATCACGTAATGATGATTTTTAATACAATATGTTAGGCTGATGATATGGTGTTGTAGTCAGATATCAGGAGGTTGGGTTTGGGGATGCCCTTGTATGGGTATATGTGTAACACCCCAGGTAAATAAAGAATATGACATTTTTATATTTATCCATATTTGTGAATAAAATATTAATATTACTTTAATGGGGATGTTATGCTCGATGGCGTACCCAATACACAACAACGAGTTTCTTAGGAATCTTACGTTGCACTATAATAAAAAATATTATTATTTTAAATGGTAGTTAATGCTTATCCATTGTAAAGGCGGGAATGAACAGAACTAACTAAAAAATGAATATATATGTTGTTCAAATCTTTTTACTCTTTACAATAAATGTTAGAGGATTAAAAATGTGAATGAATCCAATTTTAAGCATAGATAGTCTAATATTCTTTAAAATGTTGATTAACCGCCATTTGATGGAGAACCTCTTTTAAATCCATTTTTTGACAATTTTATGTGTTATATTTGACAAAAATAAAATTCTTCTTTATAATCAGGACATCAAAATTTACTTTGTGTAAATTTTTGGTATTTTTCCGAAAAAGTTCAATTTTTAATGAATAGTGAAAATGTTGTATTTTAATTCAAACCCTCTTTTTAATCTAATTTATTTATATGATTAGTTTATCTTTTTAATTGGTTTTAAAGTTTAAATAGAATATATTTTTACCATTTAATCCAATTGTGGTCATTGTAATTAATATCACTTTAAGATTGGACATAAACGAGTGTCAATCTTTTGAAAGATATTGTTTCATAAAAACACGCAAATTGTTTTAACAGCGGGATTTAATTATAAAATTAATTAATGTAACTTATTGTTATGAATTTGGTAAAATGGACATCATTTTTGTATTTGGAATATCAAATATATCTTAGGGTGAATTTTTGGTATTTTTCTGAAAAACTTCATTTTTTGATGAATAGTGAAACCACAAAGTGGTGGTTACAAAATTTGATTTTTTGTTTAAATGGGACTTTACCACTTCTGTGATTTGAATTTCAAAAATCCAATTTAAATTATTTTAATGTTTAAGTAAAATGTGGTTCAATGGGATGAAAATAATTTTTGATGAAAATTAACTTTTAAGTTTTATTAATCGCGATTAAAGGTAATTAGTGTGATTTAAGGTAAAAATGATATTATAATAAAATGAAAATATCATGAAACATGTCCTAACACTATTGGATGAGTTAGGTACGACCAGGAAAACCCATGGGTAGATTTTTGGTACCCCATGGAGCCACTTGGGTTTGATAATGACATTTATGCCTTTTATATAAAGTTAAAACAAAAATGTCACAAACATGATTTCTTTTACTAAAACAATTTTTACATGGGGTTATACAAGACATATTTTTGCCTATAAATATTAATTACAAATATATAAATATTTCCTACATCATGATATTTTTTTATAATTTTTAGACATTAAATATATTAAATTCATTATGACATCATGATGATGCAGCGATGGCCTCATTATTTAATGATTTAAATAAAATGGAAAGATAATGAAAAATCTATGACCTACACAAGTCCAAAACCTATTGGATGGGTATATTTCGAACCCTTATCACCTTATATTTGAAACACATCAATGTGGGACCTTTAAAATTCGAATCTCATTTTAAAATAATGTAACCTTTTATACCTTTCCAATAGTGCCCCTCCTCTCCTCTTATAAAAGGCCCCCACCTCTACCTCTTTACCCACACTTCCAAAGCCTTTGTCTTGGCCAAACCCTGCCCATTTTGTATCTCCACATCCCTCTCTAACTCCTTGAAGCCTCACTTTGGGCAGAAGGCTTCCCAAGGAAGCCTTTGAGATCAAACCAAAGGGAGTTACCCGATTTTAAGGTAATGTCTTCACATGCGTCCTTTTGTTTTATTTTGCTTCTCCAATCCCCTAAACTCTTTTTATTCATTTATTTTGTAAAAACTACAGTATCTTAAATATAATAGTATGTTTTTATAATAAGGATTCTAGCTAAACTTACAAACACCTTCATCTAATGGATAAAGAACATACTGTTTCTATGGATGGTGAATTTCTGCCTCACGAAACGATGATTGTTCAACACTCATATAACACCTTAAAAGGTGTCTATTAAGATGTAACTATGTTTAAATATGATATATAAAATTTTAATGTTTTACATAAGCTTCTATATTTTTCATTTGTGGAATACCTTTATGGCTTTCATTATGGGTATACGCGATATCTTCATTTTAAGAAGTGCAGACTACCGCCCCCTCAAAGTGATTTGATTCGTTAATGCCATATGTGGGATGTATAAAGGATGGATTTAAAGTTATTATATATGATTTTATAATGGATTTATAATATACCTTTATATCATTAATGTTTTCATTCCATTAAAATATGAGATAGAAATGAAAGTAGCGTTCATGCGTACGTACGGCTTACCGTCTCCATGAACGGTGCATTTCATTTCTTATCCTCTAATGTAATGTACTATTATAAGTACATATAATGGATATATATGATGTATGATACATATAAAGGATGAATATAAATCTGTAATTAAAAATATACATATCTCTCATTTAGTTTTAATTCCATTAATATGACATAGAAATGAAAGTAGCATTCATGCGTACGTACGGCTTACCGTCTCCATGAACGGTGCATTTCAATTCTTATATATAAATGATTATGTAATTTTATAAATACATGTATATTCTGGATATATATGATAACCAAATAATGAATATAATTATTGAGATAATGGATATTTGACTACGTGAACAACTTGTAAATATAAGAGGTTCACTTTTGACTTAAGTACCAAATAATGACAAAATAACTGTTATTATCATAACTGATTACATAATTTTCATGAAATGGTAATAAGTGGTATAAAAGGAATAATGAACATGAAAAAGGTTCTTAAGGAATTAGAAATTAACTCAAGTTTATTATTGAGGAGATTAAAGAATGATCGAGTCAAGTCGGACCCGAGGTAAGGGATCCTACTCCTCTCTTTCTTTTTAAGTACACTCTTTTATGTAATTTCCTTTAAAGCTCATATTTCATGTTATTGGGATGTTATTTTATATTAACCTTACTGTAATTTTTATGTTCATATGATGAGAGACCCTATTCTCTCTCATCAATCCATTTTGGACGTTTTGAGTGGCGTCGTTAGGCTGCCGAATTTTCGTAAGGGATCCTACTCCTCTCTTTCTTTTTTAAGTACACACTTTTATATCATTCCTTTTTGAAACTCATATTTAATGTTATTGGGATGTTATTTTATATTACTCTTACTGTAATTTTTATGTTCATATGATGAGAGACCCTATTCTCTCTCTTCAATCCATTTTGGAAGTTTTGAGTGGTGCTGTTAGGCTGCCGAATTTTCGTAAGGGATCCTACTCATCTCTTTCTTTTTAAGTAAACTCTTTTATGTCATTCCTTTTAAATCTCATATTTCATGTTATTTGGATGTTCATTTATATTACTCTTACTGTAATTTTTATGTTCATATGATGAGAGACCCTATTCTCTCTCATCAATCCATTTTGGATGTTTTGAGTGGCGCCGTTAGGCTGCCGAATTTTCGTAAGGGATCCTTCTCCTCTCATTATTTTTAAGTACACTCTTTTATGTCATTCCTTTTAAAGATCATCTTTCATGTTATTGGGATGTTCTTTAATATTAATCTTTCTGTAATTTTTATGTTCATATGATGAGAGACCCTATTCTCTCTCATCAATCCATTTTGGATGTTTTGAGTGGCGCCGTTAGGGTGCCAAATTTTCGTAAGGGATCCTACTCTCTTTCTATTTAAGTACACTCTTTTATGTCATTACATTTAAATCTCATCTTTCATGTTATTGGAATGTTCTTTTATATTACTCTTACTGTAATTTTTATGTTCATATGATGAGATACCCTATTCTCTCTCATCAATCCATTTTGGAAGTTTTGAGTGGCGTCGTTAGGCTGCCGAATTTTCGTAAGGGATCCTACTCCTCTCTTTCTTTTTAAGTACACTCTTTTATGTCATTCCTTTTAATGCTCATATTTCATGTTATTGGGATGTTCTTTTATATTACTCTTACTGTAATTTTTATGTTCATATGATGAGATACCCTATTTGCTCTAATCAATCCATTTTGAAAGTTTTGAGAGGCACCGTTAGGCTGCCGAATTTTTGTAAGGGATCCTACTCCTCTCTTTCTTTTTAAGTACACTATATTATGTCATTCCTTTAAAGATAATCTTACTTATGATTGGGATGTTCTTTTATTTTACTCTTACGGTAATTTTTATGTTCATATGATGAGAGACCCTATTTGATCTCATCGATCCATTTTTTGTATGTTTTAAGTGGCGCCGTTAGGCTGCCGAGTTTTCGTAAGGGATTTTTCATCTCACTTATATTCCCGTGAGATTTATGCTACATTTGCCAAAATTTACATTGAGTGGTGTATGTACTGCCCATTATTTTACTCATTGTGTAATATACTTTCATTTATGAGTATTTACATCAATGTTGTATTGCCCTACTTTCACGGGGTGCATGTCTTGAAAGCTACCCAAGTTGGAAAGGGAACCTTTCACCCTCCTCTTTTTAAAATACTTATTTTGTTATGTCTTTTAAGTCACATACTATTATGTTGGGATATGGTCTTCTATATCCTTATTGATTTAAATTTTATTTCCATGTGATGAGACACCCTTTTTATCTCTCATCAACTCATTTTCTGAATTTTTTAGTGATGCCATTAGGCTGTCAAATTTTTGAAAGGGAACTTCTTAACCCAAATTTGATTCTTTGGGATAAACTTATACTCCTTGAATATGTCATTATATGAATATATGTGAATAACCTCTGATTGTTTTATACTTAATATCCACTTATATATTGTTTATTCGTTTGTCAAACATAATTATGTAATTGATTTATCCTTAAACCAAGGATAACGTCTTTGTAAGGGACTTCGTCTCAATCTCCTTTCATTGAGGAATTTTTTGTTTTATACACAACATTCTTTTATACGGTGTATAACCCCCTTTGACTTTTACTTTTATACAAAAGGAATCTTTTTCGACGAAGCGTTTTACTAAACAACAAAAAAGGAATGTTTCTTTTAACGTATGTGGTGACAACGACCTTTTCCGCCACCGCGAGTATTATTTGATATTTGGCTTCCTCAACAAGCCGTAATGTTTTTAAAATAAAATAAATTACATACACTCTTTTATGTATTTTGGTATTGAAAATGGTTTTGATAAAGGATTCTATTTTATCAATATATTTAAATGATATATTGTGATTGAAATGTGGAAATGTTATCATTCCTTTATATTGGTTTTATGTGTTATAATTTTATAATGGTACTTGGACATTTTACGGGTGGTTACGTGATAAACCATATAACGGGTGGTGCTGTGAATACCCGGACGGGTGGTTACGTTATAACCTCCAATGCATTGGGTATGGAAGTCGGCCATATGGCTATTCCATTAAGTATTTATGGAAGTTGGGCGAATGGTTATTCCATTAAGTGATATGTGTGGAAGTCGACCTTATGGTTATTCCACTTAAGTATGTTTATGTCCCAAGTTACCTTTATATGTTATGTGATCTTTATATGGGTTTTATGGTAATCTTTTGGTTACAGAAGGGTAAGTAATGGTCTTTTATTTAGTGAAGAGTTTTTACTACATCGAAAATGTGAAAAGTATCTCATTGATAAAGTATACATGGTTTACTGGTTGTTTTGAAAAACTAACAGTTTTCATTCTTTGTGTATCCCTTACTGAGCTTTTTATGCTCATTGTAATGACCCGAAATTTTAAATAAATCTTTGTTCCTAATTTCATGTGTTATTTTCTTTTTATACTCAACAAAAATGTTTTATTTGATAAACATGATTATAATGAAACCGTTCGGTTTTGACTGTTATATGACCATTGGTCAATATGACCGCTGTGAAAAAAATGTTTTGATTATTGTCTTTAAATACAAGTAATCATTGTTAATTATTATAGAAAGAAGATTAGATTGCCTCACCCAGTAGTCTTGGACCGATCGAAGCCCATCTAACAGAACTTGGGAAGGAGGTAGCACCACTGGGCTTTGCTCTGGACCAAACCCAAGACGAACTTCATCGTGTGAAGCTAGAACGAAATCTCCTTTGCGAGAAGTTCAAACTAGTAGAAATTACTACTCGTGCAATGTTGGCCGAGCCTCCCTCAGATTATCTCAACTTAGCACACCTTACACTTAGGTCCTATGCTGGTGTGATAAGGGGTTATGTAAGAAGACCGTAACTTCCTTGTGTAATCCTTTATTTTAAATAAACATTGGGATTTCTTCTTATGATGATGTTTATGAATTTTCAAATGACCGGATAAATATAGTATGCATATTTTTGATGAATTTTAGAAAAAAGGTTATTTTAAAAATGTTTATGTAAACCTTAAATAATTAAAAATTTGTAATGATTTTCAAAAAATGGTCTTCTACAATTATGTTCTGTACGAAATTTAGAGTATAATAAGATCAACTTGATTTTTGATGAATAGTAATTTATGAATAGTGATTTTATGATTAGGATTAGTAATATGACAAAATTGATAAGTAATTTAACTCAAAGAAAGTTTTAATATAATTTAGACACCTTGATTAAGTAATGAGATTTAATAAAATGGGTAAATAACGGTTTCATAAATTATTAGTCAAGTATTAGTTTTTTTGGGTGAATAGTGTATTTTTAATTAAAAATTTAATTAAAAATAATTAGAAAATTATTTTTATGAAATGGACTTTATTTTTGAACTCTGAGTATCGATATTAAGTTATGGTAATTTTTGGGGATTTTTCTGAGAAAAATGAATTTTCGGTGAATAGTGTATTTATTTAAAAATAAAATTAAAAATATTTAGAAAAATATTTTTATAAAATGGAGTTCATTTTTTAAATCAGAGCCTTGATATTTTGTTAATGAGAAATTTTAATTTTTTTTCTGAGAATGTTGACTTTTCAGTGAATAGTAAAAATACAGTTTTAGGGTTTCGGTATGTTTAATGACATCATAACTGTGTCATGATGATGTCATGAGATATTTTAAGGGTTGTCCGGCCAAGGGTGATGAATTATTGTTTTGGGGGCCCCATGTGGCCTAACTCCATGGTAAATTCCAAGGGAGAGCACATGGTTTTGAGAAAAGCACTTGTGAGGTGTCCCTTGGCCATTAATGCCTTGTCCCCTCACTTTCCCTATAAACACCAAGCCCTCCTCTCATCCATTCGACTCCAAAACCATCATCAACGAATTTCTGGTCTCCTTACCTTCCATGAAGTCCTCCCAAGGTGCCCCCAAGCCCTCAAGGTCCAAACCTGTGAGTTTTAAGAGTTACGTTTTAAGGTAAGGGATCCGACCTCTTTCTTTCTTTTCATGAAATCTCCTTTATGTCATTTCTTTTATGCTCCATGTTCTTATGTTAAAGGATGTTATTTTATACTCCTCTTACTGACCTTTTCATGTTCATATAATGAGAGATCCCCTCTTACTCTCATTATTTCGTTTTATGATGTTTTAAGTGGTGCCGTTAGGCTGCCGAAATTTTTGTAACTGATTCTTTCTCCCTTCTCATTTTTCAAGATCAATTTTCATGTAAAGTATTTCAAGTTCCTTTTTATTATGTTGGGGTATGATCTCTAAATTTACCATACTGATCTTTTATTATTATATTATGAGAGACCCCATTTGATCTCGTCAATTCAGTATTTTGAAGTTTTAAGTGGCGCCGTTAGGCTGCCAAATTTTTAACTGGTTCTTCACCCTTCTCGTTTTGAAGTTCTACTTTCATGTCAATTCTTTCAAGTTTCTTTTTGTTATGTTGGGGTAAGATATCTATATCTATATTACTGATATTTAATTATCATATGATGAGATACCCCATTTTACCTCTTCAATTCAGTATTTTTGAAGTTTTAAGTGGCGCCGTTATGCTGCTGAATTTTTAAGTTGTTCTTTCACCTTTCTCCTTTTTCAAAGTTCTAATTCCATGTCAAGTCTTGAAAGTTCATTTTTATTATGTTGGGGTATGATCTCTATATCTATAATACTGATCTTTTATGTTCATATGATTAGAGACCCTATTTTATCTCATGAATTCATTTTTGGTTGAAGTTTATGTAACGCCGTTAGGCTGCAAAATTTTCATAAGAGAAATCTTATTTTGTCTTCCTTTCATGTTCTTCATTTCATAAAGTATATTATCAAATTTCATTACCATGTTCTTAAATCCCTTATATTCTGTCCCTATACTGTTTTATGGGTCATTTAAGAATGTTTGACCCATTTCCCCTCTCTTTTCAATGTTTTTTAAAACCCTGTAACATAGCCGTTATGTTGTAGAATTTTCGTCTCAAATTTTCTCTCTCTTTTTCTCAAAATTATTTTATGTTATTAATTGAATACTCAATGCTCTTATTTCTACATGTGTATTAACATATATATCAAAATGTTCTATTTTAAATTCTGGGATTTACATACATGAAACCCGCTTTCCCTTTTCCGTGGGTTTAAAGTGACATAAAGATCATGTCTTTAAAGCAGTTTTTAAAATGTTATGATTATGAAATGAAACCCATTTCTCTTATGCTATATAAGTTGTTTATGAAATGATTGATGATGATATATGTGGCTCATATGATAATAATGACATGTCAAGGGTGCGCCCAGATAGCGCTCCAATGCATTGGGTAAAGACTTAATCTCTAGAGATGACCATTTTTAACGACGCCTTGGTGAATAAACTTGGTAATTTTTTTAACGACACCTTGGGGATGGACCATGGTGAAACGAAACGATTTTCAATATTAAATGTTGAAACCACATATTCAAGTAATGAAAAATGATATTTTTGTTATGATATGCCTCATGATTTCTTTCTCATGACTTAACGTTCTTTTCATGACCTTATTGAAGTATCTCAAGTTCACATGTAAAATGTTTCTCTTGTTTCCCTTACTGGGCCTTCTACTCACCCTTTCTTTTGATGTATGTCCCCTAGTTTTGAGATGCAGTAATGAACCTAGGATTAACATGAGGAGAATCCTTTCAAGTGTTTAAGAATAATGTTTTATGTTTTCATGTTTTAAGTTCCTGGTTTCCAAGACACTAAACCATAAATATCCTCAATTTTGTAAAATGTAACGAAAGTTAATGTGATAAAAAGGTGGGATGATATAGTTGGTATCAAAGGATGGTTTAGTTATTTGTGGAAATTAGGATATGAAAACTTTAAGAAGAAGCCTATAGAAAAGTTTATATATAGGAAATCTTCCTGGTATTTTGGTGAGTATTGAGTAATGGGTTGCCAAGAAAATACATCCATGTCTGGATACGAGCAGGTAGAGGTGGCTCTGGCACAGATGTACATAGGGGTAAAACCCGAAAACACCGCTTTGAGCTATATTTGAAAGGGAACTAGTACACGACAACGGTCCTTGCTGCACTCTTGGTTACGACACTCCCGGGGGATATGCTTTGGTAAATTCACAAGCTTAGTATGAACCATTATTAAAGGAACAAGGATAAAACAAAATAAAGATTCACATAACAATATATGATCATGGATAACCTAGTTTGGAACCTAGGGGATCACAAGTTAGGATATACTTTTATTCTACATATTTATCCTTTTATGGTTAAGGATTCCTTTTCATGATTATTAGATAAGTATTTAAGCCCCTAATTATAGTTTCTTTTCTTAGTTAATGGAGGGAAATGGAAGAAAATGTCCCAACAACCTATGAGATAGGAAATGTGATGATTGATGTATTAATATGACAGATATGATTAGGGGATTAATGGATGATTATTATTTTGGAAGACGTTCACTATTTTGGGGACCCTATATGAGGGAGGTAAATAGATTACTACAGTATTTTCATAGAGGAGTAAGGTTGAATTATATTTTGAAGAATCGATGAATTTAATGTAGACTTATAGTAATTTAGGTTACTTATGAGAATGATTAACCTATCTTGGGTAAACTATTTTTAGGTTAGCAACTTTTGTTATAAGATGTTAGGAGTCATTGATATTGTTTGGAGATGAACAATGAAGTTTATTTTGGAAGACTATGTTATCAAATCCTTCTTGTATTTGGGTTTCAATCTTAGTTTAGTTTATTTTGAGGAATTTTAAGGACCATTATTTATGGAATGGTCTATAATGAACTTTGGGTAGTACCATGGAACCTTGAAGATTTAAAAGTAGTGTCCATTCCTATGGGATTCTTTCTTTTTGAAGAGTTGTTTTACCTTACACTTTCTGTTTTTGGGGTAATGTTTAAAGATAGAAGAAATAAATATTTAATATTTTGTGGATTATGTGATTCTCTAGAAGATGATTCTTGTGTTTTGATGAGACCAAGTAGTTTTGAATGCTCATCGTTTGGAGAAAAGATTAGTTTGGTAGAATCTTATTAAAGGGTTAAACTCTACATGAAGGTAAATATATGTCCTTATGTTTTTGTTCTATGTTGTAAATGAATTCCTCAAAATTATGAAAAGGAACGTAAAATAAAAACGTTGTTGGTTTACGTTTCCTACTAGGTAATCAAAGATCGTTTACACACATCATATGTTTGGGATTTTCTTATGGTTAACTTTCTCCTAATCATGTTTTCTATCACTCTCCTTTAGAACGTGACCCTTTGTTTTCTCCTCCATGCCCATGTTTCCTACTTGGAATCCTAGTATGAGTAAACTAGGGTGGCCATTGTACTTCCTTTTCTTTCTTTTAAAGTAATAGTGTTACTGACTCTTTTTCCGATGTGGGACTTTCAATGAAATTTCAAAACCCAATTTTCAAAATTACGAGGATGCAATTTCTTAAGGGGGGAAGATTGTAACGACCCGAAATTTTGAATAAATATTGGTTCCTAATTTCATGTGTTATTTTCTTTTTATACTCAACAAAAAATTTTTATTTGATAAAAATGATTATAATGAAACCATTGGGTTTTGACTTTTATATGACCATTGGTCAATATGACCGCTGTGAAAAAAATGTTTTGATTATTGTCTCTAAATACAAGTAATCTTTGTTAATTATTATAGAAAGAAGATTTGATGGCCTCACCCAGTAGTCTTGGACCGATCGAAGCCCATCTAACAGATCTTGGGAAGGAGGTAGCACCACTGGGCTTTGCTCTGGACCAAACGCAAGCCAAACTTCATCGTGTGAGGCTAGAACGAAATCGCCTTTGCGAGAAGTTCAAACTAATAGAAATTACTACTCGTGCAATATTGGCCGAGCCTCCCTCGGATTCTCTCTCCTTAGCACACCTTACACTTAGGTCCTATGCTGGTGTGATAAGGGGTTATGTAAGAAGACCGTAACTTCCTTGTGTAATCCTTTATTTTAAATAAAAATTGGCATTTCTTCTTATGAGGATGTGTATGAATTTTCAAATGAATGGATAAATATAGTATGCATATTTTTGATGAATTTTAGAAAAAGGATATTTTAAAAATGTTTATGTAAACATTAAATAATTAAAAATGTGTAATGATTTTCAAAAAATTGTCTTCTACAATTATGTTCAGTATGAAATTTAGAGTCTAATAAGATCAACCTGATTTTTTGATGAATAGTAATTTATGAATAGTGATTTTATGATTAGGATTAGTAATATGACCAAATGGATAAATAATTTAACTCAAAGAAAGTTTTAATATAATTTAGACACCTTGATTAAGTAATGAGATTCAATAAAATGGGTAAATAATAGTTTCAAAAATTATTAGTCAAGTATTAGTTTTTTTCGGGTGAATAGTGTATTTTTAATTAAAAATTTAATTAAAAATAATTAGAAAATTATTTTTATGAAATGGACTTTATTTTTGAACTCAGAGCATCGATATTAAGTTATGGTAATTTTTGGGGATTTTTCTGAAAAAAATGAATTTTCGGTGAATAGTGTATTTATTTAAAAATAAAATTAAAAATATATAGAAAATTATTTTTATAAAATGGAGTTCATTTTTGAAATCAGATCCTTGATATTTGGTTAATGTGAAATTTTAGGATTTTTCTAAGAAAGTTGAATTTTCAGTGAATAGTAAAAATACAGTTTTAGGGTTTCGGTATGTTTAATGACATCATAACTGTGTCATGATGATGTCATGAGATATTTTATGGGTTTTCCGGACAAGGGTGATGAATTATTGTTTTGGGGGGCCCATGTGTCCTAACTCCATGGTAAATTCCAAGGGAGAGCACATGGTTTTGAGAAAAGCACTTGCGAGGTGTCCCTTGGCCATTAATGCCTTGTCCCCTCACTTTCCCTATAAATACCAAGCCCTCCTCTCATCCATTCGACTCCAAAACCATCATCAATGATGTTATGGTATCCTTACCTCCCAAGAAGTCCTCCCAAGGTGCCTCCAAGCCCTCATGGTCCAAACCATTGAGTTTTAAGAGTTACGTTTTAAGGTAAGGGATCCGACCTCTCTCTTTCTTTTCAAGAAATCTCATTTATGTCATTTATTTTATGCTCCATGTTCTTATGTTAAAGGATGTTATTTTATACTCCTCTTACTTCCCTTTTCATGTTCATATAATGAGAGATCCCCTCTTACTCTCATTAGTTCGTTTTATGAAGTTTTAAGTGGTGTCGTTAGGCTGCCGAAATTTTTGTAACAGATTCTTTCTCCCTTCTCATTTTTCAAGATCAATTTTCATTTAAGTATTTCATGTTCATTTTTATTATGTTGGGGTATGATCTCTAAATTTACCATAATTATCTTTTATGATCATATGATGAGAGACCCCATTTGATCTCTTCAATTCAGTATTTTGATGTTTTAAGTGGCGCTGTCAGGCTGCCGAATTTTTAAGTGGTTCTTCACCCTTCTCGTTTTGAAGTTCTACTTTCATGTATATTCTATCAAGTTCCTTTTTGTTATGTTGGGGTAAGATATCTATATCTATCTTACTTATCTTTTATGATCATCTGATGAGAGACCCCATTTGATCTCTTCAATTCAGTATTTTGAAGTTTTAAGTGGCGCCGTTAGGCTGCCAAATTTTTAAGTTGTTCTTTCACCTTTCTCCTTTTTCAATGTTCTAATTCCATGTCAAGTCTTGAAAGTTCCTTTTTATTATGTTGGTGTATGATCTCTATATCTATCATAATTATCTTTTATGTTCATATGATTAGAGACCCTATTTGATCTCATCAATTCATTTTTGGTTGATGTTTATGTAACGCCATTAGGCTGCAGAATTTTCATAAGAGAAATCTTATTTTATCTTCCTTTCATGTTCTTCATTTCATATGGTATATTTTCAAATTTCATTACCATGTTCTTAAATACCTTATATTATGTCCCTCTACTATTTTATGGGTCATTTAAGAATGTTTTACCCATTTCCCCTCTCATTTCAATGTTTTCTAAAACTCTATAACATAGCCGTTATGCTGCAGAATTTTCGTCTCAAATTGTCTCTCTCTTTTTCTCAAAATTATTTTATGTTATTAAGTGAATACTAAAAGCTCTTATTTCTACAGGTGTATTCACATATATATCAAAATTTTATATTTTAAATTCTGGGATTTACATACATGAAACCCTCTTTCCCTTTTCCGTGTGTTTAAAGTGACATAAAGATCATGTCTTTAAAGCAGTTTTTAAAATGTTATGATTATGAAATGAAACCTATTTATCTTATGCTATATGGGTTTTTTATGAAATGATTGATGATGATATATTTGTATCACATTATAATAAATACATGTCAAGGGTGCGCCCAGATAGCACTCCAATGCATTGGGTAAAGACTTAATCTCTAGAGATGACCATTTTTAACGATGCCTTGGTGAATAACCTTGGTAATTTTTTTAACGACACCTTGGGGATGGACCTTGGTGAAACGAAACGATTGTCAATATTAAATGTTGAAGCCACATCTTCAAGTTATGAAAAATGTTATTTTTATTATGATATGCCTCATGATTTCTTTCTCATGCCTTAATGTTCTTTTCATGACCTTATTGAAGTATCTCAAGTTCACATGTAAAATGTTTCTCTTGTTTCCCTTAATGGGCCTTCTACTCACCCTTTCTTTTGATGTATGTCCCCAGGTTATGAGATGCAGTAATGAACCTAGGATGAACATGAGGATAAGCCTTTAAAGTGATTAAGAAGAATGTTTTATGTTTTCATGTTTTAAGTTCCTGGTTTCCAAGACACTAAACCTTAAAGATCCTCAGTTTTGTAAAATGTAACGAAAGTTTATGTGATAAAAAGGTGGGATTCTATACTCATCCCAAGTTTTTGAAATGTTTTTCACAGGACTTAATGTGGAATAAGGTCATGTATGGGATCAAGGTAAAGTCATGCTACCTAAAACATGGAACTAGACATGTTTCTTTTTAAGAGTTTTTTATTTTATGGAAATTTAGTAGAAGTGACTACTTTGTAATCATTTGAGATGTAATAGTTATGTCCTAATTCTATAAAACTATAAACCTGAAAAGATCCTCAATTTGAATTATTCATTTAATTCAATATTTAGTAAGGTTTAAGGATGGGGCCTTATAGTTGGTATCAGAGGTTGGTTTTGATAACTTTAGAGGTTAGGGTATTCTCTAAGAATAAGTGATAGTACCATAATGGTTAGGATTTTAGAAGGAGTCCATGTTTTAGATAAAGTGAATGAGTATGTATATATTAGTGTTTACCTTCCTCATTAGTACATGGTGGTTTTTTTGATATACTCACAGTGACATTTTTTTTGTTTTTAGTGAATCGATGGATCTAGCAGGCACCAAAGAGACAACAGGTTTGAAGGAAACTGTGCTGGTTCTCTGATTAAGATACTTGATAAAATGGGGGATTCAATGAGGAAACTTGTTGTTGTTTTAAACCAACTATCAAGGAGTTATGATCAACCACTTGAACCTTTGTATGTTCTGTAATGCATCATGTACGAGATGACCAATCAATGTGGATGTTCATGTAATAATTATAAAGGTAACCATTAGAGTTTATATGATCTTTACTTTTGAGGTAATTATGGGTTATTATATGTTATAATGGAAAATGAAAGGCATGAGATAAACTTGAGGTTAAAATATATTATGATTATTTTTGAAGATTTTATCTCGTTTTGGGGAATGTTTTAAGATTTATATAGTTTTGGAAAATGGACAACATGCAGACCATGTGACAACCCGTCGTGTCGGACAAAGCTGCGGGAATCGAACCCACAACCAAAGTGCGACTGGTATTTATCGCCTACCACTGGACTACGTGAAGTCCCTGGTTAGTTTGACTAATTATTTTTAGTAAGATGATTTTAGGAATCAAGAGTAAGTTTATTTTGGGTTATCTATGGAAATGATTAACCTATCATGGAGGATATGTGATTAGGTTAATTACTTTTCAATATGAGAATTTAAGAGCAACTGATGTTATTTGGAGATAAAAGTTAATTTGTACCTTGGAAGAATATGTGAATAAATCCTTACAATATTTGGGTTTCAATCCTAGTTTGGTTTACTTTGAAGAATATTATGGACAAATTGTTTATCGAATGGTCCTCATTGAACTTCGGGTTTTGTTGGACAAATTTTGGAGATTAAGAATAGATTTTCTTTTTATAAAGGGTTATCCTTTTCTGGATTATCTAATCTTATACTAACCTTTTTGGTTTTGGTTTTGGTTAGAGTCTAAAGACATGTGATGTATATAGTTCTCTTTTGTGGATTAGGTGGTTCTCTTGAAATTGATTATAGTACTCTTAATGCGAACAAGTCTTCCTAAATACCCGTCTTTTGGAGAAAATATGAGTTTGATTAAGGAATCAAGTAAAAGTTGAAAGTCTACATGACAAGTAAGTATGTTTCATTATAATTTATTTAAGCTCAATAATAAATTCCTCAATAAAAAGTAACATAAATCAAAAATGTTGTATATTAACTTTTCCTACTGGGGAATCGAATACCGTTTAACCCATCACAAGTTTGTGATTTTATTGTGGTTAACTTTCTCCTAAACATGTTTTCTATCACTCTCCATCAGAACATAACCCTATGTTTTCTCTTCCATGTCCATGTTTTCCTAAATGGAATCCTAGTATGGGTTAACTCGGGAAACCTCTGTACTTATCTTTCTTTATTTTAAAATGATTGTTTTACCGACTCTGGTTCCGATGTGGGACTTTCAAGGATGTTTCCAAGCTCAATTTTAAAATTGCGAGGATGCAATTCCCAAAAAGGGGGGAAGGATGTAACACCCCAGGTAAATAATGAATATGAAATTTTTATATTTATCCATATTTGTGAATAAAATATTAATATTACATTAAAGGGGATGTCATGCTCGATGGCGTACCAAATACACAACGACGAGTTTCTTGCGAATCTTACGTTGCACTATAATAATAAAATAATATTATTTTAAATGGTAGTTAATGCCTAGCCGTTGTAATGGTGGGAATGAATAGAACAAACTACAAAATGATCATATATTTTTGTCAAATATTTTTACTCTTTACAATAAGTGTTAGAGGATTAAAAATGTGAATGAATCCAATTTTAAGAATAGACAGTCTAATATTCTTTAAAAGGTCGATTAACCGCCTTTTGACGGAGAACCTCTTTTAAATCCACTTTTTGACAATTTTATGTGTTATATTTGACAAAATAAAATTCTTCTTTATAATCGGGACATCAAAATTTACTTTGTGTAAATTTTTGGTATTTTTCCGAAAAAGTTCAATTTTTAATGAATAGTGAAAAATGTTGTATTTTAATTCAAAACCTAGTTTAATCTACTTTATTTATATTTTTAGATTATCATTTTAATTGGTATTAAAGTGTAAATAGAATATATTTTTACCATTTAATCCAATGGTGGTCATTGTAATTAATATAACTTTAATATTGGACACAAACGAGTGTCAATCTTTTGAAAGATATTGTTTCATAAAAACACGATATTTGTTTTAACAAAGGGATTTAATTATAAAATTTATTAATACAACATATATGTTATGAATTTGGTAAAATGGAAATCATTTTTGAATTCGGAATATCAAATATAGCTTAGGGTGAATTTTTGGTATTTTTCTGAAAAACATCAATTTTTGATGAATAGTGAAACCACAAAGTGGTGGTTACAAAATTTGATTTTTCATTTAAATGAGACTTTACCACTTCTGTGATTTGAATTTCAAAAATCCATTTTAAATGATTTTAATATTTATGTAAAATTTGGTTCAATGTGATGAAAATAATTTTTGATGAAATGTAACTTTTAAGTTTTATTAATCGTGATTAAAGGTAATTAGTGTGATTTAAGGTAAAAATGATATTATAATAAAATGAAAATATCTTGACACATGTCCTAACCCTATTGGATGAGTTATGGCCGACCAAGAAAACCCATGGGTAGATTTTTGGTACCCCATGGAGCCACTTGGGTTTGATAATGACATTTATGCCTTTTATTGTAAGTTAAAATAAAAATGTCACAAACATGATTTGTTTTACTAAAAAAAATTTACATGGGGTTATAAAAGTCATAATTTTGTCTATAAATATTCATTAGAAAGAAAAAAATCTTTCCTACATCATGATATTTTTTTTATAATTTTTAGACATTAAATATAATAAATTCATTATGACATCATGATGATGCAGCGATGACCTCATTATGTAATGATTTAAATAAAATGGAAAGATAATGCAAAATATATGACCTATACATGTCCAAAACCTATTGGATGGGAATATTTAGAACCCTTATCACCTTATCCTCGAAACACATCAATGTGGGACCTTTAAAATCCGAAACTCATTTTAAAATAAAGTATCCTTTTATACCTTTCCAACAGTGCCCCTCCTCTCCTCTTATAAAAGGCCCCCACCTCTACCTCTTTACCCACACTTAAAAAGCCTTTGGCTCGGAAAACCCCTGCCCATTTTGTATCTCCAAATCCCTCTATAACTCTTTGAAGCCTCAAATTTGATAGAAGTCTTCCCAAGGAAGCCTTTGAGCTCAAACCAAAGGGAGTTACCCGAGTTTAAGGTAATGTCTTCACTTGAGTCGTTTTGTTTTATTTTGCTTATCCAACCCCCTAAACTCTATTTATTCATTTATTTTGTAACAACTACAGTATCTTCAATAAACTAGGATGTTGTTATAATAATGATTCGAGCTACACTTACACAAACCTTCATCTAATGGTTAAAGAACATATTGTTTCTGTGGATGGCGAATTTCTGCCTCACGAAACGATGATTGTTCAACACTCATATAACACCTTAAAAGGTGGACATTAAGATGTCACTATGTTTATATATGATATATAAAATTTTTATGTTTTACTTAAGCTTCTTTATTTTTCATTTGTGGCATACCTTTATGGATTCCATTATGGGTATACGTGATATCTTCATTTTAGGAAGTGCGGACTACAACTCCCTCAAAGTGATTTGATTCATTAATGCCATATGTGGGACGTATAAAGGATGGATTTAAATTTATTATATATGATGTTATACTATAATTATAATATAACGTTATATCATTATTGTTTTCTTTCCATTATAGTATGATATAGAAATGAAAGTAGCGTTCATGCGTACGTACGGCTTACCGTCTCCATCAACTGTGCATTTCATTTCTTATCCTCAAATGTAATATACTATTATAAGTACATATAACGGATATATATGATGTATGATACATATAAAAAATGAATATAATTCTGGAATTAAAAATATACATATATCTCATTTAGTTTTAATTCCATTAATATGACATAGAAATGAATGTATCGTTCATGCGTACATACGGCTTACCGTCTCCATGAACGGTGCATTTCATTTATTACGTCTAAATGATTATGTAATATTATAAATACATGTATATTCTGGATATATATGATATATATGATATCCAAATCATGAATACCATTATTGAGATAATGGATATTTGACTACGTGAACAACTTGTAAATATAAGAGGTTCCCTTTTGACATAAGTTACAAATAACGACAAAACAACCGTTATTAACTTAAATGATTACATAATGTTTATGACATGGTAATAAGTGATATAAAAGGAATAATGAACTTGAAAAAGGTTCTTAATGAAGTATAAATTAACTCATGTTTATTATTAAGGAGATTAAAGAACGATCGAGTCAAGTCGGACCCGAGGTAAGGGATTCTACTCCTCTTTTTCTTTTTAAGTACACTCTTTTATGTCATTCCTTTTAAAGCTCATATTTCATGTTATTGGGATGTTCTTTTATATTACTCTTACTGTAATTTTTATGTTCATACGATGAGAGAACCTATTCTCTCTCATCAATCCATTTTGGGTGTTTTGAGTGGCGCCGTTAGGCTGCCGAATTTTTGTAAGGGATCCTACTCCTCTCTTTCTTTTTAAGTACACTCTTTTATGTCATTCCTTTTAAATATCATCTTTCATGTTATTGGGATGTTCTTTTGTATTACTCTTACTATAATTTCTATGTTCATGTGATGAGAGTCCATATTCTCTCTCATCAATCCATTTTGGATGTTTTGAGTGGCGCCGTTAGGCTACCGAATTTTCGTAAGGAATCCTACTCCTCTCTTTCTTTTTAAGTACACTATTTTATGTCATTCCTTCTAAATCTCATCTTTCAGGTTATTCGGATTTTCTTTTATATTACTCTTACTATAATTTTTATGTTCATATGATGAGAGACCCTATTCTCTCTCATCAATCCATTTTGGAAGTTATGAGTGGCACCATTAGGCTGCCGAATTTTTGTAAGGGATCCTACTCCTCTCTTTCTTTTTAAGTACACTCTTTTCTGTAATTCCTTTTAAAGCTCATATTTCATGTTATTGGGATGTTATTTTATATTACTCTTACTGTAATTTTTATGTTCATATGATGAGACACCCTATTCTCTCTCATCAATCCATTTTGGAATTTTTGAGTGGCGTCGTTAGGCTGCTGAATTTTCGTAAGGGATCATACTCCTCTCTTTCTTTTTAAGTACACTCTTTTATGTCATTCCGTTTAAAGCTCATCTTTCATGTTATTGGGATGTTAATTTATATTAATATTACTTTAATTTTTATATTCATATTATGAGAGACCCTATTCTCTCTCATCAATCCATTTTGGAAGTTTTGAGTGGCGCCGTTAGGCTGCCGAATTTTCGTAAGGGATCATACTCCTCTCTTTCTTTTTAAGTACACTCTTTTATGTAATTCCTTTTAAAGCTCAACTTTAATGTTATTGGGATGTTCTTTTATATTACTCTTACTGTAATTTTTATGTTCATATGTTCAGAGACCCTATTCTCTCTCATCAATCCATTTTGGATGTTTTGAGTGGCGCCGTTAGGCTGCCAAATTTTTGTAAGGGATCATACTCCTCTCTTTCTTTTTAAGTACACTCTTATATTTCATTCCTTTCAAGCTCATCTTACATATGATTTGGATGTTATTTTATTTTAATCTTACTGTAATTTTTAGGTTCATATGATGAGAGACCCTATTTGATCTCATCGATCCAATTTTTGTATGTTTTAAGTGGCGTCGTTAGGCTGCCGAGTTTTCGTAAGGGATTTTTCATCTCACTTCTATTCCTGTGAGATTTATGCTACATTTGCTACAATTTATTTGAGTGTTGTATGTACTGACCATTATTTTAATCATTGTGTAATATACTTCAATTTATGATTATTTACATCAATGTTGTATTTCCCTTCTTTCACGGGGTGCATGTCTTGAAAGATACCCAAGTCAGTAAGGGAACCTTTCACCCTCCTCTTTTTAAAAGACTTATTTTGTTATGTCTTTTATTTCACATACTATTATGTTGGGATATGTTATTCTATATCCTTACTGGTTTAAATTTTATTTCCATGTGACGAGATACCCTTTTTATCTCTAATCAACTCATTTTCTGAATTTTGTAGTGACCCCATTATGCTGTCAAATTTTTTCAAGGGAACTTCTTAACCCAAATTTGATTCTTTGGGATAAACTTATACTCCTTGAATATGACTTTCTATGAATATGTGTGAATAATCTCTGATTGTTTCACACTTAATATCCACTTATATTTGGTGTATTCATTTTTCACACATAATTATGTAATTTATTTATCCTTAAACCAAGGATACCATCTTTGTAAGGGACTTCGTCTCAATTTCCTTTCATTGAGGCATATTTCGTTTTATACACAATTTTCTTTTATACGGTATATAAAAACCATTGACATTGATTTTTATAAAAAAAGGAATCTTTTTCGATGAAGCGTTTTACTAAACGACAAAAAGGAATGATTCTTTTAACGTACGTGGTGACAACAACCTTTTTCGCTGCCGCGAGTATTATTTGATATTTGGCTTCCTCAACAAGCCATAATGTTTTTATAATAAAATAAATACCATACACTCTTTTATGTATTTTGGTATTGAAAATGGTTTTGATAAAGGATTCTATTTTGTCAATATATTTAAATGATATATTGTGATTGAAATGTGGAAATGTTATCATTACTTTATATTGGTTTTATGTGTTATAATTTTATAATGGTACTTGGACATTTTACGGGTGTTTACGGGATAAACCATATGACGGGTGGTGCCTTGAATACCAGGACGGGTGGTTACATTATAACCTTCAATGAATTGGGTATGGAAGCCAGAAGTATGGCTATTCCATTAAGTATGTGTGGAAGTTGGCCGAATGGCTATTCCATTAAGTGATATGTGTGGAAGTCGACCTTATGGTTATTCCACTTAAGTATGTTTATGTCCCAAGTTACCTTTATATGTTATGTGATCTTTATATGGGTTTTATGGTAATCTTTTGGTTACAAAAGGGTAAGTAATGAACTTTTATTCAGTGAAGAGTTTTTACTACTTCGAAAAGGTGAAAAGTATTACTTTGATAAAGTATACAGGGTTTACTAGTTGTTGTGAAAAACTAACAGTTTTCATTCTTTGTGTATCCCTTACTGAGCTTTTGATGATCATCCCAAGTTTTTGAAATATTTTTCACAGGACTTAACGTGGAATAGGGTCAAGGATGGGATCAAGGGAAAGTCATGCTACCTAAAACATGGAACTAGAAATGTTTATTTTTAAGAGTTTTTTAATTATGGAAATTTAGTAGAAGTGACTACTTGGTAATTTTTTGAGATGTAATAGTTATGCCTTAATTATCTGAAACTCTAAACCTCAAAAGATACTCAATGTGAATTATTCATTTAACTAAATATTTAGTAAGGTTTAAGGCTGGGGCCTTATAATATGTGTTTGAATAACATCCAAAAGGATGTTTTTTCTGTTATTATTATCTATTTTTTAGTAATAAAGAAAATTTTTTAGGGGTGTTTAGTGTTTTGGTATTTATTGATAGAGAAGCCTATACACAATGAGATCATGATCACATTTGGTTTTAGCACATCATGGCCACTATTGGAGTGTGGGTCCTTAAGTGGATATAACTTCTCCATTGGGATAGGAATCCTCTCCGAGAGAATTATTTATCATCTTTATCTACATCCTCTTCCTCTTTCAAAATTTTATTCCTATTTTTTCTCTTATAGAACAATAAAAATAACAATTTTTAATTTTTTATCTCCCTTATACATTAATTCTTCTATGTGATCTACTATTAGGATGGTTACTTTACCGTTGCAACCTTTGGTAGGGAACAAAAATTGGAATATACAAGTAAAGAACATGATCAGGTTTTTATGTTTGACTAAACACTATCATCTATTCTTGATAGTATGGATAGGATAATTCAGGACGAAATGGTGAGACAGTGTGTAATGCTTAATTTTATTTGATGATCCAGGAAGTATGTAACACTACTGTTTTGAAACTTGTATGTTTAGACTCTATTTATTTGAATAAATATCAAAACAATGAGTGTAACAAAGTAATAGAAATAGTGGAAGTTAGTGACTAAGTTTTTTAGTAGTACTAGAGTCATAAGTGAAGACATATGTAGTTATCATTGTGGAAATATACTATTATAAGATACTTCAATGGAAAATGGATTATGGAGTGGGAGGAATTTTGTGAATATGAATTTATTATTAGGATAGGATCCATGGTGTTTTACCACAAAATAAATTGTTTATTTTATGGATAATTGAATGTCATTATATATGAAGATGCATTAAGAATAGTTTTTTATAGAATATATGTTTCAAACATGGTATCTAATGTGGATGTATGTAAATCTAAAAATGTTTGGGGGAATTGAATGAACTGTTTGTGGAGAAATATATTAACATTAATGAAAATATGTTTATTTTCAAAAGTACTTTAAGAATAAGTAGACCCCAAATTCATAGATGTTTCCATGTCTTGGAATGTGTTCAAATACATTGATCATAGAAGTATAAGTATAGTTGTCCCAATGGATTCAAAAGAAACTCATCATCTAGAATAATATATAGATTAATATTTTAAATAAGAGAGTTATATAAGATGACAAGGTTGATTGATGAGATTGTGTAGTTGTAAACACCCTGAAGATCATGGATAGCAAAAAAGAACTTGCAATGAATTTTTTGAGATTTGTCTTGTCTCTACGAACATAGAAAAATTGTGAATGTATGAATATATTATGATTGAATAAAAATATTCAATGTTTGGTATTTTTAATTGTTTATTGGAATCTAAAATTTTGGATAATATCAATGTGGTTGAGGTGTTTTTTTATATAGTTGAGGAGGCTTAGTTTTGAATTTATTATGTCGGGTCATGGAATTTTGGTAGTGCAATTTAATAATTATCGAGAAAAAGTACTACTTCAACAGTAATCAATTTGAGCACTAGATGAGTGGTTCATGGATTCAATGAAATTGTAGGATGGTGAAAATAAGTGTTCAAACAATAATAACAGTTTTCATTAAGCACAGTTGATGTAATCATTATCTATACATGGTATTGACTTTTCTCATAACAAGGTCGAGGATCAGTAATTCTTCTTATTTTGTGAATTTTTTAATCCATAGATAGAGTGAGTATGATGTTTCTACTAGGAATAAAATTTCTTCTTTTTAAAAGTCAAATGAATATATTGAGCACCACAAACAACATTCACATAAGGGTTCTACAGTTCATCCACTTTCCCATTATCCTATTATATTTTCTCTTATTTGTTTTCATTGTAGATATAACAGGTTTAAAAAAAGTTAGAAAACTTTAAAATTCAATTTTACTTCAACCTCTAACATGTATATGGATAAATAGTGATGTGGGGTTAGTTCATCAATATGGTTTTCATAATTTTCTCACTATTTTTGGCTGGGTTGTTGGTGTAGGTTCAGTATATAAATCTAATCGATAAATTTTTTAATTTACTAGTAGAAAAGATAATGGAAGTATGTATATCAGTTTTGTTGATAATTAAGATATTCTTTATTTAATGGTCTCACATTTTCTTCAAGAAGATTGGATTTAAATTTTGGGTGGTATCTCTTGTATATTTGTTACTAATATGGGTACTGCATGTGGGATGAATTTAGTTGTAATGTTAGACCATCCTATTACAATTGATATAGAAAATACATATGGATATGTTTTTTGTACCCCGGTTTCATATGGCGGTATTGTTTTCATTAATGAAGAATTTTTCAAAATCCCCTAAACATTTATAAATCCCGTCAAAAAGTAACAGAACAATGACCTTTTATTCAAGTTCCATGTCATTTACAAGAATCTTAATTATTGTATCGATGGGAAATAGAATTATATATTAATTATATAATGGATTTTTTTGATATAATTCATGATTTTTCCCTAATCATTTAATTTTTTTAGGTGTTTTGTTTTTTATTTACATGTCATAAAAATATTCTATACTATAAAGGAATTTGTTTTTTCAATTATACTCTAAATTAATCTAAATATTTTCTATGAAATTTCAGAAAATATTATAATCATTTTATGATAGAAATAATCAATCGAAACATAACCTATGTTACATTTAAATCATTCTATGATCATCATTTTATTTAAATTGATGTTATGTATTCCATTTTTAAGATTCGTTATTTTTTTAATTATTTTTTATTTTTCATGTGTGAAATACTATTTTTTATACCGATGATTATAATTTAATATTTTCTCTACAAAAAAAACTTTTAAACTGATTCCTATTTAGCTATGAGTGAATAGTTTCATAATAAAAATGCGAAGAGAATATAGTTTAGTTGGTTATCCATTATTAGTTAGTTTGTTGTTGTACATTAGATTGGAATTATCCAAAATGATTCTATTGGAAATTGTAATTGAAATATTATATTTTTTCATTACACTTTTATAAAATATATAAATTAATATGTTCTTGAATTAATATTATCATTATTGGATATTTTTTTAAAAATATGATATTAATATTAATTATTCATACATACCAAAAAATATATTCAATTGTGAGTTATCATAGTCATTATAGGTAATTTGTTAATTGTTTTGACTATTAGATTTAAATGATCTGTTATATGGGCAAATAATTTCAATTTTACCAATTTATATTTTAGAAAAACTAGTTGAAATGATATTTGACAACAATTTGATATCTTTATTTCTTTTAATTTTTTATTTTTATGAAAATAAATCGATTTTGGATATTGAGATTTTTTTGACGTTTTAGCCTACATTAATATTTACTATGTGGAACATCCTAAATTAATAATAGTTACAGTCAAACAAAAACATTTATATGCGGCTTATCAACCTATGAAATAGGTTTCACATGATCATTTTGTGAGACTGTAGGATTAGTTGGAAACCATATTAATAAAAATTCAATCAATTTAAAATATTCGGGAGCTATTCAAGGGAGATGAAAATGATTGGTGCACCATTATCTGACTGGTAGATTTATAATGTGATAAAATAGTGATTTTTTGAATGTTTTATGGTATATTTCAATTAAGAGAATTACTTTTTCCAAATTGAGGAATCAGTTTTTGGTTAGAATCTCTATATAGTACCATCAACACCTCATAAAACAAAGCTACAATATTAGAAAATAAAAAATATCTAACTTCAGACTAAGGTCACCACTAAACATAATAATAAAAACATATTATATCACTTATTAACCCTATATTAGGTTCTAATGTGCATGGTAAATTCATAATTCTCAATAAACACCTTCTCTAAAAAAATTACTATACTAGTTATACCATTTTCTAACCCATAATAATGCAGGTCATTACAACCCCCAACTATATTTTTTCACGTAAAAGTTATTATTCTCATGTATACTAATGAAACAACATCAGTTATACAAACATGATGCACTACCAAACTCAAATGTATCTCACTTGTAATGGTTGTATTGTTACCAAAATAAACCTACCATTACAAATCAAAATGGTTCTAACCCAAAAATTGTGACACTGTATATTTCCAACAAATCCACAATAATTTTAATTTTTAGGGGCATTACTAAATTCTAAATTTACATGAATGACACCCCATTGTTTAATAACACTCCTCCATACTAGTTTTTCTCCAAATCAGTGTCACACACAATGCCACCTACCTATTTTTTATCATATATCATAGTCTCACTAATGGGACTATACAATGAACATAATTCAACACCTTATCATTCATGTTGAGATACTACTAATGAGAACCAATATGAGATAGACCTAGTCACTATACAAGACTATTTATGGATTCTAGGTTGGGTTCAACAACCCAACCATAATCCCATATCTAGTATCTTTTACATAAAGAACATTTTCTAAAAATTAAATTTTATTTACCAAACACATTTAAGGGAAAAGTGAAAAACTAGATTTGAAATAGAACTGTAAATAATAGATTCATAAATGAAAAAATTAATTCTAAAATAATTAGAATCCTTTAGATTTTTTTGGAGATACTATTTTACATCAGTGTCTCATTCATCCTTCATAAGATCTTCGAATCAAAACAATAGATTATCCTATGACATTTTGTACTCCTCTATAATGATCTTCCCACTATTGAATTCCCAATCGAATTTCAGGTCCTACTTATTGATCCAAGTATACTTCACCTCATTGAACGTAATCATTAATGAACTACCCATCATTTTAGTGGCTTATTCATCCGTATTATTGAGAGAAAAAACCTGTTCAGCCACAAAATCTTCGAATATCAAAAGTAATTCCTAGGATTTGTCGATAACATTAGCTGGAATTCCATAGTTTTCCTAAAAACCATACTCATTAAAATTTTACAATTCAGAGTGAGAGTTACATTGATTAAAGTGCATGAACACAACCTCTTCACTGTATTTTAATATCACAGATCTAGTAGTCACATTTCATGTTGTATTGTAGTATTCCATCTACATCATTATCTTTAGTGGTTCAGATATGAGGCCCTCATTGTCAATAAATTTTGAAATCCATTTTGCAAAAATATCATCAAATGAAATTAATTATATTTCAAGACCTTAGATGTATATTGATATGTCTCAATTACATTATTCTCATAGCTCAAATCCTACCCAGGTATCACCAAACATTCTGACCACACAAATACACACCCCATGAATTGTGTTCGAACATTAGTGTCCACAAAAACCAATAATTGTTTTTTTAAATTCTTTTATTAACCTTCAAGGGCCTTGGATTTGGACTACATTGTGGATCTAGTTTCCATTGTATGTGGTAAATTAGATTAATCCATGTTTTTGTTCATATTTCTTTTCTGAATATTCTTTATTGTCAGACAAGAGATGCTACTATCATGGAAGTCGTTAGCAGATTCATCAGAAGTATGATCTTGGGACTCCACATTGGGCTCTTATTCTGGGAATCATTGGTCATCTACAAGTACTACAAGATAAATTTCCTACTCTAGATCTTGTTCTTCATTCAATAGTCCAACGATTTTATTTCCAAGCTCAATACATGGCATCTTTTTCCTTAGACTCGAGATCATCTTATTTGTATCCATCAAATGCTCTACCCTACCACTATTAGATCCAACTTCAATAAGAACATACAAGGATTCCCATACCTTTTAATTGAAACATTATGGATCTTCATTATTTTTGGGTACTACTCTGCCTTCAATTACATCATCCATGCCCACTATGTTATCTTTTCTATCCATTTCCCCTGGATTCATTTCCTCCAGGTCATGATATAATCTTCCAATAACACCATAAAAAACAAGGTTCAATGGTGTTACCAATATCTTCCTCATGTTTTCTTATGATAAACCATCAAGGCCATGACTAGATATTGTAAACTACATACCAGATAGGAATGGATTCACCTATGGAGTCCCATAACCAGATCCCACACATGTATGAAAACCCTTGGACAACATCCGGATCAGCTTCCCGCCTCTTCACATTCATAGTTGATTCCCCATTTTGAAGCACAATGACCTGTAATAAAACCATTATTCAAAAACAAATGAATGTTTATAAAAACATTACTCACCAATATAAATCAAAAAATATTTCACTGGTTGTATAGAGACATCCACATCCACACAGATTCTTGGTGGAATTGTGTGAATAATTTCCCTAGTCCTACTGCCGAAGCATAGGTGCCAAACAACAAGACTTCCAATAATATGGATAATATATGTAGTCTAAAAGTGAAAAAAGAGTTCAGGAACACATACCCATATTTACATAGTCAATGAATCAAGTTTAATGTGATAGTCATTCACATATCTGAAGTATAAAAATTTTGAACCATCATTGGATTGATTAGCGGTCAACCACATCAAAACCATATCTTTTTCTTGGGAAAAATAGATCATGACGTGATTACTGTTGAGGAGACCCACCATTGTGTGATCATGTTTACCAAAGAACCGATGATGAATATAATTCCACATCCTTAAACATTAATTAATCTTGAGTTATTTCAAGAATACATGTTGAATATCTTTTCAGGTCTAGAGTTTTAGAGAATTATATCATAATTCACGCATTACATTCCTCATTTAAACAAAGTGGTTACATAAAAAATATAGTATTCTTTTTTTCCCATCAATAGAAACATATTTACAACAAAACATGGATTCTTTCAGGGCACTTCCTTGACACTATCATCACATCATGTACCTTTCCCTTGACCTGTGAAAAATATTTCAAAAACATGCGATGAGCATAAAAATCTCAGTAAGGGATATAAAAATACGGAAAGGAAACATTGGTACATGTATACGTAAGAATCAATGAAATCGTACTTTACTCATAAAACATAAGCATGTTAACATACCTCATGAAATCATATGATTTATGAATAACTCATAGAAATCCTAAGACATAAAGGAAACTTGAGGCATTCATAACATTCTTATGTAGGGAGTAACCTTAATGGTTACGTTTGGAATACCCATCATAGTATATTCCCTAAATCTATTCGGAGAAACATTAATGTTTAACCCCTTCATGTTACACAATGCATTGGAGAGCTATATCAGGCTTACCCGCCATTAGTTTATCACGGAACCACCCGTCTTCATAATAATTCCCAAGAACCATAACATAATCGTATCACATAAAACATGCATAAAGGAAACATAACATTCCACATTTAAATCACAAGATATCAATACAAAACATATATATAATAAAAAAATTATGAAAACCATTTTCAATACCAAAATAAAAGAAAAGTAAATCATGGTATTTTTTTCATTTAAAAAAAAGTAATGTCTTGTAGAGGAAGCTGAAACTCAAATAATGGTCACAGCGGCGGAGAAGTCGTTGTCGCCACATACGTACGACAAAAAAATATTCCTTTTGTCATTTAGAAAAATGATTCATATAAAAAATATTAAATTTGAATAGAAATAAAATTCAAAGGGGTTTATACACCATATAAAAGAATGTTGTGAATAAAACAAAATATGTCTCAATGAAAGGAGATTGAGACGAAGTCCCTTACCTCGGGTCCGACATGACTCGATTGTTATTTAAACTCGTGAATAAAAAAATTGAGGTTATTTATACTTGCTTAAAACCCTTATTTATGTTCATTATTTAATTTTATATCACTTATTACAACGTTATGAACACTATGTAATTATTTAAGTTAATAATGGTCATTTTGTCGATCATTGGTACTTGAGTAAAAAATGAACTCTTTATAATTACAAGTTGTTCCTGAATCCATAATATCCAGAATTATATTCATGATATAGATATAATATATATCATATATATCCAGTATATACATGAATTTATAATATTACATAACATTATAGGTAAGAAATGAAATGCACCGTTCATGGAGACGGAAATCCGTACATATGCATGAACGCTACATTCATTTATATTTCATATTTTATGGAATGGAATCATAATGATATAATGGTATATTATAATTCCATTATAATATCATATATAATATCATTATATCCATCCTTTATATGTTCCACATATGGCATTAACGAATCAAATCACTTTGAGGGGGTGGTAGTCCGCACTTCCTAAAATGAAGATATCACGTTTACCCATAATGGAAACCATAAAGGTAAGAAATAAATGAAAAATACAGAAGCATAATGAAACCAAAAACATAAAATATATCATATATAAATAGTGTGACATCTTAATGGCCACCATGAAAGGTGTTAAAAAAATTGAACAATCATCGTTTCGTGAGGCAGAAATTCGCCATCCACGGAAATAGTATGCTCTTTAACCATTAGATGTTGGTGTGTGTAAGTGTAGCTCGAAGGATTATTATAAGAAATTACTATTATATTTAAGATACTGGTGTTTTTACAAAAGAAATTAATTAAAATAGTTTATGGGGTTGGAGAAGAAAAATAAAACAAAAGAACATTAGAGAAAACTTTACCTTTAAATCGGGTAACTCTTCTTGGTTTGAACCCAATGGGTTTCTTGAAGAGCTTTTTGCCTAAGGTAAGGCTTCAAGGAAGAAGAGATGGATGTGGAGAGATAAAATTAGTAGATATTGGCTGAGCCAATGGCTTGAGAGGTGTGTGTAAAGAGGTAGAGGTGGGGGCCTTTTATAAGAGGAGAGGAGGGGCACTCTTGGAAAGTTATAAAATGTTACTTTATACTAAAATGAGTTTCAGAACCTAACGTTCCCAAATTGATATAATTTGAGCATAAAGTGATAAGGGTTCTAAATATACTCATCCAATAGGTCTTTGACAAGTTTATGTCTTATAATTTACATTATCTATTCAATTTATTTAAATCGTTCATTAATGAGGTAATCGCCGCATCATCATGATGTCATAAATAATTTAATTTATTTAATGTCTAAAAATTATAAGAATAATACTATGATGTAGGAAATATTTTTAGGTTTCCAATTCCTATTAATATTAAAAGTTATCAGTTATGTAGACAAAATTAAAAATGTTTTACTTGGGTGATACATTCTTTAGTGATATTCTCCTTTCTTTAAAAATAAAATGATAAAGTGTAACATTCACCCAAAAGTGATTCCATGGGGTCCTTAATTTTGTCACAAGGAATACCATTGTCTGTTATGACAAGACCAGTAGCATTAGGACACGTTTTGAGGTCATTTATTATTATTATGATATTATTTTATTGTCCTTAACTACCAGATTATTAATTAATCAAGATAATTAATGATAATTGTCGTCGTTACTATTCATAATTTCCAAAAAGAAAAGAGTCTTAATTACATAATTTGGACCTCATTATACCAAGTAGGGTATCCATTTTACGAAATTCTAAATATAGAAATTTCAATAATTAATTTAAAAATAATTCTCGTTGTCAAAACAAATTGCGGGTTTTTTCTGAAACAATATCTATGAAAAGTTTGGCACTTGTTTATGCTCAATTACAATGTGAAATTATACCCAATTACCCCCATTGGATTAAATGGTAAAACAATATTCTATTTACACGTTAAAACCAATTAAAAATATAATCTAACCATATAATTAAATTAGATGAAAAAGCAGTTTTGATGTAATATGCAGTATTTTTCACTATTCATTACAAAATGAACATTGTCAGAAAAATACCTAAAACTTATCCAAAGTAAATTTAAATGTCCCAATCATATAGAATAAGTATATTTTGACAAATAGAGGTAATAAAATTGTAAATATGTTTATTTAAAAATGGTTTTCCCCCAAACGGATGTAAAACAATCTTTTAAAAATGTTAGTGTATTCCATGCTTAAGATTGGATTTATTCTCATTTTAAGCCTCCAAAACACTATCTAATTCATAAATAGACATAGATAAGAATAAATATTATTCATTACTTAATTGGGATGTTATATCCTTCCCCCCTTTATAAAATGGCATCCCTGAAATTTATTTACTTATTGAATAAGTGGGGGTATTTATCCCTCATTGCATTTTTAGATTCCCATGTTGCCTCTTCAATGATGTGGTTTTACCACAAAACCTTTACATAATGAATCAACGTATTCAGTAACACTTGCTCTATATGGTAAAATATATCGACTGGTTGTTCCTCATAAGATAGGTTCTCTTCCAACTGAACTACCTCTAGTCTCAAAACATGAGATGGATCTGGCATGTACTTCCTTAACATTGAAACAAGAAAAACATTGTGTACCTGAGAAAAACTCAGGTGTAATGCCACTCGGTATGAAACTGATCCAACTCTCTAGAGAATTTCATATGTTCTAATGAACCTTGGACCCATATTTATTTTCTTACCAAGTCAAATCACACTTTTACATGGAGATAATTTGAGAAAAACACGATCTCCTACCTCAAAAGAGAGATCCTTCCTCCTGTTGTCTGCATAACTCTTCTGCCTACTCTGAGTGGTTCTAATGTGTCTCTGTATCAGCTGAACTTTTTTTGCCAACTCTTCTACCAATTCTGGTCCCATCAACTTCCTTTCACCCACTTTATCCCAGATAGTTGGAGTTCGACACCTCTTCCCATATAATTCCCCAAATGGTGACATATGTATACTAGAATGAAAACTGTTATTGTAAGAAAAATCATCCAAAGAAACATGTTGGTCCCAACTTCCTGGATAATCCATCAAAAAAGCACGTAGCATATCCTCCAAAGTATGAATTGTTCGTTCTGACTACCCATCTGATTGAGGATTAAAAATTGTACTAAAATTTAATTCAGTACCCAAAGACTTCTGAAGGCCTTTCCAAAAGTTAGAAGTGAACCTAGGATCACAGACAGATACAATGGAGGGAGGAACTCCATGTAACCTAACTATCACTTTAAGATACAAATGGGAAAGTTGATATAGGGAAAAAGTTTCTCGTATAGAAAGGAAATGAGCAGATTTAGTCAAGCAATCAACAATAACCTAGATTGCATTATTACCTCGAGGTGTCTTCGGCAATCCCACAATGAATTCCATGGATATATTCTCTCATTTCCACTCTGGCACTAGTAAAGTCTGAATCATCCCTTTCGGTAGCTGTTGCTCTGCTTTAACCTGTTGACAAGTCAAACACTTCATAGTAAAATCAGCACTATCTCTTTTCATTCTGTCCAACCAGTAATACTCCTGAAAATCACTATACATCTTAGTACTACCTGGATGAACTGAAAATAGAGAACTATGAGCTTCACATAACCACTCTCTCTTCATCTGTGAATCACAAGGCACACAAAATCTCCTCCCAAATCTCAAAACACAATCATTATCAATGTTGAATTCAGGCAACTTACCCTTCTAAACCAGATCTACAATTTTTTGCAACTCACTGTCTTGCATCTATGCTTTCTTAATTCTGTCTGATAGAGAATATTTCACTGATACCTGAAACAAAACAGAAGGACATCATGCTCCAACAACTTCTATGCCAAGGTTCATCAAATCCTTAACCAAAGGAGCACGTTTCAAATGCAACATTGTTAATGAAGCATTACATTTTCGACTCAAAGCATCCGCCAATTTATTTGATTTTCCCGTATTGTAATGAATTGTACAATCACAATCCATTATTAATTATAGCCATTTCCTCTGTCTCATGTTCAATTATTTCTAAATAAATATATACTTTAAACTTTTTTGATCAGTATATATTTCACACTTTACACCATACAAATGATGCCTCCAAATTTTTAATGTGAAAATAATAGTATCTAATTCCAAATCATGTGTAGGGTAATTACCTCATTAGTTTTCAACTGAAGTGAAGCTTAAGAAATTACCTGATCATTTTGCATTAGGATGCAACCATGTACTTTTAATGAAGCATAACTGTAGATAAAAAACTCACCATTCCTGGAAGGTAATGCCCAAACTGGAGAATTCAACAATCTTCTTTTTAGTTCCTGAAAACTATTATCACATTCTTTTTTCCAGATAAACTTAACACCCTTCTGAGTTAGCTTAGTAATTGGACTAGATAACAGGGAAAAATTTCTAAAAAACCTTCGTTAATAGCCTGAAAATCCAAGGAAGCTACGAATCTCAGTTACATTTTTGGGTCTTGGCCATTCTTCCACAACCTGTGTTTTTGCGGGATCAACAATTATCCAATCTTTAGAAACAATATGACCAAAGAATGAATTTTTTTTCAACCAGAACTCACACTTGCAGAATTTCCCATAAAATTTCGTTACTTTTAAGGTTTGCAAAATGACCCTTAAATGTTTTTCATGCTCCTATTTACTTTTAGAAAACACCAAAATATCATCAATGAAAACAACCACAAACATATCCAAGATCTCATGGAAAATTCTATTCATAAGGTCCATGAATACAGTAGGTGCATTGGTTAGACCAAAAGGCATAACTACAAATTAATAATGGTCATATCTTGTACGAAACGCGGTCTTCAGAATATCTGCTTCCTTTACCTTCAACTGATAATACCTCGATCTCAGGTCAATCTTTGAAAAATACTGAGCTCCCTGGAGCTGATCAAAGAAATCATCGAAATGAGGCAAAGGATATTTTTTATTAACAGTGATTTTATTCAAGGCTCTATAGTCAATGCAAAGTCTCATTGAACCATCTTTTTTTAACAAATAAAACAGGATCACCCCATGGTGATGTGCTAGGTCGAATGAATCATTTCACTAATAAATCTTCTAATTGCTCCTTCAAATCTAAAAGTTCAATTTGATCCATTCGATAAGGGGGTTTTGAAATTGGATTAGCATCAGGAACTAAGTCAACAGTAAACTCAACTTCCCGATCTGGTACTATTCCAAAAAACTCATTAGGAAAAACATCAGGATACTCATTTACCACTAGCACATCATTAATCTGAACAGTTGCCTTGTTTTCAACAATATGTGCAATGTAACATTAAATTCCATCTTTTACATGTGTCTCGACCTCTTGATATGTTATCAACAGTAAGGGTTAATTCTTGTACACAAACTGAAAGTCTTTCTGAATAAAACTTCTTTAGATCTACAGTCTATCTTAGATTGGTAAATAGAGACCTAGTCCATACCCAGGATAACATCAAAATCTACTAGAGGTAAAACAATATGGTTTTCAAGTAGCTTCTTTCCATGGATAAGGATATGAAGATTCTTATAAATTACTTTTGCCTCAAAATTTCCCCCAAGTGTTTTTACCACAAGTTCAGGAGTTATTTCTTGAGATGGTTTTCCCATTTTACTAGAAATGTTTTCAGAGATGAATGAATGTGTAGACCCTGAATCAAACAACACACTGGAATAATCTGAAAAAACAAAAAAAAGTACCAGATACCACTTCATTTGATGGCCCATCATCTTCTGAAGTAGTTTCAAAGCATTTCACCGCCCCTTTCTTCTTGTAGTCTAACTGCTTCCCATCACTGGAGCTCTTTGTCGGACACTCGTTTGCAAAGTGACCCATCTCATTGCACTTACAACATTTCAAAATCTGTAAATCAAAATTGGTCCTACCATAACCCTGATCTTTTTTAGTGCAATCACGAGCCTTATGTCCCATCATACCACATCGGTAGAACATTCCAAAATTTATAATACATTCCCCAGCATGCCTTTTACCACATTTATCACAAACTGGAATCTTAGTTTTTTTACCATCATACCTTTATGAAGAATTATTTCCTTTCTCCTGCCACCTTGTTATCTTCTTCTGTTGGTTGTTATAGAACACATGATCATCAACAAACTCCATTTACACCATCTTAGAACATCAAACAAGATTTTCATAACTTTTGAACTCATGAGAAGACAATCCCCTTTGATATTTTGGCTTTAATCTTGAGTAAAAACAATTGATTTTACTATCAAGGTCTCGAATAAAATTTAGAGCATACCTTTCCAATAGAGTGAACCTTTCTTCATAGGAAGCTACTGAGTCTTCCTCTTTCCTCAATTCCAAGAATTCTTTTTCCATACTAAGTCAAACAAAATTAGGAAAATACCTTTCAAGAAATATATCTTTGAATTCATCCCAGTCGAGAGCATCAATCTCATCAGTGTCCCTGATATTTTTAATCATTGACCACCACTGATCTTCTTCACCCTCCAAATGGTAAATTTCAAGACTAACCTTTTGATTGTCTGAAAACCCCATGACATCGAAAATCTTCTCTTGTTCTTTAATCCACCCTTCAGCTAGAACAGGGTCAGATGATCCTCTAAATGATGGGGTATGTTGCCTCATGAAATGTTCAACCACTGACATGTTCCGCTGTAGTTGATCTGGCTGATATTGTGCTTGGATACCACCACCATTTAACACTTGATTCAACTGCGCCATTATTGCAACAAACTATTCAGTTCCAATTCCGACCATCTCAGGATTCTGATTCGGAAGTTCATTTTCTTCTGTATGCCCTTCTAGCACTGCTTCCCTGTTACCTCTATGGAAAACCATTCTGAACAAACATTTCTTAGATGAAGCAACATGGTAATCATCAAATTCTATATAATTTCAATTTGACCATAAAAAAATATTTTTATACAATCATTTAATACAATTATAAATCCAAAAGTTATCTAAACCGACCATTGATACCAACTATAAGGCCCCAGCCTTAAACAGTACTTAATCATGAGTTATTTCAAGAATACACGTTGAGGATCTTTTCATGTTTATAGTTTATAAAATTAGATCATAAATCATGCATTACATTCCACATTTAAACAAATTGGTTACATAAAAGATATTATTCATTTTTTCCCATCAACAAAAACATATTTAAAACAAAATATGTATTCTTTTATGACACTTCCTTGACACTATCATCACATCATATACCTTTCCCTTGACCTATGAAAAACATTTCAAAAACATGGGATGAGCATAAAAAGCTCAGTAAGGGATTTAAAAATACAGAAAGGTAACATTGGTACATGTATACGTAAGAGTCAATGAAATCACACATTAGTCATAAAAAATAAGCACGTTAACATACCTCAAGAAATCATAAGATTTATGAATAAATCATAGAAATCATAAGACATAATGTTAACTAGAGGCATTCATAACATTCTTACGTAGGGAGTAACCCAAATGGTTACGTTTGAAATACCCATCACAGTATATTCCCTAAATATATTCAAAGAAACCTTAACGTTTAACCCCTTCGTGTTTCCCAATGAATTGAAGAGCTATATAGGGCTCACCCGCCCAGATTTTATCATGAAACCACCCCTATTCATAACAATGCCCAAGAACCATAACATAATCGTATCACATAAAACATGCATAAAAGAAACATAACATTTCCACATTTCAATAAAAATATATCAATAAAAAACAGTGATATAATAAAAATAGTATCAAAACCATTTTCAATACCAAAATAAAATAAAAGTAAAGAATGGTATATATATTTCATTTAAAAAAAATTTGGCTTGTAGAGGAAGTTGAAACTCAAATAATGGTCACGGCGGCGGAGAAATTGTTTTTGCCACATACGTATGAAAAAAAACATTTCTGCTGTCATTTAGTTAAATTCTTAGTATAAAAAAATATTCCTTTTGAATAGACGTAAAATTCAAAGGGGTTTATACACCGTATAAAATATAGTTGTGTATAAAACAAAATATACCTCAATGAAAGGAGATTGAGACGAAGTCCCTTACCTCGGTTCTGACTTGACTCGATCATTCTTTATCCTCCTGAATAATAAACATGAGAATATTTCTACTTGGTTAAGTAACTTTTTCATGTTCATTATTCCTTTTTATATCACTTATTACCATGTTATGAACACTATGTAATTATTTAACTTAATAATGGTCGTTTTGTCGATCATTGGTACTTGAGTCAAAAATAAACTCTTTATAATTACAAGTTGTTCATGTATCCATTATATCCAGAATTATATTTATGATGTAGATATCATATATATCATATATATCCCGTATATACATGCATTTATAATATTATGTAACCTTTAGAGGTAAGAAATAAAATGCACCTTTCATGTAGACGGTAATCTGTACGTACGCATGAACGCTACGTTCATTTCTATTTTGTATTTTATGGAATGGAATCATAATGATATAAAGGTATATTATAATTCTATCATAATATAATACATAATATCATTAACTCCATCCTTTATACGTCCCATATATGGCATTAACGAATCAAATCACTTTGAGGGGGCGGTAATCCGCACTTCCTAAAATGAAGATATCACATTTACCCATAATGTAAACCATAAAGGTATGACATAAATGAAAAATACAGAAGAATAATGAGAACATAAACATAATATATATCATATATAAATAGCGTGACATCTTATTGGACATCATGAAAGGTGTTAAAAGAATATTGAACAATCATCGTTTCGTGAGGCAGAAATTCGCCATCCACGGAAACAGTATGATCTTTAACCATTAGATGTAGGTGTGTGTAAGTGTAGCTCAAATAATTCTTATAAAAACATCCTAGTATATTGAATATACTTGTGTTTTTACAAAATAAATTAATAAAAAGAGTTTAGGGTGCTGGAGAAGAAAAATTAAACAGAAGAATATTAGATAAGACTTTACCTTTAAATCGGGTAAATCCTCTTGGTTTGAACCAAATGGGTTTCTTGAAGAGGTTTCTGCCTAAGGTAAGGCTTCTAAGATGAAAATAGGTATGTGGAGAGATAAAATGAGCAGATCATGGCCGAGCCAATGTCTTGAGTGGTGTTTTTAAAGAGGTAGAGGTGGAGGCCTTTTGTAAGAGGAGAGGAGGGGCACTCTTGGAAAGTTATAAAATGTTACTTTATATTAAAATGAGTTTCGGATTTTCAAGGTCTCACATTAAAATATTTCTTGGATAAGGTGATAAGTGTTAGAAATATACACATCCAATATGTCTCTGACAAGTGTATGCCTTAGATTATACATTATCTTTTCATTTTATTTAAATCGTTCATTAATGAGGTAATCGCTACATCAACATGATGTCATAAATAATTTAATTTATTTAATGAATAAAAATTATAAAAAAAACTATGGTGTAGGAAATATTTTTAGAATTTCAATTAATATTTATAGTACATTAAATCATTCATTTAGACAAAATTAAAAATGTTTTACTCGGGTGATACATTCTTTAGTGATATTCTCCTTTCTATAAAAATAAAATGATAAAGTGTCACTTTCACACAAAAGTGATTCCATGGGGTCCCTAAGTTTGGCACACGGAATACCATGGTCGGATATGACACAACCAGTAGCATTAGAACACATGTTGGGGTCATTTTTTATTATTATGATATTATTTTATTATCCTTAACTACCCGATTACAAATTAATCAAGATAATTAATGATAATTACCATCGTTACTATTCATAATGTCCAAAAACAAAAGAGTATTAATTACATAATTTGGACCTTTTTATTACAAGTATGTAATCCATTTTACCAAATTCCAAATATATAAATTGAAATAATAAATTTAAAAATAATTCCTGTTGTCAAAACTAAGAGAGGGTTTTTTTGAAACAATATCTATGAAACGTTTGTCACTTGTTTATGCCCAATTCCATAGTGAAATTAATCCCAATGACAACCATTGGATTAAATGGTAAAAATATATTCTATTTACACTTTAAAACCAATTAAAAATATAATCTATCCATATAATTAAATTAGATGAGAAAGCAGTTTTGATGTAAAATACAGTATTTTTCACTGTTCATTAAAAAATGGACATTGTCAGAAAAATACCAAAAACTTATCCAAATTAAATTTCAATGTCCCAATCATAAAGAATAAGTTTATTTTGGAAAATAGAGATTATAAAATTTTCAAAAGTTTGATTTAAAAATGGTTTTCCATCAAAAGGAAGTAAAACAATCTTTTATAAATATTACTGTATTCCATGCTTAAGATTGGATTAATTCTCATTTTAAACCTCTAAAACACTATCAAATTCATAATAGACATAGATATGAATATATATTATTAATTACTTACTTTGGATGTTCATATTAATCTATAAAAGACCCACATATGGAGTCATGATAATTATTTTTACTAAGGATTGGATTGGATTTTAATTATGATTGGTTTTTTGGTGGTATTTTTTGCTCCATAAAATTAGGTTGCTTACACATAAAATTTCTCTGTGTAAGATCTCTTGTTATAGTTTTTAACAATATTAATATTGAATGAAGTATTTTGATGTCATTCTTTTATTCCCTATTTCCCCATTAAGAGTATCACGTGGGGGATGTTCAAGACATATTATGTCTCACCCTTATCACTTTTGGTTATCTTTTAAAAAAAGGGTCAATCACGCTTCCCTAAGTGCAGACTTTGGAAAACTTTTATTTCATGGTTTATTGATGTGTAAATATCATCCAATAACAAAATTTACAATATTTTACATTACTATTATATAGTATTTTTTAAAAAACCATATATAATAGTTTTCAAATTTTTGTCATGTATATTGAACTTCATGGTGATCAAGTACATGGGGTACCTCATTTTGAAAACGATTAAATATTGGGTTGTCCACTTATTGGAAACATTGTTATGTGTAATAATATTTGAGTTATAAACATTTTTAACTATAGTGATTTCATATTTCTACATTTGGAAACATGTCAGTGTTGAACAGGGTGGGTAATGGATTATAGGAAGGGGTTTGGGCAGTTCTTTACCCATCAAAAAGGAATTTTATGTGTGAGTAATAGTTATAAATGGGTGCCTTTTTATTATAGAGGGGAGGGGATCCCATGTAATTATTAATAGTTTTTTATTAAGGTAATTTAATATCAGTTACGAATGGCCCTAGAATTTATTTTTATATCATAAGATGTGACTAATTTTGAATAAATTTATTCAATAATTATTAGACATGTATTGATTTTATTTTAAATGTTTTCTTCGGGTTTACCGTAATTATTATCTTTTAAATTTAATAGTTGTACCAAAATTTTAAATACTAAGAGGATAGAAATTTAATCTTATTTCGGCCCAATTTAAAATATTTGGACAAATGATTAAATTTTATATCTTATCATTTTCATTTTATAATTTTTAATCGTTATGATTTTTAAATGATTCAAAAAAAATTTGTTTTTATAAAATATCAATTATGTCAATTTTTAAAATATTCATTCTATTGAATTTAAATAAAATTTTGAAAGGGCGATAACTTCAAAAATAATATTTCATAGACTTATGACATGTCATTGTACACAAAAAAATTTATGGATGAAATATTATAAGTCAAATTATATTTATTTTAATATTATTAATATCATTTATTTGATTCTTCAATTAATAATTATATTCTCCCATCTTCATTGTGTTATATTTAAATTTAATTATTTTTTTCTTTAAAATATTAGATAAATTAAAATTATAAAGAGAATATTTTTATATTTATAAGGATAATTTATAGGCATATATATCACATATATAAAACCATATTAAAATTGATTTATTTATAAGTGACATGTTTATGATATTTTTTACCTTTACATTTAATTAAATGTTGCAAATTCCTTAATCACACTCAGTTAGATTAAAAACGCCAAGTGATAGGCCCATGGATTCTATTGGAATGACATAACCCATGTTATAATTTAATTACAAAGGTTATGGTTGTTTTGAATTATTACAACATAATATAAACCCTTATTTACCTGAATTTCCCATTAACTATGGTTAATTAATTAATAAATTTACCATTCACCTAATTTTTTTCTCTTATTAGATCACATTTTTTATACAAATTAAAACCATTTATCTTCATTTTTTTAAATAAAATTCAAAAAACTCACTAAAATTAATTTAATGTTAATCCTACGGATGGAATGAGGAATCATGTTTTCAAAAAGTAAAAAACCATCTAAAGCATTACATGTGTTTATATCCAAAATAAATAGAAATTTAATTCCAATGAACCATATTGGATAAAATGAAAAAAAAATTATTTAATTATTCATTAAATATAATTATATATATATTCTGACTATTGAAAAATCTATTCAAAAAAGTAATTTTTCTTTAAAATTCAATAGTTTTCAATATTCATTATATTATTATATTTATTTTAAAAAATACCAAAATTTCAAAAAAGTAAATTTTGAAACCCCAATCCGATATAAAAAATTTTATTTCTCAAATATAACAAAGAAAAGTGAAAATAACTAAATTTAAATTGGGTTTTTCCACCAAAATGCTGTAAAACTACCCTTTAAAAATATTAGAGTATTTTATTCTCAAAATTGTATTTAATCTCATTTTAAGACTATTAAATTTATTGGATGAATGTAAAGACAATTAAAAAACATGTTTATACATAATATAGATATTTATATGTAATATACTTATTTCAAATTCTTTTAATCAACTACCATTTAAAATACCAATATTAATAATGTATTATTTTTCAGTAGAACCCAGTATTGTGTGCAACATAAGATTTCAGAGAAAGTCATTATTGGATATCGAGTGTGGGATTAAAAATAAAATCTAATTAAAAGAAAAATTCATATCGAAATCCTAAATGTTAACTGATATTAAAAATCCATATTCTATAATTACATAGTATGTTTTATCCTTCTCCCCGTTTGGAAATTGTGACCTTACAATTTTATACTCTAATCAAATATGTTGTGGTATTAATAAATAATAGAATTTTCATAATCCCATGTTTCCCCTTGAACCAGTTGGTTTTTTATTTATCCATAACCTGATTAATCTCCAAATTACGCAACACATCATCTACATACATAACAAGATGGACGTGTTTTTCCTTATAATAATGTTTATACTATGACTAATCAACTTCTAGAATAAATATATGAGATGGATCTAGCATATATATTCTTAACATTGAATCATGAAAAACATTGGGTACATGGTATAGTATTAGAAGTAAAGACACCTGGTAGGAAACTGATCCCAAGTTATCTAGGATTTCTTACGGTCCAATGAATCATGGACTCAACATCCACTTATTACCAAATAAGCATCGCACATTTCGATAGAGAAACATTATGAATGACATTATCGCCTACTTCAAACAGAAATATCCCTCCTTTGGATATCTGAATAACACTTCTTCCTACTTGATTATTTCCTCATGAATCTCTGAATCTGATGATGTTTATTCGCTATTTCCTCTAAAAATTCTTGTCCCACCAACATTCATTCAACCAATTCATTCATAGAAGGTGAATAATGACACTTCTTTCAATATGGTGCCTAAAGTAGTTCCATATGTATATTTGAATGAAATATGTTATTATAAAAAAATAAATTATTGAAATATGTTGATCCCAACATCCCTAAAAATCAATTGATCAAGCATATAGCATATCCTACTATGTCTGAATTCTTATTTCTGAATATACATCTAATTAAGGATAAATTACTTTAATGAAATTCAATTCAATACCCAATGACTTTTAAGGTCCCTTCAAAAAGTTATAAGGTAAAACAAGACCACAATCAGATACAATGTAGTGGGGATGTCCATGTAACCTGACAATTAATATATTATTTAACATAGGATGTTTATATAGAGATATAGTGTCTTGAATATGATGAAAATGAGTAGATGTAGTCAATCCATATTTAATAAGCTAGATCACATTTTTTCCTTGCTATGTCATTCATAATCGCACTATGAAATCCATGGATATATTATCACACAACCACTTTGGCGCTAGAAAATTCAGAAGAATCCCTTTGATAACTTGCATTCATATTTAACCTGTAGAAATACAAAACATCTCATGGTAAAGTCAGCAATATCTATTTTCATTCCATCCCACTAGTAACACTCTCATAGGTCTATCTACATCTATGTGCTGCCTGGATGAACTGAAAATAGAGATCTATGAGCTTCAAATATTAAATATTTATTCAGGTTTTAAAATTAATGAAAGTATAATATCTTTACAAACATCAAAAAAATATTTATTAATGTTATATTTTAGTAACATTCCTTTCAAAACCAATTATACCTTCCTCTGAAACTCACTGTCTTGCTTATGTAATTTATTAATTCTATCTGATAGAGATGTTTTCTCTGCCACCTGAATGAAAATAGAGGCATTTTTTCACTGACAACGTCCATGCCAAAATTCATCTAATAATTTGCTAAATGATCTTATTCCAAATGTTGCATGGTTAATGTGGCATTACGTTTTCGACACAAATCATCGGCCTCATCATCATCCTTTTCTCAATGGTAATGAATCATGGAATCATAATCTTTGATTAATTCTATATGTATCTTCTATATTTTGTTCAATTATTTATTTGGGATATATATTTAAAGCTATTGTGATCAGTATATAATTTAAACTTTACTCCATAAATATGATGCCTCCAAATTTTTAATCTAAAAAAAGAGAAGATAATTCTAAATCATCTATATGTTAATTTAGCTCAGGTGCTTTCAACTGATGTATAGCTTAACTAGTTACCTGATCATTATGTATTAGGACACAACTAATTCCTTTCAATGAAGCATAACTATCGATAAAAAATTCATTATTCTTATATTGTAGGGAAAAAACTAGAGCATTTACAAATATTCTATTCAGTTCTTGAAAACAATCATAACATTATTTTTTGGTAGACGAACATATCTCCATTAAGTGTTAACATTTATACTTGTTTAGATAACCGTGGACTATTTTTATAAGTCCTGTAATTACCTAATAATCTATGAAAACTATGAATCTATGTGATATTGGTAGTTCATGGCCACTCTTCAACAACTTTTTTTAGATTTGTTAACAATTATTCCATCTTTAGAAGCTATATGAAAAAGTAATGAAAATTGTTGCAACCAAAATTCATTCTTAATAATATTTTCATGTAGTTTATTTTATTTTAATGGTTGTAAACCAATCGTTATATGACATTCATTTGAATCATGGTTTATAGAGTATTCCAAAATTATATCTATAAAAACAGCCACAATCTGATCCAAAAATTGATAAAAGGATCCATTCATGAGATACATAAATATTTCCGAGGAATTAGAAAACCCAAAGGGAATAACATCAGTCTCATAATGACTATATCTCTTTCAAAATGTTGCCTTTGGAATTTCATCGTACTATACCTTCCCCTGATGGTACACTGACCACAAATCAATCGTGCAAAAATATTGAGCTCCCTAGATACAATAAAAAAATAATGGATATGAGGCCGAAAATACTTGTTCATAATAACAATTTTATTTAAGTATATGTAATCAACACAATGTCTCATAGAATTATCATTTTTTTAAAAAATAAAAGAAGAGGACCTCATCTTGAAGTTCTAGGTCGAATGAAACCTCTATCAGGAAATTCTTGAAAATATATTTCATTTCCATTGATTCTACATGAGGTCTTGATAAATGTTTTTATAAAAAGGATTATAATTATGAACTAAATCCAAAGTAAATTAAACCTCAAAATTAGGAACAATAATAGGAAATTAATCAAGAATACCATTAATGATTTCATTCATTACTAGAATTTCTCAAATCGAAACAGTTTCCTTATTTTCAAAAGCATGAGCTAGATGACATTAAATTCCATTTTTATTAAATATATCAACATCTTGGAATTATATAAAAGGTATCTGTTCATAGGATAAAATGATCTTGGATTAGTAATATATTTTTCCATGATAATATAAAATATTATCCACACCAAAACTAAAATCAAATTATACAATGGGTTGTTCAACATTATTTATAGTAATCACCATTCAACTAATGATAATAGGACAATTTCTATAAATCATTGTTACATTAATAATTCCTCCCAATGATTTCACCAAATGTCCTATATCACATTCATTGGTAGTTGTTTCAAAATTACTAACAAGGCTCTAAAAAATGAATTAATGTGATGATGCAGAGTCTAACCGAGTTTTGGAATATTTTTAAAAAACCTATAATAAACATGTCACCACATCATTTGATGGTCCCAATTCAACATTAATAGTAGAAACACATTTCCTTACTCCCTAAAATTTTTATTATGTTGGTTTCCACCCTATTTAATAGATATTTGTCACCCATTGAAATAATACCTGAACACATTGCAACTAAAAAAACATACCACCATATTTTCGTTCTATTCATGATCACCTCCTTCGTATTCAGAAGCAATATGACCAGTTTTACCACATCGGAAGAATGTCCCAGAATACTATGGAAATTCTCCTAGATTTTTTTAACCACACATTTCACTAGCTGATAATTTAGTTCTATTACCTCCAAACTTATTTTTTTATTTCATTACCATTTTATACTAACTGGATCACTTCTCTTTATTGATCTCATGGAAAACATGATCATCATAAAACTCTATTTCTATATTCATAGAGCACCGAACACATTTCCATTTTTTTGATGTCATAGAAAGCTTATTCCCTTCGATATTTCAACATAAATCTTATGAAAAAGATATTTATCATACCATCAATTTTCTAGAAAATATTTAGGGCGTACATTAAACAACATGCTAAATTCTATTTTTATTATGACATAGAATATTCCTCTTATTTTCTGAATTCAATGAATTTAATTTACATCCAATTTTGAATATCCATAGGAAAATATTTCTCATGGATGATATTCTAAAATACATCCCATTCTATGATATCAATATCTTCATATCCTCTTACACTATTAACCATTAACCACCACAATTCGGTTTCACCAACAAAATAAAAAACAGAGAGTCTAACCATTGTATTTCCTAAACAAGAAAGTCCATCAACTATATTTTGAAATTATTTAATCCACCATTCAGTTTTTATATATTTATATGATGCTATAAATTTTAAGGAAACTTTCTTCACAAAATACCCCACTACCACATTATTTCAATCTGGTTGATCTAGCTCATCCCATCCATGGACAACACCACCATTCATTAGCCAAGTCAAATAAACCATCACTACAACTAACTATTTATCATTGATACTACCAATCTTGGATGTGAATTTTGATGATTTTTTCATCTATATATCTTCCCCACATAGATTCCATATTTTATTTAAGGAAAACCGTTATGAAAAATTATATATTCTACAAAGAAACATTGTAGTCATCAAATTATATATCATTTGAATTTTAAAATAATGTAAAATAATTATAGATATTCAATTTACAATATCCTCTCAGTTACAGTTATCTAAACTATCCTCTGATACCAAATATGAGTCCCAACCTAAAAAAATATATAATGTTGATTTAATTCATGAATTCACATTAAGTAACTTCTCGTGATTATTATTTTTTGATTTAGGCCATACCTATAACATTGATGATATTAAAAAGTATACAGTTCAACTCACTATCTATTTTTACCAAATAAAACAAAAGAAATTAACACATTATTTATATTTATTGATAAAAAACATCATAACATTAATCATGATTAATTAATTCTTATTTAACATCCATATTCCATGAGTAAAATATTTCAAAATCATAGGATGAGTATAAAAAGATCAGTAAGGGAAGCACAATAATGTAAAAATGTTAGCATTTAAAAATCATGTAATCCATGAATACATTATAAAAAATTAATACTTTTCACTTTAATGATAGATTAAATAATATACGCAGAATATAAGATCCTTTTATACACTTTTATAACCATAATATTACTATAAAACCCATAAAAATAAACACATAACATATAAATGTAACATGATACATAATCATACAAAAATTTAATAACCATATAGTTGACATCCAAAAATATCACTAAAGGGATTATCCATATGTCCAACTTACATACCCAATGCATTAGAGGTTATAACATAACCACCCATCCATGGTTTATCATGGACCCACCCATGATTGGTTTTTCACATAACCAAACATCATTAGTTTATCACCTAATATCTTGTAAAATGTCCATGTAAAATTATAAAATTGTAAAACAAAACAGATTGTAATTATCAACATTTAACTGATAACATTACATTTAAAATCATAAGAAATCATTACCAGATATTGATATAATCACAACATTCCAAAAAAAACTATCCAATAACAATATACCTGAAATGGTAATAAGGAATCTATTTCCCTTTTTAAAACATTCTGATTTTAGGGTAATCAATATACTAATAATGGTCATGAGGGTGCAAGATTATTTATCACCACGTACGTTAAAAAATATTTATTTTTTTATTTTTTAAGATGTATCATAGAAAAATATATATTTTAAAATATATTGAAGGAAATTACTTTTCAAAGAAGTAAATTATACATCGTATAAAATATGGTGGGTATAACATCAAAATATACCGTCATGAAAGAGGATTGAGATGTAGTCCCTTACCATTAGTCAGACTCACCAAGTAAAAACATTGTATTCTTGGTTAATAATAATAGTATAATTTATAATTCCATGATAACCTTTTTAATGTTTAATAGTCCATTTATATGACTTATTACCATGTAATAATAAAAACATAATTATTTATATTCATATTAGATATTATGTTGATATTCGGTACTTGAGTCGAAAAAGAACATGGTTTGATGTCACTTGTACATGAGGTCATATACGATTAATCTACAAATTGTATGAATGATATTATTAAATATCTTATACACAAATTATACTTTTAAATAATACCATGCAGTTTTTTATGAAAAATGCTTATCATTATATTCAAGGGGATGGTAAATCATACAAAAGCATGAGTAACAATTTACATTTTTTAACCATTATAGAAATGAGTTAAGTAATTTTTTATTCTTCACGAATAATTATAACATAATTTATATTATATTAATCATTTAAATATACTTTTATATATCATACAAGTAACATAATGAATAAAAACAAGTCGCATCACTTCATAGAGGTGATAGTTCACATATCCGCATAAATAATGTCATCATTTTTATGCACCTGGAAAACAAGAAAATTAATGATATATTATTGTCATAGAATATTAATATGACATTTAAATTAAATATAAATATTAATTCTATTATTATTACAATTCATGAGATAATGTTAAGATAACTGAATTAGATTTGTTTGTGGAGGTGACAGTACACAGAAACAAATTCAGGATTATTTCCTTTCCCATTAAATGGATGTGGATATTGATTGAAGTGATGATATTTACAAAATAATTTCTCAATATATTGAGAATTATGGATTTATTAAGCCCTCATGGATGATGTAGAGTAAAATTAACTGTAAAAAGAAATAAAAAAATAATTAATGAAAACGATACCTCTTCTTCGATTGATATCCTTTGAAAACACATTGGCACTTTTATAGAGGGTGTTGTGCCTAAAATTAGGACTCAATAAAGTGGCGTGGGATTATAAAATGGATTTTCAGTAGATCGTGGCAGATAAAAAAAATATTTATATGTTTTTGTAATTGAGAGGAATGTGCTCATTTTTATAGTAGAGGGGAGGGACAACATTTCAAATATAAAAATTATTAAATCAATAAAAATTAAATTTTGATTCCAAATGGTCCCAACATAATTTATTTTGATATTATGATGTGGATTGTTAGAAACCCTCCTAGACGATAATTTTTAGACACATATGGATTTTATGTTAAACCTTATATTTTTTGCATTACCATTAATTATTCTCTTTTAGTTTTAATTGTGGTAAGAACATTTTCAATACTAAGAGGCAATAAATGTTATGTATATTGGGTAAATTTAAAATAATTGGACATTAAATAAACATTGAGACATTATCTCATTCCCTTTTTAATTTTGTATGATTTATATGTTTTATATGATTTATATATCATTTAAAAACTTGTAAATTTTAAAAAATGTCAATTATTTTAATTTTTACACAATTCATTTTCATTAATTTCAATAGAATAAAAATAGGGAGATAGCATTGGAAAAAAAATCAATATACTTATAACATGTCATAGTAAAATATAATATTCGTGAATGGAAAGAAATATTTTAAATTATATTTATTTTATTATTATTACTATCAAGTATTTGATTCTTCCCTTAATAAATCTATTATTTCATCACCATTGTTTCATAATAAAATTTAATAATTTTTTATTTTTTTTGAAATAAATAAGCATAATTTAGTTACAGTTTTTACCATTATTACTATGAGTTATATTATAATATATCACTTTTATAACACCATATTATTATTGTTTTATTAATAAGAAACATGTTTATGATAATTTTTCCATTACATTAAATTAAATGATATAAATGTCTTAATCACACCCATGTGGCTTCAAATGTAAAATAAATCTCCCCAAGGATTGTCTTGGTCATCCATAATTATTATAATAATGTTATGAAAAGTTTTATGGTAGTTATAAAATATTATAATATTATTTAATCACTTATTTATCTTATTTAACCTTTAGTCTTGGTAAATAAAATAATAAAGTTAATATTCACCAAATATTATTGTCATCCTATCACATAACATTTTTATTGTTGATGTCAACCATTTATATAGATTCTTGAAAATTCAATTCAAAAAAGTGTATAAATTTATTTTTATGCTAATCTCATTGAGGGATTGATGAAACACATTTCTAAAAAGTAAAACCATCAAAATATTGATGTGTGTTTATATCCAAATTAAATGTATAGATACATCCAATGAAAAATATTATAATGAAATTATAAAACATTTAAATAATTAAACATCAAAACAAATAAAAATCATTGTCTAACAATATATACACATTATACGGAAATGAAGGTTTGAATTAAAATGTATTACCTTCACAATTCATTACATATATGAAATTTACCAAAAAAAAGAACAAAATATCAAAAACAATATTAAAATAATTTTAATGTCCCGCTTCAAAATGAGAATATAATTATATAAAATAGAACATATAAGTGTAATTTACAAGATTTTAAAATGTTTCACCATCAATAAGAGTAAACAATACCCTTAAAAAATATTAGAGTATTTCATGCCTAAACATTCATTAATTCTCATTTTAAAAAATTTATTTTTATAGGGAGAATGAAAAAAAAATTATTAAAAATGTGTAAACATAATATAGTTTGTTCTGTTTAATTACTCTAATACATGGGCTATGAGTTAAATAATCTTCCATATTATAATAATAATAATGTATTGATTTTTGATATAACTCAATCTAGTGGGCAACATAATATTTTGAAGAAACCCATTTTTGTGCGTCTAGTATGATATTATAAATAACATTCACATTAAAATATAATTATTAAATAATTCAAAAATATAAATAGATATGAAAATTTATTATTCAAAAATTACCTATGATGTTATAATTCATATTACTAGAATATAATTTATAAAAAAATTTATAATATATATATATATAGAATCCCATAAAAGAACCACTACCAATAAAACCTTCGTTAAAAAATCATTTATTTGTATTAGTCATCATATTACTTATTACTTCCATCCAATAATATAATTTATCAATAAATTATTAAGATTAATCAACTAGATATTAATATGTTTCATAATTATAATTTACTTAATATTGTTAACATAATTCGTACAATTTACATTTCATTTATAGTCACATCATCATCAACAATAAAACTACTACTCTTATTACCTTGTGGATCATCTTATAATGTCGTTCATATAGGAAATCATTTTTTAAAATTAATATTAATTACAAATTCATTAAATTCAATTGTATATTATAACAAATAAAAATCATTATTTGGATCCTTAGTGTTGTCCAAACATTTCATATTTACAAAAAAATAGAATTTTATAATGATAAATTTCAAACAAATTTCATTCCTAAAAACAGTATAAATTACCTTATGTTCTTATTTCTAAATTTCAGATATGTTTGATGTAAAATATTTTCCCCCACATCTGCTCTAGGAATATTCTATTTCCTTTTCTTTTGTTATTAAAAAAATCACCTATGATCATTGTGTTAATAATTATTTAATATAGATAATTAGGAATATTCAAAATCTTTTTTATTCCATCTCCAATTTAATTTTGTTTCTTTAAATGAAAAAAATTGTATCATATATCATATTCAATGTTAACATCATTCATTATAGATACATCCATTCACTAAAAATATAAGATTTAGTTCAGAAATAATAATCATGAAGGGGAAATATATAATCATGAAAGAACATTCATTGGTGGTATAAATAATTTCACCATATATTCAATGTATGAAAGTGTAGGTTATAAATTTGTCATCCATGTTCTGTTTTATTTCAAATAATTCATTATGGTTCATAAGGATATTGTTACTTGACATTATAAAATTTCTATGTAGTGGGCAGATAGTTGTTCTATCTATGTCCAACTCATCATGAACGAATGATTATTGAATCAATACCCAATCAGTCCCATTTATAGATGTTATACCCAGTTTAAATTGTCACGCAATTTCATCAACATAAAATTATCTGTATTGTGATCTAATTGAATGGAATAACACAATTATTTCATTAACATATTTTTGAATGATATAATACATTTTATCCAATCTGTAGGGTTCATACATAATTTTTATTTTATGAGTTTCAAAAAATAATAAAACCATTCAATGATAGGATATACAGTGACCCAATAGTTACACATATAAATATTACATTTTTAGAGTTTATTCATTATATACCATTTCAATATATGAAGAAACCATAAAGTATTAAAATCTTTATGTATGTAGATACATAAAAAATAGTAGATAAACAATATGAATCATCAAAATTTATCTTCATTGCGACTAGGACCCTTTATGATATATCATTATTAAACCCCTTTTTAATAATTTGGAGAAAATGAATCATAAAAATGGGTGAGATTAGATTAACCGAATGGGAAAAAAGGGATATATAAAATCAATGTCCATCTATATTAAAATAATTACCATAAGTTTTTATAACATGATATTAACATGTTGAATAAGTACCTAAAAATTCTTCAATTATTATAATTCTTTATGTAATAAATTATTGATTATAATAAGAAATTAATTATACCAGAATATAAATAAATAATCCATGAGAGAATAATAATGTAAAAACATCCAATTATAAAATAGTTTCATAAAATGAGGAATAATCCTAATCATATTAATTTTTATTCAAGGATACCCACCTTGAAATTCATCAAATGTGATGGTTGGGATAACCACCTGTGTAACTACCTTGATTTTTCGATAACCACACATGTATCGTCTTTTTCATTGGAAGAACACTAGTTTTTTCTTTTTTTATGTTATAACATCCCATTTACCGTTTGAGATCCTAAAATTTAATCATTATATTATGAATCTGAGGTCTATCAAGGATCGACCAATCACATAACCATACCGCATTATTATGATATACAAATGATGATCATAAAATTTACCATTATATCATTGTTCCATCCATTTAAAAGAATATTAGATTCGCCAATATTTTATTATCCTTATAAAAAAATCCAAAGAAAGAATAGATATGGTAAAATTGTATAATAGTTCCATTAAAAAATAATAAAAAACCATTTTCTATTATATCTTTTTTTACCATTAAAATATTGATGGATAATTTTCGATAAAAAAAATACACTTTTCATTTTTAAAAGCCATATGTAAATTCTTAATATTAAAAAATAAATATGAATTAATTTTCATCCCAAAAACATGTAAAATATATACAACTGGATTCAATTAAAATGTATTTCATGATAATGCGAATATATGTTCTTGTAGTGAATGTTAAAATAACGACTATTCTCAATTATTTTAAAAAGTCAAAAGTAGATTATTTATTAACAATCAAGAAAATTCCTTATAATTTTTTTTATAAAAATTTAAAAATATGAAAGAATTAATTTCGTTAACAATTTTGGATTATTAAAATAATATTTCAACAAAATTTAAATATATGATTTAAGTGATATGGATACCCTACTAAATAGTGGAATAAATTCAGGTTTTCTTAAATAGATTATTCAAATCACATGTTTATTATAGTAGAATAAGATTAATGGAATAATTTTTTCTATTAATATTTAATCATGAGATAAAAATTATATATAATTTTGAAAGTAGAAAATATATAATTTCAATGTTGGATATTTGATCATAAACATTATAATAAAAAATTAGATTGTAATGTAAAAACCTTAACTCATGCCTAACATTCATATTAAGTGATATATCCTCAAGTAAAAATTAGTAAAAAAATTTATACATCAATCAAATAAAAATATTAATTACTTTGATACCATTTATTTTAGACTTATAACTTTTCAACAAACATTTATAAAAAATTAATTAATTAAATTCTTATTTATATGTGTTAACTATGAAATTTTCATAAATGTTTTGATCATGTAGTTATGATCCATGCACATTGATCATGTTTCTTAATATCAATAAAAATAATAATGTCATATGTATTATACACAATAATTATATTCATTTTTATAATCATTTATATAAATTTGTGATTAAAATTGATTTACATCACCTCTTGGTGACAATAGTTCGTATGTACACATGAGGGATATTATGCACATCAATGTGATTAGACGAAATATTAGGTAAATAATAAATCTACTTTAAATAATAATAATAATTTCTCTTATATCATTTATTTTTATATATATTCCATAATTATAAACTAGAATTAAATAAATTTATGAAAAATAAATCATATCATTATAAGGATGTTGTAGTCAACACATATACATGACTAATACACTAATATTCCATTTAAAAGAGATAAGGTGGGATGATATTATTACCTAATAATAACAAAATACCATAATATTTATGGTACAAAATTAATTATCAGATTATATATAGAATGGATTATACAATTATAATATGAAATACAATTAAATGTGTATGGTTAAGTGTTAAACAACATTTTTGAGATACCTCAATTAAAATATATCTTAAGACATAAAATATTATTATTTGATGTGGACTAGAGGATCATGGATGAATCTATGATGTCATGGAAGGTATTTGAGATTATATTGTCTTATATATAGGGATGGAATTGTATAAATAAATAGGGATAATATGTTCCTTATCAAAAGTGAGGGAAGGGACATGCATAGAATTCCGTAAATGATTTCAATAATATTATATAACTTTACTATAGAAGTTCCTCTATTTGGTAATGAAGTTGACATTAAGATAATATAATGTCTATATATATAACAAATTATAATAATTATATTTTATGATTTATTCATAACATGTCATTGTTGTTTGACCCTCATGTGGTAAACCCGTTTTAAGAAAAAATATGGTGAGAATTTTATTTTCGTATTTTACTATAGATTATGACGAAAAATTTACGTATAAACATTTCAATTTAATTAATTATGATTATTTATTATTTATAATATTTTTTATAATATTAATATTTTTTATAATTGGATTAATTTAATTATAAATAACAATGGAAAATCCAAAATATCCTCTTTTAGGTATATGCATTTTAATCATACTATTGAATTTACTTATGTTCCCTTATAAAAACCATTAAATTATTCTTAATTTTTATTGATTATTATAAATTATAAATTTTTTATTAAAAATCTTAATCAATATATGTTAATATAATGCATTAATATAAAAATACATTTCATACATAAATACATTTGTCTTGAAAAAATGTTGTTTTAAGCACAAAAATGAAATTATACTAAATAATTGTATAGATAACAATTTTATGTAATAAATTATTTTATTTATAATTAAATAGAATTTATATTTCTATATTATAATTATAAAAATATAACGGGGTCATAAATTTTTTAATTTAATTAAAAAAAATTCCATTTTTACTAAAAATATTTTATCACTATTCGCGGAATAGTTAATATTTTTAGATAAATCATAAAAAATAACCATAAAATAATATATTAATTTTGATTTCATAAATATGTATTCATCCCCTTATATTTGTTTAATGAAATTTATAAATTAATTTTAATAAGGATTCCAAAAATTTATTTTACATAGAAACCATATTTTTAAAGATTAATATAAAATCATAAAAAACAAAATAAAAATTTATTATGTATTAATGATTAAATTTTCATTACTTAAAACTACTATCAATAATTTTATAAATTATTTAATTAATATTCTTTCTTATAAATTTAATGTATAATTAATAACGATGACTTTAAAAAGTTAATATTATTATAATATATCATAGGTTTCATAATGGATAGAGTTTCATGTAAAAAAAGCAATCAAGAATTGTAAAATTTAAAATATTCTTTTGGGTGTTATAGTGGTGGGAAATTGCAATGTTATATCTGTGTCATTTTTATTTTTTTTATTATATTATGAATTGTAAATGTGATATTTTAGAATTTTTTAGAGCTGATGAAGGATAATTGGGTACTTTATCATGAACATCATTTCAAGTAGGGTGTATTGTTTACCAATGGTTGGATTGATGGTGTTTTATTTTTCTATTACAGTTATGTTATTTTTCACCATACATGATTCACATCATATTTGATATTTATCATTTTTGTATTATTTCTACCTCTTGGCATAGAGGTCATAGATGTGTGTTGGATATGCCTATTGGCACATATAGGCGATAACTATATATTGCAGCATGAGTATAAATGTAGATTCTATATGAAATTTATGTAATCTTTTGATTTATTCATTTTCACTGATGTGATATTTTCTTGTTCAAAATATTAATAAATCCTCATAGAATGTTTTATCATATACATTCATTGTGAAATTTTACTTAGATGGACCTCTATATATATTATATTCCTTTTTATTGAAGGTAATTTAGATCTATAGTTATAATATCATGATAAAGATCACACAGTTTCTTTGATTATGTGATATAGTCCAAACATAGTGGGATGATATAAGCATATGATTCCTTAATGAGAAACCCACATTGGTAGTTATTTATTTTTTTATATTATATAATGTGTTATTATAAAATTGAATAACCTTTACAAAAATATATTGTCATGAAATTATACATAACTTTTCTGGAGGATTAGTTTTCACATTAGATAGCTCATCTATAACAATTATTCGGTTATTTAAGTGTCAATATATGAGTTTTGATTCTTGATGGAGTAGCCCTATAGATGGATTGTTTTCTAGGATTATGGAATTATTTAGATTATGAGCAAGAAATATATTAATATACATTGTGTCTATGAGACACTATAGTTAGTGGAGTTTGGAATTTGATAAATTAAGTATTTGTGTGAGGCCCTTTAGTAAGAGTTTGGAATGTTATATGTCATCTATTGTATGAGTATTACTGTAGAAGATATACACTAAGATGTTAGAAAAACATGATACATGATCTATAGGCTTGATGGAAGTCCATAGTTACACGTGAAAAAATAATTTTGTTTTATTTCTTAATATCCTAGTAGTCTTACAAGGGTAAGCCACATTACATGTTCATGTGGGATTATGAGTTCTATAGAGATAGGATAAACTGGTTGGTGATATTTTGAGACTTTCCCATCAGTTGTTCTCATGTGTTTGAGACAGTGTAATGATAATGTATTCATTTCATGAGATTGTACGATTAGTGCAATGTTATTTATGACGGATTTGATGATCAAATACATATTGATTTCTGAACCAATTTTTTACAATATTTTTTCAATTATTATGCATTATTGGGTAGATAAGATCGTTTTATGATGTTTTTATGTAGATAATAAGAATGTTTTTGGACCATTGATGGAACTATACTATGAATAGAAAATTCATTTTTTTGAGGGTAAACATGGAACTGATCATTGAAGTAATGAAGTCAATTTATTTTTGAGAATGTGTCCACTGGGATCCCCTAGTTGTGTATGGAAGACATACGATAGACGAATTTTTAGTGGTATTGGTATTTGATACATAGTATATTTTGAATTTTTAGAACTTATGGAGTTTGAATAATTATTTTATCATACGTAATGAATAAACATGCCATGGGGCATGTTATGATTTGGATTGATTATGTTAAACTAATGGGACAGAGAGTAGGGTTTCAGTGACTAGGGGACTTGTAGTCCTATGCCCATTATGTTATGGGGAAACATTAGTGTCATTTTATGTTCTTTAGTGGAAAACATTTAATATTAATTTCAGGATGATCATGGTTGGGTTGAGTACCAATGATGATATGGTGAGTTTAAATGGGAATCATAGCACATGAACCTGATGAGAATCTGTCATGTTGGGAGACCCATGAAATATTATTATTGATCCTAATGAGTTTTCACTCGAGGAGTATTATATCAAAATATATGTGGATGGGAGTTTAATATTTTTTTATTTGAGGTTAGTGACTAATTATATGGATTATATATTGGTTGATTATTTGTTTGAAATTCTAATGGGGTTTGAATAGGAGATAATGTTATGTTTCATAATGGTGTTTTGTTTTGAGAGGTTATAGACAAGTTCAATCACAATGATTGTTGATGGAATTAATGTGGGACATATTAATTTGGAATTGGATTAGTGAATTTTAGAAAAGTAAACTCCAATTTAAAGAATAATCATTCATATCATATATATTCATCATTAAATATATATATTTTTGTAATAAAGTCTTCGACAAAAGATTATGGGGATAGGGGGAAAATGGTGAACAACCAAGTTATTCCCCATCACTATGAGTTTACAATCATTTGGAAATGCGCATGAATGAAAGGACAAAGAAATGGAATCATTGGGATCTCTCAAATGTTTTAAAGTATCTTAATTGAATTTTCAATCCCTCCATGTGTTCCCGATCTAGATATTCGGCTTGGTAGACATTATATAATTTGAGAATTGTACAGAAGGGGGTCATTTTTGTATGTAATCTATCATTGGATGATCATGGTGGAATTTAGAAGATGGATAATATATAAATAAAAATTAAATTATTTTCTATGATGAATTATAAGTATTAAATTTTATCTGATATATATTGGAGTATATATTTCATCGTAAAATATGAAATAAATTGAGACTATTCATGAATTATTAAACTTATTATGCACTAGTTCATTTGACATGGTACAACATGATGATGATTTTTAACGGATGATGTTTTAACACCATAATATCACAAGAAGAAATTTTTGGGACATTTTTGATATATTTGAATGGTAATATGGTGGCACATAGATTAGAGGATATCATATTATGTATTATAGAAATAAATGAGTAAAATCAGTAGAGAATCTATGACATAATTCTTCCAGTAGAAGTACGATAGGTGAAATTGCATATAATTGCATGTGGTGAAATGAATACTAGGAATGTGAATAATTTAGGATATGATGGGTTGTTTCATGTATTATTATGATACATTTGAAGATTTTTATTTTTGTTTTTGTTGTGATTAGATGGGGGGACATTTATTTATACCTGAAAATTGGATGTGGAAGTTTTTATAGATGTTTTTAGGTTGTCCATATTTTTGTCTAGGTTTGGCATTCTGAAAATAATCCTAAAAGTTATTCTTATACATATATTTATTTCTTATATATTATATTATAATGTAGTAATAATGATATCATCTGATTTGATTTTTTAGAGAAATTTTAATTTGTAATGAGTACCAGAAGTTGGATAATCAAAGGGATACAAAAGCTTATAATTTATAAAAATAGATGGGATCCAGTTAGTTACATATTCCCATTTATGAAATAATAATTTGTGTTATGTTTTATATTTTTTGAATGAGTTTATAAATTTATAATGATTCTTTATGAAAACATATTACATTAAATAAGGGACTACGATATTTTTTCCCAAAATTATAAAATGATGTGGGATCCAATGTACAGAAAGATGAAAATGGAAGTTATTTATGATGAGATGTGGTATATTGAAGAATTTATCAAATCCCATGTGTTTGTATGAAATTGAAATTGAATTGAAATTACAATATAAAACTAGTGGATATGTTGGACTGTTAACCTTACATTATAATAGAATAACATGATCTTGAGCACCCCAAATTAGTCATTTCATATGAGGTAAAATGATTTGGAAAAAGAGAGAAGGGATCATGAGGTGTAAGATGTTTTATGGTGTATTCAATGATATATAGTACATGATAGATCTAACTGGTGGCCTTGGAAGAAGCACCTTTAACTTTATAGGTTCCATTATCTTTTTGATGGTGGCAGAAGTGGTGCAATATCAACTATAAAACCACCACCTATATGGTAATCCAATATCATAAAGAAAATCTTTGTTTAAAATTGTAATATTGCGATTTTTTGTTAAAATTTCTATAAGATGGAGTATACCCATTCCCATTTGGTTGTGTTCATTAGTTCGGTGTCTAAACCCCCTCCTATTCTTTTTATCCACATTATTTCGATTTTTTATTGATGTCCATTTACTATAGTTAATGGTACATATCATGATCAGTTAGTCACTATTCTTCTCTATCTTTGTCTGACCCTACTTTTGATATATACAGTTATTTATTTCATTCTGATTATAGTAAAGAATGGTGTAAAAAATGTTGACGATCTTGCATTCCTTTGAACCATGTAGGGATGCCCCTAGAAAACCTAATAGATCCATTATTTACTGAATCATCAACAGAATGTCACAAAAAAGAATTTATTTTAAATTTTCAATTATATGAAAATAAATATTCATTTGATATTGAATCTAATGTGGGTTAATTGAATATGAGAAAGTTTTGGAGTGTACAAGGGAATGAAGAAATCTAACTACTCAATGAACCTATGATTGTGGGACGATTGACGTGTTTTTCAATGTAATTCAATTTTTAATAAGTTTTTTTAATAATTATAATTTTGTTATAATTTACTATTGTTATGTTTTTCAATGTGTTTGGTGAACATAAATGTGAGTAGTGGAAGGTAGTGACAGGAAGACCACATACATGCTATGTTGAGCCTATAAATGTGTTTTGGGGATTTGAAATATATGGGAATGACCTTAAAATTGTTGTTTCTTTTTAGTAATCCTGCTATCGTCTAATCATATCAATTATGTGGTGGGTAGAATAAATAAATTAAATTTATGGAAATATTTCATTAGTTAAAAAATATAAATATTTAGTTTTTATTAAATGTTTAATTATAATTTTATGGTATTATGTTAATTAAGAAGGTGTTGATGAAAAATTTCACTTGTATTACCTTATTTTTGGACTCATCCATTGATGGTAAAGATATTTTTAAAAATAATTCCTCTGATTCATAATCCCCTTTTGAGGTGTTATTTTCGGTTAATATTTAAATGGTTATGACTTTGTGGCTCATTCATAGGAATATTTGGATTCCACTAAGACTGGATATGTGTTGACATGTGATAGATAATAACAGTAGGCCTCATGAGGCCCCATAAGGGGGTGTTTAGTCATTAGGGTTGACCATAGGTAAAATGTTGATGGGATGGGAGAGAGGAATGACTTTTTGTTTTTTTAGTTTTTTAGATTGTATATAGGTCGTATATCATGGGTGACTCAATGTCTATCCTGTGAGGCCATTTATCATTATAGAATTTCTAATGAGAAGTATCCCCTAAACGAGATAATCATTAACCTATAACATGATCATGACTCTGTACCCAAATTGGGTTTCCCCTATCTTTGCGAAGTGTCATAGGGGATCACGATGGGTTCCTTAATATTGGACATTCCATATATGGTTTTCAATATGATAGTTAGTATTTATAGATGGATTCACAATAGAAATCATAATGACCATTCAATCATGAGGGGATATAGAAATTGGTAAAATTATTGGACCTCCAAAACCTATTTTTGTTGTTAATTTTTTCTACACGGTATACTCTCTCATGGTAGTCAGGTTAGATGGTACGTGGATATATGATAAGTATTTTTTATAGGAAAACACCTATAGGAGATAAATTAATTTTGTACGGATAACTCCATTATGGTAATATGTGATACCTTTACAAGAAACTAACATAATGGAGGATTGTGATAAATTTTTTTATGAAATTTGCGTAGGGATAATTTTTTGTTAAAGAATTAGAAAACTCCTTTAGTGGAGGTTTATGATACCATGATGAGGAAACTACAATAAGGTTTATCTATAACAATATTTGTAGAGATTCTAGTGATTTAGAGGCCATGATAATCCAATATACTGGTGTGTGAAATTTTTGTAGAATTGTCCATGTATTTGATAAATATTAATATATCATGAATACTAGGTTTAATTATATATGTAGGATCATAATAATTTTGTTATAATTTGAAAATCACTAGATCATGATGAAGAATGTATGGTTTATTGGAGTTATAAACTTACAGATCGACAACTATTGGTACATGGTACATGGGATGGTACAAATAATAAGAATTTTTCAGAGACACCCTTACATTAGAAAAAATGGGTAATGATTATTTTAATTTATTTTATGTTCACCTATTTATTAATTTTTCTAACAATATTATAGGAACATATCATTTAATTTCCAGTAAATCATGAGACTGCAGAGGTTGTGTTTTACTGAAATTTTATCTCAGACCCGGCTCCAGAATCAATATCAATTAGGTAATTGAGATGATATAAATTTTATGTAAGAATAGTTTGGAATTAAACAATGAATTACATGACTAACCTAGAGAATCATAGTAATATTTTTTAGAGGGTGTGATAACAATTTCGGTCATTGTAAATCCTTATGTAATGTTACATCACCTATTGTTTATTATTTTCCCCCATCTGTGTATTTGATCGAACCAGTGGGAGATAAAGCCTGTATTTATTCCTGATTTTTTTTGGAAGGAATTTCATTTCATTTGGTGTACTCTATTGATTTATTGTTTTTTATTATGATGAAAGGATACGTTTTTAGTTATATTTCACTATGAAATCCGAGGTTTTGTCTCATTGTGATACTATTTTTTACAACCACTTGTTTTTAGAATCCCTTGGTATATAGGGAGTCACATTGGACATATAATACTAGAAATCACTTTAAGCATAAAATATAGATCATAAATTATTGGACATAAAAACTATTATTTTTAAAATTATAATAATCATTAAAGCCAATTAAATAGAAATAATAAAATACTGAATACATTATTTATGTCTCATACAAGACATATTTTAAAGGTATTTTTCTTTTAATTTACATTCTTGCTTTGTTTTGGGGGTTTCCCTAGGTTTTAGGGAGGAATAGATGAGTATTCATGAATTGGGCCAAACTGTGAGCACAATTCCTGATTAAAAAAAATAAATTTTGTATCATTTATAACTTTTTCATTTTTTCATCATTTTCCATCCATTCAAATTCCTACGTGACCTCCCCTAACCTATTAACACCACCAAGGTAATTTGGAGCATTTAGAAATCCATAACCAGGGTTTATTTGGGTTTTTATCAAAGGGGTAGGGCCTGCACGAAATCCCAATTCCTATTCTAAAAATAAAATTTGATTTTGTTATAACATATTCAATATTTAGGATTTTTCGGTGATTCTAAGTCTCACCCAAGCCCAATTAACCCAGCCACGCGTCTGAACTCTCTTGCCTCTCTTTGGAGCTCTGGTTAATCGCGATTTGGTGCCGGACATCATAGGGTTCCTCAAATCGCCCAGATTTGAAGAGGTAAAGTCATTCTTTCATAACTCTCTCAATTATCAATATTTTTCCTCCATTCCCATTCCTAAATGACCTAATACATCTTGTTAGAACGAAGCCTAAATTTTGGAAGTTTTAAATTTAAGTTACTAGTGTTATGGAGTGATTACTTTAAGATACTTCAAGTAAATGATCCCTTTTCATTCCTCTTTCAAATTACTTTGGGTTTAACTCATTGTTCTTCAGGTTAATTTGGTTATAATTCAGTTTACTAATGTCCAGGTTTAAACTTTGGGCTTTCTTGGCCAATTTTTGTGGTTTTAGGTTTGATCTAATTCACTATTGGTGCGCAGGGGTGCAATTTGATTTTCGCACGGAGATTCAAGGGTTTTTGTCATATTAATAGGTGATTCCATTGTGTGTACAATTTTTGTGAATTATCTTGCTGTTTTCATGGTACCTTAATTTTTATTTCACTTGAATGTTTCTGTAAAAATAGGTTTTAGTTGCATTTATAATGTAAATGAATTTTAAGTTCCAATTTTTGGTGAAATTGGGGGTTTTTCATTCAATTCTGTTATTGGTTCATTTTGGGATTCCCCATAACTAAATTGTTGGTTTAATTAAAGGGTATTGAACTGAAATTTTGTTTTAATGACTTACAAGTGTTAACATAGTGTGCAAAGTGGATATCTTAAAGAGCATTGGGTGAAAACAATGTGATGTTTTGAGAGGTTGTTTTATTGAAAATAAAATTATTTTATTGTGTGTTTTAAATGGTATAAAATGTGTGTAGCTACTGTAAAATGTGTTTGTGACCTGTAGTGATATTTTATATGCAAAATGGTGTGTTTTGTTTGCTGAAATTGTTTGATCACAAAAAGGGGAAGCCCAAGTACCTTGGTGGGGCGGATTTGTACTAGTACGGCTAGTGGATCAGATGGGTTTTTTCCCTGTTCCACTTAGTATCTGGATAACGACAACTCTAACTAAACTATTTGGATGATTATTTGGGACCAATAGGTTATGGATATGTTCCCTACTAGTGGCTCGTGCATGAGAATGGATTTTTCTATGGTTAATCTACACCGAGGTACGATGTACATAGGGCCCGAGACGACCTAGTGCGTAGGGGTGTTCCCGATTTTGATGCTCATTGGATTTGTGGTATTTACCCTTGTTGTGGGGTGTTTTTGGAAGTACTTTACAGTAGCTCAAATGACTATTTAATGTGCTAACATTCTGAAATTCTCGGATTGAAAACTGTTTTCATTTGAAAGTTGCATTTCTTTGAATTTCAACACTGTTTCACCTTGTGTATTAAAGTTGCTTGTTTTTTTCACATTGTATTGCATGCTCATTGGAATTATCTGGTGGTATCCTATTTGGCTTAGGCTCACACCCTACTTAAATCCCTTGTGTGTATGTAGACCTGCTTATGCTTGACTTAGGTAAAGGGAAGGCTAAGGGTGATGGCGGTTCGGGATGTTAGTCCCCATCGTTGGGGCGGAGTTGCGGAGACGGCTTGCGGGTGATGATCCCCTTGTCGTGTGGAGTCCATGGTTATTTCATTATGTTGTCATTATTTGTTTTTAGACTACTTTTAGTGTCTTTAAACATATTTATTCAGATCTGGTTTTGTTAAGAATTTTTTAGCATGAAAATGTCAGATTCTAATAATTGATTGTTTTGTTTATGATTTATGCTTTCATACTCGGGTAAATCATTCCCAAACAAGATTTGTTTGATACCCGGGCACTTGTTCCAGCCCGTGGGGATAGGGAACGCCTTTCGGGCCTTTCCACGAGCCGGGTTTGGTGTCGTTAATGGTGGAGACCATATCTGGTTCGTGACAAAATGGTATCAGAGAAGGTTAAAGTTTTTTGGTTATATTGTTATTTTGGGATGAGTCGGGATAGAAAGAATCTATGACTGTCAGGGCTCTGGTTATTGGTTGTGAGTTGGGTGCATGGCCCGCACCTCTCATGGCAGACCATGAGTCACTAGGGGATGTTGGAATTTACAGATTGACTTCACTTCCAGGTGAGATGTGTGGGCTTCAGACCACATGTGGACATTAGGAAGATGTGGAGTAGTTGTTTCTTTAATTACAGGAATGTGTTTAGTTTATTTATATTTGATGTATTTGATGACAATTTTCAGAATTGTGGTATTAACTATTGTTTTTTGACTATTGCATTTTGTAGCAACATGCTTCCCTGGAAAGCTCCCACGCACCCACTGGAGGAAGCTAGAGAGAGTTCTCCCACATCGATTGATTAGAGTCTCGTGGAGGCTGTAGATAGGGATATCCAAGCATTGGGATAGGGACAATCTCCTGATCCTATTCCTATTAGGGCAGAAGAGACAGGTCCTAGAAAATATAAAGTACAAGAGATTCTGAAAAAAAAATCCTCATACATTCCGCGGTAGCACAGAACTCCAGGAAGCAGAAGAAGGGCTCGAGAAGATCGAGTGTATGTTTGAGTTCCTGGAAACACCCGAGGAGCTCAGGGTGAAGTGTGCCTCCTTTCTGTTGGAGGCTCCCAGCCGTAAATGGTGGGAGTCATTGCTTCAGGCTGGGAAGAATGAGTAGATGCGTTGGGGAGATTTCAAGGATGTATTCAATGAATAGTACTACCCTGAGGTGTTGGCTTTTGCCAGGTCTAGAGAGTTCATGGAACTTTTTCAGGGGAATCTATCTGTGATGGAGTATGCCTACCGTTTCACTGAGTTGGTTCGTTATGCTCCAAAAATTGTCTCTAAAGAGAAAGCGAAGGCCCAGAGGTTTGAGAAAGGCTTGCGACCAGAGATATACTCCCAGTTGTTCTTGTTTAAGATGAGGACCTATGCTGAGGTTGTTGATCGGGCGTGCATGGTGGAGATTGATAGGAAAGGCATGGCTAGTTTCTATGGTTTAGTATCAGCAGTGGGCAGTGGCAGCTCCTCATAGAAGAAAAGGAAGCGAGAGGATCATGTGAAGAAAGGAGGGGGCAGTTCAGGCCACACATCTTGGCAGTTTTCTTCTGTGGCTTCTGATGCAAGATCGCTTGTGTGCCACCAATTTGGGAGGCCTGGGCATATCCGACCAACATGTATTCTTCCTCCGAAGCCTTGTTACCAGTGTAGAGGTATAGGGAATTTTTATCTCTTCTGCGGTGTGGCACGTCCACTCCCAAGTGGGGCTGGGTCAGTGGATTCAAGAGGAGTGCCAGCACAGTCTGAGCCATCGAGGACTGGGGGATCTTGATTTGGTGGCCGTGGTGGTAGGGATGGATCATCTTCTGGGCAGATCCAGTTCGGGGCATAGCCATAGACTAGCAGTCGTCCTTAGGCAGATACTGGACATCTCCATGTAGTGGATCAGTCACCAGCAGGATCAGAGGTGGGACCGTCAACAGTTCGAGGTACCGTTCTGATCGCATCTTCTATAGCGACTGCTCTTTTTGATACTGGTGCCTCTGTTTCATTTATTTCTAGACATTTTGTGGACATTCTGAATTTTCCAACTGATTTTATGTCTTTTGTGATTGAGTTGGTGACACAATTGGGAAGGAAGACGGAGCAGGGCCTCAGGTGCCCCTCGTCTGCACTTTCTATGTCAAGGGTCAAGATGGAGTGGGACCTCTTTGTCTTAGATATGGACCTTTTTGATTTCATACTTGGAATGGATTGGCTAGTACACTTCCATGCACACATCGATTGCTACAGACGGTGTGTGAGTTTCACGGCACCTTATGGGAGTCGTCAGCTTTTTCATGGAGAATGGAATCCATGATCAGGTCGCGCATGGCCTCCACTCCCAGAGTTTGGAAGTGTTATCTTACAGTTATCTTTACTTGAGCTAGAGGATGGTCTATCCCCTGAAGTTTCACTACCACATGTAGTAAATGAGTTTCCCGATGTATTCCCAGATGATTTTTCAGGTTTTCCCCGAGAGCGGGATGTGGAGTTTTTGATTGATCTCGCACCGGGAACACAACTGATATCTCTTCCCTCTTATTGAATGGCCCCCACCGAGTTTAGGTAATTAAAGATACAACTAGACGACTTAGAATCCAAAGGATTCATTCTCCCGAGCGTCTCTCATTGGGCCGCTCCTGTGTTGTTTTCAAAAAAGGCTGATGGATCCCTTCGGTTGTGCATTGACTACCGGAAGGTGAAAAAGGTAACAATTAAAAAGAAATACCCATTGCCCAGAATAGATGATTTGTTTGATCAGTTGAAGGGGGAAAAGTGGTTCTTAATGATAGATCTACGTTCATGGTATCATCAACTCAGGGTGAAGGAGTCAGATATCCCTAAGACAGCCTTCCGAAGTAGGTACGACCACTTTGAGTATTTGGTCATGCCCTTCGGATTGACCAATGATCCAGTAGTATTTATGGCATTTATGAATAGGGTTTCCCATCAGTATCTCGATTACTTTGTTGTGGTGTTCGTGGATGACATTCTGGTATACTCTTTCTCTAAGGAGGAACACGAACCCCACTTGAGGATCATTTTGGGTACATTATGAGATCACCGCCTCTATGAAAAGTTGTCAAAGTGCAATTTATGGATCAGAGAGGTGATATTTCTGGGGCATGTGATCTCAGTGCATGGAGTTTCAGTGGACCCTGAGAAAATTAGTGCAGTCATGTCATGGGAGAAATCAAAGAATGTGTTCGAGATCAGGAGTTTTCTTGGCTTGGCTGGTTATTACAAGCGATTCGTTGGGATTTCTCTCGGCTTGTTTCACCAATGACTACCCTCTCCAGGAAAAGGGTGAAGTTTGTATGGGGTCCAGAATGTCAGGCGTCATTCAAGAAGCTGAAGATGCGGCTAACTACTGCCCCCGTGCTGATTTTTCCAGAGGCTGGAAAGGGATATGTGGTCTATTGTGATGCTTCAGGTATGAGTCTTGGGTGAGTGCTTATGCAGGATGATCATGTGGTCACGTATGGCTCTCACCAACTTCGACCACATGAAAAGAACTACCCGACCCATGACTTGGAGTTGGCAGTGGTGATGCATGCTTTGAAGAATTGGAATCACTACCTCTTTGGGGATAAGTTTGTGGTATACTCTGATCACAAAATCTTGGCTTATATCTTCTCGAAGAAGGACCTCAACATGAGGCAACATCGCTGAATCGAGTACTTGCAGGGGTTTGACTTTGACATTGTCTATACACTAGGAAAGGGTAATGTAGTGGCCGACGCTTTGAGCAGAATAGTTCCAGTGCATGATTTTAGGAAGTCTAGTGATGAGTGGACATTGATGGGTCTCTTTTCTCAGATGCATTTGGAGACCAGTGAATACAGTGGAGGTGAATTCTTGGAAAGTGACCAGTTTACTCCTTCTCTATTGGAGTTGATTCAGCAGGAACAGCCTAGTGATGATCATTGTCAGTGGTCAAAGCAGTTCCTTCATGGTGGGAAGACATCCTCTGATTGGTTATCGTCCCCTGGGGGCATCTTGTGCTTCAAGGGCCATTCAGTAGTGCCATTATCTCTGCGGAAGATGGTTATGCAAGATAGCCTCCAGTCTCAGTGGGCTGTCCAACCGGGTGCCACTAAGATGTATTATGATGTTTGTCGACAGTTTTGGTGCCTTGGTATGAGATGGGACATAGCAGACATTGTTTCGAGATGCTACACATGTCAGCAGGTGAAAGAAGAGCACCAAAGACCATATGGTTTTCTCCGACCACTAACCATTCCAACCTAGAAGTGGAAGAGGTCTCCATGGACTTCATTGTTGGCTTACCTCGTACACCTTAGGGTAAGAATTCTATTTGGGTGTTGATTGATCATCTGACCAAATCAGCCCACTTCATTCCGATAAAAGATACAACTAAAGTAGATGAGTTGGGCCATTTGTATCATTAGGATGTGGTGAGACTCCATGGTGTACCATCAGCTGTTTTCTCGGATAGAGACCCCCTATTCACTTCTCGATTTTGGTAAGGCCTTCAGAAGGCCTTGGGGTCTCAGATTAAGATGATCACGACACACCACCCTCAGACGGATGGTCAGACGGAGCGGGCGAATCATATTTTGGAGGACATGCTTCGTGAATGTGTCCTGGACATTTTAGGTTCTTGGGATAGACATTTGGGATTGGTTGAGGTTTCTTGTAATAATAGTTACCTATCCACGATTCGAATGGCCCCTTTTGTGGTGCTCTATGGTCGGCCTTGTTGGTCCCCCTATGTTGGGATGAGGTAGGAGATACTTCACTGTTGGGGCCGAGCCTTGTGCAGGAGACTTCTGAGAATGTCAATTTAATAATGCAGCCCTTATTGACAGCTCAGAGTCATCATAAATCTTATGCTGACCGGAGACATCGAGACCTAGTGTTTTCTGTGGGTGACATGGTATTCTAAAAAGTGGCCCCTCGTCTGGGCCATCGTCGATTTGGGAAGCAAGGTAAGTTAATGCCATGGTATGTCCGGCACTTTGAGATCACTGAGCATATTGGTAAGGTGGAATACAAGTTGGCCATACCTTCTTAGCTGACGTCTATCCATGATGCATTCCACGTCTCTCAGTTGAAGAAATACAATCTGGATACATCCCATGTGTTGAGTTGGGATGAACTGGAGATAGAGCCTGACTTGTCCATCGTTGAGAGGCCGATGAAAATAGTAGACTCCCAAGAGAATATACATATAGGGAAGTCTATTCCTTTAGTACGGATTTTATGGAATCATGGGAATGATACACATGAGACATGTGAGCAAATGTCATGGTTAGAGGAAGAGTACACATTCTTGTTTTCCAACAGAGATTCATGTTGACTTTCTGGGGAGGAAAGTCCTTCATGGTGGGGATAATTGTCAAATAAAAGACATATTTTAAAGGTATTTATCATTTAATTTACATCCTTGCTTTGTTTTGGTGGTTTCCCTCGGTTTTAGGGAGGAATATATGAGTATTCATGAATTGGACCAAACCGTGAGCCCAATTCCAGATTAAAAAAATAAATTTTCTATCTTTTATAACATTGTCAATTTTTCAAAATTTTTCATCCATTCAAATTCCTACGTGACCTCCCCTAACCTATTAACACCACAAAGGTAATTTTGAGCTTTTAGAAATCCATAACCAGGGTTTATTTGGGTTTTTATATAACGGGATGGGCCTGCCCGAAAGCCCAATTCCTATTTTAAAATTAAAATTTATTTTTGTTATAACATATTCAATATTTCGTATTATTAAGTGATTCCAAGTCTCACCCAATTCCAATTAACCCAGCCGCGCGTCTGAACTCTCTCCCCCTTTTTGGAGCTCTGGTTAATCGCGATTTGGTGCCGAACATCATAGGGTTCCTCAAATCGCCCATATTTGAAGAGGTAAAGTATTTCTTTTATAACTCTCTCAATTCTCAATATTTTTCCTCCATTGTAGTTCTTAAATGACCTAATACATCTTTGTAGAATGATCCCTAAATTTTGGCTCTTTTAAATTTCAGCTACTGGTGTTTTTGTGTGATTACATCAAGATACTTCAATTAACTCAGACCTTTTCTTTCCTCTTTCAAATTACTTTGGGTTTAACTCATTGTTCGTAGGGTTAATTCAGTTATAATTGAGTTTACTAATGTCCAGAAACTAGGTTTTCGAACCCAGGGTTTAACTATGGGCTTTCTTGGCCAATTTATGTGGTTTTAGGTTTGATCTAGTTGTCTCTTGGTGTGGCGGTGGTGGGATTTGATTTTCGCACAGAGATTCAAGGGTTTTTGTTACTTTGGTAGGTGATTCCATTGTGTGTGAAATTTTTGTGAATTAGCTTGCTTTTTTCATGGTACCTTAATGTTTATTTCACTTTAATGTTTCTGTAATAATTGGTTTTAGTTGCATTTATAATGCAAATGAATTTTAAGTTACAATTTTTTTTGAAATTGGGGGTTTTTCATTCAAATATTTTATTAGTTCCTTTTGGGCGGCGCCATAACTGAATTGTTGGTTTCATTAAAGGGTATTGAACTAAAATTATGTTTTAATGACTTACAAGTGTTAACATAGTTTGCAAAGTGGATATCATAATGAGCTTTGTGTGCAAGACAATGTGATGTTTTGAGAGGTTGTTTTATTGAAAATAAAATTATTTTATTGTGTGTTTTAAATGGTATAAAATGTGAGCATCAAATGTACAATTTTTTTGTGACTGGTAGTGATATTTTATATGCAAAATGATGTGTGTTTTTTTTCTGAAATTGTTTGAGCATAAAAAGGGGAAGCCCGGGTACCTAGGTGGGGCGGATTTGTACTCGTACGGCTAGTGGATCAGATGGGTTTTGTCCCTGTTCCACTTAGTATCTGGATAACGACAACTATAACTAAACTATTTGAATGATTATTTGGGACCACTAGGTTATGGGTATGTTCCCTACTAGTGGCTCGTGCATGAGAATGGATTTTTCTATGGTTACTCTACACCGAGGTATGATGTACATAGGGCCCGAGACGACCTAGTGCTTAGGGGTGTTCTCGATTTTGATGCTCATTGGATTTATTGTATTTACCCTTGTTTTGGGGTGTTTTTTGAAGTACTTTACAGTATCTCACATGTCTATTTAATTTGGTAACATTCTGAAATTCTCGGATTGAAAACTGTTTTCATTTGAAAGTTGCATTTCTTTGAATTTGAACACTGTTTCACCTTGTGTATTAAAATTGCTTCTTTTGTTCACATTGTTTTGCATGCTCATTGGAATCATCTGGTGGTATCCTATTGGGCTTATGATCACACCCTACTTACATCCCTTTTGTTTAAGTAGACCTTCTTATGCTTGACTTAGGTAAAGGGAAGGCTTAGGGTGATGGAGGTTCCGGATGTTAGTCCCCATCGTTGGGGCGGAGTTGCGGAGATGGCTTGCGGGTGATGATCCCCTTGTCGTGTGGAGTCCATGGGGATTTCTTTATGTTGTCATTATTTGTTTTTAGAATTCTTGTAGTGTCTTTAAACATATGTATTCAGATATGGTTTTGTTAAGAATTTTTTAGCATTTAAATTTCAGATTCTAACAATTGATTGTTTTTTATGATTTATGCTTTCATACTCGGGTAAATAATTCCCAAACAAGATTTGTTTGATACCCGGGAACTTGTGCCAGCCCGTGGGGATAGGGAATGCCTTTCGGGCCTTTCCACGAGCTGGGTTTGGTGGCGTTAATGGTGGAGACCATATCCAGTTTGTGACAAAATGGTGTCAGAGCAGGTTAAAGTTTTTTTTGGTTATATTGTTATTTTGGGATGTGTCGGGATAGACTGGAGCTAGGACTGTCGGGGCTCGGGGTATTTGTTGTGAGTAGGGTTCCTGGCCCGCACCTCTCATGATAGACCATGAGTCACTAGGGGATGTTGGAATTTACAGATTGACTTCACTTCTAGGTGAGACGTGTGGGCTGCAGACCACATGTGGACATTAGGAAGATGTGGAGTAGTTGTTTCTTTTATTACAAGAATGTGTTTAGTTTATTTATATTTGATGTCTTTTATCACAATTTTCAGAATTGTGGTATTAACTATTGTTTTGTGACTGTTTCATTTTGTAGAAACATGCCTCCCCGGAAAGCTCCCACGCACCCACATGAGGAAGCTGGAGAGTGTTCTCCCACGCCGATTGATCAGAGGCTCCTGGAGGCTGTAGATCGAGCTATCCAAGCTTTGGGATAGGGACAATCTCCTGCTCTTATTACTGTTAGGGCAGAAGATACATGTCCTAGAAAATATAAAGCACAAGAGTTCCTAAAAAACAAACCTCCTACCTTCCGAGGTAACACAGAACCCCAGGATGCAGAAGAAGGGCTCGAGAAGATCGAGCGTATGTTTGAGTTCCTGGAAACACCCGAGGAGCTCAGGGTGAAGTGTGCCTCCTTTCTGTTGGAGGCTCCCAGCCGTAAATGGTGGGAGTCAGTGCATCAGGCTGGGAAGAATGAGTAGATGCGTTGGGGAGATTTCAAGGATGAATTCAATAAACAGTACTGCCCTGAGGTGTTAGCTTTTTCCAGGTCTAGAGAGTTCATGGAACTTGTTTAGGGGAATCTATCTGTGATGGAGTATGCCTACTGTTTCACTGAGTTGGTTCATTATGATCCAAAAATGGTCTCTAATGAGCAAGCGAAGGCCCAGAGGTTTGAGAAAGGCTTGCGACCAGAGATATACTCCCAGGTGTTCTTGTTTAAGCTGAGGACATATGTTGAGGTTGTTGATCGAGCGTGCATGGTGGAGATTGATAGGAAAGGCATGGATAGTTTCTATGGGTCAGTATCAGCAGTGGGAAGTGGCAGCTCCTCATAGACGAAAAGGAAGCGAGAGGATCATGTGAAGAAAGGAGGGGGCAGTTCATGCCACACTTCTAGGCAGTTTTCTTCTGCGGCTTCTGATGCGAGATCGTTCGTGTGCCACCAATGTGGGAGGCCTGGGCATATCCGACCAACATGTATACATCCTCTGAAGCCTTGTTACAAGTGTAGAGGTATAGGAAATTTTAGCACTTCTGCAGTGTGGCACGTCCACTCCCAAGTGGGGCAGGGTCAGTGGCTTCAAGAGGAGTTCCAGCACAGTCCGAGCCATCGAGGACTGGGGGATCATGATTTGGTGGTCATGGTGGTAGGGATGGATCATCTTCTGGGAAGATCCTGTTTAGGGCATAGACACAGACTAGCAGTCGTCCTCAGGTAGATACTGGACATCTCCATGTAGTGGATCAGTCACCAGCAGGATCAGAGGCGGGACCGTCAACAGTTCGAGGTACCGTTATGATCGCATCTTCTATAATGACTGCTCTTTTTGATACTGGTGCCTCTGTTTCATTTATTTCTGGACATTTTGTGGACATTCTGAATTTTCCAACTGTGTTGATGTCCTTTGCGATGGAGTTGGTGACACAGTTGGGAAGGAAGAAGGAGCAGGGCCTCAGGTGCCTCTCGTGTGCACTTTATATGTCAAGGGTCGAGATGGAGTGGGACCTCTTGGTCTTAGATATAGAACTTTTTTATGTCATACTCAGGATGGATTGGATAATACACTTCCAGACACACATCTATTTCTACAGACGGTGTGTGATTTTCACGGCACCTCATGGTAGTCGTCATCTTTTTCATGGAGAATGGGATCCACGATTAGGTCGCACAGGGCCTCCACTCCCAGAGTTGGGATGTGTTATCTTCCAGTTATCTTCGCTTGTGCTAGAGGATGGTCTTTCCCCTGAAGGTGCACTACCTCATGTAGTAAATGAGTATCCTGAGGTATTCCTATATGATTTTTCAGGTTTTCCCCCAGAGCGGGATGTGGAGTTTTCGATTGATCTGGCGCTGGGAACACAACTGATATTTCTCCCCTCTTGTCGCATGGCCCCCACCGAGTTGAGGGAATTAAAGACACAACTGGATGACTTAGAATCCAAATGATTCATTCACCCGAGCGTCGCTCCTTGGTCCGCTCATGTGTTGTTTTCAAAAAAGGCTGATGGATCCCTCCGGTTGTGCATTGACTACCAGATGCTGAATAAGGTAACAATTAAAAACAAATACCCTTTTCCCAGAATAGATGATTTGTTTGATCAGCTAAAGGGGGAAAAGTTGTTCTCAAAGATAGACCTACGTTCATGGTATCATCAACTCAGGGTGAAGGAGTCAGATATCCCTAAGATAGCCTTCCAAAGCAGGTACGACCACTTTTTGTATTTGGTCATTCCCTTCGGATTGACCAATGTTGCAGTAGTATTTATGGAACTTATGAATAGGGTGTCCAATCAGTATCTCTATTCCTTTGTTGTCGTGTTCGTGGATGACATTCTGGTATACTCTTACTCTGAGGAGGAACACGAACATCACTTGAGGATCGTTTTGGGTACATTACGAGATCACCGCCTCTATGAAAAGTTTCCAAAGTGCACTTTCTGGATCAGAGAGGTGAGATTTCTGGGGCATGTGATCTCAGAGCATGGAGTTTCAGTGGACCCTGAGAAAATTAGTGCAGTCATGTCATGGGAGAAAACAAAGAATATGTCCGAGATCAGGAGATTTCTTGGCTTGGATGGTTATTACAGGCGATTCGTTCGGGATTTCTCTCGGCTAGCTTCACCGATGACTACCCTCACCAGGAAAGGGGTGAAGTTTGTATGGGGTCCAGAATGTCAGGCGTGGTTCGAGGAGCTAATGAGGCGACTGACTACCGCCCCCGTGCTGATTTTTCTAGAAGATGGAAAGGGATATGTGGTCTATTGTGATTCTTCAGGTATGGGTCTTGGGTGCGTGCTTATGCAGGATGATCATGTGGTTGCTTATGGCTCTCGCCAACTTCGACCACATGAAAAGAACTACCCGACCCATGACTTGGAGCTGGAAGCGGTGATGCATGCTTTGAAGACTTGGCGTCACTAACTCTTTGGGGAGAAGTTTGTGGTATACTCTTATCACAAAAGCATGGCTTATATTTTCTCGCAGAAGGACCTCAACTTGAGGAAATGTCGCTGGATCGAGTACTTGCAGTGGTTTGACATTGACAATGTCTATACCCCAGGAAAGGGTAATGTAGTGGCCGACGCTTTGAGCAGAAGAGTTCCAGTGCATGCTTTGAGGAAGTATAGTGATGAGTGGACATTGATGGGTCTCTTTTCTCAGAAGCATGTGGAGACCAGGGAATACAGTGGAGGGGCATTCATGGCAAGTGTCCAGTTGACTCCTTCTCTATTGGAGTTGATTCAGTAGAAACAGCCCAGTGATAATCTTTATCAGCGGTCGAAGCAGTTCCTTCATCGGGGGGAGACATCCTCTGATTGGTTGTCGTCTCCCGAGGGCATCTTCTGCTTCAAGGGCCATTTATTAGTGCCATTATCTCTACGGAAGGTGGTGATGCAAGATAGCCACCAGTCTAAGTGGGCTGTCCATCCAGGTTCCACGAAGATGTATTATGATGTTCGTCGGCAGTTTTGGTGTCCTGCTATGAGACGGGACATAGCCGACTTTGTTTCGAGATGCTACAAATGTCAGCAGGTGAAAGAAGAGCACCAAAGACCATCTGGTTTGCTCCAACCACTACCCATTCCTACCTGTAAGTGGGAAGAGGTCACCGTGGACTTCATTTTTGGCTTACCTCGTACAACTCGGGGTAAGAATGCTATTTGGGTGGTGATTGTTTTTCTGACCAAATCAGCCCACTTCATTCTGATAAAATATACAACTAAAGTAGATGAGTTGGGCCATTTGTATCTTCAAGAAGTTATGAGACTCCATGGTGTACCATTAGCTGTTGTCTCAGATAGAGACCCCCGCTTCACTTCTCGATTTTGGGAAGGCCTTCAGAAGGACTTGGGGTCTCAGTTTAAGATGAGCACAACATACCACCCTCAGACGGATGGTCAGACAGAGCGGGCGAATCAGATTTTGGAGGACATGCTTCGTGAATGTGTCCTGGACATTTTAGGTTCTTGGGATAGACATTTGGGATTGGTTGAGGTTTCTTGTAATAATAGTTACCAATCCACGATTCGAATGGCCCCTTTTGAGGTGCTCTATGGTCAGCCTTGTTGGTCCCCCCTATGTTGGGCTGAGGTAGGAGATACTTCACTGTTGGTGCTAAACCTTGTGTAGGAGACTTCTGAGAAGGTCGAGTTGATCAATCAGTGCTTATTGATAGCTCAGAGTCGTCATAAATCTTATGCTGACCGGAGGCATCGAGACCTAGAGTTTTCTGTGGGTGACAGGGTATTCTTAAAAGTGGCCCCTCGTCTGGGCCATCGTCGACTGGGGAACCAAGGTAAGCTGATGCCATGGTATGTTGGGCCCTTTGAGATCACCGAGCATATTGGTAAGGTGGAATAATGGTTGGCCTTACCATCTCATCTGACGTCTATCTATGATGTCTTCCACATCTCTCAGTTGAAGAAATACAATCCGGATCCATCCCATGTGTTGAGTTGGGAAGAACTGGAGATAGAGCCTGAATTGTCCATCGTTGAGAGGCTGGTGAAAATAGTGGACTCCCAAGAGAAGATATTTCAAGGTAAGTCTATTCCTTTAGTCCTGGTTTTATGGAATCATGGGAATAATACACATGAGACATGAGAGCGAAAGTCATGGGTAGAGGAAGAGTACCCATTCTTGTTTTCCAACTGATATTCATGTTGACTTTCCGGGGAGGAAATTCCTTCATAGTGGGGATATTTGTCACATAAAAGACATATGTTAATGGTATTTATCATTTAATTTACATCCTTTCTTTTTTTTTGGTGGTTTCCATAGGTTTTAGGGAGAAATAGATGAGTATTCATGAATTGGGCCAAACCGTGAGCCCAATCCAGATTAAAAAAATAAATTTTGTATCTTTTATAAATTTTTCATTTTTTTAAAATTTTTCATCCATTCAAATTCCTACATGACCTCCCCTAACCTATTAACACCAACAAGGTAATTTGGAGCTTTTATAAATCCATAACCAGGGTTTATTTGGGTTTTTATCTAAGGGGTTGGGCCTGCCCGAAAGCCGAATTCCTGTTTTAAAATTTAAAATTGATTTTGCTATAACGTATTCAATATTTGGGATTTTTTGGAGATTCAAAGTCTCACCCAATCCCAATTAATCTAGCCGTGCGTCTGAACTCTCTCCCAACTCATTGGAGCTCTGGTTAATAGCGATTTGGTGCCAAACATCATAGGGTTCCTCAAATCGCCCAGATTTGAAGAGGTAAAGCCTTTCTTTAATAAATCTCACAATTATCAATACTTTTCCTCCATTCTAGTTCCTAAATGACCTAATACATCTTGTTCGAACGGACCCTACATTTTGGCTCTTTTAAATTTCAGCTACTGGTGTTTTTGAGTGATTACTTCAAGATACTTCAAGTAAATGAGCCCTTTTCATTCCTCTTTCAAATTACATTGGGTTTAACTCATCGTTCTTAGGGTTACGTCGGTTATAATTGAGTTTACTACTGTCCAGAAACTAGTTTTTCGAAAATAGGGTTTAAATTTGTGCTTTCTTGTCCAATTTATGTGGTTTTAGGTTTGATCTAGTTCTCTCTTGGTACGACGAGGGGTGCGATTTGATTTTCGCACGGAGATTCAAGGGGTTTTGTTACATTGGTAGGTGATTCCATTGTTTGTAAATTTTTTGTGAATTAGATTGATGTTTTCATGGTACCTTAATGTTTAATACACTTGAATATTTCTATAAAAATTGCTTTTATTTTCATTTATATCGCAAATGAATTTTAAGTTCCAATTTTTGGTGAAATTGGAGTTTTTTCATTCAAATCGTTTATTGGTTCATTTTGGGCTGCCCCATAACTGAATTGTTTGTTTCATTAAAGGGTGTTGAACTAAAATTTTGTTTTAATGACTTAAAAGTGTTAACATATTGTGAAAAGTGGATATCTTAAAGAGATTTGGGTGCAAAACAACGTGATGTTTTGAGAGGTTGTTTTATTGAAAATTAAATTATTTTTGTGTGTGTTTTAAATGGTATAAAATGTGCACATCTACTGTACAATTTGTTTGTGACCAGTAGTGATATTTTATATGCAAAATGATGTTTGTTGTTTTCTTAAATTGTTTGAGCACAAAAAGAGGAAGCCCGGGTACCTAGGTGGGGCGGATTTGTACTAGTATGGCTAGTGGATCGGATGGGGTTTGTCCCTGTTCCACTTAGCATATAGAAAACGACAAAACTAACTAAACTATTTGGATTATGATTGGGGACCACTAGGTTATGGGTATGTTCCCTACTAGTGTCTCATTCTCAAAAATGGATTTTTCTATGGTTACTCTACACCGAGGTACGAGGTACATAGGGCCCGAGACGACCTAGTGCTTAGGGGTGTTCCCGATTTTGATGCTCATTGGATTTGGGGTATTTACCCTTGTGGTGGGGTGTTTTTGGCAGTAATTTATAGTACCTCACATGTCTATTTAATGTGCTAACATTCTGAAATTCTCGGATTGAAAACTATTTTCATTTGAAAGTTGCATTTCTTTGAATTTTAACATAGTTTCACCTTATGTATTAATGTTGCTTGTTTTGTTCACATTGTATTGCAAGCTCTTTAGAATGATCTGGTGGTATCCTATTGGGAATAGGATCACACCCTACTTAACCCCTTGGGTGTATGTGGACCTGCTTATTCTTACTCAGGTAAAGGGAAGGCTAAGGGTGATGGCGGTTCGGGATGTTAGTCCCCATCGTTGGGGCGGAGTTGCAGAGACGGCTTGCGGGTGATGATCCTCTTGTCGTGTGGAGTCCATGGGGATTTATTTATGTTGTAATTATTTGTTTTTAGACTACTTGTAGTTTCATTAAATATATGTATTCAGATCTGGTTTTGTTAAGAATTTTTTAGTATGAAAATTTCAGATTCTAATAATTGATTGTTTTTTTATGATTTATGCTTTCATACTCGGGTAAATAATTCCCAAACCAGATTTATTTGATACCCGGGCACTTGTGCGCGCCCGTGGGGATAGGGAACACCCTTCGAGACTTTCCACGGGCCAGGTTTGGTGCCGTTAATGGTGGAGACCATATCCGGTTTGTGAAAATTTATAACTATAAATTAAATAAATTATTTAAATAAACCAAATTATTTCTAATGACACACACTTATCTAAAAATTTAACATTAAATGATTTATGTTATAGTCATTTTAATAATAGTATCATACTTATTTATCAAGTATTTATCATCTAAAAAATATACATATGATAATAATTTTCCATATCATAATTTTTAATTAAGTGTTAAAAATAACATTATAAAATTTTAAAAAATTATTTAAAACCATTATAGATATATTTTGAGCTATATTTCACATACAATTTGTATAATAAATAGATATTGGGGTTTCATATTCCATTATTTTTTATTTTATATGTCATAGATCCTACACATAGATATGAAATTAATGACATTTCCATTTGATGATAAATGACTTTTTTAAAATAGTATTATGTATGTTTAGTCTTTTAGGGACTTAACTAGTGTTTAATATGACTCTATTGGTGAAAAATATATTTTATATTGTATAATATTTAAACATATCAATTTAAAATCCCATTATAAACCTTCTATTGATTCAAACTCCAATGATAACATGAAAAATTATTTCACATCACACTGAAATCAAGAATTTATCCATGTGATGCTTCAAGAAATATTTCATAGGGTACTAAAGAATTGTGAAAATATGAAAAAAATCATGAAATATGAAAAATGATTAATTAATTTTATTTTTTATTTTGGATAAACACACATTATGTATATCCTTGTATACAAGTATATAAACTCTTGAATCTATACCAAAATATGATATAGTCTAGTGACTATAATTGTTGTATTCTAAAAAATTCAATGATTATTTAGCTATAACAATTCAGGATTTTATAATTTTTATCTTTATGTAATGTACATGATGGCATGTGGAATATGAATTGTGGAGATGAAAACTAATTGTGATACACTATTATAATAAAAATATGACAGTTATGATAATTTCATAGGTTTTTTTGGGTCTAAATAAGAATAACTAAATTATTAAATACATGTTGAATTATTGTACTAAAAAAATCAATCATGTATCGATTATATATTTTTTGAATATGATAATAATATATTGTAAAGGTAAAATAATTGTTTTTTATAAAACAATTTATATGTATATGATGTATTATTATCATAATACATTTATTTATCCATATTGACATAAAATTGGAATGATATAATTTTTTTATATATCAAATTAAACAAATAATTATACAATGTTTATGATTATTAGAAATTGAAGGAATATAAATTCATTTCCTGTAACGAAAATTCAATTTTCATCAAAAATGGGTTTTATTACATTTTTTTAGTGGATAATATATTTAATTTCTAAAAAATACAAAAAATTATTTTAAAAAATATGTATCTTTTTTAGATTTAGAATTTAATTTTATGTGGTAAATTTTTATTTTTCTAAAAATATCAAATTTTTATTGAATATTGTTTTAAAAAAAGAATAGAAATATAACTTTTCAATTCATGTATTTACAATAGTCCCATTTTTTGAAATATTTTTTAGATTAATTTCATATTTATAAATATATATAATTTGATTCAACATTATTCATTAATTTGATAAAAATATTTACAAATTTTTTTTATATAATTCCATTTGTCCTCAATTTTTGAAGGATTATTTGTAAATTAATTTCTACCACATATAGGAATTTAATTTGATAAAAATAAATTCCAAAATGTTGACTAAAAATATAAAAATTTATTAATAAATAAAGAATCATTTTCAGTACATATTAGTAATAATTCTAGTAATGAATGTTAGTTATCAAGATATGAGTTAAAATGAGTTAAAAGTGTCTAAAATAAAATAATAATGGATATGATTTCAAGAAAAATATGTCAAAATGATATATTATGGTTATATTTTGCCCATATCCTTTGTAGTCTTCAAAATAATTTCCATTTCGGATTGATTAATAAATTAATATATTGTATACAATTATAGAGTTCCATTTCTATCCTCTCTTCCACTTTTAATAGGACACTAGTCTTGTATTTTCTCAACTCTAAAAGAACTAATTATCACATTAAATCAAAATTTGAATCCCAGTTTAACTTACATACTAATATCCTACATATAATATATTATTGAAAACATCTTTATATGAATTAATTGGATTTATAACTATGGACGTCTTCCAATGAAGGGGTATAATTATTATCTCAGAATTTTAATTTAATTTAATCCTCTACATTATAAAAATACTTTTAACAATGATAAAATAATAAAATAAGTTTATTTCATTAAATTTATTTTGATACATTTACTATCTGATTTTTTTTCATCAATATATATATCAAACAAAAAATTATTATATCACTCATGAGTATGTGTAGGTGTACGCCTCGTGAGAATATATATTTACTTTTTCATTAAATTTTTTTTATGGTCATAAAGATATAATATTATGGAATATATTGATATATATGATATACATTTTTATTTTATAATGATATATTGGTATTATTATACCATCTATACCAAACAATTATAAAGAAAATATCCCTCATGTGCAATGTGGACTACCGCCTCACAAACCGATGTATTTTATTTTTCATAACCATATCACATAGATTAAAAATAAAATGTATTAAATTAAATAATATTAAATATTTTTTATAATAATTATTATAGTATGATAAATTGATAGATATCTACTTTCCCTCATGATCATTGAAAAATAGAAATACTTCACATACAAACATAAGACTTATTATCTAAATGTTTATAATGACATTATTTTTTCACTAAAATATCATAGTTTTTCAAAGTATAATTAATACATAATCATTATTATTACAACCTCAGTATGAATCATTAAATGATATAATAAAAGTTAATTTGAAAACTTTCAACCTACTGATGTAATTTTTGATTAATGAGCAAACAACCTTAAACCTTCAAATAATGCATAATCACATATTTATTTATGTATGACAAGTATAAATGTAAAAAATTATGAATATTAATCCAGAAATAGTTATTATGAAAGTAAATAATAAACATATTATTTTATTCATGATGATAATCAATTTAGTGGAAAATTTGGACTTGAGATGAGGTAGAATTTACCATTAATCCTCAAATTAAAAGTTTTCAATATATATTTCCTAATTATTTAATTACATTGCTTTACTTATAAAATTATTTTATGAATGTATTTACACTAAAATTGTGAAAGTATAATGGACATATTATGTCTCTCTTGAAATTTATAAATGTGTTTAGAAATGGATCTATTAATGTTTTTTATAGGAACAAATTTTATTTATTTGTAATGTAAAAAATAATTAATTTTAATGATATATTATATGACCAAAATTTTCCAATGTAGATAACAATAATTTTTAAGATGTTTCAACAAAAATTTGCATTGATTTTAAAAATAATATCAAATTTATAATTATTCTAGTAGTTGTTAAATAAATATTTTTCGATGAAAAATAATTTTTATATTTATTTATTAATATGTACTGAAAGGAATTATACAAGAGTGATAAATGGAAAATTTTATTATATTATTTGATGTAAATGAATGATTTTATGTGTTTTATGAATGTTTGTGCACATCGATGATTTTCTTTAGGACGGGTAATCCTAATATATCTCCCCAATGAATTTTTTATTATTATAATTTCCATATTATTATATTTGAAATAACTATATAGGTTATTCAATATATAATGGTTCTTTTTTGGGTTATACGTATATAGTGTCCCAAGTAACATATATTACTTTTCAATTTTACATTTACCATTTAAAGGATTTATAATTATTATGTAAGGTAATCTAATAATTTTTGTTATAATGATATTATTGTTTATATTTAGTTGTATAAATGCCTATTTGGAGGAAAAAAATCATTATACTCATATTTTTTAACAGACCATCGTGATTATTATTTTTATGTATTGATTATTAAAAATATTTATGAATTTTTTTTGAAATGATGATATCATTTGTGTCTACATTATTAATAAGGATCATTTATTATTATGTTAATTGTAAATTCCTATTCTTGATTTCATAATATTGAAATGCAAGAAAAAGATTATTTAATTTTATATATCCCTAACTATGAATTTTTTTCAAGATGATATTTGAAACTATTTTTCATTGGTTTATATATGATTAAAAATAATTATGATTTCATGTTATAAGTCATGGTTATATTTCCTTAAAATAAAAAGGGTCTCAATTAAAAAGTGTTGTATTTTGCAAAAATGATATATAGGGTTGATGTGTCCACTATTTTATGTATGAGTTTGTTAAATTAGATTTATAAAATATTTATAAAAACACTAAACATGAAATGATATTTGATAATATAAGAAAATTATATATTTTCCAGTAACTAAATTATAGGATGAATAAAGATCAGTTCCTCATTTTTTCTATCTTACCATGGGTTTAGATAACCTTATAGGTAGGGATATTGTTTGAATATATGTTAAATAACATCTATATACTAAATGGATTGTATATTATGTAGAGTTAATGATATTTTAAATGAAGAAAATGTTGTTTAAAAAATATGACATTATTATGAATATGATTGTTTTCAAAGTCATTATCAGATTTTTGGTTATGAATTTATTTTATATAATTGGACAATTTTTTTAGTAAATGGATGGAACATGCATGGACCAAATTAAAAATTGATGTGAAGGATAATGTGTGTTCATGTATATGAGTAGTAAAATAGAATGGGTTTTTTTAGTGAAAAATCACATGGTAATTATTTACTAGGTATCACAATGTTTGATTAAAAACTGAAACTGATGGAGGATTCTTAGCACATGAAATACGGCATAATGGATTTTCATGTATGTTTGAGTGGTAATGATAGTATTTGGGGAAAAATTTCAATATAAAATTTTTCATGATAATCTGAATAATAAATATACACATAAATTTCACACATTAATATTATATTATTTTAGATGAATATTCTATATTTTTTCCAAGTAGATGATAGAGGACCATAATGGGTTATTTTAAACAAGGAATATAAACAAATATTATTATATCATAAATGATCATTAACATAGAGAATAAAGATATCACTAGATATTATTTTATATACACATATGATACATGAATTTATCCTAATAACATGGTGATAGACATGATGAGAAAGTGTAATCTTTGGTGTTCAGTTGGGGTAATCAAGGGAGTTATCAATCCATGAAAATATGAAATTATATGATAAGAATTAATGTATGAGATTTGTAATAGAATATAATAATTAAAAAAATAATATATATTATATTATTGTGGAATATAGTATTATCATTTAAAAACAAGAAATATTTTTGGAGAGAGATCGTCACTAATAAATGATCACCCATGTCTTAAAATTATAATCATAAATATGAGTAAACAAATGTTTTTAAAAATCATAAAAACATAAAATATATCATATATAAGGGTTAATATAAAATCAAATCAAATCATATTGATTATTTTTTAATATTTATTTACTATATAATAAAGGATCAACCATCCCTACCAATTTCTCATAGTCGATCATGCACATAAACCTTTTCCCATTGTATAAAAATAATAGACACATGTATACCCTTATTATAAAATGAGACATAAATCATTGCCCAATGAATTAGAGGATTATATGATTTAAATATCATATCTGACATAATAAAAAACATTTAAATGTGTTCCACTAGAAAATTTCATTACTTCATCATGTAATACCACATTAAAATTTAATAGGTTTCACAAACATTATATCAATTCATTTCTTCATAACCCATTTAAAATAAATTGGATTCCTACGATTTTCATCACACATATTATAAAATAGAAAAATAAATTATATATATGGTTTGATTGGATTATATCCCTAGTAAATCATAAATATAATCAGAGGATTATATCTGATAATAAGGATCCTTTAAAATATCACTGTTTTTTCTTCCATTAAATATCACATTATTTTATAATCAAATATATTAAATATAAAAATAAAAAAACATTATTTGAAACAATTTTCATTTAATATTGAAATATAATATTACAAAGTGATTTTCAATTAATTTATTATTCATGGTGGTGGGAAATTATTTTATGTATATTATGTTATAACAATGTTTCCCATCACATTTACAAAAAAAATCATATGTAAATCATTCAGAAAACAATTACTGAATTCATTTGAAATATTTTTATTGAAAGTAAATTATGGAGAATGATTAACCTAAATAATCATATGATATTTGTAAAATAGTTTTAAAATTTTCTATGGAAAAAAAGGATATGTAAAAAAAAATTAATTGGAGATAGAAATAATGTAGATTATTCTTATAATGGTCATTCTATCAATGATGTTTTAAAAGATTAAAAATTTAAATGGAAAAATGTAATCTCTATAAATCAATTTAAGAGAATAAAATGGATGGGATTTAATAGATAATAACGATATAATTTCCTCAAAGTAAATTCAACCCAACATAATCCCATATTGAAAATGGATTCAAGTATAAATCCATTACCATGAGACTCATATTTATTCAAATAATTTATATCCACTAATATAATAAATATTAATGTATTATTAATGTGATATATAAAAAAATATTATTATTTTTTCATTCTAGCTAGGATTGACATCTGACATTTAATCACATGTTTATTAATAATAGTTCACTAAAATCACTGATCATGGTGATAATTCTTCATTTTCCAATATTTTTTGGTCCAACGTTCATGGTACATATACTTATATCATTGTTAGTTCATAAAAAATATAAATAATGAGGTGAATTTAATTTAAATTCTTTATAAATATATTTTGATTCATCCATAAATGATATGGATAGAAAAATTTACAATGTTCATAGAGATGACAGGTCATTGAAACACATGAATGCTATTTCCAATTTTCAATGGGTTAAACAAATGAAATATAATTAATAATTCACCGATAAATATAATTAATATATAACATATTTGATAAGAATTAAATAATTCTATCGATATTATAATGCATTTATTTGAAAATAAAAAAACATCATCGTTTGTGGAGGTGGTAGGTCACTTATAAGAATGTGAAAAGGTATCATTTAACAATAGATTAGATGAATGTTGTTAATGAATATAACATAACCAAAAATCAATTCAGTATTTTTATTATAGTATAATCATTATTTTATAATTGAATCCATATATTTTGGGGATGTATAATAAGAAATAAAATTGAAAATATCAGTTAATTTTTCTACTTCTTCATTTAGAAACAGTTTTGTATTACACATTAACACATAATTGGATGGAATTATTGACTGAATATATAACATTTCATTTTGAGAAATAATAAATTATGATATTTTTCATTTTTTCCCATATATAATCCTCAAACATTACGAATAATGTAGGAGATCTTGTTTCTTTTTATTATTGAGTTCAGGGGAACTAATAGAATTGAATAAATTATTAAATTTTTATAAATTAAATTTCATTGAAGAAATATTTAGATTTATATAATAATAATATATGATGATTATCATTCAATATATTTTCATAAAATGAAATTGTAAAATATTTTGGTACATTTTTTCGTTGTATCTGATATTTTTAAAACACAAAAAAAGTTCCTAAAATATAAGAATGTAATTTTTATTCATATTGACTAAAATCAAAAAGGAAATATTAAAAAAAATTATTATTATTTAGAGATATTGAATTTTTAATTAAAAATTCAATTTATAAATGTTGAATTAATTAAATTGGTATAAAAACAAAAAATAAAAAGAAATATTTTATTAAGATAAATTCATTTTTATGTATAGTAATATATTTATGCCAATTTCAATAATATAATTGAATCTAATGATCACAATTTAATAATAAAAAAAATTATAAAATAAATATTACTTTAAAATAATTATGTGAATTTTTTTAGTAAACTCTTGAAATGGAAATAAATTTTTTAATAAAAAACAATATTTTCACTATTTAATAGAAAATCAATCTTTTTAAAAAAATAAAAAATTTAACATAAATATTTATTCATGCTGATTTCAACATAAATATAATTCTTCAAAAATAAAAATTTAATGATTTTCTAAAAACTAAATATAATAATCACTGAAAAACATAATAATATTGATTTTTGATGTAATTTTTATTAATTAAAAAAAATTATTAAATATTTGGGGATTATTAAGTAAATAATATATATATATATATATCGAGTATGATGTTTATATAAATTTCATATTTTTTTAACTCTTATTCTTACCCACCATTTTACCTTCTTTGTGATAATTATCAAATTAAATAATAGTATTATAGTAATATAACAACGTTTTTTACACACTATGTTTCCTGTAAGGAAATAAATAGAAGAAATTTAATTTATTTTTAGAGATCTATATAATAATATATCAGAGTGAAACATTATAACAACAATGAAATGATTTTTTCCCAGAAATATATGTCAAATTCATATGAAAAAATGAGTAATTAATTCATTCATCACAAGATCATTATCCCAAATAAGTTGAAAAAATATATTTTTTTACCACAAAATACAACACGAGGTGAGATCAATTATTTTGTAGAACATTCTCTCCATGATCAAGGATCCTGAACATTGTTTTCCTCATAAGATAGATCTATCACCAACAGTTTGACCACATAATTTTGTATATGTTATGGGATAGGAATATACTTCTCCAAGTGAGATACATGGAACACAAAATGTACATGATATAGATTCAGTGGAATGAAAATTAAAAACCTATACTCATGATGTGATCAGGAATGTCAAAAGTACTGATATATCATGTTCTTATGTTTCCCTTATTTTTATATCTCATAAATTTATTCTAAGAGGATACTCATTTGAATAAGAATTCATCATCACCAATCATCATATTCTAATGATGATTTTCATCATAAAATTTATATCAACATAGATTTTTTCTTCTAAATTACTAGATGGTTCCTATAATATATTCAATTTAATATAAAATATCTGGTCCCAAAAGAATTAATTTTGATTCATCTTCCCATCAGGTATGATTTTTTAATTTCATACAGAGATAGATTTTTCATGATAACTTTTTAATTATGAGTGGATGTAATTATTACATGAATTTCCCAAAAAATAACTTCTTGATCATTACCACACTTGAAATTTATAGATAAATCTATCAATATGTATTATAATTTTAAATTGTCCCCCTAGAATAAAAAACGATCTCATGATGATATATAGTACTAAAACTGAAGACTATATCCAAATCTAAGAGAAGGTTCTCTAAAACATTAAATTAATACAAGGATCCTGATCAGATCCAATAGAATTTCATACTCAATGTATCTAACCACATTTTTAATAGATATGTATGAAAACTAATTAATAGGGAAATATTTGAAGATGGTTATGATTATAAGGCCCCAGCCTTAAACCTTACTTAATATTGAATTAAATGAGTAATTCACATTGAGGATCTTTTCAGGTTTAGAGTTTTAGAGAATTAGGACATAACTATTACATCTCAAAAGATTACAAAGTAGTCGCTTATACTAAATTTCCAAAAAATAAAAACTCTTAAAAAGAAACATGTATAGTTCCATGTTTTAGGTAGCATGACTTTCCCTTGATCCCATCCTTGACCCTATTCCACGCTACATCCTGTGAAAAACATTTCAAAAACTTGGGATGAGCATAAGAAGCTCAGTAAGGGATACACAAAGAATAAAAACTGTTAGTTTATCAAAACAAAAAGTAAACCATGTATACTTTATCAAAGTAATACTTTTCACCTTTATGAAGTAGTAAAAACTCTTCACTGAATAAAATATCATTACTTACCTTTTTGTAACCAAAGGATTACAATAAAACCCATATAAAGAACACATAACATATATAAAGGTAACATGGGACATAAAAATACTTAAGTGGAATAACCATACGGTCGACTCCCACACATATCACTTAATGGAATAGCCATACGGCCAATTTCCATACATACTTAATGGAATAGCCATACGGCGGACTTCCATACCCAATGCGTTGGAGGTTATAACGTAACCACCCGTCCTGGTATTCACGGAACCACCCGTCATAATGTCCAAGTACCATTATTACACATAAAATATGGAAAATATAAACATTTCAATAACAATATTTCATTTTCAATCACAATAAATAATTCCCAGATATTGAATTAATCAATCCATTTTCAAAAACCATTTAAAAGAGATTTTTGAATCAAAGTGTCCCATACCACTTTGAAGCTTTTAATGGAATTATAATTTTAAAAATTTAATGTTCATATAAATAAATACTGAAAACCATTTTGAAAACATGGACATTAAAGATAAATATTTATAATAATAAATCATTAAAACATTTAAAATAATATTCTTGTTAAAGAGTTTTTAACAAAATGAGAGACTCTTGGATACAAATAATATCGGAATAACATTTAATCCGAACTTTATAATATCATGAGAATAAAATGATTCATGATATAATATGTCAAAGGATAGTATACACACCATATAAGAGTGAATTGGTGCATAACAACAATGAAGTCTCAAAAGAAATGTAAAATGAGATGAAATCCATTATAAAGAAGGTATCCTTAAATTAAGGATAAATCAATCTCATAATTATGTGTGACAAATATAAATACACCCAATATAAGTGGATATTAAGTGTAAAACAATCAAAGGTTATTCACACATATTCAAAGGATGACATATTCAATAACTACATGTTGAACCCAAAGAAATTGAAATTGGGTTAAGAAGTTCCCTTGGTAAAATTCGACAGCCTAACGACGTCACATAAAATTTTACATAAATGGTTGATGAGAGAGATAAAGGGAATCTCATCACTTGGACATAAAATTTACATAAATAAGGATATATAAGAACATATCCCAACATAATAGTATGTGAATTAAAAGACATAACAAAAGAAGTCTTTTAAAAAGAGGAGGGTGAAAGGTCCCCTTACCGACTTGGGTATCTTTCGAAACATATGACCCGTGAAAGAAGGACAATACATCATTGATGTAAATAATCATAAATGAAAGAATATTACACAATGAGTAAAATAATGGTCAGTACATACACCACTCAAAGGAAATTGTGTCAAATGTAGCATAAATCTCACGGTAATAAAAGTGAGATGAAAAATCTCTTACGAAAACTCAGCAGCCTAACGGTGCCACTTAAAACTTCCAAAATGGATTGATGAGAGGAAATAGGGTCTCTAATCACATAAAAATAATGTTTACAGAAAGATTAATATAAAATAACATCCCCCAACATAACAAATTGGTGCTTAAAATAAGTGACATAAAGGAGAGTACTTTAAAAGAAATAGAGAGGTTAGATCTCTTACGAAAATTCGGCAGCCTATCGGCGCCACTCAAAACTTCCAAAATGGACTGATGAGAGAGAATAGGGTCTCTCATCACATGAACATAAAAATCACAGTAATATTAATATAAAAGAACATCCCAATAACAATAAAGATGATCGTTAAAAGGAATGACATAAAAGAGTGTACTTAAAAAGAAAGAGAGGAGTAGGATCCCTTACCTCGGGTCCGACTTGACTCGATCATTCCTTAACGTCCTGAATAATAAACTTGATTTAATTTATATTTGCTTAAGAACCTTTTTCAAGTTCATTATTCCATTTATATCACTTATTTCCATGTTATAAACATTAATTAACCATTTATGTTAATAATGTTTGTTTTGTCGATATTTGGTTCTTAAGTCGACAGTGGACTTCTTACAATTTACATGTTGTTCATGTGGTCAAAGGTTCTTTATATCCAGAATGAAATTACTGATTTGGATATCATATATATCATATATATATATAATATACATGTATTTATAATATTACATAATCATTTAGAGGTAATAAATGAAATGCACCGTTCATGGAGACGGTAAGCCGTACGTACGCATGAACGCTACTTTCATTTCTTTGTCATATTAATGGAATTAAAACTAAATGAGAGGTATGTATATTTTAAATACAGAATTATATTCACCATTTAGATGTATCATTAATCATATATATCTATTATATACATGTACTTATAATAGTACATTACATATGGGGATAAGAAATGAAATGCACCGTTCATGGAGACGGTAAGCCGTACGTACGCATGAACGCTACATTCATTTATATCTCATACTTTAATGGAAAGAAATAATAATGATATAGAGGTATATAATAGTTCCAGTATAACATCATATATAATAACATTAAATCCATCCTTTATATGTCCCACATATGGCATTAACGAATCACATCACTTTGAGGGGGCGGTAGTCCGCACTTCCTAAAATGAAGATATCGCGTATACCCATAATGGAAGCCATAAAGGTAAGACACAAATGAAAAATACAGAAGAATAAGTAAAACATAAACATATTATATATCCTCTATAAAAATAGTGACATCATAATGGACACTTTTGAAGGTGTTAAATGAGTATTGAACAATCATCGTTTCGGGAGGCAGAATTTCGCCATCCATAGAAACCGTATGTTCTTTAACCATTTGATGTAGTTGTGTGAGAGTGTAGCTAGAATAAATCTTATAACAAAATCCTAATATATTTAATATACTGGTTTTGTTACAAAATAAGTAAATAAAAAGAGGTTATGGGGTTGGAGAAGCAAAATAAAACAAATGAACATGAGAGAATGAATTGCCTTTAAAAGTGTAACTCCTTTTGATTTGAGCCTAAAGGCTTCCTTTGAAAGGATTCTGCCCAAAGGGAATACTCTAGGATGAGGAGAGGGATGTGGAGAGATTACATGGGCAGGGTATGGCCGAGCCAAAGGCTTGAGGAGTGTGTGAAATGAGGTAGAGGTGGGGGCCTTTTAGAAGAGGAGAGGAGGGGCACTTTTGGAAAGTAAGAAATATTACTTTATTTGAAAATGTGTTTCGGTTTTAAAAGGTCCCACATTGATATTACTAGTGGATAAGGTGATAGGGGTTCGAAATCCACCCATCCAATAGGTTTTGGACATGTGTAGGTTTTAGATATTACATTATCCTTCCATTTTATTTAAATCATTAAATAATGAGGTCATCACTGCCTCATCACGATGTCATAAATAATTTAATTATTTAAAGTCTAAAAATTATAAAAAAATACTCTTCTCTAGGAAATAGTTTTAGCTTTCAAATTACTATTTACAATAAAGAATATGATCTTTATGACCCCATGTAAAAATTGTTTTCGTAAAACATATGATGCTTGTGTCATTTTTACTTTAACTTTAAATAAAAAGATATTAATGTCATTTTCCAACCAAAGTGGCTTCGTGGGGTCCCCAAGTTGACCCATGGGTTGTATTGATCGGCCATGACACATCCAATGAGTGTAGGACATGTGTCATGCTCATCTCATATTATTAAAACATTATTTTTACCCTAAACTACACTAATTACCACTAATCACGATTAAAAACATAATAAGTTACTATTCACCAAAAAATTATTTTTATCCCATTGAACCACATATTACTTCTTAATGACAACCATTTATGTCGGATTTTTAAATTCAAAACACAGAAGTGGTAAAATTTCATTTAAACGAAAAATCAGTTTAATATAAGTACCACTTAGTGGTTTCACTATTCATCAAAAATTGAAGTTTTTCAGAAAAATACCAAAAATTCACCCTAAGCTATATATGATATTCCGAAATAAAAAATGAAGTCCATTTTAAAAAATTCACAACATATAATTTGCATTAATTAATTTAAAAATTAATTCCCGCTGTCAGAGAAAATAGCGTGTTTTTATGAAATAATAAGTATCAAAAGATTGACACTAGTTTAAGTCTGATTTCAAAGTTAAATTAATTCCAATGACCACTATTGGATTTAATGGTAAAAATATTTTCTAATTTCACTTTAAAACCAATTAAAAAGATAATCTGATCATATAAATAAATTAGATTAAAAAGTGGTTTTGAATTAAAATACAACATTTTACACTATTCATTAAAAAATGAACTTTATCGGAAAAATACCAAAAAATTACACAAAGTAAAATTTGATGTCCCGATTCTAAAGAAGAGTTTTATTTGGTCCAAAATATTGTATAAGAGTGATCAAAACTATATTTAATGACAGTTCTCCATCAGAAGGCGATAAGTGAACCTTTAGTGAAAATTAGGGTATAAAAGCCTAAAATTGAATTCTTTCCGTATTTTAAGCCTTTGGATAAATGTAAAAACATTTAAAAAATATATATAATCATATTTTAGTTATTTCTATCCATTACCGCCAATACAACTTCTACATGTTAAATTCTATTTAAAATAATATTATTTTATTATTAGAGTGCAACGTAAGATTCCCAAGAAACTCATTTTTGCGTATTGGGTACGCCATCGAGCATAGCGTCCCCTTTAAAATAATATCAATATTTTATTCACAAATATGGATAAATATGAAAATGTCATATTCTTTATTTACCTGGGGTGTTACATCCTTCCCCCCTTTTGGGAATTGCGTCCTCACAATTTTAAAATTGAGCTTGGTAACATCCTTGAAAGTCCCACATCGGAACAAGAGTTGGTAAAACAAACACTTTAAAATAAAGGAAGATAAGTACAAAGGTCACCCGAGTTAACCCATACTAGGATTCCAAGTATGAAAATATGGTCATGGAGGAAAAAACAAAGGGACATGTTCTGATGAAGTGTGATAGAAAACATGTTTAGGAGAAAGTTAACCACGAGAAAATCGCAAACTTGTGATGGGTTAAACGGTATTTGATACCCCAGTAGGAAATGTTAATAGACAAAATTTTTGTTTTAAGTAACTTTTTATTGAGGAATTTATTCATAAGGAAACATAATCACTTATCATGTTGACTTTCAACTTTTATTATATTCCTTACACAAACTCATATTTTCTCCAAAAGACGATTAATTAGGAATACTAGTTCACATTAAGAGTACTAGAATCAGCTTCTAGAGAATCACCTAATCCACCCAAGAGAACTATATACATCCCATGTCTTTAGGCTTTAACCAAAACCAAAACCAAAAAGGTTTGTACAAGGTCAGATAATCCAGAAAAGGATAACCCTTTATAAAAAGAAAATCTATTCTTAATCTCCAAAATTTGTCCAACAAAACCCAAAGTTCAACGAGGACCATTTGTCCATAAAATTCTTCAAAGTAAACCAAAATAAGATTGAAACCCAAATATTTGAAGGATTTAGTCACATAGTCTACCAAGTTAAATCGTAACATTTATCTCCAAACAATATCAGTTGCTCCTAAAGTCACGTATTGAAAAGTAATTAACCTAATCACATATCCTCCATGATAGGTTAATCATTTTCATAAATAACCCAAAATCAACTTACTCGTAAAAAAAAGAATTAGTCAAACTAACCAGGGACTTCACGTAGTCCAGTGGTAGGCGGTAAATACCAGTCGCACTTTGGTTGTGGGTTCGATTCCCACAGCTTTGTCCGACGCGACGAGTAGTCACATGGTCTACGTGTTGTCCTTTTTCCAAAACTATATAATTCTCAAATCATTCCCCAAAAAGGGATAAAATCATCAAAAATAATCATAGCATATTTTAACCTCAAGTTTATCTCATTCCTTTCATTTTCCATCATATCATAGAGTAACCCATAATTACCTAAAAATTAAGGATCATATAAACCCTAATGGTTACCTTAATAATTATTACCTGAATTTCCTCATCGAGTTGGCCATCTCGTACATGATGCATTAGAGAACTCACCAAGGTTGAATTGGTTGATCATGACTCCTTGATAGTTGGTTTAGAAAAACTATGAGATTCCTCATTGAATCCCCCATCTCATCCAGTATCTTAATCAGAGAACCACAACAGTTTCCTTCAAACCCATTGTCACTTTGGTGCCTGCTAGATCCAGCCATTTACTAAAACCAAAAAGGTCAGTGTGAGTATATCAACATAACCATAATGAACTAATGAGGAAGATAAACACTATGATATACTTACTCATTCACTTTATCTAAAACTAGGACTCTTTCTGAAATCCTAACCATTATGGTAATGTCACTTATGCTTAGATAATACCCTGACCTCTAAAGTTATCTAAACTGACCTTTGATACCAACTATAAGGCCCCAACCTTAAACCTTACTTAATATTGAATTAAATGAGTAATTCACATTGAGGATCTTTTCAGGTTTAGTGTTTTATAGAATTAGGACATAACTATTATATCTCAAAAGATTACAAAGTAGTCGCTTCTACTAAATTTCCATAAAATAAAAACTCTTAAAAAGAATCATGTATAATTCCATGTTTTAGGTAGCATGACTTTCCCTTGATCCCATCCTTGACCCTAGTCCACGCTAAGTCCTGTGAAAAACATTTCAAAAACATGGGATGAGCATAAGAAGCTCAATAAGGGATACATAAAGAATAAAAACTGTTAGTTTATCAAAACAAAAAGTAAACCATGTATACTTTATCAAAGTAATACTTTTCACCTTTATGAAGTAGTAAATACTCCTCACTGAATAAAATATCATTACTTACCTTTTTGTAACCAAAGGATTACCATACAACCCATATAAAGAACACATAACATATATAAAGGTAACTTGGGACATAAACATACTTAAGTGGAATAACCATACGGTCGAATCCCACAAATATCACTTAATGGAATAGCCATACGGCCAATTTCCATACATACTTAATGGAATAGCCATACGGCCGACTTCCATACCCAATGTATTGGAGGTTATAACGTAACCACCCGTCCTGGTATTCACGGCACCACCCGTTATAATGTCCAAGTACCATTATTACAAATAAAATATGGAAAATATAAACATTTCAATAACAATATTTCATTTTCAATCACAATAAATAATTCCCAGATATTGAATTAATCAATCCATTTTCAAAAACCATTTAAAAGAGATTTTTGAATCAAAGTGTCCCATACCACATTGAAGCTTTTAATGGAATTATAATTTTAAAAAATTAATGTTCATATAAATAAATAATAAAAACCATTTTGAAAACACGGACATTAAAGATAAATATTTAGAATAATAAATCATTAAAATATTTAAAATGGTATTTTTGTTAAAGAGTTTTTAACAAAATGAGAGACTCTTGGATACAAATAATAGCGGAATAACATTTAATCCAAAATTTATAATATCATGAGAATAAAAGGATTCATGATATAATATTTCAAAGGACAGTATACACACCATATAAGAGTGAATTGGTGCATAACAACAATGAAGCCTCAAAAGAAATGTAAAATGAGATGAAATCCATTATAAAGAAGGTGTCCTTAAATTAAGGATAAATCAATCTCATAATTATGTGTGACAAATATAAATACACCCAATATAAGTGGATATTAAGTGTAAAACAATCAAAGGTTATTCACACATATTCAAAGGATGACATATTCAATAACTACATGTTTAACCCAAAGAAATCGAAATTGGGTTAAGAAGTTACCTTGGTAAAATTCGACAGCCTAACAGCGTCACATAAAATTTTACATAAAGGGTTGATGAGAGAGATAAAGGGAATCTCATCACTTGGACATAAAATTTACATAAATAAGGATATATAATAACATATCCCAACATAATAGTATGTGAATTAAAAGACATAACAAAAGAAGCCTTTTAAAAAGAGGAGGGTGAAAGGTCCCCTTACCGACTTGGGTATCTTTCGAAACATACGACCCGTGAAAGAAGGACAATACATCATTGATGTAAATACTCATAAATGAAGGAATATTAAACAATGAGTAAAATAATGGTCAGTACATACACCACTCAAAGGAAATTGTGGCAAATGTAGCATAAATCTCACGAGAATAAAAGTGAGATAAAAAATCTCTTACGAAAACTCGGCAGCCTAACGGCGCCACTTAAAACTTCCAAAATGGATTGATGAGAGGAAATAGGGTCTCTCATCACATCAACATAATGTTTAATGAAAGAGGAATATAAAAGAACATCCCCCAACATAACAAATAGGAGCTTAAAAGAAGTGACATAAAGGAGAGTACTTTAAAAGAAAGAGAGAGGTTAGATCTCTTATGAAAATTCGGCAGCCTATCGGCGCCACTCAAAACATCCAACATGGATTGATGAGAGAGAATAGGGTCTCTCATCACATGAACATAAAAATTACAGTAATATTAATATAAATAAACATCCCAATAACAATAAATATGATCTTTAAAAGGAATGACATAAAATAGTGTACTTAAAAAGAAAGAGAGGAGTAGGATCCCTTCCATCGGGTCCGACTTGACTCGATCGTTCTTTAACGTCCTGAATAATAAACTTGAGTTAATTTGTTTTTGCTTAAGAAAATTTTTCAAGTTCATTATTCATTTTATATCACTTATTTCCAGGTTATAAACATTAAGTAACCATTTAAGTTAATAATGTTTGTTTTGTCGATATTTGGTTCTTAAGTCGACAGTGGACTTCTTACAATTTACATGTTGTTCGTGTGGTCAAAGATTCATTATATCCAGAATGACATTCCTGATTTGGATATCATATATATAATATATATCCAGAATATAAATGTATTTATAATATTACATAATCATTTAGAGGTAAGAAATGAAATGCACCGTTCCTGGAGACGGTAAGTCGTACGTACGCATGAACGCTACATTGATTTCTTTGTCATATTAATGGAATTAAAACTAAATGAGGGGTATGTATATTTTAATTACAGAATTATATTCACCATTTATATGTATCATTAATCATATATATCCATTATATACATGTACTTATAATAGTACATTACATTTGGGGATAAGAAATGAAATGCCCCGTTCATGGAGACGGTAAGCCGTACGTACGCATGAACGCTACTTTCATTTCTATCTCATACTTTAATGGAAAGAAATACTAATTATATAGAGGTATATAATAGTTCAAGTATAACATCATATATAATAACATTAAATCCATCCTTTATATGTCCCACGTATGGCATTAACGAATCACATCACTTTGAGGGGGCGGTAGTCCGCACTTCCTAAAATGAAGATATCGCGTATACCCATAATGGAAGCCATAAATGTAAGACACAAATGAAAAATAAAGAAGAATAAGTAAAACATAAACATATTATATATCCTATATAAAAATAGTGACATCATAATGTCCACCTTTGAAGGTGTTAAATGAGTATTGAACAATCATTATTTCGGGAGGCAGAATTTCGCCGTCCACGGAAACCGTATGTTCATTAACCATTGGATGTAGTTGTGTGAGAGTGTAGCTCGAATAAATCTTATAAAAACATACTAGTATATTGAAGATACTGTTTTTGTTACAAAATAAGTAAATAAAAAGAGTTTAGGGGGTTGGAAAATCAAAATAAAACAAATGAACATGAGAGAATGAATTACCTTTAAAAGTGTAACTCCTTTTGATTTGAGCCTAAAGGTTTCCTTTGAAAGGATTATTCCCAAAGGGAATCCCCTAGGATGAGGAGAGGGATGTGGAGAGATTAAATGGGCAGGTTATGGCCGAGCAAAAGGCTTGAGGAGTGTGTGAAATGAGGTAGAGGTGGGGGCCTTTTATAAGAGGAGAGGAGGGGCACTTTTGGAAAGTAAGAAATATTACTTTATTTGAAAATGTGTATCGGTTTTAAAAGGTACCAAATTTATATAATTCGTGGATAAGGTGATAAAGGTTCTAAATCCACCCATACAATAAGTTTTGGACATGTGTAGGTTTTAGATATTACATTATCTTTCCATTTTATTTAAATCATTAAATAATGAGGTCATCGATGCATCATCATGATGTCATAAATAATTTAATTTATTCAAATTCTAAAAATTATAAAAAAAATACCATTATATAGGAAATATTTATAGCTTTCTAATTACTATTTACAATCAAAAATCTGATCTTTATAACCCCATGTAAAAATTGTTTTCGTAAAACATATGATGTTTCTGTCATTTTTAATTTAACTTTAAAAAAAAGATATTAATGTCATTTTCCAACCAAACTGGCTTAATGGGGTCCCCAAGTTGACTCATGGGTTTTCTTGGTCGGCCATGACACATCCAAGGAGTGTAGGACATGTGTCAAGCTCATCTCATAATATTAAAACATTATTTTTACCCTAAACAACACTAATTACCACTAATCACGATTAAAAACTTAATAAGTTACTATTCACCAAAAAATTATTTTTATCCCATTGAACCACATTTTACTTCTTAATGACAACCATGTATGTCGGATTTTTGAAATTCAAAACATAGATGTGGTAAAATTTCATTTAAATGAAAAATCAGTTTAATATAAGTACCACTTAGTGGTTTCACTATTTATCAAAAATTGACGTTTTTCAGAAAAAATACCAAAAATACACCCTAAGCTATATTTGATATTCCGAATTCAAAAATGAATTCCATTTTACAAAATTCACAAAATATAAGTTGCATTAATTAATTTAATAATTAATTCCCGCTGTCAGAGCAAATAGCATGATTTTATGAAACAACAAGGATCAAAATATTGACACTAGTTTAAGTCTGATTTCAAAGTGAAATTAATTCCAACGACCACTATTGGATTTAATGGTAAAAATATTTTCAAATTTCACTTTATAACCAATTCAAAGGATAATCTAGTCATACAAATAAATTAGATTAAAAAGAGGTTTTGAATTAAAATACAACATTTTAAACTATTCATTAAAAAATGAACTTTATCAGAAAAATACCAAAAATTTACACAAAGTAAAATTTGATGTCCCGATTCTAAAGAAGAGTTTTATTTGGTCCAAAATAATGTATAAGAGTTATCAAAACTATATTTAATGACAGTTCTCCATCAGAAGGCGATAAGTGAACCTTTAGTGAAAATTAGGTTATAAAAGCCTAAAATTGAATTCTTTCCATATTTTAAGCCTTTGGATAAATGTAAAAACATTTAAAAACATATATAATCATATTTTAGTTATTTCTATCCATTCTTGTCAATACAATGGCTACATGTTAACTGCCATTTAAAATAATATTATTTTATTATTAGAGTGCAACGTAAGATTCCCAAGAAAATCATTGTTGCGTATTGGGTATGCCATCGAGCATAGAGTCCCCTTTAAAGTCATATTAATATTTTATTCACAAATATGGATAAATATGGAAATGTCATATTCTATATTTACCTGGGGTGTTAAAATGATATTTTCTGTCTTCTTAATGAGATCCACAATAATACATATATAATTATTCCATCAATATGTTTTTTGGATTTAATCAAAGAAATTTAATGTAAATTTCTTCATTTGTATGTAGGATTGGATATGGCTTATAATATCCCCTTATACTTATATACATCAATACTATCTTGATTAAATACCATTCCTCGAGAAATATAGTATTTAATATCAATTATCCTAATGATCCTAGTGAAATATTTATTTATACCTTTATTAATCTATTTAAATCTCTTACGTATTGAGAATAAAGAACTATTAGATTCATCTAATAGTTCGTTATTAAATTTTTGAAATGATGGAACAAATAATATATTCATGAATATCATCATTCTATTAGAATCATATTTTAAATTATGACCAATCTTTAAAATCATTGAGCACACTACATTGTCCCTTACACCTATTTATTTTTAACATATATCAATGATTTAACATTCATGATATGATCAATCCTATATCTTTTGGTCTTAATGTTTCATCATTAGAAAATATATAAGTATTTCATATTTTTCAAAACTAATTGTTCATAAAGGTGAATTGTGCATCTAACTAAAATCATTATCCACCTTGATCTCCATCAAATGGTTATAATATATTTATCAGTATTAAGAATTAATAAATTCCAACCATATAATCAGATTAATATTCAACACTTTTTGTGTGAATATATAATTTAATCTTTTCTGATCTATATACATATAAAACTGTTCAATATAATGATAATTTCTTTATATCTTCCATAGAAACTTTACCAATACCAGCTCTAATTCATGAGTAATGAAAATTTTCTCATGTATTTTCAATTTATTTGACTCATATTCTACCACAATATAATTTTCATGATGATATTTTATATTACCTTATTTTATGCATCACTATTGATTACAGACCCTTCGTTAATATTGATTTTTTTAGTATAGGTTCATTGATCATCCTTCCCATTAGATCCCAGAAATTGTCCCCAAATTCATCTATCCAAAAGAACATAAACACAATCGATGTCAATATGGTGAGAGGATTAGATATTCATTAGAAATTAATTTAAAAAACTATAGTAAAAACCAATCTTTAGAAAACTATTGGTAATTGAAACCATGCATTTTCTAGATCATTTCTCAATATCCAATTTCATATATGGATCCATATAAATACCCTTAGATGAGATTTTATGACATAATAATCAAACATGTTGAATCCAATATTTACACATATTATAAGTATATTTAATATTTTACTTATTTAGGGTCTACATTACAATTATGAAATGATATACATGCTCTTGATTTCCAATTGAATATATAAGGGTATCAGTTACAAATACTATCTATAAAATGTATATGTTATCTATATTGAATATAATAATTAAATACATTATTATATTGGGTATATGAGTATGTCTATATGGGATCATTGATAAAGTCATAATGCGATAACATCATATGGAATGTTTACTTGGGTATAGATATCTTCAAACCCTCAATTTATGGTTTCTAGAATAAAGATAAATAATGGAAATTTATTTTTCACCTTTTAACTATTCATGTAAATCATTATTATGGCATATATGATACAATTTATATAGTTTTATATAGTTAAATAGTTTCTAATAAATAATCATAAAAATTTACCAATCATCCTTCTTAACAAAATGATTCGGTTCACTTCATGGTTTTGTTCATGGGTATATGAACCCCTTAAGAAGATTCACATCGATTTTCTTCATTAATTACTATTATTGTATTGGTGGTATTTAAAAAGGATTAATTGAACTATTTTTAGCATAATATATGATTTATATTGAAAAAACATCATGATTCAAGGGATGATAATGAAACTATTTTAGAAATCTATCAACCGAAAATTGTAATATAGGTGTTTGATTAATATTATTTTTCTTTAAAGAAAATATTTTATTTGTAAACTTAATAGATTGGAATTAATACCCATTAAATATAAATAAATCAATTGAATTTTCATATTCATCCTCAAAACAATAAATGATGCAATGTTCATTAACAATATGAAATGTGTCATCTATTCCCAAACAATTTACATGAGGGATATATAAAGAATATAAATCTATTCCATTAAAGACATTAAATTTAACAAAAGATAGAATCAAAATATTTATAGAAATATAATTCCAAAAAAATAAATTATATTTAAAATCATAAAAATAGATATAAATATCATTCCACTATAAATTTTCAAAAAAAAATCGACATATAATAATTATTTTGGTAATTCTATATCCCTTATAAATTCAATAGATATGACATAATGGGAATATATGGAATCATCTATGATATAATATATTTTCAAGGGGATGATAAGTTTTCTATTCCCCAGGTCATTCTCACTAACAACATTGGAAGTAGTGATAATATCATATTTATGTATAAATTGGGTACTAATAGTTTGTTGATATTGATCATAACTGTTAAACATTATATTCATGCTCTTGTTGGAATAATGTGCACACTCCATGAATTTTATTCTATGGAATCGAGATAATTATTAGTCTGGGTCATATTCTTCTCCATTCCATTTTCTGCCGTATTCATCACCCATCAACATTAATTTAATTTTTGACCAACATTTCATCATTTAAAGCACCTCCTTGTCAAATTTATAAAAATAACATAAATTTTCTTAACACATTTCTAGTAGGTAGATAGAAACAATTTCATTCTAGAATGTGATTTATTGATGAACTCATGTGAATCGATCTTCCTTTTCCTATCAAATCCATAAAAATGATGGAAAAAAATTCATTTCTCTCTTGAGATCAAATTAGATTTTTTCTTTATAGCCATAAAATACTATTATATCTATCACTTTTCAAGAAATTGTTCTCACGAATCAGAAGAATAAATCAATTTTTATTTTAGAATGGACGATTAATTGTAAATAAAACTATGAATGCCTTTTATAATTTACTGTATAAGTACAAATGAGTTAATCATGCTTCTGATTTAGAAAAATAAATTCAATCTACATCATGATACATATATCTAGAGGGATCTACTTTTTAAAAATATATTCATAAATGCATCCCATTACACTTTTCCAATTTTTTCCTCATACGTAATATTCTTAATAATGTTACACTTTTGATCTACTTCACCATAAAAAAATATAAAACTAGGGAAACATTTTAATGATCAATGAACTAGGGAACATTATTTATTTTAAATGCCATGTAAATTCAATGTACATTATCTAAAGAAGTCTAAAACTGGGTAATATAAGTTTGATGTTGTATCATATTGCACTCCATAAAATATTTTTCCTACATTTATTATTAGGATGATTATTAATTTTCATGTCATTATATCATCTTGTAATAATTGATAAATATATTTTATTCTAGCTCCAATTGAATTTGGTGCATTATGTGAAAAATAATTACATTGTTTATTATATTTGTTGTCTTCAAGAGGTCTTTCGGCTCAATCCATTAACAAAATATTAAAGACGTGTATGAATAGTGATATAATTATTATATATTTTTATAATGAATTTTATACATAAGATTTTAAATCATATTATATATTTATCAGTCTTTTGAATTTTAGTTTTATCATATGTTATCCTTTTTCATTGCAAAAGTATTTGTATCTTATGAAATAATTACAGTTTTACCACTGTATTTTATGAATTATTTCTAACCCTAATACCCAATTATTTACTAATCCAATCTCTAATCCCAACTGAAATTAATTATATACTCCATACATTATTATTCAATACATATTGAAGAGTATTAAATACATTTCACAAATAAATGCCCAGGTACTATAATAGTTTACTGTGTTTGGATAAAAGATACAAAATCATCTTAGTTCGTGAATGATGCTAAACATTTCAAATAAATATCTTCCTATATTTTATTTTTCAGGGGAATAAATTAACTAATCCTTTATTCATAACTAATATGAATGAAACATAAAAATTTTTGTGATCATATTCAATGGATGGATAGTTAGTGGAGATAAAAATTGATTATCATAATAAATCATAGGAAAAATGATATGAGATAACGATGATAACACAAAATTTTTAAACCCAATATATCATTGATTTTAAAAATTGATCATGTTATACAAAATTATCCTTTAAATAGATATGAATCATATGTGGGGTAGATCAATATTAATCATTCCCGAACCACATGTTTAAATAATTGTAATAAAACATATTAAAAAAGTGTGTCACCATAGAGTTGTTTATATTAATTAAATAATGAGACATATTTAATTAAAAAATTACTTATAGGGTTTTATAATTCATAACCCATCCATCATATATTTCAACCCATAAATATGAGTTCTATAATAAAAATATCATCATATGATCATATAATAATCCATACAATGAAAAAGGGTGGCATAAATATGTTATCAATTCATCATAATATAATAAAAATAATATAAAATGGTTTCATAAACAACTCATAAATATAATAAAAATCCATCCAAATAAATTATATGCATGGTTCTTGTAGAACATATCCATGTTAAATAATTATTATCAATATAGAGTACTAGGATGGATGAAAAACTATTCCAATTATCACTGGAATTTATATTGATAAAAATAAATTTTATTAAATAACTTCACAGAAATGAAATAATATCCAAAATATAATCAAACAATTATCTTTTTAAGGAACAATTAAAACATGTTATGGATGTGTCAATTAACTGGGGGGTCATGACGTCTATAAATTTTATTCAACTTGAAATTTTTTAAAATGATTTTTTTCAATTCATCATTTAAAACTAAAATGTACCTTATTTAAAAAATTAAACGAATATTCCACTAAAATAATATTATAGAAAATAAAATAAATATGAAAATGAAATTATATCATAAAATAATAATATTTAATAATTTTGAAATTTTTTTAGGGAAATCAGGCAGTTGGAATAAAATGTATTATCCGACCGAAGGGAGAAATAATGTCAATTTTCGTTAAATACATTATTTAGCTCTTCAGGATTATTAAAGTGTATAAAAGGAATGGATAACATGTAATCTCAAGAAATATACAAAGGATAAGATAATAGGTTTTTTTATTATAATAGTATTATAAAAGCTCCTTATTATAAATTATTTAATAAACAATCCCGATTAAAATTTGATGGAATCATAAATCCTTTTCCACATTCCTAGTCAGTCATAAAACGTGTTTGAACATCATGTATATAAAAAATATATTTTTTAAAAATGTACTATAGAACCACAAGAAAATTTATAATACCATATAAGATTTAATTTTAACATTTTATCATAACATTATGAACAATATTTAGTTTAAATCACTTCTCATTGTGGTAATTACTTCGTTTTACATTTATGTTTTAATATGAAAGTCATTATCCCAATTTTTGGATCATGGTTGCATCAACATAATTTTTTTTCATGATATAAATATTATATACATTAATTATATATATATATATATATTCATCCTTAAGAGGATGAAATAAAAATATTGAATTACACAATTTATGGAGATCTTCTTTTGTATGACAAATGAAAATTGGTTCCAGTTTTCGATGGGTGGAAGGAAATGATGGTATTAATTAATGTCATTAAATGATTTATTATTTTAACATATATAATATACATATTCACCAATATTTTCATATTTATCATCCATATAACTCATAAAATAAAATAGAGTCACATGTCTTCATGGAGGTGGTAGTCCACACATAAATTGGAGAGATATTATCAATTTAAAATAGATGTGAAAAGGGTGAAAAATATATATTAAATCATATGAATAACAATTATATATAATATAGATAGTTATGTAAATATTTTATAATGTATAAGATATATTTATAGGATGAATAATGAAGAATAAAATATGCAATTATTTTATAAGAGATATACTTATTTTTTGAGAATTATTAAATGGATTAACCATTAATCCATTAAAGGATGAAAAAATGGAATGAAAATAATTTATAGAAGATTTTTTATGATTATTGGATATTATTTTGGTAGGTATTGTATGATCTATATGGCTTAGTCATTGTTAATAATTACTGATATGAAGATCCATTTTATATGGGAGAGTTGGGAACTCCTAAAAAAATAGAACATATTAAACCTATATAAATTATAATTGGGGGAAATGTGGATAAAAAATAATTATTTATAATTTAATATTTTTATAATATGGAATTTTATCATTAAAAAAATTATAATATTTTCTGCAATTGTTTTACCCTTATATATTATAATAAGCCTTCTGTTAACCATATTGGCAGATAGTGTAATCTCAATATTTTACACACATTAAGAGTTAATAAATATTCAATTAAAGGAAAATCTAGTAATAAATGAAACATGCATTATATTTTAAAAATAATCACATTCACTTGTTTGATGATTTTTTCATACTTTTTAATATATTTGTAATGTATTTTTTATTATAAATTTTCATTCATGTAATTTTTAGAGCTATTAATTATATTTTAGTTTGAAAGTGACATGATAGATAAGAAGTTAGAATATAAAACATAAAAATAATTAGAATAATAAATTTATCAGTTAATTTAGTAAACAAATATAATTTTCTAAAAAAATAAAATTTAGGGTTAAAAAATCATTTTGTTTTTATTGCGAGGACAAGAATTGTGTCAGTGTTGTTTCAAAATATTTATAATTATTTCATAAAAAAATAATATTAATAAATTAAAATAATAAAACATTTAGTTATACAATAAATTTCAATTTAAAACTGCACAGATTGAATTTTTATTATGGATATGAACTATTATTGTTAACATTGGGAAGAAAGTCAGTTTTTAACTTTATCCTTGAATTAAAAATTGTAATGTTATGTATCAAAGTTAAGTCATGCGAAAAAGAAATACTTTCATTGTATTGTTGGGTTTTGATGATAAATACAGAAAAAATTAAATGAATACAAGTATTAGAATGAATTTTATGCCTTATGAAATTAGTGTTTACCCTAATTAACCAATTTTATAGTCACTGAGGAAATACAATTTTACTTTGATTACAAATCTTATTGATAAAAAATTAAAATAGTTCTTTTTCTATTTTTTTCATCAAAATTAAAAATTTGAAATAAAAATATCATGATTCAATTTTTATATATCTATAAATTATTTCAATATTGAAAATTAAAATTCTGTAAAGAATATTTTATTTTTTGAGAAATGATGTTTAGGTATAAAAAATATTTTTTCCCAACATATATCATAAAATTATTAAGTATGCATTTGAATGGATTTATCATAATAAAATAATAATACTGTTAGTATGAATATTTTTTTTTGAAAAATATACTTTTTTTATTCTTGAAATAAATATATTGCATCAAAGATAATAAAAATCACTATTCATATGGAAAAAAATAATTTAAATAAAATTAACACAAGAAAATATTTATATACTTATTTATAAAATGATATAATTTTTCTCAAAAAAAACTTTATTTGAGATTAAGATAATAATTAGAATAATATCTCATAAAAAAGAACTAAGTCCATTTTTATTCAATTTTAATCAATAAAATGGTTTTTTTTAAAATCGACTACTTATTTATGAATTATTAGTAAGTATATTTTTATTGAGAAATAAAATTTAATATTTATTTATTTATTTTTATTCCTCTTCATACAAAATTTCACTACCCCCTTCCCCAAAAAGAGTACCCTTCATGGTCTTGCAATGTTAGATGATAGATAATGACCCCCCCCCGAGTCATACCTTTATTAGGCCCTAGGTTGTTGACTATCACCGAGGGTATATAAAACTAATAGATGAGAGGAATTACCCATTAAGAGAAAACATACAGAGGATAGACACATGATAGAAATGAAGAAAATCCTACTCAAACAAAAATATAAAATAATCCCATGTACATAAATTCAATATCATACAAAGGATACTACAACTAAAAGGGAAAACATCAAGTACCAAAATAAAGTAAAATGACAGCGACCAAGGATATTGAATAGATCCCCCAAAACACTAATCTTGTAGTAACTACAATTATCTCCAACATTCTCTATGTCACCTAAAAATAGTTTATATAACATTGGTTGATCATTATACTCATTAAAAAGAATGGAAAGCATGATAAATCATAGTGAACAATAGGTGAAACTAACTCATCACCAAAATAGTTACACTATGTTCCTAGATTCACTATGTCTACTCTCTCCAATTATCTCATAAATGAGTATGTATTAAAATAATATATATCATAGTTTCTCGACTACCACTTCCCCACTAGTTTTCTACATTTTTCACTGTCGCACGTCCTGAGCATCTCTCTTCTAAAAGGTTAACCCAACGTCTGCTTGGTGAAGCACCACAACATGAACCTCGTGTAACTCACCACCACATACAAATAACAAAAAATTAACCAGCTCAATTCTGGGAGGGACCTATCTTTCATAACATGTATCATACGTTGACTATTATACATCATGAAATCTCCACCCATTCACCGAGTAAGGATCCTCAATCTATAATAGCATAAACATGTTACACCTATAATTGGACTGAGGAATATATATATATAATAATTGTGTGTTAAATAACCAAAATCCATTACATCCCTCTTCACACATATATGGTGAAAACTATAGATTGATATACCATCATAAGTTACTAATAATATAATAGTGTATGGTTTAAGGGGGTAGTCAACCAACCATCCTCCAACCGAGATGTTAGGGAAACACACCACTATGACTCAAGATCCCCTTGTCTCTTTTTCCCAAGCCGATAGGGTGGATTAAAGTATAGTAAAAATTAGATACCATGATATAATATAGCTGATAACCACACTATGGGCCTAAAATATTCATAGATTCAACTACAGCTAATGTCTCTCATATACCTGACTTTCGTCGTTAAGACTCGATATCCAATAAGCACACAACCATTTAAAGAGCTATATTAAGTCACATTATCCATTTATACCAGTTTCAATTTATACTAATTAAATAGGTAAAAATTAATTGACTATTATCATCTTCACATTATATTTCATTAACATTCCATTAAATTTCTATGCTATCCGGGCATAACCAAACTGAGTGAATAGTACCTAAAAAGAATAAACCCATCATTTCATCCCAGCTTGCTCCAAACCCATGGATTCAACATCAATTATTCAATAATTTAGTTGAAAAATCACCACCTCCAATAAATATAGGGATTGTAGACAATAATTCTTACTACCAAACAGAATGGGCTCAACACGGTGAGTAGATAGACTACCTAGTGAGTCATTTCCACTTGTAGCTCGAGCGTAGACCCATCAATCTTCAATAATAAAAATAGGTAAGGCATGATCCATACCCTATAAATCCTCACCTCTTTTGTAAGTATAGTATACAATACCATATTCCTCAACCAGTGGGGATGGGAAAATTTATAGACTAACAATAGGATAAAAAACAATCAATTTCACGTCGAAGGGTAAGCACATCTTTATCCCGTTTAATCATCCATGATAACCTCACCATCACCCACATGCTTATGCTAATGCATCTACACACAAAAAGGGTCAACTACTGAAACTAACACCACTGTTCCTCCCTACCACTATGTACAATAATAGCCTATCAGGGTCATCTATCTGAAGAGTACCCCATAACAAAAGCATCGAAAAACAATCAACATAGAAACTGAGGTCATTGCCTTAAATATGGAATTTATCCTTCACACACAATGATCACTCAGATCTCAAAAGACTATGGCTCATGGACCTTACCAGAAAACAGGTAAATCAGAACCCTAGAAGGAATTATCTTTATCACACATCCAATAATTTATTCTGTATTGAAATAATAGGTTCAATTAAATAAGAAAAACTGAATACATTTTATTCTCATCAAATCCTAACAAAAACAACCATATTCACTAATATTACTCTTTATTTTTTATCCAATAAAGTTATTATTAATCCAAAATTTATTTTCATTACCAAACTCTTTCATGAATGACATGATAATGAAATAAATAAAATATATTACACTATCTAGAAAATAAAGAGTCAACCTATTTTCATGGTATAAATAAACAACAACCAATTGATACCAATTATTAAATCTAGTTCAATTATTAATTACATCATTTTTATTGTGATCTAGTGCCTTGTTCATGCTAACTCTATAATTTCACATAAATTGAATATAGAATGCATGAATCCCCTACCTAACAATGTTTATGATGTTCTTTGCATGAGAATGAGCCCCCACATCATATCATTTTCACCTCCACCATAATGGATTCATCCACCCAATGACATAAAATAAACCAACAACCAATAAATATCTATTTGAAACTTTGAGAAAACATTCCACCACATGCATGTAATAATGGAGGGAATCCCATCGAAGAACCCACAAGAATAGAGGTAGAACATACCATCTGTCAATGATAGATCAACAATTTCTACCTGCAACAAAATATGGGTGTGTAGGTAGAGAAAACATGATCCTAGGCTTCCACATAATCTCATATTCTTATTAAATAATAGTTCAACTCACCACGTTCCATGTCGAAGGAGAAGAAATGTATGAAAGGAATTCCCCTGACTTATAAGGATCATATTCGAGACTCCAGGAACATGAAAACGTTTAAAAATTTCCATTAATGAATGATCCCAAGAATCCATACAGATTGAACATGTAAAAGAACCATGACCCCTAGGAAAATTATGATTGGAGTTATGGGATTTTAATTGGCTTAAAACCCTTAATAGAATGCCTTAAATGAATTTTTCAACAATGATGACATCAATGGGCCCAAACTACATGATAATAGAAACACTATTCACAGATGACTTTCTAATGCAACTCACCGACGTGGGTCACTGACATTGGTCACCGATGTGAGTCATCAACCCAAGTCACAGATGTTAGTCACCGATGTGAATCTCTAACATGACTCACTGATGTAACTCACAATTATGGAAATATTGTACACCTCCACCTATTGACAGATAACCTTCTGATAGATTATGTACTAATAGATGGGTCTTGTCTTGCGTGCCTAGAGCCACTGAATGACATGCTCAGTGACATAGAAAATTAAATCTAGACAATTCCATGAAGACATGATGATTTGTCTCATGCTTGGGGTTTGGCTTGTCTAAGGCAGTGCACCAGAAAATTGATGACTATGAGTAGAGGTTTGTCGCAGACCTGCCCACAGGTGACCTATCAATAGATGACCTACTGTCCTGGAAACATTATTTACAGAACAAAAAAATGGAAATGGGAGAGAAATAGGACACCTCGAACTCCCAGAAGTCCTCAAAAACTATTTTCATAGAATGTAATGAACCATAGAGGTCTGGGCCATTACATCAGATTCCTCTCAAAACATTATATTCATCGACAATCCAAATCCAAAATAGAGAGGAAACAAAAAGAGGACATCATAACATCAAACCATAGAGATACATCTCAAGGCTCTTTCCACCATTGGTCCTCAATTTCTTCATAAAAAGAACAATGTAAAACCATGAGACAACCAAAACTAGCTCTGAAACACTCTCCAGGGGGGATACCTCTCAAAATTGGGAAATCCCCAACAAGAAACAGGATAATGTATTATAAAAAGTTAAAGTCTACAACAGAAAGAAGAACATCATTACAAGAAAATAGATAAAAAACAAATATCTTAGGGTACTAATCACGTATCTGTGGCTCACCATCTTAGGTACACTCCTCTATGCCACCATGCTAGAAAAAGATATGATCCAAGGGGATAGAATGGAAACAGAACTCCTTCTCCTTGGGATCCTAGATCTCAAAAATTTTCTCCTGAATGGTAAAACATTTTTAAAATCGATCTCATCCAATTTGATGACATTAGATTCATCATGATGTTGATGAGGAAGTTGCAGCACTTGAAAAACCTATTCTATCCATATCATATGCGAGGGAAGTGCTTCCTGATATGCCACAACTTGAACCCAAGACAAAAACATTAAAGGCTCAAAAATGTGATGATAAGTATTACCCATATGACTAAACCATTGCTTCCAACTATGGGGAGTCACATTAGAAAAATATGATCCACAATGTCAAATTCTATAGGTATCCTATTATGATAGGTTTGGGACTTCTGAAGATGCAGTGATACCTTCATCCTCTAATGAATCCCTTGACCTATCTCTGTCACATTTTGTACCGCTTGTGACCGGATAATTTCTGACTCTCTAACCCCATTCAAGAACAATGGAGAAACACAATGTCAGCTATACAAGGCGTCAAATGGAGTCATACTGATGGAGTTGAGGAAACTATATTTATATGTGAATTATAGAAATTTTGAGTTCTTCATCCACAAACCTCCAAAACCTTGGACACAAGAGCACAACCCATCTTTTGGATTTTGGATGGTCCGCTCTGTCTAACTATCTATTTGTGGATGAAAAGTTGTGTTAAGGGATAGGTGAGAACCCAATGCATTATGGAGAACTCTCCACAACTTGTAGGTAAAATGATGATCCCAATTAGAAATTATCATCCTCAGGACTCCATGGAGTCTCACCTCCTCTTCCAATTACTAACTCATCAAGACCTTCACTATGCTATAGACCATGATTGTTATAAAGTGTGATTATTTCATCAATAAATCATCTTATTTCCATATAGAATCATAGCCTCCATGATCTAGAGGTAAACATGTGTCCTGTTCTATTGATATGAATTCCCACATATCTTGAAGAACATCCCATGGTTAGAGAAAACCATCAAAAGAATAATGTTCAGCCACCACCTTTTTGAAAACCAAAAACCGAGACACAAACATGATGACAATGTGATTCAACCTAGGATTGAAATAATGACTCCTAAAAATAACATTAAATCATTGGTAGACTAAGATATACAACTAAGAGAGAACTATAGAACTCTCAAGGACCCATCTCACACAATACTAAAGGAATGAAAAGACTCCCATAAAACAACTCCTTGTTTTTTTCATCCTTTGACCATCCATTATTGGCCCCACCACAACCAAATCAATCTCTCTATACCTCCACCTAAATATACCACAACTAGTAATCTTCTAAATTCTAAATCATAATTGAATTCACCGCCATCTAAAAACGGAATCCTCTTCCTCCAAAATCTCCCATATCTACATATAATGATAAATGTTCTTCCATAAATCTATAGGAATCACCCGATTCATGCACTGCATCACTACGTGACTTCCCGCTATGTACACCACCTAAAACATTCCCCTTTTTAGGTGTATATGAATTTTCAATGTCATAATCTTATTAGAACTCCATCCAATGAAATTTTTTAATGTTTATGTCTCACTGGGAGAAAATATACATTAGTGTGTAATGATCGATGAAGACCCCAAAATGCCCTCCAATGAGTTAATGTCTCATCAACTACCAAGAATCCACCACTAAATCCAACATGAATGCATTGGTGGAATACTTACAATCGTGGGGATGGAACTACCAATATCCATAAAAAAGACTGATCTATGCAGCATCAGAACACTAACTAACCCAGACATAAAGCATCCTAGAAAACCAAAAACTGAATGCCTTCCTCAGGCAGATAAAGAACCGGAGCACTAACCAACCTCTCCTTTAGATATTTGAAAGCTACTTGAAACTGATGATTACATATGAATTCAATATCATTTCATGTCAACACTGTTACTAGGGTCGCTACATAATAGATATTGTCCATGATCCACTTGTAATTTCTAACAATACAAAGGAAAAATTGCACCTCTTCCATGATCAAAGGGGTTGTCCAAGAAACAACTGCTTCTATCATAAATGGATTCATATATACTCCCTACTAAGATAAACCATGCCCTATGAAATAGAATTCTCGAGCCCAAACACAGACATCAACAAAATCCCAAATAACTGTTGTCGATGAAGAACTACCAAAACATAACATAGTTCTTACGTAGGCTCCTCTATAGACGCAGAGTATACAAAGATGTCATAGATGAAGCCCAGCATGAACATATCTAGGAACTCTTTGAACACAGCCTTCATCAACCCCAAGAATACAACTAGATAAATCATTACATCAAATGTCATCACAATGAACTCTTAATTCCCATGACGATAATAGAAATAATTCTTTGGGATATCTTAATATGTCACTTGAATATAATGACATCATGAGCGTAATTAGATCTTTATTAACCGAATATAACCCTTTATTTGATTGAATAAATCATCAATAAAAGAAATATTATAGTTATTATTCATGCTCACTTTGATTAAATGACGATAATAAACAAAAATCCACAAATTTCTATCATCCGTCTTTGCGAAATATAAAAATGATGCACCCCACGGTGACACACGTGGCCAAAAAAACACACTATATCAGACCATCAATCTATGATAACATCTACCTCAACTCATAAGGCACCATACTATATGAAGACCTCAAGATAGGATATGTGCATGGCTATAGCGCGATCCCAAAATCAATCTCTCATTGAGGGGGAACGTTAAAACCATTAAAGAAATCCATAATGATACTCTTTTATGACCTCATTTAACGACATCTGATGAAAATATGACAAACTCAACATTAGCTCATCCATCAAGGAGGAGAATGATGTAACATACCTATGACCCCTATAAGGGTCTCTATCCCCAACAAACATCCTTGGCACTCTATTAGTATCAATGAACAGAACATTCCTCCTAAAGCAATCCATGATATATTACACAGAATACAACAAATCTAGATTGAGGAAGACATAATATTGTATTATTTGTAACCAAGGGAAACATCCCCAATGGTAGTGTAGCCCCAACACTATCTCACAATCTCTACATACATCCAACAAGTCTGTTCTGCCTCCATCTAGTGTAGTAAATGTTAGAGGAACTAGAAGAGTATTTACCTGATGTCCTAAATCAGGGTCATTGGAATGTGATATAAAGTTGTGCATCCCTATGGTATCATACAATTCATGAACCCAAGTAGAAAACAAGAAAAGGGAACCCATAATGGTGTCTAGCGTGCCTAACTCTGGCAACAATATTGAATGACTTTGAACACGACATGCTCCAATACTTTCCTGACCTTGACGACCACCACCACCATTGATGATATCTTCTCATTGTGGATGAGTATCATCACAAGGTTATCTTTTCCATAACCCATCTACCCTCTTTTGATCCAAAACTATTACAACCTATAGTTGATTCCCTGGATGGAACTGTCATAATTGAGGAACGTGAAGTGGAACACCTGATGCACACTAATTTCATATAAAGGCCAGACACTCTAACTATTGATGACCTCAAAATAATTAAGAAAAATAATTTCCTAGCACATTCTCATAGTTATAAGAGCCACTACACCAAGGGAATTGAGATACTGAGGGAAGAAAATACCCCAGAACAAATGAAAACACATAATCCATGAAAACTAAAAACCCCGGACCATAAATCTACATCAGGTGTAATCCGGATGACTCCACTCTTGTGATGATCTAGTTCTGGATAATTTCTTCTTGATGACCTCTGCCCTCTCTAGCTCCTCAAGATATTTTTCGTTTTAAATGAGGTGACTTGGCGCTATATCTATGGACACAAATCATCCTCGAATGGCCTCTTCATAACATCTTTATTTGGCAATAGTCCTAATGAATATTGAAAAAGTTTCCAAAAAGATTTTCCAAAATCACACATACTGGAGCTCCCATATCAATATATAATAATTTATTGACGATTTTCCACCTTTTCCATCGATGAAATAAACTCGATTCTTAACTGGTCATATAAATAATCCTATGATACATTGAAATCCTTCTGATCTCCATGTAATAAGACCCATCATTGCCTCACTACTCCACGTATCACCGTCACAACCAATGACACCCAGTGCTCCTTGCGAATAGTGATCAAACTGAACACTATCTTATCCACCAACATCCAGTATTCTTTGACTACATATGAAAAAAATCACTCATTCTTATATAGACTATGGTTATATAATTTTTAGAGTTTTTTCCTAGAGGTGTCATCATAATCAACCTCTAATCTGTGGTGACCTAATGGTGAAACAAATAAACATCATTTGTGTGAACCTGATGGGGACATCGACCGAGAACCATAAAATCAAAAGAAAAAATAGTTAGAGCTCATAATCATGGAATATGTAAGGATTTAACATTAATTATTTTTTTTGTTAATTCATTTTACTATAACATACCCCATGTTCTACCCCTTTCAAACATAGATGAAGAGATGAATGTTTCATGATCATTTCCTATGTCCCTACCAATGAAAAATAATCACATCATTGTGTTGCCACAATAAACATAATGGTTCATGAATTTGATCCTAGGGGGCCCTAAATATCATTTTCATATCCAATAACCGGTGTTCAAAACCTTTTGAACATGAATTAAATCATTTAACTAACAACCCATGAACCCTCACTTATTCCTTACTCCAAAATTCATCTTATCCATCACACTCCCCATGATACCACTATGTAATTACCCCAACCCTCAATTTGTACCCCACCTAGGCCTGAAATGTGAGAAGAGTGATAATGACCCATAAGTCCCAGCTCCAGTAGGTCGTGGGTTGCAACTAGAACCAAGGGTATAAAAAATAGACAAATGTGAGGCATTACCCTCAAAGAGAACATGAATGAAAGAGAAAGATATGTTGAACACTAACTAAATCATTCTGACACTACAATATAAAAAAAACTAGAGAACAAAAATGTAATGTCACACTATCATTACAACAAAATAAAGGTAAAATTTAATGTACCTAGAAAAGTAAAATGGTAGTTACCACGATACCCAATAATGTCCGTCAAAATCCTGAAGCAAGTTGTATCTAAACGGATCTCCCACCTAATCTAAATGACATAAAAAATAGTTTGTATAATTTAAAATGATTATCACTGTACACTCATTTAGATACTCTCATGATCCTCTCTTTCATAATTAAGGAAAGCATGCTAAATCATTTTGAAGAACAGGTGAAATTTACTCACCATAAAAATAGTTATAATATGATACCATTCTCACCATGACTACTCTCACCAAGTATCTCACATAAGAGTATATAATATTATAATGAATATCAAGGTTACCCTACTATATCTTCCTCACTAGATTCCCACTTTTCCCCAATATTTCATGTCATGAGAATATTTCTTCAAAATGTCTTTCCTGAAGGCAACTGGGTGAAGCACCACAATATTAATCTTCAGTAACTCACAATGGAATCCATATATCTAAATATAAATGGGTATTTTTTGGGAGCCCCCAAACTCGCATAACATGTACATACGTTGGATATTATACTTCAATACATCACATCCCTTACACCAAGTAAGGATACTCAATATATAAAAGTTTTTACATGTAACACCTATAATAGATTGCGGGAAACTATATCAAGAATATATATTTGTGAAATAACCACATGCCATTTAAACCCTCAACACACGTATAAGGGAAAAACTAACCACCATGAATACCAGCACAAGTAACTTCAATGAGTAGAGTTTGGGTTCCATGGGGGTATTCGTCCATTCATCATCCCACTGAGATGTTGGTCAAAATACCACCTAGGGTTTAGAATTGCTAGGGTGTTATTTTCTATAAATTAAATGGTGGATTGTCATTTAGGAAATAAAAAATTATATGATATAATATAGCTCAAAACTATACTATATGCATAACATTTTCTTGGAATCAAATACACCTGACATCTCTCAGACTCCAAAATACCTTCACTAAGACAAGATATCTAATAAGAACACATCCATTTATAGTACTATAATAAGTTATTTTATCCCTTTATTTCAGTTTCACATTATGTTAATTAATTATATAAAAATTAATTAACCATTACAATTTCCACATTATATTTTGTTATAATTCCAATAAATACCCATTCCCTTCTTGAATAACTATTCCAAGTCCACAGTACATCAAAATTATAACTTTATAATTTCATCCCATAAAATTCTATCCCCATGGTTTTAAAATCATTAATCAATCATTTTTTACATACATATTCACTTCAAAAAATTAATGTAATTCTAGAAATTCATGCTAAGATGCCGAACACAAGGGCTAAAAAAGTAGAGTATAAGGACAACACATCAAGTCTTTACCACATATAGCAAGAGCGTAGGCACATCCATCCTCAAGAATATAAAAATAGAAAACCTACGTTATACTCAGTGGGGCTTTGCTTTATTATGAAGTAGGGAATGTTTGAATATATGGCTCAAGAACTCTGTAGTTAAAATAGATAAACAAACTACAATTTCAATGGAACCCACATTCACATCTATGGGTAAGACTATCTCCAACCCATTCAACTATGTTTGAGGTCCTCCTAGAAACCCACATACATAACCCAATGCATATCTCCAATCTAGGTGTCAACACAATCCACCACAACCACTAGTCCTCCCAACCCCACATTCCAAAACTTCCTTTCAGGCATTACCATACCTGGTACACACCACAACACAAGAATTAAAAAACAAATAACATAGAAACTATGCTCTTTTTCCTAAACAATACATTAATCCTTCAGACACAATGAGCACTCATAACTCAAAAGCCTAAGGTGCTTGTTCTTTATAAGAATGAAGGATACAAAGAACACTAAAAGGAATTATCATTATCACATTGTCGATTCTGTATTTCATATGTAATTAACCGATTCAATTAATCATACGAACTGTATCCATTTTATTATCATCAAACACAAAAAATTCAATAACTAGTTACATTAACAAGAATATTTATTTCATTAGCCAATAAATTTACAATTAATCCCATAATTAAATTCATTAAAAAATTACATCAAGTTTGACATGATAAAAAAAGCATATATATCACACTATCTACGATATATATAGACAACACATTATCACGATATAAAGAAACAAAATATGATCGATACTAATCCTTAATCCTGTTAAAATATTTATTTTGATAATTTCATTATGACCCAGTTGATAAATCATGAAAACTATATGATTACTTAAAAATAAAATATAGATGCCATAATTCCCCTACCTCACATGGTTTTCGACATTATTGGCATGAGAAATGGGCAAAATAGTTGATCATTATCACCTCTTCTATAATAGCTACATCTACCCAAGGATTTATGAATAAAGAAACATCCAAGAATGCTCTATTAGAAAGATGTAGAACACGTACTATCACATGGAAAGGAGAAATGGGAGGAACAAAATCGAATAACCCATAAAAATAGTGGTACAACATAATATGTATTGGATACAGATCAAAACATCCAACTTACTTCAAAACATGGGGCATTCCAGTAGTGAAAACACGATCCAATCCTATAGTACATTCAGACATTTCCATGGGAAAAAACATTCTAGGTGGTTAATTCCAAGAGGAAGGAGAAAAATGGACAAATAAATGGCCCCCATCTTAGATGGATCTAATCCGAGACCCACATAATGTGATTTTTTTTAAATTTCCATAAAATCCTTATCTCAAAAACCAATATTGTTTTATAATGTAAAAGAACCGCGATCCATAAGAAAATTAAGATGGGTGTTTTAGTATTTGAATGAGCCTCAGATAACTAAAAAAAATTATTGAATGCATTTATGTCAAAGATAATATCAAAGGGAATAAACTGTAGGATGCTAGAAACAATGTTCAATGATTAATCCTCGATGCGAGTCCCTGATGCGTGTCCTCGACGCAAGTCCCTGACATGAATCAATGACATGACCAACCATTCTAGAAACACAATAAACCTATTGTTCAGGAATCATTTTACACCTTCTAATAGAAGACATATTGATATATGAACTATTGATTGATAACAAACCATCCTATAAACACTATTCACTGAACACAAAAATTGGTAATGTATTAGAAATTAGTCGATTTGACCTCCCATAACACATCAAACACCAAATTTTCTCAAAGGAATTGACTAGAGAGGTTCATTTCATCATAACATAAAACACTATGTCTTGTAGATAAACATAATATTAAATAATATCTTTACATTTGGATAACATAGTTTGTTTACACATGGTCTTATGTTAAATGAAATATATTCATAAAATTAATGGTATTTATTAAAAAATATATCATAAAATCCAATGGTGATATAATGAATCACCCAAAAAATTTATTTAATTAATGGTAAGACGTTTTATATGATGTAATATATTTCATTTTTTAATATTCATTTTTGGAAAATGAATGTGTATGTTTAATCTAATTAAGGGTAACAATTTTCTCTTTTTGGAATCATCAAATTTATAGAAATGTTGGGTATATGTGAATTATGAAAATTTATATCATAGTAGGGAATATCATGATGGAAATGAGAGATGAAATATATTAAAATATTATATATTCCAAATTTCATTATAGCTGAAGATGAGAAAACAATGAATGAATTGTAAAAAATAAGGATTATTTTATAAATTATGTTTTTATAATGAGGAATCTAAAAATTTTGAATCTCAGAAAATTATTTATATTATAGATTTTATGATGGATTTTTTTAATGATAAGGTGGAAAGACTTTGTTAATGGATTATGAAGATTTTTAAGATATTATACATTTAACATATAGGGATTCAAGAGTTACGATGTGCTAATTAAATGAAGGATGATTATAAGTATGATTTTATTAATAAATGTTTGTAATTTTATACGATTGGAGTAAATATGGGGTCATTTATTTAGTTTTAATATATTAAATATGTATAAGGTACACATATTCTTTACATGAATTTTTTATACTATATTTTAGAAATATTATATTATTATCTTATGGACATTATTTTAAAGTAACTCATTACCATAAGGGTTGAAATGATCTTGGATTATGAAGTACATATTGTCAAATGGTATAGAAGGGTTACAATATTTTTGTGGAATTATACTCTGAAGGAATATGGAAATATATTGGGCTATGATAGGATTTTATTTTAGGGGTAATAGTTGAATTATGTTCTCTGATGTATGTATGAATCAATTTGGTTATTAATGTGATTCAAATTATTTTTTATAGGATTATACCTAATAAAAGAAGATATGATAGTTATATATACGTTTTTTTGGATATATGACACAATGATTGACTAATTGTTCCTGGAGATAGATTTAAATATGATCTTAGAGGTTTATAATATCAAGCCCCTATGGTTTTTAATTTTGGAACAAAGTAATGGATATATTAAAGAGTTTTAATTTCGTTTATTTATGGAATGTTTAAAGATGAAACATAAAATATTTTATTTATGATTTTATTATTAATGTAGAAAATATTTTAATTACAGAAAATCATACCTTTTGATATAATTTTCATTATTATTAAAGTGTATGTTTATTAAGATTATTTTTTTATCAATTTATTGTTAATGTGGAAAATATATGTTTATTTTATTTCTTCAATCATGAAAAATACCTCATAAATAATAACTTCATGTAGAAAGAGAAGTGATGAATGTGGATTTTTTTCCTTAGGAATCAAAATGAAGAATAGTTTGGTATGGAATGAAATGTGACCACGTATATATATTTCGTAATTTTATTTATCATGATAATAATATATTCCCTAAACACTAAAATAAATGATCATTCTATAAAAATTAGTTATTTTTACCATAACTTCTATTGAATTTATTTTCTGTGTTATTACCTCATTATTAATGTTTTTGTTGAAATTAATATTCTCATGACTATGTCCTCTATATTTACCCATTACAACACGGATGTTATGTTTTTTCTCCATATACAAATTTTCATATTCTATCAATTGTAACTTTTATTTTGTAAACCAATAATCTATTATTGAAAAAGACCATCATATTTCCCTTCTCTAATTTCCAGAACATAGTATATAATCCTAATTTATGATGCAGGTTTTCATGAATGGTGTATTAAAATATTAAAAGGGGTTTTTATTCATTTCAAAATGATTTATATTTCACTACATGAAAATTATATCAAAATTTATTTAAACCATTTCTATCATGCATGAGATAAAGGTGTGAATATATTATTTCATAATGATTTGAATAATTTTCTCAAAAAAAATATTAATATTGGTGTTTTCTAACTAATGTATAAGATTCATGTGGTATATTCAATACTGAGCATCAAAAAAACTACGAAATATTTTTATAATTTAAATATGACCATTATGTCCTTTTGACTAGTTTGGTGAGTATAACTTGTAATAAATATATAATGAGATATATTTTGAATGTTTGTCTTTTATAAAAATAATAATCAATAATGTATTGGTGATCAATTGGAGGGAAATGAGGATGAAATATTTTGACTGTAGAATATATATTCTTAATTAAAAAATTATTATGTGTGAAATGATTTTTTATCTTAATATATTAAATTAATTAGTATAAATATAATATTATAATGGTATAACTATATTATAAATATATTTTATTAATTCAAAATTAATTATATTAAAAATAGAATGATAATTTACTAAATGTATTTTTCAAAAAATCATTTCCTTCAGAAATGTTTTTACAACACATTTCATGGATAGATTATTATTCATTTCTTAATATTTTATAATTTTCATTAAATAAATTGATATAGTAGTTAAATCCAGAATAAATGTATTAGATTTTGTTGAAATTTATTGTTTTAAAAAAAATTAATTTTCAGGGATAATGGACAAAATTGATTTTAATTAGAACTATATAATACATCAATGTAAATAAAAAAATACTTTTAATAAGTTTTAATATATATTTTTATTTTACTTTGTTGAAATAAAATCCAATTAATGTATGTGGAATGAACCTTATAATTGAATTTAGATTAAAATAGGTTTATATTTTAATTGAATTTTTTTGAAATACTGATTATCAAATCATTTTTTTGGTTTGATAGAATGCTAATTTTTTCAAATTTTATAAATTTAATTATAAATGGAATGTGAGTTTTTAATTATAATTTTTTTAAAATAATGACACATTAATTTTTTAAATTATGAATAGTATATTTTAAACAAAATTTGTTAACATGGTAAGTGTTTAAGTGGAATAAACAGGACCGAAGTACATTTATATGGTATCGAATGACCAAAAGATTATAAAAATAAAATTTTATGATAATTTTTCGACCATATCAAACCTATTCATAAAAATTGGTTCATTTGGGATTGATTTTGATTGAGTAACACATTAATATATTACAATATTTTTAAATATTCAATGTGAGTACTCCCCAAAACTTATCAATAGACACCCCTCATCAATTTTGAGTAAAACGTATTATCGTATTGTATTTGAAAATACTTAACAAAATAAAGTCCTAATATATTTCAACAAATCATAATGTTCTTAGTTTAAAAAGAGTAATATAATTGGATGTAATTGGTTATAAACCTAAATATGATGTATAAATAAGATATATAATTATTTATTATGAATTTTAATTTTATTTATTCTTCCATATCCTTCAAATATTTTTATTTCATACATACCCACTACATATTGGAAATTTTTGTTACGCCTTGGTCTGACATACCATCAAACAAGTAGCATGATCGATTAGTGACATGGCCTCTGGAACAACTGCTCATATTCTAGAGGTTTTGGACTACTGTGAAGGGTATTAGGTAATGATAGTGGGGAGACTATACCCTCTAATCAAATATTCACAATGTTATTATAGATTAAATAAAAATATACTATAGAAGCAATAATAAATAATGAAATGAAAATAAAGTGGAAGAATGATTTTATATAACTAAAAAAGTGTCCAATTCTAGTTTATACAATTAAAAGATGATGTATGATACAAATGTCAATGCATTAAACAATAAACATGCTTTATGTTACTATACGAAAATATAAAAAAATATAAAAAATACCCACATGGGATCTTCATGGGCATCCTGAGATCTAGCATTTTCCTTTCCTCCACTATATTGGGTACATGAAATACTAAAATCATCCTAGATTATAAAAACATATGGCGTACTCAGGAACAAAGGGTATCCGAGTAGGGTGTGAAATATAAATTACTGAAGGTCAGCACCCATTGTTTTTATTCCATTTCAAAAACTGCTATATAATTTAAACATTGTGAATGTATATATAATAATAAGAAAACTATTAAATAAACATCTACCATCTATGTTCTTATGGGAAGCCTGATGGCTACTCCTTATTTATCAATTAGAATTCATCAGAACATGTAACTGGCGCATTGATAAGTCACATGATTACAAAAATGAAGGTTCAAAGATGCAACAAGAAAACATTTAATGATATTTAAAAATTATGTTGTACGATTATAACCAAGGAAACATATACCTCAAGGGTCTCAAAATAAGTAATTATTATAGCCTAAGAAAGGGTAAGAGTTTACACCTAGAAGCATAGTCCATGGAATTCAACAACATGATTCCTACCGAGTCCATGTGATTACTTTAATGTAAAATAATGAAATTAAATGACAGCACCTGATGGGAATTAACAAATGAACAAACATTTCAATATAGGATCCAAGCAGCGTATCAAATGAATAATGAAATATTCGTTTTTTATATTCACATATTTTTCATTATTATTCTTGGTTTTTATTTTCGGCCTATGATTCCATTTTATTTTTGGATATTAATGGAGTGTTTTGGGTAGATTGGCCTAGGCACATGGTAAGTAGTAACCATGCACCCAACCCATGTACCACTGTCATCGGAGAAAAAACCTACCGCATGACCACTGCCTGGCCAGGTATCCTAGAACAGAAATGTGTGGCTATATAGAGCATGCAGTATGGCTTCTTGCGTGGTTTATTAAACCGCACTGTCTAATTTTGTCCATTGTAAAACTCATTAATAAATAAATATTTATGATTATAACCTTCCAAAATAAAACCTAATCACCCTTTTATCACCCCACTTATAATTTTTATCCATAGGAGGTCTCCAATATCCTTCATGCTCCCTTAGAACATATATTTGGGGGTGTTTTGGTGAGAGAAACATTAAGAATCACCATGTAATTGGTCTTCCCCATTATTTAATCCATCTATTTTAGGTTTCTTTTTATTTTCATGGAGTTTTATTTTTCCAGCAGATATGGTTTCATCCTTAGGTTTTAATCTTTGGTTTTTGGGTTTGATATTCATGATTAACTTAGTTTTTTTTCAAGGTTGTGGTGCAGTTGGAGATTAACACAGATTTTTGGCCATTTAATGACCAATGTATGGTGGTTCCATGTATAATTTTTTTTTGAATTATTATTCTTCATTTGATATATTATAATTATATTTAATTAATATAGATTGTGGGAATGTATTTTTTGAATCAAGTTAATATCCCTTTTATTTTTATGTGTCATATTTATATTAAATGAGGTCAGTCTTATGTGTAACCCAATATTATGCCACTTCATAGTGTTTTATAAATTATTCGATTAGTTTATTAAATTATTCATGGACGGAATTATGATTTGGTGTGGTTTTGGTGTGCGTTTGACACTAAAAGATTATTTTGAAAATGTTTTTATGTGTAAAGCCATGTGATAATTATTGAAACTATTTTTATAATCCATTTAATTGTTTCGTAAATTTTATAGAGTGTTTGAAACATGGTTGAAACTTATTTTGGTTTGAGAATGATTTTTAAATGAAATGATGATGTGAAATTTTTTTTACCATGTGAAACATGAGTTAGAAGAAAAGGGAAGCTCTAGTTTCTTGATGGGGGGATTATGACTTGTATACTAGTCATTCATAAGTGGCTATGGTCAAGTTTTACATATTGATATTTACGATAATAACACTAACTAAATAATAATTATTTATTGCACACCACTGTGTTATTTATTTGTTCTCAACTAGTGACTTGTGCATGAGAAGATAGTTGGTCAGGGTTTTTATGGAAAATTTCCCTGTGATAAAATGTACCTAGTTTCCCTTTATAATAATGTTCCTAGTGGTGTTTACCTTGACTAGTGCTAATTGTTTATATCACACCAACCATAGGAATATATAATGATTTTTTGGAAATAACAATAGCATTATTTCATTCATAAATTTTATTTCTTCTTTAATGTTGTACTCATAAAAACTATTTATCCATCAATTTTGGTTTCCTTAATTTTTTACTAGAATTACCTTTTCATGAAAATTTCATGCTATTTGTCTTATGATGTTTATATCATGGAATATTTTATCCGGTGGAATCCTACTGGGATTAGGTTAAAACCCTACATACACTATTGGTTCTATGTAGACTTGGTATTGTTTGAAATAGGTAATGATAAAGATTTTGGAGAATGTGGTTCCGTTTTCTAGTAATCATTCATGGTGAGATGTTGTCGAGGTAGAATGAGGTTCATTGTCATTTCCATGTGGGGGTTTTTGAGTTAGTGTTTTTGTTCCTTTTTTGGATTGATTTTTGGGTTTTAGTTTAAAATATATAAGTAAATTTGGGAAAAAAATTATGGCTTGTTTGGTTTGAATTTTATGATTCGTTTTATTTCTTATTAATTTTTGTTTTAGGATTCTAAAATTTTGTTAAATCATTCCCAAGATTATGTATGATACTCAAGAACTTATTCTAGGTTGTGGGGTTTCAGAATTCAATTCAGGCCAATCCACGAACTAGGTTGGGCACCGGTTGAGTTGATGACATATCTCAGTAAATTAAAAAATATTATACGATGAATTTTAGGTCATTGGATCCTTTTATCTGGGATGATTCTTATTAGAACAACAGATAAGATGATATAGACATAGAGTTTTGGAAGCGAATATGGTCAGCACCCCTTGGGATATGCCTCGAGTAACCATGGGATGTTCCTCTTTTTGAATGACTTATCATATTTGTTGGATGTGATGGATGAAGAATGCACATGGAAACTGGGTGGGGTGAAGTGGTTTTGACATTTATTGTCCCAACGAGTTTGATTTTTTTATATTTGATATAATTTATAAATTTTTTTATAAATTTTGTTTTCATGTTTTTTCTTCTGAATATTTCTTTTGGTAGATACATGTATCCCTAATGAACTCCCTGTCACCCACAGAAGAAATCATGAAAGAGTTCTCCCTCACCGCTTGATCAGAGGTTTTTGGAAGTCGTGGTCTAGGATGTCTAGGCACTAGAAGAGTGATCAGGTCCTTACCCTACTCAAGTTATAGAAAACAAATCATGTAATTGGAAGGAAATATACTAGAATTCACTCATGGACAATATTCCTTCTATCTGAGGTAACACAAAGATTCAGTAAACAAAGGAGTGGCTTGAGAAGATCGAGTTCATGTTTGAATTTCATGAAAATCTAGAAGAATTTAGTGTAATGTTCTCTTCATTCATTTTATATGGTCTTAGTTGAATGTAGTGGGACTCACTTCTTCAAGAAAGGAAGAATGAGAATATGAGGTGGAATGTCATTAAGGCTATCTTCATTGACCAGTACTGTCCCAAGGTCTTGGTTAATGTGAAATACTAGGTGTTTATAGACCTTGTTGAAGTAGATCAGTCAGTGGTTTAAAATGCCATCCATTTTTTTGATCTAGTCTGACATGCACATGAAATTGTCAATAATGAGAAGATGAAGGATCAGATGTTTGAAAGGGTTTTGAGACTAGAGATCTATTATTAGGTATGCTTGTTCAATATGATGAACAATACTATGGTGGTTGATTGAACTTTTATGGTTTTGATTTACCACAAGGGAAGTTCTTGTTCCTCTAGGGATGCATCAATGATGTGTAGTTACTGTTTATCCAAGAAGAAGAGGAAGCGGGAGGTGCAAGGGAAGAAAGAAGGTGGTAGTTCATGAATTCCACCAAGGTAGTCATCATCGGTAGCTTCTAATGAAGGGTATGTTGTGTGACATCATTGTGGGAGGATAGGAAACATATGACATGATTGAACACACCTTCCAATACCTCGACATCGATGTGGAGTTATGGGTCTCATGCATCATGTTTTTAGGGTGGCGTGACCATACTAGAGTTGTGAATTTATTATAGATTCCCTGCGGTGGTAGTTCAATCAGATCCTCATCAGAGGGTGGGATTACAGCTAGGGGTCATAGCGACAGGACAAGATCATCTTCGATACAAAGTCAGTTTAGGGTAGAGCTATAGGAGAGAATTCATCCTTAGGTAGTTACTAGACATCATCATGATGTAGATGAAGTACCATATAGACAGAAAGTAGGGACCCCAAAAGATCTATGTATGATTCAGATTGCACTGTCTATTAAAATTATTTTATATGATACTGGTTCATTTGTTTCTTCTATCTATGAATGTCTTGTAAATATAATGAATTTTCTTACTGAGAGGATATCATTTGCGATGGAGTTGGAGACATATTTGGGTAATTTGAAGGGGAAGGGTTTATGGTGACCATTATGTTATCTCTCCTTGTCATGAGATGATATTGAATTGGATTTTTGGGTCCAAGATATATACATTTTTAATATGAACCTTAGAATGGGTTGGATGTGCACTTTTAAGTTCACATTTTTTTATATAGGAGGTGGGTGAGTTTCATGGAACCTGATGGGAGACTATAGGTATTTCATGGGAAATAGGATCCTCATTTTGGTTGTATGGGTCATCCACTCCAATTGTTGGGAAATTTGGTTTTTTAGTCATTGTCACTCATGCTACAGGATGATGATGGTGCTCATATGGGATGACAAAAATATTGGTTTATTTTTTTCCATAAGTATTTCTAGAAGATTGTTTAGGATTTCCCCCTAAGGGGGACACAAATTTATATATTTATTTGGAATCCGAATGAAGATAATATCCCTTCCCTCTTATCTTATATCCCAACCGGGCTAAGGGAATTAAAAATACAACTATACCATTTTAAATCCAAAGGGTTCATTCACCTTAGCATATCTCCTTGGGCCTCTCCAATTCTACTTAAAATAAAGGATGGTGTATCCCTCCGGTTGTGCACTGATTAACAAAAGTTAAAAAATCTAATCATTATGAATAAATAATCATTTCCTCTAATTAGTGACTTATTTGTCCAACAAATGGGGGGAAAAGTGGTTTGCCAAGATAGACTTTTTTATTGGGTTACGACCATGTTTTATAGAGAAATCTTGATGTCTCGAAATAGATTTTTGAAGATGTTATGACCACAAGGATAATTTGTTCATGAATTTCAGATTGATAAATGATTTAGCGGTGAATAGGTTGCTCTACCATTATCTCAACTCCTTCATTGTAGTTTTCATGGACGACATCATAGTTTATACTAGATCTGAGGAACTGAATGAGCATCATTTTTTGGATTGTGTTGTACACTATGAAGGATCATTTCCATTATCATATGTTCTTAAAATACACCTTCTGGACCACAGAGATGATGTTTTTAGTACATGTGATTTTGGAGCAAGGGGTTTTGGTGGGCCCTGGGAAGATAAGTGTAGTTATTTAATTTTAGAAGAAAAATAATGATTTATAGATAAGGAGTTTTCTCAGTTTAGAATGTTATTATAGTTTATTTGTTCGATAATTCTCATGGATTTCTTCTTGCTTGACAATGCCCACTTAGAAAGGGGTGATATTTAAATGGATACTTGAATGTTAGGCATACATTGAAGAGCTGAAATGATTGTTGATAACTACACTCATGTTGATCTTTATGGAATTGGGACTGTGATACATGGTTTATATCAATTCATTATTTATTAACCTTGGGTGAGTTCTCAGTCAAGATGATCTTGTAGTGGAATACGGTTCTCTCTTACTCTGACCACCAAAAACAAATTACTATACCCATGAACTGGAATTAGTAGTGGTGATGCATGCCCTGAAGATGTGGGGTGATTATATATTTTGGAATAAATTTTTATTCTATTCATATCATAAATTATTAGCCTTAATATTAGAAACAAATTGATCATTATTCAATTAAATTGGATAGTGTATTTGTAGGGGTTCGATTTTGATATCCTTTATAGACCATGTAAGGGTAATTTGGTGGATGAAATATAGAGCAAAAATGTTCCAGCGCAGGATTTGAAGAACTCCTGTGATAAGAGGACCATAATGGGGCCATTTTCTCTGATACAATTTGAAACCAAGGAGAACATCGGAGGTGTGTTCTTATCAAGAAGCATGCTCAATCCTTTTATTCTATTGTCTATTAAATGGGATAACCCAACTGATGAACTATATCAATAGTCTTTAATGTTTCATCATGATTGGAAGAAATATTACTATTGGTCTTTATCATTCGAAGGTATATTATTCTTTAAGGTATGTTTATTAGGGTTGTTTTCTCTAATGAAGTTGGTGATGCAGGATAACCACCAATCATAGTGGTCCAATCATTTTGGGGTCCCAAATTGTATTATTATGTTTTTTGGTAGTTTTTGTGTCCATGTAATCAGTGGGACATAGATGAAATCATGTCGATATGTTATACTTGTCATAAGGTTAATGAAGAGAATAATATACCCTTATGTTTTATTCTCTCATAACCCATTCTGGATGGGATGTGGAATGAGGTCTCCATGGATTTAATTATTGGAATTCCATGTATTCACCAAGAAATGAACACCATTTTGGTGTTGATTGATCTTCTGACCAAATCCGCCTAGTTTATTCTGATTAGATATATAGCTAATGTGGTGGAGAAGAGTTAGTTTTATATTCATGAGGTGATAAGATTTCATGGAGTTTTATCATTATTTGTTTAATAAAGAGAACATATTTTTACCTATCGGTTCATGGATGGCCTTCAGATGGAATTTTGGTCACATATTTTGATGATTTCAATATACCAACCTCAAACAAATGGTCATACAGAGTGGGAAAATCAGATTGTAGAGAATATGGCTCATTTATGTGTTATGAATTTCAGAAGATCTTCGGATAACCATAAGGTATTGTTTGATTTATCTTATAATAACAGTTAAGGAAACCCTATTTGATTAATTCAAGGTTCTCTATGGTTGGCCTTGTCAGTGTCCTTTATGTTGGTCTAAGGTAGGTGAGACCTAAATTTGGGGACAAATCCTTTTGCAAGAGTTGTTTGATAAATTTGTTTTGATCATGCAGTTGTTGTCGAGAGATTAGATTCACCAAAAATTATATACCATTTTGAGGTGATGAGATACTGAGATTTCTTATGAGAGATCATTTCTTCTTGAAAATGGTTACTCGCATGGTACCTTATCTTTTGGAAAGTAGGGAAAGATGATACTAATGTATGTCGATCCCTCTCAAATCACCTAGATGATTTTAATGGTGGAATATAGGTTTTTTCTACTTAGTTGACATCAATTCATGACATATTTCATTTCTCCCAATAGAATATGTATAATCTATATCTTTTTAATGTGTTGAATTGGGAGGAGAGGGAGATAGTGATTGGTTTATTATTATTTGAACAACTAGTGAGGATAGTGGATTCTCAAGAGATGGTACATCGGGGTATGTTTATTATATAAGTCAATGTGGTTTGGTAGCATATGAGGGATATGCATCACACATGGCTGAATAAATTATCAATTGGTAATCAGTATCCCTAGTTTTATTCTGATATTACTTTAGGTTGACTTTCTGGGGTTGAATGTTTTAATGGTGGGGAGAATTGTCACATCCATGATTTTATTTTAAGGTATTTTACTTATGATTGTTTTTCTATCATTATGCCCAATGTTTCCTTTTTATTTTTTCAGAAAAATGTAGTCTCTTAGATTTACATGCCTAGGTCGATGGTTGGAACAGAGTTAGTAGTAAATGTTCTCTGATCCCAGGTAACCATGTGAAAGGAGACAGAACCTACTACCTTGAAGTTGCATGGTCGTGCGCCCCAAACCTAAACACTGTGATAGGATTGAGCATGTCATACAATATTTTGAATAGTTTTTAAACTATGTGGACTAATTATGTGCACTGTCCGTCTAATTAAAAATATATATTTACCTTTTTCCCAACATTAATTAGACATAATCCACCCTTCTTGTTTCACACTCTATATTTTCAGCTATAGGAGGACTCCAAGCTCCCTCAAGTTCACGAGGAACCAATTTTTGAAGGGGTTTTGGCCATAGAAACTTCAAGAATCATCATGAATGTGAATTTGTCCCTTCTTTCTTCCTTATTTTCTGGGTTTTTTCCAACTTTATTGGGGTTCTACTTTACTTGTATCCGTGGTTTCGTCTATAGGGTTTAATATTTTGTTTTTGGGTTCGTTCATATTGATTGTGGTTAATTTTTAATTGTTGTGGTGTGGTTGTGGTACAGTTGGAGATTTGAATAGATATTTTGGGAATTTTGACACAAAAGGAAGGTGAGTCCATATATTAACAATATTTTTTTAATTATTTTGGTTGCATAATTACATTATTATATTCATTAATTAATATGTTTTTGTAGAATGTTGTTATTGAAATAGTTTAATATGTGTTTGATAATTATGTGGCATTCTTATATGAAATGGGGTTTGTTTTTTATGTAAATCCAAGTTTTTTCATTTGGTAGTGTTTTATAAATTGTGTAATTGCCTTATTATATTATTCTAGGGATGAAAATTATATTTTGGTGTGAGTATGTTGTCTATTTTACCCTAAAAGAGGGTTTTCAGTGGGTTTCTGTGCTTAATTGCACCTGATAATTCTTCAAACTATGTTTATATATAATTTAATGGATTATAAAATTATACATTGGGTGTGAAATTTTTTTAAACTATTTTTTGTATGATTTTTATTTATAAAGGACATTTATATGTTAATAAGGTGTTATGTTCCATATGTAAATTGATTGATAACAAAAGGGAATCCAGAGTATCTATGTGGGAGGACTAGGAATCATATTATAATGATTCAGAATTGGATACAACATAGTTTCACTTAGAGGGACTGAAGATAACCACACCATCAATATAATGATGATTTTTCTGGAGACAACTAGGTTATGGGTGTGTTCCCAACTAGTTTCTTGTGAACATGGACACAATTGGATTTTATTTCTATGCCACATTTCATTGAGATACTATGTTTCCAGTGTACCATTGTAATCTAGTACCTAGACATGATTCCCATGATTAGTTCTCAATGGATATATCACAACTATAAATGGCACAAAATATTGTTTTGGGAAATTTCAAAATCATGTTTTCTTTTTATAAATTTCTTTTTTATTTAACCTTTATTCTAAGAAAGCTGTTTCACATTCAATGTTTTGTTCCATAAAATTGTTACTATCATTTCATTTTTTATGAAAAATATATGATATTTGTAATATAAGTAATATAGAATGGAATCCTTCCTTGGGTGAAATCATACTGGGGTATGGTTTACAATATAATTACACCTTATGAGTATAAGTATAACTCGTAATATTTGACACATGTAATGGTAAATCATTTGGAGATGGAGGTTTAATATACTAGCTATCATTCATGGTGTAGATTAGTGAAGGTGGCTTGAAGAAGATTCCCATTTCCATGTGGGGGTTTTGAGTTATTCTTGTGGATTATTTTAGTTGCAACATTTATTTTTGTTTAATCTATGTAAGTCAATTCAGAAATTTTTTTTACTGTATCTGGTTTGAATTTTTGGATTCGGTTTATTAGTTATTATTGGTTCATTTATGATTATAAAATTTGGGTAAATTATTCTCAAAATTATTTTTTGATAAAGAAGCTTCTAGGCCAACCCTTAAGAATATGGTTCACCATTTTGTTGATATACAAACCAGATTTGAGAATCTATTAGTATGATGAACCTTATTGGTTTGTGACATATCATGTAGGTGTATATGAATGAACATATGGTGTCATTTGAGGAATCCATGTTTATTTTTTGATTGGGTTCTATGTGGGTTTCATCCTAAGAAGTAAATATCCTTGAATTCTGAATGGGGTCCTCAATTGCTCAAGTGATTTCCTAAAAACCTAAGGTGATTCCAAGTCAGAAAACACTTATTTTTAAAATGAAGTCATATATAATATATAACGATTAATCCATTACATGTAAGTAATATAATATGTATAATTGGGCTGGCAACCATTATATAATTTCATAAGTATTCAGTAATCCAATTTTGTTCAATTCAATCCTTTCATTTATTTTATAAGGCCAATTTTTATGAGTACATTTACAAAAAAATCAGGCGTGTGACGTTCAAATAATAAGTTTCACTCAGATTCCTTCCAAAAACTGAGGAATATGTGATATGTATGTGAAACCAAACATTATATTAAATTAAATTTTCCCAAGTCATATGCCTAAGTAATATTTCAATAATATCATTTGAATGAATTACTTATATTTAGCCACATGCCATTTCAATTCAAGTAAAATTGAAAAGGCACAATCTATTCACTATTTCTTGATTAAATATTAAAATATTTCAAAGATGTTTACAATTACTGTGGTCATGCTTGAGCACACCCTAACAATTGCTAAAATATATCAAGATGCTAAAGAAAAAATTATTTAATATCACCCCACATGGGATGCCTTGAGTTTTGGACAGAACCACTAATAAAAAATCAAATTTATGGAAATATAATATTGAAATATCATAAAAACAAACCATTAATGCATAAAATTAAAATCACTAATTTTTTTCTTGAAGGAATTGCAACTTCTTTTGGAGGGGTTTTATTATAAAATAATGACATTTTTTTCTCCCAAATATCAATTTTCACAATTAATTATTTCATTCTTGAATTTAAATACAAATTCTTAGATATGAATTAAATATAAAACTAAAGAATTCATAAAAAAGGATAATGGTTAGGAAACATACCTGATGGAAGAACCAATTTAATACTTTTTAATTGATGTATTTCGTGGTGAAAACTCAGATCCTCCCCATACTCTCAAACATATACATTCATAAATATATATATAGTAAACACAATGCATGTATTCCTTATTCCCTGAGGGAATACATACATAGAAGATATATTTTTATATATATGCATACCGATGTATTTGAGCTCAGATCGTCGAGATGGATCAAAACACCATAAAATAAAAAGCCAATATCCTAAATAATCAAAGGAACCAAAAAATAAAGGTTAAATAAAAAAGAGGGCATAAATCATTACCTCATATTTTTGAAGTGAACTAAAAAAATATGAACAACTAATTCTTCGGTGACATTTTTTTGATGTCGCACGAATGGTCCCTGATATACCCTTCCCACAATCTATGTCAAAGTGAAAAATGAATATCAGATCACCCATATGTCAAAGGGTTCAGAAAAACATTACCTTGTAATGGAAGTCCCATAAATTGTTGAAGAAGGAGAGGGTAAAAGATTTTGTGCACCATAACTTGATGGATCGATAGAGAAATGTGAATAAATTGGCAAAAAATTCCTAGAACGGGGGGGATCTGGAGAGGGGGTCATGCGTTTAGTTGTTTCAACTAGGGGGTCTCACCATATAGGTATGAGGAAGAGAGGTGACTGTAATATTTTATTTTTTATTTTTTTATTTTATTAAATTAATTCTATTTTTAAAACTCTGTCTTAGCACATAGTTTTTGCTGCAGGGTTTAGAAAACCATGTGCCAACCGCACACCCTCTTCTAGGCATCTAGGGTTCTATATAAGGTATGGTAACTTGGTATAGAAACTGTGGGCCAACCATTTGATAAAAATAGTTGACATATTTTCTAATTACAATGTGTGTGGGTGTTCTAGGTTTGTAGTGTGTAGATATATTCACAACCCTTGTTTACTGTAACATACCCCTTTGACCAAGGAAACATAATTGTTTATAGTGGGATGCATAGTATTAGACAAACCGTGAACCCTCTCAGCCTTTGAAAACTATAATTTTATGGTTGTGGTGCCTCTAAAACTCACTATGCCTCCTATAAATCTTCTTTACCCTTATGCTATCTTATAAAACATCACATTAAATGTTCCCACCTCTTAGATGTTAATTTTGATTCTCAGTTTTAAATTTTTTCCATCAAGTAAAAGAAAAATTTCATTATCGATAGGAATTTTTCTGGTCAAAAAAATGACTCTCTACTTTCTACCCATCATAAATATTCTCATACCTGAGAAATATTTGGGAATCATAAAAAATGTAACATGAGCTATTATGGTTGTCATGTCTCGTTCAATCTATCTCATTGCATTTTCAATACAAAACAAACCATAAATAATATCCTTACCATTCCTCACATATGAAATTAAAACCCAAGGAAATGCTCGATCCCCACCTTGATCCCCAAAACATAGAATAACCATCCCTATTAATATAGATGCATGATCACGTCTTCATCTTTATGTACATATAACAGATGGTGCTCACTACTATAGACCATAACAATAAAGGGGCCAATTCCGAGCCATTGTACCTCCACTATCAGAATTTCAATCCACCGTACACATCTAAGAATCCAAACAATAATAAAACCATTATTTCATTAAAAAATAATGGTATAATTATGATTAATCTAATATATATTGACCACATATGCTTTTTTATAAGACATTGCATAACTTGAAACTACATGAGCATTATCCAGAAAACATTCTTTAAAATAGTTCCTTGTGACTATAAACACTAAACTAAATTATGGGGGGAAATTTTGTGAATCTTTTATGACTTATCTCAATGATTCCCAACATTTATTTCCTCTACATTTCCTAATTTTCCACAATTACTTCCTCCAAGGAATCTTGTGTTTACAATGAGCATGGTTATCTATTCCCATTCCTAACTCCCGCTGATGCTTCATAGGTCAAACCACCACCAGTCCATTTCAAAAACAATCTAAGGAACTATACCAAGGTAGTAGACACTATATTTTATGAAGAATGTGTTGGGACAAGACTACAATTTCCGAATTTGATCATTAACTGATAAAAGAATGGTATCCACCTCGATGTCAAGTCAATAGAAACCACTAGAGTCCATGAGTCTAACCAATGAATTCATACATGTGAACCTATAAATTTATCGGGACATACCAAGCTTTGATATGAATCATGCATCAATGTGAAACACTAAGAAAAATAATCAATAGGATTAACAACTTAATGATTTAGCAGAGTGTAATAACGAAGCTCTCTTAGTGCATTATGGATGGTCCAATGATATTATACATGCTTGAATCTATGAATAAGACAATAATAGGACTTCATCTATTCAAGAATACCCAAATACTGGAAAGGAGATGAGTCGACTCACAACAGGTCACCTTCATTGAAGAAACATAGCTTCACCTGTCGATGAATTATTAAAAATGATCGCAAGACTTTAACGCTTTCCCCAGACATTTCTTGATGCTCATTTTTTAACGGCTAAATTCATCTACGAACAAAAATGTTTAATAGAGGTCCCATACACTATAAACAAGGATAATATAATCCTTCCAAGAAAGAACAATAATTTCAAACGCTATCAGCCTCACTGAATTTTACGTAGAAGTGACCATTCTCAATGGACCTCATCGATTTTGTTCCTTCTACATGGATGGAACACATTTACATGAAGACACACGACATTACCCATCATAGGATTTACCATTTTTTAATTACCAAGAATATAAACTAGCCACACACAAGAACACTAGTACAAAAACACCTTGACTATTTGTTTGACACTCCTCCAAGGCCTACAAATGTATGTCAAAGCTTACCATGAATTCCATAAAAGTTAGACAATCATGACAAAACACCCGAGTTGTTAGGATATCCATCCCTATAATTAGGATGAAAATGATTCCTTATCACTTAGTTCAATCTACATGGAGATTATCCAATACTATAGTCAACAAAACAATTGATTTTTTTCAGATTAGTGTCCCCTCGTACGACCATCAATAAACATAACACCATAACTCTATATCTGTTACATCAAATATGGAATGGTCAAATGACCTTTGAAGTAGATGAACATGCCCATTAAATTTTTAATCTACCTAAAACGAGTATCAATCCACGATATCTCGAACAATAATTCCAAATATACCAAGACCACCCATCCAAAAAATGGCGTCGTTGGAATATAATTGTCCTCTTAGGGACAACGACACCTGAACAACACTAGAAATAAAAATGTTTTCCAAACTAGAATGAAATATAAATTCTAAGGTAGAATCCTACCATAGGATATTCCCCCTAAAATGTAAAACCATTGACCATTACACAATGCCATGTCTACTGATGTAAGCAGCTAAAAATACAATTATTCAAGTCCTTTCTAAAAGTAAAAGAACACCCACTACAAATTCTACCTCTTCTAATAATAGGGAACTCAAAGAGAAATAAAAATTACCCTTACGTTAGGGTTATAAATAGATTACACAACTAAAATTTCCATTTCATATCCCATTTAATTATTCACATTTGATCTTTAACAATGAAAATATTTCTTAAATACGTAATGCACAATTTTATTTTAACAAATTCAATGGACTTTATTATTAGCCAATATCCCTTGGGGAAAACAGAAATGTATTTCAAAAATAATTTCATCATTAAAAATATATTTCCATCCCATCATTAACTCACCAATTTTTTCACATAAATCCATTTTAATATATAAAAAGACCTAGTAGGGTCCTATTGATCCGTCTCGGGTTCTTTAGAAATAAATACAATAGTAGTACACACATTTATATATTCTTTAAATATTATGATGATTTATTGTATGAAAACCCATATTTTATAGGTATAAATAATAGGTATATGTCATATAAAATATTTTATTTATTGTTTATAACAGTTATACCTACATCAACAGATAATCCCATAAGTGTACCATATATAACTCAACTGAAATAAATAATTATTTAATTAACCACATCCAAGTAAAATGTGAAAATATTATCCTATCACATGAATCCATTAAATATATATTCCTCAACCACATGATACTCGATCATTCATCTACCTTTACCTATGATAATATCGTCTAACCATCTACCAATGCACCAGTGCCGCCCAAGAATGGTTTGAGTAAAAAATAGTTGGACATTAATAATACTATACCTATAATTAATATTATAACATGTAATTGACCAATGTAAAATATTCAACATAATCGAATAATTTATTAAATCTAAATAAATGAAACATTTTTGATGGCCAGGTTCAATGGTGACACACATGATCGATAACACTGACATTCGATATAATAAAAATATATATAAGAAGAATACATCACCACCTAATTTGATGCATGTCCATCCCACAATCCATTTTTAATATCACTCACGATATCCATTGCCTACCAAAAAAAATACCAAAATTTTTTACAGCTAGTGCAAAATCATTATAATAAGTACTATCTCATTTGTAACACACATGTGGGAAAATAATTCTACATAGAATGATATAATATACAACATTACCATGTAAATAAACACTATATGGAATTATCTCATATACAACACACCAAGGGATAATGGCCCACCCAACCCTGTATTATTTACAACACAAACTAAAGAATATTAGATTGGTCAGGCATATATTACATAATACACACATAGGGGGGATATAGTTTATTCATCAAATTAACCATACCCATTCAGTGATAAGAATCCGACCCAAATTTGGATTGAGTGGACCACCAATTAATGAACATATAAAAATAATGAATGATTTACCATAATGGAACCAACTATAATGTACATATCATATGGTTTATCCAATTCAAAAATCTCATTACATATTATTGAAATTTTATTCCTTGCCACAAAACTTATTCATTCTATCATAATACTAGATAAAAATGGGAATACACTCTTGTATCCTTAGTTACATCACATTTTAGAAACACAAAAGGGATACCCCAACTCTTTCTAGACAATCAAAACCAAAACCTAATAATCATGTTCAAAATTACCACTCAATATAGAAAACACCATATTATTTCTTAATATTCTTAAAAGAAAATATGTTAATTTAATTGAAAATTATGGATTCAATTATACCTATCTCACTTATGTGGAAAATAATTGTTATTCTTCTCATATCTGAACAAAATATAAATCCATTATTTTTGTAACAACAATTTTACACACATACTAATGAAATGGTAAAACTTATAAAATGCACATATCCTATTTTCTATAGTCTACAAGGAAACAAATTGCTGAATACATGTTACACTTACACTAACATTTTCTCATCCATCACACATCCCTATGTAGAGGGAAATATATAATCTTATCTCAATGATCCATATATTTAGTTCATTAAATGTATGCCCCATATAGGGAACCCATATAACATAATAAGCAATTAATTTTATGATTATAATAATTTGAGAATCTTTTACATACTAACGATCAAATGTTCATCATTCAACATGAAAAATAATTTTACTCATGGTAAATTATTAGAAATAATTCATTTTTAATTTATTTCCAATCACACATGAGTAGGAATATTTCATTTCAATTTCAAATAAAAAATTTCATAACCTTATATAACATTTTAGGGACAAACATAACTAAGTATATGATACAATATATTTTGAATAACTTCTCCCACACTTTTTAATGTTCATTTAAGCTTCATACAATATTATAAATCCCATTTGAATTTATATTAAGATATTACACCCAAATAATTAATCCAAATTATTTATAAGTAATTAATGAAACTTTTTTGAAATTTTCATTACCCTTGAAATAATATATTTTTATCAACATGATGAAACCTAATTCAATTTCATGAAAATTTCATGTGTCATGCTTCTGAAACTACTAAAAACAAAAAACAAGTAACTTAGAATCCAGATATTAAAAATTCAATTAAAAATTGTATAACAGAAAAAAACTCACCATGAGATATATCACCAAGGAAACTGACAAAAAAATAATGTGATCATACTCTAGGGATGCTCTCTAACCACATAAAGAAAAAATACTCATCCCTCGGTACGATCTCCCCCAATATCAACTTATATTTTATGTGAATACCAATATATAGAATATAATTATATAATATTTAAGGGGAAAAGATATGAATTGATGAAAAGTAAGTAAATACATCGTAGAAAGTACCATCAAATAATCCAAAAAATAGGGAACACAAGAATGATATATTAGGGATGATATGGATGAAATGTCCCTTTCCTGTTGCCCATGTGTATCTAAACAATGATAGGGTCAAAATTGATAAGATTGGTCATACCATCATCTAACAAATAAGTAGTGGGGAATGTCATCAAATTAAACATACTGATCATGTCATGATGCTACATTTTTTTATTTTTATATAGGAATTCAAATGATCAAGGACCAACAAAAAAACCATCGAACAACCCTATTGACACATCCCACCCTTGAGTCCACCCTTCTAGATTGGTCCCCTTAATTACAACAAAAAAGAACCATATTAAAAAACAAGAAATCCAAGGCCAATGGATTCTTAGAGTATCCTCATCCCTTCATGGTGTGGCCTCTATATAATAGACACGACCTTTAAGATTCATAAATTGATAACATTTATTTGGTCCATTAGTTGTACCATGATCTCATTGTCACGATGTGGTCATCAGCCTAATGAGATATTTAGAAAATTAAATATTTAATATATTATAAAGAAATATTTAAGGGTCCCCAATATACCAACATTTAAATAAATAATGAACCAACCCATTGTGTGACTCCCTATCCCCACCGAGACTCAATAAGTAAGTCTCATTTTCGATAGTGAAAACCCCACACAAAATAAAAAAACATTATAAAACGTAATAGATATGGTTCTTATTGATGGCTTCACAAAAATTATGCCACAGTTCCCCTCATATACTATGTATTTCCATTGATCCACCAAAAAACATGGGTTTTCCCTCATATATCATAGAGTTACATGTTATATCATGTAAAATTCTATATATCGTCCCACAAAACATTCAAAAATTCCCCATCATGAAACCAAATTATTTCTTGGGGACATGAATGAATATAAAAACTTCACTAATATTAATTAAAATCCATAAAATAAAAATATTCTAATGAAATAAAAAAAATTACTTTCTATATAACCTTGATTTTATTTTTCATTTAAATTTCTCAACTCATAATGAAGTGATTATTTGAAAACTATTTTCCATAATGCTTCTCACCCATAATAATTATTCTCATACAGACAAAGATATCTATCCTATCCCTCAATCCCTGATGCATGATATGTGTCTCGGATATCTAATTGTTTTGGGATTTCACAAATAGTCCCAAGAAAAATTTTAGTACTCCAACCACAATGATACTCTCTACATGGAATCTCACAATGATAATCCTTCCATGAATGGGAAAAAATTTTTATCATAAAACTAGAATTTTCATGGATGTAGGAAAAAACTAGAAAAATCCTGGCCACACAATCAAATTTTGTTACACAAAATATGGTTTCTTGTTGTGATGATAATTTCCATCAAATATAAAATAATTACCCAATACTAACGCCATTTTTTGAATTCTAATTTCACCGATGTCACAAAAAATATGAATATTATCCATGTATCTAAAAAACTCTACCATGTTCAGTGTCACACACTAGTACGAGGTAAAAATCATTATAAAAATCACCAATCACAATCCTAATACTATAGGAAAAATGACTGACCACATTTAATTATAGTTGCTATAAAACATCTGATAATCATAGTCATTCCATTAACATGGTTACATTAAATACAATTTTATATAAATTCTCCTCAATTAATACTAACATTCTATCATGAATCATTTTGTGTCATTCCATCAATGAGAATATTAACCCTTCCAAATTTGTTTCTTTGAAAATGTTATGGGACAGTCCCTATTTATTGAAAAAAATTATAAATACCATTTTGAAAAATTGTAAGTGGGTGATCTCATACAAGACACAGAGGTACATATTTTTTTAAACCCCATCCTAAATGTATAACAATATCCATAATGATTTATCAAAATGAAACATGAAAATATGATTTTGGAAAACTATGTTGTCTCTTCCAGACAATGCATCATATATGTATTTTGATGATATTGGGTCGCTCTTAAAAAGATGTTATTTCTTGTTGGTTTCTTCCATACATGGACCAACACAAATAAAAAATTATATAACGACTTTTATATTAAAATTATTCATTTTTTTCACTTAATATAATTATAAATAATAACCACATTATTATATAATTTATTGTGTAATACAAAAAATAATACTTTCCTGACCCACTAGTTATGAAAAAAACATGAATAATTACAATATTACAAGTGTATTGATCCTCCCAATCCATGGTCATTGTACCCCTAAATAATCATGTCAAGGTAGAATCTTAGGTCAACAATACCATGGTACCATAATCAATTTTGGTTTCTACTCCCAGCATAGAGGAAAACGTCACATCATGACTAAGTCCTGTCGAATTTATTCTCACAAGAGTATAATGCATAGAATTTTTTATCAAACATAGTATGGGTATTAATTGATATATAAGTACATACATTAAAAATAATATCTCACAACAAAAAACATATACTACTGAGTCCCAATCATATTCTAGAATAGATCAAAAACATGTCCCCCACAACAGGTTCATAAATTACTCATTCAACCTATAATAATTCTGTCTAGTTATTCAAATAATCATATACCATAATACCAACCCCAATAGATTGAACTCGTCATTAATGAAATATCATATCATTATGAGTATTTAATATTTAAACAGATTATATTTCCTATTGAGTATCTTAAATACATCACAATCAAATTGATACCTATGTAGTATTATATGAGGAATCACTCTAATCACTTGGAAAACACATTGAGTCACAAAAAACCATCTCATTTAACTAATTTTTATTGAAATAATACATCATTAAACTGTTAATAAAATTTCAAAACTCACCTTCTATAGAGTTGGAAATGTTAAAAAATAAAAAATATCATAACCTCTATGGCATTGAATTTTTTTTCTAGATCCTCATACATGAACTCATTGATCTATAGATAAAAAAATATTTTATACACTATGTTTTTTACTAAGGAAATCCATTAAAAACTATATTCCAAGAATTATATCTATAAACATATGATGTATACAATATCATTTATACAACGTGATAAACATAAATTTATCATACAAAATTTTTTTATATTTGAATATTAGATCTCCAAAATTATGAAATTGTACCAAAACCTAATTTTTTAATTCTTTTACTGATTATAAATATGCATATCATGTGGATACAGATTTCATTGATATCTCTTATAAATGACCTTCCCACATGATATTCATATAGACATGTTATACCTGATACTATCCTTCATTAGATTTGTAATATATGAGTAATAATGGGTTATATTAGATTTATTGAATGGGTAAATGTAAGAGATTACAATAATGTATTACGAATGATCATATGATACTAATTTTATTATGATAACACAGACATGGTGTATGATCATTACGTAATTGAATCATAAAAAATGCTTCAAACATAAAAAATCACGAGTCACTAAATCATTATATCTTAATAACCTAAAAAATGTGTAATAGGAGTTTGAGATCATGTTTTAATATTCATGAGTCTTGAAAACATAGAATTATAATAAGAATGTAAAATTTATATATCATTTAAAAAAATTGTGGGAATCAAAAATTTTCCCACACATTTAATTTTGAGAGAACCCCAAGGTAAAAAAACATAATATTTTATTAAAATGGTATAATTATGATATATATATAGTTATTGTTAAACACCATGACGTCCAAAAATTATTGAGAATACCTAATTTTATCCATGAGTTGTTTTTTAACAAACCTAGAAATGTCCATATATTATATAATTATCTAACTCAATGATTCAAATTGACTATGTTGTCGATAAACCCAGTGTAGCTATTGAATTATAATTTGATCAAACCCAATGGATCCCATGAATTATATTGTAAAAAATTTAATGGTGTTCATGCATTGTATATGAGAAACTCTAATTATTTAAATAAATTTGTTTTCAATAAACCAAAATATCTCTACATGTTATGTTGTGGGAATACAATATATTTTCCACACATTATATCAAGAGATTTAACACATTTTTTGTAATGGATAGAACCTCTATGTTCCATTCCATTGTGAAAATATGGTGTTTTAGGTGATTTAAGTGGTCAATGGGACTTATCCCCAACAGTATTTCAAATTTCCAATTCTGTGAATAGTTCCATCAGTGAATTGTTCTATCCATAACCTCTCTTTCCATTGCCAACTATCCAATTCGGTGAAAAGTTCTATTGGTAACCTCTAATGGTAACCACTCTTTCTGTTTCCAAACTATAACTTCTCTGAATAGTTCCATTGGTGAACAGTTCTATCAGTGAGCACTAACGGTAACATCTATCGGTAACCTCTATCGGTAGCCTCTAACGGTAACCTCTATTTCCTTTTCCAAAATTTGAGTTCTGTGAATAGTGTTTCCAGAATAGTGACCTTCTAATAGTGACATATTCCTTCCATTGCCTATTTTTGAGATTTATAAACAGTTTCTAATGGTGAGGTTCTTGACTAGTGTCTAACAATGAGGTTGTTGAACAGTGTCTAACGGTGAGGTTCATGCACAATGTCTAACGGTGAGGTTCATGAACAGTGTCTAATGGTGAGTTTCATGAATAGTTTATAATGGTGAGGTTCATGAAAAGTGTATAATGGTGAGTTTCATGCACATTTTATAATGGTGAAGTTCATGAATAGTGTCTAACAGTGAGGTTCATTAACAGTGTCTAACGGCGAGGTTTATGAATAGTGTCTAATGGTGAGGTTTATGAACAGTGTCTAAAGGTGAGGTTCATGAAGAGTGTCTAACAGTGAGGTTCATGAATAGTTTCTAATGGCGAGGTTCATGAACAATGTATATTGTTGAGGTTCATGAATAGTGTCTAACGTTGTGGTTCATGAACAATGTTTTTCCTTTTCAAATTTGTAGTTTGTGAATAGTGTTTACGGCTTTCAACAGTTTCACCCCTTAAATGATTCCAATGATGTAAAATACATTTAATGTCTCATTTTAAGTAATATTAATGCATATTCAAGGAACATAAATCATATATTAATTATTCCTTTGTCTTAGTATGTTTTTACTTGGTCAACCTGCATGGTTTAATGTGATTCGCTTTTAATCAGAAATCAAGCGTATCTTAAACCGTCTCTCCATTAAATCTTCTAAAGCTACATGGTATGTTCTCCATAATTATTCTTTTATCTTCTTGGATATGAGACTCTAAAACCTTCCATTCTATTCCATTGGAGTTTCGTAATAAAACATTCCTCTTAGGATTGGTTCTGATCTGTTTTGATTCAACTGAGCTATATCGGTCAATCTTCGATATAAGGTATGTTTTATTGTCATTCTTTTGGGGTTCATCTTCTCCTTTTTCTCAATTCAATATTATAGTTTGTAATCATCATGCTTCCAATGGGGTTTTCTTGGGTTTCGGTTGGTGCGGTCGTACCATGGCATCCTCAGGTGGATGCAGTTGTCGCAAGGGGAGGATCGTGACCCATTGTGTGGACTGTTCTCATATAAATAACATCAATTACTATTTGAGGAAGGGGATTTGTTTCTTATATTTTCATATATGTGAAGCTATATAGTTAGCATGTTTTATTCAATTTGATAATAATGGAATTGACATAATAATTATTTGAACTAGTTAAATAAATTGATATAGATCATATGTTCTTAACTCTTTATTTTTATAGATAGTGTGATATCCAAGCTTTCCTCATTAAGATGTTCATTCCTGATTGAAATTGGCAATGAACGTAATGTCGGGAATAAATTTATAATTTTTTGGCTAAAGATAAAGAGGCATGAAATGGATTTGGTTCTTCTTATTGTAATTTGATGTTAATATACTTGGCACAATAAGCATGTTTATTTATTTATGATATCTTACTAGTTATGTTTCCAAAATTTTGAACCTATGAATAATATATCTGTTAATCAAATATGGAATAACGAATGGGTTGTTCCATAAAGGATAATTCCTTAAAAGGTTCTGAGTTACCCTCTTGATTGTTAAAGGACCAAGAGACCAATTGTTAAGATGTTTTTTTTCAGTTAGCTGTGTTGTGATGTGATCCTAGATGGGTGTTGTGATATGTGTAGGCATGGAGGGCTTTTTTTTGTGGCAGCAAATGACTCCTAGAGTGGAGAGATGCATCGGTTTATGCCTGTGGATATCGGGGAGGACACCATGGGTGATGGAATGGGATAGATGTGATTGTTGGATGCTTGATGATTATTATTGGTTTATTATCTTATTTACTTTTCTCCACTACACAAGGTAGCTGGTCCTGCTTACCCTTATTCCGAAAGAGGCGTAGACTCACAAGGTATGTCACGTGCTTTCCGGGTTTAGATTCTAAAGGAGGATGGGTCTATGCTATTTCTATAGGCGGAAAAGACTCGACGTGTAGTACATCTACTCACCATGTTGATCCCCCTTGTGTTTAGTAGCATAGAATGCTTTTCTAGAATACTTGGGAATATGAGAATGTAATTCTGTAATGAATATTTGAATAAATGGTGTTAACCCAAGGGGATGGAGTTTGCTGGAACATAATGATGATGTTGTAATTTTAAAGGGTCGGTGGACTTTTGGTTTGAAGATAATGAAATTTAATGTGGAATTGTTCATAGTAAATTAATGTATAATGAATTGAATAACATAAATTGCAACTGGTAAAAAGGGAATGAATGGTTGTGTACTTATAGGATACCTAATCATAGAATTGGAAGCCTAGAGTCCGAGAGACGTTAGCTGCTGTTGAGTCTAAGACAAGGTTATTCCAATAGTGTGGTTGTGAGATATAATATATTCTGTAATTTTTGTGTTTCTATATGCTACTCTACCCTATCAGTAAGGGAAACTGACACCCCGGGGATTCTGAGCCCGGGGGGGGGGGGGGGTGTTTTCCCAAACATTCCGGTGGGAGGATGAATGGTTGAGAACCCCCATTGGCCCCGCTCTCTTCTCTTGGTAGATACTTATGTTGGAAGGAATGATGGTTAGTTTCCTCTAGATATGTGTGTAGATGGATGTAATAGCTTGTGACTATTTATACACATGTATTATAGATATACAATCCTATGGACTACTATAGGTGTAACATGTATGTGATGTGATGGATTGCAAATCCTTACTCAGTGTATGGGTTGTAATGGATTGAGTTATAATACCCAACGTATGATAAACATTATGTGATATTTGGTGGCTCAGAGAAACTACCTGGATACTTTTCTTTTGAGGACGTAGTGGTTTTGTGGAACGAGGTGCATGTTGTGGTGATTCGCCCATGTGTCTATGGGCAAGAATTTTTTGAGAGAGATGCTCAAAACATGCGACGTTGGGGTAAAGTGACAAACAAATGGGGAAGTAGTAGAGGGTACCCTTGATATTATTTATTATATGATATATTATTTTAACTGATCCTTTGTGAGAGTATCCACAGTGAGGTTGGGAACATTGTATACATGTTTAGGTGACGAGTTTGTTTCACTTGTTCACTGTACTTTAGCATGATTTATTTACTTTTTCACAAGAGGCTTCAGGGAGGATCCTACTAAGTATACTGTTATACTAACCCTGTATATATAAAAACTATTTTTCAGGAAACATGGAGCAGGTTGGAGTTCAGGCTAGTTTTTACTAACTTGGGGTTGCAGGAGCTGTTCGAGCATGTGGTTTCTGCTGTTTTTACTTTCTTTCGGGTAATTGCGGTTTTCCCCATTTAGTTGTAGTACTTTTTCATGACATTACATATGTGCACTTGTGTTTTCTTTTTTATTTTAGTTCTGAGTTGATGTTTATTGGTTTTTATCGTATCTCCCTCTTCCACATGTGTTCCCTTAGAGGGTAATGCCTCTCATTTGTGTGTTTACTATACCCTCAATGCTAGTGGCCAACCCAGGGCTTACTAGAGGTGGGACTCAGGGGGTCATTATCTCTCTTCTCACATTACCAGCCAAAGAGGGGTACACATTGAGGGGAGGGGGTCGTGACATTTCTTAAGGCATTTTAGGGATATATTGGACCCCATGTCATTTAATAAAACCATATTATATATGCATGACACATGTACATGAAAAAAAGTTTATTAAAATAATAAATTAATTATATCATTGGAATAAATTGAGTTAAATGAAAAACATTATATAATATGATTGTAATCCACGAGTCAAAGGATATTGGGTTGTATAGTTAGGGATTTCCACATTAGAGAAAATTAATAAAATAATGAAGTCGACATTGATGAAAAACACTTTTATTAATAGAACTTGAACATTTAATTTAAAAAAATATATGAAATATATTTTTGTTTGATAACATTAACTATAAAAGATACAATTCTCAAAATAATGGGAATATATAATACTTTTAAAATTACATATAAACCTAGAGCGGATGCTTCATTAGGAAAAATTTTATTGAAAGTTCTATATTCATTAATTTAAAAAGAATTTAAGTATGATTCTTAATTATTTGCATTTCTAGGGAATATCATGATAGTTGATAATAATGTCACATTTCACTTTCAAAAATCAGTATATTGCCGAAAACTATAGGGATTAAAAAATATTTATTTAAAAATATATATATAAATAATGGATTTCTAAAAATGATGAAATGAATAATAGATAAATCATAAATTGGGTGATACTGATATTATATAATTTGGATCTACATTTTTTTCGTTTAACAAAATTTAAATGATAACCAAATCTTGATAAATAATAATAGTAATTTCATTTCTAAAGTGGAAAGGTGACTTATGAATAAATGATAAAATGATATTTATATGATTTTTAAAAGATTAAGAAAATTATTTTTCAAAATTAAAAATATCTATGTAAAAAAAAGTTCAATTAGAGGATGAGAGATACTATTAACAATTTCACAGTTTTATGAATGATGAATTAAATTAAAATGATAAATAATACCAGAATATTTAAAATTCAACAAAGTTAATGGGAAATTAAAATATTGGACGATAATGAAAAAATATATATATTTGTGAAAATAATTTCCATTATGAATTTGTACTACTGAATGAAATGAATTTGTGCCATCTAAAACCCTTACATATTTTATAACATTAAAATAAATATAAATTATTGGACATTAAATAAATTTCCAAATCCAATGAATACAATGAAACTAAAGTTAAATGGAATCCACATATTTATATGTATGAAATTAAGAAACCATTTTCTAAATATATAAAATATATATTTTAGGAAAAATGAAATGAGAAAAACAATCCCAAATTTTGTGGTAAATTAATCCAATACACATGAAAGGGTTATTTTCTAATAAACATGTAAATCACCAAGTTAAATATTTTTATTATTATTAAATAATTCAATAGAGAAATAACTATGAATTATCAATGAAAAATATGATCATAATATGAGATAATTAATCAATAATGGTAATTGGGATGAAACACATTACCTTAGATTCCTATAAAGTCAATTTCAATCTAACAATTTTGACTAAATCATCCATTATGAGGAATAATTACCATGAAATGAAAGAAATATGTCTAATTTTATTAAATTTAGGATTTTGAATAATTAATTTGAATCAATGATTGAATGAATGTGTAGTTATTCTATATGGATTCAATGGATAATCACCACTTTGATGTATTAGATTTAATATCTATTTATTATTTAAAATGAGGCACATTTACTTAGAAATATATGTGATGCGATGTTTACAAAATCATTCACAAGGGAGTAAGATATGTTAGGTGTTTAAAAGATATTGAGAAATGTAGGGTATAATAACACACATATAAAAGGATATATACAATGCATCCAATTATATTAATTTAAGAACAATGTTTTCCATGCTAATAAACCACTTTTTACTCTATTTATCATATTTAATTATCTATTATGATTTTCAAAACTGGTTTGGAAAAAATTAAAATTTCCCCACCCCAAATTTTGAAATTATAAATAAAAATATTCCATAAAATTAATAAAAATATATTTTTATATGAAATTATTTGATACTAAATCAAAACATAATATTTATATAAAAAATAATGTTTCTAGAAAAAAGAATTTTTAAAAAGAATTTTTTCATATTCATGTTTCCAATCAAATACATATTAAATGGGTTTGAATAAATTTTTTTATATATAAATTTAATTATAGTTAACATTTAATAAAAATAATTATAAATTTTTAAACAAATATTATAGAAGACTTATACAAATTCTTTTATAAAAATATCATATTTAACTTTATCGTGGAATCTGTCATTATCTAGTGAAATATTTTTTTTACAGATATATAAAATATATATTATTATCTTTATTTCCAATTCAAATAAAAATTATGAAATTAATATAATTATGTAAATTTCGTAAATGTGGTTAAATATAATTTTAATATATAATTCATAAAAACCAATTTTTGTAGACATATTTTTTGAAATAAAAAATAACTTATTAAAATTGAATGATAGGTAAAAATATTTCAAATAGAGAGAGGTTATATGATATGAATAATCAATATATTTCCTTATAATCAGTACATCTCCTATAACAATTTAATTTATCTAATATATAAAAGGAATAATATTTTTAAACAAATAGTAATTTTTACAATAAATCCTTAATACTAACCAATTGATTTACAATTAATTAATGTTATTAATATTTAAATATAAATAAAAAAATTATTTTAAGTTTCATACTCCACCACCTAGAAATATATCTTGTATATAAAATATTTAAATATTTAAATAATATAATTTTTAAATATATATAATTAATTATAAAAAACATGTTAAATATTTATATATTACATTAATATATAAATTATATTGTTTTCTTGTTTAATTATTCCACTATTAATATTGTTAATGTTGTTTCATATTTCATTTACATATTTTTTTTATTTTTATCTAGAATTGTAATATGATATCTTATTAAAATGAATCTGGGTACTTTTTTTTCATAGTAAGTGTAAAATATTGTATTTATTTTAATGGGAATATATAGAAAAACCTCAGGTTGACATATTCAATCTCCATTAAATTGTTTGTTTCTTTACGTTTTCAACAATATAAATTTAATTAATATAGCTACGGGTTTAACATGATTGAATTTTTTGAATATTTTTTTCTAATAAATTTACTTTTTTGTATAGATTGTGCAATTTGAATAACCATTATTAAATGAAAAACATTATTCTATTAAATTATATTTATTTAATGTGAATATGATAACCGAAACATATAATTTGATTTATCAAAAATTACACGCTTAAATTTGAACATTTTTTATTATGTTTTAATGTCATTAAAATATATTGACATATAAGTACATAATTTCTAGTAATGATATTTTTATTTTTTATATAATTATTTTTTTAAAAAATAATTTTTATTTTCATTGAAAAAAAATTATTATTTTTCAATTATAGAAAATAAATTTTATAAACAATAAAAATATTTTGAAATCCTCATGTCAAAATTCTATTTGAGTGAATTATTGGTTCTTTTATATGATTTTTATTTTTTTCAAAAAAATAGTGAAAAATACTGAATTTTATATGTAGTCTCATTTTATATTAACGAATTTTAAATTTTAATTTATAAATAGATGAAGTAATGTAAAATCAGGTGAATTATATTAATTTTAATATAATTTAGTACATTGAAATAAATATTACATTGATCTTTTTGTATAAAATAATTTGTTATTTGAGAGAGAATTTTCAATGGGAAGTCACATTTTCATTCCACAAATGGGTTTAAATAATAATTAAATTAATCGAAATAATTGAATTAAATTTTAAAAAATTGGTTACATATTTTTAATTAGAATAATTAAAATTAAGTAATATGGTAAATTTAATTTTTTTAAATAATTTATACTAAAACTATAAAAAAAATATTTTTTATAGTTAATGTAAAATGGGTATATAGGAGGTTTATACAGAAAAATAAGTGTATATTTTCAAATTAAACATATAAACTTGTTATTTAATATCCATATATAATTTTTATCCATTACAAAATTTAAACATATGTATATTTTGAAGTATATTTCTTTTGAAATAAATCATTATTCGGTATTTTTTTTAGAAATCTCCATATAGATTTCATGTGAATCCGTTCTACAAAATCTTAAAAATTCATATCCTCTCATTTTCTTATCACACATCCAACCCTTTTTTATAATCCATTACTTTACCAAATACCATCCTTACATCACTCCCCATGTACATGAAGACTTATTTTCATTATGAAACATTCATATAAAATCTCTATGTTCAAACCGAAAGTTCCTATCTGAAGAAGCGGTGAAGATTTTAACCATTAATTATTATTTTGTTTCCACTTATATCTCCATAAATACATTTTCAACTATGATGACTTCATATCATAATTATATACCATATATTTATGTGTTATTATATAAATTTTAAAACATATATACACACCCTGTTCCATCAAATTATAAATGAAAGAGTCGATCTTGTGTCGTGAGTGCTATTACCTCACAAACTAATGTAATTATTTTTCCACCACTTCCAATCATGGGTGAATATAATAATTTATTTAATATATATATATATTCAAAATTTCTCATATATTTATAAATAATCAATTATAAATATTTTTTATTCTTACCTTCCATTCCATTGATAAATGATCACATCACTTATGTGTACGTGTGGAATGACGCCTCTTCTAGGAGAACTGATAATGTTTAAATTTTCTTTTTATGATGATGGTAATAAGGATGTATATAATGTATATATATATTATATCTAGGATATAATAATTATTTTATAATTTTCAATTAATATTTACCATCATATTTTTAAAAACATTAAAAAAGTAATAAAACATTCATTCGTACATATGACCTACCATCCCCAATTACAATGTGAATCCTTTTCTATATAAAACCACAATGTATTAATATAAATAAAAAAATATTTAATATGTTTTAAAATGTATATCATTACTAACATACATGACATAATATAAATGTGATCGTAATTCAAGGACCAAAACTCCTGAACCAAAACAAATGTGAAAAACAAAGTAGTTACTACCCAGCACATTGATTATTTACAAAAAATTATTAATAAATGAGGGATAAAAATATATTTAAAAGTAATTTATTGTAATATATATACATATATATTATTTTCTTGAATAAATTTTATAATTATCATATATTCACTATAATATATGTCTGATCATGTATGATAAAATTTGAGACTTGAGTTGTTGGATTTTCATTTAACTTTTATATATTTATGACACACTCCAAATTAACCAATTATCACTTTTTAATTAAATATATAATAATAATTAATTAAATATATTATTATTATCATCATATTTATGGTATATACATATCATTATATTTTTTCACTTTCAGTGGGCTTATGTTTTAAAACATACCAAAGTGGTAAGGGTATTATGATATAATCTCATCGTTTCAGGGAATGTTTCCAATTATGATTAAAAGATGCAATACTAGGATCTATATCTCAAAGAACTCATTGAATTTCATATCCTCTAGTTATTTTGGAAGAACTAATTTTTACCTTTATTTTGTCAAATTATTAACTAATGAGACAGAAATAAAATTTTTATGTAAAATTATAATTTATTTCACTCTTCGAACTAATATATTATAATTCCCATGGACATGTTTTCAAAAAACGATTTAACAATTGTTTTATATATTATAAAAATATTGATTAAATTAATATTTATCTATTATTTAATTTTTATAAAATGGATTAAAAGTAACATTCTATTAATTTTTTTAATGAGATAATTATTTCTTTTTTTAGAAAGTGTGAAAGTATTATTTTACATTCAATAAACATCATGGATTGTGTTTTTCATATTCATGAAAACTAAATTCATTGAATATAAATTTTCATTCATTTAGTTATGTTTTCTACAAAAAAAATTTCTTAATAATTTGTATTTTTAATATTTTATGTGTGTGATTAAAAAAGTGAAAATTGTTTTTTCTACAAAATACTCAATGATATCATTAAAAGAATAATTCATCTGATATGAAATGCATTGATGATTCAAAACCATTACATTGGTTAAGATTCTATGATATTATCATTATTTTTTTATTTTTTGGTTTGTGATCATGGTTATAATATCATTAAGAAACATGATTCATTTCCCTGAGTTATGAAATAATGAAAGAAATATATGATTATGAAACATATATCTCATACAATGGTTAGGATATAATGAAATGAATGTGAATCACCCTTACATTTCATGGATTATGATTTGATGAATTATTTTTGATCTTATGTATGACATATGTATGATTTCCATTATGTTATGGGTGGGATAGAGAATATATAACCATAAAATTAATTTATAATGGATGGATATATCAAGACATAATCCAAAATAGAACTTTGAGTGAACCCTTCTGTGGAATAAAAATTTTCATCTAAGATAGTCATTATGGTAATCCTTATCTACTATGATTGTTTTGGTAGTGAATAAATTCCACTATGATATCCATAAAAATGATAATTTACTACTATGGAAATGATTTTATAGGATTTAGTTTATCTAAAAAATCAATTTCTTATACCAATATTAATTTCAAGTGGATAATGTTCTATTATTCTGTTTCATCACGTTTATTATGAAATACCATAATTTATGACACTTCTGAAGAATAGAATCATTGATATGAAGTTTAGTGTATTGAAATGTTACCCTTATAAAATGGTAATTATATGCTTAGGTAATATAATTATCATCATTTTTTAATGTTATTGATAACATGAGCTCACCCATTCTTTGTATCCATTCCAAATGTTATGGAGAATGATATAAGTTTTTATATCTCTCAAAAAGATTGTATTTATGATGAACATGATATTAGATGATGTAGTTAACAAATGAACTAGTTTTTTACATATAGATGCATCCATTTATACCGGAACTATATGATTCTGGAACATATCTTTATTCTATCTAATTAATAATCAAATTTTAAGATGTAATATCATTTAACAAAATTTTTATTTACAAACAGTAGGAATCAATGAAATTTTCCCTATCCTTGGAAAATTTGGATGATAAAACATTAGTTATAATCCTAAGGATAAGTATAATAACAAGTAAATATCATTGAATTTTAGTTGTGGAATGATAATGTAGTTTCCATGAAATTATATCCCTTTCAATATACTAAAAGGGATGTCGATTGAACAATGACTTACTAAGGGGTAAATATTATGAAAAGGCCTCATTGGAATTTGACTTGACCATCTGCTACTATATGACAATGAGTGTTGTTTCATATCTAGTTTCACACACTCAAGGCGAAATTATGGGAATTTCACAAATAATTAATGAATACACAAAAAGGATTCAAATATATTATGACTATTAATGACATAAGTTAACCCTTATTTTTCATAGATATAATGTCAGTTGTCATGATATATGTAATGACATGTTTGATGAGACAATGTTTAATTTGAATGGAATTTTAATGTTTGCATTTTTTCATGGGATGTTATTTGAACCAGTCATACATTTTTAATACAGATAGATGGAATTCTTTGTATTTTAAATTTTATAAATTTTTATAGATACAAGAGGAGTTTTGAGTGGTTTTTTAGGTTTCAGGAGAATCGGGACCTAGAAAATATTGTTTTGGTAAACTAGTAATGGCACATGGTTTGAGTAAAACAGTGAGGCTAGCTAGTGTAAATTGTGTGCCTTATATAATGATGGAAAAGGTTTTACATGGCCAATACATGGTCATTCAATTGATTCAGCACTCATGCAAATTTATTTCCATTTGGGAAGTTTCTGTTCAATATTTTTTTCATAGTGGGAACAAAGCTTGTCATGTAGTAGAGGCTAACTGTGTGGGGTATGATTTCTATGATGTGGTAATTTGGATGATATTGGCACAATTCTTCCATCCATGTGGCCAAACTGTGTAACCATATTTTTCTTTGTGAAATTTCTATTTTTCCATTAATGATATTTAAACCATTTGCCTTATTTATTTCAACTCCACCAATAGTTTGAATATCCCCCTTATCCCAAGTTTATATCTCATCCCCTCAAACCTATAGGTCATGATATATCATGAATCCATACTCAAATATGAATGTTTATTCTCACATTGGATCCTAATTGGTAAGCTCAACATTCCTCTTACTTCTTATCGTGGGTCATATTCATATTAGTTTCAATATTTGTGTGTGAACCCATACACCCCATTTTAATGGAGTATTTCATTGTCATTGATTACTTTCAAAGTATACTAAATCAAGACTCGATATTGGATCACTAAACAATCAATTATAAAAAATATGTTACAATTCCTTCCCCATTATCTCATTGAATTTAAAATTACATTGTTCTACTGTGTTAAATCCTTTTTCATGCATCTCTATAAAATTTATTTCTTCATTATTTATTTTCATATACACCATCTTATACCCAAAATGATCATTATTATAAAAATATAGGATTACAACCAAAAAAATGGACATCCCTTGTGTGTGATGACATGAATTTAACATTGATTCATCATTAACTAAAATACCACCATTTTTTTTAAAATCATTATACATGTATATAAATGGAATTTCCCTTTATAATTAATTTCTTGGATAATGATAGAACCTCCTATGTGAAACGCCTAACCTTGTATTTTTCAAATCTTTCTGGTAGATTTTTAAAATTATTAGTTTAAATGATTTCATTTATAACTTTTTAATCTGAAACACAATTATGATAAATAGATTTTTTGATAATAATTGTTGGTTTTATTATAAAACCTCTTAGATGAGTGCCCTGCCTTCTAATCTAAAAAGTGGTGATTAGTTATTTAAATCATGAATGGATATTTCTTATTGGGTTTTTATGATGAAATTATTTTGTTTCAAGACATGTGATCTGATTCTTAAATGGATTCACTTTGTAATATTAAATTAATTTAGTATGGGTTTATAATGTTATTTGTGACCAAAGGTATTAAATACCAACCACCTTCTATGTGGGAAGGAATGAATTTAAAGTTTAATTACATTAATTGATAAATTAAATTAACTATTAAAATAAAATGGGTTAAATTAAATGAAATTGAATTGGGTGGTATGACCATAGAACATTTTATATTTAAATAAAATGGACTTTGTTAGTTTTATTTAATCGAATGTGTGTAATGGTCATTCCTCTTATATATTTTTAATATAATATGAGTTGCAATTCCCTACAAAATATTTTTTCATGATGAATACAAATGATAGGTAATGACTCGTGAATAATAATATACATATGTTTTAGTCTTTTATATAGATTTTGTAATGATGGGAAAGTTAATTTTGGGCATGGAGATTAACACTCCCCTGCATTGGGTATTGATAATGAAGTCTCACACCATAAACACTATTCAAAATATGGGCATGAGGCACCACATACAATGTTTATGGTGAGTTAATGAAGGAATAAAATTTATCTTGACTGCATAGAATGGAATCACTCATTATTTATGATATATATTGTGTGTATCTTTTCTGTTGGTGCTTATAGGATCATTCATACTGGTTATGGATGACTGAGTTAGGCCCTAGTCAAGGCATCACATAGTATTCAAGTTATATGGCCAATTATTCCAGCATGTACATGGTCCATATATGTGGATGAAATAAATAAAAATAATATATTTATATATATTATAATATATGTATTGTTAAGTATTTGAAAACCATTTTTCCTTGAGTTGAAGTAGGTAAGGAATTCTATGTGTCCTCCATAAACCTGAGCTGCATAGTAGTTCATTATTTATCATTATTATGATTGTTATATGTTACAAAAAATATTTTACATTATATTCATGGGACAAATATAGATTTATACACCATTGTTGGGGGCCTACTAGTATTGTATCCCACACCCAGGGTGGGCCTCCATTACATTGTGGCAAACGAGAAGGTGTCTTGTTCATAAGACCATAGATTAATACTTGCACTTTCATTATTGTATATGGTGGATAGAAGAATATGTTTGAGGTGTAACTCAAGATGATTAAAGAGATCCCACTTGAGGGTTTTAATTCTCAGCATATTCATGTACTACAACATTTCGTGTTTCTCATGTTATATCTAATGTTTTAGATTATGTATCAGCATCTGGTCATGAATGAATTATTATATACAGGTGATGGATATCATTAATATTAATTTTATATTATTCTTATACATATTTGTATTAAATTTATTACTGATTAAACTATTCAGTATTTTTTATTAAATGATATATCTATATTCTAATATGATCATTATGGAAGAGTCATCCCACTATCACAACCTTAGACAGTCGCTACTAGTCAGAAGCCTCAGAATATGGGGATTCAGGGTTGAGGACATGTGGTGGTCATTACTACTTTTTTCTATATAGTCATTTCTATTGAGATGCTAAAATATGGTATTGTAGGTTTATTTTTTTCCTTTTGATATTGTTTTTGGTTGGTATAAAGAAGAATAGAAATGTTTCAGTGCATTAAAAATTGTATTCTATTGGAGTGATCAGCCCACATATGAGGAAATGTACAAAATTCTAGGAATGCGATTGTTTTTAATGGTATTTTATATTATAGTTGATTATGATTTCACATTGTGTGATTGGTGAATTTTTTGCTTCATATTAATTTCTAAAATTTATTGTAATTTTCTTTTCCCATGTATGCAAAGGGAGTAGCATTAAATGAATCATTATAGCCCCATATAAATTCACATATAATATATATTCCATTCCATGGAGTTGGATCAAGAGGCATCATACTGATTAAGATGATGTTCCATACATGGTTATTATATTGCATATTATATACCATGTTAGCTATTTTAGAGACGCACTTAGTTTTTTTAGGTATTTTAAGTATTTTTTCATAATTCCAATTTATATGATATTTGGGTATGATTTATTTAGCATATTAATATTCATCAATGATTATGTGATTACATGACATGTGGTATGACTATTTATCATGTCTTACCTATAAATCGTGAAACTATTCTAATTGACATATTTATCTATGTTTTTTATTTTGGTAAAAGGATTAGTTATGATATATATATATATATATATATATTTAATTGGTTTCAATTAATCAAGATAAGTTTATTACTTATACTGTTTAAGAGTGCGTTATAATTGTGGAATGGTCACCCACAAACTCAATCCATTTTCAAGCCTTGTATATAAGTAGAGTTTGTTGTTATCATGTAAATGATTCTAAATTTCAAAATTTAAAGTGATTTTTTTATTGTAAAATGGGAGAAAGTATATTTTCTATAAAGTGTATGGCTGATTTATATATTGGGTGATGGAAACCTATATAATAAAACTACTATATATGAAAATGATATATTTTTATCTAGTTATAAATGTAATATATATATTTAATTTTATTTGAAATGAATTTGTTACTTTTAGACCTCTTTTGAGACTCTGGCCAAGTATTTTTGTGTTCGTAATTATGCTTATTAGATAAAACATGTTAAAGAATATTTTTTAAAACAATAACAATTGATGGTTTCCTATATAAATTCCTATGAGTATAATGCATAAGAATGAATATATATATATATATGAATTATCATAATAAATAGACACCTAGATACATGTAGAACTATTTTAGAGTACTTCTTTTAAGGATTACCTCTAAGGTTGGTTTAATGATTTTGTAATTTTGAAACTACTATAGGATTGATTTATGATGAACCTTTGTTAGCTTATGTAGACCGTTTTAGGAATCCGTACCTATTGTAATTTTTTTATAATTAGTATTTTATGTTATATGTTAAATATTTTTAATGTTTAACAATTTAATGTAAATCAATGAAATTACATTAAAAACAATCATATATTTTTGTATTACATTTAAACCAACATTAAAGTGTAGTGTAAAAATATCTTTTGGATTACATTGATCCAAAACATGAGTGTTATTAATAAAACTTAATCTTTTTTATCAATCTATTAAAATAGAGGCATAGGTCTTGGTGATTTATTCTTGGAAGAACCTCATGATAAGGTAGACTATGATTCTTTTTAAGGGGCTAGCCTAAAGCAGGTATAACCATTGAAGCAGAAATTACGAGCTATGTTATATGATCTTTCAGACATATTTTATCATTTTGGAATCATTTTTTAAGACTCTTATTTTAAACAAGTAATACTTGTTTTGATGGTTCTTAATTATTATCATTTACCATTTTGAAGTAATGAGAATCATGTAATTCCAAATTTTGTGTGGGTTAGATATTCATAGGGAATGGTCGACCACTTAGTAAGTTGCATGACCCTATATTATACCTATGTGATGGAAAACCTGGTATGTCATCATCCATGTTAATGATAGTATTGGGAAATTTGACTCTTGAAGAAATATCTAGTATAAACCACATGATTCTTGGATTCATAAGGATGTCATCATATAGATGGTATCAAGGATGTTATGAATTTTTTCAAAGCATTGTGATCAGGTTCCTTAATATTTGTTCTACACATTGAGAAGATAAATTTTATATTGAACTATTTTAGTTCATTGGAATCATCAATTCATGATATATTGAGTATGTACTCAGATCATCTCTTGAGTGAAGTGACCTAGTTATAAATGGAATTTAGTTTTTCCGAATTCTCGGGGTAGTGTTCCATGTGGTTCAGGTGATTTGAAATGTTGTTTTGATCATTTTTCTTTTTTATACCAAATGATATGATGTTTGTGATCAAGATCCGAAGATGTTTCACATGGTTATTTAAGGTGAATATGATGTAGTTCACTTAAGAGTGTCTAGAATTTATCTCATATCATTGACTAGGAAATTCCTATGTTGAGGAGAACTGAAGCAGTTCTAGTGAATATGTTTCCATCTAGGTAGAAGTGATAAAACCAAGAAGTTAAATTTGAAATTGAAAAATGTGGATTTATAATGTCAGCGACGTTTGTGAGTCACATAATATGTTAATTCATTCTCACTAGTATAGTGTTAATGTGGTTGGATGTGTAATCATTTCATGATAATCACCACTATTCATAGATGGACATCAGTTGATAAGATTGAGAAATATAAGAATAAGTATTGTGGTAATGGAATCATGGTATGGTTAGTGATGTTTTGGTGGTAAATATGTGCATATTTCTACCGAAATCATCCATTAGGGGTTTAAATTCTCTTTCTTTTCATAGATAAGGTATGTTTTTCCAAAATCATACCAATAATTAATCATGAGGTATGTGGGTGTCATATATCCTATAATGATAATTTATATCATATTAGTGTAATCCTACATTGGGTTGAGAATGACCTTATTATAATGTCATAATGTTATTAATAAGAGAACATAACTTATACGCTGGAAAAAATGCTTCAAATATATATCAATTTCAATAAACATGCTTTACCAGTGTTAAGAATTAGACTCATGATTTTTATTGAGGTATTGTTATTCTTGAGTGAATCCTAGGTCCTCATGTTGGAATTACATGGTTGATTCTTGGACACCGTCCATTTTTCTTGAACCTGACCTATAGGAGGATGATGCTCTAAATACAGTTAATGATTTAATGTGGATGTATTGGCCCTGTACCTTCTAGTATCATTTTATCATGGATTATGGGATACATTGGGGTCAATTCATATGCTCTAGATATATGCATTTGTTGTTATTCAAGTCTTTCTATCAGGATCAAAGATGATCATTAATGGGAGATGATTATAGGGGATTGGATATGGGTTGCACTCTTTTTTGTGATGATTATTGTATTATTAAATGGTCAGGTGATGGATTAATTAGAGAACATCATTAGAATTCTGGTATTCGATTAAACGATTGTGGTCACTGAAAACGCAACACTCCATGGGTGAAGGAATTTCACATTAGTATGGATTTCTCTAGTTCTCTATGATTAAAATTTCATGAACCATTTGATAGAGTTTTCTATACATGATTTATTTTATTTTCGGTAATATGGTCGATGAAAAAACCATTTATGGTATGCCATCAGGTGGAGACTAGTAATCCATGTTTCAGCCCGATTTTTTCAATACTAGAATGATCAACCTAGAAAAATGAGTTTAGTGGAGAATAAATTTTTTTCATGACTCCAACCCATGTGGGGATAATCTCTAGAGGCTTAGGGATTGAAATTTTGGCCATTCTGATGGTGTATGTATTGTGGCTCAGAATTGGCCACTTTTAATGATAAAACCCTATATTGGGGGAAAATATTTTCCATATGTTTAATTTTATGTTGATGTGATCATGTATCTCACTAAACAAGATATGGTAAAAAAATATTTAAGAATTTTAGTTAGAAAATGACTGTCGACACAGGTTATGGCAGCCTCAGTGTCATACAATTATGTAATGTGTGGAGGTGAAATGGGTGGTAGGGAACTCAATTTTACCATTTGAACAATAAATAATGACCATTATTGGTTCGGTGATGTTATCATCATTCCCCAAGAAATCTTGAGGATGATATGATCTATAGCGGGGAGGTTGTAATAACCCAGGTTTTAAGCCATGTTAGAATTCCAATGGAATTTCAATTTTGGCGCTTGGTGGATGGGAGGATCTTTAAACCGATATTCATAATGTAATTTTTAATGTTGGAACACACAATTTTTTTTTCAATTTGGTTATAGGCCTGATTGAAGTCTCTATTATGTTTTTCATTTTTGGGAGTGTCCGACCATAAAAACTTATGTTTGGGTTTCTTGGTAATGGTGCATGGTTGGTCTGAAACTGTAGGGCCAAAAAGTGTAAACTGTGTGATTTATTTAGTAAATTATTATGTGTCACATGTGGTTTTCATTTTTTTTTCCAAACCATGAACCCATCCAACGTTATTAATTCAGTTTCAGAAGTATTTCTTAACTATTTGTTGCATGATTGGTCATGTTGTGTTTATCAATCATGCTGGGTGTAGTTCCTGATATGTGGGAGCAGCATAGTTGGATCATGGCTTGGCCAACCATGTTGCCAAACTCTTTTCCGCATTTCTTATGGGAGAAATTTAATTTTGGCCTTAATTACCTTTAAACTATTTTTCTTATTTGAATCTTCTCCTCCAGCCACATAAGGCTCTACTTTCACCCATATTGGGCTCTCCTTCTTCCCATCTTAGGAATCATGATATATCATGGATCTAGAAATAAATTCAAATGCCTTCAATCATGTTGGATAAATACTTGAAATATATTAATTCATATTTCAACCTTTATAATATTCAATTCAACATTCTTGTGATATATTGTTGTAATATAATTCATTCAATTTTCCTTTTTTGATGTCCGTTTCTACCTTATCATCCAATCCGACATAAATAAACCCTCAAAATTGGATGAGTGAATAATCCATTGTATAATATAGGTGGTCTATAGATATGTAAAAATGATTTCCATGAATTTAAAATCCCATAGTGGTGCATCATATGGGAAATTTAAAATCACTTTATAATTTATTTCTTCTTGTTAAATTTTCATACACATATTATTATATCACCAAGGATCAGTATTATGAAAATAGAGTATGCCAAAATCATATAAAGTCACCATATTAGTGTGATGACATGAATTTATCATTTCATATTATTTAATAAATATACCATAATTGCTTTTATGTTTTAAACTATGATTATAATCATAATTTCCACTTATAAGTTAATTTCCTAGTTGACGATACCTCCTCCCATGGTCCATGTTGAAGCATATATTCTTTTCATTGAGTGGTTACAATATAAAATAATTCATAATAATAATTTCAGTTATGAATTTTTAATGTGACACATACTTATGATAAATCGATTGATTGATAAAAATTCCATGTTTTATAATAACACAACTCAGAATAGGTGTACAATCATCCAAACTAATAAGTGGTGATCAATGATTTATTTCATGCATGAACATGTTTGAATTTTTTTTCCTATTAAATTAATTTATTTCTAGATATTTTAAATGCTTTGTATAGAGCCTCACATTATAATCATAAATTACTTTAGTAAGGGGGGATGAACTTCTTTGGGACTAATGGTCTAAAAGACCAACCACCTTCTAAGTGGGTTTTCTTGACAGGACTCAATAAATCCACTCCATGATATGTGAAATAGCCAGTTCTAATTTAATGTTATAAATTAATTAAAAATAATTACGGTGGTCTGACCATGTTATATTCAACATTTATATAAAAAATAATTCTATTAATTTTATTAAATGGAGTGGGAGGAAAGGTCACACCTCTTGTATGTTTTTGATTAAATATGAAATGAAATTACCTTAGTTGTATTTGGTATTGATGAATATAAAACATGATAGGTAATGAATAATTTATATTAATATAAATATGATTACCATTATGATATAGGCTTTTGAACTATGGTATGGTTTATATTCTGAAATATGATTAATGCCCCCTTATATGGGGTGTATAAAATGATGTATCACACCATTGACACTATTTAGATGGTGGGAGTGTTGCACTATGTCCTTTGTTTAGTGTTTTGTAATGATGTAAGAACCACTATACCAAATATTTATCATGATGGCTCTACCTCATTATGATATATTGGATATTTACACATTTTTGAATAACATATAAACTCAATCTGACTAGTTATGGATGACTGAGTTATGGCCCTTTCTAGAAAGCACCAAGTATTAAACATATATGTAAACTTATTTCCACACATAATAATTGCATATAAGTGGATTAAATATAAAACTATAATAAATATATATATATATATTATTAATATATATTTATAGTTTCTTATCAGGAACTCATTTCATCCGTAAGCTGATGTAGCTAGAGACAACCTTGTGTCCTTGAAACTGAGTAGGATGGTTCTTATTTATTCATAAATTTTTTATATTCATTAAAATTATATACTTTTTACCTTATATTAATTGGTTTTATTTTGATATATACACTATTGGTTTTGTTGTACATGTATTTTTTCTCACACACTGTTTGGGCCACCATTAAATTGGTGTACTTGAGCAGATCTAATTTTTGTAGGACAATGGATTATTACTTATTATGTATTGAATGTATCTATAGATTGGGATCACTGGACTAAGTTAGAGATCAGGATTCTCAAGGAGATTTCCCCAAGGGATTTTTATTCTTATCACATTCAACCACTATAGTGTTTCATGTTTATTACACTATGTCTACAATTTCTATATGCGTATCATGAAATCCTCGTGAATGAATTATTGTGCATGGGAAATTTCTATCATTTATATCTAGTTTATAGTATTCTGTCAGTAGTCAATTTTCATTTATTAATGTTTCCAATATTTTCGGTTATTTATTATCAGATATACCAAAATGTTAGTCAGAACACATGGGTATTTTATCCACACTACCAATTCCATATACCATGACTACTAGTCGGTATCTACTAGGGTATGGGGAGGAATTATTGAGGCCATGTGAAGGCCGATCCATCTAGATGTTTAATGGTTAGTTGGGTTGAGATGTTATAATTTAGACCTCTATTATATAGTTTTAATGAATATGTTGGTTCCAACTAATAATTTTTTTATCACACTATGATTTTTTTTAATTCAATGGTTTGATCCTAATGTAATCATTTTAAGACAGAATGTGATGGATAGTGTAATGATTATTCTCCTAAGAAACCAAATTTTATGGTAGATATAATAAAATTTGTAATTATATTGATCACTAAACATTACCAATCTATGAATAATTCTATATATCCAAACATGAAAAAGAGTGAACATCCTTTTGTAGAGTACATCTTGATGAAACTTAAAAATAATTTTAGTTATTTTATTGACCCACTAGTTATTGATAATTATATCAGTACTTTAAAAATTATATTTTTCTTCCTCAAGTGATAGGAACAAGAAAAAGTAATTTTATATTTATATCATTTGGAAGGTGAATCATATCAATTTTTGACTAATATATTTAATACAAGGCAATACGATTAAATTAATTCAATTGAATGGGATGTGTTTAAGGGATTATTAATCAATATGTATTTCTTTAATAATCCTGAAATTACATTTTCAATGTTATTCCTTAACATAAAGTAGACAGTTGATGAATAATTTTGTATATGTGAGGAAAAATTTATTTATTTGTGAGGTATACATTTGGTTTTTTTCTCTAAGTATAATATAAGGTTTATCAAATCATAAATCGAATAAAATTACGCCCTTGATTGGTGTTATCAATTGAATACATCAGTAACTTTTATGAAATTATCTGATGTACAATCAAGGTGGGAATTGGGAATTAATTTACATAATAATAAAATGGTTTTGATAAGTAAATAATATTTGAATTTAATAGGAATTATAAAAACCATGGAAAATAGAATATTATCTTCACTTCTTGATCATTGTGTGGAAGGAAAATTTAGGAGAAATTATCTTAATAGGAATGTAAAATATTTTAATTTTGAATGTAAGGACACTGTGAATCCCAATGTTAATGATATGTGAAAACGTTAAATAATAATGAAAGTAGAGACAATTATCTATTGACCACACCACTAAAACTCATGATTTTAAAATGAAAGAAATATTAGAATTATTCATACCATTTACCTAGTCAAATTAAAATTTATTAGAATTAACCTCAATATCCTTAAAATTCTACAATGAAATGTAAATCTCATGCGATCACTATTTCTGATGTTGGGCATGATTATGATTTACTTAAAGGTATACATACCATCCACTCCAGATCTCCAAATGTAATATTTTATTATTGAAATAGCCTATAGTTTATAAATAGGTAATTTGATAAGGGTATCAGAATGTCCCTCGAATTGAAGAACGAACAATTATTATTGAAAACATTTAATTGTAAAATGATTACATCATATTCCCATGATTCTAATGTCATTCATGTTTGTGTAAATATTCCACCAAAAAATAATGTTTTTATCTAATTTGATTCATGTGACTATATATTATCCATGTATTTTCTTTTTATACATAAATCCCACATCACATTACAAGGAATTTATGTCCCTTCGATATTCTAAACCAATCCATGTTGATATATCAGAGCATTATTAAATATGAAATTCATATGGAAATCAAATATATTGTAAGGGTCGATATTTTTTTAAATGGTATTATTATCTCATTTTTTTGTTTAGAAATTCAACATTGATGATTTTATTATTGAATAGGACATTTAAGATGGATTTCTAGAAGAGTTTCCTAATTTTCCATCTATTTTTAATGCTGATTTCTCAAAATTACTCATATATATTTCTACACATATTTCTTAGACTCCATATAGAATATCTGAAATAGTGCAAAATAAATTTATTAGGATATGAAAAGAAAATATTGAAGGGGGATTTTTTTAACATATGTGTATCCTTGGGGTGTAAATATTATTTTTTATAAGAAAAGTGATTTATTCAAAAGAATATATATTGTTTATTAAGATATGAATGTAGTAAAATTCATCAACCAGTATCCTTTAACCCTTATTGATGAATTTTTTTGACCAATTGTGAAGGGATCAATAATTTTCCCTGGCCAAACATCATTATAAAACCCATTAATTGAGATTTATGGATCAATATATATAAATAGGAAAACATAAGAAAATGGTATAAACACTATCATTATATTTTTATTTCATTCATCTTACTAATAATTATATTATCTTCATGGATATATTGATATGATTATTTTGATATAACCTTTTTTAATTTTTTGTAGTCTTACAGATCAAATTATTAAATTTTAAATGATAATGTCTGATAAAGAATATCAAATGATAATTGTGTATATGAATAAAAGGAAAGAAAATTTGTATATGAAATCATTCAAATGTGGATTTTGTCTATAAAAAATTTCCTTTTTTGGTCGTATAATCTCAATTGTGGGTATATTAGTGGATCCATAAAATATGGATTTTATTAGTAATTGGAATAAACCAATCATTATGACGAAAGTCTTATTTATTCTTAGTGTTGACCGATATTATCAATATTTTGTGGAGAGTTTCTCATGAATATATAATCCCATATCCATGATATCTAATAAGGGATCCATGTTCTTTTGAAAAAATGAGTGTAATGAATGTTTCCAATAACTGATAGAATGTTAGTCAGTTATCTTATTCTAAAACTACACTTGATTTGATAACGGTTTTTAATATATATTTTTTCTTCATATAAGTAACTTAGATGTGTAATATTTTAAAATAATATGGTTATATCTTATGAATCATGACAAGTGATGGTTCATGAGACAAATTACCCAGCCCATGATTTGGAGTTATCTGTTGAAATTATTTCATATTTGATATGGATGAATTACCCTAATTGTGTAATATGGGATATGTATAATGAACATGAAAAATGTAAAATATATATTAACATATGAGTATATGAATAAGGGTATGGAATGATTGTTTGAACTAATTAAACATTATAAAAACATAATACCTCACCACTATGGAAAAGAAAATAATGTATCCAATGACTTGGTTCAAAAATATCATGATATCATAAATATGATAATGATTAAAAATAGGAAATTTAGTATTATATTTTCAATTGTTGGGTCTCAAAATCATGAATGAGTGATGGGAATCATATATTTTTCAATTTAGTATTCATCCATATATCCCATTAAATATTTATGTGGAACATAAGGAATATGTAGAGCTTCTAAATAACTAGAGAAACATTTTATATTATAACTTTAATTAGGATGAAAAAATATGTTTTTTTACCAATTTTTGTATTCATTCAATTAATCATTTAATGAAGGAGTTGTTTGATGATTCTAATAGTTATTTATTCACTATTTAATATCTATTTATGAATATGTATCATGAATTAATAGTGTTTTTAGTGGGAGAACATGAAGCGAGATATTATTTAGTATGCATATTTATGATTTTATATCAACATATTATTATTGAGAGGAAAAATATAAGGCTATTTCAATATATTGCCAATAAAAAAATTGTAATGGTAAAACATTTCCATGTATTTTTTATTTGAATCTAGTAAAAAATAAAAAATATAATGCTATTTATGCTATAGTTTAATTACCTAAAATTCAGGCATATTTCATTGCAATCAGATATAATTTCTCAATGCTTGTATACAATGGGGTATATCTTAATGAGGACTTAATTTTTTATGGAGTAGGACAGTTTATTGAATCAAATATGGATATGAGGTTTACATCAATGTTCAAGTGATGTCTCAACAAGATATGGATACAGATTTATGTTTTAGTAGAACTTATCATCCATATATATATATTGATATTCTAAGAGAACGAGTCAATCCTTAAATTTCATTTGGATATCTTGTTAAATGTATTTAAATGGTTGTATGTATAATTACATTATTCATGTTGTGTTTTCCTAAAAAAATATCATTCAGTAAAGAATTTAGATTTCTAAATTTGATTATGTATATGAAATGAATTGTATATATGTAATTTATTATGATGAAGAAAGTCAAATATCTCTATTTGGACCAGCTATATTTTAGTAAACGATAAAGATCTTTATATCCATTTAATTAGACATCATTAAATCCGAGATCCGACCAAAACTTTATGTTGAGAATAGAGACCATAACCTAGAAGTTGATAATGTTGAGATGGTTTTTAAATTAATTTTATGATAGTATAACGATATGATGTTCATGAGGAATGGAAAGATGATCCTTCAATGAATTTTACCATTCATGATTATTTATAGAGTAGGGATGATTTCTTGCTTATAAGTTCTCCAACAAACCTCATTCTAGTACAATATGTGTTCCTTATACCATGATTAATAAAATACATATTGGATCCATAACTTATAATAAACTCATAGATCATACAATTGGATCCTGGTCATACATGTTAATAATAATTGGTAGTGATTTTTTTATAGATGAGAGTATTTTCTATGAAACAGGACTGCTCATGTGGTTTATTTTTTGTGGTGAATCCACCAATTTTAAGTATTCTCATGGGAATTCAAGGATATAATGAGGAAAAAGTATCCTTGGTTGATTCTATAAAAGTAAAGTTATTACACTGGATATATTAATTTTAAGAGGGTAGAATTCAATAGAAAAATATTGTATATGTTTTAAAATAAATATAATTTTTTGATAGATTGCGGTACACACAATGATATGTTTATAGGAAATGTAATATACTTTTAAAATATTATTATATATCGTGATATTTATTATCTAAAAATTAAATAGTTCTATTTGAATAGGGATAAATAAATTTAGACAGATATGTATGAATATTCATTATTAATATATTTTTTTATTGATAAGTATATAAGTTTCAGTACTATATTAATATGCATCAAAAATAATTTGTTTCCTGAATTTTTGTTTTTTCCATAAAATAATAAATTTGAATTCATCGAATTTTAGAAAATTAATTTTGAAAATAACTATTATTTTTTAAATAAAACTTTTAATTAAATTCTTATATTTAATTTTTTGGAGTTTTATGAATAGATTAATTGTTTTGATGAATAGTAAAAAAATACTGATTCATATTGAAAAATGAAATTTCATTTAATTCAATTATGATGCTTCATTTTTCAATGTTTTCTCAATAGTACTATAAGTTAAATTATTTAATTACTAATATTGTTATATTTATTGGAAATAATTTTATTTGAATTATTATAAAAAAGTATTTTTATTTTTTAAAATAGTATATTAGGAAAATTGCATTTTAATTAGGTTTTATGTGTCTTATTTTTATTTAAATAATCCACCTTATCTGATTTAAATTTGAAAAAAATGGATTTAATATTTTACGTCTTAATATTTAAAATTATTTGAAAAGGATAAATTTTTTTCATCATAATTAAAAGTGAAAATATTAAAAAAAAATAGTTACTATTGTAAAGGATTAACTGGATTAATGAAGTTATAATCATTATTATATTCAAATTAAACTTGTTGAAATCCTATTATATGGCCATATATTTGTGATATAATATAAAAAATAAAATCTATTGTACTTTTTAATCAAATTTCATTGTAATTAACTTATCATGTTGTATTTTTTTTAAATTTGAAAATGATTTCAAAGGGTGTCTTTCATTACAAATTACAAAAAGGAAAACATCTCTCCTCAAATATTCAAAATTTCAAATAATATTATATTATAAATAACATAACTAAATTTCTTTAATTACAACCATACCATAATTATATAGGAATTATTATTATTATGAAAAACTATAAATAATTATTTAGATTAAACCTTAGGGGGGTCACCGAAGATGAGGTAGAGTTTTTTTACACTAAATTAATAATTTATTCATAAACTATTTAAAATGTATTTTAAATTATGTTAATTAAAAAAACAATATTTCACATATACTAAGATGTCAATATACTAATTTAATGGAATATATACATATTCTATTCTATCCAAAGTAAAATGAATCCATCAATAGTGTGTATGAAGGACTATAGGCCCGTGAAGTGATAAAAGAAAATTTCCAGCACTGCCTCTAATAAATGTATACAATGAAAGATTTAAATTTATGAAATGATATTATTGAAATAAATATACTTCTTTAATTATTATATCATATATACCTTTTTATATTTTATTCAATTGAAAAATTATAAAACTAATCTTTTGTACTTGTGAACTACTTTAACAACAAAGCGATGTGATAAAATTTTGATTTAATTTTTTCTTGGATTTTAATAATTGTAGATTTAATAAATATATATTATATATATAATATAATAATTATTATTTAATGGTTGATTACTATTTTTTTTAATCCATTGAAAAATTTAAACAACATTCTTGCGTACGTATGACCTACCGTCAATATAAATACTATAGTTCATTTTATATTTCTATCATTAATAGATTAAAAACAATAAATAAATAGTAAAAATATAATTTATTTATATTTTTATTATCATACTTATTATCATAGAACAATGATCAATGTACACGAATCAAAACTCCCAAAACAGAACATACATAAAAACTAACTAGTTATATTAATCCATACCCATGAATACAAACAATTTTGGTCATATTCCAATGGTAAACTCCCATTGATTATGCACATTTTTTCATTTATGATTCATATCAAATAAACTATTGAGCATTAAGCTATGTGTGAATAATTTGATATTTGATATGTAGGGTATTTTGTTCAAATGATATGATCATGTCATTTTTATATCACCATTATTATCCTTTATACCTATCTAATATGAACCTTAATTATGTTTCTATTTCCTAGGTAATAAAAAAAGGTTTTGTGTACGCTATAGTTTTTAAGGGATATAGTTATAATGATTATAGTGGTAGTTTATGTAGCTAACATTTTAACACAGTTTTTACATTTCCATGTTCATAATAATACAAGGAATATATGTTTCTTGTGTGGATAATAATGTAATGTAAATAAAAATCATTTTTATTATGTGATATCTATTTTTGAATAGTTTTGGATTTTAAAAGTGTGTCCATATTATAGATAATAATAAATATTAAATTTTAAATGAGATATCAAACTCATTTAGTTCTTTACAAAAAATAAAATCTTCATTCCCGCCAAATTATAAACATTTAGAAAAATTAGTTTCTACCTATTAATTTTAAATAAATACCTATCATAATTTTCTATAATGAAAAATATAATTTATGTAATACTTTTATGTATTTCACAAATAAACTTATAGGATACTTATAATACTATTCCAAATGTTAAATATATATTCCCTTTACATGATACTAATGTTGTCTCTATATTTATATTGTCAAAATATTCATACATTTTAGTAAAAATAAATTAACATTTCAATAATAAATTTATAGAAATCACATTCCATAAATGTAATATTGAAGACATGTTATATGATTTTGATGGAAAAATTTGTAGTTTTCATTGTTAATTAATTATCTTTCAAATAAGGTTACAATTTGATGATAATTGATAACTCCATATATAAAAAAAATTTAATAATGTTTCATGTATTATATTTTTAGTTCAATATTAAATTCACAGTATAACATTCACCTCCTAGTTTTTGTTCCCCCACATGAAATGAATATACCATTTCCTTTAATTGTTCCCCTAGTCTTTAGGGGATGGTGACATCAATAATAATTAGGAACCATTGGACTGGTGGACTTATTATCACATTTACCAAAAAACATACATATGAATAATTTATATATTAGTGGTTCATTATTATGGACCTAAATTTTCCCAATTATAGTAATTAGCCTCTTTGAATTTAACTAATCGTTGCACGATTGGTGTCCTTCATGACCAATTCTAAATATTGTTCTCTGTCTACTGATTCAATTTTCATGTAATCGTTCTATCTTTTTTATTATGAACATGATTTAATTTTCCATCAACCAGAAGATATATATTTTTAGTATCCATTCCAAACAATATTTATTTGTTATCATCATACCCATGTGCATATTTTCTATCCCCAATGTCCATTTCAATATTATATTCACACAAAATATATCATAAATACTATTAATGTATCATATTGCTAGTTCCAATCATGTTTATAGTAATAGGCCACGATTTGAATGATAAATCATTCATTAATAATCCAAAGGTAAAACTGGTGGAATAAAAAATGAGACTCTAGATGTTTTCTTAATAGGATATGATGGATTCATCCTCTTATTTCATCCAAATTAATTCTCACTATATATTTGATTAAATTGATAAAGGAAATATTTTTATGGAAAATAAGTTATTAAAATATTCTCATTCAATGCCTTTGATTTTATAAAAATGACACATAATCATACTATTATTCCACCATTCAATATCTTCACATTCAAAATGAAAAAATGTTAAAAAATATTTCCATTCTATATGATATGAAAAAATAATATATAATTTAGATTGTTTCAATACATTAATTAGAAATTACTAAATTGGAAGTTTGAAATTTTAATATTAATGAATCCATATTTTGTTTCTCTTTCCTTCTTGTTTTTGGGTGATCATCTTGGTGTAGGTTTATATATATAAGTGTATATAACATTTCCCTAAATGTTTTCTCTCTTTATCACATACCATCAGTTTTTCCATTTAGTAAATTATTAAGTTGTCATTTCCAATCAATGTTACCTCATAACCTATAGGTTTATGTCACTTTATAAAATATGAAATTAATAGTGGGAGAATCATGAAAAAATAATCATATTACAAGATTATAAGATTATATAAATAAAACCACAATAGATTGAAATTGTAATCCCTTCATATCATTATATATCATTTTATTTTCATGACACATGAATTTTGGTTTAGAATATCTATTTACATCTAATAAACTCATATATATCAAATATTATTTATAATATAATCTAGAAATTTTTTTTATACCAAATTGTAATCACAATAACAAAACTCATGTATGAATTTGTAAAAAAACATAAACTATACCTTATTTTTGAAAAAAACTAAAGTTCACAATACCTACGCTACTAGATTTTATGCTAAAACACAATATTTTTAAAGGATAATTGAGTATTTTTCAGAAAAGAAATCATATAATACATAAATTTAATATCATCTATTATTACATATCCCAAATTCACACATTATTTTATGACCCAATATATTGTAATGTGCTGATATTATCTATGTAATATATTGTTTCAAAATATTACTTCGATATCCACCACAAATAAAATCTGAACATGTAATCCTTATCAAAAAATCATTCCTAATACTCACTATTATTTATAGGGGAATGGAAACCTAATAGTGAGTGTTATCAAATTTTTTTAAGAGTGTGTACATGATATAAAAATTAAATATCATAATTGAGAATTATATGAGAACGCATGTATGAGAATATATGAAAGCTTCAGGATATAATATAGTATAATTGAATCCATTACTACATTGATAATGATCTTAAGAGGACTAGGTTAATGATTTTGGAAGAACACAAGACATGATTAAATGGTGTTTGATAACATAATTCAATTATAAAGATCTATGAAATAATATAATAATTATTAGAATGGGGCATGTTCAAAAGCATTGGAAATAAATTTTTTCTTGAGATAACATAATTATTCCCACAAATTTATTTTTGACCAAACCTAATGATTTCAATGTATTATCTTATTAGAAATACTATTCATGAATACAAATTATATTTTTAGAAAACGATATTATTCGCATGCATTATTTTATATTAAAACCAAATGACTAACATTCATTACGTTAAAACCCACAATGTTTTCAATTCATTTTCTATTTAAATAATTTAAAAAATGCATTGAAATTTATTATGAAAAAGTCTAATGATTTCTACACATTATCTTATATGATAACCCAATGATTACAATTCATTATAATGTTAACATTCCATGGAGTTCCTTGAAAAATCATATTAGAAAACCTACAGATTCCAAAAAATTAATTTATGAAAAATTGAAAGATGAGAAAAAATTATCTACTGAGAGATATTATTTTATCCAAAGAATGTGAGTTATATAATTGACCATCATATATAGTTATAACATACCAAACTTATGTGTGAAATATTTAACTGAAAATACTCACAATCCCATCATAGATTAAATAACATATGTAAAAGAAATGGGTTTCATGAATATTTTTATAAAAATGGTCATAAGTCAACAATGGATAAAGGTGGATTGTAAAACTATATGATATACATTTTTAATCATAAAAATTATTGAAGTACATTAAAATACATGGAAACTCATTTTATAAGATCCAGATAAAATTATAATGAATGAAAATTAGGAATATCCATTAATTTTTAATATATCTGTTTTAAAATAAAAAAATTACTATGAAATGAGAATATATATTTAATTGGATAATAAATAAAAATGGGGATACAAATGTTGTAAAAGGTGTTCATTGGAAAATAAAATAAAATGAATATGTTTTTCATTCTTTCATTAAAAAATAACATTTATAAAGAATGAACGCATAATTGACATTAAATTATATTTTTTATGAAGATGATCATAATCATTTTTAAACCCATATTTCATAAGAAATAAAATTTATAGAATATTAAAATTACATAATTTTAATGAAGATTAAATGTGTAGTGGAATATAATTTATATGATAGAATGTGGAACTATATATTTTAACATTAGTTTTTCTTATGTAAACCATAAAAAATTTAAAATATAACAAAACATGTTTTTGAATGTAGTTAATGAGAAGTAAGAATATCACATGGAATGATACATATATGGAATTTAAAATGAAATTTAAATTATCTTAAAAAACGAATACATAATTGGAAGAGAATTTTATTTTAAAAATAATTTTAATTATTCATAACAACATATAATTTTCATGATGATGGAAATTTGTTAAATAAGAATAATATACCACTATAATTTAATTTCCCTTATTTTTAAGAGAGAATAAAATATCAAAATGTAAGAGAAAATACTACAATGAGAGAATATGTTGGCATCCTCATGTTTTAATAATGTTTTAATGATCACAAATCTTGTTCATATTGTCTAATATATATCAAATCATATATAGAATGACTTGTTTCTATATGATTTAACAAGATCATGATTCTTTTAAATCATGTTTGATTATTGAAAATATATTTAATTTTATTCTGTAATGATTTATTTTTTGAATGATTATGTATAATTCATTATGGAAATATTACTACGTATGAGTATTTATAGATATTTGGCTATGTCTGAGAATCTGTGAGTCCGCTACTGGATCAGGTTTTCTAGAATGTGGTTGAGACCCCCTGACCCAGACACCATGACACAGACACCGTGACACAGACACCATGTCCAAGAAACCATAACGAGTTTCAGATTTTATGATGTATGTGACACCAGTTCCTTGCTTCCATCAGCAAGACATCATTCAGAGAAGAAGACACAATTTCGTGGTGACAACGTTACCAAGTGATACAGTTTCAAGATAAACCACGACAACGTTCATTAATATGTTTTTTTTGTTTTTAATTTAATTAATAATAGTCATATTTGAGTCATTTTAGGGCACTGACATAGTTAATGTTTCTTTTTTACGCCTATCTACTGATAGTATGAGGTATGAGGTGCAGAATACATGCATCATGTCAGTTCTAATGTGTCCACCCGCAACTAAAAATGATGATAAGTCGGGCTGTAAAAAGACAGATAAATAGGAGTGAGTAGTTTAAAAATGGTGAACTCATACTTGTAACAAGATATAATTATAGAATACACAAATCACTATCAATTCCAAAAGTTGAACTATCAAAGATCAAAACCATAAACATATTTACAATTCCACAACTAAGAAGAACACGGGCTAGCCCGCATAAACAATCTAACTAGAAACCAGAGCACCGGACATGGGATACTTTGTTTTTCATAAGAGGTTTCGATAATTACATTTTCTTTTTCCTACAAGTCCAAAGCGGTATAAAATAACAAAAAGAGAACTTCTAACCCTGTCTCATAATCTATTCTCTGTTATGAACAGTTTTTTTCTTTCGAGTATTGTGTGACTATCTGTATCAAAAAAACACCCATTCACCTATACTAAACTAAAGGATACACAATATCCTTACTCTCATCACTTCTTACACCTATTTACTCCCATGAATAAGGATATAATATTCCCTTGTATGACCAGATAGTTTAAACCCACAATGTACTACGAAAGAGGTTGTGTGACCTTGGTTGTCATGTGCACTATTTTTTACCCCAATCTCGGGTGTTGATGAAGTTTATTAATATAAACATATTTGTGGTAGGTGATCACTAGGTTGAGTGTATTAGGTCTCTTATTGAGACTAAACCACTTTTTTTATCTATTGTGTATTTTAGTTTATTTTTTCTATTTGTTAATTTATTTTTCATAAAATGATATATTTTATTTTAATAGTTTGTATTAGATAGAATTTATAACTGTTTGTCCTTATTCAAATACCTTCAACTGTTGTATCAAAAACTCTCATTTATATTTCATAGAATTAGTCAATCTTACTATTGGTTATTTGAATAGTCAAACTATTATAACATTATTAACTTTACTAAATGTGTTGTATTAATTTTTAACGGGGAAGCATATTAGGTGAACTTTTTAATTGATATTTTTATGGATACTCAATTCACCATCCTCTTGACTACTATACTCTAACATATGTTTGGTATGAGAGGATTTTATTCTTATTAAGACACTACTTTAAAGCTATTCAACTATGATTTTAAATGAAATTTAAAGACTAGTAAATTTCTTTTAATTCGAAATTTATAGCTCTTTAAAATTATTTATTTATTATATATAATATACATTAATGTTCTGACGCTATTAGACACCAATTATTAATTAAAAATAATTACAACCAATTTAAATTTAAAATAAAAATTCATTTCGAAAGTACGGGTTTCAAAATCTAGTCTTCAATTATTGATTAGTATGAGATTCATACCACTGAAAGAATTACATTGGATGACCAAAACGAGAATTCTTACAATAAAAATTTCAAATTCATTAATGCCTTATATTTCTCTTCAGAAAATGATGAATTTAATAGAATATCAGGATGTTAAATTTCCCATGAAGTTTGGGAGACTTTGTCGATATCACAAGATAGAACTTCTTGTGTTTAAAAAATGAGACTCAATACTAATACTATTAAATATGATAACATTAAAATAATTCCTGATGAGCATATTTATGAAATTTATCACAAGTTCAAAGATTTTTTCAACAAAATGAATTTTCAATGACGAGAATTTTCTTCCAAAGAACAAATAATGAGGATTCTAATATTCCTACATGATAGATAGATAATAACCTCTATCTCTTTTAGAGATTCATACGACATTAGAAAATTACCTGTAAAAGAACTCATTGAGAATCTATTGATATATGAAGAAGAGACGAATGTAAAAAAATAAGAGGAAGATGATCCCAAAAGACAATCATTGGCATTCAAGACCACCACTTCTAAACACAATGAAATGGAAAAATTACATGTCTCTGTAGAGAGTTCTGGAAGTTTTAAATCATCATGTGACATTGATGAGGAGATGGCTCAATTAGCACGAATGTTTAATATGGTTTTCAGAATAAATAATTTTATGGAAATCCTAACTTAAATGGAAGATATGATCAAAAGGAAAGATAGAAGAATCATTGGAAATGAAATGACAAGTCTGGTGATATAGTATGTTATGAATATATGCGAAATGGACATGTAAAGGCGGATTGTACAAAGATCAAGTATAAAAAGTCATATAAGGACAATGATAGAATATAAAACAAGGAAATGAAATAAAATTAGAGTGCTTCTGAGGATCGATCAAGTGACATAGATTCTTCACTTGATGAACATTCTAACAAGGCTAAAATGTGTTTCATGATGAACACATTTGGGGTAACCCTAGAATATTCTATAAAAAATTCTAATTATTCGAAAGATAAAATTGATTCTGAATATAAATATAAAGATGAAATGTTTGAGTATTACAATGTGATAGATGAGACATGTAATGAACTAAATGATAAATTGAATTCTTTAATGAAACAATACGCTCTTACCTCAAGTATTAAATCTGAACTTGCTGTAGAAAGAGATGAAAATGTTCAATTCATCAAAAAAATTGATTAAAACCTATATTATGTGAAATGGAAATAGGATATGAATGTATTACTAATGGTAATGAAACCTTGGTACAGATTATAGGTAAAAAGATAGCCCCAAAATAAATTACTAGTTTTATCTATCTACCAGGTAAAAGAAATTTTGGAAAACCGAATTTTACTTTTAAATATAAACCATACAGTTTTACTCCTAGTTCAAGAAAATCATTCTTCTAGTTTTAATTATGATACCCTTTATACGTTTTCATGTTTTTCTAGACCAAATATATTTTATTTCTCAAATACTCCACATAATTCTTATAGGATAACTATGAGGAAGATGTGGGTTTCTAAAGCACTACTTACTAACATTACTTGACCCAAACAAATATGGATATGAAATTCTATTTTTATTGGACTATTTTGTAAGATAATTGTCTAATAATCTCCTATTAAATCTTATGGTTCTTGTATATTGGTTGTTCAAGACACATGATATGAGACTATTCTTGATTTATGAACCTAATAAAGATTTATGGTTTGCATGTCACAATTTGTGACGTTGAAAAAGGAAAAATCATTGGACTTGGCCAAATCGGTAACTCTAACTCAATTTTTATTTCTTATGTACATTTTGTTGATGGACTGAAATATAATATTCTTAGTTGTTCACAGATATGTAATGAAGGATTTCATGTTAAAATTGAAAATGATTTTGGAAATGTTTTTAATTAAATAAATGAAATAGTATTTTCTACATTAAGAAATGAAAATTTATATTCTATTAAATTATATTATTTAGTTTCTCAAAATGAATCGTGTTTAAGTGTATTTCAGAAGGAGTATTTTATTTGGCATACAAGTCTAATAAACTAAAATATTCACTCCCTTATAAAGCTAACTAGCATGTTTTTCTTAAAGATCTACCCAAACTAGAGTTTCCAAATGATATATTGTGAAATCCTGTCAAAAGGGAAAGTTACTCAAAATATCCATCAAACAGAGGAAATATGTTTCAAATTATAAACCTATAAAGTTGTTTGACATTGATTTGTTTAGACAACCTAGAGTTTCTAGTTTGAATTGGAAGTATTATGTTTATGTAATTGTAGATAAATTCTCTAAGTATACTTGGACCTTTTTTGGCTCACAAAAGTGAACCCAACACTCAAATCACCAAATATGCTAAAAATGTAGAAAACCATAGTTGACTAAGAATTAAATCTCTAAGAAGTGATTGTGGACATGAACTTGAAAATGAAGAGTTTCAATCCTTTTTCTCACAAAATGGTTGTATTCATAATTTCACTTCCCCTAGAACACCTCAACAAAATGGAGTTGTTGAATGAAGAAATAAGACCTTGTAAAAATTTCTAGAACAATGATTAGTAAATATGACCTACCTATTTACTTTTGGATCAAAGTTGTAAATACAAAATTAAATATTATTAATAGAATATTGATTAGAACTATTCTTAAAAGAACTCCCTATGAATTTTAGAACAATAGAAAACCCAAAGTAAACTACTTAAATGTCTTCGGTTGTAATGTCTATATCCTTGATATTATGGACAATTAGGAAAATTATGCATCTAAGGTTGATGATGGAATATTTTTAGGATATTCAATTTCTAGCAAATCCTTTAGAGTCTTTATCAAAAGAACTAAATGTGTGGATGAATTTGCCCATGCCATGCTTGATGAGACAGATCCACATGAGCCTATGACCTCTCTAGAGAATCTTGAGGATGATATGGAATATATAGACAGAAATGCTAAACCCCCTAACCATATTGTAATGGAATCAATAATGAATTCTAGTTTTGGAAATTAACTATATTTAAGTCAAAATGATCATGAACCTTTTGATGAACCAAAAATCTATAGCCCCTCTTTTTCTAGAGCTACTAGAACCCTTAATAACCATCATTTTGATGATGTTGTAGGAGATATATATAAAGGAACTCAAACTAGATATTCTCTTAGAAATCAGGTTGAACGTCAATTTTCTTGTCAGAACATGAACGTAAAAAAGTTAATTATTCTATTAATGATTAATTTTGGTTAGTGGTTATGCAAGAAAAACAAAATTAGTTTGAATGGAACAATGTTTGGAAAAATGTTGATAGACCCAAATACTTAATTACCATAATCACTAAGTGGGTGTTTAGAAAAAATGTAGATGAAGTTGGTAACACAGTTAGAAATAAGTCTATATTTGTTTCACTATGATATATTCAAGAATAAGGAGTTGACTATGAGGAGACCTTTTCACCTGTATCTAGTATTTAATCTATCTGAATCCTACTTTCTTATGCTGCCAATCTAAATTTTAAACTGTATCAAATGTATGTCAAAAGTACATTCCTAAATGGGTTTATAGCTGAGGATGTATTTTTTGAACAACCCCCTGGTTTCACAAATCCCCACCTTCCAAATCATGTTTTAAAGTATCAAAAGCATAGTATGGTTTAATGAAATCTCGAAGAGTTTGGTATGATAGATTAAGTACTTTTATTATTTCCAATGTTTTTAAAAAATGTACAGCTGATCCTACACTTTTTATAAAGAGAATTTACAATGATGTTTCTGTAGTTTAGATTTATGTAGATGATATTTTTTTGGATCTTTTAAAAAATTATATATATATTGAGTTTTCTAGAATGATGAAAAATAAATTAGAAATGTGTTTCATGGGTGAAATAAACATCATTATTTTATTTCAAATCATTCTAAATAATGATGTTATTATTTTAAATCACATCTAATACACTAAATATCATCTAAAACGTTTTTCCTTAGATAGCACTAAAACTAGTGATACTCCAATGAGTCCTACTTGAATGATGGATGTTGATGAAGAGGGAAAATATGTATATCAAACCACTTATGGAGGAATGATTGGAAGCTTAGTCTACTTAACTACTAGCTGACCTGATATTATTATTAGTGTATGTATGTGTTCTAGTTTTCAATAACATACTAAAGAAATGCATTTATATGCTATTAAATGTATTTTCAAATCCCTCAAATATAGACCCAATTTATTATTATTCTATCCTAGAGGAAAATAATTTGTGTTTGTTAGCTATTATGATGCTGATTATTTTTGTTGTATGTTAGATAAAAAAAGAACCTCAAGAACATGTCACCTTTTAGGGATGTCACTAGTATCATTGTATCGTAAGAAACAAAACATTGTACCATTATCCACACCAGATGTTGAATACATAGATGTTGGTAGTTTTTCTACACAAATTATTTTGATAAAACACAATACTAGATTTTTTATATCAATTAAGGCATGTACATATCAACTGTGAAAATAAAAGTTCTATTAACATATCAACAAAATCTTGTTTCACACTCCATGGAAGAACTTATTGATGTAAGACATCACTTTTTGAGATACCACTATCAATAAAGAGATATCACATTAGAATTCATTTGAACTAAATGTCAGATTGCTGATATATTCACTAAACTAGATATTTACGAAAGAAAATATTACATTATACATGAATAAGGAATAATAATTCTCAAGTAAAAAGTGTACTATTTCAACACATATAGTCTCACGGCTTACTATTTCATAGTTTTGGTTTCATGATTTACTGTTTAATGAGTCATTATCTTAATATTACTGTCTCGCTGTCATAGTTCTACATTTCACTCTTTTGAAGTTACTATTTTATTTTTACGGTCTCATTGATATTGTCTCTTGGTTACATTTTTGTACTTACTATATAACATGATATGGTCGGACCATTGGATGTCACACCATAAAAAGAACACTATGAAAAAAATTTGGTCTCACCGTGGAAATATGTTTCAGTCTCTCTGTAATGAAACTTTTCTTTTTATTTTTATATTTTTACACCTATCATTGTGTTAATTATTTTATTGTTTTTATCCAATGATTTTTAATATGAGATGCTTCAAATCCAAAAATGATAAAATCCAAACATCTTTCACTCTTTTCTTCACTCGATCACACATCTCTCGATACTGAAACCCCTCTCTTTAAAACGGTAAGTCCTCTTTTATCCCTTCATCTCTCACTCTATCTCTCTTGAACCCTTGTTGAATGAAAAAAATTAAGTGGCCATCTTCATCAACTTTAAAGACACACATATCTCAGAAGAAAGTAAAAAAAGCATCGAAAGTAGTGCCTGATGGACCTTTTAACCTGAATCGTATTGATAGGGTACTAGTATCGAACAAGGAAATCTATCCTAAATGGTATCTGACATATAAGTACATAGTATTGAATGTATTCGATGAGAAGGGATGGCTAAACTGGTTCTCGAATAAGAAAAGTCTAATTTATCGAAAATTTGTAGCTCAGTTTTATCAGTTTTTCCATTTTCATTCAATGATGATTATTGTTTTTTCATAAGAAGCTGGATTAATGGCCACAAATGAACTTTTTTTCCCTTTGTTTTATGGGCTTCCTCCCTAGGGATACACAATGAAAGTATATTTGAGTGCAAACTGAGATGTCATCTCCCGCATATTGTTGTTTTCTCTCATAATAGGCCTTAGGAGGTTTGACTGGAAATAAGAATAAGAGAAGAGAAATTACTGATAAGTTAGGTTGTGAATCGAGGTTACTATTTATGTTAATCAAAAATATGATCAGTCCAAGGAAAGATGATTTTTATATCCTCAAGTATGATGATTTATTCTTGATACATGTTATGAAAAAATTTCATAATATTAATCTATGTAAGTATATCATACTTCACATTTGTGATTTGATTAAGACAACATCAATGTATACCTCTTTGTTCAATTCATGGATTATCTCAACAATGATGTATGATAAAGGAATGGTTGGATAGAATGAATAATTCATCTAATTCTATGAGTTCTGTATCTCAATGGATAGATTCAAAAGGATTAAAATAAGTTGGAATCTAGGGAATATGAGTTAGGTGGAAGATAATGAAAGGTTATTTGAAATGTTAAATCTGGTTGAGAATACATTAATATATAATAAATTATCTCATCATTGATTAGAACGAGATGAAGTTGTTTGTTATTATAATAAAGAAGAAGAGGCATCTGTGGATCTTATTGAAAGAATTTTCATGGATAAGAAAGATAATGGTATACTTTTCCAACAAAATATATTTGAAAAGGAATCACAAGTTACAGAATGAAGTGTTGATATAGAAGAATACCCAGCTTCAATAAACGAATCAATTGTTAGAGTAAATGAAAATGTTGTTCCTAATGAGCATCTAGTTGAAGAACATATTATTGATGAAGAGGATGATGATGGGGAACATTTACTGGAACGAGATGATTCATTGACTATCCAATCTGCTAAGTAATGAATGGAAAAAGGATTATATATATCTAGAAATGAAATGGGTGAGGCTATTAGAGATGAAATATTAGAAACTGGTCAAGGAACTGAATCTATTAATCCTATGAGAGATTCACCTGTTGAGGGGGAGAATCACCCTAGTCTAGAAAGTGTTGAAGTTCCCATTCTTGTTATTCAATGCACTCTGGATAACTGGTATAAGTTCCCAAGATTCATTGTTGTGGATAATTTTCAGGTTCCCCCAGTTAAAGGAATTGACCATTCTACAATGTTTCAATTGAAACTAGTTTCTTCTCTAGAAGTAATCTATACTATAGAACCTGAACCGATATCAGATTCTGTTAATGAACTGTCAAAACAACCTTTGTCATCTGTATGTAAAACTTATTGAATGACTAGAAGGTTTCATTAATAGTTTGATTTGAAAATATCATGAATATAAAACACCAACCTGTAAGAAATCATAGTGAAAGTTACTCTTACTTTATGTTAGAGAAAATCATCTGGAAAATTCATCCATAATTGCTTCATGAAATACAAGACGTTAGAATTGAGAGCAAGCAGTTATGTGATGTGGTGAAGACTCTCGGGGATATGGTTGAAGATATAAAAAAAGTTTTTCAACTAGGACACGTTTTTTTTTCTCATACTATTGTGGATGTTAGTGGTCAGATTCCCCAGAAAGATTCATCTCTGATTCAACAATGATTTAAGTCGATATTTGACAAAATGGTTTAGATAAACATCTAGAAACTCAATGAGATGTGTGAGATTTTTGTTTGTTTTAAAAAAAATTAATGATGAGTAAAATTCATGTCTAGAATAAGTTCTAAATCAACTCAAGTCACATACTTCAAATGTTACGACCTCTAATGCCACTAGATATTTGTCTCAACCCTTTTATAGTGATCAGCTCAGAAGTATTGTTAAGGAGGAACATCAATTAGTGCTAGGTGGATTTTACAAGGATAGTCTCTCTTTGTGGTCATGAATATTGATAGAGTACATGATTTAGTGAGGATTAATTCAAATATTGCAAATGATTCTCTGGAAGAAATTACTAAAAATTTCATTTTCTTCATTAATAGGATTTTCTGTGATCCTGACATGAACAATAATTTCAAATATCATGTAGAGAATTTGAAATTTCATCCTATCACTCAAGACTTCAAGTATCAAGTCAAAAAGATAAATTATTTTAATCCTATATAAGGAATGTTCATAGATAAAAAAATATGATTTTGAGAATTCAATACAATATGGTGGTGAGATCATTACTGATTTTATTCTATTGTTGATGCCTTATCATCCTATGGAAAGCCCTACCATTTTGTCTCATACAGATTCTCCTTTGAGGCCTTTTTTAACTCCTTCCTCATCTAGACGTTTTTCTTATGTGTCAATGTATGTATCTCAGGCTCTGAGCTAGATCTGACATGATATCGTGTATTAAAACATTCATTGGCCTTAAACCAAACCCACTCTGGCACATTCGGTTTTTAAGGGAAATATCTTCATTCTCTAACAGTTGGATCACTACCTTCATCAACCACTACTTCTGCTCCTATGGGTACATTTGAAGCTACTTCCATGGGAAAATATAAGACATCTAGTCTGGAATAAAAGTTAAAACTGTATTTTTTTGGGGAAGTTTTACATTTTTTCCCTAGTCCTTGTACTGAAAACTATATTTTTATTTACTGCAATATGAACTGTTGATTATTCTATTGTATTTCCTCTAATATTTTTGATAATTCCTATAGGGGATAGAACACACTAATAACATAATTAGAATTCATATGATTTGGGATAATCAAAATGGGGGGGGGGGATTTTTTCCCTCATCTTGTTTTAATCATGTTTTAAGGATCACAATTCTTATTCATCATGTTTAATCTATCTCAAATCATATGTAGAATGGTATGATTTCTTATGCTTTCACAGGATCCTTATTCCAATAAATCATTTTTTCTTATTTAAAATTACATTAAATTTATTATATAATTCATAATCTGTGAATGATTAAGACTAATCTATTCTGCTAATATTAATTATTAATAATGATTATATATATTTGTCTATGTCCGAGAAATTGTGTATATGCCATAGGATCTAGTTTCATGGAATGTGACCCAAACACTGTGATCGAGACACCATGACCCAACCATCGTAACCCAAACACTGTATCCAATTTGGGATTTCATGAATTCTGTGACACTTATTCCTTTCTACCGTTACAAAGACACTATTCAAAGAAGATGTCACAGTTTTGTGGTGACACTATTTCCAAGTGATACCATTACATAATAAAATGTGACACTATTCCTTAATCTATTTTTTATTTTCTATTAAATTTATAATGGTGATATTTGAGTGATTTTAAGACACTGACATAATTAATTTTTCTTTGTAGACATTTATCCTAACAACATGAGGTACATGGTTCCAAATATATGCATCTGGTCAGCTCCAACGTGTGAACCCACAATTAAAAAGGATGATAAGCTGGGATGAAAAGAGACACTGAAAGATGAGCGATCAGTTTAAAAAATGAGCAATAATTCATTATAACAGATACAACTGTAGAACACCATATTAAATCTCTATTGAAATAGGATGAAATATAGTAGATAAAAAAACAAAAATAGCTTCACATCACCACCTATAAGAAGAACATGATCCAGACCACTTACATCATCAAACTAGAAACTAGAGAACCATACTTACGATACATTTTTTTCCACAAGATGATTGCATACATCCATCAACTTCATTATAAAATTCCATAGCTACTTGGAATAACACTCAAAGCACTCGTAACCCTTTTACGTCATCCTTTCTATATTATGAACAATTTTTACCTTCTGATCAATGTCTGTGTGTCCGTATTAGAAACACACATTGTCTCATATACTAAATTTAAGAATACATGTTATCTATACTCTCATCACTTTTTAAATATATTTACTCCCATAGATAAGCATGGAAGAGGCCCTTCTGGGACCTGGTAGTTTATACCCACAACGAATAGTAGAATAGGATGTGTTACCTGGAATGTCTTGTGAACTATTTTTTACCCAGATCTAGTGTGTGGATCATTTTTATTAATAAAAACTATGTAGTGGTAGGTGATCGCCATGCGGAATAGATTATGTCTCAGCTTGAGACTAAACCAATTATTTTATCTCAAGTGACATTTAAATTAATTTTTCTCTACTTTATTGTATATTTCAAAATAAACTAGATTTTACTATTATAGTTAGTCTTGGAAAGAAGAAATAATTGTTTTTTATTATTAGAATAACTTAAAATGTTGTATCAATTTTTCACATTGATATTATTGATAATTAATCAATATTTTGAGTAGTTATTAGAACAATCAAAATACTACAACCATAATACCTTGATTAACATGGATGTATTCATTTTTATTAGGGAATCTTTTCAAGTGATCTTTTTAACATATTTATTTTATAGATACTCAATTCACCCCCCAATAATGTACCATACTTCGACAAAAATAATATGATTTTTAATGAAGAATTTGTATTCCCTAGTGATAGTAATTTTACTCAATAAAATTAATTATGATGTTGGTAACATTTAAATAAAATAATATGAATGTGATTACATCAAATTTATTGGTGAAACAATTTAATTTTAAGATAAATATAAAATAATATCCTTATATTAGTGTATTTTCAACATAAGAATAAATCATTTGTTGAATATGGTATATTTCACAATGATGGAAAGTTAAGATGATTAAATAACATAAAACACTAGTATTATATGAATAAAAATAACATTAATGAGTTATTATGAAATGGACATGGAAATTTATTATATAAAATTTGATATATACAAAAATAAATCACTTGGGAATTATATACATTATTATGACAACCTGGAACTTTTATTACACAGCTAAAAATAATTTATTACATAAACTTCATCTGATACAACATAGAAGATCGAGAGGTCTAGTGTCATTATGGCTTAGGATCATTACATAACGACTTAAAACATGAAAAACAACATCTTTACAGAAAAAATCCTTTACATTACCACTACATTCCCTCGTACTTTACATTGTGGTTTATTAAAAAATCACTCTAAACCTCTTGGGAATTATGAATCATTATAAGTAAATGATATTTCATTCCATCTAGTCTACCATTATTTTTAAGTGTAATTTACTAAATGAGGATTTAATGATGTTTTTATTAAAAAATAGACATGGTTAAATGGAAACCAAAATAATAGAGTTAGATGTCTAATGAAAATATGTTTTCAAGTATAGGTCCTAGTGGGGGTAATCACTGTGGCTTGGGATATGCCATTACCAGATGGTTTTTATTGGGGGATAGAACCATGAGCATGAGAATGAATCAAAGTCGTAGAAACAATGATGTATGATCATAAAGAGACATAGGAATGTTCCATCATAGTGATTTTATAAAAACTGGAAGATGTATCTTCGATTGGCATTGACAACATTCCAAATGAATTTATTTGTGAATAATAATTCCACCAAAGAGTTTCACGATAGAATATAAAGTATTAACGATGAATTGATTATTATGAGAAGTCATGATTGATAGTTGAATGACTATTGAGGCTTCTAGTGGATGGGAAGTATTTTATAGGGAATATTATAAAACATGTCTTTTATGGGATTTTATATTCATTATAATTTTATTTATTATCTCTAAAGTAGGGTTCATTTTTATAACTATAATAATTATCATAAATTTGAGATTTTGGATATGTCAATGGAAATTCAATGGTTAGGGAACATAGACTATATGATATTTTGGGTGAAAAGGTGAAAATCAATGAAGTGCTAGGATGATTACTAATGTTATTCACCTAGGAAGGTTATATAGGGAACCATATGTCACATTTGGATAGAAATTAGGTAGAGTAACATATAGAAGTGTTTATAGTTCGATCCATAATTGAGAATGAATAATGGTTATGATCTATTACATAGTTCAGGTTTCATGAAAATTAGAAACACATTTAATATGATAATGTAATTAAATGGTCCCTACATTGGGTAGCATTGGGCTTCCATGTCATGGTTTACAACACGATCCCCCATATCATTAAATGATTGATACTAATGTGAATTTTTCATTTAAAAAAGATAAAATATTTACCCAATATCCCCCTTGAGTAATTATAAACGAGGGTAACCAGGATAAATCAAATTTGGTAGATACTCCACTATAAATTACTATATTTGGTTCCCTAACATATGGGGTAGATCAATATGCATTTATATGGTGATTTAAATTATTTTCATACTCTATTTTAAATTTTTTTATTTCATCCTTTTCATATATAAAAATTTCATTTATTTTTTATGGATTCGAGATATATTCTATTATATTAGGGTGAAATTTTGATATGTTGATGTGGATTTATATTTCTTCATGTAAGTGATGTCCTGAGAGGATGATCACATAGTTCCACATGATAATTGGCTATCAGTAAATTGACAAATGGACGAACCTTATATGATTATTTTAAATTGAAAAAAAATTAAATTTTCGTGTTTATGCATGTTGAGTATTTTAGGTTTCTTTTATCTAAGTTCTTGCCATAAGTATACGTGATCACATTTCATATGGTTCCAGGGTAACGAGAGAACAATGCGATATTTTAATCATTCATTCCTAATGGAATAAAATTATAATTTAATTAAAATTTTTTATATTAACATTTATTTAAATAAAAAAATGATAATATTATTTAATTTTTCATTTTTTGATTGCATATAGATGACCAATAATTGATGTAATTATGGATGATTCCTCAATATGATTGAACAATAATGGGGGGATCTTCATAAATAGAATGGATACATATATGAGGTAGGTGTAACATTAACATAGTAATATGGAATTTTTTTCATATATCTGGAATGTTTAGTTAGAAGAAAAACCATGGAGTATTTATTAAAAATAAAAAAAAAGTACAGAGAGCAGGGATTTGGAGAAGGGAAAACATCCTTCCCAAACCCAATCAATAGTTCCAGACAAAATGAGAAAATTCCATACCATGAAACTCAAAAAACAACATCAATCTGTGTAGAAATGTCACAGTTTCAGCAATCCACCATTGTCATTCGGTGGAACTAGATCACACTAGTAACATGAACAAAACCAGTAGTAGGTACCTGTCCAAAATACAAAATCTTCACAAAACCGATGATTGTGTACTACCATTGTCAAAATCACCACAGAATACATGAAAACCATCATTGACACCACATCACATTTGCACTTCCAAATTAGACCAACCAATAAATGAATCCAAATCCAACCCCGAACCACATCACAACTAAAACACACATCCATGAATGAAAAATGAAGAACACGGAAAGAAGTAAAACTGCACCCAATCTGAACTATAAACCCTCCACCGCCTTCAATCCCACACACGGTGAATAGATCAACCCAATCCATCCAGATGACGAAGAAACGTGATGGAAATTTCACCGCAACAGCAGGAAACTTAAACATCAGGGTTGGTCTTTTATTTGAATATTATACTTGAGAAATTAAAAAACATGAGGTGATTCAATAAAATTATTTAATTAAATATATAAGAAATTTAATTGGGATAAATTACCCTTGATTAGATGAGTTGCAAATATGGATTATTTGGAAATGGTGTTCATGTTGGAAATAAGAGAGGTATAAATCCATTTGGATAGAAAATTAGATTGTGGGGTTGGAGATCTTCCACCCCCAGTATTTGAGTACTAGAGTTATTATCCCATTGGATGATTTAATAATGGATGGAACAATAAGACATATAATTATAAATATTGATTTATGATAGAATCATTCAATCTTCTTTGAATGTAATTGATATTGAGGTCACAATGCGGTTATAATGGCTCTTGCGAATGATTTTCCATCTAAGGGATGGTCTAGTCCTGGGAGATGAGAATGAGATAGTTATCCACATAGAGGATGTATAAATCATGATGATACATAATGGACCACAAGGGTCACCTAATTGTTATGTTGAACCTAAGGAGGGTATGTGTATGAATATATTTATTACAGATTTCTAGTTTAAAATTAACTTCTAATGGATAAAATTATTTGATCAATATTTTTATATAGATGATTATTGGAGAAATTACTAATGATATTCAATTACCCAGTGAATTTATGAATGGATTCCCATGATATCACTTATTATTTGGTTTTTAGGTCTATATAGAATATAGAATTCATTACCAAGAATTCAATATTCCAAACTATTACGTTGTGTGATATTGGTAATATCACACGTGGGTTATCCTTTTGGTTTATATGTAATAGAAGGTTTATTATCTATTGTTTTGATTTATGGGCATATAAAATGAATTTGATATTTCGTGGGATTAAAAAAAATTCATAAATGGAATTCCATTGTCATAACCACAGTTTTTTTCATTGCCTATTTGAGGTTCCCAAGATACATGATAAGATTTCGTTATTTCAACTAATAGGCTAGATTCATATGTTACCACTATAATTAAGAGATAACCATAAAACTACATGGAATTACCTGACTATTATGAATGATTCAGTTTGTATATTCTTATTGAATTTCTATATTTTTGTTGCACTTGAGCTCTAGTAGATTCGGTGAGGATTCGACAATTACATCAATGAGACATGAGATCAAATCAGGGTGGTGGAATTTTTTTAGGTATTGTAGCATTACTATAGTGGCCACTGTAGTCGTAATGTAGAAGGAATTGTTCATTAATATTGCATCCACGACTATTAATCCATCTATGGTTTGGGCCACTTGTTTGGTGTGTAGTTCTTGAAATTCTTTCAGGCCCCACAAGGCCTTCAGGCTAATTTTCTCTCAAGGCCTTCATGCCACCTCACGGCCTTCAGGCCACACCATGGCCATCAGTCCACATGAATATGTAGATATATCAGCCATACTATATTGGAAAAATCTCAATATGGGCATCAGAACATGCACATTCAGCAGAGAAGAGAAAATTAGAATTTGTTTAACATGAGGTTATGACAATCCCATCAGTAATAGGCCTATGACGGTCTTTACATGATAACAATGTGACCAACCATGCGAAGGGGGGGTGTTGATATCATGACATGTGTTGGGAAGGATCAATTCGATGTTTTCTTGTCTGGGTGATTTCCTCTAAGACCTACGAGTCGTGTAATTGAATCTAAGCCTTCAGACCGTTTAAGGGTTCCTCCTCACCCCTTGAAAGGTGGAATATCAAAATAAAAATAAGGCCCTTGGACCATTCATTAAATACCAATATTTGTATCTATGAATTTTCAAGTATACTTAAAAGGAATAAATAGATTTTTACTGAGGATCTAATCATTATTCATAATCATGATTCCTATATTGATTACTAGGATGGGATATTTCACCAAGTAATATATGATTTATAATTTAATGTTCTCTATGACATTTTACAATTGGAAGATGTATGTTTTGTGGATCCCTCTTGTCATCTTAGAATCTGAGGACTAATGGTGGTTATATTATTTACCCTATTCTGAATATTTTATTCCTATTTTTTCTTAAAATGTTCATACTATTATGTAATGGTTATGTTTGACACCACATTGTTGGTTATCCAGTTATTATTTCACATACCATAATTGGGCATCCATTGTAATTGGGTTCCCAATCACTCCTCACTGATCACATGATCATGGTGGACTTAAACATCGAGTTTCATGATCAATATGGATAACTAGAATTTATTCTAGTTACTAGGATGAGGTGAGAGACATGGATGACAATTGAACCTCATATATATATATATATATATTAATTTTATAATTAAACATGATTGTCAAATTGAGTGGTTAATTGATTATTGCTGGTATGACCAAGTGTTTGTAAGGTTGTGTTCATTGACATTAAATAATTTATAGAATTGGTTTCATACTCAACATGTATGTAATGGATAATTTTTATGTTATTGAAATTATCACTTATAATGATATGGGGTTATAGGATCACTAATGATACCAATATAATAGGACTAGCTCTAAAATGTTTTTTGAAATTTCTTTTTTTAACTAGGAATTCATTAGAATAAAGTTATCATGCCTCATTTGAAATAATGATTTCCAATATCAGAGGGGGAAACTAGGATAGCATAAATGAAAATGGAATCAAGAGGTATATAACTGTGATGAATTTTTTGGAATGAGTAGTTGATAACTCAATTAATTGTTAAAAATGAGGGCCATTTACATGCAATACTATTCCATTTGAATGGTGAAGATGGACTCAGAAGGGTGTTATATATATTAGTAAAGGAAATATTAATGATATATTTATTTTTTGCACCCACACCAAATTAAAACCTTATATAATTCACAAATATCATCTTAATTAAACCAAATTCAAGCCACCATAATTTACTTATTTCTTTCACCAGTCCCTTCTTTTATAATTTACCGTGCAATATTATTTTTAATAAAGATATTAAACTACCCATCCTACCCATTAGCAATATGTTTATTATAGAATTTGACTTTAAATTTTCTAATTCAATTTCTAGATATGGTATAATTATTAATTAAAAAAATATTATTCTAATAGGAAAATAAAAAATTAAAAAAATTACTTTTAAAATATTCAATATCATATTTTAATTTTCATTAAATTAGTAATACATAGGTTTTAATAATATTTGTATCCATTTAAACATTATATTATTTTTATTTTTTAAAATAAACCAGTAATATTTTCAAGAAAAATATATATATGAATATAAAATAATTATTTTATAATTATTATTATTTTACATTCATCATTGTAATTATTTTTTAACGTGACAAAATATTTGTTTATTTAATCCTTAAATTGAACTTATTAAAAATATTTAAAATTATAATATTAAATATTAAAACCATTCTAATAGATTAAATATTATAAAGTGATTAAGGAATAATTTTAATATATAATCCAAAAAAACCAATTTTATCCACTTGTATAATTAATAATAATAATAATAAATTATTCTGACACATTACAAAATAATATTTATTGAATTAATGTTTTATACATTTTTATTTATAAAGAATATTTTTCATTAAAATATTTCATTGTTAAGGATTATTTTAATTTATTAAAAGTCATAAAAAATATTTTTTGCAAAGTATAACAATTTAATAGAAAATCATTATTACTAAATAAATAATAATTTTTAAATTAAAATAATTAATTTTTAGGGATAAGCCAGGAATTTTGTAAAATTTCATTTTGTAAATGTGAGATAATTAATATCTAAATATATTAATTTATATGTAATAAAAATTATTTTTTAATATATTACATTTTATATAATACATTACATTTTTATTCCTCATAATCAAATTTTAATTTCTTTGGTGTTACTCACTTTATTTTTTTACTATTTAAATTTTTTTAATTTTTTTCACTTCTATATCCTTTATTGTTTTAAAGTTTATCTTACATTGTTATATTTTGTCTATGTAAAATGTATCATGATTCTTTTTAGTAAAAATTATCATATGGAAGAAACTTTCTAGTTAAAACAACATTCATTTTAAAATATCAAGGTGTTATTAATTCACAATAAATATCATATATAACATAAAAATTACACTATATTATATCGATTTCAAATAGTCAAATCCATATATGGATAAATGGTACAGAAAATCCTACTCTATAAATATTGTGTATTAACATATAGGTTAAATACATTTTATTCAATTCCAAAATCCTAAAAAAGTCTCACACACAATTATATCATCAAATCACAAATTATCTTTATCCATGAAAGATCAATTACCATATTTTTTTGGAAATATATGACCCACAAATATTTTTAAGAGAAACTAAGGATCCTTATATCCAATAATATAAAATAATCATTACCCTAGGCTCTACACCCATTCATTTTAAAAGGCACCAATGTGTAAATACTACAATAGCCTATCCACACTATAGTGATAATTTAAATATTACCAACACACAGATTCATCTTTTATCATGAAGTCATTAGAGGAGTCATGAAGCCTACTAAACTAAACAACCTTATCATATATATTGTCCATAATCGACCAATAAACATATTCAACATGTCATATAAGGCCAAAAATGACATCAAAAACACCATTATCATTATCCTATGGAAATCATATAGTATTATCATCCAACATACTAAGTATGTTATCCAATATAAAAAAATTACCTATTTTATGAGAGTATTTGTCAATGAATATCAAAATTCTACTTATATTCCACTATAATGGGTATAAGTAACTCACCTAAGACATAAACCCTGATTCTACTTTACCAAAATATATGATTAATATAATAATGAATTTTTTGAAAAAAAATCATAGTATCAAATGATTAATACACAAAAAAATCATTCATCACCCATAGGATAATTTCATTAATTTTAGGCTCATATTCCAAATTATCATATGAACTATGAATTTCATTCCTGTCAGGATCATCATGAAATATGGAATACTTGTACATTAACATATAAAAAACAAAAGGAATTTATATACATATCTAACATACTCAGTTTCAAAAAATTTACAAAAAACACATTACTCAAATCATTCACTCATGATACCCATCCATGAATGAAGACACAAACCTATGTAACCCCATCTCATGGGTTACCAGCATTCATCATAAATCCACTCAAATAGTAATAAATAAGATTCATGCTACTGAATTATAAAATTCCACTATCAAATATACAATTTTTCATCACAAAATCACTACAATAGTATTCCAAACACAAAAAACAAATACCATGTGGTTCATAATTCATTGGAAATATCTGCACTCTAATGCCATATATCAATAAAAACACAAAGTCTAATTCATCACCAAATGAATATCCACACAAATATATATATATATATATATTATGAATCTCATATCTTCTAAAATTATACACTCTATGGTTTAATCCCTAACAATACATTTTTACACCCAACTACCAACTTCATGATAAATATAGCATGCATGGAAATTTATAAATACATATACACACGATGATTCGTATTATGTGTATCATAACCATGGTTTTGTAAATGAAATTAAATTCACATGTTATTGAAGAAAATACATTATAACTTTTTATTTTAATTTTTATAAAGGATACTTTATGATATGTAGAATAATTAATTAATATAGGAATAGTAATTCATATAGTTTGGTTAATAATAATTATATAAGAATTATCATAAAACTACATTGAGGTACTAATTAAAACATTATGTGACCTATGTTATTATCATATCCAAAAACATTATTAAAAAAATCATAATCATGGTTATGATCCTATGTTCCTCTTATAATACAAGAACTAACACTTTATTATAACTCGAAGAATATAAAAAAACATCAATCGAATAATTATGAAACATTATTCATATAAACAATGGAACAAACTAAAACATCATTAGAATATAATAAAAGTTAAAAATTTGTATTAAAATTTAAATAAGCTCCTTTTTGTGACGGTAAGAAACAATATATTTTATATATCCCATGTTCTGACCAGTATCATTTTATGTGAACCATATTTAAAATATTAGTAAAAATAAATGATTATATGATAATGGTTTTTAATGCCCCATATCTGCTCACTATGTAGTCACTAGACTATTTTTTTCATTATATTATGTGTTACGACCTATATTCTAGGATTTACACACTTGATGAGATGGTATATGGTTGTACCTTGTAGAACCTATTCCCTTGTTGTAGAAAATTAAAAATATTGTAAATATCATAAAAATATCATCTCAATATATTCAATATAAACTAAACATAAAATAACCATCCACTAAGATTAAATAATTAACAAACAATGTAAAAAATGAGCAATATTAATGTTAAATGAGTTCGGTTGTTGTCAAAAAAACTATGCTAGAAAAATCTACATCTCTACCAAAATAAATACTCCTAAAATTAACCAAACCATCAAATTATTTATCGCCACCTATGATACGCCACTCAACATTGTGATATTAGTATATTTATATACCTATTACTATGATACTATGGATTTAATTGGTGATAATATGGTAGATCCACCTAAATAAAAAAATACTAAGAATTAATTTTCCATCTCAAAATAATGTTCCTCACATAACTAGTGTAAAAATTAATTGTATTTATTCCTATTATACTTTTAATAAAATATTTTATATATGTGAAATAATGTAAATAATATCAACAATAATATTTTGAATTGTCACAGATAATTGTCCATTACAACTTATAGAAGTGAAATAATAAATCAATGAATAATATATCACCACCTAGGGGTCCATGTGTTTCCTCGTAACAATTCAAAATATCACCTAGGGTGACCACGTATTCACCCAAAACCTATACTTGAATATAATTCACTAGATGGAATGTAGCATACTCATATATATCACATTTTAAACACACTAAGGAAAAAATATGCATTAATAGAACTAACTCATTTATAAAATGTAGAGGATGAAAGTGTCATTCCAAAAAAATTTCATTCAAAATAGAAACTGAATAAAATAGGCATGACCGACACAATTTAATTTTTGATACACAAAGTGGAGAAGAATAACACCCTAAACTATCTCACGTATCATAATCAGTGAAGGCATACGAATCTCACTCAGATATGGAAATACTCAATGGGAAACTGGAAATCTTATAATATCACATATCATATAAAAAGTGATAATAGCCCAAAAATAATATAACATATTTTACTAGGGGGAATAGATTCCACCAAAAAACAACTCTTATGAACATATGATGATGGGTTTTCACTTACTAAATCTATTATAAAAGATATATGTTAGACTCCATGAATAAAACAAATACCATTAGCAAAATACTATCTAAAATACAGAACCCTCTATGGTACCCTAGGGCACATTACTTACATGAATCCTATGATGGGTTACATCTACACCATCCACACTACCATTTTTATATATCATTATGAAAATGCAACCCAATCATAAGAAAAGCCATTACATGAACATCGACTAATATAATTAATAATAAATACATCACATGTATCATCATTTATGGATGAAATGACACCCATATCACTTTTTTTGACATGAATGATTTTCCCCTCACTACCATCCCAATCATAAATCATTTCTATTATTATCCCACATCGGTACATATTTTTTTTTCAGGGTATTAATTTACACTACTTACTCTAATATACTATCCAAATAACTATTATTAATCCCAATATTCGTTAGTGACGACATGTAATCCCACTATTTCCCATCCATATCATTCCATTAATTAGTGGTAATTAAAGGAAGCCACACTGAGCCTATCCGTATATAATATATTTAATTTACATACTATGTAATCCTATATAATAGGTAGGAAAAATTCACGTTCAGACCTAATGAAATTATTGTTTTAGGTAAAAACTAGTTCTAAATAATCCATAGTTGATAAAGACACTCTGTTATACTAATGACACATTATCAGGAACTATTTATTTCTATTTCAAGGATAAGAAATTATGAGTGGTGAGATCACATGTAACACATAAATACCAAATGAAAAAATAATAGATATGTTTTTTTGGGTCCATATGTATCAGTCCTATAATTATTCATAAAAAAATTTCAACTGAATCTCAAAAAAGATAATATATTCTTCATATAATCATGGTTTTCTATTAATCATCTATTCCATTCCATATCATGAAAATAAAAAAACTAAAATAGTCTATAATTTTTATTTGACTATATTAAAAATAGAAATATAACATAGTAATCATAGATTAGATTCCTCAAATCTAAACCTCGTGTTATATCATGTGATCATACAATTGTGTTCTTCAATACTCCATCATTCATTTTAGCAGGGTTCCAATCCCATTCAAAAAAATAAAAATTGGACAGAAATACAATAAGTTTTGTGCCTCCTAAAAAATAGTGATAAATATTTTGTGAAAATCATGTCTAGAAATTTTACTTTCCTCTCATGAAAAATGATCATCACATCGGATAATATCCATCATGATCTAGTTTAATATTTATTGAATACATGTCCTTTGAATCTAAAATACGTGATAATGAATGTGGAGTAGAAATAAGGGGATCATTGGAATTAAATCCTTTAAAATATGATTTTGAAATGTCTATGAGTCGCACCATAATTTAGTTGAATAAATATATAAATTAGGATGAGGGATATGTCCATAATTATCATCCATAGATACCCATAAATAACTAAATTAAAAAGGAGTAGACCATGATATGTTCAGATTTCACCGCATTTTAATAACTATTATATGGGTGGTTCTACATGATACCTTTTTGTCTAATGGTTTGAATCCCATAGATAAGGTTTATTTATGGCACAGAATAAAGTGCTGCGGTGTGAAACCACACATGTGAATGCTCCCACACATTCTAACCCACACCATCGGTCTCCACTCAATGGTTTGATCCCTATAGTCACGTCATAGTAGAAAATTATTTTTGACAAAAATATAAATATATAAAATCTATATAATATCCTCATACCTTTATAGTGTGGCCTCATTTCATATCCTTGACCATCATAATCTATGACATGACAGCTACCCTTTGTCCAGCCTGCACTGCATGGACCATGGGTGTTTTATCATCAAAATCATGTCGGTAAATATTATAACGAATATTTTTTAAGGTTCAAGGTGCTATATGAAAGATACATTTCCTTTTTATGAATACCAATATGTATGAAAAATTATTGTGATGTGGAAAAAATAGCTAAGGTAATTTATCTTTTTGAATAATACAAAAATATACATCACATGTTGAAAACCAAATGGTCCTTCAATAATCAAACGCCTTATCTGAATTCACATTTTTTGTCCCATACATTGATGAGGTATGAACTAGATAAAAACCTTTTTCCAATGTGATATATAGCCATCATTTTATTATAATAAATCCACCACAGAATTGTATTTTAAAACAATAATACCCTTCATCTAACTCTCACACGAGGACCCAAAATATTATCTGCTACAGATTGACATAAAAACATAGAGAGGCGTTCAAAAACATGAAATATTGTTTTAAACTTGAAAAAGTAATTTTCATTGAGAAAAAAAATTCAAATATTCAAATTTATTTTTCAACTCATAGTGATGTGGGTAGTTATTTATTTAGCCCATTATTCTATACCATGAAATAATTATAGAATGTAACATCAAAAACCCAAGGGTAGATGATAAAAAATATATAATAATGAGATCATCCATGTAAAGAATTTGGTTTCTGTGCCTATGAGAATGAAAGAAGAGATTATATAGGAATTTTATTCCTCTATGTCAGAGGTTAATCCATTTTTGAACAAATTTTACCAAGACCAATAATGATAGTTTTATTGGTTGAGAAAGAAAAAAGAAATAGTGGGTTATGTGACACTATGTTACACCTATACGCTGGTAAAGGCTGGGCATAATGGACCTAGAAATTTACTACATCTATTTCCCATTCCATAATGGGAATTTGATTACATGACCACAGAATGTGTGGAAGGCCTCCATATTAAACCTCAAAAGAATGATAACATTTGGGTTATTTTGGATATACTGATTAACGTACCAAATTTATTTTCTATGTGGGAGACTTTATAAATTTAGAAGCTGGGAGAACATCATGTTTTAGAGATAGTCTTTCTACATGGGGTGCCATTGTCTATAGTTTTATACTCTGAATCTTGCATTAATTTATACATCTATAAGGGATTAAAAAGAATTCTTGTATGATGGTTTTGTTTATAATGGCTTTCCAACATTAGACAGGAGCAGTGTTGGAACGTACTATATAGGTATCAGAGGATATGATGTTGGTGTTTTCCTTATTCAATTAAAGATCTTGGGAGAGTCACCTATATTTATTGAACATCTCATATAAAAATAGTTTCTACGAAATTATACAGATAAAACCATATGAGACGCTTTATGGTATTCTATGAAGATCTTATCTATAATGGATGCAGGAAGGTGAGTCATAATTATAGGCACCGAGTCTCATATGGGAGATTCCAAAAATGGTTTCGGAAATTCTGAAACATATTTTTATGGCTCAGAGTAGATATAAATCATATATTGAATGATATCGATGACCCATACTATTCACAGAGGGTGATCAAGTATTACTTCTGGTGACTCCATGTATGTGTCATTGTAGGATACATATACCTCACATGTTGGCATCCATGATTGTTGGACCAATTGAGGTTATGGATAGAATTGGGATGGGGGCATACAGATTGGCTATTCCATTGAAATAAACTATTTTTCATGACATTATAACTATGTCACAACTTTGATTACATCACCCAGACCGTCTAATGTGATTTAAATAGATGATGTTGAGCTTGAGATATATTCTTCCTTTGGGGAGAATCTAATACATGATTTGGATAGTAGTGAAAATGTTATATTGGGAAATACCTTGTCAAAATTTCATATATAATAGAATCATGGACATGGGGATGATGAAATATGGGAAAACAAAGAATATATGCGAGATAAATGAAAAAAAAATTGGCATGGAATCATATAGAATGTTTCATGTGCATCTCGAGGATGAGATTTTAAAAGGATATGAGATTGTAAAATCACAATCTATTCTAGTAGCCTCTAAAACATGAATTTAAGAACACTTATTTGAGTAATTTTTTTGGTTTTAACATTGGAGTTTGATTGGGTGAAAATTTTAGAAATATTCCATAAATAGTGATGATCCTGGTAGCCATATAGTTTTCCTTAACAGTCCTCCCCCACCCAATAAGTCATGTAACCATTGATATTAAGTAACTTCATGTTTAACACATAGATTTTAAAAAATAACCCTCTTGGGATTTTCCTTTCAACCCTACATATAAGGATCATGGAATAGGTTCACAGTTAGGGGAAAACATTTCTCTTACTTCTAAAAAATGCATCGGAATTTAGTTAACATGAAAATTAGATTTAATTATTCCTAAACACCTATTTTAATCCCAAATCCTCCCCCATTGGACCAAACCCTCTACTTCAAAATTATTTATTCCTTCAGATAGATTTTAGTCCTTTAATACCTATATTATTTTTGAATTAATGCCTAGATCGTAGATCCCCATCCCTTTAAGGATTTTGATCCAGATCTCAATCTACGATGTCACCTTGATGAAGTTTTTCGGATTTCTATTGGGAAATCACTCATCCATTAGGCGAGGTAGGTGGTCTATTAAAAAAATTCATATTTATTATTTAATTTACATGTATGTAATTATTTAATTTAAAAAAATAGTTTATAAATTAGATTTATGAATTTAATTAATTACTTTTGGGAGTTAAATAATTATGTGATCGTGAATGGTTTTAATTAATTGCCAAATTAATTTATATGATTTATTAAAATTGTGAATTTTTGTTATATAATAATTAATTTATCATGATAATTATTAATAAATTGCAATTTTTCAATTTTTTGGAATAATTAATACATGAATTAGATATCTCATATTGATATTATTTAATTGTATAAAATAATTTTTGGATTAAATTATGAGAATTTTAGTGTTCAGAAATTTATAAAAAGGGATAATTAATTGTGGAAATAATTATTGAGATCATAAAATTATGAAATTTGTATAAATAAATATTGATATCATTGTTTTAGATTTTACTTTAATAAAATTGATTAATTAATTTGTTTTCAAATTAATGAAATTATTGTGACCTATTAATTGATGAAATAAAATAAGGGTTTTCAATGGTTAATTAATTATTGAATTAATTAATTGAGTTGTTTTGATTAATTAAATGTTTTATTAAAAAGTTTTAAATTTGAGATACATGTTATAGGATTGATTTATTTTGAAAAAGGGAGTAGGATACAGACTTATGCTCCCAAAACCCACGAGGTCGTATACACATTCTTCTAGACTTTAGGTATGCATGACAATTATATGGGATAGGGTCTGATGCTCTAAATACCCATGATGTGTGAAACTGGGAGTGATACTCAAAATATTCAAGCTCCATAAGACATTATGATCTATATAGTAAAAATTATAATTGGTATACATTTCAAATTAGTTTTATTATAAATTGAAATGGATTATGAAAGTCCCTATGGTAAATGAATTTATAATTTATAATTGGAAATGGATCAAATTATGATATATGACGAAGCATATGTTGATGTTTATTTGTCCTCAAGAACTAAGGGGTTATGTATTTTAATAATGATTAGTTGAGTAAATTTGAATTACATTACATTATTTCTTATGATTATTCCTTTATACAACTGAATACACTATTATTGATTGTTTTTTATATTATATAGTGATGGTGGGGGGCAATTGTGTTTTTCACATACCCTATTTGGAATGCCTAATCGGAACCTGAATATAAATTATGTATAATAGACATTAGTAGGGGAATGTCACAATGTTAGATGGATTTAGTTTTTGTTGATTCAAGGATTAGGGAACTATATGTTGTTCGAGGCCCTTTTTGGAGTTGGTAGTGACTATAAATTTCATTTTTCATATTGAAATTAGGCACGTACATATCATAGAATATTTCCATTTCATTTTTATATATTGTATCATTAGTTTGTGTTGTCATGTGATATTAGTATTATTATATTAATAATAATATATTACATATTAATTTATTGTTATTATTTTTTCTATGTAATATTACTATGATAAAAGAGGGTATAGTCTCCACATGATTTATATTACACCTTTGTTTGTAGTTGGAAGCCATTATCATACGAGGAGGTGTGACTAAGGACATGTAGTGAACTCGATTGGGGAACCTAGGCATGTCACCAATGTTGGGAAGTTACAAATGTATCATATCATGGGTAATGAATAATCATCAATAAAAGTGTTGTATTAGATGGTAAATTATTTTAAAAGATCACTTGGTATATTTCATGAAAAAAATATCCTTTTAAATTCCACATATCAATTTAAAAATACAAAAATATTAAAAAAAATTATAATTTAAATAATTTTTGTTGTATTTAAACATAATAATACATAAAGGATCCATGATGAATTTATTTTTTAAGATTAACTCATATTAAAATCATGTCATATATGTTAAACTAAAACATACAATAATCATTTTGTTATAAAACTTTAAAAATAACTAATTCATAAAATAATAATAACATTAATTTTAAAAAATGTTTAAAAAAATTTATCATGGGAAAAAATAAATATAAAAATACATAGAAAATTGTTCATGATATTCTCATAACTATTTTTTTAAATAATAAATAGAAGGAATTATTTTTCTAACAGAAAAGAAAAATTAAGTAGATTTTAATTTAAAACATTTTTCAGGTATCATATGTACATAACGTGAGTAAAATATGATTAAAAAATTTATTTTTAAAAAATAAAAATATTTTAATATATTCCTTTATTATTTTTATTGATAAATAATAACATTTCTTCATCAAAAACAGTCATAAACAATCCCAATAAAAAAATTAGGTTGTAACATAAAACCCATACCAATTTTTAACATATGAATTGTAGGAGCATTTAATGAAAGAAACATATCTGGAAATATTTTTCACAAGTTATAAGTAGAAATTAAAGTAAATTTCTGTAATCTAGTGTATATAAACCATGAAATTTAAAAAATAGAAAAAATGGAATATTCCCCATATAAATAAAAGTGAGATAAAAATACCATAGTATAGGTCTCACATTCTTCAAACATGTTGAATCTTCATTTATAGTATATATAGATTATTATATATATATATAAGAGAACCATAATCATATATATAGATATATATAATTTTATTATATCCATTTATATCCCATTTTAACACTTCTTTATTAAAATGACTATTCCTTATGATATTAACTTCATATTTTACTTATGTTTTGGTTGGGTATTTTTGGTCATTCTATTTTGATAATTGATCCATTATGTAATGAATTTTAATTAAAAAAATATCAAATTTCATCATTATATATAATTTTAAATTCAAATAGAAAATATAGAGATATAATAATGAGTTAAACCATTTATGGTGATGGTAGGTCCAACGTATGGGTGAATGTTGCTTCAATTTTTTGGAAGGATATAATGAAAGTAAGGTAAATAAAATATTTTCTAGAATCAATATTATTTAATTTATATCATATATATTTTCATTAAATATATCCATATTACCATATATTTAATATAGAAGTTCAGAACAAATAACATGGTTTCATGGAGGTCATATTCCAAAAAAAATGCACGATTGGCGTTATGGTTTTTTTGTGATTTAAAATATAAGAAAAAAGGTATTATGTTATTATTAAATCAGTGTAAATATTTCATAAATATGTTATGTAAGTATTATATACTTCATAATACCCATACCTAATAGATGGTGATGAGATGGTTATTACATCACTATGTGGAGGCGCTGAGTTATACATCTACGTGAGCGATATTTCCACTTCACATTTTATTGAAATCGTTTTAGTAAAGGATGTATCATTATCATATTAAAATTTATAAATAATTTGGATACATATGTTTTTTATTATGAATAATATAACATATTTATTGTAGGTAAATGAATTATTATTAATAATTTGATCGGTTATGTTGATCACATCATCTTCAAAATAACTATATTAGAATTCATATTATGTGCATTATGGTATTTCTTTTGAGTATCCCAAAAAATATATATTTTTCATACTATAGTGGATAATATCTCTATATAATTATTTGATTATACAGAAGGATCAATGTGGTGTGATGATGAAAAAGTTGAGGTACCCATATATATTTAATGAGTGGGGAACACATAGATTTTCTTAAAATATTAATTTAATATTAATTAATATGGATTTCCAAATCTATACAAATTAAAAGAACTAAAAAATATAATAATTATTATAAATAATATCATATAATAAAATATTCAGTTGTTATGATCACATTTATTACATTATAACTTTGTAACACTTATTTAACCCGTTTGAAAAATTTATAATGATTAATTTTTATTTATACATAAATTGTTAATAATGTTACTATAAAATGAAAAATACAAATAATATCATGTTTATTTATTTTTAAAAACCTTTTTGTTATTTTTTTGATCTTATTATTTATATGAAATGTATTTCAAATTATAATATATTATTTATTATAATGTATCATTAATGTAATTTTTAATAGTATTAGCTAAAGTTTTCCTCAATGTTCATCATCAAAATACAGGATTTTGTATATAATGTTCATGGAAAATAATTAAATATCTATTAGATATTTTATATTAATAAGACACATTTAATCATTCACATTATATATCTTTTAATATTTTTAATTCAATTTTTTTTCATTGAATATGTTCTATATTGGTTTTGTACATGAATATAGGGTAATTATATAATTACTAAAAATTATAAATAAATTTACATGATGAAAATAATTTCATCAATATGAAAAATAAGAATTTATAATTTTCAATAACATTTTTCACTATGTGGACATATAATGATTAATTTAATCATAGAGTGGAATTTTGTTTATTTATTTGAATTAAATATCACATGGTCATTTTGATGGGCATGTGTCCATTAAAAAACAGAATTTCTATTGTAATAGTATAATGGTGGAATATACCTCAATAAATATTAGTTTGGAAGAACAAATAATTCCATATGACAAAGTTTTATCATAGATTAACTTCATTCTAATTTTATCGATGTGATAGTTTTTACCAAAGTTATTATTTTTTAAGTGATTTGTAGTGTTATAATTACTAAATTATAACCATAAGATTTTAAAAAATGATTCCCCTTTACAAAATTAAATTTCTAAATGTGGTGTACATTTATTTTAAAATAAATATGAAACGTATGATGAAAACAACTTTTTTATAAGTATTTTTCAAAAACTTTTTAAAATTTATACGATTCCATGAATTATATTTACTTATTCTAAAATTTTTCTAATATATAAAATATTTAAATTTCATTATAATAATAAATAAATAGTTATAAATATAATTTATTAATATAAAATAACATTGTGTGCATAGAAATAGTTTTATAGAAAAATTTCATTTTTTTATTAAATTATATTAAATTCATACATAATTATTATTACAATGAGAAAAATGTATTATTTAAAATAGTGTAAATGTAATATCAATTTTAATAGATTTTAAAATATAATGCAACATTTTAAAATATTGAATAATATTTTTTTCAAAAAAAATATATTTGTTGATATTGAAATGAAAATCATTCATTTCATAAAATTATTAGAAATTCACCTTCTAATAATCATAACAATTAAATTTCATTAATGGTTTTCATTTAAAAAAATATATTAAATTTATTTAAAATAATATTTATATCTTATTACAATACTTATAAAATTACGATCTAAGTAAAATTTATATTTTAAAAGATTAAAATGAACTTTCTAAAAATTGAATGATTATCTACAAATAATTTAAAATTAAATAAATATATAAATAAATAAAAATTGTTAAGTTTATAGCCAAAAAATTAATATATTGTTTATTAATATCATATTAAAAAATATTATAATTGTATAACCTAATTAGTTTCAACAATATATTTCATGTTCTTCGTGATATCGAATAAATTAAAATTAATTTAAAAAATTAAATCATAAATGTATGGTGTTTTAAAATATATCCATTAATCAAGAGCCCATACATTATTCTGGGTGAATTAATATAATTTTTATGTCATTGTAATAACAATATTTTCATTATTAATTACATCATCATAATTTTTGTGGTCTTGGTTTGTCAAAATGGCGAGGTGATCTATTTAACATAAAATGGAATTCATAGTTCACAAACCATTTTTCAAATCGTCGATTACACATTTGAGTGGATGAAAATTAGTCTTCACCAATTGAAATGGAAATATGATAGGATAGTTTTATAAATCACACATATTTTGAGGTTTTGAGATCATTTATGGTCATATAATTATTGCATAACTCATAATATTCAATTTTGGAATTAGGTTGTTGAAAATTCTCATATAAATTGTTGTGAAGAAACTATTTAACTAATTTTACCCATTTATTGATATCACATTAAACATTACCTGATTAATAATATTAAATAATGATACTGTCATCCTATTTAGTATAAATTATACTATGATAGTATTCAGTGGTTATAATAAAACATTTTAAACCAAACACCACAAAAATTTATTTGGTAATTTAGCTCCCCATTCTTTATTATGGATTATTTTAAGAATGTGTATTACTATGAAAAAGATAACAATTTAATAATAGATATTTATTAGTTGAAAAGTAATATATCAGTGGAGATAAATATATTGATAATTTTTTGAAAATATTCATTCAATTTTTGATTCTATCTTCCAGACCCCTATTTGGTTGGGGAGTTCTTATAGAGGAGATGAAATATTAATATCCCTATGAAACAAAATGAAAATAGAAAACTATATTACATAATATCCAAAATTATCAATATGAAGTAAATTTGTATTATATTATTTTCAATTTTTGACCATCATGGTGTATTTAATGAGGAATTTACAGGGCACAATTTTTTTATATGAAATTAACCAATGTAAAAATTTTAAAACCATCAAAAACTACAAATGGATATGATTTATGTGTAATACTATCAATAGGAGTACATTTATAAAATTAATTTCATATATGACGAAGGGAAGTAGTTTCCAACACATTATTTTTATATTTAATGAATGAATTTTCTTTTTAACCAAGCTAGCATGGTTCCCACACAATTACATTTTTTGAATTCAATTATTTTTAATTTCTTAATATATGATCCAATATTTGTTTTTCTAGTGAGTGTTTCTAACATTGACCTTTGATTCTATTTCATATTCCTTACAAACTATCTTTCATGATCATGAATTTAAATTTTTTAATTTAAACGTATTTCATTTCGATAACAAATATATTTCAAATTCCTAATTCCGATAATAAAATAATTCTATTAAAATAAATAATATTTCTTCTAACATACAAAAATAAAAGGCTAAAAATATTATTAAATAATTGACTACTTCTATTAAATTTATATCTCATTAATTTAACTAAAAATTTATGTATAATAAATTAATTTTTTTAAAACCATGGTACATACACTAATGATATAGCTACATGAGTTGTCACTATGGTGACATGACCAGCATTAAGATCCTCAAGGATGCTGAACTCAGAGTAGTCAACACACATATGTCTTGGGAAACCAAAACCATATACCATGTAACACATTAGGAATTTATTTTTAATAGATTTTAATAGTAAATATTTGAAGGTGAATAAGGATTTTTGTAACAAAAATCTGTTTCCCCAAATTATAGTAAAATGGGATTTGGGAACTCATAATTGTTTTGAAGAAGTTTTTTAGAATAATAATTTCAGGTAACATTAATTACTTTTTTCCTCCCATTAATAAAAATATATTATGTACATTCATATATGCGATTCTTTCTACTCTATAAATGAATTAAATATTTATTTTGATTGAAATATATTAAAATGTTGTATTAATTTTTTAGGTATTTTTATTTTTCTAGAAATCACTAAAATTACTAAATTTACCATATAATATAAAATACAAATCCAAATTTAATAATTTCTCACCTATGTTGAATATTTCAACAATATAATTTATCCCTTTTATTGTATTTTACAATTTATTAATTTAGTTTGGTCCTCTATAAAAACTATATTTCAAATAATTTTATGTAAATATTTAATGAATATCTATTTTAATTAATGAAAGAAGGGAGTAATATATTTTAATTTCTATATTTATATATAAAATAATTTTTATATCAATCATTCTATTTTATTTTCAAATTTTCATAAAAAATCACATTCTGTTCATATACTGAAAGTTTATGTTTATTTTTTTACATTGATTATATAAATAAACTATAAAAATCGTTCTTCCCAGTTACATTTTATATTTGTTATATCATAGTAAATATAGTTTTTATAATAAATATATGATGCTATACAATTTACCTTTTAAAAAATATCAATATTGGACATGTCACAATGAGGACATATTTTGATTGAATCCAATAAATATTGAGAGTCATATCATGCACTCAATGTCAAAACCATGAAGGTATATTATCCTTATACTTATTAATCATTTTGATATTGGGGAACTAGAAAATTGTATTCCTGTTTTTAGTAAAATCATATCATATTACAACATGTTACTATTTTTTAACCTTTTCAAGCTTGAATTCCTTATTTTTCATGAATAATGTGTACATATTGATCTAACGATGAGAAATCTCCCCATTAATTTTTTAATACTAATCATTTCATGAAATTTAATGTAATTTTACTCTTATTAATCACCTCCTTGGGTTTGTTATCTTCATAAAATTTCAATGTACTTTCCTAAATCATGAGTGTCACTTTTATTTCTTTAACCTGAATGTGGTTTCATCTCCTTTACTGATTTTTTCACATTATGATCGCAATAACTACAAAATACATAAAGTATTTTCAACCATATAATATATTAAAAAATATAACCACTAATACAGTTATAGTAATTATAAATATTTTTAAAATGGGTAAAATAAATTTATAAACTCTATGGGATGAATAATAAATTATTTTAAAATCATGGTTGTATACATTAAGTGTACTGTTCTTCACCTTCTTTGAATAATCAACAGAAACATTTAATAATTTTTATTTTTTCTATGAATATTTCCACATGGATATCTTATTTAATTCATTTCAATATAAACATTTTTATAATTAATTCATTAATTATCCCTGAAATATAAATTCTAATATATCATCAGGGGCCCATTTAACTTCCAACTCAATGTGGGGTGCATATCATTGAATAGAAATTATCCATAGTGTATTTCATATAATTATATTAAAATGTAACCTATTTTTTCAATGAAATAAATTAGTTCCCCAAATGTATGGGTATATACACCTTGAATGTATTTTTATAAAATATTTTACATTTTATAATGTGATTTTCTTTAGATATTAGTTCGTTTAATCCAATAAATGTTCTGAAAATCAATGTGAACTTCTAATTTAATTTTTTATTCGAATAAATATGGATGGAGTTGGTAAATTTCCATTTAATAACATATTAAAAATTTAACGAACATATGTATTTATAAAAATTTAAAGTTATAAATAATATTATAAGACACAAGAGTAATTGAAATAGTAAAATAAAAGATAATGTATAAATTATTTGATAATAATGTTTAATAAAAATTTATATGTGACCCCTAAATTTTCTCACATAATGTGTTATTTAGATTATTTGGTCAAAAAATTTCATTAAAGAAGTAAATCTAAAAAAACCCTTTTTCTTTTGGATTTTGTAGTATCGACCACATTAAAAGAAACATAACACATTGTTTTTTGAGGATGTACCAAGAAAAACTAAAATATATCTATTCATTGAAAATATATCTTAGGTATCCCATATATCCTTTCAATAAGTACTATATTTGAACAAATACCACCCGTTTTATTTTGAAACAAGAAATAGGACAAAATAATATGAATGAATACATATATATAGAAAATATTTTAAATTCATACTCTCCACCCCAATGTTTTTTTAAAAATAAAATAATGTGTGGTAGAAGCATAATCTTGTAGGAAAACATTAGAACAAAAAAATTAAGTACAATAATATCAATAATAATTCATAATTTAACCATGCCTTACATCAACACATTGGAGTGTTTTTATAATTTTTGTTTGGTCTGGGATGGTTTTGGATAAACTAAGATCAAATAATTATACTTGTAGTCATGTTAATGAATATTGGGGGGGGACCACTAATGTTCAAATTTCAAATCAATAAAGGTTCAATTGGGTAGCCAATGTGTTCCACCACGTTGTTGATGGGCGACATCATATTGAAATCACAATGAATATATCTATACCAAATTGGTATTATAATGGAACATAGAGATAATATTTATTATATCTATATTCCATCAAACATATATTGGTACCTAATGGGTATCCTATTATACCATTTTCTTTAATCCTATGAAAATGAACTCCCATCCACAGTTTATTCTACTAAATAGTCAGAAATGATCCCAAATTTGTTACTAAAATATTAATACTAATATTAATTATATGGGACTATTAAAAACCCAAGAGTTTGTTCGTGATCATTAAAAACCCAGAAAGGGCGTGAAATATAAAAAATTTATTATTTTAGTATTAAACCCAATGAATGTACATCCATTGTTTCACTATGAAATGAGTCATAACAAACATAGTTTAGTGACACATATTAGGAAAAATCATATGTGTTATATTCATATGGAAATTTCCAATTATAATTGGTGTCATTGTGTTAGTAAAATTACAAAAAAACAACAAGATGTTGGTTTTTAACAATGGGATTGGAGCACAATGGGATATCCTACATGTCCCATTGAAATAAAAATGAACTATCATACTTTTTGAGTTGTAGATTTTATGGAATATAGAAGAAAATTATTATACCTTTATATTTTATATGGTTGAAATTTTGTCATTAATTATTAAGTAATATGACTATGATTAGAAAGGATTTCTCAATTGTGTTACATATATGATAAATTAAAACCCCTAATAAATTTGGAAGAATTATTGGTGTCAAGAAAATGTTATAATGGGTAGATCAATCAAGGCATATTTTTAATATAGGTAATAAAGTCCTTCAAATAGTTTACAATATATGATATTCCACCATGAAAATGAGTTACAGATTATTAATTTGGTCCTTCAATTGAGTGAATAGAACATCAGGTGGAACAAGGTTGTTTCCCTTGAATATAATATTGATGTTTATTATATATATGTTTCATACCAAGTGCTTCTTGAGATTTAATAGTGAATCAATGGGGGAATAGACATGTATGTTTTATTCGAACATGAGAGTGTTTTTAGATCATTATATTTTAACGTAAGGGAAATTAACTATGGGTATATGGATTTTAACAACACCAAGTATATATTACCTTTAATTAATAGCTAATAATTTTTAATCAATATTATGTATGGACATGGTGAGCTTAGAGATACAACCCTAGAATCTTCCAAAAAATGATCCTCATTATTAAAAATATGTATAATTTTTATTTCACCTGGGTTATACTGATCATGGAGGTTAAATATTTATATTTCATTAGTCAATTGAATATATTATTAAAGGGGTTTACAATGGTGTTCATTCCTAGATTATATGAATATTTTTGTTATTGGAGTTGTCCATGATACAAGGATATTCCAATAATGGACCAGTGTGAATGGATAATCCATCAAAAAATTAAGTATGTATATATTACCAAATAATTTTATAAAGATAAAATAAATATCCCAATTGAGATAAATTGTTATATGGGCCTCCTCTTTGAGGTTCACTACATGAATTTCCTCCTAGGAATCATGCCTTAGTGTTGGGGTTTCCCATGTGAGGTGACTCGAGAAAAGTGTTACATATGATATGTTCTTCAGGAAAATGATAACACATGTGAGATCCATCTGGTGAAGGGAAATCCATTTTATTTTCTATGGGTTAAGGGTTAACAAACTGAGGTACCTCAGTAGAAGTGTTTTCTATGAGTGGTTCATCATGCAAAATGTCTCCAATGTGAGACGCCTTTGGAGAAGTGTCTCCCATGTGAGGTTTCATTGGTGATGGGTCACCTTTGTGAGCTACCTTGGGTGAAGGGCATCCAATTATAAATATAATGAATAAATTTATTTCTAGTGATTATGATTTTTATCAATACCCTTTCGAAAACCATGAACCTGTTTGGTTTATGAGATGCGTTCATTACTAAATTATAGGGTTAATAGGTGAAATATTTTATTTATTTAAGGTATTATCATTCACATTAGTCATTTATAATACTATTATAAAGATTAATATGTTTTCTATGTTTCATAGGACACCTTTTAAGGGATTTTATACCTAGAAATTTTAATATTAGAGTATCAATATACATTGTTCTTCAATTAAATTGTAATATCATGCTCATCTGAATGGGAATGTGGTATTTTTAATTAGTAATTTGAGGATATTTGTACATGATGTCAACATTCCATGGAGGTGAACATAGTTTCCATGAGTTTATAGAGTTTGGAAGTAGGGTGGTGTTTCAGGTGTATTATTATAAATTTATTTGTAATATTTGGAGGTCCCTGGGAGAATTGATCATTGAAAATAACCACTTCCCTGAGTAAAATATCATGTCTCCACATTAGGTAAATTATTCCTTTTTAGTATTAATCATGATTACATTAAATAGCGAACCAAAAAATCACCCCTATGAAGATGTAATATATTCGTAATAGAGAAGATCATATTTTGAGGTAAATGTGTCTTATTTATACAATTTCATGTTTCACAGGTCTATTTTCCAAATTATTGACTTTGGAAACCCTCAATAGTTATGATGTATGATATATAATAGTGACTAAATTAATAGGGTCTAATACATCCAAAAATATTGCTAGTCCTCTTTATTTTGTTTTATTAACAACCACTTGAGTGGGATATTCAACTTCACACTCTAACTTCCATCTTGTGATTCTCACAACTCTATGGAAGTCACATGATCCCTCACACCATATTGAAATATCTTTTAATATAAATAAAAAAATTTAATTGGAATGGGTGAGTCCAAATTGATGACATAATATTGATATATTCACTTGAATGAAACAACCTATATGTCTTTACTAGGGAGAGTATACCAAGGATAGTCTTACTAGGTGAGGCAACCTAGGTTTGGAAAAATGGGAAGACCACCTAGTTTAGGAAATGACATTTTAACATTCCCCCTAGTCACATCTGTGTTCATATCACATATATTAATTTGATTTTGAGTAATGTCACACAATTTGATCCAATTAGAGTATTGTGATGAAAAATTATTAAAATATACTATAGGATTCTTATTACACTACCCAAAGCAAGAATATGGTATAAGATGATGTAAAATTTCTCAATGGTTAGAAGAAACAACACATTTTGATGATTGAAATGGTTTTGATGAAACCCCCTCAAGAAAATGTGGTTTAAGTCATCATTACTATATACAAACAGACATTATTGACTGGTATCATGATACATCAATCATATTTGAAACTCCCATGTTTATGGTTTATTAAAAACATAAAACTATTTGTCGTCAAATTTTCCCAATAGTTTGCCTATAACTTTTAAGAAAAAATAACCCATCTTATTTATTTCATAATACGATGTTTTACAAAGACTATTATAATCACATAACCAATGCTGAGACATAATTTTATACCGTTATAATCTATTGTTCTATCATTGATCATGCATTAGTTTAGATGATTGATATGTGATTCTAATCTCATGGTCATTTTAAGGATGAATGGAAGTGGAAATATTTAAATGAGGAAATGGGTATATAATTTTAGAACCTTTTAATTATTCAACAATCTATAAAGAAATCTATATTTATTGAATATATATGTTTATAAACAAAAAGTGATTAAAAATAGAATGATTCATTCAATTCTTAAAAATGAAACATCTCACCTCCCCCATATAAATTCTACTATTATATTATTGGATACTTATATGTTCACTATAAAACCATTCATTGAGGACATGGATGATATGATATTAGGGGTTACGGTCATAGTCTGATACACATATTATATGAATTATGAAATTATTACATTTATTCGATAGGTAAATAGCCAAATATTAATATGATTTAATAATTTTTATGTTGATGTTTTTTTTATTTTACTCAATTAATATGGAATCACATGCAAGCAGTAAATTTTATTTTCCTCTCTATTGAAGAGTTGAGTAACTAGAACGTACATGCTAGAGATAATTTGGGAAAAGTTTGATTTGGGAATTAGAATTTTTTTAATGTTACTTTATGATTCTAATTTTGATGGGTTATTATTAATGTGTTTGATTGTGTACCATCACTTAGTTTGGGATTACTAAACCAATGATTGGATGGGGAAATTTTCAAAGTTATAACATTGAAAAATGACATCCCATGGATTGGGTCAATCATGTTCCAGTTATGTTTCAATATTTCATATCATATATATACATATGAAAAATCTATTTTTTATCATGGAAAGTACCAAATTTTATAGGTTCATATGGAAACTGACAACAATTCTTATAATTTTCTAAGAATAGAAAAAATTACACTATTTATGTATAACAATTCATACAATATGTTTTTCTTATAAGAAACTATTACAAAATTATTATGATTCCATTAATTTAAGATACATGACTTTTTTAGAGGTTTTATTAATTTAATTTATATTCTTTCTTTTTGTGTGGTTTTCCCATGAATTTTGGAAAAAATGGTTGTTTTTTATAGATTTCATCAAAATTGTGAGCCCATTTCAAGCTTTAAAATCAATATTTGTGTCTTTTATAACATTTTTTTTTAAATTTTTTCACCCATTACACTTCCAACATGTCATCCCTTGACCAATTAAATCCATCATATACATTGGACCCCTTATTAACTCAAAATAATGGTGGATTTGAGTGATTTATTCAGGCATTGGGCCAACTCGTGAGCCCATTTCCAGTGAAAAATAAATAAATTACTTCATTGAAACATCATTTATTTTTTTAAAAAAATTCTCATTCCACCTATCAATTGATATAACGAACCCTTATTGAACCCTCATGTTCAATTATCCCTTTTTGAGCTCATCATTATCACGGATTTAGGATAATTTTTTCCAAGTTTATCAAGTAATCCCTATTTGCAAAAATAATATTCTTCTATCATAGATAAATTTTTTACACCATTTTCCCTAGTTCGGTTCCCACTAAACCGCCTAAACCTTAATCATACACTCCATCATTTGTGGTATCTTGGTGATTCATCTATTTGTGTATTTGGGTTGATTTGATCAATTTTTATCAAATAAGTGAATCACTCTATTGTTTCATGCATTATCTATATTTTTTTATCATATTTCATGACGTTTCAAATATCCAACAACTAGGGTTTTGTACCTAGGGTATATTTTTGAGTTATATGGTTCAATATTATTTCTGTGGGGTTCATTTGTATTCTGTTGTGATGTGGAGGTGGTTTAGTTGATGTTTCACACACCGATTCAGGGGTTTTGATAGAAATGGTATGTTATTCCAATTGTAAGAATTTATTGGTGTGTTATCATTCATGATTTAAATATTTAGAATCTTACATGTATGTTGTTCTTGGCGAGGGATCTATTGTTGATGGAATTGGTTAAGAGTTTAATTTTAATGTAACATTTTTATCAAAATATTGTGTTTTCCTTTTGTAACACTTATGATGTAATATGGGGATCAATTTATAAAATAAGAAAATGGTTTATTAAATGTGTACTAGGCTTAAAAATTTGGGTTCGTGGGATTTTAGTAGGATTTTTTTTCCTTGAAAGATGTTTTTTAATGAGATTTATGTGATCAAACTTGTTATACTCATTAAAGATATTTTATACTATTCTAAAATAATTTATTGACTTAAATAATGTTTTAAAAATATATTGATGTACTATTTTATAGTTTTTTTGTTCATAAAAGGGGGTTTGAATGTTAAACGGATCATTTGTAATTTTAGATGTTTTGGGAATATTTTATAATTTGTGAAATGATTTATTAAATTGTGAGAATGGTGCAAGACATGATTATTGACTATATTGGTTTGGGTATGATGTTAAAATGAAATGTAATCTAAAAAGGGGTATATTTTGGCTTGTGTGTGGGATGTTTTATGTGTGTATGATTGGCAAATTTAATTTCCAGGTTCAATGCTATTTTATAAGATTTGGATGCTGTTTGAGCACAAAAATGGAAACCCGGGTATCTACGTGGGTGGATGTGTACTAGTATTCTAGTGATCCGGAGTGGTTTTTTTCATGTTTTATGTATCATGTATGATGAATAAAACAGTGAATAAACGATGATAATGATATTGGGGATGACTAGGTTATTGGTGATTCCCCTATTAGTGGCTTGGGAACAATAATAGATATTGTTATAGTTACATGTCACTGAGATACAAGTTACATATGGATCCCAACTATATAGTGCATAGGGGTGTTCCTATGACTAGTTATCATTTGATATTTTTTACTTACCATTAAAATATGATGTATCTGGTATAAAAAATTCAGTATCATGTTCATTTCCATCAAAATTGTGCATTCATTAATGTTTTCCACATTAAAACATTTTTCATTGAATGTGACCTCCTTTAAAAATTTATTATGGCCTTTCTTATTAGTAAAAACATGCAAGTTGTTTGTATTATAATGTATATCGCATGGAATTTATTTTGGTTTGCATCATATTGGGAACATTTTCACACCCTACATTTTACATTGAGTGAATTTAGTTATGGAAATCATTATTATAGTTTTGGGTAAAGCATTCAGAATCGTTGGATTGGGTAGTTTTCTTCCATCGTCGATGTAGTGTTGTAGAGACGGATTGGGGATGATGACCCCTTGCATTGTGGTGGTTTGTGGGTTGTGAATTCTTCTACCTTTGATTTGTGGCCCACTTCAAGTTTTCATAAAACCATGTATTTCATTTCAGAATTTTTATTAAAGGGTTGTTTGGATTAATTATTCATATTTAGTTTATTTATTGTGGTTATTGTATAATGATCATAAATGATAGTAAATCATTACCAACATTTACTTTATCATACCTAGGCACGTGTTCCATCCAATGGGGATTGGGACTGCCCATCAATAATTTCCATAGACCAGGTCGGGTGCTATTTTTATGCTGACCAGATATCTTTCCTGAAAAAATGATATTAGACTTAGTTCGCTCTTTTTGGGTCATGTTCTTTTCTTCAAGATTATTGGTAGACCAAAACATGGATTTTGAGGACCTGAAATTCTAAATAAGATTAGTGTTCATATTAATCACACCTCATGACTATATTCGAGTCTATAGAGAAATTGGGTTTTATATGAGTTCTATTGTTCTCATGGTTCATTGATGATTGTGGAAATGAAAATAGAGATGGGTTGATGGTGTCAGTGAGCTCACATAACTTGGAAATCCATGTGAAGACTATGATAATTCCCAATAAAATTCTCTTAGATGATGAATTTATTAGATTATGGATTCTAACCATATTTCCAATCCACCCCCATCATTTATTTCCCCTCACATTGTCATCCGTCTTTTTATTTTGGAATTTTGAAAAAATGGTTTTGAAGAAATAAATGATGAATTTTCTTTAATAAGTGTGAATTTTTGTGAAATTATTTTTCATTAAAGGGGAAATGATTTGATCTCTAAAATGGTAGAAATGAAATTTTATAATGGTTTGGAAAGGGTAAATGGAGTGTTTACAACCGTTTTGAAAGTATTAATTATGTTAAATTGGGTTTTTAAAATTTAATTCCAGTAGAATTTTATAAACCATAGAAATGATTTTTGAATTTAATAATGTATTCTGGAATTTAAGTGTGGGTTTTGAAGATTTCATTTGAAATGTTGAATAAAGGTATTTAAAAAATATTTTCATCAATTTTTAGTGAACCTGTTATAAATGTGGATAAAAGTGCCTTTAAAATAGGGGGTATTGGTGAAATGGAGGTCGTCATAAAACCAAAAGTGTTATAAAATGGGCTGAGATGTTTTGAAACAAATGTGTGTGACATTAAAGTGAGTTATTATTTGACTGGTTGGGGATTTTCTGAAAAAATTAATATTTGAAATGGTATTTTATTTTTTGGTTAGTAGTTTTGGAACATAAAAAGATTTAGTAAAAATTATTGGTTTTATAAGGTAGTAATTTTTTTATTTAAACCAATGGTATTTTAGTGAGAGACAGCATCCATGGGTTTATATGTAATAGGTATGGTTAACGGCATGGATAAATGTGTTCTAAGGTGTATATGTGGAAGGTTCTTGGTGTGGCATGGAAACATGCATGTGTGAGGCCCAAGCGATACCATTGGTCAATGCGCTAACATCCAATCCAATTTTTTTGGAAATTAATCAAATTAATGAATTTTTTTTAAAAAAATGTTGTTTTTTTGTATTTTTTATTTTCATTTGGTATTGTTTTTGTGCGATGATTTTGGTTTCAATAACCCCTCTGGTTTAAATGATGATTTTGGGTTTTTTACTGGGGAGATGGGTTAATGTGTTGGCTAGTGGTATTTTTTGAGAAATGTTTTATGAAGCCATTATGGTTATTATCCTCATGTGTTTGGTTATGGTTTGTGGTATTTTTAGACTAATGGCCCAATATTTTTGAACCATTGGGTTGTATTGTTGTCTGTGGTACACCCCTATAAATTGATTATACATGATTGAATTGTGGCATAGGGTAATTCGCCGTTAAAATATCATTCAGTTGATCATCATAATGAAAATTTTCTCGAGATTTTGAGATTGATTCTACCCCTCTTCTTATTTAGTTATGTGGATCTCCTTTTAGATAGATAGTGGTTGTGGATTGTTTAATTATACAATAGTTTCTAGAGTTTTTTGAGCCATCAAAGGTCAAAGTAGTTTTTGGGGTTTTTTAGTGGAAGATGTTTTTTAAGAGGGACTCTATGCCTTTCTTGTGTCTATTTGATGAAAGTGTTCAAGTTAGGACACCAGTGTGGAAAAACATGTCAAGAGAGACTATTATGGACACTGGAAGGAATCATGTGTTGTTTGATACTCGATATAATTTCCTTATACTTGGTTTGTTTCTATCAGTCAGAATGGTAATGTTTATTCATACATTGCGATGTTGAGTGCTTGTTTGATTATATATGGGAGGGTCGTGAAATCTTATGAGAGTCTTTTTCAAGTCTATGTGTGTCTCACATCATAAAATTAAAAATTCCCTTATTTTTGTGAAAGATGATTCTATCTATTGTTTTTATCATATGTTTTGTATCCTGAGAATCAATTAGTGATGTGTCCAAATAATCTAATGGCTTGATTTGGTAAAATGTCTGGTTAGGTGTCACACTGGGTTTATACCTTCATTTATAGTCCCTTGTGGTGGTTTTTGGGTGAGTAGGCTTCGGTCTTAGTTGTTGACATAATAGGATGAAAGGATATGAGTGTAATGATTATAGTGGTTTCAACACTAATTATATTGGGCCTTACCTCCCCTCTACTTATTGGTGGGAGAGTGTTGACAAGTTTTTGAGTTCATGTTTTCCCCATTGGGATTCCATTTAGTTTTTGGAAAATAGTATAAAATTAGGGAATTCAAAATTGATGTGAAATGTTTGAACATGGTTAGTACTAACCGTTTCCCATCCTAGGAAACCATGAGATATGAGATATAACATATAGCATGACCAAGCGCGTTGTTTAATGTAAGCGTGTGGCTGGTTCCAATTCATTATAAGAGACCACACGGTCTGCACATGGTTTTGGAAACCTTATAGACTAACTATGCGATAGTTCAATTTCATTAAAAGTTGAGGTCGTTTTCATGTTAGCCTACGCTATTATTTTGGAATATTTGGTTTTTATGGTTGGGGAATCATCATAGGTTTAAACATATTTCATTAGGAAATACTACTCTATTAGTCTATCCCTTATGCCAGGGAGTCTGTTCAGGCATCCCATATTGGAGTCCTTATTCTGTCTTGGGAAATTATGTTTTCTCTTATGGTGGGGAGTACATCCGGACCTCCATGTGTTGGGGTAAATCAGTTTTGTCCTTATTGTTGGCATGGTAGTAGGTTGTCACATTTGTGTGTTATCCAACCACTAACTTATTTATTTGGAAGGGGTTGGGACATGAGTGTTCCAAATGGTTATGTTGTGGTTAGGTTATACGAACCCTGTTTTAATTAATTTTCTATTTCAGGTATGTTGTGAGAGTGTTGTCCAGTTGTGGTTAGGGTATTTTTATATTAGGATATGGTTGAATAATGATTAGTATTTTCATGAATGTGCCGTAAATTTTTTTTGGGGAATTTATTTATTTGTTTATTGGACCAAATGGATGTTTCTTCCCTTGTTCATCTTTGTCTATCTATTTGGTTTCGCTATTGCGTCTTTCCAAGATGAAATTCTGAAGGAAGAGAATTTTTATGGTAGGGAGAATTGTAACATCAATGAATTATTTTAAAATAATTTTCATGCACATTCTATTCATTATTGTTTTGTAGGGTTTCCCAAGAATTTTGGAGAAATGGTTGGTTTTATCATGATATTGGCAAAACAGTGAGCCCATTTCGAAAATTAAAAACATAAAAAAATCATTTACAACTCCGGGAGTTTTTTAAAATTTTCACCCTTTGGACATCCTACATGGCCTCCCATAACCTATTCAAGTAACCATATATATTTGTACCCCTTAGAAACTCATAAAAATACTGTATTTGGATTATCAATTAAGGAATTGGGCAAACCCATGAGCCCATATCTAGTTTAAAAAAATATTTATTACTTTTATATCTCATTTTTAATATTTTTCGATCATTCTACATTAAATTAAAGATCAAAACCATAGGAGAACCCATATGTTTCCTTTTCCCTCATTCGAGTTCATCATCATCGTGGAATTGGGAGAATTTTATCCAGGATTCTGAAATCATCCATATTTGATAAGGTAGTTTGTTTCTTTTATAAATCATTCATTTTTAATCTTTTCGACCATTTCCCCCCCGCTGAACCTCTTCAACCTTATTCAAATATCCTTTTCTATTTTAGCAGCATAAAGATTCAACTATTGGTGTATTTATGGTGATTTCTTCCAATATTATAATGTATGTAAATCCCTTTATAGTTTCTTTCATTATCCATAGGGTTTCTTACCTCTTCCTTGTTGATTCAAATGCAAATTAAATAGGGTTTTCTAATGAGGTATTATTTATAACTTTCATGGTTCAATATTTTCGGATTTGGGTTAATTTTCATTCCATTGTGGTGCGGCATTTGTGTAGTTGATGTTTCACACTACAATTTGTTGGTTTTGACAAAAATGGTTGGTGATTCTATGTGTCAGCATCTCTTGATGAGATATCTTCCTCGATTTTACTAGTTATCATTTTTCTTTATATGTTGTGTGTAGTGAGAAATCGATTTTTGATGGAATTGGTCAGGTGTTTAATTTTAAAGATAAATTTTTCATGGAATGGTGTTTTTTCTTATGTAACTCTAGTGGTATCTTTTGAGGTCATTTTATAAAAAATGAAAATGGTTTATTAAATGTGTATTGGGCTGAAAATATGGTTTTGTAGAATTTTTTTGTTCTTTCTTCCTTGAAAGATAAGTTTTTTAATGGCTATTATGTGAAAATTATTGTTATACTCCATGAAGTTGTTTTATAAAAAACTCAAATGTTTGATTGAGTTACATATAGTGTGAAAAAAATGTTGAGGTACTGTTTTGGAGTGTGTATGTTCAGAAAATGGATAATTAAATAATTTTTTTTATTTCTGATTCCAAACATTTTGATAATATTTTACAATGTTTTGAATGATTTATTAAATTTTAGGAAAGGTGTATGATATTTTATTTGGGCTATTTTGGGGTGTGTATGATGATAAATTTAATTTGAATGTGAAAAAGGGCATTTTGTGGATTTTTTGTGGGCTGTTTTATACGTGTATGATATATAAATGTAATTTCCATGTGAAATAGTATTTTTTAATATTTGGATCTTTCTTATCACAAAAGCTTAAACCTGTGTATCTAGGCGGGAGAACATGTACTAAAATGCGAGTGATCTGGAGTGGTTTCATCCATGTTTCGTGTAGCAATATTAGGATGAAAACATTAACTAAACTATGAGGAAAATGTTTGGAAGCACTAGGTTTTGGTTTATTCCCCAACTAGTTTCTTGTGTGTATGACCATATATTTTTTTTGGTTAATTTTCACAAAGATACGTGGTACTTGGGGCTCATATCCAACGAGTTCCAAGGGGTATTCATGCGACTATTTATCATTAAATATTGTGTACATTCCATTGGCATAAAGTGTGTCTGAAAAAGAAAATTCACTATCATGTTCATTTTCATTAAAAGTGTTCAATATTTAATTTTTCCCACTAAAAAAATGTTTTCATTAAATGGAGCATAATTTATAAATTATTTATGGGATTTCTTTTTTATAAAAACATGCAAAATTTATGGCTTACAATATTTCTCAGAAGAAATATTTTTTGGGCAGAATTTTATTGGGATTAGGCTCACATATAGATATACCATTATGTCTTTGTAGTCTTGGAAATATTTGTCACATGTTTGGCTAATGAATTAATAATCCATTATTTAGGTTGTTATCTTCCATCCTCAGTTCAATGTTATGGAAAAGGCTTGGGGATGATGATACCTTGCATTGTGTTGGTTATTGGGTTTTGGTTTCTACTACTATTTTGTTTTCTCCCTCTTGGTATTTTCCTAAAATAACATATTTCAGTGTTGAAATTTTATCAAAGGATTGTTTGGGTTATATTTTTAGATTCAATTTAATTAATAATGTTATTGTTTTATGTTTATGAATTCAAATAATCATTCCCAACATTCAAATTATGACACCTAGGAACTACTGCCAGCCCATTAGGATTGGGATTGACTTTCAGGCCTTTCCACAAACCAGGTCAGGTTCTAGTTTTGATGGTGAGACTATTAAGATTGTGAGACCTCATATTTTAAACATTGGAATTTGATATATTCATATAAGATAAAAAATTGAGGTTATGAAAACTTGTATTGTTCATGAAGTGATAGTACAAATAACCCTTAAAAGGGTACATAAATAACATCTTGAAAAATAATGTTATTCATTCATTGATCATAAGAAGTTAAATTCTAATCTTTAGACTTTGCAGCATTCTACCCTGAAAATAATAATGATGATTAATGTCATATTTTTTCTATATGTGAAGGGATCTTTGTAATTTCCAATACTTCTTATATTTTTTTAATAGTAAACAAGATTGAAGTATAACTCCTATATCATTTATACGGTAATTATCACATTTTGGAATTATATGACTACATTGGAAATGGTTTGAAAATAAAATAATTATTGTGTATTAATTATTTATTAATAGAAAAAAATGCACTTAATCCTTAGTGATTTATTTAATATATCATGTATATGGATTCTATTTTAACAAATCATGGTGATTTTATGGGTTTTGTGGAGTTTTATAGTTGATATAGATAATCGACCACAATGGAAGACATGTGGTTGGTTAATGGACCATAAGAATGAAACTAAATTTTTTTCTTTTATGAATTAACTAGGGATATAATTTATCCATTTCATGAACCTATTGTAAGAATAATAATTATATAGATAATTATTCTTATCCTACCACATGAAAAAAAATATAACAGACCATCCCAAGATTGGATGTATGTGTTAGATCAACTAGAAATCAATTTCCATCGACAGTTCTAAGAAATTATCTAATGTATATAACTGACCATACATTGATTTGATCAACCAAATAACCACTTCTATATATGTATAGATACAAATCTATTATATGATAACATTCATTGTATGATTGATATATTTTATTACACCTCAAGGTCATTCCATTTGGTTTCTAAAAATTATCCTTTTATGAATGGGATAATGTCGCATGTAGGCTATAAAGAACCCATGAAAACAACAATCAAAGTCTTCTAGGTACCATATTATCAAGAATTTGGACAATAATAAGACAGCACATGGATCATTATGTGCATGATCAATCAATAACCACCAAAGTGGGATTTTTTTATATAAAAGACCAAATCGATTTCCATATTTCCAAGAAGTCCTAATAGAACAATAAGTGTTAATTTAAAAAAATTATTATCGATTAAAAAATGTGAGTATCTCACTATATTTATTAGATTTATATGATGTTGGATAAAAAATTAAGGGCATATGGTGGTTCATTGGATTATTGACATTGAACCATGTATTGTTCATGTAATGAGATGTAGTTTTTTTTAGATTTTATTTATCATTTTGAATTATTTTTATTGTTTAAAATGAATAGAGATATCAATATCAACACAGTCAACCATATCATGGAGGGTAAACCTTTGAGTAGTTTGGTAATGAATTTCTACCCATTTTTCATGCATGAGTTTTTTTTCATGAAATAAATAATTCATCTATTCGGTTTAAGCTTGTTTCAACATTCCTTAAATAGTTCATATTGTCCATTGTGATGATATTAGGATTTTTATTTCATTATTTATTATTTCCTTATATGATGATATGTATCTCAGACTTCTTACAATTTTCCATTATAAAATGTAACATTCTATATCAATGAGATGAATTATAAATGATTACAAGTATATTCGGATGTTATAATGAAAAATATTGGATATTAATGAAAATAAAAATTGGATTTGGGAATAAATTAGTCAATAGAATAGTCTAATGAAAAATATATAAATGTAAGGATAATGGATTAATAATTTGAGAATTTTTTTCTGGATAATTATCACCACCACAATTTTTCCGAGGGAAAGTGTTGAACCCATTATTTAATCTACCTCTTACAAACATAGTAGATGAAAAATGTATAATAATAGAACTAATAGAGTTTTTCAATATTTCAATCCAATCCTAAAATCAAAAAAAAATCATCATTTTTATTCTTAATTAATAATTTCATTTTATTCTTTAATTTTAAAATTACCCAAAATTTCAAATTGTACAATTTTTTAAAAATATAATGTGATGATAAATTTTCCTTCAATCCACATTAAAAGAAAACTTTTATTTGGAACTATATTTCATATAAATTATTAAATTAATTTTTTTGTGACACCCCATAATATTAAAATTTCAATCCACTACTTTAACAACAAAATATCCATTGTATATTTTTGGACACCCTTTATTGTATATCCATACATGAAGATTACATTACTAATTCATAAGGGTTCCTATCATTCAAATAGGAGATTATTTTGGGGTTGAAATGGGAATGTGTATCATTAATAATTACTCTAAAAAAATTTATTAAACTGATGATAATGTCTATTTTTCCATTATTATATATCAAAAACTAAGGAAAATCCTAAAAAATGGTATGTGTTATTTTTTGATCTATATTGGTTAGTTCAAAAATAAAATTTCGAATTATATCATCTGAATATACATACAAATGTATATCCATGTGATAAAATCCTGGTTCACTGATTATAGGATATATCTATTTTTAGGGTATGAGGAGAATTCATATGATTTCAATAGGGGGATATTTAGAAAGGATCACATACATGCTTCCAAGATAGCCAATCCCACAGTAGGAGGGGCACTATCTTTAGAAGGATCTCAGTTCGTGTTCCTCCCCTCATCCCCATTCTAGAGGGGAGCATATATTGTATTTATTTGAATGAAAATAAAAATGTACGATATAATACATACACTAACCTATCAATTTTATTTTTACATAGGATTTTGTGTTTAGTAAGTCAATAAACATAATCGAAGATCTCTCAGTAGCCATTGGCACCACTACCACGCGTTAGATTTTTGAAGGAGATAATAAGGGATCGAATATATTAATGTCTACTAGTTAAATACTCACTAATGACTCATCCCACTCATTCATACCTTCTTACTGCAGTAGGGGTGTAAAAATTGTAGAGGATTATCATGGATTATTGGGTGGTCATTCTATGATGGGGTATGAGAACACTATAATTGAACCCACAGATGGGATGTCATCAAAAACTATTGTTATCATTAATACAAATAAGGGGATTCCTATTACATGAATTTTAGTTTTTGTTTTATATATTGTGTGGTTCCCACAGTGAATTTTTATCTTTTAATATACATATTTGAGTATATTAAATAAAATCAATTTATTTTGGAAGTATTTTGACAAACATGTATTTTAGTGTATATGAAAATATTTCATTGCAACTAGGATCTCCTACTGTAAAATCCCACTTGCAATATTATTCAAATTTTGAGGGATAATCCCCGATAATATGCTTTAGATACTTTTTATCAAATATGCTTCATGTTCATAGAGAAAATTTATATAAATGTAGATGACTCTCATGGAATAAAGAACAACTCACTAAGATACATGATGATCTATTTCAAAGTATGTTTTTGATAATCCCATGTCGAACATTACTGGGAAATTATATAATTTTTTCTCTATATTATGATTTTTAGTTATGGGTTATTTATCTCACATAATATTTATTTTAGCCTAAAAGAAATTATTTTGTTCTAGGAATGATGAAGAATTCTGATGGCTGGATTAAATTTGTGTAATATAAATTCGTTCTGTCAAAACATTGAGTTACGGTGATTCAAAAAGTATCTCACTTTGTGGAATTTGTATATGATTAACAATATAATACAAGATAATAGGATACCCATAATAGATACCACTAGTGTTATCAAAATTATCGTAAGTAAATAGTTTTTAAACACCAAAATCTCTTTATGGATGCCTGAGTTGTGAGATAAAATGAAACAATAGTGGAAGAAACCCTTATTCCTGTTGAATTGTTCTAAATAACAAGGAGGTTCAATTTTCGTCATGTAATAATTTAATCCTACTAATATATTATAATGATATATTCATCATTGGTGGTTCTTCTCAAGTATATTATTACTGAAAAGAATGTCTTGGTTATGCTGACGCTTCTCACATTTTTTTATTGATTGAAAATAAAATTTTAAAACATTTTTAACATATTTGTTTTATTTTATTGTGGGATTATCAATTTAGAACATCCTATGATGAACTAGAAATGAATATTTACATAACATGAAACCATTATATCTCAGATTTATAAAATAAAAATTCAACCATATATCCATGAAAAATGATTCATATGTGATATCATCATTGGTGTTTCTCCAGGAAGGGTATAAAAAACATACCATCAAGGTCGATGGGATTTGGTACATTTAGATATAATGGGACAAATGAATCATTATTCTAGGGATCATGAAGAGTGAATGTTTAATGATTATTAAAATGGTCAAGAGGATTCAAGTACCCCCAAATCATGCTTTTATATGATTTATGAAATTATCTAAACAATATTCTAAGAATAGAATAGTGATCTCACATTTAATTATGACCAAGGACATATAGAGCACATATTTCTTCATATAATATCATCCAATAGTACTCACGTTCTTTTTTTTCTATGTATTTAATTATCACAAAAATATATTCAAATAACTCATATTGGGGGGACATAGTCGGTAGGGACTCATGGTTCTCATAGATCACATTATAAATTAATTATCTCAACATGTTTTATATAATATTAATTATTAATTATTAATGTTACATGGATTATTTGGGATTGATATCTAGAGATATAAGAATATAATTTCTCCTAATATTTCATTCATCAGATTTAATTATATTGAGTCATATATCCATTTTTATCGATAGATTATGTTCGTGTAAATTAGACCATTGTTGTTTGTGATTATTGTTTCAGGACCATTACTACATTGTGGAGTAATCATTGATGAAAAAAGGGAATTGAAACCCCAACACGGGTGACAGCCTAATGTCCTTACTGATCTAAAGAGGTGAACTTAGTTTAAATACATCATAATTTGACCAGTGTAGTAGATGATTTATGATATGATATAATTGATAAAAATGAAATGGATTTATATATTTTTCCTTTGAAAATTAATCATATATATTTTGGATGCAAAAAAGTACTCCAAATGTTTAATGAATTTATTGACACATCCATACATAGAAATTATGAATGATACATAAAATCATGACATCATGGATATAGATTAAACAAGATTTGTTAAAATGTAGACTATGTAAAAAATTATACAAGGAAAATAAATTTTTATATGATATGTTTGGGATTTTATATCATGGATGATGGCTATCTATATTATATTGAAGGATTGCACATCATTGTGGTTAGTGTGTGATTGGATTAGAAGAACATTTTCTTTGTATGAAAACAAGGAATTGGTCAGAAAACAAATATTTGAGGTACTAATAAGGGATACATTTTATGGATTGTATACATAACCAAATAAATGTGTCCCTAAAATATGGTTACAATCATTAACGATGTACATGGATATGTTTTAAGAATTAAAACTATGGGGATATTATTTTTTTCACAACAATATGGAATTTGGGAAGTGTTCCTATTCAATAAATATTACTTCATCTTGAATAGGTCACATTATAAGGGTGAAATGATATTATATGACGTTTGTCTATGATTTCAGAAGAATATTATATTTAGTTATTATATTTATACATTTTAGTAGGACATATGATAAGACCCAAAATATTTTCCCCTTTTAATTTACACTCTATCATTTTCATAATCCATGACAGTGGACAACGTAATGAGTACATGAACTAATTTTTCCAAGGCTATACTTTATTGGAATATATCCATAAAATCTTTCATTGTTTTTATCTAGTAGTCTAAGGACCTAGCATATAAAATGATATAGTGTTAGTTTGATGTCAATCATTTTTTACTAGAATATAGTTCATGTTTTTTAAAATATAGTAAAAGACATGAAATATATTTACAAAGGCCAATATTACCCATAATGTGAATTGATATGAAATTTATAATATGATATAAAACATGAATTGTGTAAAATATTTATGCTAATGATATGTAGATATGTATGTAAATATTTTTTGAATACACGAAACATTAATGGGGCATAGTTGTAGAATAAAATAAGACCCCTTCTGAATAATTAGAGGTGAAAATGTAAATTAAAAACCAATGTATATTGATCTGTAGTTGAATTATGTTATATTTACATAATGGAAGATCACATAGAATATTTAAATGAGGAGTTAAACTATTATATTGTGAGTTTATATATAGATAAGTGGATCTTCCATTAACAAAATAGGTCATATTGATGGAAGGATATATTTGAGGAAAATATGTAGGATCTGTATTAACAAATTTATGAATATAAAAATATTAGGGTACGTTATAATATATTTATTTTTATGATCACAATATCTTGGCTATTATGATCTTTTGTTTTTGGGAGATAATTAAGATTTTTTGTTAAGAACACTATTTTGGTGAATAATAATGGGACTCACCATTATGTGGGATCACGTAAACTATAAAATAAAACATAAAACAAACAGTCATATTATATTGTAAGGTTATATAGAATGGTTTACCTAATAGGGTCATTGTTTTGTAGGATTGACATGGAAACTTATAGATTAACATAAGGTGATAAGGAAATTAAGATCATTTATTTCAGCACCATATAAAAGGATTCATATGTCTTTTACTTGTACATCATATGGTAAGTACATGGATTTAATTATAATTAATATAACAAATATGGCCTTAAATATAACATATGATGGTTAGGGTATCCAAAAAACATTTTTGGTCATTTATTTTTGACTTGGGAATCAATGTTTATTGAATAACGAGGTGAATCATTCCAAAAAAATTTCAATACAAACTACTCAGCTGATCTAGATAAATCATTCTATTAGGGAATTTAAAAGTTGGATCATTTAATGTGGGATAATTATATTTAAATCACAAATTATTGATAAAATATTATTTTATTTTCAATAAAATAGTGTAATGTTAATTAATATCTCTACCTATGATATAATATACATAAATCACTCTATATCCCATAAAAATAGAATAAATACAATAGTAGTTCTTGAAATTTTCATGTGTAATAGTTCCTTGATAACGATTGGATTTATAACAATATTATTTTTACACTACCATTGGATTATTTTTTTATTTCTATTTATATGTCCGTAGATAATACATTGTTGGTTTTGATAAATTTTTTTATTCATAGTTTAGTAGTGAATTTTGTTTGAGGAAATTTTTCGTTGAGCCTAAGTATAGGGATACATGTGTCTCTATATATTATATACTAAAATGAATGTGGAAAAACATTATTGTTGAGGATATTTAAGAAATTTTTCATATAGATAAATTAATACACTAATGATTCATAAATGGATATATCACTCATATAAGGAAAAAGATATTACTAAAAGACAATCCCATTTGATTCAAGAATTCATGTATATAAGACATTATGTTCCAATGTATAAAATCATGTTTCTTGAATTTAACTCTCATAATTTTGAATAAGATGGTCCATAGTTGTCATAACAAAATTATTTCACCATGTAGATTACTATTAATCGATTTATTCACATTTTTAGAAAAAATGATGTCATTATGTTAACTCAGGTCTCTTGAGAGTAGATGGCAGTTGAAAAATGGATATTCAGTAGAATTTTTATTTTTTATATTGTTGATCAAATTATTTTCTAATAGGAAAATATTCTTCTTTTTATAGTATAAAAAAAATTAAAATCCTTTTAGTATGATATTTTTTGGAATTTGGATATTTCATAATGGATTCATGAAATGGGATTTAAGATCTTTCGATCAATATGTGGTCTTATAGGTTGCACAAAATCTTATGTCTATAAATATCATATTGATCAGAATATTCATTTTTATTTTAATATCCATGATTGGGTTGAAAATTTTTATAGTACAAAATGTTTTTTCTAATAAATTGGTGTTAAAAATTGAGTGATTGTTGTCAAATTGCAGTTTAAACTATTCATGTGTAAAAATTGTAGGGTCATCTAAACGATATACCATATAAATGGTGTTAGTTTAATTTAATAACCATTTATTATTATATTTTATGGTTTCATAAAAAATTCTATTTATCAAAATGAATATGGAGTCACATCCTTCATTATGCTAATAAAATTTACCAAATAATCATTATTTTAGTCGAATAGTTTTTTGTCTTCAATATCAGAAAACCAATGGAATTTATACCCTGGGGTGTTGCTGAAATATCAAAAAGGATTTGATATTTATGAAATTACATATATTCTTATAGTAAGAATCCTATTCATGTGTACATATTACACATGAGTGAAAATGAAGAAAAACATAATTCTTGAGAGAAATTTCTCGAGTTTCTCACACTACAGATATAATTTCTTATCGAATGGGGATTATGATACTATAGTATAAAAAATTACTGGATTTATAAGGATTGAATTTAAATGTCTTTTATTATCCTGATATTAAATATATATATTTTATATTTACATATAAAAACTGTAATTTTTTTATTATAAATACATGTCAAAAGTATACTACATATTGATTTTTACAGTCTTAAATGTAAGACATTAGTGGGGTTCCCTTTCATGTCATGAAACCATGACTGTAACTATATTTTTTTATATTTTATTCCAAGAATATAATTCTATGATTTTAAAATTCATATAGTTGGATTATTATAAGAGTTTTTTATTGTTCATGTCATATCCTGAGAGCATTTATTTATATATAAAAACATGGATATACAATTGAGAAGTTAATAACAATGTAGTCAAGAATATAGAGGCACAACTTTTTGTTCATCAAACCTTGATTCTAACCATGATGTTTTTAATATTATGTGATGGAATAGAATATATAAATTGTATACTCATAGATCATGGAAAGCATATGTGTTCATTTTTAGGTAACGCAACCAACACCATAGAAATGATATTTTACATCATATTGGAGGTATTGAATGCATTGTATTTTATAATCATAAATCATATACTCAAGAAAAAATGAAATGTAAAAAAATATACAACATGATAAACCATACATTAGGGGATGGTATAATGTTCTCCATATCAATCATAATTAAGATATAACCTCTATTTGAATATATGATATTAATGTTATATGACCCTTCCAACATAGTTTTTGGTTACATAGGAATCCTCCTATGATTCAATGGATTTATCAGAAATATGTCCACGTCTATCTATTGGAACGTTTTATAGTAAATTTACCAATTTAATCATCTCAAAATTTAGTCATTCTTTTAAAATTGATTACATAATTTTTGAAACAATTCATCATCAGGCCACATTAACTCTTATACCATCTAAAATTACTTTCCACCTTGTATGATCTAATAATAGTGAGAAACACCACGATTTGGAAAATAATCTTGAATGGTTAAATCCTCATATACAACATATAAAATAAAATATGGGTTTCTTTTTCGGAAATATAATTTTTGGTGTAATATTCCAAAGAATATTGTTGGTGTCCATTCAGAAAATATTATGTTTTTTACACCATATTATGTTGGGTATATTACTGAGACTCGTTGAGGGAATATTTATTTCAATTTCATGCAACATAGTAGTTGTATGAGTTGTATGATTGGATGATAAATTCATAATACAATTTTTCAACACATAAAAATGGATATTTTGGTTGTTTTTTATCAATATTTTGAGGGGAAAGAAATCTAGTGATGATGTTATACATTATGATTTTGATAATATTCGTTATCCTGAAATAATTTTATGTTATATCCCTAGCCAATTTGGAAATTAAATTCATGGGAGTATGGAAACGCCCAAAATTCCTTATTGTGGCTCTAGTATGGCACCCAATTACCTCAATTCCCTATATGAAAAAACCAATATTATATTATGTCATGAAACAACTCTAATGATTCATTGATGAATTTGGGATTTATTTTATAGTAATGTATGTTCATTGTGAAATCCATGAGAAAATTATCATTTTTTGATATAAATAATATATTAAAATGATTCAAGGAGCTATATTTTTCATTTAATGATGGTCATAAGAGGGCCATGCATGAACCTTCAGAATAATGTTGAAGGATTCACTTCTTTCGACTCGAACAATGATGATTAAAAAATGATATTCTTAGTGTACATTCTATTAATTCAAGAATTCATGGGAGATAATGTTTTTTTCTCGGTGATAGATTTGTTTTTATTTTCACAAATTAAATTATTTATCATTCATTAGATATAATAATTAATTGTGGAAATCCATACAATTAAGGTATATGTAAATAAGGACATCATCTCTTTATATTCCATGGGTGTGTTGAATTCCATGATTCAATACATTCCATTAATAATGAAAAGAATACCATTGTATGGTGTTCGAGATGAATGAACATCTCATTCCATTCTTGATTTGGAATTTCCTGAAAATAGTAGGAAATAAAGTAACATATGATTTCATTATGTAGGCAATATTATTTAGCGTTGGCTCAATAGGGGATTCATAAATTAACCCACTTACACATACAATGATAGAAGGATACTATACATTATTAATAAAATGTACACACATAATATCAAAGTTTTCTATCTTTTTTGAACGCTTAAAATTCAAATTGGATACTTATTTCAATATGGATTTCACTAGATCCTAGATGAGAGTTTAATACTCTACATCATTTTTGTTCTATACATTGTATATTAGTAATGAATTAGGAATAACATTATCTTATTACTAGAAGAAGAAAATCCTAATACCAGCTCTATTAGGATTTCATTATTCCATTGTATCAAATCATATGATTTTGTGAGGACCCATTAAGTATCATCGCCCATTTATATGGAGATTCATGGAAATATATTTTGTCTTCATATGAGATATATTATTTATGGACTACACTTTCTAGGGTAGTGTTTTTTAAAATATTAATAATCACAAATCTTTGTAGGGAATTTCAAAAATGAACATAATATTGAACTACTGTAGGATTACCACCCATAAATCAAATAATATATATTTAACATTAAATTTTTGAGTACGTACATTAGTCGATCATTGAGAGAGACTCGGAGGACCTTGTGTTACTGTAAGTAGATCCTCAATTTTTCTTATGATTATTAGTATGAGGAATTTATTCTTTGTGAAATAAAATTAGTTTGTAGTATCTAGAACTATCCTAATGATATGATCACATCAATTTTTATTCCTCACATCATTATTTGATAAAAGAAGTATTTTGGTCAATTGTTATATTATAGAATCATATAGAACGAAGGGATTCCCTTATACTAGGTTTCATCCTGACAATTTTATGTGGATGAAATATCTTGTGACCTATAATGTGTTTTTGGTAGCCTCTTTTTGTTCTATAGGAGACCTCTCTATTCATTATTAGAAAAATGGTATTCACATATTTTGAGAGTAATCTATAAATGAAATTATCTGGAATGGTATCCATGAGTCCCTATAAATTTTTTAAGGTTTCATAGTGCTGAAATATTAATGATTATTCCATAATTTTCTTGATCAACATCAATCAGATAGTGATATTACATGAATATGATGAATTTTACAAACACCACCAATAAAAAAAATTGGTGGTTCACCCTATGTATTGTAGGAAAATATTTTTAAATTATTTTTTGAGCTGGTCAATATTATCATAATGTATTTGGTTTTTGAAAACCATATTATTCATATATAATTTAATGATCATCTGTGTATACTGAATAATGTGGTTTATTGTGAATTGATAGGTGGTGTCAATATTTTTCAGACCAATGGTAATGAATTCATAACAATATATCCCATGGGCATAAATTAAATAAGTTTATAATGGATTCTCAATGTCTATATAGATAATACTGAACCGTGATTATACATAAATGACTAAAAATGATACAAATCATATAGTTCGATCGAGAATGAGTTCTATAATCGGAAACTATTAATCGTAATTTTGGGGTTTTGGAATGATGTAACTGAAATTGTTATCAACCATTATACTCTAGTTATTATTCGTAAGAATGATCAAAATATTAATTTATTTTTGATAATAGTATTCAAATATCATTTTACATATAATAAGACTTTCATCTTATTGTCTGATTATATCAGTTGGGGATATATACAATATCCAATAGTTGTCATTAAAATCATTTTGATCATATGTATGGTTCATGTAGTGGGTTTCTAAATCCCGATATAATATATGAATATTAATTTATTTTTAGTAAATGGTATCTTATAATTTAACCATGAAGGTGATATAATTGTCCTCTAATTCAGTTGAAATAGTTGAACTGATCATGGTGTCTCACAGGACCACCAATATTCCTTTTTCAATTTTTCTAGGATCATCAATCATTAATGATCCACCTTCATCAGATTTTATAGAGGAATAAATAATTTAAACTTCCTCCACTTAATATATCTTCATGTCAATACTATTTTTAATTAAGGGGGATGATTCCTTTATTGATAGTGAAAATGAGTTTTTTTTGGGTGTTAAAGAGGATCTAATGAAGACCTCCACATATAGGATTCCAATAAAATTTTTCAAATAACCTCACTATCAATTTTTTATGTGGTTACACAGACATCCTGATAATCCTAGAATTATGAGAGGGAATTTCTAGATCTATGTAATGATATAAGAACATATTCCTGTAAAATAAAAAGTAAAATTATGGTATCAACACAATCTAATATTAATTAATTAGAATTTTTATAAATGTAATTTTCAATCCTTTATGTATTTCATCAATATTTATCATCTTAAGATTTAGGTGGAATATATGATATCAAGAGAATTGGTATAGATCATGTATCCTATAATCCTTCTATATAAATAATAATTACCTCGGCCAAATTACATGGTAATACGTACATATTTCTATGATCAATAAATGGGTTTTTGGGTGAAATTCTATGTTATTTGGGAGGAAATCTTATTACCATATCCAATAATAAGATTATTTCCCATGATTTTAATGATTCCTTCATCTACATTCCGGGAATCATGATGCATGAAGGGGAATTTGGACTAATCTGATAAGTAGTATTATCCTTTATAACTATTATACATAATTTTGAATGAATTTTTAAGGAGAAATAACTCACCTCACATTGTAAATTTGGATGATTATACAAATCATTTTACTCATGAAATATGACTCACAATTCTTGAGAAAGTCATTTTGATTTGGAATGAAATACGTTTATGGATGTTGAGAATATGGAATATGTTCCTTGGTAAATTTGATGATGCTTAAGGTGATCAAGGAATCATTTTAAATAATGAATTATGTGATTTGGGATGAATGAAATCAAGTTATTTAGCCTTAAATTTTGTTTCCTTATATTGATGATGCCATCCACAACAAATAATTATGGTTCTATGTAAACTATATAACACAGTTCGTGGTGAAGGCTGTACCTCATTAATGATTCTGGTAATTCATATTAGTGGGGTTCTCAGATCTAGTTTCCCATATAAATACCCCTAAAAAGATCATTATATGTAGTTAATATCATTAGAGAAGGTCGTCATTGTTGGTAGAATTTGGGTCAGTACAATTCAGTTCATGAGGGATAATTCCATGAAGGACAAGTGTTCATGAGGGTAAATTCTATGAAGGGAAGTAGTTCATAGAGTAATTTTTCAATGAAGTGGGAACATTTATAAATAATGAGTTCGAGGGACTCTTTTACCCACAAAAGAAAAGGTACCACGTAGAAAATGATGTTTTAAATGCATCAACCATCCACAATGATAGAGGTAATCTTTGGAGAAAAAGGAAACCACTGAACTCTAGTGTTATGTACTAAAACACAGTTCACAAAGTACTCATTATTGTTCATTGAATATACCTGACCGGTCATGGTGGGTTTAAGGATGTTCTTGAATAGAGGAAAATAATTTTTGAATGTAATTTCCACACATCAACAATATACATAAAAGTGGGATTTCTATTTTGAACAATCATACGTGGTAATTATAAAGTGAAAATTGACTGAGTGTCCAAAAAATGTCTAGGATGTTATAAATATCCACTGTGTTAGAAATTGAATAATAGATTTAAATGATCATATTTTTTAAATATCCATAAGAATCTCTATATCACGTATATTACAAAACATATTATACAAAATTTCATGCTACTTGAAACACATGAAAAATTTTATAAATCAAAGTTGTACAAAAATGTAATGGAATATCATACTCATTATATTACACACAAAAATATAGTTTTCTTGTGTATTGTTCATTATTGAATTGTTTTTGTACCATACCAAGGACATATAATGTCATTTTTATTAGTGAACCCTGTAAATTCTATTTTTCATGTCGTTGTGTCATTGAATTGGATTTTAGTTGGTAAAATATAATTAATTTGAATAATAGTTTGTTTCCATTTTAATTAAATATAATAGTAAATGTTATCCCTTGTTCACCCCTACCCCCTCTCAATTCCTCTTGAATCATGGAAGGGTAATATCAAGGGTTAATTATTACAATACAACACTCTAACATGGTCATTAATAAAATACCTATGACACAAAGGGTATGATGAATAAACAATTTCTTATAGATGAATCCACATCCATCATCATAAATCATTTAAATTTGTGTACAAAGAAATTACAATGAATTAATATTTGGAGATGACTTCCATGAACTGTGATCATTTCATGATTAAAAAAAATAGTTCTAATATTTCTTATTATATCCTTAGATATTCAGATTGGTCATTGACTCGATGGAATCGATGTAGCCCAACAATTAGAATGTTCATAGTGGTCTGAAATTGATCCTTTAGTCCTTTTTTATTTTATCTAGATGGATTTAAATTGTATCAAACATAATATAGGAATTCAATGTTTTTATGAGTCCTTGTAAAATATAACATCTTTACTCATCTACAACATATAAACCAACAAGGATCTCTATGAGATTGTCCTCTACACTATTAAACTTAATTATAACTATATTAAAATAAAACTCATGATATATTAAGAAAGTATAAATGATTTCTTCCTAATTCTCCATTTATAGGTGAAGGGAGTGCTAGATCGTGATAATAAATGGGATTATAGTTATTTGTTTCAAGATATAATACTTTTTGGAAAGTGCAATTTCATTCCCTCCAAGATGATAATTCATGGTTTTAGGCTCCCAGGTTGATATATTTTATGTATATGACAAATTTCTCAATAAAATATTTAATATCTATCTGATTTATCTTATTTTAGGTTCAACATATCAATCAATAGTTTAATATTTATCAGGTTGAGGTGATTTTCTCTGTCGGTCCTATAATATAATGGAATTTCACTAGGCACTATATTATTCATTAGTATATTTTCTATACCATTGTGTGCAGCAATTCGTATTTCACTATGTATTTATTTAACATTGATATTCATTTCAATCATACCATCAATTTTTAGATCAATATCAAAATTTATGATGACCCCTTTCCCTTAGACATCCTCAACCTCATAGGAATATTTTTTTCCATCCCCAATTTTGGTCATGTGTTATATGTTTAATCTCAACTAAAAATTCTTCAACAAGTAATTTAACAACCAAGTATATTATATGGACTTATTTATATTAAAAATATTCATCAATTGCAGGATCCATTTGGTGAGTTAGTTTCCATCTAGAATATTTGTAGGGATGAATGTTATAATGATTTTAGATATTATTATGAATGGGTATGATAAAATTCATATAATCCAATAAATTACCAGAATTACTATATAAAATCTCACAAGACTATGATGTTTAATGGGATGAATTTACTCTAATATGTTGTATTTGGGAATCAACTACTAAGAAAATCGCATCCATAAGGATCAAATGATCTCAGTTTATTGTATTGTTAGAAATAAAATAATCAAATTTTTATCTGTTTTATCATTATAGTTCATTAAATTCTATTTCATTATATAGTAAAATGGTTGATAATTAATCTACCTCTTTTAAGGTTTTAACAAAAATTTAATGACCCTAATCCTTACCGCATTAAATTATTTATTAGATAAAAAATAACTCTTGTGTGCTTTCCCCAAAATATCATGGATGTAGTTGTAGATTGGATGGTTTGGGAGATCATCATTATTGAATTTTTCGTCTCTATATATTTGAGATAGATATTCCACATCACTTTAAAGAAGTATCATTTAGTATTATCTTCTAAAAATGATTATAAAATGTTCTTAATTTATTCAAATGGTGGACCACAACAATCCATCTTCTTATTCTATTGATGGTGAGGTTTTTGACTATTCTATTCTAGAGAGTTCACTTATACTGATCTATGGGATTAGTTATTTAGGTCGGTGTATATAATTATTTTATTACAACATTTATCATTTCTTATATACTATTCCACTATCAAAGTGATGTTGGAAATTACATATACATATCCCTTTTTGTCAATATGATTACTCCATCCTTTGTGTATCTTATACTATTTATTAAAATTGACCAGTTTATTTAAATGAGTTCAATGTCCTTTGAATCTATTATTACGAATCCTCTATGAAGATGTTCATTTAATATTTTTATTGGATATTTTTTATATAGATTTAGTAATATCACTCAATTTAGAAATGATGTTCAAGTCCCCCTCATTCTCTCACTATTTTCTATATATGAAATTATGGAATTTCATATTTAATATTTATTTAATGAAATGATATATTAATTAACATTAAATTTTTCCCAAATTGTTACTTAATATGATGGTAGTCTATTATACTATATTAACATTCTTCCATACAGTGTGAGATAAGATAATTAGATCATTCATGCCTCTTATTTGGGATGTGTTCTCCTATCAAGGCCACATAATGATGCAAAATGTGATATGTGTTTCTCCAAGTCATTTTATCAATAAATAAACAGGGTGGTTGGATTTATATATTCTATAATAGGTGTATTTATATCCACCATATGAGCCTATGGATTCGTAGTAGGTGTACCTACTTGTCATAGTCTCTCCATAACCTCCAATTTTGTAGTTAGAGACATGATGGAGTTATGTAGTTCTGTTATGATGATATATTGATACTATTCACAAGATGATGTGATGGGCGGGATATCATTATGTTTCCCTCATGTGTTTTTATATGACACCCATAATAGATTAATTTTGATAATTTATATTAAAATATATGTAGATGGAATCCCATTTTTAGGGAATAATTGTTAATTATAATGTTCATGGAATCAATTCACAGACTTATATGATCGAAGTACTAATGGATTATTAGTAATAAACTGAGAAATTTTCTATTAAGGAAGATATACCGAGGATGAATCATTGATTACACATTGTAATTACACTCAGTAGTAATATTCTACTTGATGAATTCAATAATGGGGTTTTTATCCTTTCAAGTTTAACCTTTCTTTCTGACACATTCTCTGGGGCGTACTCACCTGTCTGTTTCAGTGGCTACCATGTCTGTGTTTCCCTACATTACTAAATTCCAAAGGATGGTGGCATCCATCAATTATTCATGGATGTTTTCTTCTTGATCGAAATGGGATGATGATATATCAATTCCTCTTTCTATGGATTCCCCCTTGGAACTCGTCACCTAGTCCGGATATCCCTCATATATTAAGATGTTGTTTTTGAAACTCTTCCCAGTGCCATGACTTAATGGGCACATGCTAATTAAACTGCTTTTGTTATGATATTCTTAGGAGTCCATTCAGGGAAACGACCTTCAGTTGGGAGAGTAGTCATACTAAACATCACTGGCGTGTCTAGACATGGTAACATTGGTGCTTCTGGGTTTACTTCCCTTATGAATGGGCTTCCCAAGGGCACGGAAGCCCAAGGCATCCCATGTCAAATGCAGTTAATTATATGTCATAGGCATATCTCTATGGTTTTCCATATCTTTCAATGATTAACACATGGTATTTCATATGGTTATTGTCTAGTGGAGATGGATTAGACTGATAAAAACCCTAACAAGAGTTGATCAGGTGGGTGAGACCCCTAAAGGGATCGATGATTCTCAGTCTAACGTGTGGTTAGTTAACAGATTGGTACAAGGAGTAGTGATAATGTGGGTGACATGATCTCACCGGTATGTGGTGACATGTGTAAGAATCAGGATGGATGATGGAGAGTTTAATGATGTTTTGGGGAGATTAGATGGAACCGTCGTGAAGGTGAAGTTAGGGTTGGGATTGAGCGTCAAAGAGACTTCCTACATGTCATCATTGAAGGGAATCGAAGTCCACGTAGTTCGGCAGGTCGATTGGACATCTAAAGAAGTGACCCATATAGATATGACCTAGAAGAAATGGAACCTCCGAGAGGGGAATGGCCTTCCTGAAACACATAGGATAGAGGGAAATACAAAGTAGATACATGCTAGATGGGATTGAACCTCAGGGAGGCTTCCTACGTACCATGCCTTGGATAGGAACAAAGTCCATGTAGTTCTGGATTGGGGTATAGAATCTGGGTGAACGCAGAGGGTAGTGACTAGATGACATATTGGTGGGCTAATGTGTGGTTAGCCGCCCGAGGTTTGTTTGACGCTTAGGGGGCGGACCATATATTTGGGTCCCAGCAATGGGGAATATAACATATTACTGCCGAATGGGAAACATAATGGATTACCTTCGAATGGGAAACATAATGAATTACCCTGGATTGGGGCTTACAATGACATAACATCAATTGGAGAACACAACGGCTACCCTTTAGTTAGAGGACACAAGGGAATACTGCTGGTTGGGGACAAAAATGTCTTACCATTGTTCGAGGTTCCAACGTCTTTCCATCGAATGGGAAACACAACGGCTTACTGTCGGTTGGGGAACACAACATCTTTTCATTTGTTGCAATACACAACGTCTTACCGCTGGTTCGGGTTGACAGCGACTTACTATTTATTGGGGTTATAATAGCTTACCATCAAATGGGAAACAAAATGGCTTACACTCAGATGGTGTTGGACCTCCGGGAGACTTTCTACACACCTTGTCTGATAGACAAGGATAAAAACCCACATAGTTCGAATGGTTACATTATAACGTAATGTAGGATGTAAAATTTAATGTCATGCGGGGTGATTGTGAACAAATGTGAATTGAGTGGAGGGAAAGATTGGGTCTTGGAATTGAACCTTTGGGAGGCTTCCAACGTGCATTTACATGGTAAGGATCGAAGTCCATGTAGTTCAGAAGTGGTGTTGGAGAACCGATGTGAAGGGGTTCGGGTCCAATATGTGATGGGCTTCAACCTCAGAGAGGGTTCCTAGGTAGCTTTCCTTGAAAAGGATCAATGTACACATAGTTCAAAGGATTTTGGAAACAGACATGAAGGGCGTTGGGACCAAAAGGCATTGGTCTTGAACCTCCATGAGTATCCCCACTTACTTTTCCTTGGAAAGGATCAATTTCCACGTAGTTCAGAAGAGTTTGGGGTTTACACTGTAAGGAATTCTAAAGGGTATATCATGGTCAGTACTTACTCTAATTCCATGTGAGTCTTCATTAGTGTGGGAAACAAGAGGTTACATTAGACCTGGGGATCACGTCACGAAAGATGAGTCTATGGGAAGTGGAGTAGGGAATATACATGGATATTTTCCCAAAAAGGAAACAGGGGATTACACGTCATCCGCAGCCCAAGGAGATGGAGATTGGGACTTTCTCCATGATAGATCCCCAGTGGAGACAATGAAAAATGGGAGAGGGATGGGATATTTATGGTCCCTATTCCCATCTCTCCTCTAGTCTTTTTCACTGAAGAGAGTAGGGGGTAGGGATACTGCATCCTAACAGAAAGGACATGTGCTAACACCGAGGTGGTTTCCCATCCCTGTAGAAAAGCGTTGCCCCGGAAAAATGGATCTCATTCCATGTGAGAAGATCATACTCAAGTGTAGACCAGGGGGCATCGAGAATGTTTGATATGGGGATCCCCGTGTAGAGGGAAAGGGATGAGGCCACAATTTAATGTCATGTGTTGAGTATGATGGTTCATGGAATTTTTAACATCCTGCATCTATGATGAGGAATGTTCACTCCGTAACCATTGGAAATACATAACTAATACCTATCCACCATTGGGTAAGTAATGGCATTAGCCATGAAATGGGGTGGGGTGTTTTGGAGTGAATCATTGAGAGGCCCATGTTAGTGTGGCTATACAAAGAAGTGATATCCATTAGGATGCCTATGTGAAAAAGCAATAAGAAAACCAACGCAACGGGAAGCACCACCCAAGGGTTTTGAAATCACATCATAAAGCATTGAGGGCCATATTGAAGAAGGGTTTTCAGAGTGAATCGGTTCATTGGTAGAGACCTCGTGATGCTCTGGTGCTCTATGTAGTGGAGGGACTTCACGAAGAGTTATGCTTCGTGAAGTGAGGTGGCTTAGCCTAGTCCTAGGGTAAAGGTGTATATGGAAGGTGCTTTGTAAAGCATAAGGGCTTTCCCAGAGTTATTATTCGTGAAGAAATGGTGCCTTGTGAAGTGCAGCACTATGAAGCAGTGTGATTTGCAAAGTATAGTGACCCTACCATAGCATGTGGGTTACATGTACATAGAGGGTACTTCACATAGCATAAGTTCTCCACAAAACCCGAGTACCCTTGGGGATACCCTTTCATCGCGAAATCCCGTGGTCTTGCTGAAGGGAATCCCATGATGAAGAGGGTATGAATTCAATCCAAGGGAAGGGCACTTCCCGATGCTCATGTACCTTGAAGAGCACATTTTTTCCAGAGTATAAATTGCTTCATGATTTGAGATCGGAGAAGGTGAAAGGTCAGAGGATCCATCCATTGAGCTCATGGGGAGACCAGTATTTATAGGCAAGAGGTTCCATGAATCAATGGTCGAATTATGTGAATCCAAGTGGTGAATTACAATTTGTTGCGGGTTCTATCAAGTATGTCATAACTGCGAAGCCAACGGATATCCCTTCACCAGTGCGGAGCTCCCTTCGCGGTGTTCTCAGGGGCTTTGGTCATGTTTTCTGGTTTTGTGAAAGTCTATATAACTCCCTCTGTGGTGCAAGGATCTTAGTAAATTGCATTGTATCCTTGGATTTTTCTGCCTCTTTGGTTTGTGGCGGCTTCACAAACACCAATCGGATCGTGGATCCACCTGCCTCTTTGCATCATAGTTGCTTTATGAACGTCAGTCAGATTGTAGCGCATCCCAAATCTTTTCTTCACAGCTGCTTTGAAAATACCAATCCAATATCAGAGCCACCCACCAATTTTATTCATGGTGGTAGCACAAAAATGGTAGATTCTATCCGGTTATGGTGATGTGGGGCTCCGGGAACAAGCTTTGTGTGGCATCACCAAAGGCTTTTTGTTTTCTCTTCCACTTCCTAAATTTTGGCACCATCAATTTTCCACCCTCAGTCTTTTATCTGAGGTGAAAATGATGGAAATGCCTATGGGTTATTAGCCAAATCCATTTGGAAAATCATGAAGAATTATCGCGAAAGAGGCTTTCAAGGTGGAAAGGTGACATGCAATCTGAGGGTGCTATGAAGATCACTGCGGTCGGATGTGCCGCACAACACAAGGGGTCTGATCGTTCGGCGATTCATCATTTTGTTTCACCATTATACCAATGTATTAAACTGATTTTTTAATTGAAAATAACATGTAAAATAATAAATTTCAATCCATGTTTGATTCAATTATTTTTTGTTTATCACTGTAAAAAAGGAAAATGTTACATGTTATGATAATAATATTGTAGGTGGATGTGATTTCGAGGACCTATGATGATGTCAATGAAAAATGGTTTATTCTGCACATCATCCAAGAACACCTATATACTAAAACGAATGCTTCTACTAATACGTACATCCAAATTTTCATACCCTTTGTGGGAGGTTCATACATTTATCTAGATCCATTTTCTATAAAGGAACTAAATCCCAATTCGTCCATTAAAAGGCCCATACAAGCTGATCTGTCTAATAAAGTGGATCTGCAAGGGATCAAAACATTTCTTTTGTACATTGGAAATATCTCTTAATATATACCATATCGTTCTGCCACATTTTACATGGAGGTATACAAGATGTAGCTAAAGAACTCCATAGTTTTGTCCAACATGAGTTAAGGCTTTACGACCAGCCAAAACCATGGACCTAGAGGATTCGTTAAATCAGGGTGGCCAAATCCACTTCCCACTTTGCCTATAAATTGGCACCTTGGGAACCCCATTTTGGAGTTCCAACAAGAGGCAAGGTGCTACAATTTTGGAGTGCCAAAGAGGACTTTTCTTCATCACTAGATGTTCTGGGGGATATGGGATGTTTTACTTCAACATCTTCTTCTTCCTCCCCTCCCATGGATTTTTAAACCCCTTGTGATCACACGGGGAGGAACTTGATGTAAATCCCAAGCTTCGTGATTGTAATATTTGAATAATAATTTTAATTCTAGGTTTTTGTGTTGTTTTTCATCATGATATATTTTTATTTTATTTAGTTAAGTAATGGTATATCATGATCAACTCATAGGATCATGTTTGGGGGCACCCATTCATGTGATGCTTCACACACCATTGACCACTTTCTTTTCCCCATTCCAATTGATGTGTTTTTGTGGTTTATATTGGTCCATTGAACTCATATAAGCACAATCAAGGTCATGTTAATTTATTTCATTGTTTTACAATAAAATATCATACAAACATGGACATCACATCGAGTTCTTCATTTGTTTCCTTGTTGATGTCGGTTATGATGTCGATCACAAATCACCCAATCATCGGTCGTGCCTGGTGAATCATTGTGTGTTTTTGAATAAACCCTAGGAGGTATCCTAGTATAAACTCAGTAACATTCTGGTTCAACATGTTAAAAAGCAGGTATTAAAATATCATAACCCTATATCATGAAGCGATGACGGATGAACATCATGAGAGTACCCCGGGTTGAACACACTAAATTAATCTTGTTCATTTATACTTTGATTTATCACTTTCATTTTCTATTTTCTTCTATAATAATCAAACCCCCATGTTTTACAAAACCTCATTCCACTTATAATTTTATAATACAAACCATCTTTATAAATTTATGATCTAAGACTCTATCGAGAGACGACCTTGGGTTGCTGCTATATTGCAGAAATTCTATTCAAAATTAAACAACAAATTTGACATGATCGACAATGCGATCAAATTTTGATGTTGTTTCTAGGGATCCGAAATAATTTCACTTCATTATTTAATTTAATTTATTTATTATAATTCTTAATTATTACTCCTTTCAATACCCCACCCCCATTTTATTGTTTTTGGTTTGGGTTTTTCTATTTATTTTTGGTTATTTTGGTGTGTTCTTTCTCTCTCCCTCTCTCTTCTTATTCTTCATATCTCTCTCTATAATTCTGTATTATAACATTATATTCTATTTTCACCTTTATTAAGTGATTTTATCCATATTCAAAAAAACGTCAGAACTTATTTGCATGGCCCGATCGGGTAAAGAAACACTATTTAAATTTGAACCTGAAATTGAAAAGTCACTTCACTCAATAATCATGGCATCTAGAGAAGGTCAATAAACTAACAATGAGTAACCTCTTGTGGATCCCCAAGTGGTCCTAAAAAATATAAAATTGAACCTAATAATATCCAAGAGAACATGGTTTCAAATAATCAAACTTTAAAATAACTTGCCACCTTTGAGGTGGAGTACCAACCTGTGTGTCTCCAATATCTCAAGGAAGCAACCATCTTTAAGCTGAGATCAATTCTTATCCACCTTCTTCCAAACATCCATGGTCTTTCTGGTGAGAACCCTTATAAACATCTTAAGGAGTTTCACATTTTGTGATCCACCATGAAACCCCAAAATGTGCCTAAGGACTTTAATATGTTAAGGGCCTTCCCTTTCTCCCTTGATGGTGTAGCCAATGACTGGCTATACTATCTACCTGCCACAATTGGTGGCTGTAATGACCTTAAAAGACACTTTCAAGAGTTGTTCTTCCCTACCCCCGAACTACATCAATTAAGAATGAAATATGTGGAATTAGGAAATCACAAGGATAGACAATTAATGAATATTGGGAAAGATTCAAGAGTATTTTCTCAAGCTGCCCCCACCACCAAATTAGTGAAAAAAATTGATCCAATACTTCTCTGAGGGAATTTTCCACATGGTTCGCGGAATGATATATTTTGTAGATGGTGGTTCCCTAGTTGATAATACTCTTTCCACCGCTCGTGAATTAATAGACAACATGGCTCAAAATGCACAACAATTTGGTACACGAGCAATTGCACCAACCCGAGGACACCATGAGGTAAGTCATTCAGCCCTAGAACAAAATTCAGAATATAAACTAGATGAGATGCACACCCTTATATGAAAATTATCTCAACCAAAAGGTAACTCAGTATCTCCCCTTATTCAATTACATTGTTGTATTTTTTTCTGACAATACTAATTTTTTGACCACTGCCAACAACATCAAGATTCACTTGAGTTTTCTGCAGTCATGTTCCCAGTTCGCCCATTCCAACGAGAACCTCCCTTCATGTAGGAACAACTCAAGACAAATCCAAATCATTGGTGGAAAACACAACCCTAGTACTAACAAAGAGGAAAATCAAGATACCCCATGCATAATTGGTATCCACAAGGATAATGTATGAAACCTTCTTATCCAAAAAATTCTAAAAACAATCATCCTCCTCCTCCCAAATCTGTACCAAGCCTCGAGGATATGATAAAACAAATGGAAACCTAGAACCTCCAATTCCAACTAACCCCACAATCGGTAATTCATGACCTATGAACTCAATTGGGACAATTGGATAACACCATCGTTGAGCTTATGATGTAAGGTTCTGGCCAACTACCATCCCAACCCATTGACAATCCGAAAGACAAAGGTAATTTATTTGCAATTACACTTTGTAGTGTAAAGGTTGTTTCTCCTTCTACTAATTCTATGCAATAGGTATGTACCCATCTTGAAAACACTCTTTCTCAACCTAGAAAATATTCCAATGAGTAAAAAAAATAAAAAGGGCAATCAAATTTTCATTAAGGATTCCCATGAACAATCCATTCCTCTTCCTTTCCCTCAAAGACTCTCTAAATCTATGAAAACTTTTTATAATGGGATTGAAAATGAAATAATTGATACATTTAAAAAATTTAAAGTTAATATTTCATTGTTTGATGCAATCAAGAAAATTACCCATTATGGCTAATTTTTAAAAGAACATTGCACCCATAGATGAAGGCTGAAGTGAATGAGAGAGTCAACTTTTGGAGGAATGTATATTCCTTGATTAAACTATCAATTCCTACCAAATGCAAGGATCCAGGCACATTCACAATACCATGTACCATAGGGGATACTTTCTTTTCTGATGTTATGCTAGATTTAGGTGCTTCCATTAATGTAATGCCTCACTCTGTGTACAATTATCTGTAGGTTGGAGAGCTTCCACCAATGGGAATTGTCATACAACATGCCAACCAAAGTACAACACATCCAACAAGAGTGATTGAGGATTTCCTTATAAGAGTGAATGATCTCATCTTCCCTGCTGATTTCAACATTCTTGAGATGGAAGATACCCAAACCCAAGGACATGATCCACTCATACATGAGATTCCATTCCTCAAAACTACAAATAAAGTCATCAACTTTCACAATGGTATGTCGTCCAGGGAATTCAGAGGAGAAATGGTCTGTTTTAAGATCCTTGAGGCTATGAAACACCCCGTTATAGAGCACTCCACTCTTCCTGTCTAATCGATGGAAGTGCTCTCAAATGATGCACACACAGAAAATTCTCTCCTCATCCTAAATTCTGATTCATTTTCCTTTTCTTCACCATTGGATTATTTGAGATTTGAGTCACGTTCTGTGTGTTTTTTGGGTTCTAAAAAAATGTAAATTTGGCACGTTAATTGATGAGTGTGTTCATTCTGAGGAACCCATGACCGTCAAAGATCTAGAAAATCTCATCTCAAATTATTATCTATCATTATATAATAAACATGAGCAGATAGAAAGTTTGATGGACCTCACTCCCACTAAATACCCTCCATCAGTCCAAAAAACCCCGGTTTTGGAATTAAAACCACATCCATCTAATTTAAAATATGCATATCTTGAGGGAATTAACCAATTTCCAGTCATTATTTCCAATAACCTCTCTCAACAGCAGGAATCAGAACATCTTAATCTTCTAAGAGAGTGTAAAAAGGAAACAGGATGGACATTGGCTGATATTCTCGGGATTAGACAATCAATATTTCTCTAACATATACTTTTGAATAATGAGGATAAGCCTATACGACAATCTCAATGCTGGTTGAATCCCATTGTCCACGAATTTGTAAAATTGGAAGTCATTAAATTATTTCTAGGGGGTTCATTTATCCTATATCTGATAGTAAATGGGTTAGCCTAGTGAAAATTGTGCCTAAAAACATATGAATAGCAGTTGTGTCAAATAAAAAGAATTAATTGGTTCCAACACATGTGAAAAACAGTAGGGGAGTCTGTATTGACTACATTTGACTAAATCAAGCCACTTGGAAGGACCACATTCCTCTACCTTTCATAGACTATACGTTAGAACGATTGGCGGGTAAGTCCCTTTAGTTTTTCCTTGATGGGTGTTCGGGTTATTTCCAATTCCATATATCCCCTAATGATCATTAAAAGAAAACATTTACCTATATATTTGGCACATTTGCAAACAGAAGGATGCCTTTTGGTCTTTGAAATGCTCCAGGTACTTTTTAGTGTTGTATGCTGAGTAAATTTTCAGAGTACCTAGAAAATTTCATAGAAGTTTTTATGGATTATTTCACACTTTATCGAACATCCGTTGATTATTGTTTTTCTCACCTAGGTTCTATCCTCTGTCGTTACATAGAAAAAGATCTTGTATTAAATTACGAGAAATACCATTTCATGGTTGAACGAGGGATAGTGTTGGGAATTTTATTTCAAATAATGGAATTCATGTGGATTAATCAAAAATTTAAATAATTTCAACCCTTTCATATCTAAAATGAGTTTGTGAGGTGCAATCTTTCTTGGTTCATTATGGTTTTTTTCGCCGATTCATTAAAGACTTCAGTAAGATTGCACATCCCTTGTCGGAGTTATTACAATCACATCCTGAGTTTTTTCTTGATAAAAATTTTGAGGATGCATTCAATTCACTATAAAGAAATCTCACATAAACTCTTATCATCCAACCTCCAAGGTGGGATCTCCCCTTTGAAATAATTTGTGATGCCTCTAAATTTGTAGTTGGGGAATTTTTATCACAAAGGGTTTAGAATAATCCTCATGTCATTGCGTATGAATCACGTAACCTTGAACATGCCCAAGGAAACTACAAAACCACTGCAAAAGAACTTATTTATATTGTGTTTTCCTTGTAAAAGTTTTTTTCATATCTTATCAGGTCAAAAATCGTTGTCTTTTCTGATCATGTTTTCCTTTGTTTCCTCCTAAAGAAACCTGAAGCTATGCCCCGTCTCATTTGGGGGATGATCCTCCTCCCGGAGTTTGACCTTGAGATTAGAAATAAGAGAGGAGTGGAAAATGTGGTAGCATACCACATTTGTTGGATTTCCACACCATTGGACCCTCATGTTGAATCACCCCTCCCCATTGGAGAATTCTTCCCACATGAGAGCCTTTGTGATGTTGTGGTCCTTACACCCTTGTATGTGAACATTGTGAAATTTCTAGCAACATCCAGGGTCACCACTGATTTTAGCACATCACAATTATAGATACTTAAGAATTATTCTCGGTGGATCATTTGGGATGTCCCATACTTGTGGAGAATTTTTGGTCACCAAGTAGTTCTTCCGTGTGTCACTGACCATGAGTTCACCTCTGTTTTGACCTTCTGGCACACCTTGGAATGTGGGGGGCACTTTGGCTCTCAACGTATAGCATGAAAGGTTCTTGACTCAGGAATTTATTTGAAAAAATTGTATAGGGATGCCCATAGATTTTTCATTTCAAGTAGTAGTTGTAAATTCATATGGAATATCTCTAAGATGAATGAAATTCCCCAACAACCCATGCTATTCTGTGAAATTTTAGATGCATGGGGCATTGAATTCACATGGCCTTTTCCAAATTCATTTTTTATACATTTTTATTGATTTTGATTATGTATCTAAATGGGTGAAAGAAAAGGCCACTAGGACCGATAAATCTCGTTTTCTTGTTGATTATGTGGGGTCTCATATTTTTAGTATGTTTGGTTTACCGAGATTCATCATTTGTGATCAGGGTTCAAATTTTTACAATCACGACATGAAAAGTTTTTTCATAAGTATGGGGTTAATCATAAATTCTCCACTGCATATCACCCCCAATCTAATCGACAAGTATAAATCTCAAATCGGTAAGTAAAACAAATATTGGAAAAAATGGTATAACCCAATAGGAATGAATAGAATTTTCCCTTGGATGATGAACTTTGGTCATACCGTACAGCTTTTAAAACCTCAATTGGAATATCATTATATATAATTGTGTTTGGAAAGGCTTTTCACCTCCCTGTGAAGGAAGAACACTGTGGATATTGGGTTGTTAATAAATGTAATAAGAATCATTCAGATGTTGGTGTGCATAGGAAGCTGCAGATTCAAGAGTTGAAAGAAATTTGATGTGATGCATCTGAAAACACCTGAATCAATAAAGAGAAGAAAAAGGCTATCCATGATATAATGATACATCAGTGGAAGTTTTATATTGGTGAGAATGTTTTCATGTATAATTCCAGGCTAAATCTCTACCCAATTATGTTTCATTCCCGATGGATCGATCCATATACTATTATTGATGTCTATCATTTTGGTTGTATACAGGTTTTGCATGAGATGAGTAGAAAAAGGATTATTATTAATGGGAAGAGTCTCAAACACATATATGAGGATTTTCCAAATCATCTCATGGAGGAAATCTAATTGATAGATGCCACATATGAAACCATTTAGTAGGTTGTCCCTTCTATCTAACTATATTTACTTTCCTATTTATTTAAAATACATTTGTTGAGGTTATTGTAACTTTTAGGCATCAGGGAGGGTGACATGTAATAGTTAGGATTAAACACAAAAATAAAAAATAATAATTAAAAAAATGTGTTTTTATTTTTTATTTACTTTTACATATTCTGTGTTTTTAGATAAAAATTGATCTTAAAAATGATGTCCAAAATCATTTTTAATGCTTGAGTAGATTGCGTGGAAAATTCCATTGTTTTTGGAAAAATATTTTTCAAATAAATGCTGATATGGATTACTTTTCTATAATTTGTATTTTCAAATAATTCTTAGGTGTTTAATGTATTTTTGATAACAATTCCTCATTAGCATTGACCAACATTTTAATCCCTTACCCGACAGATATTTTATGCCCTTAATTGTATATTCTACATTTTAATCAATTTCATGAGAGTCTCGGGTCATGTAGAGAAACTAGAACTTGTCTTGATTCTATTTGAATCCATAATATTCAAGTATGCTACATTAATGTTAGAGGCAATCGTTCATTGATAATATCTTTTTTCAATTATCCTCTATTTCTGGCCGCCTTAACATTTTATCCTTCTTATGACTTAGAGACCATGGTATGCTAATTAAGTAGCCACATTACAAGATAATGTATCCCTACTTACATGTATCGTTTGTATATTCTTGTTTAATTTTCAGCAAGTGTGGGAGTGAGTGTGTTTCCGAGGGAATTCTAGGGAGGGAATCATTGTTATGGGTTGATATAAAGGGTGCCAACATTTTCCTTGGGCAATGGGCTCTCAATCCATATTAAATCATTGTTTTACACGTGTTTCCCTCTTTATCTTCAAAAAAACTCTACAAAAAATTAGTTACGTAAATTTAATTAAAATAAAACAAAATAAAAAATGGTGAAAAGAGTATGTTTATGCATTATTATTCATTTCTTGGTTGTGACCCTCAAAAATGGACAATGTGCCGAGTTAGTTGGACGTGATACACATTGTGAGTGGTTGAGTGTGTACATTAATTGTGAAAACATGCTGAATTTTGACATGATATTTTACATAAAATATTAGAAACTCCTCTCCTACCTCAGATTTTTAAACATTAAATCCTACAAACCCTTGAACCTCAGAACAACCTGTTGGAAGTCCTCTTGAGTAGTCCGCTGGTTTCTGTTGGTAAAGAAATGAGAATATTGGAATTCATATGGTAAGATCACCTGAAATCTGGGAAAGGAGCATAAATCAACTTTAATATGTTCCTTGAGGGTAGAGGGAAAATTTTATGGTGATGTAGGTTGCGACATGTTTCAAGGGTAAACAAATTATGTTCAACAAATTTGAATGTGAGAAAAGAAAAATGATAGGAAATGTGATTCCATTGAAGAGATATGATGAATTTCATTTCAAAAGAATCATGGATATTTTCACACTTTTTATTTAGGAATGGGACATGATTAGGATATTATACTTCACCTAGGAGTGAAAATGTTTAGGTGTGGGGGTGTGATCGTACCATGATTCAGTGTTTTATTTCACGCGTAAAACAATGTATTAAACTGATTTTTTATTGAAAATTACATTTATAATAATAAATTTCACTCCATGTTTGATTCAATTATATTTTTTTAACACTATTAAAAATTTAAATGTTACTTGTTTTGATAATTATATTGTAGGTGGAGGTGATTTAGAGGATCTATGATGAAGTCCATGATAAATGGGCCATTTTGCACATGATCCAAGAACACCAGTATCCTAAAACACATACTTCTACTAATCCATGAATCAAAATTTGATGAACCATTGTGAACGGGTCCTACATTTAATTAGATCCATTTCATATAAAGGAACTAAAGCCCAATTAATCCATTAAGAGGCCCATACAAGCTGATATGTCCAAAAAAGTGGATCTGCAGGGGGTCAAAACATTTCCTTTGTAATTTTTCTATATATATTATTATATTCAATATCAGGCATCCATTTGTGACATGGATGTAGAAAAAATGTCCTCAAAAAACTATATAGTTTTATCCGAAGTTAGTTAGGGCGTTATTACTATCCAAAACCATGGCCCAAGAGGATTCATAAAATCAGGGTTCCCAAATCCACTTCCCACATTGCCTATAAATTGGCACCTTGGGCACCACATTTTGGAGTTCGAACCAATGGCAAGGTGCTGCTATTTTGGATTCCCAAACAGATATTTTCATCATCACTATATGTTATGGAGTCTATGGGAATTTCTACTTCATCATCTTCTTATTCCTCCCCTCCCATGGATTTCTAAACCTCTTGTGATCACCCTAAGAGGAATGTGATGTAAATCCCAAGATTCCTGTTTGTAATTTTTTAATTAACTTTTTAATTCCATGTTGTTGTGTTTTTTCATCATTCTATATTTTTATTTTATTTAGTTAGGTACTGGTATGTCATTCTCAACTCATTTGATCATGTTTGGGGGTACCCATTCGTGTGATGTTTTACACACCGTTCACCACTTTCTTTTCCCCCTTCCAATTGCAGTATTTCGGTGGTTCATATTGTTCAATTTAACTCACATAATCATTGTCATGGTCATGTAAATTTATGTCATGGTATCTCAGTACAATAACATACAAACCTCGATAGCACATCGAGTTCTTTGTGTGTTTCCATGGTGAGTATCAGTAATGATGTCGAACACAAATCACCCAATCATCGGTGGTGTCCGGTGAATCATTTTGTGTTTTCAACTAAACACTATGAGGTATCATAGTATAAACTTATTAAAATTCTGGTTCTAGGTGTTACAATCAAGGTATTACAAGATCATAACCCTATATCATGAAGCGATGAAGGATGAACATTATGAGAGTACCCCTGGTTGATCAAACTTAATTAATCTTGTTCATTTCTAATTTCTTTTATCTCTTTCATTTTCTATTTCCATCTTTAATAATAAAACCCCCATGTTTTAAGAAAACTCATTCCACTTATAATTTCATAATAAAAACTCTCTTTTTAAATTAATTATGTAACACTCCGTTGAGAGACGACCTAGGGTTGCTGCTATACAGCAGAAATTCTAGTGAAAATTAAACAACTAATTTGATGCACTCGACAACACGATAAAATTTTGGCACCATTTTTGGGGATTCAAGATCATTTCACTTCATTATTTCATTTTTTTTATTTTAATTCTTAATTAATACTCCTTTCAATACCCCACCACCATTTGATTGTTTTTTTGGGTATTATTTTATTTTTTGTTGTTTTTGGTGTCTTCTTCCTCTCTCTCTCTCTCTATCTTCTTATTCTCCATATATATATATATCTAAAATTCTGTATTATAACATTATATTATATTTTCAAACTTATAATGTGATTTTATCCATATTTAGAAAAATCAAACTTCTGAACTTATTTGCATAACCCGATCTTGTAAAGAAACACTACTTGAATTTGACCGAGAAATTGAAAAGTCGAATCCCTCAAAAATCAAGGCATCTAGAGAAGGTCAATCAAATAAAATTGAAGAACCACTTTTGGAACCTCATGTGGTCCTAAACCAATCAAAAATTGAACCCAATCAATCCATGAAAACATTTCAATAAATAGTAGAACTTTAAAAAAATGACCACCCTGAGGTGGAGTACCAACTCGCGTACATCCAATATAATGAGGAAGAAGCCAACATTGAGCTGAGATCTGGTCTTATCCACCTTCTCCCTAAATTACATGGTCTTCCTGGTGAGGACCCTCATAATAACCTTATGGGGTTTCACATTTTGTGCTCCACCATGAAACCCCAAAATGTGTCTGAGGACATAATTATGTTTAGGGCCTTCCCTTTATCCCTTGATGGTGTAGCCAAAGACTGGCTATACTATCTATGTACCATAATTGGGGGCTGTAATGACCTTAAACAACCCTTTCTAGAGAAGTTCTTACCCACCTCCCAAACTGCATCAATTAGGAACAAAATATGAGGAATTAGGAAATCACAATGACAGACCCGTCATGAATATTGGAAGAGATTCAAGAGACTTTGCACAAGCTTCCCCCACCACCAAATTATTGAACAAATGTTAATCCAATACTTCTATGAAGGACTTGTCCACAAGGATCATGGAATGTTAGATGATGCGGCAACTGGTCCTCTAGTTGATAAAACTCCATCTTTCACTTGTGACTTAATAGCCCACATGGCTCAAAATGCATAACAATTTGATACACGAGCAATTGCACCAACACGAGGAGTCAATTAGGTATGTCATTCAGCCCTAGAACAAAAGGTATATAATAAACATGATGAGATGAATGCACTTCTAAGGAAATTATCTCAACCACAAGGTAATTTAAAATCTCTTCATTTTCCTTTACATTATGTATTTGTTCTGACAATACTCATTTTTTGACGAGTGCCCACAACTTCAAGATTCACCTGAGTCTTGTGCAGCCGTGTTCCAAGGGCATCCATTCCAGCAAGCACCTCCCTTCAAACAGGAACAACTCAGGCCAATTCTAAACCATGGGTGGAAAACACAACCCCAGTACCGACAATGAGAAAACTCTAGCTACCCCATGCAGAATTGGTACACACAAGGTCAAGGTATGAAACCTTCATATCTGTAAAATTCTCAAAATAATAATCCCCCTCCTCCCAAATCTGAACCAAGCCTCGAGGATATGTTGAAACAAATGGAAACCGAGAACCTCCTGTTCCAACAGACCATAAAAATCAGAAATTCAAGACCTACAAACTTAAGTGGGAAAATTGGTGAACACCATTGGTGAGATTAAGAGGCAAGGTTCTGGACAACAACCCTCCCAACCCATTGCCAATATGAAGGACAATGGTAATTTATGTGCAATTACACTTCGTAGTGGTAAAGAAGTATTTCCTTATACTGATTCTATGCAACAGGTATGTCCCACTCTTGAAAACACTCTTTCTCCACCCATAAACATTCCACTGAAGAAAAACAAAATAAAAAGGACAGTCAAATTATTATTAAGGAATCTCTAGAACAATCCATTCCAATTCCTTTCCATAAAAGAATCTCTAAATCTATGAAAAACATTGATAATTAGATTGAAAATGAAATAATGGATAAATTTAAAAAAATTTCAAGTTAATATTCCATTGTTTGATGCACGCAAACAAATTCCCCGTTATGCCAATTTTCATAATGAACATTACACCCATAGATGAAAGCTGAAGGGGAATGAGAGAGTCAACTTGGGGAGGAATGTATCAGCATGGATTCAACCAGCAATTCCAACAAAATGCAAGGATCTTGGAACATTCACAATATTGTGTACCATAGGGGAGACTTTCTTTTCTGATGCTATTCTAGATTTAGGTGCTTCCATTAATGTAATGCCTCACTCTGTGTACACTTCTCTGAAGGTTAGAGAGTTTCAAAAAATAGGAATTGTCATACAACTTTCCAACTGAAGTACTACGCATCCAACAAGAGGGATTGAGGATTTCCTTGTAAGAGTTAATAATCTCAACTTCCCTAATGATTTCTACATTCTTGAGATGGGAGATACCCGAACCCACTACGGGAAAAGTGACTTTTTGTGAGTGGATTTATTCACATCGCAAATGTTCCATCCAAGAGGTTAGTTGCGACGGGGGTAACATCCCGTTGCAAATAACCAATTATTTGTGACGGGATTTCGTCTCCCGCCACAACAAGTTTGGCATGGGTAGCTTGCCAAACCACGCGAAGTTTATTTGCGAAGGTGGGATCCCACCATCGCAAATAATTAAGTATTTTCGATGGGGCCCATCGCAAATATCGGGCGCAGTTAATATTTTTTTGCGACGGGATGTTGTGCCGTCGCAAAAAGGTTTTCCGGCAGGGACTATTTCCGACGGGACCCATCACAAATATCTACGCCCGCATTAATTACTGTTAGCGGTTAAAAGGTATTTGTGAAGGGCCCCGTCGCAAATACCCGGCGGCGGTTAATAGTTTTTGCGACGAGATGTCGTCCCATCGCAAAAGGTGTGTCTGCAGGGACTATTTGCGATGGGACCCATCGAAAAGGATACTATTTGGGACGGCATACCCATCGCAAATAGTCTCACCGCAAATAATCTAACCTACATATTCTCCCATCTGTTTTCCTCTCATTCCTCTCAATTCATAGTTCATGTTTCTCTTTATACTCTGACTTTAGAGGGAAAAATCTTCAAGTTAACTGTTTTTTTTTACGATGATGTTGTGAAGTCGTCTACATCAATAGAAAATCATTCTTAAAGGTATTTTTGTATTATTTAATTTACTATTTATTTTATTTTTTATGTTAATTTTTATTATTGTTGATTAGTTGTAAATAAATTAAATTTAAATAGTTTTGACATCAGAATTTTTTTGTACTAATAAATTGAAATTTTTAGTACTAATATTTAATACTTATTAGTAATTAATAATTATTAGCGATAATTAGTAATGTATATAATTAATTTATAGTAATTAATTATAATTGGTCATAAATAGTTATAAAAACTAATAATTAGTAATAAATATTAATAATAATTAACAAATAGTAATAAATAGTAATAATGACTAATAAAAAGTAATAATGAGTAATAAATAGTAATAAATAGTAATATATTGTCATAAATAGTAATAAATTGTAATAATTAGTAATAAATTGTAATTATTAGTAATAAACTGTAATAATTAGTAACAAACTGTAATAATTAGTAATAAATTGAAATAATTAGAAATAAATTGTAATAATTAGTAATAAATACAAATAATTTCTAATAATTAGTAATTACTAATAAATACTAATAATTAGAAATAAGTAGAAATAATTAGGAATAATTAGGAATAATTAGCAATAATTAGTATTAAATAGTAATAAATAGTAATAAATTGTAATAATTAGTAATAATTAGTAATAATTAGTAATAATTAGTAATACCTAGTAATAATTAGAAATAATTAGAAATAAATTGTAATAATTCGTAATAAATTGTAATAAAATTGTAATAAATAGTAATAAATAGTAATAATTAGTAATTAATTGTAATAATTAGTAATAAATTGTAATAAATAGTACTAAATTGTAATAAATAGTAATAAATAGTAATAATTAGTAATAAATTGTAATAATTAGTAATAAATTGTAATAATTAATAATAAATACTAATATTTAGAAATAAATACTATTAATGACTAATAATTAGCAATAATTAGCAATAATTAGCAATAATTAGCAATTATGAGCAATAATTAGAAATAAATAGCATTAAATCCGAATATTTTGCAATTATTAGCAATTATTAAGAATAATTAATAATAATTAGGAATAATTATCAATAATTAGGCGTAATTATTAATTATTAGGAATAATTATCATTAAATAACAATAATTTGGATCAAATAACAATAATTAGCATTAATTAGCAATAATTAGGAATAATTAGGAATAATTAGATAATAAATACTAATAATTAGAAATAATTACTAATAAAAAAATAATGAGCAATAACTACCAAAAATTAGCAATAATTAGAAATAATTAGAAATAATTATAAAAAATTATCAATAAATAGCAATAAATAGAAATAATTAGCAATAATTAGCAATAATTTTCATCAATTAGCAATAATTAGCAATAAATTGTAAAAATTAGTAATGATTAGTAACAATTAGTAATAAGTAGTAATAATTAGCAATAATTAGTAATAATTACTAACAATTATTAATAAATTATAATAAATTGTAATAAATAATAACAAATAGTAATAAATAGTAATAAATTGTAATAATTAGTAATAAATTGTATTAATTAGTAATAAATTGTAATAAATATTAATAAATAGTAACAAATAGTAATAATTAGTAATAATTAGTAATAAATTGTAATAATTAGTAATAATTAAGAATAATTTGCAATAATTTGCAATAATTTGCAATAATTAGGAATAATTATCAATAATTAGCAATAATTAGTAATAAATAGAAAAAATTAGGAATAATTAACAATAAATAGAAATAATTAGCATTAATTATCAATAATTAGAAATAATTAGCAATAATTAGAAATAAATAGCAACAATTATCAATAAATATGTATAATTAGCAATAAATAGAAATAATTTCTAATAATTAGCAATAATTAGTAATAATTAGCAATAAATAGTTATAATTAGCAATAAATAGTAATAATTAGTAATAAATAGTAATAATTAGAAATAATTTCGCAATAAATATAATTAATTTGAAATAATTAGCAATAATTTGCAATAATTTGCAAACATTTGTAATAATTAGTAATAATTATGAATAATTAAGAATAAAAAGTTATAATTAAGAATAAATAAAAATAAATACGAATACATACAAATAAATATGAAAAATAGGAATAAATAAGAATAAATATGATTAAATAGTAATAATAAGCAATATTTAGGAATAGTTAGTAATAAATAATAATAGTTAGTAATAAATAGAAATAATTATTAATAAATAGGAATAATTAGTAATAAATATGAATAATTATTAATACATTGTAATAATTAGTAATAAATAGTAATAATTAGTTAAGAACAATTAGGAACAGTTAGAAAGAAATTTTAATAAATTTTAAGAACTTGGTACAATTTCCTATGGATTGAAGACACTCCTTTTACTCATTGACTTTTCTCCATTCATCTCTCACTGACTGAAAACATTATGAAAAATGTATTGCTACATAGGCATGTTCAATCTCGTGAATAAGAGATTGGATATGCATTCATAAGATCATATTTTTAATAATGTTTTCAATTGGTGACAGTTGGAAGAAGACGATTCATCGATGAAAAGGTGGAACTTTTGTCTGACCGGTAATTTACATGCAACATTCTCACACTGAAATCAAAAATGAAGAATCTTCTCGGAGATACGCATATTCATTCCCGTGCAGACGAGAATGAATATGCCTACCTCTGACCAGATTCTTCATTGTGATTTCAGATTGAGAAAGATGCAAGTAAATGAGCCGTCAGATAAAATAGTATCCGTCAATCCAGTGGAAATTGTGTCACCCTTAATTAATGGTAATTATTAAGAATTAATAGTAATTATTTATCTTCATTTTCAGTAATGTTTTTTTAATTTCAAATTATTCAAACACACTGATAATTTTTTATTTTCTAAAAAAATATGGAACAAGGAAGTCGAAATCAATCATTATTAAATGATCGTGCTTGGATAAATCAGTGCGGAAATCCAAATGGTTCTAGTTTAAATCTTGTATATATTGAGGGTGTTGAATCATTCATATAATTTGCATCATAAAAACCAGAATATGCTTCATAAGTCACAATTAAGTGTCCTTGTAAAAAATGTGCTTTGAGAATGTTTCACACATTTGACAAGGTTGGGGGACATCTCTTGCGGTTTGGTTTTCAACCAGATTATATTTTTTGGTATCAACATGGTGAACATATTTCCAGAGAATATACTAATAACATAAATCCAGATCCATCATAGTTCCAAAATTTAGTGCATGATGATTGCAGGTCCACCTGTTCAACAAATTGAATCTCACGAGGATATTGATTTAACTCCTGAGTTACCACCATCCAAATTTTATGAGTTGTTGAGTTCTGCTGAAGATGCATTGTATCCTGGTTGCAAGATAAGGAAATTAGAAGTGGATGTAAAATTTATGGCTATTAAATCAGATAAAGCAATTCCAACCAAATGTTTTGATTAGATATTTTCTTCGGTTAAAATGTTGTTAAAAGAAGGAAATGTGTTGCCTAAAAATTACTATGAGTGCAAGAGGTTAGTTCGTAATCTAGACCTTAGTTATCAGAAGATTCAGGAATGTAAAAATGATTTCATCTTATATTCTGGTGAAAATGAGTTGTTATATAGTTGTCCCACATGTGGACAATCGAGGTATGAAGAAGCTCAAATAGGGAATTCTAGATCGATTCCAATAAAATAGTTGAGATATTTCCTCCTTACATGTAGGATGTAACGTTTGTTTATGTCTCATAACCCATCGTCAATTATGTCTTGGCACAAAACCAATATTTCAAATAGTTAAAGCTCAAATCATCCATCTGATGGTGATTCAGGGAATCATTTTGATTGATTGTATCCGTCATTTTCTTTTGAAACCCAAAACGTGTGATTGGGTCTTTCTACTGACGGTTTCTGTCCATTTAGTTCTTATGGTAGTCAATATTCATGTTGTCCTGTCTTTATAACTCCGTACAATCTGCCTACATTGATGTTGATGAAGGATACCTATATCATTTTGACCTTATTAATCCCTGGGCTTCTGAAAAAGAATATTGATGTTTATTTGAAACCATTGATTGATGAGTTAAGTGCATTGTGTAGTAATGGTGTTAATACATATGATGTTGCTGTGAAACAAAATTTCACATTAAAAGCTACATTGATGTGGACGATTAGTGACTTTTTGGCATATGACATGATATTTGGATGGTGTACACATGGTCTGAAATCATGTTCTTACTGTATGAAGGAAAACAAAGATTTTACGCTCATCAATGGAAAAAAACCTTGTTATTTTCACTGTCATTGAATATTTTTTCCAACCGGCCATCCGTTTCGAAGGAACTAATTTCATTTCAGAAAAGGAACAATTGAAAGAAATGAACCTCCAAAAATGATCTCAGGTAAAAAGTTAAAATCAGTTGAATTTTCATTAACTCTCATCACGTTTGGGCTAACAATAAACCAAAAAAAAATTCATGGCTTTGGGAAAGAACAGAATTGGATTAAACGAATAATTTTTTGGAATCTCTCATATTGGTCTGATTTGTTGATCTTCCACATGGTGGATGTCATGAATATTAAGAAGAAAATTTTTGATAATTTATTTCATATAGTTTTGGATACACTAGGTAAGACCAAATATACTATAAAAGCATGAATAGATCTTGTAAAAATTTGTTGGTGATGAGAACATGAACTATTTGAAAATGTCAGATCACAGAGTTTAATGAATCCAAAAGCAGCTTATACACTGTCCAAAGAGAGCGACATATTACTTTTTCAGTGGATATCAGATTTGAGACATCGAGATTGTAAGAACCCGGAACTTCGTTTTAGGTATGTTTTTCCTTTTCTGTCTTTTTTTGAGAAAAAGAGGAAAATCTGGAAATTTTCGAAGTACACGCCGTGTATATTATGAGTACACGTCATGTACTTTGATGCCGCTCCAGTCCGTGTGTTGTCCATTTCCGGGCCACACACATGGTGTGTAGGGGTGATGTGAAGGCTTCTTAAACCCGAGTTTGGAAATGCCATGTACATGTTGTGTACCCTAGAATTAAACACCATGTAGTTTCTTTATTTTCATTAAATGGACTGTGGTCGCGCCTAATCGACGAAAATACCTTCTTCTCCAGGTTCCTCATCCAAGAGCGACTCATACGGCCATGAACATCCTCCAGGACCCTGATCCCCCGTCTCATTACTGAGTTGACCGTCGTTGACTACATTGTAACTGCAGTGGTGAACTCTTCCTTCTTATTATGTTTCATTCCCTGATTATAACTCTTTATCAAGATATCGTGGGTCGAACATTTTGTCCATTTTCATAGATCTAGGTCGTTCTAAGGAGAATCAAGCCTCATGGTCAAATAATATTGATCTCATAGCATCAAGGTAGGAAGTTTGTGCCTTACCTTTTGATGTCTTTGAGTTTTCTGTTCAAATTCTACCAATACCCGTGAACGGGGTATTGCATGTTCACCATTTTCCCCCTATTGCCTTCATGCCTTTCTTGTGTGATTGTGTAGAGGTAATTCAATCATTAATGAGGATAATATGCTATGCTTGGATGTTTTTCCATGCCTTTTTTTGTTACGACCTTTTGGTCTTGTTAGCCTTTGGTCGTTATACATGTTTTCCATGCCTTGTGACCATAGTGTGGAATGATATCCTTGACATGCTTGTTTGCTGTAGACTGGTTAGCCAAGTAGCTCGGTATGTGTACTTGGGCCTTATATCATTATTATGCACTGACTGGCATGGGACCATGAGAACCTGGTGTTATAGACTATAAAGGATATATCTAGTGAGCTTCCCAGAGAGTCTTGGATATTATCGACTACAGGAGGGTAGACCGAGTGAGCTTCCGTAGAGAGTCTTGGACATTGTAGACTACAAGGGATAGACCGAGTGAGATTCCCATAGAGTCTTGGATTTTATAGACTACAGGATGTTAGACCAAGTGCGCTTCCTCCAAGAGTCTTTACTTGTCTGAATTTCCTTAAACCATTTCAGGCTAGAGGAGGAATTGACCGAGTGAGATTCCATAGAGAGTCTGTGATAGACCAGAGACTATAGGAGGAATTGACCGAGTGATATTCCTCCGAGAGTTTCAAGACCTTAGGGCTATAAGAGGGATATATTGTGTGATCTACCTCATAGAGTCCTTGAATACCCTAGATTATAAGGGGAATTGACCAAGTGATATTCTCTAGAGAGTCATAAAATTTTGTTTGACCAAACCAGAGGGGTTAAGGTGAGTGCACTACCCAGAGGGTTGTTTGTAATTCTTGGATAGGACCAGAGGTGCTGGCTGTGAGTACATCCCAGTGGGGTTTCTGTTGTGGTTAGCTGTTTGCTTTACAGTTGCTTATTGTTCTGTAAACTGGTTACTGTTGTATATCATCCAATTACTGCTTACTAATTACTGTTGCTATTTACTGTTACTGTTTAGTTCTTACTGTACTATTACCTTCCATATGCTCACTAACTATTAGGCACAGATCTTCGGGTGGTTGCCTACTGGGATATAGTCTCACACTGTGTTTGGGCCATGATTTTGGGACCAAAAAGACTATGTTGTTGCAGGTATATACAAGGGATATCACCCTTCGACATAGGGTACTTGATTGCTTTGGAGAAGGAGAGCTTGGGACCAAGCCTAGGCTTGCGATGCTAAGAAGCTGTTTATCATTTCTTTTGTACTTGTATTGGGACTGTTTGTATTTCAAGCATTGTGACCAGTTTGTATATTTTCCTAGATATGTATCATGCATCATTTCATATATACATATGTGCTCTAGTGTTTAATATTTTAGTCTTCCCTTGTGCATTGTTGTTGGATATTTACTACTTCCCTTATTATATACTTTTTTACTTCCACTATGCACTTTTCCAATGAGGGAATAGTTTCTCCACTATCACACCCAAGGCGCTTGCTGCTAGTCAGTAGCCTCTGGCATTTGGGGAAATGATACTGAGGCCATGTGACCAATAGGGTGTGGGGTGCCTCTGGGTGGCTTACGGAACCGGGACATTAAAAAGTGGTATCAGATGATTCATTTCACTTGATTTACTTTTTTGAGCCTTTATCCAGGGATAGGAAGGATTCGGTACTTGGTAATATGTGGTGCCCGGTAGTAGCTAACTCGTGTATAGGGAAAAGACAATCTACCTCGTTTATTTTCATTTTCAGGTTTTGAGATTTTACGGTTGATATTATTTTAGATAGAGTGATTATCATGACTTCTGTTGTTATTATTGTTTCTATTGTGGTTCTATTTCTGTCGCAACCCGATGAGATGAGGGTATGACATCGAATGCATCATATAGGAAATTGTTAGAAATCACTTGACATGAATTTTTTCAATGTCATCTAGGGTGAATTAGAGATTTCATGCTATTGTGATAGACGTTGTGTATATCATGCATGCTGTTGTGATATATGATTTGATAGAATCCTTGTAGTGTGTTTTAGAATGTGTTTGTACTGTACCTTTGCTTTAATGAACGCCAAATTTTGATTCTTGAGGTGTTATGGGCCCTCATGATTCGGAGTTTGGTGGATCATTGACTAGTTTCCCATGTATATGATATGTATGAGTTATCAAGCATTGATTCTTGGGGAGTATGGGCCCTCACAGATCATAATTTGGCCCCTCCATATTGTTTTCCAGTGTTTTCTGGGCTTCAGTGCAATTTTTTAGCTACTTCCCAGAAAAACCCAGAATACACAGTGTGTACATGACTACACGTCGTGTAGTTTTAAACCGTGTCACTGACTGTATGATCAGTAACACGGGGTGGTGATATTTTTTTCAAGAACATGCCGTGTACTGTCATTACACGCCGTGTAGTAGTGAGTCATGTAACCGAACTTGTCACTAACAACACTGGTCGGGGAAGATCGTGCCGTACACACCGTGTTGATATAAACATGTTGTGTAGCCTTGTTCTAGGTACCCAACCTTGTCACGAACAACACAAGATGGTGTTATCTTCTCTTATACATGTCGTGTTTGTTCGGAACATGCCGTGTAAGGGTCAGCCGTGTAGTCGGCCATGTAACTAACAACATAGGATGTCGAAACCTTGTCGAGTACACATCGTGTCCTCAGTGAACATGCCATGTAGTCTAGGGTTTGGAGGACCATGTGAGACAGCCATGTAAGGAGACTCGGGCAAGGGAGTGGAGATCTAGTACATTCCGTGTGTGGTGACAACATGCCGTGTAGTCTGGGGTGTTACACGACCAGCCGTGGAAGAAGTACATGCCCATGTGTCTAGCCATAAGGATCACACCGTGTAGTTTTTATACATGGCGTGTAGTCGTGTTTGGTAAAACTTATGTGTTGTTTCTCATGTTACTATTTTGTACTCTTGTGTTCGCTATCCTAGTTAATCTTGATCTAAGGTGTGTTAGTGATCTTTCAGGAGATATGCCTCCGAGATTACCTCCGATTGTACGTTAGCTGCCAGACGGTGATCAGACACCGAATATGACTGATCTGGGACCTCCTACAAATCCTCATATTGTGCCAGCCTTGGAACGAGTAGTTATACCCCGTTGTAGGTGCCTATGCACAGTTCTGGGAGGACTTCCTGAGGATGATACTGTCCTTTTGGGGATCGCCGCCTCCTGCCCAGTTGATGGCAGAGTTGACGCGGTTTTTCCAGTAGAAGAATCCTCCTACTATCTCAGGGGATGGAGGAACCCAAGCTGCAGAGTCGTGGTTAGAGGCCACACTGACGATCTTTGAGCATCTGGAGATACCTCCCAAGAAAAGGGAAAAGCTGGCTACTTATATGCTCTGAGACACCGCCAAGAGGTGGTGGGAGGTGATCTCGCAGTCAGGGCTCCAGCATAGTATGACTTGGGATGAGTTTGAGCACATATTCAATGACTAATTTTATCCGAAGACCTTGAGGGATGACCGAGCCCAGAATTTTATGAGTCTCGAGCATGTTACTTTTTCTGTTATGGATTACTCCTCTCATTTTACTAAGCTGCAGCGCTTCACGCCGATCCCGGCAGGTGATGAGTTGTTCCTTGCTAGGAAGTATGAGGACGGTCTCAGGCTGGAGATCCATTCCTATGTGAATATCATCAGGTATACTTTGATTTCCTCTATCATCAACCAAGTGTTGATCACTGAGTGCAATCTATGGGATTCCGGAGTAGTGAGCTAGGACAGTTCAACTTCCAGAGTCAGTGTTCCTCCTACTGAAAGCAAGAAGCGCCACAGGGAGTCTGCTCGAGGAGATATGAGTAGGCGGAATGTATCTTCAGGTAGCCATGTTGTATTCTACCAGTGTGGTAGGAGTGGTCATACTAGGCCTCAGTGTCAGAGAGACCCGATGGAGTGCCACTCTTGAGGCAAGATGGGTCATCTTCAGCATTTTTGTCAGATCTTCTCACCTACAACTGGTGGTAGAGGTTCTTCAATAACCTCATGTGTAGGAGATGTATCACCGGTTTCTCCCCAGTGTTGGAACTGGAGTTCTTCCGGCCATTCAGCCCGAGGTGGAGGTCACGGCCATGGTGGTCAGTCACCAGGTTACCAGTGACAGAAGATTGGATCAACTCAGAGAGGTCAGCCAGGGGCACATGGCCACGGTACAAGCCAACCATTTGCTGTGGAGTAGACCTTTGAGGAGTAGGATCCCAACCCTTCCACAGTTTGAGTTATGATCATAGTAGCCTTAGTTTTATCTTCAACTCTTTTTGATAAGGGTGCTTCTGATAGATTTATCTCTGTTGTTGTTATGGAGAACCTTGGGCTCTGTATGTTTTTCCCTGTAGGCATGTTGACTCTTGAAACACCATTGGTAACGAGGACATCGAGCATACGTTAGTAAAGAGAGTGCCCTTTTGAGGTTGCAGGGTGTCACCTCTTATGGGACCTCTATGTCCTAGAGATGAAATGCTCTGATTTCATTCTCGGTATAGACTGGTTAGTACCCTTCCATGAAGTCGTCGATTTTTATTGCCGCAAGGTGATTTTCATATCACCAAAGGGAGGATATTTTCCTCGTAAAGGCGAGTGGGATGTCCAGGCGGGTTGGGCTAGACCAGAGCATCATGGGTTAGGAGGAGTTACAGCCTATATTGACAGTCTTTATCTGGATGACAAGGGGACTTCACAATTAGACTTTCCTCCAGTGGTGGATCGTTTCATTGATTTCATTCCTGAGCAGTTTTCAGGTTTTCCACCAGAGTGGGAGGTAAACTTCTCTATTGAGCTCGTGCCATGACTGGCACCAGTTTCCATTCCTCCTTAGAGGATGGTTACACCTGAGTTACAGGATATCAAGAAGCAGTTGGAGGAGTTGAGGAAAAGAGTTTCATCAGACCCAGTACTTCCCCATGGGGTTCGCCTATCCTGTTTACGAAGAAGACAGACGACACCCTTAGGCTTTGCGTGGATTATCGAAAGCTGAACAAATTGATGGTCAAGAACCGACACCCCTTTCTGAGGATCGATGAACTCTTTGATCAGCTTCGCGGAGACCGGGTGTTCTTGATGATCGATTTGAGGTCCGGTTATCATCAGTTGCATGTTAGAACATAGGATATTCCTCTTACAGCCTTCTTGGAGCAAGTATGGTCTATATGAGTATACGGTCATGCCATTCGATCTCACGAATGCGCCAGCAGATTTTATAGCACTGCTGAATTGAGTGTTCCATCCATGCTTGGACTCTTTCATGGTGGTCTTCGTAGACGATATCTTGGTCTACTCTCTCACACGACCCGACCATGCTACCCATATTGAGATCATCTTGAGTACACTGAGAGACCATTAGATATATTCTAATCTCTCGAAATTCCACTTTTTGATAGATCAAATTTACTTCTTGGTCATGTTATCTCATAGTTAGGAGTATCAGTAGGCCCATAGAAAGTGAGAGATATAGTTTCATGGGAGTAGCAAAAGAATGTCTTTGAGGGGCGGAGTTTACTGGGGCTGGATGGATAATACATGTGTTTCATACAAGACTTTTCACACCTAGTAGCACCGCTGACAGGACTAACCAACAAAGGGGTGAAGTTTTTTATGGTCAGGTTATTGTAATATATCCTTTCAGGAGATGAAAGGGAGGTTGACTTCAGCACTAATACTAGTCTTTCCAGAGCCGAGAAAAAGTTATATAGTCTACTGTGATTCTTCAAGTGTCGGATTGGGAGTTGTACATATGCAGGGAGATGGAGTCATTGCATAGGGGTCTTGGTAGTTGAGTCCACACGAGAGGAACTACCAGACCCATGATCTGGAGTTGGTAGCTATTGTTCATTCCATACGCTGTTGGAGACACTATCTTCTATGAGAGCAAATTCTAGTGTTTACCGACTACAAGAGTCTCAAGTATATCTTCACTAAGTGTGAACTGAATCTGAAAAAGTGCAAGAGAGATGATTATATTCAGTCGTTCGACTTTGAGCTTTCCTATACGCCAGTAAAGAGAAACACATCTGCTGATGTGTTGAGAAAGAGAACTCAGATTCAGGCTGTTTAAGAGGCTAGCAGTGAGTGGCAGCTTATGGATCTGTTCTCTGAGATGCAATTGGAGGTGCACAATAGACAGGGACATACATTTATTTTTTCTGTAGTTGTTACCTCAATACTTCTCGATCAGGTATGGATGAGGTAGATATCAGAATCAGATGGCCTTGTCCTACAGAAGAGTGTATCAGGAGAGGATCCTCTTCTTGGATGGACAGTGGGCGAGGATGAGATCTTTTTTTTCTAGGGACGCGTGTTGGTGCCAGTAGATATACGCAAGGAGTTGATGAGGGTTTTTTATTTTTCAGTTTAGGCAGTTCATCCTAGCATCACCAAGATGTATCGTGATCTACACTACCAGTACTGGTGGCCACGTATGAAGAGATTTGTTGCTGGGTTTCCCATTCGATGTTCTACTTTTCAGCAGGTGAAAGAGGAGCATTATCGACTAGTAGAGATTTTACAGAAGTTACCCATTCCCAATTGGAAGTGGAATGATGTCATGATGGACTTTATGATTGGATTACAGAGGTCACCTTGTGGGAGTGATGCTATTTGGGTAATCGTCATCATGATTACGATGGTTTCTCACTTCTTGCCGATCAAGGAGACCTTCCGTGTTGATGAGCTAGAACAGTTTTACATCAGAGAGATTGTACGTCTTCATGGATTTCCATAATCCATTGTTTTAGATAGGGATGCACGTTTTAATTCGCGGATATGGAAGGGGCTTCAGAATGTTTTGGTTACACAGGTACTTTTGAGTACAACATACCATCCCCAGACATATGTTCAGTCTGAGCATACGATTTAGGTGCTTGAGGATATTTTCTGATCTTTCATTCTAGACGTTGGAAGTTCTTGGGAAAAGAATATTCCTCTTATGTATTTTCCCTATAACAACAGTTTTCACGCGACTAATCAGATGGTACCTTACGAGGCATTGAATTGTTGGCCATGCCAATGACCATTATGCTGGTTGGAGGCAGGAGATGCAGCTTTTCTGGGACCCTGTCTTGTTTAGGAGACCTTAGAGCAGATATAGTTGATTTAGAAGAGGATGGATACAACAGAGTCTCGACATAATTCTTATGCTGATCAGTGGAAACAACCTCTAGAGTTTGAGGTTAGAGATCAGGTTTTCCTACGTTTCGCATCGAGGATGGGACATAAGAGGATTCAGAGACAGGTAATCTTTCACCATGGTACGTTAGGCTATTTGAGGTGTTGGAGAGAGTTGGGCCGGTTGCCTATCAGTTTTAGTTACCTCAGAGGTATTAGGCTATACTAGACGTCTTCCACGGTTCTCAACTCCGACGTTACTTTTCAGTCCCATCTCATGTATTTCAACCCGGGGAGGTTGAGCTCGAAGCGGATGTGTCGTTTGAGGAGCATCCTATCAGAATTGTCGATCATAGTACGAAGGTTCTCTATGGTCGGTATGTTCCTCTGGTATGGGTTCTATGGCAGCACGGGCGAGTACATGATGAGACTTGTGAGAGGGAGGCCGATGTACGATCCAAGTGGCAAGAGCTGTTCGGGGTTTCTCCTTGTATGCCTTGGTAGGGAAATTTGAGGACGAATTTCATTAATGGGGGAAGTTTGTAAGAATATGGATCTTCATTTCTGGTATGTTTTTCCTATTCTATCCATTTTTGAGAAAAATAGGAAAATATGGAAATTTTCAATGTACACGCTGTGTACTTTATGAATACAGGCCGTGTACTTTGATGCCGCACTAGGCCGTGTGCTGGCCGTGTCTGGTCCAAACACATGGTGTGTAAGGGAAATGTGGAGGCTGCTTAAACCGGAGTACAGAAAGGCCAAATACACTCCATGTACCCCAGAAGTACACACCAAGTTGTTTCTTTTTTTTCTCATTAAACAGACCGGGGTCGCGCCTAATAGATGAAAACACCTTCTTCTCCATGTTCCTCGATCGAGAGCGACCTGTACGGCTATCAACATACTCTGAGCCCTCGAGCCTCCATCTATTTTCCAAATCCACTACCATCGATTGCGTTGGAACCATATCGATGAGCTATTCCTTCATATTATGTTTCATTCCATGATTCTCCCCCTTTCTCATGATATCACAGCTTGAATTTTTTGTGTGTTTTTATAGATCTATGCCATTATAAGGAGAATCAAGCATCGTGGTCAAAGTATATTGATCTCCTATAATCGAGGTAGGTGTTTTGTGCCTTACCATTTGAATTCTTTGAGTTTTATGTGAAAATTCCACCAATACCCATGAAAGGGGTATTGCGTGTTTACCATTTTACCTCTGTTTCCTTCCTGCCTTGCTTGTGTGCTTGTGTAGAGGTAATTCAATCATGTATGTGGATAATTTGATGTTCTTGGATGTTTTTCCTTGCCTTTTTCTTCGTACGACCTTTTTGTCTTGTTATCCTTTGGTTGTTATACCTGTTTTCCATGCCTTGTGACCGTATTATGGAATGATATCCTTGACATGCTTGTTTGTTGTAGACTGGTTAGCAAAGTAGCTCTGTAGGTGTACTTGGGCCTTATATAATTATTATGAACTAACTGGAATGGGACCATGAAAACTTGGTTCTATATACTATAAGGGATAGACTATGTGAGCCTCCCTGAGAGTCTTTGATATTATAAACTATAGGAGGGTAGACCGAGTGAGCTTCTTTAGAGAGTCTTGGAAATTATAGACTACAGGGGATAGACCGAGTGAGATTCCCATAGAGTCTTCGATTCTATAGACTACAGGAGGGTAGATCGAGTGGGATTCCTTAGAGAGTATTTACTTGTTTGTATTTCCTTAGTCCATTCCAGGCTAGTGGAGGAATTGACCGAGTGAGCTTTCAAAGAATGTCTATGATAGACTGGAGACTATAGGACGAATTGACCGAGTGAGATTCCTCCGATATTTTCTAGACCTTGGGGCTATAAGAGGGTTAGACCATGTGATATTCCTTAGAGGGTCCAGGACTACCATAGACTATAAAGGGAATTGACTATGTAAGCTTACCCAGAGAGTCTTATAATTTCGTATGACCAAACCATATGGGATAGGCTGAGTGCACTGCCCAGAGGGTTGTTGGTACTTCTTGGATATCACTAGATGGGTTGGCTGCGAGTACTTCCCAGTGGGGTTCATACTGTGGTTAGCTGTTTTCTTCACTGTTTCTTATTGTTTTGTGGATAGATTACTATTGTATATCATCCCATTACTTCTTAATGATTAATGGTGTTGTTTACTGTTATTATTTACTTCTTACGAAACTATTACCTACCATATGCTCACTGACTATTAGGCACAGAGTATCGGGTGGTTTCCTACTGGGATTTGGTCTAACACCCTATTTGGGCCATGCTTTTGGGGCCAAAAAGACTATTTTTCTATAGGAATATACAAGGGCAAGCGCCACTCGACTTCGGGTACTTGATTTCTTTGGAGCAGGAGAGCATGGGACCAAGCCTAGGCATGCGATGCTGAGGAGCTGTTTATCTTTCCTTTTGTACTTGTTTGGGCACTATTTGTATTTCCAGCATTGTGACCTATTTGGATGTTTTCCTATATATGTATCATGCATCATTTCATATATACATATGTGCTCTAGTGTTTACTGTTTTAGTCTTCCGTTGTGCATTGTTGTTTGATATTTACTGCTTCTATTATTTTCTGCTTGTTTACTTCTGTTGTGTACTCTTCCAATGGGGGCATAGTTTCCCCACTATCACACCCAAGGCCCTCGCTGCAAGTCTACAGCCTTTGGAATTTGGGGAAATGAACTTGAGGCCATGTGACCAACCGAGTACGAGGTTCCTCTGGGTGGCATCCGAAATCGGGACGTTACATAATATGGCTATGATTCCAATTTGGGAAGATGTGTTAAGAATGTTCATATTACCAGATTAAAATGTTTTAATTGTAATGTTATAATGGAAATACTTATGCCAATTCGATTCAGTTTTTTGTTCAAATCTATGATTTTGGATTTGATAACAGACATATCATATTTTTTTCGATAAATTTTTGAAGTGATAACAGATTATGATGTTCTAAGAAAACATGAAGAAGATTTTGCTGTAATTATATGTAAACTGGAAAAAATATGTCCGCTTGCTTTCTTTGACTCAATGGAACATCTGATATTAAATTTTCCACATGATGCAAAATGTATTGGTCCAATACAGTTTCGATGGATATACCCATTCGAGAGATGAATGATGAAATTGAAGAACCAAGTACGTAACAAAGCATCAGTTGAAGGGTCTACTGCTGAAGCTTATTTTCAAGAGGAAATTGCTTTTTTCTACTCTCACTATTTTGAATCTGAATATCCCTCAAAACAAAACTACATGGTATAGAATGAAGGAAATGTTAATGATTAAATGAACAATCATTTATCAATTTTTAATCAGCCAAATCTTGGCTTTGGTGGAGTTCAATAATGATGGCTTTCAGACGATAAACATCACAGAGCTCATACATATGTTCTGCTCAACTCTGAAGAAATGATATCATTTTTACTGTGAGTTCTTCTATCACTTATTCTATAATTTCTATTATAGTACGTAAAATTATTTTATTTGTAGGTTATATGATAATCATATCAAGAAAAAACTTCCACAAATTACAGCAGCTGCTATTGAAGAACACAAACAATTTTTTTTGTCAATGGTTTCAAAAACTCTTATCCTAAATTATTTATGGTTTAATATCAATTCATTTTACTATTTATAATAATGATAATTGTTTTAAAAATTTTCAGGTGTCTCAACATTCTGATAAAATTTATAAGTGATTGTGTATATTGAGTAACCCACCATCGAAAATGGTTAAATATTATAATTCATATGTGGTGAATGGTTTTTGATTTCATACACGAGCATATGGGGAATAAAAAAATAATGAACAATGGATTTTTATGAGAGGATCATATCATAGAAAAACTGATGTTGACTTTTACAACTTTCTGGATGTAATTTTTTGCAATGTTATCTTGGAAAAAATTACATAACGATGTTTAGATGTTGGTGGTTGGATACTGAGAGATGCTTGCGTGTTCATCCGACTCATGGAATCATCGATATTAAATATTAAAGTCTTATTGCAGTTAACGAACAATTTTTACGGGCTCATCAAGAACATCACATTTATTATGAAATGTATTGTGATACTTCAAGAGACCTGAGTGATTGGTGGAGCATAATAAACATGAAATATATGGAAAATTAATTTACTCAAACTGAATTTGGTTCCGTTGAAGTGGAAATAATTGAAATTTTTCAAGAGAATACTCAAAATTCCTCTTTTTCATAATGTAACGTGAATATCGATGATGACATCCCACAATTAAGGGTCGATGGTGATGATGATTTTAATGTTGTTATAAATGAATTTGAAATGACAAGGGATGGTGAAAGTGAAACTCATATAGATATTGATGATGCTAAGGAGGATTATGAATACATTTACATCGTTAGATATGAATATGATGATGAATGTGAACTTTGGCACAATTAAATGCTGGTTATGATCATAACTAATATATATATATATATAATAGTTATTTTCAACTATCTACTAACAACAATAATTTTTTGATTCTCATGGAATCTGATCTATTGCATGAGTTAGAGGAGGCTGAGCTACATTTGGATGAGGGGGATGTGGGATCATCGGACCCCTAGCCTACACGTGGTTCTGGAGGTACACGGAGGTGGCATGGCCTTGCACGACTAATGATTCCTAACCCTATCCCTGATCAACGTCCATGTCTTGTCCTCGATTCACGCACATGGAGGTATGGTAACTTGTATATTTTAGTTAGATTTCATTAATTTATTTATATATTTATTTATTGTTTGATTATTTATTCTTTTTTCATAGTTGTTCACATGAAGCTGCTGGACAGGGGAGCACTATCATGTGCAATTATTTTTCTCAGCCATGGACCACATTGGAACAGATTCTCGTTGATGTGCAGCTCAAAATGTACAATCATTGGCTGGTACATAAATAAATAATATTTATTTTGAAATTTATTTTGAAATTTATTTTATTAATTACTACATATAATAAATTATTTGAAGGGATTATTGTATCACATCGATGATTGCATGTGTGACGATATCCATGCAGCATGGGAGGAGGCTATGCATGAGCCTTTGCGTCAGTTTTGGCACAATTTTGGAAAGACGGCCATTAGGAAACCAGGAGGGAAATTATTTGATGAGTATTGTAGATCCCAGTGACCTAAGTAAATTTCATCTCCGGTTTGGGATGTATTATATGCACACTGGTTGGGTGGTGGATTTCAGAGGAGTTCTTCATTGGGTCGGCAGAACCGGGGGAGATAGGAGGTGACGCATGGAGCTTGTAGTCGTACATTCAGTACACATAGAGACAATCTGGTAAGTATTTTTTTAAATATTTTATATAACTTCAAATATACACAGTTTATTTTATATTCATATAGGCTGTCGAGCATCCTGATATTACATAGTTCGATGTTTATCCGAGGATGTACAATGACCCAGCCAGCGGAGAGATTAGAGGTGATCGCCAGTGTCAAATTGTGGTTAGTCTTATTTTTTTATGTTTTAAAATTAACTTCATATAATATTTTCACAATTTTAATTTCAAATTTGAATTTAAGGTGTCATATGATGCTTCGACCTCTCAAAAAATGGTTGTAGGTCATGATGGGGCGACTGATCAGACCAGTGCCCCCCATTTTGACGAAGCGACACGGATGCAGGCGACTCAGTATGGCTTTGAGAAGGGCTGAGTTGTTGGTATCGGCTCTCATGTGACTCCCGGTACATATTATTGTACTTCTATGATGTCGATGTCCATCTTGAGAGGAGCTTGTGGAGAGGCATCAACTTCTACATCACAGTATTAGGAGCAGTTCCAAGCTCAGAATGATCTTATAGAGAGTTTGCAGAAGCAGCAAGAAGAGATGTGTCAGCAGCAACATGAGCAGCAGCCATAGCAGCACAAGGAGGAGATGCGTCGATCGCAACTGCAACATCGTGAGCAGATGGAGTACATGTGCCATCTGACTCGTAGTTTAGGGATAGATTTTCCTCCACCAGCCCCTTCAGCTCCCCCACCTCCTCCAAAAGGCGACCCCCCAGGTATTTTTTATGTAAAAAAAATTTGAATTTAACATTTGTTGTAATATTCACTATTTATAGTTTCTATCTTTATATCAGTGTTAATATTAAATAATTAAAATTTTAATATTATATGATTTTTTTGTTAATATTGAGAATTTTAAGAATTTTTTTTTTATTTTAATAATATTATATTATTGTTTCATTAATCATAATTATATTAAATATATTTTTACAGTATTATATTTTTTAATTTTTGTTTATTTGACTAATAATAATATTATTATTATTATTTTATGATTTTATATATTTTTTTTGTGAATATTGATAATTTTAATATTTTTTTATTTTAATAATATTAAAAATAGTTTTTCAATAATCATAATAATATTTTATGATTTTATTTAAATTTTTTTTCTGAATATTGTGAATTTTAAAAAAATTTATTTTATTTTCATTTTAATAATATTAAAATTAATTTATTATTAATAATAATTTTATTAATTTTATTTTTTAAAATTTATTTATTAATTACGACGGGATCTTTTGCGATGGGTTCCCATCACAAATAGCCAAAATATTTTTTAACGGTATTTGTTACAAGACTACGAGCCCGTTGCAAATAGTCTAAATAAATATTTAAAAAATGTATTTGCGACGTGATTATTGGCATGTCGCAAAAAAATATTTGTATACAAAGTATATAATCAGAGACTTATTTGCGATAGTGAACTTGCTCGTCCCAAAAAAAATAATATTTGCAACAGGCCCGTCACAAATAATATTTTTTGCAACACCGTTTTATACAACATGCTATTTGCAACGGGAACCCGTCGCTAAAGCTTATTTGTGACGGGATCCCGCCGCAATTAACCCATCTCAAATACCTAGAATTCTAGTAGTGACCCAAGGACATCCACCTCTTATAATTGGGAGGCCATTCCTCAAAACAGAAAATACAATCCTCAACGTTCATAATGGTACGTTTTCCATGAAATTTGGAGAATAAAAGGCCAATTTTAACATCTTTGAGGCTATGAAACACCCCGTTGAAGATCACTACACTCTTCCTGTATATTCGTTGGAAGTGCTCTCAAACTATGCACACACACACAATTCTCTCCTCAACCCAAATTATGATTCATTTTCCTTTTCTTAACTATTGGATGATTTTAGTTTTGAGTCATGTTCTGAGTGTTTTGTGGGTTCTGAAAAGTGTACATTTTGTACTTTAATTGATGAGTGTATTCATTCTGAGGTACCCATGATCGTCGATGATTCTGAAAATCTCATTTCACTAGATTCCCTATCTTTAGATAGTAAACAAGAGCATATACACAGTTTGGTGGACCTCACTCAACCAAAATCCCCTCCCTCAGTCCAAAAACCCCTGGTGTTGGAATTAAAACCACTTCCATATAATTTAAAATGTGCCTATCTTGAGGTTATTGACCTATTGTCCATCATTTTTTCCAATAACCTCTCTCAACTAGAGGAATAAAAACTAATTGATCTTATGAGAGATTACAAAAGGGAATAGGATGGACATTGGCAGATATTCCAAGGATTAGACCATCTAATTTCATTCACCATATACTTTCGAATGATTATGCTAAGCCCATAAAACAATCTCAATGCCAGTTGAATACCACTCTCCGTGAAGTGGTAAAATTGGAAGTCAATAAATTACTTGATGTGGGGATAATTTATATTATATTTGATAGTAAATAGGTTAGCCCAGAGAAAATTGTGCCTAAAAAAACAAGAATAATAGTTGTGTCAAATGAAATGAATTAATTGGTTCCAACATGTGTGAAAAACAGTTTGCAACTCGGTATTGACTATCATCGACTAAATCAAGCCACGTGGAAGGACCACTTTCCTATACCTTTCATTGACCAAATACAAGAATGATTGGATTGTATGACCCATTATTGTTTCCTTGATGGATACTTGGGTTATTTCCAAATCCATATAGCCCTTCAGGATCAATAAAATCCAACATTTACCCATCTATTTTCCAAATCTGCATATAGAAGGATGCCTTTTGGTCTTTGTAATGCTCCAGGAACTTTCCAACTTTTTATGTTGATTATTTCTTCTGTGTACCTAGAAAATTGCATTGAAGTCTTTATAGATGATTTAAAACATTATGGAACTTCATTTAATTATTTTTTGGCAAACCTAGGTTCTATCCTCCGACATTGCATAGAGAAAGATCTTGTATTAAATAACGAGAAATTCCATTTCATGGTTGAACGGGGGACTGTTCTTGGGAAAGTTATTTCAAAAGAGGTAATTCAAGTGGATAAATAAAAAATTGAATTAATTTCAACCCTTCTATATCCAAAATGTGTTCATGTGGTTCTATCCTTCTTGGGTCATGCTGGTTTTTACCGCAGAATCATTAAATAATTCATTATGATTGCACTTCCCTTATCCCGGTTATTACAAAAGGATCTTGAGTTTGTTTTGAAAAAAAATTTAAGGATGCATTAAATTCACTAAAAATGAGTCTCACATATCCTCCCATTATAATAACTCCAAGTTGAGATATACCATTTGAATTTATATGTGATTCCTCTAACTTTGTAGTTGGGGTTGTTTAATCACAAAAGGTTGAGAAGGATCCTAATGTCATTGTGTATGACTCACGTACCCATGACCCTTCCCAGGAAAACTACACAACCATTGAAAAATAACTTCATTATATTATGTGTTAATTTGAAAAATTTCATTCATTTCTTATCGAGTCAAAAATCATTGTCCTTTCGGATCATGCTGCCCTTCATTTCCTCATAAAGAATCCTAAAGCTATACCCCGTCTCATTCGGTGGATGATCCTCCTCCAAGAGTTTGACCTTGACATTAGAGGTAAGAGAGGAGTGTAAAATGTGGTCACAGACCACATTAGTTGTATTTCACCACCATTGGACCATCATGTTGACTCACCCCTCCCCATTGGATAATTCTTCCTTCATGAGACCCTTTTTGATGTTGTGGACCATACACCCTGTTATGTGGACATTGTTAATTTTCTAGCAACATACAGGGTCCCCACTGAGTTTAGAACGTCAGAATTCCAGAGACATAAGCATGATTCTCGGTAGAACATTTGGGATGATCAATACATGAGGAGAATTTGTGGTGACCATGATGTTCGTTGGTGTGTCCCTGACTATGAGTTCACCTCTGTTTTGACCTTCTGCCATACCTTGGTCTGTGGTGCCACTTTGGCTCTCAACGTATAACTCTAATGGTTCATGACTCAGGACATTATTGGCAATCATTTTGGAAGGATGGCCATAGATTTTTCAAGTCATTTGGTCATTGTCAATTCAAATGTAATATCTCCATGTGGATTTAAATTCCCCAACAACCCATGCTATTCTGTGAAATTTCTGATGCATGGGGAATTGACTTCATGGGGCCTTTTATAAATTCATTTTTATTATTAAAAATTTTATTGGCTGTTGACTATGTATCTAAATGGGTAGAAGAAAATGCCACTAGTACCGATGAATCTCGTGTGGTTGTTGATTTTGTGAGGTCTCAGATTTTTAGTAGGTTTGGTTTAATGAGATTCATCATTTGTTATCAGAATTCACATTTTTGAAATCACAACATAAAATTTTTTCTTCATAAGTATGGGGTTGATCATAATGTCTCCATTGCATATCACCTTTAATCTAACGGACAATAAGAAATCTCAAATTGGGAAGTTAAACAATTCTTGGAAAAAATGGTGCACCCTAATAGAAAAGATTGAAGTTTGTGCTTGGTTGATGCACTTCAGGCGTACTGTACAAATTTTAAAACCCGAATTGGAATGTCACCATATAGAATTGTGTTTGGAACTGATTTTCACCTCCTAGGGGAGGTAGAACACCGTGAATATTGGGCTGTTAAATAATGTAATATGAATCATTCAGATGTAGGTGCGCATAAGAAGCTGTAGATTCAAGAGTAAGAAAAAATTCAATGTGATGCATATGAAATCATATGAATCTATAAAGAGAAGACAAAGGCTATCTATGATCGCTTGATACATTATTGGAAGTTTCATATTGGTGAGAAATTTCTCATGTATAATTCCAGGATAACGCTCTATCCAGGTATGCTTTGTTCCTGATGGCTCGGTCCATATACTGTTACTGATGTTTACCCTTTTGGGGTTGTACATATTTTGTATGATAAGAGTGGAAAAATGATTACTGTCAATGGGAAAAGGCTCAAACAATTCTATGAAGATTTTCCAAAGCATCTCATGGAGAAAATCCAACTGATAGATTCTACATATGACACTAATTAGCAGGCTGTCCCTTCTCCCTACCTATATTTACATGAATATTTAATTAAAACACTTTAATTGTAGAAAATGTAACTTTTAGGTGTGGGGGAGGGTGACATGTCATAGTTAGGATTAAAAAAACAAAAATTATAATTTAAAAAATGTGTTTTCATTTTTTTTTCTTTTTCCTTATTCTGTGTTTTTAGATAAAATTTTATCTTAAAAAGAATATCCAAAATCATTTTTCATGCTAGAGTAGATTATGTGGGAAATTCCATTGTTTTTGGATTTTTTTTTTTCAAATGAATGTTGATATGGAATCCTTTTCTAGTATTTGTATTTTCAAATCATTCTTATGTGTTTAATGGATTTTTGAATCCCATGCCTCATTAGCACTGACCAATATTTTAATCCCTTACTTGAGAGATATTCTAAAACCATTATTGTATATTCATCCTTTTAATCACTTTCATGAGAGTCTCGAGTCAAGTAGAGAAACTAAATCTTTCCATGATACTATTTAATGCCATAATATTCAAGTATTCTAAATTAATGATAGAGGCAATCATTCATTGATAATCCCTTTTTACAATTAACCTCTATTTTTTTCTACATTTACATTTTATCCTTCTTAAGACTCATAGATCATGAAATACCTTTTATGTAGACACATTAAAAGCTAATTTATCCCTACATACCCATATCTTATGTATATTCTGGTTTTATTTTAAGCAAGCATGGGAGAGAGTGTGTTTCCAAGGGAATTCTGGGGATAGAATTATTGTTATGGGTTGATATAAAGGGTTCCTACATTTTCCTTGGGCATTGGGTTCATAAGCCATATTACATCATTGTTTTACACATGTTTCCCTCATTATCTTCAAAAAAATTATACAAAAAAATAGTTCTGTATGTTGATAAAAACCTGAACAAAATAATAAATGAGGAAAAGAGGATGTTTACTAATTATTATTCATTCCTTGGTTGTGACCCACAAAAATGGAAAATGGGGAGAGTGAGTTGGAGTTGATACACAATGTGAGGGGTTGAATGTGTAAATTCATTGTGAACACTTTCTCAATTTTGAAATGTTTTGTACAGAAGAGATTAAACAGTCCTCTTCTTTCTCATATTTTTAAACATTAAATACTACCAACCCTTGAACATTAGAACAACCTATTGAAAGTCCTCTTGTGTAACACACTAGTTTCTGCCGGTAGAGAAATTAGAATTATGGAAAGAATATGTTAATAACACATGAACTCTAGGAAAAGAGAATAAATCCACTTCCCTAATTTCCTTGAGTGATGATGGAAAATTTTATGGTGAGGTAGGTTGCGACATGTTACATGGGTGATGAAATGATCGTCAAAAAATATGAATGTGAGAAATGAAAAATGATAGGAAAAGTGATTCCATTGAAGAGAAATGATGAATCTCATTTCAAATTAATCATGGATACTTTCACACCTTTTATTTTGGAATGGTAATTGATTAAGATATTATACTTCACCTAGGAGTGAAAATGTTTATGTGTGGGGGTGTGATCATACCACGATTCAATGTTTTATTTCACCCTTATACCAATATATTATACTGATTTTGTGTTGAAAATTAAATGTATAATAATAACATTCACTCAATGTTTGATTCAATTATTTTGTGTTTAACACTTTTAAAAATGGAAATGTTACTTGTTTGGTAATTATATTATAGGTGGAGGTGATTTGGAGGACATATGATGAAGTCCATGAAAAATGGGTCATTCTGCACATGATCCAAGAAAACAAGTATACTATAACGCATGATTATACTAATATGTGCATAAAAATGGTATGAAACATTGTGGCCTAGTCCTAAATTTATCGAGATCCATTTCTCATGAAGGAAGGAAAGCCATATTAGTCCATTAAGAGGCCCATACATGTTGATCTGTCCAGTAACGTGGATCTGCAAGGGGTCCAAAAATTTCCTCTGAATTTTGGAAATATATCTTATTATATTCTATATCTTGCAGCCAAATTTTACATGGATGTATAGAGGATGTAGGCCAACAATGTTACAGTTTTTTCTAATGTGAGATATGGCTTTATGTCTGGCCAAAACCATGGACCAAGAGGATTCGTGAAATCAGGGTGCCCAAATCCACTTCCTACTTTGCCTATAAATTGGCACCTTGGGAACCCCATTTTGGAGTTCGAACCAGAGGCATGGTGCTGCCATTTTCGAGTCCCATAGAAGTCTTTTCATCATCATATGATGTTCTGGAGGTAATGGAAATTTCTACTTCAACGTCATCTTCTTCCACCCCTCCCATGGATTTCTAAACCCCTTGTGATCACCCCAGGAGGAACGTGATGTAAATCCCAAGATTCATGTTTGTAATATATGAATGATATTTATAATTTCAGGTTTTTGTGTTGTTTTTCATAATCCTCTTTTATTATTTTATTGAGTTAGGTTTTGGTATGTCTTCTCAACTCATATGATCATGTTTTGGGGTACCCATTCATGTGATGTTTCACACGTCATTCACCACTTTCTTTTCCCCCTTCCAATTGCAGTGTTTGTGTGGTTCATATTGTTCAATTGAAATCACATATGAAATATCAAGGTCATGTAAATTTATGTTAGGGTATCACAATAAAATAACATACAATCCTGGATAACACATCGAGTTCATCGTGTGTTTCCTTGGCGAGTTTTGGATATGATGTCAAACAAAAATCACCCAAACATTTGCGGTGTCTGGTGAATCAATGTGTATTTTAGACTAAACCCTAGGAGGTATCCTAGTATAAAAATAGTAACAATATGGTTCTTGGTGATACAAACCAGTGATTAAAATATCATAACCCTATATAATGAAGTGATGATTGATGAACATCATGAGAGCACCCCGGGTTGATCGCACTTAATTAATCTTGTTCATTTCTAAATTGTTTTATCACATTCATTTTCTATTTTCCTATTTAATGATCAAACCCCCATGTTTTAAAATACATCATTCCACTTCTAATTTGATAATCAAAACCCACTTTTAAAATTAATAATCTATGGCTCTTTCGAGAGACGAACTACTATTGCTGCTATACTGCAGAATTTCTAGTGAAAACTAATGAACTAATTTGATGTGCTTGACAACAAGATCAGGGTCATCGCATATAAATAAAGGAGGTTGAACACATTTTTTTTCCTTTCTAACTTCTCCATTCAGTCATTATCATTATCGATTCTTTAATCATCGACTAATTTGTGATTACTCTCCATGAATTGGTATTCATACTTTGTAGTAAACATCGAGTCTTTTTTACTCCACGAGGGTGTGCTCCACGACATTCATTTTCTAGGAAGGGTTCCATTATTTATGGTTAAAAACAATCTCCACAAATGGTCTCTATGAAATATCCCATCGAACAAACATCACTAAACAAAACCAAAAGGGTCCAAATTCCTCAAACTGAATGGCTCACTCAGAAGTTGCATTGGGGGTCCTTAAAGATGCTTCTCAAAGGGAGGATATTACGAATAGAAAAAGCATCGAAGAATTTATTATAAGTCACATGGATCAGAACTCCCTAGTAGAGCATCAGTCATAGAGTCGGAAGGACTGCGCACCACTAACTCAAAAACAGTTTTCCCCTATGCCAACCTATATCACCGCTAACAAAAAAGCGCTGATAAAGGTACCCCCTTTATCACCGCTTTTTTTAGCGTTGATAAAGGGACCCCCTTTATTAGCGTTTTTGTAGTTGCGATGATAAAGGGGGGCCTTTATCAGCGCATTTTTTAAAAGCGCTGATAAAGGGTCGACATAAACAAAATTATTTAAAAATAATATATATATATAAATACATAAATATAGTCATATTGATATAAATATAATATATAATTTTTAAATATATTTTAGATAAGTATAAATATACATTTACACCTAACATACTTAATATATAATATATTTAGTAAAAATGGATTATAAAAAAATTTAAAAATATTTTTAATTAATAATTTTCTAATTATAAGGGAGTAATAGTCTTTTAATATCAATTTGATGACAAAAAAGATTTAAAAAAAGATCCAAAACCTGTTGAAAACGCAAGTCAAACTTCAAATGACCATAACTTTTGATCCGGGTGTCCGTTTGAGCTCTACCACATATCAAATAAAAGCATGCGCCGAGCTCTACATCGCTCTGATTTGTGGGTTACCATGGTCAGGGTTTTTTCGAGGCCAAAAAGGCCTAGAAGGCCTCCAAAACTGATTTTTTAGTCAGGGTACCCAGATTGTTTTATCATTTTGTGGATTTTAAACCTCATTTAAGGGGGTATTATTGGATTTTTTTGGGTGTGAACAAAATTTAGTCCAAGCTATTACATTCATATTGATATTATGACTTTGAAATTTCTTTGTTTTTTATAATACACTATTATTTATAATCATATATATAACAATATGTACATATTTTTTATATATTAACACATAAAAATTTAATTATAAATATAAGTAATAAAATATATCTATATATAAAATATCATAGCTTTATCTAAATAATAACTAATATCCATTTTATTTAAAATACCAATATATATATATTTAAATACCTATATATTAATCTAACTATATATATATATATTAATCTAACTACATATATATATTAATATAACTACATATATATAAATATATATATTAATATTTCTATAAATATCACTATAAATATATATAATAATATAATTATATATATATATATTCATATAACTATATATATATATATTTATATTAATATAAATATATATTACTATATAAATAAATATAACTAAATATATATATATATATAAATAGATATATATATTTATATAACTATAAATATATTTAATATATTAGCATTATCTAAATAATAACTAATATCCATTTTATTTAAAATACCAATATATGAATATTTATATAACTATATATTAATCTGAATATATATATTAGTATAACTATATATATATATATTAATATAACTATATATATATTAATACAAATATATATTAATATAACTATATATATATTAATATAAATATATATTAATATACGAATAAATATAATTATATATATATATAAATAAATAAATATATCACGAATAAGAGAACAAATCAAAATAGGAGAGTGGAAAAGTCATCAGGCGCGCAGGGGGGGGGAGGTCTCGATATCAAATCCGAGTGGAGGCAGGGGCGCGCGTGCATGGATGAATTTTAGGGGCTAGTGATGATAAAGGTGGGGTGTAATGCTGATGAAGGGTGTAGGGGGTGCGTGTGGGGCGCTGAAGGGTGCAGTAAAGTGCTGATAAAGGGGGATCAACCACTCAAACCCCCCCCCCCCCCCGAGATTACCAGAAATTTTTGTAATTTTTTTTAATTTTTTTAAACTTTTATCAGTGTGAAAAAAATCGATGATAAAAGGGTTCTTTTATCAGAGATAAAAAAAGCGATGATAAAGGAACATTTTATCAGCGCTTCGTTTTAGTGCAGATAAAAGTCCCCTTTTATCAGCACTTGTTTTAGCACTGATAAATGGGGTCTTTATCAACACCTTTTGGAGCACTGATAAAGGGGACCCCCTTTATCTTCACCAGCTTTAACAGCGCCTTTATAGCGCTGTTAAAGGAATTTTCTAGTGTTGTTAAAGGACATATTTGTAGTAGTTCACTTTTCAAAAGGCTTCCTCTATATGGATTTACTCTGAGGGATGTATTTTTATTCCGGAAGCGACCAGGGATGAACCAGCATTTCGGTTTTGGAGCACACCATGCTAGAGTGAGTGGTTCAGAATGTCCAACACCCATACCTGGGAGTACCACACACCTGTCAATGCAGATTTTCTATACAAACATGTGAATTAAATTGACGGGAAGGAATTGTAGATAGATACATCACCCCTGCTGTATCACACCATCTTAACGGTGTCCCAATGGAACCGGGAGAAGGAGTGGAAAAATGACTAGGATCTATACCAGGGTGTAAATTTCAAGGATTATTGGGCATGTGCCTTCTGGGTAGGTTCCTCATTGGAGGGGTTCAGGGTAGAGCTGAGGAGAGTGGGCCATTATGAGGTGGCATGGGCCTATGAATTCCCTATCTATCAGGCAATGAAAATGATGATGGAGTTTCTGAGCAGATGGTCGTCGAGGAACAACACCTTTATTTTGCACCATGGAAAGGTCAGCATCAGTCCATGGGACCAGAAGAAGATCTTTTGGGTCTCAATATCAGGGGCGAGGTATAATATGTTCGTCCCAAATATGCGAGCATGGGAGGAGCTAGAGAAAATGGCTCCCTCGGAAAGGTCATTGATAGAACTGGTGCCGATGGAGGTCAAATTGTTACTGAGGGACATCCATTTTAAAAGGTTGTTCATGCAGTTCCTGATCTTTCTGGAAGATAGGCAGTACCATGTCAGGCCTCCGACATTCCCAACGAAGGATCAATAAGGAAATGAGCACTTATACTAGAGGTGCTTGAGGATATCCCGTGGAAATCATGGGGATTGAGCATCAGTACCAAGTAGCAAAAAGAAGTCATGTTGGATGCATTTATTGTGATGTTTATCTTTAGTTTGATCCTGCTGGTGAGAGACACAAACATGAGTGTGTGACAGAACACATTTTTCATGGCATCCATGTCGGCGACATGGGGATGGGTTAACCTAGGGATCTCCATGCTAACCAATTTGTAAAAAAATGTGATGGAACATCAGTTAGGGGAAGAAGCCGAAGAGGATATGTGCTCTGTTTCACCTCATATATGGGTAGTTAAGAGCACACATCAGGGGTATCCACAAATAATAAAACCCCATCTCTCCTCCTCGATTGATTTTTTTCCCAGCCATTCTGAATGTGGTAGAGAGATTTCCAATAATGCTAACCTCACCATTGGTGTGGAACATGGTATGGATGGTGTGCGATTTCAACGTCCACCCATTCTGGTGGCGTTTATTGACCCCGAGTCTCACTACAAACTATACACTCTGCACTATTTTGTGAGTTAGTTTTGGTGTATACAGTAGTCGACCATGCAGTTCTACATGCTGTGCTCCACGAGGAGTGCACATGTGTGATGAGGCAGTTGTGGCTCATGTTCACGTGGGATGATTGGATGATGTGGAACAATATTCCTCCTCCCAAATCCCTCTTTGGGCTAGTGATGGAGTACGCCAGGGGCTGGGAGGCAGCCTACCCTGGGGAGATGCTGAAGAAGACAAATGTTCGGGCCAAGAACGGGGTGCCTCCCCAACCCTAAGGCTGGGGTCGGAAGGCAGTGAGGAAATCATATGGTTAAAGTAATGCAATGGTGGTGAGGGCCGCACCGGTCAAAAGGGAGGCAACAATAGCAGATCTAGTGGCAGCAGTGGACCGGGCGGTCCTAGAGGAGTAGAGTCATCCGAAGGGGAGGCCACCAAGGGGATTCTATAGGATATCCACCCAGGCTCTGGGAGAGTGGATATAGACATGTCAGGAAATTCTATCTTCATGGAAGGTGGTGAAATCTCGGATGTCATAAGAAAATTCCTCAATCCTTCTACGATTTCGCGATAACTAAATCAACTCGGGATAGATTTTTGGGGATTTTTCATGTCACTCTCACTTTGTGGTTTCCCAATCAGAGGGAAAGAAATACATGGCTGAGATGGAAGAATTTTTGCATTCCCATGGTACTCATCGCCCGATGACAAACTGAGTAATTGTATTTCTGGATTGAATAGCCCCTCCATAGTTGTCAGCTTCTGATTTGAGGGATCTCTTCCCATTACCGGAAGAGTCAGATGAGTCATCCAATGGAGAGGAGGTCGGTGAAGGGATCCCTCTAGAGGAGGGTGAAGTCGGAGACTCAAAATCATAACATGAAGAGTTTGCAGGGGATATATTAGTAAAAACCCTAGGCCACTTCCCCGGGATCCTATTCACTTGGGTTGTTTATAAATTCTTAAATATCATTATAACTGTACAGGAGGGCCTCATCCGCAAAACCCACTCATGCCCAGTAGTATATTCAACTACAAGAACATTGGAATATCTACAGGTGTCTACAAAAAACATCATTTTGGGAGGTTCCAAGACACAAAGGGTGGTCTTTCAAAAACCTTTGGACATACTACAATTATATAGAGGGCCACACATTGGGGTTCGGACAACAACAACCTAGGAAGGTGACCAACTGTTTTATCATTTTAAGAATCCTTCTCAAAATACGTAATGGTCATCCCTCGATAAGATTAATGGATTATCTTATACCTATTGAATGCAATGTTCTGTATATGGCTTGGGTTTCCTTGGAGAGGATGACTGGAACTCCTGGTGGTGCCTATCCTAGGGGGGACAATGGTGGTCGTGGAGGCGGATACCCAAACTGACCAATCTTTGGTGCTATCGATCATTGGTATGACTCTTAGCAGGACAATGACTGAGATCATTGAGGGGGTTCCAACGATGATGATCGATCAGACCACACAGGTCTTGACATTCACGATCAGACACAAGATGCACGCCCTACTGATTAGTTATTGGGAGCATTTCTCACATATGAGCATGTCGACTGTGCGGATTGAGACGAGATGACCTCTGATGAGAAGGATAGAAAAATCGCAGGTCGCTGGTCATGGAAGATGATTAAGCGCTTCATCATTTGGACCCCCAAGTATAAATGGAAAGAAATATGGTGGGAATTGGTCCCAGCTGTTTGAACTATGTGTTGGGGGAGTGGATGCCTAGCATCATCACATGCTCATCCAAGATATCATGACAAGAAGATTTGTTAATATGGCTGTGGACTTGGTGTGGGTTAGCAGTGGAGAAAAAAGGTGAACATCAAGAGGCTCTAGGAGGAAGAAAATTAGATTCAACAGCTGCAGGTTTGGGCATATGAGCATTATGATTTCCTCGATGTGCAATCAGAGCTAATATTGTGCTTGAAGGCCCAGTTGGAAGAAGTTGAAGAACAGATGAAGCAAGTCTCCAAGGAGATGAATATCATCTTGAGAGAGGAGGATCATACCTAGATTGTGTATGAAAAAAATGAACCCTTTGATACTTAGGAGGAGTGGGAACTTAACAGGGGGAACCAAATCCTTGACACCACAAGCCAGAGGGTGTAGAGCTTCAACGCTCTTTTGAAGCTGTCATCCTTTCCAAGGGATGGATTGATCCTTTAATGTTGTAATGCTTGTAAACCATTGAATGTACATTAATATATTAATTGTTTTATATTGGATCCATGAATGTGAAACTTCATTCATTTTGGTTTCCTGCATGTCTGGTATATTCATGAAATTCCCTATGGTCAGTCCCAATGCTCGCGTGGGTCAGGCCCAACATGAAAAAAATGGATGAAAACCAAATTATTCCATCAGAATATAAGAGTGGAAACTATGATTTGGTCATCCAGGGTTTGAACATCCAATACAGATTTCCAGGAAGAATGGGAGAGGCCATACTAGAGAACGAAGGTCTCAAAACAATCGGAGTGGCATCTTCCAAATGTTCTCTAGTGCATCAGGTGGGTAATGCCAAGGGAATTGTAATCAATCTGAACATAGTGGAATAGAGGGTGTAAATTATGATACAAAATATTGGGAACTCTGTGGGGTTGTCATGATAATGAAGGATAACTGTTGACCATGTTCGGAAAACAGTGCCCCTGTTGCGTTATCCAGGAATGTAGATAAAAAATGATGGCCGACCTTTGACCATGTTCGAAAAATGGGGACATACTTTTAATGATATCAATTAGTCTTCTAGAACGTCGGCCAAGAATAGTAGGTGATCTATAGGTAGAGCATCCATACTTTTAGGGGGTTCTTTTAGACATGAAATAGGATAATCATCCAAATAAAGAGCACACAAAGCTTGGAGGGTAGATTGAATTGTTGTTCAAATGGAGTGAAACATTACTGAAATTACACCGCCATTGTTGAAACACATTATGTGGGCACATTAGTCTGATTGGGGATCAAACATACTTCTAAACATGACCTCTCTGGTGAGAATCTAAAACACATCATTTGGATGTGGATTATGAATGGAATATTTCAACGTCATATGACCTGGACAAATTTTGATGTTGAGGGACCAGAAGGACTAATGACCTTGGGGATGGGTCTGAGGTAAAAGGGTCAAACGTCACTACATATCTCATGCAGATGAGAATCATGACAACATAGTTCGTAAAGTCTAGTATGGTCAGAGACCAATGTTGGTAGGGGGAATCCTGTCTAATAAGTAAACTGACACATCCCATAATTATTATGCTGAATTCTATACTTATTTAGAGTAGAGCTAAAGTTACATGGTTTCCCAAAATATTCAGGCCATGGTACCAAAAAAATAAGGGGCACGAATAAAGATTCTTAGGGCTTTACTAGAAAACTGAATGTTTGGGTGTTCCTACATATCCCATGAGGATGGGAATCAATCCACACATCGTTCTGGGAATGTTGTATTTACGGATTTCCAAAAGGATTATGATAGATATCTTTGTTTTAGGTCTTATTTCTTAGACCAGAGATGGTAAGAAATGAGAGAGACACATGGTGAGGAAATTATAAAACCCCCAAGAATGAGGACCCAGTATCCATATAACCATGTATTCCATGAGGTGGTCTTAGGTCGTGGGACTGAAAATTAAAGTTAGGCTGGTACCAAGGAAATTCACTTGGGCGTTCCTATATACCTCAAAAGAATGGGAGTCCATCCAACATAGTTCTGGTGGTGGCATGGTATGGTACCAGCACCAGGGATGATAAGCTCATATGAGTCTAGTCCATGCACCAAAAGGAGTGGTATTTGATAGATATTGTCTATACGTAAAGAATGATGTGTGTATTTTTTTGTGATGTGATAAACTAAGAATAGATAATATTGGTGTCGCCACATGAATGAAGACACCAATAGGCATTGAAAAATGGTCTGGTGGATAAACAATACCCAACATGATGTACCCTTGAGTGATGGCATCACAATGCAGTGTTGTTTATCGTCAATCGACCAGGATGACAACATCATTTTTAGGACCCTATGATAGAAAAAATCATGCATTTTAATGTCGTAGAAAAAAACGAAAAAAATTAAAGCCTTGTTAGACTATATGGTACAGTTTAATAACATATGGCTTGGACACATACAACAGATACATGGTTTTAGGGGGAAAGTGCATGTCATGATAAAGAAAACCTGATGTGAGTGACAGAAAGTTCCACATTACACAATGCACAATTATGGGGATCAAAACTCAGACTGCGGATCTGGAAAAATTATAAAAATATGGGGTTGGATTTATGGAAAAAATTTCTATGTGTTCCTATGTATCCCATGAGGATTGGAGTCATCCCATACGTTGTTCTGGGAATGCATTTTAATGTCATCCAGAAAATGAGGTAGGAGTAACTATCTCCTACATGGGAAGTACGTGGTGAAGATATTTAAAACCCAAGGTGAATGAGGGTATAAAACAAAACATGCCACACCACACAATCCTGTAAGAGTTGGGGCCTAAAAGGAGAACAAAAGAGATAATTAGGGGAACCTATGCTGGACCCAAAGTCATGATGTTTGGGAATACCTACGTATCCCATGTGCATGGGTATAAAGCTAGTCATAGTTCTAAGGGTAGGATATATAATTATATATTAGTCTAAGGTCTTAGAGCTTAGACCACGGAGAAGTTAAACTCTTCCAAGTGAGCGCAATCCTCTATCTGATCCCTAAACCTCCATGAGTGAAACTCATTGTTGGAAACAAGGGAAGAAGTGGTTTTTTTAACATATGGGATACACATAAAGGGTAAATCATTGTGGATCCACGAATGATGCCTTACTGTGGAATTGTCCTCCTAACGTGTAAATGCACACTAAGGGATAATACCAAGAGTGTTTAAATTCAACTTGGACGTGATGGGGTGGAAAATTATATGAATCATGCAAATATCATATAGGGATCAATGGGGTTGGAATGAAGATGGAGGATAACTATTGACCGCATTGGAAACATAGTATCCGTAAATTTGAGAGGAAATGGGAAGAACAAACGAGCATCAACCACTGTCCAAATTTGCAATGCGGGACAAGTATCAATTTTTTTAAACTATTGGGGAAGTTGGACCATAATGGTAGGAGAGTCATTGAGAGGAGCATCTATGACATTTGGGGGTCCATTAAAATGTGTAAGAAAATGAAATACCTAATGAATTGGAACAAGAATCCTGAAAAATGGGTTAGAGCATGTCCAGGTAGAATCTGAAACTCTCGGATCTGAACCAGAGTAGTCCTATGCACATTTTTGAATCTCCAAAGAGGGTAGATGGGACCATCATATGAGAAACCGAATCAAATAGATGAGTTTAGGACAAGGGATAGAGGGGATCTCATGAGGAATATTTGTATGGCATGGTTTCTTCAAACCCAACATGAGTGGAGACATAATTCCATACCACACTCTATACAATTTTCATATAAAGACCTAGACCAAGGGACCAAGATGATAAGGATGTTTTTATTTAATGGGGATGTTAAGGATGAAGGAACTGAAATGGGATGTCCCAACAGATTCATAGATTAACGTCTTATGGTGAGGATGATGGTGTTCTTAGATTATGGTCATATGGGTCAGACCGTAGATGCCTAGTTTAATGTCATATGGATGGGACAAGTGATTCGAGAGGGAAAATAATTGTTCTAATGGAGAAAAAGAAATCATAAAAACTGATAAAGCATAATAGTTGACCATGTTTACAACATATTATCCGTCGTTGTGTGACTGGAGATTGTGGGAAATGAATTGAGCATTGACAGTTGACTGCATTGACAACATGGGACTTGTATCAACTTGTTGCTCGAAATCCTTGGGTATGTTGGCCAGAAATGGTAGGATAACCCTAGGGCCTGTAATCTATGATGTTTAGGGTTACTTTTGGATATGAATGATGATGGAAGCCCAAATGATGCGATGCACATAGAATAGTGGAAAATGTGCTTTCAAAAAGACAATAAATGAACGATGGATGACTCAAGGGGATATATGTGGCATGGAAATAATAGAATGACATAAATGAGGACATAAATCCATACCACACCACATAATAATATATGAGATCATGGGCCAAGGGGTCTGATAGGGTTGATGGATCTAAGATGGGAAGTCCCAAAAAATTCGTAGTTTAACTTCTTAAGGTGAGGATGATGGTTCCCTTAGTTTATGGTCATAGGGCTCGGACCATAGATTTGTTCAGTCCCCTTACATGTGTATATCCTTACAATAGATCATAATCCCACGTGATCAATGATCGGTGCGGGAAACAAGGAGTAAGACTTGGCTCTCCAAACATATAAAGGTACGACAGCTGGACACACACTCCTGCTAGAGGCAGATTCACGTTTGAAGAGATAGCAGGACTGAATGAACCAATACACCCAATACCTGATTCATATGGGGGTGGTGACTTTGAAAAAGGATAGCTATTGACTTTTTTTGAAACAGAACATCCATATCGTGTGACCTGAAATGGGAATCAACAAATGAGCATCAACTGCTGACCATATTTGAAATGTGGTACTTGTATCAACTTTTCATCCAAGGTCCTCAAGGGAATTGGCCTGAAATAATTGGAGAGCCATTAGGCTGAGTATCATTATAATTAGACGACCCTTTTGGATATGATTGATGATGGATTACGAAGTACATGGAATGTATGAAGCATAAATGTGCCCAAGAAATTTTACATCAAGAAGGATGGTGAAAGTGGTGGAGATCTCCATAGAAGGGTATCTATGGTGTGGTCATGATGAATACGAAAAATGGAGGGCAAAATCCAGCACCACACCATGTTTTCTGACTCGAGGGGAGATCCTGATGTTTGGGGATCAACCTACAAATAAAATTTCTTGGTGTTTCATTGAATCCTATAAGGATGGAAATCAAGGAACACATAGTTCATCAAGGCCATGCCGTTTAGCATCTTGTGGTGAGGATGTGGGATAATAAACGAACGAGGAGTGAATATGGTGTAGTCATTATAATCCTTACATGAGTGGGGCCGAATAGGCCTTCACGAAACCATGCAGAATCCTCCAAGGAAACTATTCCCAGGGGGATAGTCAAAGAGGAATATGGGGGCTAGAATCAAGATGAGGCATTTGGGAATTCCTACGTATCCCACAAGAATTATAATCAAGCAATACATATTTATTGAAATGATGTTTAATGTTTTGGTGGATGAAATATAGTTTATTGTCATGCATGACATAATAGTATAAATTTGTGTTGGACCAGATACAGTTTAACATCCTGCGGGATGATATATAGTTTAATTTCATTTGGGAAATGATAATTAAATTTCATATAGGACCTATTTTCCTAGGCAAAGTATTTCTAGAGAAACATGGCATTGGTGGGATGCGTTATACACTCACCATACATGGTAAACAGTGGGTATGCGCCATTGGGGTAAACCATATGAATGATGTAGAGTCCATACCATTTGGGCTCCAAAATTGGTGGTTTTTACCAAGGTATCATTGGTGATCTCATGGACATCACCAAGTCACCTTGCATGAAAGAGTGGAGGAGAAATTTCTAGTTGAATGATCGAGCTATCTTGTTCTGATGCCTTTCCAGATTATGCATGGCATGAATTCTATTCCAATAGAGTGCATCCATTTCATTCAAATTGACTTCCCCTTCTATATCTGGTGCTTTTTGATCATAAACAGTTGCGCGGATTGAAGAAAACTAAATCTTGATGGGCATGATAGCCTCTGTTCTATACACCGGGGAGTATGGGGTCACCTATGTGGAATTACAAGTCATCTCTTGATAATCATAGGGGGTGTTGAGATATTTTCCAACCAAATAATTGTGTTTTGATAATCCATTTTACGCCAGATAATAGAGTGTTATTTGTTTAATGCCTTGATCAGACCATTTTCTTGCGTGTGACATTGATAGGTGTAGTTAGAATAAATATTGTACTTGGCGTAACATTTTTTCAACATGGCCACCCGGAAGTAGGTTCCATTATCGGCGAGGGCAGTGTGTGGGACTCTGAACCAGAAGATGATATTCGAGCTCACAATGTAAACAATAGAACATGCCTTGAACACTTTGAGCAGAATCACTTCTGCCCACTTCTAAAATAACTCAATAGTAGTCATGATGAACCAGAATTAGTGAGATATCACCGGTGGATATGGTCAAATGACATCGATTCCCAGACTTCAATGTTCCAGGAGTACTTAGTAGTGTGTAGAGGATCAGGTGTCTTATTAAAAAAGTTATCATGAATTTTGAACCCATGAAAACTCTAGGAAATATTCATATATTCATAGATCATAGAGGGATAAAAATATCAAAGTCTCTACCTCTTGTGAGATAGTTTTGGCCTGTTCTGATGAGCCTTATAGGAACCGAAAAGATCATCTTTCATGAAATGAGAAATCATAGAACCATGAATGCAATAGTGGAGAAAACCATCAAAACCGTGTTTGAAGAAGATATTTTCAAGACTGAGACCAGTCTGGAGGGTAAACTATAATTTTCTACATAAGATTCACTCACAATCGGCTCGATCTTCTAGGAGATTACTATTTTGAGGTATTTGAAAAATAAAGTTCTCTAGTTGGTAAGTACCTCAATCACTGAATCTGGGGGACATGATTGTCCTCATGTGGAGGTGTCGGTGATAAGCTGGCTTACCTACTCATTTTTATTATCCTCTGGAGTGAAATGATCGATGACTCTCCGGGGTACCACATGGAAAATCAAATCATCCTATTTAGGATCAACAAGTGATGCATCTAGGCTTGCGAAGGCGCCAGCTCGACCGTTCGGGGATAGAGGGACATGAGTAACATCTGGTCGAGATGGGAACGGGGCCATCAACTCAAGGGTGCATTCCAAAAGTGGTATGAGTTCTGACTTTATGAGGACATAGTCACTGTTGATCTGCTTGATGATGATTTTGGTGTCCCCTTTTAAATGAAAATGGGGAGCATCAATCTCGAGGTCCAGCTTGAGGCCAGTGATGAGAGCCTAGTATTATACCTCATTATTTGTACAACCCATTGATAATAGGAATGAATAAGGATGAATATCTTGTTCCGGGGTAATGAATATGATACCAATGCCAACACTCTTGAGCCTGGGGTCATTTATCCTTCTGTCGGTAGTGCTCTTGGAATCACCATCAAGGTGTATTTTCCATCATGGAATGGCATGGTCAACCGAGGGGATTGCATCATCTAGAATCTCAAGGTACAGAAACTAGTCTGTAGTGGCTGGATGAGCTAAAAAGATATCTTCCAATGCTTTCCCCTTAATAAACATATGGGGGTCGCACCTATTGTATAGTTTTTGTGGAATCACCATCCATCAAGCTAGACGACCTATCAACATTGTGTGGTTCAGAATGTACTTCAACGGATCAACTCTGGACACTATCTGTACCTCATGAAGCTGTAGGTAGTGCCGAATTTTCTATACTCTGAATACTAGCACAAGGTAACTCTTCTCGATAAGGTAGTATCTAGTCTTCTTATCAATGATCATGCATCTGAGATAATAGAGACTATTCTTTATTCCCTATTTGTTCTTCTGGTTGAAAAGCGTGCTTATAGATTGATCCAGGGTGGTTACATAAATGCCCAGTGGTTTTCCAGAAATGGGAGGCATCTAGACCGGTGGATGATGGAGGTAATACTTGATTTTCTCAAAAGCAGTCTGATATTCTTCATCCCACTGATGGATAGAGCATTTTTTTCATGAACCACGAATAGGGATTACACATGCCGACCATATTCTCGATGAATCGGTGTGTGTAGTTTAAGTGGCCTTGGAATCCATGAAGCTCCCAAAGGTTTCTCGAGAATGACATCTAGCAGATGGGTTTTATATTCTTTGGATTGATCTCAATCGCTCGGTATCTGACAATGAAGCCGAGAAACATTCTCGATGTTCCTTCAAATGGACTCTTTAATGGGTTCATCGTCAGGTTATGAAAATAGAGGAATCTGATCACTTTCTCATGGTTTTTTAGACGATTCTAACATTGGAAATATTTGACCACTAGATTGTCCATGTGTCACTCTTGCAATGTCCTGAGGATCGGCATAAATATGTGATGAATAGCCCACTAATAGGTGGAACCTTCATTATTTAGACGAATGGCTTGACTAGGTAACACAAAGAACCTTTTGGGACCATGAAGAGTGTAGAATTATCATCGTTGGGATCCATTTAGATCTAGTTATACCTAGAGTATCCATCTATGAAGGGGAGGTCCTAGAACACAGATGTAGTGTCGATCAATAGTTTCATCACAGAAAGGATAAAATCTCATTCTAACAATGACATTTGAGATATCAGATTTCAATTCATACATTGATATATCCATTATTATTCCTGACTAGCACATTGTTGGATATCAAGTTTGTTTATGCTGGACCTCCTTGATGAAATTTCTTCTAATGATCTTATCAACTTCGGCCTCGACCATGACACCGTGAGAAAGGTGAATCTTTTAGGTAGGCTACTTAAACCCACAATGGGTTTCTAGGAGATTTATGTGGTTGATGGATACCTGGGAATCTTGTAATAAAATCTTCTAATAGCACTATGAAAATACATCATGGTGTTCTTTGAGGATGTCCACATACTTAGGATTCTCTTTCACAGGCATAGATGCATTGATAAATGGGGGCTTTGGTTCTACCTCATAACTGAGGTTAACCTGTACCAATTCATCGACCATGGTGGAGAATCCCTCTTCAAAGGTGGGAGTTCATCCACTAAATCATCTAATTCACTTATCGAGGAGGGATCCATATTGGACGGAGTTTCCTCTGAGTCAAAAGATCTCAATGGGAGACCAGTACTAGCATATGCGGTTGTGGACAATGCATCGAGGGGCTCTTGTGCAACTAAAACCATAGAAATGAAAGCTGTTGATCTGATCCCATCTGGTCTTCATCATAATAGTCCGTGATTAGTGAAATTGGAGCAATAGTGGGGCATCGTCTTGAGATGGTTTACCCCATCTGGGTGAAAGAAGAATGTATAGGGTTTTGCTGTTACCATAATGTGGACATCTCGATACCTTATTGGAGTAGGTGGATCCCGGATCACTGGGGCCTAATTTGTATAATAATATGAGGTGATTTTCTGGAATTTATTAGACATAGGAATGTTCTTTCACCTCATTACAAAAACAATGATGCATTGTCCCATATATTGGGTTGTAGCCTCCAATCAATGGGTTGGAAAGATGTAGGCATCATCCAGATCTATCCACAGGTTGGTCATAGTCATCATGTATTCCAATTGTTAGCCTGAATATGTTTTTCCTTTCTTCTGTAATAGTGAGTATCTAAAGCGTGGGATTTGCAAGAGAGAAAGGGAGATACATCTGCTATGATTATTCTCAATTGACCATTAAGGGATTACATAAGGCACTGGTGATATGATGAAGGGACCATTGCATGCAGGTGGAGCCCTGGCTTTACCATCATCACATTATAGGTAGTGTTTTGAGATACAACAATGAACTTAGTGCAGGATACTAAGGCACAAAACTGGGTCTTCCTGCAGATATTGTCGATCGAGTTCTATTCTATCCAATCATAACATTGAATTTCCAGGTCAGAAGGACTTAGATCATCTTAATACAACCCTAGTTTTCATAGTGTCTGAGTCGGGATTTGGATGATCCCAAACCCTATGTCAAAAAGACAGTGACAAACCTCTGTGTCATTAAAATTGATGGTGATTAGCATTGGGTGGATGTTACCATGTATGGTAGAGCCTTCATCTTCTACAAAAAATGAGATGATGTTATGGCATTCAACATGATCGACTGCCTCACCATGGAAGGCCTATGTAGCTAGAACATCCATATCAAACGGGTGGGGGATTATTAATGCCTTAGGGAGGTCTTCACACATATCTTTTGATTGGAGAAGGGCCTCCAGGATGGAGACCCTTGTTGGATTGCTCGGAAGATTCTTGAGGACATCATACTTATGTTGAAGGCATTATGATTTGCTTATAAGATGTCTCTCTATGGACGGAGGTATGGAGGGCACTAACGGTTGGACCGACGGCTCATAGGTGATAGGAATATCCTACTACTCACTGGAAGATGTCTATGGAGTGACTACCGAATGAGAGCCGGATGACTGGGACCAGTCCATAGAAGAGCTTGGTTGATCGTGGAGTAGTCAAGGATGCTCTCCATGATCTAGTAGCACAAACAGAGGTGAAGGTGGTACAAGATGAAAATGTTGTTCGTGATGAGCTCTGCAATGGGCCTACTATCTAGTTTCAGTGGAATGCACAACCTGGCTGGAAGTACAGACTGAGGCACTCCTATGACCCATATAGTCGCAACTCTATCGACGAAGGTGATGTCTATGAACATTGGGAGGATCTACACTGTACTCCTCGCCATTAGAAACAATGTAGGGGTTTCCCAGCTCTACGATGTTAAACGAGGTGTACCCTTTATTGTCACTTGATGAATCATCCAGTACTGGACAAAATCTAGGTGGTGGGATCACCATCTTGGGGGACATGAAGTCACCAAGAGTACATGATGTCAACGACATTGGTGGGTGAATTTTTTAACATGCGTTGTTGAATCTTGCTCTTCTAGGTTTAGGACGACTAAGCCATTGATGCAGAGGTACTGGCTGCAGATGACGGGGAATCTTCTAGAAGGCTCTATTCAATTCATGCGTGCATGGATAATACCATGGGAATGGGAGAAAACCTTACGATTCATCTAGTGATCGAACGTCAGGAACCCACAGTTAGAAACCTAATGCCACCTGCCTTCACTGTCACTACTAACATCGGGTTTCACAAATACACATGACACATTTTCTAGAGCTGGCCTATGCTGACTTTGTTGTTATCTTCTTAGTCCAGAATCCAGTACATAATTACATTTCACTATTTAAGGGTGTTCCCCCGGATCCGATGATAGGTGCAGTAATTAAAGAGATCAATGTGATCCACCTCTTTTATCCTCCTGCATTCCGAAAAATGTGCAGTCTCCTGTTCCAAAGCATTGTAGAAATAAGTGTGGTCTTGATCCTCATTGAATGTGTATGTCCTATTTAACCTATCAAAGAAGGGGGATATGTGTGTCTGACCCTGAGAAAGGGATATAGGAGCCTGTTGTGGAGGCGGAGCCTGGATACCTTTCCTAGGTTTTGGCAGCACATTACGTGGGGTGCCTGCCGATTCTGAGGTGGGTGTTGTAGGGCGGGAGGCTATGCCTACAGTGTAAAGTCTCTATGAGGCTGTAGAGGTGGGTCCACCGTTAATAATTCCAGCTTTCTGGGGGCCACTTTTTGGGAAACTATGGCAAGCTTGTCTTTTTCGGCACTTCTCGCAGAAATTACACGAGGAAACATACATGCCTGGATGGCCTTCAACAAGGCTTCTTCTAGGTACTGGGACTTATTAGTGAATTCATGGAATCCCCCCTGTGTAATTATAGGTGATAAGAGAGGGGACCAGTTCAGTCTTGACATTTCCCACACTCCACTTCAGTAGTTTCTCTAGATTCATTGGAATGTTAAGAGAGTATGTGAGTCGTTTCCACCAGGTGACAATGTCTGTGACGTGCTCCTCATGCCTCTGTTTTCACATGAAGATATCTAAAATACTCGCCTTCCATGTCGTGGAACTAAATTGGTAAATAAATTTCCTATGAAGAGATTCCCAATCAGCTACTGACATGATATGTATCTAGATGTACAAATAATCGGAGGTCCTTTCAATGTCTGTACAAAAAACAAGAGTTCGGTGGCCTCTTGCGGTGTTGTAGTTCCTCGCATGGGTCTGCACCTTTAAATGAATTGGGCCACCTCCTTCAGCGGGTCTCATATCCCATTAATGGTGGATTAGGAGGGGTTTCTAAAACCCAGGGGTGTTGGCATGCCATCGACACACGCCATATATGGCTTGCTATGAGGTGGGTTTTCCACCTGTCAAATTTCCAATGCCTCGAGGCAAGCATTGAGCACCACAATGGGATCATCTGGGTGAGGGATCCAATCCTGACAGAGATCCCTGACCACCAGTGCGTTGGTACGATTTTTATCATGGTATGTAGGCCCATCGACTCGTGGAGCGGTTGGTGGGAGCACCTTCAGAACAGCAGGTGGAACTTGAGCTGGGTCTCAGGGATTATCCTGCCAATCCGGTGGATTTAGAGACACAGACCACAACCTCTTTCCATATGTCCAATACTCAATCCTATCATTGTGGGAATGATTTTTAGGGTCACCAAGAGACAGTTGTTTGGGTGGATGTTGTGCTTTCCCTTGCTACCCCGACTGAGGATCACCGTAGTCTGTCCATCGCTTTGCGACACATTAAGTAAATAGGTCATCAACCAAGTTATTGTGCTCTGCAAGCAGCAGATGCAACATAGATTTGGTGAGATTGTCCTTGGTATTCTGTACTAATCCCTATGGGTCAGAGGGTTTGATTCCTCCGAGGAGCTCCATACCCTTATTGGGATTCTGGTTGAGGACCAATTCCTCAATGGGTATGTGAAGACCCAGTAGATTTCACTGGTAGAGAGTAACCATTACTGATGGGTCTGAAATTTGTGGCACTCCCCCAGGGGGTATGATTACTCCAAGTAGTTCTGTCTCTATCTCATCCTCTGATAGATCGTCCATGTTAACCACAAATCTCAAAGGAGGCATATTCTCGATATCACCAGGAATGTTGTGATGGCTCTTGATAGAACTGATGTAGAGGTCTGTGTACTGCCCCCATCCACAGATCTGCTCAAGGGGGAAGCCTCCTTGATAATCATATAGAGCACATTAATGCTCTGGACACATCTTTTTTGGAGGGTCTTATGGAGAATCGGTGACTCAGGGCGCCGGGCCATGTGGAGTGCAGCCAAATCAACCAAAAAATAATGTTGACCAATGTCATAGATGTTTGCCTGGATCGTGGGTTATGCCACATGTTGATAAAGAAGAAAAAAGTGAATTGCGCATATGGTTTGGTGAAAGAATCCAACATCCTCATGGGTGAGTGATTCCAAAGTACTAAAATTTCATGCTGCAGCTATCCAAAACATCTCTAGTAAATGTTATGTAGTAAGAATATCCCACAAGCTCTACTACTCAAACTCATGGTATCGCCCTCCATTGCGCCACTCCTCTACTGGAGGTGGTTGGGGAACTAGTTGTTGTACATAAATAGACCATTGAAATAGTAGGCTGGCCGGTAGAAAATACTCTGAGTGGGATGAAAACCCACCGCATATTGGGATATCCTCTGAAGAGTGTCATGATATGGAAACCACATAACGATAATACATGCTGGTGATAACCATTTCTAGAGCAGGGACTATGTCTGCTGGTGGTGGACCATGTTGTTTCCCATTCTCCATTTTTCCCCAGAATAACTCTCAGTGGTCTCTCGTCGAGGTATAAATTTTTTTTGGTGATGATGGTGGTGATTTCACGTTCTGACCTTAGGGAGATGAAAAGTCTTCATTCTTCTGGATTTATCTAAAGAGGGTGGTGGGATTCTGATGGAACTCACATTATGGAATGATGAGGCTGATGCGGCTCGTTCCGACCCCAGACCCTAACACGGAGGACTGAAGTGAGGGTTCCATTACTGAGTTATATTCCGCCTCAGAATCCAAAAATCAGACAGGTTTAATCTTGGTATGAATCTTCCTGACATTCTTTTTATGGTGGTGATGACCTACCTTCTTCCCCAGCAAGGGTCCTCAGGACAAGGATGATTTCTTGCTCGGGGAGGCCCTTTGGCTGAACTAGTGCTGGGGCAGAGAGGAATTTTTTCATGAATGATCTCGGGTGTGAGGAGCACATAGACAGATGTCAAATGGAACATGAGTAGGACCTATGTGTCCACTGGCTAATGTGTGGATGGAATCTCCACAGAAAGTGATAGAGTGGGTAGGAACATGGGTAGGTCCACCATGCTAATTTCCCCTAGCAGCATTAGTGTGAGGAGTATCCTTATTCTAGAAAAACCAATCATTGGAAGGACCTCCGAGAAGGGTTCCAATAAAGAGAGACTAACCTTCACTCCTATTATTTCTGGGGTGAGGAGGACCTTCTCTGGATGATTTAAGGACACAGGGAGGCCCCCACCCTATAGATTTACCGGATGCGTAACATATCCACGTCGGCGGCCTATGGCATTGAGTAACGGGTCTATACCAGATCTCATGAGCGCAAAATAGGCTTCCATACCGAGTGTCACCACCATGGGGAGGAACCTCATTCAAGAAGAAGGTGGAACATGGTATAACTCCATGCCGAGTTTGGAAGCAGGGAGGACCTAGCTTCTCAATGGTGGTAGTTTGGTGACGAACTTCATACTGGGTGTCATTACCTCGGGTTGGCCCGCGGCGGGTGTTATCTGTTATGGTAACTAGGATAGTCAACCTAGCATGACAATGGGGTAGTAAGGGCCTCTATCTGAGTTTGGTATATGTGTTCCCCTTCTAAGAATAGACAAGGGACTACTGGTATACACCGTTAGTGGCATGAACCAGAGTAGTCGTTGATGTTGGCACCCTTTGGCGACAATCCCCCTCATCATGTGCCTCACACTGTCATCATGTCAACCGAAATTGGGATAGAGGTGACAACACATAGATTACCTATCCCTCATCTTTTGGGGCTTGGTAGTGGTGCAGGTGTGGTCTAGTAGGGGCCCTCCTTTGGATCACCTGGAACGTGATCCCATCCAGGATAGCCCGAACATCCCCCACCTCAATGGCAAAGGAGAGAGGGTCATCAAATAATTCTACCATGAGGGTACCTAAATGGTTGTGTGTCGGAGTGGGGAGTAGTTTCTCCTAGCGTGTTTCATGGGGTTGACAACGGTAATGAGGTGCAGATACCTCTAGGTCCTTTGAGTCCATGTCCCTAGTTGCGATGATCCCCTTCTCCTCACATCATCGGATTAGGTCATCTGTCACACTTTTCTGAACGAACTCAGATGGAGAGAAGTGGTGTAGGGGCCCCGAAGATGTGGATGTGAAGGATTACATTGGGGAAAATGAGGCCATGCGAGGTTTCCACATTTACATCGCCCCTGCCCCTGTGTCGGTAGGTGGGTGGTGATCTATTTCATGGTACGATAGCTTGAATCTTGTAATGTATGAAGTTAAAAACATTAGTGTTGAAAATAAGAAATTGATGTCGAGTACCCTAGTGCCATACCTTCTTTCATGGAAGGAAAGTAGGATCCACCCAGGAAACATCACCGATAGGGATGTCCAACTAAAAACTACCCCACTTCCTGGTGAGTTTCACACTAGGTCCATAATTTGTTTGGTGGGACCCGGTGTGTAATACATTGATCTGGTGACATGATAGTCCACTAATGTCTGAAATGATACTAATCACTACATTTAGGAGAATAAATTCACATCAAGATCACCATTTATAATTCTGAAGCTTCTGCCTGGATATGCACATATGTCTGCTTCGATGGAAGCATTGCTTGATTTTCCCCAGATACCCACTTTCCAAAAGATGGTGTCATCCATCTCTTATTTATGGAATTTTTCTCCCTTATCGAAATAAGATGACGGGATATCAGTTCCCCCTTTGATGGATTCCTCCTCAGAACTCGTCACCTAGTCCGGGTCTCCCTCTTAGATTAAGACGTTGTTAGTGAAACTCTTCCCAGTGACATGCCTTCATAGATGCCTGTTAATTAAAATTCTTCTGCCAGGACATTCCAAGGGGTCTGGTCAAGGAAGAAACTTTCAATTGGGGAAGTAGTCACATTGGATATCACTAGCGTGTCTGGATGCATGAACACTAGTGCTTCTAGGTTTTTTTACCTAATTATAGGGCTTCTTGAGGGTGTGGAAGCCCGAGGCATCCGACGTAAAATATGAGGAATTATATTACATAGGAATATCTCCGAGGTTTTCCTCAGCATAGGATGTATAACACCTGTTATGACACAAGATTAATGTCTAGAAGAGAGAAATTAGACTAATCATAACAATGAAGAGAGTTGATTAGTTGGGTGCACCCCTAATAGTGATCTCTAATGTTGGGTCTAATGCATAGTCAGTTACCAGATAGCTTCTAGGAGTAGAGTGAAATAGGGTGACATGATCTCATCGGGATGGGGAGGCCCGGGTAAGAATCATGTCGCATGATTGAGAGTTGAATGATGTGGTGGGGGATGAGATGGAATCACCATGAAGGTGATGGTTGTGTTGGGATTGAGCCTCAATGTGACTTCCTACGTATCCCGGTGGCAGGGATTCAAAGTTCTTGTAGTCCGGCGGGGTGCTGAGACATATGAGGAGGCGAACCATATGGATCAGTCCTAGAGGAAGTGGAACATATGGGTGGAGCATGACCTTCTCAAAACACATAGGATTGATGTAATGACTATGATGGTACTATGTTGATGGGACTGAACCTCAGAGACGATTCCAACATACCTTTCCTTTGCAAGTATCAATGTCTATATAGTTTGGGAAGGTGTATAGAATCAGTGTGTACACAAAGGAATGCGACCCGATGACATGTTGGGGGGCTTACGTGTGGTTATCAGCCCGAGGTTGGTATGACGCTCATGGGGCGGAATAGAGCTATGGGTCCCAAAAAAGCATACAACAACATCTTACCCTCAAATGGGAAACACAAATACATATCGTAGAATGGGAATCCAAACGACTTACCACTAATTGGGGATGACAACAGCTTACCGTAGATTGTGAAAAACAACAACATTCCATCAATTGGAGGATACAAAGGCTTTCCATGGGTTAGGGATGAAAATGGTATATCGATGATTTGTGTTCCAAAGGATTACCATCAAATGAGAAACACAATGGCTTACCGTCGGTTGGGGAACACAATGGAATACCATTGGATGGAGGACACAACAGCGTAATGCTGGTTGGGACTGACAATGACTTATAGTTTATTGGGATTCCAATAGATTACCATCGAATGGGAAACACTGGGACTTAAATTTAGTTGGGTATGTACCTCAGGAAGGCTTCCAAATTACCGTGTCTCGGTGACGAGGATCAAAACCCTTGTAGTTCGAATGGGAATAGTTTAATTTCTTACAGTAGGAAAAGAGGCATATTGTTTAACATCATGTAGAACAAAGGTGAACCGATGTGAAGGTAGGGGGGTGGATAAACTGTTTATTGGGCATGAAACTTTGAGAGGCTTCCTACGCACCTTACCAAGGCAAGGATCAAAGTGCACATAGTTCGAAAGAGGTGTTGGTGAACCAACACGATGGGGATTCCACAAAACGGTGTTGGGATTGAACCTCAGTGAGGATTCCTATGTACATTTCCTTAGTAATAATAAAGTCCATGTAGTACAACGTAGTTTGGGAAACTGATGTGAAGCAGTTCGGGACCAATAGGTGTTGGGCTTGAACCTCAGGGAGACATCCTACATACCTCGCATTAGAAAGGATCAAAGACTATATAGTTCAAAATAGTTTACGGCTTACACTCTAAGGTGTCCCAAATGGGATGTCATGGTAGGTACTTACTCTATGACCATGTGAGTCATGCTATATGTGAGAGAGTGGAGGCAGAAAATACCTAACGATATTGACGTGAAAGCTTCTTCCATGGGAAGTGGATTTGGGATTACACGTGGTTAGCAGTCCAAAAAGGTATTATGGGCTAACGCATGGTTCATAGCCCCATGAGGTGGAGATTGGGACTTACTCTAGGATATGGGCCTGGTGGCGACAATTCCCAATGATATATGGACAAGATAACGAAGGTCCCGATGCCCATATCTCCTCTTGTATTTTGCAGGAAGAGATGAGGGGGATTAGGGGTAACACCTCCTAGAAGAAAGGCATGGGGATTACACCAAGGTGGTTTCCCATCCTCGAGGATAGGGTCCACTCTAGCAAAGAGAATCTCATTCCATGTGAGGAAGGTCTCATCCCCATTTAGACCAGTTGATGTATGTATGTTCTAAGATGGGGCTCCTTGTGTAGAAGTCACGGGGTGAGGCCTCAATTTAACTTCATGTGTAATGGATGATGGTGCTTGGTATTTTAACTTCCTACATCTCTATCCAGGAGGTTTCAATATGTACCCCAAGGTCATACATAACTAATACCTATCCACCCTCGGGGAAAAAATGCATTAGAAATACTGTGGTGAGGGGGTGTCATGGAGTGATCGACTGAGGGGCCCACGTTATCGTGGCCATCCGAAGAAGTGATACCCATTAGTGTGCCTATGTGAAGATGCATATGACAGAGAAACAGAATGGGAATCACCGCCCATAGGACCTTGAAATCACATTGTACAAGCGTAGAGGTCTGTATGGGAGAAGGGATTTTGGAGAAAAGTGGTTCACATGAAGAGGCCTCTTGAACCTCTAGTGCTTCATGTAGTTGAGGGGATTCGTGAAGGGGTATGCATCACAATTTGAGGAGGTTTGGCATTGGAATTCGGTAAAGGTTCTTATTGAAGGTGGTTTGAGAAGTGGAAAGGATTTTGGGGAGTAGTGAATCGCAAATAAAGGGATATTTGTGAAGCATAGCATTGTGAAGAAGTGTGCTTCGGGAAGTATCATGACCCTAGAATAGCAAGTGGGAAACATGTTCTTGGAGGGTAATTCACAAAGAATACGGGATATGTAGAGACCTGAGTCCCCTTGGGGTCACCATCACTTAGGGAATACCATGGGGTCCGCGAAGGGAATCCCACGTTGAAGAGGGGTTGAATTCAAGCCAAAGAAAACTCACTTTGTGAGGCTCAACTACCTTGAATAGCTCATACTCCACAGAGATGAAAATGATTCAAGGTTTGAGAGAGGAGAATGAAAATGGATGGAGGATCTATCAGTCAAGTTCAATGGAATCTTAATATTTTTAGGAAAGAGGTGTCGAAAAGCACGTGTCTCTTGGCATGAATCCACATGGTGCTTCATGACCGTCTATAGGGTTCTATTATGGTAGTTGTAACCACAGAGCCTATATTCATCCCCTCCTCAGTGCAAATCTCCCTTCGTGACATTCACCGAGATATCGTTCATGTTCTCTGGGTTCATGATGGTCAATTCGGCTCCTCCATAACATGAGGCTCTTGGTCAATAGCATCATAACCACAGATCCTCTATCCTCTTTTCTTCATGTTGGCTTCTTAAACTCCAATAAAATCATTGATACTCCCACCTCTTTGATTTATGAAGGATTCACAAATGTTAGTTAGATCATGGAGCCTCCTGACTCATTGCTTCAAAGAGAAAGCACAATTAAAGTAGGTTGTGCTATCCGTAGTTCTACTGGTCTCCGTGTACATTCACTGTGTGGTTTCCCCAAAGGCTTTGTGTTTACCATTCTTCTTCCCAAATCATGGCACCCACGACCTCTTCTAGAGATAATCATTACATGATAGTTATATTTATAATATCTTAATGATGTTGGTAGGATGTGTCAAGGATATTTTACTTTTCAAATGATAAATCATATTTATAAAGAAATTTTTTTATATTTTTAGGATCACATATATTTTGAGACAATATATAATGTTGAGCGAGAATTGTTTTTATTAATTTGTTGGTATTGATTTAATTTCAATCAATATTTTCTTAATTTTGATATTCTTATTCGACATTGAATTATGATTTATCTACATCGGATAAAATGATTATAGTTATATATTTATTATATCTCCAATTAATCATGCCTTTTACACATAAATATAGAGGGATGTAATCCCCATTATTTTTATACGCATACACTATATTCATCCATTGTGTTTCACTTATTAAATTTATCTTATCCAATCTACCTTTTGGGTTTTACCATTCCTCAAGAGTTCTACATTAGAAGAGGTGTATAATGTGTGTACTTAATGTAATCCTTAATAAAAATCACTAAACGAATCCTTTTTGAACAGGGTTTATTATACATGGGAAGGAACTAGAATTTGGGTTATTGTAATTAATCATCAATCCTAGAGATTACATACATTTTTTGTAGAATAGTGGGAGATAATATAATTAATATTTCCCTATGTGATGGTTATTTGCATAATTTTCTTTAACTATGTATTAAATACATTGGGGATTTTTCTCCCCAGGTGTGGTCGAGTTATAAAAATTATAAAAAATCACTTCATCTCTATGATTTGAGGCTACTCCCATAACACTACGGTATATTTTATCACATCATTATTTTTTATATTATTGGTTTATTTTATTATAATCATCATGATGTATAAATCATTATAAATATAAATAATAGGTCTTTATTGAATGCTCTTTATTTGGTGGATTTTTTAGCATAGATAAAAATATGGCTACAGATTTATTATATCACTATAAAGTATGTGATGAAATTCATTGTCACATTGGGTATTTTGGATGGATTTCTTTAATTATGTTGGGTTATACTAAATCAAAAATTCAGTGTATACTAACTGTGGTAATGAGAACTTAATTGAGGTTATCAAATTACATGGATGCCTTATTAAAGGACTCAATTATCCAATGATTGGATTAAAAAGTAAAACTGAAAGGTTTTCTATCTCGTGATATAGAATTATTTTTGGGAATTATTGAAAAGTTGGTGTGTAAATTATTCATCTAAAATATTGTATTATGGAGGTATTTTCATTGTCTTCCCAACATTAGGATTCATTTTGTAGAAAGGGAATCCAATAAAAAAATTATTGGAATAGTTCTCTGATCATATTAACAACATTAGTTTACTCTGTATAATACATTTTTCATTCACTTAAATCCTGATGAGTTATCAATTGATTGAGTGTAATGTAATGTATGTATTATAAATATACAAAATTTTACATTTCACATTCAAGTGTGGCCATGTTCGCAAAAAAAATCAATTTTTTTAATTTTTAGAAGTTATTATACCAAAATCATGACACTAAATACATCTATTTATTTTTCTTCATTTAACAAATCTAAAATCATTTAATATCTCCTAGAAAACTTTTTTAAGGTAGAGATCAAGCATTATATGATGGGACAAACCACTTTACTACTTCATGTATTGATACATATTAATGTAGTGTATCACATGGTGAAGAAATATTATAAATAGTTAATGAGGAGGTATAATATGTGGATGGAATGGAACTGTTAAATATGTCTCAATAGGGAGGAATACTTATTGTATCATTGAAAAATTTAGAAAATTTGTATTGTACTGATATTTGATATCATGCAAGATAGTAACAGCATCATACATGTGGTAGTCCTACATTAAGGGTAGTTCATGATGATCAATAAAAAATAGGACATTCATCCTCATTTACCATTTTCTAGGAAGAGTATTTTCATGAATTATGTCCTAGTATGTATTCTCATATCTGATATGTATGTAATATTGTGGAGGATCATATTGATGAATATTATAAAGAATATCTCTAGAATTACTTATTACTGGTCATTATGTAGGACCATCAAAAATAATGATAAATTTCATTTCTATGGTTATGTTAATTAAAAAAACATCCACTATGTAATTTTAATTCAAATCCATAAGAACAACAAAATTAGTTGGGGTGTGGATATGATCATATAGTTGAGTCAAAGGATTATTGATAGATTTTATCATGGGCATTACCCTTCCTAGATATCAATTTCATAGATTATATAACATCATGAAGAGTTCCTTGAATGAATGTAGTAAAATTAATTCTCCTTTGGTTGGACATCTGAATATTTTTTTTATCTCCTCGAATTAGGTTGGGGTATGGTCGTGTAACATGCATTCTAATGGCATATGCCTCCATCATTCAATAAATATATTTTAGTAGGAAAATTCGATTGATCCTATGAAAATGTGATAGTATGTCATCAATCATTATTAATATTATCAAAAATATGATCCAATGTTAAAAATACAAGGCATCCAACTCATCCAACACCCCACTATATATTATACTATCACAAAGGGAGTTCTTAATTGCCCAATTCCTATAATATAATTATTGGGAACAATGAAACATACATTTGGAATAATTTTTTCATTTTATTATACAGACAAAAACATGAGTCTCTACCCATAATCCATGATGAAAAATATGTATGTTAGACAACCATATATATAGTAATAATCATTGTGAAAATATATATAATCGTTTTTCCAAGATAGCCTAAAGCTGAAGGGTAATTTATTAAATTGGTATAATATACAACAAACCTTATCCTAATAGACATGTTTATTTAGTATACCTTAATATCCAAAAATTCACATCATTCACATATTAAATTGGAAAAATAAATATATAGTATATGACTAATTTTTTTTTTAATTTGATAATATTCAATATAGACAACCAAATTTCCATGGTGGTAAAAAATAATGAATGATATTATATTCTCAATAGGGGTTTTAAACTATTGAAGCTACCACAAGTAAATAAGAAAACATCAACATTAAATAGTGGAAAACCAAAACACTTCTGATTCAACCACAAACTCATGTTAATTTAGAATCCATGGAAAATATCAATATATAAAACAGATAAAAAATAATTACATATAAAGGAAATGAATAATATCAGTATAACTTGATCAAGGTCAATCAACTAATGTGTTATGAATCATAACATCACAACCTCTAATAAAGACATTAGAATTCCATAAAATCCACTCATTAATAAAACTATAATTCAATTAATGCCTTTAAACTCAGAAATTACCATTTTAGGAGATTGAATACTGTAAATGACCATCGATTTTAACATGATCTTACAGACTAATTCAAATCATCAGACAATCATTTATAGTCTAATGATACCTATTGATGAACATAGGGATTATCAACATATATTACCCACCTATTACTTGCACTTATATTTCATTTAGAAACATTATATTGATCAATACATTTATTTTCAAAAGTAAATTTAAATAAAATTTAATAATAATTGAATAATGAATATTGACCATTAATATTTCCTCATCACAAAAAGTTCAGTGAAATAAAAAATATAGAATTTTTTACAATATCCCCATTAATAGAAATTTAAAATATCATAGTAGATAATATCAACATAATATCAAAATAATTATTATTTGGAAGGGAACCCTTTTATCTATAAAATCATTTACAAAAATATACAAATTTGAAAAATATTATGTTAAAAAAATTCATTTTAAATAAACCAGAAAACATGTATAGGAATATTCAATCCATTGAAAATAATTGATGAATGTAAATATGTTCTTTCCATGTATGTTAAAACATTGAAACATTTTATAGTTTCACTAATACATCTGTAGTCCAATATACGGACAAATGAAAAGATAATTTCTTAAAAAAAATTCATAAAAATGTATATCATGGTAAAAATATATATTAAATGATAATATGTTCATATTAATAAAATTATAAAATATATTTTTCAAATAAATAAATATGAAAAAATATTCTCAAACTAATAAAAATTCCCTTTCGCCATAAAAAAATACACAATCCTTTTAGAAATCACTGGAAAAAATGAATATATTAATTGAAATTTACATTAATTTACATAGTTAAAGAAAATATAAATATTAAAGCAATAAATTTTCATATAATTTCCCTAAATGTAAATTTAAACCGTCACATTCATGAATTAACAAGATATTGTAAATGAAATCCTTCGCCGCTTTTGTATTTTTTAAATCATAACCCTCACGAATGAAATAAAATCTAATGAAACCTTAATTAATTTAAATATGTTGAGATTAGTGAAATATAATATAAATGAGATATTATATTCATAATAAGAATGAAACAAGTTTTAAATATGTAATAAAATCCAAGAATAAATGTAAGATCAGAATACTCTTACCTCATGTCTAAAATTCATTGTTAGTGATTTTGAACTCATGTATAATAAAGACAAATGTATTACTGATTGAAAATATCCATTTTTATTTAATTTGGGAGAAAAAAAACACAGGTTCTACAATCATGGAGGTTTGAAAAAATTCAATCCAAGGGATTTATTAACCACATGATGAAGCCCCTCCCTTGGAAAGGACACTAAATTAATAAAAGGGTACATACGTTGATCCGATGAGGCCAATAAAGCTAGGAAGTCTGCAACCCTATTGCCCCCCCCCCGCCATGTGTTTATGACCTCCATGTGATTGCCCAAAATATTTCTACATCTTCTAATTAGTTATTGAATTATTCATGGAGTAGACCCTTTGGCCAAGAGAGCTTGATGAAGAATAAGGGAGTCTGTCTCCACTGCACTGATGAGAATACGCCTCTGATGACACAGTTCCAGACCAGTGACCATTGCCTGAGCATCCACTAGAAGTACATCCCCTCTGCCATAGAAAGCCATAAAGGCTACAATTACAGCTTCTGTTTGGTCTCGAATAACTCCCCCACCTCTCATATCCTCCCCAAGGAGTGACCCGTCGGTGTTCATCTTCAGCCAAGTGTGAAGGGGGTTCATGTTAACCCAGTGACCCTGCCCCGCTGTAGTGGTGCGATTAGGTATGAAAGAGATTGGACTGAAAGCTCATACAGAAAGGAGCCTCCTGGCATGCGTTGCACAAACGAACCAAGTCCAGTAGAAGATTCCACTAATTGAAGATGTCACTTACCCGTGATCCTTTCAAGGCCTTATGCCTTGCCTAATTCCTAGCTGTTCAGAGAACCCAGCGCCCTGCCCATAAGAAAATGGCCCTAACCTTCCTCTCTTGTCCCTTCGCTCCTGCTCCCTGAAACCAGCCTCTAAGAAAAGCCTCCAGCAAGCCCCTCTGTATGCTCGACCCAACACCATCCCTGAAAGCCAGCCAGACACAGTTTTTCGATTCACTATTGAAGAAGAGATGATCCACTTATTCGGTACATGGATTATAGAAACACAAAAACCTTGAATAAATAATCACTCCCATACACTAGATATTATCCTCAGTGGGTAAAGTATGATTCCTCACTCTCCAAAGAAGAATGTTGAATTTATCATGAACCTCCTTACACCATAGCGTCACTCCCCATGGGTCTTCTGTAAAAGCAGACCTCTTAGCATGGCTAAAGTCCTTAATTGAGAACCTCCCCAAAACACTATCCATAAACGTTAGTCTATTAGATCCATCATTGAACCAAATATTATTAAGTGCTGAGAGATGATCCTTCTGAAGAATGGCCGAATGAAATACAGGATGATCACAAGCCTCCTAAAGGGGAATGTTTTGGTGTGGGGCAGCCCGGGAACCACAAACATCCAGCCACCCAATATTGAAGCTAGAATATAAGATCACCCCGTCTCACCATCTATATAGAGTGATGAAGCATTAAATCCAAATATGTTTGGACCATCCTCTAAATCCTATAAATCCTCGGCCTTTGATCCTCCACATTCAGCCCATATCTACCTTGCATAGTCCTGCCCCAAACTGTTCTCCCTTCCAGAGCCTCCCATGCATGTTTGGCATGAAACCCTTGCATGGTCATTACCACACTCTTTACATTGATTCCCCCTCCTCAGTAAATCTGGCCAGTGGCTTCTCCGATGCCCAATGATGTCTGCCTTCCAGTTTCCCATTCCAAATAAAAGACACAATGATCCTCTCCAAAGTAGAAACAACAAATTTGGGAACCTTCAAGGTGGAAAAAATATGCATGGGGAATGATTCAATGAAACTATTTATGAGGGTGATACAACCTCCAAAATATATAAATCAGTTCATCCAATTTAGAATATTCCATGTGATCTTGCAAACTATTTTGTCAAAGTGATGAATTATGAGAGATAAAGGGCTCGACGGGGCCCCTATATACACCATTGGAAACAAGCCCCTTTTCATAGTTAAACCCGCATCCAAACCCGTGACCCTTTTTTCCGAGAAATTCCTGGAAGTATTGAAGAGACAGTTTTTTTTGTTAACCACCTGTCCAATCCACTTACAATACTCCTCAATGACTCCCAACATCACTAACACCGAATTTTGACAAGCATCAAGAAACAAAATTGTGTCATCAGCAAACATTAAATGAGAGATGTAACCAATACTGTACCTAGACCGAAAGGGAAGGATAAGACAAATGTATTATAATTATATAATAGAAACATATATTACCTTATAATATTATATGTTGTTAACTTATAACATCTTGAAAATTATATAATAATTATTATTTTTTAAATAAATTATTTTATTAAGTTAACTATTTCATTTTTTTGGATGTTTCAATTTTATAGTTTTATTTCATGTAAAATTATCATGGTTCTATATTCTCGAAAATATTGACCATGTTATATATTTCATAAATAATCATTATATATATATATATTTAAAAATAGTAGTGATAAAAAAAATTGAATTATTAATGGGGTTGATATATCATATGGAGATAGAAAGTTGTAGTTAAGTACAAGAGATGACTTCACACTCAATTGGATAGAAAAAGATAAATAATATTTGTTAATTAATCATTATAAAAATTAATTATATTCTATATAATGAATATATAATTTTTAAATGGATACCATTGTATTATATGATGTAAAAGAAGAAATAAAATGTAAAACTCTCAATTAATATTTATACTTATTTTCTTAGAATCATCAATAAAACCTTATTATTAGAAGGGATGGAACATTATAATGACAATAAGCTCTCATATGCTAGGAAGAAAGCTATTAAAATATAAGAGAATATAATATCTGAGATATAAGGATAAATATATGTGAGCTTGTGAGTATAATATGTTTCCATTTATAAGAAGTGGAGGGACACTCATTGAATTAATAAAATCATTTAAATAATATTAATTAATTTTCATAGAAAATAAATCTAAAATGACATAAACATAATATAATACGTTTTTTCAGTATAAAGCCTCCAAAAAAATTATATATTAACACATTTTGATTATTTTTACACACATATCTCTTATTTGTATCCCATGTTAATCACATTGATAATTACCATAGATTTAATGTTTTCAACTCTTCAAGGTTCATGAATTTTAGAATAAATATAAAAGGGAAAAATTCAATGTAAAACTATTTATTTTTTAAATAATATCCAATTATTTATTTCAAAGAATGTAGTATTATGAATACTAAATCATTAATGAAATGTTGGCTATTTAAAAAAAATACTCTCATTTTTGAAATAAATGATATATTATAATATAATATTTTTATAAATCTACAATAATAGTTAAAAAATAATTCTTATTTAAATATAAATAGGATTTCATATTAATATAATAAATAAACAGAATGTTGAAATATTTGTATAATATTTTACACCTTATCCTTTTTTTGTCCCATGAATAACCAATTTTATCACCAACCATGGCGATGGATTTTACAATATAAATTATTTATAATTTCCCATATAGGTTAATATTTTATGATAAATAGCCATGCAATTAACTTTTAAATCATTTATCATCCTAATTTTTCACTTTTTATATTTTTATTATTTTATGATTGTATAAAAAATATTCTTGGAAAAATACTAAAAATATCATTCTCCAAACTATTCACATAAATTTAATTTGATAATTCAAAACTATAATTGATCATGAATATAAAACTATAACTTATTTCAAATAATATATATATATATATATATATATTCATAATTTTTTTGATGCTTTAACACAACGAAAGAAATTTTCATTAAATGTTTTTCAACTCATTTAAATGAATTTTTGAATGCTTTAAAAGGTTTTGTGTCAGTGTATTTTAATCATAAACGATAATTTTTTTTCAATAAAATTTTAATAATAAATTACCGCTATAAAAATATTTTTTATTTTTTCTAAACAATAATATAATAATATTTTTTGGTTCCATATTATAAAATAGTATAAATATTAAAATAAATAGATTTAAATTTGTTACTATATATTTACATTAAATAATATAAATTTTAAATTCAATGTAATGATGAAAATACACGTCCCAGCGTAGAAATACTGAAAACCTTTGATAATATATATAGATAAAATAATATATAAGTTTGTTTTTTGTTTATTTTTAGAATTTATTAAAAAAAATTAACTGTAAGTACTTAATTTTACATTACTATGTTAATAAAAATTATATATGGTTAATATTCATAATTGAAAAAATTAAAATTACTTTCATATCAAATTTTATTCCCCTAAACAATAATATTAGATAAAATTTAAAATATATTATTATTACACAGTATAGAAATAAATTTAGTTATAAAACTAAAAATGAAACTAAAAAAAGTATTTAGAAAAATTTAAGCATTTCATAAAAATGAACTTATACAAAAATCACATATAATGGTCATTAATATATAATTAATTATATTATTTACAATTTAAGTATTACTATGTAAAATTTTGATCATACAGGGATTCTGAATTAATTCAATTAATGAAAATTATTTGAATATTTTAAAAAAAATGTTTTTCACAATGATTACTAGAAAGTGATTCTTTTTAGAAAAATCACATATAGTCATACAAAAAGAATTTTCGGATAATGATTGAAAAAACCTGTTAAATATTTATAGAATAAAATTTATAAAAGGGATATAAATTTTATAACATATCTTTTCTCTTGATGAAAATGGTTCATAATATGGATTGGCTTCCATAAAAGTGTCTTCGGGTCAAAATCCGCAAAATATTGATTGGTGTGCCTATAACATAGCTACCTCCAATCATTTATGGAAAATATATGTGAATCCTAACATTAATAGAAATGCACAATGACATCATTCTAATTTTTCAGATTATTTGATTGATGGTGTTGCGAGCTCCTTGTAAGCATCATTGGGTGGGAATCTTGAAAGAGTGATTGGAATGTTGATGTACAAAATGTTATATGCCATGGAAATTATAATGTATATTTCAATGGTGACCATCCAAGTTGTGGTGGACATGGTGAATAATATATTTAGTGGGGTATTAAGTATCACTCATTACATTAATCGTTACTTCATGATGTGGCGCGGGGTAACAAGATGATTGGTCGACGATGACCATGCAATGTTCTTCCTATTGAGAACTACATTCTTCCGTGGGGTGTGTTAGTGGTGTAGTGAATATTTATGTTTTATTCCATAGGACCATATCAAGGCCTTTATGTAATATATATTTTAGGGATGTTCACATATAGATATTTGGTATTTGTAGTGGTTTCCCTCATTCTCAATTCATTATATGGTTTCTTATTTTTTTGTTCACTAATGGGGGTTTGACCAACAACATGTCAAAAAAGAAATTTATAATGTGTTTTCATTATATAAATAGTATATAAATATTCCATAATGTGGTTTATCTTATTAATAAAATCATTTATAATTTCCCGGTTATAACGGTGATATTCATATCATAATATCTTAAGAGTATATAATGGAGTGTTTAAGTTAGAGTTGCATGTAAAAAACTCTATCCATGTAATAAATTATATAAAAATAGGAATATATTCTATTATATCAGTGAGTTACATTCTATGCCATTAAAAAAATTTAACTCATCCAAATTAAACATGTTATAATATTTCAAAATTTTTTTATTGAAATTAAACATCATATCGAGTAATAATAAAACATCCATTTAAATGGAGGAGTGGGGTGAATAAATATTACTTAATACAACTCATAATCAGGTTTCTAGATAGAGATAATATTTGTGCGAAATTAAAATATTGAAATAGAGGAGAAATATATCATCCATCTTTTAATATGGTTTGTTATATAACATGATAATAAAAATGTTAGTGACAACAAAGTCATAAATCAGTGATGGGTAAAAAGACTATTCAATCATAAAAAATGTATTTCAATGTATAACATATCTATTTAAAAATCATTTTCTTCAACATTTGATTCATCATATATTATTAACTAAATATTTAGAACTAACTAATCTCTAAATATATGGATTATTTCATTAAAATTTATAATATTAATGACTGTGTTCTCAACTAGGGGGTAAATATTCATCTTATAAAACAACTATTTGATAGCACAATTCCTACAATGTGTCTTAATTTATTTTCATTTTAATGAGTTTAATTGGATAATTATATATCCATAAAAGGAGTTTATAAATTTCTAATCGCATTAATATTGAGATTATAATATCTTTTATTAAATGTTTAGGGGTTTCAAAATAAATTATTGTAATTTCATAAGTTTTTCCGTATCACCTTTGAAATTTCATTGGTAAATTCATTTTGAAATAGGCAAATTTGGTTGAATAATGCATCATATATTTACTATTTAATCATTGTATTACAACTGTGTATTTCTTTTCATTCCAATTTTTAGACTTGTAGATACATTCTCTTTTTCTAAAATAAAATCATGTTACTATTAATCTTGTTCCAAGGCATTTCATTCGAAAATTATCACATGTGAGAAGATCCATCCAAATATTATGTGATTATTCCTCATTTATTTATTTTTGACACTCATTCATCATATTATTTAATAAATTTATATTGAAAATATATTAATTGAATAATAATTTATCAATTATATTTTCACTTGAAACCATATCGTTATTTGAAGATAAAATTAGAGAGACTTGCCCCCCCCCCAATGATTGGCTTATTATTGACAAATATATGGCCAATATTACATAAAAAAATTAAATATATAGTATATTGTATTCCATGATAATCTTGTAATGATATCCTCATATGCCGAAATACATTCATCATCCTATCTAAACAGACTAATGAATTTCAATTCCATGTTAGTATTTTTCTCATGGGGAATGTATTTTTTTAATAATATCATATTAAAAGATATCCATTACCTAATTTTAATATCTTCAACTAATTTTGATTTATGGATCAAATACCATTACTAATCGATATCTCCCTCAATAAAATAAGCAATAAGTGTAACTATTTCACATTCATTACATACTAAAGAATAAAATATCATTTGAAGGGATATATTTCATGGTTCTTATCTTAATGGATTATATTTTCCACAAAAATATGGAGGATTATTCCATATGATGTGAGAAGTCGTAGGTTAACCACACCCTCAATGTAAAGTATATTTTATATGGGCATGGTTATTCATTATAACATGAGTCTTCTACTCTAATTAGGACAAGATTTTATATGTTAAGAAAAACCAGATATATTAGCCTAACCAGTATGGGAATCACAATAATATATATGGGTGTTTATTCACTTACTTTAATTAGCTACCATGACTAAATAATGGGGAAAATGATTTTTCATCCAATTATCATGTTTTTGAAATCATAAATCCTAAATACTTATATGCTAAATGTTCTAAATTACCATAATATATTATTAATATTATAATATTTTCTATGTTAAATTAATATTTAATTCGGAAATTTTCAACTAAAATAGTTATGATATTCGATGTAGTGAAAATAACCAATGAAATCCCATACCTACAGTTAATTTTTTAACATTTTTATACGATATATGGTATCTCATTCTGATGGACCAATCAATTTATTTTTCTCCAATAATTTGATATACATGATTCATATATTATAATTTAAATAAGAAAAACATAGCGTACGAAACGAATTAAAATCCTTTAAATCATTCGTAGTAGCCTTATTAATATTGTATAGAAAGGAAAACAAATAAATAATTTTACCAAATACTATGTATGCACACTCTACATTTAATGTTTTCTTGATAAAATAATTAAAAATGAACATAAAATATTGGATAATCCAAACACATTTCATTCGATCAAAACATGGGATTAATGAGAATAAATGTCTAATATGACCATATACAACACATGAATAATGAGAACTGAATTATTCAAAAATGAAATAAAAAACTATAGATTTTAATACTCAAAGACAGTCAACCAAATTTATCTTGATGTATAAAATCATGTCAACATAACTATTTCATTTTCATTTCATCATGTCCTCTCAACCAAAATAATATCATTCATCTAAGACTACTCAACCATGTTATTATAATTGCATGGGATGAGAAATAAAAATAAGAATCTAATTTGACACGATCATATATCCAAATAATGTACATCAATCTATATTATTTTATCTTATGAGATATAATAAAGCATAGAGGGGTTATCTATAATAGGAACACACTCATAACTTATGCATCTTATTCATTACTTATATATACAATTATAAATTTAATTCACTATGATAATTACTTATAAATAAATAATTTCTTACATTATAAGAAGAATACATAACAAAAATACATCATCATAGTATACTATCTAGATAAATAATATTGATAGTGTCATTGTATTGTATCCCTTATAACATCAATGCGGGTCTTCATAATAAATAATATCATTAAAATATAACTGGATCATTTATTGAGGTAAAATAGAATTTTCACTTTGAATCATTATATTAATATATAAATACATACCATTTAATTATAAAATAATTTTGTTTCAATATAATAAATATAACATGAAATGGAAGATTCAAATCTTTGAGAATTCTTGATGGTAGAATTTTATTTTCATACTATGTATTTTAAAATAATTATTCTATTTACCTTTCATGATTAAATTAAAAGGTAAATAATTTGAAAAAATTAAAAAAATAATAATTTTAGTAATTTTTTAAATTAAATCCCATGTAAAATTATCATTAATAACCTATAAATAATTCTATATTTTTTTTAGAAACATGTACACAGAAGAAAATGATTCTGAGATAAATAAGAAATATTTTTTCATTGTATTAAAAACATTTTGCGAATATCATCTGATACCAAATAGAGTGAAATCAATATATTATACTAATATTACATTATTAAACAAATTTTAATGGAATTAAATTATTTTATGCTATATTTATCAAATAATTTGTCTCAATATCAACTAAAACCCAAACAAACCATAATGAAAATGAAATTGTAAAACTAATTTGTTCCCAATTTATTATATTTTGAATATAGAATAAAATGAAAGAAATAATATAAAATGAAACATAAAATAACATCAATTTTTATATATATTAGTTATATAATGTATAAAATTTATATTAATAGACCATATGAAAGAATAAAGTCGTGAATATGGAATATGCCTCCGAGAATGAAATGTAATATGAGGAAAACCATAAATAATGTCTGGCATTTGTAGAATGTTATATTATCACATATATAATATTTTAAATTTTTTATAAACAAATATAACACACCTAAATTTTTTTATAATGTCATATATAATCCAAATATTTCATTAAAAAATATTTTATGAAGAATGCATTATTGAAATCGTTGTTCCACAGTGTCAAAAGAGTCATTATTCATAGATGTTTGTATTCTCTAGTTCTTTGAATTATAATTGGATAATGGGACCATCATCTATATAATATTAAAAAAAATTTAATTCTAACATATTATATATATATATATATATATTAAACCATAATAATTTGAGATACAATAAGGAATTGCGAAATTCATGGAGATTCTCGGTCAAACGTAACAAGAACATAGTTTCAATTTTCTAACAAGTGGGAAAAATAATGGATAAAATAGATAATAATTTAATAATAATAATATAATAAACAACATAAATATGTATTTATCCATAAATATTACCATTAATGTAATTTTTGATGAAAAATGAATTACACTGCTTCTTGGAAATGGTAAGCCGTACGTACACACGTGGGTTATTTTTTTTTCTTTTAGTAAGATGTAAAAAGGGGATTATACTTGTTACATCATGATGATAACAATTATCAATTTTTAATATAATATATTAATAATTGTAGAATGTAAACCATGTTTTGATGGTTTCAGAAGAAATATAATGGAATATTCTTAGTCCATAGGTACATCTTTTAATGAGAATCCTAGTTGTATTACGTAACAATAAATGAAGGGGTAGAAATTTTTATGACCCCACATTTTTCCAGGGTTTTAGTGGTATTATGTGGTGAGATCTGGATGGAGAAAAATTAAATGTTATAGACCCAAACCAGGACATGAATTTTTTTGGGTAGACATTTTGAATTTAATACTCAGCATGAATTATTTCACAACTATAATAAAATTTACACCCCAGGTAACTATTTTTCATCACATGTCAACCGATCATGAAATTGGTTTTCACCAATTGTAGAAATGTTATGAAATAATATTAAACCCCATGTAACTATATTTAACCACATGTTCAGATATCACAAAATAATATTACACCTAATTTAATTTAAAATTATTGTTTTCTAAAGTGTTGTGATGGGATTTATTTGGGAAATCATGAAAGAAATCATGACATTTACACAACAGGAAATGATAATTCATGTCATGTAATACTATTTCCCAAAATATTAAAATGGAATTTTCAACAAATGATAACCCATCAAGCACCCCTCTTTTCCAATTTAGAGTATATGTACACATACCACTCCATTGCATAGCCTCCACACACCATCACCTTGTAACAAAACTCCTCCACACACCTCTTCCTTGTCCCAAGCTCCACCTTGCACATCCATCTTCAATCAAATACCCTCTGGGAGCCTCTCGAGTTTTTATGTTCTTATCATGTCAATCAATCTCTCTCTTCTAATCCTCTTCCACATTAAAATAATGTTTTTATCTGCTTTTGGAACAAGATATAGATTATTTTAATCAATATTTAGGCTAATTGGATCAAGATCATGATTTTTTGAATCTAGATCATGGTTTTTTTGATCTATAACTATATTTATTCAATCTAGATGTAGTATTATTATATATATACATATATATTGAATAAAGATCTCAAAATGTTTGATTTTGATCATTATTTAATATATATTGTTCATTTTACTATGGATTTATGATTCAGGTGCAGACCACGTTCATCGTCAAATTCTATGTTGATATGCTTCAAATTAAGATTATAAATACACAATTGTTCAACATCATTCTGGGGAAAGGTGGTCCACTATTCAAATACCATTGTCTTGATAAAATGTAGGTGTATGTAATTGTGTATTTTCAGTTAGATGATTTTCAATTGTGTTTTATATTATATTAATAAATATTATTAATTAATTACTTAAGGGAAATGTGAAATTGGGATATTGGAATTTTATATCAGGATTAATTAAATTGTATATTAATTACGAGACTATTAATTTTTGATTTGGATGATTTATTTTTGTATTAGTTATGGTGAGATAGAGTTTTTTGAAATTAAATAACTAATTAAATAACTATTTATTTTTATATTGATTTTTTTAATGGACATTATTTATTGTTAAATTAATAATCGGTGAATATTATGATTACAAAGTCGGTGGAGATGGAGAAATTAATTCCTGAATTAATTTCATATATTAAATCAGTTAAGATATACATTTTAATTGAGGAATTAAATTGGGATATTGATTTATTTATGTGGGAATAATAAGTTTATGAATTTATAATGTCGGTTTTTGTGATTGTGGGTTTGAATTTATTAATCGATGAATTAATAAATGAGATATATGTGATTATTTAATTATCGAGTTAAATCAATGGAATAATTAATTAATGAATTCATTAGTAGAATTTCTGTGATTATTTAACTATATTTATATATATTAGGGGAATAATTTATTGATTAATTAAAAAAAGGAGAGGTATGTGATTATTTAACAATTTATTTAAATAAATGGATTAATTTATTGATGGATTAATTAATGAGAGGTAGCTGATTAATGAGTTATTGAATTAAATAAATGGAATACATAGTTTGATGAATTAATTAATAGTAGTTATGGGATTTTTTAATTACTTTATTAAAAAATGTTTAATTAATTAACGAAAGAATTAACGGAGAATGTTTTTTGATGAAATTGTTTGAAAAAGAATAATTAATTAGTGATTTAATTAATGCGAATTATTTTGATGGTGCAATTGAATGAGTGATATTAATTAATTTTTGAATCATTTAATTTGGATTTTCGTGACGGTGAAATTGAATAAACATGATTATTTATAGATGAATTAATCAATAAGGATTGTTTATATGTTAAATTGATCAAAGTTGATAATTAATTTTTGAAATAATTATTGTGAATGAAATTTTCAATTTTATATAATTAGTTGTAGAACTAATTATGAGAAATTGAATTTATTGATTTCAATAATTAATTGTTGAAATAATTATATGATATTAGGTTTGAGGATATTGATTAATCATTTAATGAATTAATTAATGGTATTTCCATATGTAACTAATTTGGAAATTGATTAACTCGATTTAGCTTATAGGCTGATTTTTTTAATTTCTAATGAATGTGGTTTTATTAGATAAATATTGAGTTGACTAATAAAATTGAAGTTATTAATTAATTTTTGAATTTGTTATGGTAGTTTATGTGATTAGTGAATTTTCAAATTAACTAAATAAATTAATGTTAACAATTTATTGTTTAATTAATTAACATTACTAACATTATTAATTAATTATTGAATTAAATAATGTTATTAAATATTGTAATTAATGTTATTTATATGATTAGTTAATTGTTTAGTTAACTATTTTAAGTGATTTGATTATTTATTTGTAGTATAAACTAAAGGAATTGATGTGATTAACTTTTGTATGAATTAATTAATGAAATTAATTTCATTTATTAAAAGTTGTATTTAATAATAGGTTGACATGATTAATTCATTATTTATTTATTTAATGTATTCTTTCAATTATGAAATTGTTATATTTTGATTAATTAATGTGACATTGTGATGTGTAATATGATGAGGGGTTATGTTGATTAACCTAGACTGTTGTGAAATACGGGAAATTTGTTTATATGTGATATACTAGGAATTATTTAGAAATGGGGTGATATAATTGATGTTCTAAACCAATGAAATAAATATATATATATGGTAGAAAAACAAGGTATAAGGGAATGATGCTTGAAATACTCACGATGTGCTAGACATGACATTCTACACCCTTGAAATATATGTATGATTGATATATAGAGTGTGAGATGGCGACTAATGATGGAAACACTAAAGGGGTATTAGATAAGGTTTTATAAACCCATCATGCATGAAAATATAATTTTACGGGATAAGTATTGAGTTAAATAAATGGAATAATTAAATTTTAAATTAATTAATGGGAGTAATGTTGTTACTCAATTATTGAATTAAATAATGTGATTATTTAGTTGGATAATTAATTAACAAAGATTTTCATGTTGATGAAATTTAATGGGTGAGAATAATTAATTTGATAATTAATTAATTAAGATTGTTGTTATGGTGAAATTGGATTATTTAGATAAATTAAATATTTAATTAATTAATTATGATTGTTTTGATGATGCAATTTAATGAATTGGATTAATAATTTGGTGAATAAATTAATGTGTACTTTTTAGATAATGAATAGATATAATTGCGAATTAAAATTTTTGATTAATTATTGTTCAATGATATTATAATTTTAGACAATTTATTATAGAATTAATTTTGAGATATAGAGACAGATGATTTTAATATTTAATTATCTAATTAATTATATTATTTTAGGTTTGAGGATATTGAATAATTATTTTTTTAATTAATTTATGGGATTAAAATACTTACAAATTTTGGGAATGAAGTAATGGGTTTTGTGTGATAAAGTAATAGTAGAATTAGTAAAAAAAATATTGATTAGTTAATTGTAGAATTAAATAATAGATTTAAAATTATTAATTAAATGTTTAATTAATTAATATAGATGATATGATTATTTATTTTTTGAATCTACTCTAGAAATTGATTGGATTTATTTATTTTTTAATTAATTAACGATATTTTCATGACTAATTTATTATCGAATAAATTGATGTTATTGATTATATTAATTAATAATATATTAGTTAATTTTTTAATTGATTATTTAACTGTTCAGTTAAATAATAAAAGTTATGTGATTAGTTAATTATTGTTTTATGTAAAGGAAACGATGTGATTAAATAATTAATGAATTAATTAATGAAATTGTAGTAATTAATTTATTTTTGAAATAATTATATACATTGAAGTGATTAATTATTTTTTGAACTTATTAATGAATCAATTTGACTTTTAAGTTATTATATTTTGATTATTAATTTATAAATTAACTGATTTGACATTTTGTTGTGAAATGTGATAAGGGAGTTAATGGTGATTAACATTAATTGTCGTCAAGTAGTGGATATTGTGATATACTATGAATTACTGAGAAATGGTGTTTTAGACATGACTTTCTACACCCATGATATATATATATATAAGATTGATAAAATGGGTGTTATACTATCATTGGTTCTCCAAATACTAATGGGATGTTATACAGGGTGTTCTACGCCCATGATATATATTTATGACTGATAAACATAGTGTAAGACAAGGAATAATTCTCCAAAATTATCGTACTGTTATAGCCATGGATTTCTACACCTTAAATGCATGAAAATATTATTTTTATTGGGTAGCGAATGAGACTCAAAATACCCATGGGGCGTGAGATAGATAATGTTTCTCCAAATACTACTGAGGGTTATATACAAGATGTTCTACACCAATTTTTTGACATTGTACAGTGGATCCAACTATAATCACAAGAATTGAATAAATTGGAAAGTAGACTCCCTTGTGGTATAATGATTGAGGATGGAATATTTAAATTATGTAGACTCTGGTATGGGCTATAGTAGTCATTGATATACTAGTTTCCAGGGGAACCAATGGGTTTATGTGGTTAAATAATGGATAATTGAATAAATTTATTCAACTTACATTATTCCTTATGTTTTATTTTTAATAATATATTATACTCTATAATAGATTGGATTCATTTTATTTGACATTTGTGGTGGCCTATTATTTGTACTCACACTCCAGTTTTTCTTCCAGATTCATACACAAATAGACATTTTGTTTTCGAGAAATGTTTTCAGAAAATAACTTGTGGAATATGGATTAGGTGAGAGAAAGCATAGCTTTGGGAAAAAAACATGGTTCATGAACCACTGGGGTGTTGTTATGGTATTTAAATTTGCGTTTGATTTATTCACTTGTAACATTCATAGAACGACATATATACTGTCCATTTGGGATTCTATATTCCTTGTTCGGGTCATTTGGTGATATTGGTTTTGTGTGTTGTTATATATAGGATTCCTATATTATTATTATTTTTGTATTACTCTAATAAAAGAAAAATTGATTGTATTCTTCCAATGATCTATATTAGACCCTCGCTGCTAGTCAGTATCCTCTGGCGTAAGGGGGTCGCACCTGAAGTCATTTGTGGTATGGCACAGGTATTAGTGAATAATAAATCAGATGGGATTTTATAAATTTTAAAATACCAAAAGATCATTGTATTGATTTAGGAATATATTTTTTATAATGGAACATATTTTATATGATAAATATTTTTTATGGTGTGATGAATATAAGAGGAGATGTTTTCTTTATCAAAAAAAGGAGGGGACAGTTTAAATTGCATAAAGTATTTAATTTATTTGAATTTAATTTCAATTAAACAATGACTCTAAATAGATATAAAATCAGTATATGTTGGGTTTGACTCTCAATAATAACATATGATAAATTTTTTTACTGGTTTCGATTATTTTTCACCGATATATATTTGTTTTATTCCATTATTAACCATTTTTACTACTACCATAAAACTAATTTTTTATACCATTTAGTGGATAAGAACATACTAACAACATTGGGGAGAGTCGATGGCGAGAGCTGAGAAAGCAGCGAGAGCGACAGAACTTTTTCTTCAACCTAGATATGGCGTTTTCGTACGCTCCTGGAGTATTATTTGATTCTCACCATGAGTTCGTTCAATCCTGATTGGGAGTTTGGTTCTTCATCGAATCCTGTAGATCTCTCGGGGGCGAGAAAGAAAGGTGTTTCTTTTGTTGATGTTCTTTCCGGTTCGTCTGTTTTGACAAATAGAGGTACGTCTCGTTCCTCGAACATTACTAGACTTGAGAATGGTGGTTTTTCTGTAGTAGAGGATCCGGAGGCTTTGCAGCAATGCATTGATCTTTGTAAGTATTCAATTCTTGGTCGCGTTATTTATTCCAAGGGTGATAAACCCTGGTTTTACGTGGATCTTAAAGATAGAATTTCTAAATGCTGGGGTTTTAGTAATTGGAAATTGATTCCTATTGGGAGGGGTTTTTTTCATCTCATCTTTAAATCAGGAGATGATTTTAATATGGCGTGGGATTTTGGAAATCTTCATCTCAAACCTGGTACATCGAGATTATCCGAATGGGATGTTAATTTTAACCCCTTTAACCTTATGCAAACTAATGCCCAGATCTGGATCAGACTTCACGGGTTGAATTGGATGAATTGGCATCCTAAGATCTTTAATGAACTTGCCTCTTGTGTTGGCACTCCTGTTAGATTGGATCAGAAAACTTTTGAGGGGGATCTTGGTTATTTTGTTAGAATTATGGTTGATGTAAACCTGGAAAATAAAAGGCCGGATAATGTCACTCTGATTGCTAATTGTAATAAGATTGCTGTTAAAATATAATAGGAACGTGTTCCTTATTTTTGTGAGGTTTGCAAGATTGTTGGTCATTCTTTGGTGAACTGTAGGATGCTTCAAAATAAAGTTTCTGCAGTTCCCAAAGAGATGGATTGGAAGGAGGTTAATTGGAATAAAAATAATAAGAAGATTTTTGTGGAAAAGGAGGGTCCATTAAAGGATATACCTGGTCCCTCTAGAGTTATAGTCACTTCTAATAAATCATGGGTAGATATCTCTGAAGATGTTGAACAATGTAGGATTCCTGATCTGCCTAGTCCTCCTACTAAGTTTGGTCTGGAAATGGATAAATTTGGTGGATTCACGTGCATAGAGGATCACATTTTGGATCATAATTTATATTCTGAGATTCATGACCTGGTCATGTTTTCGGAATTGGTGGATAACATTTGTGAGCTTGTGGTTTCTTTTCAGGATAGTGAGAATTCTGGGTTTTCCCAGGTCTTTATTGATCCTTTTTTTCACCAATCACCTCCCCAGTTCAAGTGGTTGGAGCTCCTGCTCCTCCCATTGCAGATTCTGCTTTAAAAGGAGTGGAAAATGCTTCTTTCAAGTCAGATTCTGCTCCTTCGGAAGAGGTGATCGGGGCCCCTTTTCCTTCTGGTGGTACTGCTTCACTGGTTGAGGTTATTGAGGTTCCTGTTGGTCCAGTTGGCATCCTTACTGATGTTGTTAAAATTGGAAAAGGTACCATTAGCAGTCTGGATATATGTGATCTTATACAGGACTCTAATACTAAGAGAAAGGCTGGAAGGCCTCCTAAGTCTGTAAAACAGGTTAATGTGGGGGTCAAAAAAGGGGGAAATCATCCTGGTCTTAGGTTTAAATGAAGCTTCTTTTCTGGAATTGTCAGGGTTTGTCCAATCATGATACTATGAGGTCCCTCAGGCTTTTCATTTTAAAGCATATTCCCCTTCTTATTGGTCTGTCTAAACCCAAAAGGGGTTTTTCTCCTAATATTTCCAATTTTTAAAACCATGGTTTTCATTTTGTGGAATCCAATAGATCCTCATCGGATATTAAAAGGTTATGGGTTTTTGCTCATTGTTCTTTATCCCATATTTCCCTAATTTCTAATTCTGATCAGCATGTCACATGCTCTTTCTTTCATCAAGGTTTGCAACATTTCTGCTCTTTTATTTATGCCCATAACTGTTATCAGGGTCGTAGGAATTTATGGATGGATATTGGGTCTCTCAATTCTTCGATCTCTTGTCTGTGGTCTATTCTTGGTGACGTTAATTCCATCAGGAATTCTGATGAGAAGATTGGAGCCATGTCTAATGTCATCTCTTCTAGGGAGTTCAAAACATGTATTGATAATAGTGGGTTGATTGAAGTTAATCTTGTTGGGGCTAAGTATATTTGGTACAAGAAGGTTTTGGACCGATTTGTTGCTAGTAGAATTGATAGGGCCTTTGTCAATGAGGCTTGTCTTGATTTCTGGGGTTCTATTTCTTGTATGACTCTTTCCAGAATCAACTCCGATCATAATCCTATTTTGGTTGACCTTGTGAGTAAGGATACCAAACCTCCTTTTCCTTTTAGATTTAATAAGGTCTGGGTTAATCATCCTGAATGTAGAACTATTGTTGAACAAACTTGGAATTCTGGGAATGGTAGGGATAATGATTTTTCTTGCGTCATTAAGCTCAAACTTCTTAAAAGAAATTTGAAATTCTAGAGTAAATATCGTTTCAGTTCCATTGATTCTGAAATTTCCTCTCTTGAGGATTCTATTCAACAAATGTAGGCACAATATTCTTCAAATAACTTCTCTAATGATATTTTGGGTGAGAATCAGTTGGTTTCCATGCTTAATAATTTGTTGAATCTTAAAGATTCTTTGCAAAGAGATAATTTTAAGGCTAATTGGTTGAGAGATGGTGATAGAAATTCTAATTTTTTTTTAATTCTGTGTCAAGTAAAAGTAAAAAGATACTATTCAACAAAATTTAGTTTTATCTAATTGAACCACATTTTAATTCTTGATACTAACTGTGTCTCTCGGATTTTCGAAATTCCACTAACAGAAGTGGTAAAATTACGTTTTATGTAAATTTTCAAGAAGCTCCTAGGAGGTAGGTAAAAGACTGTGAAAAGTTCAAAAAAGTTTTTATATATAAAAAATTATTATAAAATGACTCCAATGAATTAGATTGAACTTATATGGTATTATGTATCAATTTTTACCTACAATAAATTTAAATAAAATAAATAATTATAAAATAAAAAGTCGGTTTTTAAATAGTAATCCAGTGTTTTCACTATTCCTCAAAATTAATAGTTTTCAGAAAAATACCAAAAATTCATCCTAGGCTAATTTTGATATTCCGAATTCAAAAATGAGGTCCATTTTGAAAGATAAAATTTATAAAATTTTAAAAACTGGGTTCTACTATTAATAATGTTTAGTTTATATAATATTTTAATAATATATCGTTGTTTTGTGAAACTCGGTATTGCGTACAACACAAGCTATTGAGGAAGGATGCTCTGGCGTGTAACACAAGACAAGACAATGTTGTGTGTTGTGAAATATTACGTTATTTAAAATAATACATAAAAACAAAATATTTATCATAAAATCTCAGGTGTTACAGTCACCATCAAAACTGGCACCCGACTTGAATAATGGAATGTCCCAAAGGGAATTTACTATTCCCATTGGCTGGAAAAAAGTTCATATGTATGATAAATAGAGTTTTGGGAAAGATTTACCCAATTTTAGAATCAGATAACTCCCAAAAATAAAAGATAAAATGAATCTGAAAATTTCATACCAAACAAACAGTAAATAAAATTGAAACTGGAATACAATGTTTATATATACCCCAAAGACTACCACAGTAGAATAAATCCCCGAATAACATCCCCATAACAGCCCCATAGAATGGGGTAATCTCCCACAATCTAACTTCATGACATCACATTATGAATTACCACTACATAATTGAACCACCAGTTCTAAGATCATTACCAAAACCTATGAAAAAAATTACCAATCCTATATAAACTTAATGGTGAATATAGGGTGTGAGAATAATACAAATTGGATTCCACCTAAAATGATTCAATGCGGTAATAATTTCACATAAAAAATCATGAATGTTTTATAAAAAATAATTCTAGTAACAATTTACAAGAGATGTGACCTTGAGATTTATACAGTTTTCATGTGGGATTCTTTAAAGAATGTATAAATTTAAATAAATGACACATTACACTGCGTTTTCCAGGGAAACACATTGTATGAAGATTGTATTTACAATAATTCCAATGAACACTAGTCACTAGAATATCTCTAGGCACATGCTAGTAATGGGGACTTTGGTACATTGTATATCAGTTTAAAAGTAAACATAACATATGACTATCTCAAGATCGAGTCACTATGAAGGGAAACACCAATGGGCATGTGGTCCCCAAAAACCATCACAGTTTTGTTTGTTTTTCCAATGTCAATCATACTATGTTATATGGGAATTAAACCACTACCGTATAATATGCATACTAGTCATAGTCCTACAACCTAAATACTGAGGTTTCCCTCACTATGATGAATCATGTTCCAAATATTATCACATAAACTTTTCATAAGAATATTCCATTTCAAAATCTATATCACACCAAACTTTCCACACACATGTCACATAATACCCATTCTCAAATTCAAATTCATTTTAACATCATGATGACACCAAAAAATGCACAGACATATCTCACTCACTTCCTCAAATTTGATTAATTTTTTCACTAATTTTTAAATTGTTCTCAAAACATTTTACACCCGAAATTGTCAAATACTCATTCAAAACCCCATTTTAAGAACATATACCTTCCAAAACTGTACACAAACATATTTTTCACCATTTTTGTAACTCAATAAATCCTTAAAAGTTTTTGTAAAACTCATTCATGATGTATAACATGGTTATTCACCTAAATCCCATTCATAAACCCTCTTTCAAGGATGAAATCACAAAAACACCCGACCAAACCATATTAAGAATCGCTATAAACATTTAAAAACCCCAATAATATGTTATAAAATGACTTCAAATGAAATAAAAAGAGTTTCACATGGGAACAACACAAATTAAATCAAAAAAATGAGTCTTTATAACTCAATGCTTAACCAATTCCACCAAAAAATGGTTTTCAAACCAAAAAAAACATATGTGAAACATTATAATATGTAAATCAACAAATTATAACTCATAAAATTATTCATACACATAGAACCACATACATTATGTTTCAAAACCCAAAAATAATTTTGAAAAACATGAACCTCTCCATCACTGCACCACAAGGGAATGTAAACAAACCTATGAAAATAAAATTAAACCCTAAAACCCAAGGTTATACCCTAAGGATGAAACCCTATGAGAGTGAAATATGGAATATAAAAATTTTGTGGGAAAACCCAAAGGGGAAGGAAAAAACAATGGAGAAACTCACTTACTTTCATTATTTTGATGTCCCCCCCAAATATCTCTTAGAAAATCTGTTCCAAGGGAGATTAAGGAATCATCACGACCTTCGAGGGTTTCTAGTGTCGAATGGGGGAAGAAAGGGTAAAATTAGTTTAATACTAAAATGGAAAATTGGAATAATATAAAAACATTTAATGTGTTGTACAATGTTAGTGGCTTGGTAGGATGGTTTATTAGAAAGTGGAAAAACTGTGTGGCATTTTCAGTACACAAAAAAAAATCTAATTTTATTCAATTTTAAGGTTAACATTAGGTGGAATTCACAGGGAACATAGGGGGATCATTGGGAACCTAGGGAGGAAAAGTTATGACAACTAATGATGGAAAATATGCCCTGCAATTTCAATTCTATAACACCCATATCATGATTATCTGAAAAATACTGGAACATAGTGAAAACTAAAATACTAACTTTGACATGTTCCATTCATATGATGATTCCATGATGGAATACATTGGAATATCACTTCTCAATGCATTAGTGAAAAATCCCATAACATATTGTATACGAAATTTAAAAATCAATCTATTAATGTTATTCCATTATAAACCACTTGTATATATTCAAATATTTTTGATAGAATATACAACTTAGGATAATTTGGTTAGAATACATGGTATTCCTTTTTAAAATGGTAATTAGTACAACTCTTAATCGCATGAAACACAACTAGGAGTTAAAATTCATTAGTTAGATAATTCTTCCAATGTGCCCAATGTGGTTTGGATACATATAAAACATAGTTATCAATATATATAACAATATAACTCAAACATAAATATTGTGTTTAAAGAAATTCCACAAAACCATTCCCAGAATTTGGATGACTCAAAACAGTTAATGAATTCCAAATTAAAATTCAACTCAAAATAATTACTTTGAATATTTTCATCTCAAATAAAATTTAAATCCTTTTATGTGAGAGAGGTAATTAGAAAATATGGATTTGATAAATCCATTAATAACACCAATAATAACCCAACCAATCATAGAATAACTGAATCTCAAAAAATTTCATGAATACACCTTAATCATCAAATCATTCAAATTTTTAGGGTAAACTGAGATACCATCATTAGAGAAAAAATGTCTCATGAATGTAACATCCCAAATCCAAAAATAACATTTCTATATCTTGGTGTTGATTCAATGATTTCTAAATTATTCTATAAAATACTTCTATATGGATAGATGATCCTCTTCATAACAATATAAAACTTCAATGTCATCTGCAATGACTATTATGATCATATAATGATACCCATCAAAGATTCTATCATAAACTACATAATTTATATGGGATAATTGGTTAGATATAATGGAATGCAGATATACACATAATGGATATAACAAATCTATTGGGAAGGTATTAATTGTAAGATTATTTTATTCTCAACCATTAATAATATAATTAATGTTAAAACATTGAAAACCACTTATCCCCTTTTAAAATTGTCAAATAGATCATAAATACATGGTACTATATACATTCTTATTACAATAACAGGATTATGTTTATTTTAATCTATACATAGGTGATGTGTTCCATCAGATTTATTATCAAAGAGAAAAATATATTCCCATAGTGACACACTCTAAGGCCCAAATAATTTTTGTAATAGATTATCATTGTATTTCATAAAATAGTTTGTTTTAGCTAATTACATATGGTAATAATGTATAAATACCATTTTATTATAATTATTTGAATAAATTTTAATTTATACCTCTCTCATGAGTGAAAAAAATGGAAATCATAATGAAACACAACAAGGAATTAGAAAAAATATTGGGATATAATCAATCAATGATTCATGCTTCAGTCAAAAAGGAAACACAAATATAACATTCCCCATATATAGATAAAACGTTTCATCTCTAATTGAAATTTCCTAATATTATCTTAAATATCAAACAGACGCTATTTTATGTAGTGGGGAAGACCTATTAAATATAGTTGTCAATTTCAGACATATTAACAATGATCCAATCCATCCCAAATAATGACATCAAGAGGATTCATGTATAAAACCATAAGATCCCATGTATGAGAAAATTTTAATAAGGGGAAAAATCAGTAAAATAGAGACAAAAAAAACATATTTCTATTCTTTGGATCATAATAATATCAATCATATAATATATAATTTATATTGGATTATTTAGCTGGTTCAAAATACGAGTCAAAATACATTAATGAAATGAACCAATATCAACTAAAGTAGTCAATATAGTTGATGTTATAGTTATGGTAAAACTCACTATCACTAAACTCGAATTGGATTCCCCTAGATAATATTACACTTAATGAGGAATGATTGTTTTAAATGCATGTGGCTAGAAACCCTTTCTTCATGAAGCATTTGATTTCAACATTGTAATTTTAGGTGGTGATAAGACTTTTCGAATATAAGGAGAAGTAAATATTTATTATAATTTCTAAATGTGACCTAAGAATCTATTGGAACTATCGATTCTGGGATCCTATATGAATTCCCATTTCTAATTTCTAATCTTTATAATATACAAACATGTTAATGGGATTCTACTAGTCACTACAAGAGGTTTAGAAGATCCCTACATTCTAGATAATATATTATAATAACCATTATTCCAATTTAACATAATTTAACTGATAGAAATATCAATGGGGAACAAGTAACTACCTATAACCCAAACATTCTAGCCAGGTCAATCTCATCCCTCAATGTCATACCCAACAAATCAAATTAATAAGTGATCATTTAAAGGACTACATGATTATAAATATCATGTTGATGAACCATCTGAAATCATTGAGTATTAATCTTCTCATTTGATACAATCTATGTTGAAAAAATTAAAATATTTTATAAGTGGATCATTAACTCCCTCACAATCCAGTTAGCCTATTTGAGTAAAAAAACTCCAAATAAAAAGACAACACAATATAATCTGGATAAAAAAACTCATTGAATTAACCGTGAAGTCCATCCAATCTAAACACAAATGATTTTTCACCATAACCATTGAGTCCCTCTGTCTCATGCTAGACCCCTCATGTTTGATAGAGACATATATCACCTTTATCAAAACATGAATAACAATGAAATCAAACTAAATATCTATCTTCCTAAACCAATCCTCATTCTAAAACATGATCATCAACAACATTATAAAGTAAATTCAATGATAGATTATGAGATAATAACTGTGACTATATCCAACTGTTAAAAAATATTAAACATGATCCACCATATCTGGATACTCATGAGAAGGTGCTTGATGAGACACAATAAATTCTTGGGGACCTCTTAAGCCATCAAATTAATTTTATCTAGAGTAACGACTTTGTAACGACCCAAAGTTTAATTAATGGAAAATCCCTCTTGATCCAGTTAAATGTTTCTTTATGAAAAATGTTTTTATAATATGTCAACTTCTTTAGGTTTTACGTTATGATTTGTGACCGTTACTTTTATAGCCGTTGAACAGTGATCATCTGGGTAGTTTAAATATAAGGCTTTAACGAACCAATTTTCTACTCAGACAAAGGAAGCGATGGCCTCATCCAGTAGAATTTCCCCTTATGAAGCCCATTTGTCGGAGCTCGGAAAGGAGGTGGCGTCTTTGGGATTTGCCCTTGACCAAGCCCAAGCTGAGCTTCATCAAGTCAAGCTCGAACGTGATCGTCTACGGGAAAAATGGAAGTTGATAGAGATCACCACTCGAGCGATGTTATCCGAGCAACCCCAAGAGTCTGTCACCACCGCACACCTTACCCTTAGGTCTTATGCGTCTATTTTAAGGGGTTATGTAACAAATAAGTAGCACCATGTTCATGTACATTATTTTTGTATATAATAATGAATATAATTTCTAGTCATTTTTGATACATTGTAATTAGTTTTTAAAGTACAAACGGTGTTTTTAGTTATTACTTAATTAAGAATTATATTTTATTAAATTAAAGGATTTTTGAATTAAATAATATTTTAATAAAATATTATTATTAATATTAAATTAATTTTTATTAAATATAAATTATCTTATAATTTTATGAATGCAATTAAAATTTTTATCAAGGTTTGAAAGCCATTTCTGTCAAAACCCGTGAATTTTTTATAAATAACGGTTTTTATTTTAAAAGTGAAAATTCACATATTTAGAAAATTATTTAGATAAAATAAATATTATTTTTGGAATCAGGACGTTGAAATTATCCAACGGTGATTTTTTCATAATTTTCTGAGACAGTCAAATTTTTGGGTAAAAATTAAATACCATTTAAATATATAATGTGTTTTATGACATCATAATGACCCAATGGTGATGTAATAAAATACCATAATCCTTATGTTCGGCCAATATGTGTTTTATCATTAAAATAATGAGGTTTTGGGTTTGTTTGACTCACTTTTCAAAGCATTAATGGAGCCCTCAAGACTTATTCAACACTTTGCCTTTTTAAATTATTTTCCATGGGAGTGTGACTCATCTCCATATAAGCAACCCTAATTTTTTAATAAGTTCGGACCTTGGCCTTGTAAAATATTGTTTTCCTCTTTCCTTTTCCAGAAACCATGGGCAAATACCATTGGATGGTTTGTGGTTTGGATTATTTTAATATAAGGGGTCCCAAACCTAAATAATAAAGAATTCTCTCACGTTTCCTATATAAACCCACCCAAGCTCCCACTTCCTCCTCACTCAAAGCCCTTGAAGTTCGTCCAAACTCTGCCCTACTCTCTCTATAATCCTCCCAAGGTGCCCCAAGCTCCCAAGAAGCCTCTCACAAGCCTCTCTCTAGGCTTTGGAAGCACACTTCCAAGTAAGGGTTTTTCTTCCTTTCTCATTTTTGTCAATTTTCTTTAAGTTGTATTGCCCTCTTAATTTCATTTATGAATGTTGGGGTATGGTTTCGCACCTCTCCCATACTGCCCTCTTATTGTTTTAATGATGGGAGACCCATTTCTCTCTCATTAAATGCCTCCCATGTACACCCGTTACTATGCCGAAATTCCGAAAGGAACCTTTTTCTCCTCTTCTATATTCAAGCAATACTTTTGTATCATGAATCTAAATTCATTTTCAATTGTTGGGACATGTATCTATATGACATTCTTACTGTCCATTACATGTAAATATGATGAGGAACCCCTTTCTCTCTCATCATCCTTTTTTATAAATTCTTATGTCACGCCGTTACGCTGCCGAAATCACACCGATTTTCTAAGCCAATATCATTGTGTAGTGAATACCATGCCCATTTCTCCATCAAGGGTATTCACCTTTATGCACGTTTACTTATTGATTGTAAAGTTTCATGTATGAATTCCACATTCCTTTATCGTGGAATAAATGATTATGTTTTATGAATCCATGTTTTATGATCCATGTGGCACACTTATGCATGAAATGAAATGTTTAAGAAGGGTGCGCCCTGATAGCGCTCCAATGCATTGGGTAAAGTATAGTATCATGATACGTCATGTGCAATGAGTTTTGACTCATGCTAATTCAAGTGCAACGAGGTTTTACTCGTGCTTCAAGTGCAATGAGGGTTTACTCATGCTCCATGTGCAATGAGCCTTGGCTCATGCTAATTCAATGTTAAGTGTTGTTGCCACATTTCCATGTTATGATTATCATGCTTTATCATGCCTTTATGTTCATGTATTTCTTATGATCTATTGATATGCCTATTGCCTAACATGTTTTGTACTCCTCATGTTATTCATTGTGTACTCCCTTACTGGGCTTTATAGCTCACCCTTTTCTTATGCATGTCCTCAGGTTATCCCATGCAATGCTAAGTACGAAGGAATGTAGTGGTCATGTAAAGGAAGTTTTCAATAAGGATGTTGTATTGCAAGTTTAAAGTTTTTATGTAATGATCCTAAGCCCCAAAGACACTAAACCTCTCGATCTTCTTTGTTGTATCAAGTGAAGTTTTATGTAAGAAAGCATGTTTAAGTTGTAATAAAAGGCAGGGTTGTCATAGTTGGTATCAAAGGATAGGCTTAGTTATTTTTGGGATTAGGAAACCCTAGTAAAGCCTTAGATACAAGACTAAGCATAATAAAAACATCCCTAAGTTTTGGTAAATACTAAGTAAGTGTTTTATTAAAAAAATACATCCCTGTCTGGATACGAGCAGGTAGAGGCGGCTCTGGCACAGATGTATCCTAGGGGTAAAACCCGAAAACACCGCTTTGAGCTAGACTCGAACGGGAACTGGTGCACGACAACGGGCCTTGCTGCACTCTTGGTTACGACACTCCCGGGGGATATGTTTTGATAAATTCACAATCTTAGTATGAACCCTTATTAAGGGAAAAATGCCCCTAAGAATATATGTTAGAAGGATGATCATGAAAAGCCTGGATTGAATCTTATAGACTCATGAGTTAAAGAGATTAAAGTTTATTTATAAGTCATCAACTTTTGTCTTTGGATTACCCTTTATGTGTTACCCCTAACTTTCCTTTTATTCCAGCCAATGGCCGGTAATAGGAGAACTCGGCCTAACAACCGTTGTGAATATCAGTGTGATGATTGTACTTATGAGATGCCCAATCCAATGGGAGCGGGAATCGCGAACTTTTTCACGCTTCTCTCTCAGCTAACTCAAGTTTTGAATAGAAACACTGGTCAAGAGGAACGTTCAACCCCCCCTAAGAAAGAACAAGTCGCTATAGAAAGCTTCATGAGACAAAGGCCTCCTACTTTTAGTGGATCATCCGATCCCACGATTTCTGAACAATGGATCAACTCCATTGAAAAGATATTCTCCATCCTCCAATGCTCTGAAAAAGAGAAGGTTCTCCTGGCGGCTTATCGTATGGAGGGTGAAGCTGATCAATGGTGGACGTTGATCAAAAATACGAAGCCTGAGGAGGAGATCGAGGCTTTGGAATGGAAGGTATTCCGGAAGATGTTTTTCGATAAATATTTTCCACGCACCCTCCGTCTTAAGATGGAAAGGGACTTCCTTTCCCTCAAGCAGAAAGATGAGGAATCTGTGGGAGCATACGAGGAAAACATCACAAGGCTTTCACGATACGCTTCTGGCTTTGTCGTTACCCCCGAATGCAAGGTTGACCGCTTCTTTGGTGGGTTGAAGCCTAGCTTGCGGAAAGCATTAGCGATCTGTGACTTCGACAGCTATGAGGAAATTGTCTGATGTGCCCTCAAGGTTGAAATGGAGATCGGAGAATCACAGGGGTATCATGGGGACAAGAAGCGGAAGGTGGACTTCAATGCTGGTGGTCCGATGGATAAATCCAACGGCGCTAAGAAATTCCAGCACCCCACTTGCCAAAAGTGTGGAAAGAAGCACCTTGGAAATTGCCTTAGGGGGACAAAAAAATGCTTCAAGTGTGGAAGAGAAGGGCACCTAGCTGTTAACTGTCAGCAAGAAGGACTCGCGGCTGTGACGAAGGGGAGGAACGCTCCGTTCGAACCTCAACGCGTTGTTCAATGCTTCAAATGCAAAGAACCGAGTCATTTTGCGAATCAGTGCCCTAATCCAAGGGTTATCGGAGGCAATCAACAACCTCCAAGACAGCAAGGAAGAGATTTTGCCATCACTTCTGCCGAAGTGAACCCCGACAACGAAGTGGTGACAGGTACGCTAGTTATTCATTCAAGAATAGCGAACGTACTTTTTGATTCAGGTTCTACGCATTCTTTTATATCTCAAAAGTTTAGTAGAACAATCCCTGCACCACCACAAATCATGGAAGTAAAGATGTCGGTGAGTACATCAAATGGGGCAATCATTGCATCCCATGAGTATAAGTCCTCCCCTGTTATAATCTGTGGATTGAATTTCCCGGCGAACCTCGTCATACTCCCATTGGTGGAATTTGATGCAATTCTTGGCATGGATTGGCTTTCCTTATATAGAGCCAACATAAATTGTCGGGAGAGGGAAATCACACTCCATATGGAGAATCGACCCCCGATTATTTACAAGTGTCAGGAGGAAGATGAATCTCTTTTAGCTCCATCATCTCAAGCATGGATATTACTGCCTTATGAGCACGCATATCTGGCTCAGATGATTGAGTCCAAGGAAGAAACCACCCTTGAAGAAATGCCTATTGTGAGGGAATTCGCTGAAGTATTTCCCGAGGAACTTCCTGGTCTTCCTCCAAGAAGAGATGTTGAGTTCTCAATTGAACTTATACCTGGGGCGCTACCAATATCCAAGACTCCATATAGAATGGCTGTGGTTGAGCTTGAAGAACTGAAGAAACAACTACAGGAGAATCTGGATAAAGGGTTTATACGCCCAAGTGCATCACCATGGGGTGCACCAGTCCTCTTCGTCAAGAAGAAGGATGGGTCAATGCGGCTTTGCATCGATTATCGTGAACTTAACAAAATCACGATAAAGAACAAGTATCCTCTCCCAAGAATCGATGACTTGTTTGATCAGCTGCGTGGAGCACAATACTTCTCCAAGGTCGACTTGCGGTCGGGATATTATCATATAAGGGTGAAGAAGGAAGATATCCCCAAGACTGCTTTTCGTACAAGGTACGGGCACTATAAATTCATAGTAATGCCTTTTGGACTAACCAATGCTCCAGCAATATTCATGGGATTGATGAATAGAGTCTTTAGAGATTACCTAGATAAATTTGTGGTAGTCTTTATAGATGATATTCTAATATACTCCAAAACCAAGGAGGACCATGAGGAGCATTTAAGAACTGTACTGGAGACTTTGCGCAAGGAGAAGCTCTATGCCAAGTACAGCAAGTGCGAGTTCTGGTTGAAGGAGGTCTCATTCTTGGGCCATATCATCACAAGCAATGGGATATCTGTGGACCCCTCCAAAACAGATGCAATTGAGGGATTGACGAGATCCAAGATTTACCTCTAAGTTTTGGAAGAGTCTTCAACATGCTCTGAATACTGAACTGAACTTCAGTACGGCCTATCATCCTCAAACTGATGGCCAATCCGAGCGGACTATCCAAACACTTGAGGATATGTTGAGAGCGTGCTCAATGGACTTTAAAGGAGGATGGGATCAACATCTTCCTCTAGTTGAGTTCTCTTATAATAATAGTTTCCACTAGAGCATCCAAATGGCACCATATGAAGCCCTGTATGGGAAAAGGTGTAGAACACCGGCATGTTGGGATGAGGTCGGTGAACGTAAGCTGCATGGACCAGAAATGGTCGAAGAAATGGTGGAGAAGGTGAAAACCATTCAGCAGCATATCAAGGTAGCCCAAAGTCGACAGAAGAGTTATGCAGATAATCGTCGACGAGACCTTGAGTTTAAAGTCGGAGACATGGTGTTTTTACGCATATCTCTGTGGAAGAAGGTCATGAGGTTTGGAATGAATGGGAAGTTAATTCCAAGGTACATCGGCCCATTCGAGATTCTTGATCGTGTTGGGGCTGTGGCCTATCGACTAGCACTTCCACCTACTATGGCCAAGGTGCATGATGTCTTCCATGTATCCCTCTTAAGGAAGTACATACCAGACCCTTCACATGTACTCTCTTCTGAGGTGGTACAATTAGAAGACGATCTTTCTTATGAGGAGCAACCAGTGAAGATCTTATATCGTAGAGAAAAAGTTCTACGAAATAAGACAATGCCCCTCGTCAAGGTGTTGTGGAGAAACCACAAGTTTGAAGAAGCAACTTGGGAGTCGGAGGATATGATGAAGCTAAGTTACCCACATTTGTTTTAGTGTGGGAAAAGGAAAATTTCGAGGGCGAAATTTCTTAAGGGGGGAATGTTGTAACGACCCAAAGTTTCATTAATGGAAAATCCCTCTTGATCCAGTTAAAGGTTTCTTTATGAAAAATGTTTTTATAAGATGTCAAATTCTTTAAGTTTTACGTTAAGATTTGTGACCGTTACTTTTATAGCCGTTGAACAGTGAGCATCTGGGTAGTTTAAATATAAGGCTTTAACGAACCAATTTTCTACTCAGACAAAGGAAGCGATGGCCTCATCCTGTAGAATTGCCCCTTACGAAGCCCATTTGTCGGAGCTCGGAAAGGAGGTGGCGTCTTTGGGCTTTGCCCTTGACCAAGCCCAAGCTGAGCTTCATCAAGTCAAGCTCGAACGTGATCGTCTACGGGAAAAATGGATGTTGATAGAGATCAACACTCGAGCGATGTTATCCGAGCAACCCCAAGAGTCTGTCACCATCGCACACCTTACCCTTAGGTCTTATGCGGCTATTTTAAGGGGTTATGTAACAAATAAGTAGCACCATGTTCATGTACATTATTTTTGTATATAATAATGAATATAATTTCTAGTCATTTTTGATACATTGTAATTAGTTTTTAAAGTACAAACGGTGTTTTTAGTTATTACTTAATTAAGAATTATATTTTATTAAATTAAAGGATTTTTGAATTAAATAATATTTCAATAAAATATTATTATTAATATTAAATTAATTTTTATTAAATATAAATGATCTTATAATTTTATGAATGCAATTACAATTTTTATCAAGGTTTGAAAGCCATTTCTGTCAAAACCCGTGAATTTTTTATAAATGTCGGTTTTTATTTTAAAAGTGAAAATTCACATATTTAGAAAATTATTTAGATAAAATAAATATTATTTTTGGAATCAGGACGTCGGAATTATCCAACGGTGAATTTTTCATAATTTTCTGAGACAGTCAAATTTTTGGGTAAAAATTAAATACCATTTAAATATATAATGTGTTTTATGACATCATAATGACCCAATGGTGATGTAATAAAATACCATAATCCTTATGTTCGGCCAATATGTGTTTTATCATTAAAATAATGAGGTTTTGGGTTTGTTTGACTCGCTTTTCAAAGCATTAATGGAGCCCTCAAGACTTATTCAACACTTTGCCTTTTTAAATTATTTTCCATGGGAGTGTGACTCACCTCCACATAAGCAACCCTAATTTTTTAATAAGTTCGGACCTTGGCCTTGTAAAATATTGTTTTCCTCTTTCCTTTTCCAGAAACCATGGGCAAATACCATGGGATGGTTTGTGGTTTGGATTATTTTAATATAAGGGGTCCCAAACCTAAATAATAAAGAATTCTCTCACCTTTCCTATATAAACCCACCCAAGCTCCCACTTCCTCCTCACTCAAAGCCCTTGAAGTTCGTCCAACATCTGCCCTACTCTCTCTATAATCCTCCCAAGGTGCCCCAAGCTCCCAAGAAGCTTCTCACAAGCCTCTCTCTAGGCTTTGGAAGCACACTTCCAAGTAAGGGTTTTTCTTCCTTTCTCATTTTTGTCAATTTTCTTTAAGTTGTATTGCCCTTTTAATTTCATTTATGAATGTTGGGGTATGGTTTTTCACCTCTCCCATACTGCCCTCTTATTGTTTGAATGATGGGAGACCCCTTTCTCTCTCATTAAATGCCTCCCATGTACACCCGTTACTATGCCGAAATTCCGAAAGGAACCTTTTTCTCCTCTTCTATATTCAAGCAATACTTTTGTATCATGAATCTAAATTCCTTTTCAATTGTTGGGACATGTATCTATATGACCTTCTTACTGTCCATTACATGTAAATATGATGAGGAACCCATTTCTCTCTCATCAGCCTTTTTTATAAATTCTTATGTCACGCCGTTACGCTGCCGAAATCACACCGATTTTCTAAGCCAATATCATTGTGTAGTGAATACCATGCCCATTTCTCCATCAAGGGTATTCACCTTTATGCACGTTTACTTATTGATTGTAAAGTTTCATGTATGAATTCCACATTCCTTTATCGTGGAATAAATGATTATGTTTTATGAATCCATGTTTTATGATCCATGTGGCACACTTATGCATGAAATGAAATGTTTAAGAAGGGTGCGCCCTGATAGCGCTCCAATGCATTGGGTAAAGTATAGTATCATGATACGTCATGTGCAATGAGTGTTGACTCATGCTAATTCAAGTGCAACGAGGGTTTACTCATGCTTCAAGTGCAATGAGGGTTTACTCATGCTCCATGTGCAATGAGCCTTGGCTCATTCTAATTCAATGTTAAGTGTTGTTGCCACATTTCCATGTTATGATTATCATGCTTTATCATGCCTTTATGTTCATGTATCTCTTATGATCTATTGATATGCCTATTTCCTAACATGTTTTGTACTCCTCATGTTATTCATTGTGTACTCCCTTACTGGGCTTTATAGCTCACCCTTTTCTTATGCATGTCCTCAGGTTATCCCATGCAATGCTAAGTACGAATGAATGTAGTGGTCATGTAAAGGAAGTTTTCAATAAGGATGTTGTATTGCAAGTTTAAAGTTTTTATGTAATGATCCTAAGCCCCAAATACACTAAACCTCTCGATCTTCTTTGTTGTATCAAGTGAAGTTTTATGTAATAAAGCATGTTTAAGTTGTAATAAAAAGCAGGGTTGTCATAGACTTACTGGGAGTTATGATGAGGGGATTATGATAAAAAATGAAATAAAAAAAATTGTATTTGTGAATGGATCATATGAGTGGGATGAACTATTTAAAATACATTAAACCATAATCATGCACCCCCTCTGGATGCACTATTAAAGGATCACAACTTTTGATAGGTGGGAACGTGGTTTTTAAAATTGTACACTAACATTTAAAATCACCAAATCATAGTGTCATATGGTTTTCACTAGTGTGGAGGTAATATATCAGATTACTAGGGACTAATTATAAACTTCCCATAAAACCTCCATAATTACAAAATTTCTCCCAAACAACTATAGAGAATCCCCAACAAGTGTATAATAAAATCTATGGGAGTGAAGTACCTAAAAAGAATTATATGATGTTACACATGAACCCAATTGTGTGGTATAAGTTTTATGTTATGAAAATCATAATCGAATATGAGTCATTTTAGACCAATTTTTCTAAATAATTGAAATAATTGTAGTTTAATCACTTGAAATTTAAAATTTGTGCCATTGAACTGAATAATAATAGTGTACCACTTTCTCTAATGTTATCACTCATATTGATTCATTTATGTTGACTACTATAAGAAGCTAGGTTTTTGAATGAGGTAAAGATCTTTTCTTCCATATTTTAAATGATTCATTATGGCCTTACATATGTATCCCTCTTTATCACAGGTGTTTCAGAGGTGTCTGGGTCCTGTTTAGAGACTAAAATAGTGTTTTTGTATGAAAATGTAGTGGAGCATGGTTTGTGCATGACCTATTAATGGTAAATGTAACCATGCGATTGCAGAAAGTAGCTTACACGGGCTTTGAGAAATTGTACGATGGAGGCCGCACAACTGTGTGAATGTATGAAAATGTTACCGGTTTTTAACAGATGGCTTCACATGGTTAAAACATGTTTAGTCATACCATTTAGATTACCCATGAAGTTTGACCTTTGGAGGCAGTGATCTTATCATAGTTGTTGGGCAGTTTGGGAAACTATGTTGGAAAAATATGTGAGCCTGGTCTGTGTGTTTTTTATCAAAATTTCATATTAATGTTAATAATCTTTTTAAACCCATTTTTGAGATTCACTTGAAATAAACAACAAGTCCTCCATAGATATCTCCCCTTTAACCCCAAGCATAATAATAAATCCATGTTGTATGCTCGACCTCCGATTAAAGTGCATTTGTCACATCAGATCCACTACAGTTTGACGAAAATTCCTTTTTTTCCTGATTCCTCAAAACAAAAGATCTGCTATTTTATTTTAGGATCATGTGCCCTAATATTCCATTCATCACCTGTTCACCAGATCTCTCTTAAACATGGACATATCAATACTTGATATTATATGATCTCTATACTATGGAGTCGAGGTAGGCGGTATATACATTCATTCATTTATAGTAGAGATTTTCGGGAATTTAGACTTTTCTCTATCCACCAAAAATTTAGGTGAGGCCTAATTATTGATAGTGTTTCTTGTATTAGTTGTAATAATTGCTTGTGAGGATGTATGTAGGTTTTTTTAGGTGTGTTGGAATTTGTTCCACAGTTCACGGTCACCCATGGGTTTCACCTTGAGGAATTCTTTGTTTATACCCGTTTAAACAAACCAAAGGTTGAGTGTAGGTGCTTTACTGGATAGAGGAATCCAGTCGATCCCTTATTGGGTTGAATAGTCTACTTAAGAGATGTACGTTCTCCTTTCGTAGTGATATATGTTTATTCCATGCTTGTCCAATTTAACTTATATTATTAAATGGATATAATTGTTTGATATACCTATATATTTGATAAATGTCATGTTAAAATTATTATACCGGAGGTTAGGCCGACATTATTATAGTGTATAAATGGTTTTCATGAGTAGGTAAACTCTTGGCTTATGAATGTTTAAGTTATTGGGTATACTCACTAGGAATGAATTTTTAAATTGAATTGTATAAATTGAATGTTTTTATAGATGCCATGGGCTACTCATCATGGATATAAAATGAGATAGTGGAAACCTTGGGTTGACTCTTCCCCTCGGTTCTTGATTCAATGTGATTCCTTAGGCCTTGCTACCTTGTGGATTTAGATTTCATGGGTCCACATAAGACATTCCATTGCCAAGATCCTATGATCCCAACCAGTTCCTGGACCGAGAATCCACTAGGACGCTGATGTGGCTTGATGTCGAATCCATGGATGTGCTCCTTGGATCAGTCCCATCATGTTCATGATTTATTTCATGGATTACCTAGTTCGTGACACGTCGGTTCAAGCCCATAGGGTCTACACACCACTATATGATGTGGTTGTGAGATTTTATACTACACTACATGGTGTGGCTATGGTATTTTTTACTTCTTTATACAGCATGACTGTGATTTATTTGATACAGATGGATGTTCACAATTACAATGTGACTTGGTAATTTTGTGTAGCTTCTTTTTTAGGAGCATACCATGTTTACAGTATCCTTGAGGGGATAATTTGTTTTATTTTTCAGTAGACTTATGTCATGGAAATTCACATTACCCTATATCATTTTTTATAGTTTCTTGAACCGTGTATATTTATAATAGAAATGTATAGACCTAGGTGGTTTCCTAATAGGTAGTTTATATCACACACTATTTGGGCCTTCATAGGGGCTAAAATTGATTACATGGTTACATGTGATGATTGGAAAACACTAAATGGTACATGTTGTGGACTTTGTCTTTGGAGCATGAGAGAAAATGACTGAGATGAGGATCACGTTGGTATGAGCACATTTGGCCTTTTTTATGTTTGGTTACTAGTACTATGTCGTATTTCCATGTACGTATTTTGATGTTATTCTAGATACATGTATCATCTGCATCATTTTGTAAATGACACTTCCCAAGTTTGTGATATGTAATCATATCAAGTCTAATATTCAATTGATGTATGTTTATTTCATTTCTACTATTTATCATTTGTATGACTTCCACTATGATTATATGGAAATGAGAGATTAGTCTCTCAAATGAGTTATCTAGGAACTCACATCTAGTCACCAACCTCTAGTAATTGTTGAGATGCACTTTAGTCCATGTGTCCAATTGCACTTGGGGCACCATTGGGGGGAATCTACGTTCAATATGTTACCATTTTGTATCAAAGGGATTTCATTTCCAACTAGACTTATTATATAGAGAAATTATATTAGTATATGAAGGAAATTGTATTTTTAAATAAATTGTGCCCAGAAGTTGCTACCCTGCGTATAGGGAAAAACCAAATTTCCTCAAATGGATATATATTTTTAGATTTTGATGGTTACTATTACATTGATTTCATATTTGGAAGAAACACGTGATTTATGGTGTTATTATTGGTGCAAGTGAGGGTTCTATATCAGTAGCAACCTAATGAGATGAGGGTATTCCATCTCAAGCATCATATAAGAACATGTATGATATCACCTTCCAGGAATTTTTTCATAACATTTAGGATGCAATAGATATTGGATGTTGTTTTAGAAGTTGATACGATAACTGTGTTTGATGTTGTGTTAGTTTGGGTGTAGTAGATAAAAGAGTGATGTCATCCTTTAATACGGAAAGAGTAAGGGCCCTTATGGATTGGAAAATGAAAGAACAACGGAATGAAAATGAGAGAATAATTTTAATATGAATGGATTATATGGGAATCAAATTTCAGTTCATGAGGTGTTATGGGACCTCAGGGATCGAAACACGGTGTACCATTAATTAAATCATTTGAATAGTTTGATGTCAAATGGATCGAATGAAATGTTAAATAGAGAATTTACTACAAAATGGATTTTGAGTGGAAAAAATGTATGGTTTCTAGTGGTAAAATGGGTTTTCATTATATATTCATAGATAAAGGAGATGGATGTTTGTTAAAGATGGTTTGTAGGAGGGTTTTGAATATTACTATGCTTTTGATATATGCACATGGAAATTATTATTTCTAAGTAACATCTTTGCAATTGTAGATACATACCACCACAACGACATATTGTAGTACACCATAAAGGATGAGATGACCATACATCAAGGATTTTGGGAAATAGGCTACCTTTTGTTCCACTTTTAGTGAGATTTGGGGAACCAGTGGTAGTTTTGGAGTCCATTTTAAATGCATAGTTCCACATATGCCTCTTTCGGTATATGAAAACCTTCCAGGTAGCACTGCAGGGAACTGTGCCAATGGAAGAGCGGATGGAGGTGTTCAAGAAGAAACCTCCCACATTCTTAGAGGATGAAGGTCCATAGACTGTTGGTCAATAGATTGAGACAAAATTATTATTTTTTGAGGACCGAGAGACACTACCAAAGTTGTGGGTCATGATCCTAACATATATTCTATGTGGAGCTACGAAGATCTGCTAAGACATTTTGAACCAGGATGAAGAGCGGTGAAAATTTTGTACTAATGATATCCAGATCCACTTCTATGAAAAATTTTACCTTGATACTCTGTGAGTAGATCGATATAATGAGTTCATGCATCTGGAAAAGGGTGAGATTGTACTTATGGAATACTCAATACATTTATAGAGATGAGGCATTTCCACTGATGTAACTTATTGATGAGCTGTCGATAGAGAGACGCTTCGAGAAAGATCTATGACATGCAATAAAATATCAGGTCGATGTGTTCATGTTGACTTATTTGACTGACATTATTATTTATGAGTTTATCATAGAGAGATAACTGAGGAAATTTGTGGGTACAAAACATTGGAGTTTTATTTCCCACACCATTTGATCTACGTCTATTGGGTGGAAGCACTATTTTGATGCTTCCCATGAGGTTAGTTCTAGTCTAGTTTTGTGTATTAGCTTCTTGGTGTATTTACATCAATGTTGTAGGTGAGTCCACAAGAAGAATAAGTGTGACCATGACCCAGTCGAGGGATGAGCAAGATGCATTATGAGAAAATGAAAATCTTTTTTCAGATATTCCCTCTAGCTATGTGTGGTTGGGGTCAACTCTGATGTCATGTTCAAGAGAAGATTCTTCTCCTCAAAATTAGGTTGGGAGATGGAGCAGTGTAGACCGATCTGTGAAAGGTATTAGTGGCCATGGTTGTGGTAGCCAGACAATGGGTTCATAGAGATAGTGTTGTGGATCAGTTGAGGGTATCCAGATTGGGTGACAAGGCTCTAATACATGTGAAACATATGTAGGACAATAGATATAACAAGATCAGGATCTCAAACAATATATGTTGAGATTTATGATCTCAGTAGCTTCTACTAATTCATCATCTCTATTTGATATAGGTCTATCATATACATTTATATCATAACCATTGGTTTAAATCATTGGTGTTTTTGTTTGTTTTTTAGTGCTTTTTAACACTAGACACACTTTTGGGAGTCAGAACTAGTGAAGTGTTCATGTTTATTGAGTGTACTCTAGAGTTTAGTGTGTGTCAAATTATTTGGGATCTTCATGTCCCCAAGATGAAATGGATTGAAATTATTCTCATTATGTATTGGCTATTAGATCACTTATCCAAAATTTACTACATTCAGTGAAGATTGAAATTCACCTCACGATCGGCTGCAATGTTTATTTAAAAGGGTGAATTGGATGCCAAGGTGTGTCAATATGGATTTGATCATCAAAGGGATAAGAGTGGTGACAACCCAGATTGGTAGATTGTTTTTAGAAGAATAGAAAGTGAGTCAGGCAGACTTCACTCCAGCAGTTTATCATTTAGGGACATCTTTTCTGAAGAATTTTCTTATTTACCTCTTAGGAGAGATGTCAAATTATCCTTAGAGATAGTTTAAAGAGATGTATTGTTTTCATTATTTCATATAGGACAACAACGATGGAGTTTGAATAGTTCAGAAGGTTGGTATAAAACATTGAGGAAAAGGGGTTTGTTAGAAACATTACTTATTCATGGGGTTTGTTGTTCGTTTATGTGAAAATGTTGGATTGATCCCTTAGGTGATGTGTTGTTTGTTGGAAACTTAACCACGTGATGGTTAAAAACCATTTTCCCTTTCTATGGATAGATGATTTGTTTGATAAATTCGAGGTGTCCGAGTGTTCTTAAAAATGGAATTGAGGTCAGGATATCACCAAATTCATGTTCGGAAAGTAGACTTAACACATACAACATTTCATTTTATGTATGTTTTATTCAAGTATCTATTTAGTTCATTCAGTCTCTCAAATGTACAAGTGGTTTACGGGCACTAATAAACCATGTCTTCCATCCCTATTTGGATTATTTTATAGTGGGTTTTGTGGATGATATATTATTGTATCATCACAATACATACAACAATTACAACTATATTAAGATCATTATAAATAAATTAAGAGGGAATATTTTATATTCTAATCTCAATAAGGACAATTTTGGATATATCAGATTCACATACTGGGTCACATCATCTTGAAGAAAGGTGAATCAATGGAAATTGTGTAAGTGAGAGATGTTTTTTTAGGAACAATCGAAGAACATATTTTACCTATAGAGTTCCTTAGGGCTTGCTGTTTACTACATGAATTGTATACAGGACTTATCACACTTAAAATCTTTATTGATGGGATAGACTAAGAAGGGTGTGTAGATAATTTGGTTAGATTCTTATGAGACATCCTTTTAGGAGATGAATGGAAAGTTGGCATTAGAATAAATCCTAATTCTACCAAATAAGGGAATGAGTGGAACGATCTACTATGACGATTCATGTATTCCTCTAGGGGTGGTGCTGATGCAGGTAGATTGATTGTCTTCTTTCGAGTTTTGGAAACTGAGGCCTCATGAGATAAAAAACTCATACACTCAATCTAGAGCTAGCTTTAGTTGTCCATGATTTCTGTTGTTGGAGTTACTATTTACATGGATTTTGTTTTTTGGTATACATGGACAAAAAAATACTCAATAATATCATTACAAATAGAGGACACAATACGAGGAAACAAAGGTTGGTGCACTTCCTATATTCATTCAACTTCAAGCATTCCCACACACATGGTAAGGGAAATGAAGTGGAAGATGCGGTGAGTAGGAGGACTCAGATACATGTGCTACAACAAACCATTAGTGTGTCGAAGCTGTAGTGTTATTCACTAAGATGCATTTGGACTTGCATGACAGTTATGGTCAGTCTTGTCTATCATTATTATTTGTGACCACTACCATATTGGAAAGTGTTTGGATGAGTCACATATTGGATTAATAAGTTAAAGTTCTAATTGAGTGTGTGGAATCTGAGGGCCCTCCTACTGGTTGGACAGTAGGCGATGACGAAATCATTTATGTCCATGGAAATGTTTGGGTTCTGCTTGATATATGTGAAGAGATGATTTGGGAGATTCATGCATAAGCTTGGGAAGTTCACCCTAGAATCACCATGATGTACTATGACATATGATGTTCGTACTGGTGGCTGGGTAGGAAGAATGAGATAGCTAGTGCTGTTACATGGTGTTCCACCTATCAGTAGGTAAAGGCAAAACATCAGTAGCCATATGGGATTCTACCGCTACTACGAATTCTACACTAGAGTGAGATGATGATGTGGTGGATTTCATGATGGCGGTAACATTGTTTCTATAAGGTAATGATGTTGTGTGGGTGGTTTTTGATTAGATGAAAAAAGGATTCTCAATTTTTTTCAATGAAAGAGACCTACACTATAGATGATAATGGTAGTTTGTATGTTTGGGAGGTAATATGAATTTATAGGGACCCATGCACAATCATTTTAGATATGTATTCCTGGTTTGTATCATGTTTATCATAGTGTTTCTAGGGAGATATGGGTACGCAGGTGCTTCTGAGAACAACTTATCACCCTTATACTGATGGGCGATCATAACGCACGATACATGTGGTTGAGAACATTTTGGAAGCATGGGTCCTGGATTTTGGTTGCTCTTGGTAGAGTCATATTTCCATAGTGGAACTTTCTTAACGTAATAGTTATCAGGTGATGATACAGATGGAATGTTTCGACGATCTATATGGTTGGCCATATCATTCTGCTCTATGCGAGTTCGAGGCCGGTGAGGTAGTATTACAGGGACCACATCTCATGCTGAGGACATCTATGTAGGTCATGTTTACAGATGGATACAACATAGTTTCAATAGAAATTATATTCCTATCAACACAGAATACATATAGATTGAATTTTTAGTGATCTGGTTTTATTTTACGTTTCACTGAGTTTTGGAAACATGATTATTAAGAGATAGGGTATGCTTTCACTGTGATATGTCAGGTCATTTGAGATTACAGAGATAGTCATCACGATTTTCTGTCAGTTACAGTTACATAAGAGGTACTGATCCATGCCTGACATCATTCATGTATCCGAGTAGATCCATTATCATTCAGACCCACATCATGCATTTAAACCAATGGAGGTATAGCGTCATGTTGATTCATCCTATGAGGAGCATCTGATATGTATCAATGATTATAGAATAAAGGTTATTTGTGGTCGGTCTATCCCTCTAGTATGGGTGTTGTGTTTGAAAAACCATTTACAAGATGAGGCTTGGGTGTAGGAGGACAATATTGGTGCTTAGTGTCTATTGTTTGTCTTAGAAGAATAGTTTCCTAAATTTGAAGTGAAATTTAGCGTTGTTTTGTTATATGATGGAATATTTTATGAAACTAGATTTCTGTATGAGGTATGAATCTTTTCCGAATCAGTTTATATTATTTTATATGGCCTTACATATGTAACCGTATTGACACCATGTGGTTTGGAGGTGTCCAAGTGTTGTTCTAAGCTAGAAATCGAGTTTTGGGATGAAAATAGACAGGCATAAGGTTGTGGTAACCATGTAAGGGTAGGTAGTATCTTCTTCACATATTGAGAAACCATACGATTGAGGCTACATAGTAGTGTGAATGTTTGTAAATGTTGTTGGTTTTAAACAGATTGTTCGGCCTGGTTAGAACAATGTTATTCATAATGTGAAGGGTAACAATGCGATGTGACCGTAAGAGGTAATAAACTATGAATGGTTACCACATTGTTTAAAAAATTGTGCGTGAAAACCTACTGAGCCTACAATGTCGATTGTTAAAATTTAATTTTAATGTTAAAAATACTTTTAAAACCAATTTGGATTTTTTTTTTAAAAACACTGAATTCCCTCCATAGAGCTCTCCCATTTTATCCCTTGCATAGGAAACGATCATGGTCGTCTGACAGACCTCTGATTTAAACACAATTTGTCTCATTGGATCTACAACGGTATGTTCTCGGTTACATTTTAGCTATTATTTATCCCTTGGAACAACATATGTTCTATTTTGTTTTAGGCTCATGTTCCCTAATATTGCATTCTCTATTTGAAACATCCCAGGTAAATAAAGAACATGACATTTTTCAAATTTATTAATATTTGTGAACTAAATTTTACTTAAAGGGGATTCTATGTTCAATGGTATACCTGATACAAAACATTGTGTTTCCTTGAAATCATATTTTGAACACTAATAATTTAGTATTATACATACAATAATGATTTATAATCGTATAGTAAATGAAATTTCCACTTATTCTTTTAAATTTAAAATTTAAACAAAAAATTTCATCAAATTTATGGGAATATTTTTAAATTATTTTCATAATCATTTGTGAAATTTTTTTTTCTAGATTTTATTTAATATTTTTTATAAATAGGTTCAGTTTTTTAAATATTTCCCTTTATTTATTATGAATTATTAATAAAAACTGTGGAGAAATCTAATACCATTATATAGTGTTAATTTGGTAACTTAAACATAATATAATATGATAAGGAATTAAAAATGAAGAATCATCCAATTATTTCATTTGAATAGTGGAGGCATCCCATTATCATGAAAGTATAATAAATAACGCCACCACGTGAAATTTTTTATATAGAAATTTATATTTTTTAACTGAATATATAAAAAATGTTACCTTCTAGACTTTAATATATCTTATAATATTTCATAAGGATAAAACTGGTTATTTTTATATTTAAATTCATAGTTAAAGGATGAATTATATTTTTTTATAATTATATTATTATATATTTTTTATATTGGACTAATTAGATTAAATTGTTATGAAAAACTTGTATATTATTTATTCAATTAATAAGAATATAAGATATATGATTTTAAAAATATTAAAATTAAAATAATTTAGAATAATTATTAATTTTAAGAAAAATTATTAATGAATATATTATATTAATAAATTTGATTGTATTATATTTGAATTCAATAAATTTCATTGTTTCATTGATGTGAATTTAATAAAATAATGTAAAATATGGAATTAAATATATTTTATGAAAAATAATTTGTAAATAATTTTTTTAATAAATATAATAATAATTAAAATATAAAAGGGGGATAATATATGCTTGAAAATTTAATCTATTTTCTTTTATGATAATAATATTAAATATTAAAAAAATTGTACCGATTATGTCTGAAAAAAATTTAATATATTTAATCCTCCAACATATTTTCCAGGGGTTTAATATAAAATTTTAAGAGTTATGATGAACTAAAAAAATTATATAATTTCATGAACCAACACAAATACCTTAGTGCCTTGATAATTAATCCTGTTCTAACATGGGTTGAAGGTAATTCCCAGTACTGAATGGTTGTTGAATAGCACATGAAATCATAAATGATAATATAATAAATGAATGTTCTCTACAACAGTGGAAAACACAAGATAACGGTTAGTAGGATGAACACTCTAATGGGTGAATGAAATAGTATCTAAAGAGCTATAAAAACTAAAAAATAAGTAAATCATCAATGTACTGAAAATAAATATAAACATTCCATGATTTTTGAAACAAATCAGGGTCCACAAGATCATGGACATCCACCACCACCATGTGGTACATTCCCTATTCATGGAGTTTCCATAAGCCAATCTATAATTACATTAAGGAAATATTATAGTATGACCAATAAATCCATGTAGTTTTTTTCAAATTAATCTATAATAGATTATATAATGATAAAACATATCATTCATTCAATTTAAATATAATTTAGTATTGAATAATATATTATTTCATTTTTAAAACAATTTTTTTCATTTCATATGACCGAAAACATTACAAACATGTATGAAATAATAATTTAATGTAAAACTGTAATATAATAAATATCTTATATATTCAAATTAAACAAAAACAATTCATGGTCTTGTTTTTAATAGTACATTTGTTTTATGAAATTGGATCCTCAAACTTTTTATGTTAGTTATCACAAAAAAATATGGTTACACATGTTCCTGGTGATCTAGATGAATATTACTCATCATCATCCAATTGAGCTAAAGATATTAAGAGAAAAATTGTAACAATTTTCAACAGTCATAGATTTGGATGGAATCATCATCATCACATACAAGTCCAAATATACCTCTAAATACCCATGCTCTCATGTCCCCAATAAATATGTATATATGGTAATGTCATATCATTTCGAATCAAATCAAAATTTAATAATCAATTTCCAATTTTTCCTATTCAATATGCCAATTAAATTTCAAAAAAAAATAATAAGCATTTATTAATAAGTGACTTTTCAATAAAAAACGATCTTATGTTGTCATCATTTAAGTTTACTCCATTTTCTATTATTAAATTTAAAACCATTTCATTAATTCCATCATTTTCAAAATACATCCCATATACCAATTCCATTGGAATTGGTTTTTTTAGCAAAAATCCATTCAATTTCAATTTTCAAAATCAAATAGTGTCAAATATTGGTTATATAAATATATTGAAATAAATAAAAAACAAATCAATCAAATCATGATTTCAATAAAATTGAAACTTTCAAATGTAACCACATACCTTAAAAATTATCATGAAACAACAACCACAATGAGATCTACCAACAAAGAACAAGGTGTGGGAGATGAGGAAATCAAACCTAGAATCAGTATCGCGTTAAAATAAGTTTAGATCCATCTAACATGTGAGGATCAATTAATCTATAAGAAGTAAGGAAAGATAGATCGATATAGATTAATCTGATGCATATCTACTAACCAAAGGTGAATAAATTAGATAAAATAACACAACCATCCACCAGGGTAAGGGGTTTGAGGATCAAAACCTGACTCTAAATATACTCTTCATTCGTGGAATCAATGTTAGGTTGAGTGGGTATTGAAAACAGGTTAAACATGTGGGTTTAGGACCATAAAAATTTCATAAAAAATTTACGCATGCATGGTTTCCTAGAGATGGTTGAATAATTAAGAAAATCCTTCATTATAACCTTTTCCCCCTCTAAAATCACTATCCAAGGAGCACAGTTTCTCCTAAGTGGGGACATGTGTTTTGAATCTGTGAGAAGGCAGATAAAACCATCATTGTCAAATGTTGTATGGTTTTCACTAGCTGGGGGACATTGTTTTGGAAAAATGTATGCCAAACATGGTCATCAAAAAAGAAGTAAAAAATTTCAAAGATACTCGTGAAAAAACCCGAGACAAAACCCATCCAAAGAGACATAAAAAATAAGATATTAATATACCTAATGGGAAATAAATATAATGTTACAAACTCCCTACCATAGAGTGTTTATACCCGCACAATTTCTACCATTATGATTCTATATCATAGTGATGAGTCCACTACTATATCATCAGTGCCTCACACTACCATGTATCATGCCAATATAAAAAATGGATCCATAAAACACAAACCAAAGATATCATCCAAAAAAGAAGTATCTTATTCTAAAAATCCAAATTTATGATAGGATGTGATGTCATGGAAAAATAAATCACAACATGAATATCACTCCAGATCAAAATAGGATATGGATGAAAATTATATTTTTGTAGCTAAGAGTCATAAAACACATTATGTATTCAGGTTTGGTGTGGTGGATGTTCTAAGTGGTAATCCACATTCCCCACCTAATCAATAACCTAAAATTGTTTCTCAAAATAATGAGAAAGTATCACTTTCTTCCCAATATATTGGTGACCCAAAAAAATTGAAACATTCAAAGAATATTGGCCCCCAATAAAATAATCCAATCATCTATGATGATGATCATTATAGGATTATCATCATCTAAATTATGGAAATATTCCCTATTGAATCCATGGAATCGTAACTATCCTTTCTTAGACCACACTCATTCAAACCTTGTATGTTTCTCCGATCTATAAAAATAAAATATATATTTACATGGAAAACCATAAAAAACCTAAAAATGAACCATTATAATCACAAAATGGTACATAATTTTATATGTGAAATCATCCAGTAAAAATGGTCATTCCAAGCTTCACCAATTTGATGAATAGAGGAACGAATCATTTCCTAATGAATATTTCTAGCCATATCTGTATAAACATATTTATACAAATAGAATTATTTAATTAGATTAACCTATGTTATCATATCCTTCTATTGGTATTATAAACAAATGTGAGTTAAAACAATCATCTATAAGATAGATTATATCAGCTAAAAATCAATAACAATTTTCAATCACATTATTCGATATATTTCCAAACATCTCAATTATGATTGTATCATGAATGGGTACAATATTATATGATTTTATTAGACAATCAATCAAAACACATATCATATTCATATTTGGAGGGGTATAAGAAATCCCAAGATCAACATCTATTGATGTTTCTTCCAACTCCCGTGATAGCACTAGATGTGAATAGATCAAATCGAAATGTTTATAGTGCTCGTCCATGACCTTTTGACGAGTTTAACGATGTGAAATAATTTTAGAGATGTCAAGTCTCATAACTAACCCCCAAAATCATCATATAATGTCATAAAACACATATATTTTTTTGTTTATAGATGAACAAAACACTAGGACGCATGGAAATCCCCCATACATCCTTTTCCACCCACCTAGATACCCAGGATTCCCACTATGGGATCATTCAAGTTCTAAATGATATCAAATACATTTTTCATAAGAAAATACAATTTCCATGTCATAGAAACATCAAAAATATCACACACAGCTCACATAATACGCTTTTTCCCATTCTAATACATTTTGACATCATGTTCACACCAAAACAGTACACAAACATATCTCTCTCCTTTCTCAAAATTTTACAAATCATTTTAATAATTTATATAATGTTTTCAAAATGTTTGACACCACAAATCGTCACTAAATAATTTTAAACCCCATACTACGAACATATGCCCACCAAAACAAAACACCAACATGTTTTTCATTATTTAGGTATCTTTATAAATCATTTAAACAATTCATAAAACACATTCAAAAAGAATAACATGGTTTTTCAAGTAGAACCCAGTCAGATATCATCTTCTGATTCCAAATGCACATAAAGACCATATAAAATACCAATTTATAGACCCAAAAACATATAATAAACCACAATAATATCTTATAGAATTATCTTAAAAAATACCAAAGGAGTTAAAAAAGAAAAACACATAATTTCAAGAAAAAATGAAACAGTAAATCTCAATGCTAAACCAACTCCAAAAAAAATGGGTTTTACCCACCCAAAACAAATGTGGAACTTGTTATATAAGTAAATAATGAAAATATAACTCATCAATGAATTCTTACATATGGAATAAACAACCTCATATGTCATACACCCCAAATCATTTTGTGAAACATCAACCGCACTGCTACAACCCCACAAAGGATTGAAATCAAACATATGAAAAGAGGATTTCATGAAAAAAACAATGTTTAAATGCTAAGGATGATCCACATGGTGTTGTAAACATAAAACCTCTTGAATGATTCCTATAAACCCTATGTGGAAAGAATCTCCATGGGACAAAGGCACTAATATAAGTGATTTTGAAGTTATGACACAAAATACGCCCTCAAAAAAAGAGTTCCATAGGAGCCTGACATTGATTGGATATAATACCTTGATGTTAGGGTCGAATGGGGGAACAAAAGAGTTCATTATGTTTATTTCTAAAAGGGAAAAATTGGAATAACATAAAAAAATTATTTTTTTGGACACTGTACTTGGATTGGTTGCATGGTTTAGGAAATAGTGTGGCTAAACAATGCATCATGTTCCGTCTACCAAAAATTCTTCCATTTTCTTCCAAATTAAAGGGGAAAATATGTTGAATTTAATGGGAACACAGGGGGTTCATGGGGAACTTAGGTTGTAAAATATAGCCCAAGTAATAGGGTAAAAGACGCCCCAAAATGTAAAACATTTCACACCCGACACAAAATTATATGAATAAAAACATGAACGAAGTGAGAACTAAATACTCATGTGTGAAATTTATCCCCACCATATAATATTACAGACTCCGAAATCCATAGAATGGACTGATGAAAAAATAAAACCCATTACAATTTCTATTTCAATGGGAGGTTCCCAATGAAAGGAATACAATGACACTATAAACCATAAAATTGGATCATGAGCTGACTTGAGAGGACAACACAGATTCCATGTTAAGGTTCACCTACCGCCATAATCCAAAAAAAACATCTAGTTTATAGAAAAATGAAATGATACTCTCACCAAAAAAAACATACACGACTTTCTTAAAACATGAAAACAGAATCAAACCACATCCCAAAACAGAGACACCTTAACCACTACATGAATAATCTCCAGTAATTTACCTGAAACAAATAATGAATTCAAATGAGAAAACCGTAGCCTTAATTCAATAAAACTGCTAGTCACTCTCCAATACCTTACCCACAGTTGATGCTAGTGGTTAGATTTCTCTGAACGTGACTACCTAGTGCCAAGACAATATCATGGAAAAATCCAGGTTACTAATACTGGGAGACCTGAATAGATTCCTTGCCGTAATAGACAATGTAATTTCCCAATACAGATTTGGGAAACCAACAAGGGGAGGGACAAATGGAATCCCCACCATAAGGGATAGACTAGCATTGGAGTAGTTCTAAAAGAACTTACATGGGACCCATGAATGGTCACCCCACCATAAGAACCAACCAATTTAACCATATATCTTGGCCTGACATCAAAAGTACCCCATAAGACCCCATCCCCACTACAACGGGGTTAATCAAAGAAACCCAACTGAACAGGAACATTATTCATCTCACCACTCCCACGAAGAATACAATCCTATGATGAGTTCGAAAAAAACAGAGATTGAAGAGTTCATATGAGGCTATTCTTACATGAAAAAACAAATGTAGAGTTTCCCCACAAGTGTTCAACCATTAGGGGTTGAGAAAACAAAACCACCACACTACTTTATAACCTAGGAATGAATTTTACATGGACATTTATTACATCCCATAGGGATAGGGTCCGAACATCCCTTCCCACCACACCAAACAACATTGAACGAAACCACCACATATAAACCCTAAACTATCTCCACATCCCATAATAGATACATAAGATAAAACAAGATCCCTTACACCCCTTGTTTTCCTAACAATGATCCATCTTCACTCCATGACCTATGGCTGGAGCATAGATTTTTTAAGAGTCTCCTGCCTCACAGTGAAGCACTATAACTACCAAACTATAATTATTCCCCTTTTGCCACATGGGGCTACACAACTATCTAATAACATAAATATAACACAACCCATACCATACCATGATTACATTTTCATGGAATCTTATCGAATACAGGAACATAGAAGTTTCACATGCATCACCTATTTCAACCAGAATAAAAAATAGAAGATATATGAATACAAAAAAGAAAAATTCACTCCCAAAAAGTAATTCATAGATTATCATAAGAGAATCAAATATTCATTTAATAATAATCTATTTAATGTCTTTTCACCATCCACCTTTTCCCTTGAAATGAAACACAACATAACCATACACCACCGAAGATGAAAATTTCATGTGAAAGAGACATTACTATGAGTGGAACACTGAACAATGTTCCGTGTAGCATGAGATTAATGAAAGCAACCAAAACAACCTTAATCAACTATACATATCTGCACTAGTGGCATTACATGAATGTTTTGTTTGACAAGACAGATGAAATACCCAATGGCCATTGAGGACATCATCCTACACCAACAACCCCATTCCACATTCACATTATAACTAGAATTCCCATTAACCTTTTCCAAATAAATCATCCAGACCCAACAATGTGAAATATAAGCTTTTACAATTAAAAAAACCCAAGAAACCATTAATGATTTCAACTTATTCTGCATCAACTCTTCCATTGTGAGAGGATCTATGTAATCAAAAAAAGATGAGAGATAATCTCAACCCTAAATCCTAGGAAGATAGTTCGTATTTTGATCAACTGAAGGATCTTTCTACTACGTACCACTCAAGGACTCACATAAATTATTCATTAGCTCTTTAATATGGCACAAATTATCCAATATGAAATTAAAAGGACCCAACCAATCCAATCCTTTGGTCAAAAAAAACAGAAACCATATCTGAAAACATGAGGGGAACCACCCTAAAGGCTGCCAAAAACATTTCTCATAATATAACACCAACCAAAATTTCAACAAAACATATCAATGAAAAAAATCCATACCATTATTTAAAAATAGGGGTTCTTGAACTCAAAACATCCTAGAAAAAAATCCCAAAAACACATAGGATACACCACCCAGATACCAGTAAGAAAGAAAAATTGTTTTCTTTAAAGGAAATAATTTCTATGAATGTAAATGAAGTAGGTGGTTAGCACATTCACCCATGGTATTTCATGGGCCTTACACATGAATGTTTTTGTGCAACACTTTGTACCCTCCTTATAGCCACCCCAAAACTTATCTATTAGTTCCATTAACAAACATTATTTCCCTAAAAATCATTCATGTGGTCACCCATTGGGAAAACAAATATCAAATCTAATGATTTCCACTATTAATAATCTAATTATTCTACCCAAACTTCATGTTTCTCAAAACTGCTACCAAAATGTCAAAACACAATTCAATTTTTAACATCCTTTTTAGAAAATCACCATAAATTCAATTAAAAATCAAATTACTTTAATACATATGAATTTAAAATCATTTCACCCCATTTCAAATACCATAAGTTTTTATGACAAAATTCATTTCATCAAATCCCATTTAATCTAGGATCATCGCTTCTTATTTATAACAAGGTTCCATTAATTCCTAAAACTATTAAAATAATCACTAATTACCAATTAAAAATCTTACATAAAACCCTAAAATAAATTTCAAAAAACATATTTCCATTTAGAACACATCAAAAGATCATAAAATTATAATTTAAATAGATTTTCAAAACCAAATTAAGCATAAATCATACATTCAAAAGAGGATTAAACACATGATTTAACATTTCAAAACAATTAAGAAAATACATTTCCACCTTTTGAAGAGTCAATCATTGAATATTTATAGGCTTATAATTTCAAAAAAAATCATATTTCTTAAAACCATTTTATTTTATGTTAAAATAATGTTTCCATAATTCCAAAACAAAGAGACACAATACAATGTTAGATCAAATTAGTGTCGGCGGGTGTCCTGAAAAAATGGCCACTGGCCATAATCCAATCACATCACCACCAAAGAGAGTGTTATAGGACAAAATCCATGACTCCCCATGCATTTAACAATATTGTGAGATCACTGAGATCATTAACCGAATCCTTTTTTCATTCCCCCAATCATCTACAACCCATGAGAACAAAAGAACCCAAATAAAAGCCAACATCACCTAGAAAAATTACATATATCTTGTTTTCAATGGCTAGGAACACTAATTAAAATAAGAACATCATGTACCAAAAATCCAATCTCCAGTATACCAAGACTCTTCCCTAAATAACTTGACCGAAAGAGAGAGAGAACCTCCTCTAATACAACTTTGTCATGAACCAAATTTTGTCACAATCAAAACTAGCACCCAACATGAATAATGGAATGTTCTAAGGGAATTTACTATTCGAATAGGCTGGAAAATTTTTATAGGTATGATAAATAGCATTTTTGGTATGATTTACCTGATTTTAGAATCAGATAAAAACTAAAAATAAAAGATATACTAAATCTGAAAATTGAATACCAAACAAACATTAAATAAAAATAGAATTGAATTAAGAGGTTTCTATAAAATCCAAAAGACTGCCACAGTAGAATAAATCCATGAATAACAGACCAAGAACCCCTCGTGGAATGGGGTAATCTCCCACAATCTCTCTCCATGACATCACATTGTGAAGGAACACTACTCACTCGAACCACCAGTTCTAAGAGAATTACCCAAACCTATGAAAAAAACTACCAAGTCTACAAACACATAATGGTGAATGTAGTGTGCGAGATTAATACCAATTGGATTCCACCTAAAATGATTCAATGTGGTAATCATTTCACATAAAAAATCATGCATGTTTAATAGATAATAATTCTAGTAACAATTTCTAAGAGATGAGACCATGAAATTTATACAGTTTTCAGGTGGTATACATTAAAGAATGTATAAATTTAAATAAATGACAAATTACATTTATTTGTCTAGGAAAGCATACTGTATGAAGTTTATAATTACAATAAATCCAATGAACACTAGTCATAATAACCCCTCTAGGCACTTTCAGTAAAGGGTACCTATGTACATTGTTTATCAGTGTAAAAGTAAACATAACATATAACTATCTCAACCATGAGTCACTAGGAGGGGAAACACCCATGGGCAAGTCGTCCCCAAACCCCATCAAAGTTTTGTTTGTTTTTCCAATGTCCTTCATATTATGTTATATTGGGATTAAACCACTACCGTAAAACATGCATACTAGTCATAGTCCTACAAAGTAGATAATAAGGTTTCCCTCACTGTGATGAATTGTGTTCCAATTGTTATCAAATATATTGTGCACAAGAAAATTCTATTTCTAAATCATACACACACCAAACTTCCCACACACATGTCACATAATACCATTTTTCAAATTCAAATTCATTTTAACATCATGATGAAACCAAAAAGCACACAAACATATCTAACTCCTTTCCCAAAATTTGATAAATCTTTTCAGTAAATTATAAATTGGTCTCAAAACATTTGACACCTGAAATTGTCAAATACTCTTTCATAACACCATTTTAAAAACATATACCTTCTGAAATATTAATGAAACATATTTTTCACCATTTTTGTAACTCAATAAATCATTTAAACTTTTTGTAAAACACATTCATGATGTATAACATGGTTATTCACATAAAACCCATTCATAAACCCAATGTAAATGTCAAAATATCATAAATACCCAAGAAAACCAGTATTAGAATCCATATAAACATTTAAAAACACCATTAATATGTTATAAAATGACCTCAAATGATATAAAAAATGATTCACATGAGAACAACACAAATTCAATCAAGAAATGAATCTTCGCAATTTAATGCTCAACTAATTCCACCAAAAAATGGTTTTCATACCACAAAAAACATATGTGAAACATTTAAAATATGTAAATCAACAAATTATAACTCATAAAATAATTCTTACACATAGAATCACCTATGTTATGTTTCAAAAACGAAAAATCATTTTTCAAAACACCAACCACTCCATCACTACACCACAAGAGAATGTAAACGAATCTACATAAAGAGGATTAAACCCAAAAAACTAAGGATACACCCTACGGATGAAACCCTAGTATAGAAAAATATGTAACATCAAAAATGTGTGGGGAAAAACCTAAGTGGAAGGAAAAAACAAGGGATAAACTCACTTTCATTATTTTGATGTCCCCACCCCCAAATCCATCATAAATAATTTGTTCTAAGGGAGATTGAGGAATCATCATGACCTCCAAGGGCTGTTAGTGTCGAATGGTGGAAGAAATGGCGCATTTAGTTTAAATCTATATGGTAAAATTGGAAAAAAAATAAAAACATTTTACATGTTGTACAATGTGTGCGGCTTGGTAGCATGGTTTATTAAATAGTGTGGCCAAATTGTGTGGCATTTTCTGTACCCCAAAAAATACAATTTTATTCAAATTCATGGGTAACATTAGGGGTAATTCACGAGGAACATAGAGGGATCATTGGAAACCTAGGGAGGGAAAGATATGACAACAAATAATGGAAAATATTCCCTAAAATTTCAATTCTATAACACCCAGATCATGAGGAAATGAACAAGAACTGGAACATAGTGAAAACTAAAATACTAATTTTGACATGTTCCATTCATATAATGATTCCATAATGGAATAGATTGGAAGCTGCCTTCTCAATGAATCAGTGAAAAATCCCATCTCATATTGTACAAGAAATGTATGAATCAATCTACTAATGTTATTATATTCCAATCCTCTTGTATATATTCAAATATTTTGGGGAGAATATATAACTTAGGATAATTTGGTTAGAATACATGGTATTCCTTTTTTGAAATGGTAATTACATCAACTCTTAATCTAATGCAACACAACTAGGAGTTCAAATTATTTTGTTAGATAATTCTTCCCAAGTGTAAAATGTGGTTTGGATACATAAATAACATTGTAATCAATATATATAACAACATAACTCTAACCCAATCATTGAGTTTAAAAATATTCCACAAAACCATTCCAAGAATTTGGAAGATTCAAACCCATTAATTATGCCCAAATTAAAATTCAACTCAAAAAAATTACTCTGAAAATTTTCACCTCAATTAAAATTTACATCCTTTTATTTGAGAGAGGTTATTAGAAAATATGGATTTGATAAATCCATTAATAACACCTATAATAACCAAAAAAGTAAAAGAATAACTGAAACATAAAAAAATTCATGACTCTTCATTTACCTTCAAATCATTCACAATTTTAGGGTAAACTGAGATACCATCATCAGAGAAAACATGTCTCATGAATGTATCTTCCCAAATCTAAAATTCACATTTCTATATCTTGGTGTTGTGTCAATGAATTATAAATTATTCTAGAAAATACTTTTATATGGATAGATGATCCTCTTTATAATAATATAAAACTTCAATGTCATCCACAGTGATCATTATGATCATATAATGATACTCATCAAAGATTATATGAAAATATACATAATGTATATGGGGTAATTGGTTAGATATAATGGAATGGAGAGATACATATAGTGGCTAAAACTACTCTCTTGGGAAGATATCAACTGTAATATTATTTTATTCCCAACCATTAATAAAATGATTAGTGTTAAAACATTGAAAACCACTTCTCCCCTTTTAAAATGGTCAAACAGATCATCAATACAAGGAATTGAATACTTTATCTATACCACAACAGGATTATGTTTATGTTAATATATACATAGGTGATGTGTTCGATCATATTTATTAGCAAAGAGAGTAGTAGAATCCCCTGGTGACACACCCAGAGGCCCAAATAATTTTTCTAATAGATCATCAATGTAATTAGTAAAATATTTTGTTTTATCTAATTACATATGGTAATAATGTATAAATACCATTTTATTATATGTATTTTAATAAATTGTAATCTATACATCTCTCATGAGTGGGAAAAACAAGAAAATCATAAAGAAACACAAAAAGGATCTAAAAAAATAGAGGGAGATCATCAATCAATGATTAATGCTTCAGAAAAAAAGGAAACACAAATATTACATTCCCCATAAGCAGATAAAATGTATCACCACTAACTCAAATGTGCAAACATTCACTTCAAAACAAAAGACAACCCATTTTATTAAGTGGGGGAGACCTATTGAAGATAGAAGTCAATTTTCAGACATATTAACAATGATCAAATCCATCCCAAAAAATGACATCAGTATGATTTATTTTTAAAAACATAAGATCCCATGTATGATCAAATTTTAATATGAGGAAAATTTTATTAAAATAGAGACCCATTTTTTTTGGGGTCATAATAATATCAATCATATAATATATAATATATAGAGGATTATTTAACAGGCTCATAATACGAGTCAAAATACATGAATGAAATGAACCAATATCAACTAAAGTAGTCAATATAGATGATGTTATAGTGATGATACAACTCACTATCACTGAACTAAAATTGGATTCCCCTAGAGAATATTACACTTCATGAGGAATGTTTGTTTTAAATGCATGTGTCTGGAAGCCCTTTGTTCATGAAGCATCTGATTGCACCATTGTAATTTTATGTGGTGATAATCCTTTTCCAATATAAGGAGAAGTAAATATTTAATATAATTCTTAAAAGTGACCCGAGAATCTTTTAGAACTATCTATTCTCGGATCCAATGTGAATTACTATTTCGAATTTCTAGTCTTTATACTATACAAAAAAGTTAATTAGATTCTACCAGTCACTACTAGAGGTTTAGAAGATACTTACTTTCTAGATAATATACTATAATAAACACGATTGCAATTTAATATAATGTAACTGATAGAAATTACAATTGGGAAAAAAGTAACTACCTCCAACCCAAAAATTCTAGCCTGGTCAATCTCAACCATCAATGTCATATCCAACAACTCAAAATAATAAGCGAGCATTTAAGGGACTACATGAGTATAAATATCATGTTAATGAACTATCTGAAAATGATGAGTCTTAATCTTCTCATTTGATACAATATAAGGTGAAAACTGTAAAATCATGTAATCTTTTTTCATTAACTCCCTCACAATCTTTTTAGCCTATTCGAGTTCGAAAACTCCATATACATAGACCACACTATATAATCTGGATAAAACAACTCGTTGAATGAACTGTGAAGTCAATCCAATCTAAACAGAAATGATTTTTCACCATAACCATTGAGCCAGGTCATCTCTTGCTTGACCCATCATGTTTGATAGAGGAATAAATAACCTTTATCAAAACTTGAATAACAATGAAATCAAACTAAATGTATATCTTCCTCAACCAATCCCATTCTAAAACATGATCATCCACAACATTATAAGGTAAATGAAGCGCTATATAATGAGATAATAAATGTGACTATATCCAACTATTAGAAAATATTAAACATGATCCAACATACCAAAATAAACATGAGAAGGTACTTGATGAGCCAAAATCAATTCTTGGGGGCCTCTTAAGCCATCAAAATAATGTTATCTAGAGTAAGGGTTTACCTTTAGTTATGATGAGGGGATTATGATAAAAAAATGAAATAAAAATATTTTTTGTTAATGGTTCATATGAGAGGGATGTACTATTTAATATACATTACACCATAATCATGAACCCACATTGGACACACTATCAAAGGATCACATCATCTGATAGGTGGGAGCATGGTTTTTCAAATTGGGCACTAACAATGAAAAACATCAGTTCATAGGGTCCTATGGTTTTCACTAGGGTAGAGGTAATAACATCGGATTACTAGGGACTAATTATAAACATCCCATAAAACCTCCATAATTTCAAAATTTTGTCCAAACAAACTAAGTGAATCCCCAGAAAATGTATGATTAAAACTATGGGAGTGGAGTACCTACAAAAGAATTATATTATGTTACACATAAACCCTATTGTGTGGAATAAAATTTATGATATGCAAATCATAATCAAATATGAGCCATTTTAGACTATTTTTTCTAAGTAATTGAAAAAAAGTATTTTAATCATTTGAAATATGAATTTTGTCCGACCGACCTGAACTATAATAATGAACCATCGTCGCTAATTTTATCACTAATATTGATTGATTTAGGTTGACTACTATAAGAACCTAGGTTTTTGTATGAGGTAAAGATCTTTTACACCTTAGTTTAAATGATTTGTTATGGCCATACATATGTATCCCTCATGATCACATATGTTTAGAAGGTGTTCGGGTCTTGTTCAGAGACCAAAATAGAGTTTTTGTATGAAAATGGAGTGGAGCATGGTTTGTGCATTGCTTATTAACGATTAATTTAACCATGCGATTGGAGAAAGTATCTTTAATAGGTATTGAGAAATCGTATGGTGGAGGCTGCACAACCATGTGAATGTATGAAAATTTCACTATTTTTTAACACATGTCTTCAAATGGTTACTCCATGTTTATTCATACCATGTGGAGTATCGATGAGGTTTGACCTTTCAAGGCAGTGATCTTATCACAGTAGCTGCACAGTTTGGGAAACTATGTGGGTAAAATATGTTCTCCTGGTCTGTGTGTTTTTTATAAAATTTCATTTTAATGTTAACAATCCTTTTAAAACAACTTTCTAGTTTCCCTTGAAATACAGAACAACCCCTCTATGGAGATCTACCCTTTAACCCCAAGCATTTGAATTGAGCCATGTTGTCTGCCCAACCTCTGATTCTTAGTTTGTTTTGTCACATTAGATACACAATAGTTTGACATCAATGAATTTTTATATGTTCCTGATTCCTCAAAACAAAATATTTGCTATTTTGTTTTAGGCTCGTGTTCCCTAATATTCAATTCATCATTTGTTCACCAGATCTCTCTTAATCATGGAAAAATCAAGACATAGTATTAGAGGTTCTCTATACTACTGAGTCAAGGTATGTGATCTATACATTCATTCAATTATAGAGGTGATTTTTGGGAATTCCAAATTTTCTCCACCCATCAAACATTTTGGTGAGGCCTAATTATTGATAGTGTTTCTTGTATTAGATATAATCATAGATTGTGAGGATTCATGTAGGTTTTGTTTAGGTACATTGGAATTTGTTCCCCAATTCAAGGTCACCCATGGGTTGCACCTTGAGAAATGTTATGTTTATACCCATTTAAACAACCTAATGTTTGAGTGCAGGTGCATTACTATATAGATGTAGCCAATCAATCCCTTACAGGGTTGAATAGTCTACTTAGAAGATGTATGTTCTCTTTTCTTAGTGATATTAGTTTATTCAATGCTTTTCCAATTTTACTGATATTATTAAATGGATAAAATTGGTTTCTATAACTATATATATATGATAATTTGAATGTTAAATGGATTATATGGGAGGGTAGGCCAACATTATAATAGTGGATAAACGGTTTTAATGAGTAGGTATACTCTTGGCTTGAGCATGTTTATGTTATCGGTTATACTCACAAGGAATGAATGTTTACATTGAATTGTATAAATTGAATGGTTTTATAGATTCCATGGGCTACTCTCTATGGATATAGAATGTGATAGTGGAAACCTTTGGTCGAATCTTCCACATGGTTCTTGATTCAATGAAATTACTTGGACCTTTCTACCTTAGGATTCTGATTTCTTGGTCTCATATAAGACATTCCATTTCCATGATCTTATGATCCCAACAAGTTCCTCGACAGATAATCCAAATGGATGTGGATGTGACATGATATTGAATCCTTGGATGAGTTCCTTTGATCTGTCCCTTTATGTTCATGATTTATTTCATGGATTCCCTAGTACGTGACAAGTCGGATCAAGCCCATACGGTCTACACAACACTATATGATGTGGTTGTGAGATTCTACACTTCACTATATAGAGTGGTTGTGGTATTTGTTACATATTTATATAGCATGACTATGATTTATTTGATATACATGGATGTTCACCATGACAGTGTGACTTGATAATTTTTCATAGCCTCTTTTTTAAGAGCGTACCATGTTTCCAGTATCCTAGAGGGGATAATTTGTTTTATTTTTTAGAAGACTTATGTTATGGGCATTCACATTACCTTATTTCATTGTTTAGAGTTTCTTGAACCTTGTATATTGTTAATAGAACTATATAGACCTAGGTGTTTGCCTACTAGGTAGTTTATATCACTCCCAATTTGGGCCTTCTTAGAGGCTAAAATTGATTATATGGTTGCACGCGATGATATGAAAACACTCCATGGTACATGCTGTGGACATTGGCTTTGGAGCATGGGAGAAAATGACCGAGATGAGAATCATGTTGGTGGGAGCAAATTTGGTCTTTCTTTTATTTTTGGTTACCATTACTATTTCATATTTCCATGTACGTATTTTGATGTTATTCTAGATACATGAATCATCTGCAACATTTTTGTAAATGATACTTCCCTATTTTTTTATATGTAATCATATCATGTCGTACATTCATTGGACAAATGTTTATTCCATTTCTACTATTTATCATTTGTTTGACTTCCACTACGATTATATGGCAATGATAGATTAGTATCTCAAATGATTTATCTAGGCTCTCTCTTTTACTTTCCTACCTATAGTAATTGTTGAGGTGCACTTTATTCCATGTGTCCAATCACACTCGGGGCACCATTGAGTGGCATCTAGGTTTGGGATGTTACAATGTTGTAACAAAGGTATTTCATTTCCGGTTTGACTTATTGTATGGAGATATTAGATTGGGATATGAAGGAAATTGTATATTAAAATAAATTGAGCCGAGAAGCTGCTACCCTGCCTATAGGGAAAATCCAAATTGCTTTAAATGGATATACATTTTTTGGATTTTGATGGTTATTGTTACATTGATTTCACTATTGGCTGAAAACGTGATTTATGTTGTTATTGTTGGTGCATGTGAGGATTCTATATCAGTTGAAACCTAATGAGATGACATTATTCCATCTCAAGCATCATATAATAACTTTTTTGTAATCAAATTACATGAATTTTTTATACCATTTAGGATGAATTAGATTTTGGATATTGTTGTGGTAGTTTATATGATGGTTGTGTTTGATGTTGTGTATGTTTGGGTGTCATAGATAAAAGAGTGATGTCATCCTTCAATACATAAATAGTATGTTCCCTTATAGATTTAAAAATGACACAACATTGGAATGAAAGTGATAGAATAATTTTTATATGTATGGATTATATGGGAATCAAATTTTAGTTCATGAGGTGTTATGGGACCTTAGGGATTGAAACACGGTGTACCATTAATTAAATTATTTAAATATTTTGATGTCAAATGGATAGAATGAAATGGAAAATAGAGAATTTACCACAAAATGGATTTTGAGTTGGAAAAAGGTTTGGTTTCTAGTGGTATAATGGTTTTTCATTATATATTCCAAGCTATAGGAAATGGATCTTTGTTTAACATGGTTTGTAGGAGGGTTTTTACTCTTACTATGATTTTGAGATATGCACTTGGATATTATTATTTCTAAGGAATGTGTTCGCCATTGTAGAGACATGCCACCATGGCGACATATTGTGGAACACCACAAAGGATGAGATTACCATACATCAGAGATTGTGGGAAACAAGATAACTATTGTTCCTCCATTAGTTCTATCTAGGGCACCAGGGGCTGTTCCGGACACCAGTATAAATGCATAGTTCCATAGATTCCTCTTTTGGTATATACAGTCCTTCCAGGTAGAACTCTAAGGAACTATGTCTATGGAAGAGTGGATGTAGGTGTTCATGAAGAAACCTCCCACATTTTTACATGATAGAGGTCTGAAGACTGTAGGTCTATATATTGAGACAACATTATAATTTTTTGAGGACTTGGAGACACTACCATAGTTGTAGGTCAAGATATGAAGATATATTCTATGTCGAGTGGCAAAGAGATGATAAGGAATTTTGAACCAGGATGATGAGCAATGATATTTTGGTTCTGATGATATCCAGATCCACTTCGATGAAAAATTTTACCTTGATACCCTGCGAGTAGATCGATATAATGAGGTCATGCATTTGGAACAGGGTGAGATGAATGTTAAGGAATACTCAACACATTTATTGAGACGTTGCGTTTTTTACTAATGTACCTTAATGATGATCTGTTGAGAGAGAGACGCTTCGCAGATGCTCTATGAAATTCTATTAAATATCAGGTTGATTCATTCAATTTGACTTATATATCTTATATTATTATTTCTGAGGTGATCATAAAGAGAAACCTAAAGAAATCTGTGGGTACAAAACATTGGAGTTTTATTTCCCACTGCATTTGATCTACGTCTTTTGGATGGAGGCATCATTTTGATGTTCCCAATGAGGTTAGGGAAAGTTTGGTTGTGTGTATTAGCTTCTTGGTTATTTCCATCAATGTCGTAGGTTAGTACATAAGAAGAATAAGTGTGACCATGACCCAGTCGAGGGACGAGCATGGTGCAAGATGAGAAAATGAAAAGATTATTCAGGACATACCCTCTAGCTATGACTGGTTGGGATCAACTCTGATGTAATGTTCAGGAGAAGTTTCTTCATCTCTAAATCAGGTTAGGAGATGGAGCATTGTAGTTCAATCACTGAAAGGTAGTAGTGGCCATGTTTGTTGTAGCCATGCGTTGGGTTCCTAGAGATAGTGTTGTGGATCAGCTGAGGGTATCAAGACAGTGTCTCAAGGCCCCAATAAAGGCCAAAAAATATGTAGTATAATAGGAATAACAAGACCAGGATCTCAAAATATCTATGTTGATATGTTTGATCTTAGTAGCTTCTACTATTTCATCTTATCTCTTTGATACAGGACTATCACATAAATTTATATCATCACCATTGGTTTAAATGATTGGTATTTTTGTTAGTTTTTTAAGGATTATTAACAGTAGACACACATTTGGGAGTCAGAACCTCTGATGTGTTCATGTTTATGAAGTGTCCTCTAGATTTTAGTGGGTGACACATTATTTGGGATCTCCATTTCCTCAAGATGAAAGGGATTGAAATTATTCTCAGAATGGGTTGGCTATTAGATCAATTAGCCTTCATTTACTAAAATCATTGAAGAGTAAAATTCAACGCACAATCAGAAGCAATATATATTTAAAAGGATGAATTTGATGCCTAGGTGTCTCAATCTGGATCTGAACATCAAAGGGATAATAGCGGTAACATCCCAGATAGGTAGATAGTTTCTAGATGAATAGTGAGTGTGTCAGGAAGACATCACTCCATTAGTTGATCATTTAGGCACACATTTCTAGACAAATTTTCTTATTTAACACTTAGGAGAGATGTGAAATTATCAATGGAGATAGTTTCAAGAGATGTAGTTTTTTCCATTATTTCATATAGGATTGCAATGATGAAGTTTGAAGAGATCAAGAGGTAGGTATAGAACATTGAGGAAATGGGGTTTGTTAGAACCATTACTTATTTGTGGGGTTTTTTGATTCTTTTAGTGAAAATGTTGGATTGATCCCTTAGGTGATGTGAAAATTATTGGAAACATAACCACTAGATGGTCAAAAACTAATATCCCTTTCTATGGATAGATTATTATTTTGATCAGATTCGTGGTTCCTGAGTTTTCTTGAAAGTGGACATGAGGTTAGGATATCACCAAATTCGTGTTCAACATGTAGACTTACCACATACAACATTTCAATTTAGGTATGGTTTATTCATGTATCTGGTTAGGCCGTTCGGTCTCACAAATTCCCCAGTGGTTTCAGGGACTGATAAACCTTTTGTTCTATCCCTATTTGGATTATTTTATAGTGGTTTTTGTGGATGATATATTATTGTATCATCAGAACCAATATGACCATTCCATCAATAATAATATCATTATAAGTACACAAAGAGGGCATCAATTATATTATAATATCAAAAATTCCACTTTTGGATATATCATATTCACTTACTGGGTCACATCGTCTTGGAGAAAGGTGAATCAATGGAGATTGAGTACGTGAGAGATGTATTTTTCTAGGAACAACCGAAGAACATATTTTACATATAGAGTACCTTAGGGAGAACTGGTTACTACATGAATTGTATACAGGGCTTATCACACTTAACATAGTCATTGATGGGATTGACTAAGAAGGGTGTGAATATAATTTTGTTAGGTTCATATGAGACATCATTTTAAGAGATGAATGGAAATATGACATCAGAACCAATCTTGATTCTACATGTGAAGAGATAGAGTGAAACGATCTACTATGATGATTTATGTTTTGGGCTAGGGGTGGTGCTGATGAAGGGAGATTGATTTTCCACTTTCTGGTTTTGGAAACTGAGGCCTCATGAGATAAAAAACCTTACACATGATCTAGATCAAGCTTTAGTTGTCCATGATTTTTGTTTTTGGTGTCAATATTTATTGGTATTTTGTTTTTGGTGTAAATGGACAAAACAATACTAAATTATATCATTACAAAGAGATGACTCAATACGAGGAAACAAAGGTTGGTTCACTGCGTACAGTCATTAAAATTCATGAATTCCCACACACCTGGTAAGAGAAATGAGGTGGAAGATTCAATGAGTATGATTAATCATGTATAGGTGCTACAACAAAGCATTAATGAGTGGAATCTATAGTGTTATTCACTAAGATGCATCTGGACATGCATGACAGTTAGGGTAATCGTGTCTACCATCCTTAGTTGTGACCTCTACCATATTAGAAAGTGTTAGGATGAGTCACATATTGGATTCATAAGGTATAGATCTATTTGAGAGTGTGGAAAGTGAGGAACCTCCACCTAGTGGGATGGTAGGTGACGACAAAATCATATAAATCCAAGGATGTGTATGGGTTCTAGTGGATATATGTGAGGAGATGATTTGGGAGATTCATTTTTTAGCTTGGGAAGTGCAGCCTAATGTCACCAAGATGTACCCTGACATACTATGTCCATACTGGTGGCTGGGTAGGAAGCATGAGATAGCTAGTGTTGTTACGTGGTGTTCCACCTGTCAGTAGGTAAAGGCAGAACATCAGTAGCCAGATGGGCTTCTACCGCTGATAAAAATTCTAGATTGGAGTGTGATGATGTTGTGATGGATTTCATTATTGGGGTACTATTGTCACCATGAGGTAATGATTTTTTGTGGGTTGTTGTTGATTAGTTGAAAAAGGTTTCCCATTTTTTTCAAATCAATGAGACCTTCTGTGTAGATGATAATGGTAGTTTGTATATTTGGGAGATAATATAACTTTATATGGATCCATGCACTATCATTTTAGATATGGAATCTTGGTTTGTGTATTTTTTCTCGTATTGTTGTCAGGGAGAGATGGGTACATAGGTGCTTCTGAGAACATCTTATAACTCTTATAATGATGGGTGATCAGAACGCATGATACAGGTGGTTGATAACATTTTGGGAGCATGGGTCCAGGATTTTGGTTGCCCTTGGGAAATTCATATATCCATAGTTGAACTTGCCTAAGATAATTGTTATCCGGTGACGATACAGATGGAATGTTATGAGGCTCTATATGGTAGGCCATGTTGTTCATCCCTATGTAGTTTGGAGGCCGGTGAGGTAACATTACTGAGACCACATATCATGCTGAAGACATCTACATAGGTCAAGTTGACTAATGGATACAACATAGTTTCAGCAGAAATTATATGTATATCACCATAGAATACCATTGATATAATTTTTAGTGACCTGGTTTTATTTTGTGTTTCACTATCTTTTGGAAACACGAGGATTAAGAGATAGGGTATGCTTTCACTATGATATGTCAGGTCGTTTGAGATTATAGAGATAGTCATTGCAGTTTTCAATCAATTATAAATAAATCAGAGGTATTGATCCATGCACAACATCATTCAAAAATCCTAGTAGCTACATTATCATTCAGACCTATATCATGCATTTAAACAAATAGAGGTTGAGCGTCATGTTGATTCATCCTATGAGGATCATATGATTTGTAACAATGATTGGAGAATGAAGGTTATTTGAGGTCCGCCTATCCCTATTATAAGGACCCGAACATATTTCATACATAATCTATAATTTATTCAAGAAAACACTTCGTTATACATTGTGGATCTTTTCATGTTTAGAGCTTTAGAGAATTAAGACAAAACATTCATAACATTACACATTGTTACATAGTGGATACCATAAAATCAGTTTCCATTTTCCTCAGAATATAAAACATTAAAACATAAAACAAGACTCCTTGACAATTCTTCAACATTTAACATGTCTTCATTCCTTGTATTACTCATCCATTAACCTGTGAAAAATCATTTAAAAACTTGGGATGAGCACAAAGGCCCAGTAAGGTATGAAAAAGAAGGAAAAATCACATTAGTCCATGAATACGCATGACGTATGAAAACATTTTCAAAATACATGCTTTACACCCATAAAATCTTACTTTGTGTAACATGAGATTTACACAAGATCCACACAAACATAATTATAATCATAGAGGTATATTGGGGCATTACTTACATAATCTTGTAACCATATTGGCTACCATAAAATTTGTAACCCTCACGGCTACCTTACTTTGTGTAACCATCACAGTTACACTTGGAGTAACCATACGGCCGACCTCCAACTTACTCATACCCAGTGCATTGGAGGGAAATATAGGTCCCACCCTTCATCATAAACAATGCCCAATAACCAAAACATAATCATACAATATAAACAATAGGATAAAAACATTGCCTTTGAATCTTATAAAATAGAATTTTAAAAAAATAATTTTAGAAGAAAAGTCCCTTATAAACATCATATACTTAAAGTGAGACTTAATTGAGTGGATGGAATATGTATATAATCTGTAAATACGCATAATTAAACATAATATAAACAGAACCCATCATACAAACAATTTAATTAGCACATAAATTATAAAGTAGAAGGTTAACCCAAAGAATGGAAATCTGGTTAAGAATTCCCTTACCTTGGGCTTGTCTTACTTAAAAATTGTTTAAACCTCCTGTATAATTGTTAAAAGAGTGTTATTAGTATTTTAAAGAAACATGTTCATGTTTATAAAATATTATATGGTCATTTCACAACCTCATTTCACCCCTTATTTGTTAGTATTTTGTTCCTTGCATTATTTTGGGTGAGTTCTTTTGTGATTTTCACGATCGGTTCAGGATGAATCGTTCTTGTTGATTGGAAGTGAAACTCCAGAATTGGAATAGAATAGTATCTACATATTTCCAGTACCATAATTTAAACCATTTATCACTTTGATTCTTTATATGATGATGATTAATATGTTAAAACATTAGTTATGTATGTTTAGATCATTTAAGTGGTTCTTTGATAATTACAACTTCATTTAGTCTTATAAATTTGAATCATGAGTACAAAAGAATTCAAGAACCTTATATGAGCCATAAAACATATATTATAACCTGGTTCAACAATATAAATGGTTTCATGACCAGACTTGAAATAATTAATGAAAATTGAAAATACATCGTCCACGATATCGGTAATTCGACACAAATGGACAATGTTTTTTGATTCGTTAAATAAGTGAGAGAGGAGAAGAATAATGATTTGTAATTTTCCATAAACATGACAACATCCAGAATATACATGATTCTGGAGATTTCATGCCTCTTGGATAATAGGGGGTGAGGAAAGAAGAGGAAAGAATCATGAAATAAAGAAAACATGAGAAATTTCTTACAAAAAATTCGGCAGCCTAATGGCGCCTCTTAAAATTTCATAAAAACACGATTTATGAGAGGAATGGAATATCTCATCAATAATACAAAATCTGGACTATAAGGGGAAATATTTAATGAAATATCCCAACAAAAGACAAAGGGAATGGAAGAGAATAACATAAAATGTAAGGAAAGAATGAAAATGAAAGAGGATGTTTACCTCTTGATCTCTTCTCCTTGAGATCCTTTTTAAGGGCTTTGATTTGGGTCTTTTGGTGAGACCAGCAGCTCTAGGACGTGTGGAAGAATATTGAGGAGGGAATTTGGAAGAAATTAGACAATTCTCAAGGCTTGAGAGGTGTGGGAGGAAGAGGGGAGTGAGGGTGGTATTTATAGTGGAGGAGGGGAGGTATTTTAGATTATTTTAATCATTATTATAATATTTTTATCAAGACTATGAATAATCTCAAATCAAGTCACCTTAATTAGTGAAAATATCAAGTGAGTTCGAAGAAAGTGGCCTTGCATCACTTATGATGTCATAAATAGTTCATTTTTACTGATAAATTGATTATACGGTATTTTACCATATTTCACTATTCACCGAAAATTCAAGAGTTTCAGAAAAATACCAAAAATTTACCCCAACCATTTTTCGATGTGTAGAATTCAAAAATGAACTCCATTTTGCAAAAATAATTTTCTAAATATTATTAATTTAATTTTTAAATAAGGTCACAGTTAATTCGAAAAATAACAATATTGAAGTGCAATTAGTTTTATGTGACATTGGAAAATTAATTAAGATCCCACTATCCTATTGCCATGGGAAAATAAAATATTATTATTATTTACTATTCATGAGGTCATATTACTATTCATATTACTATTCATAAGGGCATGTTACTATTCACCAGAAAAACAAGTTTGTTCCATCAGACTCTAAATAACATACTGAACACAATTCTAGATGACAGTTTCTTGAAATTCAAAACATAGAAGAAATAAAATTATGTTTAAAGGATACTTATAAATATATACCTTAAACAAAATTTCAAGAATTTTCAATTTATTTTTAGAAAACCTTGGGATGTTACATTATCCCCACCTTCTTGAAATTGCGTCCTCACAATTTTATTTACTTATTAAACAAGTGAGGGTGACCTTGATCAAGGTTTCCACTCGGTTTCATCATCATCTTATTCACGTAGGTAGAAGTCCCATGCATTACAACAATGATTTAGAGATCCTTCAAAATCATTTGCTTCCTCCATCCAAATACACCTCGTACAACATGGGTCATATGGGTGTTCACAGAAAAACAGTTTTGGAAAATAATCATGTATGACATATAATTCCAAAACATCTGATAAAACATGATTTCTATAAAATAGTCGGACCGAAATTGAGTTGAAACTTTCTATTATTGGTCCTTTTAAAATACCATAAGTATGTGATGTGAGACTATAGTTTAAAAGCAAATATAAATAGGTTTCACAAGGGTCTCCTTCCTCAGCACCATTTTTAAAATCATAATATGCTTCAAATTCTTGTGATAAGGTAAAATATTTGAAAATACATTGATTATATTTACCTTTCATGAAATTATGTGAATATTGTGAAAATAGTATTTTTCTAAAAACAACCCATGATCCACGATGATAACGAGGTATAAAGGAGGTGTTTGATATCTCAAAAAACTACTTGCAAGTGAGTTGTATGCTAGAAAAAGTTTCACAATCATCCGAAGATGACTTTGCAATAATTATTGCAAGCATGTCATCAGGAAGAGATAAGAATGTCGTTTGAGATCCTTCTCCTTCCATTCGTAACCGGCTTTACTTGACCTGAAAAAAGTTATAAAACAATGATTTAACTGAAATAATAGATATATGGACTAATCACGTGTCTCACAAGAACTCCTAATCCCTAAAGTTGTCTAAACCGACCTCTGATACCAACTATAAGGACGCAAAATTATTTCATACATAATCTTGAATTTAATCAAGAAAACACTTCATTATACATTGAGGATCTTTTCAAGTTTATATCTTTAGAGAATTAAGACAAAACATTCATAACATTACACATTGTTACATAGTGGATACCATAAAATCAGTTTCCATTTTCCTCCGAATATAAAACATTAAAACATAAAACAAGACTCCTTGAAAATTCTTCAACATCTAACATGTCTTCATTCCTTGTATTACTCATCCATTAACCTGTGATAAATCATTTAAAAACATGGGATGAGCAAAAAGGCCCAGTAAGGAATGAAAAAGAAGAAAAAATCACATTAGTCCATGAATACACATGACATATGAAAACATTTTCAAAATACATGCTTTAAACCCATAAAATCTTACTTTGTGTAACATGAGATTTATAGAAGATCCACACAAACATAATTATAATCATAGAGGTATATTGGGGCATTACTTACATAATCTTGTAACCATCTTGGCTACCTTAAAATTTGTAACCCTCACGGCTACCTTACTTTGTGTAACCATCACAGTTACAGTTGGAGTAACCATATGGCCGACCTCCAACTTACTCATACCCAATGCATTGGAGGAAAATATAGGTCCCACCATTCATCATAAACAATTCCCAATAACCAAAACATAATCATACAACATAAACAATAGCATAAAAACATTGCCTTTGAATCTTATAAAACAGAATTTTAAAAAAAGAATTTTAGAAGAAAAGTCCCTTATAAACATCATATACGTGAAGTGAGACTTAATTGAGTGGATGGAATATGTAAATAATCTGTAAATACACATAATTAAACATAATATAAACAGAACCCATCACACAAATAATTTAATTAGCACATAAATTATAAAGTAGAAGGTTAACCCAAAGAATGGAAATCGGGTTAAGAATTCCCTTACCTTGGGCTTGTCTTACTTCAAAATTGTTTAAACCTCCTGTATAATAGTTAAAAGAGTGTTATTAGTATTTTACAGAAACATGTTCATGTTTATAAAATCTTATATGGTCATTTCACAACCTCATTTCACCCCTTATTTGTTAGTATTTTGTTCCTTGCATTATTTTGGGTGAGTTCTTTTGTGATTTTCACGATCGGTTCAGGATGAATCGTTCTTGTTGATTGGAAGTGAAACTCCATAATTAGAATGGAGTAGTATCTACATATTTCCAGTACCATAATTTATACCATTTATCACTTTGATTCTTTATATGATGATTATTAATAAGTTAAAACATTAGTTATGTTTGTTTAGATCATTTAAGTGGTTCTTTGATAATTACAACTTCATTAAGTCTTATAAATTTGAATCATGAGTACAAAAGAATTCCAGAACCTTATATGAGTCATAAAACATATATTATAACCTGGTTCAACCATATAAATGTTTTAATGACCAGACTTGAAATAATTAATGGAAATTGAAAATACATCATCCATGATATCGGTAATTCGACACAAATGGACAATGTTTTTTGATTCTTTAAATAAGTGAGAGAGGAGAGGAATAATGATTTGTAATTTTCAATAAACATGACAACATACATAATATACATGATTCTGGAGATTTTATGCCTCTTGGATAAGAGGGGGTGAAGATAGAAGAGGAAGTAATCATGAAATAAAGAAAACATGAGAAATTTCATACAAAAAATTCGGCAGCCTAACGTCGCCTCTTAAAATTTCATAAAAACAATATTGATGAGAGGAATGGAATATCTCATCAATCATACAAAATCTGTACATTAAGGGGAAATATTTAATGAAATATCCCAACAAAAGACAAAGGTAATGGAAGAGAATAACATAAAATGGAAGGAAAGAATGAAAATGAAAGAGGATGTTTACCTCTTGATCTCTTCTCCTTGAGATCCTTCTTAAGGGATTTGATTTTGGTCTTTTGGTGAGACCAGCAGCTCTAGGACGTGGGGAAGAAGATTGAGGAGGGAATTTGGTAGAAATTAGACAATGCTGAAGGCTTGAGAGGTGTGGGAGGAAGAGGGGAGTGAGGGTGGTATTTATAGTGGAGGAGGGGAGGTATTTTAGATTATTTTAATCATTATTATAATATTTTTATCAAGACTATGAATAATCTCAAATCAAGTGGACTTAATTAGTGAAAATATCAAGTGAGTTCGAAGCAAGTGGCCTTTTATCACTTATGATGTCATAAATAGTGCATTTTTACTGATAAATTGATTATACGGTATTTTACCGTATTTCACTATTCACCGAAAATTCAAGAGTTTCAGAAAAATACCAAAAATTTACCCCAACCATTTTTCGATGTGTAGAATTAAAAAATGAACTCCATTTTTCAAAAATAATTTTCTAAATATTATTAATTTAATTTTTAAATAAGGTCACAGTTAATTCAAAAAATAACAATATTGAAGTGCAATTAGTTTTATGTGACATTGGAAAATTAATTAAGATCCCATTATCCTATTGCCATGGGAAAATACAATAATAATATTATTTACTATTCATGAGGTCATATTACTATTAATATTAGTATTCATAAGGGAATGTTACTATTCACCAAAAAAACAAGTTTGTTCCATCAGACTCTAAATAACATACTAAACACAATTGTAGATGACAGTTTCTTGAAATTCAAAACATAGAAGAAATAAAATTATGTTTAAAAGATACTTATAAATATATACCTTAAACAAAATTTCAAGCATTTTCAATTTATTTTTAGAAAACCTTGGGATGTTACACCTATAGTATGGGTGTTGTGGCTGAAAAACCTTTTACAGGATGAGACATGGATGTGGGAGGCCAACGTAGGTGCTCAGTGGCTAGTGTTATTCTTAGACGAATATTTTCCCAAATTTAAAGTGAAATTTAGTGATGAATTTCTAAATGTTGGAATATTTTATGAAACATTATTTTTTTATGAGGTATGATTCTTTTCATAATTAGTTTATATTATTTGATATGGCCATACATATGTAATTGTATTGATCACATGTTGTTTGGAGGTTTCCAAGGGTTGTTCTGAGTTAGAAATCGAGTTTTGGGATGAAAATGTACAGGCATAAGGTTGTGGTAAACGTGTAAGGGGGGGTAGTATAATCTTCACATTTTGAGAAACCATACAGTGGAGGCTACATGGCAGTGTAGAAGTTTGAGATTGTTTTAGGTTTTTAACAGATTTCTCGGCATGGTTACAACAAGGTTATTTATAACGTGAAGGGTTACAGTGCGATGTTCCCATAAGCGGTAATGAACTATGCATGGTTACCACATTGTTTGGAAAACTGTGTGTGAAAACCAACCGATCCTATAATGTAATTTTTTTAAATATAATTTCATTATTAAGAATACTTTTAAAACCAATTTGGAATTTTCCATCAAAAACACAGAAACCCCTCCATGGAGCTCTCCCCTTTAGTTCCTAGCATAGGAATCGATGCTGGTCATCCGACCGACCTCCGATTCAATCACAGTTTGTCTCATTGGATATGCAACGAAAAGTTCTCAGTTACTTTTTAGATATTATTTATCCCTTGGAACAATAGATGTGATATTTTGTTTTAGGATCATGTGCCATAATATTCCATTCTCAATTTTAAACATCCCAGGTAAATAAAGAACATGACATTTTTCAAATTTTTTAATATTTGTGAACTAAATTCTACTTAAAGGGGACGCTATGTTCGATGGTGTACCTGATACACAAAAATGGGTTTCGTTGAAACCATATGTTGCATAGTAATAATATAATATTATTATTTTAAAAGGTACATAAAAAATACCCATTGTTTTGGCAGGAATGTACAAAAAAACTACAGAATGATTATATTTATTTGTTAAATGTTTTTACATTTATCCTATAAAAGTTAGAGGATTAAAATGTGAACGAATCTATTTTTTAACATGATTTACTTTAAAATGTTGATTTACTGCATTTTAATGGAGATACCTCTTTAGAACTTATTTTTGGTCACTTTTATATGTTTCACTTGAGAAAATAAATTTTTTTTTTAGAATCAGGACATCAAAAGTTTCATTGGGTAAATTTTTGGTATTTTTCTGATAAAATTATATTTTTATAAATAGTGAAAAAAACAATATATTAATTCAAATGTTCCTTTTAATATAATTTTTTTATATGGTTATATTATCTTTTTAAATGGTTTTAAATTTAAATAATATTATGTTTTTACCATTTAATATAATGTTGGTAATTATAATTAATTTCAATTTGAAATTGGACATAAACTAGTATCAATATTTTGATAGTTATTGTTTCTAAAAAACATTCAATTTGTTTAGATAATAGAAATTATTTTTATATTTAATTAATGAAACTTCAATGTTATGAATTTTGTAAAATAGAAATCATTTTTTAATTCATAATTTCAAATATAGCTTAGGCTGAAATTTTTGTAGTTTTCTGACAAACTTCAATTTTTTTATGAATAGTGAAACCACTAAGTAGTACATAAAAAACTAAAATTTTATTTTAAATGACAATTTACTACATCTGTGAATTTAATATCTAAAATCCAACATAAATGGTTGTTATTATTAGGTTAAAAAATTTAAATAAGATGAAAGTAAATTTTTTTGAATAGTATCTTTTGACTTTCATTTACCACGGTTAAAGTTAAATAGGGAAATTCAAGGTAAAAAGAATATTATAATAATACAATATTACATTAACACATATCCTATCCTTATTGGTTAAGTCATTTACGTCAATGGACATATTTGGGTTGATTTTGGGACCCCATGGAGCCACATCGGAGTGGTAATGGCATTTTAGATTAATTAATTTAAAGTAAAGACAAAGATTAAAAAAAGAAATATCTTTTAGTAAATAAATTTTTACATGGAGTTATTTACGTTATATCTTAGACTATAAATTTTTATCTAAAAGATAAATAAAATAACTACATCATGGTAATTGTTTTATAATTTTTTGACATCATAAAAATAAAATAACTTATGACACAATAATGATGCATGATTTACCTCATTAATAAATTATTTAATTGAATAAGATTATAAATATTAAAATAACATCCAAAACCTGTCAAATTCTTATTGGATGATTTTATTTCAACCATTATTTATATTATATTAGACTTTAATTAGCTTTGGACCTTTAGAACCCATATATATCTATATTATAATATAATATTTTCACAGTTTCCTAAAGGGCCCCTCCTCCCCCTTATAAAAAGCCATAACTTATAGCCCACTACATACACTTAAATATCCCTTTTTCTCTTCTAAAACCTTCCCAAATAATCTCTCATGATCCCCCTATTTCTCCTAGAAGCATTACCTTTGGTATAATTCACTTCAAGAGTTCCTTTTGGTTCAACCCAAAGCGAGTTAACCGAATTAATGGTAACATTTTCTCTTAAATTTATTTCTTTTATTATATATCTCCTACCCCTAAACTCTTTTCATTTCATTATTTTATAACAACACCAGTATCATAAATATACTAGGATGTTTTGATGAGAAGTATTATAACTACAGTTACACAAACGTCCATCAAATTTTTAAATTACATATTGTTTCTGTGGATTGAAAACTAATACATCGCGAAACGATGATTGTTCAATTATATCATACTGCCTCTCATGGTGGACATTAAGATTTCACTGTATTTATATATTATATACATTCTGTATATGTTTTATTTATTCTTTTATATTTTCCATTTATATCATTCCATTATTGTTTCCATTATGGCTGGAACACGCTAATTTCATTTGAGGAAGTTCAGACAACCACCCACCAATGTGATATGACTTATTAATGTCTTTTGTGGGATGTATAAAGGATGGATTTAAAGATATTATACATGAATTATAATATACCTATGTATCATTATGTTTTAATTTAATTTAAAAAATTTGAAATGAAGGTAGCGTTCATTCGCACGTACGGCTTACCATCTCCATGAACAGTGCATTTGATTTCTTATTTCCAAATTCATTGTACGGTTAAAAATACACACACATATATATACTGGATATACAATATATATATATATGATATATAAATCATTTATATCATTCATGGAGATAATGTACTTTTTACCACATTGATAATTTGTAATTAAAACAAGTTCATTTTGACTTATGTTTCGAACATCGATAAAATATACAATATGAACTCAAATGATTAACTAATTGTTATATCAAGGTTATAAGTGATTTAAAAGGAATAATAAAAATTAAAAATGTTCTTAATGGAGTACAAATTATATTAAAATTACTATTCCGGATGAACAATTAACATACAGGACAAGTCAGACTGGAGGTAAGGGGTTTTTATCTCACTTTTAATTTCGTGAGATTTCCATTGATCACAACTTATTTATTTCATGTAGTGTATTGTGTACAGAAATATGATATATATTATCTTTATTTCATTTATATTCATGGTAGTATGTGATTAATTCTATGGTTCTTAACATTTTTTCATATGACTCGATTGATTACAATTTGGTAATGGGTTTTCATCTCACTTTTATTTCCCTGGGATCCACGCTATAGTTTCCACTGTTTCCTTTTGTGTTGTGTATGTACTGCCCGTGATTGTATTATTTTGGTAATATAATTTGACTTATTGTTATTTATATATATATTATATGATCCTTTTTTTCATGCGGTGCATGTTTCGTATGTTACGAAATTGGTAAGGGAATTTTAATTTTCAATTTCCACTCATTGGGTTTCACTTATACTTAATTGATTATTTTACTCCATGATTATGTGTGGAATACATATTTATTTCTTTATATAGTAATTTCCACTCCCCTTTGTGTGTATATACATTTGATACACCTAATCACTCCATTTACAATTTATCATGTCATTGATATGAACATGATAAGAGTAATCTAAAGTCAATTTCCATTCATTGAGTTAAACATCCAAGTCATTGGTGTTCTATATAAAAGAATATCTGTGAATGTCCACTGATTGATATACACTAAATATCCAATCATATTGAGTGTATTTGTATTTTTCACACATAATCATGTCTATGATTTATCCTTAACCTAATGATATGGTCTTTATAAGGGATTTAATCTCAATTTACATTCCATTGAGACTTCTTTGTTGTTATACACCAATTATCTTTTATATGGTGTATATAATGTACTTTGAAATAGTATATCCTGAATCCATTTATTCTCATGATATTATAATGTGTTTATTACCTCAATTATTTGTATTCAAGTGTCTCTCATTAGGTTAGTAACTCTAACTAATGTATCATTTTAAATGTTTTAAAGATTTATTCTTCTAAATCTTTCTCTTTAGTGACCAAGTTTTAAAAATGGTATTAATGATTCATTTATATGGACATTAGTGTTTTAGAATTAAAATTTCGTTAATAGTTTAAATATTTAATGGGAAACTTTGATTCAAAAATATATTTTAAATGGATTCTTGATAAATAGTGATTCTTTTAAATGTTTTCAACAAAAAGGTTGATATTTCTATCAAATAGTTTTGATGATTATTTTCATCTCTGCCAATATCCCTCATTATTCTCTATTGAGGTTAATTATTAATATAAAATCTTCCATATTGTATTTAATGAGTTATGTTTTACTGTGGATGTGATATTTTTATACCATTCATGGTTTATGGTTAAATTAATGATATATCGTATGCTATTATTAGTATGAGTGTCTAAATTATGTTTCGAAAATTTCATATGTGGAATGCATTGAACTTAGTATTTGACTGGAGGATCCCGCTATAGATCCTTGATCCATCGGTAGGTCTCATGAGACAATTAGACGTGGAATTGTCCGAGGCCTTTTCCCATTTTTGAAATATTGTTTTGGACGAGGCCTAAATCATTTTTAGACATCTTGGCCGAGGCCGTGAAAAAATGTTTCAGAATGTCTGGAATTATGAATTCCATCATTTTTAAATTAGATATAGATATTTAATGTTGTTATTTGACTAGTAGAGAAACCATGACTATGTTTTATTATGGCATTATTTACTCAGCTCATATTCCTGCCATAAAGTGTTCATGTTTACTATTTATAAAAGAATGTATTTTCAATAATTCACCATTACAAATTATTATGTTATATTTCACTATATTGCTTAGTATTACAAAGCATTTGAGCTCACCCCTTTCTAATGTTTCATTATCATATTATTTAAAGAAGTTAGTTATTAGTGACTTGCAGGAATAATCTTGGAATCTTGGATGTTTTTAAAGGAATAATTTAGTGTTGTTTTTCTTTTCAAGATGTAATGTTGTGATTATGAATGTATATTATTTCCACGACTACTAAACTGATCGGTCCTTTGGGACATGATTCCTTGTAATCTTGCTAATGTATTAATATAATGCCCGGCTCCTGGATTCATGGGTTGGGGTGTTATAGTTTGTATCAGATGATATTTAGTATAAACCTTGGAAATTAGATTTAGATAAACTCCTATTAAATCACATTAACCCGTGATAGAAATTGAGGATTAGTATATTATTACTTCCTATAATTTTGGTAATGTATATATTTTGTGTATTTTCAAAGTAATAAATCCCTCTCTAGATACGAGCAGGTAGAGGCAGATCTTAAATAGATGTACCTAGGAGTGAAAACTACGACAAGGGGTTTCGGACTTGACCCGAGTCATCCGGGTACACAACAACGGGCCTTGCTGCACTCATGATTATGACACTCCCGGGGGATATGATAAGTATAATTTACATTTTCTTTATGAATTGATTTGAAGGATTTAAATATAAGATGACAATAAATTTTCTTGGAAAAACATAAGGTGTTTTAAATTAATAATAAGATGTCCTGATATTCTCTAAATGATTTTTATGACTATTGTTACTCACAAAATGCATTCGGGTTTTAGTCAATGGCTGGATTCCAAAGAATTAAATGTAACTTTGAGCATAATTTATAAGGTGTGAATGGTGGTGGAAATGAGAAAAAAATGGAATTTTTAAAGGCGTAAAAGTTATCATGTTCATGCTGAATCAGTTTAAAAAAATATGATCAAAAACATATATATTAACCAACTCCTGAACTCAAAAAAGAAGAGAATGGTGGTGAATGATATGATATCCAGTAGTGGGGACCGTGGAGAAAAGACACATCAACTTCCATCATGCAGTAAATGTGGAATGATACTCCCAGGAAAGTGTCTCAATGGAATAAATAAATGCTTAATGTGTGGGAATGAAAGACATATATTAAATAATTACCGAGGAAAAATGAAGAGTACTATGGAAGAATATTAAAATGGTCCCAAGATTCCATTAACAGTCATTTTCCATATATGTATGGGACCTGGACATTACATAAGTGAACTCCCTATTTAATAGAGTATAGTTCTGGTCAAGGGAAGAAGCTATTTGGGAATAAATTGATGAAAAAATGATTAAAAGTATTAGTGCACTTTGTTGATGGGATTACTTTTGAAGAATTTTCTCATATAATTGTAACCCCACAGTTTTTCAGGATAAAATGATATTTGGGGAAGAATTACCTTTTCTATTGTAGATATAGTTATAAATAACCATTTTATGTTACATGATATTTGAGTTTGAGGGAATTACATGTTATTAAATTTTGGGATGAAAATGTGAGGTATGAGATAAAATATATGGTTAAATTATGTTAAGGTTATTTTGAAGAATTTATCTCATTTTGGTAATTTTATAAAATATAGTTTCTGAAAAAATACACCAATCAGAATGTGTGACAACCCATCTCATCAGACAAAGATCTGGTAATCAAACCCACAACCAGAGTGTGATTGGAATTTATCACATACCAGTAGACTACGTGAAGTCCCTGGTCTGTGTGACGAATTATTTTTTGATAAATGATTATATTAAGATGATTTGGGACCTTATGTATTATAAAATTTATATCCATAGTAAAGCAATATGATTTGGTGATTAAGTGATAAATGTTATTTTAGAAGACATTCTCTCTCTTCAGAACACTACATGCCTAATGAAAATACAATAATATGGGATTTCATTTGAGAAGAATCAGTGGATTTTTATCTATTTTATTATTGTGGATTTATAGTGATTTGGGTTATTTATGGAAATGACTAACATATCTTAGGGAATATGTGATTAGGATAATTTATTTTAATTATATGACTTTAAGAGTAGTCAATGCCATTTGGAGATATAATTTAATGTGGAAGACTACACATCCAAATTATTCTCTGTTTTGGGTTTGAATATTTTATTGGATTATATTTAAGGATTTTATTGAAAATTGTTTGTTGAATGGTATTTATTTAACTTTTGGGTATTGTTGGTTTAATTACTAATATTAGTATTTCTTTATCTAAATGATTATCCTTTTTGGGGATCATCTGATATTGTACACACCATTTTTGTTTTGGATAATCTCTAAAGACAAGGTAAATATATTGTTTATCCTTTGTGGATCATGTGATTTTCTATAAGTTGATTCTAGCTCTTTCAGTGTGACCAAGTCATCATGAATACCCATCGTTAGAAAAATGATGAGTTAGTGGTAAAAATTTATAAAAGAATGAAACTATACTTAAAAAGTATGTATATATCTTTATGTTCTTAGTCAATATAATAAATAAATTCCTCAACATTATGAAATGAAACTTCAAACAAAAAAATGGTGTTTTTTAAATTTCCTATTGGGAAACTAATGACCAGTTATCCCATCAAAAGGTTGTTGATTTCTTATTGTTAACTTTCTTTTGATCATGTTTTCTATCCCTCCCCATCAGAACATGACACTATTTTTATCTTCCTTATCCATGATTTCCAATATGGAATCCTAGTGTGGGTTATCTTGAGTGACCTTTTGTATTTCTCTTTCATTATTTTAAAGTAATTGTTTTGTTGAATCTTTTTCTAATGTGGGACTTTAAATGATGTTTCAAATCCTAGTTTTAATATTGCATCAATTCCATTCCCAAAATGGGAGGAAGGATGTAACATCCCTGGTAAATAAAGAACATTAGAATTTTCAAATTTATTAATAATTTTAAACTAAATTCTACTTAAAGGGGACGCTGTGTTCGATGGCGAACCCAATACACAACCATAGGTTTCTATGAAATCTTACATTGCACACTAATGATATAATATTATTATTTTAAATGGTAGTTAACACCAAGTTGTTTTAATGGCCCGAATAAACAGAACTAAATACAAAATGATTATATATGTTTGTTAAATGTTTTTACATTTATCCAATAAATGTTTGAGGGTTAAAATGTGAATGACTCTAATTTTAAACATAATTTACTTTATAAGGCTGATTTAATGCCATTGAATAGAGAAACTTCATTAAATCTAGTTTTTTCAGTTTTATATGTTCTATTTAACAAAATAAATTTTTTCTTTAAAATCGAAACATCAAAATTTACTTTGGGTAAATTTTTGGTATTTTTTTGATAAAATTCATTTTTTATTAACAGTGACAAATACTGTATTTTAATTGAAAATTTCAGTTTAAAATAATATATTTATATGGTTATATTATCTATTTAATTGGTTTTAAAGTGTAATTATATTTTTCTTTTACCATTTAATCCAATTTTGGTCATTGGTATTAATTTCACTTTGAAATTGTATATAAATAAATATCAATATTTTGATAGTTATTGTTTCTTAAAAACACGCTATTCGTTTTAATAACAGGAATTAAATTTATATTAATTAATAAAACTTATATGTTTTGATTTTGGTAAAATAGAAATCATTTTTGAATTTGTAATATAAAATATAGATTAGGCTGGATATTTGGTAGTTTTTTGAAAAACATCAATTTTTGATGAATAGTGAAACCACTAAGCAGAAGTTAAAAAAATATCTTTTTCATTTAAATGAAATTTTACTACTTCATTGAATTGAATTTCAAAAATCTGACATACATGGTTGTTATTAGTATGTAAACTATGGATCAATAGAATGAAAATAATTTTTTAAAGAGTAACTTTTGACTTTTATTTACCACAGTTAAAGGTAAATAGGGTAAATCAAGGTAAAAGGAATATTATATTAATACAAATTTACCTTAAAACATATCATAACCTTATTTTGAGTAATTTACTACCATGGGTATCTTTCAGTCGATTTGTTGACCCCATTGAGCCACACGGGAGTGATAATGATACTATTAATTATTTTAAAGTAAATACCCAAATGACACAAAATAATATTTTTTAGAAAATTAATTTTTAGATGGGGTTATATAAATTATATTTTCGACTATAAATATTCATAGAAAATATGAAACTATTTTCTACGTCATGATATTTTTTTTATTGTTTTTATAAGTCAAATAAATAAAATTATATGTGACCCAAATATGATGCCGTATTAACTCATTAATAAATAATTTAAATAAATAAGATTATAAATATTTAAATAACATCCAAAACCTATCCAATTATTGTTGGATGATTTTATTTATACTATTAGTCATCTTATCTTAGACTTTAATTAATTTTTGACTTTTAGAAACCGAATATAACAATATAATGAAATAATATTTTCACACTTTTCTAAAGAGCACCCCCCATAAAAACCCCTAACATATAACCCATTCCTCACACCTCTCAAGCCCCGTGGCACATCCAACTGTTGCTCAAATAATCTCTCAAGATCTCCCACTTCCTCCTAGAAGCCTTACCTTAGGCAGAAGGCACTTCAAGATGTTCTTTTGGTTCAAACCAAAGGGAGTTACCCGAATTAAAGGTAACCGTTTTTCTTAAATTATATTCTTTTATTTTACTTCTTCAACCCGTAAACTATTTTCATTCCATTATTTTAAAACAAAACCAGTATCCTAAAATTACTTGGATATTTTTATGAGAAGTAATATAACTACACTTACAGACACCTCCATCTAATGGGTAATGAACATATTTCTTCTATGGATGGCAAACTAATGCCTCACGAAATTTTGATTGTTCAATTATATCCTACCGACTCTCATGGTTGCCATTAAGATGGAACTATATTTATATATGATATATATTGTGTTTATGTTTTATTTATGATTATTTATTTTCTATTTATATCATTCCTTTATGGTTTCAATAATGGGTAAATCATGATAATTTTATTTTAAAACGTGCGGACTACAGCCCCCTCAAAGTGATATGACTATTTAATGCCTTATGTGAGAAGTATATATGATGAGGGTAGTGATATTATACATGATATTATAATGGAATTATAATATATCAATGTATCATTATGTTTTAATTCTATTAAAATAAAATATAGAAATGAATTTAGCATTCATGCGTACGTACGGCTTACCGTCTCCATGAACGGTGCATTTCATTTCCTATCTCCAAATGGTATATACTGTTATAAATACAAATATATATAGAATATAGAATATATATATTTTATCTAAATCATGTATATTATTTGGAATAAAATGTACTTTTGACCACATGGATAAATTGAAATTATAGGAAGTTAATTTTGACTCAAGTTCTGAACATCAATAAAATATCCAATATAAAATCAAACAATTAACTAATTGTTATAGAAATATAATAAGTTATATAAAAGGAATAATATAATTTAAAATCTACTTAATCGAGTATAAATTAACGTACATTTATTATTTAGGAAGAACAAGGAACATATCAGACATGTCAGACTTGAGGTAAGGGGTTTCATATCTCTCTTTTAATTTCGTGAGATTTCCATTGTTCTCCACTTATTTATTGCATGTGGTTTATTTTTTACTGATATTTGATATATATTATAATCATTCTCATTATATTCATGGTATTCTGTGATTAATTTTGTGGTTATTAGCTTTCTTTCATACAACTTGATTGATTACAAAGGGGTAATGAGTTTTCATCTCACATTATTCCTGTGAGATCCAAGCTATAATTTCCCCTACTTTCTTTTGTGTGGTGTATGTACTACCCATGATTGTATTATTTCTATAATATTATTTAACATTTGGGTATTTAAATCTTCATTATATGATCCTTGTTTCATGAGGTTTATGTTTTTTAAGTTTCCAAAACATTAAGGGAATTCCAAATTTCAATTTCCACTCATTAGGTTTCACTTATTCTTCATTGATTATTTTACTCCAATATTATGTGGGGAATAACAATTTTATTATTTTTGTAGTAATTTCCACTCCGATTTGTGTGGATATACTTTTGATAAACATAATCACTCCATTTATAATATCTCAAATCATTGATATGAACTTGATAACAGTAATCTTAACTCAATTTCCATTCATTGAGTTAATCATCAAAGTCGTTGGTACTGTATTTACAAGAATATGTGTTTATTTACATTGATTGATTTACACTGAATATCTGATCAGAATGAGTGTATTAATATTTTCTCACAAAATTATGTCGTTGATTTATCCTTAACCTAAGGATATGGTCTTTATAAGGGATTTCATCTCAATTTACATTCCATTAAGACATATTTGTTGTTATACGCCAATTCACTTTTCAAGTGTCTCTGTTTTGGTTAAGAACTCTAACTAAAGTATCATTTTAAATGTTTTATTGATTTATTCTTCTAAATATTTCTCTATAATGTCCATGTTTTAAAAATGGTTTTATGGATTTATTTATCTGTAGAGTAATGTTTTAAAATAAACATTCTTTTTAAAAATTTCACAGTGGTATGTGACACTTTGATTCAAAAATATATATTTAATGGCTTCTTGATAAATAGCGAGACATTTAAATGTTTTCAAGAGTAAGGGGGATATTTCTCTCAAATACTTTTGATGATTATTTTCATCTATGTCAATATACATCATTATTCTCGATTAAGGTTAATTTATTATAATAAAATCTTCCATATATTATTTAATGATTTATGTTTGACTATCATGTGCAATTTTTATACAGTTCAAGGTTTCCGGTAATATTATTGACATATCGTATGCTATTTTATTACGAATGTCTAGATAATGTTTTAAAATTTTCATATGAGGAATTCATTAGAATTTTTAAGTGATGGGTGGAGATTGCTATAGCTCATCAATAGATCGGTAGGTCTTATGTGACAATTATATGTGGAATTGGTCTAGGACATTCCCAAATTTTGATATACAGTTTCTGATGAGGCCATAATCATTTTAAGATGTCTTGGCCAAGGCCTTTACAGAAGGATTCATAATGTCTAGAATTATGCATTCCATCATAATGAGATTATCTATTGATATTTAATAGCATTATTTGACTAGTAGAATAGCTATGACTATGTTTTATTATTTCACAATTTACTCAACTCATATTCCTTCCATAATGTGTTCATGTTTACTATTTGTAATGGAATGTGTTTTAAATTATTCACCATGCCTAATGTTTATGTTATATTTAAATTAATTTATTACTCTTACAAATTGTTTGAGATCACCCCATTATTATGTTTCATTTTCCCAGGATATGAAGAAGTTAGTTATGGGTGACTTGCAGGAATAATCATAGATACATGGATGTATCTAATGGAATAAATTAGTGTTGTTTTTCTTTTTATGTTGTAATACTAAACAGATGTTTGTATCTAGATTCAAAGATTTCAAAACAGCTCAGTCCTTCAGGGCTTGATTCCTTGTAATCATGTCAGTGTATTAAAATAAGGCACCTACTTCAAGAATCTGGGGTTAGAGTGTTATATCATTTATTCATGAAATCTCTTTTAATAATGAATGAATCCAGACATGATATAAGAATAGATCTTCATTCTAAATCCATGGTTGGTGGTATATACTTTCATTCTACTTTTCAGGTGGTTTTCAAGAGTTTTACCTTTTTTCTATCGAATTGACATTCTAGTAAGGAATCATTTTTAGAGAGATTCTTGTAAAAGATATAGTTTGGCCTAGCGATGATGCTTGTAGGTTCCATTTAGGTGTGTTGGCACATATTTCTCGATTCAAGGTCACCCTTAGGGTATTCCTTCTGGTATTTCTTATTTATACCATTTTAAACAACTCATGGGATGTGTTCTTGTGATTACCTAGATAAAGGAAGCCCATTAATTACTTAATTAGTTGAATAGTTTTCTTAGGAGATGTAATATCTCCTTTAAAAGTTATATCATGTTTTTCCAATCTTTTTAAATTTAACTGAGATCGTTAAATAGATAGTATGGATGGGCATACCTATATAATTTATAAATGGAATGTTAAATTTATTTGATGGGAGGGTAGGCCCATATTCTATAAAGGTGATAAATGGTTTGCATTGAGTGAGTGTACTCATGGCTTGTGCCTATTTAGGTGTTTTAGAATAGTCACATGGAAGGAAATATAAAATTTAATTTTCTAAATAGAATGGTTCGATAGATTCCATACAATGAAATTAGTGGATCAAAAATGAGGTATTGGACTCCTTGTGTTTTCATTCCATTAGGGTCTTCATTCTGTTGGATTCCTTGGGTCATGCTACACCTAGGATCTGGATTTCTTGGGCTTACATAAGACATCCCATTTCTGTGCTCCTTAGACACCAAACATTATCTAGAACAAGATACCACTGGGATTCCCATGGGACTTGATGTGGTTTCTTTGGATAATCTCCATGGATTATCCACATTGCGGTATAGATTTATTTCATGGATTTCATGGTACAAAACACCTCACATATGGTCCTTAGGGTCTACAGTTCACTATATTTCATAGACGTGGGATTTTATACAACAATATATAGCATGCCCATGATATTCCTTACTTATTTATACAGCACATATGTGGTTAATTTGATTCAAATTATCATATGGTAGGGCCATGTGACTCATTTACGTTTTTATAGATCCCATTGTAGGTTTTCTCCTTATAGATTTTAGCCTTGTGGGCATTATTTATTTTATTTTCTAGTAGACAAATCTTGTGTGGATTCACACTGTCTTAATGCTTTGTTTATTGTTTCTTGCACTATTTACATTGTTGGGAGAACTATATGAACCTAGGTGGTTACCTACTAAGTTGTTTATATCACATATTATTTGGACCTTTTCGAGGTCCCAAATAGATTATATGGTAGCATGTGATGATATGTGAAAATTCCCTGGTACAGGTTGTTAAATGCATCTTAGGAGCAGGGGAGCATATGACGAAGATGAGGCTTCTCATGCTACCAACCCTTTTGGACTTCTATAATTTTTGGTTTCTTGTACTATGTTGTATTCAGATGCACTCTATTGGATACATTCTAGATACATGTATCATATGTATAATTTTTTATATGATACTTTCATGGGATTTAAGATATAATCATGTCTTATCTTTCTTTCAATTTACTACTTTTTATACGATTTACATTATTTATTGTATGTTTGAATTCAACTGTGATATTCTGTTAATGATGGAATAGTCTCCCACCTAACTCACCTAGGCACTCACTGCAAGTCCGTACCCTCTGGAATTTGGAGAGATGCACTTGAATTCATGTGGCCAATGGAGCTCAGGGAACCATTGGGTGGCATCCAGGTCATGTAAGTTACAAAGAACCCTAAAAAATACTATCCAAAATATTCTTAGAATCATTATAATTGTTATGAACATTCTGAAAGACCAACCATAATGTCAAAAACTGTATTTTTAATGTATTTTTGTCAAGGAAGATGAAATTACCTAAACATGTTGCTTATTTTATAGTTTTTTAATTCACCTTAAATGAATTCATGTTATTAATCAAAAAAACATAAGTATCACCCATATAAAGAAAATTTATTATTTATATGGCTACACTATTAACAACGATATTATCCATAAACATGTTAATAAATGTATTGCTGAATCGTACATATGACATGGCATCTACCTGAAATGTTGTGATACATTTTTTTTAAAATAAATCAATAACATTTCAGAAAACATAGATAATGAATAAATATTTTATTTAAGAAATATTAATGATTATTTAATTATAATATACTACCTTATTTCTGACCTATCCATACATTATATAGTGATAACATTGATGACACGTACATGCGAGCTACAACCTCAATGAGGCAATGTGACAGGTTTAATGTTTCTTACTAACTTGGATCTCAGTAAAGATACATTATATTAATTTATATGAATTATGCAATATAAAATTGATTCTATAATGATGAATTATTATTCACGTTTCTTTCATTCCATCATTTGAAATGTATAATCAATGATCATGGTTCTGGATGACTGATTACCTATAGGAATGGTGTAATGGATTTTTCTATCTATAGTATTTTTAGGGGAATATATATATATATATATATATATAATATTATATATATATCATTATTATAATTTTGGATTAGAAATAATTATAATAAAATTCCAAGGAAAATAGATTTTCTAAAAACCATGTGTGAGAATATTAAAGTAGCTAACAACTGAATCAATGATAATACTCAATGATTATTAATGATAGTGTTATAATAATATATAAATATATAATTTCATATATTTAGAAAATGAATATGGTCGGATATAAATTTATATCATCTTTAAAATGGTTATATATGAGTAGAAATTTCATTTGATTAATAAAAAGTGTGAAATAAGGGATTTTAACTAAATTTCCATTTCATTGATAAATAATTTTAGTTATTAACTTATTTACATTTAATTTGTTTAAATATTATAAAATTGATATATTTAAAATTAATAACATATTATTAATAATTATTAGGGGTTAAATTTATGTAAACTCTTTCAAGGGATATGAATTTAATTGTTACCAAATAAGTAATAATTTATTTTATATACTCTTATTGTTGAGATATATCTTATATTAAATGATGGAATCATATAATATATAATTTATAATATCCTTATATTCTATTATCCTATTATTATTTAATTAAATTCAATTATTTCTCAATAATATACTCTCATTATAATGTCAAACATAAAAATAAAATTTTAAGACAAAAGATGATATTATTTATCATTTTATTGGGTATATTATTTCACCATGTAATTATTTTTTTAATTGTTATAAAAAATTCCATTTTATAAATATTGTTATTTATAAATAAATTTTGTCCATCAATTTTCAAAAAAATTTAATGGATTATTTACAATGTTTTTTATAGGGTTTTTTATTAATTATAAAAAAATGAAAGGATTCAAGTTATCATATATGGTGTTAATGTACTTTACTACCATAATAACTTATTTCTCTCAAATTAGATTATTCTAAAAATATTCAATGAATTTATTAGGAAATTTATATGTGATAAATTATATAAAAGCTTCACTTTAAATTTCAGAAATTATTAGCAAGTCTTGATATAACTATAATATTTACATTATGATGGCCACTTCTAATTTTTAGATTATTTTTTTGGTCAAGAACATTCTCTTGAAATACTAATTTTCATGTGAAAATAATTAATGGGATATAAAATTAATCTTTTATATATATATCCATTTTATCATGGTTTGAATATTTTTTAAATTATATACTATTTATGTATTCGATGTTTACATTTGACTGTTATTTAACAATTAGAGAATTATTGATATTAAAAATTAATTAAACAGTATATATATATGATGATAATGATTGATTCTAATAAATTATTTATTAATTAAATATATTTGTAATGAAATGGATATGAAATGATGTTTGTGTCTTGAAATTTCATGTCCCCTAATTTCATAGATAAGTCTAATAATATAAATAACTTTTTTTCCATTATGACTTTTTACTAATTTTTAACCTATATTTCAATCAATTTGTGTGCATATCCTTTTTGGTAAATATATCATGATATCTATGATCACTATTTCTAAAATTATTCATTTTTCATTGATAATTATCTTATATTTTACATCATATTATATGACTTGATATGATAAATAGATGAATTCCTTTCTATTTTTTTGACAAAAAGGAAGCCGACTTCAATAATATAGAAATCAATATTTATTGATAATTATTAAAACATGGTATTTTCTGTTTTATATAACCCTTAATTGTAACATCCCAGGTAAATAAAGAATAAAGAATTTTCATATTTATTAATATTTACGAATTAAATATTAATTTTATTTTAAAGGGGTTGCTATGTTCGATAGCGTACCCCATACGCAACGATGAGTTTCTTTGAAACTTACGTAGCACACTAGTAATAATATAATATTATTTTAAATGTTAGTTAACAAGTAGTCGTTGTACTAGCGGGAATGGATAGAAATAACTAAAATATGATTAGATATGTTTTAAAATGTTTATACATTTACCCAATAAAAAATAAAAGCTTAAAATACGGAAAGAGTTCAATTTTACGGGCATATATACTCTAATTTTCATTAAAGGTCCACTTATCACCTTTTAATGGTGAACCGTCATTAAATATAGTTTTGATCACTCTTATAATTTATTTTGGACCAAATATAACTTTCTTTAGAATCGGGACATCAAAATTTACTTTGTGTAAATTTTTGGAACCTTTCTGATAAAGTTCATTTTTTTATGAATAGTGTAAAATGTTGTATTTTAATTCAAAACCTCTTTTTAATCTAAATTATTTATATGATTAGATTATTATTTTAATTTGTTTTAAAGTGAAATTAGAAAATATTTTTACCATTTAATCCAATGGTGGTCATTGGAATCAATTTCACTTTGAAATTGGACTTAAACTGGTGTAAATCTTTTGATACTTATTGTTTCACAAAAACACGCTATTTGTCATGACAGTGGGAATTAATTATTAAATTAATTAATTTGTCTTTTATGTTTTGAATTTTGTAAAATGGACTTCATTTTTGAATTTGGAATATCAAATATAGCTTAGGGTGAATTTTTGGTAATTTTCTGAAAAACATCAATTTTTGATGAATAGTGAAACCACTAAGTGGTAATCAAGCAAATTGATTTTTCAGTTAAATGAATGTTTACCACTAATGTGTATTAAATTTTGAAAATCCGACATACATGGTTTTCATTAATAAGTAAAATGTGGATCAATGAGATTAAAATAATTTTTTGGTGAATAGTAACTTATTAAGTTTTTAATCGCGATTAGAGGTAATTACTGTAGTTTAAGGTAAAAATGATATTATAAGAATGTGAAAACACCATGAAACTTGTCCTACACCTATTGGGTGAGTCATGACCGACCAAGACAAGCCATGGGCCATCTTGGGGACCCCATGGAGCCACTTTAGTTGGAAAATAACATTAATATATTTTTATTTAATGTTAAAGTGAAAATGACACTAACATAAATTTTTTTACTAAAATAATTTTTCAGTCGGGTTATAAAAGTCCAAATTTTGATTATAAATAGTCATTGGAAAGCTAAAAATATTTCCTACATCATAGTATTTGTTTTATAATTTTTAGACATTAAAGAAATTAAATTATTTATGACATAATAATGATGCAGCGATGACATCATTATTTGACAATTTAAATAAAATGGAAAGATAATGTAAAATCTATGAACTACACATGGCCAAAACCAATTGGATGATTGGATTTAGAAACCTTATCACCTTATCCAAGAATTATTTCAATGTGGGACCTTTTAAAACCGAAACACATTTTCAAATAAAGTAATATTTCTTTACTTTCCAAAAGTGCCCCTCCTCTCCTCTTATAAAAGGCCCCCACCTCTACCTCATTTCACACACTTCTCAAGCCTTTGGCTCGGCCAACCCCTGACCATTTACTCTCTCCACATCCCTCTCCTCATCCTAGAGGATTCCCTTTGGGCAGAATCCTTTCAAAGAAAGCCTTTAGGCTCAAATAAAAAGGAGTTACACTTTTAAAGGTAATTCATTCTCTCTTGTTCATTTGTTTTATTTTGCTTCTCCAACCCTCTAAACTATTTTTATTTACTTATTTTGTAACAACACCAGTATCTTCAATATACTAGGATGTTTTTATAATATTTATTTGAGCTAAACTCTCACAAAACTACATCAAATGGTTAAAGAACATACGGTTTCCGTGGATGGTGAAATTCTGCCTCCCGAAACGATGATTGTTCAATAATCATTTAACACCTTCAAAGGTGGCCATTATGATGTCACTATTTTCATATATGATATATAATATGTTTATGTTTTCTTTAAGCCTCTGTATTTTTAATTTTTGGCATACCTTTATGGTTTCCATTATGGGTAAACACGATATCTTCATTTAAGGAAGTGTGGACTACCGCCCCCTAAAAGTGATGTGATTCGTTAATTCCATATGTGGGACGTGTAAAGGATGTATTTAAAATTATAATATATTATTTTATACTAGAATTATAATATACCTCTATATCATTATTATTTCTTTCCATTAAAGTATGAGATAGAAATGAAAGTAGCGTTCATGCGTACGTACGGCTTACCGTCTCCATGAACAGTGCATTTCATTTCTTATCCCCAAATGTATGTACTATTAAAATTACATGTATATAATATATATATATAATTAATGATATATCTAAGTGATGAATATAATTCTGGAATTAAAATATACATACCTATCATTTATTTTTAATTCCATTAATATGACAAAGAAATGAAAGTAGCATTCATGCGTACATACGGCTTACCGTCTCCATGAACGGTGCATTTCATTTCTTACCTCTAAATGATTATGTATTATTATAAATACATGTATATTCTGGATATATATGATACATATTATATCCAAATCGGGAATTTCATTCTGGATATAAAGAACTTTTGACCACATGAACAACATGTAATTGTAAGAAGTCAACTTTCGACTTAAGAACCAAATATTGACAAAACAAACATTATTAACTTAAATGGTTACATAATGTTTATAACATTGCAATAAGTGATATAAAAAGAATAATGAACTTTAAAAAGGTTCTTAATCAAGTATAAATTAACTCAAGTTTATTATTCAGGACGTTAAAGAACGATCGAGTCAAGTCGGACCCGAGGTAAGGGACTTCGTCCCAATCTCTTTTCATTGAGGCATATTTCGTTTTATACACAACTTTCTTTTATACGGTGTATAAACCCTTTGAATTTTACTTTTATACAAAAGGAATATTTTTCTACGAAGCGTTTTACTAAACGACAAAAAGGAATGTTTTTTTAACGTACGCGGTGACAATGACTTTTTCCGCCGCCGCGAGTATTATTTGGTCTTTGGCTTCCTCAACAAGCCGTATTGTTTTTAGAATAAAATAAATACCATATACTCTTTTGTGTATTTTGGTATTGAAAATGGTTTTGATAATGGATTCTATTATGTCAATAAATTTATGTTATATTATGATTGAAATGTGGAAATGTTATCATTCCTTTATATTGGTTTTATGTTTTATGATTTTATATTGGTACTTGGACATTTTAACGGGTGGTTACGTTATAAACCATATGACAGGTGGTGCCGTGAATACCAGGACGGGTGGTTACGTTATAACCTCCAATGCATTGGGTATGGAAGTCGGCAGTATGGCTATTCCATTATGTATGTATGGAAATTGGCCGTATGGCTATTCCATTAAGTGATATGTGTGGAAGTCGACCGTATGGTTATTCCACTTAAGTATGTTTATGTCCCAAGTTACCTTTATATATGTTATGTGTTCTTTTTATGGGTTTTATGGTAATCCTTTGGTTACAAAAAGGTAAGTAATGATACTTTATTCAATGAAGATTTTTTTTACTACTTCATGAAGGTGAAGGTATTACTTTGATATAGTATACATGGTTTACTTGATGTTTGAAAAACTAACAGTTTTCATTCTTTTTGTATCCCTTACTGAGCTTTTTATGCTCACCCCAAGTTTTTCGAAATGTTTTTCACAGGACTTAAAGTGGAATAAGGTCAAGGATGGGATCAAGGGAATGTCATGCTATCTAAAACATGGAATATAGACATATTTCATTTTAAGAGTTTTTATTTTATGGAGACTTAGTAGAAGTGTCTACTTTGTAATCTTTTAAGATGTAATATTTATGTTCTAATTCTCTAAAACTCTAAACCTGAAAAGATCCTCAATGTGAATTATTCATTTAATTCAATATTATGTAAGGTTTAAGGCTGGGGCCTTATAGTTGGTATCAAAGGTCGGTTTAGACAACTTTAGGAGTTAGAAAATTGTTAAATTATATGTTAAATTATGATATGATTGAAATGATATAGCATTTACGGATTACCATGTTTCTTCGCCTAAGATATTTCGGTGTTCAGAATGGTTTTCCCCAGAGGAAACAAAGAAGCTATGTTGGGACGACATCAAGAGGAAGAAAACCTTCCAAATCAGCAACCTGAGATGGTCAGAATCAGAACTGAACAGTTTGTTGCAGTGATGGCAGAGTTGACTCAGGCTATAAATGGCGGTGGTATCCATGCACGAGATCAGCCAGATCAACCGTAGAGGAACATGTCAGTGGTGGAACATTTCATGAGGCAACATCCACCATCATTCAGAGGATCATCTGACCCTGTGCTAGCTGAAGGGTGGATTAAAGAACTGGAGAAGATTTTTGATGTCATGGGGTGTTCAGATAATCAAAAGGTTAGTCTTGCTATTTACCGTTTGGAGGGTGAAGCAGATCAGTGGTGGTCTATGGTTAAAAATATCAGGGACGCTGATGAGATTGATTCTATTGACTGGGATGAATTCAAAGGTATGTTTCTTGAGAAGTATTTTCCTAAGGCTGTTCGACTTAGGATGGAAAAGAAATTCTTGGAATTGAGGCAAGAGGAAGACTCACTGGCTGCCTATGAAGAAAGGTTCACTCAATTGGCAAGGTATGCTCCAAACTTCATACGAGATCTTGATAGTAAAGTAAACCGTTTTTACTCAGGGTTAAAGCCAAAGTATCAAAGGGCTTTAGCTTCTCGTGAGTTCAAAAGTTATGAAAAACTTGTTCGATGTACGGAGAAGGTGGAAATGGAGTTTGCCGATGATCAGGTGTTCTATGAAAAACAACAGAATAAGAGATCTAGTTGGCAGGAAAAGGGGAAGAATTCATCAAAGAAGCAAGGAGGTAAGAAAACCAAATATCCATCCTGTGAGAAGTGTGGTAAAATGCATCCTGGAGAATGTTTATCCAAGTCTGGTAAGTGCTTTCGGTGTGGTATGTCTTGTCATATTTCTCGTAACTGTAAGGAAGATGATCAAGAAGGAAATCAAAAGCCAACGGTAAGATGTTTTAAGTGTAATGAAATGGGTCATTATGCAGACGAGTGTCCGAAAAAGAGCTTGAGTGATGGGAAGAAGTTAGACTACAAGCAGAAAGGGGTGGTAAAATCCTTTGCAACAACTTCAGAATATGTTGGGCCATCAAATAAAGTGGTATCAGCTCCAGGGAGCTCAGTATTTTTTCGAAGATTGACTTGAGGTCGGGGTACCATCAGTTGAAAGTAAAAGAAGCAGACGTTCCGAAGACTGCGTTCCATACTAGATATGGCCATTATGAATTTGTAGTTATGCCTTTTGGGTTAACCAATGCACCTGCTGTATTCATGGACCTTATGAATAAAATTTTCCAGGAGTTCTTGGATAAGTTTGTGTTTGTGTTTTGAGGTTTGTGAAGAGGTTATGTGTTCCTTGTGATTCACAGTTGAAGAATGAGTTGTTATGTGAGGCTCATAGTTCCCTGTTTTCAGTTCATCCTGGCAGTACTAAGATGTACAGAGATCTGCAGGAGTATTACTGGTGGGATGGAATGAAAAGAGAAATTGCTGATTTTACTATGAAGTGTTTGACATGTCAACAGGTTAAAGCAGAGCGGAAGTTACCAAAAGGGATGCTTCAGCCTTTACCAGTGCGAGAGTGGAAATGGGAGAATATATTCATGGACTTTGTTGTTGGATTACCGAAGACATCTCGAGGTAATAATGCAATCTGGTTTATTGTTGATCGCTTGACCAAATCTGCTCATTTCCTTGCTATACGAGATACTTTCTCTCTTGATCAACTTTCCCGTTTGTATCTTAAAGAGATAGTCAGGTTACATGGAGTTCGTCTCTCCATTGTATCGGATCGTGATCCTAGGTTTACTTCTAACTTTTGGAAAGGCCTTCAGAAGTCATTGGGTACTGAATTAAATTTTAGTACAACTTTTCATCCTCAATCAGATGGTCAGTCAGAATGAACAATTCAGACATTGGAGGATATGCTACGAGCTTGTTCGATGGATTATTAGCGAAGTTGGGACCAACATCTTTCTTTGGTTGAGTTTTCTTATAATAACAGTTTTCATTCCAGTATACAGATGGCACCATTTGAGGCATTATATGGGAAGCGGTGTCGAACTCCAGCATTTTGGAATGAAGTGGGTGAAAGGAAGCTGATGGGACCAGAATTGGTAGAAGAGATGGCAGAAAAAGTTCAGTTGATTCAGAAAACACATGAGAACAGCTCAGAGCAGGCAGAAGAGTTATGCGGATAACCGGAGGAAGGATCTATCTTTTGAGGTAGGTGATCATGCTTTTCTCAAGGTTTCTCCTTGGAAAAGTGTGATGAGATTTGTTAAGAAAGGAAAGTTGAGTCCATGGTTTGTTGGACCATACAAAATTCTGGAAAGTGTTGGATCAGTTGCATACCGAGTGGCTTTACCTCCGAGTTTATCTCAGGTACACAATGTTTTTCACGTTTTGATGTTGAGAAAGTATATGCCAGATCCATCTCATGTTTTGAGTCCAGAGGTACATCAGCTAGAAGAGAACCTATATTATGAGGAACAACAGGTCCATATTCTTGACCACAGGGAGCAAGTGTTACAGAATAAGGTGATTTATCAGGTAAGGTTTTGTGGAAAAACCATGTGATTGAAGAGGCAACATGGGAATCTGAAAATGCTATGAGGGATAAATAACCCCACTTATTTTGATAAGTGAATAAAATTGCGAGGACGCAATTCCCAAAAGGGGGGAAGGATGTAACATCCCAGGTAAATAAAGAATAAAGAATTTTCATATTTATTAATATTTACGAATTAAATATTAATTTTATTTTAAAGGGGTTGCTATGTTCTATAGCGTACCCGATACGCAACGATGAGTTTCTTTGAAACTTACGTTGCACACTAGTAATAAAATAATATTATTTTAAATGTTAGTTAACAAGTAGCCATTGTACTGGCGGGAATGGATAGAAATAACTAAAATATGATTAGATATGTTTTTAAATGTTTATACATTTACCCAATAAAAGAGAAAAGCTTAAAATACGGAAAGAGTTCAATTTTACGGGCATATATACTCTAATTTTCACTAAAGGTTCATTTATCACCTTTTAATGGTGAACCGTCATTAAATATAGTTTTAATCACCCTTATACTTTATTTTGGACCAAATATAACTCTTCTTTAGAATCGGGACATCAAAATTTACTTTGTGTAAATTTTTGGTACCTTTCTGATAAAGTTCATTTTGTTATGAATAGTGTAAAATGTTGTATTTTAATTCAAAACCTCTTTTTATTCTAAATTATTTATATGATTAGATTATTATTTTAATTGGTTTTAAAGTGAAATTAGAAAATAGTTTTACCAGTTAATCCAATGGTGGTCATTGGAATCAATTTCACTTTGAAATTGGACTTAAACTGGTGTAAATCATTTGATACTTATTGTTTCACAAAAACACGCTATTTGTCATGACAGCGGGAATTAATTATTAAATTAATTAATTTGACTTATATGTTTTTAATTTTGTAAAATGGACTTCATTTTTGAATTCGGAATATCAAATATAGCTTAGGGTGAATTTTTGGTAATTTTCTGAAAAACTTCAATTTTTGATGAATAGTGAAACCACTAAGTGGTAATCAAGCAAACTGATTTTTCAGTTAAATGAAAGTTTACCACTAATGTGTATTGAATTATGAAAATCCGACATACATGGTTGTCATTAAGAAGTAAAATGTGGTTCAATGAGATTAAAATAATTTTTTGGTGAATAGTAACTTATTATGTTTTTAAACGCGATTAGAGGTAATTAGTGTAGTTTAAGGTAAAAATGGTATTATAAGAATGTGAAAACAACATGAAACTTGTCCTAAACCTATTGGGTGAGTCATGACCGACCAAGACAAGCCATGGGACAACTTGGGGACCCCATGGAGCCACTTTAGTTGGAAAATGACATTAATATATTTTTATTTAATGTTAAAGTGAAAATGACACTAACATAAATTGTTTTACTAAAATAATTTTTCAGTCGGGTTATACAAGTCCAAATTTTGATTATAAATAGTCATTGGAAAGCTAAAACGATTTCCTACATCATAGTATTTTTTTTATAATTTTTAGACATTAAATAAATTAAATTATTTATGACATAATAATGATGCAGCGATGACATCATTATTTGACAATTTAAATAAAATGGAAAGATAATGTAAAATCTATGAACTACACATGGCCAAAACCAATTGGATGAGTGGATTTCGAAACCGTATCACATTATCCACGAATTATTTCAATGTGGGACCTTTTAAAACCGAAACACATTTTCAAATAAAGTTATATTTCTTTACTTTCCAAAAGTGCGCCTCCTCTCCTCTTATAAAAGGCCCCCACCTCTACCTCATTTCATACACTTCTCAAGCCTTTGGCTCGGCCAAACCCTGCCCATTTACTCTATCCACATCCCTCTCCTCATCCTAGAGGATTCCCTTTGGGCAGAATCCTTTCAAAGAAAGCCTTTAGGCTCAAATCAAAAGGAGTTACACTTTTAAAGGTAATTCATTCTCTTTTGTTCATTTGTTTTATTTTGCATCTCCAACCCTCTAAACTCTTTTTATTTACTTCTTTTGTAACAACACCAGTATCTTAAATATACTAGGATGTTGTTATAATATTTATTTGAGCTACACTCTCACAAAACTACATCAAATGGTTAAAGAACATACGGTTTCCGTGGATGGTGAAATTCTGCCTCCTGAAACGATGATTGTTCAATACTCATTTAACAACTTCAAAGGTGGCCATTATGATGTCACTATTTTTATATATGATATATAATATGTTTATGTTTTCTTTAAGCTTCTGTATTTTTCATTTTTGGCATACCTTTATGGTTTCCATTATGGGTAAACACGATATCTTCATTTAAGGAAGTGCGGACTACCACCCCCTAAAAGTGATGTGATTCGTTAATGCCATATGTGGGACGTGTAAAGGATGGATTTAAAGTTATTATATATGATGTTATACTGGAATTATAATATACCTCTATATCATTATTATTTCTTTCCATTAAAGTATGACATAGAAATGAAAGTAGCGTTCATGCGTACGTACGGCTTACCGTCTCCATGAACGGTGCATTTCATTTCTTATCCCCAAATGTAATGTACTATTAAAATTACATGTATATAATGTATATATATAATTAATGATATATCTAAGTGATGAATATAATTCTGGAATTAAAATATACATACCTCTCATTTAGTTTTAATTCCATTAATATGACAAAGAAATGAAAGTAGCGTTCATGCGTACGTACGGCTTACCGTCTCCATGAACGGTGCATTTCATTTCTTACCTCTAAATGATTATGTAATATTATAAATACATGTATATTATGGATATATATGATACATATTATATCCAAATCAGGAATTTCATTCTGGATATAAAGAACTTTTTACCACATGAACAACATGTAATTGTAAGAAGTCAACTTTCGACTTAAGAACCAAATATTGACAAAACAAACATTATTAACTTAAATGGTTACATAATGTTTATAACATTTCAATAAGTGATATAAAAATAATAATTACCTTTAAAAAGGTTCTTAATCGAGTATAAATTAACTCAAGTTTATTATTCAGGACGTTAAAGAACGATCGAGTCAAGTCGGACCCGAGGTAAGGGACTTCGTCTCAATCTCCTTTCATTGAGGCATATTTCGTTTTATACACAACTTTCTTCTATACGGTGTATAAACCCTTTGACTTTTACTTTTATACAAAAGGAATTTTTTTCTACGAAGCGTTTTACTAAACGACAAAAAGTAATGTTTTTTAACGTACGCGGTGACAACGACTTTTTCCGCCGCCGCGAGTATTATTTGGTCTTTGGCTTCCTCAACAAGCCGTATTGTTTTTAGAATAAAATAAATACGATATACTCTTTTGTGTATTTTGGTATTGAAAATGGTTTTGATAAAGGATTCTATTATGTCAATATATTTATGTTATATTATGATTGAAATGTGGAAATGTTATCATTCCTTTATATTGGTTTTATGTTTTATGATTTTATATTGGTACTTGGACATTTTAACGGGTGGTTACGTTATAAACCATATGACAGGTGGTGCCGTGAATACCAGGACGGGTGGTTACGTTATAACCTCCAATGCATTGGGTATGGAAGTCGGCCATATGGCTATTCCATTAAGTATGTATGGAAATTGGCCATATGGCTATTCCATTAAGTGATATGTGTGGAAGTCGACCGTATGGTTATTCCACTTAAGTATGTTTATGTCCCAAGTTACCTTTATATATGTTATGTGTTCTTTTTATGGGTTTTATGGTAATCCTTTGGTTACAAAAAGGTAAGTAATGATACTTTATTCAGTGAAGATTTTTTTTACTACTTCATGAATGTGAAGGTATTACTTTGATATAGTATACATGGTTTACTTGATGTTTGAAAAACTAACAGTTTTCATTCTTTTTGTATCCCTTACTGAGCTTTTTATGCTCACCCCATGTTTTTCCAAATGTTTTTCATAGGACTTAAAGTGGAATAAGGTCAAGGATGGGATCAAGGGAATGTCATGCTATCTAAAACATGGAATCTAGACATCTTTTTTTTAAGAGTTTTTATTTTATTGATACTTAGTAGAAGTGTCTAATTTGTAATCTTTTAAGATGTAATAGTTATGTTCTAATTCTCTAAAACTCTAAACCTGAAAAGATCCTCAATGTGAATTATTCATTTAATTCAATATAAAGTAAGGTTTAAGGCTGGGGCCTTATATTAATGATCATTGGAGATCCATATTATTTGGTATCCATGCCATAGATTATGAATAATAATTCATTGATTGTGTTTCAATGATCTATAACATTTTTATATGGTGCATTTTAGATTACATTTTTAATGTAATTTGGAAATAATATTGGTAATTTTCTTCAATAATACAGAACTAATATATTATATTGTATGAGAATCCTTATATCATAAGAAAATATAATAATTTAAAAACCGTATCTATGTTACTAGAGTTAGGCTGTATATTTTGGTATTAAATGATTATTAGATGAAATCTTTTGAATTGTATTTTTATTGAATACATCTAATATATTAATTGTGATAATACATTTTTTTATCGTTGAAAATTGAAAAATATAAGTACATTTATTTTATTAAAAAATACTATTTTTAATAAAAAGATATATCAATACTTTCCATTATTTAGTGATGGTACCTAATGGATGAAAGAGAGTAAACATCATGAGTTAATTCATTGATTTAACTAAAAAGAAATCTAATAAAATTTTGTTTTGAGAAAAAAAATTAATATATTGAAAAGAATGATTTTACATATTTTGATACACATATATTGAATAATATCATATGATATAAGCCTCTATTATTCAGTGGATCTCCTAGCTTAGTCATAGTTGGGAAATGTATTATGCCACTTGAAAAGATATGTGTGGCATATGGATTCAATTAATTTAGAATAATTATAATAGTAGTGTATTATTCAATATGATATTTTTATCAACGATTCTCTTGGATCAAGAATACTAGTGAGTATGTAGTAATCAAGAACATCGAATAAAAAACTTTTAATATAACATTTTTTAATAATTATTTCGATGTAACAATTGAAAAAAAATGAAGAGACTGTATGTCATATTAATGTCAAAGAAATTGTAATGGCTATCAATGTATGAGTTTAATTTTAAATGACTATATAGTTACTCTATGGAATACATAGATAATTCAAAAAGAAATATTGACTATTTATTTAAATGATTTAATCCAATCATTTGAAGGGAAAATGATTTTAAAGCATTTTCTTCATATAATGATTTTTCATTTTCTTTTATAAAAGACAAATGATTTTAATGTAACAGACAAATATTTTATGACATGTATCCATTTAAATAAATTTAATTTCTTCTACAGGTTACATTACATGCAATAATGGGCTTAAACGAACTGTGATATACTATTAATGATTATTATTTTTAAACTAGCTATATATTTATTAAGAATGAATAGTATTACAAAAATAATGAAATATATATTATATATATTTAATAGATTTTTTCAGATTCATTGAATTGATTTTATAGGTATAAGATAATAATGAGTCCCATTATACACATTAAAACCTAGCTTTTTTAAATAAGATGTTATATAGCTTTTTAATGGAGAACCTATTTTAAATCCAATGTTTTGAAATTTAAAATGTTATATATTAAAATAAAAAACATTTTTATATGTAAATGAGTATATAAATTAATTATTGTTAAATTTTTGGGTATTTTTTTGAGTGTTTTCAAATTTAGATGAATAGTTGAAAATAATGCATTTAGTTCAAAAGTAAATATTTATTTTATTTATTTACATAGAATAATTAGATTTTATATTAGATTCCACGTATAATTATTCAAATTATTAATCATTTAATAAAACTTATTTCATTGCAAAAATTTCACATCTAATATATATATATATATATATATATATATAATTTTAATCTTTTGAATATTTAACTTAAAAAATCCACATTTTTTAAATGCAGGATAAATTTTATATATACTTCTTCCAATTATGAGTTTTATGTTACGAAAATTGGATTCCATATTTTTAGTAATATGGTATATATTATTATTTATGGTCATTTTTAATTTTAGTTATACAATAGATACCACAGAAAAAGAAGTATTTACCATTGTATAGGTTAAATAGTCACATGGGGTATTATTAAAATCAAAATCATAAAATATCAATAAATTGTACCAATTAATGTTTTTTTGATGATTTTATTGACCCAATAAACCTTTATAATAATAATGATAATAAAAATGGAATTTAAATAATGCCACATAAATTGTATTTTTATTTAATTATAAATCATTTAATAAATAATCACTTATAACTCATTCTTCCTCACGTATAAATACCACCAATCACTATACCATTTCGACCCAAAATCCATATATCTTCTAAAATATATGAAATAAACACTTATATTTACTCTACCCATGTCCTATTTGGTATTTTATAACCAAAATACCATATCCGCCTTCCTCAAGTGTTTCTCCAAGAGGAGATATTGAAGAGGTTATTTTCCCAAAGAACCTCTCTTAATTTTTTCTAAATTATCCACAACTCCCTCAACCATCAATTAATGATAAATAAAAAATCATGTAGATAATATTATGTTTCAATGTTAATATATCATATCTATATCCTTTATTAAATAATAACATTCAATGAAATGAAATTATTTTCCATGTTTTGCAGCTTAATAGCCTCTAGGAATAATGATTTGGTTCAATTTACATGACATAAAAGATGGTATTAAAAATAAATTTATGGTTAATTTTTTTTTGATATTTATATTATATCCAATATAATATTATAAAAATTTGATATTAAATGTACCTTCTTGTTTTTCATTTTGTATATATATGATAACTTTGTTTCTCGTCATAAAGACTACTGCCTCCCTAAAGGGACGAGATTCAATCAAACGCAACAGAGCATATAATGGATGGTTTAAATAAAAAACTATGATATATATGACCTAGTTGTTATAATATAATTACTATATATATCATTTATTTATATCTTTTAATACATAAATAATGAAACTAGCATCCTTGCATTAGCATGGACTACCATCTCTTCGAACAATTCATTTCAATTATTATATCTATATTTTATTATTAAATATAAATATACAATGATTATATATAATTGTTTAAATTTTGGATAATATTAATTCATTATATAATTAAATGGAGAAAAAAAATCAAAACATACTTAAGAAACTAGAAAATTAACACCTCACATAGTTAAAATAACGAAAGAATGTTAAAAAAAGATATAATAAGATGATAATATAAGATATCATAAATATTAATATTTTTTTGAAACAATTTATAAAAAAATCATATAACCATGAAAGAGGTGGATAATGGAAGATCACTCAAATGGAAACATATGTTATGGGAATTTATTAGACCAATTTCAATTTAATAGGTTAATCTTACACTTTATGATTATGTCATGCTAATCTTATGTGTTAATTGAATTTTTAATATCAAATGTTGTATAAAGAATTTATTTTAATATAATTATAATAATAATATGATATTTATTTGATCATATTCCACTTCAATGATTGATACTTTAAAGGGATCTTTTATTAACTTTTATTTCAATGGGACTCATGCCTTATACCCTAGTTACTTCTTTTATATGGTGCATATACAACCCATGAATGTTTTTTTATTAGTATTATTCAGAATATTAAGGTTTTAATAAATACCTATTATTTTATTTTATTTAGGTTCATATGAATAAAGTAATTATAAAGTGAAAAGTTATATTTCAGAATATCATAGTTAGCTTATGTTGTTTATGTTTAAGAATCCTCTAGAGAATAAATTTCTTCAATGGTAGTGTTTTCATAAACTATTTAATTTTATTACTAATTTTAAGTAGTTTTCTAATTCAATATTACCCCTTTATAATTATTATAATATTATTTAAATGGAATTTTTATCATTTTCCAAAACTAAGTAATTTTTTGACAAACGTAAAAGTAATGTTTTATAACTTATACAACATAAACAAATTTCACACTATCATGAAGTCTTAATTTTTTGAGCAAAACTATACGTGTTTACAAATATTTTTTAAATAAAATAATTAATTTTATTATTTTTTACCATTTTAAATAAAGGATTACAACATTGTAAGGAAATTATTTTCAATAATAATTCCAGGGAGACAAAATTGTTGTGATGCACCATTTAACATATATATGGTGTATATAAATCCATTGAAAACATTATATTTTGAATGTATTAAGTCATAGGATATTATGAGATACATTTAATGTTATTACATCATTGGGTTTATGATTAAAATGTTTCAAATTTGTATGAGAAACATTGGAATGTTTAAGGATTATTTTTGTAAAACAATTAATGATCTTTCTGTGGTATTTCCATTTCATCATCATCATAAACCATTTTTATTTAACATCACTTAATAGGGATTTATTGGTCTATATTCAATACATATATATGATAAGGAATATAATTTTTTTTATTTTAATTGATAATTAAAAATAAGGAATGTTTTGGAAAGGTTCAAAACGAGGTGGGTCTTGTTATAGATAGCCCCTCGATGAATTATATGTCTCATGAGATGAAATATATTTCCATAATATTTTGGTTTTTACTTGATATACTTATCCATATTATTAATCGTCTCTAATGTAATGGTTACATGTATTTTAGAAACAAATCATCCAAAAATTATGAATCTCCATCATTTAGAGTCATCTATATTTTATCCATGATATTTTCAATGACATATATATGGATGTATTTCATTGTATATTTTTGATAATATTTTATATGTTTCATTTATTTAGCATTCAATATTATTTATTCTTTATCTAGTTGTTTAAAATTGATATTTTGATTATTTTCTTTCATTTTAATATTAATTTAATTAGTATTTCATTAATTTCACTTATGCTTATTGACAATTTTAGAATAGTCAATTCTTATGATTTAGTTTTTTTGATGAAGTCAAGATGGGTATGAAGAGAGTTATATAGGTTTATTTTAAGAGAATAATGTTTTAATAAATGTATTATATATTTATAATTTTATTATTTAGATTATAATTATTATTTGAACTATTTAAAATGTTTTCCAAGATTACTAAAAAACCTGGTGATTTGGGATTCAAAACATTAATATGTTATAATGTATTTAAATAATTCATTGGATTGTAGTATCTAGGGTTGGGGAATTACAGTTGTTATTAGATGATTTTTAGATGAATATTTGGAAAATATATTTATTAAACATAGATTCAGGAAGATAACACTAAGACAATTATTAATGATAACTATATAAGAAAATCCTAAAGAATCAATTATTATGGTTATGAGAATAGATACACATACATTTTATTATTTTGTTATGTATTTCACTACATGTAGGATTCTACATTATATCTCATAATGATATGATCTAATATAGTGTATTCAAATTTCCATGAATAGCTCTTAGATGGACAAATGTTATTGACAGTTGTGGAAAATGTAGTGGTTTCCCTAATATGGAAGCCAATATGTCTAGTTTTGGATCTAATAATATTTTTTATATGTTAGGGAATCTAAACTATTGTATGATACATTAGCATTTCCAAATGGATCAATCTATTCCACAATCAGATTATCTGATTTTGGATTACATTAGATGGCAGAGGCCCGCATTATTTAGTTTGAAAACTAACCCATTGGGAACTGATCAATAAATTTAGTCATTGGAGAAGATATTTATGGCCTTGTGATGTAGTTAAATGTAAATTGTTACACTTATGGTATTTTTTTACTTGAATATGTAGATCATTAGTGATCGCTCATCCAATATACTAGGGAGGAATAAGATTTACAAATAATGTAATTGTGAACCTTTATGGAAAAATTATACAGTATATACTTCCCTCAAGCTTACAAAGATGGCATGAAGAGAATTTCTATAGTTTATTAAAGATGGAGGAAGAATGTGTTGTGGATTATGAAGAAATATTTAATAGGTTAATAAGGTATGCTACAAATTTTGTATGGATAGATTATTTATGATTTATCATTTGTTTGATGGGATTTTGAAAATTATTAGAATGGAAATGGTTTCACAAAAATTTTCATCATACAATTAAATAGTTTTTTATACTACCAAGGATTTGAAATAATTAATTATGACTTATGACATCAAAAATAATGAATAAAAAAATATAAAATTTGGAAGAGAGGAAATTGAAAAAGGGAAAGATGGGTTTTTCCCACATGGGACTACAGTGGAAGCAAAAAAACGATTACCTAATTAAAACAAAAAAGTGGTTTATTAAGGTGTGTTGAGAAATTACATCATTGTCAGGATTTTGAAGGGGAAGATATTAGATACAAATTTCAATGAAACAATTTTTGAATGATGGGTAATTATAAAAAAGTATTATCCTTAGAATAAGGGGAATATATCTATGAAAAATAAAACAAATCAATGTAAATATTTAGTTGTTACTAATGTAATTGTGGAATTATTAATGTATTCATGTTTTTAGATTCTAGAATTACATCATGATATACATGTTATGATAATCCCATGATATATATGGATTTCATCATAATATATCTTAATTAAATATTTATAAGCCTGAAATTTTTCATTATGGTTTTCATTCTATAAATGAAATCATATTTTTAGTATGTGAAAATTAGGGAAACTTTTTAGATAAAAGATTTATGGATGAGTCTTAAGGTTGGAATGTATTTTGTTGAACACTGGATGATATTTTATTAGGTTAAATGATTTCTTAATGTTAAATATATTATTTTTATATCTAGGATGTTAAAATAATATATTTTTTGAAAAACGACAATGTTCCAGTCAAGTGACAACCCATCGAATCCTGTAACACACTGATACATGAACCCACAATCAAAGAAAGACATGGGTGCATCACCATACACAATCCAATGTGGTGTATTAGTTATTATAATATTTTTTTCTTTATTTATATGGTATGATAGATGAATTATATGATCATTTTTTTGAACTCAATGCATTTAGGATAAATAGAGTATTTATTAATTTTATTGTATTTTTGTAAGAAAGATGAGTTTTTCAAAGAAATTGACTAAAGGATGACACTATACACGTCTAGAAAATATATGTCCATAATAATTTTGTAGGTATTAAATAAATTCCTAAAACATAAGAAAAATTGAATCATAGAAAATTAGTGACATGTTAACTTATCACACATTTATGGTTTTTTGGTTATATCATTTCTTATTACAATGTTGGTAAAAACTCTCCATTAGAAAATGATCGCTTGATTTATATTAAATTTCCCAATTTTTTTCCCACTACTATTATTTGATTTTAATTCCAATTTTTTTGGTGAACTTCACATATCACTTTCCCTCTATTTAATAGAAATTTTTATTACCCCAATTTCTGATGTGGGTTTCCCTAAATGATATTTTAAACTATTAATATTTGATTTTATAAATTGAAATATAAAATTGTGAGGAATAAATTTATTGAAGGAGGGTATAATGTAACACCACAATATTATATTAAATGTCTCATTTTGATTAATATTTATTTTATTTTCTATCATAAATTGGACGCAATATTGGGCTTAAACGAACGATAATATACTATTAAATATTATTATTTAAATGATAGTTGTTACGTTGGGGGGAATGAATATCATTTAGAAAAATATTAAATAAATAAATATATATATATATATTATATTTAATCAAATGATTTTATATTCATCCAATGGATTATATAGGTATAATATAAGAAAGAATCTAATTTCACACATTAAAACCAATATTTTTATAAAATCAGTTTTACATTCAATTAATGGAGATGCTATATTAAATAAAAATTTTAGAATAGAAATGAGTTCTATTATAGAAAATAAAAATCTTATTTTAATGAGGAGTATATAAATTTATTTGGTTGGTTTTTGGTATTTTCCAGAGACTTCTCAACTTTCGATGAATATTGAAAATTAATGCATTTTTGGTCAAAACATGTTTTCATATAATTTTAATCATATAGTTAAATTATATTTCAAATTAATTTTAATTTAGAATTAGTTCTACTATAAATCAATAAATCAATTATATATTGTTGTAATAAATTTCACATTGAAAATATGTATATAAACATTTATATCATCTGAACGTTCCACTATAAAACCCCACCTTTTAGTTTTATCTCCGAGATTAATTTTAGAATTAATTCATCCAATTACGTTAATTGATGTAGTAAATATTTATTCCATTTTTTAATAATAAATTAAAATTTAGGATGTTTGGACATTATTATTTTTAGGAATAAAAATGTTACCATGCTAAAAAAAATTGGTTACAGTTTATAGGTCAAATTGTTACAATGGTTAAAGAATAAAGGTAAAAGATTAACATACCAAAAAAATATCAATATTTAATGGTTATTTGTTGTGTATATTGGCCCTAAATTTTTTTTGAAACATTCATGATAAAAAATTTTAATTTAATTTAATCCCATAAAAATGTGGTTGGATTTCAATATAAAGTAATTAGTATTTAGTCACATAAAACACACCGCCCAAGTTGTAATACAAACCATCTCCAATCCATTTGACCGAAAATCATTTTAGATCCTCTAATATCTTCTAAAAACACTTCTAATCACTCTAAAAAATCTATGAAATGCTAGAATTTTTAAAATTATAAATCCATGTGCCATAAGGGTCTCTCAATTAGGTGATATTCAAGAGGTAATTTCCCCAAAGTACGACTCTTAATTTCACTTTTTTTCTAATTTATCCTCACCACATTCAACCATAAATGAATGATAAATAAAGAATAATATATATATATTAGTACTATTATTATAATTAATATATCACACCAATTTAATTACTCATATCCTTTTATTTAACGAAATAAAATTATTGTCCAAATTATGCTACTTAATCACCTCTGTGAATAATGTGTATGATATTTTTCAATTATAACATTCTATGGATTGTTTGAAAACTATTTTTATGGTTAAATAATATTATAAATTATATATAATAACCTAATTTATATTCTTTAATTTTAATCTAAATTATAATATCCTGTTTTTCATATATTGGATATATAATAACAACATTTGTGGATTTCTGGAAAACTACCTCCTCAAAGCAACATGATTCATTCACACGATACATGGGACATATAAAAGATAGTTACAATAAACAAATGTGATATATATTACATAGATATTAAATTTTAATTATAACAAATACCATTTAAGTATTATTCATTTAATACGACTAATAATTGAATGCAGTGTTCTTGTATATGTTCATCCAACTATTCCCATAAATAGTGTATTTCATTTCATATATCCAAATTTTATGGATTATTAAAAGTACATATATAATGGATATATATCATCTATTACATTTGGGATATGATGAAGAAATGATATAATTAATAGGAACAACAAATTACAAGTCAAAACTTACTCAAGAAATGAGGTAATTAATTCCCAAAATAGTGAATATTAAGAAGGGAATTTCCTGCCATCTTGATACCCTAATTATTTTTAAGAATTCTATTCAAATTTAAAAATTATTTTCCAATGAAAATTTTTCCTTTTACAAATATTCATCCTAATAAATTATTAATTAAAATTGTTAGGGTATTTTTCTCTATTTACATTCCATTGATACTAAATTGTTGCGAGGAACCATTAAACATTTATATAGGGTATAAAATACTTTTAAACATATTATTTGAAAAATATCATAATTATCATGATATTATATGTGTCATTTAATTTTATTCCTTCACTTAGATTATGATTCAAATGTTTCAATGTTGTATAAGACACTATGTAATGTTTAAATATTATCTTCCCCAAAAAATTATAATTATCTTTAAATGGTATTTATATTTCATCAACCTCAAAATGTTGTTTTTAGTTTCCCTTCAATTAGAAATTATTAATACTTTATTCAATATAGTTATTATAAAAGTCATATAGCTTATTATATTAATCGATTATCGATATGAGGAATACATTGGACATGAATGTCATTAGTGTGGCCCAGTTATAGATAGCCCCTCATGAATTGGAAGTCTCATGATATGAAATCATTATCCAAAATAAATGTGTTTTTACTCTATATTCTAAAAAATCATGTGAAAGGTATTTAATTTAAGGGTTCCATATACCTAGGAAAATTTTAGTCTAAAAATTAAAATTCTCTCTCATTTAATTTCAGATATATTTTAGCAATTAGATTTATCATCGACATGTCTGCTGATGTTTTTAATCAACATTTATTTGATAAAATATCACGTGTTTCTATTATTTGTGATTTTATATTATTTTTTCCCTATACAGTTCTTATAAATGGATCATGTGATCGGTTAGTTGACGTTCTATATTATTATTTTTTAATTATTTCTGTTTTACTTATCATTACTGAAAATTTGGAACCACCCATTTCTTATGATTTGTTTTTTTGAGGAAGCGAAGATGTGTATTAATATCAATATCTGGGGTTTTTCAGAGAATAATGGGGTTATAATAAGATTTTCAATGTTTTATTTTATGTTTAACATTGTATGGTTAATTAAAAGTATTTATTCTATTTTCCATGACATCAATACTGATTGGTTATTTGGGATTCAACACATTAATCTATTCAAATGTATTAAAATAAATCATTTACTCAAGGAATTTAGGGTCAATTCATTAGAATTAAGATTCTATAACATCATGTAAAATCATTATAAATAGATTTTATATGAGAATATAGAGAATGAAAATGTGTAAAATAAGAGGAAGGGAATTAAGCAATTTCCAATATGTAATTTTATTTCGGTAAACGTCTTGAAAAATATTTGAAGGGAATGTGAGTTAGTTACGAGTGTGATGATAATTTCCATCATTATAACTAATGCAAGGGTAAGAAATGAAGAAATATTATATTTTTATTCAACTATATTTAAATGTGGGATTATTCAAACTATTTTCCCAGGTGATATTGGAACCTAATGTGGAAGATGATGAGGGGATAAAGGCAAGTTTATGTGATTACTATAGTTGATGTTGAATTTCACGAAGATGGTTTGGAATATAATTATGTCATAACCTCACATTTATATAATTAGTTTTTTGATTATGGATCGTCAATAAAATTCATATCATCCATGATCGCCAAGAATATTAAACATTTTCCTCCAATGTTATGAAGTTAGTTATTAGTCAAAACTCAAAAAGAAAGTCTCACTACAAAAGGAAATGTTAGTCAGTTACTATTATGACCCTTAAACGTGCATCAATTAAAGAATTTATTACTATAAATATGGATGATTTTTAATATAATCCATTTTTAGGATTAGATTTCAAAAAATGATGATACATTTTCATCAAAGTGAAGGAAATGATGATTTTCATTTTGGACATTATATTACTTTTCAATAGAGGGAATATTTGATTATCTTTAAAATTATCATTTACTAATATTTTTGATATTATGAATTATATTTTTGGGAATAATAACATATATAATTTATAATTTAATAAGATAATTTTCAATTCTATATTTCTTCTATTTTAGATGAATACATTTATTTATTTTGAGAAAAATCTATGATATCGAGCTGAATGTGATGTTCTGTTTTAATATGATTTATTCCATGATTCATAAAATTTATCAATTAATATATATAGAAAAATAACATTGTTATTACTGGAGGTGATGAAACATATATATGACTTAGTGGATAAGTGATTTTTACACCATAGTGTTTCCCATTAGAGATACCATATTGATTTCATTATGAAGAAAGTTGAATCAATGATATTATTGATTGATTATATATAAATAAAGGTAATTATTATAATGAATGATTATCATATTCCATGACTTGGTAACATATCTAATCAGCTTTACATGGCTCAATACTTTTCATACATAGACCATTATTCCTGGTATCATTTATTGCTAGAAAATAAGAAAGATATTACTATGATTTTATGTATGCAAAGAATAAAATATTCATGGAATATATTATAAAATTTTATTTTATATATATTTATGACATTTGTTATGTCTAAATAATATATATATATAATAGAATGAGTTCATTAATTGTGTATTTCCTAATATCTTCAACAATTTTCACTTTCAAACCCCTTTTTGATTTATGATGATTGAAGTATTTCCTTCTCTATTAAATATGACAGGTATATGGACATAAAAATGATAATATAAAAAATTTATAGTGGTTTTGGGAAAAATTATCCCCTAGTATACTCCACCAAGGATATCCTAGTGTGCTTCATGATTTCACTATGATTGTCCTCTTATCATAAGAACAAAAACAAAAAATGAGGGCATGTAGTTTCCACCTTTACAAAAAAGGTTAAACACAATTCCTTATTCGTCATTTATAATGATCCAGTTATCCACGACATAGATAGAGAAGATGAAATCCATCAAAACCTAGTATGAGTAGTTGATACACCACTATATGAATAGAGTTTGATTTGAAGGTTTGAATTGAACATCATAGTTATAGAAGCATCAACTAATTATAGATTCATCTTCATCACATGAAATTAATCTCATCAAGATTGACTATTTCATATGTTATCCCTGTTAAAATGATCATCAATAGAAGGAAGAAATAAATCGAAACAACAATATTCCAAAATTAATTGATTTAACATTTATATCTATATTCTGTATCCGCTTTCCCAAATAACATATTAAATAATTTGTTATAGTAGATCTATAAAGGATATTTAAAATATTTCATTAAAACAAATATATATATATATTTTCTCATTGACATCAAATGTATATATAATTTAAAAATAATATATTCCAATAAATATATTACTTTCGGTCAAATATATTGAAGAAAATATCCAAATAGATCATTGATATTCAAATTGAAAAACATGTTTAGGGGTGTTTTATCATCCCATAGAAATAAGAGTGAGTATATTTGTTCAATAATATCCATTGAATCATTCATATAGGGGTTTTAATCGGTTTTATGCAAGCATATAAACAACCTATAATTCTATTATGACCATTTTATAAATCTAAAATAAAATAATGAATTTAAATCTCTAATATAGTTAAGTAAAAATTATGTTTTTATCATAAAATGAAAAATATTCCAATCATACTGTTCAACTATGACACATTCATTTTTTCATCTTAAGGTTGACAATTTGAGTTTTATCATAAAAGTATGGTTGATGATCAATAAATTTGTATCATAATCATATGATTCCATACATATATAGGGTTCATTAACCATAATTTGTTCTTTTTAAAAATGTAAGGTCTCATAAAAACGTAATGTTTATTAACAATTATGTCTCAAATATGATTGGTTCCATCAAAATGTAAGGTTATTCAATTATAAATTTCTAATAACTTTGGTGGATGATCCATGTGATTCATTCTGAATGTAGGTTTAATAACTTATATGCTATTCCAAGAATATGCTTTATTCCTTATATTACATTTATCGACATAATGTATAAATAGTGTTTCTAGAATGTATTAAAAAATACAAATATTAATTTATATTCCATAAAAATTAAAACAATGAATATAATTACAGAATAAACATTACAACAAATAATCATTTCCTAAAATAGATATAACATAATATAATTAGTAATTCAAATAAAGGGATTTGTGAGAATCAAAATCAGTTATTATTTATAGAGTATTTTTGACACAATAAAAAACCAATAATATACAACTTTTTCATAATCACAAAACCAATAAAATAATTACTATAAAATAATGGTTTTTTAAATTAATATAATAAAATAATGTAAATATTAACTGTATAAAATTAATATTTTTATTTCATAGTACTATTTTGAATAAAAAAATATATTGAAATGAAAAATATATTGAACTAAGACATTTTTTTAACCAATTATCTCTTCATTTTTTGTGATATAAGAAATAAATTATAAGAAAAAGAATTATAACTCGTTCAATTTTTCATAGAAAAATTAATGAATGTTTATATGGAACTATTTGGATAAATATGACAATGAATTTATTTGTATATATATGATAATAATAAAATATATAATTGAAACACATAAGATAAAATGAAAAATTATAGTATTATTATAAAAAATATACAACTACATTACAGACTTTAGTTTATGGAAAAGGGTTAGACTGAAGGTCTGGTTGAAGGTGCAAGGGTATGGTAATGAGAAATTCCTAGTGGATATTTAGCCTCCTGAAAATAATATTTTAATTCTTCAATATGAGGTTGTATCATTTATACAAGATTTAATATAAACTCATTCAAAAAAATTCCTAGAATATAAAGTGAAATTCACATTTTCAGTTGAATTCACTTTCTAAAATTAATCAAGACTATCTTATTCCTAAAAAAACATAAATAAATTTTCACTGAACTGATTTTGTAGCAACCTGATTCCTGGTTCACAATAATGTGATTACTCAAATAAAAATATATGATTTAAAACAATACTATAAATGGTGCCCTATTTCACTAAATATCATGAATCTTGTCATTTATGTCATCCATAAAAATTGAGTTATATTGAAACATCGTGACCGATTCTGATTTGGTAGTAGTGATAGGTGTAGAAGTGATTGACTGTCTCTTACTCCCGTTTACTAATTCAAGTTGGATTCACTAGTACAATTTCATATTAGAAAAATTATTCATAGAAATATATTCTTCATTGATTATCCCAATATGAACCAACGTTTCTCATTTAGATGCATCAAAATACCTTTTTGAAATAGAATTATCTTCCATTTTAGGAATCTGAGTTTTAAAACACTATAAACATATTATCAACATTGATGAATTATTTAAAACATTAAATGATTTTATTGATGATTCAAACTCATATAGATAAATCAATTTTTTTTTGTTATTTTCATAAAACCCACATGGAAAAGTGGTAACCACATTACACCATACAATACTAGAATTGAAAATCTCTTTCCAAATTCAAAATTCAAAAAGTTAAGACACCACAACCTAAATCCCACAAATCACGCACCGCCGGTAAGCACGCTGATGCCTTCATTATCACAACACAGTAGGCATCATCACTCCATCGACATCCCTGCCAAACGACAATCCATTGTCTATCCATCCTCTCAACCCATTGTCATAGTCACTACACCCATCGCCAGAGAACATAACCACCATCAAACACCATACCAAAAGAACGCCATCCATCATACAAATTCTTCAAACTCCTATAGAAGCACTTAATTTTCTCCCTAAACGATGTTAAACATTATAATAAGATATTCAATATTTTTTTATAAGGATTTATATGTTCCTTCATCTAGATCCAAATACTAGGAATCAACATCTATAATAATTATGGGACAATCATTAGACTTTTCCACTGGCTTCTCACATGTACATGATTTACCATCAATGACCTCAATATTTTATCTATCAATAGAAACATTTCATTAAATGGATGTACCAATGATAAAGTTTTCATATTTTTAAATGATCTCAGTTATTTGAGGGACTAATTATTTGACTTAATTCTCTCATTGAGTAACTTAATCCCGGTGATATGGTTGAGGAACAACATGAAGCTCTTGATCCTAACTTTTTTCTACTTGATCCTCCACATTATTTGGTTCTTAAAAATTAACAGAACAAGTTTCATATATATATATCATTACATAGTATCCTCATGTTGAGGTTCTTCTCAGACCATTGGTTTAAAAACAATCCCATAATGAACTTCTACATATTCTTCTACAAAATATGTATCATCCAATATAAGATTTCTCTTATTATTCTAGTAAATAATAGAACCTCAAACTTCTCTATTTCATAAAATTATTTCCTCTCATGAGAAAAATATCTATATTTATATTTTTCAATGGAACCAGACATTAATTAGTTTTCCATTCACTATACTACAAAATAATTTTTTTAATGATTCCTATCATTCAACACATTACTTTGATGAAATTTAACTCTAGATTCAAACACCTAAATCATGTTATTTAAAAAAACAAATATGTGATAAGAACCATCCGTAAGGATAAAACGAAATTCTTTCTTCTAAAATGTAAAAGAAAAATAAATATATCAACATATATATAGTAATGTTTAATTAATTTTTTCATAGATAAAAAACATAATATATATGTCAGAGTATAAATTTTTTTCCATCTCAATAACTCTAATAGATATATCAGTTTGAATAAATTTTATCATAACTTTTTGTTTTTCATCAAGAAACATAATGACCATTTTCTAGATGTTCATTGAACAAGATAGTAATTAAATAATATCTTTATATTTATGTTTTTTTATCTCCAATAGACCAAGATCAATGATGGAAAATCCTTCATGTAAGAATTTTCAAATTTATTCAATTTTAACTAATGAAATTAAAAACCACTTATCTTATATTTGAGGGGACACCAAATATTTTGTTACAACTAAACTTAAATTAAAATTAATATAAAAATTTATTAGTTCTATCTCATAATGAGAAATTATTATCATCTCATTAAATATGAACTCTAAATATTGAAACTGAAAATCTTGTTTGAGTATAAGGTTCATCTTGTACATCAAATTAAAATTGACAACCATCAATTGAAGAATATTTCTAGAGGGAACATGCTGATGCTTCTAATCTCATAATTCACCTTCATTAGTGTTCTTGGTCTTATTCATTGCTGAGAATTGAGAGGTTGAATTTTATTAGATTCAATGTTTATGGAGAAATATTAGGGTTATGGGAGGAAGAATGCATTCAAAATGAAATGGTAAGGCTGGTGGAAGGGGTTTTTGATGGATGGTGACATGGTCTAGGAAAATAAACAAATTTGACAGAAAGAAACTGAAGAAAAATAAAACATAAATTCATTAAATGATATAAACAAATAAATATTGTTCGAAAAATATATAAACCTAAATTATCCTTAAAAACATAAAATTTAACACTGGGATGCGGTTTAGTGAAAATTTCGGCTAATTTAAATTTATTATTAATAAAATCTAATGATATGTCCATTTTGTATACATGATATCATATAAAATAATTCCTTATAATAATATTCTTAGTCATTTAATGACTTTTGACAATTTTTGAAATATTTATAGATCTTTTATAATCTAATAAAATAAATATATTTTTAAAATATAGTATAAATTTTAGTATAGTGTTTTTCAAATAAAATGCATGTGCAGAAGAAATTCCAGAACGAACATATTCTGCTTCGGTGGATGATAAGGAAATTGAGTGTCATTTTATACTTTAGCATGATACTAATGGTTTCAATAAAATATTACAGGTTCTTGAGGTTCCGTTTCTATATAATCTACAAACTAGAAAAGAATAATTTGAATATGAATTTACAGTAATATAACAATTTTTTGGATAATTTATATGTTAAAAAATGGATTCAATTAAATATATAAAAATTACTTTAATTACAGTAAGATGGGATTCATTTATAATTTATAGAAATGTACAATATAAACATACCTAAAGCTTAATTTTTGGCATACTAGTCGTACGATATAACAATCATCCAATCATAAATATATATTACACATTGTAAACTATTTTGCAATCATCATCCAAATCATGTTTTACTTTGGTTCAAATAGATTTTGTATATGTCTTATTGTTCACATTTCCAAATTTTTTAAAAAATAATTAATATTTTATATTTATTAAAATCATTTTTATACATTTATTGATAAATCTATGACCATAAAAATAAATTCTCTTCTCTCATCGTACTCATTCCAAATAACTTTTTCAATAGTTTTGAAAATTCAATACAAATTATTTTTATTTGCTGAACTAAAAATAACAAGAGAAAAAAAATTTGTACTAATAAAATATTAAAATATAATTTTCTTAAAATATATTGGAATTTTAAATAAAAATTCATTTATTTTTTTGAATGACATGAACATAATATTTCATTATAGGCTCTATGTTCTTGTTTTAGGCATAGAGAGATTTAGTCTGTTTATAAATACAAGTTATATTTTGAGGGAATATTAAACCATGGGGTTTCTCAACATATACATACTACAACAAACAACCATTTAAAAAAGGAATATTTAACATCTGTTTGATATAATTTAATGTTTATATGCGATGCATAATCAAAAAGAATTATATTGGATTCTAAAAAAGCTACATGTTATTAGTTTTCGATATAACATATATATTCATCATGATTATATCCTTCATCAAAGAATATGGAACTGTTTTTTTATTATCCCATGATTATAATTTTAATTTCTAAACACCCACATGATTCTGATTACATGATATTTGCTTGGTCTATCAAAAAATTCCCAGACAACAATATTTTTGATTTTTTTAGTCCTACCTGCATTAAAAACATCCAAAAATTATCTTCTATTGATTCTTTAATATTCTTGGTTTATAACTAAGATGAAAAGGCATAAAATTATAATAGGTTTCCTACCATTCTTATCATTCTAATTTCTATATCATTGTCTACTATAACAGTTTATAATGGAAGGATCTTTGGTGTTATATGCTATCTATGAAAGATAATTTCATGTTCATTATTTTCATTTTCATATGAACCTAACAGAATTTCATTTATTAAATTTACAAAAAAATATTTAGCGGATTCATGTATCATGTTGTCAAGAGAGTTAATAATTTCATAAGTTTGATATATCTCTTTAGTAATATGTTAAGTTTCATAAAAAATTACATGAACTAATTATTTAATAATATAATGACTTAGATTTTCTAGTTTTCATTATTATATATTATTTTAGAAAAAACTCTCTTATAAGGAGTTGTGTCGTCGTGTGATTTGGAGGCCCGATGTTCCCAGAACAATTCATTGTTAAATGTTATGTTTTTAATAAAACACAAGTGAAACATTCCTAAAAAATATTAATACCAATTAAATGTGGGTGTGTATCATAAATCTAAGGTCACCATTGAGCAAAAATTTCAGCTTTACCCTAGAATGATATAAATAATGGTGGAATGGTAATCTAAATAATACACCAAGGACATAACTATAAATAAAATCATTTTATGACAATATTTTATTTTAAAAACTTGATAACTCATGAAGGGTGACTTAGATTAGAAATCTGATACCACTGTTGAGTTCATAATGTGGTTTTCTCCTTTGGTGAGGCACAACATCGTTCAGTGCTGGTCAGCTGTGAAAAATAAAATTTATGATGTTTTAATAAATAAAATAAACTATGAGATTATATTATTTTTACATTATGTATACATATGGGTACTATTTATTTTGAAGGAGTATATTGAATGTGTATCATGGTTTGGCTTATAACCATGGAAATTCAATGGAGTCACTAGAGATATTTTTTATAGAATTATATTAGTTGTGATGAAAATCATGAGGATCATATATTGTTCATGTTGGATTGACAATGAAAATAAATCCACAAAATTAAATGATACTTATAACAGGAAGAGAGGTTGTTTAATTTTATCTTTTCCCTATTCCTAATTTCAATGAACAATACAATCAACACATAAACATATTGATCCATCATTTGATCATTGTTGCCGGATGTGTAATTGTTGGGTTATTATTGGGTGATTTTATTATACTCTTCTAATATCCTTCTAATTAATATAATTGAGGCCAACACTAAAAAATGAAAATGTTCATTATCTGGGAATTATTTTTCTTTCTATCCCAATTTTTGGAATTCTTCATTGTTGGATCCTCTTGATCAAGGCACGAAATATCGAGAGGAACCGACCAAGATCGGTCTCCCACATTAGAGGAAGGGTGATATAGAGGACAAATCAATGTAGATTGGGATTTAAGGATCATAGAGGTATTTTTATTTCAAATAGAGGGGAACTAACGGAAGAATAAAAGACTGCAAAATGAAGAGAGTTGGTGGTGCATGACGATGCGGCGCGTCCGTTGCCACGTGGGATATGGCCGGCAGCCACGTGGCACATTGGTATGGAAGTATAGAAAGTCTGCAATTTTCACTAGTGGTTGTATGAGCTGAACCAACCAAACATGTAGACCAGATCAAGGTGCATGCCAGGCCCCATGGGTAGGGTTGGACATAGCTAGTCAGCTCTGACCTCGCCATCAAAGTAAGTCCCGATTCTAACCCTCGGTAGCCAGACTAGGCCACTGTCGATCATTGCATTCAACCATGAGCCACATTGACTGAGATAACACAAATCCATGACCGTTGGTGTGGCGTTCCACCAATGATATATCTTCAGGTACCGGGATGTGGACCACCATTAGAGTGACCAGAGCGGTCAGTCTAATGCCAGATTCAGACCACTCTCCAATGAACACCCTTGGAAATCTTCAAACGCCAAAAACATTCAATACAGATTTCTATTTGATGATCATTCTATGGATTTGGGACCCTTATGATGATTAGTTCATTTCATTTTATCATATGAGGGATTTTTGAGAGTTTCAATAAGACATAATGTCTTATGGAGTCAGTTCCCCAAAAAATAGAAATCATCGAGCAATCATTTTTGTGACTAGATATAACCTAGTGACTATGTGTCTTGTGGGGAATTTGTATATTATAGAGACCGTGTTTCTTATAGATATGGTTACTCATATACTGACTATATTTTGTGTTGATATTGTTTTTATTATTGGAATTAGTATATGTGGATGTTATTGATATATTTCCTATAGAAAAATATCTATGTGGTCATGAATATGACAATATTTATCGTATTCCATTTTCATATTTCATGGTGGTCTTCCTTTATGAAATCTTCGTTGTGGTATTCCATTATGGTATTACTTTTGTGTTATTTCTATTGTGTATTCGTTTTTTAATTCGGGGTGTCCTACTGAGTATTGTTGTACACAACCATACACCGGCTTTGCCCTCACATGGCATGTCTTGTGAAGATGATGAACTCTTATATTAATTTCATAGAAAACTAAGAACATTAGGTTAATTGTGAGACTAGAAATGCTAATGTGTGTTCATGTAGCTTTTAAAATGACAGTCCTAGTACCTCTTACTTTATAGGATGGACTTCTTCCAATAGAATTTTTTCATTTAGTGGTATCATTTTGGCACTGTTTACTCTTCTGTAATTTCAATATTTTACTTTGGTTGTGGGATATAGTGATTTGCATGAATTTTTTACATAGTTATTTTACATTTCATCAATTTTTTATTCTTGATGTGTTCATGCGTACATGTTCATTTGATAATGCCTCCAATTTTTGTGGCATGGCTACTCGGTGCTAGTCATTAGCCTCTGGAATATTGCAGGCGGTATAGGGGTACTCATTGCACAAGAACCTCTATGATGGGTCATGATAGAGTGGTATTAGAGGGGGTCGGTTTTATATTAGGACTGAGAGTTTGTGAAGTTTTCTTATGATAATAGTGGTATGTGTTTTGAGTTTTTCATTTAGTACGGGGAATCCAGTGTTGGAGTAGCAACTACTGTATGCATACACCATGACTATGGGCATTAGATTTTTGACGCGGTTAATTAAAACACTGGTTGTAAGGAAAATAATGGTACATGCCTCAAATTTTACAAGATTGTGTCTTCGATTTCTTTCATAATACAACTCACCAGATATACTCTATTGATCATGGTACATCTTTTTTATTACATGATGCCACCACATAAACCGTCAACCATGATTATATTGTGTGTTCATGATGATGATATTCCTATTGAAGATACATCAATAGGTCATATTGTACTAGATATAGAACATTGTAGTGGATCAAAAATTATACCCCCACCCATTGATTATCAGCTACTACAAGCACTACAAGTTGAGGATGAATGGTGACTGAGCACATTGAATGTGTTTTAGATGAAATCGCCTCCAAGGTTTTGCGGTAATCTTGAACCCCTTACAGATGATGATTTGTGGGAGGTAGTTAAACATGTCTTCCTCTTTGTGAGGATTCCTTCCAAACATATGCATGCTCATATCGAGAGTCTTTTATAGGGATCTATGGGGAGATGGTGGAGCATAGTGGCACATACACATGATTATATGACACTCTCATTGGATAACATCATGTGTCTCTTTATAGATGAGTACATTTTATCCATGTTGTAGTTGGTGTGCATACATGAGCATATGCATTTGAATAAGGGTAGCTATACTGTGGAATATTATTTGGAGAGATTTACTAATTATTCACACTACTCCACAGATATAGTATGAAACCCTTTCTTTAGCGAACCAAAAATCGAGTAGGGATAACACTAAAAGAACATGGAATCCAGGATATCACATAGAATTCCTACTTTTTCTGGGGCACATGAGAATGAACTTATAATGGAGAGATTTCTAGTGGATCAGGCACTGACATTAAGAGCTACCGGTATGAACTAGATAGAAGATTCCTTGATACGAGCTATCTGACAGACTTCAGATGTAGCCAATCAGGTCTTGTGTTTTAGGAGATGATCATAGGACACATAATTAGTGGTTGTGGGATCATAGGGTAGCTCAAGTCAGTTAATGGATAGGATGTGTTACATTGTATTGATTAAAGACATCAGGAATGTGATTTTCCCATCCATCGTATAGTCGTATAGGAGATGGTCGAGGGGCTATAGAGGCAGTGGAAGAGGCAGGAGCATTGTGGTCTTTAAGGTTATAGATGTGGAAGGATAGAAGATTTGGTGTCATGAGGTGGTTACTGGCTCCTGCAATTATCACCACCACACATAGGTGTTCCACAGAAAATCTCATGGGGTTGGTGGAAATAGACGAGACCTACTACATTCAATGGAGGATTATTACCCTAAGGCTCCAAGGACGATTAGAGGTCTAATTGGTTTCTATTAAACCTTAGCTAAAGTTTTTATAGACACATGTTCCAGTCAATATATGCATTCCATGAACATTATTCGAGACTTTTATATTTTTGTTGGATATTTGACTCAACCATTATACTCTGAGTCTCTTATGGGAGGAGATTTGATGATCAGACACTAGGGCTGATATTATGACTATCCTCTTGCACATGTGAGTTTGAGAGAGGATCTCTATGTAGCGACACTAAGGACTTATGATGTCATTATGAATATGGATGGGTTATCAACAATTATTGCTAATATTGAATATTTTATGCATAGAGTGTGGTATGTCCACAGTGATGGAACTGTATTTTCAGTTATTGTTGAAATGGAATCATAGTATTTTTAGGATGGGCACATAGATAGGGGTGCAACCGATCAGTCATCAGATGTCATGCATGAACCATTGTATAAAAGATGATTTGTGTCCATAGTTTCCTATACTGGTGGTAGAGTATGAGGACATGATTCTTGATGATTATCTAGGATTACCTCCCCATGGGGAAGTAGACATCATCATTTATCTATACAATGGTATGTCTCTAATATCTACCCATGCATATATGATTTATCAGGTATAGCATCATGAGATGAAGGGGTAGTTGGTTGATTCACAGAGGAAGAGCTTCACTAGACCCATTGATCAATCCATGATAGCCCATGATTTTACCAAAATGGTATATGATAGATTGAAGTTATGTGTGGAATTACAACACCTGAACAAGGTGATCAAGAAAAATAAGTATTCACTATCGATAATAAATGAACCCATAAACCTGTTGGAATGGGTGTGGTGGTTCTCGATGATTAACTTCTGATCAGGGTACCACCATATAAGTTTTCAGGATGAGGATATACAGAATATGGACTTCAAATGTCATTACATCCACTTTGAGTAATTGGTGATTTCATTTGGCATGAGGAATTCCCCCATTGTGTTAATGGGACTCACGAATGGGATATATTAAACCTACATAGACTGGTTTGTGGTGGTCTTACATTTTGAAATCTTAGTGTACCTGAAATCTGATGGGGACAATGTGAGACACTTGGGGATGAACCTAGATTCACATCAAGATCAGCAACATTATAGGAATCAATCTAAGTTCCCATTATGGATTTGGGAGGTCCAGTTTCTAGGAAAGGTCATTTCATAGGCTAGATTTATGATATATCCAACAATGATTGAGGTATTTTTTTCTTTGATCCACCCAAGAATGATACCGCAGTGCATAGTTTCTTTTTTGGGATGGTTACTATTGGGGGTTTGTACCCAACTATTCTGGAGTAGCAATTTCCTTAACAACATTTCCACATAAGGGATAACCTTTCATGTGGACATAAGAGTGTGAATGGGATTTTCATTAGCTATGGCATTTATTGAAGAACAATCCCATATTGAGATTTCTTTTAGAGGGTATAGAGTATGTACTATTCTGTGAGGTGTAATTATCTCGGCTTCGTTATGTATGTATGAAGGGAAATAGGTGATTTCCTATGTTTTACAGTAGTTGAGATGAAATGAGAAGAAGTATTTGACCCATGTTCATTAGTTAATAGGGGTAGTCTCTACATTATTGATGTGGAGACACTACTTGATGGGAGAGTAGTTTATCATATACTCTTACCACATGTGTCTCAATTATATCTCCTCTCTAAAGGATATGAACTAGGGATAGAGGTGATCACCAGTGTTCCACCAGGACTATGACATTGATAATTTTCATTCCCATGTAGAGGTAACATAGTGGAATGTAATTACTATAGGAGACCCAATCCATTATTTCTAAAAGTGGTATCAAAGTCCTTTTAATCATTTTAGTTATCCTTCAAGGATGAAGATGGAGACAAATACCTCTAGATGATGGTTTTCACCACTCTAATTTCATTCAATGTTAGGAGGACATAACATAGACTTAATATATTATGAGAAATTGTGTGGTATGATGTTCATAGGGCATTCCCCTGATAGATATTCAAAATATTTGGACAACATAAATCTTTTTATAGTGTGCAGAGTTGTACTAGTGGTGTTTTGGGAGGAGGTTTCATGGGAGTTCATTAAATCTCTATTTGTGGAACATCATGTTGTAAAGAAGATGTACCAGGACCTCCAACATTAGTTTTGGTGGCCAGGAATGATGATGGGAGTTGCAGAGTTCATTTATTGATGCTTCACTTGTCACTATGTGAAGGCAAAGAACAATGTTATATTGGGATTGGTCCAAAACCTTGAGTAGAAAATAGAAGTGGTATGGGATAACAATTGATATAATTATTGTTTTTGAATGTACATCTAGGGGACAAGATACCATCTTGGTGATAATTGATTGACCCACCATGTCATCCCACATCATAGATATTCAGGAGTAGAGTTTAGAAATGAGAATGGGACACCTCAATGTGCATGAGATAGTTTAACTCAATGGACTTAGATTGATTATAGTCCCATATCGTGATGATATCCATACATCAAATCTTTGGAAGGTATTTTAGTAGGAGTTTCAAACTCAGTTACAGTTGAGCATAGCTTTGACCCTCAAAAGGAAGACCAGAATGAGTGGAACATTCAGGTTCTAGAGTAAATTTTATGGGATTTCATATTAGGTTTTGGCAATTGATGTAGGATCACCTACCTCTAGTGGATTTTTTGGACAAAAATAGCAACCATTTAACCATGGGTATGGATCCATTAGAGGAATCATATTGGAGATCCTACAGGTTGCCACTTTTCTTGATGTACCAACGAGATTTATCACTCATGGGCACAGTGTTTGTGTAGGCGAATAGAGGGAAGGATCATATCATCAATGAGGGGATGATGATTTCACAATGCTAATAGAAGTCTTATGCTAATATGCAGAATAGGACTTTGGAGTTCAATGATGGAGACCAAATGTTCACTTGGGTCTCTACTTGAAAGGGATAAAAGATATTTTTCTTGGGTAACAAGCTATCTCAAAGGATCAATAAGACTTTTCTAATACTAAGTAGACAAGAAGTGGTGGTATACCAATTGGATCTACCAATGTAGTTAGATTTGGTGCATGAAATCTTACATGTTTCGCAATTGATGAGGTACATGTGTGACTCATCCCATATCATTTATTATAGATAGTAGAACTTCGAGGAAGGGAATACATTTAGGAAGTACCTAGTGAATATTGGGGATTTGTAAGAGAGGCTACATTGTTGGAGTTTGACTCCTATGAATCATGTCTGGTGGCATCTTGGGAATCTCCATGAGAGAACATGGGACTTGGAGGATCAGTTTCAAGCTCAATACCCTCATTTGATTCTGTTTCCCTTGTTTTTTATTTTCATATATATTAATTACTATCGTGGAATGAAATTAATAACATGGATTTTCCCTATTTTTTTGAATTTATTTAGGCAAACACTGAGACCAATATCTGAGACGGAATGTGATTCTGAGATCCTGTGTTCCCTGAAATATTTGATTAAAAATGTTATATTTTCAAATGTAAATGCACGTGGATTTCAATAAAAAGAGTAATATATTTCAAATGGTTTCCTGGATAATAAATCCAAGAGAACCATTACATTAAAAATAGAGGCTATACCATAGGCTCCACTTAACATTAGTCACCATGATTCATATGAAGAAAAAGTCACCAAAGATGTAACAGTAAATAAATTAAAAAATAAAAATATTTTATTTTTATATCCCCATAACTCAAGAATGGTAACATGTATTGGAATTTAAAAACAAAAATTTAGTTCTTAATATTGGGATTCCCCTAGGCGAGGCCCAATATAGTTAGTTGCATGTCAAATGTGAAAAATAGTTTTTTGGATATTTTAATGATTAAAATAAATTCTGAGTTTATTTTATTTTAATATTACATCATCATAGTGACATTATTTATTTTAAATTAATAGATAGTATGGGTCAAATGTTTTGTATCATAGCCCTAGAATTATCTAGGGGATCTGGAATGAATCATTAGAGAATTCTATTTTCCACAATTACAAACACCGAAATCAGAGATCATTCTTGATGGATCATCGACAATAATCAATCCTCATTATCATAAGATCTATATCCTATGTATGGCTGTTGTTTCACAATTTATTTTTTCCATTAATAATTTCAACACTAATAAGTGTAAATCCACAAATAGAATGATGTGTCCTTCAATAATTATTGTGGAATGAGTTATTGTTTCTAGATTATCGGGAGAATTGTGTGTCCTCTATATTTATCATTATATTGTTTATGAATCATGGATAACATGATCAAATTAAAGGATTATTCCTCACGTATTCATGATACTTATCTATCCCATTCTTGACATTAATTTCCATTGGATCCTTGAGATCACGACTCAACATGATGGGAGTCTCCGAACGGGACCAAACCATAGGATTAGAGTTTAGACAAAATAGGGGCATGATTAGTGAAGCTCGGGACCCAATAATTACAGAGTTATTTCAGTTTTAATGACTGGAGTACTGAAGGAAGAATGCCAGAGAACATAAGGAAGTACTCCAGCGGTAGGTGGAACACAACAGCATAACACATCTTTCACAGCATGGGATGTCGTCGACGGTAGTGTGACATGGAGTGGTGGCCACATGGATGGATAGAGGTTGACCTGAGTGACCACGTTACTCACAACTACCTGGAATGTAGACCAGGTTGGGAGATTGGTCTAGGATAGTCTGATGGGTCGGGCCAACATGGTGGGATGGGTCAGACCCAACGACTCAGGTTGGACCTGGGTAAGACATATTATGTCCAGATTGGCCCCCAACCAACCATGAATGGTGGTCGACCAAACTGCCGCATGACTAAAACAACAGCTCTAGCATACATGATATTTTTGATGATGGGAGTGTCAAAACTATAAAATGAACCTCCACGGTTAGTGGAACAAAAGCTTATATCGTGGACTGACCGCCCAGTCATTCCATGTCCCAGAGAATACCCTTCTGAATTTTGCAACTGATTATAACATTCAAACCCGACACCCATTTGCCATGAATTTTAGGATGTTGGGACCCTTATAATGATACAAAAATTCAATATATCCAATGTAGGGTTATTTTGGGAGTTTTTATATGACAAAATGGCTTGATATGTGAGTTATCCAAAAACGAGTTACGTTGAGAAATAATTTCTATGGATGGTTGTGGGTGATAAACTTGTTCTCTTACAGATATTGTGTGTCTTATAGAGACTATGTGTCTTATAGAGGCATTGAGTCTTATGAAGACTGTGTGTCATATAAAGACTATTTTTCTTATGGATATTATGTCATATGTAAAATATGATTCTTATTGGGACTATTTATTTTAATAAATTAATTATATTTGGATGTTCTTGATATATTTTATGTAGAAATATATCTATGTAGAGATGACTAATCATTCCATTGCGGTATTAATATATTGTATTACTTTGTGGTATTCATTCATGATATCATTTATGTGGTGTTCCTTTATGGTATCTTTTTTTGGTATTCCTTCATGGTATTTCCCTCTTGGTATTTACCCTGCTGTATTACCCTTGTGGTATTCCTTTGTGGTTATAGGGTTTCCTAATATCTTTTTTTACTCACCCCTACAGACGATTTTCTAGCATGTGTCATGTATTGTGAAAACAATCGACCTTTTGATGATGTTCAAGAAAGATCAAGACAATGTAATTCCTTGTGATACCAGATTAGCCGAGGTGTGTAGTGGTAACATTTACAATGACGGTACCAATCCCTTTTTCATTACATCATGGACATGTGGCTGAAAAATCCTTTCATTTATTGGGATCAATTTGGATATGATTACATTATTGTACATTCACTATTGTACTCTGGTTGATGGATATAGGTGTTTACCAGAATTGTTAACGTAGTGATTTAAAATATTAGATCATGTTACATGGATATGTTTTTGTGCATATTGGTACATATAAAAATTCCTTCCATTTGTGGGATATGCTAACTCACTACTAGTCATCAGCCCCTACCCTATTAATGGTAGGCCTAGAGTAGTCATGGAACAACCCCCTCATGGGCATGTTGTTAAAAAATCCATGACATTTTATTTAACTATTTATAGAATATTGAAGAATCAACATATTCTATAAATATTCCTTTATCATCTTTTGGATGCATCATAACAAGTTTCACTTTAGTATTCATGATAGAAACCATGCATCAAAATATATTACAATGATTGACTATAGGTTTCAGTTATTTCATTTTTCATAGGGTGTCTTTTTAAAAATAGGTCTTATTAAAACACAATTCATGATATAGAGGGCTATGATTGCAACTTTTTTCAGAATATATGTTGAAGTTTTGTATTCATTTAGCATAGTCATCTCCATTCCTCAAATAGTTATATTTCTTATTTCAAGAATATCATTTTATAGAGGTGATCTTGGTACAGAATAGTTGTGTTCAATGCCATTATTTGAGAAAAATAATTGAATTATTTATTCTCGAATTCTCCACTATGATCACATCGTAATGATGTTATTTTATAAACTTTTTTATTTTGGTCAATACTAAAAAAACGTTAAAAAATTGTGAATACATCACTTATTGGTTGTAGAAAATATACCAAAGTAATTCAAGAATAATCATAAAATAAATCACAGTCATATACTTTACCAGCGACACATGCTACGATAGATAGTCCAGGAAAAACCACATGAATATTTTTTAATGTTTTAGATGCATCAATTTTTTGAATAGATTTTAATGAATAATTGTTCATCGTATCAATTTAAAATAAATCACGAAATCAATAATTAATAAATCTAAGACTAGGAAAATAAGAAACTAACTGTTTCATTGATTATTTTTGTAGGAAATATATATTACAATGAGTAAGTCTCATATTATATATCCTTGACTCATTTTTATTAGTAGTTAAAAGATTCACTTTTCTGTTTACCGAAGGAATATAAATCCAATGTATAAATTTTATCATCTCTAGGTGTTCTAAATATTTGTAATTTATCTTTAATAATAGCGTAAAAATTGTTATAAAAATAAACATTAAGTTTATCATAACAAATTTGAGACATACATATCATGTTTTTCTTTTGATGTTCTACATATAATACTTTTTTGAAGGAGATAGTCATTGGATCAACAACAATTCCATCACCAACAACATTTCATTTTTTATTATCACCAAAATTTAGTAGTCCTCCATCAATTTGAGTTAACACATATAAATTTGATGTATTTATTCTCAGGTGTCTAGAACAACCACTTTTTATATATAATATTACATTTCAATTCATGTTCCATGTTTCCTGCAAAATCATATAAACATGTGTTAATTATGGTACCCATATTTTCATGGGTATGATAGTGTTAGAGAGTAGTGATCAGGGAATTTATATTTTCGTAATATTAAAATATTTTACAAAATATAATTAAAATATATTTATAGATATAATATCATTTATAATACCACTAATTTAAGGATTTATCAAATAATAGTTTTTAGTGAAATAACAATTTCATCTATAATAACAACATGTATAATTTATGAATGTGGAATAATGTAATTCATTTAATGTTTCTAATTTTCACCCTTTCTTCATAATAAAAAAATAATCTATTAATTACATTATTTCAATTATTTTCATTTAAAACGTTTTCTCATTTAGTAGAAATATAAGTTGTACATTCATATGATTATACTTCATCCCGCAATTATTTTGTCATTTTCACATGATTACTACAGTTTGATGTAGACCGATTGTGTTTTCCACCATGTTCTTGATGTTATTTTTAGAAGAGTGTACCTTTCCCCTAAAATAGAAATGAGATTATTTTTCAATGAATTTTTCTTCTTTAATAAAGAATAATATATCTGTTCTAACAAATAATATTTTGTAGAAAGTTTATCATTATAGAAACTATCATAGTAAGAGTAAGAAAAAGAATAGGTTTTTACTATTTCATCATCATTATCCATGAAACACATATTAGCATTGATATTTTGTCGATATTTATATGAATTAAATTGTTAGGGGCTACTAGAATGTTCAGATACACTCCACGTAGAATTCATAAATCATTTTCCATTTTTATTATAGTCACCATTTTTGTGATATGACATTTATAAAAACTTTTTTTCATCAATAAGGTCATGGAAATCAGGTCTAATGTGATCTAATTTTGTGAAATAAAAACATATAATGTCTCAAGGTTCTATCTCATCTTTTCTGAAGTATTTTCTGAATTATTTTTTTTATTATAGAATTTTTATAAATTTTTGTTTGACTAGGATAGTTCTATTTCAAAATATAATGAATCTGAATCATTCTTTATTTTATCTACTTGTTTTTCTTTTTTATACCTCTCAAGTGATACTGTCAGAACAATATATTCTATTTTCACTAAAATCTTACTATCTTCAACGTCAGATTTTATTTAGGCTCCATACATCATCAAAGTTAAAATTAGTTACTCTCTAGTTAAATTCATGATAGATGATGATTTTCGAATAAAATTAGATCTTCCATTCTATATTAAGGGTGGTATTATTAGTACATTCATCTATTGATCAAATTGACTTAGGGGATCTCCCAAGGGGGAAATATTATTAACAATATATATTAAACATCCATTTATATGTATGATTATTTCACCAAAAAAACATTCTTATGGTGAGAAACATAAAATTTGTAGCAACATACCTCATCAATCAAATATTATCTATTACATCATATGAAACTGAAATAGTTTTCCACATCTCAATGGAATCAGGGGATTTTGATACTCAATTAGTCTCATTATGACCATGTATAAGAGAATAACATTCATTTGTTTTGAATTGGTGTCATATTCCTCTTCGGTTTTAGTAGTCAATGTGTCTAATTTACCAAGAATCACATAAGGAGTAATGATTTTTGATTAAACATTGCATCTAATATTCTTCATATAGAAAATCATTTCATATTTGTATCATCCATAATATTCTCTATTAATGTATGGGGCTCAAGCCATGGAAATTATTTCTCTAGGATCAACCATTTCTCTTTACATTGTACATGCCATATAAATTTTTTATTGCCATAGTTTTTATCCCAAAATCCCAAATTTAAACCAACTGCTTGGTCAGATGAATACAAATATAACTCAATAAGGGGTAGATTAGGTCTTTTCTTATTTATCTTCCAATTATGGATTTCAAATCCCTTTATGATTTAAATAGATTACAACATCGTATTTTATATAAAATAATAATAGTTGGAAGATATTAATAATGAACATAGTAAAATTATAGATATTTGGGAAAAAATGATCCACTAGTTCACTCTACCAATTCTCTCTCTTCAAGATATTGAATTTGACAAGGATGCTCCTCATATCAAATGTCCACAAAAGAAAAATTTGGTGTAGTAAATGGAATTATTATTAAAAAGTATAAACACAAATAGTAATTGTTATTTTATAAGGAATTGGTTATCCATAGAATATATTTAGTAGATAACACTCCATCGCAACTGAGTATGAGTATTTGATACTCGACCATGTTAAAGGAGTTTTAGTTGACTGTTCATGCCGAACATCACTATTAAAGTAGAATCCATAGAAAGTAGATGGATTTTCTTATATATAAATGAATGTAATCAAAAAATCATTGTTATTAAGGGAACTCAGTTGAAAATAATCTATAATAAAGGATAAAAAACAACATCAAGTATATAACTGTAATTGATTGAACATGTAAGTCTCCAATTTTCATTGTCTTCACTAGCTAAAAGACTTGATTGATTGTTGTAACAGATATGTAAATGATATTTATGAGATTGCAGTAAAATGTAACGGTAAATTTTCACTCATATCTAATGTGTATATAATTTGTTAAAACGACATTATTAAAAATAGATTTTTTTTAGTCAAACTGAAAAAAAAATCTGAAAGATCACAGATATAAAAAATTCAAAAAATAGGTCCAATGGAGTCATAACTTCTCCCCGAACTAAGAGTGAATTTCTCCATTAATTAGTATCCTTTAAATCATTCATATATAGATTTGAATATGTCAAAAATGTGCATTGAAATAGCCAATAATTCTGTATATACCACTATAGAAATCATGGATAAAATAATATATTTAAATCTCCCACATTGAAAAGTCTAATTTTGGGTTCCTTTAAAAGTGACACAATAAAAAATGTTAGGTCCTACTAAATATTATTATGTTTTTTTGAACATAATATTGGAAATGTTTGTCTAATCATAAAAGTAATATTGATCATAAATGCATTGTTGATTATTCAAATTTTTGTCTCATAAAAATATAGAAGATGTATTTGAAAATAAAAATAAAAATGTGAAATTTTTAAATTTAAAATTAATCTCGCCGACGTAATGAGAAAATTGATTTCAATGAGAAAATTTTCATGTGATTAAATGGTTTTATATAACTATTAAAAATTTAAATGATTTATAAAAAATATATATGATAAATATATATACTTTAACATAAATATAATGAATAAAAAATTTAAAATATAATTTCACTTCAGAAATAATTAAAATGAAATTAAAATTTTTAATTAAAATTATGTATTATTAATTTTTCATAAAAAAATTAATCATTTCATAAGAAAATAAACCTACGAAAATATTAATAATAGGATTTAAAAAATAAATTTTATTTTATAAAATAGTTTTTTTAATTGTTAGGAAATTATTTTTAATGTATTTATGAAATTTACATATAAAACTATTTTTTATAAAAATATTAATTTAAATCGTAATATTTGATTTATTTTTTATCATGACTGGAAAATTCATAATAATAGTGTTATGAATTTGATTCAAAATATAATATAGAAATTTCATTAAAATAATTCACATAATGTGGGTTTTTTGTTTTATCTATAGAAAAGATGTTTTTGTGCATAAAAATATTTTAAAAAAGAGAATTCCATTACGAAAAATTAGTTTGTATTTTCAAGTATAAATAATTATTCAACCAAGAATTGATATTATATTCATGATTTTAGCATATATTCAATTAATCTTTTTTATTATATTCATACCCACTTTTAAATTTTCTTGGAAAAACAATCATTTTGAACAGTAATAATTTAATAATATGAAACATTTCATTTAAACTCAGTGTTGTGTACAGAACAAGCTAAACACATGTTTACATTTTATTCAATGTAGACTCATTTTAGGGTTCAAAAAATATATACATGGATTTTGGTGTTATATAATATAAATTGGCATTTTCATTCATTTCCATTATCAATAAGATTTAATTTATTTTAAATAATATATTTTTGAAAATCGTAGGTTGTTAAATTATTCTTACATAAAATGAATTTAGATCCTAAATCATGTAACATTAAAACCAACAACAAAGATTAATTCTACCTAAATAAATCCTCAGGTTCCCATATAACTTCTTTGAGTTTTTTTTGAAAACAAAATATTAACAAGGTGAGTGGTCTTATTTCCTATAAAATTATTTATATGGTCTAGAATATCCACTATTTATTAATAATAAGAATGTTAATGTTTCAATAGTACAACCTATGATATATGTAAATGAAATAATATAGATTTATAATTCCATAGAATAAATACTTGAAACACATCTATAACCAAATAGTGTTTTAGTGGAACATCAAATCGATTGTCTTTTATCACAATACATTAAAAAATTTCCTTGAGATAATATACCGAGAGTTATGCTTTAATTTTTATATTACTCAAAATTTCATCCTTTTGTTTTGATTTATCAATTTTCACTTTTATCTCTAACTCTATGACATGAAGATGAAATTCTTATTTATTAATCAATAATATATCACAAGATCCAAAAGTAAATGCTATTTTGTTCCAGCACATGAGTCGTAACCCAGTTGGTGTTTTCTCTCTAAGTGTATTCACAAGACCCAGGATCGAAACCAGGTTTATGAAATATTTTGTGTACTATAGAATTACTATAACAGCACTGTGTAGGTACAATTTTGGGTACTGCAGAATATACAGTATAAGGTAATATTCGGTTTTATAGCGTCCAGAAATATTCATATTGGGAAATAGGTTTGGGCTTAGAGTCATTATGTACTTCATTCCTTCTACGAATTTGGATTAGTATGGATTTTGGTTCCATATTTAAAGTCCTTCAAGAAACCTCAAGGCCTTCAGGACATCGCCAAAGGCCTTTTGGAACACCTGATATGCAGATTCCCAAAGAGATTCAACATGGAACCATCTCAAGTGGAGGATTCCAGAGCATGTAACATTCTCCAGAGCAATTCTAAATAGTTTTGGAAGAATGAGAGGGTATGAATTTCCATTGTTACTGGGATTTTGTGTCTCAACACATGACAACTAGCCGAAGCACATTGAAAAGGTGGAGACCCGACCATGATGTAGATGCTGGGGTGGCATGGTTTCATGTAGTCATAATCTGTATGATTTCCTTAAGACCTACAGGTCTGGCAGTGTCACCAAAGCATGAAAAAAAATGTAATATCTAAGCCTATGGGACTTGTAAGGGTTACCCATCATCTATTGAAAGAGTATTATCAAAAATAAATAAATAAAGGCATTCGGGCCATTCATGAAATGATTTTTCATTCCTTATATCACTATTAAAAAAGATATAATTGGTTATCTAATATTGATATAGATTCATAAATTGTTGTAATATGTTAATCAGAAAAACCACATCCATTCTCAAAATTAATAAATTACTAAAATGGTTATGCTTATAACTATTGAATAATTCAAAATATAAAAAGGTCATGAAATATATCAATTTAAAAATAAAATTTCACCCCCATACATCAAAAAGTATTTCATGATCGTCTCATAAACATAAGTGATTACATCCATTGTGTATTCTCATGAAACATAATAAAAAACCTGATTTACCATACAACTATATCTTAATAATATATAATTCATAATTAAAAACATAAATCAATGATTTTTGGATTTAATAATTAAATATATAAACAAGGTAAACTTTACCAATGAAAGTGTTAAAAAATATTTTCAATATTTCATTGATCATTTAAAATAAATTAGTAATATTCAATAATCATTATAAATATCAGTAATCTATTTATCATGTCATTATTATCACCCAATATGTAACATTATATTGTTTTTCATTAAATTGTCTTGTATTTTCCATAAAATATTATTTCTCTATTCATTAACATTTTTGGATATTAGTTCTAGTAAAAACATCATTGAATATACTTAATATAAAACATAATGATATCAATTCATATATATTTCATGATTTATATAACAAAATTTTTGAATTATAAGTTATAATCTCATAAATCAATGCAATTTATTATTAAACTATTAACTAGGCTTCATCATCAAATTCATTATTACCTATTTACAACAATATCAAATATTAACAATACATTAACCTTGATAAAATTAAATTTAATCATTATTCTTGTGTTTATCATAAAATATATTGATTGAACCACCCATTCATGGTATTTTCATCATCTACAATATCACAATGAATCAGAAAACGCTAAATATTCTCTTCATGATATTTCCCTTTACCACATATATTCTTTTTATATTCATAAAATTCAACATTTAAACAATTCAATTGTCAATGAATCTTTAGGGATACCATTATCATCATCCATTTCCTTAAACTGAAATTTTTATTTTTTCCACAATAGTTACATTCATTGGGTCCTTCTTTCCAATCAGAAAAAAATCATCCCATCCCCTATGTGTGATTCTATTGAATTATTCAACGAAAATTATCATGATATAGGAATCTAAATCATCATTCCTCTTTGATCTATTGTAACATAATGCACAATAAATTCTATCACTATCTTTATTACCGACTCTGAGTGATGGTTTAGGTTATTTTTGTCAATCCATTAATGTTAAATAAATTTGGGCATAATTATAATATCCCTTAATCAACTCATAATAATAATTTTTTTGTCATATGAAAATTAAAAGTCACATTAAACGTTATCCTAGCTCTTCTAGATCCCTATATTTACTAAAAAAATATAGTCTCAGAACCTCTAATCATTGTGGAAACCATCTATTCATGAAATATCACTTATAGGATTAATATCTCACGACGCATTATTTTAAATCAATAAAACCTTATGTATATACTAATTTAATTTGTAGTCACCAACATCTTATATCATAAAATATTCATCATTTTGTGTTTCTGAATTTCAAAAGAAAATCCACAGGTAGTGTCAAAATAGTTGCAAATCTTGGCTCATTATCACTCAAATGGTGATGATCGAATCTGGATCAGTGTACCAATTTTAGATTATTTACCCTAGTTTCCTCTTTTATAGAGACATTTCCTATTGTAGTATCCAAATTGGAATTTAATTTATTAGGAACCAATTGGTATTTCCTTTAACAAAATTAAAGGAATGCTTTATATACATTGACGCATCCTTAAACTTATCCTTTATGAATTTCCAATACACATCCTTAGAAACATCCATTGGGATATTTCTATAATGTATTCTGATCCTATTTTGCAAATGAACAATAAACCTTTTCTACAATACAAAATAAATCAAACCCTGGTTTTTATTTATGGATATTACATATTATTAGATTTATATTCAACTATGTACACAAATAAAATCCATATAAAAGTAATATTTTAGTTTATTTTAATAATGGGTATATAATAATATAATTTGGTGAAGTATCCTCATAATCTCTAATATAAATCTTCCACATAATAAATATTTAGAAAAAAACTACATAATACCTTTCCCCACAACCATGGAAAAAGAAAAAAAAGAAAATGTGAACTGAGATACACTCTATTGGTAATCAAATGAGATTTGTATGAATAACGTGATCAAAATTTTATGAGAACATGATAATAAAGTTTTTAATTTATACCAGGCATATCAATGTTCAAAATATTGATTCAGGAAATAATGGTTGATATTTCACAAGAAATAAATCATAATACAATCAATGAAATTTAAAATTATATAATAACATTTTTAAAAGACATATAATTTTATAATATACAAAATAATTGAAAATATTATTTATAGGATACCTTCAAATAAAGTCATAAAATGTTATTGTTTGGTTACCACCCATGTAATAGCATTGAGTTTGTGATAACAAACAATAGAAATTATTTTTGGCTTCAATATTCCCGAAATGAACCTAATTTCATGCATTGGTTATCCTCCCATTTAAACTCATCCGAGAAATAAAAAACCTATAGTTTTCTCATTGCACTCAAATACCATTAACAATTACACATTATTTCAGATAGAATTTTAGGTCCGACCTATCACAAATGGAAAATAATACATATTTGTGACACATGACAATGAAACATTCATAATTTCATAACCCATTATATGAAATTGGATTCATATAAAATGTATGATATCATAACTCATGGAATGGATTCATTTTCTTAATCATTTCATTATAACATCATATCATATATTTATGAAAAAGATTCTGGATTCAATATAATTTCATCATTTTTAATCCATGGAAGGAAGCCAGTTTCATAAACACCTCATCATTATAAAAAATTCAATGAGGGAATAATAATGGAATCCAAGGATCATTTTTTCAACAAATAATATCCATAATCAAATAATTTCATCTTATATGGAAAATATTTTTTAATAAAAAATAACCTAGATTACTTCTTAAAGATGATAGACTTTCCACATTGAAATAAATAAATCCTTCAATATTTCTAAAATCATATTCTTTGAAAAAAACAATTAATACTTTTAAGGGATGATTTAATGCATTAAGTGGTAATAATAATAGAAAATTTGTTTTATTCTATATGTTATTAGATAATTATTACATAATTATTTTAATTAAAATATAAATGGACATGGTTTAGAAGATGACATAAAGATTCCATAAAAATATTTAAGAAAATAAAAAAATGTTTATAAATGTATTTAATAATTATTTTTTTGTGTTTTTTAATAAAATTTTTGAAATCATTTTTTAGGAAAACATAAATTTTGATGAAAAAATCCTTTCTAATAAATAAATTATTTTTCCTCTAATAATTCTCGGAAATAATTATGATATAATGTAAATAAATTCATGGAAAAACTTTGTTCTTATAAAATTACTACAGAATAAAAAATTTCCCGAGTTTATTAAGATATCTAAAAAAAGGTTTTATCATCATTATAGAATAATAACAGATCTCAATAATTGATGACATTTATACATATAAATCACTAGTAGTCTAGTAAATTTGAAATATGAGACCAATGATGGAATATCATGACTGAATATTATAATACCATGAATATAAATAATTTTATGACATTAAATTTAAAAGGGTATTTATATACATAAAAATTTATTTTTATGACATAAAATATGATTGGATGAAATTAAATAGAGATAGAAATACCTTACATATTTGGTAAATTTTTAATTATAAACCATGTGATTGAGATATCCTCAATAGGATTTATAAATACACATAATTTTGTAATAAAAATTGTATAAAAACATTTTTGTTTGTTATATACACCACAAACATGAAATAGGTTCTGAATAAGAATTTTTTATAACAGAATGTAAAAGTGATAAAGAATTATGTTACCACAATAATAATATTTTGATTCATAGCCCCAATAAAAGAAAAAATAAAATAAAACATTATATATAAGTAATGAAATAATACTAAATATATATCCTTTCCTATAGGATGTATATACACCACACAAACTAAATGTTTGGATAATTTTCATATATCTTCAAATATTAAAAGAGAGGATAGAAATCTTATATGACATGAATCTCGAATTCTATCATACATATCAAAAAACTACTGTATAATGGATATATGATTGTTATATGTCGACTAAAAGAACATAATAATTCTTATAGTTTCAAATATTTCCCCTTATAATTTTGAACGCAAATTTATTAATAATTCATTTGTATGATCTCTATTTTTTGGTGTTAGAAGTTTTGTTATTTTAATTAATGTTTTTGTTTAGTATTTGTGGTCTTAGAACATTGATCGTCATTTTATCACCTCCAAAACATTTAATGATAAATTGATATAATATATTTTAAATACATAAATGTTTACATTCATTCTCAAAATGTAGATAAATTTTTTTTAATGCATCTTTCATAGATACGGAAGGTCATAGATATGCATAAACCATATTTCGATCATTTGATAAATAAGATAAAATATATGAATCTAATTATTAACCATTAATAAACCTTTGTGATTTCATATATATATATATATATTAAATAAAATATATTCTTATTTAAATCTATTTATACCATTAGTGAGAATGAATAACATCAAATTGTGAGGTAGTATTCTTCCGTACACAAAATCGACATTAGCGTATAGACCAAATAATTAAAAGGGAAAAAGTTACATGTGATATTATATTTCTAGAAGTGATGTTATTTTAATTATCAAATATAAATATACTAGATACATCATTGAAATGAATTGTGATATGTTTTTATGGATAACAAATATGTCCATTAATGAGGTGAACGTCTTCCATACAAGTGTTCAAATGTTTCTTTTTCCATTTAAGGCATATGGATATGGGTATGGAATATTAAATTAATATGATAAAGTATAATTATAAGTTATATAATTGTGTTAATATATTATATGTTATAATAAATAATCAATAGTTTATAAAGAATAAAAACAGATAAACTTCTCACTAATAAAGATTACCTTCTCTAAGAAACACCACATTTGAATCAATTACTCAAGACACTACTTTTGGGATTTTAGAAGGTTCATAGCCTTTATAAAATTGATATTAACTTTATATGAGGTATTTTGGGATATTTTAACAGAAATATATGGTTTTATATGTGTTATTATGTGAATATATGGAGTACAATTTTATATGTTGGGAATGTTTACCATAATAAAAATTACATGAATATTTCCAAATATAATCGAAAATAAATACGTCATCCCCAATGAAAAATACTTCAAATTATAATAAATTAGAACATTGTGAGGATAATAATTAAATATGTCTAGTAAATAGAAATTTTATGAGATTTTTTTCCATTTTAACAATTATATTCTTAGTTTATCAATTGCGAAATACAGTTTTTACCTTAACCGCTATAATTTGGTTCTTACTATTTTCACTCTTCCTTTTGGTGAAAAAATTAATGTTGATCAAATTAAATAATATTAATCACATTATTACAAACATGGAATAAAATTTTAAAATGTTAATTCACATAATTAGAAATAATAAGATGAAATTTAATCCTCCATACATGATGTGATGTGGGGTTTCAAAAAGAAAATATTGTCAAGTTTTCAATGTTATTATATCAAAATTCAATATCAAAATTAATTAAATGACATATTTGGATTAATATAAATAATATTAAATTTAATATAATTTAAATTCACATTTAATTATAATATAAAATTATAAATATTATAAAAAAGTATTAATTCAATAAAAAATTATTATGTTTACTATTTTTCAATATATTATTTTTCTACAAAATTATCATAAAAATAAAATAAAATATTGGTGATATAAATGAAAAAATTCTATTAATACAACTAAATTAAATATATTAAAATTCAATGAAATTTTATTAAATGTAATTGCAGAAAAAATGACCCAAATTTGTTTTTTAGAATATTACATTTGTTAACATTAAAATTTGATTTATTCTTATATGATATTTAGAAAATAAATATGATGATTTATAAAAAAATAATTGAAAATATAATAAATATGTTTTATTAAAATAATTCTAACATAGTTTTTTTAATATATTTACGAAAAATGAATCTGAGTGATTAAAAATTGTTTTTTCAAAAAAGATTATATTTGATTACAAATTTATTTATTTAATTTAAATGAAATTAGAAATAAAATATTTAATTTTCTATATATGTGTGGAATGAATATTTTCATAATTTATTAAATCCTTTTCAAACCCTCCAATCCTATTTCTAGGATATAAATCTCATTTTAAATAATACTATTTTATCATTATGAAATTTTCCTTTTAAACTTTGCATTGTGTGTTACACTTGATAAATGAATTTTTATGTTTAATTGAAAAATAAAATGTCTTATTCGTGAAATAAAAGATAAATTATGTGTTATGTGTAATGAATATTTAATAGTATGTTTCAATTAATGAAAATATTTAAATGATAAAATTTATTTCAAAAAATCAAGAAATCAATAGGTGTTGTATAACATATATAAAACCACATATCATACACTAAAAATGTAAAATTAAAAATGGGGATATCAGATTATTAGTAATGATATACATGGAAGATATCAATCAATGATCAAATGAAATAATAAGCTTAATATATTAGCATGAGATGAGGATAATAATGAAAAATGGTCATAAAAATTATATAATTGATCATAAACATGATTCGATGAATAAAATGATATCATATAAAAGTAAATTGATTATAACCATTGGAAATAATCTTCATTTAATAATTAATTAAGATTACATATAAAAATGATTTTAACCATTCATAGTAATTTTGTTGCTCATTCAAATGGATAATTTTTTTAACATCCTGGCAATCAAATTTTCATCATCAAATTATCGGAATAAGATAATACCAAAAATTATCATAGGAGTACACATTTATAAAGTTAACATCATTATCACATAGTAGTTAATTCCCTAAAAATTATATTAGTTTTTTCACAACAATGTCATCTCATAGGAGGTTAAGAACTCCTTAATTCCATATAATTTTCATAATTCTGAAATATCAAAGGAGTTTTATAGGTCTACAATACTTTTCCAATTCTATAGTTGGTAATAAAATTATAGTTACACTAATAAAATAATTATAATTCATTAATATATAAAGCATATGATCATAAAAATTTCATCATACCATTAACTAATTTACTATGAAAAAGGCGTTCAATAAATATATCATCTTTCTTAAAAACTAACAATTAATTGAAGATGGATTGAATTTTTCGAAAATATCACCAATAATTCCTATGTTAAAATGAATAATGCTACCATGGATGAAAATTTCATTTAATATGTCACTAAGGTATTTCATTACTATAATAATATAATCATTTTCATTTCAAAACATAAAAATATAATAATTTTTTAGTATTATTTTTATAATTATCATCTAAATGAACAATTGTATCATATAATGGGAGCTTAAAATTATTTATATTCCATGAATATGGGAATATATATTCTTAAAATAATCATTTATTAAAATAAACAATTCACACATTCACTATAATTTACAATATTCCAAAAATGAATCATTTTTAAAACATTTATTTGAACTTAAAATATATTTACAATTTAATTTTAACAATCTTATGTAAAAATAGAAATTTTATTTAAATATTTTTAATTTTTATGGATATTATAGAGTAGGATACCATTTCAAAGGAAGAAAAATAACATCTGAATTTTATTACAACTTTTTATGATCCATTTTTTTATCTCAAATAAATGAAAAAATTTCAATATAAAAAAAACAAATAACAATAGGAAAATAAAATTATATGGGTATATTTATTAAAGATCATATTATATATCTCAATGAAAATTAAATCTCAAAAAATCAAGATTAAATTGAGATTGGAACATAAATAACTTTCTACAATTCATATCTTTATTTAGACAAGATTGAACATCCTATATAATAATAATAGTTTTTTCATAAAATATTAATACACCATGATAAAATATATATATATATATATATATATTTGATATCATATATTATATTTTATTAAATAATACCATCTGATTATAAATAATTACTTTCATAAATTCCTATTCTATGTGATCAATGATTCATTTTTCTTTCATGATTCAATTCAGTAGTCCCAGTCTATATTATTTGATCATAGTTTCATCATATATATAATTTGAAAGAAATTAATTATTATCATACATATTTATTATGTACATTATTTTTTTATATAAATAGGTGATTAAAAAATAATTAGACCGCTTCATGGTGAATGACATTTATATGTATTCTTGAGAGATGTTTCCACTTTTAGAGGATGTAACACATGACTCTTTAAATATATAAACATTTAAAAAAATAATAATATAATAAATTTTATATACATTCATAAAATCCATCATTATAATGGATTATTTTAAGTGGTGGTGAAACAAGTGACACATCGTTCTGTGGATGTGGCAGTGTAGACTTACGCATGAGCAATGTCTTCATTTCCAATTTGATTTTGAGGGGACAATAATTGTTGTCTCAAAATTATAATAAAAATTAAATAAATTATTGATACTTATGTTATTATTATTTATTGGATATTAGATATTTAGATGGGTAATGAGGATAAATAAGATTCATATTCTTAGATAAAGAGGAATACCTATTTGTTGAGAAATGACCTTTGGATTAATCCATATAACTTCGATGATGGTTTATTAAAAGTAAATACAATAACTATTATATGGGTAATCAATATTATATATCATTAGGGTGGTTCGTTTCTAATATAGAAGGATCAATATAGGTGAATAAACTGTATTATGATGTTTACATTTATTGTAATGGGACAGTAACCCTTAGATTTATGTAACACATTAAATTTAATATAATTTTATATCAATAATCATATGGAATAAAATCTTTATAAATTGATTATACATTCATTGTTAGCCTTATTTATGTCATCAAATAATATTTCTAAAATATTATGTGAGTTTTTTTCCCAAAAATCATTATTTTTACCCTCGTTAACCCTTTCGATGACTCCAACTCTATTCTTTTACCCTTTAGTGGTGATGAAATTATATTATATATGGATAGGTGAAATAAAAAAATTAATTTTTTATAATAACAAATATATAATATTCAAATAAAAAAATTATCAATATTTCTAAAGCATTTTAATAATACTTTGTTTAACATATGATAAAATTATTGTTATTTTATGGACAATTAACAAGGATGAAATTAAATCTAACAACATCAAAATGGAATTTGAATCAATAATTTTGAAACATCACAAATTCGTAATAAATTTTTTAAAATTATGTTATCCCAATAATAAATAAATTTTTTAACACAATAAATAAATATAAAATTTTTTATCTGAATTTTTTATTTACTTCAACAATATATACACTGAAGGTATGTGATAATTTTTTAATTATTATACCACTAAAATTTTAAAAGAATATTCAATATTAAAATGATATTTATTAATTCACATTTCAATTTTAAGAAAACAACAATATTATTTTCCCTACAAAAGAATATATATATATATATATATATATTAAAACAAAGATAATAAAATATCATATTTATTATTCACATTTAACAAAAATAATTTAATTATTAATGAAAATTTCAACAATGATTCATTACCCTCCAATATATAATGAAAATTGTAAAATATAGAAAATAAAATACAAATAATCAAAGACATAGATATATTTTTATGACCTTATTATGTTAATATTAAACATAATTATGATATTTTCAGTTATTGGGGTAATAATAATTACTAATGTTATAATTCAATATAAAGAAATATTATGTTGATAAAACTATATAATATTAATTACTGTTATCTAAAATATTGGATCCTTGTTATATGATTTCATATCAATGAAATCATTCTAAAATATCATTTAATTGACAAGATGAAGTGTAATAATAACGGCATGGGACATCCCTAATACACCAAAAACATGAAATAAATTATATGGTCTTAAGTGGAAACCAATGGAAAATTATACTTAATGAAATAAAACAACCAAAAAATAAAACAAGTAAACATAAATATTTTATGAATTATACATCCATTTAAACAAAAAAATCAATGGTAAAGCCAAAATAAAAACAATATTAGAGTGACATTGGAAACAATATAAGATAAGTAGAAAATATGAAAGTCCAAGAGACACAATGAAATTAATGTGATAAAGTCACATGAAAAACTACAGTATATATAAGACTTAACTATACATGTTGTGCTCATTGTCTCAAAAACATTTGAAAGATAATTAATATAACATTCCAATTCCAATTTCCCAATAAATGAAATCTATAAATCCAAAAAAATCCCAAGTAGGAATGGAGTATTATCTAATTATAAATTACCCAAAATATTATAAGAGGACATGAACTTATTATCATATTTATAAAAAAAATATGAAAATATATACATGCTTATACATTCTATAAATGAAATAAATGCTAAAAACATGAAACAAAAATAAAACATTTCTCTTACACATTAAAAATTGATTCCAATGTTCACACACACATAAACATAAAACCGCATAGGGAAAAACACTAGCTTTATCTCCTAACTTGATTGTGGTACTTCTCAAGAATGATATATCCCCCTTATAGATGGTTTTCCATCAATAACATTATGGTCATATTGAATATATTCAGACACAATTATAATGAATTCCATACTAACCCAATTGAAATTTAGAAATTATTCCATTTTTTGGAAATATTATTATTTCATCAAAACAATTTATTATTAATAACAACATTTTTAAATTATAAACATTAGTTTTTCCAAATTTTATTCAATATAAAATAATAAATAAATATTAACCAAATAATTTTCAATCACAATGTACCACCATTCTTCCATAAAAATCTAATCATTGATTTTTAAAAAACATTTAAAATATGGAATAGAACAATTAGATATTTAATAGAATACACCTATATTTTAATTAATTTCTGAAATAAATAAAGAAATCATAAAATTCAGGATCTGGGATCAGAATACATTTATTTAAAGGAATCGAAATATAACCCTTCTTATCCCCAACATTAAATAGTGATGAATCCATTGTGTAATAGATATAATGATATTTATAAGAGAGAAAAAGAGGTTTTATTTAGAAATAAATGATTAGATGACTAATTGAAGATTATGAATTACTAACACCATTAAAATCACAAAAATTTTACTCCATATCAAATTGAATAAGCAAAGGACACTAGGTATGTCTTGTAGTCTGAGACGCTTATTGAATTGGACATAAATCAGTCTTTTGATTCCTTAATACACGTTGAAATGTAATCATGGTTCATTAACAACACATTTCATAGTTAAGACACATTTTTTCAAAATTAATGTTCCAATTTATCACATATTTCTAAAAATATTCAAGGAATACACATTTTTAGGATGAATAGTTATAAATATAATATATAAACATTGTTAATGGTAATTTTCCATGGTTAACCACTCACATTGTTTTAATGAACAATTTGAAAACAATGATAGATAAATTTATTTATACTATCACCACATATTAGAATCTTCTTAGGCACCCCAGTTGTTTTTTCAAAGCATATTTTAATGATTCACCCTATCAATTTCACTCGTTGTTAACATTCATGGTTTCCCAGTGATAGAGAATGCGTATTTCAAACTACGCTGTAACTGGGAACCCATTATAACAAATATAAAAATCGTAAAAACTAACCAAAAACATCGGAAACCCATTTGTTTTTATTTATATAAACAAAATACATATCAAATGGGAAACGTACCAAAATATTAGGGGTGTTACATATTATCCAATATTTTCATTTCCAACATCAAGATACATTATTCTTGAATTACGTTTGATGATCAGGAATAAATACCCTAGTATCTCTTAATCATGATCTCCAATGTCACCCATATTTGACCATATAGAAAAAAATGCATAACATATTAAATATTGGTCTGGAAAATAAATTCTATTTTCCATTGAAAATATATATTGTAAATTAAATTGACATAACATTTATATCATGATAAACATAGTTATATTGAATTAGATGGTTTATATCATGATAATAATTTTATAAATCTTATACATGATATACATTTTTATAGAACCAAATATATATATATATATATTAAAAAATAGACATTTCAAATCACTAAATCATTCAATTATATCAAAAAGGAAAATTTACAGAGGGGGAAACATTCCAATATTACTAAAAAGATAATTCACTATCCATTGAATAAATCTAAATATAATATTACACTAATATTATATTATAAGATTCAAAGAATATGATAAAATTAAATTTATAATTACTCTAAGACCTTTTATTTTTTTTCTAATCATATATATTCACTCCATTATCATTTTTATATGCTCATTTATTACCAGTTAAGTCTCTCTTGTTTCCATCAAACAATGTATAGTATGACATGGGATTCTGAAATATGCTTTTAAAAGTGAATTATTTGTTATGAACCAATATCTGTAATCGTATGATTAATCTACCAATTTGATTTTTCCCTCTCACAAGCCTTTAAAATCCTTCACCGAATCCATTAAAATGTTTTTAAATGTTTACATTTTTTTATTCATATTTTTCATCAATTTGAGGGAGATTAGTTGTTTTCAGGGCCATCCTGATTTAGGAGAAATGATAAAAAGCCATCAAAAAACACTTCCATAAACTGAGGGTACCATTAAGAAAAAAACTAGTATTTTATATATCTTTTAGAACTACAAGGTATATATTTTTAAATATTAATCCATTATATTACACTCATAGGTAATTATGAGGTGAGAAAACATATATATGTGATCAATAATCACTTAAAATAAATCATATTTACACACCACTATTTTATTACTTGTTAAAAAATTCATAATTATATACTCCAATTTACACAAGGTTAGAGGGAATGAATGCATCATAGATGTTGTTAAATTGTTCTAATAATTGTTTTACTGATATGCGAATAAAATTTTGAAAAAACTCCCATATACTTTACTTAATTACAAACTACCAAAATATTTTTTCCATTTTATTAAACGTATTCTCCAAACCTAGATAAAAATTCCATATTTAAATGTAGTTGGAATTAAATATTTTATCTTTATATATTGGTAATTACAATATGTGATTTATAATATATTTTAGATATCCACCATCCAACATACATCAAACAATTTTATTCCAAACATTATGTTTTTAAATCTTGATCATTCAATTTGGATTCGATATCTATGGATATTTAAATTCCCCAGAAAATCCTAAATAATTTAATCATGAAAGGAAAATGTAAAATCTCTTCTATCAACATAATGAAGATGAATACAATATATTTTGGTGAATGGAAAATATTATCCGATTTCAAATCTTGTGTTGGGTAATTCCTCTCATGGTCCAATGACAATCATGACCCACATGATATAACATGGCATAACTACATGATAAAATAACCAAACACATATGTTAATGAATTACTATAGAAAACATAGCCTCATCAAAAAAATTGGAAATATAAGGATGGTTGATTATGTAAAGTAAACTTTATAAACATATAAAGATTAATAACACTCATTGTTCAATTTTTAATGAACACAAATCATTTTTAAATATCATATAATAGCGAATATTAAGGAAAATTCATGTTCAAAGTGTTGGTACAATATTGATAATCCAATGAAAATCCATATCTCAAACACATTCTTCGATTCTATAGAGGGGATAATAACTTATAAATTTTTAGTATTTACAAATACTCATATATCATCAAAAACATACCCAATGAAATGTTCCTCTTTTATTGTGAAATCATATTTCAAAATCATATCATTAGGGGGATGTTATTTAATGATACCCAATACTATAGAATATTATTTATCATGATTATAAATTGTCCTAAACAAATTAAAATATCATTAACAAAACCCACTAAAAATATATCAAGATACAACTGAAGGATCCTATTCGACAGTTCCATAAATATTTAATCTGCAATTATATAAAAAATTAAATAACCATATCTTTGTGGGGTTCATAATGACTCAGATAAGTGGTTCTTGAAATATCGTATTTCTAAACTGAAATATAGATATACCCTTATCTTAAATTTAAATATGGGAACTATTTTAATCCCCCAAATTAATCCAATATATGATCTATTAATTTATGATAATATTGGTTCTTTATCATAAGATAGTTTATCAAACAACAATGCACAAATTTTCATGAAAATCCATCTTCATTTTTGATAATACAAATTGGGGTGTCCCATTATGATGTACATGGATGAATGAACCCTTTACATTCCAAATATTCTATTTAATACTTTTCCCCCCTCAATTACATTTATTTCATCATATAATATAGATTTTATTTTGGATAGGTCCCTCGTAAGATATAAATTATAAATTCCACTTCCCTTTTAGGTGGAAAAGAAGATAAATTATCAAGAAATTCATCATGAAACTATTATATTAGGTCTAGAAAATTTTTATGATCAATATAATTAATATACTCAAAATATATTTATACTAATGGGTATGAAAAATTTCCAACCATTGATTCCGAGAAGCCTACATCGCTTTTATTCAAAAACCAATATCATTGAAAGATATAGTTGTGGTCATAAAAATGTTTTGACAATATCATTCCTTGATTAATACTCGATATTGACCATAGATGACAACAAACAATCCATTAAAAAATTAATCTTAATGATTTGAATATCAATAATAATTATTTCCAAAAACTATTTACCCATTCTTATAGTTAAATACAACATTGAAAAACAAAAATACTAACACTCTCTATAGATGAGATGTGATTTATGCTTCAAGATTGAAGTTCTAATCATAACTTTTAAACCAATTTGATAAAAAACACAAGATGTAATGGATTAGTGGGAACAAAACATATCAATGAGTTGTTGAATGAACAATTAATTAAATAGTGTAGTATATCAAACTATTGGAGGACCAGATTGATCATCATTAAATAACTATATAAAGTCCCCAACCCAAGTATCATGAAGATGATGACATTAAATGTTACATTGTCATAAGATATAATAAATCACATACAAAGTAACTTAATTGTATTATATTTTTCCATAAAAAGATGAATATTTAAAATTAAAATTAAAATTATAACAAAAAAATAAAAAAATTATTCACTTTGATAACACCATTACCATATAAGAATAACCATTACTAACATTTATAATTAAATTAATGGAATCATCAGAAAAAACATAAGAAAGGGGTGATGTAAAATTATCCATAGGGGTAAATTATATTGTAATCTAACATGAATCAATAAGTATAATAAATATAAGAATGTTAATAACTAAAAAAATTACATTTAATACATAAAATGCGGAGGAAAATGCATCCATATATTTTTTAATTATGAAAATATTGTGGATATTAATATCTAAAATGAATGAATAGAATAATGTTTTTTATGAATTTTTAATATATGTCCACAAGATAGATTCTTTCAAGATCAATCATTTTGACAATTTTTGTGTATGGGTATAGAAAATTTTGAATCTTCATGTGAAAAAACATGAAGCTTTTCTCAATAAATAATATGGTCTCATGATACTAATGATATATTATGGGACTCTAACTATCTATTCCATAACAAATTCCATTCATGTCCAAAGCATTTCCCATATGTAAATTAATCGATGTATAATTAATATTTAAATCAATATATCCCATAAATATTTGAAATAGTTGATTCATAAGACACAAAATAGTAAATAAATATATAGAAAAACATTGAAAAACATGAATATAATTATATTCAAGATATGGTATATCAATGGTGCTGTACACCACACTAATTAAATTATTGTTGAATAAGGATTATCTCATAAAAATAAATGTGAGATGAGAAAAATTGTTACCTTGAATGTCCCTTTAGTCAAACATTCTTTAAAATATTTTATAATGGTTTAATGAATGGAATTAATTTATTATAAGACTGTATTTATATTTATGATATCATATATGGTCCTACTATAATTTCTTATCACTCATTTGTTAATAATATTCGTCATTAGCCCTATTTAATTTTTTAATATCATAAATTTCATATACATGTTTTGTCATGAAAGACATGCTTTTCATACATATTATATAGTTCAGTCATATACCAAAGTAAACTGTGGATATCATAGTTATTCAATATATAAATATTTATAATCAATCATGAATGGTGATATTGGAAAATGAATCGCATCACATCAATGAGACAATATATTGTACGTAGGCACACAAGATTGTATCATTTCCTTATTGGGGAAAGGGTAAGGAATGTTAAGGTAAATTATTTTTTCTAGAAATAATATATTTAAATAATTATTGTATAAATTTATTATTTCCATCATTATAAATATCCATAAAAAGTGGTGATGAAAAACAGATTACACTATAATGTGGAGATTGTAAATTGTACACAAGAACATGTGATGATTTCATTTTTCATAGGATAGATAAAATATGGCATATTTTTTTCCCATATTCATAATAAAATCAATCATATATATAATAATATAATTATTAATTAATAATTGATACAAATCATTAAGAAGATGAATAAGAATAAATGAACTTGGATGACTTGGTAAAAATGATTCAATGAAATTACACTACATATATTCTTAAGGGATAGAGGGATAGAGTTTATAACAGAACATTATTTTCCTAAAAATGGATTATTATTATAGTTGGATAAATTATCATATTTATTTAAAGATATATGAATCATTAGGGTGTGGATAATTGATTGAAGGGGCGCCTTTTTTGAATTGAGATGAGGGAATGTTTTGAAATTCCAAAAAATATTAAAAAAAATTAATTCTATTCTAGAGAAAAATTGTTCAAAATAACCTATTAATTAGTACAATAATTTGATTTTGACAATTTATTATACACTTTTTTATTATATAACATTATTTTTATGTTTAAACAATCTAATAATATATTAATATAATAAAAAATCACTAATGTCAATATTTATACTATTAATGTTATTTGTCCTAAAATAAAACATGAAAAAGTTGCAATTATAATATAATAATTTAAAATATCTCTAATATAACCTATATATTGATAAAAATAGTTATACACATAAAATAATAACAAATACATCAAAATTAGTACGTTGAAAATCAATTATTTTATTTATCAATTAAATAAATAAATATTGTATCATCATTGTTGAAGAATTTAATGTAATTTTATTATTTCTATAGATATAAAATATTTGTTTAATGAAAATAACATTATTATGATAAAAATATAAAATATTTCAGTTCATTAGTTTTTTCCAATGTCGACACAGAAAATATTATATATACAAACAGAGTTAACTTTTGTAACCTTATTTTATTTAAATAATACACAAATTATTTTCATGGAAATGTGTCTATTGAAAATCCATAATTATATGTTTATATGATAAGGGTAATATAAGATTCATACAGTAATTTTTTTAAATTTTTAGGTCACATTATTACTCGTATATTTTGGTATTAACCATTTTTGAATATCTTTTTCACTAACAAGGAAAACATCAATTTCTAAAATTTGAGGGTCAATATTGTTGCTATAAATTGACAAATAAACCATAAATGATTCATGTATAATATTTTTGGCCTTATCTCAATCATCTAGAATAATTTTATATTTCAATAATTTTTATATAATTTAATAATTGTTTGTTTTTTAATATAACGTAAATGTCAATTTTGACCCAAAACAATACATTGAATTTTTGAATAATACTTATTACCAGATATATTAACAAAACTACATTATAATATAAAGAACATGTAAACGGTATATCATTAATTCATAGCTGACATTATGTTTCAGAAATTATATTTTCTTATATTCATACTATCATATATTTGATATTTATATTAATTAATCAATTACCACATCACATTGTACAATTATTCAACATAATTATTTCATCACTAATAATTAATAATAAATTTACATTGGGAATATCAATATTTTATATTTAAATATTCTATTTATAGTCTCATATTACTCTGTGGTAACTCCATTAAAAAAAATATTTCCTGTTAAAAATAAAATTATTACATCTTCGACTTTTCATTGAAAGAAAATATTTTATATGGACTAATGTAATAAATATGGATCCAAGTGAACATTCAATACACCCAATAATTATTTTGGTCGGAAAATTCCCATGAAAAAAAATTAGGGAAAGTGTTAGAGTAATTTTCAAATATTTTTTATATTATTTTTCACTTTAATTATTGGATTTATCGTTAATTGTTTCAATTGAAATTACTACTCTTAATATTTCCATTGACCAAAATATAAATGAGACATATTTAAAAAATTTGGAACATCTGATTCAAATTTTAGGACATATATACAAAAAAGAAAAATAATTCGATATAATTAATTTTCAATTAATCACCTAAATGAGGTAAGAAAATGGGTTTTTAATTTGAAAACATGAAAATTATTGAAATGTTTTTATATCCAAAATCAGTATAAAAATTATTATAATAACCCATGTTTAATTAATAGATATTTATTTATTTATTTATACATAAAACCAGTTTGAAATACAAATTAACAAAAAAAATTATTTAGATGAAAATTCAGTTTCAAACAAAAACACATCAAATTATTATTATTCATTAAATAATGAAACATATGCGAAAAATAACAAAAATTCAACAAATGAAAATTTTGGTATTTCAAATTATATAATGAGGATTACTTTTTAAAATATAATCAATAAATGTATCAATTATTACTTTTAAAATAATTTCACAATTAAAAGGTGGTCAAAATCCCCTTAGAAAAATATATCTTTTATGCCTAAACTTAGATTAGTTATTATCTTATTAATTTTAAAAATATTTATTAAATGTAATCATTATTGAATATATTATATTTAAATATTATTATTTGGTTAATATTATTCATTCCTTCAAGTTTAATATTGATAAGATAAGAACTAATCTATGTTTATGCATAAAAGATATATTTTTCTAAGGGTATTTTCACCACCTTTTAATTGTGAAATTATTTTCAAAGTAATCATTGATATATTTAATGATTATATTTTAAAAAGATAATTCGAATGGGTATAATGTATTTATATTAGAAATATAACTATATATTTATTAGGAATAAAATAGATAATATGATCATTATAAATTTTTCAATCATAAAAATATATATCAGTGATGTTTTAAATGGTCCTTAATTTCCTTGTATGAAATGTAAGAAGATAATTTTTTTTATTAATATCCTTTTAATAGTGTTGATTAATTCTAAAACTTCCTATACAAATAACATGTGAATATATAAGATGCTTTTTCATGTTGAAGGATTTTAATAAAGATTTATGTTTTAAAAAATATAAAAAACTATAATTTTATATTACTAATTCATATAAATTAAAACTAAAAAAATCGATATTATATTTTATTTTAATTCAGAAAAATAAATGCACCTTTTATATGACAGAAGAAAATTTATTCCCAATAATTAAATAATAATGCACAACGTAAAATATATATCATTTAGTAAATCACTTTCCATCCGAATAAATGAAATTATATAATTGAATTCCATAAAATTAAATTATTTGACCAAATAGGCATCCATATAACATCTATAAACCATTATGTATCACACCAAATAAATTAATTACCCAACTCAGAAAATCTCTATGACATGATAAATATTTTAATAAATACCATGAAACTCCATAAGTCCACAAAGAAATCAAAATTTAAATGAAAATATAATACGACAATTATTGTCTATAATATTTAGTTTACATTAATATTATAGGGTTCAAATTTTAGTGAGGTTCTATCGAAATAACATTAATCACATAATCCCCAAATCACCTTCTATTACAATGTTAATGAGTTTAGAAAAAAAAAATTTCATAAAATCAAATTAAACATTTTCTAATATATATTTTAAATACCAAATTCTATGTTTTTGAAGAATTCACATAGGATTGTCGAAGGTAATTAACCCGTCTTACACAATGTTTGAGGCTTCATATCATAGGCCCTTGTCAGATGTGGTGGGTTATCACCCAACCTACTGGGATTTCTTTTTCTAAAAGAATATTAATATAATAAAAAAAGTGATAACAATACTATAACATAAAACAAAAATATAAAACATTATAAAATTGTTTTATCCACAAAAGTCATCTCATATATTTCATTTTGTATTTCCAATAATATATATACCCATAATTACCATTAATATAAATATCATATAAAACTGAACAGTTATCTGAACCATTAGACAAAAATCCTAAATATAAAATGGAATTATCGATTAATTATCTTTTTCATACATATAAATCCACTGGTTTCTGTCACCTAATATATGTTTCGCAGAATCTACTTCCAAATTTTTCTACTATAAATTTTCATATAACAACTATATGCAAAATGACCCCAATAACCTAGAGCATGTGTCTTGCATTATTACATGGGAATAAACCACAAGAAATCATGTCTCCAAGGACTGATTTTTTTTAGTAGTCTGGGTAAACTACATACAACATTGAAAATCAAATTACATTATAAAGCATTAGATAAAAAAAGTATCTTATTTTAGAACTCCATTATTATCCAATATTATACCATCATGTCAGTTATCAGAAAATTCAATAAAACATTTCTAATATAAAACATAATTAAGGGTTTATGTAATATTCTCAGTAAGGGTAAATTATAATTGAAGCTAACTTGAATCAATAATCATAACAAAAATTGAACGGTAAACAATTGAACTCTCAAGTCATGTAATCAATAGAATTATTATTTTAATTCATCAATATATTTTATTCTCAGTGAAAATCAACTAGAAAGTAATAAACAAAATGAAGGAAATTTCTAAGGATATATGTCTGAACTATTGAGTTATATCCTTTAAAAAGTAACTATGAAGGTCTAACCACTTGATAGATGATGTCTAGGGGTATACTCCCATATGATTCATATTTTAAGCCAAAATTAACCATTTATAACCAACTTATTGCATCTCAATAGACTACCAATTAATGAAGGGGATTTGATTATCCATCCCCGAACCATTTTCGTTCATGTCCAAAGCATTCCACATATATAAAATAATCAATTTGAAAAGATATTTTTAAATAATATTTTCCCATTCCACATTAAATTAATAGATTCATAAGCCCCATTACAGTAAATATTTATCAAATTAAACATTTAAATCAATGAATATAAATATATTAATGATATTATATATAAATGGGGATGTACACCACAAGAAATAAATAAGTTGTGAGTAACGATTGTATCGCAAAAATAAAAGTGAGATGAGAAAAAATATTGAATGGTTCTTACATTTAGTTGTAAATTATTTCTACACTATTATAATGATTTATATCACATTAATAATTTATAACACAAACATATAAAGATATATGATATCATATATCATCCTCTTATATAATGTTGTCACACATTTGGTAGAAATATTTCATTATTACTCTTCCTTTTGCTGTTAACATCTTACTTTCCCTATGTATGTTTTCTAATATAGGTATTATTTCAAATTAATAGGATAATGTGACATCATATAAAGTATAATATGATGGTAATAGAGATTATATTTATTAATTTTATATATTTCTTAATCATTCAATAATTTTTATCATGGGAAATGAATCACATCGTGTCGTGGAGATGGTAGGTAATACTTAGACACGATATATGATATCAATTTCTTATTATAGATAGGGTAAGCTAGTTGATGGTATATTAAATAATATATTATATATAACATTTCATAAATTTCATATATATATATATATATATATATATATTATTTCATTCAATATTCCCATTCAGGTAAATTGGTGATTAAAAACATATTATATCATGGTGTGGATATTGTAAGTTGTACATATGAATGAGCGATGAATTTTTTTTTATATTTTATAAAAGTGGTAATATGGTTTTATAATAGTAACATCAAAATTTCATTAAAATTGAGATATAGAGTTTTTACTTTATCATGGAAAAAACACATTAAGATGGTGTAGAATAAGAAATGGGCTTGAATGAGTTGGTAAAAAATATTACCTATCATTTGACAAACTCCCTTAATAAATCCTCTTAAGGGAATTAAGGATTTTATTTTTGGGAGACCAAGATATACAATATATATATATAGGATAAATGTTTATGGTTTGGGAGAGATAGAATGTTCAATTTGGAGTGAAGTAGTGGTGGAATGAGTGAACTTTTATAATTGTGGTGAGAGATTATTTCATAAATCCTGAGACTATAGAAATGTATTAATGATATTAAAGTGGAAAAGAATTATAATGTACCCATAAATAAATAAGGTAATACATTATAGACCAATCCCATTTTAATTATTTATCATTTTTATATTTAAATAATGTAATAATATTTTAATTAAATAATTATTATTGTGGCCCAATTTTATTTTATTCATTTAATTTGATGTTAAATACATCAATAAAAAGTGGGCACTCAAATATAATGCTTTGATACATCTATAATATATCCTATAAATCATGAATTGTTTTAAAATAAATATCACGTCCAAAATATATCAAAAATAATTCATTAAATATTAAATATTTTATTTTTCTACCAATTAAATAAATATTTTATCATCATTTTATAAGCATTTAAGCTTATTTTATATTTATGAAAATTGAATATAAATTTATATAATGACATTAACATCATTAATAACAATATAGAAATTTACATTTTTTGTGTCATGATTTGTTTCCATATGTTGACACCTAAAATATATTAAAAACAAAAATAATGACATTTGGTTATTTACATTGATTTAAATACTATATAAGTTATTTTCATGGACGAATTTCCATTAAAAAATTAAATTTTATAATAAGTTTGTATGGGGAAATAATTTTCATTAAATACTTTGTTGGAAAGTATAGGTTAAATTCGTTACCCATATCCTTTTTTTGAACCTAATTTAATCCATGGCACTATAAACATGACCACGTTGATTTTTAAACAATGATGGTAAATAAATATTTAATAAAATAAAAAAGGAACAATAAATTAATAATAACATATATTTTGAGGCTTATAAAAATTAGTTTCTGTAATTTCATATTTTGATATATTTTATATCATTTAATAAAATATTTTTTATTTCATAATAATATTAATATTTATTCTTTAAAAATTCATTATGTCGCATTTACAATAATAATTAAAACAATATATCTTTGATATAGATCTTTTAACACATCAGTAAAATGGGAATGGTATCTGTAGAATTCAGTGATGAGATTAATTAAATAAAAATATTTTTTTTATATAATTATTAATATTTATTTCAAATATCTATCAATTAAAAAAATACTACATAGTTTTTGTATAGTAATTTATATCACTTATTTAATCACTAAAAATTAAAAATTATTTACCATTACAAAGAAAAATATATTATATTTATAAAAACAAGTTATAGTCGAATATATCCACATGGTTACACCATTTAAAAATGGAATACCTATAAAAACATTATGATATATTTTAATTTTATTTCAAATGGAATACTATAAATGGATTAATGACATCCATGTTGTTCTAATAGATCATAAAATAGAGCCACAGATTGTTTTGGTTGAATATAAAAAATTAAATAATATTAGGAAAAGTGTTAGGGTAATTTCTTGATATTTATAATATTATTTTACACAAAAATAATTGATTTAGTCTTTACCATGTTAATTTAGATTAAAAATATTATTATTCATATTTTTAGAATCCCCATCTCTGGAGCCACCTGATGGGTTCCATGACCAGGGTTGGAAAAAAACCTCAGGCGCATCTCCCAGAATGCCAGAGGCTAACGTCTAATAGTGAGGGCCTTTTTTGTGTCCACAGTGGAGATGATGGCCTCATCAGTAATAGGTATTATCACATCAGATGTAAACAATAATTTGTACTAATAAGCAGAAAGATATAATGAAATAAACTCTATCCGGAGAAATATGAATAATCCAACAGAAAAATAATCAAGTGCGGAAGGTCATAAAACAATGTCATACCATGTTGCCTGTCTAATTTTAATTCACAGAAAACAGAACCCAAGGATACTATTAACTAAATAAAATATTCAAACCAAAAACTACATCAGGAGAAATACTCAGACTAATACCATGTTCTCCATCATAAGAAGCACAATGAAATCTAGCATCAGAAGTAGCACACTTCCCTTTTTCAATACATGCCTGTGTGAAATCTACTCGGGTGTCAATAACGCCCGGGTAGGGTGTGATATAAAATCCCTAAAGGTCATCACCCACGGTGTTTAAACACTTCCATTACATTCATTAATAAAATTTCTTGTGCCAATATATAACGAATTCAGTTATTTAATTATGTGAAATGAAATAAATAACTAGATGTGGGTTCACAATGACACCCATCCCTAGTCACATACTTTAGCCAAATATGGAGTCTAAAGGAAGTATTAGTATATAGAATGAACATATACATATATATAAATCCTAAAATATAAACGTAAAACAAGGAAGAAGACAAATCCCAAGCTTGTGCTTTAACATGGGGTCTAAGTCATGGGTCATCCAGGTGTGCAACAACATACTAGAAAAATATCACAAAACTCAAGAGACTGAAAGTAGAATTAATATATGTAACACCCCGACCACAGTTACCTAGAGTTGGTGCATTATTACATAACATTGGCATGATCACAAGAAAGATCAAATCTCAAAAGACTGATTAGTTTATTAGCCTTGGAAACACTAGATATATTCATAAAGTATTACATTACATCATAAAAATGAAAACTACAACAACATAGTCTCCATAGTCTACACTCTTATTCCCTCATAATATCCCTACAGGTCATTAATAATTTACTTCTTCACATCCTGGGAAAAATAAAACATAGAAAAGGGGTGAGATCAGATGCCCAGTAAGGATAACAATATAGAGGAATTTTTCATAAATAAGAATAAACATTTAAGGAAATGTATAACCAAAACAAAATCCTTTTAAACTTGAACATCAACATAGTATGGAAAAAATAAAATTAAATAATGCCATTTACTTATTAACATGGATATTCAACTAATCTAATAATCACATGAAATATCAATAACCACTCTCATAATGATGGAATGCATAATCCCAGGCTATCATAACCACATAGCCAAGGTCACGTGCCAAGACTACAAATAATATTTTGTCTAGGCGTTGTGGAAAGACACTAGTTTGTCTCATGAGACCTACCGATTCATCAAGGAGCTATAGCGGTCTCCACCCTTCACTTATTAAGTACAATGCATTTCTCATATGAAGAGGTTTAAACATAACATAAACATTCATATAAAAACTAGCATACGGAATGTCAATACTTTTTTCATAAACCATGAATGGTATAAAAATAACACATCCACATTCAAACATATCACAAAACTATCAATAAAATATTGATGTTTTGTATCATAATAAATCAACTTCAAATAATCATAAAATCCATCAAAGGATCTTGTCATAGATGAAAACAAAACTATTTAAGAGAAATATACCTTTTTTAAATCATTTAAAAGTCACATAATTATAAAATAAAACATTTACTTTGAAAATTTTCTTATATTCTTGTAAGGGAAGGTTCGAATATTTTATAACGATGGAAAATAACCACACCCACAGTATAAGTTAAAAAAAGACATTCTTACCTTAATTTTGTCAAAAAAGGTTAAAAAGGACCTTGTTTGGAAAACAACTGAAATATTCCTTTATAAATATCTTATAAAAAGTCAAAAAAGGTATAAATGACTTTAACCCATATTCTGTAAAATAGTAAGAATGTTTTGAAATACACTTTCAAGAAACATGGAAGTGGATGATAAAGAGATCATAGTAGATTATTATGTATAAACAACCTGAGATAATGAAGAGATTTTGAAATAACCCTTACCTTGTACTTTTCCTTGGTTGGGGTTAGGTTAACCTCATGTATAGTGGCGAAATAATTTATATTAAATAATACAAGAATCATATATATTAATATGATATCATATATGATCTTTGAACATTGATTTGTTAATAATATCTTAGTATTATCATTATTTTGGGTGTCAACTTACTCATTTTTTATATGTTTTGTCACATAAGCCATGTTTGTCATAGATAGGTTGTATCTTATTCATATACAGAATGATATCAAGTACTGAATCATTATTTTTAAATCATATAATGATAATTATACTTGAATGGATACGATAGAGAATGAATCTCATCGCGTTCATGGAGACGGTAGTCCGTACGTACGCACGAGCGACAATATAATTCTTTTTATATTAAAAAAATATATAATTAGATGGTATATCATATATAATGAATCATTATCATGTTATATTTATTATTTACATGAATTCAAAATCATTATTATACCCATCCAAATAATAATATATTGAGTACCAATTACACCACGACATGGAGACGGTAAGCCGTACGTACGCACGTATGGTGACATGTCATTCAAAGGATGGATATAATACCAAATATGGTTGTACCATATTTATAATAATATTACAGTATATAGGAGATACTGTATTTATTATATTAGAATGGGAATAACAAATAAAAAATAAGTTGAAGAAGAAATGAATTTGTAAAAGGGTGGTGAAAACATTACCTCTTCTTCGGGTTCTTCCTTTTGATTTGATCAGAAGGGCTCCTTAAGTTGGCTTTCAGACTAAAAGAAGGCCTCTAGGATGAAGTTATTGATGTTTAGAGAGTACTTGGGAAGAGTTTGGCCGAACCAAAAGGCTTTGATGGTTTGAATTAATGAGAAGGATGAGTTCCCTTTTATAAGAGGGGTGAGGGGCACCTTTGGAAAATCTTGAAATATTTTTTAAAAAAAAATTATATTCGTTTTCTAATGGATCCCATGTAAATTATTTAAAGGTTAATGTGGTTCTGTGTCGAAAAAAACTAAACCAATAAAATTTAGATAGGTTTGGGATACTATTTAATCTTATCTTTAAGTATTAACTCTTAGTTAATTAGTTTCACTTTTACAATGTCTATTCGTATTTTTAATAATATGGTCAATAAATTACTATATACTTCCAAGATACACTCAAGTGGTATATTAATGATACACCTATCATCATATAAGTCTTTTGGCCGAACCTTAGATTTTTATGAATTTAATATCAATTAATAATATAATATTTGTTTTAAAAGCTCTTTTATGTCAATTTTGACACTATTCAATAATTTATTTTTTTGAAAATAATAACAGAATGATTACTTCCAAAAAAGTTAATTAAGTCAATAATATCATGTCATATTATCCTAGAAAATTATAGTAATTCATTTAAAGTCTCAAATTATATTTATTTGGGTATTTATAATATCAATTATTTTAATTTTTCACTATTAGGGTAATTACTTTATCATCATTGTGTCAAAAATAAATTAAATTATTTAATGTCTAAAAATTATAAATAAAATATCATTATGTAGGAAATATTTTTATCTTATTAATGAATATTTACAATCGAATTTATATTATGTATAACCCTATATTAAAAATGTTTTAGTAAATAAACATGATTTTAACTCTTTTAACTCTTCTTTGAATTAAATATTAATAAATGTCCTAATCTAATCCAAGTAAACCTAAATGATAATATTTTATTCCTAAGGTTTTTTTTGGTCTAGATACACTTGTCCAATAGAATTAGGACATGCGTTAGGGTAATATTAATATCATTTTTACCCATAATTACCCTATTTACTTTTAACTGTGGTAAATAAAAGTAAAAAGTTACTATTCACCAAAAACATTTATATCATTGAACCACATTTTACTACTTGATATTAACTGTGTCTCTCGGATTTTCGAAATTCCATTCACAGAAGCGGTAAAATTATGTTTTATGAAAAATTCAGTTTTTTAACTACCACTTAGTGGTTTCACTATTGATCAAAAATTGATGTTTTTCTGAATAATGCCAAAATTTCACCCTAAGCTATAATTGATATTCTGAATTCAAAAATGATGCCTATTTTACCAAATTCCTAACATATAAGTTGCATTAATTATTTTTATAATTAATTCACGCTATTACAAGAAATAGCGTGTTTTTAAGAAACAATATATATCAAAAGATTGACAATTGTTTATGTCCAATTTCAAAGTGAATTTAATTATAATGAACACCATTGGATAAAATGGTAAAAATATATCCTAATTATACATTAAAACCACTAAATAATATAATTTATCACTATAAATTTTTTTTATTAATAAAGTTGTTTTTAAGTATTTATCACTATTCATAAAAATTGAAAGTTTTCAGAAAATTACCAAAAATTCAACATAGGATAAATTCGATATTCTAAATCCAAAAATGAATTCCATTTTGAAATATAAAATATATATAATTTCAAAGAGTATTTATTACTATTCATAACGGCTAGTTTGATTTGTTGTGGTGTGTTAGAACTCGATGTTGCATACAACACACGCTATAACAATATTCAAAGAGAAGCGTACCGTAGAAGCTTGGGGTGTTACATTCTCCGCTACTTCAAATAATTTCCTCCTCAAAATTTCTAGAATACTACCGCATTAATAGACATAGGTGGTTCTTCATCATACGTTCCTTGGGTTCCCACATTGCCTCTTCAATCTTATGGTTTCTCCACAAAACATTTACCAGACGCGTCGTCCGATTTCTCAGCACTTGTTCTCTTGTATCAAGAATCTTGACGGGCTCTTCGCAATAAGACAGATCGGGTTCCTATTCTAATTACTCATAGGTGAGTACATGCTTTGGTTCAGGAATTTATTTCCTCAATAGAGATACGTGGAACACATCGTGAACTTTGGAGAGACTTGGCGACATTACCAATGAGTAAGCTACAACCCCAATTCATTCTAGAATTTCGAAAGGTCCGATGTACCTGGGACTCAATTTACCTTTATTACCAAAAAAGTATGACTCCCTTCCATGGAGATACCTTCAAAAAAACATGATCACCGACTTGAAATTCCGAATCCTTCCTTCGATTATCGGAATAGCTCTTCTGCCTACTTTGAGCTGCTTTGATGTGATTTTGGATTACCTTCACCTTTTCCATTGTTTCCTACACCAGTTCTGGGCCTACAAGTTTTCGTTCACCAACGTCATCCCAATAAGATGGTGTATGACATCTATTTCCGTATAACTCTTCATATAGTGCCATCTGAATACTCGAATGTAAGCTATTTTTATAGAAAAATTCTACCAAAGGTAAATATTGATCCCACACACCCTGAAAGTCAAGTGAGCAAGATCTAAACATGTCTTCTAAGGTTTGAATAGTTCGTTCTGATTCTCCATCTGTTTGGGGGTGGTAGGCAGTGCTCAAATGAAGATCAGTATCCAAGGATTTCTGAAGACTTTTCCAGAATCCTGAAGTAAAACGGGGATCACGATCAGAAAAAATTGATAGGGGTACTCCATGATGTCTCACAACTTCATTAATATATAGTCTTTCTAGTCGTTCAAGTGGTAAATCTTCCCTTATAGCATGAAAATGTGCTGACTTGGTAAGAAGATCAATAATGACCCATATTTCATTGTTCCTTCTAAGAGTCTTTGGTAGCCCCAAGACAAAGACCATCGTAATATTGTCCCATTTACACTCTGGTATCAGAAGAGGTTGCAATACTGCACCAGGTTGTTGCCTTCCAGCTTTCACATGTTGAGAAACTATACATCTTGACACAGAATCAACAATCTCCCTCTTCATGTTGTCCTACCAAAAATTTTCCTTCAAATCCCTAAACATTTTGGTGCTCCCAGGGTGTATTGAGAAATTGGAACTATGAGCATCATCCAAAAATTCCCTTATTAGATCAGGTATATTGGGAACACAAAGTATCTTCCCGAATTTCAAAATTCCATCTTCATACACAATGTCTCTCAATCTCCCATCATTCACAGCTGTAATCTTCTTCTGAAATTCTTCATCATCGGTATGAGAACTCTTAATCTTTTCTATTAAAGATGGTTTGACAACAATTTGAAAAATAATTGATGTTTCACCTTCCAGGGTTATTCCCATGTCCATCTTCACTAGATCCATTAAAATTGGATCCCTTTCATTTCTCATATTGTTCAAAACTCCATGAACATTTCTGCTCAAAGAATCTGCCACCTTGTTTGCTTTCCCTGGGTGGTAGTGTATGGTACAATCATAATCATTGAGTAATTCAGGCCATCTCCATTGCCTCATGTTGAGTTCTTTTGGTGAGAAAATATACTTAAAACTCTTATGATCAGTATAAATCTCACATTTTTCACCATAGAGGTAGTGCCTCCATATCTTCAAAGCAATGATCATAGCTGCTAACTCAAGATATTGAGTAGGATAGATTTTCTCATGAATTTTCAACTGTCGTGATGCATAGGCAATAACCCTATCATTCTGCATAAGGACACAACCAAGTCCTTTCTTCAATGCATCACTATAAATAACGAACCCATCATTTCCCAATGGTAGAGTCAATATAGGAGCATTGACTAATATTCTCTTCAGTTCTTTGAATAATTCTTCACACTCTTTTTTCCAAACAAATTTAACCCATTTACCTGTGAGCATCGTTAATGGGTTAGCCAATCGGGGACAATTTTGGACGAAACGTCGATAATAACCGGCCAAACAAATAAAACAACATACCTCAGTTATACTCGTAGGTTCTGTCCATACATGATTTTCCTTGGTCTTAGAAGGATCAACATAGATTACATCTTTAGAGAAAATATGTCCAAGAAAAGAAATCTCCTAATGCCAGAATTCACACCTGCTAAACTTCCCATATAATTCATGTCTTCTCAGAGTCTTCAAGATAATGCGCATGTTGTAACGCCCTGACCCCAGTTACCTAGAGTCGGTGCATTATTACATAACATAGGCATGATCACAATAAAGATCAAATCTCGAAAAACCGATTTGTTTAGTAGCCTTGGAAACACTAGATATATTCATAATGTTTTACATGAAATCATAAAGTGAAAAACTACAACAACAACAACATAGTCTCCATATCTGACACTCATATCCCCACATACAATCCCTGCAGGTCATTCATAAATTACTTCTTCACATCATGTGAAAAATATAACATAGAAAAGGGTTGAGCTCAAATGCGCAGTAAGGATAACAATATAGCGGAAACTTTCATAAATAAGAATAAACAATTAAGGTAGTGTATAACTAAAAAAAACCCTACTAAACATGAACATCAACATAGTATGGCAAAAATAAAATGAAATAATGCCATTTACTTATTCACATGGATATTATACTAATTAAATAATCACATGCAATATCAATAACGACTTTCATAATGATGGAATGCATAATGCCGAATTTTAATTTCTGTGTCAAGGCCTCGTGCCAAGACCTAAGGGATAACTGTAACCGCAACCCAACCCAGAGAGCCTCTGTAACCGGACTCTATCCCGGGTGCCTCTAATAACCAGACACCAACCCGGAGTGCCTCTAATAACCAGACACCAACCCAGAGTGCCTCTAATAACCGGACACCAACCCGAAGTGTCTCTAATAACCAGACACCAGCCCAGAGGGCTTACTTTTAACGGTCCCCAACCCGAAACATACTACTCCAACACATTCAACTTAAGAAGAGGATGAAATATAACATAAACATTTGTATTAAAACTAACATACAAAATGTCAAAACATTAATCATAAACCATTAATGGCATAAAAATAACTCATCCATAGTCAAAAATATCACAAAACCTTAAATATAATATGGATGATTTCTATCATAATAAATCAACTTGAAACAAGTGTAAAACTTATCAAAGGATGTTGACATAAATGAAACCAATACTATTTGAGAGAAATATCTCTTTTTTTGAAATCATTTAAAATTCGCATAATTATAGAGAAAACAATTATTTTGAAAATATCTTTATATGCTTGTGAAGGAAGCTTTAAAGCTATAATAACGGCGTAGAATAACCTCACCCATCGTATAAGTTAAAAAAACATTCTTACCGTAATTTTTTCAAAAATATTAAAAAGTAACTTTTTTCGAAAACGCTGGAAAGATTCCTTTAAAAACATATAATGCCAAATAAGGGTATAAATGACGTTAACCCATTATCTATTAAATAGTAAAAATGTTTTGAAAGGAATTTTTAAGAAACAAGGATGTGGATAATAAAGAGGTCCCAGAAGATAGTTATGTATAAACAACCTTGGATAATGAAGAGATTGTGAAATAAACCCTTAACAATTTGGTAACTTATGAAACATACACCCCATGAAAGATGTATCAAACAATGAATATGTAAATATTAATTAATGTGTATTACACAAAGAATACAATTTTAGGCCATACAAACACCACACAAAAGGTAATAGTGGAAATATGGCATGAATCACACGGGAATAAGGAGTGAGATGAAAACCCCTTACCTTGTACTTTTCCTTGGTTGAGGGTAGGTTAACCTCCTCTTCTTTGGGTTCTTCCTTTTGATTTGATCAAAAGGGCTCCTTAAGATGGATTTCTGACTAAAGGAAGGCCTTTAGGATGAATTGAGGGAAGTTTAGAGTGTATTTGGGCAGAGGTTGGCTGAACCAAAAGGCTTTGAAGGTGTGAAGTAATGAGAAGGGGGAGTGCCCTTTTATAAGAGTGGTGAGGGCACCTTTGGAAAATCTAGAAATATTAATTTATAATAAATTAAAATTCGGTTTATAATGGCTCCAAAGTTTATTATTAAAATGTTAAGGTGGGGATAGGTCAAAACCCATTGAAAAAATTGAATTTAGACTGGTTTGGGTTACTATATTAACCTTATCTTTTAGTTTTAACTCTTAGTTAATTAGTTTGACATTTACAATGTCACTTTGTATTTTTCTTTTATATAGTTAATAAGCATACTATACACATAAAGAGACCCCCAAGTGGTCCATTAATGATACAACTATCTTGATATAAGTCTCTTGGATGATCCTTAGATTTTTAGAAATTTAATATCAATTAATAATATAATATTTGTTTTAAAAACTCTTTAATGTCAATTTTGACACTATTCAATAGTTGATTTTTGTGAAACTTATAACACAATGATTAATTCAAAATAAGTCCATTAAATCAATCCTAATATTTTATATCACCCTATAAAAGTAGAGTAATTCATTAAAAGTATCAAATTATATTTATTTGGGTATTTATAATATCAATTATTTTAATTTTTCACAATTATTGTAATTATTTCATCATCATTGTGTCATAAATAAATTACATTATTAAATGAATAAAAATTATAAATAAAATATAATTATGTATGAAATCGTTTTATCTTTCTAATGAATATTTACAATCGAAAATCCAACTTATATAACCCTATATAAAAATAGTTTTTCTAAAAGATATATGCTTGTGTCATTTTTGTATTCATTTTAACTTAATTAAAATAAAGTGTCCCTATCACTTACAAGTGGCACCATGGGGTCCCCAAATTGACCCATAGATTCCCATGGTCGAACATTTATCATCCAATAAGGTTATCACACGTTTTAGGGTAATGTTTTATTATTATAATATTATTTTTTAACCCTTATTTACGGGATTTACCCTTAAACCATGGTAAATAAAATATTTACCGAAGTAATTATTCAAAATATATAAAAATAAAATTTACCTATTAACACAATTTGAACATCCTGATTCCAAATATGGAATCCATTTTTCCAAATCCAAAACACAGAAGTGGCATAAATTAATTTAAAATTAATTCCCGCAGTCAAATCAAAAGCGTGTTTTTAAGATATAATAACTATCAAAAGATTGATACTTCTTTATGTTCGGTTTAATTGTGAAATTATGTCCAATGACCAAAATTGTATTAAATGGTAAAAATATATTCTTAATATACATTAAAACCACTCAAATTCATAATTTATGACTATTAATTATTTTTATTAAAAAATTGTTTTTAATTAAAATTTAGTAATTTTCACTATTCATCAAAATATGAAAGTTATCCGAAACATAAAAAAATTTCACCTTAGGAAAAATTTGATACTCCGAATCCAAAAATGAATTCCATTTTGAGAGATAAAATTTTTTAAATTTTAAAAGGTAGGTATTACTATTCATAACGGCTGGTTTGATTGGTTGCGCTGTGTTAGAATCTCGAAGTTGCGTACAATGCACGTCATTGAATTATTCAAAGGGAAACGTACCATGGAAGCTTGGGATGTTTAGTTGTAATTTTTTTTGATGTCCCCATTCTAAAAAGTAAATTTATTTAGTCAAATTGAATATATAAATGTTTAAAATATTGGATTTAAAATGGTTTTCACTATTAAAATTTGGTAAAAGTGCAATACTGAAAATGAATTTGGTCTCACATTATGTCTAAGAAACTCATAATATGGATTCTAAAATTATAGGGATTATATAATGTTTAAAATTTAGTTAATTGTTTTCATAACCTCTTTTGAACGGCTTGTTTGGTAAGTAATGGTGCGCTTGAACTCGGTGTTGCGTGTAGTGAAAGTTATTGAATTATTTTGAAGAAATAACACACTATGAAATCTTGGGGTGTTACATTCTCCCCTCCTTCAATATATTGCGTCCTCGCAATTTGAAATTGTTCATAGAAAATAAAAGGTTGAATATAGAAAATATATTTGTGGGAAAACCCACATCCGTAATTGGGTTGGTAAAATTTAGTCTTAATAAGAGGAAAAGAGAAATGAAAGGGTCACCACCAAATTATGATCTCGATTAGGAGAACATTGGTGGAAATTAGAAAAATATAATTTGAGGGAAAACGTAAATATTTATTGGTAGTGATTTAGGTCTTCATTCATAAACAAGTGTAATATTGAGGTCCTTAAATTCATCAATCTATGATGATTTGAAATACCATCGGTTCAACAAAACATAGGGTATTAGTATAACACATTTTTGATTTTAGGATTCCTTAAATAAATTATAAGAATTAATTTCTTCATAGAATAAGAGAAGAAGAAAAATATATTCTTGACAAGTAGAGTTCCATCCATTAACTAATTTTTACCACAAACTTGTATTTCACTCTAAAAGATAATAGAACGTAAAAATAATATTCTATTTATCTTATTCGTATAGGGTGAAAAAAATGAATTTATAATTCAACTAGAAGAACCATTAAAAAACGACATTATTCAATCCAGGACATCACGTGGGTCTGTGGTATGTGATACACCCTTGTCGCCCTTCGGTTGTGGGTTCAAGTCTCACGGCCTTGCCGAACGCGACGGGTTGCCGCCCGACCTCCGAGTTGACCTTTTATGGCAATCCAAAATAATCCAAACTAGAACTATCCAAAATACATCAGTCCAAAATTTATAAGGAAGGTAAACACAGTAAAGATAGTTTTTTCTGTGTAATAACATGTGAACACCTTCATCGTGTATTCTTTTAAAACACTGCAACATCCTGAATTACCATAAAACCTTATTGATTACATTCATGATCCCTTATTCGTTAAAGAATAATAGATATACTCCTTCAATCCAAAAAAATTTTAAATCCCAAAAATGATGGAATATAGAAATCATTAATCTGTTTCAAGGTAGTCATGAATATCCAATATAATTTATCAAAATCAATCATGTATTATTCCAAAATCACTACCTCGGTATCAGAACTATATTATGGTTTGTCATTCTCTCAACCATATATTTTCCAATAATTTATCATGTTATTGAGTCATTTTTCTTTGTTCCACACAATCTCAAGTCCTTAATGAAATAGTACTGCACTACAATCCTTATATACTCCACAATTATTATAAAAAGTACATTGTTGATACAACACTCAAATGACATAATCAACATAAGAACTCTAATCATTACTCTTCATCTATGGTAGTATCATAACATGATTATTATCCAATAGCATCATTTTCGACATAGTCTGATGACTGGGACATAGGTTCGCGTAGTGTCCAAACTCCTTGAAAATGAAGCATTGTACATTTGTAACCATTTTCTTACCCTTGCAGTCACATACTTTGTGACCTTTTCCTCCACAATTATAACAAACTCCCATTCTTTTCAGGCAAGTTCCAGGATGTTTCTTCCCATAGTTATCACATATGGGAAAATTATTCTTTTCCCTCTTCCCTTTATCCATCTTTCTCTCTTCCATACTTTTCTTCTCTTCTTCCCTTCAAATCCATTGGACTCAGTAAACTCTTTACTTATCTTATCAACACATGATATTATTTCATTATATGATGATAATATATGGGAGACTATTTCTCTTATAAAATATGGCTTAAGACCATGAAAGATATGATCCTTCTATCTCTTTGGATCTTGTGCATTGTTGGAGTTATCATTCCTTCTACTAGGCACCATTTCTAAACAATGGAATACACTAGATTAGTTTATGAATAACAATACCTAATCTCAAACTTGTAAAACACATAACATAATTTAAATAGTTTATGGATATAATCCATAATCATAAAAATGTCTCCTTTGAGGATGTATATACTCATAAACCCTTAATAATGGTTTGTAAAGAAAACGAGAATTATCCTAAGCATATCCCCCAGGACTGTCGTAACCAAGAGTGTAGAAAGGCACGTTGTCGTGCACCAGTTCCCATTCGTGTCTAGCTCAAAGCGGTGTTTTCGGGTTTTACCCCTAGGTACATCTATGCCAGAGCCGCCTCTACCTGCTCGTATCCAGACATGGATGTATTTCTCGGAAAACTCAAAACATATCTACAATACCAAAATTCTAGGAAGTTCTTCTATACTAATCCTCAAGGTCTATCTTAGGTCTATGTGCTCTAATCAAATTTTATCTAAATCTAGCTCCCAATGTTTGTACTGAACTTCCTCTGATACCAACTGTAACGCCCCGACCCCAGTTACCTAGAGTGGGTGCATTATTACATAACATTGGCATGATCACAAGAAAGATCAAATCTCGAATGACCGATTGGTTTAGTAGCCTTGGAAAAACTAGATATATTCATAAAGTTTTACATTACATCATAAAGTGAAAAACTACTACAACAACATAGTCTCCATATACCACACTCATATCCCCTCATACTATCCCTGCAAGTCATTCAAAAACTACTTCTTCACATCCTAGGAAAAATAAAACATAGAAAAGGGGTGATATAAAATGTCGAGTAAGTATAACAATATAGCAGAAACTTTCATAAATAAGAATAAACATTTAAGGAAGTGTATAACTAAAACAAAACCCTTTTAAACTTGAACTTCAACATAGTATGGAAAAAATAAAATGAAATAATGTCATTAACTTATTCACATGGATATTATACTAATCAAATAATCACATGCAATATCAGTAACCACTTTCATAATGATGGAATGCTTAATGCCGAACTTTAATTTCTGTGTCAAGGCCTCATGCCAAGACCTAAGGGATAACTGTAACCAGAACCCATCCCAGAGAGCCTCTGTAACCGGACCCCATCACGGAGTGCCTCTAATAACCGAACACCAACCCAGAGTGCCTCTAATAACCAGACACCAACCTGGAGTGCCTCTAATAATCGGACACCAACCCGGAGTGCCTCTAATAACCGGACACCAACCCGGAGGGCTTACTTTTACTAGTCCCCAACCCGGAACATACTATTCCAACACATTCATCATAAGAAGAGGATGAAATATAACATAAACCTTCGTATTAAAACTAACATACAAAATGTCAAAACTGTAATCATAAACCATTAATGGCATCAAAATAACTCATCCATAGTAAAAAATATCACAAAACCTTAAATACAATATGGATGATTTGTATCATAATAAATCAGCTTGAAACAAGTGTAAAACTTATCAATGGATGTTGACATAGATGAAATAAATACTATTTGAGAGAAATATCTCGTTTTTGAAATCATTTAAAAGTTTCATAACTATAGAGAAAACCATTATTTTGAAAATATCTTTATACGCTTGTGAAGGAAGCTTCAAAGGTGTAATAACGGCGAAGAATAACCGAACCCACCGTATAAGATAAAAAAACATTCTTACCTTAATTTTTTCAAAAGGTTAAAAAGTAACTTGTTTCAAAAACGTTGGAATGATTCCTTTAAAAACATATAAAGTCAAATAAGGGTATAAATGACTTTAACCCACTGTCTATTAAATAGTAAAAATGATTTGAAACACATTTTTATGAATCATAGATGTGGATTATAAAGAGGTCCCAGAAGATAATTACGTATAAACAACCTCGGAGAATGAAGAGATTGTGAAATAAACCATTACCAATTTGGTAACTTATGAAACATACACCCCATGAAAGTGGTATCATATAATGAATATGTAAATATAAATTAAAGTGTATTACACAATGAATACAATTTTAGGTAGTACATACAACACACAAAAGGTAATAGTGGAAATATGACACGAATCTCATGGGAATAAGGAGTGAGATGAAAACCCCTTACCTTATACTTTTCCTTGGTTGAGGGTAGGTTAACCTCCTCTTTTTTGGGTTCTTCCTTTTGATTTGATCAAAAGGGCTCCTTAATTTGGATTTCTGACTAAAGGAAGGCCTCTAGGATGAAGTGAGGTAAGTTGAGATAGTATTTGGGAAGAGGTTGGCCAAACCAAATGGCTTTGAAGGTGTGAAGTATTGTGAAGGGGGAGTGCCCTTTTATAAGAGGGGTGAGGGGAACCTTTGGAAAAGCTAGAAATATTAATTTATAGTAAATACATATTCAGTTTCTAATGAATCCAAAGTTGATTATTCAAATGTTAAGGTGGGGATAGGTCGAAAACCATTCAACCAATATAATTTAGACAGGTTTGGGTTACTATATTAACCTTATCTTTTAGTTTTAACTCTTAGTTAATTAGTTTTACATTTACCATGTCACTTTTTATTTTTATATTATATAGTTAATAAAATTACTATATACAACCTATAGACCCCCCAAGTGGTGCATTAATGATAAAACATTCATGATATAAGTCTCTTGGCCAATACGTAGATATTTAGGAATTTTATATCAATTAATAATATAATATTTGTTTTAAAAACTCTTTTATGTCAATTTTGACACTATTCAATAGTTGATTTTTGTGAAACTTATAACAGAATTAGTACTTCGAAAAAAGTACATTAAATCAATCCTAATATGTCTTATTATCCTCGAAAATTAGTGGAATTCCTTAAAAGTATCAAATTATATTTATTTGGGTTTTTATAATATCAATTATTTTAATTTTTCTCTATTATGGTAATTACTGCATCATCATTGTGTCATAAGTAAATTAAACTACATAATGTATAAAAATTATAAATAAAATATCATTATGTAAGAAATCTTTTTATATTTCTAATAAATATTTAAAATCGAAAATCCAACATATATAAACCTATGTAAAAATTGTTTTTCTAAAAGATGATATATGCTTGTGTCATTTTTGTATTCATTTTAACTTAATTGAAAAAAAGTGTCCCTATCACTTACAAGTGGCACAATGGGGTCCCAAAATTGACCCAAAGATGCCCATGGTCGAACAAGTATCAACCAATAAGGTTATCACATGTTTTAGGGTAATTTTTCAATATTATAATATTAATTTTTAACCCTTATTTACCGGATTTACCCTTTAACCATGGTAAATAAAATATTTAACGAAGTAATTATTCAAAATTTCAAAAAAAACATTTTCCCTATTTACACAATTTGAAAATCCTGATTCCAAATATGGAATCCATTTTTCCAAATTCAAAACACAGAAGTGGCATAAATTAATTTAAAATTAATTCCCGCAGTCAAAACCAAAAGCGTGTTTTTAAGATATAATAACTATCAAAAGATTGATACTTGTTTATGTTCGGTTTAACTGTGAAATTATGTCCAATGACCAACATTGTATTAAATGGTAAAAATATATTCTAAATACAATTTAAAACCACTCAAATTAATAATTTATAACTATTATTTATTTTGATTAAAACAGTTGTTTTTAATTAAAATTTAATAATTTACACTATTCATCAAAATATGAAAGTTATCCGAAAAGTACAAAAATTTCACCTTAGGCTAAATTCGAAACTCTGAATCCAAAAATGAAGTCCCTTTTGAGAGGTAAAATTTATAAAATTTTAAAAGGTAGGTATTACTATTCATAACGGCTAGATTGATTGGTTGTGCTGTGTTAGAATCTCGAAGTTGCGTACAATGCATGCCATTGAATTATTCAAAGGAAAACGTATCGTGGAAGCTTGGGATGTTTAATTGTAAATTTTTTTTTGATTTCACCATTCTAAAAAGTAAATTTATTTAGTCAAATTGAATATATAAAAGTTTAAAATATTGGATTTAAAAAGTTTTCCACTATTAAAAGTTGGTAAAAGTGCAATACTGAAAATGAATTTGTTCTTACATTATGTCTAAGAAACTCATAATATGGATTATAAAATTATATGAATTATATAAAGTTTAAAATCTAGTTAATAGTATTCATAACCTCTTTTGAACTGATTGTTTGGTAATACATGGTGCGCTTGAACTCGGTGTTGCGTGTAGTGAAAGTTATTGAATTATTTTGAAGAAATAACACACTATGAAATCATGGGGTGTTACACATGTGATTTTCATGTTCTTCGTAGCTTTTAGAGTATACCAAGATATCATCAATAAATACCATCACAAATTCATCGAGATATTCCTTGAAAACACTATTCATCAGATCCATGAATACAGAGGGTGCATTAGTCAATCCAAAAGGAATTACTGTAAAATCGTAATGCCCGTACCTGGTTTGAAATGCTGTCTTCGGAATGTCTTCCTTCTTCACACACAACTGATGGTATCCAGATCGAAGGTCAATCTTTGAAAAGTATAGAGCTACATGCAGTTGTTCAAATAAATCATCAATGTGAGGTATGCGATACTTTTTCTTTATTGTTATAGCATTGATCTCCCTGTAGTCGATACATAACCTCATAGATCAATCATTCTTTTTTAAAAAAGAACAGGGGATCCCAATGGAGAAACACTTGTGTGAATAAATCCCTTATTACTCAATTCCTATAGTTGTTTCTTTAGTTAAACTAAATCTAAAGTGGCCAGTCTATAATGGGTCTTCGATATAGGCCTTGATCTAGGAATTAAATCAATGGAAAATTCAACTTCTCGTTCTGGAGGATGTCCAGGAAAATCTTCCGGAAACACATCTATATATTCTTCCACAGTAGGTACATCCTCTATTTTATCATTAATTTCCTCACCCACAGTCATTTCATTCTCTTCCTCCCCAATAATGGAATTTAATTGAGCAATTGGGGGTGGATCTAGATAAGAATAAGGTGGTGATGATTCTTCTCTAAAGATAAGGTGTTCCTTATCGTCATCATCAAAAATCCTAACCTCCTTCTTCTTACAATAAATCTTTACATCATAGTCCAAAAGCCAATCCATACCGAGGATTATATCAAACTCAATCATAGGTATGATGATGATATCAGCAGATAAAGAACATTTATGTGCTCTAATGGGGCCGATTCACAAAACATTATTGCAATGATACTTCCCTTAGGAGTTTTAACTGACAACTCTCTTGTTAAATCAAATTGGAAATATCTAATTTTCTTAGCAAACTGGGAAGATATGAAACAATTCAATGATCCAGAATCAAATAATGCATTTTCTAAACTTGAGGAAACCATTAAATTACCTGCCACCACGTCTTTCGGAGCTTCCAACTCAGTAGTAGTGATATCATATGCTTGGCCTTGATCCCTTGGCCTTTTCTAAGGTAAGTTCCCCTGACGCGTAGGATATTCATTTACATAATGTCCCATCTCCCTGAAATTGTAGCATTGAACATTGGTAGCTTCCTTCTTCCCTTTGAATTCACGAGCTTGGTGGCCTTTTTCACCACACTTGTAATAGACACCCATTCCCTGCAAGCAAGTACCGGGGTGTTTCTTCCCACATTTACCACATGATGGATATTCAACCTTTCCCTTCTTCCCCTTATTTCCATTCCCAGATTTATCAGCAGATCTCTTCTTCTCTTTCTTTTCTTTAAAGTCATTGGACTTAGAGAATTCCTTTTCGGTCTTGATAGCACATGAGACAATGTCTTCATATGATGAATAGGATTCTGAGACTAATTCTCGACAAAGAAATGGTTTTAAGCCATCAAAGAAATGATCAATATTACTTCTTGGGTTATGTATATAATCTCCAGCATACCTTGCTAACCTTTTAAAGTTAGCCTCATACTTTGTGACATTCTCATCCTCCTTTTGTCCCAGACTCAGAAATTGCCTTTCCATATCTGCTCGATGGTCACGAGGAAGGTATTTTTCTATAAACAGATCTTTGAACTCCCTCCATTACATATTGTCATCTTCATCATCTTCCTTCGTGTTTTGAATCAATAAACTCCATTGATATGCATCTCCAGTGAGGCGGTAAACTGCCATGATAACTTTTTCCCTTTCACTACTCCCCAAAGCCTGAAATATTTTCTCTAGGGAATTTATCCATTGCTCAGCTACTAAGGGATTTGTAATCCGATTGAACGTTGGTGGTTGTTTCCTCATGAATCGATCTAACATTGATCCTCCACGCTGTGGATCAGGGTGCTCCATATGGGTAAGGTTATTATTCATAACCTGAGTGAGTTGTCCCAATATAGTGACTAGCTAATCGGCACCAGTTGCATCACCAGCTCCATTATAATTACCTTGAATAGGAGGGAAATCCCAACATGGAGTGCGTGCATTGATATGGTTTTCATTTCTTCCACTAGGCGCCATTTCTAAACAATGTCATAAACTAGATCAGTTTATGAATCGAAATACATAATTCCATACTTATAAAACACTTAACATAAATTGAACTATTTATGGATATAATCCATAATCATTAAAATGTTTTCTTTGATGATGTATATACTCATAAACCGTTCATAATGATTTATAAATAAAATGAGAGTTATCCTAAGCATATCCCCTGGGAGTGTCGTAACCAAGAGTGCAGCAAGGCCCATTGTCGTGCAATAGTTCCCGTTCGAGTCTAGCCCAAAGAGGTGTTTTCGGGTTTTACCCCTAGGTACATCTATGCCAAAGCCGCCTCTACGTGCTCGTATCCAGAAATGGATGTATTTCTCGTAAAACTCACAAAATCAAGACAATACCAAAATTCTAGGAAGTTCTTCTATAATAATCTTCAATGTTCATCTTAGGTATACGTGCTCTAATCAGAGTTTATCTAAATCTAGCTTCCAAGGATTGTACTGAACTTCCTCTGATACAAACTGTAACGCCCCGACCCCAGTTACCTAGAGTCAGTGCATTATTACATAACATTGTCATGATCCTAAGAAAGACCAAATCTCTAAAGAATGATTAGTTTAGTAGCCTTGGAAACAGTAGATATATTCATAAAGTTTAACATTACATCATAAAAATGAAAAATTCAACAACATATTCTACATAGTCTACACTCTTATCCCCTCATAATATCCTTGAAGGTCATTCATAATTTACTTCTTCACATCCTGGGAAAAATAAAACATAGAAAAGGGGTGAGCTCAAATGCCCAGTAAGGATAAAAATATAGCAGAAACTTTCATAAATAAGAATAAACATTTAAGGGAATTTATAACTGAAACAAAATACTTTTAAACTTGACCTTCAACATAGTATGGAAAAAATAAAATGAAATAATGCCATTTACTTATTCACATGTATATTATAATAATCGAATAATCACATTTAATATCAATAACCACTTTCATAATGATATAATGCATTATCCCAGACTATCATAACCACATAGCCAGGGCATCGTGCCAAGACTACAAATAATATTTTGTCAAGGACTTGTGCCAAGATACTAGTTTGTCTTATGATACCTACCGATGCATCAAGGAGCTATAGCGGGCTCCACCAGTCACTTATTAAGTCCAATGCATTCCTCATATGAACAGGTTTAAACATAACATAAACATTTGTATTAAAACTAGCATACGAAATATCAATACTTTCTTTATAGACCATGAATGGTATAAAAATAACACATCCACAGTGAAACATATCACAAAACTATCAATTCAATATAGATGTTTTGTATCATAATAAATCAACTTCAAATACGCTTAAAATCCATCAAAGGATGTTGACATAGATGAAATCAAAACTTTTTGAGAGAAATATACCTTTTTTAAATAATTTAAAAGTCACATAATTATAAAATAAAACATTTAATTTGAAAATTTTCTTATAAGCTTGTAAGGTAAGCTTCGAAGATTTTATAACGGCGGAAAATAACTGCACCCGCCGTATAAGTTAAAAAAAGACATTCTTACCTTAATTCTGTCAAAAAGGTTAAAAAGGACCTTGTTTGGAAAACGACGGAAATATTCCTTTATAAATATCTTATAAAAATAAAACAAGAGTATAAATGACTTTAAACCATATTCTGAAAAATAGTAAGAATGTTTTGAAATACACTTTCAAGAAACATGGATGTGGATGATAAAGAGATCCGAGTAAATTATTACGTATAAACAACCTCGGATAATGAAGAGATTGTGAAAAAACCCTTAACTTTTACTTTTCCTTGGTTGGTGGTAGGTTAACCTCCTTTATAATGTTGAAATAAGTGTTATTAAATTATACAAGAATTATATATATAAATATGATATCATATATGATCTTTTAACATTGATTTGTTAATAATATCTTAGTATTATCGTTGTTTCGGGTGTTAACTTACTCATTTTTTATATGTTTTGTTATGTAAGACATGTTTGTCATGTATAGGTTGTATCATATTCATATCCAGAAAGATATCAAGTCCTTAAACAATATTTTTAATCATCAAATGATAATTATACATGAATGGATACGATGGGGAATGAATCTCATCGCGTTCGTGGAGACGGTAGTCCGTACGTACGCACGAGCGACAATATCATTCTTTTGATATTAAAATAATATATAATTGGATGGTATGTCATATATACAGAATCATTATCATGTTATATTTATTATTTACATGAATTAAAAATAATTATTATACCCATCCAAATAATAATAAATTGAATAACAATTACACCACGACATGGAGACGGTAAGCTGTATGTACGCACGTATAGTGAAATGTCATTCAAAGGATGGCTATAATACTGAATATGGTTGTACCATATTTATAATAATATTACAGTATATAGTAGATACCGGATTCATTATTTTATAATGGGAATAAAAAAGAAAAAATAAGTTGAAGAAGAAATGAATTTTAAAAGGGGTGGTGAAAACATTACCTCTTCTTCGGGTTCTTCCTTTTGATTTGATCAAAAGGGATCCATAAGATGGATTTATGACTAAAGGAAGGCATCTATGATGATTTGAGGGAAGCTTAGAGTGTATTTGGGAAGAGTTTGGCCGAACCAAAAGGCTTTGAAGGTGTAAATTAATGATAAGGATGAGTGACCTTTTATAAGAGGGGTGAGTGGCACCTTTGGAAAAGCTAGAAATATTATTTTATAATAAATTCATATTCGGTTTCTAATGGCTAAAAAGTGAATTATTTAATGGTTACGTTGGGGATGGGTCGAAAAACACTCAACCAATAGAATTTAGACAGGTTTGTATTACTATATTAACCTTATCTTTAAGTACTAACTCTTTGTTAATTAGTTACACTTTTACAATGTCTCTTTGTAGTTTTATATTATATGGTTAATAAACTTACTATATATATACCAAAGACCCTTCAAGTGGTCCATTAATGATACACATATCATGATATATGTCTTTTGTCCGAACCTTAGATTTTTAGGAATTTAATATCAATTAATAATATAATATCTGTTTTAAAAACTCTTTTATATCAATTTTGACACTATTCAATAAATGATTTTCGTGAAAATCATAACAGAATGATTACTTCGAACAAAGATACTTAAGTCAATTATAACATGTCATATTATCCTATTAAATTAGTGTAATTCATTAAATGTTTCAAATTATATTTATTTGGGTATTTATAATATCAAATTTTTTAATTTTTCACTATTATGGTAATTACTGCATCATCATTGTGTCATAAATAAATTAAATTATATAATGTCTAAAAATTATAAATAAAATATCATTATGTCGGAAATAGTTTTATCTTTCTAATTAATATTTACAATCTAATTTATCTTATGTATAACCCTATAATAATAATGTTTTAGTACAAAAACTTGATTTCAACTCTTTTAACTCTTCATTGATTTAAATAATAATAATTGTCCTAATCTAATCCAAGTGGATCTAAATGATAATAATTTATTCCTAAAGTTGTTTTTGGTCGAGATACACTTTTCCAATAGTATTAGGACATGAGTTAGGGAAATATTAATAATATTTTTACCCTTAATTACCCTATTTACTTTTAATCGTGGTAAATAAAAGTAAAAAGTTATTATTCACCAAAAATTATTTTCATCTCATTGAACCACATTTTTGTACCTGATATTAACCAAGTCTCTCGTATTTTCGAAATTACATTTACAGAAGTGGTAAAATTAAGTTTTATGAAAAATTCAGTTTTGTGACTACAACTTAGTGGTTTCACTATTGATAAAAAATTGAAGTTTTTCTGAATAATGCCAAAATTTCACCCTAAGATATAATTTATATTCCGAAATCAAAAATTATTTCTATTTTAAAAAATTCCATACATATAAGTTGCATTAATTAATTTTATAATTAATTCCTACTGTTACAACAAATAGTGTGTTTTTAAGAAACAATATATATCAAAAGATTGACAATTGTTTATGTCCAATTTCAAAGTGAAATTAATTATAATGAACACCATTGGATAAAATTTTAAAAATTTATTCTAATTATACTTTAAAACCACTAAATAATATAATTTTTCACTATAAATTATTTTGATTAAATAAGTTGTTTTTTAGTATTTTTCACTATTCATAAAAATTGGAAGTTCTCAGAAAAATTACAAAAATTCAACTTACGATAATTTCAATATTCTAAATCCAAAAATGAAGTCCATTTTGAAATATAAAATATATATAATTTCAAAAAATATGTATTACTATTCATAACGGCTATTTTGATTGGTTTTGATGTGTTAGAACTCGATGTTGCGCACAATACACGCTATCACATTATTCAAAGAGAAGCGTACCGTAGAATCTTGGGGTGTTACAATATAAACCATCAATGAATCATTATTAGGGTTCAATTTGAGTGTTGGAGTCTGTGCTCATTCCAAAGTTATCGCTAATGAAAATCCATCAATTTATCAAATACCACCTAAACCATCTAAGGAAATTATTCAAAAGACCATGTATCACTCGAGGAAAGGCTTTACCATGAGGCTATTCCGATGAAGAAAAAAAAGTTCTAGCATCATCTGAGGATTACATAGCCATATTAACAGTGGATCTATCCTCTATGGGCCCTTTTGGAATAGGTGTCCCTCATATGTATTTTAATGCTCCTGGAAGTCTCGGTCTGGTAATGCCAATGAAACTTCCCCCCAGACGTATAGTGGTAACAAGTCTAGATTAGAGGGTCTAAGAGTGGCCCTCATTACGAGGCCCACCTTTTATACATGCAATGAATTTAATTATTTTTTTACAACATGAGATATGACATAGCATGCATATATAAATGTATTTTCAAATCTATGCTGATACACTAGTGGAACACAATATATTAATTAAACATTGCAGCGTAAGAGCATAATAAGGAAAGATATCATATCAAAACAAGTAGATAAATAAACTTTTAATTTTTAATTATTTCAGTACCAACAACTACCAAGAATCCAACAATTCATGGTTCATTATTATTCTGAAATAATTAATTAAAATATTCACAACAACAATGTGTTGTTCAACCCATGCATTCAAATAAATTAAATACCAATGACTGATGAAATTTATACAGACCATGTCATCACACCATATGCGATGTCATTCCACCTTTCAAATACTCAGAAAATCATAATATATGATAAAAAATATTGTAACAATTATATGAATAAATTAAATTGGAATGAAATTGTATAATATCCCAAAGACGATAGGCAGTGATGAATGACACAAACATGATTTTTTATAAATCGCAAAAAAATAGAGGGAAAGTGAGTAGAATTCCTAATTTTTTTAATATGATTCCATGATTCGTGGTACGATTTTATTTGACCTAATATGAAAGAAAACAAAAGATTTAAAAAAACTCCCAAAATAGGGTAAAATCATTGCATGAAGGACTGCGTGAAAGATACAAAACAAAGTCCTATATTTTAAAATTCAAAAGGTTATCCATGCCCTATGGTTTATATCACACATGACTGTGAAGAAAACATACCAAAAATGGAGGTGCAATAGTCTTTTGAAGGGGGCGGGGGGTGCGCCACCTAGAGAGAGGGAGGGGAAACGTGAGGAAGAGGAGGAGAAGAAGATAGTAGAAAAAAAGAAGAATTAAATGAAAGAAAAAGGAATGAAAAATAATGGAAAATGAAATGAAGAAACGGGAATATAAAATGAAAAATAAAATAGAATAAAAATGATGGAATACAAAAAGGATAAAAATAAATAAAAAATATAAATCTAACATTTAAATTATTTTTACATTTACTATAACCCCCTTTAATTTTATTTCTAAATTTCATTTCATCCATTCATGAATTCATTAATATTTCTTTAAATCTTTTCTTATTTGTAATTAATCCTAAATTAGTTAATTTAATCGCGAACAATGTGTTAAATCATCACATAAAAATTTTCATAAAACCCCTATAGTTTTTGAAATTATTTAAAAAGGATTTCCATGAACCGAAGTTTGGTGCACTTGCGCGTGCCCTTGGTCACATTAATATTTTGACAAAAAAATGGTCCGTACATGATTCATGACAAGATGTTACAACCTACACTCCTTAAGGAAACTCTTCCTTAAGATTTTTATCTGTGGGTACTGGAATGTTTTCAAAGAAAAGTTTCATCCCATGCATAGGTACATCTATATCTCACTCTAAGGTCTCGTCCTGAACGCATCCATTATGGAATAACACCTAAACCAGAGGGACTGACCTTTAGTTGAGAAATTTAATTCTACAAATGATGATACAGAAAGGATGATACAAAAACTTAATATGCCTCAAGATTAATTTCATTAATGTCAAAATGATGAGATGGGTCTAGATGATATTGTCCATGTTGCGATACAAGGAAAACGTCATACACAGAAGGGTACCCGTGAGGTAGATGTAAACGATAGGCTACCGGGACAACGCTCTCCACATTCATGAACAACATGGTGTATCTCGGGGATGACATTCCATGTCTCAAGATCCTATGGTGACCCAACACTGGATAAAAATGCAGAAGGACTTGATGTCCCACCTCGTACTCCAATGGTCTCCAGTGATGGTCAATATAAATTTTCTTTCTATAATAAGCTATATTAATACACTTATGAATCAACGGATCATGCCCAGAATTCTCCTAGAGTAGATGAGGACCCAACAGGGCTACCTCACTACCTTCATGCAAGCAAAAAAGTCAAATGGAACAGTCTACCATGGAGGGCCTCATATGGAGAAATTCAAATTGTCTTCTGGAAGTTGTTATTATAGATAAACTAAACAATAGGTAAATTATTCTTTTAAGAACAAACAAAATCAAGGATTCATGCATGTATCATATCCCCTAACACTCTTATTGTTCTCTCGAACTACCCATCGGTCTGAGGGTGATATGTGGTACTCAGATGTACCAGTGAACCCATTGCTTTTTTCAACAATTTCTAAAACTGTGATGTAGATCATGAATCTTTTTTTGATACAATTGAATTAGGTACGCCATGAATTTCCACAATCTACCAAATATACAGCCTTCCATACTCATCAATTTAATGGGAGTCTCAGATAGGTAAAATCTGTGAAACCATGGTCAACCTATCGACAACCACCCATATTGCATCATTGCCTCCAAGAGAAACTGAATTTCCTAAAACAAAATCCATGGTGATGTATTTATATTACCATTGAGTAATGGATAGTGGTTGTAGGAGTCTAGAAGTACTCTTGTGCTCACCCTTCAACTGTTCACAGGTGGAGCAATGAGTGATGAAGCCCGCTATATTCTTTTCCATACCAAGACACTATTACTGTTGACGCATGAATATGTAAATCTTATCTGTCTAGGATGAACTGACCAAATGGAGGTGGGATATTCCATCATCAGCTCTTCCCGTATACCCGAAGGTACCTATACACATCCCCGATATAAGGGTGATTTACTTCTATAAAAAAACCCAACCAGGAGGTGGGATATCTCCAGTAATGCATTCCCTTAAAATTAGATTTTCATGATTAGTCAATTGTTTCCTATGGAATTTATATATATGAGAGGACTTCATTATAAGATCTAATAGAACTAGTTTCACACATGGTTCATGAACCTCCTAATGCATCTCAGAAAAAAGGCCATCATTTTCCACTCATTGTTGGCCACCAGAAAGTCCTGTGACTTTTTCTTGCGGCTTAATGCATAATCCACGACATAAACCTTACCAAGGGTATAATAAAGCTCAATATTGAAATACTACAAGTATTAAACCCACCTGTACTGCCCTGTGATAATGTCTCATGGAGTGGAGATATATTTAATGCTTTTATGATCAATATAAAAAATTAATATCTCACCCAAAAAATATTGTCTCCAACATCGTATAGAATGAACCATAGTTACCTACTCAAGGTCGTGTGTATGATAGTTACCCTTTGGAGGTCTCAACTAGCGAGATCCAGAATCCACGACCCAATCAGCCAGCATCCAAATGCACCATGTATGATTTTGGAAGACTCACAATAAATTTTATATATTTTACCTAGTTTAGGTAGAATCAGGATGGAGGATGATGTTAGTCTTCCCTTCACCGCCTGAAAAGAAATTTCACAAGTTTGTGACCAAATGAATTGTACACATTTATTAGTTAGGACTGTAAAAGGAGATACTAAGTGGGATAAATCAAGGATGAATTTCCTTTAAAATCCATCAATCATAAAGAAACTGTGAATTTCAAACACAGTTTAGGGATTCTCCCATGAATGTATGGAAATCATCATATTCGGTAAACTGATACTTCTTCTTCAGATATAATATGACTGAAGAAGTAAGATTTATTGATCCAAAAGAGGCTTTTTCTGAGCATATCATATTAATGGTTCACTCTTAGTGTACTCAGCATGATCTCATGATGGGTTAAAAGGTCATGCTTGGAACGTGAATACAAAAAGATATAATTCATGATTACTACCACAATGATATCAAGATACTGGTGAAAAACCTAGTTCATCATATCTATAAAGACTTATAGTGCATTAATGAGACCGAATAGGATAAAAAAATATGCATACAAGCTGTACATACTTCGTAATGTTGTACGTGGTATGTCAGATTGCCACACATTCACCTAGTGGTATACTTTCCTCAGATAAATTTTGGAGAAAACAAATGCTCCTCATAGATGGGTGATGAGATCATCGATACATGGAAATTTATATAAATTTATCATCGTGAGGTAGTTGAGTTGACGATAATCCATGTATAATTTGAGGGTACCATCAGTCTTCTTATCGGAAAAGAATAGTTGAACCCCACTATGACGTTCCATGTTTGATGAAACCCATATCCTCGAGGCCTTCAATGTGCTTTTTTAGTTCTTGTATCTTGGTTAGTGCCATCCTGTTAGGAGGAATATACACTGGTGCCGCACCTATCATTTGATCAATAGTGAAATCCATGTCCCTCATAGGTGGTAATCAATAGAAATATTCAGTGAAAAACTCCTTGAAAATATCCACCACTTAAGGGAATCCCACTTGTTGTGTCCCCTAATCGCTCATAAAAATATTTTACAACTGAGTTTTCACTCTGACTAGCATTACATATTTAGGCCTAGATCGATTTATATGCATATCCCATAATCCTTTATGAAGATAAGTTACCCCTAAATGGATGTAAATTAAACCCGATGATGATAGTAATCCACTTGAGCACAATAAAAAGAAATATAGTTCATAAAAAGAATGACTTTGATGCTTTTAAAATTTAGGATATAAAAATTCTAAATGAAACGGTACCAACCTATATCAAGGGGCACTATTGGCACTGGTGTATTCCCTCTTTCCTAACACCTAGTGGAGTGTCGAGAGACATGACACCACAATGGTACTTAATTGGAAGGCCATGAATTTAAACAACAATAGTAGATAAAAACAATTTCACCACATAGATATAAAATAGAGAAGAAACTAATGTAGAGGCTGCTAAAATAGTACGTATAATTTTAGATGGTCTTGGACTCTACTCCTCTGGTGATGATTTTATAGCCTATATGATACCTTATCCATAGACTTATAACACTGCATGGTTCACCTGAGGAGGTCCACTCTTCTGATATTGATAATTTGGAACTTGATTTCCTCAACCATGACTTCCGCCATTACCTCAGCCTTATCGGCTGATGGAAAAACATCTTCCATATTAATGTGGAGTAATAGATCACATACATGATAGAGGTGCTGGTGGGAATCCTCTAACACATGATGCTGAATAGAAGGAACAGATGAAATGCTGATGGTGACCCATCATGCCGCGTGATCGACACTCCTTCGGGTCTCTCGTGCACTATGACTTCTTGTGACCATCCTTGTCGCACTGATAACATGTGACATGTCCCTCTAAACATTATTTTGTCTAGTATTTCTTGCATGATCACTTTCAAACCATTGTTTCTTTCTGTCAGAAGTTCTTTCACCCTGTCTCAGAAGTGAACATCCTTGGATAACCAGTTTATCATCCATGACCTTCCTTTTTGAAATTAGAGCCTGATTTATGATCTATGTGATAATAGTCAGACGAATGACATTCACCCGTGAGAGGATATTATACTCACGTATATCCTCAAAACGTATCACAGTGGACTTTGCATCGCAAGTCAGATATGGGGATAAAACATAACCTATATGAAAGTAGTAGAATACTATAACATAGTCATATCTCCCTAATGAAGATGTAGGAACTCCTATGTATGATCATATATCAGAGTCTTTGGGAAAAAGTGATCATATAAATCTTCTAGGCAGTCTGCCCAAACCATGTCAGGTGTCTTCTAATCATGAGAAATAATTTCCCCCCAATGCTTGGTGGAGTCACGAAGCATGTAGACTGCATGCTTGACCCTTCACTCTGGAAGCATCTCCAGGATGTAGAAGATAGACCACATTTTTTATATCTATGACTCTGCAGTATGAGAGCCACCGCTTCTCGAGATGGTTGGAGGGTGCTTCTGTAGAATGTCTCGGGTGAGGTCTTTCATAGATTGGGTAGGTGTGGGGATACTCTAAACTGACTTCTTAAACCTGAGGAGGCTATCCATGAACTGAGCGTTAGTGACCCTCGAATGATCAGTAGGAGGTAGTGCCACAGGAGGAACTACAAGAGGTACCACTGGTGGATTAGAACCCACCATCCCAATAACGTGATCATTGTCACTCTCCAAAGGCACGATTAGAAGACGTTATGGTGTCACTGTTCTACAAAACCAAAACACAAAGAATTACATAGAGTAAGGAATATGGGGAAAATATGTAAGGCCAAAAATTGGTTAGGTACAAATCCTTCCTCTAAGCACCACATAAAATACAATCAATATCAAGAGATGGGTTTTGATATGGAAGAGAAAACATAAAACGATTACTAATCAAGGTCTACTTTAAATTTCATGGTTATGTTAGGTTAACTTATGACAGGTTATCACAACAATATATTTAATAAACCAGCATTCCAAAAATATAACACTAGGCACAACATCACTCAAATTTATATAAGAAAATGCATGATGAAAGTTGATATGACATGGAAATATGAATGAAATTGTAATCATATGGTGCATAATATGATTTATGTAATGTATTTTCTTTGTATCATCAAAATGAAATGGAAAAAATCCAATTATCTCAATTAAAATAAACGAAATAACAATGCAATAAAAGTGTTTCACCCAATAGTGAAATCATATCTACAATAACTAGCATAATAAATAACTGCAATACCAACTGAGTAATTTGGGTTTCCCATATAATGGGTTATCTACATTCAAGAACATGGTACATTCCAAATCCCAATATCCTAGTCATCTATCTAACGCAAATAGTAAGAAAATAGAAAAAACCCCTCTAATACCACTTGGTTGCATCCCCATCTCAGGAGCCACCTAAGGGGTTCCTTGAGTTAGGATGTATACATAACATAAATAAAATGCCACTAAACGCTAGAGGCTCCCAACTCGCATAGTGGAACATTATCATGTCCATAGGGGAGACTATTCCCTCATAGGTAATACATATTATAATAGAAGATGTAAACAAAAATTAGTAATAAATAGCGATGGGATACAAAAGAATAACCTAGAGAAGAGATATATGAATTATCATAGTGAATAATAATCAAGTGCAGAAGCTCAAAAAATAATGTCAAGCCATGATGTATGTCTAAACTAAAATCAAGGGAAGCATAACCCAATAATATAAGCAACTAAAAAGAAAAGACGCAAATCAACAACGAAATGATGATCAAGGCCCTTTCCTCTTCCCTGGTCTCCATCCTAAGAAGCACGTATAAATAATACATCAGAAGCATCAAAATTCCCTTTTTTCAATACTAGTCATCATGTAATCTACTCGTGTGTTAATGATGCTCGAGCCGGGTGTGAGATAAAATTCCATTAGGACGAAACCCGAACAGTCTAAACTATTCCATTTCATAGAGTAATGAAATGAAGTGTGCCATTTTATAACAAATGAAAATAATTAATTAAGTGAAATTAAATAAATAACTCAGCCCAAGTTTACAATGTCACCCGTCCCTAATCACCTTCTTCAGCCTAAGATGGGATTCTAATGGAAGTACCTATAATCCAAATGCACAAATACATATATATAATCCATGGAAAAGCAAGGTAAAACATTGAAGAGGTATACCCACAAGCTTGTGATATAACATTGGGTCCAAGTCATGTGTCAATCAGGTGTGCATCCACATAGCAGAAAAACACCAAAAATCTCAAAAGACTCAATGTGGAATTAATATAATCCTTATATGCATCATTATTAAGGATCATGTTGATAGTTGGAGTCTGAGCCCATATCTATGTTATTTCTATAGAACATCCTTAAATTAAAGTAATACCATCAAGCCTGTCTAAGGGAATATTTGGAAAGACCAAGTATCACTTGAGGCATGGATTTATGATGATTCCATTAAGATCTCACAAAAAGGGGGTGTGCATCATCTGAGGATTCTTTAGCCACATTTCCAATTGATCTGTCCTAGAGGGACTGTTTTGGAACCGTTTTCACTCATAAGTAGACAAAAAGATAAGGGTATGTAATGACCCAATTTTTTATAGGTGAAAATTTCTTTCTTATAATTATGTCATGAAATATCATCATAATGAACTAATAAGTGGTATGTGTCCTTTAATCTTTTGTTTATCACATTTTTGTTTGGAATTTTGAAAATCTAACATACACTGCTGCGATATGGATGTTATTTGTTTCCGATAATAAATACATGATTTTTTGTGAAATGTAACCTACCCTTGTGATCAATGATATACCATAATGAAAATTAACCTTACCTTTGATTGTATTAAATTAATATTCAAGTGAAATTATAATGTACACATATTTTAGAATATGAAATTGAATGTTTTAAAACTGTGTTTTTAATAATAAATTACGATTTTAATTAAATATTTAATTATTCATATTTATAAAATTATTTATGAAAAATGAAATTCATATTTGCGTTATACATGTTGAAATATGTTTAGGGTGAATTTTTTAAGATTTTTCTAAAATAAATGAATTTTTTATGAGTTTTAAAATCTGCAAATTCACAATAATGCTAAAAACGTAATTTTTGCATCGGGCTTGAGTCATATATGATGTAAATGAACATTGGTATGAACTCCCATCCATTTATTACTATTTTTTCATATAATCATCACAATTTTTTTCCTTGAATGAAATTGATTAACTAATGGTTATAATATTATGAAAATCCTCCTCTCATCCAATATACCCCCACCCTCACTTCCTCTTCTCTTCACTCCTCTCATGCCTTGTGCCTTGCCAATATTCTACCCAATTATATTTCCAAGATCCTCCATATTTTCCAACAACCCCTAGCCTCTTAAAAATACCAAATCCTCTCCCATTAATACGTTCTCAAATAAGATAAAATCAAGAGTTAAATTCCACTTTCAAATTCTTTTATTTCTTTTATGTTCTTTTCTATTCTTGACTCTTTCCTCACCTCCCTTCACACAAATAGTATGATAAAATCATTAACATAAATGTACTTGATTTTTTTTATAGTGGTATATTTCATTATTATATATCTTTTCACCATGTTTTATTCGAATGAAATGAATACAACATTTTATATGTGAAAATTTTAATCATTTTTGGACAACAATTTGGAAATTTATTTTGTCAAATATAATCCTGGTCATGAAACCATTTATGTTATGGTTGAATCAGATAATTAAATATGTAATAAATACTAATTTTTTATGTAACCCTTTTGTAAAAATGGTATTATGTTATAAAGAAAAACATGTTATTTTAAATTAAACCCACCGATTAAGAAAAACGATTATCCCAACATTATTATATAATAATTCATTTCCACTCCTAATTAACTAATGGATTTTTACTACCAATTAATCTTTTGTATTTTCACTAATAACATTTGAATTAATTTCTTAACAACCACTTTCATCTTACATGTTTATCCAAACAAGAATATACGCGAACCGGTCGTTAAAACCAAGTATGCAAACGAGCCCGGACAATGAAATGGAACCCTATTACTGATCAAAAAGGTCAAGAATGAACCAAAACGGGTTATAATAAATAAATTAAATATATATTAGCTACGTTATTTAATAAATTATAAACCTAATTTGTTTATTCATGTCACTAATAACAAGTGGAAAACACCACATGGCTTAAGGTAAGGGATCCTCTCCATTTCACTATAAATCAAGATTTTCCTCTATGCTATACAATTTTATGTGTAATGAAAAATGATAGAGTATGATTACAATCCTCCACTATACTAGACACATGTGTTTAAGAGGTATGAGAAACCCCTATTCTCCCTCATCAAGCCCTCTTAGGTACACCTGACAACATGCCAATAAACCGTAATGAATTCCACCCGAACCACCATCGTTATTTTAGGTTTCCATATCATTCTTTCTTCCAAAATGGAATTATCATATCTTTTTATATACATATTATAAATGTTTTATAGTTTTAAAATATTTATTTATGAATTCCTTTTCATCATTCTATTTTTGGAATATACATGTTTATAAAAAATTCCCTCCTTAGATCATTCTGATAAGAAAACATGTTTTATCAGAACATTCATACTTTTTTTCCTAATTTCAAGTGCACTAAATACAATATTTCAATCCACCTATTTCTTTATAAAAATATTCATTATATTATGAATAATTTATTGATTCTAATCAGGTTTTATATAAATGATTACCCTTTTTAAAATTTTAAAATCTCTATATTATATTACTTAAAACCGCACAAAAATGTTTTAATGCTAATTTTTTTCAAATACATTTCTTATATGTTATCATTTATATTTGATTTCATGATCCTTTTTATATGCCTATTTTAGCCTATGAACTACCATTTATGTACTAATCCATCTATTTCATGGGTTATGCTTTATGTCCTGATTGTAGAACCCAATTACATCCATGGGTACCCTTATGTTCATGTGTGTGGGATTATGTATGATAATTTATGTGGAAATAATATTCATGAAAATGTTAACATGGGTGTGCCTAGATATAATGCCAATGAATTGACTACATTTATGTATCATGAGATGAATTGTTAAATGGGATGGAAGGTTATCCTTGACCCGTACTAAAATGGGAAACTGGATTAGTGGTCAGCCATGACTCGTACAGAAATTTGGAATGGGTTTGTTGATTAGCCTTGACCCATAATAATGTTCTATTTTATGATTCTAAAACATTAATATGACCCCATTTTTAAATGATCCAATGCTTATATGATATAATTTCATTTGTTATGTACATTTCATATCATTATATCATCCCTACAAACTCAGGTGCTTATGATTCATCTTTATCATTATTCCCTTACTATAGATTTTTGTTCATCCTAAAGTTCATGTGTTCCCCAATGTACCCTATGTACATGTAAGGTATAAAAGGAAGTTATGATCTCTTTATGAATATTAAATAAAGATTTTTTATCCCCATGTTTTATGGTTTATATACCTAGTAATCGATGTAAATAGACTTAATGATCCTTGGCTTTTACCCTGATGTATAATAATGCTAGAAACATGTAATGTTATATGTAAAAAAGCTAGGGTCACTATATTTCGTATTGGAGGATGGTCTAGTTAGAATTAGAGGTTTATAATAGATCTACATAGTGAGATCCTTAATTATGAGACAAATTATAAGAAAACATTCCTAAATTTTGGTGAGTGTTGAGTAGGTGTTTTATCAAAAAAATACATATCTGTCTGGATATGAGTAGGTATAGGTGGCTCTGGCACAGATGTATCTATGGGTAAAGCCCAAAAAAACCCGCATTGATATAGACTGGAATAGGAAATGGTGCATGACAACAGGCCTTGCTACAATCTTGGTTATGACACTCCCGAGGGACATAATTTGGTAGATTTATCAGCTTAGTACCAACCATGATTAAATGAAAAAAAGACCATAATATTATTTGATAAGAAATAGGTCAAGGATATCTCAGAGTTAAACTAGAGGAATCACAAGACATGATACAGTTCTCCACTACATGTTTATCCTTTTATGTTGAATGTTTCCTTTTTTTCTCAATGGATATGTATTAAATCACTCTAATTATAAATTATTTTTCTTAGTTAATTGAACGAAATATGAGAACTCATAACAACAATAAATGTGATAGGAAATCTGAAGATTGCGTAATGATATGCCTGATATGACAAGAGAGTTTTCTCAAAACATCATAACAATACTTGCACAACTGGCTCAAGTTATGGATAATAATGTGAATCATGCGGAACTCCCTCCTCTTCCAAGGAAACAACATGTTTCCATAGAATCCTTTATGCAGAAAATGCCTCCCTTATTTAGTAGATCTTATGATCCCCTTCTCATGGAACACTGGATTTACTCCATTTAAATTATATTATCTATACATTAGTTCTCGAAAGAAGACAATTTCATACTAGAGGTTTATTATTATGGTTAGGAATCTGATTAGTGCTGGACACTAATAAAGAACACAATTCCTAAAAAGTAAATTGTTTCCATTTATTGGGATGAATTAAATATGATTATTTTTGAAAAGATTTTCCTCAAACCTTTCATCTCATGTGTGGTTATTTTTTCCTTATGTGTAAAAATATATAGCTTAAATTATTGAGACACTAGAGAGAATCATGCTTGAAGACATGCCTATCTCAAAGGATTACACTGATGAATTCCCTGAAGAGTAGCATGGTTTTCCTCTTAATCGTGAGGTTGAGTTATCAATTGAACTTATTCCTGGATATCTTCATATATCAATGATACATTATAAAATGGCCACTATATAATTGGAAGTGCTAAAGAAGCAGTTACATTAGAATTTGGGGAAGGGTTTTTTTCCAGAGTGCTTTACATTTTTGTAACGCCCCGACCCCAGTTACCCAGAGTCGGTGAATTATTACATAACATTGGCATGATCACAAGAATGATCAAATCTCGAAAGACCGATTGGTTTAGTAGCCTTGGAAACACTAGATATATTCATAAGTTTTACATTACATCATAAAATGAAAAACTACTACAACAACATAATGTCTCCATAATCCACACTACTATCCCCTCATAATATCCCTGCAGGTCATTCATAATTTACTTCTTCACATCCTGGGGAAAAAATAAAACATAGAAAAGGGGTGAGCTCAAATGCCCAGTAAGGATAACAATAAAGCGGAAACTTTCATAAATAAGAATAAACATTTAAGGCAATGCATTACTAAAACAAAAGCCTTTTAAAATTGAACTTCAACATGGTATGGCAAAAGTAAAATGAAATAATGCCATTTACTTATTCAAATGGATATTCTACTAATCGAATAATCACATGCAAAAATCAATAACCACTTTCATAATGTTGGAATGCATAATGCCAGACTATCATAACCACATAGCCAAGGCCTCGTGCCAAGACTACAAATAAGATTTTGTCAAGGCCTTGTGCCAAGACACTAGTTTGTCTCATGAGACCTACCGATGCATCGAGGAGCTATAGCGGGCTCCACCCGTCACTTATTAAGTCCAATGCATTCCCATATGAAAAGGTTTAAACATAACATAAACATTCGTATTAAAACTAGCATACGAAATGTCAATAATTTCACCATAAACTATGAATGGTATAAAAATAGCACATCCACAGTCAAACATATCACAAAACCTTCAATACAATATAGAAGTTTTGTATCATAATAAATCAACTTCAAATAATCTTAAAATCCATCAAAGGATGTTGACATAGATGAAATCAAAATTCTTTTTAAAGAAGTATCTCCTTTTATTTTGAAATCATTTAAGATCCATATAAAATAAAACATTTTCTTTGAAAATATTCTTATAAGCTTGTATGTAAAGCTTCTACAATTTTATAACGGCGGAAAATAACCGCACCCGCCGTATAAGTTAAAAAAAACATTCTTACCTCAATTCCGTCGAAAAGGTTAAAAAGGACCTTGTTTTGAAAACGACGGAAAGATTCCTTTATAAAACTCTTATAAAAAGTCAAACAAGGGTATAAATGACTTTAACCCATATTCTTGTAAATAGTAAAAATGTTTTGAAATACATTTCGAAGAAACATGGATGTTGATGATAAAGAGATCCCAGTAGATTATTACGTATAATACAACCTCGGATAATGAAGAGATTGTGAAATAACCCTTACCTTGTACTTTTTCCTTGGTTGGGGTAGGTTAACCTCCTGTATAATGGTGAAATAATTGTTATTAAATTATACAAGAATCATATACATTAATATGATATCATATATGATCTTTTAATATTGATTTGATAATAATATCTTAGTATTATCGCTGTTTCGGGTGTTAACTTACTTGTTTTCTTTCATATGTTTTGTTACGTAAGACATGTTTGTAAAGGATAGGTTGTATATTATTCATATCCAGAATGATATCAAGTCCTTAAACATCATTTTTAAATCATAAAATGATAATTACGCTTTAATGGTTACGATGGAGAATGAATCTCATCGCGTTCGTGGAGACGGTAGTCCGTACGTACGCACGAGCGACAATATCATTCTTTTGATATTAAAATAATATATAAATGGATGGTATATCATATATACAGAATCATTAACATGTTATATTTATTATTTACATGAGTTACACATCATTATTATACCCATCCAAATAATATTATATTGAATAACAATTACACCACGACGTGGAGACGGTAAGCCGTACGTACGCACGTATGGTGACATGTTATTCAAAGGGTGGATAGAATACTGAATATGATTGTACCATATTTATAATAACATCACAGTATATGTGAGATACTGGAGTTATTATTTCAGAATGGTAAGAACAAAGGAAGAAGAAGTGGAAGAAGAAATGAACTTAGAAAAGGGTGGTGAAATCATTACCTCTTCTTCGGGTTCTTCCTTTTGATTTGATCAAAAGGGCTCCTTAGGTTGGCTTTCTTATCAAACTAAGGCCTCTAGGTTGTAGTGAGGGATGTTGGGAGATTATATGGGCAGAGTTTGGCCTAACCAAAAGGCTTTGAAGGTGTGAAGAAATGAGAAGGAGGAGTGCCCTTTTATAAGAGGGGTGAGGGGCACCTTTGGAAAAGCTAGAAATATTAATTTATAATAAATTCATATTGGGTTTACAAAGGCTCCAAAGTTGACTATTCAAAGGATGAGGTGTGGATAGGTCGAAACCAACTCATCCAATAGAATTTAGACAGGTTTGGGTACTTATATTAACCTTATATTTAAGTATTAACTCTAAGTTAATTAGTTTCACTTTTACAATGTCTCTTTGTATTTTTATATAATATGATTAATAAACTTACTATATACATCCAAGAGACCCCCAAGTGGTCCATTAATGAGGAACCTATCATAATATAAGTCTCTTGGCCGAACCTTAGATTTTTAGGAATTTAATATCAATTAATAATATAATATTTGTTTTAAGAACTCTTTTATGTCAATTTTGACACTATTCAATAGTTGATTTTTATGAAACTCCTAACAGATTGATTACTTCGAACAAAGTCAATTAAATAAATCCTAATATATCATATTATCATATAAAATTAGTTTAATTCATTAAAAGTTTCATATTATAATTATTTGGGTATTTATAAGATCAATTATTTTTATTTTTCACTATTTTAGTAATTACTGCATCATCATTGTGTCATAAATAAAATAAATTATATAATGTCTAAAAATTATAAATAAAATATCATTATGTAGGAAATCTTTTTAGCTTTCTAATGAATATTTATAATCGAAAATCCAACATGTATAACCCTATGTAAAAATTGTTCTTCTAAAAGATGTAAGCTTATGCCATTTTTATTTTTATTTTAACTTTATTAATATAAAGTGTCCCTACCACATACAAGTGGCTCCAAGGGGTCCCCAAATTGACCAAAGGATGCCCATGGTCGGGTATGTGTCCACCAATAAGGTTAGGACACGTTTTAGGGTAATTTTTTATTATTATAATATTATTTTTTTAACCCTTATTTACCGGATTTACCCTTTAACCATGGTAAATAAAATATTTACCACAGTAACTATTCAAAATGTCTAAAAATAAAAGTTACCTATTTACACAATTTGAACATCCTGATTCCAAATATGGAATCCATTTTCCTAAATTCAAAACACAGAAGTGGCAGAAATTAATTTAAAATTAATTTCCGCTGTCAAAACAAAAAGCGTGTTCTTAAGAGATAATAACTATCAAAAGATTGACACTTGTTTATGTTCGGTTTAATTGTAAAATTATGTCCAATGATAAACATTAAATTGAATGGTAAAAATATATTCTAAATATACTTTAAAACCACTCAAATTCATAATTTATCACTATTAATTATTTTGATTAAAAAAAGTTGTTTTTAATTAAAATTTAGAAATTTTCACTATTCATCAAAATATGAAAGTTATCCGAAATGTACCAAAATTTCACCCTAGGCTAATTTTGATATTCCGAATCCAAAAATGAAGTCCATTTTGAAATATAGAATATATATGATTTCAAAAAGTAGGTATTACTATTCACAATGGCTAGTTTAATTAGTTGTGGTGTGTGTTAGAACTCGAGGTTGCGTACAACACACGCTATCGCATTATTCGAAGGTAAACGTACCGTAGAAGCTTGGGGTGTTACATTCTACCCTCCTTCAAATAATTGCGTCCTCGCAATTTCTAGGGTATTACTGCATAAAAAGACTCGGGTGGTTCTTCATCATAAGTTCCTCAGGTTCCCACGTTGCCTCTTCCATCTTATGATTTCTCCACAAAACTTTTACCAGACGCGTCGTCCGGTTTCTCAGTACTTGTTCTCTTGTATCAAGAATCCTGACGGGCTCTTCGCAATAAGACAGATCGGGTTCCAGTTCTAATTCCTCATAGGTGAGTACATGCGTTGGGTCAGGCATGTATTTCCTCAATAGAGATACGTGGAACACATCGTGAACTTTGGAGAGACTTGGCGGCATTGCCAATCGGTAAGCTACAACCCCAATTCGTTCTAGAATTTCGAAAGGTCCGATGTACATGGGACTCAATTTACCTTTCTTACCAAAACGTATGACTCCCTTCCACGGAGATACCTTCAAAAAAACATGATCACCGACTTGAAATTCCAAATCCTTCCTTCGATTATCGGCATAGCTCTTCTGCCTACTTTGAGCTGCTTTGATGTGATTTTGGATTACATTCACCTTTTCCACCGTTTCCTCCACCAGCTCTGGGCCTACAAGTTTTCTTTCACCAACGTCATCCCAACAGGTTGGTGTACGACATCTCTTTCCGTATAACGCTTCATATGGTGCCATCTGTATACTCGAATGGAAGCTATTGTTATAGGAAAATTCTACCAGTGGTAAATATTGATCCCACATACCCTGGAAGTCAAGTGAGCAAGATCTCAACATGTCTTCTAAGGTTTGAATAGTCCGTTCTGATTGTCCGTCTGTCTGAGGGTGGTAAGCAGTGCTCAAATGAAGTTCAGTATCCAGGGATTTCTGAAGACTTTTCCAAAATCTTGAAGTAAAATGGGGATCACGATCAGAAACAATCGATTGGGGAACTCCATGAAGTCTCACAATTTCATTAATGTATAGTCTTTCTAGACGTTCCAGGGGTAGATCTTCTCTTATAGCAAGAAAATGTGCTGACTTGGTAAGACGATCAACAATAACCCATATTGCATCGTTCCTTCTAGGAGTCTTTGGTAGCCCCATGACAAAGTCCATCGTAATATTGTCCCATTTCCACTCTGGTATGGGAAGAGGTTGCATGACTCCTCCAGGCAGTTGCCTTCCAGCTTTCACTTGTTGACAAACCATACATCTTGACACAAAATCAGCAATCTCCCTCTTCATGTTGTCCCACCAAAAATGTTCCTTCAAATCTCTATACATTTTGGTGCTCCCAGGGTGTATAGAGAAATTGGAACTATGAGCATCATCCAGCAATTCCCTTTTTAGATCAGGTATATTGGGAACACAAAGTCTCTTCCCGAATTTCAAAATTCCATCTTCATACACAAAGTCTCTCAATCTCCCATCATTCACAGCTTTAATCTTCTTTTGGAATTCGTCATCATCGGTCTGAGAACTCTTAATCCTTTCTAGTAAAGATGGTTTGGCAACCATTTGAAAAAGCATTGATGTTTCACCTTCCCTGGTTATTCCCATGTCCATTTTCACTAGATCCATGAAAATTGGATCCCTTTCAATTCTCATATTGTTCAAAACTCCATGGTCTTTTCTACTCAAAGCATCTGCCACCTTGTTTGCCTTCCCCGGGTGGTAGTGTATCGTACAATCATAATCCTTGAGTAATTCAAGCCATCTCCTTTGCCTCATGTTGAGTTCTTTTTGTGAGAAAATATACTTCAAACTCTTGTGATCAGTATAAATCTCACATTTTTCACCATAGAGGTAGTGCCTCCATATCTTCAAAGCAAAGATCACAGCTGCTAACTCAAGATCATGAGTAGGATAGTTTTGTTCATGAATTTTCAACTGTCGTGATGCATAGGCAATAACTCTATCATTCTGCATAAGGACACAGCCAAGTCCTTTCTTTGATGCATCACTATAAATAACGAACCCATAATTCCCCGATGGTAGAGTCAATATAGGAGCATTGACTAATCTTCTCTTCAGTTCTTCGAAACATTCTTCACACTCTTTTGTCCAAACAAATTTAACCCCTTTACGTGTGAGCTTCGTTAATGGGTTAGCCAATCGGGCAAAATTCTGGACGAAACGTCGATAATAACCTGCCAAGCCAATAAAACTACGTACCTCAGTTATACTCGTAGGTGCTGGCCATTCTTGGATTGCCTTGGTCTTAGAAGGATCAACAGAGATTCCATCTTTAGAGACAATATGGCCAAGAAAAGAAATCTCCTGAAGCCAGAATTCACACTTGCTAAACTTTCCATATAATTCATGCCTCCTCAGAGTCTTCAAGATAATGCGCAAGTGATTTTCATGATCTTCGTAGGTTTTGGAGTATACCAAGATATCATCAATAAATACCACCACAAATTCATCGAGATACTCCTTGAAAACTCTATTCATCAGATCCATGAATACAGAGGGTGCATTAGTCAATCCAAACGGCATTACAGTAAACTCGTAATGCCCGTACCTGGTTCGAAATGCTGTCTTCGGAATGTCTTCCTTCTTTACACACAACTGATGGTATCCAGATCGAAGGTCAATCTTTGAAAAGTATTGAGCTCCATGCAGTTGGTCAAATAAATCATCAATACGAGGTAGAGGATACTTGTTCTTTATCGTTATAGCATTGATCTCCCTGTAGTCGATACATAACCTCATAGATCCATCTTTCTTTTTAACAAAAAGAACAGGGGCTCCCCATGGAGAAACACTAGGGCGAATAAATCCCTTATTACTCAATTCCTCTAGTTGTTTCTTTAGTTCGACTAACTCTACAGTGGCCATTCTATAAGGGGTCTTTGATATAGGCCTTGATCCAGGAATCAAATCAATAGAAAACTCAACTTCTCGTTCTGGAGGATGTCCAGGTAAATCTTCCGGAAATACATCTACAAATTCTTTCACAACAGGTACATCCTCTATTTGAACATTCCTTTCCTCACCGATAGTTACTTCATTCTCTTCCTCCCCAATAATTGAATTAAGTTGAGCTACTGGGGGTGGGTCTAAATAAGAATTAGGTGGTGACGATTCTGCTCTAAAAATAAGGTGTTCCTTATCATTATCATCAAGAATCGTAACCTCTTTCTTCTTACAATAAATCTTCGCATCATAGTCCGAAAGCCAGTCCATACCGAGGATTATATCAAACTCAATCATAGGTATGACGATGAAATCAGCAGATAAAGAAAATTTATGTGCTCTAATGGGGACTGATTCACAAAACTTTGTTGCAACGATACTTCCCTTAGGAGTTTTAACTGACAACTCCCTTATTAAATCAAATTGGAAATATCTAATTTTCTTAGAAAACTGGGAAGATATGAAACAATGCGATGATCCAGAATCAAATAATGCATTTGCTAAACTTGAGGAAACCATTAAATTACCTGCCACCACGTCTTTCGGAGTTTCTACCTCAGCAGTAGTGATAGCATAAGCCTGGCCTTGATCCCTTGGCCTTTTCTGAGGTAAGTTCTCCTGACGCTTAGGACATGCATTTGCATAATGCCCCATCTCCCTGCAATTGTAGCACTGAACGTTGGTAGCTTCCTTCTTCCCCTTGCAATCATGAGCTTGGTGGCCTTTTTCACCACACTTGTAACAGACTCCCATTCCCTTCAAGCAAGTACCAGGATGTTTCTTCCCGCATTTACCACAAGATGGATATTCAACCTTTCCCTTCTTCCCCTTATTTCCATTCCCAGATTGATCAGCAGGTCTCTTCTTCTCTTGCTTCGCTTTAAAGTCATAAGACTTAGAGAATTCTTTTTCGATCTTGATAGCACATGAGACAATGTCTTCGTACGACGAAAAGGATTGTGAGACTAATGCTCGATGGAGAAATGGTTTTAACCCATCAAAGAAACGATCAATCTTACTTCTTGGGTTGCGAATATAATCACCAGCGTACCTCGCTAACCTTGTAAAGTTAGCCTCATACTTTGTGACATTATCATCCTCCTTTTGTCTCAGACTCAGACATTGCCTTTCCATATCTGCTCGATGGTCGCGAGGAAAGTATTTTTCTAAAAACAGATCTTTGAACTCCCTCCATTCCATGTTTGATACTTCATCATCTTCCTTCATGTTTTGAATCAATGACCACCATTGATCAGCATCTCCAGTGAGGCGGTAAACTGCCATGGTAACTTTTTCCCTTTCACTACTCCCCAAAGCCTGAAATATTTTCTCTAGGGAAAATATCCATTTCTCAGCTACTAAGGGATTTGTACTCCCATTGAACGTTGGTGGTTGTTGTCTCATGAATCGATCTAACATTGATCCTCCACGCTGCGGATCAGGGTGCTCCATACGGGTAAGGTTATTATTCATAACCTGAGTAAGTTGTCCCAGTACAGTGATTAGCTGATCAGCACCAGTTGCATCACCAGCCCCACTATAATTATCTTGAGCAGGAGGGCAATCCCTACATGGAGTGCGTGCATTGATACGGTTTCCATTTCTTCCACTAGGCGCCATTTCTAAACAATGGCATAAACTAGATCAGTTTATGAATCAAAATACATAATCCCATACTTATAAAACACTTAACATAAATTGAACTATCTATGGATATAATCCATAATCATAAATATGTTTTCTTTGAAGAAGTATATACTCATAAACCCTTCATAATGATTTGTAAAGAATGTGAAAGTTATCCTAAGCATATCCCCCGGGAGTGTCGTAACCAAGAGTGCAGCAAGGCCCGTTGTCGTGCACCAGTTCCCGTTCGAGTCTAGCTCAAAGCGGTGTTTTTGGGTTTTACCCCTAGGTACATCTGTGCCAGAGCCGCCTCTACCTGCTCGTATCCAGACAGGGATGTATTGCTCGCAAAACTCACAAAGTCTCTACAATACCAAAATTCTAGGAAGTTCTTCTATACAAATCCTCAAAGTTCATCTTAGGTCTACGTGCTCTAATCAGAGTTTATCTAAATCTAGCTTCCAAGGTTTGTACTAAACTTCCTCTGATACCAACTGTAACGCCCCGACCCCAGTTACCCAGAGTCGGTGCATTATTACATAACATTGGCATGATCACAAGAAAGATCAAATCTCGAAAGACCGATTGGTTTAGTAGCCTTGGAAACACTAGATATATTCATAAGTTTTACATTACATCATAAAATGAAAAACTACTACAACAACATAATGTCTCCATAATCCACACTACTATCCCCTCATAATATCCCTGCAGGTCATTCATAATTACTTCTTCACATCCTGGGGAAAAAATAAAACATAGAAAAGGGGTGAGCTCAAATGCCCAGTAAGGATAACAATAAAGCGGAAACTTTCATAAATAAGAATAAACATTTAAGGCAATGCATTACTAAAACAAAAGCCTTTTAAAATTGAACTTCAACATGGTATGGCAAAAGTAAAATGAAATAATGCCATTTACTTATTCACATGGATATTCTACTAATCGAATAATCACATGCAAAAATCAATAACCACTTTCATAATGTTGGAATGCATAATGCCAGACTATCATAACCACATAGCCAAGGCCTCGTGCCAAGACTACAAATAAGATTTTGTCAAGGCCTTGTGCCAAGACACTAGTTGGTCTCATGAGACCTACCGATGCATCGAGGAGCTATAGCGGGCTCCACCCGTCACTTATTAAGTCCAATGCATTCCCATATGAAAAGGTTTAAACATAACATAAACATTCGTATTAAAACTAGCATACGAAATGTCAATAATTTCACCATAAACTATGAATGGTATAAAAATAGCACATCCACAGTCAAACATATCACAAAACCTTCAATACAATATAGAAGTTTTGTATCATAATAAATCAACTTCAAATAATCTTAAAATCCATCAAAGGATGTTGACATAGATGAAATCAAAATTCTATTTAAAGAAGTATCTCCTTTTATTTTGAAATCATTTAAGATCCATATAAAATAAAACATTTTCTTTGAAAATATTCTTATAAGCTTGTATGTAAAGCTTCGACAATTTTATAACGGCGGAAAATAACCGCACCCGCCGTATAAGTTAAAAAAAACATTCTTACCTCAATTCCGTCGAAAAGGTTAAAAAGGACCTTGTTTTGAAAACGACGGAAAGATTCCTTTATAAAACTCTTATAAAAAGTCAAACAAGGGTATAAATGACTTTAACCCATATTCTTGAAAATAGTAAAAATGTTTTGAAATACATTTCGAAGAAACATGGATGTTGATGATAAAGAGATCCCAGTAGATTATTACGTATAATACAACCTCGGATAATGAAGAGATTGTGAAATAACCCTTACCTTGTACTTTTTCCTTGGTTGGGGTAGGTTAACCTCCTGTATAATGGTGAAATAATTGTTATTAAATTATACAAGAATCATATACATTAATATGATATCATATATGATCTTTTAAAAATTATTTGATAATAATATCTTAGTATTATCGTTGTTTCGGGTGTTAACTTACTTGTTTTCTTTCATATGTTTTGTTACGTAAGACATGTTTGTAAAGGATAGGTTGTATATTATTCATATCCAGAATGATATCAAGTCCTTAAACATCATTTTTAAATCATAAAATGATAATTACGCTTTAATGGTTACGATGGAGAATGAATCTCATCGCGTTCGTGGAGACGGTAGTCCGTACGTACGCACGAGCGACAATATCATTTTTTTGATATTAAAATAATATATAAATGGATGGTATATCATATATACAGAATCATTAACATGTTATATTTATTATTTACATGAGTTACACATCATTATTATACCCATCCAAATAATATTATATTGAATAACAATTACACCACGACGTGGAGACGGTAAGCCGTACGTACGCACGTATGGTGACATGTTATTCAAAGGGTGGATAGAATACTGAATATGATTGTACCATATTTATAATAACATCACAGTATATGTGAGATACTGGAGTTATTATTTCAGAATGGTAAGAACAAAGGAAGAAGAAGTGGAAGAAGAAATGAACTTAGAAAAGGGTGGTGAAATCATTACCTCTTCTTCGGGTTCTTCCTTTTGATTTGATCAAAAGGGCTCCTTAGGTTGGCTTTCTGATCAAACTAAGGCCTCTAGGTTGTAGTGAGGGATGTTGGGAGATTATTTGGGCAGAGTTTGGCCGAACCAAAAGGCTTTGAAGGTGTGAAGAAATGAGAAGGAGGAGTGCCCTTTTATAAGAGGGGTGAGGGGCACCTTTGGAAAAGCTAGAAATATTAATTTATAATAAATTCATATTCGGTTTACAAAAGCTCCAAAGTTGACTATTCAAAGGATGAGGTGTGGATAGGTCTAAAACAACTCATCCAATAGAATTTAGACAGGTTTGGGTACTTATATTAACCTTATCTTTAAGTATTAACTCTAAGTTAATTAGTTTCACTTTTACAATGTCTCTTTGTATTTTTATATAATATGATTAATAAACTTACTATATACATCCAAGCGACCCCCAAGTGGTCCATTAATGAGGAACCTATCATAATATAAGTCTCTTGGCCGAACCTTAGATTTTTAGGAATTTAATATCAATTAATAATATAATATTTGTTTTAAGAACTCTTTTATGTCAATTTTGACACTATTCAATAGTTGATTTTTGTGAGACTCCTAAAAGATTGATTACTTCGAAAAAAGTCAATTAAATCAATCCTAATATATCATATTATCATAGAAAATTAGTTTAATTCATTAAAAGTTTCATATTATAATTATTTGGGTATTTATAAGATCAATTATTTTTATTTTTCACTATTTTAGTAATTACTGCATCATCATTGTGTCATAAATAAAATAAATTATATAATGTCTAAAAATTATAAATAAAATATCATTATGTAGGAAATCTTTTTAGCTTTCTAATGAATATTTATAATCGAAAATCCAACATGTATAACCCTATGTAAAAATTGTTCTTCTAAAAGATGTAAGCTTATGCCATTTTTATTTTTATTTTAACTTTATTAATATAAAGTGTCCCTACCACATACAAGTGGCTCCAAGGGGTCCCCAAATTGACCAAAGGATGCCCATGGTCGGGTATGTGTCCACCAATAAGGTTAGGACACGTTTTAGGGTAATTTTTTATTATTATAATATTATTTTTTTTAACCCTTATTTACCGGATTTACCCTTTAACCATGGTAAATAAAATATTTACCACAGTAACTATTCAAAATGTCTAAAAATAAAAGTTACCTATTTACACAATTTGAACATCCTGGTTCCAAATATGGAATCCATTTTTCTAAATTCAAAACACAGAAGTGGCAGAAATTAATTTAAAATTAATTCCCGCTGTCAAAACAAAAAGCGTGTTTTTAAGAGATAATAACTATCAAAAGATTGACACTTGTTTATGTTCGGTTTAATTGTAAAATTATGTCCAATGATAAACATTAAATTGAATGGTAAAAATATATTCTAAATATACTTTAAAACCACTCAAATTCATAATTTATCACTATTAATTATTTTGATTAAAAAAAGTTGTTTTTAATTAAAATATAGAAATTTTCACTATTCATCAAAATATGAAAGTTATCCGAAATGTACCAAAATTTCACCCTAGGCTAATTTTGATATTCCGAATCCAAAAATGAAGTCCATTTTGAAATATAGAATATATATGATTTCAAAAAGTAGGTATTACTATTCACAACGGCTAGTTTAATTAGTTGTGGTGTGTGTTAGAACTCGAGGTTGCGTACAACACACGCTATCGCATTATTCGAAGGGAAACGTACCGTAGAAGCTTGGGGTGTTACAATTTTGGTGTGCCAGTCCACTTCTTCATGAATAAGGATGGATCAATTAACCTCTACATTGATTATCATGATGTAAATAAATTCACGATAAAGAGAATGTATTTTATGACACAGATAGTTGACTTATTCCATTAGCTTCATGGGGCAGTTATTTCTCTAAGGTGGACCTTCAGTCAGGATATCACCAATTAACAGTGAGGATGGAAGATATTATCAAGTCTTCCTTTCGTACAAGGTATGAACACTATGATTTATTAGTTATTCCTTCCCAACAAACTAAGGCTCCAGTAATATTCATGTATTTAATGAATAGTTTCTTTAGGGATTACCTCGACAAATTTGTGGTAGTCTTTATTGATGACATTGTGATATACTCCATGAGCAACCAGTAACACAAAGTGCATTTGAATACCGTGTTAATGACATTTCGAAAGGAATATATGTATGAAATTTATAGTAAATGTGTGTTATAGATGGAGGAATTATAGTTCATAGGGAATTTAATCACCATCAATGGGATATACGTGGACCCTTCCAAGATGAATGAAATTGAAAAGTGGCACTGACCAACATCTGTGACAGAGATACATAGATTTATGGGTCTAGCTGGGTATTATCAATGATTTTTGAAGAACTTTTCATGATTATAAAATCCAATGACCAAGTTGACATGGAAGGGAGTAACATTATCGAGACTCGGGAATGTAAAGACTGTTTGAAGGAGTTGAAAAAGAGGCTTATCAGTGGGCCAGTACTCACACTCCCAACGAGTGGATAACTCTTTGTGGTGTACATTGATTCATCAAAGAATGTATTAGGTTGTGTTCTAATAAAAAATTATAAAGTGATAGACCATGCCTCAAGGATTATGAATATCCATGAGCCAAACTATCCTACCCATGATCTGGAGTTTTCTTATGTGATCTTTACATTGAAAATCTACATGCATTATCTATATGGAAGGATGTGTGAGATACATACTGACCACAAGAGTCTCAAATATATATTCACAGAAAATGTGATCAATATGTGCTATGAAATATGGATATGGCATATCAATGATTATGAATTCTCAATTCACTACCATCCTGGTAAAGGAAACAAGTTTATAGATGCTCTCTATAGAAATGATCATACATCTTTATCAATTATGAGAATTGAAAATGATCTGATCATCTTATATTTGCAGAGGATAGACATGGGAATATTTAATAGACGTAAATCGTCAATCCATTCTCAAATTATTTCTAAACCATCTCTAATGGAATAAATAAAGGATGATTAATGAAAATATTTGGAAATTCTAAAAGGGTTGGAAGCTAAAATTAAATGAAAATTATAAGAGTTCATGGTTGATGAGGAAGGATTTGTAAGATTTGTGTCATGATTATGTGTTCCATCAGATCCTGAGATAAAGAAGGTGCTTTTGAGTGACACAGAGAGCTCAACCTTCTCAATTCACCCAGGGAGCACAATGATATATCGAGATCTTCAAGAAAACTTTTGGTGGGACAATATGAAAATGGAGATTCCTAAATATACATCAATGTTCTAGGTATTTCAACAAATGACTGCATAGAGACAAAAGTCTAAGGGGATGGTGAAACCACTACCCATACCAACGTTGATGTGGGAGAACATTACCATGGACTTTGTTAATGGACTTCTAAGGACATCCAGAGGAAACAATGGTATATGGGTGATTATGGATCATCATATGAAGACATCTAACTTTATCGTGATTGGAGAGGACTTATCATTGGATCCACATGAAATAATTTACATCAATAATGTTTTAAGGATGAATGGAGTAACATTAACTATTGTATACGATCATGGTCCATGATTCACCTCAATGTTCTGGAAAAATATCCCCCATACTCTATGCACGAAACAAAACATCATTACTATCTATCATACTTAAACTGATGGCGAATCTTATCAAACTATTCAGACACTAGAAGACTTCCTCAGATAGTGTTAAATGGTATTCAATCAAGAATGAGACAACCATATTCCACTGTTTAAATTCTCTTATAACAAAAGTTTCTACTCAAGCATCATAATAGAATCAAATGAATCCATTTATGGGAAAATGTGAAAAATACCGGCGTGTTGGGATGAATTTAGTGAGTGTAAGCGGTTAGGGCATGAAATGGTTGTTGTAATGGTGGAGAAGGTGATAAAAATTCAGCAGCATATCAAGGAAGCCTAAATACAATAGAAAAGTTATGCAGAAAATGTTAGAAAAATATCACAAGTTTAAATTTATAGACATGGTACTTCAACTCATATCTTTATAGAAGATGGTTATGATATTTTCAAAGAAAGAGACATTAAGGTCCCAGGTACTTCATTCCCTTCGAGATCCTTGATCGAGTCAAAGCAGTGGCCTATAGACTAGAACTTCCACCTACCATGTTGAAAGTACATGATGACTTTCATGTATCCAACTTATGGAATTACACATTAGATCCTTCACATTTTCTCTCATCAGAGGTAGTACAATTACATGATGATATTTTCTGTGAAGAGCATCCAATGAATATCCTGGATCATGGATATATAGTTCTACGTAACAAGACTACTCACTTGGTCAATGTACTGTGGCATACCCATAAGTACGAAAAGGCAACATGGGATCTAGAGGAGGCAATAAAAGAACAGTAATCACACATGATTTTGTCTTAGAATTTGAAACAATATTTTTTGGAAAAAATTTCATAAGGGAGGAAGAATGTAAAGGCCTAATGTATTAAAAATGAAAATTTTATTCTTATAATTATGTTAGAAGATCACACCTTAACAAACTACTGAGTGCAATGTGACCATTAAACTTTTAGTTTTCAATATCTATCTTTGTAATTTCAAAAACAAGACATACATGGTTGCGATCAGTAAGTTATTTGGAGTCTGATTATAAAAAAATATTTTTTAGTGAATAGTAACATACCATTAAGGATGGAAATATACCAATATGAATAGTTATATACACAAATGAATAGTAACCATACCTAGGATAGTATTAATATAATATTCACGTGAAATTATGATGTACCTATATATTATAATAAGTTAATGATTGTTTTAAAATCAGTTTTTTAATATTATATTATGATTTTAATTAAATATCATATTAATTATATTTAGAGAATTATTTATGAAAAATGGACTTAATTTTTTTCAATATACATGTTGAAATATGGTTCGTGTGAAATTTTTGAATTTATATAAAATACATGAATTTTTTATGAGTAGTAAAATTCGACAATTCACAATTAATGCTAGAACCTTTTTTTCTGCATCATGCTTGAGTCATAGACAGTGTAAATGACCATTGGTTTCATCTCAAAGGAATTTATTACAATTTAGGGTCATGAAATCATCACTATTTTTATTCTTGAGGGAAATTAATAAACTAATGATTATAAAATTATGAAAACTCTTCTCTCCACCACTATAAAACCCACCTCAATCCCTCTTCTCTTCACTCCTATCAAACCTTTTTCCATGGAAATATTCTAACCAAATCTCCCCAAAGATCCTCCCCCACATCTGAAATCCCTTATCCTCTTCAAAATACCAAAACCACCCCCTTTATGAGGTTCTAAATGGAGATAAAATCATGAATCAAATTCCACTATCAAATTCATTAATTAATTTTATGTTCTTTTTTATTCTTGATTCGTTCTTCACATACACTAAAACAAATAGGATAATAACTCTAGTAACATAAATGTACTTGAATGTTTTTATTCTAATGAGATATTTCATTATTAGATCTCTTTTCACCATCTTTTATTTGAATGAATTGAAAACACCACATGAGATGTGTAAATTTAACACATTCTAGGACAAAAACTTATCTATATCTATTGTCATATTTCATTCTGGTAATGAAACCATTAGTGTTATGGTTAAACCAGATTATTATATATGTAATATATCCTATTTTTGGTTCTGTAATAATTTTGTACCATTGGTATTATGTTATAATGAAAAACTAATTATTTATAATCAAACCCACTAATTAGCCAAAATGGTTATCACAAATGTTTTATATAATAAATCATCTTCACTTATAGAAACCAAATCGATTTTTATAACCATTTAATCTTTTATTCACTAATAACATATGAATTCATTTTGGGAAAACCAATTTCATCTAACTTGTTTATCCAAACATGAATATAATCAATCTGGTCATTAAAACCATGTAAGAAAATGACCCCAGACAATTATATTGAACATTAAAAAAAATAAAAATGGTTGTGAATAAACCAAAAAGGGCTATAATAATCAATTAAATATAAAGTAGTTTCTTTATTTATTAATTAATAAACCTAATTTTTTAATTCATGTGATTACAAACATGTGGAGAACACCACTATAATTATGGAATGGTATCCCTTCAATTTCACTCGTAACCAAAATTGTCCTCTATGCAATGAATTTTTATGTGTTATATAAAATGATATTTTATGATTTATCACCTCCCCCATACTTCCCTAATGATGTATGAGTTATGATAATCCCATTTTTTCTCACATCATTACCTTTTAGGTACATCCGACACCATGCCAATAAACTGTAATGAATTCCACATGAACCTCCTTTGTTATTTTGGGTTTCTATATCTTTAATTTTATCAAAATAAAATTATCTTTTCTATTTATGTACATATTTTATATGCTTTTTAGTTTTAAATAAATTGAATGATGAACTCCCTTTCATCACTATCTTATAGGGATATATATGTTTTTAAATGATTCCCTTCGTAGACCATTCTGATAAGGAATCTTTTCATAAGGGAACTTACCGATTTTTTGACCCAATTACAATTCCACTAAACATTTTGTTTTACTCCTCCATTGTCTTTATAAAATCTGTATATTTATTATGAAAAAAATCATAATTAAATTATATTTTTATATAAAATATTACCATCTTTTGTATTTTAAAATATCTCTAGTATTTTAATTAAAACCGCAAAAAAATGTGTTGATGCTAATTTTTTTGAAATACATTTCATATATGTAGTCAATTATGTTTGATATTAATTACCATGTTATATGCCTATTTTACCCTAGGAAAGATCATGAATATCGTAATACATTTCTTTCATGGACGCTTTCATGATATGTTCATTGGTTATTCTTTATGTTCTGATTGTGATAGGAAATTATTTCCATGGGTACCATTATCTTTATGTATGGATGATTATGTATGATTATTTATGTGGAAAGAATACTCCTAAAAATGATGCGATTGTTGTGCCCATATAGTGATCCAATGCGTTGGGTAATGTTTTGTCTCATGAGATGTGATGCGAAACAGGATTGGTGATTATCCTTGAACAATAATAAAATGGGAAATGGGTTCGACAGTAAGCCTTGACCCGTACTAAAATGGGAAACGAGATTGTCCATTTTCCATGAACCATACAAATGTTATGTTTTAGGATTATTCCACATTTATATGACTCCATGTGTATATGATACCAGGATTAGATGATCTGATTTCTTATGTTCCATTATTTTCATATCATTATGATATTCCTCCTTACTAATGTGATTAAGATGTATCCTTATCTTCATTCCCATACAAGGATTTTTAGCTCATCGCTTTGTCCATGTGATCCCTATGGTACCGTGTTTCCAAATAACATTGACATAATGATCATTGGCTTGTTCTATGATGTATGATTATGCTTAAAAATGGGTAATGTTATATTTAAAAGGCTAGGGTCACAATTAAAAAGTAATTGTATTGAAAAGGAAAACACACTACCCCCGGATGCGTATTGTTAACTCGTTGGTAATGGAGGAACTATTCGTGGATCTTCATATGTGACCCACCTTATTTCCCCACGCTGAATTTATCTAATGTTTCATAGTAGCAGATAGGACATAGAAAGCTTATATAATTGTAGTTTCAAATATAATTAGATACACCTATGTAACATATGATATTAATTTAACATTATAGCGTAAAAACATAACAATGAAAGATACCATATTTACACAATAGATAAAATATACTTTTAATAAATAAATAATTCATCACAAACAACTACCAATAATCCAACATTTCATTGTTCATAATCATTCTATAATATTTATTTAAATTAAACACAACAAAATGGGTTGTGAAACACATATAGTCAATTATATTAAATACCCTAGGATAACAGAATTAATATATACCCCATATTCACACCCAAAAGGGTGTCTATCCATGTTACAACAATTCCATAAATTTAATTTATTAGAAACAGGGCAGTAATAATTTTGATAATTGATTAAATTGAAAAAAACGGTAAAATAAAAAAATATTTGTAGGTACCGATGAACAACACAGTTGTGCGTATTTATAAATTGAAATGAAATGGAAGGAAAGAGAGTATACACTATAACCTATAGTAATATATGATTCTATGATCTGTGGTAGGATTTTATTTGAACTAATATAGGTGAAAACAGAAGATGTTAGAAAACCCCCAAAATTGAGTAAAATACTTCTTTGGCGAACTCGGTGAAGGATACTCAACAAAATCACGTGATTCCAATTGAGTAAGGTTAGCCTTCCCCTAAGGCTTACAGATCACCTAACATTGATGACTGAAAGAGTCGGGAGAACATACAATGATGTTTTGAGGGAAAGGGGAAGTAACATGGGTGGCACACAGTTTTCCTAACCGTGTAGCCAAAACCGTGCATTGTTGAAACTTTTGAGGTAGTGTCTTCCACATGGTTGGAGAATGTATCGGGAGACCATGTGAGGATGTTTTGTGAGGGTCTACTTAGGCATTGGATAATACACGATTAATGCACGTTTTGTCAAACCGTGTGAACTAACCATATGGGCACTTAAATGAGATCCTAAAAAGTGGATCTCACACATTTCTTCCACTAAATGGATCATTATTTTACCTATGTGTCCATAACTCGGGATTACTCTACCTTGAAGGTTGGAGAAACACTCCCATACATTTTGTAGGCGATCCGAAGGCTTTCCATGGCGAATAAAATATAGATTCTTCAGGTATGTTATCATTTATCATCGTTCTTGATCGGTTTCTTAGATTTACATAACTTTTTCTCTTGGATTCATAGATCTATGAATGTTATGGGTAGATCTAAGTGTGTTTATGAAAAATATTATGAAATTTGGTCATGTTCTTTCTAGGAAAAGATATCTACGACAGGTTGATGAAGAATCAACTGAGTTTTCTTATGCATTCATCGGTTGTGGTTTTCATCAAATCCTTTAAGGTAGGTGGATTCATTCTCAACGCCTCTTTGTAGAATTGATTATTATGATTTCAAATTGAATGTGTGGCATTAAATTGATTATTATTTAGTTTTTGAACACTAGTTGAAGACCTTATTGAGTGATGGTTGTGAAATTTTGTAGATTGGGGATTTTGAATGAGTGCATTTGTTCTTAATTATTAAAATATAGATTTTAAAATATGGATTTTATTGAGTTCTGACACATGGTTTTGATAAAAAATTTTCAATAAAAGGGAATGTTTTATTGATGTTAAGTGGATGTTTTGAAATTCGTTTATTCTTTGGTTTTCAATAAAAGTACAATTTTATTGAAATGTTTTGAATTTGTTGAACATACAAGGTATTTTACATGATGGTTGTGTGTGTTCATGGGAATGTGGGACAAATAAGGGTTAGGGGTTTCCCCATCACTAATTTAATGGGTAGGGGTTAGGGCTTTCCCGCATCAAAGGGTTCAAGTGGGACTAATAAGGAAGGTGGTTGAGTTCGTTGTGTGGTGCTTAACTTATTAACATGATAAAGTAGAGCATAAGAGACTAGCTGGTATGTTACAATCATTTCCCATCCCAGTGTGGAAATGGGATCAAATAGAAGTGGATTTTGTTACAGGTCATCCAAGAACGGTCCGGAAACACTATGCCATTTGGGTGATAGTCGATCGCCTAACCAAGTCAGCCCATTTCTTCCCTATTCCTGAAACTCATATGGTGGAGGATATTTAAAAAATCTCTATATGATATTTGTTAAAGAGGCATGGTGTAGCAGTGTCTATAGTCTCAGATAGAGATCCGAGGTTCACATCTCATTTCTAGAAATCATTACAGCAAGCCCTTGGATCTCAGTTGATGATGAGCACAGTGTATCATCCTCAAATGGATGGCCAATCCAAGATGACGATACAAACATTCAAACACTTGTTGTGGGATTCTGTAAAAGATTTTCGTGGCTCAAGAGAGGAGCATATACCGGTAGTGGAGTTCTCCACTAGTAAAGGTGGAAATGGGTGAAATATCACTAGTCGGGCCATTTATTTTCCATGAAATAACAAAGAAGATCCTGTTAATTAGATAGAGGATGGAGACAAGTCAGAGTCGTCAGAAATCTTCAACAAATCACTATTGAATACCATTGTCGTTCGTTGTGGGTGATCATGTCTTTTTTATTATATCTCCATTTCTTGGATATCATCGTTTCGGGAAGCAGTGAATGTTATCTCCTAGATACATTGGCCCTATTGAGATACATGAACGGTTTGGAGAGGTGGATTATCAGTTGGCATTACCACCATGATTTCGTTCAGTGGATGATGATTTCCATGTATCGCAATTGATAAATTATCACACTGATCCCGAACATGTGATCAGATGGGATCATGTTGATCTAGAACTAGATGCATAACTAGTACATATTCTAGTGCAAATCATGGATAGTCAAGATAAAGTCTTACATGTGAATAGAAACATCCTATTGTGGGTTTTATGACAACATGGTCAGATTCAGGAACATACTTGGGAACATGAGAAGGAAATGAATGACCAGTTGCCAAAACTATTTTTGGCCAGTAGGGGTTGTATACTTTCCAAGGATATAAAGACCAATGGTTGGGAAAATGTAGTAGCCCTATTTTCTAGTAGGTAAACCTTAATTAATGATTTAAATGGTTATAAAGTTAATTTTAATGAATGAGAGAGCCATGATAACTTAGAATGATGTTTTGAGGTAGAGGGGATGTCGCACAGATGGTGTACAGTTTGAAAAATCATGTGGAAAACCCGTATGTTGTTGTCACTTTTGAGGGAGTGGCTTTAACATAGTTGGAAACTATTTATGAGACCGTGCGAGGGACTGCTGAGGTAGTTTATAATGCATGGTTAGTGCAAGGTTTTTCAAACTGTGCGAACTAACCTTGCAGGCACTTAAATGAGAACCTAAAAAAGGGGATCTCACACATTTTTTCCTCTATATGGCTCATGTTTCCACCTAGGTGGCTGTAACATAGGATCCCTCTCCCATGAAGGTATTAGAACCTCTCCCAAACATTTTCGAGGTGATACTAAGGATTTAATTGATGAATCAAAGCCGGATTCTTAAGGTATGTGATAATTCATCGTCGTTCTTGATCGGTTTCATAGATCTACTTCTCCTTTTCTCTTGGTTTCTTATATCTACACAATTTATGGGTATATATGTGTGTGTGAATGAAAAATATGATGATATTTGGTCTTGGATTTGCTAGGAAAAGAGATCTAAGGTGTTTTCTTGAATAATCAATTTGGTTATCTGGTTCGTTCTTTGTTCGTTGTGGTTTTCATCAAAACCTTTTTGGTATGAGGCTTCTTTCATGACTCTACTTATTAGTACTCATTAGAATGATTTCAAATGTAATGTGTGGAATTTAATTGATTGTTATTTTTATTTTTAACACTTTTTGGAATCCTTCTTGAGAGATGGTTGTGAGATCTGGAAAATTGGTGATTTTGAATGAGTGCTTTGGTTCATAATTTTTAGAATAGAGATTTTAATATGGGGATTTTCTAGAGTTGTGACAGATGGTTTGGATTAGATGTTTTCAATAAAATGGAATGTTTTATTTTAGTGAATTGTATATTTTGAAATTTTTTATTCATTGGTTTTCAATAAAAGTACATTTTTATATAAATGGTTTGAATCGGGTGAACACACTTGGTTTTTGACATGATGGTTGTTTTTGTTCATGGGCATGTGGGATGGATAAGGGGTAGGGGACTTCCCCATAATTAACGAGATTGATGTGGGTTTTGGATCTCCACCATCAAAAGGTTCATGTCGGACTGATAAGGGTTAGGGGTCTCCCCCATCATTAATGGGATGGATAAGGGTTAGGTCTCTCCCACGTCAATTGGTTCACTAAGGATGACTTATTGAAAGGATGACTCACCATTAGCGAGTATAGGGAGATCCATGTTACATGCAGGGTTGGTTGTGTGGATTTATGGAATGAATTGGGAATATCAAAGGAATATTGAGAAATCGTTTTAAATCTTGTTTAGTTATTTTTCTAGAAAAATAACTTATTCGAAAAATTGGATTCAATTGCACATGAATGCTTTTGGTTATAAATGGTTTTGGAAAATTGTTTATATTTGGTTATAAAATATTTTGGTAAATTTTTTATATGAAATATTTTATATATAGGTGATGAACATTCTTGATCTAGTGGAATGAGTAGTGAATTCATTGGGGATAATCAACAGAGTTTTATAATCACCACTGCTTTGGAACACATGTTCTTTTGCAGATGTTATCTTCCGGGACAAGGGAAAAGGTAATGTTTCACACGTATTTAGCACTACCTTGTGATATTTGGGTTGTTCGGTGATTGTTGAGCTTGGAACATGTGGATCATGGAGTCTTATGGTATTTTGAGATTCTTTTATCATTTATCCACTGTGTACATTGATACTGGGTTATTCAACTGTTTTTGCATACATGGATATGATTTTGAGATACATGAAGATGTTGGGTTGACTTTCATTCGTTCATGCATAATATAGTGAATGTTAAGTTATGGTTGGTTGGTTTATTGATTGATTTATTAAAAGTTAAATCATACCCACTAGTATTTGATCCCCTTCTGCAATTATTTCCAGCCTCTGGCGTCTTAGGGATGTCTCTTAAGGACAAGTAACCCTCACTGCCCCCACACGCCAATGAGGTAGGGGTGGGATGTTACAAGTGATATAAAATGAAATAAATAGAATTCATAATTATCCAAACTGAATCATAAAAGATGTATTAGGAATATCGGGTCCGTGGAATCTCTTCTGGTGGTACCCTTACTGAAGGCCAATCATTAAAAACTAACATCCCCCTCTAATATAGTTAAAAATATCATCCATAAAAGGCATGAAATATTTATTAAAAATACTCACTTTTATTATCATTAAATAGTCTCCTAAATTCTCAAGGTTGGCACATACCTTCTCTAAAAACCTTATAAGTGAACACCATGGTGAACAAAATTTAAACACTATTTCCATATCCTTTATAGACACATGATGAATCATCTATTACTGAAACAAATTAGATTCCATTCGATAAAACAGAATAGAAACATTAACTTACCAGTAGTAGGTAAATAATATACTAAACCTATATATGTTGAAATAAACTATAAATTTTTTTTGATATAAATCAGGGTATGAACACAAATCTGAATGAAGTGGACTTTTCAAACATGGATTAAAAACATCAATGGCTATATCTAAACACATATATGAGATCTCAATATTAAATGAAACAATAGACAAAATTTTCCTTGATCTAGTATTCCCCACACCCATAAATACATTATTAATATCATATATAGATAAACCATGAACTTTATGATGGTAAAATTTAATATAGGGATTAATAATGGGAAAAAAATCTATTATAACAATCAGGTCAATGATATAAATATCCTCCTCTGATAAGTCAATCTTCTCCTTTAGATTTTATATCATCACAAAACACATGGTAAATTTGAATCCTTCTTCCAAAAAAATATCCAAATTCATGGAATGATCAAACAAGAAATAAATAATATATGAATGAAATACATTCACATAGACTAAATTTTATTATATAAAATTATGAGTAGAACAAGAATCAAACAATGTATGAATAAAACAAGATGATATAAATATAGTACCTCTAACAGAATTCAACACTGATTTATATTCCACTTGTTTATATAATTACACATAAGGATGTATGTTCTATGTAACTCCATGATAATTCTTATCGATAATAAAATCTTCTTTTTCCTGAGAATATGACCAACAACCCATGGATGGTTAAAAAATTATGTACCCTTTATGAAACTAGATATATCCTTAAATCCTTGGGAAATCGTTCGAAAAAAGTTCCTTTTCTAGTAACATATTCAAAAATGATGACGTGTTTTGGGATCATCCTTAAAATTTGGAATTGTATGATTTGGCCTACCACAATGTTTGAAAACAACCTACTGATGTACTGATGAATCTCCTAAATCATGTCCAGTTCATATTTTCTTTCATTTCAATTCCTTTTCTATCTAGAAGACACACCATGACTAACATCGCTTTCAATTGAAGATCAACCCAATCTAATTCTTAAGAAAATTGATCATGTAGTGTAAATTCAAAATTAACCACCTACTACTTATTTACAAGGCTCATGAGAACCAATATCAACCTAATATGTCCCCTTATCCACATCTCAATCATATTAGATATTATGAAATAACTTGTAAAAAAATAAATTATAAGTGTTCCATCTTTGAAAATAAGTTGAATAATCATGAACAATTTTCACCCATTTACCTATATTCAAAATATTAAATTTTTATTCCACCAATAATATTTTCAGAAAAAAAGATCTTTTTTAATGTTTTATTGATTGAGGAACAGTTACAATCCTCATCAAACATAGCCTTCACAATGTAGTCACAATATCTATTTAAAAAACTCTCAATCATTTACAAGGTTGAAAAAACCATATAGTCTCTAAGAGTCTTGTAAAGATAAAGATACATTCAATTAACTCTATAACCTCCTCATATTATTGGGGTCATTTTACACCTTGGAATATGGGGTTATTCTACATAGTAAATTAAATACCATAGTCCACCACTACTCTTGAGTTATCAACACTTGCTTGACCTAGGGTAAGAATAATGAAGAACTATATCTTGAACCAAATAGGATTCCACAAGGGGACTCAGCTATAGATCTTGTCTCACATCTTCACCACCTAGTTTTTGAAGATATCACTTAGAAGGAATATTTCTGACAAACATGAGACAAAAAACCCCATCAATAGAGAGAAAATTTCAAAATAATAAGATCATATCAAGGTATCCAAATAAATTACATTAAATGAAATAAATTTACGTTAATTATATATACTATGAATAAAATCTGTATAAAATGAATGAATATATAAATTTAAATAAACCCAACACATATTTCATCAATACAACATCAACCACTAAGTCTCAAGCTTGGATAAATTAAATTACCCATTTCATGATAAAAAAATCTATATCCACCAAAATGATCAAAAATGTTTTGGGGAACAATCACATTATGATAACATGAATGAATCAATACATGTTCTAATAAAATTTATTTAATAGCATAATCTATAAAATCAATCTAGTTTACACATATTTTATTATAAAAAATCTATTTTGTAAAAAAAATAGTTTAGTTTTCATAATATCTCACCCAATGAACCATATCATGGAATGTTGGAACTACTGATTAAGAATGCTAATCATAATAAAAAAACACCCAGGATAGAGTATATCATAACAACATGAAAAAATAAATATTAAAATACCATACTGTGATAAATAAATATTAAATTAAAAATAACACTATCAGGTATAAGGCCACGGCCTTAAACATTACTTAATATTGAATTAAATGAATAATTCACATTGAGGATCATTTCAGGTTCATAGTTTTAGAGAATTAGGACATAACAGTTACATCTCAAAAGATTACAAAGTAGACACTTCTAACAAGTTTCCATAGAATAAAAAAACTCTTAAAAAGAAACATGTCTAGTTCCATGTTTTATATAGCATGACTTTCCCTTGATCTCATCCTTGACCCTATTCCATATTAAGTCCTGTGAAAAAAATTTCAAAAAAACGTGGGGTGAGCATAAAAACTCAGTAAGGGATACACAAAGAATGAAAACTGCTAGTTTTTCAAAAATCAAGTAAACCATGTATACTTTATCAAAGTAATACCTTCACCTTCATGAAGTAGTAAAAACTCTTCACTGAATATAATATCATTACTTACCCTTTTGTAACCAAAGGATTACCATAAAACCCATATAAAGAACACATAACATATAAAGGTAACATGGGTCATAAACATACTTAAGTGGAATAACTATACGGTCGACTTCCACACATATCACGTAATGGAATAGCCATACGGCCAACTTCCATACATACTTAATGAAATATCCATATGGCTGACTTCCATACCCAATTAATTGGAGGTTATAACGTAACCACTCGTCCTGGTATTCATGGCACCACCCTTCATATGGTTTATCACGTAACCTCCCATCAAATGTCCAAGTACCATTATAAAAATCATAAGACATAAAACAAATATAATGGAAAGAAAACATTTCCACACTTTGATCACAATATATCACATAAATATATTGACATAAAAAATCCATTACAAAATCCATTTTCAATACCAAAATACTTAAAAAAGTATATAGTATTTATTTCATTTTAAAAAAACATTACGGCTTGTTCAGGAATCCAAAGACCAAATAATACTCGCAGTGGCGGAAAAGGTCATTGTCACCGCGTACGTTAAAAGAAACATTCCTTTTTGTCATTTTGTAAAACGCTTCGTAGAAAAATATTCCATTTTTATAAAAGTAAAATTCAAAGGGGTTTATACACAATATATAAGAAAGTTGTGTATAAAACGAAATATTCCCCAATGAAAGGAGATTGAGACGAAGTCCCTTACCTCGGGTCCGACTTGACTCGATCGTTCTTTAACCTCATGAATAATAAACTTGAGTTAATTTCTACATGATTGAGAACCTTTTTCATGTTCATTATTCCTTTTATATCACCTATTATCTTGTCATGAACACTGTTTAATTATTTAGGATAATAATGGTAGTTTTGTCGATATTTGGTACTTGAGTCAAAAGTGAACTTCTTATATTACAAGTTGTTCACGTAGTCAAATATCCATTTTATCAAGAATGATATTCATGATGTAAATTCCATATATATCATATATATCCAGTATATACATGAATTTATAATATTACATAATCATTTAGAGGTATGAAATGAAATGCACCGTTCATGGAGACGGTAAGCCGTACGTACGCATGGACGCTACTTTCATTTCTATGTCATATTAATGGAATTAAAACTAAATGATAGATATGTATATTTTAATTCCAGAATTATATTAATAATTTATATTTAACATACATTCTATATATCCATTATATATATGTACCTACAATAGTACATTACATTCGGGGATAAGAAATGAAATGCACTATTCATGGAGACGGTAAGCTGTATGTACGCATGAACGCTACTTTTATTTATATGTCATATTAATGGAATTAAAACTAAATCAGAGGTATGTATATTTTAATTACAGAATTATATTAATAATTTAAATGTAACATACATTATATATATCCATTATATATATGTACTTATAATAGTACATTACATTTGTGGATAAGAAATGAAATGCACCATTAATGGAGACGGTAAGCAGTACGTACGCATGAACGCTACTTTCATTTCTATATCATACATTAATGGAAAGAAATAATAATGATATATAGGTATATTATAATTCCAGTATACTTCATATATAATAACTTTAAATCCATCCTTTATGCGTCCCACATATGGCATTAACGAATCAAATCACTTTGAGGGTCGGTAGTCCGCACTTCCTAAAATGAAATTATCATGTTTACCCACAATGGAAACCATAAAGGTGTACCAAAAATGAAAAAAACAGAAGAATAAGGAAAACATATAAATAATATATATCATATATAAATAGAGTGACATCTTAATGGCCACCTTTTAAGGTGTTATATGAGTGTTGAACAATCATCGTTTGTGAGTCAGAAATTCGACATCCACAGAAATAGTATGTTCTTTAACCATTAGATAATGGTGTGTGTATGTTTAGTTCGAATACATACTATAAAAACATCATAGTATATTTAAGATACTAGAGTTTTTACAAAATAAAGGAACAAAAAGAGTTTAGTGGGTTGGAGAAGCAAAATAAAACATAAGAACACAAGAGAAGACACTACCTTTAAATCGGGTATCTCATTTTGATTTGAGCTCAAAGGCTTCCTTGGGAAGACTTCTTCCCAAAGTGAGGCTTCAAGGAGTAGGAGAGGGATGTGGAGAGACAAAATGGGCAGGTTTTTTTTTGAGTAAATGGCTTTGGGTGTGTGGGTAATGTGGTAGAGTTGGGGGCCTTTTATAAGAGGAGAGGAGGGGCACTCTTCGAAAGTAAGGAAATGATACATTATTATAGAATGAGTTTCGGATTTTAATGGTCCTATATCGATGTGTTTTTAGGATAAGGTGATAAGGGTTCTAAATAAACCCATCAAATACGTTTTTGACATGTGTAGGTCTTAGATATTACATTATCATTCCAATTTATTTAAATCGTTTCATAATGAGGTAATCACTGCATCATCATGGTGTCATAAATAATTTAATTTATATAATTTCAAAAAACAATAAACAAACTATCATGATGTAGGAAATATTTTTAGATTTATAATGAATATTTATAGTCAAAAATCTGATTTGTATTAACCTGTGTAAAAATTGTTTTAGTAAAACAACTCATGTTTGTGACATTTTTATTTTAACTTTAAATAAAAAGTTATTAATGTCATTTTCAAACCAAAGTGGCTTCATGGGGTCCCCAAGTTGACCCAGGGATTTTCTTGGTCGTCCATGACACATCCAATGAGTTTAGAACATCTGTCAAGTTCATTTCATATTATTACAACATTATTTTTACCTTAAATTACACTAATTACCTCTAATCGTGATTAAAAAGTTAATAAGTTACTATTCAACAAAAAATTATTTTAATCCCATTGAACCACATTTTACTTCTTAATGAAAACCATGTATGTTGTATTTTTGAAATTCAAAACACAGAGGTGGTAAAATTTCATTTAAACAAAAAATCAGTTTTTTATGTACCACTTAGTGGTTTCACTATTCATCAAAAATTGAAGTTTTTCAGAAAAATACCAAAACCTCACCCTAAGCTATATTTTATATTCTGAATTCAAAAATGAAGTCTATTTTACAAAACTAAAAACATATAAGTTGCATTAATTAATTTAATAATTAATTCCCGCTGTCATAGCAAATTGCATGTTTTCATGAAACAATAAGTATCAAATGATTGACACTACTTTAAGTCCGATTTCAAAGTGAAATTAATTCCAACGACCACTATTGGATTTAATGGTAAAAAAATATTCTAATTTCTCCTTAAAACCAATTCAAATGATAATCTAATCATATAAATAACTTAGATTAAAAAGAGGTTTTGAATTAAAATACAACATTTTTCACTGTTCATTAAAAAAATGAACATTATCGGAAAAATACAAAAAATTTACACAAAGTAAATTTTGATCTCCCGATTCTAATAAAGAGTTTTATTTGGTCCAATAGAATGTATAAAAGTTTCCAAAATTATATTTAATGACGGTTCTCCATCAAAAGGCGATAAGTGAACATTTAGTGAAAATTAGGGTATAAAAGCCTAAAATTGAATTCTTTTTGTATTTTAAGACGTTATATTTTATTGGATAAATGTAGAAACATTTAAGAACATATATAATCATATTTTAGTTATTTCTATCCATTCCTACCAAAACAACGACTATGTGTTAACTACCATTTAAAATAATATTATTTTATTACTAGTGTGCAACATAAGATTTCAATGAAACTCTTTGTTGCATATTAGGTACGCATAGCAACCCCTTTAAAGTAAAATTAATATTTAATTCGTAAATATTAATAAATATGAAAATTATTTATTCTTTATTTACCTAGGATGTTACATCCTTCCCCCCTTTTGGGAATTGCGTCCTCACAATTTTATTCATTTATCAAAATAAGTGGGGCTATTTATCCCTCATAGAATTTTCAGATTCCCACGTTGCCTCTTCAACCATATGGTTTTTACACAAAACCATTACCTGGTGGATTACCTTATTTCGCAACAGTTTCTATCTTCGGTCAATAATCTGGACTGGTTGTTCTTCAGAAGAGAGATTCTCTTCCAACTGAACTGCCTCTGGGCTCAAAACACGAGATGGATCTGGCATATATTTTTTCAACATTGAAACATGAAAAACATTGTGTACCTAAGATAAAATCGGAGGTAAATCCACTCAGTAAGCAACTGATCCAACTTTCTCAATAATTTCATATGGTCCAATGAACCTTATACTCAGCTTTACTTTCATACCAAATCGCATCACACTTTTCCATGGAGAAACCTTGAGAAAAACATGATCACCTACCTCGAAAGATAGATCTTTCCTCTGGTTATCCGCATAACTCTTATGCCTGATCTGAGCTGTTTGCATGTGTTTCTGAATCAATTGAACTTTTTCTGCCAAATCTTCTACCAATTCTGTTCCCATCACCTTCCTTTCACCCAATTCATCACAAAATGCGGGAGTTCGACACCGCTTCCCATATAATGCCTCAAATGGTGCCATCTGTATACTGGAATGAAAACTGTTATTATATAAAAACTCAATCAAAGAAAGATGTTGGTCCCAAATTCCCTGATAATCCATTGAACAAGCTCGTAGCATATCCTCTAAGGTCAGAATTGTTCGTTCTGACTACCCATCTGATTGCAGATGAAAAGCTGTACTAAAATTTAATTCAGTACCCATGGACTTATGAAGGCCTTTCCAAAAGATAGAAGTAAACCTGGGATCTCTATCAGATAAAATGGAGAGGGGAACTCCATGTAACCTGACAATTTATTTAAGATACAAACAGGAAAGTTGATCTAGGGAAAAATTATCTCATATAGCAAGGAAATGAGCAGATTTAGTCAAGCGATCAATAATAACCCAGATTTCAATATTACCTCTATATGTATTCGGTAATCCCACCACAAAATCTATGGATATATTTTCTCATTTCCACTCTGGCACTGGTAAAGGCTGAAGCATCCCTTTTGCTAACTACTGCTCTGCTTTAACCTGTTGACAAGTCAAACACTACACAGTAAAATAAGCAATATCTCTTTTCATTCCATCCCACCAGAAATACTCCCGCTGATCTCTGTACATCTTAGTACTGCCAGGATGAACTGAAAACGTGGAACTATGACCCTCACATAAAAACTCATTCTTCAACTGTGAATCACAATACACACATAATATCTTCCCAAACCTCAAAAAACAATCCTTATCAATGTTGAATTCAGGCAACTTACCCTTCTGAACCAGCTCTACCTTTTTCTTCAACTCACTGTCTTCCCTCTGTGCTTTCTTAATTCTGTCTGATAGGGATGATCTCACTAATACCTGAAACAAAAAAGAAGAACTTCCTACACCAACAACTTCTATGCCAATGTTCCTCAAATCAAAAACCAAAGGATCTCGTTCCAAACATAGCATGGTTAATGAAGCGTTACATTTTTGACTCAAAGCATCCACCACTTTATTTGATTTTCCCGGATGGTAATGAATTGTACAATCATAATCCTTGATTAATTCTAGCCATCCCCTCTGTCTCATGCTCAACTCTTTCTGATTGAATACATACTTTAAACTTTTGTGATCAGTATATATTTCACACTTTACTCCAGACAAATGATGTTTCTAAATTTTTAAAGTAAAAACAACAGCAGCTAATTCCAAATCTTGTGTAGGGTAATTTACCCTATGAGTTTTCAACTGATGTGAAGCATAAGCAATTAACTGATCATTCTGCATAAGGACACAACCAAGTCCCTTCAACGAAGCATCACTGTATATAACAAACTCACCATTCCTGGAAGGAAGTTCCAAAACTGGAGCATTCATCAATCTTCTTTTCAACTCCTGAAAACAATCATCACATTCTTTTGTCCAGATGAACTTAACACCCTTACGAGTTAGTTTAGTCATTGGACTAGATAACCATGAAAACTTTTAAACAAACCTTCGGTAGTAACCTGCCAAACCAAGAAAACTACGGATCTCGGTTACATTTGTGGGTCTTGGCCATTCTTCAACAACTTTTGTTTTAGTAGGATCAACAGTTATTCCATATTTTGAAACAATGTGACCCAGGAATGAAATTTGTTGTAACCAAAACTCACACTTGATGAATTTTCCATATATTTTCATTTCTTTTAAGTTTTAAAAGATAACCCTTAAATGACTTTCATGTTCCTCTTTACATTTAGAAAACACCAAAATATGATCAATGAAAATAACCACATACTTATCAAAGAACTCATGGAATATTCTATTCATATGGTCCATGAATACAGCAGGTGCATTGGTTATCCCAAAAGGCATAACTACAAATTCATAATGGCCATATCTAGTACGGAATGCAGTCTTCGGAACGTCAGCTTCTTTTACTTTCAACTGATGGTACCCCGAACTCAAGTCAATCTTCGAAAAATACGGTTCTCCCTCGTGCTGATCAAACAAATCCTCGATATGAGGGAAAGGATACTTGTTCTTAACAATAATATTATTCAAGGCTATATAATCAATGCAAAGTCTCATTGAGCCATCTTTATTTTTAACAAACAAGATAGGAGCACCCCATGGTGATGTGCTAGGTCGAATGAATCCTTTATCTAATAACTCCTGCAATTGTTTCTTTAACTCTAAAAGTTCAACTTGAGCCATTCGATAAGGGGGTTTTGAAATTGTCTTAGAATCAGGAACTAAGTCAACAGTAAATTCAACTTCCCGATCATGAATAATACAATGCAACTCATCAGGAAAAACATCAAGATACTCATTTACCACTGGCACATCATTAATCTGAACAGTTCCTTTATTTTCAACAATATGTGCAAGGTAACATTCATTTCCATCTTTTACTATTTTCTCAACTTCTTCATATGTTATCAAAAGAAAGGGTTCATTATTGTAGAGAAACTGAAAATCTTTCTGAAAAGAAACCATTTTAGCTCTTCATTCAATCTTAGCATGATAAACAGAAAGCCAATCCATGCCCAAAATAACATCAAACTCTACTAGAGGAAAAACAATAAGGTTTGATGGTAGATTCATTCCACACACAAGGATAGGAAGGTTCTTATAATTCCTTTTTGTCTCAATGTTCCCTCCGGGTGTTTTTACCATTAGTTCAGGGTTCATATCTTGAGATGGAATTTCCAATTTACTAGAAAACATCTCAGAAATGAAAGAATGTGTAGACCCTGAATCAAACAACACATTGGAATAATCTGAAAAAACAAAAAGTGTAACTGATACTACTTCATTCAATGGACCAACATCTGCTGAAATTGTTGCAAAGGATTTCACCACCCCATTTTTCATTTATTCTGGCTGCTTTCCCCCAGTTGAGTTCTTCGTTAGACACTCATTTTCATAATTCCCATTTCATTACACATAAAACATCTTACCGATGGCTTTTCATTGCCTGCTTGATCATATTCCTTATAGTTACGAGCAATATAACCAGACTTACCACACTGAAAGCACTTACCAGACATGGATAAACGTTCTCAAAGATGCATTTTACCACACTTCTCACAGGATGGATATTTTTTTCTTACCTCCTTTCTTCTTTGATAAATTCTTCCCCATTGCCTTCGAATTGGACCTCTTATTCTGTTGTTTGTCATAGAATACCTGATCATCGGCAAACTCCATTTCCACCTTCTCTTCACATCGAACAAGTTTTTCATAACTTTTGAACTCATGAGAAGCTAAATCCCTTCAATACTTTGGCTTTAACCCTAAGTAAAAATGGTTTATTTTACTATCAAGATCTCATATGAAGTCTGGATCATACCTTGCCAATCGAGTGAACTTTCCTTCATAAGCAGCGAATGAGTCATCCTCCTGCCTCAAATCTAGGAACTGTTTTTCCATCCTAAGACGAACCACCTTAGGATAATATTTCTCAAGAAACATACCTTTGAATTCGTCCAAGTGAAGATCCTCAATCTCATCAGTATCCCTGATATTTTTCACCATAGACCACCACTGATCACCTTCACCTTCAAAACGGTAAACAAAAAGACTATCCTTTTGATGTTCTGAACACCCCATGACATCAAAAATCTTATTCAGTGCTTTAATCCACCCTTCAGCTTGCACGGGGTCAGATGATCCTCTGAATGATGGGGGATGTTGCCTAATGAAATGTTCCACCACTGACATGTACCTCTGTGGTTGATCTGGATGATCTCGTGCATGGATGCCACCACCATTTATAGCCTAAGTCAACTGTGCAATCACTACAACAAACTGTTCAGTTTCGATTCTGACCATCTCAGGTTGCAGATTTGGAAGGTTGTCTTCCTCCTGATGTCGTCCCAACATAGCTGCTTTGTTTCCTTAATGAAAAACCATTCTGAACACAAAAATATATTAGGTGAAGCAGCATGGTAATCTTTAAATGCTATATCATTTCAATCGTACCATAAATTAACTTATAATTTTACACTTTTCTAACTCCTAATGTTGTCTAAACTGACCTTTGATACAAACTATTAGACCCCGGCCTTAAACATTACTTAATATTGAATTAAATGAATAATTCACATTGAGGATCTTTTTTAGGTTTAGAGTTTTAGAGAATTAGGACATAACTGTTACATCTCAATAGATTACAATGTAGGCACTTCTACTAAGTTTCTATAGAATAAAAAACTCTTAAAAAGAAACATGTCTAGTTCCATGTTTTATATAGCATGAAATTCCCTTGATCCCATCCTTGACCTTATTCCACATTATGTCCTATGAAAAACATTTCAAAAAAACATTGGGTGAGCATAAAAAGCTCAGTAAGGGATACACAAAGAATGAAAACTGTTAGTTTTTCAAACATCAAGTAAACCATATATACTTTATCAAACTAACACCTTCACCTTCAGGAAGTAGTAAAAACTCTCCACCGAATATAATATCATTACTTACCCTTTTTTAACCAAAGGATTACCATAAAACCCATATAAAGAACACATAACATATAAAGGTAACTTGGGATATAAACATACTTAAGTAGAATAACCATACGATCGACTTCCACACATATCACTTAATGGAATAGCCATACGGCCAACTTGCATACATACTTAATGGAATAGCAATACGACCGACTACCATACCCAATGAAATGGAGGTTATAACGTAACCACCCATCCTGGTATTCACGGCACCACCCTTCATATGGTTTATCACGTAACCACCCGTCAAATGTCCAAGTACCATTATAAAAATCATAAGACATAAAACATATATAATGGAAAGAAAAAATTGCCACACATTGATAAAAATATATCACATAAATATGTTGACATAGAAAATCCATTATAAAAACATTTTTCAATAACAAAATACATAAAAGAGTATATGGTATTTATTTCATTTTAAAAAAACATTACAGCTTGTTCAGGAATCCAAAGACCAAATAATACTCGCGGTGGCGGAAAAGGTCGTTGTCACCGAGTACGTTAAAAGAAACATTCTTTTTTTTCGTTTTGTAAAACTCTTCATAGAAAAAGATTCCTTTTTTATAAAAGTGATAGTCAAAGGGGTTTATACACCATATAAAAGAAAGTTGTGTATAAAACGAAATATGCCCCAATGAAAGGAGATTGAGACGAAGTCCCTTTCCTCTGGTCCGACTTGACTCGATCATTTTTTATCCTCCTGAATAATAAACATGAGTTAATTTCTACTTGCTTAAGAACATTTTTCAAGTTCATTATTCCTTTAATATCACTTTTTATCTTTCCATTAACACTATGTAATTACTTAGGATAATAATGGTCGTTTTGTCGATATTTGGTACTTGAGTCAAAAGTGAACTTCTTATATTACAAGTTGTTCACGTATTCAAATATCCATTATCTCAAGAATGATATTCATGATGTAGATTCCATATATATCATATATATCCAGTATATAAATGAATTTATAATATTACATAATCATTTAGAGGTATGAAATGAAATGCACCGTTCATGGAGACGGTAAGTCGTTCGTACCCATGAACGCTACTTTCATTTCTATGTCATATTAATGGAATTAAAACTAAATGAGAGATATGTATATTTTAATTCCAGAATTATATTAATCATTTAGCTTTATCATACATCATATAAATCCTTTATATATATGTACTTATAATAATACATTACATTTAGGGATAAGAAATGAAATGCACCGTTCATGGAGACGTTAAGCCGTACATACGCATGAACGCTACTTTCATTTCTATCTCGTACTTTAATGGAAAGAAATAATAATTATATAGAGGTATATTATAAATCCAGTATAACATCATATATAATAATTTTAAATCCATCCTTTATACGTCCCACATATGGCATTAACGAATCAAATCACTTTGAGGGGGCGGTAGTCTGCACTTCCTAAAATGAAATTATCATGTTTACCCACAATGGAAAACATAAAGGTATACCAAAAATGAAAAATAAAGAAGCATAAGGAAAACATAAACATAATATATATCATATATAAATAGAGTGGCATCTTAATGTCCACCTTTGAAGGTGTTATATGAGTGTTGAACAATCATCGTTTCGTGAGGCAGACATTCGCCATCCACAGAAATAGTATGTTCTTTAACCATTAGATGATGGTGTGTGTATGTTTAGCTCGAATAATTATTATAAAAACATCCTAGTATATTTAAGATACTGGATTTGTTACAAAAGAAAGCAAAAAAAAGAGTTTAGGGGTCGTATAAGCAAAATAAAACATAAGAACACAAGAGAAGACACCACCTTTAAATCGGGTAACGCTTTTTGATTTGAGATGAAAGGCTTCCTTGGGAGGACTTCTGACCAATGTGAGTCTTCAAGGAGTAAGAGACGGATGTGAAGAGACAAAATGGGATGGGGTTGGCCGAGCCAAAGGCTTTGGAAGTGTCGGTAAAGTGGTAGTGGTGGGGGCCTTTTATAAGTGGAGAGGAGGGGCACTCTTGGAAAGTAAGGAAATGTTACGTTATTATAGAATGTGTTTCGGATTTTAATCGTCCCAAATTTATTTTTTTTAGGATAAGGTGATAAGGGTTCTAAATCCACCCCTAAAATAGGTTTTGGACATTTTTAGGTCTTATATTTTACATTATCTTTCCATTTTATTTAAATTGTTAAATAATGAGGTAATCAATGCATCATCATGGTGTCATAAATAATATAATTTATATAATGTCTAAAAATTATAAGAAAACTATCATGATGTAGGAAATATTTTTATATTTCCAATGGATATTTATAGTCAAAAATATTATTTGTATAACCCCTTGTAAAAATTGTTTTAGTAAAACAACTCATGTTTGTGACATTTTTATTTTAACTTTAAATAAAAAGTTATTAATGTCATTTTCCAACCAAAGTGGCTTCATGGGGTCCCCAAGTTGACCCATCGATTTTCTTGGTCGGCCATGACACATAAAATGAGGTTAGGACATGTGTCAAGTGCATTTCATATTATTACAACATTATTTTTACCTTAAATTACACTAATTACATGTAATCGCGATTAAAAACTTAATAAGTTACGATTCACCAAAAAATTATTTTAATCCCATTGAACCAAATTTTAAATAATAATTACAACCATGTAATTTGGATTTTTGAAATTCAAAACACAGAGGTGGTAAAATTTCATTTAAATGAAAAATAAGTTTTTTAAGTACCACTTAGTGGTGTCACTATTCATCAAAAATTGATGTTTTTCAGAAAAATACCAAAACATCACCCTAAGCTATATTTTATATTACGAATTAAAAAATGAAGTCTATTTTAAAAAATTAAAAACATATAAGTTCCATTAATTAATTTAATAATTAATTCCCACTGTTAGAGAAAATAGCGTGTTTTCATGAAATAATAATTATCAAATGATTGACACTTATACGAGTCCGATTTCAAAGTGAAATTAATTCCAATGACCACTATTGGATTTAATAGTAAAAATATATTCTAATTTCACCTTAAAACCAATTAAAATGATAATCTAATCATATAAATAAATTAGATTAAAAATAGGTTTTGAATTAAAATACAACATTTTTCACTGTTCATTAAAAAATGAACTTTATTGGAAAAATACCAAAAATTAACACAAAGTAAATTTTGATGTCCCGATTATAAAAAAGAGTTTTATTTGATCAAATAGAATGTATAAAAGTGTCAAAAAATATATTTAATGACGGTTCACCATCAAAAGGCGATAAATGAACCTTTTGTGAAAATTAGGGTATAAAAGCCTAAAATTGTATTATTTTTGTATTTTAAGCCTTTATCTTTTATTGGATAAATGTAAAAACATTTAAAAACATATATAATCATATTTTAGTTATTTCTATCCATTCCCGCCAATACAACGACTATGTGTTAACTACCATTTAAAATAATATTATTTTATTACTAGTGTGCAACGTAAGATTTCAATAAAACCCTTTGTTGCGTATCGGGTACGCATAGAAACCCCTTTAAAGTAAAATTAATATTTAATTTGTAAATATTAATAAATATGAAAATTATTTATTCTTTATTTACCTGGGATGTTACATCAAGTCTATAACCTTCTATAATATTTACATTATAGGCAACAAAATCACTATTATTGAAAATTGGTTGATCCAAAAAAATTTACCACTTGTTAGATTGAACAATATAAATTTACAAAAAACCTTATGTTTCATTATGCACAAAAATAATGAAAATTACTTTATCGATGCACCCAGTGTTATACAGTATTATATGTTCGAAATAATCCTTTTATAAATAATAAATCTATATAATAAATTAATAGTGATATCCAATCCTTTCGTATTATAGTATTTAAGACTTATTTCAAAATAAAAAATAACTTTTACATAATTAAATAAAACACTTTCTATGAAAAAATCTATTTATTATTGAATCCCATACAAAACCTGAACCTCATCCAAATAAACAATTTCAATTTCATATAATTTATTTTAATATAATAACACAAATTAATTTCCATGAACAAAAATATATTCTTGAACTATAAACCCTATACAATGACACCCACTTCATGAATATCAAAAACAGAATCCCCTTCAATAACAGATATCAGAAAAGTGTTTCATGGGGGTAAACTACAATGGCTAAATAGAAAACAAAAAACAATCACAAAATATTCTAAAAACAAGGGTAATTCCACCTTAAAAATAAATTGAAACTATGAAGTAGAAATTCTAATTTAAATAGAAAACAGATGTAATCACCATAATGATAATATTTTTTAAATAATTACGCATGAAGTGAGATCGAAAAAAAATCACCCAAAATACCCCTAGGGTTTGAGTGATATGCATGTCTGTACAAACAAGAGAGTTTCATGCTTGTAGAATATTAAGAAACCATAATCATGGAATATTTAAATAATTAATCACTTTCATGATTTTAATATCATAAAATATAAATATTACAAATGGTGTCACCTCGAGATAAATAATGCTAATTGATATCTTCACAACTTTTAAAAATTTTAAAAATTAATTTTTTTTACATTGTAGAATGTTTTGGTGGTACTTTACCTGTGATAAGTTCTTATCATGAATAATATTAATTACATGAATTTTCCCTATAGTTAAAACCGAAAGAAACTTATGTATAAAACACTAAATATCTCAAATCTTCCTTTAAACCCAAACCATAAGAACAATCTATATAAAGTGTGTTACAAATAACATAATGTAAAAAAATTGTAATATATTGATATACACTACATGTTAAATTAATTACATTATATTTCTCATTTATATCCCTAATAATAACTAAATTATTACATTCTTACACTATTGTAATTATAATTTATATAATAATCTAATAAAAATCCATTAATCATTAAATGTTCATGTTCTAGAATGAATTAATACATACTTCGAAATTGAAGTGAAATTATATTATCGATTGTTATGATAAAAATATAACATTATATTATTATGTAAATATGAAATGAATTATTATTTTATAATATCTAATGGATCTATCAATATTTAACTTATTAATTAATAATCCACCATTTGAATCTTGAAAATCATAGAATAATGAAAAATGTACATTTCATATTCTAGGATAAATAATAATTAACTAATAATATCAAATTTTAATACCATATTTTAATATATTTGATCCCTTAAATTATCATTAATGAACATATAATAAATAAATTTATATAATAATGAATAAACACACCACTATTATGAAATAAGTTCAAAAGGATCAATATTACCTCCATGCGAGCATTAAAATAGATATATAAATAACTAAATTAAATTAAGAGAATAATAATAATTTTTTTTTTACAAAAGGTTAATTAGTTGAAAAATATTCTTAAATTTGTGAATATGATATTTATGTTCATTATACTAGAGATAATAGTTCATTCAACTATTATTGGAATCAATGTCAGGGTTTTATTTTCTATATTTTCAGACTATGATTGATTTTTATAACTCCCTCCATAGTTTATATTATATTGTGTAATAAAAAACTAATTAATTAGAAAAATAAAATTATCATCCATATGAATTAATATTAATTCTTATTTTATAATCATACACTCAATTTTCTTTTATTCTAGAACAGAAAAATCAATAATATATTCATCAAATCAAAATTATTATTTACTGGGAAATATTCATTCATATTCATGTATAAATATTGTGATTTATTTGATCCTACGATTTTAATGATTAACATTGTAATTATACTTATATCATATAAATTAAATCTCATCATGAATAATTCCTTCGTTGATAAAACAATTTTAGATGTATAAGGTTAACATTGATACAAATCACTCAAATTATCACTAAATTTTTTTTTATTAAATATAGATATTTTTTCCTTAAGCCAATGTTATAGTTAATTTTTATAAATATTATATGGAATATTATATTTTTTCACATAATTATATTTATCTTTTCCCGAAAATATAATCCAAATATCATTTTATGATATGGTCTTTCAATGAATGGAAATTATAAATATTTAAAAATAAATGGTTTAAAATACTTTTAAAATCAAATTTGTCATATCCATAATAAATTTAATAATAATAATTGAATTTTTTAAGGATCTATTATTAGAGTTTATATTTGTAATGTATCTATTTTTAGAATTATCATTTCATGATTTTGAATATATCTTTTGGTTGTAACTTGTTAGTTAACACATTTATGGTATTATTAAAAATGTTTTCTAAAGTCCCAATTTATGATATCATCCATGTGGACACAAAATTTCAACAAATATGTAGTTTTATTTGATACATCACCTATATTATTTAATTATTTTTAATTGAAATTATTTTTCTCAATTTTGTATATAGTATTTGAATTAATATTTTCCAAACTATCAAAGGCATTTTTTCTTTTAATAGTGGGTTTTCTAAAATTCCAAAAAACTAATCTTCATAATACACTTTTCCTTTGGTAAATATTATACATAATTAAAGGATATTATTTAAGTACTTATATCCACATTCTTCCACTTTATGTATGATGTGATTTGCTTATACCTCAAATATATAGCTGCTATTGAAAATTTTGTTTTCATACATCTTTTGATTTCATGTATTTGTGTCATTTGAGTTGATTCAAAATATCATTATTTTTTATGAATTCATGATGATATTTTATTTATTTATTTTATGTTGAACTCATATACATATATGATGATGTATGGGATCATATATTACCCTCCAAGGAATATTTTTATGATTACATCTCATGAAATATTCAATAATGAACATAAATAGTTTTTAACAAATATATGTCCATGGTGGGTTTGATCTAATTTTCAGTTATTGACATAAAGAGTTCATTTATATTGTAATCCAAATAATTGGTTTTACAAAAATTATTTTTCTATTTTTATGGAATTTTTTCCCATATAAATTCCCAAATAATAATTTGTTCTTTTATTATTATTCATATGCTTATGTTGAAATATCAAATATCATGTTTATTAACTCACCCTATTGGTCAACGGAATAATTTTTTCATAATTTGTGCAATTATTTATAATGTAATTTTATTTCGTTAATATTTTCATAAATTTTTGGTGTTTAATCATATTTTCATCTTATTATCATTTATGCTATTTTATTTTAATCCATTAAATTTACCCTAACTTAGAATTCAAGATCACGCATTTCTTATGTTTTAGAATTCCTATATTATTATGAAATAAATACATAATATGATCATGAATATGAAGAATATGTGTAGAATTTTTTGAATGTTGTAAATATTTATATGGATTAAACATTTTATATTATTGTGGGAAATTCCTATTTGAATAAAATGTTATAATTTTTTTGATAAAATATTTTTAATTTTTTGTAACTCTAATCAGAAAAGGTCACATGACTATATAGTCAGGAAATATTTTATTTATTAAAATTATATGTAGTTCAAATATTCCATGTCTATTATATTCAATATATTACAAAATTATACATGTAAGTGTTTATTGGATAATATGCCTTGGAGTGTTTGGGTCATGGTTGATGTGATGGTCTCTTCTAAGTTATTATATTTTCTCATGGAAACATTTGTTTTCTTATTCCACATATTCATTTGTATTATTGGGACTAGTAAAATGGGATATAATTTTATTCACATCCCTATATATAGGCATTTATTTTAGATGTTAGGGAATTCATGGTGCCCATGTAAGAGAGTACTAGGTTGTATATTTTGATGAGTGGTGGAGTTTTGATATTATATATTTACATGGTATTTATTTTTTAAATTTTTTTCATACATATCATTTACTATGAATTATTTTTGTCATTATTTTCTTTTACATATTTTTATGATTATTTAATTTATATTAAATTCTAGATTTTTATAAATGGTATTACAACCATTTACATGTTATCTAGCCATAATTAATATCACTAACTTGATGCCTACCAGAATTGGGACTATGCAGAGACTCTTTTATTCAATATGAACCTATAGGTATTATTGGACAGGGTTTTAATGAAGAATAATAATTTATATGGTAGAGAGTTGATATGGATACTGTTTTATGGAATTAGGTAGGTTAATATTGTTTAGTAGGCCAATAATATCATTTATTTACTTATTCTATGATTTAAGAATGATATATCAATGGTGGAATAAGATTTTTGGACACAAATGATTCAATTAATAGACTATAATATCACTAAATGTACATACTGAAGTGTTTCATTTTATGGAGTCTAGTTTTTTTGGAATAAACAATTGAATATTGTTATCTAAATATAATGATTTATGGGATGATTTAGAATTATATTTTTCTTTCTTGTAATACCATATTAATTTTTTTAATAATACTATAATATATTAAATCACACACAATAAATTTTTTATATTAATGTTTCTCCCAATTTTTTGATCTATTATATGAAATCTAAGACTCTTATAGGCTTTGCAGGGTTTGGTTATCCCATAAAATGATATTAGGTTTTTAAACATCAAATCATCTATAAGAGAGGACCAGTGAAAGAAACGTTTAATTAAATAAATAATATATATTATTTTTTAAAATTACCAAATCAATCATTTCCTAATCCCCCTAAGATTATGATGATATATCAAATATACCGAGTTAGCTACATAATCGTATAATATTAAAAAATTGGAATGAATTTTTTTGATGATAGATCAATAAAAGGGAAGGAAAATGAAGGGATCAAGGTGAATTGAGGTGTATATAGAATACATATTGATCATTTCAATTACTAGAAGAAACATTCATAACTAGTGATTGACCCTAATCAGGGTAATGGACGTTATTTTTTATTTATTTCATATTTGACATATGAACATGTGTTTGTGTATATTCATTTTTTTGATTTGTTATTACCCTTCACTAACATTGGTATATTTTATAAATTTTATTCTAAAATATAGATAATCTTAATTATTCTACTATTTCTCCCATTATCATCAAAAATATAATCATTGGATGGGATTCCATTGGCCAATAATGATTATAAAAAATTTTCATATTCTTTTTCAACATTCTTAATCTCTTTATTCAGCATTTATATTATGTTGTTTGAAGGTTGATGTTGTCAGTACCTATTAGAGATCTATAAACTCTTGAAATCAAGGAGATTCATTAAATTGTAAGATTAATGATAATTTGATGATGAATCATGATAAGATAATTTTTTTAGGATAATGGATAAACATTTTATAAACCAAATGTTAGAATAAGTGTTACAAACTCTCATTCAGCTGATCATATTTCAATATCTGATGACTAAATTTTGGGAATCAATATATGGGTACATTTCCCTTTGATTTCAAGAATTCAAATGATCTTATTTTTTCTGGTGATGGTGGACTGGGAAACCACATGATGGATAACAATTAATGACTATGAAAAACTACATTTCACATTGTGTACCCCTGATGTACACAAACAATGTAGTACCCCAAATGTGGTGGCTAGTTTTTTAGGTGATTATAGAGATCACATATTGAGTATAGACCAAACATGATATGTGACCTAGTGTTAGTGGCTTTAAATATACAGTATGAGCAAATAAAGACATGCATGACAATGCACGTGATAATATCTAGGACGACACATGAATTTCCCATTAAAAAGACATGGTTAGATGTACATGGGAATGGAATGATATACATTTGATTGGGCTTGGATGAAATGTACAGGTCTTGAGTGGTTGGGAAACATTCTTTACCACATGTAAAATAGTCATTGTAAGACATGTATTCACTAGCTATGTCTAAGAGAGAACATTCTAATTTGATGAGGTGAGGTCACATGTCATGTGTCCCTACGCCCACATTGTGTACTTCAATGATGAAGAAAATTATACTCTATTTCCTGATTAAAGTCTCATAGTTCATAATTTATGTAAGATATGATCACATATTCCTAAATATAACAATATATTTGACTCTATAATTTAATATGAGATACTGTGTGATATCTATTGAGAATGATGCTTCTTCATCTAATTCATGAACAAGGGTAGTTCTCATCCACTATATTTGTGGCTCTGTCAACCATTCTTCAGAACAGTGTGCTGCAACTGCCTCCACACAATTTTTCTTGAGGGGTCAAATGAACATAAGTATTATAGGTAGACCTTCAGGAATATAGGAATAATAAAACATCATATTTTGGATTTTAATTAGAGGTCACCTTTCACTCTTATTTGGTTTTATTTATTTGAACATTTATTTGGATCTCATTTACGTCTTTCTAAGGTTTGAGTTTACTATTTCATATCTTTGTATTTATACATTTTTTATTTTAGAGTTGTCATTCTGGGCATGTTTATATTATCCCAAATATGGTATTTTCATATATTTTTAATGTCATATATAATTGATATGAATATCAATGGGGACATTAGTGTAGCTTTGTCATACTTTGGAATATGAACCATGTTTGGTGTTAAACATGGTGAATATGTGATGGGCTCTCATCAGCATTATATTATATAAAATTGATGTAAATATTGGGCTTCATATCATAGTTTTGTGTCAATTTTCATAGATTACAAATTGGTTTATAACATGTTACTATAATATATATTTCAATAGGCAAACGAATTATTGATTAAACTATGTATTTTTTTTGGTATTTTACTGTTCCTCTTTATTTTTTAAGATATATTGATCTATGGTTGTGTACAAATACATTATCCTAAGGCTTCATTTTTTCCAACATATCGATTTTCACCAATTACCTGAATATTGGTCATGTGATTGAGGTTTTCACACCCAACTTGCTACTGGTAAGGAGGGCCACTGTGGGTCGGTTCATGATAGTAGGGTAATAGAAGAGTTCTCTTGAGGTATGTTTTACTGTGGGTCCCATGGTAAATATTTGATTGGGAACTCGGGAAATGGTGTTGGATGTTATTGAGTTCAATTTCCTAGACATGGAAAATAGTGTTGTTGCAACATCCATTGTACACATTCAATGGGACTCCAACTACCTTCATATCGACTTGACATACCATGAAATTAGTTTAATGTTATCATTGGTAAATTAATAACATATGATTAATTCATTTTCTGATCTTTCATGGGTCATATTCATATATATATATATATATATATATTCATATATCCATTGTGGGTCTTGGTCACTTCCATGAACCCTTCGTAAATTTATCCATCCAGGTAACTGATAAAGTATCATAATGGAGATTCATTGATTCATGAGGCATTAGTTTAGGGGTCATCTGAAGCAGTGTTGACGCCTAGTTGAAGTGGGTGGGACATGTTTCACCACATATGGAATATAATATTCTACAACAACTATGGTTGATTATTCTTACATGCTTAGCATGCTGTGAGAGTTCCATTGACATAAAATAATATCTTTTGGTGGTAATCCATATCCATAGGTAGTGGGGGAATTTATTAAACTAGTAGTCCGTTCTAAGGAAAATCATTCCCCAATAAATCTAATTAATTTTCTCATGGTCATAATTATTCAATGGTCTACATGGTTATAGAGGATTATGGGGATATACACCCATTATTTGATGGTGCTCCTATGGTGAGTCAACTAGTAGCTATTTCATGATGAGTATTACACTATTTTATTAATCTCTGTATGATATTTTAATCTTCTTGTGTTTCAGTAGGGTGATATGAAATATTCATAGTACAATGTGAGTTTTAGTTTCCTCACATGTTAATCACTCATCATGGATGGATATAGTTTATTCTTGATGTGGATGTTCTTTAAAGGCTTTCACAGAGTGATTCATTACAATGTATTTTCATTGGTTCATTCTTATAATACTAGATTACTAAAGCATGAACTAGTTACCAAGAGTTTCATAGAATTGGTATATAGTGTCGTTGATTATAGTGGTAGATATCACTTGGATGACCTATCCTCGATATTTAGTCACTTTCATACATTGGGGGATCAACAAAGAGGAATACTTATGTGTAGATATTGAAAGATTGGTCTACAACAAATGGTCTGTGTAAATCATATAGTGAGACTCAAAAGAGGAGAAGGTATGATTTTTTTGGGAGAGGTAATATAGAATACTATTTAGTGAAATGTTTTTTTAATTGGGATTTGAAATTATTGGATGTACCACTATCAAAGATGTGACACCATGATTAGAGATATTTGATAAGTTGTTAGTGAGGCCCCATGGATTTGTTGTTGAAAAAAGAAACTGTTGGACCTCTAAAAAGTTAGAACTTCTCGTTGATATATACACTAAATGATATTAATAATACCAGAAAAAGGTGGCCCGCCCTAGGAATAGGGAACTGGTGGACATTGTTGCAGGTTTTCCAGGATTTGGAGTGATATAACTAGACATCCCATGAGATGATTTCAGGTGTTATTTTTGTTTTTATACATCCTATAATGTACATTTATACAAACATGAATCCAATAAATTATCTTTATATCCACTATTAAAGAGAACGATCATCCCATTTGAGTCTTTATCCCTCTATCTTTGGATAGGGGTTCCTATAATGAGCAATTCCACAATATCTCATATCTATAGAATGTGAAATTACTTTTAGGATGATATTGTTTCTAATGAGACCTTTTGGTTATCACAATTAAATAGATTTATTTAATATCAATTATGTAAGAGTTGTCCATGATTTAGTAAAATATTAATGTTCATATAGAGGAGTTAGTTTCATTCAGATAGAAGTAATAAGGATCCACTTTGTGGGTGAGACAGATATCACAGTTATCAAAGTGTGAAATCAAGTGGGATGTGTGAACATCACACATTTTTTTTTGTGATTTTAGAACATGGTGAAGTTGTAAAATCCAAATCTGGATTCCATTAGTAGCGGATGAATATATGGATGTCTTCATTGAATACATTATGGGACTATCATAATGGTTTTAAAAAATTTACTATATTAACATACAATCTAGGACATCATAGTCATCTTCATAAACATAATGGATGAAACCTATTGGGATTGAGGAGTTAAGGGTACAGTATGAGTTACATAATAGAAGTATTTTATCTGAAGTATTCTTCCCCCTAAGAATCTATACCCTTTTTTTGAAAAGGTGAACAAGAATTTATGTCTTTGAATTTATTATCATCAATAGAAGTTGATGAAGACAAGTAAATATTACAACTTAGAAAGTAATGATAGCCTCATCAATAATATTAGGGGTGTGGGTTGGTTTTGAATGAGTTTTAAATGGCTAGATACCACTTTTTAATATTTTATTGGGATCATATTCACAAAACATCATTCTATTATCCCAACATACATAGTGAGTTACCATAGTTTTTTTTAATTGTGACCAATGTAACTATTATGTTTTTGTATCTTGAGAATCGGAGTTTCCATCCATATTTGAAAAAAGGAATTGTTTTGAAATTTATTAATTATTTATTTAATATATATATATATGGAGGAGTATATATAGTATATGATAATGGTCCATAACATTAAATAAAAGCACAACTACTACATTAAAAATTAAATGTTGTTGTCTAGGATCAATAAGTTATGATTTATAGGGCCCTCTATCCATTAAAAAAGATTATCTATAATCATAGTGAATATTTATTTAATAGTTATTTAGGATCCACCCATGATCGTGTTATATATACAACGTCTTCATTGTTTTTAACTCTTCAGCATGAAATTCATTGTTAAAATATCCAAGATTAAAACTAATGTTTCCTCTGTGATAGAGAGAGGTAATAGATTTCCCTAGAGAGAGAATAGACATAGTCCCTTTCATTTGTTGAGGCATATGTTGATTAGTAAATCTATGATGACACTACTAGATTAGGGCATTGATTATATACAATTTTAAGATGTTTTTGGAGTAGGGAATTGTTTTGTATTGATTCATAGGTTGAACGTGATCACATATGGATCATGGAATTTTATAGCACACAAGTAAAATATATAACTCATGACATAGAGAAAATAGTCATATTATTGTCTCTATATATGTGGGGCAGTAACATTATGTCATGTTTCATTGCATTACCCATCCAACTAATTACTTTGTTACATAATCGCTAAAAAATATAATAACTTAAGACAATGTTGTTGGTTATAGTTTCTGTTAATAGTATAAATTTAAGATTTTTTAATTCATGTGATAGGAAATATGGTGGTAAATGTTGAAAAAAGAATTATTTTTCTCAAATTGTGGAGGGTGTTTCAAATTAGTTAGATTTATTGTAGCTTACCCTAGTTGAAGAGGGGGAAGGAACATTTCCACAATTTATGTTGGTGACTAATTTTCTTCTGTAGTGAATGAGAGTGTATATATTTTTCTAGATATAATATGATGTATTATGTGAATATATATTCACTATAGATAAAACTGGTTGATTTTTTTAAGTTGGATATATTTTCATCATTTATATTTAATGAATAGTGGTTTCTATCACACTGTGTGGCAATGTTATGACCCCCTCACTAATAAGTGTACCCTACCATGTATGGAAATGGGAGAAGAGAGATAGTTACCACCATGTACCACCTATAGTATCCCCAATTGTGGAAACTAGAACCAAGGGTATGGTAAACACATAGATCGCACACATTACCCTCTATGAGAACAAATGAAAAAGAGAGAGATGTGAATGACACCAACAAACATCTACTCATATCACAATATAAAAGAAACCTATGTTCACATATCAAATCTCATGTTAGGAAACATCAAAAATTTAAAAGGGAAAACTGTAATTATGAAAATAGAGTAAAATGACAGTGGCCACAAAGCCCAAAAACATCTTCCAAAACATCCAATTTAATAGTAACTAGTCTGATCTACAACCATCACAAACTGACCTAAACACTATTTTATATAATGTATAGTGAGTATAATAGTATACTCAATTGGATCTTCCCCAAGGCATACCATGAATAAGTAATGAAATCATGCTAAAGCACAAGGAATGAATAGTGAAATGAAATCATTTAATGAAAAGGTATGCTAATTTCATAGACTCTCCATGGATACTCTCAACCAGTATCACAAATAAGATAAGATAATATAATAAAAATTATCAAGTGTACCCTGATACCACTTCCCCATTGGTATTTTTCTTTTCCCCATTGTTGCACGTCTTGAGAATGTCTCTCCAAAAAGGCTTTCCAGTAGACACTACGGTGACACACTATAACATACACCTCGTGAAAATCACCACCATAACCACACAACAAAATTTTAGTAGGTAGTTTCTGGGATCCACCAATGCTCAAATTGCTTGTATCATACATATGATAATATACATCAAGAGATTATATCACACACACTAATTATGGATCCTGAAGCCATTATAGCCTAAACATGTTACTCCTATAGTAGTCCATAGGAAACTATATCCTAAGCATGTTTTTGTGAAATAGACACAAGCCATTATAACCCTATACACATGTATATGGGATATGTAGCCAACCTGCATATTATAACAAGTAACTACCATGATATGAGTTTAGGGGAAATGGGGTTGTCAGCCATTGTTCCTCCAATTATGATTTTGGGGAAAATTCCCCAAAGGCTCAAAATCCCTTGGTTGGTAGTTTCCTTAACCGACCGGTTGGAGTAGCCTATAAAAACCCAGAAATTGTTGGTTATTATAATAATCACAACCAAACTATGGGTCTAACCTAGTATTATACTCAACTGAAGCTAACGTTTCATGGACTCCGGAGTACCAAGGCTATGAATTTGTATCCTATAACAACACAACCATCTAACGAGCTACATCATGTTACTTGTCTATTTTTAATAGTCGCACATTACATTAATTAATTATTTAACCATTACTTATGGATTATCTATTCCACTGTACATATCATTTGTGTCACAATATTGTTTCATTCCATCTAGGCATAACCAAATTGATTCCACAACATCTCAATAAAATTACCTCAACTCTGCATCCTATTATGCTCTAACCCAAACGTTAAAAAATTATTTATTCATTTATTCAACAACATTACAATTCTACACAATTGTAGTTATTATAGGAAAATATTATAATCTACCATGTAAAATTTTATCATCATGGTTAGTAAGTGAACTAACTGTCTAGTCTATTCCACCTATAGCAAGAGAATAGACCCATCCATCAACGAGAAGCTAAAGAAGGAATGGACATTCCATACCCTACACATCTATTCCTATTAGGGATGGAGGGTATGTTAGACCATCTACCTCAAGTAATGGGGAATGTAAAGAAGATACAAAAATATAATCTTCAAAAAGTATCCACTTTCATATCAATGGGTAATCCCAGCTTCAACCGGTTCCAAAAAAACTGGTGTTATCCTTTACACCATTGTGCCTGAACAGATGAATCTCTCCACTATATGCCTAAATATATACCACAACCATAGGGCCTCCCAACCCCAATACCCAACATCCATCCCGGCTCCACAATCATAGGATCACATCACATTCATGCCTCTGTTCCCCACAACCACAACTCCTGTATGCAGAGAACATTACAAAAAGAATTAGAAAACATATCAAAAAGATCATGACCCTAAAATAGGGCATCCACCATTCACACACAATGAGATCTCATGGATAGAAAGAATAATTTACATTGACTTTTCATGAAAAATGGAAAACTGAGAACAACTATGGAATTACCTTTTTCACACAATTGGTTAATATTCCATATTGAATTAAATGATTCATTATTCTCATGTTCCAACTATAGTAAACCTCAAGAAACATTTATCACTGAATATCACCAAATAAATTTAACAATTAATATTATATGAACTTAATACTTGTCTAAAAATACATCAACATTATATAGGATCATTATCGAATTCCAATAAAAATTCTTACATCTATCAATTTGATTATCATAAAATTTTAACAAAAACACAAAAAGATTATTAAACTTTATTATTTTACAAATTAGCCAAATAATTAATATATTATCCTAATCATTAAATTTTTTAACAATTTATAGAAATAATTAAATGATTAATAAATTAAATTATATATATCACACTATCTTGGAAATCAAGAGAGAAAATATTTTCACGATACAAAGTAATGACATCGCTAAGTGATCAATTCAAAATTATAATCTGTTTGATGTATTTATATAGGTTAATTTCGTTTCAATCCATGTTGAAAAATTTTTCTAACTCTATAATTGATTATAAATATTTATAGAATCATGAAATCCCCTACCCGAAAAGGTTTTATAAATTCTTCACAAGAGAATAGAACAGAAAACAGATCATTATCCTCATGCACGCAACAACTGCATATACCTGATAAGGCCATGGGACAACCACAACATCCAAAAATAAAGAAAAACTCCTTCAAAAAAATAAATATCATTCACTATAGTGTGGAAAATGGAAATGATAGAAAACATATTTATTAAACCACAAGAACTATTGTAGACCATACCATATATCTGATATAGATCACTATGAAATAAAGGAGGGAGCTTGGGATTGTTCCTTGATGGAGGAATCCCAAAAATATTAATGATAAGGAAAATGGTACTTCTGGGGTCAATAGAGAGCAACAATAGCTATATGTTTTTGAAAAAATCTTTTGGCTGGAAAACACTTCAAACATATAGAGTTGAAGTATTACATTACGTGTAATCCCATTTCAAGTCATGTAATTCCTCTAGGTCGAGTTATGCGAAAAAACTCCTCACATCACAATTTTATATTATTTTTAAAACCGTGAATTATTTTACACTATCAATCAATCTTTCATTCAATTGAAATGTTTTTACATTTTGATGAAATATTGGGAATCCTATGAAACCAGATATCACGTCGTGTAATATAGTGACAGGACGTGAAATTCAACTTTTTCAGATTTCACATTACCAAACAACTAAAAACTTATTCTGATCCACCGATGAGCTAATTGGTCATCAATAACATGCTAGTTTTAGATCCATGCAGATCCAATTCCATACATTAGATACCTCTCAAAACATTATTTTCCATGAGAATATAAAACTATCTCAGAGGGGTAACAAAAAGGATTTATCTAAACATCCACCCACAGAGATACCTCTCCAATATATCTCCACCACATGATATTACTACCTCGGTAGAGGAATAATTTTAAAACCATTGAAAACCCATTAGTACCTCTGATATACTCTCTAGTGGGAGATACATCTTAAAAGGGTGAAAGACAAAACAAAAACCAAGAGAAATCCTTCTCATAAACCAAAAGGGTATACAATACCAAATTAAACAATTTTATAAGAGATGATATAAACATATAATATCTTATGTTATTGAACACGAATATAAGACATAGGTTACCAAGTAATCTATTCTAGGCCACTATTCTTCCATAAGAAATGAATTAAGGGTATAACAAGCATGCAAAACCTATGTTCTTGGCAGTCTTGGATCTCAACAGGCCACTACACAAATGTTGCATCGGCGTCAAAATTGATCTCTCCCCAATGAATTATTTGAGATTAATCATGAAGATAATGGTAGAGATGAGAAACAAAAAAATCATTTATTTGTCTCATATGTGGGGAAAGTGATGTCTGGTATTCTACAACTCCTACATGAGAAAAAACCTCGAAAGGCCCAACAAACAACGGATAAGTCTTACAACCATGACCAAACATTCGATGATGAAAAAGGGGAGTCACCGTCAGAAACACATGATCCCCAATGCCAAAATTCAGTGGTTTCCTCTTATAATTGGAATTGGATATCTAATGATCATGAACTGCCTTCACCGTCTCAAGAATCACATGATCCATCTCAATCGTATTTCATTATAGTTCCAGCTCATGAATTTAAAACTCTCTGACACCAGTCAAGAATAATGGAGAATGTTGGGTTCATCTAAAAAAAGTCAAAAATGACTTAATATCAATGTTAGAGTGATTAATACTGTTGTAATGGAACCCGAAAAATGAAAGGTTCCCCATCAGAAACCCCCCAATGTCCAGGACACAAGTGCACAACATGAATTCAAGAGTATGGATGGTATGTTCTATATGATCATCTATATGTAGATGAAAAATAGTACTAGGGAATAACTGAGAACAAAAATCATGTTGGAGACCACTTCAAACCCTATAGGTAAAATGAGTATCTCAATCTGAAATGATCATCCATGGAACTTAATGGAGTCTCACCACCTCCCCAAAATATTTCCTTGACGTAACCTCAACATAGAATGTATAATTTGATCATTATAAAGTGGGATTATTTAATCAAATGTTGTAATACCACACATATAGTGTCATAACCACCCTAGGATCGAAGTAATCCAATATCAAATTCCATTGATATATCCTCCCTATTCCATAGAGGAACTTCTAAAGGATAGATAAAACCACTATGAACACGGTGCCCGACCTTCACCATATATAAAACCAAACACCGAGAGAAAAAAACTATAATATCACAGTTCATCCCATGCCACCAAAATTGACTTCTGAAATCTCGGTACATCATTGTCACATAAGGATGCTCTACTAGTGGAAAACTAGGAAACTATTTGATATCCATCTGATGTGGTGTCAAGTGAACAATAATACTTCCATGAAACAACAACCAATGTTTTCCAACCTCATACAAACCATCAGGGGACTTACTATAGGACAACATGGTCTCTTCATACATGCACCACCTGATCCACTGACATTGACTCTTCTAACTATTTCACCAAAGATGACACAACCATCATATTAAAAAAGAAATACTTTTCTCTCAACTAATCATAATTCTATATGAAAAGAGTCACGTTATTCCATCACCCTGTATTATGTCTCTAGATCCATGAACTGCATAACTACACAATATAATGATCAACAAAACTGCAAAAAAACCCTTTCTAGCTATATATGAGAATTTGATGTCATAATCCATTGAGAACTCCCACCACCAATGAATTCTAAACATCATGTGAAACTAGGATAAAACATAAATTAAGATCTTATGACCAGTGAATATAACCAAATACTATCCAAGGAGGTAATTCCTCCACAACATTATGGAAAACTCAAATATCACCCACTCGATATTGTGGCGGGGCATATTTACGTTTGTGGGAATGTAACTACTGAGGCCCATAATAAAAACAGACATATGATGCATTAGAACAGAACCTAAAAATAATCACAAAGCATCATATAAATATTCAAATGGTACTCCCTATGGTTGGAGAAAAAGAACCAGAGCACTGACCAACTTCTCCTTCAGATGATAAAAAGCTACCTAACACTGGTCTGTCTACATGATTGATTGATATGTTCTATTCCACACAATCAGAAGATTTGAATCCTAAAGAAATCATTTATTAACCTCCTAAAATAGTTTGTAAGACCACGGATCATACAACATAAACCACAGTCTTGGGTGATGCCCATGACACTACTGCCTGCAAATCATTTTTTCACATTTTCAGAAGCCGGTTTAAGGGGTTGTCGGTACCCATTACACCATTTCACCACATAATTTTAACCACATCTCCACATCCAGATGAAATACACATTTAAAATTTCAAATTCAAATCCACCGCCAGCTGCCTCGTTCTTCGAACCAGCGTCATCTTTATGCACCCACGATCGCTTCAAACCTGCCAACGAATCCCGCGACAGCACTCCCATGACACTACTGCTTCTATATTTTACATAGCAAGAACTAATCCCAATTGGGATACATCATTCCCCAAGAAACATACTTATCAATGAAAATACTCACACATAGAATATTTCTCAAATATCTACTACTAACAAGGAACTGACAAAATAGAAAGTAGATAACCTACATGCTCTTCCTCAAATGTGGAGTACACAAGGATGTCCCTTATGAAGACCACAAGGAATTTATCCAGGAAATCATGGAACACAACGTTTACCAGCCCCATGAACAAAACTATATTATTCATCACACAGAACACCATCATGATGAACTTGTAATACCCATGATGATAATAGAAAGTAGGATTTTAGTAAATCGTCATCCTTTCACACATTTTATGTTATATAGACCACAAACTGATCATTAATAACAAAAATTTACCCTTCTATTGATCAAATAAATCATCAATCCAAGGAAGAGGATAGAGGCTATTCACTAAAACCCGATTCATGCAATGATAAGAATCACAAAACCATAAACTACTATAATCCTTCTTCACAATTTTTTTCAACCCTACAATGAAACACTTTTCTGAACAAAACTATGCTACAATAGACCATTAAGAAGTATACATATATTTTGTAACTCAGGACGCACCATCATATATGGTTACATCGACATAGGAGAAACACCTGGCTGTAAATCGATCCCGAACTCGGTCTCCTAACAAAGTTGTAATAATACAACCTCTTTTGAAAATATGAAAGGGTACTCATCTATGACCCTGGGAAACATAGACATCTAACCCTCCAACGAACTCAAACTCTTCTCATCCTTTAATGATGATAAGGACTGAGCATTCCTATGACCCATCTAAGGGTCTTACTCACCATCAAATAATGTTGTACATCCATAAGCATTAGAGAACACCACCTCCATTTAGAAGAAATCCATGATAGCATGCACTGAATACAACCCATCCATGCTAAGGATTAAATCATATTGGTGTATCTATAATCATAGGAAGTCTCCCAAGGAGAGTTTCTACCCAAGAACTATCTCGTAGTCTATAAATACTTCAAACAAGTCACATCAACCTCTAACTTTCATAGTAAACTCCAAGGGTACTATAAGCCTCTCTACCACAAGTTTCAAGTGTTGGAAAATGGAATTTAATAAGAATGATTTCAATCCTATGAAATCAAATAAGGTAGGAGAACATTTCAAAAACAAGAAATAGGTTCCTCGAACGACATATGGATTTGCAGGTGCTAGAAATTCTAAATCATGAAGCTAACCAAAAACTACTCCACAATAGTATGACCTGCTAATGACCACCTATGGGGCCAATGTATTCTTTATATGGATGGGTAGAATATAGTTGATGTCCTCATCATACCCCATCTTCTCTCGATAGATACAAAACTGATGAAAACTACTACTACTCTCTCAACTAGAACGGCCTCAATAGAGGAACATATAGCTGAACACGTGGCACGTGCTTACTTCTTAGATGGGTTGGTAACTCATGGAACTAATCAACATGACATCCCTATGAAAAAAATCACTTGATCTCTTATCAAATGACAATGAGTTGATACCCAATAGAAATAAGAATGTCTGGGTTGGGACCAACCCTCGGTCGAACAAAATCTTCTTCCATAAAAACTCGTAAACTTGGTCCTCATATATGCTTCATGATAAATTCTGTTGACTCCCCTTTCATGATGATCATGTTGTGGATAATGTCTTCTTAATGACCAATTCCCTCTACAACACATCAATATACATCATAAGCAAAAATTTTGTGACCTAGAACTAGATCACTTGATGAAAAGACTCATCAAAATGCCTTTCCATTCCATCCTCATCCGAAAAAATGTATGGAGCATATTGCAGAAGTTTTTTCCAATGTATCATGAACCCCCGTGAAATGGAGCTCCCATACCAATAGTTATGATGCTCCTAGATATTGCACACCTTCACAGTGAATATTATCCCAGCACTCCTACAAAGTGACTACTTAATTTTCAATATACATGAAGAAAAAATAACCACCACTATGTCATTTCCCCATGAAACATCTCCACAACCAATTTTACTAAATACACTATAAGAGAATTCATCAAACTGAAATCTATCTAAATGTCCTACAACTAATATTCCATGAATGAATCTAAAAAAGAGGACCCATATGTCTTTGTAATCTAGCGCTAAATTTATCATTGTTCCCTCTTACTACTATCATCATCATCAACCCTTACTTTGCAGTGATCTTCCTGCACATCCAAATGAACCACTTTTGGGTTATCTTAATGAGGAAATTGTCCTAGATCCACATTTTGAAATATAAAAATAGTTCGGGATCCTAATCCTAGAATATGGGAAACATTAACCTTAATTAATTTTTTTCTATTATTTTATTTATGTTAACCTATCCCAAGGCCCACCCATTAAAAAACTGGAGAAACAAAGAATGATGCATGCTCCTTTTCTAAGCCAATATCCAAAAAATAGTATCACCTCACGTATTAACCACTGTATGCTTAATGGAAGGGTAATAAGACCACAGGGGCCCTAAATACATGTTCCTTAGTTGGTATCCCATGTTTACTGCAATTTATAAACATAGCAAGCAATGATTTCATACCTATCCATGTAACGTCACCGTTGACTAACTCCACACATCGTCAAATCCCCTAACCAAAACTATGATAGCACATTATCATGAACCCAACCCAAAAAATGGTTCTTCTAATAATATGGTAATCATGGAAGAGAGAATGTGTCCCCCTTGTCCTGCCACCCGTAGGCCCTATGTTGGAAACTACAAAAAAGGGTATTTTAAACACATAGAAGGAAGGAATTACCCTCTAAGAGAACACATGGAAAAGATATGGATAATAAATAAACCAACCAACTTCTACTCAAACATCAATTTAAATTAATCCCATGTGCACTTATTTAATGTCCTGAATGAACTACATCAAGTGTAATGAAAAAAATACAAGTACCAAAATAAAGTAAAATTACTGTGACCAAGACGCCCAAACACCTCCAAAAAACCTTCAATATTATAGTAACCAACATGATCTCCAAAATTCTCTATTTTACAAAAAAAGGTTATATAATGTATGGTGATTATAGAAGTAAACATAGTAGGATCCTCCTCATAGCCTCACTCGAAAAAGTAATGCAAGCATGAAAAGGCACATTGAATGAAATGTGAAACCAACTCTCCACAAAAAATGTATACTATGTTCCCTGCCTCACCAAGGAATAACCTCACCATGTATCACATACACAAACATATAAAATAATAAACAATATCAAGGGTACCCTAGTACCACTTTCCCACTGGTTTTCCTCTTTACCACAATGTATCACAGCCCAAGAATCTATCTCCAAAAGGCTTGACAGCATATACCTGGGAGAAGAACCAAAAATATCCCCTTGTGAATATCACCACAAAAACCACACAACCAAAAGTAACATGATATTTTTCAAGATCCACCCTAACTAATATAGAGTGTATCATACGTAAATTATTATACCTATATCCATACAACACATACATGGAGTAAGGATGCTCAATCCATCACAACCAACACATGTTACACCAATAGTAGTCCATAAATAACTATATCCATAATATATACAGGTGAAATAACAACAAGGCATTACAACCCTCTACAATCATATATGTGGAAAAACATGTCATGTATACCAATAAAATTAACATACAAGACATGAGAGCTAGGCCAAATCGGGTATTCATCCATCCATCCTCCCTATTGGATATTGGGGATCCCCATCCCCCAGGGTTCAAAATCACTCGAATGTTAGTTTCTTTAAATGAATGTGTGGAGTAGCGTATAAAGACACCAAATGTACATGCTATAATATATCTCACTACAAAACTGTGGGAATAACCTATACATAGAACCAACTAAATATAATATCTCTCAGACATCAGAATGCAATTGATAAGAAAAGGTATCCTATAAGAACACAACCATTTACTTAGAATCATTATGTTACCTATCCCCTTTCATCATATCAACATTACGTTAATTAATTATTTAACAATTATCGATTACACATTGTGTTTCAGTATCATCATAACCATGTTACCTACCCTTCACCTATAACCAAACAGCGTCAACGACATATCGAAAACATAACCTCATCACTACATCCCAATAATCTCCAACCCATTGGGTTAAAAAATTATTTATTAATTTATTAAAAAATAGTTCTAGTTTCCATTCGACTAGGTATTCTAGGAAATCATTCTAATCTTCCTAAAAAAGGGGGTCAACATAGTGTGTAGGTGAAGTACATGTCGAGTATTTTTCACATATAGAAAAAGTATATACCTATCCATCCGTGAATAGCTAAACACCTAAATCATGTGGAATATCCATTAAATATATTCCACTTTAGGTATGAGGCTATAAAAGACCATCTAAATCAAGTAGTCAGGAAATTAAAAATGCTTAAAAATAGATTCAATATGAATCCAATTTCATATCAACAGTTAAAACCATATTCAACCTATTCTAACACCTCTAGTGTCCTCCCAAACACTGTCGTGCATAAAATGATCATTCTCACCACAACAAGGATCAAATGTAACCAAAACCACAAGTCCTCCCTACCCTACACACCACAACAGACCTCTAGGCTCAGAAATCCTAGGTCCACATCAAATCTGGGCCTCCATGCCCCACAACCAAATGCATCATAAATAGTGAATGTCCCAAGAAATTGTGAATTCATATCAATTTCATATCAACCCTAAAAAGGACCACATCCTTGACACACAATGATCTATCACGGATCCAATTAACAATGAACTCTACCTTTTTAATAATGTGGGAGAATCATGCCTGGTAAGTCCTTATCTTTATCATACAACTAGTACTTACTCTATTTTGAATTAATCTATTTATTATTCACATGTTAAAACTATGGGAATCCAAAACAACAATCTATCCCAAGATATCACCAAATTTATTCAACAATTAATTCAATATTGCATTATTCCATTATCAAAAAGTAAGAACATGCTTCAGTTTCAGTATCTATATCCAATGAACACGCTTTCCTACATAAGTTTTATTATATTGAGATTAGAAGAACAAAAACCAAAACATTAAACATAATGATTTATCAAATTATCAAAATAAATAAAAATTTAATGTTACAATTACGTTCCTTAAAAATATCTATCTAGAATGACATGCTAACCTAATAAAAACATATACATCACACTATCAATAATATTAAGAGGCAATATATTATCATTGTACAAAGTAAAAACATCGAATTATGATTGATATCAATTCATTAATCCAGATAATGTATTTACTTAGTAATTTAATTGCAATCTAAGGAGATAAATCATGCTAACCATAAAATTGAAAATAAATATTTAGATAAGAACTGAATTAACTTCCTCAATAGGTTGATGAAATTATTTTAACGAGAATATACTAAGAAATGTATCATGATGACCTCTCTCTCATCATGTTCATCCACCCAAGGACAACACAGAACAACCACACAATCCAAAATCCTAGAAAACTCCATTAGAACAATGGAGATCAACATCCATAGCATGGGAAAGATAAATAAGAGGAAACTGATTGACGAATGACAAGAACTGAGGATGATTATACATTATTTTTAAGAAAGATAGCTATAGAGGTAAAGAGGGATATAGGGATCATTACTCAATAACAGAATCCCCAACATTATAAAGAGTGGGTTGTTGGGTAACAAAAAGTCAATGAATAGTAATTTTAGCACTAGGATTTGACAAAAATCAAGTATCTGAAAAAAAATAAAACATACACAATCGGGATATCACATGACGTGTAATCCCGTTTCACATCATATAATGCCTAGAATTTTAATTTAATTTTAAGAACATAAAGTATTTAAATCTATAAATCCCTATTTAAAACCATTTAAAATTTTCACATCATGAGTAATTCAATGATAATCATTGAAAAATGATTTCAGGTTGTGTAACATAGTTACATGAAATGTAATCCACCATTTCCATCTTTTACAAAACTGACCATCTACAAACTACTTATGAACCACCTCCATGAACTTTAATCATTAAAAGCACATAAAGGGTAAATCCATGTAGATATGGGTCTATATAATCTACGTAATGAGTGTAGTTGACACGTCACATATGATTTTAAATCCTAGTTTTTAATAGATGTAAATGTATGACAATCATCAATTTTAGTGCGCTGGAATCGGGTGAGGAATTTAGGAGTTTATCACATGGTGTCTAGAATTTCATTATAAAATGGTAGATAATCATGTTCTATTAGGTCTAAAATATCCTATTGAGATCCAATAGTGGAAATAAAATAGAAAATACATAGACTTTCTGACGAGAATTCTGTAGATATAGAGTGGAAATTATGCTATCTGATTTATGTTGAACAACTTACTAGGTGAGAATACATTATTTACATTTGTGAGAAAATAGTGGTAGTCAATATTTGGAATATTTACATGTTGTTTATTATCTAGATAAATGGGCTACCCCCGACTATCCTCATTGACCACGATACTCGGTTCACCTCACAATTATGGAGGGGCTTGAAGGAGGAAATTTGGGACCATTTGAGGATAAAATCAACATTTCACATCAAACTCTTGGGCATATATAGTTGAATAACTAGAGGTTTGAGGATTTTTTGAGTGCATTGATGATGATATTTGTCTGGAATTTGGTGGATCAGATTCAAATTGAAGAGTTATATTATAATAGAATTTACCAGTCTATTACTAGAATATTTTTTTTCAAGGAAACATATGAGAGATCCTATATTTTACTAGAATGATTTTTGGATATTTTTGATACATTAATATCTGAAATATAAATGGTGTAAGAAATTATGGAAAATGATAATGTGATCCTCAACTATTTGAGGATGGGACATATCAGACAATAATATTATAAAAACAATGTATGTGGCCTTTGATTTTTGATATTAGAGACAATGATTTAATAAGAGTCTCCCCACCATGTCTAATGAGATTTTATGTATATGTGATATAATTTTTCTCAATAGATCATCAGGGAATTTTGAATTCCACATAGGGGTGGAAATATTTCATAACACATATCTCTTCCCCAATAAAATGATTTAGTGAATGATGTCTTTATTATGTGGAATTTGAGGATAGATGTGAACAACAGTATGAATGATATTGACATGGGAAAGATAGAATCTATGGGTAGATCCAATGGTGTGGAGTAAAAATGTTGACCAATTGTCAAATGTACATAACCCTTCATAAATGAGCTATTCCATTGGATTTTCTCTTTTGGCAACATGATGTTGTGATGGAATCAAACTGGGAGGGTGAGATCCATATGTGATATTAGTATCCCAACCATATGTTATCTAGTTTTTTTGGGGTGAAATAGAATAAATTATGTTATAATATAGTGGTAATGGTTTCTTGGATTATACCATAGAATATTTCTATATAAATATATATATTTATTTTTTGATGGAATTTTCATTTTTTGCGGTCTCGAGATCGTGGAATTATTATAGTAAAATTAATAAAATATTTTAATTCATGGAAACAAATTATTTTGAAAAAATGGTATTACTTTTGTTTTTGTACCTATATAGGAAATATAGGATGGTGATTGAATCAAGAAAAACAGTTTTACAAAAGGTGAAACATAATACTAGTCAATGTCATACATTTAGTGGGTGGTGACCATTGGAAGTTGAATTTAATAAAACTAATATTTTATAGGATTTTTTTTGTTTAATGTCCTATCATATATGGAACTCTACATAAATATTCTAATATATCAGATCTCTATTGTTAATCACATCATTGTTGTAGATTATTAAGGAGGGGTGAATTCATCATTGATGGATTGAGATTGTAGAACAATTTAAGAGATGATCAAGGTGAATAATGAGTATGAAAAAAATGAAATAATCCTCAGTGGATAACATGTTATTCACTAAATAATTTATCCATATTTTTGGTGAGTATTTTTATTTTAAATTTATATAAAATTAGTTGAATGATCATGTATTTTTGTGCCTCCAATCAATTCAACATAAATTATTCATCCTTCCCCTGAGCGTGTTTTAAAAAATTTATTCTTAAATAAATATTATATTTTTTATTCCATGATATCACCATTGATCAAAGAATTTATGATCGATGACTAGAAATTCATCAGTCAACGATTCTCATTAACATTTTTTATGATCTTTTCCACAATTATTCATTGCATTATTCACTGTTATCAAATATGCATTCTGGTTCAACATTAATGGGGAATGTTAAAGAGTTTCAAACCCCTGTATTCATTGATTCATTCTTAATTATATTTGGAATAATGATTTTTTCATAGATCATGATGGGATTTTGGTTTTCAAACAGTGTCTATGGTTTTTGGGACCATAAATAGAATCGCATGTGATACTATCTCTCATACGGGATATCATATACTAATTTATGATAAATAATGTTTAGGAATCAATATATATATGGATATTTCATTTATATTATGAATATCAATATATTGAGATTTGATGTTTTGAGGGGTAATCTACAAACTGAGTGAAGGACAAGCCTTACGACATACAAAAAACGTAAATACATGGTGTATAGTCCAATTGAAAAAACGTTGATGTAATACAGAAGCTATAGAGTCACAGGTTTTTGGGGAATATAGGGATGAAATTACCTGAATCCTATTATGTTGTATCAGTGTGTACTCCCATAGTAGAAAGGAATGAACTCATTGAGAAACATGGTCATCGACATGAGAAAATTTTCAAGACCGGATATTTGGACATGGAAAAATCTATAGGAGAATCAATAGAAGTAATGATCATGTGATGCAATTAAAAAAAGGCCCCTAGTGGAATAACATTTCATGTACTAAAAGTACAAATCATATAGTATGCCCAGGATTCAAATCAGTGTTTATGGGAGAACACACCCAAGCGACAATATGAGGTCACACATAATGTGACCCCATGTACATGTCGTGTACCACTCGTAGAAACTTCTTCCGTCCTTATATACTTTTCTCAAACTCAAATATTGTATCACAATCCACCTATAATATTATTTATTGGATGTATAAAGTGATGGTGGCCTTTATTTTAGAATATTAAGGATATTCTGAGGTGTTTCTATCCTAATTAATCTTAACACGATGCATGAACGAGGGAATTGATCATGTTATATTATCATAGAGACGTCCAACTTGGAAACATCTCTATAAAACATGGGCATGTATCCACTATCCTCATTACTCTGGTATAGAATTTACACATAATAAATCAGAGTGTGGGATCACTCTATGTAGAGGGGTACTACTACATCATCGAGCTCTAGTGTAGAGACAATCCTTCCATAAATTTGTTTTTTCATCAGATATAAATCATAGTTGCGGCATGTATGCCACTATACATAGATTCATGTGGGGATCATAATGATGCAAGGAAAATAAGATGGAACATTAGAGTTATCAAAACACTAATTTTTCTTAATTGTTCTATGAAATTTATAATCCATTTATCATTTATTTGGATTACTTGATTAGAATATATGTTTAATTATTTTATCCTCTTCATGTGGGATATATTCTTAGTGTTGTATCATTCTATTACATTAATTGTATTTTTCAATAAAAAATAATATGTAAGTATATACGCAGTCCTATATGGTATTCTCCTATATGTATCATGTCTTCTATAGATGAAAGGTAGATCAACAGTGACATCGAAAGGTTATAGTGAATCATGGGATCATTGATTTTTTATGGTTGTTTAACATAGAGAATATGAGTAAATTTCAATTCAGAATTCCCTATCATCTGGTTTATTTAATTTTGGGACTTCATTAATGGGTTGTAACATAATTTTTACATTAATTAATTATTTTATGAATTCTTTCTCTATTTTAATTTCTTAATCGTTATTCCAGTCATGTTAATACAATAGATATTATTTTGATTCATTATTATTATACTCATTTTCATGGACATGGATGTGTACGCATATTCATGTATAATAGTATTTAGCCTACCGTTTCAGTTTATGCCTTCACGACACGTGTCTCCATACATGATTTATTAGATGTGGGTTTGGGGCTATCATTGTAGGCTTTACTATTGAAATTCATAAACATACAGGTTTGGTAGTGACATTATTTTTTAAAGGTATATATCCTAGTAAGGTACATTGATCATTAGTTTTTCTTACTGGGGTTGAATTTTGGGATATTTTTAAGAAAAATTGATAAATTGAATTAATATAATTCAAAATTAGTTATACAATAATACGAATATATGTTTTATTTATGGACTCCAAATATATAGATTTGTCATTAAAAATGTATAGTTATACATGGTGTAGTTATGTAATAACCTAGCCCAGTTTCCATTCAATGGTTCCCTAAGCTGATCTGTCACATGACCTCATGCACACCTACTCTTACACCAGAGGCCACTGAATAATATCGAGGGTTTGTTAAGTTGTTAATAGAGATTAAACATGTTATTTTGTTAGAGTAAAAAACATGAAACTGTATATATGAAATATGAAAGGAATATATAATCATAAATAGTATCAATTTAACTAGATAACCAAAAACGGAAATAAAATGCTCAACTGAAAGAGAAACATGACATGCCAATGTAAGGGACAAAGTATATAAAGGTCAAATGAATGTTTTAATAGTAATGACTCCCTAGTGGGTCCTGAACCATGTCAGGTTCCCTCATCCATGCTCCATCTGTAATCATGAATCTAATATATAGAACTTTTCCTTAAATAGTACTAAAACAAAAATGTCAATTTAGGTACCGATTTGGCATCTAGAGTACGGTGTGATTACGACATAGTATGCCACCACCAGTAATGTCTAAAACAAATGAAACCAAAAACATTGTATTAAATTATAATAATAATAATTATAATTCAAAAATTAATTTTTTATCAAATTTTTAGATATTCTTTATTTAATCACATAAAAACCATGGGTTCCCTATGAATCCATTACCTCAATACCTACTTCAGCCTGTGGAGGAATCTGATTATTCCATAAGGTTTAACATGTGTTTTAATGCAGATGTTACCATTCTAATTTATCAAATGAATGAAAATGTTACCATTATATTAAATCACACACTATAAATGAACATGTTATAATTCATATTCCAAAAATTAATGGCTATGTTACAGTTCATCTAATCACACAATATGAATGACCATGTTACCATTCAGACTAGTTTGCTGAATGAGAATGTTATTATTCACCATTTTACACATATCTCGTGGATCTCATTTTCAATGTTAATAAACATTAACATCATTATCACATATATCACATCATCACATGAAACCAAAATAATAAACAATAAACCCCTTACAGTAATATCATATTAATTAATTTATCAAATAATTAATCAACTCAACCTTATTTCTAATTCAATAACTAGTTTTCACATTAAATCTAAATTGTTAATTACGGATTAATTAAGCTCACCAATCTCATTAATTAACTCATACATTATTAAATCACTTACTAATAATTAATGAATCGATTAATTATCTTAACTTTCTCACTCAAAAACTCATAATTAATTCAAAAATTAATTTTTTAAAAACACTATTTAAGAGTCTAATAGATAATTCAAAAATTATTTATCAATTTCAAGGAATCAATATCCCATAATTAATTCACTAATTAATTTTCACAAACAACGAACTTAGTTTCCAATAATTAATTTTACAATTTTTTATCAATATTTTCAAGAACCACAACCCATAATTAATTTCACAATTAATTAAGAAATTCAACCATATCAATTACCTCATTATTAATTCGAAAATTTAATTATTTAAATCAATTATATCAAAATCATGTAATTTATTATCCAATTAAATTTCTCATTCCCACATCTCAAAATCCAAAAATTACACAATCATCTCAACAATTAATTTATAAAAACATTTAATTCAATTTTTTGATTATAATTTCTAAAAGACCATATAAATTTCATAACATTCCTAATCATAATGAAACATTGGAAATGAGATTTATATTTATGACCAACTACTTTGATTCGTTAATGGATGTTCCCTCAATGGAAGTCCACAAAATCTGAGAAACCTAATGACATAGATATGTCATCCAGATGTAATCCCTAAAATACGATCAATGGTATCAAGATCAAATCAATACCTCACCAATTAGAATTAGATACAATGAAATAAAAATAAACCCCACCAGAAAATCATGAAAAAAATGTAGAATAGGAAAAATAAGGATCTGGATGAGATCCACATACCTAGGGAAGAGTGGATCTTTGATCTGGTCATTGAATATTTAATAAAGGAGTTCAAGTGGCCTTAAAACACCAATAGAAAACTCTATAATCACCCAAAAATGTTAATTCCTAATTCAAGGTTGAAATGAGTTTGTTATGGTACTACATGGGATTTTAAAATAAATTTTTGGTTGAAATAAAATGGCTTGAATGATTTTTCCCGAAATGGGTACATGATTTAACATACCGTGTGCCCACCATTTATCCCTCATTCTATGGGGTCACACGACCTACTAGACTAGGTGATAATTTTACCTTAACTGGGTGCCAAACGTTCATAGTTCCATTTTTCACAAAATTTTCGTTAAATAACTGAAACACAACACACGTCCTAATTTTGTCCAATGCTACATAAATAAAACCAAGATTACTTAAATTTGTTCATAGGATTACTCTAGAACAGGCATGGATATTTCAATTTCGCAACCTTATAACTGCTCATCTGAGAGCTTATATATCCAAGCCTTTCTAGGATTCTAGGCCAAATTTATTAGGTCATTGATGCCTCATATCTTCTTCTCATTCCCATGTTTCCTCTTCTACACATCCATGATTCCATAAAACATGAACTATCATCAATGCCTTTACCCATAACACTTTCTCATTGCACTCCAACACATGAGTCAGATGGTCCTCAAACGACGTATCTGTCTCAAGGTCAGCCTCATCTATATCGATCACATGTAAAGGGGTGTGTTGATACCTCTATAGTCGAAATACAATGAAAACAACAATAAATTCACTATATTTTTTGGGAGAGATAATTGGTATTCCACTTGCCCAGTTCCCTCTATAATATCAAATGTTCCAACAATCCTAGGCACAATATTATCATGTCTCCATATATGACAGTGGCCAAAAATGGGTGACCCCCTAATTAATACATGATCAACCTCTATAAACTATAGGGGTCATCTCCTTCTATTTGGATATGACTTCTACCGAATCTGTGCCATAGAAATTAGTTCCTGAATCAGCTGTACCTACTCCAATGTCTCCTATAAGAGACTCAGTATGAACAAATTTGAATCACTGGCCTCTATCCTATATAGCAAAGATATATATGACCTACCATAATGATCTTCATGTGGTTCTATATATATTGTTTTCTGATAACTATTTTTATAGGAAAATTACACTAATTCCATGTTCTTCTCCCAATGCATAACAAAGTCATGCACACATTCCCAAAACCTATGCATAATCACCTATATAGTATGCTCCGACGTTCTATCCAATTGTGGGTGAAAATCCATAATCAATATTATCTATGTAAGCAATGCTTTTTGGATTCCCTAGTAGAAGCGTGATGTAAATCATTAATCATTATCTGTAAATATAGTTTGTGGCACCCCATGAAGACAAACTATCTCCTTAACATAAAGTTATCACAACCTCTCTACTTTAAAGGTTTATCATATTATAATGAAATTTGATACATTAGTTAATATATCTGGAACAACCGAGATAGAACAATTCTTCCCATGATTATTTGGATAAACAATCACATAGTCACATCAACCCAAATATATATAGTAATGGGAAATTACTAGAGTAAATGTGTGGGTCTTTGAAGCATTTCCTTCACCAGCTGAAAATTGTACCATCGTATCCCAAACCAACATATATAAGATTTCATTCATATCCACCTAAATTTTCCACATATGTAATGGTAAATTTTCATTTTTCCAAGATGTTACACCCACTTTGATGAATGAAATTCTCGCATGAGCTCCTCCCAGTTGATAATAGGCATGAAAACTCGATTCTTTACATTGATGATCATGTCCTCTCATTCAACTACTCTGAATGTGTCTCCCAGAATTCCAAGAATTACCTAAATTTCACGCAATTTGGAACCTCATATTGATTATCTTGGATCCATCTCAAATGTGTAGAGTCATTTCCAATAGAAATTATAGTTATCTTCCCCTAAATCTATGGAACTACCACATGCATTTCAGATAGAATTGTCATCATCCTACACTCAGCACTCAAATCTGGAACAATCTGGTTTTGAGTTTCCTTACTCGAGGAATTTTCAACACTATTTACCATCATGGGAATATATGCTAGTTCAATGTAGAAATAGTTCATATATTCACCCCATATCAACTTTAAGAGATTCAAATCAATATATATAGGAATATATGTTTCAAGATGTCATGGTCATTTTAAAATATGAACTTTTTGACCAAGATATAGTATCACCAACACATCAAATCATATACCCCTTGATCAACATTGGGTGGATGTGAAGGGAAGTATTGTTCTTGAGGACTCAATTGTTGAGACCCATATGCCACAACTTGATCTTCATGTATCAGAACTACTCTGAATATTATCCCAATAGTGGAAAAATACACCATGTACTCCTCAGCATACTCAGGTAGGAAAAAACTGGTGGCAACATCAAAATGCATCATCAGTTCAAAGAGTGAATTCCTATATTCTTATTTATACTCGTTCATTAACCGATAAAGGAAAAGAAATAATGTTGAGTTTCCAAAGCTGAAATATCATGGATGAATCACCTATAATATCCAACTAATAATTTAATTATGTAGATTTAAAAATCATGGTTCAACGACTCCCAAGAATCCACTTCTTGAAACTTCTTCAGGTCCACTATTAGACCATCCTCTATGAATATGATCCCCATGAGGTGTACATGTTAAATCCAAATCCAAAATGTAGATATCTTTGAGTATAGATATTTCAATCTCTTTGTACTTGTAATGATGTAAATATACTGGGCATGATCATCTTGTTTCTTCAAGTACACCAAGCTATTTTCCACAATAACAACCAAAAAATGATCCTGGTATTGATGGAAGACTTTGTTCATCAATTCGTTAAATAATGATGGTGTGTTATCCATCACAAAATTCATTATGATGAAGTAATATAGGCCATACCTTATTTTGAAAGAAATCTATAGAATATCAGAAGTCTGAAATCTAAAATGATGATACCTTGATCTTAAGTCGATAACTCACAACCTTTAATCCTCCCATTGACTAATAATAAAGAATATACACACTAAAAAGTGGATATTAGTTCTTCATAGTATTCTTATTCAACTTCCAATAATTGAAACCTAAACATAATCTATCTTCATGCTTCTTTGTGAACACTACATGTGATCCACAAGTTGACATACTTAGATAGATAGACACTCTATCACATTACTCATCTAGCATAGCCATGACCTCTTAATGTTCTATCATTGCAATTCTGTATGGAGTAATAGATATTGGATCATCCTTCAATATAAGATCAATAGTGAATTACACATTTCTATCATTCAGAAGCCCAGAAAATTAATTTGAAAATATATTGTGAAACAGTTATGCTACTAATGGCAGTTCATCTTACCTTACATCCCCTTTATCCAGTAATAGACTATCATCATGGGCTATGAACTCTACCAGTTTCAAAGTAATTATCCCTCCTCGACATTCCAGGATATCCCACTGTCCCTTTTGAAATTTAATGGTCAACCTTAGAAGATGTAATCATAATTTTTCTATGGTAATATACTATGTGGTCTAGGTATGGTACTAGAAAGTTGGTACCCATTATTTGGTCAAATCCTGTAATACCATGAATATATAATTCCATCTTAAAATAGTACACATGGATCTCCAAAAAACATACCATTCATACATATATGTCTCTTAATTTTTTATCCAATATTGAATCAATAATCAAAATTGCACTCCTAAACACCACCAATCATCTTAAAACATTAACATGTTTATAAGATATAAAGTAATTAGAGGCACTGATATCAAATAATTCACTATAAAATGTTGAATCTTCAAGAAAATTTCCACTCATTATTGATTGTTCAACCTCCATATTAGCATTTATAGGCTGCAAAACATGCAACTGTCATGCCCCTCTTCCGTGTGAAGCTTATTGACACCCCTGAGTAGAACTAATCTTCTGATATGAGTGTTTTTTCCCAGAAGCACCAAATCTACATCCTCTACAACATAGAACTAAATATATATAAATATGGGACTACTATGGAATATAAGATCACCTTCCTTTACTATGAATCTCTCTATATACTCCATTACTACCTAACTCACTCGGGATAATGTATAATTTCTCAATATGTAGAAAAATTCAACAAGATTGGAAATCTACATGTGGTAAGGAATAGATCCAATGATAATGTCCCATCCCACCACACTCATGACATATCATATAATTAAGGTCCTTTTAACTAATCCACCCGTCTATTTACTATTATTCCCACTAATGTGAATATATTTTCATAATGAAAATTATTAATCTAGAAATTCTCACATATTTATCATTTAGTAGCAATAGTCTATATGGAAGTGGATGCATCCATCAGGTTCCATTAAACTATGATATCCTAATCCACCTCCGAGGCAAACATATTTAATCTAAATATACTTACATTGTACTTAATCCCACACATAAGTCAATCATGGAAGTGTTTTTTTAGTGTGCTCCACATCTTATAATACTAGAGCAATGTGTTGTAAATAGATGAAGCATCCACAATAATCCATAACAAATATTCTCCCATATGTCAACTTGATAAACATAGATTCTTTCTTCTACATTAGTGTAACTTGACAGAAGATCTACGATGACATCAATAGAAAGACCTTACAAATATTCCATCACCATTTCCTATCCTCACATAAATATACCACAAGGGATTCAGTAATCCCTGTATCTTATAAGTTTCTAACATTACCCTATTCTTTACATGAGTCCTTAGATATTAAGGTTTCATCCTAATAGACTCAACCGAAAACTGAGACCCCTCAGGTGCACCATCTCGAGTAAAAAATTAGAGTGTGCTACAATTGAAAAATCCTTGTAAGATCTTATAAGTGATTCACAACTCAACTTGGGTCTCCTTAATTCAGTTGATGGAAATGAGTGATGTTATTTTGGAAAAACTCCCCTACATCATCTCCCAGCACTTTCAGTTCCCCATGATCCACCAAAAGATGATTATTGATGACCATGTCTTCTTTCCATCCTTTTAACAAGTGACCTCTTGGAGGTATATCTATAAATATACAAATACACCTCTAATGACTCATTAAAAACATTATCAAATTTCTTTCTTTGTAAATCTACAACATGGAAAAAAAGTCATTTCCCCACCCCTTGCCACATGGTCAAAATTGTGGTGCAATTAATATCCTTAACCATCCTACACCATGGATACATTTAAAAGGGTGAACACATTATCATTGTACAATAATATTAATTAGTCACCTATTTATTCATATTATTTCATAATTTTAAAATTTTCAAATTCATATATGATTAATTTTCCATTCAACCTCATAATCTAGGAAAACAATTTATTTTTAAAAACATACACAATACCTGTTTTCTATTACATTCCTAAGATGAAGAATGTAAAAAAATAGTCTGAAGTGTCTATAATGATGCTTGCAAACCCAAATCTCATGCCATTATAGGCCCTGTGTCATTTATCAAAAGTTGAAACAATAAATTATCATAGTTAAAAACATGTGTCTCAGCCAAGGTGAAATAATATTCAACTGCTACAACAAAGAACAATAAAAATAATTCCCACCCTTTGTACAAGTGTTTTCCCACATATATTAGTCCACAACTCCCATAAACGAGCACATTACAAAGCCTCGTCTTTTAATAATCTCTTTACTACCATTCATAAAATGTAAGAAAATTTTATAAGAAAAAAGCAGGGCCTTTGATACAAATTAATAATATCTCAGCGTAGGTTCCATGCACCAGAGCCCCAAGCCGGTCGGTGACCTGAACATAGGCAAACCTCCCCATACTCCAGAGGAAACCAAAAATAAACAAGGTAATGGTAAGTTAGTCAGGTGGAAACTCTATACCACATTATTAGTGTAAATAAATGGTGGAAGTAAATAAGAAATAATGAATTTATATATTATCATCAAGAGCACTGATGTCACAAGATAACCAAAAATGGAAATACTATAGTCAACTAAAAGGGAATCATTCCATTCCAATTTTAGTACCAAAGTTTCAAGAATTCAACTAGATATAAAGACACTAAATACTCCAAGAGTTTCCTGAACCATATATGGGTCTATCATCAATGGTTCATCCCCATTCATAAATCTAATAGAGGGTCCTTCCCCTTAACTTGTCCTAGAAATAATGTCTATTTATGTTCTGGTCAGAATACCTGAGTAGGGTGTCAATACTACTCAATAGGGAAACTCCAATGGTTTCTAAAAAAATCCAAACAACATCATAATATTAATTTGTAATTATAATACATATAATGAATTTTTTTTATTTTACTACATTTTTATGTATTCTATATTTAATCACATAAAAACATCTTCTTCCTATATAAGACTGTACCTCAATACCTTCTACAGCCAATGCTTGAGTCTTATATTTCCATAAGGATTTTTATGCCTTTTAATGATCTTGATACCTTTCAGTTGTCACAAATTAATGACCATATTAACATCAATTTAAATTAAAAAATTTGAATAACCAAATTTCCATTCTTATTCACATATGAATGACCATGTCACAATTCATTTAATCATACAATTTGAATGACCCATGATACCATTCATAATAGTTATCTAATTATAAATGTTACAATTTATTATTTCTCACATATCTCGTGGATCTCATTTATCATGTAAAATAAAAAATAACCACATTATCGCATATAACACATCATCACATTAAACAGGATTAATCAAAATTATACATCTTTTCCAAATATCACATTTATTAATTTATTAATTATTTAATCAACTCTTCCTCATCTCTAATTCAACGATTTGACTTTACAGGAAATAACCTTAATTAATTCCACAACTAATAAGCACATCAATATGTTTAGTTAACAAAATCTTTAATAATTAATACTCATAATTAATGCATTGATTAATTATCCCAATTTCAAAACTCACCATTTAATAATTTATTCATCAATTAATTATTCCAATAGACAATTCTAGATTCCAATACATAATTCACTAATTATTTATACATTTCATGGAATCAATATCAAATAATCAATTCCCGAATTATTTTTCTCAAAATACAGTCATAGTTTCCCATAAATAATTCCACATTTTATTATTTTAATTCACAACACTTAGAAGATAAATTAATTCCACAATTAATTACCCAATTATATGATCCGTAAAACTCAAAATTTCATAATATATCAATTAATTATTATTTTAGATTAAATTATTCAATTTTGGATTATAATTTCTAACAAACTCTATAAACTATACAAATTTCATAAACATAATTAAATATGGAAAATTTTATATACATGTGCGACCTATTACATTGATTTATTGACAGACATTCACTCAACAAAAATCCCCAACAATCGGGTATAACAATGATATAGATATGAGATCTAGATGAAATCCCAAATCCCTGATCAAATAAATAAATTTATATTCAATATAGATTTATATCTACAATTCTAGATATTTATCTAACTAATTAGAATTATATCTAATAATATAGAGAATAAAATCCACCGAAAAATCTGGAAAATAAGGAAGAATATATAGAATAACGATCAAGGTGAGAGCCACATTCTATGAGAAGAGATAGTGTTCGATTCGACCATTTAATCATGATTAATGGAGGTAAAAAAACCTTGGAACCCCTCCAAAAAACTATGGGATCTTCCAAAAATGTGTAATTACTAGTCCAAGGTCAAAATAAATGTGTATATGTTGAATTTGGGATTTCAAGATAATCTTTCAGGTGAAATAAAACAATGCCCGTGGATTTTCAATTCAAGGCCGCAAAATCTAACATACTATGTGCCAACCACGCAGGACTCACTATCTGGGGTCACACAGTTAGCTTGGATTGGTGCATTGTTTACTCATATAGTACACCAACCAAGAACAATCCCCTTTTCTAAGATGTTTCTTAAAACACCACCCAAACACAATCCATGTCATAACTCCATCCAAAGGCACATAAATAATCAAACATTTTATGTTTCTTTCTTTAATTAACTCCATAAATAGTCCAGATCATACATGTTACATAGACTATTATAGTTTATTTTATTTGGGTCGAACTATATAAGGAGTATCTTATAGTGGGGAAATATAGTGATAATATATGTGTTAGAATTTGACAATGTCATAGGGGAGAATATGTGATTTTGGTATTTTGCATGGGTTATAAAAGTTTCAAATTTTGTTATCCTTGATTGATGGTGGGAATTATAAACAATTTAATAAATATATTAGTCATATTCATTTAGCTATGAGGAAATGGTTGATGTTATATCATGCTTAGTAGTCAAAGGTAGATGTTTCTTGGGGATACTATGAGATCATGTTCTAATTGGAATTCAATTACAAAATCGTGTGGGACTTTATTATTTAAGAATAAAAATATTTAATATGGGAATCCATACTATATGGGAATATGGGAATGTATTTAAAGTACACTTTTAAATTATAACTATTTTTTACCAGATTACGAGTTCTGAGTGAAATGATTAATGGAGGTCCTTTTTATCAGCATTCAAAATACTGTCACAACATTAACATTCACTACACATATATTTTTCTATTGAATATGGTCTAGGGTGATCAAGTGGATTTTCGTTAAGTTAATATTATCTAGATTGGGGATTCATCAGAGCTCCTCATGGAGCAGTTACATTAGTAGTGGGTCATTGGTTTTCAGAAATTTAATTTTATACCCAAAAGGGATAGAACCTCAATAGTTTTCTTAATTTCATATCAGTTAGGTTATTAGTTTCTATTAACAAATCATTATCCCCAGACCAATGTATTTTTCCAATAGAGGCCACTATCATATGTGTTTTATATGTTCAATTTTTCTATGGGACTCATATAATGTAAGAGTTAGTATTTATTATTATTCCCATAATCAGATCTGCAAACCGTAAATCATATAACCTAGATACAGGGTATACTTTATTAAAATAATAAAAGATACCATAGATATCCCGATATAGGATTAGTTCATTTAATAGTATTGTAAAACTACATACCCTCATGATTCCCATATTACATTAGAAATATAACATACATATCATTAAAAAATTCATTCATTTGTTGTATTATTTATAACACCTTCTTCAATTCAGGGGGAAAATATAAAATGATTGAGCTCAGATTCATATTAAGGGTTACATACAGTATAATACATCATGAGTAAATAACGAATGATAAATATTGGATGTTAAAAAATAGAAAAAATATTATATTTAATAAATAACATGATAATGGAATGGATTTGTATTTATTATAAATGCAGTAAAAATAGATAATTAAGACTCAATAATCATTGAAAAAATATCAATATTTGACTTCCCAATCTCAAAATTCTGGTTCTATATACCATCATGACCTTATTCTATGACAATATAATCTATGGGTAGGTATACATCAAAAACTATTCTAGTTTGGCTAACTGAAATGCCTCAAGAGACATGTTGATGAATTGAGGGGCTATATAATCATGGACCCACCTTTAACATTATTTCCAATCAAATCGCCATATCTTAAATGGTCTATTTTATTTAAAAAATATTCCCTATCAAACTATATTTTTTTAAATGAGTACATGTCATAAATATTTACCAATTTAATAAATTAACAATCAATTTAAAACACCAAATATATAAGTGGTATATAGTATAAGAAATAATCATAGTCGTTGTACATATAATATGTATATTTTTGAAAAATCCAATGTCTAATGAAAAAAATGAAATGAATTTGAATGTTTCAAGACAATGTTAATGAATAAATAATTAAAAAGAGATAAAATTATAAATAAATTCGTCATAGAAATATATTTTTATTAAAATAAATACATTAAATGAAAAACGGAGAATGGAAAGAAATATTTAAACAATATTTTAAAAATTATTTTAATTTTAATACCAATTTAGTATTTATTAATGTAATATTATGGGTCAAAATATTATAATAATGTTAATTTCCCTTAAAACAAAATAATTTTAAAACAATTGAATGTTTAAATTTTATATATAATATTGAAAAAACAATTAATTTTTTCCAATTATTCATTCAAAAAACATAATAAATCATAGGGTTATGTAATTTTCATTGAATAATTCATTTGAAAAAAAGTTAATTTTATAAATGAATTTAGAAAAATATAATATACATTAAATAAAAATATACATGGTCAAGTAGAGAAATAAAATAATATTTTATTTAAACCACGACAATAGAATGATTAACATGAATTCAGTTATTAACCATCAATAATAAACACATAATAATCATAAATACCTTAATGGTGTTGTATACAGAGCAGATAATTTTAAATAGGTTCATGATATGAAATATTCTCTATGGAGGGTAAATTTAGAAGAAATCTCCTACCTTAGGTTTTTTGTTCTTATTAAATTCTTATCATATAATGATTCATAAACATGAAATATATTGTAAAATCATAATGTTACCATATATTGTTATATATTATAATATTTCATGTGTTAATAAATTTTTAGCACATGTTTTTTAACATTAATTTATTAGTTTCACTATTTTTAGGTGTTAATTACATAATTTTCACTAATATTTTGAATCGATTTTTTAGGTCCATAATACATTCTAATGGTTGAATCTTATGAAATATTGTATTAATTATATAAATATCTTATATATATATATTCTTCTATAATAATAGATATTGAAAAATGAATTACATCGTTCATGGAGATGGAAGGTGATACGACTGGGTGAATATTCTATCATTAAACACTATAGGTTGAGAGGAATCCTTTGGTTCATTCCTAGAGGGTTCAGTATGAAATTACATCCACATTACTGGATTGTTGTTACCTCAAGAGTCCAAGTCCATGATAGAGTAATTGTATTTATCAGTAGGACTAGAGTGGGATCCTCTATCACACATAGTGGTGATTTTTGGAATTGATGTAACCTACGAGGGCCAGGTATTGGTCCTCAAAATTCTGATTCACATCAGTTGGGTTAGTGGTATTCCCTAGTGTGACTCGATAGCATCCACTATGTTGACAATTAAACTACATTAGGGAGGTGGTATTCCCCATTGTGATGGGGCAGAACCCCTACTTATGTATAATAATATTCCACGACCAATATTTTCACATTTCGGAAGGGACAAATATATCTAGACATCATTGTGACTGTATCTGATGGTATCCTAGATCATGGAGTGACTTCACGTTGAATGAGAATTCATTAAGTTGAATCCTATGGCTAGAAGTTGGTTATAAAAGATCGATGGCATGGTATCTCTATTTAGTATATAAGTTTATTCTCAATACATGTGTTGTAGGCATATAGTTGTGTGGAGCTGATTGTATTTTACATTGTGGTATCTCCATTGTGGTATTTCCATTTTGGTTTAGGGTGTCCTAAATGGTCTTGTTTAACTCACACCTGCATGGTAATTTACCACATGTGTCATGTCTTGTGCAGATGACTGTCCCGTTGATGGAGTCCTAGGAGGAATGGGACCAGGTAGTGCATAGTGAAGCCAGAAAGTTGAGGTATGTTCCATCAGTCCAAACAACAGTCCAAATACCTCTTTTCTTAATGGTTATACTTGTGGTTACAAAATATTTTTGATGGGATTGGTTTGGCCCTCTTTACTTTTCTATACTTCCATTATTGTTCTCTTATTGTGGGATATAGTGGTTTTCTAGCATTTTTTTGTTAGTGTTTTTCATTTAATCCTTCATTTCTTGGATATTTCATTTTTCTCCCAAGTACATTAGGCTAATACCACCCATTGGGTGGATTTAACTACTTGGTGCAGGTCACAACCCCTGGCCTATTGGCGATGGGCATGGGCTAGTCACGGCACATGCCTCTCTAGGAGGCATTATAAAAGAGTTGTAACAAAGGGTATAGTTCTACTATAGGAAAATGAGTCCATCAGATTGGTTCGGGGAAACACTATTATGTGTTTCGAGTATGGATTCAATCCCAGGGACTCTATCATTGGTTCAAGAGGCCAACATATCAATACATAAAGACCCTGATAACCTTATTTTTACCTTGGTACATTATAACTAAATTTTTATGTAAGGAAAAAAAGCATGAATTCTATAGGAATGGTTAAGTTTTCAAGGTACTTCAGTAATTAGATCATTAAATATAGTCATTGACCATGGAACATCATGTTTTAGTACATGACGTAACCATATAGAAATCCATCTAGGATTCAATACATGATCATACGGATGATTTTTCAGGTGATGTGACATAGGTTTGGGGAATTGTACTAGAGATAGTGCCTCCCGATGGTGTATAAATCAAACAAAAACCTATAAACCATCACATGGTATCCAGAATACCAGTGTATGAGGAAATTAGGATTAACACATATCATGATTTTCAATATGAGAAACCCCTCAGTTTTTATGGTGATACCAAAACAAGTGCTACTGTGGACTACCTTGAGAATGATACCTGAGTTTTCCATCTATTCATGACAATAACAAATCATATGGTTGTCCTGGTAGCGATCCTTATACACTACATAGAAAGAAGATGGTGGGGTTTGGTTACCTAATCTTATAATGAAGAGAATATTCCATTGAAAGAGTTTGAAAACCTTTTCAGATAGAGTTTTCACCTTATAATATAAGGGTTATAGGTATCCAAGAGCTTCTACAGATCCAACAGGATGACATGTTATAATCTGAGTATTCAAAAATGCGTTACAACCTATCTAGGAAGTCAAATGATTTGATAAATGATTTTTACTATAGGGCGCAAGATTTAGAGATAGGTATCTGAAATAATATTATAGATAGTGTTATCCCTATATGCATTCCTACCTATACTGGGGTTCTAGAGAAAACCATTGTGGTTGTGATTACCTTTTATAGGAAGATATAGTCGGTGGTAGTTAGTAATGGGAAACCAGGAGATGAGACCATATCATAAGGAATTGGATTTCATTCTCAGAAACAGGGATGTGTGAGATGTTTCAAGAGGATGTCCCAAGACAAGGATCTGTAATATAGGGATCATAAGTGGGTCCATTCAGCCAAGGGAGTGGAAATTATTTTCATGAGATTGTAGGGGTCATCTCACCCATGAATTTCAAACCCGTTGTATGATTGATAGAGAGATAGAGGATATTCCATCGAGGAATATACAGTGAAAGGTACATATAGATCCATATGGATACAGATGTGGAAGAGGATATCTAAGAGTAGTCAAGAGTTTTATATGGTTCACCATGTTACCACCACGATCCCCATGTTATCCAAACAATGTTAGAAGAGCTTCATGATAGGGGAGGAGGAAACTATATTGGTTCGAGGAATCATTCTTCAGATATCCAAGAATGGTTCGAGTTATGATATGTGTCTATTATAATTTAGTATTCACATTGATAAGAACATATGTCAATTAATACATTATTTTCATGAATCATGTTCATGATTCAGAGATTCTAGTTGAACCATTCACATTACCCTCATGTTTGGAGGCTAGTACTAGAGGAGACTAAATTATCACACAGTAGTGCCAATCGTGTTTCCTGACTCTTAGAGGGGAGTGTTTATGTCCTGATCTATGGTTTTTATTATCAAGACATAATAGCATGATTTTTGTTATAAACTAATTGTCAAATATTCATGCCTAGATTGACATTAATAGGTGAATTTTGTGGAGTGTGTATAGAGATCAAACAATGTGTTTCTTTTGTTTTTGAATAAGAAACACATGAAATGTAGTATGAACAAACAAAAAGGAGGGGGCTAACAAAACACATCAGTTGGTAATCCTCACCCTTGGTGTAGTGAATGATATGGTTCATCATATTACTAGAGTGGTGGTGGAGTACAAGGATGAATTTCCTCAATATATTATAGGTTTAACTGCAAATATGGAGACAAAATAATGAATTTATCTACACCATAGGATGAATCTGATATCTACAAAGGCATATCAGATGGTTCCTATTGATTTTCACGATCCGAGGGTGCAGTTGGAGGACTTTTAGAGAAAGGTAATCATTATACCCCTAGTTTCACCCTAGGCAGCCACTTTTTTAGGCAAAGTAGGAAGACACGAGATAGTGTTTATGTTTGTATTATCGATGCTTGAACCAGATGACCATGAAGAACATGTATCCACTACTGAAGATCAACTACATCATTGATTTGTTGAATGTGGGATGATGTTTCTCAATGATTGACCCCGAAATAGCCTATCACTAGTTATGAGTATGGGATGTGAATATATTAGAGGCATCCATTATACTTCATTATGATCACTAAGATTACATGATGGGGACATTTGTCATGAATCATTCCACCGAAGTGTTCATGGGACTCATTAACACTATTTTTTATCCTTCCATGGACCAGTTCAAGGTTGTATTCATCGATGAAAACATAGTTTACTGTAAATCCACGGAGGATCAATCAATACACATGAAGAAGTTACTAGAAACAGTCCCATAGAACGTACTCTAATTGAATCACTCAATGTGTTAGTTATGGATTCAAGAGGTCAATTTTATGGAATACATTATCTAAAAGGATGGAGTTTTAGTATATCAAATGAAGGATGAATAAGTCCTTGAATGGGAGCCACCCAATAGTGGTACCAAGGTGGATAGTTTCTTTGGTTTGGTGTGGTACTATTTGGGGGTTTTCCCATTCTTCTATTGACTAGAAATACCCTTGATTGTTTAAAAAATAAAAGGGAAATAATTTTTGTTGATAGAGAAGTTATAGAAATTATTTTTGGAGATGAGGTAGAGGTTGATGAGTGATCCCATAGTGAAGTTACTAGAGGAGGATGACATCTATGTGGTGTAATATAATTCATGAGGTACTAGGAATGGTTGTTTATCAGTTCTTGGGAATGCAGAGAATACATATGGTTCATGCTAGTTGAGATAGAACGAATTGAACTATGTGACCTTTGAATTTGAGTTATCGGGGGTAGTATTCACATTAAATATGTGGAGAATGTATTTGATTAGAGAGTGGTATATTTTCAACTCTAATAAAAAAAGGCTCACGTAATTATTATATATGAAGACACTAAAAATGAGATATTTGAGATGGATATATTTCCTCAATGACAATTACTTTGATTGTGTATATAAAATGGGGAATGTGAACATTCTTTTATATTCGCTTTACAATAGGTCTTGATTGTAGAGACAGAATGAGTCATCATGGTAGTTGGCCTCATTATAGTAATCCTTGAAGGATGGAGATAAATCATCTCACCTCCAGTCAATTGTTTTGAACCCTCCACTCTTATAAAAAGTCGTGGAGAAACATATTGGGCACATTGAATGAGAGACACTCAGTGCTTATATATCCACATAACATGATCCTAAGAGATACTATAAAGGTGGGGAGCACATAATTAATTTTGAAGGATGCATATTAATACAATTCGCACCATGGGATGAGGTTTTGAGGAATTTTCATTCATCACCATTGGTGTTACATTTAGGGGTGGAAATGATATAGCACGACCATCGATGTCAGTTTTGGTGGAAGTGGATAAATAAGGGAGTTCAACTATTTGTCTATTGATTCCTCAAATGATAGCACAAAACGGCTATGAACTATTCTCAATCATGTCTAGATAATCCCACTGAGGTTATAGACTAGATGTGGTATGTGATATCGATGGACTTTGTGATGGGAATTCCACGTATATGAAGGGGACACAATGATATATGGGTGATCACGGACCGACTCACTACCTTGGCCCATTTTCTGGCATTTTCAGAGAAGAGATCAGTAGAAAGAATGAGATGCCTCTATGGTTTGTAAATTGGTCAACTCCATGGAGTTAAATCAATGAATTTTTTAGATCCTGATGCTCACATTAAATCATAGTTGTGGAAGGGATTGAAGGAGGTGTTTGGGACTCAGTTACGCTTAAGAAACGCATTTCACACATAGACGGATTATTATAATTGGAAGACCATTTAGGTTCAGGATGAAATTATTTGGGCTTGTATGATAGATATGGGCTAATGTGAAAGGATTCTTCATGGTTTATGGATTACTTTAGTCTAAGTTCGTCTGTGGAATAGGAATATCCAGGAGAGAAAATGTGAGCGAGAGTCTCAATTTCATTAATAGCACTCTCATTTATTTTAGTAGCCCATGGTTGGAATTTTGGGGATATAAATTCTCAAGGTGGGTAGAATGTAAAGTCTCAAATTCTTCCATGTATTATTTTTATAAATTATATGGATTTATTTCGAGACTACAAAATGAGACGACATGTGATTATGAAGAATGGTTGAAATATTATATATTTTATAGCACATGAACATATTTTTCCTAAAAATATGGAATAACTCTTAATTAAGTTCTCAATTCAGAAATTCAAAGTCACCGATGATCTTAGATTAGTTTATTTATGGTTTGTGAAACCAAACATTTATAGGCATGGATCATATTTATATAGTGAACAAGTATGTATCCACAAATTAAATAACTAATTAGAATTATTTTATTTTTTAACACTTAATATATCATGAAATGTGAATCAGATTATAAATCTGAGACCATTATTGAGTTCATAATTTCTTTTACCCGAAGGATCTTCATAACATTAGTCTGCTCAGGTCATTTGTTAAAAATATGTCCTATGATGTACCTTGAATAAAATAATTTAATAAAAACTATTTCTCGGATGCTGAAACATCCCTTTTAGTAATTATTTGTCTGAATTTTAGTTTTATTATTATAAAACCTGAAATCATGCTTGAATCATGGAGAATGAAAATCTGGAGAAACTCTTGGTGAGTGATGAAAAATCAATCAAATTATTTCCATCTGATTCGACGAATCAATGATCGATGACGATGCGACAATAGTTCTTCATCGGTGACTGATTCAAATCATTATAGGGTCATTTTTTTCTTGCTTCCCAATTCCTAATATTCACGAATAAAGCACGTAAATCGAAAAAACATATTGATCCCTGGGTTGATTGTTGTAGGATGGTTTATAATATTGGTTATTATTTTGGGAGTTTTCTTGATTTATTCATCGTCTATCCTACTAATCTATATGGATTTAGGCCAACACAAAATTTTTTGAGGTTCATTCCTTATGGTTTTTTGAATAATTTTCATTCCCCCACCCCCATTCTTCATGTTATTACTTATTTTACATCTGTGGCCATGGTACGACTATATGGGTGGCTCCAAAAACAATCAGACCCCATGATCAGAGGCAGACTTACAACATTGGTTGTATTTGAGTAGGTCGTGAATCAAAGACCCCATATCTATGATCGTTTTGTATTTTGGGTATCATAGGTGTCTTAGTGGTCCACATATGGGGACCCTAGTGTGGTTCTGGCACATAGTTTTAGCGAGGTGAGGTGGTGGTGTCGGTAGACTATGGTAGTGGTAGCATGGAGCATTGTTGAGTGAGCCACCTTGGACATAACTAAAGACTTTATTGGATAGGTCCTTCCAGGATGTCTATGCACCAATGAGCGTGGATGAGTGAGGTATATTTGGTCATGAAGGGGCATGCCAGGTCAACCCTGGCAGTGTGGGCTAGGTCGGCCTAGTAGACCAGGTTAGATCCGGTGAATACCCTTATCGATCAATAATGGGCTGGATCGATTGTGGGGAGTTCAATTGCAAGGTGTACGAACTGTGGTGGTCGACCATTTGGGCCAACCATGGTGGTTGAATACAACATTTGGTCAATGGCCTCTTGGACTCCCATACCGTAGACAAGTTTTCAGGAAATTTCATCAAATATCCATAACATTGAAACAATATCTTTGTTATATGATCCTTTTAATATGTTGGGACCATAACATTGAGACAACACTTTTGCGATAATGTAGTGAGTTTATATTTTGGACTAGAATATTTTGAGTGCATTACATTGGTCATTTTTTAAATTGATTAGTATAAAATTACATCCATAATACTAGATTCCAGTCCCCTCTTGTCGGGGATTCCCCAATAGTATTGTGGAACTACTCAAGGGTATTTGTGCATGAACCTCTAATACCTCTAGTTGTGTTTTTAATCAATGTAACCTTCAAGAGAAAGGGGTTCTCCATCCACCTTGACGGACACATATGTTTTCATGGAGGTATTTCATAGTGTGATAGGGGAGAATCCTCTACATTCTGAATCGTACTAGATTGGGTTAGTGTTATTACCTAGTGAGACTCGGAATGATCCACTCTCTATGTATCATAATATTCCTTGAAAAATACATTCTCATTTAGGAATGTCCCAAATGAATTAGACATCTTTGTGAGTTTCTCTGATGATATCATGGATCGAGGAGTGATTTCTCATAAAATAATTATTCTTTGAGAATAATCATGTGGTTGGCAGTTGGTTATGACCACCTGGTGGCGTGGTGTCTCACCTGGTTATATCTGGATATTCTTACTACATGTGTCATATATATATACTTGTGGGGATATAACTGTATTTTTCTTTTGTGTTATATCCTTTGGGGAATTATTTTGTGGTTTGGGTTGCCTTATGGGTAATTTTTATACTCACCCCAGCATAGCATTTTACCACAAATGTTGTTTCTTTTGCAGACGATCAACCTGTTGACGAATATGATGGTGGACTAGGACAATGTAGTGTTTTTCGAGGCCAAATAGATGATGATTGTTCAATTAGTCCAGATATAAATTCCAATACCACATTTCTTACAGGATGGACATGTGGTTATAGACACTACATGGTGGGATTGATTTGGCACTATTTTCTTTATAGTACATCCACTATTGTACAATTGTTACAGGATATTGTGGCTTGAATGAAATATTTACATAGTGTTTTTACACGTAAATTTTTTTTGCTTGGAGATATTTTCATGCATACAATTACATTAGGTTGATTACTCTAGATTTTGGGATATACCTACTTGGTGCTAGTCAGCAGCCCCTAGCCAATTGGAGGTGGGTTTTGGGATGTCACGCCACATGCCACTCTGGGAAAGGTTGTGAAAATACACCAATTATCAATTACACTAGTCTTGATGGATCCCTTAATATAACCCAACATGATTTTATAAGTCCCATGAATGATCCTTTGTATCCAATATTCACACATGGTAAATTTAGAATATAGATTCTCCTCCCACAAGGGCTTCAACACAATTCTAAAATTTTCATCATTATATTTTGTTATGTTCTTTTATATATGAATGTCATCAATAATTACATCGAAAAATATAAATGTAAATACATAATGTTTCTATTCATTATATCAATGAATATAGAATGAAATTAATAAGTCGAAATGTATTTATTCTATATTCATCATTATCATACAATGTGTAGAAGTATTTATTGTGTATGTCCTCATTAATGAATCTTATATTATGATATATGGAACAAATATAAATTTTGGAAAATGTGATTTCCTCCAATTTGATCAACAAAATCATTCATATGGGGTGTAAGATACCTTCATCATATAGAGATCTTGTTATGTTACCAATAATGATTTCAATGGATGATTGACCCATTATAATTATAAAAAAAATTGATTCAACCCATCGAGAAGACCTTGTTTAAATGAATATCATTATTGTATTCTGCTCGATTTTATTCATCAATTTCTTCAAACTCAATTAGGAAAATTCTAAATAGAGTATTTAAAATAGGTGTATCATGTGTAATGATTTCAATTGAAAACTAATTTTCATTATTTAAGGTTTTACAAGGAAATTAATATATAATGACATAAAAACTCATTAATAATATGAATATTTTGAAATGTTCTGTTGCTCCAAAAATAACTGTGATATATATTTTTTATGAATAGGTAATGAAAATAATATGATGAAATTAATTTATATTAGGATCATATGTATTCTCTTACAAGACTACCATATGTAGAATATGATTTCTGAATGTATCGTCAATTTAAGGAAAATTTTATAGGGTATATACAATGGGATCCATTGTAGGAACAATATGACATCAAATTATACTAGATAAATAATTAATCTGTTTATATGAATAATATTACCAAAAAAATTTACCAAAGGGGAGATAAAAAAAATAAGATGTGATCATCACACCATTAATAATTTTCACTACAAACACATCATTTAATTATTGAATTGGTGATTTGACACCGATATAAAATTATTTATATAAAAATGATTAGTTATAAATCAAAAAAAGTAAATTTATTATGCTTCTAGAGTTTATAAAATGAGTACAATTCCCACACATCATGCAAAATCAATATCTTTTATATTATTTCCATTTTTTTTCCTCAGGTTGGATTTTGTTATATTAAGAACCATGGGATCCTGGGGAACATATTTGAAAAATTCCTAAGGTATTTAGTATTGAATCACTATATAAAGGCTATGATTTTCCCTAAATTAATATCAATTCATTTTATTTATAAACAACATAAAAGAATAACATGACCGTGATCAAAATGTTTTTGTGTTAGTAAAATTATAACTATACATAAAATTAAAAAAATAAATCATAATCAATTATTAATTTCCTTCTTCTCTAACTTCGTATTGTCCCTTAAATTATCCTTAGTATTTGTAGTCACCTAGGGATTCACATTAATTAAATGGGTGAGATAATACCTCAATAAAATCTTAGATAAGAACATGAAGTATTATTATATTGGTTGTGAATAATCATAACATCATCATCATAACCATGTGGGGCAGCATTTCATAAATTCATGGAATATGGAAATTCATATAAATGAAACATCATGTCTTTGTGGTCAACTACCACACAAAGTTGTGGGAAAAGGCAGAATCATGTTCACACATATTACTACACTGTAATAAGATAAATAACAATACAAAATTCATTGGAGAACTATATAATTCTGTGAATAACCATCACATCATAGAATTTACATTGCGAAATAAAATTTTGGGCACAACCAACAGATCATAACATTTTTATTATCATACATTCCACTTAGAAACAATACCAACCATATAAATAAAAAAACCCTTAAAAGGAATGTGTTTCATTTAAAAAATCATACATTCATAAACTTGGGTTCCCAAATTAATGAGGTAATAACATACTTGATATAATAATCATCAACCTTTCGTGAAGTAGAAACAATCATGAGGTGTAAAAGGTGTGCTTTTTTGAAAGAATAGTTCTTTTTGAAACAAATATGTTGTAAATAAACTCAATTGAAAAACATTATACCACAGAAAATGTAATATAATGATGAATTAATTATGTTAATGGAATATCAATACTTAATATGGGTTGAATTATGGAAGATCAAAAGAAAGAGAGTAGGGGTTGAGTATTCCCCTTAACCTATGTGTGACAATATTCTTATCATTAATATCCCATAAAATCACATTAGATTCATTAATTAAGAAATAAATAAACTTTTATAAAATTATTTGATTAATTAGGGTTTCCTTATGTTCATTTGATATATTTTTGATGATTTATAATGTTTAATTTAATCATTCATTAACATTCAATTTCATGGTCTTCATGATTGTTTTTCTTGTATACATGAATGAATGATCTTGTAAAATGGATATAAACATATATAATTATTCTTATATAATATTAAATATCATCTAGATGATTATATGATATTATAATTTTGTAATATGGTATTAGGATGAATCATTAGATAAATGTTAATGATGATTATTTTAAGTTAATTTTTACTGTTTTTCAATCACAATGAATTCATTTTTTTAATCATTTATTATTATGTATATATCATAGTTTTACAAAATAAATAGAGGTTTAGCATTAATTTTAAAATATTATTCAATATTTATAATTATTTTATTAGTGTTATTTAAGGTTTTAAGGGAAATAGATAGTCTAATACCTATGATGTCAGAAAAATGACACATCACAGACATCAATTTCATTTTTTTTTGAATAAGAGAGGGGAGGGTAGAGTATGATCATTAATATTCCATTAACATGATATAATTACTTATTAATAAAGGTAATGGATTTATCCTTCCATTTGGATGAGGGTATTTGTGGAGAAACCCAAAATAAATGAACATGAAAATAAATTAATATAAAAGAAAACTGTATATAACACTTGAATTTCTCATGAGAATTTATTTTAGTATTTTATTGAGACCAAGAAATCCTATATGTGGGTAATGGGATAAGGAACAATATTATAAAGTATTTGGAAAATGATAAAATATTGAGAGTCTTGATGAGAATTGGGGGTGAGGAGTAGTATTTATAGTGGATTATATGGTTGTTTTCTCATTATTATATTCATATGTTTATTATTTTTTCATAGGTCTATAAATAGTTTGATCATTGAACCTATATATAAAAAATAAATTATGCTGTGTTTTATATTTGAGGAATATATTATACATCCACTATGAATGACTCCATAATTCATGTATTTATAATTTAGAGAAAATTATCTTATTTTAATATTCATAAAAATTCTAGTATTTTAGAAAATCCAAAAAATTTCATGATAACCATTTTCAAAAATTTTGAATTAAAATTTGATCTCCATATTATATAAATATTTTCCTAAATATGTGGAATATATTTTTATATTAAAATAACTATTTTCATGGAAAAAAAAGATTTTAAAATTATATCTAATTTTATTACACATAGAAAAATTACATAAGGTCTCATAAAATAAACCTCAAATAATAAGACATAAAAATATTAATTTAGGAATACATTTTAGGAAAGTAAATTTTTTTCATAATTCTAAATTAAGCATAAATCTATATTTAAAAATTTTATACTAACAAAAATTCAAACACATGATTAATAAATTTTAAAATCCCTTTTTTACTTAAACAATGATATAATTATACCATTATTTAATTCCAAAAATTATTAAATATTATTCATACATTCATGAGTGAGGTTACTATTATTTTTTCCATTTAATATTCATAATGGTCATATTAGTATTTCTAATTCCATGTTGTTTCATTAGTATACATTTCTTATCTTCTAAAAAACTTCTTATATCATTAATTATTCATTGATAAATATTTATTTTGGAATAAAAGTGATTTAATGTGATTTATTCTATGTGAAATTACAATAATAATTTAGAAATGTGAATTATAAATGTTTGGGTTTTTACATTCTTACCCTCTTTTGAAATTTCACCCCCAAAATTTCAATTTACATAAATAGGTGAGGGTTTATCATCTTCATCACCTCCTCATATTCCCTTGATACTTATCTATACATACGGGTCCTCAAAAAAACATTGATAATGTGGGTTGTATTGGTGCATAGAAAGTTATCTATCCATTATATAATAATTAATAGTTCTCTTAATAAAATATATCAACTTCTAACATTCCACCTCTGAGTTTAGTACATGATAGAGATCATGTATTCACTTCCATTGGAGTGATACATGGAACACATCATGGAATTGAGCCATATTCTATGGGTGTGAGATATGACAAGCCATGGATCATATTCCTTCAAGTATCTCAATGGTTCCAATGTTCCTTGAATTTTGAATCCCTTTCCTTCCAAAAGACATGACACTCTTACATGGTGATATTCAAAAGAAGACATTATCTCCAATGTCGAACTGAATGTCCCTCTGAAAGTTGTCAACATTTCTCATTTGCAGACTCTAAGATGCTTTTACATGATGCATGGTGGTTAGAAACTTCTTTGTAATTTTTTTCACAAGTTCATGTTTAAGTAGCCTTTTTTATCCAACCCCATATTAAATGGTTAGTGTTATACCTCAACTTCCATATATAACTTCATATAGGGGAAACTGAATATCGATTATGTGCTATTTTGTTTATGAGAACAAAAAAATCTGGGAGGCTGATTCCATACACCATTTAATTATTAAGGGAATTCTATAATAATATATCTGAGAATGTAATTAATCCTTTTAGATTGGCCATAATTTTAGGGTTTATAGGTCTTGATGAAATTTAATTCACTGGCTGAATAACATTGAAGATTCTAGAAAAATTTATATGTGAACAAGGGATCAGGATAAATGGAAATTGAGAGTGTAAACCCATACATTCTAACCAAAACCATCACATATATCATGAAATATTTTTCCTGTAAATTATCTTCTTGAATAGTGATAATTTCTAATTTCTTGGTGTGTTGGCCCACCAAAACCCATATTGCTTTATTTCCATTATATGTATTCAGGAGACACGTGACGAAGACCGTGGTGATATTCTCCCATTTCAACATGCGTAATGGAAATGGTTGATAATACATTTTATTTTTTTCACTCCACTTTAAATATATGACATATCAAGAACCTTGAGATATATTCTACTATCATATTCTTTATTATTTCATATTAGAATTTTTCTTGGAGATCACGTCAAATCATGAACTCTTAGGATGGATAGAGAATATTGAGAAATTTGTATTTTGAAATACTAACTTATTTAACATAGATGATGGAATAACATAGAGACAGATTACAAAAATAACCAGACCATCATCACTGATATGGAACTCTTGATGTTTCCTTTCAAAACTACATTTACCTTCTTTTGTAAAGATAGATCATCCCTTTGTGTTTCATTAATCTTGTCTTCGATATATGGTTGGGAAATAATTATGTAACAGTTAGATGTATTCCATCCTATTATGATTTCAAAATTATTCATTTTCATGTACATGAAGATAGGTTCATTCTCAATCCCCAACAACGATATAGTAACTGGTTCATTTCTTCTATGATCATTAGATACCTTATTATCCTTTTCGAGATGAATGTGAATTGAGAAATAATAGTAATTAATTATCTCTAAAGATAAATTTTTTTCATGTTGATCTACTTTTATATGAATATATACTTTAAGAACACATGATTGGTATATATTTCACATATTTCACCATAGAGTGTGTGTTGCTGTATATTTATGGAAATAATCTCCTCGGCGAGCTCCTGACCCTCTATCTTCATGATCTTATCACAAGTACTCATCTTTCATGAGGAATAAGCAATAAAATTTTCATTTTTAGTTACATAAAAACCTAATCCATTCTTCAATTATCACTATGTATCAAATTAATTTCTCCACATTTTGCTAATTAGAGTGGATGTGAAGTGATCAACCTCTTATTTAGCTGTCTAAATCTTTCGTATAATTATTCCATACATAGATGATTTTTTCATTTATTTTTTATTATTATTAGAAGTCTTGAAAATAATTAAACCTTCCTCATAAAATTCATTAGTAAACAAAAAATATCAGAAAAAAATAGTTTTCATTAACACTTGAGGGAATACAAAATTCCTAAATTCCCATTGCTGTTTAAGGGTCCATATAAATTACAAAACAAGTGATAACAAGTTACATGAATGATAATTTCAACATCCAAAAGAAAAACTTATTTAAAGAGGAGTAAAATTTCTCATTCTATAATGTTTCCCAAATAAGCCTTATAAATTATTCATGTTCCACAATTACCTTTTTGTAGATGAAAATATCATTAATAAAAACTGCCAATATTTTTTCGAGGTGATGTCTATTGTCTCTATGAATAAAATACATGAAGATTTTATTGGAATTAGTAATTAAAAAAGGATAAAAAACATATTGATCATACCATGTACAATAGTCAGTCTTCTGAATATATTCCTTCATCCCTTTTAGGTACTGATATCCAAAAGAGAGATCCACCATTGAGAAGTACTGACCTCCTCATTGATGATAGTACAAGTCAAAAATCCTTGGAAGAGGATTATTTTTTATGGTGATCATATTGAGTTCCCATTACTTGATACACACCCACATTTATCCATACATCAAATTGAAAACATGAATTAGCACACCAATAGATTATGCCAGACGAAATAAAAACACATTTTTTATATTATATAATGGTTATTTCATTAAATCATCCAACTCAATAGGATATATCCAATTGGTAAACATTGAGAGATGAGTCCCTCTAGGTATTAGTTTTATTTGTAACTCTACCGCTTGATTTGGGGGAAGTCTAGTTAACTCTCTCAGAAATACGTCACGATATTCCCTCACATTGGGAATTTACAATAGGGTGATTCCTTCTATTGACTGAACCATTTGAGTAAGGTTTTCTCCACCCAATGGAATAAATACCATCACTTTTGGATGATTTTTTAAGGATATTAATGACATCCCTTTAATTAGAAGAGTATTATAGGATGGTTTAGAATATTAATGGATATCTTATTTTCCGAATAGTTTTTATTCTCACTATATAGGGAGAGACAATGCATCAGCATAATGTCATTGAATCCCATGAATGAAATTATCCTCATATTTTTTGGAAGAATCATCCCATATATTTCTACAGGAAATGATTCCATCAAATGGGTCATAATCAGATCTCCACATAGTGTTTTTAAATATATCTCTATTTTTGGGTTTCAAGGAATCAATTAAATAGTTTTAAAAAACCTGCAAGATATAAAGGAATCCATTGATATAGATGAATCCTTTGATTTCATGTTTTGTTGGGTTATTTTTGTTGTCTCGGTGTTTTGGTGCGGTTTTCTGGTCCTCAGAGTGTGATTGGTTCATGGTGATGTAGTGGATGTGGATTGGGGTGAAGAGCCCGGATGGCCTTACCTTCCTAGTTATAGTTTCTTCATCGCCATTGTGGATGAGCTCTTTGGGATATCTCACGTCCCTGGAGGGTTGGGCAAACTCCGAATGGAGTTCGCCGACAGGTTTCTGTATTTGGGATGGTGTCGAAGGTCGCACCAATAGGCGCTCTAGGAGAATAGTTGTGTGGTTTGTCTAGCTTTTCTGAAGTTCGTGTTCCTTGATTCGTGATTATTCAACCTTCTCTCGACGTTTTCAGCTCCAGCATTGATGGTTTCTTTGTTTGAATTATTTTTTTGATTGTCCATCCATTGGGCTAGTTTTTTGTTTGTTGAGAAGCATTGTATTTGTTAGTGCGAATGTTGGGAAGTATGGATTTGGCGAAGTTGTGAAATGGTGAAGTCATGTAAGGTTTCTCAGTTTTTCCTCAAAAGATTTTCTCACAATAAAAAACTAATTTTCAATCCAGTAAAAAAAGTTCACTTTGTACGACTTCATTTTGTTGCTCTACTTTAGAATTAGTTATGGCATAATCATTTCCTTCATCTGTTGGCTTTGGTTGATATTTATTCTGATTTCCCATGAGGAGTTGAGGATTACTACACTGGCCTGTATAAATTCTTTGATCCTTATGGTTGTAGAATAGGACCATTGGTGGTGCCCACTTTTCCACAACAACATTTTCATTCATCCTAATGAATTTTATAGAGTCATGATATTTTTTTCCTTCAATATCATTGTTCAAGCACATACAAATCCATTTAAGGAGTTCTAATGAAGCTTCTTAAAACAATTTTGTCATATGGGTGGTGGAGATTTCTTTCATCCTTCTCATTAGATCATCTTTCTTTAAAATTTTCCATTCATAACATGTCACCATAGCCATGGGATCATTCTATAAACACCATATCCAATTTAAGATAACATTGTATAACATCATTATAAATCCCAATGTCAAAAACTGTTTTATCCTTTCAAAGGTCAGTTTTTAATCTAATAAAGTATCTATCAATTTTTCTATCATTGTTAAAAACCAATCACGAAACATACCTTAAAATACTTGTGAATTGTTCTTCAAAGGACATGAATAATTCTGCAGTATTTTTAATCAGCTCTACGGAATCTATCTCCAAATTATTTCGATGAGTTTTATGGAAATACTAGTTATGAAACATTATCTTAAATTATTCCCACTCCATCTCTAAAAATCCATTCCTTCACGTTGGTGCTCATAATCATATCTTACCATTGATTAGCCAATCCATCTAAATGGCTTATGGTAGGAGTCAACTTCTCATCCTAAAAACCATGATGGAAAAAAATATCTAATATATTGAGTTTTACCACTATTCTGAGACTCATGTATTAGAATATCAACAAATCATCAATTATTGTTTCCATTTGGTACACTTGATAGGCAGTTTCTCCCTTTTTGGTAAAGGTAGCCATTTCACATTATGTAGGTTTTTATTGAAAAAATGTGATAGCTTGGTACATTTAGGCATGAATTTTTGACCTCCACATCCCAAGGAATAGGGTATGTCATTTGGGCAATCAATGAATTTTCCCTCACATGGGTTGTTCACATGGTGTCCCCTAGTTCGCACCATTTCATAAAATAAAAAAGGATAGAACTAAACATAAGTCAACATGTAATAAATAAATAATTTATTCCATTATGAAATTAAATCAAAAGATATATATTATAGGATAACTATGATTAAAAATTATTCTTGTGTTCTTAAATAGAATTTGTACCATACAATGCTTTTTCATAAAGGTTCTCTAATCCTAATACCAAAATTAACTAAACTATTCTCCAATACCAACTATAGTGACCCTTCTATTTCTTCAATTACTATAAATCACATTAATGATAAAAAAAATAAATACCTGACTAGGATCTAATGTTTTAGTGTCTTGGGAAAATTTTGACTATACATAAAATTAATAAAATAAAATATAAACATTTATTTAATTACATATTCTCTATATTATTATTGACCGTTGAAATATATTTGTTACAAGTAGTCACCTCATTATATAAATCAAAGAAATTGGTGATTTAAAAGCCTAGTAAAAATGGTAGATATGAATATAAAATAGTAAAAAATGAATATATAAAAATTATTACTTCATCATAAAAATCCTTAGAGTAAGCATTAGATATTGTCTTGTAATGTGGGAATGCATATAAATGAAACATCATGTCTTAATGGTCAACTACCACACATTTTTGTGAAAACGTAATGCATCCTTTTCATGAATATTTCACCAGTATGATTAGATATATCACACTACCAAATTAATTGGAGCTTTATATATTTTGGGTTCATCCATCACATCATAAAATTTAATTTGTGATATATAATTAAAGGCACACATGTAACATGATAAAATTTTAATTATCCACCACATAAAATAGAACCTAACTAAATATTGGACATAAAATAACCCAGGGAATGGAATTGGTTTAATTTAATAAATAAAACAATGATAAAATTGGCTTCCCAAATGAAATATGTAATAAAATAATTTATATAATAATCATTATCCTTGACCGATGAACATAAAATCTCTTCATGTAAATTGTTTTTTTGAAAGGAAATATCATTATTAAAACATTATGATTTCAAAAAACTCATGTAAAAAAGTACATCACATTAATGTTATGGTAATGATGAAAACATGATATTTAATGAATATCCTTACAGATAATGCTGTGAAGGAGGTTAGACTCAATGAAATGGGGTTGAATTTGAAAATTTCCCTTACATGATGTCTGAATGAATTCTTCTCTTGAATATCCTATATAATGTCATTGAAATCATTTATTAAATAATAAAGAATTTTTATAAAAAAATTATATTCTTTATGGTTTTATTATGTTCACTTATGTGTAATTAATTTATTTATATAGATTATTTTTATTGTTCATGGGATTTTTTTTCATGGTTCTCATGATTTGTTAGCTTGTACACATGAGTTGAAGTTTTTGAAAAATGTCGATAAATATCCAAAATTATTATTATATGTTAATAATGATATTAAAATATGTCTCAAGTATATTATTATTTGGTTATATGGTATTATTATTAATCATTAGAAAAAATTTAATGATAATCATTTTAGTATAATTGTGGCGGTTTTTTATCACAACACACTAAATTTTTATCATTCAGTATTATGTTTTTATATTAGTTATAGAAAACATAAAGGGTTGTAAAATAAATTATAAAATATGTTTAAACAATTATAATTCATTTATTTACAACCTCTTATATGTTAGTGGAAAATGATATAGCATCACCCACGATCTCAGTAAATTGAAAAATAATGGGAAATGATTTCATTTTTTAATAAAAGTGAGGGAAATGAGTTTAAAAATGGATAGTTCCTAAAAATAAGATAATAAATGATTATGTAATGAAATGGATTTATTAATGTATTTCTATAATAGGATGTGTGGGGTGAATAAAAAGAAGAAAACATGAAAAAAAATTAAATGGAACGAAATAAAAATTTACCTTTCAATTTCTCCTCCTTGAGAACCTCCTTATAAAAATGGTTGTTATTATTTTGATGAGACCAAGAGCTCATGAACGTGGTATGGGTATAAAGAATAGTACTGGTCAGAATTAATGAATGTCTTAAAACATGAGTGGTGTGAGGGAAGAGGGGGTGAGGGGTTGTATTTATAGTTGAGGGGAGTTCATTCATTATTATATTCATTAGTTTATTAGTTTGGCTCAAGCCTATGAATAGTTTGATAAATATTAATTAATATATTACAATAAATAAATAGTGTTCTATATTTTGGGCATAAATCATTTTTAAATCATCTATGACTCCATAATTCATGTATTTAGTTTTTATTGAAAATTATCATTTTTAAGTATTCATAAAAAATTCATGTTTTTTTAAAAAAAACAAAAATTTCACCCCAATCCATTTTTTATGTGTATAATTAAAAAAATGAACTCCATTATTTTAAAATAATTTTATAAATATGTTTCATTTAATTTTTTTAATTAAAATCATCATTTATTTTGAAAATATAGATTTTTAATATAATAATTATTTCTATAGAACTTTTAAAAATTACATAAGGTCTCATAAAATATTCCAAAAATCATAATAATTAAAATATTTTTTATTAATTCGTATTATGTATATAATTTTTCATTTTAAATTAACAAATTAATAAAAAAAATTATAATTAAATTTTTATTGCTTACATAAATGTGAACACTTAATTAGTAATTTAAGTAACTTTAATTTACTTAGTATTTGATATTATTATAGAATTATTTTATTTATAAAGTGCCTATATTTTATTTACACTTTCATTGTTAAGGTTACAATTCATTTGTCTACATTACTATTTAAAAGTGTCATATTACAGTTTATAAGGTCAAGTTACTATATCATCAGTATAGGTTCTTTTACTTCTATATATACATATTATTTAAATTATTAATAATTTATAATATTTTTATTCTGGTCTATCGGTGATTTTCTATTATTTAAACTATTTGAAATTACATTATGAAATGATAAATTTCATTGATAATAGATTGGGACTTTAAACACGGGATGTGAGTGTAATATTTTCATTTATTATATTTATTAGGAATATTATCGCTATATATACAATATTAATATAAAGACACTAGTTTTAATAATATTTAATGATGACTCGTTCCACCAAATTTACATGATGGAATAAATTTTATGTACCTCACTATAAACAATATAAAATCTTTTTAATTCAACTTGAATTTACATTCATAAATTCCAAAAGATATTATTGGATTAGTTGTTTAGAGAATTATATTATAACAACAAACATATAAACTCTAATTTTATAATTCAGATACATATAATAAAAAACATTTTCTTAACAATATGGATCTTTAAGAACAGAATGTGATTTCATTTCATGGAAACTTATAAAAAAGTTTTCCAGGAATTATTGTCTTCTTTTAACTATTCATAACCCTAATGAATTAAAATAAATAACATGGGATGGGAATAAAATATTAGTACGAGACAAAAAAAAGAAGAACAAAATCATTCGTCTCGGAATGAAATGATATTTACAATATTATAACATTTACACATAAATAAAAATATCTGAAATGTACCTTACGAAATGAAAAGATTCATATAATACAATTGATGTAATAAATAAAAAATAAAGGTAACTTATGGGACCATTTTAATATCAATATTTAATATAATTTATATCACCCAATAACATAGGTTGTTACCATTGTGGTAACCCATGGATTACCATCATTGAACATTCCTAGAAATTTATTATAAGAAACCCGAATACTTTACTATTTATTGCTACGAAAAGAATTAGAGATCTATAACGGAATCACACTCTCTTATATTATCATAGAACAACCCATCATCATAAAAATTCCAATGTACCATGACATGATCATAAAATATAAATATTTCATTAAAGAATCATTCTTAATGAAATAATCTTTTTTTCATTTTGAAATCACATTTCAATTTTATGAAGCCTCACACTTGTTAACGAAAATAATTTATTTTAAAATAAGCATGTATAATTATAGTGGAAATTTCAAATAAATAATCTGTCATAAAATATTGAAATTATCGTTATTACTTATATGTGAAAAAACTTTTCATTAATAGAATGATTTTTAACTTAAAATAGGGTTTTTAAAAATAAAATCCCATAAATTATGTCAAAAAGTGTTTTTCACTTCTACATACTTCCCTAGATAATAAAAAATAAAAAAAATTCATTTATAACATTATTAAAATATATTTTATTTATTCCCAATTTATTATGTTTATATATGGCCTTTTTAGTGAGTCATATATATATGAATTTTTGTTCTGGGAGTGTTTTTTATGGAATTATAGTTGGTTCCTAGGAGTATAATTATGGGAGAATATATTAAAATTAATGAAAAACTCTTGAATTTTAAATAAATTTTAATAAACTTCATCCATAATATTAAATTATCCCATTTATAATATTTTTTATAAACGGATTCTTCATTATATAAAATGAAAATTATAAATATTGGCCCCGTTTAGCAGTTTTTTCAACCATCAAAAACTAATTTTGTTTTGCATAATTATTCTTTCTATAAATTATTTACAAAATAGCTGAAATGTTATAATATTAATATTAAAATATTGTTTAACAAAAATAATGATTTAATAAACATCTGTGAATGCAATAATAGAAAATTAAAACTATTCTTCCACAGATGCGGTGAATCGACAAATCACAAATGATGTCTTCACTTTTTATAATATAATCATAAGAAAAGAGGATTGATGTTGTATATTTCATTAAAAAAATAACATTATAGTATATAAATGATACTATTGATATGATGAAATTTGTTGTAGGGAATGTGAGGATAAATTTTTAAGAAATAAATAAATAAACTGATTATTTTCTAGAGAATGAAAGAAGGATTACCTCTTCGAAATTTCCTCCTTGAGAAAATTCCAAAGAAAAAGTGTTTTTGAAATTTTATGAGATTAGAAGGTTGTATAATTGGGGAAGTGGATTGGAATATTATATGGGTAGAAATCTGATAATAATAATGTCTTATATGAAGTGAGTAGAATGGGTGGTTAGGGGTTGTATTTATAGGAACATAAGAGGGATGATTTTTGTTATTTTTTTATTTGTTTAAAATTTTTCCTTTTAACTATCAATAATGTTTATTATAATTACAATGTAAATACACATGTTCATTTAAATAGATATAATGGGTTCCTTCATCATAAATTCATCAACCATTACTCAATAATTAATTTTATAATTGTACCGTAAATAATCAAATTTCACAATTCAAAAATAAATCAACTATTTCAGATAAATAAAAAAAAACACAATTTTTTCTTTCAGAAACGTATATTAATGAAATAAATTAATTTTTGTTGACTAATTTTATAAATATGATAAATTTAATTTTTTATTATAAAAATCATTTATTCAAAAAATTTATAGATTTTTATATTATATCAGATTTTTGGAAACAATGGAAAATTAAATAAGCCTCATAAAATTATCATCAAAATAAAATAAAACAAAATAATAAATTAAGAATCAATTTTTTGAAAATAAATTTTATTTTAAAATATTATATTAATTATAATTTATTGAATAACAATTTATGTTTCACAAAAACAAATACAATTTATTTATCATTGTTTAAAAATATATTTAATCATTACATGATTTAAAAATGACATATTTTCAATTACATGTTTGCTAAATATTATTTATATTTTCATTGGTAATATTCAATTATAATTGAATATATAAATTAGTTTTCATAAACACATCATATTTCTAGTTAAAATTATAAGGACATTAACTATATAATTATATAATAAAATAATTATTCTATTAGTACATGGGTTATTACATTCTACACATTAATTGAAATTGTGTCCAAAAAATTCCATTCAATTATTAAACATTTGGGGATATCATTCCCTCAAATAATTTTCATATTCCTATGTTGATTCTTCCACACCGTGGTCTCTCCATAAAACTATATCATAGTGAATTACCATATTTTTCAATACTTTCTCTCTACAATGTAAAATATGGATAGGTTTAGGAATATAAGAATGGATCTCATCTAATTGAACTATATTAGGGATAAAAACAGTAAATGAATCTGGCATAAAAATTTTTAACTATGGAATACGGACAACATTGTATTCCTGAAAAAAAAAATTAGAGGTAAAACCACTTTATAGTCAACTAATTTCACATTATTCAAGATTTCATAGGGTCTAATAAACCATTGGCTCTACATCACCATGTCGAATAAAATTATATACATTTTCCATAGAGTAACATTGATAATGACATGATCTCATACCTCGAATGAATGATCCTTCCTCTAGTTGTGCACATATCTTTTCTTCCAACAATGATATTTCCTCAAGTTTCATAGAATCATCTTTGAATTATCTTCCATTTCCACTACCAATTATATTCCAAACTAATTTTTTTCTTCAACTTCATCTGAATCTTATTTATTTTAAAAAATCATTCCATATAATACTTCAAAATGTTACCCCGGTAAAATAGAATGAAAACAACTATTATAAGAAAAAATTTCCAAAGATAGATTTCAATCCCAAATTACATGCCAAAAGAATAAATAATTTAGAGAATATCCAATAATGTATAAATTTTATTTTATTCCTATTCATCTGATTAAGGAAGAAAAATAGTGTTGGAGTTTAATTTATTTTCCCATGTTTTCTAAAGGCCTTTCCAAAATATAGAATTGAACTCCTGATCAGAATCAGATTAAATAGATAGAGTAACCCCATGTAAAAATACTATCTCATTGAGGTACAACCACGAAATCTTATCTAAAAATAGTGTATCATGAATAATAAGTAAATATGTATATTTTTTAATATGATCAACAATAAAAAAAATTTCATATTTACCTTGAGATGATTTTTTAATCCCACATTGAAACCAATTTTCATATTTTCACATTTCAATTATGTATTTTAAGAAGACCGAATAATCCTATTAATTAAATTTAATTATGCATTTACATATAATCATGTCAATAAAATTATTGTCAAGAAAATATTATCATTTTTAATTCTAATCCAATAGTAATAAACCCAATATTATATTTTTATCATTGTTATTCCATGAAGTTATGAAAACTGTGAAATATGAGATTCACATAAAATGTGAATCAATAGTCACACATTATATCTTCCAAAATCTCTACAAAATCTGTATCCATATTAAATTTGGGGAAAATATTGTTATTAAAAAATTCTTATTTTTTATTAAACTCATGGACTTCCTTTTGAACATTCTTAAATCTAACATATAGAGGTAATTACACTAACACATCAAACAAAAAAGGGAATTTCCTCCAAAAATAGCTTCAAAAAAAATATCAAATCATTATCTAGGGGCTCCTGTAACTAATGTAACATGGTTAATGTATAATTTTGTTTCCAAATCATGGATATAATTTTTTCTATTCTTAGATTTTATTTTACCTTAAAATCATAACCATTTATCTGTTCAAACCATAGTATCATCCTCATGTTCAGTTGCTTTGGAGTAAATATATATTTAAAACATCATTGATAAAAATACATTTTACATATGTATCAATATAAATGATCATTTTTTATTTCATTAAATTCATTTTATTTTATTAATTTTTTGATTTATTATTCCATTATATATCATCATTCTACATATATATTATTTTCTTTTTTGTTAGTTTTTATTATTTATTCGTCTCTATCTTACTATATCTCCCTCTTACTCTCTCTATATATCTAAATATTGAGTAAAAAATTATCGAATATTTTCTAATTTCATTATTCTTATGTACTTTTATTTTATTCATTATCCATTAATAATGAAAAAAATAAAAGTCACAAAATTGTTGCAGGACATGATCTAACAATGAAAAATTGATTCCTGTTGATCTTGAAATTGAAAAGGAACTTCAAAAAAATGTCATATATAATGAGATATCCCATTAAAACTAAGGAAAAACTTGTGGATCCTATATTGTCTATAATATAATCTAATAGTGATCCAAATCAGTAATGTCATGACCCCAGTTATCCAGAGTCGGTGCATTATTACATAACATTTTCATGATCACAAAAGATCAAATCTATAAAGACCGATTAGTTTAGTATCATTGGAAACACTAGATACATTTATATACATCATAAAGTGAAAACTAAAAATACATATTGTCTACAAACTCATATACCTTTTATACTATCCCTGCAGGTCATTCATAAAATATTTCTTCACATCCTGGGAAAAATAAAACATAGAAAGGGGTGAGATCAAATACCCAGTAAGGATAACAATATAGCGGATACATTCATAAATAAGCATAATCATTTAAGGCAATGTATAACTAAAACAAAAGCCATTTAAACTTGAACTTCAGCATAATATAGCAAAGTTAAAATTAAATAATTCCATTTACTTATTCACATGGATATTATACTATTCGAATAATCACATGCAATATCAATAACCACTTTCATAATGATGGAATTCATAATGCCAGACTATCATAACCACGTATCCAGGGCCTCGTGCCAAGACTACAAATAAGATTTTGTCAAGGCCTCGTGCCAAGACACAATTTTATCTAATGAGACCAACCAATGCATCTATGAGCTATATCGGGATCCAATCGTCACTTACTATGTCCAATGCATTCCTCTTATGAACAAGTTTAAACATAACATAAACATTCGTATTAAATCTAGTATATGAAATGTAAATACATTCTCCATAAACCATAAAAGGAATAAAAATAACACATCCATAGACAAACATATCACAAAACCTTCAATACAATTTTAATGTTTTGTATCATAATAAATCAACCTCAAATAAGGTTAAAATCCATCAAAGGATGTCGACATAGATGAAATCAAAAGTATTTGTGAGAAATATCTCTTTTTTGAAATCATTTAAAAGTCACATATTTATTAAATAAAACATTTTCATTGAAAATATTCGTATAAGCTAGTAAGGGGAGCATCTAAGATTTTACAATGATGGGAAAATAGACGCACCTGTCGTGTAAGTTAAAAAAATACATTAATTTGTCGAAATGGTTATAAAAATACCTTGTTTGGAAAACAATGTAAAGATTTATTTATAAACATCTTATAAAAAGTCACACAAGGGTATAAATGAATTTAACCCATATTATGTAAAATAGTAATAATTTTTTGAAATACATTTTTAATAATCATGTATGGGGATGATAAATAGGTCCTAATAGATAATTACGTATAAACAACCTCAGATAATGAAGAGATTGTGAAATAAACCCATACCTTAGACTTTTCCTTGATAGAGTGTGGGCTAACCGCCTGTATAATAGTCAAATAATTGTTATTAAATTATATAATAATCGTATACATAAATATGATATCATATATGATCTATTCAAGTTTCATTGTTAATAATATTTTAGTATTATCGTCGTTTCAGGTGTCAACTGATTCGTTTTACTTTATAATCTTCATTACGTATGCTATGTTTGTTATGGATAGGTTGTATCTTATTCATATCCAGAGTGATATGAAGTCCTTAAACCTTAATTTTATTAATCAAAAGAGAATTATTATTTAATGGATATGATAGGGAAATAAATCTCATCGCATTTGTTGAGACAGTAATCCGTACATATGCACGAATGTTACTTCCATTTCATTTTTCATTTTAAAATGAATCAAAACCAAATTATAAATAGGTATATTATTATTACAGTATAATATAAAATCTTATATTTTTTACTTAATTTCATTAACACCATCCTTTATACTTTCCATTTATGTTATGAATGAGTCATATCACTTTGAGGGGGTTGTAGTCCGCACTTCCTCAAATGAAATTATCGTATATATATACAACATGAAATGAATAAAGTTATGCTATAAAAAGGAATTACAGAAGATTAAATATAAAATAAATATCATTAATATCATATTTAATTATAGTTCCATCATAATATCCACCATGAGAGGTGGTAGGAGATAATTGAACAAGTATTGTTTCGTGAGGCGTTTGGTTTCCATCCACAGAAACTTTATGTTCTTCACCCATTAGATGGATGTGTGTGTAAGTGTAGTTCAAATAATTCTCATAAGAATATCCTAAAATATTTAGGATACTGGTTTTCTAAAAAAATTTAAAAATAAGAAGAGTTTAGCGGTTGGAGAAGTAAAATAAAAGAAAATAAGCTGAGAGAAATCGTTACCTTTAATTTGGGTAACTCTCTTTGGTTAAACCAAAAATTACTCTTGAAGATCCCTCTGCCTAAGGTAAGGCTTATAGGAAATGGATAGGTATGTAAGGAGCTTAATTGGGAAGAGTTTGGATGATCCAAAATGCTTGAGAGGAGTGAGGAATTGTGTAGAAGTGGTGTTCTTTTATAAGGGGGAGGAGGGTCTCCTTAGAAAAAACATAAAGTATTAATTTTTAATAAATTCATATTCGGGTTATAATGGTTAAAAATTGTATTATTCAATGTCTAAGTTGGTTATGGGTTGAAAACCACTCATCCAATATATTTTAGACAGGTTTGGGTCACTATAGTAACCTTATCTTTTAGATTTAACTCTTAGTTAAATAGTTTGACATTTACCATGTCTCTTTGTATTTTCATATTATATAGTTAATAAACATACAATATACTTCCAAGATATGCCAATGTGGTCCTCTAATGATTAAACAATCATTCTATAAGCCTTTAGGTTGAACCTTATATTTTTAGAAATATAATATAAATTAATAATATAATATTTGTTTTAAAACTCTTTTATGTCAATTTAGGCACTATTGGGTAATTTATTTTTGATAAATTCATAAGTGAATTTTAACATAGAATAAAATTCATATAACCAATAATAATATGTCATATTAACCTATAAAATTATTGGAAGTCATAAAAAGTCTCAAATTACATTTATTTGGATATTTATAATATCAATAATTTTAATATTTCATTAATTATATAATTACGACATCACCATTGTGTCATAAATAAATTAAATTATTTAATTTATAAAAATTAAAAATAAAATACCATTATGTATAAAATATATTTATATTTCTAATGGATATTTATAATCTAAATTATATTATGTATAACCATATGTTAAAAATATTTTAGTCATTGAACTTTGATTTTAACTCTTTTAACTCTTCATTGAATTAAAAAATTATAAATGTCCTAATCTCATCCATGTGGACCAAAGAGGTTCATATTTTATTCCTAAGGTTGTTTTTGGTCTAATTATACTTAGCCAATAGAATTATGACATGTGTTAGGGTAATAATAATTTAATTTTTACTCTTAATTACCCTATTTATTTTTTACCGTGGTAAATAAAAGTAAAAATTCACTATTCAACATAAAAAAATTAACTTACTGAACCAAATTTTACTCCTTGATATTAACTGTGTCTCTCATATTTTTCTAAATTTCACTCACAGATGTGGTAAAATTATGTTTTATGAGAATTTACAAATTCTCCTAGGAGATGGGTAAAAGACGGTGAAAAGATCAATAAAACTTTTATATGTCTAAAATTATTATAAACTGACTCTAATGAATTACATTGAAGTTATATAGATATTAAATATCTATTTTGACCTAAAATAAATTTAAATAAAATAAGTAATTATTTAAATAAAAAGTTGGTTTTAACCACTAACTTAGTGTTTTTCACTATTTATCATACATTAAAAGTTTTCAGAAAAATACCTAAACTTCACCCTAGGCTAATTTCCATATTCCGAATGCAAAAATGGAGTCTATTTTGAATGATAAAGTTTATAAAATTTCAAAAAGTTGGTATTACTGTAACACCCCAAGATTTCATGATACACCTCTCTTTCAATAATGAAATAGCTTGCATTGTACGCAAGTTCGAGTACTAATACACTACGACTAATAAAAGTAGCCGTTATGAATACTAATACCCACATTTTAAAATTATAGAAATTTTATATTTCAATATGGACTTTATTATTGTATTCGTAATATCGAAATTATCCTAAGTTGAATTTTTTGTAATTTTCTGAGAACTTCCATTTTTTTATAAATAGTGAAAAATACATAAAACAACTTTTTTGATCAAAACAATTTATAGTGATAAATTATACTATTGAGTGGTTTTAAAGTATAATTACAATATATTTTTACAATTTTATCCAATGGTGTTCATTAGAATTAATTTCACTTTGAAATTGGAAATAAACAATTGTCAATCTTTTGATATATATTGTTTCTTAAAAACACGCTATTTGTTGTGACATATGGAATTAATTATAAAATTAATTAATGAAACTTATATGTTTGGAATTTTGTAAAATAGACATCATTTTTAATTTGGAATATCAATTATATATTAGGGTGAAATTTTAGCATTGTTCTGAAAAACATCAATTTTTGATGAATAGTGAAACCACTAAGTGGTAGTTAAAAAACTAATTTTTCGTTTAAATGAAACATTAACACTTATGTGATTTGATTTTCAAAAATCCAAAATACATGGTTGTCATTAGGAATTAAAATGTGGTTCAATGGGATCAAAATAATTTTTTGGTGAATAGTAACTTTTAAGTTTAATTAATCACGATTAAAGGTAATTAGTGAAATTTAAGGTAAAAATAGAATTATAAAAATATAGAATGACCTTTACACTTGTCATACCACTATTGGATGTGTCATGGCCCACCAATAAAATCCATGGGTCAACTTGGGGACCCCATGGAGCCACTTTGGTAGGAAAATGACATAAATAACTTTTTATTTAATGTTAAAATAAAAAGGTCACAAACAAGAGTTGTTTTACTAAAACAATTTTTAAATTCGGTAATACAAGTCATATTTTTTACTATAATATTTCATTAGAAATCTAAAAATATTTACTACATGATTATATTTTTTTATAATTTTTAGACATTATATAAATTAAATTATTTATGACACCATGATGATGCAGCGATTACCTCATTAATTAACGATTTAAATAAAATGAAAGGATAATGTAAAATCTAAGACATAAACTTTTCAAAAACCTATTGGATGAGTATATTTCGAACCCTTATCACCTTATCCTCTAAATATATAAGTGTGGGACCTTTAGAATCCGAAAAATCATTTCATAATAATGTAACATTTCAATCATTCCAAGAGTGCCCCTTCTCTCCTCTTATAAAAGGCCCCCACCACTACAACCTTTATCACACATTAAAATCCTTTTTTCTCGGCCATCCTCTGCACAAATACTCTCCCAACTTCCCTACCTTACTCTTAGAAGCCTCAATTTGGGCAGAAGTCTTCCCAAGGAATCCTTTGGCTCAAATCAAAAAGAGTTACCCGATTTTAAGGTAATGTCTTCTCTAATGTTGTTTTGTTTTATTTTGCTTCTCCAACCCATTAAACTCTTTTTATTCCTTTATTTTGTAAAAAAATAGTATATAAAATATACTAGGATGTTTTTATGATAAGTATTTGGTTTACACTTACACACACATTCATCTAATGGTTAAAAAACATACTGTTTCGGTGGGTGGCGAAATACTGCCTCACGAAACGATGATTGTTCAATATTCTTTTAACACCTCAAATGGTGGCCATTTTGATGAAAATATTTTCATATATGATATATATGTTATGTTTATGTTTTCCTTATTCTTCTGTATTTCTCATTTATGTAATACTTTATGATTTCCATTATGGGTAAACGCAATAATTTCATTTTAGGAAGTGCGGACTACCGCCCCATCAAAGTGATTTGAATCGTTAATGCCATATGTGGGATGTATAAAGGATGAAGTAAATGGTATTATACATTATTTTACACTGGAATTATATTATACCTTTATATAATTATAACTTCATTCCATTAAATATGAAATGGAAATGAAAGTAGCGTTCATGCGTACGTACGGCTTACCGTCTCCATGAACGGTGCATTTCATTTCTTACCTCTAAATGTTATGTAATATTATAAATGAATGTATATAATTGATATATATGATGTATATGATATATACAGCATGAATATAATTATGTATATAATGGATATTTTACCACATGAACAATGTGTAATTATAAGAAGTTTATTTTTGACTCAAGTACCTAAGATCGACAAAACAACCATTATAAACTTAAATAATTACATAATGTTCATGACATGGTAATAAGTGATATAAAAGGAATAATGAACATGAAAAAGGTTCATATGTAAATGAAAATTAACTCTAGTTTATTATTCAGGAGGTTAAAGAACAATCGTGTCAAGTCGGACACGAGGTAAGGGAACTTCTTAACCCAATTTCCATTCTTTGGGTTAATCTCCTACTTTCAATTTATTTCATGATATTATTATGTACTATCTAGTATTTATACATTATTTATGTGTACATATAGTGAATAAACATAATAGATATATTTTATTTAAAAATTATCTTTTTAAGGGTCTTCGTCTCAATCTCCTTTGATTGAGGCATATTTCGTTTTATACACAACTTTCTTTTATACGGTGTATAAACCCCTTTGACTTTTAATCTTATTCAAAAGGTTTTCTTTTATAATTATGTGATATTTAAATTATTTCAAAAAATAGATATTTCTCTCCAATATATGAAAATCCAGTGCAAATGTATACGTATTTAACGCAAGCTTAAAAATGCTTTCAGAAAACCCGACTCTTGAGTGTGGTAGACATGAAGGTATTTGGAGTTGACCCATAATGGCCTCTAATTAGTCGAGAAGCCTCAGAATTAGTTTTTTTTCATAATCTTGCATAATGTTTTTAGAAAAACACTGGAGTATATTTGAGCAATTTTAAACTTATGTATCTTCTAAAAAAATTTCATCGGTAGATCTCATGAGACAAACTACTGTCTTGGCTTGAGGCCTTGACAAAATTTTAATTGTGGTCTTGGCATGAGGCCCTGGCTACGTGGATATGATTGTCTGGAATTATGTATCCCATCATTATGAAAGTTGTTATTGATATTGCATGTTAATATTCGACCAGTAGAATATCCATGTGAATAAGTAAATGGAATTATCTCATTTTACTTTTTCCATGTTATGCTGAAATTCAAGTTTAAAAAGGCTGTTGTTTAAGTTATACATTGCCTAAAATGTTAGTGTTTATTTATGAAAGCATACGCATTATTTTTATCATTACTAGGCATCTGATCTCACCCCTTTCAATGTTTTAATATTTTCCAGGATGTGAAGAAGTTTTTTATGAACGAACTGCAGGGATAGTCAGAAGAGGATATGAGTGTGGACTATAGAGACTTTGTTATTATTGTTTTTCACTTTATGATGTAATGTAACATTTATGAATGTATCTAGTGTTTCCAAGGCTACTAAACTAATCAGTCATTCGAGACTTGATCTTTTGTGATCATGCCAATGTTACACAATAATGCACCGACTCTGGGTAATTGGGGTCGGGGCGTTACAGTTGTTATCAGAGGCAGTTTAGTACTATCCTTAGAAGCTAGATTTAGATAAACTCTGATTAGAGCACATATCCCAAAGATAGACTTTGAGGATTAGTATAGAAGAAATTCCTATAATTTTGTTGTTGTAGAGATTTTGTGAGTTTTCCGATCAATACATCCCTGTCTGGATATGAGCAATTAGAGGCGGATCTGGCACAGATGTACCTAGGGGTAAAACCCGAAAACACCGCTTTGAGCTAGACTCGAACAGGAACTGGTGCACGACAACAGGCCTTGCTACACTCTTGGTTACGACACTATCAGAGGATATGCTTAGGATAATTCTCATTTTTGTTACAAACCACTATGAAGGGTTATGAGTATATACTTCCTCAAAGAAAACATTTTTATGGATTACATCCATAAATAGTTCAATTTATGTGATGTATTTTACAAGTATAGAATTATGTATTTTGATTCATAAACTAATCTAGTTTATACCATTGTTTAGAAATAGCGCTTAGTGGAAGAAATGGAAACCATATCAATGCACGCACACCATGTAGGGATTTCCCTCCTGCTCAAGATAATTGTTGTGGATCTGGAGATACAACTACTGCTGATCAACTTATTATCATACTTGGACAACTCACTCAGGTTATGAATAATAACCTTACTCGTATGGAGCACCCTGATCCACATCGTGGAGGATCAATGTTAGACCGCTTCATGAGGCAACAACCACCAACATTTAACGGGGGTACAAATCCATTAGTAGTTTAGCAATGGATAAACCTATTAGAAAAAATATTCCATGCCTTGGGGAGTAGCGAAAGGGAGAAGGTTGTCATGGCAGTCTACCGCCTCACTGGAGATGCCAATCAATGGTGGTCACTGATTGAAAACACAAAGGAAGATGAAGAAGTACCAAATATGGAATGGAGAGAGTTCAAAGATCTTTTCTTAGAAAAATACTTTCCACATGACCATCGAGCAGATATAGAAAGGAAATTTCTGAGTCTGAGGCAGAAGGAGGATGAGAATGTCGCAAAGTATGAGGCTAACTTTGCAAGGTTAGCGAGGCATGCATCAGATTATATACGTAACCCAAGAAGTAATATTTATCATTTCTTTGATGGGTTAAAACCGTTTCTCCGTCGAGCCTTAGTCTCACAATCCTTCTCGTCATACGAAGATATTGTCTCATGTGCTATCAAGACAGAAAAGGAATTATCTAAATCTTAGGACAATAAAGTAAAGAAAGAGAAGAAGAGAACGGTGGAACAAGTGACAGATAAAGGGAAAAAGGGAAAGAAGGATTTTCCATTATGCGATAATTGTGGGAAGAATCACCCCGGTACTTTCCTAAAAGGAATGGGAGTTTGTTATAAATGTGAAGAAAAAGGTCACCAGGCTCGTGATTGCAAGGGAAAGAAAGAGGCTATCAATGTTGAATTCTACAATTGTAGGGAAATGGGGAATTATGAAAATGAATGTCCTAAGTGTCAGGGAAACTTACCTCAGAAGAGGACAAGGGATCAAGGAGAATCTTTTGCTATTACTACAGTTGAAGCGGAATAGTTAATGTATTGGTGCTTTTGGACTCAATGATTATATTATGGTTATAAGGACAATGTGATATATATATAAGGATTGTACTGCAATACTTGTTGTTTTCATTAATGATTTAATATGATGATGGTAATAATATTTTTAGTATGTGACAATAAGAGAAAATTTAGTTTGTTTGGAGAATCTGATTTTACAATTGATTTTGGAATTTAGAGACCATTTAGAGAAAGTATGGACAGAGGTATTTTTGATAACTATAAAGGTTGGAATGGATTAAGTTGATCTTTGGATAGTATTGTTTAAGTTTAAAACATTTCTGAAGATTATTTTTGGAATATTATAATACTATAGTTTTAGGAAAAGGATAACCTGCAGGGTGGGGCATAACCTCTCGCGTCGGACAAAGCTGCAGGAATCGAACCCACAACCATAGTGCAACAGGCCTTTATTACCAAACAATACCCTAACAGAAGTCCCTGGTTGTTACAAAATAGTTTTCCTAATCTAAATGGTATGTAGTAATATTTAGAACCTTATACAATTAGGATAAATAGTATATCTTTGAGTTCTATTACCTTTTAGAGTCAAAGATTGGTTTGTGGTAAAAATTTATTAAAGAATGATAGTCTACACGACAAGTATTTATATTCCCGTATGTTCTTAGTAAATCTTCTAAATAAATTCCTCAACTTTATCAAAGTTAACTTAAAAAAATGTTGTCGGTTAACTTTTCCAACTGGGGATTCAATGACCGTTTAACCAATCACATTTTTGTGATTTTATTATTGTTAACTTTCTCCTAATCCAGTTTTCTACAACTCTCCATCATACCTTGATGGTTTTTTTTCTTCTATATCCATATTTTCATAGAATCCGAGTATGGGATATCATGGGTGACCTTTGTACTTATCTTTCTTTCTTTTAATGTTATATTCTTATTAACCCTATTTACGATGTGGGTTTTCCGCAAAGGTATTTTCTATTTTCAACCATTTACTTTAGAAGAAAAATTTCAAATTGCGAGGATGAAATTTATTGAAGGAGGGGAGAATTTAACACCCCAAGCTTTCACGATATGCCTCTCTTTCAATAATGCAATAGCTTGTATTGTACGCATGTTCGAGTTCTAACACACGTCGACTAATCAAAGTAGCGGTTATGAATAGTAATACCCACTTTTTAAAATTATAGAAATTTTATATTTCAATATGGAATTTATTTTTGTATACGTAATATTGAAATTATCCTAAGTTGAATTTTTTGTAATTTTCTGAGAACTTCCATTTTTTTATGAATAGTGAAAAATACTTAAAACAACTTTTTTTATCAAAATAATTTATAGTGATAAATTATACTATTTAGTGGATTTAAAGTATAATTAGAATAGATTTTTACCATTTTATCCAATGGTGTTCATTAGAGTTAATATCACTTTGAAATTGGACATAAATAATTGTCAATCTTTTGATATATATTGTTTCTTAAAAACACGCTATTTGTTGTGACAACGGGAATTAATTATAAAGTTAATTAATGAAACTTATATTTTTGGAATTTTGTAAAATAGACATCATTTTTGAATTTGGAATATCAATTATAGCTTAGGGTGAAATTTTGGCATTGTTCTGAAAAACATCTATTTTTGATGAATAGTGAAACCACTAAGTGGTAGTTAAAAAACTGATTTTTCGTTTAAATGAAACATTACCACTTCTGTGATTTGATTTTCAAAAATCCGACATACATGGTTGTCATTAGGAAGTAAAATGTGGTTCAATGGGATTAAAATAATTTTTTGGTGAATAGTAACTTTTAAGTTTAATTAGTCGCGATTAAAGGTAATTAGTGAAATTTAAGGTAAAAATAGTATTATAAAAATATGGAATGACCTTTACACTTGTCCTACCACTATTGGATGTGTCATGGCCGACCAAGAAGATCCATGGGTCATCTTGGGGACCCCATGGAGCCACTTTGGTAGGAAAATTACATAAATAACTATTTTTTTAATGTTAAAATAAAAAGGTCACAAACAAGAGTTGTTTTACTAAAACAATTTTTAAATGGGGTTATTCAAGTCATATTTTGAATATAAATATTCATTAGAAATATAAAATGATTTCATAAATAATGAATTTTTTTATAATTTTTAGACATTAAATAAATGAAATTATTTATGACACCGTGATGATGCATTGATTACCTCATTAATTAAGGATTTAAATAAAATGAAAAGATAATGTAAAATATAAGACTTACACATGTCAAAAACCTATTGGATGAGTATATTTCTAACCCTTACCACCTTATCATCGAAATTTATAATTTTGTGACCTTTAGAATCCAAAAAAGCATTTCATAATAATGTAACATTTCAATCTTTCCAAGTGTGCCTGTTCTCTCCTCTTATAAAAGGCCCCCACCACTACCACCTTACTCACACCATCAAAGCCTTTTGGCTCGGCCAAAATCGTCCCAAATACTCTCTCAACATTAATCTCTTACTCTTAGAAGCCTCACTTTGGGCAGAAGTCTTCCCAAAGAAGCCTTTGGCTCAAATCAAAAAGAGTTACCCGATTTTAAGGTAATGTCTTTTCTAATGTTGTTTTGTTTTATTTTGCTTCACCAACCCCCTAAACTCTTTTTATTACTTTATTTTGTAACATCAACAGTATATAAATTATACTTGGATGTTTTTATGATATGTATTTGGTTTACACTTACACACACCTTCTTCTAATGGTTAAAGAACATACTGTTTCTGTGCGTGGTGAAATACTGCCTCACGAAATGATGATTGTTCAATATTCTATTAACACCTCTATTGGTGGCAATTTTAATGAAACAATTTTCATTTATGATATATATATATATATATTATGTTTATGTTTTCATTACGCTTCTGTATTTCTCATTTATGTCATACTTTATGATTTCCATTATGGGTAAACGTGATAATTTCATTTTAGGAAGTGCAGACTACCGCCCCCTCAAAGTGATTTGAATCGTTAATGCCATATGTGGGATGTATAAAGGATAGATTAAATGGTATTATACATTATATTATACTAGAATTATGTTATACCTTTATATAATTATAACTTCATTCCATTAAATATGAAATGGAAATGAATGTAGCAGTCATGCGTACGTACGGATTACCGTCTCCATGAACGGTGCATTTCATTTCCTACCTCTAAATGTTATGTAATATTATAAATGAATGTATATAATAGATATATATGATGTATATGATATATACATCATGAATATAATTATGGATATAATGGATATTTTACCACATGAACAAAGTGTAATTAAACGAAGTTTATTTTTGACTCAAGTACCTAAGATCGACAAAACGACCGTTATAAACATAAATAATTACATAATGTTCATGACATGGTAATAAGTGATATAAAAGTAATAATTAACATGAAAAATGTTCTTATGTAAATAGAAATTATTTCTAGTTTATTATTCAGGAGGTTAAAGAACGATCGAGTCAAGTCAGACACGAGGTAAGGGAACTTCTTAACCCAATTTCCATTCATTGGGTTAATCTCCTAATTTAAAATTATGTCATGATATTATTATGTACTATCTTGTATTTATACTTTTTTTATGTGTACATATAGTGAATAAAAATAATAGATATATTTTATTTAAAAATTATCTTTTCAATGGACATCGTCTCAATCTCCTTTCATTGAGGAATAATTCATTTTATACACAACTTTCTTTTATACGGTGTATAAACCCCTTTGACTTTTACATTTATTCAAAAGGTTTTCTTTTATAATTATGTGATTTTTAAATGATTTCAAAAAAGAGATATTTCTCTCCAATATATGAAAATCCAGTGCAAATGTATACGTATTTAACGCAAGCTTAAAAATGTTTTCAGAAAACCCGACTCTTGAGTGTCGTAGACAGGAAGGGATTGGGCGTGGACCCATCATGGCATGTAATTAGTCGAGCAGTCTCAGAATTAGTTATTTTTCTTTCATAATCTTGCATAATGTTTTCAAGAAAAAACTGGATTATATTTGAGCGATTTTAAACTTAAGTATCTTCTAAAAAAAATTGCATCGGTTGGTCTCATGAGACAAACTAGTGTCTTGGCACGAGGCCTTGACAAAATCTTAATTCTGGTCTTGGAACGAGGCCCTGGCTACGTGGTTATGATAGTTTGGCATTATTCATTCCATCTTTATGAAAGTGGTTATTGATATTGCATGTGATTATTCGACGAGTAGAATATCCATTTGAATATGTAAATTGAATTATCGAATTTTTCTTTTTCCATATTATGTTGAGGTTCATGTTTAAAAAGGATTTTGTTTTTGTTATACATTGCCTTAAATGTTAGTGTTTATTTATGAAAGATTCCGCAATATTTTTATCCTTACTGAGAATCTGAGCTCACCCCTTTCAATGTTTTAAAATTTTACAGGATGTTAAGAAGTATTTTATGAATGACCTCCAGGGATAGTCAGAAGAGAATATGAGTGTAGACTATGGAGACTTTGTTATTGTATTTTTTCACTTTATGATGTAATTTAACATTTATGAATGTATCTAGTGTTTCCAAGGCTACTAAACTAATCAGTCTTTCGAGACCTGATCTTTTTTGATCATGCCAATGTTACGCAATAATGCACCGACTCTGGGTAACTGGGGTCGGGGCATTACAATTACTATTCATAATGGATAGTTTGATTGGTTGTGGTGTGTGTTAGAATCTGGAAATTGCATACAGTGAAAAATATTTCATTATTCAAAGGAAAACATAACGTGGAAGCTTGGGGTGTTACATTCTCCGCTCCATCAAATAATTTAATCCTCAAAATTTCTAGAATATTAGTGCTTAAAAAGGAACGGTTGGTTCTTCATCATAAGTTCCTCGGGTTCCCATGTTGCCTCTTCCATCTTATGGTTTTTCCATAAAACATTTACCAGACGAGTCGTCTGGTTTATCAGTAATTGATTTCTTGTATCACGAATCCTAATGGGATCTTCGCAATAAGACAGATCAGTTTCAAGTTCTAATTCCTCATAGATGAGTACATGCATTGGGTCATGCATGTATTTTCTCAACAGTGATACATGGAACACATCATGAACTTTGGAGAGATTTGGTGGCATTTCCAAATGGTATGCTAAAACCCCAAATCGTTCTAGAATTTCGAAAGGTCCTATGTACCTGGGACTCAATTTAACTTTCTTACCGAAATGTATAACTCCATTCCATGGAGATACCTTAAAGAAAACATGATCTCCTACATGAAATTCCAAATCCTTCCTTCGATTATATACTTAGCTCTTATACATACTTTGAGCTTCATTGATGTGCTTATGGATCACCTTTACCTTTTCCACCATTTGCTCTAACATTTTTGGGCCTACGAGTCTTCTTTCACCAACTTCATCCCAAAAAGTTGGTGTGCGACATCACTTTCCGTACAATGCTTCATATGGTGCCATCCGAATTATTTAATGAATGCTATTGGTATTAAAAAATTCCACTACAGGTAAATATTGATCCCACATATCCTGAAAGTCATGTGACCCTGATCTCAACATGTCTTCTAAGGATTGAATAGTTCGTTCTGATTTTCCATCAGTTTGGGGGTGGTAGGAAGTTCTCAAATGAAGTTCAGTATCTAGGGATTTCTGAAGACTTTTCTAGAATCTTTAAGTAAAACATGGATCCTGATCAGAAAAAATCGATAGGGTACTCCATGAAGTCTCACAACTTCCTTAATATATAGTCTTGCTAGATGTTGAAGTAGTAGATCTTCTTTTATAGCAAGAAAATGTGCTGACTTGTTAATATGATAACCAAATGACCCGTATTGCATCATTCCTTTTGGGAGTCATTGATAGCCCCATGAAAAATTCCATCGTAATATTATCACATTTCCACTTAGGTATGGGAAAAGGATGCATGACTACTCCAGGCTGTTGCCTTACAGCTTTCACTTTTTGACAAACCATACATTTTAACTCAAAATAAAAAATCTCCCTATTCATGTTGTCCCACCAAAAATTTTCCTTCAAATCTCTATACATTTTGGTGCTCCCAGAGTGTATAGAGAAATTGGAGCTATGAGAAACATCTAACAATTCCCTTTTCAGATCAGGTATATCGGGAACACAAAGTCTATTCCCAAATTTAAAAATTCCTCCTTCATACACAATGTCTCTCAATATCCCATCATCCATATCATTAATCATCTTTTGAAATTATTCATCATTGGTCTGAGAACACTTAATACTTTCTAGTAAATATGGATTGACAACCATTTGAAAAAGAATTGATGTTTCAACTTCCATGGTGATTCTGATATCCATCTTTACTAAATCCATGAAAATTTTATCCCTTTCAACTATAATCATGTTTAAAACTCCATGATCTTTTTTTCTCAAAGCATCTGCCACCTTATTTGGCTTCCTCGGGTGGTAGTATATCGTGCAATCATAATTCTTGAGTAGTTCAAGCCATCTCTTTTTCCTCATGTTGAGTTATTTTTGTGAAAAAATGTACTTCAAACTCTCGTGATCAGTATAAATCTCACATTTTTCACCATAGAGATAATGTCTCCATATCATCAAAAAAAATTACAGTAGCTAACTCAAGATCATGTGGAGGATAGTATTTCTCATGAGTTTTCAATTTTCATGATGCAGGCAATAACCCTATAATTCTGCATAAGGACACAACCATGTCCTTTCTTTGAAGCATCACTATTTATAACAAACCCATCATTCCCTGATGACAGTGTCTACATAGTAGCATTGACTAATCTGCTCTTCAGTTATTGAAAAAATTCTTCACACTCTTTTGTCCAAACAAATTTAAACCTTTTATCTGTGAGCATTGTTAATGGGTTATCCAATCAAGAAAAATTATGGACGCAACATCGATAATAACACGATAAACCAATAAAACTAATTACCTTAGTTATACACATTGGTGCTGGCCATTCTTGGATTGCTCTTGTCTTAGCAGGATCAAGAGAGATCCCATCCTTAGAGAAAATGAGGCCAAGAAAATAAATCTCTTGAAGCCAGAATTCAAACTTTTTAATCATCCCATATAATTCATGTCTTCTCAGAGTCTTCAGGATAATGTTCAGTTGATTTTCATGATCTTAGTAGCTTTTGGAGTATACCAAGATATCATCAATAAATACCACTACAACATCATAAATATATTCCTTGAAAACCAGGTTCATTTGATCTATGAAAAAAATGGTGACTATGTCAGCCCAAAAGGCATTACTGTAAAATCGTAATGCCTGTACCTGGATAAAAATGCTTTCTTCGGAATGCCTTCCTTTTTCACATACAACTGATGATATCCAGATTAAAGGTAAATCTTTGAAATTTATTGAGAACCATGCAGTTGGTAAAATAAATCATCAATGCGAGGTAGGGGATACATGTTCTTTATTTTTATAGCATTGATCTCCCTGTAGTCGATACATAACCTCATAGATCCATCTATCATTTTAACAAGAAGAGTAGGGTCTCCCCATGGAGAAACACTAGGGAGAATAAATCCATTATTAATCAATTACTCTAGTTTTTTCTTTAGTTCACCTAATTCCACAATGACCATTCTATATGGGGTCGTCGATATAGGCCTTGATCTAGGAATTAAATCAATGGAAAACTCAACTTCTCATTCTAGAGTATGTCTAGGTAAATCTTCTAGAAACACATCAATATAATCTCTAGGAACATATACACCCTCTATTTGAACATTAATTTCCTCACCCACAGTCATTTCATTCTCTTCCTCCCCAAAAATTGAATTTAGTTGAGCTACTAGGGGTTGATCTGGATAAGAATTAGGTGGTGATGATTCTGCTCTAAAGATAAGGTGTTCCTTATCATCATCATAAAAAATAGTAACCTCCTTATTCTTACAAAAAATATTTTCATCATGGTATGAATGCCAATCCATACCATGGATTATATCAAACTAAATCAAAGGTATGAAAATGAGATCAGCGGATGAAGATCATTTATGTGCTCTAATGTGGACTGATTCACAAAACATTGTTATAATGATACTTCCCTTAGGAGTTTTATCTGACAACTCCCTTGTTAAATCAATTTATAAGTGTCTAACTTTCTTTTCAAACTGGGAAGATATGAAACAATGTGATGATCTAGAATCAGATAAAGCATTTTCTAAACTTGAAGAAACCATTAAATTACCTGCCACCACGTCTTTCAGAGCTTCTACCTCAGTAGTAGTTATAACATAAGCTTAGCCTTGATCCCTTGGCCTTTTCTTAGGTAAGTTCCCCGGATGCATAGAAAATTAATTTCCATAATGTCCCAGCACTCTACAATTATAGCATTCCACGTTTACAACAACTCTTTTTCCTTTGCAATCATGAGCTTGGTGTCCTTTTTCACCACACTTGTAACAGACTCACATTTCCTTCAAGAAAGTATTGGGGTTTTTCTTCCCACATTTACTACAGTATAGATAGTAAACATTTCCCTTATTCCCATTATTTCCATTTCCAGAGTGGTCAGCAGATCTCATTTTCCCTTGCTTTTTCATAAATTCATAAGACTTAGTGAATTAATTTTCTGTCTCGATAGCACATGAGACAATATCTTTGTACGACGATAAAGATTGTGAGACTAATTCTTGATGGAGAAATGGTTTTAAACCGTGAAATATATGATCAATCATACATCTTGGGTTATGTATATAATCTGTTGCATGAGTCACTAACCTTGTAAAGTTAGCCTCATACTTTGCGACATTCTCATCCTCCTTTTTCCTCAGACTCAGAAATGGACTTTATATATCTGCTCGATGGTCAAGAGGAATGTATTTTTTTAAGAAAATCTCTTTGAACTCCCTCCATTCCATATTTGATACTTAATCATCTTCCTTCGTGTTTTGTATCAATGAACACCATTGATCAGCATCTCCAATGAGGCGATAAACTGCCATGACAACTTTTTCTTTTCACTACTCCCCAAAGACTGAAATATTTTCTCTAGGGAACTTATACATTGCTCAGTTACTAATGGATGTTTACTCCCATTGAATGATGGTGGTTTCTGCCTCATGATGTGATCTAATGTTGATCCTCCATAGTACGAATATAGGTGCTCCATATGGGTAAGGGTATTATTCAAAACCTTAGTGAGTTGTCCAAGTACGGTGATTAGCTGATTAGGACTAGTTGCATCACCAGCTCCAATATAATTATCCTGAGCAAGAGAGAAATCCCTACATCTAATGTGTACATTGATACGGTATCCATTATTTCCACTAGGCTCCATTTCTCAATAATGGAATAAACTAGATCAGTTTATGAATAAAAACACATAATTCCATTCTTGTGAAACACAGAAGATAAATTGAACTATTTATGGATATAAGCCATAATAATAATAATAATGTTTTCATTGAGGAATTATATACTCAAAAACAATTTATAATGGTTTGTAAAAAAATGAGAATTATCCTAATCATATCCCTCGGGAGTGTCGTAATAAAGCGTGCAGAAAGGCCTATTGTTGTGCACCGGTTCCCGTTCGAGTCTAGCTCAAAGCTGTGTTTTCAGGTTTTACCCCTATGTACATCTGTGCCAGAGCTGACCCTACCTGCTCGTATCTAGACAGGGATGTATTGCTCATAAAACTCACAAAATATCTATAATACCAAAATTCTAGGAAGTTCATCTGCACTAATCATCTAAGTCCATCATAGGTCTATGTGCTCTAAGCAGTGTTTATCTAAATCTAGTTTCAAAGGATTGTACTAAACTTCCTCTGATACCATCTATAACGACCCGACCCCAGTTACCTAGCTTCGGCTCTTTATTAAATAACATTAGCATGATCACAAAAGATCAAATCTTGAAAGACCGATTAGTTAAGTATCCTTTGAATAACTAGATACATTCATAAAGTTAACCTTACATAATAATGTCAAAAATACAACAACATGTTGTCTCCACACTCATATCCCCTTACAATATGTAACACCCGAGACTTTTATGTTATATAAATCATCAAATTAATCTTTTTCTACACACAACACTTGCTTTTCATGCTTTACACGAAATCGCGACCTTCCTCGATAGCTTGCGTCGTACGCAATACCGAGTTTCACTAAACAATGATATGCTAATAAAATATTATTAAAACTAGCCGTTATGAATAGTAATAACCACTTTATGAAATTTTATAAATTTTATATTTCAAAATGGACTTCATTTTTGGATACGTAATATCGAAATTATCCTAGGGTGAAATTTTGGTATTTTTCTGAAAACTTTTAATTTTTGATGGATAGTGAAACCACTAAGTGGTAGTTAAAAAAACTGAATTTTTCATAAAACATAATTTTACCGCTTCTGTGAGTGGAATTTCAAAAATCCAAGAGACACGGTTGATTTCATTAAGTAAAATGTTGTTCAATGAGATGAAGATAATTTTTTTGGTGAATAGTAACTTTTTACTTTTTTTACCATGGTTAATAGTAAATAGCGTAATTAAGGGTAAAAATGATATTATTATTACCCTAACACATGTCTTAATTCTATTGGACAAGTTTAATTCGACCAAAAACAAACTTAGGAATAAAATATGACCATTTAGGTCCACTTGGATTAGATTAGGACATTTATTATTAATTTATTTAAAGAAGGGTTAAAATAGTTAAAATCCAAGTTTAATAACTAAATCATTTTTAATATGGGGTTATACATAAGATAAATTAGACTATAAATATTAATTAGAAAGATAAAAATATTTCCTACATAATTTTATTTTATTTGTAATTTTAAGACATTAAATAATTTAATTTATTTATGACACAAAGATGATGCAGTAATTAACTTATTAATGAAATATTTACATAATTGATGTTATAGACACCAAAATAAATGTATTTTGACACTTTTTATGAATTACACTAATTTTATAGATTATTATAACATGTTATTATTTATTTAATTAACATTATTCTAACTAATCATTCGGTTATGATTTTCACAAAAATTAATTACTAAATAGTGTCAAAGTTGACATAAAATAGTTTTGAAAACAAATATTATATTTTTAATTGATATTTTATTCCTAAAAATTTATGGTTCGGCCAAATGACATAGATAAGGTTATATATATTAATAATAAACAACTTGGGGTTCTTTTGGCTGCTTATAGTAAGTTTATTAACCTTATAGTATAAGAACACAAGAAGACACGGTTAAAGTAAAATTATTTAACTTAATGTTCAATCTAAATGATAAGGTTAAAATAGGAACCTAAACTTGTCTAAATTCTATTGTATGAGAGGATTTCGACCCATCCCCACATTATCTTCGAATGAAATCAATTTGGAGCTATTCAAAACCGAATTTGGCTTTATAATAAAATAATAATTTTTGTTATTCCAAATGTGCCCCTCTCCTCCCTTATAAAAGGGCACCTCCTCCCTCTCTTCCTCACACCACTTTGAGCCTTCAATATCGGCCAAACCCTGCCACTTTCTCCTCTCCACTTCCCTAGAGACATCCTAGAGGACCTGGTTTTCTTCAAAAACCAATTTTAGTGCCCTAAAAGAAGGTCTCAAAGAAGCACTTCAAAGAAGAGGTAATGTCCGTTACCGATTCTTTCATCTTTATTTCTTCTTCCAATTATTCATATTTAGTTGTTTCATTATGAAGTAATAACATCAGTATTACTCATGTACTGATATGTTATTATAATTATGAAACAACCCTATTTCACCATCTATCTATCCTACGGAAAAAGAAATCACCGCGCGTGTGTACGTACGGAATATCGTCTCCACGCCGTGGTGTAATCTATTTTCCACAACCACCTTACTTGGATGGGTATAATGGTATAAATAATGACTATATAAGACTATTATAAAGTGATACTAATTCTGAAATAGTATACATACACTCCAATACAATTCCACGATAATAGGAATGATATCATCACTCGTGCGTACGTAAGGAATACTATCTCCACGATGTGATGCGACTCGTTCTACATGATCTTCATTTCATAATGATTATTTAAATGAATTGAATGACTGAATTAATATGATATATATTACACTAATAACATTCTGGAAATGAGGTATCTATAACCTAAGGAGAAGAATATGAATTTATTCGACAAAACATGCATAATAACAAAAAGTTATAAACACCCGAATAACAAGTAGCAATGAAATATTACTAATAAGAAGCTAAGAATATGACCTAATATGATATCATAAAAATAATTATGATTATGGAATAAGTCAATAACATTATTTAAATCATTATACAGGAGGTTCGGACACGTTCAAAGCATATCAGAGCTAAGGTAAGGAAAAATATCACAATCTCATTTTTATCCGAGATTGTTTATACTTTGGTATTTACTAGGGTGTATTTTATCATCCACATCCATGTTTCTTCAATATGTAATATTTATATCCTTATACAATAGTTTATATCCAATTTTACCGTTCGGTGAGTTTTTAGTAAAATATATGAGAGGATTCTTTTGTTGTTTTTCGTACGAGGTACTTTTTGACTTTTCTGACAAAAGTACGAAGAATGTTTTTTTAACCTATACGGCATGAATGGATTTTTAAAACATTATTTCCAAGAAGATTCCTTTACAGTTTTTCATGTTTATTTTTAATCAAATTTTTTTAGTTTAGAATTGTATGACATTGTAAGAAAGGAAAAGTGTTTTTGAAGCAGAAAGGATATCTTCCTCAATAATGGAGTTCAAATGTTCTATCAAAATTATTTTACATATAAGATAATAAAGGGTTATATTTTTATCCCTATTATTACATTGATTTTATTATGTTATGATGGAATTATATTTTTATGAATTCCTTTATCTTATATGAATTGTTTTATGATGTCACGATGTTTAAGATCCCCATTTTTATTACATGGGTTATGCAATGATGTATGATTTATGATTTTGTGGCACACATAAGAATGGTATCATTATGAGATGGGTGGGACCTGTATCTCCCTCCAATGCATTGGGTAAAGATTTTATATCTCAGGATATAGACATGGCTGGAACGGTAGGTATTACTAGTTCAGTGAAACAGGACTGAAACGAGGGTGACTCGGTTCAGAAATGGACTTTTTACACTAAGGTAGTCTTGAAAATGAGTCTTGACTAATAAGCAATGATTATCTATTATTATGTGTGTATGCCAAAAACATTCATGTTTTAAGTTATGATTATCGGGATTACATTTCACTACTATGATTTATCCCATGTTATGAAATTATGATCTCTTTTGCAGGTTAAGATTTCCAAAAGTTATTTGCTTATGTATATGATGTGATTGATATTTTTTTTTACCCTTACTGAGCATTTGAGCTCACCCTTTTGTATGTTTTATTTCCCCAGGTCAGGAAGAAGTTTATTAAGTAGAATATTCCAAAAAGGGACTCTAGATATGATGAAATAAATGGGAGGCAAAGTAGATGCTTTATGAACCAGTTGTTTATGTTTCCCAGTTTCTAAAGACATTATACCTATACGGTCCTTTCTTGGTTTTGTTATATGATGTAATAAGTGTGCTTCAATTATGAAGTAAAAACAATGTATGTAAAGTATGGGTCGTTATAGTTGGTATCAGAGGAAAGGTATAGTCAACCTTTGGAAACTAGGATGTAAAAGCCTTAGTAAGAACCCTAAGGATAAGTCTAAGAATAGAAAAAAGTCATAGTGTTTTAGAAATGTCCATGAATAACCTAGGAGAAGACCTTAAGTGTGAAATTTTATTCTTGATTATGTGGTTTTCCTATTATAATTAGTGTTGCTCACACTATTCTTCTTGGTTTTAGTCAATGGCTGGAACCCGAAGGAAACGTGTAAATGCGGAATGTGGCGGGCAATGCAATGATTGTCCCCATGAGCAACCAAACGTTATGGGAGCTGGAATGCAAAATCTTGTATCTATTCTCACACAACTTTGTCATGCTATGAATCATGCAGGACTTCCAAACGAGCAAAGGAAAGAGCAACATTTTGTTTAATCCTTCATGAGGCAGCGTCCACCTTCTTTCAGCGGGTCTACTGATCCATTAGTTGCTGAACAATGGATTAGTACTACTGAAAATATATTTTTAGTTCTTCAATGTTCTGAACATGATAATTTCATCTTAGCAGTGTATCATTAGGAAGTTGATGCTGATCAATGGTGGAATCTTATTAAGAATACGAGGGAAAGGGATGAAATTGAGTCCATGGAATGGGACGAGTTCAAGAACTTATTTTTAAATAAGTACTTCCCTCGTATTATCCAAACAAAGATGGAGAAAGAGTTTCTTGAAATGAAGCAAAAGGATGATGAATCTGTTGGTACCTATGAAGCAAATTTTACCAGACTTTCAAGGTACACTTCTGGTATTATTATCCAACCTAAGAGTAAGATCGATCGATTCTTTAGTGGCTTAAAACCAAGTCTTCGAAGGGCCTTAACCATAAGGGACTTCAATAGCTATGATGAAATCTTTATATGTGCTCTCAAAGTTGAGATGGAGATTGGAGTAACCCATCAGTCATATGGGTTTGATAAGAAGAGGAAAATGGAATTCAAAGGAAAATATAAAGAGCACACTGAAAAGAAGATGAGCTTTCCCTTATGCTCAAAGTGTGGAAAGAATCATTGAGGGAGTTGTCTTAAAAGGACACGTAAATGTTTTAAATGTGGAAAAGAAGGTCATCGGGCATTTGAATGCCGCGATGATGGGAAGAAGATGTCTAATGATGCAAACAAAGGAAGGGATGCAAAGAATGAACCTACTACACTTCAATGTTTCAAGTGCAAGGAGATGGGACATTATGCCAATAAATGCCCTAATCCAAGGGTTGATGATTATGACCGACGTCAACAAACTCTTTAGGCTAAAGAAAAAGGAAAGTCACATGCAATTTCTATCAGCGATGTGGAGTACGATAACGATGTGGTGAAAGGTACACTTACCCTCCACTCTAATGTAGAAAATGTTTTATTTGATTCTAGATCCACCCAATCCTTTATTTCTGAAGAATTTTCTAAGGGTATCACCGTATTAACTCAACAATTAGATGTTGAGTTATCTGTGACAAAACTTAATGGCACAATAGTCGCATCAAATGTTTTTAATTCTTCTCCGATCGAAGTTTGTGGGAAAGTGCTTCCTGCAAATCTTGTGACCTTCCTTTAGTGTAATTTGATGTGATTATTGGCATGGATTGTATTTCTCTACATGGATCTCATATCGATTGCCAAAGAAGGGAAGTCACATTTCATATTCCAGATCAATCTATGATCGTCTATCGATGCAAGGATGAACATAACCTTCAGTGGAAATTCCTTCCATCGTATGGGTCTTGAATCTACTAAATGAAGGTTATTTATCTCAAATGGTTGGTGACAAACTCACAATTAAGAATATTCCCATTGTACGGGAGTTTGATGATGTCTTTCCGGAGGAATTACCGGGTCTTCCACTGAATCGTGAAGTTGAGGTTTCAATAGAAGTCGTACCGGGTGCTTTGCCTATTTCAAAGACACCTTATAGAATGGCCCCAATTGAGTTTCATGAATTGAAGAAGCAACTCCAAGAGAATCTTGATAAGGGGTTCATACGCCCTAGTGCGTCACCTTGGGAAGCACCTGTTCTGTTTGTTAGGAATAACGATCGATCAATGAGACTCTGCGTTGATTATCGAGAACTTAACAAGATCACTATCAAGAAAAAATGCCCTCTCCCACGCATTGATGACTTATTTGACCAACTACGCGGAGCACAATACTTTTCCAAGATTGATCTTCATTCAGGGTATCATCGATTAAGGGTCAAAATGGAGGATATACCAAAGACGACTTTCCGTACAAGGTATGGACACTATGAATTTATAGTGGTGCCATTTGGCCTTACTAAATCCCCTTCTATCTTCATGGATCTGATGAATAGAGTCTTTAGAGGCTATCTTGATCAATTTGTGGTAGTCTTTATAGATGATATTCTTGTCTATTCAAAGAGAAAGTAAGAACATGAAGATCACTTGAAAATTATATTGAAGACCCTAAGAAAGGAGAAGCTTTATGCCAAATTTACCAAGTGTGAATTTTGGCTTCAAAAAGTTTCATTTTTGGGTCACATAATCTCAAAAGAGGGGATATCTGTGGATCCAGAAAAAATAGAGGTTATCGTAAGATGGTTGAGACCAACAACAGTAACTGAGATCCGATGTTTTCTTGGTTTGGCTGGATATTATCAATGTTTTGTGAACGATTTTTCACGATTATCTAATCCACTCACCAAGTTGACTCAGAAAGGAGTTTAGTTTGTTTGGACAGAGGAATGTGAAGAGAATTTCAAGGAGTTGAAAATAAGGTTATCCAGTGCACCTGTGCTCACACTGCCTTGTAGTGGAGAAAGGTTTGTGATCTACAGTGATGCATCCAAGAAGGGATTGGGGTGTGTTCTTGTGCAAAATGATATGGTGATAGCTTATGCCTCACGACAGTTGGAAATACATGAGCAAATTTACCCAACTCATGATTTGAAGTTAGCTGCGGTAATCTTTGCATTAAAGATTTGGAGGCATTACCTTTATGGTGATAGGTGTGATATTTATACTGATCATAAAAGTTTAATGTATATTATCACACAAAAGGAGCTGAATATGCACCAAAAAAGATGGTTGGAGCAGATTAATGATTATGACTGCTCAATCCATTACCACCCTGGGAAAGCAAACAAGGTGGCAGATGCATTATGTCGACAAGACCATGCTAGATTATCCATGATGAGGATCACAAAAGATCCAATATTTATGGATTTACAAAGGGTGGATATTGGAATTATAATGGAAGGGGAAAAATCTTATCTTTCTCAAATTAATGTTCAACCATCTATACATGTGAAGATTAAAGAGGCACAGAAATAAGATGTCGAGTTACAAAAGAAGGTGAGAAATGATCCTGAATTCAACCTTGTTTGTGATGGGATAATAAAGTTCAGGAATCGGGTTTGTGTTCCTCCCATCCCCAAATTAAAGAAGGAGCTGCTGGATGAGGCTCATAGTTCTTCATTCTCTATTCATCATGGAAGCACGAAGATGTATAGGGACCTGAAAGAGTACTTCTGGTGGGATGGCATTAAAAGAGATGTTGCTGAATATGTCTCTCGATGTTTGGTTTGTCAACAAGTTAAAGCTGAGAGACAGAAGTCTAAGGGGATGTTACAACCATTACCCATACCCGAATGGAAATGGGAAAACATCACTATGGACTTTGTCACATGACTTCCTAAAACATCCAAAGGCAATAATGCTATTTGGGTCATAGTTGATCGTCTTACAAAATCTGCACACTTCATTGCTATTAGAGAGGATTTTACTCTGGAACAACTTGCCAGGATATATGTAAAGGAAGTGGTAAGATTGTGTGGACTACCACTTTATATTATATCTGATCGGGATCCGAGGTTTACCTCAATGTTCTGGAGAAGTATTCATCATACTCTGGATACAGAGTTATGTTTTCGCACTGCTTATCATCCTCAGAGAGACGGTCAGTCTGAGAGAACAATTCAAACTCTAGAAGATATGTTGAGAGCTTGCTCTATGGATTTCAAAGGTGGTTGGGATCAACACCTACCTTTGGTGGAATTTTCTTATAATAATAGCTTTCACTCCAGTATTCAGATGGCTCCTTATGAATCTCTCTATGGAATGAAATGCAGGACTCAAACTTGCTGGGATGAAGTTGGGGAAAGAAAGCTATTAGGACCTGATCTCATTGATGAAATGGAAGAAAAGGTCAGATCTATTCAACAACATATAAGAGCAGCTCAGAGTCGATAGAAAACCTATGCCGACAACCGAAGAAAAGACCTAGAGTTTGAAGTGGGTGATAAAGTGTTCTTACGAATATCTCCCTGGAAGAGTGTTATGAGATTTGGAAAGAAGGGGAAGTTGAGCCCTAGATATATCAGTCCTTTAGAAATACTGGATCGTGTTGGGAAGGTATCTTACCGATTGGAACTTCCACCGAATCTCTCTCAAGTTCATGATGTGTTCCATGTATCTCTCCTGAGAAAGTACATACCTGATCCTTCACATGTACTTAGCTTAGAAGTTGTACCACTGGAGCAGGATCTTTCTTATGAAGAATAGCCGATAGAGATTCCGGATCGTAGCGAAAAAGTCCTACGAAACAAGACCACTCGATTGGTGAATGTTTTATGGAGGAACCACCAATTAGAAGAAGCTACATGGGAGCTTGAGTATATGATAAGGGAGAGGAATCCTCATCTGTTTGTTACAAAGTGAGGAATTTTGAGGGCAAAATTCATTTTAAGGGGGGTAGAATGTAACACCCGAGACTTTTATGTTATATAAATCATCAAAGAAATATTTTTCTACACACAACACTTCCATGGCTTGCTTTACACGAAATCGCGACCTTCCTCGATAGCTTGCGTCGTACGCAATACCGAGTTTCACTAAACAATGATATGCTAATAAAATATTATTAAAACTAGCTGTTATGAATAGTAATAACCAGTTTTTGAAATTTTATAAATTTTATTTTTCAAAATGGACTTCAGTTTTGGATCCGTAATATCGAAATTAGCCTAGGGTGAAATTTTTGTATTTTCTGAAAACTTTCAATTTTTGATGAATAGTGAAACCACTAAGTGGTAGTTAAAAAAACTGAATTTCTCATAAAACATAATTTTACCTTTTCTGTGAGTGGAATTTAAAAAAGTTGAGATACACAGTTGATGTCTGTAAGTAAAATGTTGTTCAATGAGATGAAAATAATTTTTTTGCTGACTAGTAACTTTTTACTTTTTTTTACCACGGTTAAAAGTAAATAGCGTAATTAAGGGTAAAAAGGATATTATTATTACCATAACACATGTTCTAATTCTATTGGAAAAGTGTAATTCGACCAAAAACAAACTTAGGAATAAAATATGACCATTTAGGCCCACTTGGATTAGATTAGGACATTTATTATTAATTTATTTAAAGAAGGGTTAAAATAGTTAAAATCAATGTTTAATAACTAAATCATTTTTAATATGGGGTTATACATAAGATAAATTTGACTATAAATATTCATTAGAAAGATAAAAGTATTTAATACATAATGGTATTTTATTTGTAATTTTTAGACATTAAATAATTTAATTTATGTATGACACAAAGATGATGATGTAATTAACTTATTAATGAAATATTGACATAATTGATGTTATAAACACCAAAATAAATGTAATTTGACACTTTTTATAAATTCCACTAATTTTATAGATTAATATGACATGTTATTATTGATTTAATTAACATTGTTCGAACTAATCATTCTGTTATGATTTTCACAAAAATTAAATACTAAATAGTGTCAAAATTGACATAAAATAGTTTTTTAAAACAAATATTATATTAGTAATTGTTATTTTATTCCTAAAAATCTAAGGTTACGACAAATGACTTAGATAAAGTTATATATATTAATAATAAACAACTTGGGGTTCTTTTGACTGCTTATTGTATGTTTATTAACCTTATAGTATAAGAACACAGGAAGACATGGTAAAAGTAAAATAATTTAACTTAATGATAAATCTAAATGATAAGGTTAAAATAGGAACCTAAACTTCTCTAAATTCTATTGGATGAGAGGATTTCGACCCATCCCCACCTTAGCTTCGAAATAAATCAATTTGGAGCTATTCAAAAAACGAATTTGGCTTTATAATAAAATAATATTTTTTGTTATTCGAAAGGTGCCCCTCTCCTCCCTTATAAAAGGGCACCTCCTCCCTCTCTTCCTCACACCACTTTGAGCCTTCATACTCAGCCAAACCCTGCCCCTTTCTCTTCTCAACTTCCCTAGAGACATCCTAGAGGTCCTGGTCTTCTTCAAAGACCAATTTTAGTTCCCTAAAAGAAGGTCTCAAAGAAGAACTTCAAAGAAGAGGTAATGTCCGTTACCGATTATTTCATCTTTATTTCTTTTCCAATTCCTCTTATTTAGTTGTTTCATTATGAAGTAATAACATAAGTATCACTCATATACCGATATGTTATTATAAGTATGAAACAACCCTTTTTCACCATCTATCCATCCTACGGAAAAAGAAATCACCGCACGTGCGTACGTACGAAATACCGTTTCCACGCAGTGGTGTAATCTATTCTCCACCACCACCTTACTTGGATGGGTATAATGGTGGAAATAATGACTATATATGACTATAATAAAGTGATACTAATTCTGAAATATTATACATACACTCCAATACAATTTCACGATCATAGGAACGATATCATCACTCGTGTGTACGTACGGAATATCGTCTCCACGATGTGATGCGACTCGTTCGACATGATCTTAATTACATAATGATTATATAAATGAATTGAATGAATGAATATGATATATATTACACTAATACAATTCTTTAAATGAGGTATCTATAACCTAAAGAGTAGAATAAGAATTTATTCGACAAAACACGCATAAGAACAAAAAGTTATAAACACCCGAATAACAAGTAGCAATGAAATATTACTACTAGGAAGCTAAGAATATGACCTAATATGATATCATAAAAAAATAATTATGATTCTGGAATAAGTCAATAACATTATTTAAATCATTATACAGGAGGTTCGGACACGTACAAAGCATATCGCACCTAAGGTAAGGGAAAATATCACAATCTCATTTTTATCCGAGATTGTTTATACTTTGGTATTTACTGGGCAGTATTTTATCATCCACATCCATGTTTCCTCAATATGTAATATTTGTATCCTTATACAATAGTTTGTATGCAATTTTTCCCTTCGGTGAGTTTTTAGTAAAAGATATGAAATGAATCTATTGTCATTTTTCGTACGAGGTACTTTTTGACTTTTCTGACAAAAGTACGAAGAATGTTTTTTTAAGTTATACGACATGAATGGATGTTTAAAACATTATTTCCAAGAAAATTCCTTTACAAGTTTTCATGTTTATTTTTAATCATCTTCTTTTAGTTTATAATTGTACGACATGTTAAGAAAGGAAAAGTGTTTTTGAAGCAGAATGGATATTTTCCTCAAGAATGGAGTTCAAATGTTTTATCAAAATTATTTTCCATATAAGATAATAAAGGGTTCTATTTTTATCCCTATTATTACATTGATTTGATTATGTTATGATGGAATTATATTTTTATGAATTCATTTATCTTATATGAATTTTTTTATGATGTCACGATGTTTAAGATTCCTATTTTTATTACATGGGTTATGCAATGATGTATGATTTATGATTTTGTGGCACACATAAGAATGGTATAATTATGAGATGGGTGGGACCTGTATCTCCCTCCAATGCATTGGGTAAAGATTTTATATCTCATGAGATAGACATGACTGGAATGGTAGGTTATACCGGTTCAGTGAAACAGGACTGAAACGAGGGTGACTCGGTTCAGAAATGGACTTTGTCCACTAAGATAGTCTTGGTAATGAGTCTTGACTAATAAGAAATGATTCTCTATGATTATGTGTGTATGCCACAATGTTTCATGTTTTATGTTATGATTATTGGGATTACATTTCACTACTATGATTTATCCCATGTTCTGAAATTATGATCTCTTTTGCAGGTTAATATTTCCAAAAGTTATATGCTTATGTATATGATGTGATTGATATTCTTTTGTTTACCCTTACTGAGCATTGGAGATCACCCTTTTGTATGTTTTATTTCCCCACATCAGGAAGAAGGTTATTAAGTAGAATATGCCAAAAAGGGACTCTAGATATGATGAAATAAATGGGAGGCAAAGTAGATGCTTTATGAACCAGTTGTTTATGTTTCCCAGTTTCTAAAGACATTGTACCTATACGTCCTTTCTTGGTTTTGTTATATGTTGTAATAAGTTTGCTTTAATTATGAAGTAAAAACAATGTATGTAAAGTATGGGTCGTTATATACTATCCCTACAGGTCATTCATAAAATATTTCTTCACATCTTAGGAAAAATAAAACATAGAATATGGTAAGCTCAAATGCCCAGTAAGGATAACAATATAGCATAAACTTTCATAAATAAGAATAAACATTTAAGGATATGTATAACTAAAACGAATTCCTTTTAAACATGAACATAAACATAATATGGTAAAGGTAAAATGAAATAATTCCATTTAATTATTCACATGGTTATTCTACTAGTCGAATAATCACATGAAATATCAATAACCACTTTGATAATGATGGAATGAATAATGCCAGACTATCATAACCACGTATCCAAGGCCTTGTGAAAAGACTAAAAATAACATTTTGTCAAGGCCTCATGCCAAGACATTAGTTTGTCTCATGAGACCTACTGATGCATCGAGGATCTATAGCAGGCTCCACCTATCACTTACTAAGTCAAATGCATTCCTCATATGAACAGGATTAAACATAACATAAACATTTGTTTTAAAACTAGCATACGAAATGTAAATACATTCTCCATAAAACATGAATGGTATAAAAATAAAACATCCACAGTCAAACATATCAAAAAACCATCAATACAATATGGAAGTTTTGTATCATAATAAATCAACTTCAAATAAAGATAAAATCCATAAAAGGATGTTGACTTAGATGAAATCAAAACTATTTGAGATAAATATCACTTTTTTTTAAATCATTTAAAAGTCACATAATTATAAAATAAAACATTTACTTTCAAAATAATCCTATAAGATTGTAAGGGATGCTTCGAAGATTTTACAGCAGTGGGAAAATAGCTGCACCCATCGTATAAGTTAAAAAAAGACATTCTTACATTAATTCTTTCAAAAATGTTAAAAATGTCCTTGTTTGGAAAATGACGTAAATATTCGTTTATAAACATCTTATAAAAAGTAAAACAAGGGTGTAAATGACTTTAACACATATTCTGTAAAATAGTAAGAATATTTTGAAATACATTTTTATGAAACATGAATGTGAATGATAAAGAGGTCCTAGTAGATAATTACGTATAAACAACCTCATATAATGAAAAGATTGTGAAATAAACCGATACCTTGTACATTTCATCGATAGAGTGTAAGTTAACCTCGTTTATAACAGATAAATCATTGTTATTAAAGTATACAATAATCATATACATAAATATGATATCATATATGATCTTTTAATATAGCTTGGTTAATAATATTTTAGTATTATCGTCATTTCGGGTGTCAACTGATTCGTTTTCCTTTACATGCTTCATTACATAAGCTGTGTTTGTTATGGGTAGGTTGTATCTTATTCATATCTAGAATGATATCAAGTCGTTAAAAATTACTTTTAAACGTCAAATGAGAATTATTCTTGAATGGATATGATGGGGAAGTGAATCTCATCGCGTTCATGGAGACGGTAATCCGTATGTACGCACGAATGCTACTTCCATTTCATTTTTCATTTTAAAAGGAATAAAAACCAAATGATACATATGTATATTATTATTACAGTGTAATATAATATCTTATATGTTTTACTTATGTTCATTACCATCATCCTTTATATTTTCCATGTATGGTATGGACGAGTCATATCACTTTGAGGGTGCGGTAGTCCGCATTTCCTCAAATGAAATTATCATATATATATATATAACATGAAAGGAATAATGTTATGCTATAAAATGGAATTATAGAAGATTTTTTATATAATAAATATCATTAATATAATATTTAATAATTGTTCCACCATAATGGCCACCATGAGAGGTGGTAGGAGATAATTAAACAATTATCGTTTCGTGAGGCGTTTGGTTGCCATCCACAGAAACATTATGTTCTTAACCCATTAAATAGAGGTGTGTGTACGTGTAATTATAAAACTTCTCAAAAAAATATCCAAGTATATTATGGATACTGGTTTTGTTACAAATGAATAAAAAAGAAGAGTTTAGGTGTTAGAGAAGTAAAATAAAAGAAAATAAGCTCTGAGAAATCGTTACCTTTAATTAGGGAAAATACATTTGGTTTAAATAAAAAGTACTCTTGAAGTGCCTTCTGCCTAAGGTAAGGCTTCTTAGAGGAGTATAGAGATGTTGGGAGCTCATTTGGGTAGAGGTTGGACGAGCCAAAAGGCTTGAGATGTGTGAGGAATTGGTTAGAATTGGCGTCCTTTTATAAGGGGGAGGAGGGGTTCTTTAGGAAAAACTTTTAGTAGTAATTTATAATAAATTCATATTAGTTTTCTAATGGATCAAAATTGTATTATTCAAAGTCTACGATGGGGATGGGTCTAAAACCACTCAACCAATAGATTCTAGATATGTTTGGGTCACTATAGTAACCATATCTTTTATATTTAACTCTTAGGTAAATAGTTTGTAATTCACCATGTCTCTTTGTATTTTTATATTATATAGTTAATAAACATACTATATACATACAAGATACCCCCAAGTGGTGCATTATTGATCGTGTCGGGGCTGTGGCCTATAGACTAGCACTTCCACCTACCATGGCCAAAGTGCATGATGTCTTTCATGTATCCCTCTAAAAAAAGTACATACCGGACCCCTCACATGTACTCTCTTCTGAGGTGGTGCAATTTGAAGATGATCTTTCTTATGAGGAGAAAATAGTGAGGATCTTAGATCATAGAGAAAAAGTTCTACGAAATAAGACAATTCCCCTCGTCAAGGTGTTGTGGCGAAACCACATGTTTGAAGAAGCGACTTGGGAATTGGAGGAAATGATGAAGCTGAGTTACCCATATTTGTTTTAGTGTGGGAAAAAGAAACTTTTGAGGGACAAATTTCTTAAGGGGGGAATATTGTAATGACCAAAAGTTTCATTAATGGAAATCCCTCTTGATCTAATTAAATGTCACTTTATTTTTATATAAAATCTCAACTTATTTGTTTTTATGTTAAGAATTTTTATCTTTGCTAATATAGATGTTGAACAGTGATCAAATGATTAGTATAAATATAGGGCTTTAACAAATCCAATTTACTCAGAAAAAAGAAGCGATGGCCTCATCCAGTAGAATTTCGCCATACGAAGCCGATTTTTCATAGCTTGGAAAAGAGGTGGCGTCATTGGGCTTCTCTCTTGACCAAGCCCAAGCTGAGCTTCACCATGTCAAGCTCTAATGGGACAGTCTATGGGAAAAGTGGAAGTTGATAGAAGTTACCACTGGAGCGATGTTATCCGAGCCACCCCAAGAGTCTGTCACCATTGCACACCTTACCCTTAGGTCTTATGCGGCTGTTTTAAGGGGTTAGGTGACAAATATCTAGTACTCTGTTCATGTAAATTATTTTTGTATATAATAATGAACATACTTTCTTGTAATTATTGATACATTTCAAATAGTTTTTAAAGTACAAATATTGTTTTTAGTTAATATTTAATTAATAATTCTGTTTTATTAAATTAAGGTATTTTTGAATTAAATAAGATTTTAATATAATAATATTATTATTATTAAATAATTTTTAATTAAATATAACTGATCTCATAATTTTATGAATGCAATTATAATTTTTATTAAGGTTTGAAAGCCAATTCTGTCAAAACCCGTGAATTTTCAATAAATGTCGATTTTTATTTTAAAAGTGAAAATTAACATATTTAGAAAAGTATTTAGATAAAATAAATGTTATTTATGGAGTCATGATGTTGAAATTATCCAATGGTAAATTTTTCATAATTTTCTGAGACAGTCAAATTTTTAGGTAAAAATTAAATACCGTTTAAATATATAATGTGTTTTATGACAACATAATGACCCAATAGTGATGAAATAAAATACTATAATCTTATTGTTCAGCCAATATATGTTTTACCATTAAAATAATGTGATTTTGGGTTTTTTCTAATTACTTTTCAAAGCATTAATGGACCCTGTAAGACTTATTAAACACCTTGTCTTTTTAAATTGTTTTCCATGCGAGTGTGACTCACCTCCATATAAGAAAACCTATTATTTTAAGAATATCGGACATTGTCCTTATAAAATATTTTTTTCCTCTTCCCTTTTCCAAAAACCATGGTAAAAAACCACAGGATCGTTTGTGTATTGGATTAATTTAAAATAAAGGGTCTCAAACCTAAATAATAAAGAGTTCCCTCACCTTTCCTATATAAACCCACCCATGATCCAACTTCCTCCTCACTCAAAGCCCATTCAGTTCGTCCAAACTCTGCCATACTCTATCTAGAATCCTCCCAAAGTTCCCCAAGCTCTCATGAAGCCTCTCACAAGCCTCTCTCAAGCCTTTGGAAGCACACTTCCAAGTAAGGGTTTTTTCTTCCTTTGTCATTTTTGTCCAATTTTCTTTAAGTTTTTTTTTCATTTTAATTTAAATTATGAATGTTGGGTTATGGTTTCACACCTCCCTCATACTTCCCTATTTATGTTTTAATGATGGTATACCCCTTTCTATCTCATTAAATTCCTCCTATATACACTCGTTATTATGCCAAAATTCCGAAAGGAACTTCTCTCTCATCTTTTACATTCAAGCAATACTTTTGTATCATGAATCTAAATTCCATTACAATAGTTTGGAAATGTATCTATATGACCTCCTAACTGTCCATTACATGTAAATATGATTAAAAACCGCTTTCTCTCTCATCATCAATTTTTATGAATTCTTATGTCCCGCCGTTATGCTGCCGAAAAAGCACCGATTATATAATCCAATGTCATTGTGTAGTGAATACCATGCTCATTTCTCCATCAAGGGTATTCACATTTGTGCACCATTACTTATTGATTATAATGTTTCATGTATTAATTCTACATTCCTTTATTGTGGAATAAATGATTATGTTTAATGAATCCATGTTTTATTATCCATGTGACACACTTATGCATGAAATGAAACGTTTAAGAAGCGTGCGCCCTTATAGCGCTCCAATGCATTGGGTAAAGAATAGTATCATGATACATCATGTGCAATGAGTGTTGAATCATTCTAATTCAAGTACAACAAGGGTTTACTCGTGCTTTATGTGCAATGAGGTTTTACTCATTCTCCATGTGCAATAAGCCTTGGCTCATGCTAATTGCATGTTAAGTGTTGTTGCCTCATTTCCATGTTAAGATTATCATGCTTTATCATGCTTTTATGTTCATGTTTCTATTATGATCTATTTATATGCCTATTGTCTAACATATATTGTACTCTTCATGTTATTCCATGTTTATTCCCGTACTGGGCTTTATAGCTCACCCATTTTCTTATGCATGTCCTATGTTTATCCCATTAATGCTAAGTACAAGGGAATGTAGTGGTCATGTAAAGGATGTTTTAAATAAAGTTATTGTATTTCATGTTTTATGTTTTTATGTAATGATTCTAAGCCCCGAAGACACTAAACCTATCGATCTTCTTTGTTGTATCAAGTGAAGTTTTATGTAATAAATCATGTTTAGGTTTTTAATAACTGAAGGGTTGTCATAGTTGGTATCAGAGGATAGGTTTAGTTATTTTTGGGATTCAGATTAGAAAACCCTAATAAAGCATTAGATACAAGACTAATTATATTAAAAATATACCTATGTTTTGGTGAGTATTGAGTAAGTGGGTTATCATGTAAATACATCCCTGTCTGGATACGAGCAGGTAGAGGTGTCTCTGGCAAATATGTATCCTAGGGGTAAAACCCGAAAACACTGCTTTGATCTAGACTCGAACGAGAACTAGTGCACCACAATGGGCCTTACTGAACTCTTGGTTACGACACTCCAGGGGGATATGTTTTGATAAATTCACAATCTTAGTATGAACCTTTATTAAAGAAATTAAAAAAAATGACCCTAAGAATATTTGTTAGAAAGTGTATCATAAAAAGCCTATATTGAAGCCTATAAACTCATGAGTTAAGGAAATAAAAGTTTATTTATAAGTCATCAACTTTTTTCTTTCGATTACCCTTTATGTGTTACCCCTGACTTTCCTTTTATTCCATCCACTGGTCGGTAATAGGAGGACTCAGGATAACAAACATTGTGAAGATCAGTGTGATGACTCTACTAATGAGATTCCCAATCCAATTGAAGCAGGAATCGCGAACTTTATCACGCATCTCTCTCAGCTAACTCAAAATTTAAATAGAAACACGGGTCAAGAGGAACTTTCAACACCCCCTTAGAAAGAACAAGTCTCTTTCGAGAGCTTCAGGAGAGAAAGGCCTCCTACTTTTAGAGGATCATCTGATCCCATGATCGATGAACAATGGACATCTCCATTGAAAAGATCATGTCCATCCTTAAATGTTCTGAACAAGAGATGGTTCTCCTGGTGGCATATAATATGGAGGGTGAAGCTGATCAATGGTGGACGTTGATCGAACATACGAAGCCTGAGGAGGAGATCGAGGCATTGGAATGGAAGGATTTCCGGAAGATGTTTTTCGATAAATATTTTCCGTGGACCCTCCGGATTAATATGGAAAGGGACTTCCTTTAAGTTAAGGAAAAAGATGAAGAATCTATTGGATAGTATGAGGAAAACTTCACAGGGCTTTTATGATACGCTTCTGGCTTTGTCGTTACCCCCGAATGCAAGGTTGGCCGCTTCTTTGGTGGGCTGATGCCTAGCCTACGGAAAGCAATAGCGATCTGTGACTTCGACAGTTATGAGGAAATTGTATGATGTTCCCTCAAGGTCGAAATGGAGATTGGGGAATCACAGTGGTATCCAGGGGATAAGAAGCATAATGTGGACTTCAATGTTGGTGCTCCGATGGACAAATCCAACGGTGATTAGAAGATCCAGCACCCCTCTTTCCAAATGTGCGGAATGAAGCACCCTAGAAATTTCATTAAGGGGATGAGGAAATGCTTCAGGTGTGGAAGAGAAGGCCACCTAGCTGTTAACTTTAGGAAAGAAAGACTCATGGCTGCGATAGAAGAGAGGAATGCTCAATTCGAACCTCAATCTGTTGTTTAATGCTACAAATGCATAGAACCAGAGAATTTTTCAAATCAATTCCCTTATCAATTGGTTTTTGGAGGCAACCCACAACCTCTATGGTAGCAAGGAATGGATTTTTCCATCACTTCTAATGAAGTGAACACAACAATGAAGTGGTGACAGGTACGCTAGTTATTCATTCATGAATAGTGAATGTACTTTTTGATTTAGTTTCTACGCATGTTTTTATATCTCAACAGTTTAGTAGAACAATCCCAGCACCACCGAAAATCATAGAAGTGAAGATGTCGGTGAGTATGGAAAATGGGGCAATCATTGCATCCCATGAGTATAAGTACTCCCCTATTATAATATTTGGATTGAATTTCCCGGAGAACCTCGTTATACTCCCTTTGGTGGAATTTGATGAAATTCTTGGCATGGATTGGATTTCCTTATATAGAGCCATCATAAATTTTCGGGAGAGGGAAATCATAGTCCATATGGAGAATCGACCCCCGATTATTTACAAGTGTAAGGAGGATGATGAATCTCCTTTATCTCCATCATCTCAAGCGTGGATATTACTACCCAATGATCACGCGTATCTGGCTCAAATGATTGAGTCCATGGAAGAAAACATCCTTGAAGAAATGCCTATTGTGACGGAATTTGCGGAAGTGTTTCTCGAGGAACTACCTGGTCTTTCTCCTAGAAGAGATGCTGAATTCTCAATTGATCTTATACACGAGGATTTACCAATATCAAAGACTCCATATAGAATGGATGTTGTTGATATTGAAGAGATGAAGAAAAAACTATAAGAGAATCTGGATAAAGGGTTTATATGCCCATGTCCTTCACCATGGGGTGCACCAGTCCTCTTCGTCAAGAAGAAGGATGGGTCAATGCGCTATTGCATGGATTACTGTGAACATAAAAAATCATGATAAAGAACAATTATCTTCTCCCAAAAATTGATGGCTTGTTCAATCAGTTTTGTGGAGCTAAATACATCTCCAAGGTGGACTTGAGGTCGGGATATTATCAAGTAAGGGTGAAGAAGGAAGATATCCCCAAGACTGCATTACGCACAAGATACGGGCACTATGAATTCATAGTAATGCTGTTCAGACTCAATAATGCTCCAACAATATTCATGGACATAATGAATAGAGTCTTTAGAGATTACCTCAACAAATTTGTGGTAGTCTTTATAGATGATATTCTAATATACTCCAAAACCAAGGAGGATCATGAGGAGCATTTAAGAACAGTACTAGAGACTTTTCACAAGGATAAGCTCTATGAAAAGTACAGAAAGTGAGAGTTCTAGTTGAAGGAGGTCTCATTCTTGGGCCATATCATAACAAGCAATGGGATATCTGTGGACCTCGCCAAAATAGATGAAATTATGGGATGGTCGAGGCCAATATCGGTAACCGATATCCGTAGCTTCTTGGGTTTAGTTTGATATTATCGACTATTTTTTAGGAATTTTTCATGATTTTCCAACCCTCTTACCAAGCTAAATCTAAAGGGAGTAAAATTTTATTGGAGTGATGAATGCGAAAAAAGATTCAAGGATTTGAAAAAAAGAATTATCACTGCGCCCGTGCTCACTTTACCCCCAAGTGGGGAACTTTTTGTGGTATTCAGTGATACATCAAAGAAGGTCTTAGGTTGTGTGCTAATGCAGAATGATAATGTGTTATCCTATGCCTCAAGGAAGTTGATAATCCATGAGCGAAACTATCCAACGCATGATCTGGAGTTAGTGGCGGTGATCATTGCCTTGAAAATCTGGTGGAATTATCTCTATGGGGAGAAATGTGAGATATATACTTACCACAAGAGTCTTAAATATATATTCACACAGAACAAGATTAATATGCTCTAGAGAATATGGATAGAGCTCCTCAAGGATTATGATTGTTCAATACATTACCAACCATGGAAAGAGAACAAGGTGGAAGATTCCCTATGTAGAAAGGACCCATCGATTCTATCAATGATGAGAATTGAGAAGGATCCAATCTTCTTATAATTAATGAAGATGGACATGGGAATCATAAATAAGGGAACATCATCACTCCTTTCACAAATTATTGCTCAACCGTATCTTTTGGAAAGGTTAAAGGATTCTCAAAAGGATGATGTGGGAATTCTTGAAACTGTGGAAGCTATGGAAAAAGGGAAATCCTCAGAGTTTAATGTTAATGAAGAAGTAATTGTGTGGTTTGGGAAAAGATTATGTGTTCCATCTAGTCCAGAGCTGAAGAAGGAACTTTTAGATGACGCACATAGTTCAAATTTCTTTATTCACCCATAGAGAACAAAGATGTATCAAGAACTCTGAGAATACTTTTTGTGGGATCATATGAAGAAGGAGATCACTGAATATACATCAACGTGCCTGGTGTGTCAGAAAGTGAAGACAGAGAGGCAGAAGTCTAAGGGGATGATGCATCCATTTCCCATACTAGAATGGAAATGGGATAACATCACCATGGACCTTGTCACCGGACTTCCAAGGAAATCCAAAGGCAATAATGCAATCTAGGTTGTTGTGGATCATGTTGGAAAGACTGCACACTTCATTTCTATTCTGGAGGATTTCTCATTGGATCAACTGGCACAGATATATATCAGGGAAGTGGTAAGGATTCATGAATTACCACTATCTATTGTGTTTGAACGAGATCCAAGATTCACCTCTATGTTTTGGAAGAGTCTACAACATGCTCTGAATACTGAACTGAACTTCAGTATGGCCTATCATCATCAAACCGATGGCCAATTCGAGCGGACTATGCAAACAAATGTGGAAATGTTGAGATAATGCTCAATGGGCTTTAAAGGAGGTTGTGATCAATATATTCCTCTGGTTGAGTTCTCTTATAACAATAGTTTCTACTCAAGCATCCAAATGGCACAATATGAAGCCCTGTATGAAAAAATGTGCAGAACACCGGCGTGTTGGGATGATGTCTTTGAACAGAAGCTGCTTGGACTAGAAATGGTCGATGAAATGGTGGAGAAGGTGAAAACCATTCAATAGCATATCACGGCTTCCCAGAGTTGACAGTAGAGTTATGCAGATAACCGTCAATGAGACGTTGAGTTTAATGTTGGAGACATGGTTTTTCTTTGCAAATCTCCGTGGAATAAGGTCATGAGTTTTGTAAAGAAGGAGAAGTTAAGTCCAAGGTACATGGGCACCTTCGAGATTATTGATCGTGTCGGGGTTGTGGCCTATCGACTAGCACTTCCACCTACCATGGCCAAAGTGCATGATGGCTTCCATGTATCCCTCTTAAGAATGTACATACCAGACCCTTCATATGTACTCTCTTCTGAGGTGGTGCAATTGGATAATGATCTTTCTTATGAGGATAAATCAGTGAGGATCGTAGATCATAGTGAAAACATTCTATGAAATAAGACAATGCCCCTCGTCAAGCTGTTGTGGGGAAACCACATGTTTGAAGAAGCGACTTGGGAATTAGAGGAAATGATGAAGCTGAGTTACCCACATTTGTTTTAGTGTGGTAAAAAGAACATTTCGAGGGCGAAATTTCCTAAGGGGGGAATATTGTAATGACCCAAAGTTTCATTAATGGAAATCCCTCTTGATCTAATTAAAGGTCTCTTTATGTTTATATAAAATGTCAACTTCTTTGGTTTTATGGTAAGAATTTTCACAGTTACTAATATAGCCGTTGAATAGTGATCACATGATTAGTATAAATATAAGGCTTTAACAAATCCAATTTACTCAGACAAAAGAAGCGATGGCCTCATCCAGTAGAATTGCTCCACACGAAGCCCATTTTTCGGAGCTCGGAAAAGAGGTGGCATCCTTGGGAATCACTTTTGACCAAGCCCAAGTTGAGCTTCACCATGTCAAGCTCGAATGAGACCGTATATGGGAAAATTGAAAGTTGATAGAGATTACCACTCGAGCGATGTTATCCGAGCCACCCCAATAGTCGGTCACCATCGCACACCTTACCCTTAGGTCTTATGCGACTCTTTTAAGGGGTTATGTAACAAATCGCTAGTACTATGTTCATGTAAATTATTTATGTATATAATAATGAACAGACATTCTTGTCATTATTGATACATTGAAAAGAGTTTTTAAAGTACAAATAGTGTTTATAGTTATTATTTAATTAAGAATTCAATTTTATTAAATTAAGGGATTTTTAATTAAATTATATTTTAATAAAATGTTATTATTATAATTAAATTAATTTTTGTTAAATATAAATGATCTCTTAATTTTATGAATATAATTATAATTTTTATTAAGGTTTGAAATCCATTTCTGTCAAAACCCGTGAATTTTCGATAAATTTATGTTTTTATTTTAAAAGTGAAAATAAAAATATTTAGAGAATTATTTTGATAAAATAAATGTTATTTCTGGAATCAGGACATCGAAATTATCAAATGGTGAATTATTCATAATATTATGAGACAATCAAATGTTTGGGTAAAAATTAAACACTGTTTAAATATATAATGTGTTTTATGACATCATAATGACCCAATAGTGATGTAATAAAATATTTTAATCATTATGATCGGCCAATATATGTTTTAACATCAAAATAATGTAATTTTGGGTTTGTTTGACTTATTTTTAAAGCATTAATGGACCCCTCAAGACTTATTAAACACCTTGTCTTTTTTAAATTGTTTTCCATGAGAGTGTGACTCACCTCCACATAAGCAACCCAATTATTTTAAGACGTTTGGACTTTGGAATTATAATATAATTTTTTCTTCTTCCCTTTTACAAAAACTTTGGGCATAAACCATGCGATGGTTTGTGGTTTGGATTAATTTAATATAAGGGGTCCCAAACCTAAATAATAAAGAGTTCTCATACTTTTCCTATATAAAACCACTCATGTTCCAACTTCCACCTCACTAAATGTCCTTGGAGTTCGTCCACCCTCTGCCCTAGTCTCTCTAGAATCCTCCAAAGGTGCCCCAAGTTCCCAAAGAAGCCTCTCACAAGCCTCTCTCTAGCCATTGGAAGCACACTTCCAAGTAAGGGTTTTTTCTTCCTTTCTCATTTTTGTCCAATATTCTTTAAGTTGTTTAGCCCTTTTAATTTCAATTATGAATGTTGGGGTATTGTTTAGATCCTCCCTCATACTGTCCTATTTATGTTTGAATTATGGGAGACCCCTTTCTCTCTCATTAAATTCTTCCCATGTACACCCGTTACTATGCCGAAATTCAGAAAGGAACTTCTCTCTCCTTATTTACATTCAAGCAATACTTTTGTATCATGAATCTAAATTCAATTAAAATTATTGGTGAATGTATCTATATGACCTCCTAACTTTCCATTACTTGTAAATATGATGAGGATCCACATTCCATCTCATCAACCATTTTTATGAATTCTTATGTCGCGCCGTTACGCTGCCGAAATCACACAGATTTTCTAATCCAATGTCATTGTGTAGTGAATACAATGCCCATTTCTCCATCAAGGGTATTCACCATTATGCACATTTACTTATTTATTATAAAGTTTAATGTATTAATTCCACATTCATTTGTCGTGGAATAAATGATTATGTTTTATGAATACATGTTTTATGTTCTATGTGGCACACTTATGCATGAAATTAAATGTTTAAGAAGGGTGCACCCATATAGCGCTCTAATGCATTGGGTAATGTATAGTATCATGATATGTCATGTGCAATGAGTGTTGAATCATGATAATTAAAGTGCAATGAGGGTTTACTCGTGCTTTATGTGCAATGAGGTTTTACTAATGCTCCATGTGAAATGAGCATTGGCTCATGCTAATACCATGTTAAGTGTTGTTGCCACATTTCCATGTTATGATTGTCATGCTTTATCACACATTTATGTTCATGGTTCTATTATTATCTATTGATATGCCTATTGTCTAACATGTATTGTACTCTTCATGTTATTCCATGTTTATTCACTTACTGAGATTTATAGCTCACCCCTTTTCTTATGAATGTCCTCAGGTTATCCAATGCAATGCTAAGTTCAAGGGAATGTAGTGGTCATGTAAATGAAGTTTTCAATAAAGATGTTGTATTTCATGTTTTAAGTTTTTAATGTAATGATACTTAGCCCCAAAGACACTAAACCTCTTGATCTTCTTTGTTGTTAGAAGTGATGTTTTATGTAATAAATCATGTTTAAGATTGTCATAAAAGTAGGGTTGTTATAAAATTGTTGTGAGAGTACTGTATAATTCCTACCACCATCCAACATGAGTGTGTGTTTCCTACAGAGAAGCACAAATTGATAATTTTAAAGATTCTATATCATAGTCCTCCATATGTGAGTATGATTATATATTAAAAAATTCAAAGGTTATTTTACGAACATAACCGTAACAGAAAGAATATGGGAAAACATTAACATGGATATTTTAATCAGAATCCATAGATAATCTAAATTTCATAACATTGTATGTATTTTAATATACCACATTACAAAGGTAGAACAGTTCATCATTACATTAGAAGATTTGTCTATAGATCACCACTAAATAATACTCATTAATGAATTGGTATTGTTTGATGTAGTATTACATTCTATTATATTGGAATGGGATCTGATTAATTCCTCAATATTCAAGAAAAGTTTTCAGTAGGGCATGCATATAGAGCTGGATTTATATTTTATATAACATTCATTGTCAAATGGAAATTATGAGGGAGTAATTTAATAACTGTAGTATATGGTGATATCATGTTCTATAGATTTCAATGGTGGATGAGATAATCAATATCATCTACATGAGTTTTCATAAAATAATATATTTTACATGAGAATTCAGAGATATGATTATGAATCCCTATATAGAATGAAGCGTATAACTCGATCATACATTGATAATATTTGGGAATGGAACTAATTGGTACCTATGATCGATAAATAAAAGACACAGAATGTTATACCCATTTAGAAACACATAAGGACTCTACATAGTAAGTAGAAAAGATGTGCTGAAAATTATGGTTTGATATATAAATTTTGGATAGTGATACAGTTATTATAAGAATATTTCCATGAAATAATGTAATTTGATTTGGAAAATATGAAAAACTATTCCATAGGTGTATCTGTACCACTAAACATATTGAATATATAGGGATTGTATATTATTGATTGGTTTTTCCATAAAACATCATTCATGTCAATGATGTGGTAATATATCTCTTCTGAGGAAGTACATACATAATCCTTCAAATGTATTGAAATTATAGATTACATCACCGGATAAATTAATTTCATATGATGAAAAACTACTTTATATTCTTGATTTTAGAGATAATTTACAATGAAATAGGACTACTCACCTTATCAATGTTTTGTGGGAAACACATCATTTTGAACATGCAATATTGAACTCGAGGATATGATGTGGCAGATTTATCATCATTAGATTTTATCAAAATGATGAATTTATATTTTAAATTTAATTTTATGGGGGGTCGAATGTAACAACATGACATTTTATGAATTTTTTTCTGAATAAATTTAATTTCATTGATAGATTTCATTACTCATAAAATCTTGTTTTACCAAGATCTTTTATACTAGAATTATTTTAAAATTCTACTGTAACCTAGGAATTAAATTTTTCAGTATGAATGGATTTTATTATAAATTTATGTATAAAGGATTCATATAATAGTAAAATAGTTATAATGTAGTACGTATTTTTTAATAATTTTTTTTTAAACTTTTTTGAAGATAAATTTCTCATAAATGTGATATGAATTTATTTTTTCGAGAAAATAAAGAAACTAAATTTGTAAAAAATTTCAAAAACATTTTTATTATTTAATATTTTATGTAATAAAAAAAATTATTTTATATTTCATATAATTATTTAAATATATTAAAATTTCATTTAAATTTAAAAGTACCAGTTTGAATAAAAAATTGAATATTCATTTGATGAATTTGTAAAGATCTAAAATGATTAAAAAATAATAAATGTAATATTTTTTTAATAATCTAATTATAAAATCAATTATAATCCTTATATCATATAAGGATCAATAATTATCTATTTTTTGAGAATTTTTTCATGTAAAACTCATGGGTTCACATTAGTCATTTCAAAAATCCAATTTCATTCGTCTCCGCCACATATAAAAGGGAACCCCAACTCCTCACCTCTACACACTTATAAAACCTCTAGGTTCAGAAAATCCCTTCCCAATTACACTACATACATACTTCCACACATATAATATGCCTTTTTATCATGATTCATTCATTGGAAGTATTTTTTTCTAAACATAAAGATGTTATCCAAAGAAAAGATATCATTTCTAACTAATTATTTCTATGTAATTTATTATTGCATATCAATTTTATATTAATGGAATATTATAACACATTATAAAATAAAACCACTAGATATTTATATTTTTTTATTATAATTTAAAAAAATATTCACATTTTCTTCTATTGAATGAAATCAAAACTATCAATCATGTGTACGAGGGACTACCACCTCACGAACTGATGAAATTCATTTTCCATCATCACCACTCACTAAAATATAAAATGAATGATTTTTCATATCTATATAATAATTATATAAAAATTATTTTTTAATTATAATATCATATAATTTTTCTAATTTTTCATTCTTTGGGAATGTTATGACCACACTCATTTGTATGGAATAATACTGACTCACAAAGAAAAGAAAACTATTATTCACATACACTATTAATAAATATTAATAAGGATACTATTAATTAGAATATATGAAATACATGGAAAAAATTATTTTATAATTGAAATATTCCATTAACAATTCTTTCTTTTAATCCATCTATATAATTGAAATAACATTCAGTCGAATGACTGTCCTACCCTCTCCACGAATATTATAATTCATATTCAATCTGTAAAACAAATGGATTACTATGAATAAATATTTATTGAATATATATGATATTTCTTATCATTTTTATGTTATATTTATGATGGAAAAATAATAAAATCAAAAATATTAAAAATAAAAAACCGTAATATACATGATAAAGAAAGTAATTATTACTGAAAATGTTGTTTTTTCAATGATTTTTTTTAAATGTGTATTAAAATATAGAAAAATATAATCATATATGGAATGAAAAATATTATAAATTCTATTTATTAAAGTATAAATATATTATTATTTTTTTATTATTATTTAGATATTAGTTTGGGCAAATGTATTTGATACTTATCATAATGTATTTTTATATCACTTTTCCTTAATGGTCCACATGCATTATATACCACTTGTTTCTTTTTTCTGATTAATAAATTTCAAATAAATTAATTACATTAATACAATCATTAAATTATATGATATAAGTATCTAGTTAGTTTTATTTCCTTCATGTTTGTTATGATTCAAAGGGAACTAATGTGGTAAAAGTTTACATGTTACAATATTGTTGTATATATTCATTTTTTAGGATTATGATTCCAATGAATAATATCTTATAATTAATTAATTAGATTTTATCACTAATTGTTATTAGATATAAATAATAATTTCCATTATTTAATAAATATTTCAAATTAATTATTATTACAGAAAACTGGAACAAATATATCACTTTGGTCAAACACCTGTTTTCATCTCTAACAATGTTTTTGAATATGTTATGAAAAATGATTTATCATACTCTAATTATTCATTAAAGGAAATTCTATATTCATTCAAAATTTTAAAAAATATCTTTAAAGATATAATTTTTTATAAGTGATTTTTTTTGACATGTCAATGATAATTCAAATGTAATATTTATTTTTACATGTACAAAATGAATATAATATTCCTCTCTCATGACCAATCAATTATTTGATTCTTGGATTATATTTTTATAAGTTAATTTTAATGAAAATGTGTTTCTATAATATTTTTTCTTCTTTAGAATTTAATAAATTGTTATAAATTGATAATGATGATTAAATTAATAATATTCATAGATAATTTAGTTAATCTATATTCATAAATTAAAACATACATTGGAGTATGATATGATTTACCGTGATATGATACTATTGTAAAATAATAATTATTTCTTTTAATGTTATATTTATTATATTTTCATGAAAATATGATTATAAAACAAAATTATTTTTCAAAATATATGGTATGATTAATTGATGACATACTTAAAAAGACCATTTCATTTCCTCAGGTTATTCAATAATGAAAATTCTCTAAAACCCCATTCTTTTTTCCCAGTTTAAGATATTATGAATGTTTTATGATCATTGGGAATACATAATTTTTCTTTTCATTAAGAGATTGGTGGGATGTATATCCTCCTCTAATTACATCTATAACGACTTCTATCTCATGCCATAACAATGGGAAATAAGAAAATGTTTTGGATATTTTTTGGATAACGTGATATTGAGCTTGATAGACTATAGGAAACATTGTATGTTACATGATGCATTATGTAATGAGAAAAATGTGTCAATGAGGGGTCAATTATTATTTTAGAGTACTCATTGTTAACCATGATATATGAAACTATTTCATCACTAATGATGTTGAAACAATTATAGGACATGAACTTACAGTTTATGATTGATATTGGAGAATATATCCCTCTATTATTGTTAAATTATTTTTAAAAGATGAAGTTGTATGCCATATATAAACATTAATATCCATCATATATTAGGTATGACCATTTTATGTTAAATTAATAATATCACAACATAATTCTTATCTCTTGATTTCATAAGATCATTTATTTTTTTTATTTTCTGTTTACCATTTCTGAAAAACTGAGATAACCCATTAATATGATTCATTTCATCATGTTATAAAGTACGAATTATGTATGGAATTTCTATGAATTGTACTCAATGGGAAGATAATTGTGGGAGAACATAAAGATATTTTATGAAATAATATAATTGTGTATCAGGTCTCCAAGGACAATAATCATTTATGATCCTCAGGAATGTATTTTTTAATTTTATTAACTTTTATAAATTAATAAATAATATCTATTCATGGAAATCCATGTTGATTATATGGATAAAACATGTTTTCCATGTATGTTTTATTTTTTATATACAAGTCATTGGATTACGCTTTATAATCATTAATGACCAATCATCCACTAGATACTTGTATATATCATTAATATCTTGTTATTCATGGTATATGGTTCATGAGGGTGATTATATATTCATATTATATTTATGATTATATTTAACGTTATAAATAAAATATATTACTGGTAAAATACGTATCTATGGTGTAAAAGTACCAAAGATGTCTGGGTTTATATTCTCAAATATCTTATATCTGAAATGAAAATTCCAATGTTTTAATGTGGCCCTATGATTATCTAATCAATTTTAAACGAAGAGAAAATATATCCCCATTTATTTCTATATGTTGTTATCATTTCTGTTAGCCTATCATAACCAGTAATCATGCATAAGTTGTCTTAATAATGGGATTAATTTATAAAAGAAAATATATATTTTAATGTAGGCAAATAACTAGTATAATTTTGTTGGAGAGTTACATCATTAAAATAAAATATATATGTAATTTTATATAACAAATAATATTAATACTATAGATTTAGTTTTCATAAAATATTAACATGTCATTATATATATTATCTCTTATCTTTTTAAAACTATTTATCCCCTCTTAAATCATTAATTTATTAAATAAAAATTTTAATCAAAAAATCATTTGGCTATTTCATAATTAGTTTACTAAAAAATCATCCTTATAGTTGTTATTAATAATGAAAATTTTATAAAAAAAATCATAAATATTTCAAATAAAAAATTCAAATTGAAATTTAGTTGTCAGAAGTAGATATCATTGTTAATTTTTTATACAATAGAGAATAAAACCCTTCTTCCTTATTAATTTATATAGTTAAAAAATTGTAAATAATAATTTTAATGAGAAAAATTATTTTTATTATTATAATAAATATTCTTTTAATGATGTTAAATATATTATTTCGTTACTTTTACATTCCTAGCTATGCATACATCCTATTTCATGTTCGTTAAACACATTCTTTCATATACCCCATACATATTAGTTAATACACTTTATAATGATCAATTTTAATAAATATAATAAAATTATTCATTTTTAACAAAAAACCTCATACATTGCCCATGAAAATTGATTATTGAATAAATTACAAGTGATATGAGTGAAAAGGTTGACTACAATGGTGTATGTAATTATAAATTCTAATGGTATAATACACTAGGTTTTCTCATTTTTCATATATAAAAATAAATATTATAATAAAAATTATAATTTAAAACTCTGTCACCCATACTCAACATGATATATTTATCATATATTTAATAGAATTTTCTAATCCAATATATATTTTGACATAAATCATATATATATTCATATATTAATTATTGAAAAAAAGATGAAAAAATAGAATCAAATGAAATAAAATTATAATAAAAAATATAAGCCATGATGTTAGATATATATTATATATAGGAAATAGTTACAAATAAAACATTTTATAATAATAAACATGGAAAATCCCCTCTAATTTTAATATAATGATTTTGATTTAGTTTTATATTTATTCTAAATTCATAAGGTCTTATTTTATCCTTATAATTATCCATAATATGGATATTAAACATATTTTAATGACAAATATATAATTATAAAATATTTAGGAATGTATGTAATTTATACAATAGAAATAAATTGTTATGTATTATGGTCATCGTGATAATAATTTATGAAAAATAAAAGAATGAAGGATATTCAGTTATTGATTAGAACATTAAAATATGTATTGGGGTTTTCAAATGTTTAATGTTGTTGTTAACCCTTTTTTACACATTATGGAATATAGGACATTAGAAAAAATTATTATAACCACATATACATAATAATTTAAATCATATACAGATCATGAGGATTTAATTCACTGTTTTTATTACATATGTTATATATAGTATACAATAGATTTCATAATGAAAAAAAGTCAAATTTAAGGTGAATTGGTCCCATGTTCCCCATCTAGGCTGTATACGATATAGGTTGTGCAATATAAAATATAATTAAAAAATTCCATCAATAATTTAATAGAATCTAGAGGTAATCCAAACATATAATGAAACAAGTAGAATTTCAATTCATAAACTAATAAAATATTTCATCCAAAAATATTTTTATATGATACAATATAGTATAAATGAATGGATAACTATTTTTTATAATCTATGTTCATACCATAGTAAAATATGAAAAACATTATTATTTTTTAATATGTGAAAATGGGAAAAAAGGATTAAATAGTCTTTGATAATGGAAAAATTACTGACAAATCAAAGGGATATCTAATGGTACACTCTCATAGAACAACATCACCCACAATCTTCAAATTGAAACATAATTTGGTGCACTACCATGAATATGTCAAAATATAAATATTTTTATATATGAGGGAATAAAAATAAACAATTAATAAAATTATGAAATAAATAAAATCCATTTTCACTCTATTGAAATCATGAAAATGATAAAATAATTCTTAAAATGAATAGAACCACTGATGGATTACTCAATATTATAATGTCATTCATGAACATAATTAATTCATTTGGTACATTATCAATTACTATATAAAAAGTTAGCTTAAATAAAAATTCCCAAATATTTCAAATGAAAAATAAAAATTATTTTCACTCAAAATAAATTAATGATATGAGAATAATAGTCATTAAGAAATAAGGGTCCAAACACCAACATAATACCAAATCATGGGACATTTCACATTCCAGTTCACATATAGTTTAATATAAAATGAAATGTAACAAATCATAAAATATTGAATCATTTATTAGGTGACACATAACTCTGTGGTATATTGTGTTATGAAATCTCAATATATCAACCAATTCTCTCGATTTTCACCTAACCCAAATATTTATGCATAATGATTCAAAATTCTAAATTTAATAACAGAACTATTTTATCACCTATCAATAATTTTTTAGTTTTACTTATAATCTGAAATCGATGATTTATATGTTTAATGTTTAATAAATATTTAGAATAATTTAATATTCACATTCAACAGATTTTGAGAGAAGGCATAACTTAATTGAATATATGTTCATCAGAATAAATCATGATTATCTAATATTAGTCAACCTAACTATTAATATAATAATGGTTATAGTATGTGTAATGGTCTGGACCTCTTTTTTCCATTACTTTGTGAAAATATTTTTTTTGAGGTGTTCTGGGAGGTCAAGGTGACTTATACCCAATATTTTTTTCCAAATTTCCTATTCTATGAATAGTTCCATCAGTTAAAATATCTATTGGTAACCACTATTAGAAGCCTCTATCAGTAACTTCTACTGGAAACCTCTATTGGTAACCTATAATTGTAGGTAAAAATTTTTCTATCGGTGAGGTTCAATGAACAGCGTTCTATCCGTTAGGTTCAGTGAACAGTGTTCTATCAGTGAGGTTTAGTAAATAGTGTTCTATCGGTAAGGATCAGTGAACGATGTTCTATCAGTGAGTTTTAGTGAACACTATTCTATCAGTGAGGTTCAGTGAACTGTGTTCCATCAATGAGGTTCAGTAAACATTGTTCTATCAGTGAGCTTCAGTGAATAGTGTTATATCAGCGAGGTTCAGTGAACAGTGTTCTATCAGTGAGGTTTAGTGAACACTATTATATCTTTGAGTTTCAGTGATCAATGTTCTATTTTTGAGGTTCAGTGAACAGTTTTCTATGAGTGAGGATCAGTGAACAGTGTTCAATCAGTGAGGTTCGGTGAATAGTATTCTATCAGTGATGTTCAGTGTAGAGTGTTCTATTAGTGAGGTTCAGTGAACAGTGTTCTATCAGTGAGGTTTAGTGAACATTGTTCTATTAGTGAGGTTTAGTGAAAAGTGTTTTCAGACCCTCTATCGGTACCCTATAACAGTAGGTGTATAGTAAAGGTACGTGTACAGTAACGGTAGGTATACAGTGTTTCCAGAATGGTGAGGTCTATTGGTAACCTCTATCAGTAACCTCTAACGGTAGGTGTACAGTAATAGTATGTCTAAAGTGTTTCTAGAACAGAGAGGTCTATCGGTAACCTCTAATTGTAGGTGTACAGTAATGGTAGGTGTATAGTAAAGGTAGGATTATAGTGTTTTTAGACCAGTGAGGTTCATGAACATTGTTTTCAACTTCCTATAGTTTCACACCATTATCATTTTCCTTTGACGTAAAATTCATTTAATGCCTCATTTTATGGACTCTAAAGCCGATTAAAAGGCCATAAATCTTATATAAATTATTCTTATGGCTCGGGATGTTTCTACTTGGTCAATCCTTGTGGGTTAATGTGGTCTTATTTTAACGGGGAATTAAGCGTATCTTAAACCGTCTCACCCTTAAATCTTCAAAAGGGACAAGATATCATCCTCCCTTGTTATTCCTCTTTGTTCTCCACTATGAGACAGTAGAACCTTTCAATACTTCCCGTAGGAGTTGAACAATCACACTTTACTCCTCGGATTGGTTCCATTCTATTTTGATGCAACCGAGCTATATCAGGTAATGTTCATTATAAGGTATGTTTTATAGTCATTCCTTTGGGGATCATCTCCTCATTTTTCACCTTTCCATGTTATAGAATGTGATCTACATGCTTATAATTTGGTTTTTCTTGTGGTTTGGTTGGTGTTGTCCTTCGGTGGTATCCTCGGGTGTATGCAGATATCGTGAGAGGAGGATCATGACCCATTGTGTGGATAAAGAACGTGAGGAATTGTTTGAGGTTGGGGATTCATAGCTTCTTTTTTCATTTACGTGAAGCTATATTGTTAACATGTTTAATCCAAATGAATGTCAATGGAATTGACATAATAAATATTTTAACTGGATAAATAAATTGATATCGATCATATGTTATTGCCTCATGTTTTTCTAGATAGTGTTATATCTATTCATTTTATGATTTTTTGTTCGTTATTGGTGGAAATCAGTAAAGAATGTAAACTGGGATTAATTGATAATTTTTGGATAATGATTAACAATCATGAAAGAGAATCTGGTTCCTGTTGTAATTTGATGTTTATCAAATTATTTTAGTAATCATGTTTAGTTATTTGAGATAACATAAAGATTAGGTTTCCCGAATTTGGAACCTACGAATAACAAATTTGTTAATTCAATATGGATTAAAGAACTGATTGTTTAATAATTACTTAAGGGGGTATTAGTTACCCTCTTGATTGTTAAAGGGCCAAGAGCCCAAATGATGTGGTGTTTGTTTCCTACTGCATGTGTTGTAATGTGATCCTAGATGGACATTGTGATATGTGGGGGCATAGAGGCATTTGGTTGTGGCACCAGATGAAACATAGAGTGGTGGGATGCATCAGTTTATGAATGTGGGTGTCTGGGGGGACACCAGGGATGATGGAATTGGATGGATGTGATTGTTGGATACTAGCTATTTTTTGATTGGTTGTTTATCTACTTTAATTTTCCCAACTTATCAAGGAAGCTAGTCTTACATACCATTATTCCAAAAGACACGATGACACACGGGGTATGCCACGTGCTTCCCATGTTTTGCTTCTCAAGAAAAGATGGGTATATTCACTTTCTATAAGAATAAAAGATTCGACGAGTAGTACATCTACTCACTGTGTTGATCACCTTTTGTTTAGTTGAAAAGAATGTTTTTCTAAAATTCCTGGGAATATGGGAAAGTAATTCTATAATTAATAATTGAATAAATGGGGTTAACCGTGTGGATGGAGTTGTTGGAACATAATGATGGGGTTGTAATTTTGAAGGAACAATTGACTTTGGGTGTGATGCTAATTAAATTTAACATGGATTTGTTCATGTTTAATTAATGTTTAATGAAATAATTAATGTAAAGTGGAATAGATAAAACTGGAATGGATTAATCTAATAAATCTCTTTAAATTTTTGTGTGATTATAGGATACCTAGTGTTAGAAGTAGCATCCCGATGTCTGAGAGATCTTTTCCACAGTTTTGTATAAGACTAGGTTATTCCCATAGTGTGGTTGTGAGTTATATTATATTCTGTATGTTTTGTGTTTCTATATGCTACTCCACCCTGTCAGTAAGGGTAACATACACCTCGGGGATTCTGATCCCTGAGGGGTGTTTTCCCCAACATTCCGATGGGAGGATGGATGGCTGACAACACCCTTTTGCCCCACTCACTTCTCTTGGTAGTTATTGGTGATGGCAGGAACATTGGTTAGTTTTCCCCGTATATGTGTGTAGATGGCTATAATGGATTTTGGTTATTCACACACATATATTCGGGGTATAGTTTTCTATGGACAACTATAGGTGTAACCTGTATAGGATGCGATGGATTGAGTATGCTTAATCGATTTATGGGATGTAATGGCTTGAGGTATAATACCCAACGTATGATACACGTTATGTGAGCTGTGGTGGCTCCCGGAAAATACCTAGTTACTTTGGTGTGTGGATGTGGGGGTTTTTTTGCATGAGGTACATATTGTGGTGCTTCGCCCGGGTGTCTATGGGCAAGCCCTTTTTGGAGTGAGATGCTTGGGACGTGCGACGTTGGGGCATAGCTACAAACCAGTGGGGATGTAGAAGTGGGGTACCCTCGATATTCTTTATTATATGATATATTCTTGTATGCGTTACTTGGTGAGAGTAGCCATATTGAGGTTGGGAACTTATTATACCTATATCTATGATGATTTAGTTTCACCTGTTGTTCACATAGTTTTAGCAGGCTTTCTTTACTTTTTCACGAGAGGCATCAGGGAGGATCCTACTAAGTATATTGTTATACTCACCCTATGTATATAAACACCATTTTTCGGGTCACTAGGATTAGGATGGAGATCATTCTGGTTTCTACTAGCTTAGGGTTATAGGAGCTGTTCGGGCTTGTGGTTGCTACTTTTTTACTTTCTTTTTCATACTTGTAGTCTTTTCCCATTCAGTTGTAGTACTTCTGCATGACATTTCATATGTGTACTTCGGTTTTAGATTATAATTTAGTATATGTTGGGGTCTATTGGTGTCTATCTTACCTCTCCCTTCTACATGTGTTCTCTTAGAGGGTAATCCCTTCCATTCTTGTGTGTTACTATACCCTCAGCTCTATTCTCCAAACCAAGGCCTACTGGAGGGGAGACTCGGGGGTTATTATCTACCTGCTCACATTGTCGGCCTAGTAAGGGTACACTTTCTGGGGAGGGGGTCGTGATATAGTGGTAACAAAGGCAGGTTGAGGGATAGGATGGAGTTTGGAGTTATGCACATGTGATGTTTCATGTGTTAGTAGGGAAACAGTGTAATTCATGTTTAGAAAGTGAGGTAAAAAACTGGTGACCGGCTGAGGTATAGGTGTTTAGGGGCCCCTATGATTTGATGTATGTTACTTTAAGTTTAAAATTGCTTCTACACAAGGTGATACAAGTTGCGGGGTAGAGACCTAGGAATGGATCACACATCATTCATCCTTGTGCCTGTGTTTGAATGTGTAGACCTTGGGACAAGTTAACCTAAAATGAATAAACGAAAACAAATAATTAATTAATGTTGAGTCTTCCATATTCTAGTTTTAGGATCTCTAACATTTTTTATTTTATTGGTATGGCTCCCGGTCAACGTCCTCTTCAGGTTTTCAAAGAAAATGTCTAGTAGGCAGTTCTAGCAAATAGCAGCAGGTTAGAGGTTGATGAAGATGACACATGGAGGAAGACACAACGAGAGTTTCAGCCATAGAGTTTGCTAAAGTATCATGGGCCTTTTTTCAGATGTAGTCATGGAAGACTGGTTAGAGGAGTTCGAGATCAGATTCATTTCAATTCGTGCTCATAAGGAGCAATATTTGTCCTGGGACGTGAAGATGCTGTGTGGATCAGCAAGGCAGTGGTGGTTCTTGTTTCTCAAGGATCGTGAGGAGTCAGTGATCTCATGAGAGGAGTTCCGAGACAAGTTTAGTGTTGAGTTTTTTTCTTCGACTCTGAAGGAGTCCAGTCACCAATATGTTCTTACCCTTCGACAGGTGACCTCCAGTGTTCGAGAGTTTGGAATCTGTTTCAGAAACCTTTTACGATATGCTTCAGACCTGTTACCAGATGTAGAGGCCAGGGCGATGAATTTCGAGGAGGAATTGCATTTAGAGATCCAGTGCCAGGTCACCCCATTTATGATAAAAGAATATCTTGAGGTGCTGCCGAGGGATGAGGTTGTCGAGAGGACTTTTTCCAAGACAGGATCATCACTAGAGGTGAAGGAAGAGGACTTCACATCTTGTTTCTTTAGCGGCATCAAATCTCAGGCCTATGCCAAGGGATCCATCGCTTGTTTTTCTTGTGGTGGTCATGGTCATCAGTTGGGGGTAGGTCCCATCACTTCACATCTTGTTTCTTCATAGGCACCAAATCTCAGGCCTATACCAAGGTATCAATCACTTTTTTTTCTTGTGGTGGTCATGGTCATCAGCAGCGTTAGTGACCAACCTTTCAGAGTGGTCATCATGCACCAGGCGCTACACTCTAGGTTCCTCCATTGAGGCAGTCTCGGCCGAGGCCGCAGTAGCCGGTTGTACCCACTTTCGATCATCAGAAGGTAGATGGGAAAGGAAGTGGAACACCCCGTGACACTCCCCGTCATCAGAGAGAAGAGTGCGGCCTTGGTGGTGGTCGTCATCAGGTTCAGAGAGGCCATGAAGAAGGACGTGGTCATCTTCATGCCCTAGCGCTGACAGCTCCAGGAAAGCCATACGTCATTCGAGGAAGCCTTTTCATGTTTTCTACCATGATGTATGCCTTGTTTAACTCAGGAGCCACACACTCCTTCATATAACCTACAATTTTACATGCTTTGGGACTTGAGGTAGAGAGGCTTCCAGTGCCCTTGGCGTTGACTATGCCAGTTGGAGGTTGCGCTGACTTGTTTGAAGTATGTAAAGAATGTGAGCTTGTGATGGGGAAACACTGATCATGGGGAGATTTCCTATATTTACGAATATAACCATATGATGTCATCCTCTCCATGGATTGGTTGTATTAGGTGCAGGAAATCATGGACGACGTCAGGAAGAAGGTCGTTTTCAATGATACGGAGGGAGGGAAAGTGGTGTTTGTTGGTGAGCGTGATCCTCGGATGGGTCATAGGCATGTTCCATCCTTATCATCCATGATGGATATGATGATGTTGAGTTCCTCAGAGGTTCAGCAGTTGGCGTTTCCTAGGGTCATAGAGGAGTACCCTAATGACTTTCAAGAAGAGGTTGTTGCATTACCCCCTTGACGAGTGATCAGGTTTGGGATCAAGCTACAACCATGAGCGTCTCCTATCTATATGTCTCTATATCGGATGGCCCCATCTAAGTTACAAGAGCTACTTATACAACATTATGGTCATTTGTAGTGTGGTTTTGTTCATCCAAGTGTGTCACCATGTGGTGCACCCATTTTTTTCATGAATAATGCAAATGGTAGTTTGCGATTTTGTGTTGATTATTGTCACTAGAACAAAGTTACAATAAATAATTGTTATCCTATATCATGGATTGATGACTTATTCGATCAATAGAAGGTTGAAAGATGGTTCTCAAAGATTTAATTTTGGTTAAGATATCATCAGATGCATGTGAAGGATGATGATATCCCAAAGATTTCTCTCTGTTGTCGTCATGGGAATTATGAGTTTGTTGTAATGCCATTTGGCATGACAAATGCTCCAGCTGTATTCATGGAATTGACTAATGATGTGTTCTGTGAGTTGCTGGACAAGTTCGTGGTAGTTTTAATTGACGACATCCTTGTGTACTCTACATCTTAAGAAGAGCTTTCCGAGCATCTACAATATGTTTTGGGAGGTCTTCGCCAACATCATCTCCTTATGAAGTTGTCGAAGTGTGAGTTTTGGGATCAAGAAGTCCGTTTCATGGGGAATGTTGTGTCCCCACATGGAGTAGCTGTGGACCCATTAAAGATAGAAGAATTTGTGTCTTGGGTAGCCCCCAAGATAGTGTCAGAGGTGTGAAGTTTCCTTGGTTTCACAGGCTACTACAGGAGGTTCGTAGACGATCTCTCATGAGTTGTGACTCTGATGATAGCTTTGACTAGGAATGATAAAGAAATTAGATGGACTGATCAGCGTCAAGAAGCTTTCGAGTATCTAAATGAGATGTTAGTAAGTGATCCAGTCGTTTTTCTTCCTACTGAGGGAGTTCAGTTTGATGTTTTCTGGGATGCTTCACATTTGGAGTTAGGTTGTGTTCTCATGCTGTAGTGGTTAGTTGTATCTTATGGGACTCGGAAATTACGTCCCCATGAACACAAATATGCCACCCATAATCTTGATTTGGAAGATGTGGTGTTTTCTCTGATGTTGTGGAGAAATTACCTCATTGGTGAGCACATTGTGTTTTTCACCGATCAGAAGAGTTTGAGGTATGTTTTCTCCCAGCGTGACTTGAACTTATGACAACATCGATGGATGGAGTTCTTACAAGAATATGACTTTGAAATATCATATACTCCTGGAAAAGGGAATGTTGTAGCTGATATAATGAGCCAAATGTCACACAGTGATGCTGTGCGTGAATTTGGTGATTCATGGTGAGTAATGGAAGAATTGTCAGCATTGCATCTTGATATGGAAGCAGTTGTGGGTAGAGTTTGTATTTTTCAGATTATGGTACATTCATACCTGATGCAGAAGTTGGAAGAGTCCCATTTTGGAGATCTATAGGTGGAGGTTTGGAGAGACCAAGTTGTATGTGGTGAGGCCCCAGATGGTTGGTCAGAGGATGAACAACACCGAGTGTTGTATCATTGAAGGATTTTTGTTCCCTTGACAATGCGCGAGATGATTCTCAGAGAGTTCAATAGTTCACCATTAGTAGTACATCCTGGCATGACAAAGATGTACCAATCCTTGAGGAGTCAGTTTTGGTGGCATGGGCTGAAGCGTGCGGTTGCAGAGTTTGTGTCTCGATGTTTAGTCTTCTAGAAGGTGAAGGCTGAACACAGTGATCCAGGTGGTCTTCTCCAGCCATTAGAGATTCCTCAATGGAAGTGGATGGACATCTCAATTGACTATGTTACGGGTTTACCTCAAGACCCGAGAAGAAATGGTGCTATTTGGGTGGTAGTGGATCTTTTAACAAAATCATCCCACTTCATAGAAATCAAGGAGTCAATCTAAGTGGATGTTTTGTCGAGTAAGTATCTAGAGAAAGTGGTGAGACTTTATGGAGTCCATAGGATGATTATTTCTGATCGAGATCCTCGTTTTACCTCCAGGGTTTGTAGAGGTCTCCAATATTAGTTTTCTTCTCAACTACTCCTTAGCACAGATTTTCATCCTCAAACGAATGGTCAGATAGAGAGAACCATCCATACTCTTGAAGTCATGTCACGCTATTGTGTTATTGATTTTGGAGGCTCATGGGTAAGGCACTTACCCTTGGTGGAGTTCTCTTACAACAATAGTTTTCACCCCACCATCGGTATGGCACATTTTGAATCCATGTATGGTCGAACATGATGTTCTCCATTGTGCTGGACTAGGGTTGGAGAGTCAGTAATTCTCGGACTGGAATTAGTGCAGAATAGAATAATAATGGGTCAGGTGATTTGTGAGAGGATGAAGACAGCACAAGATCTTTAGAAATCATTTGTTGATCAATGAAGGAGACCCTTAGAGTTTAATTTTGGGGATCATGTGTTTCTGAAGGTGACTCCCCATCATGGAAAACAAAGGTTTTGTCATGGAAGTAAGACTTCTCCCCAGTTTATTGGGCCTTTTGAGGTGTTAGCTCATGTTGGAGTTGTGGCGTATTGAGTAGAACTTCCACCACAGATGAGTAAGATACATGAAATTTTCCATGTATTACAACTCCATCGTTATCCTCATGATGACTGTCACATCATCTATAGTGGATAGATCGATGTTGATGATGATGCAACGTTCGAGGAGCGACATGTGGATATCCAAGACTGCTAGGATAAGGTGTTTCATGGTCGTTTTATCCCATTAGATTGTGTCCTATGGCGACATAGTGGCATAGAGGAGAGTACCTAGGAAAGTGAGTAACAGATACATTCTCAGTACCCAAAGTTTTTTTATGTTTAACTCTATTCATGTGTACTAAGACCTTTCATGTTTTATTTATGAATTTTTATTGTTTCTATTGTGGCTTTCTCTCTTTTGAGAGGTATCATGAAGGGTGGTTGTTCATACCCTGTTTCATTTCTTCTCTTTATGTGGGTTCTGAATTCTCGAGTATGATAATCTTTTGAGAGGTATCTGATGTAATGGCCCGGACCTATGCGATCCATTACATTGTGAAAATTTCGTGTTTTAGGTTTTCCAGGAGGTCTAGGTGACTTATCCCAAATTGTTTTTTCAAATTTCCAATTCTGTAAATAGTTCCATCATTGAACAGTTCTATCGGTAACCTTTATCATTATCCTCTACCAGTATCCTCTATCGGTAACTTATAATGGTAGGTGAATAGTGTTCTATTGGTGAGGTTCGGTGAACAGTGTTCTATAGGTGAGGTACAGTGAACAGTGTTTTATCGGTGAGGTTTAGTGAACAGTGTTTTATCAGTGAGGTTCAATAAAGAGTGTTCTATCAGTGAGGTTCAGTGAGTAGTGTTCTATCCGTGGGGTTCAGTGAACAGTGTTCTATAAGTGAGGTTCAGTGAACAGTGTTCTATTAGTGAGGTTCAGTGAATACTGTTCTATCAATGTGGTTCAGTGAAAAGTGTTCTATCAGTGAGGTTCAGTAAACACTGTTCTATCAGTGAGGTTTAGTGAACAATGTTCTATCAATGAGGTTTAGTGAATAGTTTTCTATCAGTAAGGTTCTGGGAACAGATTTCTATCAGTGAGGTTCAGTGAACAGTTTACTATTAGTGAGGTTCAGGGAACAATGTTCTATCAGTGAGGTTCAGGGAACAGTGTTCTATCAGTGAGGTTCAGGGAACAGTGTTCTATCAGTGAGGTTCAGTGAACAATGTTTCCAGAACATCTATCGGTAACCTTTAATCGTAGGTGTTCAGTAATGGTAGGTGTATAATAATGGCAGGTCTACAATGTTTCCTGAACGGTGATGTCTATCAGTAACCTCTGACAGTAGGTGCACAGAAATGGTAGGTGTACAAGAAAGATAGGTCTACAACATTTCCAAACCAGTGAGGTTCATGAACAATGTTTCCAGCTTCCTACACTTTCACCCCTTTAGCGTTTTACTTTGACGTAAAATGCATTTAAAGCCTCGTTTTAAGGTATCTAAGGCAGATTCAAAGGCCATAACACCTATATTAATTATTTCTATGGATCAGGAGGTTTTTACATGGTCAAACCGCATGGTTTAATGCGATCCTCATTTAATTTGGAATTAAGTGTATCTTTAACTATCGCCACATTAAATCTTCATAAGGGACAATATGTCATCCTCCCTTGTTATTCAACTTTTTTCTCATCTTTGAGATGCTAGAACCTTTAAATCCTTCCCTTAGGAGTTTCACAATAAAAAATTACTCCTCAGAATGGTTCCAGTATTTTGATTCAACTGAGATATATCGGTCAATATTTGATATAAGGTATGTTTTATAGTCGTTCTTTTGGAGATCATCTCCTCTTATTTCTTCATTCAATGTTATAAAATGTAATATCCATGCTTATAATGGGGTTTTTCATGTGGTTTGGTTGGTGCTGTTGTACCGTGGAATCCTAAGGTGGATGCAGTTGTCGTGAGAGGATCGTGACCCGTTGTGTGGATAAATAAAATGAGGAATTGTTTAAGTTAGGCATATTATTCATTCTCTTTTCTTTTACGTTCAACTGTATTGTTAGTATGTTTAATCCCACCAGATAACAATGGAATTAACATAATAAATATTTTGACCAGATAAATAAATTGATATCAATCGTATGTCATTGCCTCATGTTTTTCTAGATAGTGTGATATCTATGATTTATTTGATTAGTTGTTCGTTCTTGATGGAAATCAATAAAGAACTTAAAGAGGCTTGAAAAAAAACCTGGTTCTTGTTGTAATTTAATGTTTATCAAATTAGTGCATTAAGCATGTTTATTTATTTGTGATAAATTACTAATTAGGTTTCCCGAATTTGGAACCTATGAATAAAAAATCTGTTAATTCAATATGGAAAAAGAACTGATTGTTTGATAATTCCATATGGGTTTCTGAGTTACCCTCTTAATTATGAAAGGGCCAGGATCCCAATTAATGTGATAATTGTTTCCTGCTACTTGTGTTGTGATGTGATCAGGGATGGCTGTTGTGATATGTAGGGACATGGAGGCTTTTGGTTGTGGCAGCAGATGAGGCATTGAGTGGCGAGATGCATCGGTTTATGCATGTGGGTGTCGGGGAGGACACCAAGGATGATGGAATGGGATTGGTGTTATTGTGGGATGCTTGCTGATTTTTTATTTGTTGTTTATCTACTTTACATAACCCCACTACTCAAGCCAACTGGTCTTACTTACCCTTCATTCGAAATACGCGAAGACATGTGGGGTATGCCATGTGCTTTCTGTGTTTATCTTTTCAAGAAAGGATGGGTATATGCTCTTGCTATAAGTCGCAAAGGCTCGACGGGTAGTACATTTAGTCACCATGTTGAGACCCTTGTGTATAGTATCATTGAATGTTTTTTTAGAATTCATGGGAATGTGGGAATGTAATTTTGTAATGAATAATTGATTAAATTATGTTAACCATGGTGATAGAGTTGCTGGAACATAATGATGAGGTTGTTATTTTAAAAGAATAATTGACTTTGGGTGTGATGATAATGAAATATAATGTGTAATTGTTAATTGTTAATTAATGTTTAATGAATTAATTATCTTAAATTGGAATTGATAAAAAGGGAATGAATTAATATTATAAATCTCTTTAAATGGTTTTGGGATTATAGGATACCTAGTCTTAGAAGTAGGAGCTCCGAGTCTAAGAGATGTTAGCTGTAATTGTGTATAAGACTATGTAATGCCCATATTGTGGTTGTGAGTTAAAGTATATTCTGTAATTTTTGTGTTTCTATACACTACTCCACCCTGTATGTAAGGGAAACAGACACCTCGGGGATTCGGAGCCCTGAGGGGTGTTTTCCCAAATAGTTCGGTGGGAGGATGGATGGTTGACTGCCCCCTTTGGCCCCATTCTCTTCTCTTTGTAGTTAATGGTTCTGGTAGACACATTGGTTAGTTTTCCCCATATATGTGTGTAGAGGGATATAATAGATTATGTTTATTCACACACATATATGCTGGATATAGTTTTCTATGGACTACTATAGGTGTAACATGTATATGTTGTGATGGCTTGAGGATCCTTAATTGTTGTATGGGCTGTAATAGATTGAGGTATAATACCTAATGTATGAAACCCATTATGTGAGTTGTGGTTGATCCAAGAAATTACTTGGTTAATTTGGAGTGTGGACATGGTGGATTTGTTGTATGAGGTGCATATTGTGGTGCTTCTCCCAGGTGTTTGCGGGCAAGCCCTTTTTGGAGAGAGATACTCCGGACGTGCGATGTTGGGGCAAAGCAGAAAACCAGTGGGGAAGTAGTAGAGGGGTAACCTTGATATTATTTATTATATGATATATTCTTGTATGAATTAGTTTGTGAGAGTATCCATAGGGAGGTTGGAAACATAGTATTCTTATTTAGGTGATGGGTTAATTTCACTTGTTGTTCACTGTGCATTAACATGCTTTCATTACATTTGTATGAGAGGCTTCGGGGATGATCATACTGAGTGTAATGTTATACTCACTAATTTTATATAAAAACTGTTTTTCATGTCACTTAGATCAGGTTGGAGATCAAGCTATTTTATACTAACTTGGGGTTGCAAGAGCTGTCTGGGCTTGTGGTTATTGTTGTTGTACTTTCAATTGGGTACTTGCAGTCTTTCCCCATTCCGTTGTAGTACTTCTTCAGAACATTTCATATGTGTACTTGGGTTTTCGTTTATATTACAGTCTGAGTTGGAGTTGGTGGGTGTCTATTTTATCTCTCTATTCTTCATGAGTTCTCTTAGAGGGTAATACCTCCCATTTTGGGTGTTACTATACCCTCAGTGGCAATCGCCAATGCGGGGCCTAATGGAGGTGGGACTCGGGGTTCATTATCTCCCTTATCACATTTTCGGCCCAGGAGGGGTACACTTTGTGGGGAGGGGGTCATGACATTATGTGAATTTTTCCAAGTACACTGATAATCTATCAACACATCCTATCTAATTTAAACATACAAAAAATGTATTATTTTCAATGACATTTGATTTAAATATATATGTTCAATATATATTAATAACCAATTTGTAGCCCACATTATCCCTTATGTTATACTCATTATCACCCATTATCATCGCTATATATATGTCATGTTTTTTGTAATTTTATATATTTATAATATTATTTTACTATTGAGATATATTTTAGATTTATAATTTTAATCTGAGAGTGTAATTCATCATTCTACTTATTGAATGATTTATGATGATATTTCGGTGGGGGGGGGGGGGGTAGAACTACCAATACACAACCCAAAATGTGTTGTGTGAACCCATATAAATCATGGGGTTTCAATTTGAACTCATAGTCACTAACATATAATTTTATGAATCATCAATTGGGATAACCTAGATAGTACACACATAGTGTTTATAATGATTTAGTTATAATTGAATCACATGATAAATGGGTACATGAATGATACCTTGGTCTTTTAATACCAACATGAATTGAAATAATAATTTTTATTACACGAAATTATATAATAGATGATTCCTTACCCACATGATAATTGATATTGGGTGAGATTAATAATTAATTGAAGGATGGGTATAGTATCTAAACCGCTTTAATTATAACTCTAATCACACATGTGGCTAGTAGAACAAATATTTCCTTTGAGTTGTCATGTAATTATATGGAGTCTATATTTAAGTGTGGGATTACTAATATTGATTTGTCTAATTGGTTTTATATAGTGATTTTTATCTATATTCCATAATGTTTTGCCATGATATATAGAGGAATCAATGGAAAGATCAATTTTTTAAACCTTATACCCCTAGTAATATCATCTTCCCTACTTCATCTCATTGATCAATATTTGTATGACTATCTAATATTAAATTATTTAATGGATTAAAATGGGCATAAAATATGTCACTAATAACTTTTCTTCATATTTATACACCTCTTACATAATTACATATGTAAATATTGATCGCTTAATAGTGATTATTCCGACATTAACAATGATTATTTGATCTTTTCATGGTGTTATCATTAATCTATCATGATAGAAGGGGTAACTATATCATGATATTATGTTTTGTTCAATTTTTAATAATAAATTATATAAAATTAAATTTAATATCAAAATTTATATAATGAATATTTTAATGACTAAATCATTATTTAATTATGCTGTTTAAAATTTTTACATAAACAAAAAATTTTCTCTAAAATTATTTCTTTTAGGCCAGCCTATCCATAAATAAAAATCAACTAATTAGGTTTTTATTATTATAATGTTTTTGTTTCACAAGAGTATTTACATAGGTTTTTAACTTAATATCATGAATATTATTCCCAAAATAAACACATTACCCTTATGTATTAATATATAAATTTCATTCCTTATATGTGACCATCTGAGAATTTTTTATTATATTTAATTTGAGGGTCCCATTTTAACAATATTTTATTGTATTTATATTAATAATATATTATAATATTATTTATTTCATAAATATTTTAAAATAATATCCTAATTAATGAAAACATCTATGATAAAAATTAATAAATTTCAATGAAAAATAGTACTATTAGAAAAATATGGTATTTTACCCTATAACCCAAAATTGATTCCTCTTGTAAAATTAAATGTTCATTCATAAAAGTAGAGGTAATTCTATTTACATTAACTTTTATGATCATAGATTAGCTCATTATTATATTCATTATAGTAATAAATACAATTGTTTGTAATTATCTTCTCAGGGTTGATCACCTTGAAATACTTATAAATCGACAATGGGAAGTCTATAATTATTATATCATCTTCGAATACAAGTTATATCATTTGAATAACATGTAAGAATTCATGAAATTATCTATAATGTTATAATATATATAATATTTCATTTACCTTATCTAAAAGTTTTATCAATAAATGATATTCAAAATTATATTAATGAAATATAATTTAGATTATGTAAATGAACCACGATAAAAACATTCTTATGTGACCAAACATCCTTTGACCCCGATCTAATGGGGTATTTATGAGTATATTTTTTCAATCAGTGAAATATTATATTCTTTCCAATAAATTAATTAAATATTTAAATAATCATAATTAAACTAATGTACTTTTTAATAACCAATACCATCTCATTTGTTTTATAAACTAGGACATGTTCACTCATATTCATTTATACGGTCTATATCATTAAGAATTGTGAATCACATGCTATATAGTATACATTTATATAAAGAAACCAAAATTCCGTATATTAATATATTATTTATATTAAATTATATCCTTTTAAATAATATAAATTTATACTCAAATAATGTAAATTATAGAATCTAATCAATTTTACTTCAATATGTGACATTACAACTATTTTATGTTGAATTAATTATTGAATATTTTAGAATTAATTATTCAATTTTTTTTCTTATAGACCACTTATTTATTTTAACGGGGTGTCACCTGTGATAATATAGATGATATTATGTGAAATATCCCCATTATAAATATTTTACTCAATGTTTAGGACAATATTTTAAATTTACTTTAATTGATCATATAATTTCAAATAAAAAATCCACATACGATCATTGAAAATTAATTGGGTTACATGATTTTTATTAAAGGAACACATCAAAATGGATTTGTATTATCTCTGATATGATCCAAATGTTAAATTGTTATATTTTTTATAGATTTATTGAAATGTAATGTAGGATTTAATTCCATACTTATTATGAAAATGCTTAATTTTGGAATTAATGGCCTCCTAGTAACATTTAATCATATATTTTAGTTTTCAAAATTCATGTAAGGATTAAATGATACAATAGGTTACATGGTCTCCCAAATTTACATATGGTATTAGGTTGATGTTTTTGTTATGGTGGTGTGTATATTAGGTAATTAAAAATTAATTAATATTTATCCAAATAATGGGAATGAAATAAACTGTAATTTTTTTTTATTTTGATGAAAATGGTTTCGTTTAGTTTTATGTAAATGTTTCAGTAGTGTTTCCCTTTATATTTTTGAATCCATGAATAATAGTTTTCAATTTAAGGGAATACAACTGAAATAATGGGTTTTATTTAGTTCAAGGTCACATGATATAGAAAATTTTTATAGAGGGCACATTAATGGAACTTTATTGGTGTTGTGTATTTGTATAACATCATAGTTTACTATAGATGATTTCCCTTGTGCTGGTAGTTTAGGTAACCCATGATTGGGAGCCCATGAATTTTATTTCAACATAAAAATAATTAACTTATTCAAATATATGATAAATCACTCCCTTGGGGTATGTACCTAATAATAATAAGATATTCAGGGTCTTTGACACAATTTAATCCTAATGAAATATATTTTCAAAACTCAAAGACCAATAATTTTTTTTATTAATATTATTTAATATAAAGGAATTTATTATAGACTCTATTAGTGTATTTAATAGAAGAAAAGGGTTGAACTAATTTATGGGGATCCACTTGGGTATATTTGACAATAATGAAACAATTATGTTTTCAATAATGTGTTCATGAAGAAGGTAATACTATAGTAAAATTACTTTTAGGTGAAAATATATTCATGTGGAATATTGTTGTTGAATATTGGAAATGTGATTTGGTAGAAACTAGAGTGAAATATGGGAAAATATCCCTAATGAAGGTCCCAGGATAGTTTTTCACCCATGGAAGGCCTTATGTACTGGTCATGGAATCATGTTGTAGGAACATAGGGGATTGTGGAACCCCTTTATGATCATAATTGATGTTACTGGCTACACACATGGATATAATGAAAATATAATAGCTCATCTACAATTCTTCGATACCCTACATGAAATAGTTCATTCATATTTTACTTTTTAAGGGTATAAAATATTGAATTTTCATCAATCATAATTTTTTTTTGTTTTTTAATACATTAGAAAAGGAATTTTTTGAATAAAAGATTTTGATTCATAATGATATCAGTTTTTTAATGGAAGACATATTTTCATTTTCATTCCTAGAGTTGAAATGTGAGGCTACATGTAATTTTACATGAAACATATAAATTAGGTACCAAACCATGGGAAATAATTTGTAACATCTTCTTCAATCTAGTGTATGAATCCTTCCAGATTTGAGGGATTTTTATGGTAGTTTTGAATCATTGATAGGGAATTAACACATAATAATTAGGTAATAAACATTTTATAGAAGGGTAACATATGACTCATCAGGTGGTTTCACATGGTAATCAATAAGGATCTTTTATATTGAGATAATGCAATTCAAGATATTTAGGAAGATTTACGTGCTAGAATTATATGCGTGTATGGATAGATTTATAGGGGAATGAGTACAAACAACATAAATCCATGCCTGGAAGTCTCCAATAACTAAATACTAACTATAATTTAATAATCAATTAATTATAAATTTATCAATATTATTATAGATTGATTTTTTAATTCAATATATTCATAGGTTCCTAGAGATTTAAAATCATTGTTAATGAAATGGTTATCCCTTGCAGAATGGGTAAAAGTTCATTCTTTTTAAATAGATAATAATTATCTAGATGACCCCAAAATATTCAAATATATATTTGAATATACTATATGGTAAATTTGTGATTACAATTTCTCACCACTCACAAATGATATTCAAATTTGTTTTAAGAAGATCTATCCCATATGAATGAGAAATTTTCAAATAAATGGATATCTCTAATAAATATTATTATTGCACAGATATTTTTAGTCTCAATTGTGTAATGTTAACTATATAGGGATAACTAATAATTATATCTTCAAAGCAAACCATTTCAAAAAAATTTCTCTAATAAAGTCATATTATTATTACATATTATATTTGAATTCACTTTTCATATGTAGAATGTAAAGTTAATATTTTATCTAAATAATATTATGACTCATACTACATGTAGTTTGAAAATATTGACATATATATGTTCTCAATATTTTATGCTAAATAATTCACGTTGATGAGATAGAATTGGAATTTTTTTTGAAACAAATTCTTCTTATCCCATAAAATTCTATAGGACACCACATAATGAAGTATTATTTTAATGAAATTCAATTGTATATTCTCCTATTTTATGTATTATAATATTAAAATTAACTCACACAACTAGGTACATTATGTTACACATACCATTTTTTTGAAGTAATTATCCTCTCCAGGATCTCATTTATACTTCACTTCTTGTCTAGAAACCAATATCAATTCCCTATATTTGGTTATATTTTCATGAATTAGGGATTTACAACTATGTGGGATATATTAATTTCCATTAATAAATCATCCTATATATAATTTTAGAACAATATATCTTCTAATGTAGAATTTTATTTATTCTTATTACGTTCAATAAATACACTATTTTATCCCTTATAAATATTATATTATATGTTTCATCATAGTTAAATTTCCAATATAGGATTCCGTCACCTTGTGATGGACTTTTATAGACATTCTTTTCATTACATGAAAACATCTCAAACAATTTTTTCAAAAAAAAATATTATATTAGTTATTTCATGGTCCTATTTACTAATGAATCTATTTAATGTAAATAGACAAAAAAATCAAAATACAATAAATTTTATATATAATTTTTATTCACCTTAAAAAATATGGAATTTTTATCATACATAAGAAATTTATGGACTCCAAAAATACTATGTTATTTTTTTAAGATGTCAGGTGAAAGCTTCTGTAACTATTATTTTGAATGCCATTCAGGATGAATAAATATAGTAAATTTTCAATACATTATATTTTATGATTATTTATCAATATTTCATTAATGAAATATAATTTTGACTTCACAAATATTAAACCAAATTATTTTTTTAACTGAAGTGGATTGATTTGAAAATAATGATAATGGAATATTTTTAAAAATATTTTATTAAATAGGTATTCATGGTGACATTCAAGGTACAATATTAATTTTCATAATGTAATGAAATGGTAGTTACATGATTAATTGGATATATTTTCAATACAATATCAATCATATTGGAATTAATTATTTAGATTTAAATTTTATTAATATAATATTTAAAAATAAAAATTATTTTTATATCATACCCAACACACAATATTAATATTAAATGAATGTGAAATATTATAATTTATTTTTGACCACGATAATATAGATGATTAATTTGTTTGTATAAGTAATTGTATTGTCATTATAAAATATATATATATATATATATAATATAAAATGAAAAATTCATATTCATTATATATTAGAAAATATGTACTCCACATTCAGTAATTTTTTTATTTAGAAATAATTTTTCCTACAAAGATATTTCTCATTTTTTGGGAAAATATTATATTTAATTTATAACACATTTATAAATTTTTTTTAAAAAATAGGATATCATTTTTAATCTTAATAAACTATTATCTAGTAATTAATTTTAAAAAAAAAATTTTGAAAAAATATTTTACATTAAATAGTAAAAACCATGATTTTAATATTAAAATATATTCGAATTTCATTATTTTTTTAAAAATACATTTTATTTTTAATTTTTTTTGCTTTAAAATATTTATATTCATTAAAAATAATTCAATTATTATCATTATAATCGATATTATGATTATTTTTTATATAAAAACTTTTTTTATTTTTAAAATGGGGTTTTCTTGAAAATAATTTTCCCCCATAGTAGTAGTTTATTTTAAAATTAATTTATCGTAAACATATGAATTTGAATCATTAAAATATATTACAAAAATAGAATAATTATTTCATGAGTTTTTATGTTGATGTATTTTTTTCACAGTGAATACTAACAATAGTAAAAACATATCACCATAATAATGGGTAAATTGTTTTAACAAAGGTAAAAATTAATGTGAAAATGATTAAAACATAAAAAACAGAATAATTTAATCTATTAGATTAATTTAATTTAACCACTACCTTTAATTATTATAGAGTATGCCTTTTGGGTTCCATATGTATTTGATAAACACAACAATATTAATTTAAGTGAATAAAAATTCTAAAATGAATATTTCATTATTTTTTTATATAAAATAATATTTGGTAGCCATGGAAACATGTTATAAATAGTTATAAAATGTAATTTTTTATGTTGAATATTTTTTTAATACTTATATATATTTATATATTTTCATGATAAAATAATTACCTAAATGAAAAAATGGTGAAATATTACATTAGAAACTAGTAGAACGATCTAATAAATGCTATTAAATAATGTAATTTTATTTATCAAAAATGATGGTTTGTTAATTTTATAGATAAATATAATATATTTTTGGTGTTGTAAAAATTATATTTTAACTACATTATTTTTATAACATCCTAGGTATTTGTAAAATAATAGAGTTTAATATCTATTAAAATTTTATAATTTAATATTAATTTTAGTTTAAAGGGTACCATATTATGATAGTGTACCCAAAACACAACAACGGGTTTCTCTGAAATCTTACGTTTCCCGCAACACTAGGTTATAACAAAAAATAATTCAAAAATAATAATAATTTTTTAAATCCTAATTAACGACGATCAATAGAATAAGAAACAATGAACATAATTTACTTTATTTTTATTTTAAAAATTTTTAAAATGTTTTTACAGTTACCAAATGAAATTTTGAGCTTCAAAATGAGAATGAAATAAATTTTATGCATAAATTACTCTATTAATTTTTAAAATATTGGTTTACCACATTTTTTTATTAAAAATAGTTTTCGTTACTTTTAGATGTTCTATTTGGAAAAATTAACAACTTCTATATTATCAGGAAATCAAAATTTACTCTGGATAAATTTTTTATATTTTATTATAATGTAAATGTTTTAATGAATAGTAAAAAATCGAGCATTTTAATTCAAAACATTTTTTTCATCACATTTATTTATATAGTTGGATTATATTATTAGCAGTTTAAAAGTGTAATTTTATAATATAAATATCATTTAATATATTTTTTGTCATTTAATGTAATTTTACATTTATGTTTGATAAAAAATGATGTCAATATTTTGACAGTTTTTATTTCTTAAAAACTCACTTTTTGGTTTTGAGAAGAAAAATTAATTTTAAATTAATTAATGAAAATTATGTTCTTTTAATTTTTGAAAAATTGATTCCATAATTGGAATCATATGTTCTATATTTTGTAAATAGATAATTTTTTATTTTTTACATTATGAATAGTTACTCTGCTAATTTGTATTTGCTATAGTTAAAGTTAAATCAGATAAATTATGGTAACAAGCCTTACAATGTGGATAAAAAAATTACCATTACACCAATCAGAATCCTACTGAATGAATAATAGATGACCAATATCATCTATGTTTGGTAATTGATTCAATTAATATACATTTTACCATGAAAGTGATGAAATTTCAATTAAAGCATGACAATGTTCCAACATGTCACTTTCTTCTCTCTTATAAGAATAAAAATATTTTTGTTGATATAAAATTGACTAATTAAAAAACATAAATATTCTACACAATGCTTATGAATTTATCTATATAAAGGGTAATTATTTCAAATTTTCCGAGAATAAATAATTACCATAAATATTGACACAATACTTATATATTAATTATTTTATTTAAATAGAAAAATTTAAAGTTAATATAAATATTAAAATAAATATTATATGACATAATTTATGTCGTCCATTAATTTTATAGATGAATATGAAATATTTTAAAATATTTAATGCACTTTTTTTCATGTAATAATTTTTTTATTATTTGATGAAAATGTCTAGTATGAATAGTATAAAAATGGACATAATCCATAACATAAAATATAAAATATTTTATAAAATGTTTTAAAAATTATAAAAATTTTAAATTTTGTAAAATGTTTATGATGAGTATAATTATATCATAACTAGATATTTTTTTGGTCGATTAAAATGTTATGGTATTTAAATGAAACAACAATGTCTAAAAAATAAAATAGCATGGTATGATTAAAATTGGTAAAATTAAGGTTAATAAAAAAATATACGGGTTAAAATTTATTCATGACTTTTCTAATAACTTTTTTTGGGGTTTATGACCCAAAAACATCTTTTATTTGAAATAAATGAAGTTTGGGCCTTTATAAACCGAAAATAAATTTACAATAAAATAATATTTGAACGCATTCCTAAAGCACCCCTCCTCCCTCTTATAAAAGACCCCCACCAGAACCCACATAATCAAAACTCTCATACCACTTGTCTCATACAAAATTTTCTCAGATAATATCCCCAAATACTTATATACCTCCAAGAATCCTTAAATTTTGAATAATGAAATTCATGAAATCCTTTTGCCTCAAATAAAAAGAAGTTACCCAATTTAGAGGTAACATCATCTCTCTAGTTCCATTCATTTATCTTCACTATTCAGTCTCTATGATCTTTCTATTATATGATTAAATAAAAACACCAATATACACAATATTATATGATGTTTTGATGAGAAGGATACAAACTACACTTAAACGCACCTTTATCTAATAGATACACATATTTTGTTTCAGTGTACCACGAACTACTGTCTCACGAAATGGTGATTGTCCATTTATAGCTTAACACCTCACATAGTTACCATTAATAATAATTTTTATATATATATTATTTATATTATATTTCTATTTTCTATATAATTCTGTAATTTTATTATACAATATACATTTATTATTTTCTTAATTGTGATTAGAATAATTTCATTTGAGCAAGTGTGGACTACAGCCCCAATAAGTGATATGACTGGTTCATTGCAAACATAGAACTTATGATGGATATAATTAATGAACATATGAAAAATATTTAAAATTTATATCATACTAGAATTATAAAATACCTAAATATAATTTATTTTCTATTCCTTTATTATGATAAATAAATGAACGTAGCGTTCCTGCATAGGTATGATCTACTGTCTCCATGAATTGTGAATTTCAATTCTTACGTAAAAATGTCATGGACCGTTCTTAATACAAATATACTGGATATATATGATAAATAATTAATAAATAATTTTATTAAGATTATGTACTTTTTACAACATGGATAATTTTCATCAAAAAATGTTTAGTTTTTTCACATGTACCGATCATCAACAAAATGTCTGATATGAAATCAAATAATTAACTAAATGAAATAATATGTTAATAAGTGATATAAAATTAATAATAATAATTAAAATGGAACAAATGTAGATAAAAATTAACCTTTTTTTATTATTTATGAAATTAATGACCGAATGGGAAAATTAAGATTCAAGTTAAGGGAATTTCTAAACTCAATTCCCCCTCATTGTGATTTACACATACTCCGTTGATTATATTATGCCCAAATTATGTGTGGAATCACATTATATTTCTATATATGTTAAATTAAACGTCATTTTGAGGGGATATACTACTTTTATACATAATGAACATAACGATAAATTATTTCAACATTTATATGATCCTTTTTTGGGAAATAATAACCTAATCACATTTCATTATGTAAAATTTCCATGTAATAGGTTTTGTTTTTTCGACAATGTGTGGTAATGACATTTGATTGTTTTTCATAGAATATCCACTTATATTATGGGTATTTATATCTGTTACATATTATTATTTCATTAATGTATCCTAAATCTAAGGATATTATCATTGTAAGGTATTTTGTATTAATTTATATTAAATTGAGATTTATTTATATTCATTCACCAATTAACATTTATATGGTGTATATACTCCCCTTTGAAATAATATATCCTGAATCTACTAATTTTTATGATATTATATATATTTTTTAATGTCAATATATATATATATATTTTTATACAAATATTTTTCAAGTGGTAGGGTACTCCTTTACAAAAATATCATTTTAAATGTTTTAATGATTTATTAATGTAAATATATTGCCTAAATTTCCATGTTTTCCAAATGGATTTAAAGATTTATTTATATGAACATTAATGTTATAAAATGATAATTGTTTTTAAATTTACAATTTGTTATGGAAAACATGGATTAAAAAAATTATTGTTTTATATGTATTTATTTTCTAATGGATTGATTATGTCAATATCAAGAAATGATATCATCTGAATGAAAAATGTGGAAATGAAATTTTATCATTAAGATTGTTTTTTATAATGATTAGTATATTTTTCTTAGGAATTTTGTAAATATACGGGTTTTTTATAATCCAATGGGCGGTGAGCCCGTGATAGCACTCTAATGGATTGGGTAATGTGACTGAGGTAAATGCAAATATTTCTCCTAAGAGGTTGAGGGAATATACTATGATTGATATTACAATTGTAACCATGACGGTTACTCGCACTATAGTTTTGAAATCTGCAAAATCAGTTTGACATTGATTTTACAAATACTTTTATATTTTATGATTTATATGAAGTTCTATAAAAATATTATGATTATATGATGTTGGCTATATAGATTATGTTTTTTGTGGGAAAATCATGTTTTTCTGAAAAACAATGCATGGGTTTAAAAAATTAATTGACTTATAGTTATATTCATTCATTTATATTCCTTAGTGACCTATTTATGCTCATCCCATGTTAGAGAAATTTTTTTCACTGGGTATAAGGATGGACAAGAGAAAGTAAGATTTCATGAATATTTTTATCATGAAAATACTTCTTGTTTTATTTAAAGAGTTTTATTATTTTGAAAAATTGGATAGAGTTGAAGTGTTTTGTTTGTAATTTTGGAGATTTAATTAAATTGTTATTGCCTAATTCATCTAAACTATAAACATAAAAAGTTCTTCAATGGGACATAATGTAAATTCTAGATCAAATGTCATTATTATGTATGGTTTTTGGTCGATTCCATATTGTTTACATCAGAGGTTAGTTTAGAAAAATATAGAGCTTACGAGTTTTGGATAACCAAATGGAAATTCTCTCTGACTATTTATTTTGTTAAATCCTTATCTTATAACTTTTTTAGAGAATGGAATGTCGATTAAAAATGTTAGTATTGTGATATCAAAACCCATTCTTGTCTCTTCCTGGTGACTTTTTTTCAATAATTATTTCAATGGCATGTTAGGATGACTGTGATACTTTTTCTAGCATACAAATGACTTGAAAGCAGTTTTTTGAGATATCAAACACGTACACTATACCAAGATACTATTGTGGATCTTGGGTTGTATTTAATAAAATCCTAATTTTTCAGTATTCTTATATTTTTACGAAAGGTAAAAATTATCAAGAAATATTCAAATATATTAACTTATCAAATGAATTTGAAGCATATTATGATTTTGAAAAATATGTTGATGATGGAGTCCATTGTGCAACCTATTTATAATTTCATTTAAAATATATTCGTTTAGGAAATATTTATTGTAATTTAAGATGAATATTGGTTGAATTTTATAAATCAAAATCAGTCCAAATATTTTATCAAAATCATGTTTTTTCAGATGTTCTGAAATTATATGTCATATATGATTTTTTCCCAAAACTATTTTTAGGTGAACACCCATATGTCAGAAGTTGTATAATGTTTATAAGGGTAATAGAAGAAAATGATTTTTCGTTACCTATAAATCATTGCTTCAATGTATGGACATTCTATTTATGTGAACAAGATGATAATGAGGATAGGTGGACACCATGATAAATTTATTGTGTTCTTTCTACTAGGAATTGTATTATTTTATCATTTGGAGGTGAAAAAATGAATATATATATATAAGAATTCCTGAATTATGATTTTGAGGACATTATGTGTTGGGATAAAAATATGAGGTTTACGAAACCCATTTAAGTTAAATCATTTTAGGGTTAACTTTTAGTTTTATAAAAATATAAGACCCACAAGATCGGTGAAATCCTATTGCGTCCGACAAGTCCATGGTAATTGAAACCATAGTCGAAGGGTAACATGGGTGCATCCCCAACCAATGGTCAACATGATGACCTTAGTTTTTATGACTTATTATTTTTAGTTAATTGATTATATGGATCAAGAATAACATTATTTTGAGATATTACATTTATTAAAATGAATATTCCTATTATAAGAAAATGATTTGATGATTACATTAGGTAGTTATTTTGGAAGACAATAACTATTTTGGTAACCCTATGGGAGTGATGAAAATAGAATACTATTGGATTTTATATCATGTGTAATGTATTTTTTTTAAGAATCACTTTTTGTATAGTTGACATTTGGTGATTTGGGATATTTATGGAAGTGAGTGACCTATTTTTTAGAATATTTTTTTATATAATTATATTTTGGTATGACACATTAATATTAGTCGATGTTATTTGAAGATAAATGTTATTATTTTTCATGGATGATTATATGATCAAATATTTCTGAATTTTGGGTTTCAATATTAGATTGGATTATTATTTTTGATTGATTATATAGAGAATTATTTGTTGATGGATATTTGTTGAACAATGTGGTATTATTTGATGTTTTTTTCAGATAAAGTGTAGTATTTATTTTTATAAATGATTTTTTTTTCTAAGGATTACTTGATATTGTACTAACTAGTTCGGTTTTGGTCAATGTCTAATGATAAGGGAAATATATGATTCATCTTTAATTGATAATATGATTCTATTGAAGATGATTCTAGATCTTCATGTGTGAAAAAAGAAATCATTAATAATCATAATTTGGATATTAGATGAGTTGTGGTATATATTTAGTAAAAGGTAAATCTCTACAAGATATGTAAGTATGGTTCATTATGTTCTTCATCATGCTCATAAAAAAATTCAGTACTTTATGAAAAGATCCATAAAAAATTTTACCTTTAATTTTTTTTCTGGGGAATCAAGGACCATTTTACCCATAATAATTTTGTCCTTTTCAGATTGTTATCTTTCTCTACATCATGTTTTCTATCACTCCCCATCAGAATATGATGGTTAGTTTTCCTTCAATATCCATGTTTTCTAATGGAATCATAATTTTTGTTTTCTTGGTTGACCATTGTTCTTCTATTTAATTATTTTAATGTTATAGTTTTACTGAATCTTTTTCGGAAGAGTTATTTTCAATGTTGTTTCTGATATTAATATTAAAATTGCGAAGATGAAATTTCTAAAATGGGCTAATGATAAAACATCCCAGGTATTTAGAAAATACTACATTTTCATATATATTAATATTATGGAATATATTTAATTTTTTATTTTAAATGGAAGATTTTGTATGTTAGTGTACATGATATGAAACAATGAGTTCCTCTATAATCTTACGTTGCACAAATCACAGACTTATACGGAAAATTAATACAACCATAAATTAGTAATTTTTAATGGTTGTTAACAAATAGTCATTGTGTTGGTGATAATTAAAATAATTAACTATATTATGAATCTTATGTTTTTATAAATGTTTCAAATTTTTTCAAATGAATTTTAGATCCTTAAAAATATAATGAATCCAATTTTAAGCATTAAATACTCTAATATTTTTAAATGGTCTGTTTTACACTATTGATGGCGAACTATTTTTAAAAATATTTTTTTTTCAATTATATAAGCTAAATATAAAAAAATAATTTTATTCTATAGATGAAAGAAATAAAAATTTACATTTTATAATTTTTTTGTAGTTTTATAATAATGTTTATTTTTTTAATGAATAGTGAAAAATACCATGTTTTAAGTCAAAACTAAAATTTCATCTAATTGATTTCTATAGATATATTTTAATTTTAATTGTTTTTAACATTTAATTTTATTATGTTTTTATGATTTAATCCACTTTTTTCAATTAGAAGTAATTTTACATTTATCATGGACATAAAACAATGGTAATCTTTTGTTAATACTTACTTCTTAAAAGATGCGCTTTCTGGTTTTGAAAATGGGAATTAATATTAAATTAATTAATGCAACATTTGTGTTTTCAATTTTGATAAATGGACAACATATATGGAATCAGATGTAAAATATTTTTGAATATGTACTCATTTTTTGAACTTCTAAATAAAAACATTGAAAATATTTATTTGCAGTAGTTGATGATAAATATGGTTAATTAGGGTAATAATCAACATAATAAGAATAATAATTTACCATAACACATGAAATAATATAATTTAATGAATAAAAATCAAACCATATCACTTAAGATTCATAATTGACTCATTTAATGGACTTTTTCCCAAGAAAGCAGCGCTATTATTATTAAAACAAAAGAAAGTGACAACATGTCACTCTCTTATCTTTTATAAGTAAAATAATTTTAACGTGGACATAGAATTGATGAAACATATAAAAAAATATTTTAGATTAATATAATGATATTATATACATAATTATAATTAAGTATTAATTTTTGGATATTAATAATTACCATTAATATTGACATAATAGTGAAATAGTAATTATTTTGTTATGTGAAATATCAAACAAATGTTTTTATAAATATTAAATTAATTATTATAAGACATAATTTATTTCATCCAAAAAATTTATTGTCGACTATTACATGTTACTATTTATTTAATTAATTTTTTCCTAAACAATCAAGACGTTTTTATTTAGTGAAAAAGTATTGTATGAATAATGTCAAAATTGACATAATTCATAATTTAAAATATAAAATACTTTATTTACTATTTTAAAATTTTAAAAAAACTATGATTCATTCAAATAGTTATTATAAATCCACATATATCTTAAATATCACTTTTGGGGCGTTTTACATGTTAATGGTAATTATAATAACCTGAAAATATAAATAATCAAATATAATGGTAAGATTAAAAAGGGTAAAATGATGGATAATCCAAGAATATAAGTGTGAAAAAATATTCAAAATCAAAATAATTGTAATTTTATGATTATTATATGGCCTAGAACCATCATACCATGGATGTAATTAATATTGTGACCTTTAGAAACGAAAAATAAATTTAAAAAAATATATTTTAAGACTTTCCAAATGTGGCCCTCCTCCAACTTATAAAAGGCCACCACATATACAAACATAATCTCACCTATAGAGAATCTTGGATTATATATATTATTCTCATATAATATCCCAACATCACTCAATTACACCAATTATCCTTAAATTAGGATGGAGGAAATTCAAGAAATCATTTTGTCTCAAATAAAAAATAATTTACCCGATTTAGAGGTAATGCCTTTTCTCAAGTTCCATTATATTATTCTCTTTCATCACTCCCTATTCTCTTATAATTTTAAAATTTAAAATTGTTTTTTTCCATCAATATTCTACAATCTTTTTATGAGAATAATTCAAAATACACTTACATACACATCCCTCAAATAAATATCAATATAATGTTTCGGTGTAAGGTAAACAACTGCCTCAAAAAACGATGATTGTTAAATTTTCCTCTACCACGTATCCAGGAGACCATTATAATGGAAAAATATTTACATGTGATATATATGATATTTTTAATTTCTCAATTATTCTGTATTTTTTATTTCCGTAATACCTTTTCACTTTCAATTATGTGAAAATACAATATTTTCATTTGAGGGTGTCTGGACTACCACACCCTCAAGGTATTGGCTCGTTCATTCTCAACATGGAACATATAATGTATCACATTAATGAAATTATGTTAAAGATTTATGATTTATATTATATTATAATTATAATATTTCAATTTATCATTTATTTTCAATTCCACTAATATTACAACGAAATGAATGTTGCAATCAATCGTACATACAACATACCATCTCCACGAACTACGCATTTCATTTCATTTCTATAAATCTTATGGACAACTATTAATACACATTTAATGGATATATGTGAGATTTAAATAATGAATAATATTTTGAGATAATGTAAATTTGACCTAATGGACAATTTTCATCATAAAAATTTCAATTTGGACTTAAATACAGAACATTGACAAAATACCAGATATGAACTCAAATAATTAACTAATTTCTATAGCATGGTTATATTACATTTAAAATGAATAATAAAAATAAATAATGTTCCAAAAAAAACTATGTATTAACCTAATTATATTATTTGTAAAATTAATTAATGAACTAAAGATGTCAGATTCAATGTAATGGAATATCGAAAATCAATTTCAACTCATTGGGCTTTACACATACATTGTTGAGTATATTATACCATGATTATGTGGGAATCCCTGTTTATTTATTTATGAGGTAATTTTCACTATCCCATGTGTGTATATTCCATTTCAATAAATAATAATCCCTTTGAAAATATCTTACATCATATATTTGAAATTTTTAAGGGAACTTTTAACTCAATCTCACTTCATTGAGTTAAATATCCAGGTCATTGGATTTTTTTCCATGAATATGTGTGAATGACCACTAAATTTTTTACACAAAATATCCACTTATATTTTGTGTATTTATATTTTTCACATAAAATTATATCATTAATTTATCGTTAATCTTTGGATATTATATTTGAAATGGATTTCATCTCGGTAAACAATCTATTGTGTCTTATTTTACTTTATGCACTAATTCACTTGAATATGGTGTACATACTACCATTTTTCATATTATAACTTGAATATCCTTATTCCCATTACATTATAATTTTTTCGTAATTTTCTTATTTATGTATTTTTATTCATGTATTTCTAATGAGGTAAGGGAAATTTAACTTAAACATCATTTTAAATGTTTTAACGATTGATTTTTCAAATTTTTTCACATTAGTGTCCATGTTTTTATATTGGATTTAATGATTTATTTATATAGAAGTTAATTTTTTAAAATATTAATTCTTTTAAATTTATCAATGTGGTAGGAGAAACATTAATTTAAAAAACATCTTTTAAAATATTTTAAATGTGTTTTTTAAAATTGGATTGATTATATCAATATCATAAAAAGAAATGCCCAAAATGAAAATGGTGAAATTCTATTTTTCCTTTATAATGGTTTTTTGTTGTTTGATTATGTTATTTTTCTTGGGTTTCATTTATTTATATGAGTGGTTATTTGATAAATCAAGGATGGGTGAGCTGTGATAGCACTCTAGAGAATTGGGTAACGCGAAAAGGTAAATGTTAAGGTTTTTCCTAATATTTATATATATAATACTATTATGGGTATTCCAAACCATACTAGGAAGGTTACACCCTATTTAGCTATGAATACAACAACGTAAGTATTATATGGATTCCATAAGTATCCTTTATGTTTTATTATTTCCTAAATCATTTGAAGGAATCCTATGAATAAATTATGTATGGTAATTATTTAATGTTTTATGGGTGAAATGTATGATTTTTTTAAAATGACTTCATGGGTTATAAATATTCATGGAATACTATTTTTAATCCTTATTTTATATTCCATACAATGATTTATATTCTAATACCATGCTTTTGAAATGTTTTTCATGTGTATAATGAATGATATTATATAAGAATAATATTATAATTTTTTTATCACGAAAATAAATCTTATTTTATTTAAGGTGTTTTTATATTATTAAACAAATTGTATTGTGTAGAAGCGTCTAGTTTTTTATTTTTGAGAGGTAATGTAATAGTTGTTGGATTATTTTCTAAAAATATAAAAATGAAATTATCTTCATTGTGAAAGAAGGTAAATTCAATATCATAACACAATTTTATGTAATATTTAAGAATGTGGACATATAATTTTATTAATATTTTTAATGAAAAATAATGTAAAATGTCTTCAGAATGAAATTAATGTATTTTTATAATGAATATTGTATTCAATGATAATTATTTCATAAAATTATTATCATTAGATAATTTTAATAAGGAATCGTCGATCATAACCTAAATTCTCCACATATGAGTATCAATACATAATATTTTACCATTCATTTCCACAAATGTAAAATAAACATTGTTCTCATTATAATAAATAATGTGGTTTTTATGTTATTAATACAAGGAGATAATCCTTAAATATTCTCCCAAAATTTTCAATATTCTATCACTTAAGTTTATTTAGGCCAATATAATTCCCATATTATTTATATATCATTTTTGAGACACATAAAAATTTTAAATTAATTTATATTTTTTTAATAATATATATAATGTTATTGGTGCCTCTCTCCACAAATACAAAGTGACACTACATCTCTTCTCTTCCTAAATAATCATCAAACAAATATCTTGACCAAGCTGAAAAAAACATCTTATACACATCCTCAGATACATTATAAGGGATTTGGCTATCCTAAAAGATATCCCATATGGTACTTATGTAGAGATCCAATAGGGCATCTTCAAAGAGAAGGTAAATTTTCTGACTACGAATTTTCATATTACATCTTCTCTTACCTCCTTACATTATGAAATAAGAATTAAAATATAATAAAATAAATATCATCCATTTATTTTTATTTTATTCTCTTTATATCATAACCTTATTGGTCACATATCATATACTATCTTTAATTAGAATACCAATTTTAAACAATTGTGGACTACTACATCCTCAAAGATATATATTTCATTTTTCATCACACCTACATAAATAATGATATTATAATTAATTTAGAAAATATATATTATATTCCTTAAATGATATTTATTCTATAAATATAATATTTTTCTCACCTTTTTACACTTCCACCGGCTAAAAAATAATAATGTCTCTCATGTGTACATGTTGAATACAACATCCACCAAGCGATGTGATTCATTTTTCATGTCTACCTTAATAGATTATTATAAAATTAAATATTATATCTAAAAATAGAATTAATCATCATTATTATTAAATATATTATAAAAAATGATTCCTTTTCATAATCATTAACATATTAAAGTATTTTTTATATTATGAATCAAACATTAACAAAACTCATGATGTGGACCTGACCAATTACATATTTGAAAATATATTTGAAAAAAATATGGTAATTATTTTAATTATATTGCAATAACCATGAAAATAATTCAAAATATATAAAATAATTAATATTTTTAATATACAATATTAAATAAATTTAAATAGAAATTTACTCTCAATAACATTTTCATTAAACATTCTTCACTTCATGTAGAACACTTTCATTATACAGTGCACCAAATTCAATAAGGTTAATTCCCTTTATTTTAATTCATTTTATATTTATTTATATAGTCTTTTAATATTTATTCTTTCAAGGAATTATCACTCAAAAGTAACCTAATCTATATTGTAATTATTTTTAAATTTCTTGTTATTTTTACAATTATTCAAAATAATGTTTAATATAGTGTCAATAACATGATAATAGATAATTTAAATATATATTTTTTCTTATTTCCAATTTATCAGGATTTAAAAAATGATTTTATTATATTTAACTCTATTTTTCACATTGGAAAAACAAAATATTTAATTTTTGAAAATTCAATTTGTTTCGACTTTTGGTTTGGGAACATGACTCTTCTAGATCCATTATTTCAAATATGTTATCAATAATGTATTTAGCATAATAAATATTATTAAAAAATAATTTTTAAATAAATTTTAATAAATATAATTTCTTTTTAGTGATATATTTTTATATTTTTTTCTATGGAACATTTAACCATTCATTTCAAATGTTTGAAATGAGTTTTTATAAAAAATATATCTCTTCACTACCATTCCTCCTACATTTGCCAATATATTATTTAAATAATAAATTATAATTTCATATTTAGATATCAAAAATTACATTTACCAATATTTTAATAATATTTTGGGAATTATTTATTTAATTTTACTAAATATAAATGTTAGTTTCACAATTTTCAAATAAATTTTTTAAATGATCATTTAATGTTAGATTCACTTATATCAATATTTTTTAAATATTAATCCACTTCATTGTAAATATGATCTTATAATACTATGAAAATTATTTAACTGGATTGGATACAATGTGTTTTGTAAATATATTATCATGAAATTTTATTCCCATAGGTAAATAAATATAAAAGTTCATGAATGTTCTATTTGAAACTTTTATAATGATAATACGAGATTCAATGTGTTGTATTCAAGTAAAATACATTTCAATAATATTTATTGATGTATGATCCTCATAGATATTATATAAAATGTGATCATGCTACAACTTATTTGATTGGTGAGCTTCATATTGCTCTCTAATGAATTGAATCATGTTCAGTCTACTCAAAAAAAAGAATGATAGAGTCAAAATTATCTTTTTATCATATGTAATTAACTGGGATCTACATACATATAACATGAATGAAATAGGTGATGAAGGTAATGATTCATGGTCCCATTATCCTTTATTTATTTTTTCAATGAATTTCAAAAGGTTCCTTTCATAAAGATTTCCATAACATGTCTTATTATTAAAAATTCTTCGAAATCATTTTTAAGTATTATGAAATGTAACATGTTTAATGATATAGATATTGAAAGGTATGGATTATCTAATTTTATGATAATGCACATTGAAAATTTTCTCATATACTTATTTTATTATTGTGGTGATAAAGGTAATTAATTGTTAATTCTTAAATTTACTCTGACAGATAAATTTTCCCCAATCATTTAATTGTCCTTTCCCAAATTTTATAAAAAATGATGTTATGTAATATATCTAAATAATTGTATCATGTGGTAAATAATAAATAAATAATATAGAGTAATTGATTATAGGTATTGTAGAAAATTGATCTTACCTAAAGGCATTGATGTTTTTTTCATTGAATTTTCCATTATTCTACAAAACTATAAAGTAAACAAACAAACATTGAAATGTAATTGAAATAATATTTGTATTTTTAATTTTATACTATTGATGGATAATATTTTGTCAAATTTATAGTTATAAATAATATAAATATAGAGAATAGTTTTTTTATCACTTGATTATGTTGAATAAGTATGGGGATATTCTAGTTTGTATCATAGAAGGCTACATATGGCATTATAGATTATGTTATTTTCATGCCAATTTTACTTAATAGTTATTTATACCATCATGTGATTATAATTTTAATTATACTCTACATTAGTGACTATAAATTATTATAATTTCAATCTTTTATTGGGATTTAGATTCAAAAACTAGTGTGGTAGTTATGGTCTATTAGATATTTGGTTAACACTAAAGGATGAAAATTTAATTTTTAGGGGGTGTTTTTTTAGATATTTATTATCTATATACACAAAAATTAATTTTAATACTTATTATTCTTTTTATATTGAATTTAACTACATTATATAAAACATTATTAAATTATATTATTTTTGGAAACATATATTTTTTATTCAATCATTATTTAGATATTTATATGTTTATATATGCTAAACCGTTTTTGTTATTGTTTATGTATTTAGGATTAATCATTTACCTAATCACATATAGATTTATTTGGGTGTTATATTATACTTTTGTAAAAACATTTCTACTATTAAATATATGAATTTTTTTTAACCTTTTATATTCCTCATTGTCAATCAGTTGACCATTATAATTATTCAAGCCTTAAACATTTATACTCAACACTTGGAGTAAATGATATGAAAATATGAATGTTTATTGGAACATTCATTCAAATAATGAAATTCACATTATTATTTTAATGAAAATAATATATGAATATTTCCACATGTTCTCTATAAATATGATAAATGAATTTATAAACACATTGAAATGGATATTGAAATTAAAATGTAATCATATTAACTTCATTTTTTATTTAATTAAGTCTATCTTAATCTCGTTTTGATTTAACGTTTTTTTGTAATTTTATTTCATTTTATTATTCACTAAATAATTTAAATCTAGCCCGATATTATTATATTTTGAATTGGTTTTTTGAATATGATTAATTTAATTCACATATATATATATATATATATAATTTTACAAGTTGATAAAATGATTTTGAAAATAAATTTCAACAAAAGCACTCAAGTTTTAAAAATTCATTTCATTCATAAAAAAAATCTATAAAAATGATTTTGTTGATATTTTTAGAGAATATTATAATTCATGTAATCACATACTATAAAATTTATAAGATATAAAAGTTATAAATTTGTAAATTCTTTTTTATATATTAGAATATAAATAATTTTCATTATTTTTAAATTCAATTGAATGTTCAATGATTCATTTAAAATACAACTTTTTATTTAAAAATAACATCTCATTTATATTGTTAAAAAAGTAATATTTTTTCATTTGGATGTAGAATTATCTGAATTATATTTTATTTAAAAAATGCATGATTTAATTTCAGGAGAATCATCATTATGAATATTTTTTAAAAAATTATTCTTTATACATAATATTTTATTTTCTGTTAAACTATTGTCATTATATTTTGGGGGATTATTTAAAAATTTATTTATTTCACCATTGGGAATTGAATTTGATAAATTGAATTAAACATTCTGAATAATCATTTACAAATTTCATATATGAGATAACAATATTTTCTAAAATAAATTGTTCCTATGTAAAAAAACACCACAAAAATGAGTAAATTTGGATTACTATTGTAGAAATTATGGGAAAGGGGTTTAAAATCACAACAACGCTTCTCATTAATCACTTATATGGGTGTACATTGAAACCACATCCAGATATTATGAAATAAGTAATTTTTTTAAAATTTAATAAAATTGAATAAATATTTATTATATTATGTGAATGAAAATTCTCAAATATCTCTTTCGTGTAATTAATTACTACAATAATTTTTTACTATAATAAAAACATGTTATGAATGCTTATAAAAAATTATTTTTTTTCAATATAATGTTTATAATAGTGGATTATTTATAATTTATATTGATGATATAACTATTATAAATTCTTTTTTAATTATTGAAATAATGCATATATTGGTAGTAGAAAAAAATTATATTAAATTTAAAACACATAATGTATAATTTTATGGGGTAGTTATGTTATTATTTAAAGAATATAAATATATTGTCTTACTTATGTTTTATAATTTTATATGAGAATTCAATTATTTTCTTGATATTTTTTAATGTCGAACTATGTGATTAGCCCCAAAAATTATATAATTGTTATTTTTTGTTAAATTTTATTTTATTAAATGGTATAAAATTAAAACAAAATAGTATATTTTTTCAAGTAATGTGATATGGTTTGTATTGATTTGGAAAAAATCCTTATAATATATTTAACAAAAACCATACAACGTAATATTTTTCATAATTATTAATAGTAAAAAGTGACAATGAGTTGTAAAAAAAGAGTCGAGTGTAATGTCCAGGACCTCTCAAGTCCATTACATTGTAGAAATGTGGATTTAGAGGTGTTCTGGGAGATCATGGTGATTGGGGGTGGGTTTGGGTGGACCATTTAAGGAAAACTAAAGGGATGAAGCTTTGACATGGGCGGTGCACAGTTTGTCTAACTGTGCGGCCAAACCGTGCAAGGTTGGAGTTGGAGGTAGTAGATAATGCACGGTTAGAACACGGTTTGTCTAACTATGCTGCCTAACCATGCGAGGAGTGTTTGATGGGGCATTAGATACCGCACGGTTAGCGCACTCTTTGTCTAACCGTGCAAGAAAACCATGTAGGCACTTAAATTAGATTATAAAATTGTGGATCTAACTCGTTTTGCATTTAATTGGTTCGTTTAAGCCCTTGAGTGTCCATAACTCGGGATTACCCTTCCTTGAAGGTAGAAGAACCTCTCCCAAGCATTTTGGAGGTGATCCAAAGGATTTTCTTAGCGAATCAAATCTGGTTTCTTGAGGTATGTGATTAGTCATTTTTTGGTTTCCTAGATCTACTTTGATCTACTTCTCCTCTTCTATTTATTTATTATATCTACACCCGTTAAGGGTATATCTATGTTTGTGGATTCCGTATATGATGAGATTTGGTCTTGGTGGTGTTAGGAGAAGGGAATTAAGGTGGATCCTTGGTGAATATTCCCAGTTATCTTGGGAGTTCTTCGACCGTTGTGGTTTTCGTCGAAAACCATTGAGGTAGGGGATTCATTGCTTCACATTATTTTATGTACAACCATATTTTTAGCTTGTTGAATCCCACTGGATGACAATGGAATTTATCTAATAAAATACTATTAAATGGATAAAGTATAAATATCGATTTTATGTTATTGCCTAATTTTTTCTAGATATTGTGATATATATGCTTGCCTTGCTTAGCGGATTTTCTTGGTTGATATTCACGAAGAACATAAACTGGGACTAATTGATATTTGTTTGGATAAAGATAAAGAGGCATGTGAACAAATCTGGTTCCTATTATAATTTGATGTTAATCAAATTGGCATAGTAATAATGTATAATCTTTAGTGATAGCATACAGGTTAGGTTCCTGATTTTGGAACCAATTGATTAAATCTATTAATTCAAGATGGTTTAAAATTTTTTATTGTTTGATAATTCCTTGAAGGGTTCCGAGTTACACTCTTGTTTTTTGAAAGTGTCGTAGCCCAATTGATGTGATGGTTGATTTCATGCTTCTTGAACTGTGATGTGACCCTAGAGGGGTGTTGTGATATGTTGAGGCATAAGGGCCTTATGTTTGTGGTAGAGGATGATGCCTAGAGTGATGATATGCATCGGTTTATTCATGTGGGTGTCGGGGAGGACACCAGGGATGATAGAATGGGATGGATGTTATTGTTGGATGCTTGTTGATTCTTTGGTTGTTTATCTAGTTTACTTTTCCCCACTACTCAAGTCTGATGTTCTTGCTTACCCTTTTTCCGAAAGAGGCGAAGACACAAGGGTAGTACATCTACTCACCGGGATGAGACCCTTTGTGTTTAGTAGCATAGGATGCTTTTCAAAAATGCCTATGAATATGGGAAAGTAATTCTGTACTGAATTTTTGAATAAATGATGTTAACCCAGGGGTTTGGACTTTGTTGAAATATAATGATGAGGTTGAGAACTTTTTAAGGGACAGTGTAATGTTTTGGATGTGGTGTTAATGGGATTTAATGTGGAATTTTTCACGGTTAATTAATGTTTGAAAAATTAATTAAGATACAGTTGAATTGAAAAAATTGAATGAATTAATCTAAAAAATCCCGTAAATGGTTGTGGGCTTATAGGATACCATGTCTTTGAAGTGGCAGCCTGGAGTCCGAGAGATGTTAGTTGCAGTTGTTTCTAAGACTAGTTTATGCCCATAGTGTGGTTGTCAGTTATAGTATATTCTGTACTTTTTGTGTTTCTATATGCTAATCCACCCTTTCAGTAAGGGATACTGAAACCCCGGGGATTCTGAGCCCCGGGGGTGTTTTCCCCATCATTCCGGTGGGAGGATGAATGGATGACTACCCCCATTGACCTCGCTCTCTTATATTGGTAGATACATGTTCCATTAGGGAAGTCAGTTATTTTCCCCATATATATGTGTAGAGGGCTGTAATGACTTGTGGTTATTCACACACATATATTCTGGATATAGTATCCTATGGACTACTATAGGTGTAACGTGTATTGGTTGTGATGGCTTGAGGATCCTTACATGGTGTATGGGATGTAATGGCTTGAGGTATAATACCCAACGTATGATACACGTTATGCGAGTTGTGGTGGCTCCCGGAAACTACCTGGTTACTTTTGGTTGTGAAGATGGTGTGGTGATTCACCCAGGTGTCTTTAGGAAAGCCTTTGTGGTGCATGTGGTGTAGATTGTGGAGCTTATCCCAGGTGTCTGCGGGAAAGCCTATGGAGAAAGATGCACAAGATGTATGTCATTGGGGAAACGTTCCAAACCAGTGGGGAAGTAGTAGCGGAGTACCCATGATATTCTATAATATATGATATATTCTTGTAGGCATTACATGGTGAGAGTAGCCATGGTGAGTTTGGGAACATTGTATACCTTTTTAGGCGATGAGTTGGTTTCACTTGATGTTCACTGGTCTCTAGCATGATTTCATTACTTTTGCATGAGAGGCATCCGGGAGGATCCTACTGAGTATACTGTTATACACACCCTACACATATATAAACTGTTTTTCAGGTCACTTGGAGTAAGTTGGAGATCAAGATAGTTTCTACTAGCATGAGGTGGCAGGAGCTGTTCGGGCTTGTGGTTGCATCTGTTTTTACTTTCCTTTGGGTACTTATAGTTATACCCTTCAGTTGTAGTATTTTTTTCATGACATTACATATGTGCACTTGTGTTTTCTTTTATACTCCAGTTCTGAGATGGAGTTGGTTGGTCTCTATCTTATCTCTCTCTTCCGTATGTGTTCTCTTAGATGGTAATGCCACCCATTTGTGTTTTACTATACCCCCAGTGCTAGTTTCCATCCCAGAGCCTACTAGAGGTGGGACTCAGTTGGTAATTATCTCCCTTCTCACATTACCGGCCATGGAGAGGTACACTTTGTGGGGAGGGGGTCATGACAGCGTGGTATCATAGGTCTTGATGAGGGATAGGATGGTGTTTGGAGTTAGGAACAAATGATGTTGCATGGGTTGGTAGGGAAACGATGTCATTCATGTTTGTCACGTCAGGTAAACACTGGATACCAGCTAAGACATAGGCATTTAGGGCCCCCTATGATCTAATTCATGGACCTTTATGTTTACAATGGCTACAAAACAAGGTGATAGTTGTTACAAGGTAGAGACCTAGGAATGTATCATGCATCATTCTTCTTTGTGCTTATGTTTGAATGGGTGCAACTTGGTATAGGATAACCAAAAATGAATAAAAGAAAAAAATTAATTAATTAATGTTGAGTCTTCCATATTACAGGTTTATGAGCTCTAACAGTTTGATATTTTACAGGTATGGCACCTGGTCGACGTCGTCATCAGGCTTGCATAGAGAATGTCGAGTAGTCTGTTCCAGCAGGTCGTCACATGGTATAGGTCGACGACAACGACAGATGGAGGAAGACACTCCGATAGTTTAAGTGACAGAGTCTGCCGAAGTACAGGTGATCCGTTTCAGATGCAGTCACAGAAGAGTGGTTAGAGGAGGTCGAGATAAGATTCAGTTTGATCCATTCTCAGAAGGATCACAGGGGTTCCTTAGCTCTGATGATGCTACGTGGAGCAGCGAGGCATTGGTGGTTTTTGTTCCTCAAGGATCGTGAGGAGTCAGCGATCTCATGGGAGGAGTTCTGAGACAAGTTTAGAGTCGAGTTTCTTACCTCAACTACAAAGGCGTCCAGTCGCTAGGAGCTTTTTACCCTTCGACAAGGGAGCTCCAGTGTTCGAGATTTTGGAATCTGTTTCTGGAACCTTTTACGATATGCTTTAGACTAGTTACCAGATGAGGGGGCAGGGCGAGGCATATCAAGGAAGCATTGCGTCCCGAGATCCAACACCAAGTCACCCCCATTATGCAAAAGACATACCTCGAGGTAATGGAGAGGGCATAGGTTGTTAAGAGGACTTTGTCCAGGACCAGATCATCATGAGGGGGGATCTTCATGATCTCTCATGAAGCAAGGTTATGGTCCGGGGTTCTCGGTTTTCAGATGAAAGGTGTTTTCGTTCAGCTGGGGGTAGGTCCCATCCCTTCACCTCTTGCATTTCTGGAGGTAGAAACTCTCAAGACTATGCCAAGGTATCAGGCGCTTGTTTTTCATGTGGTGGTCATGGTCATAAATAGTGGTACTGCCCAACCTTTCAGAGTAGTCATCGTGCACAGAGCGTTATGCTCCAGGTTCCTCTGTTGAGGCAGTTTCAGCTGAGGTAGCAGTAGCCTATTGCACCAGTTTTAGATCACCAGAGGGGAGATGGAGTAGGCATAGGATAACCCCATGATGCTCCCCATCCTCTGAGAGTATAGCATGGCCATGATGGTGGTCGTCATCAGGGTCATAGAGGTCATGGAAGAGGTAGTGGACAACATCATGCTCTAGCATTGCCAGCTCTGGGCGAGCCAGATGACTTTTGAGGTACCCTTTTCTTGTTTTATACCTTTGTGTATTCTATTTTTGATTCAGGAGTGACACACTCCTTCATATCACCTATCCATGTCCATGATTTGGGACTTGAGGTAGAGAGGCTTCCAGTTCCCTTGGCGTTGACTACTCCAGTTGGAGGTCGAGCTGACTTGTTTAAAGTATATAGAGACTATGAGCTAGTGTTGGGGAAACTCCTCTCTTGGGGAGATATCCTATGGTTACGAATACAACCATATGTTATCATCCTAGGCATGGATTGGTTGTATTCAGTGCAGGATATTGTGGATTGATTTAAGAATGGGGTCTTTTTCATTGATGTGGATGGAGATAACGTGGTGTTTGTTGGTGAGAGAGACCCTCGAATGGGTCATAGACACTTTTAATCCTTATAATACATGGCGGCTGAGATGATGCCGATTTCTTCAGAGGGTCAGCAGTTGCCATTTCCTAGGGCCATAGAGGAGTACCCTGATATCTTTCTAGAAGATGTTGTAGCATTACCCCCTCTAAGAGAGATCGAGTTTGGGATCGAGCTACCACAATGAGTGTCTCTTATCTCTATGTCTCTGAATAGTATGGCCCCTTCTGAGTTACAAGGTATACATATACAACATGATGTTCTGTTGTCGTTTGGTTTTGTTCAGCCAAGTGTGTCCCCATGTGGTGCACCGGTTTTCTTCGTAAAGATGTCCGACAGCAATTTTCAATTGTGTGTCGATTATCGTCGCCTAAACAAAGTGAAAATAAATAATCGTTACCCTCTTCTGCAGACTGATGACATATTCAATCAACTGAAGGGTGAAATTTTATTCTCAAAGATCGACTTGTGGTCTAGATATCAACAGAGGCATGTGAATGATGAGGATATTCCGAAGACTACTTTCTGTTGTCGTCATTGGCATTATGAGTTCGTTTTAAAGACATTTGGCGTGAAAAATGCTTCAGCTGTATTCAAGGGTTCGATGAATGAATTGTTCCGTGAGTTCCTGGACACGTTTTTGGTAGTTTCCATCGACGACATCCTTGTGTACTCTACATCTGAAGAGGAGCACACAGAGTATCTACAAGCTGTTTTAGGAGTTCATCACCAACAACAGTTGTTCAGGAAGTTGGAGAAGTGTGAGTTTTGTGCTCGAGAAGTCCATTTCATGTGGAATTTTGTGTCCCAACAGGGAGTTGTGGTGGATTTATCGAGTATAGAAGAAGTTTTTTCTTGGGAATCCCCCAAGACAGTGTCAGAGGTGCGATGTTTCATTGGTCTCTCAGGCTACTATTGAAGTTTCGTAGCCAATTTCACCCAATTTGCGACTCCTATGACATCTTTGACTATAAAGTATAAAGCATTCATATGGACTGATCAGTTTTAGGTAGATTTCAAGTATCTAAAAGAGAAGTAAGTTCTCGAGACCTTTTTCTTCAGCTGAGGGAGTTCAGTTTGATGTTTTCTATGATGCTTCACATCTGGGGTTAGGCTGTGTTCTCATGCAGCAGAGGTCAGTTGTTTCTTATGGGTCCCTATAGTGATTTCTTCATGAACGCAACTATGCCAACCATGATCTTGAGTTGGAAGCTGTGCTGTTTTCTATGATGTTTTGGATACATTACCTCATTGGTGAGCGCTTTGTGGTTTTCAACTATCATAAGAGTTTGAGGTATGTTTTCTCCAAGCGTGACTTGAACTTATAAAAGCATCCATGGATGGTGTTCTTGCAGGAATACGACTTTGAAATATCGCATACACCTTGAAAGGGGTATGGGGTAGCTGATGCGCTGATCCAAAAGTCACGTAGTGATGCTGTGCGTGAATCTGGTGATTCCAGGAGAGTAATGGAAGAACTGTCAGCTTTTCATCTTGATATGGAAGAAGTCAAAGGTAGAGGTTTTATTTTCTAGATGACGGTGAAGTCATACCTGATGAAGAAGGTGGAAGTGTCTCTATTGTGAGATCTAGAGGTAGAGGTTTGGAGAGACTGAGTTGTTTGTGGTGAGGTCCCTGATGGTTGGTCAGAGGATGAACAAAACCGAGTGTTGTATCATGGAAGTATTATTGTTCCCTTGATGATGTGTGAGATGGTCCTTCTAGAGTTCCATAGTTCTCCCTTAGCGGTACATCTTGGTGTGACAAAGATGTACCATTCCTTGAGGCGTCATTTTTGGTTTCTTGGGCTGAAGCATTCAGTTGCACAGATTTTGTCTCGTTGTTTAGCGTTCCAGAAGGTGAAGGCCGAAACACCGTGTTCCTTATGGTCTTCTCCAGCCATTAGATATTCTTCAGTGGAAGTGGGAGGACATCTCAATGGACTTTTCTACTATTCTACCTAGATCTCCATGAGGATATGATGCAATTTGAGTGGTAGTGGATCGTTAAACAAAACCGTCCCACTTCATAACGATCAAGGATTCGAGCTCAGAGGAAGTTTTCTCAAAGCAGTATCTAGAGGAGGCGGTGAGACTTCATGGAGTCCCTTGGATGATCATTTCTGATCGAGATCCTTTTTTTACCTCCAGGGTGTGGAGTGGTCTCTAACGTGCTTTTGGTTCTCATTTGTGCCTTATCACTTCTTTTCATCCTCAAATAGATGGTGAGATAGAACAAACCATCCATACTCTTTAAGACATGATACGCTTTTGTGTTCTTGATTTTGGAGGATCATGGATGAGGAACTTACCCTTGGTGGAGTTTTCTTAAAATAATAGTTTTCACTCCACCATCGGTATTGCGCCGTATAAAGCCTTGTATGGCCGGACATTCCGTTCTCTGTTGTGCTTGACTGGGATCAGAGATTCAAAAATTCTCAGACTGGAACTAGTGCGAAATACAATAGAGATGGTTCAGGTGATTCGTGAGAGGATGAATACAACACAAGATCGTCAGAAATCATATGATGATCAAATATGGAGAACCTTAGAGTTTAATGTTGGGGATAATGTGTTTCTGAAGGTGAATCCCTATCATGGGTAGCGAAGGTTTGGTCAAGTGAGTAAGCATTCTCCCTGGTTTGTTGGGACTTTTGAGGTGTTAGCTCATGTTTGAGTTGTGACATATCGAGTATCAATTCCCCCACATATGATTCTGATACATGATGTTTTCCCTATATCACTGCTCTGTGGTTATCATCATGATGATTTTCACATCATCGATTGGGGAGGGATCGATATTGATGATGATGCAACCTTTGAGGAACAAACTCTGGAGATCCAAGACCGAAGGGATAAGGTGTTTTGCAGGCATTCTATTCCTTTGGTTCGTGTCTTGTGGAGGCACAGTGGCTTGGAGGAGAGTACATGGGAAAGTGAGTCACAGATATGTGCTCAGTACCCAGATTTGTTTGATGTTAAACTATTTTCTTGTATCGATCTAAAGGATGTGGTTATGAAACTTTCATTTTTATGATATGTCTTCCTTTGTTGTTTTGTGGATTGCTCCCTTTTGCGAGGTATCTCGATGGGTGGTTGTTCAGACCCTGTTACGTTTTCTCTTTAGGTGGGTTTTGAATTCTCGAGGTCGAGAATGTTTTTAGAGGTATCAGATGTAATGGCCCGGACCTCTCTAGTCCATTACTTTGTGGAAATGTTGTGTTAGAGGTGTTCCAGGAGATGAAGGTGGCTCGGGGGTGTGTTTGGGTGAACCTTTTAAGGAAAACTAAAGGGCTATAGATTTTGCACGGGCGGCGCACAGTTTGTCTAACAGTGAGGCCAAATCGTGCGAGGTTTTTGTTAGAGTCAGTGTCTAACGCAGTGTGACCACACACTTTTTCTAGCTCTGAGGCCTAACCGTGCGAGGAGTGTTCGACGAGGCAGTAGAGACCACATGGTTAGTGCACGGTTTGACTAACCGTGTGAGAAAACCATGCAGGCACACAAATTAGATCCTAAAATTGTGGATCTAACTCATTTTACATCTAAATGGCTTGTTTAAGCCCCTAAGTGGCCATAACTCAGGAATACCCTTCATTGATGGTAGAAGAACCTCTCCCAAGTGTTTGGGAGGTGATCTGAATCCTTTTCATGGCGAATCAAAGCCGGTTTCTTAAGGTATGTGATTGTTCTTGTTTGGTTTCATAGATCAACTTAGATATAATTCTCCTCTTCTCTCTATTTCTTAGATATACATCCGTTAAGGGTAGATTTATGTGTTTGGATTCCAAATATGACGATACTTTCTCTTGGTTGTGTTAGTAGAAGATATCTAACGTGGATCCCCGGTGAATCAGCCCTGTTTGCTTGGTTGTTTTTCGACCATTGTGGTTTTCATTGAAAACTGTTGAGGTAGGGGATTCAATGCTTCTCTTTAATTTACGTGCTACCATTTTTTTAGCATGTTGAATCCGACTAGATGACAATGGAATTGACTAAATAAAATAATTTGAACATGATACAGATATAGTACCAATTTTATGTTATTGCCTCATGTTTTTCTAGATTGTGTGATATCTATGATTGCCTTTCTTAGGGTTTTTTCTTAGTGGAAATTGGTAAATAACGTAAACCGAGACTAATTGATATTTTTTTTGGCTAATGATAAAGATACATGTGAATGAATCTGGTTCATGTTGTAATTTGATGTTAATAAAATTGGCATAGTAAACATGTATAATCTTTTGTGATAGATTACTGGTTAGGTTACCGATTTTTGAACCGAAAGATTTAATCTGTTAATTCAAGATGGTTTAAAGAATGTGATTGTTCGATAATTCCATGAAGGGTTCTGAGTTACCCTCTTGTTTGTTGAAACGGCCATAGCACAATTGATGTGATGTTTTATTTCCTGATTCTTGTGTTGTGATGTGTCCCTAAAGGGGTGTTGTGATATGTGGTGGCATAGAGGACATTTGGTTGTGGCAGTGGATGATGCCTAGAGTGGTGAGATGAATCAGGTTATACATGTGTGTGTCGGGGAGGACACCAGGGATGATGGAATGGGATGGTTGTGATTGTTGGATGCTTGTTGATTCTTTGGTTGTTTATCTGCTTAACTTTTCCCCACTGCTCAAGGCATCTGGTCTTGCATACCATTCTTTGGCAATAGGCAAATACATGCGGGGTATGCCATATGATTTCGGTGTTTATCCTCTTAAGTGAGAATGGGTCTACCCTCTTGCTATAGGCGGAAAAGATTCGATGAGTAGTACATATAAAAACCATGTTGAGTCCCCTTGTGTTCAGTAGCATAAGATAGTTTTCTAGAATTCCGGGGAATATGAGAACGTAATTCTGTAATGAGTGTTTGAATAAATGTTGTTAATCCATGGGGTTGGATTTTCTTGAAACATAATGATGATGTTTGGAACTTTTGAAGGGACAGTGGAATTTTTTTGGATGTGGTGTTAATGGAATTTAATGTGGAATTGTTCATGGTTAATTAATGTTTGATGAATTAATTAACGTATAATGGAATTGATAAAAAGGGGATAAAGTATTCAAATAAATCCCTTAAATGGTTGTGTGATTATAGGATACCTAGTCTTATATGTGGAAGCCCGGAGTCCGAGAGACGTTAGCTGCAGTTGTTTCTAAGACTAGGTTGTGCCCATAGTGTTGTTGTGAGTTATACTATATTCTGTACTTTTTGTGTTTCTATACGCTACTCCACCCTGTCAGTAAGGGGAACTGGCACCCCGGGGATTCTAAACCTTGGGGGTGTTTTCACCAACATTTCGGTGGGAGGATGAATGGCTGACTACCCACATTTACCCCGATATCTTCTCTTGGTAGATACTAGTTCCATTCGGCACAATAGTTATTTTTCCCCACATATGTGTGTAGAGGGATGAAATGGATTGTGGTTATTCACACACACATATTCTTGATATAGTATCATATAGACTACTATACGTGTAACATGTATAGGCAATGATGGCTTGAGGATCCTTTTTCAGTGTATGGGCTATAATGTCTTAATTTATAATTCCCGACGTATGATACACGTTATGCGAGCAATGGTGGCTCCCAGAAACTACCACGTTACTTTTGGTTGTGAGGATGGTGTGGTGCTTCGCCCAGGTGTCTGCAGGCAAGCCTTTGTGGTGCATGTGGTGATGATTGTGGAGGTTAGCCCAGGTGTCTACGTGCAAGACTTTGGAGATATCTGCACAGGACGTATGTCATTGGGGCAAAGCGGAAAACCAGTGGGGAAGTAGTAGCGGGGTGCCCTTGATATTCATTACTATATGATATATTTTTGTATATGTTACATTGTGAGAGTAGCCATGGTGAGGTTGGGAACTTAGTATAACTTTTTAGATGATGAGTAGGATTCACTTGTTGTTCACTTGGCTTTAGTGTGTCTTATTTACTTTTTCACGAGAGGCTGCGGGGAGGATCCTACTGAGTATAGTGTTATACTCACCTTATGCATATATAAGCTGTTTTTCTGGTCACTTGGAGAAGATTGGATATCAAGATAGTTTCTACTAGCTTGGGGTTGCATGAGTTATTCGGTCTTGTGGTTTTAGGTGTTTTTACTTTCCATTGGGTACTTGTAGTTTTCCCTTTATGTTGTAGTACTTTTGCATGACATTACTTATGTGCACATGGGTTTTCTTTTATACTTCATTTCTGAGTTGGAGTTGGTTGGTGTCTATTTAATCTCTCTCTTCCTCATGTGTTATCTTAGTGGGTAATGCCCCCATTTGTGTGTTACTATACCCTTGGTGCTAGTCTCCAACCCATTGCCTATTGGAGGTGGGACTCGGGTTGTCATTATCTCCCTTCTCACATTTCCGTCCCATGAGGGGTACTCATTATGGGAATGGGTTCGTGACATCGAGGGTTGAACTATATCCCAAAGATATAAAAATTTTATTTTATATTTTTAATTCATACATTATATATCCTTGATTATAAATATAATAATTTTTAAAAACATTTACCCTAAACTTATCTTATTTTAAAACATTGAATAATTTAATTCCAAAGCTTCCCCTTCTATAAATTATAATTGTACACCACCTCTTATCTCTTAATAACACTTATTTACCGCATTAGAAATAATTAACAATAATAAAACCACATATAAACATCCTAATATAGGTTGTAGGTTTTCTTATCGTTATAAACGTTCATTACTAGTTTTCTTAATGACATATAAATAGGTTGATATTGAAAGAGGAGGTAATCATTACAATTGAGTTGTTTCATTTTACTTATTCTTCTACCTCCATAAAACCATTCTGAACTATCACGATTCAATTAAATAATAAATTAAATAATAATTATTTATTAATATCTTAATAAAATAAAATTATTAATCAATATTTTCATCCAATATGGGATGAAAACTTTGTCGATGCATGAGAGGGGACTTCCACCACAATAGAGAGATTTGTATTGTTTTTAATCACAAACTCAGAAGGCTTGTCATTATTTCTGATTTATAAATATTTATGAAATTAATAAAATAATTTTGTTATATAAATCACATGATATATTCATAATATACAATTTAAACCCATTAAAAATGTTAATGTCACATGTTCATACGTGTAGAATACCACATCGAAAAAGCGATGTGATTTAATTTTCAAGAGTCTCATAAGAGGTGATTCTAAAATTAAATTTGATATACAAAAATGATAAGTATGGAAAGTTTTTTATTCATGATATTATTTAATAATGAACCTTCTAACAAGGTTCTACATAACCATGTAAATTTTTTATTTTTAATTAAATGTTCTGAAAATATTAATTGTTAACTTAACATATTATGTAATTAAATATTCCATAAAAATACATGCAGTAAATGGATTAATGATAATGGAATAAAAAATTAAATTTTTATTATATTTTTGATTAAGTGTATATTAGTTTATCATATATCACCATGATATTATATTAATTATGATAAATTTAATTTATTCGATTGCTCGTATTACTTAAAACACTGAGTTCAATTGTGTCTAAATGTAAAATAAAAATATTATTAGTTAATATGAATTTGGCTCCTAATAGTTTTAAATGAGATTATAAATAGAAATTCATTAATTATGATAATTATACATTTGAAAAATATTTAAAATTTATTCCTTTGATATAAATCAATTAGGAAACAAAATGAAAATCATTCAACAATAAAAAAAAATATTATTTTTTGAAAATGGTTTTTTGTGTGTGCAAAAAGTGTTCATATCTTAATAAACTATAATATACCATGTTAGTTACTTATTTTTGTCAAATATCTATATAATATATTAAATAATACTTTTTATAATTCATAGACTATTTTTATGAACTTGTTGTAAGAATAAATCATATTTTTTTCATAAAAATTTAATTTCCCATAAAATGTAATTTCATCACATTTTGAAAATATATTTAAAAACAAAATTTCAGAAAATTATATAAAATTAATTTTATAATATATAAATTATGTGTGTAATAAACATTTAGGGAATATATTTACATATATTTTTCATAATATTATGAAAATATTCATTTTTTTATGTGTACTAAAAATTCTAATTTGTTATAGAAATTCCCTTTCAATTTAAACAATTAAAATTGTTTAAATTGGGTTAAGAAAAATATTAAATTCAAAATAATTTCAATTATATATCAATAAATAAAATTTGGGTCATTATAATATTAATTATATTCATGATTAACATAAAATTTATTTATTGTTATGAAAACATTTTCTTTGATAACAAATTTTTAATCACACATGAAAGTTATATATTATATTTAAATTTTCCACTTATGTAAATTGAATTTGATTAAATTTACTCAATATTACGATTAAATATATTATATAATATTATAATGTATAATTAATTTTTTCATAAATAGTAACAATTATAGAGGAAATTAATTAATATAGTTAAGTTTGAAAGGGGGTTTTGCACGTTTTATGCACATCTATTAATATTAATTTTCAACACAGATACACTATTTATTTATTAAATATAATATATTATTTATAATCATTGGGTTAAAAATATAAAATAAATAGCTTTTTATATTTATAATTATATGAAAAATAACATAAGTTAATAAAATGATACTAATTTTTGTTGAGAAAACCAAAATGGCCCATGTGAGTAATAATAATGGATATCAGAATATAATTATTCACAAATTTTAATTTTTGTTGTTTTATGATACTCTAACCCATATAAATATCCAATATATTATTTATCAATTCTATAGACACTTTTCCTCAATGATATTTCAAATTATGGTATTTTGGTTATTTACATAAAATTGTCACAATTCTTATATAAAATTAGTACACATGATTAAAGATACAAATACCCATAATGGGGATATAGTTAAAAATAAAATAACAATAATTAGTTTAGAAAACGAAAACATATGAATATTATAAATGAAAATTAATATCACTATGTTTCAAAATATATTAAATAAGAGGGACATGTCTGTGATATTAGATGTTAATCTATGTTATTAGGACTCAAGACATGAGATATGGGTTTTCATTGTCTCAATTATTATTTTTTGAGACACATTAAATTGCTTGAGTAGTATTTTCCTTGTATTGATTATTTTTTACCCATTTATATATTATTATATTTTTTTTGTATTTCATTGTATAAAGAAAGATACTTCATGTTGAATTATTTAAATGATTATTGATTCAATCAATACCCCAACCATATGTACTTTTTTCCTCGGAATTAAATCATTGTAGTATGATTATTAATATGAAATAATTTCATTTATATTGGGTAAATTATACAATTTATTGAATAATTTTGTTCAATATCATTTCGGTGAATTTAAAATCCTTCCCAAAATTTACATTCCCAATATTTATAACATTATGAAGCATGTTTCTTGTAAGTGATGTTTATAGCTCAAAATAACCACTCTAGGAGTTTTAATGTTTAATAATAAATTTTGTTCTTACATGCATGGGTTATCAGACATATATATTTTATTAAAAATTATTTTATAAGACATTATAGTAAGAAAACATTTGCATACAAATCTTGTTTTATGATGTATTTTATACTGTGATTTTTAATAAATGGTATATTAGAAAACTTTTAAAGTTCTTTTTCCATTAATTTTAATATTTTATATCATTGGATAATAATTTATGAAATAAAATATTTTTTTGAAGGTTCAATTATTTGAGATTATTTGTAAAAATAAATGATTGTATATTTTTTTACATCACCTTTTCAAAATAAAAATTCCAAATTTATTTAAAGAATATTATTTTTCTTCGATGTATGTTTTTTATAATAGATTAGAAAATTTCACCACCATTTTAATTTATATATTTAGAAGTAATTGCATATATTTGATTTTTGTTTCATTATATATCCACCAATAAACATATATATTTATAATTTTGGGGCATTAAACTATCATTATGAACAAAATAATTTCACTACCTGACCCCCTAGAGATGAATTCATTGGATGTGAATGATGTAAGAGAGATATTGACCTCAAGTCCCACCAGATGATGGGACCTTGTTGGCAATAATAATTGAGGGTAAAAAAATTGCACAAATAGTATAATGTACACAATTAAAATATATGATTGGGGGATATGCCAATAATGCATATAGAAACTCCATCATATAAAAGATATAAAATTCTAAAACCATTCCATGATGCCAGATTAATCTTAACATGTAGATAATAAATGATCTATAATAAAATAAAAAAGGAATGTATTATAGTAGAAAATCAATAGAAGCTCCAAATAAAGATACTAATGTCCATCACAGTCGCAAAAGACATCCTAAATAAACCATTAATATATATATATATATATTGACAATAAATGTATAATAAAATTGATCATACACCAGGTATTATTTATACATGTGATATGAGAATGCCAATGCACTTGAAAAAAAAATAATAAAAAACTATCACCTAAATATGTCAACAAAAAAATGTGTCCGCACCATGGATCTTTAATTAAGCAAATAACCCAAGATAATATTATATTATCAACATAATGAAATTGAATCACACCACGCATCAACATACCCAATGAGTTTCGAAACATAGTCCCCAATGTGTAACATCATGTGCTAAAATTTTTTCCATACATATCACATCAATTACATGTCCCCTATGATGATGGTTCAGACACATCCATGCATAATCCACAATCATAACATCTACCATCTCTTCATTTAATCATTTATCATCAAATCAAATCTCGCATGAATTCACCTGGACCATAACAACTCATATATCCCTTTACTTTTTTTTAGCAATGTAGGATATCATTAAAATGATGTACATAAACATCATGCTCATAACCTACCACACATGACCCCCACTACATCATATCACCTGAAATTGTATTCTTATCATATCTCATCTCACTTAGTGACACCTGGTACATCTCACTCAAATAAGCGTGTTCTATACCCTTTGAAGATGAAGTGAGAAATTTTGGGTAAAAATCTATCCATATAAAAACCGACCATGTTATAAGGAAAGACACCTAGATATGACATACTCAAATCATAGGAAAACTTATACTACTCAGGCGAGGAATGTATTGAAATAGCATAAAATACATGTCACACCTGGTTTTTCCTATCATTGTTTTGATCTGGTTCATTTTATATCCCGATACTCTTCATGGGTGTTGTGTGAGATTAATGTTGTTTTTTAGGTTTCATATATGTCTAATAACCCTAATTTTGGTTCCCCATTGTTTGTTTATATGTTTTTGGAGAAAGGGTGGTTACATCATGATTTTGGCCAACCGTGAGCCCATTTCTAGTTTTAAAAACCAAATTTGTTCCTTTTAAAAATTCTTTTTTTAATCCTTTTTCATCCATTCCACTTCATACAAGGCCTAAACTGATATATTCAAACTACCATATCCTTTTGGACCCCTTAATAATTCATAATCATGGTTAATTGATGTAATTTTTTAGGAATTGGGCTATCCCATGGGCCCATTTCCAGTTTTAAAAAAATAAATTGTTTATTTTATATCTAATTCCCTATTTAATATGTTTACATGATTCCACCTCCCACCTGATGCCAATATCCCTATCCTCACCCCAATTATCGATTTTTCATCTTTGGAGCTAAGAATAGTCATGGAGTGGGGAAATATTATCAATGTTTATCAAATCTTCCAGAATTGACATTTGTATATTGAATCATTGATAAATCAATCAATTCGTACTATTTTGGCCACCAGTATTCTTTTCCTAGTTCGTCCGGACATTAGGAGGATCTCCATGATGTTTCAAGAAATTTAATTTCATATATGGGTGATGATCTAGTGGAATACGAAGAGTTTTCTAGTTGAAAAGGTGAGATTCCTTCTCCTTTATCCTCCATCTTCTTACTCTTTACATTATTTCTTGGTTTTATAATCTCCCCTAGTCCTGTTCGAATTAGGGTTATTTTATTACATGATTTTGGATGGGGTTTTAATTCATTTGGGTCTGGTCATCATAGGATTATGGTGTGTAACCCTCAGATGGTGATTTTTGTTAGTTTGTTTCCGTTACGCCAAGGATTTGAGGTAGGATGTCCATTGCACAAGACTTTATATTTTATGTTTAATCATTATAATACAATTATAAATATATTTATATGATATTTTTTATTATTAAACCTAGGTATTAAAGTTTTTGGGTTCAAATTATGATTTATGGCTTATTTTTAAAAAAATATAGTTGTTTTGGTATAAATGTGCAGTCCTCTTGTTTGATAAATTATTCCATGAGCTTCCACACATGGTTAATAGTATTTTGAATTTTTTTCAGTATATTTAATAACTTTATGAAATGAAAATTGTATTTTATTTCTTTTTTAAGTGCTTAAGATAAGTTGTTTTTTTAAAGAGTGCATGCCACATGTTCGGTAAATTGCCCTGTTAGTTTTTTTGTGTCTAGTGCAATTTAAAATCATTTTTTGGATTTATAAATACTTTGGAAGAATTTGAAAAATAAATTTGGGTTACTTTTATGGATTTCCAATTTGTGTTTGGTTTTACAAATAAATGGGTTTTTGTTTACAACATGATTTGGCCCGAGTTGCTGGAAAATGGCATGTTTCACATTCTTATAAAAGTGGTTGTGTTTTGAATATGTAAAATGAGTGTTTTATGGGATTTTTGAATCTAGTTTGATGGTTTATATGGTGTGTATACACCTCTTTAAATAAATTGAAATATATATATTTTTCAAATGTTAGTTTTTAGAAAATGTTTGAAGGCATGTTTGGCCTTTCCTAAAAATGAAGAATGAGTGTTTTAGTTGTATATACCATGTTGTGTCAATCAGGATTGATGAATCATCCATGAAATTATTTTATTAAATGTTATAGGGCTACCAAATACTGTTGGGTATGTTCTTGTTGTGTGATTATAATACAAATAGTGTATTTAATTTGATTTATGAGAAAAACCTCAATACACTCCTTGAAATTGTATTACAAAATTTTTTAGTGGTTTATTGATTTGAAAAAGAAATGGGAAGAAAGTTTATGGGATGATTGTGTTTTTATGTTTTGGGAATGTAATTTGGATGTAAAATATGTATTTTATAATATGTGTAACTTTATTGAGCACTGAAGTGAATCTTGGGTATCTAGGTGGGCGGACGTGTACTAGTTTGCTAGTGATTATGTGGGGATTGGCCCCTGTTTCACGTAGAAAGTTCAACGATAAAAACACTAAATAAACTATGATGATAATGACGTTGGGGTAACACTAGGTTATGGTTGTGTTCCCTACTAGTGGCTCGTGTGAATGAGAAAAAATATCTATTATGGTTACATTCACTGAGATACGAGGTACCTGGGGCCCACAACTAACTAGTGACTAGGGGTGTTCCAGTGAGTTGTTCTCATTGGCTATTTTTCACTCACCATCTGTATATTGAGTATTTTTATGGTAAATTCATTAGTTTGTTTTTTTATATAATATTTTACAATATTTAAATTATCCCTCATTGAAACTATTTTCATTTTGAAGTTCCACCTCTTTGAAAAAATGATTCTTGCATTTTTTTTATAAAACATGCAAGTTTTTGTATGATAATAATTATAGCATGGAACTTCATTTGAAAAAAACTTTTATATCTGGTATTTAAAACATTAAATTTGTGTTTATTTATATTTATTGTATTTTCATTGGGAATATTATTTCGGTCTAATCTACTGAGTTATAATACTCACGCATATTGTCTTTTTCTGTTTCTAGCCCATGTGCAGGTTTCAGCTGGAGTTCGATCACCTTGGGAGATGGGTGATCATTGTGTTGGATAGTTACCAGTGGTGTCAAATGGAGTTAGTTGGTTATTTTGTTTGTTCCATTGTGTTTTTGGTTTATTTCTAATTTTCTTTTCTTGTAAAAATAATGGTTAGTTCAATTTTTATATAAATGTATTTTGGGCTGTCCATTTATTTTAAGTGTTTGTTTAATTGTTTATATATGGTAGGAATAGTTCCCTTGTGTACTCTATTGATTCCCTTGGTGATTTTCTCCATCACGGTATTATCAGGAATGCCTCTTGGGACTTGTCGTGTGCCGGCCTTGGTGACCGGTTTGGGGTCGACTCAGGTTGGTTCGTGAATAAATGGTATCAGAGAAGGTTGGCTCTTAGCAGACCATTCTATTAGAGCACCCTTATTATTTGGGGATGTCAAGGTAGATGGAGTAGTATTTTAGGGACTTGAGGGGTATGTTTGGGAAGAGCGTCGCAAATTTTTTCTCATTCTGATCCTCATGTTTCCATGGGTTGTCTGTTTTTATTAGTATCCTTTGTTCTTGCTGATTGTTTGGTGTTCATATATGACAAGGGAAGTCTGACTAATGGAATCTGTGAGATCACAGGGCCTGAAATCCATGTGGAGCTGGGGGATGGTCCTACTATTTCTCTCCCTATTGGTGTTGTGTTTTACATATGGCTTCCAACCATATGGTCAATTCACCCTCCGACACTAGTTCCCTATTGTGGGATTCTTGTGCCTTTCATGAATTATAAATTTTTCTTTTGAAAAATGTTTTGTGAGAAATATTGAAATGGGGTTTAAAGAAAGTGTTGGATTTAGAAAAATAGAAAATGGGGTTTTCAAAAATTAAATATAATAATGGTTTTGGTAAGGTTATGTTTTTTACAAAAAAAAATTGGGGAGGATGTGGAAATGATTTAAAGGGATTGGATTTTCCCTAATCTAAAATTTGTGTTTCTTGAAATAAAATGTTTTGAAAGTGTGAATCATTTTAAAGTAATTATGAAACATTGTTTTAAATGGGGTGTGTTGGTCTATTGAAAAATGTTTTAATATGATGAATAGGTTTTGGAAATTCGGCTTTGTCTGGATGATGTTTTTCTGGAAAGGGGTTTTGGCTTTTGTGGTTGTCAGATTATGAAAAGAGACCTTGCTCAATTATTTTTAAAAATGAGGAAGGTCTATTTGGAAAAGAATGGTGGTTTTTTAAGTTCTATTAAATGAAATGTATTTTTTTAATTATGTGGTTCGTGATGAAGTGAGATTTGTTTTCTGGAATATGAAAAGCATTTTTTACTTGGTGGTTGGTGTTCCTTTTGACGGTAAATGATTTTAGGAATGATGTTGTTTTTCAGCCTTTGGTGTTTTCATTGGTTCTCACATGCATGATTGTATTGATATCTGGAAGGATTGCCTATATGGAATGGTTGTTGAGTGCCTGGGGTGGCATGTAAAAGTTCATGTGAGCGAGACTTGATGAAACACCATTGGTGAATGTTAAAATCCACCAAGTTAGTTTTTTTTCAAAAGTGTTTTTAGCTGAACAATTGTGGTATTTGTTTTAAACTGACGGTTATATGGATGGTTTATCCTATGTCATAGAATTTTTTTATATTCAGTATGATTCATTATGATCTAGAATTCATACTTCTGTTGCATCTTGAGATGGGATCTTGTTGGTGGCTCAGTTTGGGAGTAATGTTCAGTGGGTTTCTAAAGATGTGTTCGATGTTGTGATGTGGCCACATATAGTTATATGTTTGCATGATTTCCAATTGATAAACTGAAGGATTTTTTCTCATGACTCACAACCTAGATCAACCTCCTAAAATAATTCCTTATCCTATTATTTTAAATATATTGTTGTTTGGGATCGATTTATAGTGCTTCCAGTTCTTTATAATTATTGTGGAACATAATAGTTGTGTTCCTTGAGGTTGATGAATTTCGATGTATTCATTGTCCATTATGCTCCTCGTTTTGATTGAGATAAAATATTGATATATATTTATGAGTTCCTATTTAGATGAAAGTTGTTTGTTGAGAAAGTGTGTTTTCTTTGAGTGGTGTGATACCTAGCACCTGACTTCGGGGTAGCAGATGCTTCATGATTTAGGGCTCTAGCCATAGGCCTTGGAGTGAAGCATTTCACACGATCGGGAAATCTAAAGAGGTGTGGGGAGCTTGACCAAGATTCTAACTCCACCATTATGGTAAGGTATTTTCTGTGTCTATATTGTGTTTCCTCATTACTGTGAATTTCCATTTGTCACAATAAGTGTGGTGGACTTACCCCTCACACAGTGTCTATGTTTATGCCTTTATGGATGTGAGTTTCAGATCAATGTCCCTATGTGGAAAGCCTCTATAAATCGGATGCAGTATTGGTGTTACCTATTTGTTGGTGGAGTGTGTTGGGTTGTTCCTTGTTTTTTTTTGTTCCATTGGGAAAATTATTGGGTCCCCTTCCCTCCCCTCCCTGAGAGGTGGGGGTCCGGATCTGTGCTCAAAGTGTTGGCCAAATTCTCATCCCCTCTGTTCGAGAGTGGGTGGTTTATATGTTCATGTCGTAACCATCTTAACATGGGTTGGTGGGTTATTGTGGGAGAGTTTTTTTTGGAATTTTTAATTTGAGGTAATGTTGAGTTCATGTTTGTTTCGTTGCTAGTTGTGTTCTAATGGTGGGGAGACCCACCACAGGTCTCGTTAATTTTTTTGCCTATGAACTTGTATAGTTATAGTTGTTTATTAATGTTGGTGAGTCCATTATTTACTCACCTAGATTCCTTGGTTTTCATGAGTTCTCTTTAGTTTGGGTGATTGTTTGTCTCATTGGGAGAAGGCCCAACAATCGGTCTCTTGGATTGGTTGTGGAGGTGGTGGCATGACCGTTTCGTTGATTTTCACAAAGTGGTTGTGAGTTGGAGTTTTGTTTGGGAAAGAGGATTAAGTTATGTTGATGGAAAATTTTATTTCACTAGATTGATATATTGGATCATGTTGATAAGGAATACTTTTCTGTTTATCTTTCTTCCTAAATGATTTATGGCTTTCCGGGGGTGGAATGCTTTAATGGTGGAGAGAATTGTCACACCCGGTTTTCCATGTCATTGTTTTGATCCAGTTGATTTGAAATCCTGATACTTTTCTTTGGACTTGTGGGTTATTAATGCTGAGTTTTTCAGTTTCATCTATGTCTAATCACCCTAATTTTTATTCTCCATTGTTTTTTATGTGTTTTTGGAGAAAGGCCGGTTACTACATGATTTGGGCCAACCGTGAGCCCATTTCATATTTTAAAAACCATGGTTTTTTCTTTTATAAATCCTTATTTTTTCATCCTTTTTCACCCATTACACATCCCACATAGACTCTACTGATATATTCAAACTACCATATCATTTTGGACCCCTTAAAAATTCATAATCATTGGGAATTGTGGTTACTTATTTAGGCATTGGGCTATCCCATAGGCCCATTTACAGTTTTTAAAAGAAAATTTGATTATTTCATATCTAATTATATATTTAATAATTTTCGGTTATTCCACCTCCCACCTGAATCCAATATCCCTATCCTCTCGCCCATTATCAAATTTCCCCCTTTGGATCTCAGAATAGTCTCCTAGTGGGGAAACATTCTCAATGACTATCAAATTGTCTAGAATTGTCAAGGTAAATTGCATCACTCCTAAATTAATCAATTAGTACTCTTTGGGCCACCGGTATTAATTCCATGGTTTTTTCATACATTATAATTCTCTAAGATGTGTTTCATGACATTCCCAATTTTCTAATGATGCAGATCTAGTGGAATATGATGATTTTTCTAGTTGAAAAGGTGACATTCCTTCTCCTTTATCCTCCATCATCCTCCTCCATTCATTATTTTCTGGTTTTATAATCTGCCATAGTCCTATTCGACATAGGGTTCTGTTACTACATGTTTTTATGGGTTTTATTCATTTGGGACTGGTCATCATAGGTTTAGGATTTGTAAACTGTCCGATGGTGATTTTGGGAGTGTGTTTCCATTATGCCAAGGATTTGAGGTAGGATGTCCATTGCACAAGCCGTTATCATTTACGATTCATCATTCTCATAATTTTATAACCTTATTTATAACATATGTGCTGCTGTGAGACATTGTTTTTAATGTTTTTGTGTGCAAATTATGTTTTATGACTTATTTTGTTAAAAATATAGGTGTTTTGTTATAATTGTGCACTCCTCTTGTTTGATAAATTATTCCATCAGATTCCGAACATGGTTTATATTATTTTGAATATGTTTCAGTAGATTTAATAACTTTATGGCATTAAAATTGTATTTTATCACTTTCTATGTGCTTAACATAAGTTGTTTTTTTAAAGATTGCATGCCACGTGTTCGGTAAATTGCTCGGTTGGATTATATGTATCTAGGGTAATTTCAAATGATGTGTTTGGATTTATAAATATTGTTTCACATTGTAAAAATATTATTCTTGGATCCTTTTATGGATTTCCAATTTTTATTTGGTTTTAAAATTAAATGGGTTTTGGTTTACAACATGTTTTGGCCCGAGTTGCTTGAAAATGGCATGTTTCACAATCTTATGAAAATGGTTGTGTTTTTAATATGTATCCTGAGTTTTTTTATGGGAATTATGAATTTTTTTGATGATGTATATGGTGTTTATACACCTCTTTAAAAAAAATCATATCTTTTTCAAATGTTTGTTTTGGGAAAATTTTTAAAGGCTTGTTTGGTCGTTCCTAAAAATCAAGAATGCATGATTTACTTGTATATAACATGTTGTGTCTGTTAAGACCCGTAAATTCCAATGAATTTTTTTTTATTTTCTTTGGAATTTTAAAAGAACGTAGTTTCTGACGGTGCCTGATTCCGAGGCCCTGTGTGCCCGGATTCAATTTCCGAAGTTTGGCTCGGGTACGTTCAGTAAACGGACGAGCGGGTTTTTCTAACTTTTGAACCGGTGCTCGAAATCGAATTCTGAGGGCACCAATGGAATCGCAGTACCGGTAATTGCTTAGAAATGCCTCTTCCATAGTTGCGTTTGCTCGGGTGTGGTATTTAATTTTCAGGATTAAAGTTAAGAAAAAAAAAAATTTGCGACAACTTCATTTTATTTCACTTAAGCCACTTGGAAGCCACTTGAAGCCACTTAAAAGAGGCTTAATCTGTGTTGAATCAGATAGGGTTCTATCTGGAAATATCCTACCCTCTTGGTAGGATATTTGTGAGGTGGGGCCTGCACGATCCCCCCCCCCCCGTTTCTTTCCGCTATGTAACGCACCCGCGAAAACTCGTCTTTATGAAATTCAACTGACGTGTTTTCTTAAATTCTTAACAGACCATTTAATTGGGCGGTTTTTTTTCATAAATTAAATGAGATGTTTTTTTTGTTGAACTAATTCTACGAATTAATGGTTCATTTCTTATCTTTTGAAATTCAAATGTTTAGTTGTGTAAATAAAATAAGGCTGAAGCTTATTTTATTTTGGGTTGGTCTCCTTTGCCACCTTGAGAGATTTTGAGAAGCTCTCTCCATCTTCTTCAACCTTGACGAAGAACACGAAGAACACTTAAGCTCCGACGAAGAACGCTGCTTCTCTTCTTCATAGCCGGTGTGTTTCCGAAGATCGACAACGCCGCTTCTTCGATCTTCTTCCCGTGTCAACGAATGGAGACACCGTTTCCTCCTCGGACTATCTCTGTCAGCTTACGAAGCTTCTCCAGCGACGTACCTCTTCGGACGCACCTCGACGTCAACGGAAACGACGTTCGATTTCCGCGACGCCCGAACTCTGCGACGCTAGTCTTCCGCGGCTTGATTGGCATGCTCCACACTTGAATCCGAGTTAGGGGATTGTTGATATTTTATTTATTTATTTTCCATTCTTGATTCTAGAATGTCGAACTTCGAGGATAAAGGATTAAATGTTATTGTCTAACGAGAGGGTGGCTCGGACCGCACCAACACGGCCGAACCCCCCTCCTATGTTCATAATTGTTTCCTTGCGGATGGAATTGGATGGCGTGGTGCCGTCGCACCACACGGGAATTGCATGACAATTATTGCGCGGCGCCGTCGCGCCGCGCCGTGGAAAGAAATCCAAGAACGTGACGCCGTCACGTCGCGTCGAAAAAAGTAAAAGGTGCCGCGGCCGGAGCGGCGCCGCGGCTGAGGGAAGCGATGTCGTCGCATCGCACCGGATGGCATAGGCTGCGGCCGGTTCCGGGCCGCGGCGGAGCAAGATGACTGGCGGCCGGCACCGGGCCGCTGGTGTCGGCGATGGAAGGATCGGCCATCACCGGTCCTTGCTGGCGAAACCGGCCGGCCAGTGCGGGCCGGTCGGACAGTGGAGACCGGGTCTCAAAAGCGGCCCCAATTAATGGGGCCACAGTTCTGAAGGGGGGGGGGGCTTAGCCCCCCGCGCGCGGCACCCGAACGGTGCCCAGGTCACGCCGCCGTGCCGGTCCGCACCGCCGGCCGGGCCGGGTTTTCCGAGCCGGGCCGGGTCTTCGGGCCGGGTCGCCGCCCGGGGCGGGTCGACCCGGTTCGGACGACCCAGGGGGGGTCGGGCCGGGTCGGCCCGGGCCCAGACCCCCAGTTTCGGACCAATTTCGGTCAAATGCCCGTATCTTGGGCTACTGACCTCCAAACGACCTGCCGTCAGCGACAACATGATCCTTGGATCGAGACGGTCGTTTCGGTATACTATACTCAAGGTGCACCTTCTTTTTCGGGAGCCTACGTGGTTAAAACTCCATAGTTAAGCGTTCTTGGCCTAGAGTAGTGATCAGGATGAGTGACCTCCTGAGAAGTTTTCCAGGGTGGGTGTGAGATGGAAAGGCCAATAAATAACAGATCGGGCGACCGATTGACGCGCCGTCTATTTTGTTGAATTCCTCTAAGTGAGACGGATCTTTTGGCTTACTCCGCTTGAGGTTTGGATGCCGACGGAGTGCAGTCGGGTTGGATCGCACCGAAATCTAACCGGGCCCCTGGAACGAAAAAGCCAATAACTCTCAGACCGGGCGTCCGATTGACGCGACGTCTATTGTGTTGAGTTCCTATTGATGATACCGAACTTTTGGCATCCTTTAACGAGATTTGGATTCAGTTGGATAGTGGCCGGGTTGGATCACACCGAAATCCAACCGGGCCCATGGAATGGAAAAGATGATACCTTTCTGACAGAACGTTCGTTTGACGACCCGTCAGCGGCGTTGGTGATCTAGTTGAGAAACGGTCCCTATTAGTATACCCTATGAGTGTTCGGGGTATAGTTGGGTTGCGGCCGGATTGGTTCGCACACGAATCCAACCGGGCCCCTGGGACGAAACGGCTAATAACTCACAGACCGGGCATCCGATTGACGCGCTGTCTGTTGCGTTGAGACCCCTATGACGAGGTGGTCCTTTGAGATACATCTTTGCGGGACTTTGTGATACTTGGAGTATCGACCAGTAGCTCGTGGAGCGGACACTCCCGGAGACGAGCGTGCGGAGTACGGAGACCGTGTAGCCAGCTGAGACCTGACGACTGCTTGATCGACTCGACTTGGAGTGAGTCGACTAGCCTAGTGGAGGGAGCGCCAGGTATTTGGCGACAGACCCATGGCGGACGGAGCACGCGGTAGTTGGCCGCAAACCCGCGGTAGTCGACAGGAGGAGTACCTATGTAGGCTATTAGTGGGAGCGCCCGGTATTTGGCGACAGACCCTCAGCAGACGGAGCACCCGGTAGATGGCCGCAAACCCACAATACTCGACAGGAGGAGTACCTCAGCAGTCTTAGGTTAGTGAGCAGTACCTCGGAGTCGTGACAGGACCACTGTACACTCTAGAGACGGAGCTCTTCAGCAGTTACAGTTTCGATAATGAAAATCCTGGTTTGAGCTGAGACTTTTGACCTTTGTGTTTACCTCATGATTGAGATGGGTCACTTGATAACTTAGGTATATGTATGGGCATATACTTGGGTAGTGGTTATCCGTTGATTTCACAATCCTTGTGTTTCCTCATGATTGAGATGGGTTAATTGATAACTTAGGTATATGTATGGGCATATATCTAAGTAGAGGTTATCTATTGAGATCTTCGTGTGGTTATCCTTGTTGGTTTAGTGAGACCTTGAGGGTCTCGGGGTCCCTACTGAGTATCGTTATACTCACCCCTACACGGGCTATGCCCGCAACTCGTTGTGTTGGTTGTAGATGACGGGCAGTGCTGAAGGAGGCCGAATGTTCGAGGACGATTCGGTACCCGGAGGTGGACTACACGACGAGTCGGTACCCGGAGGTGGACTACACGACGAGTCTGTACCCGGAGGTGGACTACGCGAAGAGACGACTCACAGAGGAGGTTGACGGACAAGACCATGGAGGAGGCTATCTGTACCTACCCTTCAGGTAGGATCCGAGGTGGACGACCAAGAGATGCGCTATCTGTACCTACCCTTTAGGTAGGACCTGAGGAGGACGACCCAGGAGTTGCTTCCCTCTTCCAGCAGTTTGTCTTTTTTTTTTGTACCTTGTTCAGTTGTAGTTGTACTTTCTTTTGGGTTTGCATTCTGGCCCATTTACTTTTCATCTTTTCTTTTGTACGTAGTATTTTGTTTCCGCTTGTACTCTGTGGTTCTTGTTTTCTTTTATAAAGGCAATGCCTTCCCAGTTATCGGGATTTTACGCCTTTGGTGCTAGTCACCAGCCCCTAGCCTATGGAAGGCGGGCTTGGGGTAGTCAAGGCACGGGCCCCGAGGACGGGTCGTGACAAATTGGTATCAGAGGAGTTCGGTTCTACCGCAGAACTTATAACTCTGATGTTTCCTTCAGTGAAGCAATAGTGTTAAGAGTACTGAGAGTGGTTTTCAGTTCAGGGAGTCCAGTGTTGGTGCGGGAGGCCGACATATCCATACACCAGGACCCTGACAACTGGTTTCCGACTTTGTGCACGAAAACACTGATTGCATGTGTGTTTTCCAAATGTTTTATTTAAATGTCAGCTCAAACCAGGTCAGCTCACCAGGTATAATCTTTTGACTGTGTCACGTTGTTTCTTTCAGGATGCCTCCCCGTGGACGACCAGCTAGAGCCCCGAGAGTGGTATGTACTGACAGCCCGCCGAGCGACGAGGCCTCAGTATAGGGCCCTATCCCAGTTGAGGCACCAGCGGAGGCACCAGCATTACTACTACCCATTGGAACGCCGATGCCACCAGCCCCAGCAGTAGAGGATGCACGTCGCTTGAGCGCACTGCATGAGTTCCAGCGCCAGAGGCCACCCAGGTTCCCGGGAGGGACAGACCTACAGGTGGCTGAGGATTGGCTGGAGGCTGTGGTGAGAGTCTTCAGGCTAGTGGGGACATCGACAGATTTCATGGTGATCCTAGCTGCCAGCCTTCTTCAGGAAGCAGCAGGCAGATGGTGGAGCCTGATGCTTCAGATGCATGACGAGGCGACACTTCTATGGGAAGACTTTGAGAGCCTGTTCGGGGCAGAGTTTGTACCAGCCACCCTTCGAGCGGTGTGTATACAGGAGCTACTTCAGCTGCGGCAGGGCAGCATGTCAGTGGCGCAGTACTCAGCGAGATTCACAGACCTCTCGCGCTACTCCACAGATATGGAACGAGACCCGTTCATCATGGCCCTAACCTTCGAGCAGGGGCTCAGGCGAGAGATTAGAGATTCTGTTGTTTCTCACAGCTTTCCGACGTAGACAGGGGTGTTGGAGAGAGCCCTCTTAGTAGAGAGTTTCCTTGTAGAGCAGTCTCCAGCAGCATGACCCACCACTAGCTGGTTTGCGGTAGAGTCTTCTGCAGCAGGCATTAGACAGATGACACCGAGGTCCAAGAGGACCAGACCTACCGGTGGCCGACTGCACGACTCAGGTTCTGTTGTGCGGGGAAACTGGGGTGGAGTCAGATCCAGACGTGCCGAGAGTGGACAGTGTTACTCCTGCGGCGGAATTGGTCACATGGCACCTGACTATCCGACCCGCCATGCAGATGACCAGTAGTTAAATGAAGAACCTACAAGGCAAAGGAAGAGGTTCGATCAGGGCCGACTGCAAGGAGTAGGCGGCCATGGCAGAGGAGTTGGCCGTGCAGCTGGAGGTGGACGACGCTTCGGGATGTTGCCACCACCACCAGGAGGCCCACCCCGACCGCAGGGGACAGGAGGACATGGGAGAGCTCAGCTTCATGCAGCTGGGGCCTATGGTCATGGAGCTCCGAGAGCAGGTGGATAGGAGAGGAACTAGTGGATACATCCTTTGTACTTCTAGTTCCATGATGCTTTTGTATTCGTGTCTTTGTACTATGAGATGCAATAATAAAAAGAAACTTATATTTGTTTTCTTTCCTGTCCTTTTTGTTTGGTTGATACTGAGTGGTCCCTGTTAAACTGTTGACTTGACCCTCACTTTTGAGATTCCTACTGGAGGAGACACAGTGACCTCACACTCATGCCGGCAGTGTGACTCGACCCTTGGAGGCGAGAGTAACTGTTGGATCACTTAGTAGTTGCGTCGAGGCCTTACGACGTCATCCATGACATGATTGCATCATTTATGTCAGGATTGACTGTATTAGGCAACGAATGTGGTTCATCCAAGGGATGAGACCATATTTCTCTTATCGGCAAAGAAGAAATCATAGCAGCTATTGTGAGACTAAAGGAGGTTCAATTCATCCAGAAGCAGATGAAGACTGCACAGTGCAGTAAGAAACAAGGAACCAGTGCCAGTCGTAGAGACTCAGGCGTGTTAAATGTTTCAAGAAGTGGTAGCTTTAAATATAGATGAGTCTGCGAAGCTGCAGACGTGGAGGAAGAGCTAGGAGAGCAGCATGAGGTGGTGTACATCTTAACATGCTACAACCACCCGCCTTAGTTATTCACGCCAGGCTCAGGGAGCTGGAGGGCGGAGGAAGAGTGCGGCTACATGCTGTCAAGGAGTGTGACCCAATGGCTCTAGAAATGATTCAAGGGACAGTCTGTGTCCACTACTATCTGCTGTAGTAACATACGTCGATATGAATCATTCCTCTCTTTCACAAATCTTGTTCCAGACCTAGAGTTTCCAGTATGTTGTGGACTTGACCCTCACGTCTGGAGATACCTTGGGAGGAGACTTGATAATCCCAATTACGCCGACGTTGTGGTCAGACCCTCGAGGCGATAGTTCTGGTTGGAATCTCTTGGTGGCAGCGTCGAGGCCTTACGACGTTAGTTTGAGTATGGAATGGGAAATAACTCTTCATACTCAAATTGACGGTTTTAAGCAAACGTCGTGATGGGTTTTCCTTGGTCGGTGGAAAAGGAAACCCCAGGCAGTGCAGGGTAACACTTGCACAGGAGGGTGTGACCGATCACTCTTTAGTCGGTCATCCTTACCCTCATAGCAGAAGTCATTTTGAGTTTCAGTTCTAATAGAAATAGAGACCTCTGGAGTTCGAGGATGACGAACACGTCTTCTTACGGGTCTCACCTCGACAAGGTTTACGGAGATGTGGCCAGGGAGGCAAGTTATCTCTGAGGTTCAGCGGACCTTTCTAGGTCCTCAGCTGTGTAGGCGAGGTGGTTTACCGCTTGGCCCATCCACTTCAGTTGCACTAGGTGCACGACGTTTTCCACGTATCCCAACTGAGGGGATACGTGCTCGAACCCTTCGCATATCATCGACCATGAGGAGCTGGAAAGTGGCGATGAGTGTCTTCTATGGAGGTTCCTGTGGGGATCGAGGATCGACAGGAGCGGATCCTAGGAGGACGGTCGATTCATCTTGTCCACTTTCTTTGGCAGCGCGGGAACCTCCAGGTGAGCACATGGGAGCGGAAGGCTCAGATGTGTGCTCAGTACCACTTTGTTTCCCTATGTATGTGGTGAAGCTTTACGGGGACGTAAAGCCATGTGGTGGGAGTAATGTAAAGACCCGTAAATTCCAAGGAATTTTTTTTAATTTTCTTTGGAATTTTACAAGAATGCAGTTTATGACGGCGCCTGATTCCGAGGCCCGGTGTGCCCGGAATCAATTTCCAAAGTTTGGCTCGGGTATGTTCAGTGAACGGACGAGCGGTTTTTTCTAACTTTTGAATCGTTGCTCGGAATCGAATTCTGAGGGCACCGATGGAATCACATCACCGTAAATTGCTTAGAAACGCCTCTTCCGGAGTTGCGTTTGCTCGGGTGTGGTTTTTAATTTTCGGGATTAAAGTTATGAAATAAAATAAATTTGCTGAAAACGTTATTTTATTTCAATTAAGCCACATGGAAGCCACTTGAAGCCACTTAAAAGCGGCTTAATCTGAGTTGAATCGGATAGGGTACTATCTAGAAATATCCTACCCTCTTGGTAGGATATTTGTGAGGTGGGGCCCGCACGAGCCCGCACGAGCCCCCCCGTTTCATTCCGCTAAGTAACGCACCCGCGAAAACCCATCTTTATGAAAGTCAACTGACGCGTTTTCTTAAATTCTTAATAGACCATTTAATTGGGCGGTTTTTTTTTCATAAATTAAATGAGCTGTTTCATTCGTTGAATTAATTCTACCAATTAATGGTTCTTTTCTTATCTTTTGAAATTCAAATGTTTAGTTGTGTAAATAAAATAAGGCTTAAGGTTATTTTATTTTGGGTTGGTCTCCTTTGCCACCTTGAGAGATTTTGAGAAGCTCTCTCCATCTTCTTCAACCTTGACGAAGAACACGAATAACACGTAAGATCCGACCAAGAACACCACTTCTCTTCTTCGTAGCCAGTGTGTTTTCGAAGATCGACGACGCCGCTTCTTCGATCTTCTTCCCGTGACAACGAAAGGATACGTCGTTTCCTCCTCGGACTATCTCCGTCAGCTTACGAAGCTTCTCCAGCGAGGTACCTCTTCGGACGCACCTCGACGTCAATGGAAACGACGTTCGATTTCCGCGACGCCTGACCTCCGTGACGCTAGTCTTCCGCGGCTTGATTGGCGTGCTCCGCACTTGAATCCGAGGTAGGGGATTGTTGATATTTTATTTATTTATTTTTTGTTCTTGATTCAAGAATGTCGAACTTCGAGGATAAAGGATTAAATGTTATTATCTAACGAGAGGGGGGCCCGGACCACACAAACACATCTGAACCCCCCTCCTATGTTCATAATTGTTTTCTTGCGGATGGAACGGGATGACGTGGTGTCATCGCACCATGCGGGAATTGCATGACAATTATTGCGCGGCGCCGTCGCGCCCCGCCGTGGAATGAAATCCAAGAACGCGACGCCGTCGCGTCGCGTCGAAGAAAGTCAAAGGCACCGCAGCCGGAGCGGGGCCACGGCAGAGGGAAGCGATGTCGTCGCATCGTTCCAGAGGGCATAGGCCGCGGCCGGTTCCGGGCCACGGCAGAGAAAGATGACCGGCGGCCGGCACCGGGCCGCCGGTGTTGGCGAAGGAAGGACCGGCCGTCGCCGGTCCTTGCTGGCGAAACCGGCCGGCCAGTGTGGGCCGGCCGAACAGTGGAGACCGAGGGAATTAATTTCCCCCGGCCTAGTCTCAAAAGCGGCCCCAATTAAGGGGCCGCAGTTCTCAAAGGGGGGAGGAGGTCTTTGCCCCCCGCGCGCGGCACCCGAACGGCGCCCAGGCCGCGCCGCCGTGCCAGTCCGCGCCGCCGCGCCGGACCGCGCCGCCGCGTCGTCGCACCGCCGGCATGGCCGGGTCGCCGCCCGGGGCGGGTCGACCTAGTACGGCCAAACCAGGGGGGGGGGTCGGGCCGGGTCGGCCCGGGCCCAGACCCCCAGTTTCGGACCACTTTCGGTCAAATGCCCTTATCTTGGGCTACGAGCCTCCAAACGACTCGCCGTCAGCAGCAACACGATCCTTGGATCGAGACGGTCTTTTCGGTATACTATACTCAAGGTGCAACTTCCTTTTCGGGAGCCTACGTGGTTAAAACTCCATAGTTAAGCGTGCTTGGTCTAGAGTAGTGATCAGGATGGGTGACCTCCTGGAAAGTTTCCCCGGGTGGGTGTGAGATGGAAATGCCAATAAATAACAGACCGGGCGTCCGATTGACGCGCCGTCTATTTCGTTGAATTCCCCTAAGTGAGACGGATCTTTTGGCTTACTCTGTTCGAGGTTTGGATGCCGACGGAGTGCGGTCGGGTTGGATCGCACCGAAATCTAACCGGGCCCCTGGAACGAAAAAGCCAATAACTCTCTGACCGGGCGTCCGATTGACGCGCCGTCTGTTGCGTTGAGTTCCTGTTGATGATACGGAACTTTTGGCATCCTTCGACGAGATTTGGATGCAGTTGGATAGTGTCCGGGTTGGATTGCACCGAAATCCAATCGGGCCCATGGAACGGAAAAGCTGATTACGTTCTGACAGAATGTTCGTTTGACGAACCGTCATCGACGTTGGTTATCTCGTTGAAAAGCAGTCCCTATGAGTATACCCTATGAGTGTTTGGGGTATAGTGGGGTTACAGCCGGATTGGTTCACACACGAAACCAACCGGGCCCCTGGGACGAAAAGGCTAATAACTCACAGACCGGGCGTCCGATTGACGCGCCGTCTGTTGCGTTGAGACCCCTATGACGAGGTGGTCCTTTGAGATACTTCTTTGCGGGACTTTGTGATACTTGGAGTATCGAGCTGTAGCTCATGGAGCGGACACTCCCGGAGACGAGCGTGCGGAGTACGGAGATCGTGTAGCCGGCTGGGACCTGACGACTGCTTGACCGACTCGACTTGGAGTGAGTCGACTAGCCCAGTGGACGGAGCACCCGGTATTTGGAGATAGACCCACGGCGGACGGAGCACCCAGTAGTTGGCCGCAAACCTGCGGTACTCGACAGGAGGAGTACCTCTATAGGCTATTAGTGGGAGCGCCCGGTATTTGGCGACAGACCCTCAGCGAACGGAGCACCCGGTAGTTGGCCGCACACCCGCAGTACTCGACAGGAGGAGTACCTCAGCAGTCTTAGGTTAGTGAGGAGTATCTCAGAGTCGTGACAGAACCAATGTACAGTCCAGAGATGGAGCTCTTCAGCAGTTACGGTTTCGATAATGAAAATCCTGGTTTGAGCTGAGACGTTTGACCTTTGTGTTATCTCATGATTGAGATGGGTCATTTGATAACTTAGGTATATGTATGGGCATATACTTGGGTAGTGGTTATCCGTTGATTTCACAATCCTTGTGTTTCCTCATGATTGAGATGAGTTACTTGATAACTTAGGTATTTTTATGGGCATATATCTAAGTAGAGGTTATCTGTTGAGATCTTCTTGTGGTTTTCCTTGTTGGTTTAGTGAGACCTTGAGGGTCTCGGGGTCCCTACTGAGTATAGTTATACTCACCCCTGCACGGGCTATGCCCGCACCTCGTTGTGTTGGTTGCAGACGACAGGCAGTGCTGACGGAGGCCGAGTGTTCGAGGATGAGTCGGTACCCGGAGGTGGACTACACAAAGAGTCGGTACCCGGAGGTGGACTACACGACGAGTCAGTACCCGGAGGTGGACTATGCTACGAGACGACTCACAGAGGAGGTTGACGGACGAGAGCGTGGAGGAGGCTATCTGTACCTACCCTTCAGGTGGGATCCCAGGTGGACGACCAGGAGCTGCGCTATCTGTACCTACCCTTCAGGTAGGACCCGAGGAGGACGACCCAGGAGCTGCTTCCCTCTTCCAGCTGTTTTTCTTTTTGCTGTTGTACCTTGTTCAGTTGTAGTTGTACTTTCTTTTGGGTTTGTATTCTGGCCCATTTACTTTTCATCTTTTCTTTTGTACTTAGTGTTTTGTTTCCTCTTGTACTCTGTGGTGCTTGTTTTCTTTTATAAAGGAAATGCCTTCCCAGTTATTGGGATTTTACGCCTTTGGTGCTAGTCGCCAGCCCCTGGCCTATGGAAGGCGGGTTTGGGGTAGTCACGACACGGGCCCCGAGGATAGGTCGTGACAGTGTCAGTTGGGATCGTTGAATCATCCATGAAATGATTTTCTTAAATGTACATATGGATGGAAAATATGGTTTGGTATGGTATTGTTTTGTGTTTATAATTCAAATAGTGTTTTTGAATGATTTTTATGTGCAAACCCTCAATACACTCCTTGAAATTGTTTTATGAAAATTTGTAGTGGTTTATTGATTCGGTAAATAAATGTGAAGAATGTTAATGTGCTATTTGTGTTTTTATGATTTGGGAATGTAATTTGGATGTGAAATTTTTATTTGATAATATGTCTAACATTATATATCACTAAATGGAATCCCGAGTATCTAGGTGGACAGACGTGTACTTGTATGCTAGTGATTCTATGGGGTTTGGACCATGTTTCACGTAGCAAGTTTTTCATTGACCAAAATAACTAAACTAAGATGATGTTGATGTTTGGGGATAACCAGTTTATGGGTATTCTCTCTACTAGTGGATTTTTTGCATGAGAACGGATATTTTTATGGTACTTTCATCGATATATGAGGTACCTGGGGCTCACAACAAACAAGTTTCTAGTGGTGTTCCTGTGAGTTGTGCTCTTTGGAAATATTGTACTCACCTTCATAATACTGTGTATTTGGATGGTAAATTCAGTAGTGTCTTTTATTTATTTATAAGTGTACAATTTTAAAGAATCCCTCATTAAAACTATTTTCATTATGATGTTGCACCTCTTTGAACTATTATTACTTGAATTTTTTTTATAAAACATGACAGATTTTTTCTGATAATTATTATAGCATAGAATCTCATTTGAAAAACAAACATTTATATCTTGAATTTAAAACATGAAATTGATGTTTGTTTCATTTTAAAGGAAGTGCATTGGGAATAGAATATTGGGCTGACATACTGAGTTTTAATACTCACGTATATAGTCTTCTTCTGTTTTTAGCCCTTGTGCAGGTTTCAGCTCGAGTTCAATTTCCTTGGGAGACATGGGATCATTGTGTTGGAGAGTAAATAGAAGTGTCAAATAGAGTTTTTTGGTTATCAGGTTTGGTCTGTTGAGTTTTTGGTATAGTTCTACTTTTAGTTTCTTGTACAAGTAATGTTTAGTTCAATTTTTATATAAATGTATTTTGGGTTGTCCATTTATTTTCGATGTTTGTTTGATTGTTTATATACTGGAAAAATTGTTCTCTTGTGTAGTCTATTGATGATCATGGTTATTTTCTCCATCCTAGGAGGATCGAGAATGCCTCTCGGGACTTGTCCCGGGCTGGCCTGGGTGACTGGTTTAGGGTCGACTCGGGCTGGTTCGTGACAATACATGATATATTGAGATAACACAATAACCAAAATTTGGGTTTAATTTAATTTCACTAGAAAACTCAATCTCCAATATTAAACTACACATCAACTATAAAAAGAATGTACCACAATATGAAAAAACCAAACAACCACCAGAAAATACATCACAATACCAAAAAAAGAATATTCAGTTTTTCTTTCCCCTACTTTAAAGATAAAATCATGTTTTCAATAACATTTAAACACATCATGTTCAATAAAAATTACACTTCTCATTATTTAATACAATTACCCACAAATTTATTTAATCATTTCATTCGTCATAATCGTTTATTCCATGGATAACCATGAAATTAACACAATTACACTAGTGATGTTTCACCCAACTCAAAAACCAATTTTTTTAACACCATGAATCCACCATTATTAACATTGATCATGAACCAATACATCCCACTATAATAACCAAAAATAAAAACCACCCCAAAACCACAACCACTATTCACACAACCATTATGCACAATAGCCAATGTTCACCAGAAACAATCAATTCCACAACCTCTTTTTTCAATACATACTATACAACATGACTACTATGCACCACATTTCACAACATCCACATCAGATACATGCAATACAACCACCATATAGCATCCTTATGAATTATTTATCCCACAACATGTAGTAAAAAACAACATGTTGAATATCATGGGATGACAATAGATACCAAGTTTCATAATTTATTTGTCGTAATTTATTACATTAGAAGTAATTTAGAATTTGTAGTATCAAACAAACCATATTTATATAATAAATATCTTTATTATACATATATATTTATTTAAGAATTTATTATTTGTGTGACCAAGTTATTACATAGAAATTTCCATCATAGTATCACATCTATATTGAAAACAACGCTTCCAACCCCTGATTTTTTTAGCAATAGAAACAAGAATACCATATATAATTAGAACGATATCAAAAATAAAATAATGAATGTAATTACTCGACATTTTCATCCATTTGGTATAATGTTAATTTATTATATGATTATAATAAACATTACACTCTACATAGAGGAAATTAAATAACATGAACTCTACACATGTTTCATGTGAAAATAGAATGGATGAGTAAGATTCATATAAAGAGATATTTTATCAATCACATCACACAATATGGTAAAAACGAATTATCTTAGAAATAATTACCATTTTATGAATCAAGGGATCATCTTAGAACATACAAAGGGATCCTAGAAACATAATCCAAACATGAAAAAAAATTGAAATAAAAATGGTATAAAAATAACCCAAAATAAATAATGAAGGATAAATTGAAGAGAAATGTGAACATCTATCCCCATATTTTTAAAATTTGACCACCAAAACTAATGTTCAATGAAATAAAGAGAGTGTTCGAGAATACCATCCAAAACAATATTAGTTTTCCAGATAACGTATATAATAAATGGTTCAGTAAAAATAAATTAATCAAAATAAACTTATTAAATGTTTATAGCTTCCATTATTTAAAGAATAAATTCAATGGGGTCTATGGATAATAAGTCGTGACACAAATTCATGGAATTATGTTTCCATATGTTATAGTTTCACTCATAATAATTTCTCATGGATCGATTTAATATCACATAATGAATTTACCATTATAAAATGAATTGATTTCGCATACTAATCTACCACAACATACAATCTATGAATCATCATCCACAAATCTAGTAGAAAACAAACTCACATCATGAATCCATCTTTCATGATATCAATTTAAAACTACAGAACGTGTACAACTCCTACTCCAATAAACCCTCATCTACCCTCCTCCAATCTCCCTTTACTGTATAAACTGAAAATGTATCAATGTTAGGAGGCACCAAGCATTAAATTAGACACATATATAAATAATTATAATCCATGATAATTAAAACCAACCACAATATACGGAGTGGGTTCGCATAACTACTCCAAAAAAAATTCTATTATGGATCCCATTACACCAAAAACACTAGCACTTGCTAAAAATTGCAAATTGAAATTACCAAAATACAACTCAAAAATCCTCATCACCACCTCTAAATGGGAAAATAACCTAATAAAGAACTATATCAAAACCACATACAAACGATATAACCATATTCATAACCACCTCAACCTGCACATATCACAAACAGAAATCCATCCGAAACAATACATAATAGTTCCCCAATAGAAATAAACATGGAATTTCACCTTATATATCAATATATTATTTTAATTAATGGGAAGTAACAAAATCATCAAATTTTTAAAAAAATTCAAACTCTAAGATGTATTTTTTAGGATTCAATTGATTCATTTTTCATGATTAGTATTACTTATCACATATCACATGATATTGAAAATCAAATATGTTTTAAAAAATATCAATATTTGAAATATTAAAAAAATGTAATAAAAAAATAAAAATGTATACTAAAATTGGGAACACATCTTAATATCTCACATTCAATTACTCTCCTATGAGAAATCATGCCTCCAAAATAGATAATCCAAGGGAATAGTTAATCCCTGAAGAACATTCTATGAGTCACGATGTTGATATGATCATAGTTGTGACATATGAAAAACACTATGGATCTTCTCTATGAATTGTTGTAGAAATAAATTATATGCCAACATGCCAACCTTAATTTACACCTCAAGAGGCCCATCAAACTAGTGAGAAATCATTGTCCCCTTGAAAATAATCTACTTTAGACAACCAGAAAAAACACTTAAGAACACATGGTCTCCATCATAAAAATATAGGGGCCTCCTCCTAGGATAAATATTTGACATATACCAATATTGTGCCACCAATAACCTGTTTTTTACATACTATATATTCATAGTTTTTATCAAAAACATATTAGGACCAGAAAAATCTAACTCACCAATATATAGGTATCATTATTGAAAAAATCACAGCTGTCGTTACAAAAAAATGTAGAAACATCAAAATATATGATTGAAAAAATAATTTAAAAGAAAAATCAACAATAATAATGTTAATTAATTAAAATATTCTAAATTCCATAACATAAAATCACAATATGTAATAACGAATCTAGATGGACATCTCTATATACCAATACATAGGATGTTGGAAATTACTTCTATGTAGAAAATAGAAGACAAAATATATCTTATATACCCTCTAAATATGTTATAAAAAATATGGTTCCAAAATAGAGATGATGTCCCATTGCATGCCATCATGATTTCCCTCATATTAGATATATTTAATTTCTAAACCATATATATAAATAGATAGATCGATAACAATATAATGGCATGATATTATCATCTATTATACTATCACCCAAACTACTTCACATGCTCCATAATATTGAGTTATCATGTGGATGGAATCCATTAATATGCCTTCCAATTTCCAGTATATAATATCCAAGCACTACTATAATCTACCATAAACTCAGTGAAATATTTTCACATTGTTTTAAAATGGACACATTGTCGCCCCGAGTTCCACTAATTATTTAATCACTGACCATTATATTTGAATCCTTAAAAAACATCCTCTTAGTATAAATTGGATGTAGTATTATTGGTGTGAAATAAAATATAAATGATATACTAAAACTTTTTGAATTGAACAAACATCCTCCCTTGACACAACAATTAGATTTGATCATCCCCTAACAATCCCTCATGGAAACCACCATGAAAAAAATCAGCACACATCACCTCTGACCCTATATCACATAAATGCGACTCCTTCAAATAAAATATCAAATATAACAACATAATAATTTGATAATAAAATAGGGACCACATCTATATATAATTTCAATATAACTCCCATCATTCCCCTCCCTATTTCTCTAAAAAATTCATATTATTGAAGGACATTTCAGCAATACTTCCGACATAATATATGTTCAACCAAAATACCATTTATCATTGAGAAATATATATCATAATCTTAATAAAATAAGAAATCCATCCTCCCATGTTTTTGTAGATTCAATAATCAATGAAAAAATACACAATTCAATCAATTATGGTCCATGAGAACAATGAATGACTCTATAATGATGTAATACTTCCAAAATATTAGATAAAAACTACGTCCAACTCTAGATCAATGAAGGAATAATAACCCTCTTGGGGAAGTAACTTCATAGACAAATAAGAGATCTGATATATATTTTTTATCATAAAAAATCTCAAACCATAATGGGATTATTTTTCAAATACCTCAATCATTAATCCATCCTCATGGAAAAAAGTATTTGAGCACTAACCAAATTATCCTTATATTACTAGGATGCATCAAGAAAATGATTAGTCGACAAGATGTTCTTTTTTAAAAGTATAATTTTGTTAGAGGGATTAAATTTGTGATAAATGTGGAAAAAACATCCAAAATTAATAGTCATGAATGGTAAAACTACAAACCACATCCACATTCTTGAGTAAATACCGTGAGAAAAATTCCATGATTGTGGAAGTATCCATGACAACAACCTAGAGAGATACAATATTCCATATAATATACACCACTTTCATCCATAATTTACACATGTAAAATTATTAATCTTGATGTAGTAGAGGATTTACCTAGAAAACAACTTTGATATTATCATTGAGATTATTGTCTTACTATGATTTTAAAAAGATTTCATCAAGGAATATGATGATGATATTTTCCAAAAATTTATTGAACGAGGATTTTATGATCCCAACGAATGCAAATATAGTGTTTATAACACCAAAGAACATAACCCTAATATTAATATTCCCATAAAATTTCTCATTTCTAGACATTAGGACCTTCTTATCCATAACCAATATTTATTGATATATATAGCACATATTGGTTATTAAAAACCAACTATACCCTCAATACAAGTTGAATTTATTTTCCACACTCAATAATTGATAATTATTATTGAACATCACTTTATTCAAACACCAGTAGTATATATATATTTGAAAACAATATTTTAATTATTATAGAATAAAAAAGTGAACTAAAAATAGATACACTAATTCGGTTGAAACATATCCACATACGACCATCCAAAAATATTCTAAACTCATGTAACTATATAGGTAAGTTCGATAGGGATCCAACAAAATTGATGATGAACTATAATTTAATTCTTTAAAAAACGTTTCCTCACATCGATGGTGTTGTTCTAGAACCAGACCCAATAAAACATCCATGAACTTCTTTATATCCTTGAGAACACCCTCAACTTAATAATCTACGTAGTACACCTCCAATTGATTCAAAAGAGCATATAATTTTCTTCCATCCATAATATAGCCTCATTCACTAACAAATACCAATAGATGGCCCATATTTTCAGAAAATGAAGATATCATATAATAATATTTAAAGAATACATACATAGAATAAAACTAATCCATGATGATGATATAATTTTATGTCTCTATCTATATAATGTAGAAGTTCCCAACTTAATGGTGGTTCCAAATCACTTTTCTACCCCCACTACATACATGAAACAATGATTCATTATTTATAACATATGTAGATAACACTTGGGGAATGAGATTACTTTCCACATAGATTATATTAGAATAGAAAAATGTAGGGTTAAAAAATAAATTTTTGGATCCTTATTAAAACAAAGAACACTAGAGTTGATGACAGAACAATCATACCAAGAACACCTCCTGGCACTTCTAGCACCAGCACCATAACTATGTCTATCATAATATTCATAGATCCTATACCCTGCTACTGCTGAACTATATGACCATTCAATGTCTTGGGACCCTGTGGAAAGAGAGTATCATGAGGATTACCACTTTTAAATATACATTATGATATAATTTATAAGAAAATGTGGTATATTTTAATAAAACTACCTTAAAGGACAATGTTCCTACATCTAGATAGGGGCCAGAACAGCCACGTCAAACTAATTCTTTAAGATGCAGGAAAACGATCTCAATAATTACCATTTACTAATCACACATTAAATTAAAAAGGAAGGAATTCTGTATTTTTGTTGAATCCCCTATCACATGATGAATGGAAAACGGTCTTCTGTGGTTGGTCCACCTTTGTTAGAAAACCTAACTCCCTAAATTGCAGTATCCGACGATATGATGTCATAATACATGATATTCCCTTATCAAAAATATACCAAGGCACAACTCCTTTAGAAATAATATATTTAATTACCTATTCATTCTCCTCCACCAGATAGATCATATGATGTTTAAATGGAGTGACTATATACCTAATTACATGGCTCAAAGCAGCATAAAAATGACACAATTTGGACACCTCATCTATAAATACATTATCATAAATGTATGAGTCCTTGAACATGAGACTATGACCCTTCAAATTACGGATCCCCTGATAGAGAGGGGGAAACTACATCTAATTCACTACCTTTTTCCTAAATGAGAGAAATCCCAAAGAAAACTCCATGTGAATTATTATCCATAACAAATAACCATCATTATGATCAACATGAAATATCATACACCACTAACACATAGATTAACTAAAGTGGATAATTTTTAATTAATCCAAGAACTCAGTCCATTCTCAAATTAGACCAAATGATATCATGTTATCCTCTGACCAGTCCTATATATTAATCTTTTAGATAATTTCCTAATTTGGTTCGAAGCTATACCACTAAATAGAATTCATATCCCTCTACAATACATCATGTAACCCTATGTTTTTCATCTTATGATGATTATCTAGATTAACCTATTAAACCTCAACTGTTAGAGATACTATTCGATGATGAATTAGTTCAATTCTTGATTGGAAACAAGAACTCTAAGAAACCAATATAATGGAATTTTATCATGTCTTGTTTAATATAATAATTAATATTTCCAAAAAACACATAGTTTGACATGATTACAATAAATCATGAAGCATGTACTTATCCTAGGTCTATACCTTCCAAAAAAACCCACCTTAGTTGGTTATATGATAATCATTGAGTCAGTATGCTAGATAATGGGGTTCCCTATAATAAAAAGTCTTATCCAATCTCCATAGTACATTCTAGGAATCCAGTTAAAGTGGAAAAGATTCCATACCAACACATGAAATACTCAATGATATAGACTAAAATATCTATTATATCACATAATGAAAGCCTTAGATACCACTATGTCATGACCCCATCTCACCAGATATGACCCTCCTATTATAGAAATGAAGGAAGAAATATAATTACCTGACATGTCCTACCCATAGTGGGACCCATATTTTAGAAAATCACTTTGCATTTCAAAATCACATAAAGGATGTCATTACCTATAATAGTATATTATTGGGATATTGGATAAAAACCGCAATGAAATACATAATATAATATAAAATTAGAAAAAAACCATCACACTTTACACGATAACTATTAAGGTATTCAAATAAAATAATATAAAATAAAATTCAGAAAGAAAAATAAAATATTAGTGATTCAACAATAACTCCATATCCTATGATAGAAGGTAATAGCTTGGTCCTCAATGTCATCTTTGAAAAAAAAATATAATTTCTATACATATGGAGACCATAAAAACATTATCATTTGGATTATAATAAGGATAATATGTACACATGTTAAAATAGAATGAAGATGAACTAGTGAAAACAAAATAGAACAAAAAATAACAACAAAATTGACAAATATGAAAACATATCCTCCCGCTGGATCACTCACTAAATCAGGTACCCAAATTAGTAACACATCATTATGATCACACCATAGCATAGTTATTTTATGTATCTTTTTCAATGATTTTTCCACTCTCATTCCACATAATCAAACATCATGTAATCCCATCCCTTACATATATAACTCTTAACACACAAATAATTACCCATATGGATTATGATTAATAAATACTGACACCACCCATGAATGGTATAACATCTTGTGCCAGCACCCAGAATCATTACATCATGTTTTTCTCGATGACATGTTGGCCATCATAGAACATCTCACATCAAAACATAACTACAGTTGTAGGGTACCAAGAATGTAAAGTATGTAGTTCTTTTTCCCTCCATATAAAACACATTCCCCCAACACATAACACGGAACATCAAATCATGTCCTCATAACATCTTTTCTAGCCTAATAACAGTTGGTATATCTCACCGTATATATCTAAAAGTCATCAAGTCCACATCATATAATCATTGAGTGGGAGATATGGGTTTCCACCTATCCATATCTAATCCATCGTAGATTTTGTAGTAAAACCCTAATATCAGATCCTATAATAATCAGTATTGTTGTCAATAATGAATATGGTGAATAATGAAATAAAATACATAATATTTATATATTAAACTATAATAATGTATTGGTTTAAAATAACTACACTAGAGAAATCCAACACATCCATTGTTCCACAATTAATGTGACACAACTATTGTGACCAACATAAGCAACACACCACAAAACCACCACACTTTCCATAATAAATTCACTTTCAATTAAAGTATTACCTATATTATAGATAGATAATGATTCCAAAAAAATTATCCATATATATTTCACTCACACTCACAACAAACATTCTTTTATTTAATTATCTACCTATTAATTTATTAGTTAAATTTATAATAATAATTTATTCCATGTCTAACTAAGAGACCAACACAACCAATCCACAAATAAATCACCCAATTCACACAACCTTTACTAAAAAATCACACATCCATTATCATCATCCTAGAACATTACCCATTCAAAATAACAAAAAAATCCATGTTTCAAAATTTCTAAAGAACCACATCAATTATGGACCATAACTACTATGTGACAAAACCACTACATCGCAAGACCACATATCAGCACAACAACTACATACCAAAACCAATTTGACCCAAAACAATAATGACCCACATTACATAGTTCCCTAGATCATTTCCATGAAAACCATCCATCTGATTAGTAACCCACAAATCACACATACCAAACCAACAAGGGGAACAAAACAAGCCCGATCACACATAACCAAAGTACATCCAAACTACCAAAATTTATTTAGGGAATTTTATAACATTAATTCAATATTATTCATTTTTATAACTACAAAAACTAGATTTCCATTGGAATCAGACACATTATACATATATGTATATTTAGTATTTTTTCCGTTAATTAATGGTTTGATCAAATAATAATATATAAAAGGCCATCATTATATCTTATATTCATCTTGTAAAAGGATTACAAATTAAATTATTCTTATTATTAAAAACACGCATTCATAATATCATCAATAACATCCATATGAAATTAAAGTATTAATTTAATTATAATCCCAATAAATTTAAGATTTTTTTAATTCTTGAAATTATTACTTTCACCCGTACAATCCACCCAAAGGAGAGATCAAATGAAACCCCAAAATATTTCACATTAATTAGAAGAGAATTAGAATTCTTAACCTCAGGAATGAATTATATATCATATGAGAACATTGTAGAGACAAATAATCATGGAAACTATAATCTTACTTTGAAACAACATACCTACATAAATATCACTAATGGTTAATCAAAACCAAACGAAAATTAAATCCAAATAAAAGATACATCATCGTAATAAACCCCCAAAAGATGAGTAAAATGAATTAATTGGGGAGAATCACAATAATACACCAAAAATTACAAAAATTCAACCAATAGAACCATCAATTGAAGAATAAATATATTTATGCTGGAAGACCCTCAAAAGTTTTTCTTGTTATTCCAAAAACCATGAGAAATATTGATTGAATGATAATGTAATAAACTAAAAGATAATTATAAATAGTAAGTATCGTTCCTAATTCAATTTGTGAATTATATATTAATGTCAAAAATTCCCTGACATCTATGAAATATAATCCAAAAAATGCAAATAATTCCTTGAATTTTCAATATCTCATAGTTTCATTGAAATTTATTATTAATTAACTTAAATAAACTCAAATTATAAAATCACATATCTTCATAAAAATAAATTTTATAGACTACACCACCCCTACATACATCTTATGTGATGATGAAAATGTAAGATGATAAAAAATCCTCAAATCCTGACTCCCTATTTAATAAAATTAATTTCCAGTTTGACAACACAAGTATCTCTAAAACCACATAAAACTCCACAAGCCTTAGATAAACCTCGATGATAATGTAATCAAGTATTGTAACAAGATGAGAAGTGCTAGAATATAAGAATTCAATTGTTTATCAAATATTAATTTTTTCCTTTCAAAGAATTTTACCTTTCGGGGATTTTATGTCATATATAAAAAATTGTATTTTAATTTCCTTTATTATTACTGGGATATATTATTTTATAACCATCCTCCTTCATAATTTGTATAGATCTTTTATATTATTCTATGTCAATGATATGATCCATCACTACCTTTATCGTACCAATCCATCCACCATGAATATAAATTAATATTCATTTAAATACTAATGATGCGAATTCCTTATTTTATATTTCTTTTATTATTGGATGTTCAACAGGTTTCCATAATATTGATTGAGTATGGAAATTAATTACTAAAGCATATAACCTTATTATTTATTGTGTTATTATTATATTATTAATAAAAACAATTGATATGTATTTACTTAGAAAATTACTCAATATCCTTGGATTTCATTTTATTTTCAATATATATAAAATGTTTCAATTATCGATGGAATTATTAATGTTTTCTATATTTTATTACAAATAAAATTATTATGAAACCCATTTATTCAGTATGGTATTTATAATATATCAATGATTTATATTATTTGGCATATATTTATATAGAACATTGATGGTGGGATATATTATCACAATATAAGGCATTGGATATTGTTTTATATATCATGAGATAACGAGATATGAGTTTTTATAGATTAACCCCCAAAATAAATAGATGAGTGCGGCCAGATCTGTCATGGGGAAATTGATATTGAAGCATAAATCAATAAGGAAAACAAGTGTATAAAGCCTGATTCATCATTGGAAACTATAGAGTGAGTTTTGATCAAATTTTTTTAACATGTTATGATACTATATACATTATAATTTGATATATAAAAACATAGATGTGGTATAATTATAATGTATACCATATTTATATGATTTGATACTGTTGTATAACATTCTATAGTATAATGTTATTATTGTTAATTTAATATTTATTTGTTTTAATATATGTTGAATCTTGATTATACCTTAATACTAATCTTATACCTACTTATGGGATTTAATAATCACCACCTCTATTTATCCTTACAATGAGTATAATATCACACCTTTTTTATGATTCAATTTCATGTGGTTTGAAATATACGATTAATATGAAATCACTATAAGTGTATATTATGTATAGATTTCATGTAACATGTTAAAGGCCTATTATTGATTGAGATCATTCATAAATAATGGAAAAATTATCAGTCAATTTTAAAATAAATTAATTTTTTATTGTTAATGGATTTCCACAATTTTTTTAAATTATAATAATTAAGATATTAGTAATTTATTGTAATGAAATAAATATTTTATTTCATTTTTTTAGCTGGTAATGATTTCATAACATTATAATACTAATAAAATAATATTTCTACATGATACAAATGTTTTTATTATGTCAACAAATTGTAATAATATAATTATATATTTATTTTATATATAACTCTCTAATTTAGCGTGTCATTTTAATAGTTTATATTATTTAATAAGATGATATTTCCAATTTCATATTGAAATTTTTATTTATGGAATGTTAATTAATAATATATTTTATAGAAACACATTCACACACCTATATAAAATTTTTAATCTTTTGGAGAAACAAATAAAAAACATAAATAATTCTTATAACCACAAATTTTTTATGATAATGTACTAATTTATAAAAAAAATTGATGTATCATTTTTTCATTATTAATTGGATAAAAATGATTATAGTGTGAATATGTGAAAAATATTACTAAATTAATTTATATATTTTTTAATTTTTTGTGTAAGAAAAAAGGGTAATACCATAATTGTATGGAAAACGAAATAAAAAAAATAATGTTAACAAATTATGATATCAATAATTTCTCTTTTGATCATATTCATATATTCATATCGGAAAAAATGATTTGAAAATAAAGTCTCTTGAATTTAAAATACTACATTTTTTACTTTATTTCATGTTATTTTTATATACCCCCTTTATTGAACAACACATATTATGTTACTAAATTTTTATGGGGGTTTCCATTGTTATAGAATATAACATTTGATTATTTATCTGATATTTTCCTCATTTAAATGACATGTATATAATTTTAGTATAAATATCATATTCATTTATTAAATTACACAATATATGAATTTATATACTAATTCATTATAATTTAAAATATCAATGAACAATTAAAAACATTAATAAATATTATGGTGTTTTTATATATAATACCATTCATTTTGGATTCACAAGTCAAATATTTAACTTTCGAATATTATGATACAAAATTATGATAATAAATGTTTCATTTATAACTTTCAATCCACTGCCAAAAATTTTAAAATTCGATATTCCTTCATCGGGATAAAAAAAGTGTATAAAAGAATCTACCATATTTTTATTAACCAAGTTTCATTATATATTCACTTCAAAATTTTATTTAAAATTTTATATTTCATTGAAAATTATCTTGTTAAATTTCAATTTTATATGATTTATATTACATTACCTTATTCCCAATATATATTTATTATTCTTGGACAAATGTAAAGAATTATATTAATAATTATTGTATATCCCACACTCACCTTAATGAAATTTCAATTTTCTAGGTTTATTTAGGTCTTTATTGCTTTTCCACCCTTTTATTATTTTTGTTTAATGTGTTTTTATCCACGATGTTTCATAAAATATTGATGTAATCTATCCAAATTAGACTGAATCATTTTAAATGATTACATAAAATATGATATAATTTTATTATGTGTGTGATCATTATTGAACATACATCCATGTCATCATTGGTAAACAATATTTTTAATACGGATGTATTTATTAATGTCTTATTTTTTCACATCAATAAGAATTTAAGGATTTCAAATATACTATGAAGTGATACATGTGTCTAGAATTATGCAACTATTATTTGTAATGAGAAATTATTTATATGTGATGAGAAATCTATATGAAAAAATGATGTGGTTTTATATTTCAAATATATATTTTAGAGCCATATTGATGTTATATTGTTTCACTATACTATGATTACTTGGTAGAAATCTTTGACATAAACATATTGTATTTCCATACTAATCACATTCAATTTTCCATAACATTTTCATATGATTCCCATATTAATTTTTTGTCACCATATACTATGAGATTGAAAATACTATTGCCCTCACCCATGTTCTCATGTAGATTCACTAATACTATAACATCGAATTTTTACTCCATGTATAAGTCCATTTTAGTCACACATTAATTGATTGGTAAGATCGAGTATTTCTTTTTATTAATATGGGTTCACACATCTTATTAATGAATTATGATGACGCATGTGATTAATTTGTTATAGTACTTTATTTATTTATGTTTTATTATGTACCTAGTTACTAAAAAAATACAAATAGTATCCTACTGCTGAGTAAATGTATAAAGTGTTCATGTCATGTATGCAACATGTGTTTGTTTTATACAAGATAAAGAAATATAGATCATGGGATATCTTATTTTCTATCATAGTTGTGATTACATATATTTTTTAGAAATTATTTATATAGTCACAAATGAATAAATTCTTTTTTAGATATCATTACATCAAGACAACTAGTACCAATATAACTAGTCTAATAATCAATGTTAAATATTTTATCACACTATATGAATTGTGAAATTCCCTGCCTTCAATAAATTTATATGTATAATTTATGGTGAGATAAAATTTGTGTAAATATCATTAATTCGCTATCAATGTGAACAGTTTGTGATTTTGAAATTAATATAAGTGTGTATAATGTAACATAAATTATTTATTGTTCATTTATTTAAAAAAAATAACTCATATAATTTATTTGATAAAGATAATATCATTTTTTCATTTTAATTATATATATTTATATATTACATACCAATTTATGAGGACATGAACACATATATGTCTACATAAATAATAATAATTAATGTAATCAGTTATAACCTAAAATATATTTTATAAAATTAATAATGAAATGATCCATATTTTATTATCTGATTATAGAAAATTATATTGGTAGGAAAATAATTCATAATAAAAATCCACTATAATGTGTTTATAAAATCATCTAAATAACATTAAATTTTTTATGATTCCAATAGTCCATTATCCCATATAAATTTCATCATAGAAAACATATAAATCTAAAGAAAAAATATTTATAACATTTAATTTTTTTATTTAATTTAAATAGATAATGGGAAGTTAATATGTTAATTGTAAAAATTAAAGTAATTGGAAATTTAGAAAATAAAAAATTTATATGAAAATTAAAATAATAAATAAAAATTATATTATTAACATTTCATTTGAATATTAACATGTCCATTGGAATAAAAAATTACTACAATGTAATACATTTAATGAATTCTGAAAACAATATTATTATTATTTTCAAATATTTTAAATAGGCACATTGTTGTTGAGTAGTTCCAATATACATTCATTAAAACTGTAATAACTAAAAAAATAAAACATCAAACCAAAAATATTATAGAATGTCTTGAGCCACTAGATTAAAAAAATTCATCTTAAATAGTCAATAGAAATAACATGGGTAGAAGAACGAAAAAAAATTTATTGGGAATTCTTGAAATCAAAGTAATATATCACATTAAGGCATACAACAGTGAAATATAATCAATTATATTGATGAAAATGACATCGATATTTCTCATCAAACGAGTCATCACAACCATATCGTGGAAAGTATCAACTACACAGACCACCCAGATCCTGAATATCATCATTAAACATTACTAGACACCATCAAATATAATTTACTAAAGAACACTGGATAGCCAAAATTTCAAGCATCCTTGTGAGAATTGTGAAACTGAGTCAGTTGGTGGTTTCCATGGTTGGTTCTTAGTATGAAAACAATGTTCCATCCTAGTTGAAACTGTGAACCCCTTTTGAGGGGAGCATCGGTAGGGCCCATTGTATAAAAAACCATAGGGCCACCACCATGAAACCATGCTAACAAATTTATTTTATTTTAAAATGTACATTAAAATTTTTTGAACCATATTTATGATCCACAGTCCATCCTAAATAGGAATATTTCAAATTCATTGGCTTTTAAGGATCCCAGTAACAAATTTTTTCACATTTAAACGCTCCATGAGGTACATCAAACCTAGTTGTTCTTTATTTGATCTACAATGTTAACAGGAATTCTACCATTATTTATCTGTTACTCAAATTTTATCTAATTATGTTTTTAGATCTATTTTTTAGAGTCTATAATTATAATTTTTGTAGATCATGATTCTGGAATTAATTCTGGTATATCTATTTTTTGTTATTCAACGGATATTGAAATTGTTGTTATTGTGAAACCTATTCTCTTTTTTAGGATGATTCTATCATCTACGATTTTACAATTCATTTAACACTAAATTTCATTATTTAAATTAAATTTCATTACATTGAATTTTTAAAATTCTTATTTTCCCTGAATTTGGATTTGAATTTTCCTTCGTAGGAAATTTAGGAAAACCCCCCAATTACCTAGAATTAGGATGCATTTATGTAAATTGGATGGAAAATGTGAAATTAAATTGAGGAATTAAATTTTTTTATTCATATTTGAAATAGAAATTATATTTCTATTTGAGGAAAATGGATTACTTTTTTACTAATAACAATGTCTAGTTTTATAATATAAAATGCATGAATTGATGTAAAAGAAATTTTAGTTTTTAGATGGAAATTATCATGTTGAAATTTGATAATTGTTTTTGGAATATTTTTTAGTAAAATTTTCAATTATGGATTACTGTTTCAGAACCTGAAATCCCTGTTAATTATTGATTTATTTGGGGAAACACTTTATTTAACCATTAAAAATCTAAAAAATCATAGAGAACGAGGTAACATACCTGATGTAATTGTGATTTCTCCTCATTTACTATTGTTTAAGGGACAACTACATACATATTTATGTGATCATCTATTCGAGTGTGTGCAGATATAAGACCTAGAACAATTATAATTCATATAATATGACTTTGTTTATTGTTTTAGATTATTTTGATGTATTATACCATTTTTAAATTGGTATACCTATGCCTTGTGAATTTATTTAAAATATTTTATATAAAATATATTTTTTATTTAATTATTTATAATATTTTAATATATTTAAATGCAACAAATTATTGGTATTATATATGATTTTTTACTAACATAGATATTTATTCAAAATTTAATTCTCAATTTTATTAATTAATGTGTCATCATAATATGTAATCCTTGGTCAGACCCTATAAGAATTTTAGATAAAACCCTACTTGTGACATTAGGTGTTTGTATATTATCTTCTCTCAGGTTCAAGAAAGGTTACATAGCCATTCGTATGTGGTTCTTTTTGTTTATCCTAGGGAATTGGGGAGTTCTCTTTGTTAGGAGATGGGTTTTTTAACATCAAGTTTATCATACATTGTGACTATTAATGAAGTTATATACCACAAGAAATCTTGTATTATAATATCTATGGAATATTATTTTTTTAATGACTTGTAAATTATTATTCCATTATTAAAATAGTTAAAATCTTCCATATTTATAATATACGATACTTGGTTCTAGTCTCCAACCTCTGGGGATCAGGACTTCCCTTCAGTCCTTACCGATGAGAGTTTAGTTATTAGGGTATCAAGGTGTCTTGGACAATCAATGACACTTTTGGAGTTGAAATATTGAATATTCCCATTACTATATAATGGATTTAAATTTTCAAATGAATTTAATGAATCCATATAAGATTCTTATTATTATATGTGTGAAATGATTGATGGCATCCTAGATTGGTTCATCCTTGGTAATTAATACAACCACAAAGATTAAATCGGGATAAATTAGATTGATATTTAGTGATGAATTACCTATATGTGGATGGAATTTTCTATAGGAAAATCTTTTCATATTGAATAAATTATTTTCTTGAATCTATGTAGAATTATTAAGAATTTATATATGAGTTATATGTTGATCACATAATTAATAAAATGGTTGAACATGTGTTCAATTATATATGGTTTGGGCACTATTCATGTGGTTCCATATATCTAGCGTTCACATTAACTATACATGGTTGGGGGATTATTAATGTGACCTATTCCTTTTACTCATACTGTGACATGATTTTTATCATAAATATAACAACGAACTAAACAAAGACCTAATGGACTATTATCTTTAGAAGTCAAGGTAAGTAAAAGGGATAAGATAGAGTAAAATAAATCAAAATTATTTTAATCTCCATAATGATCCCATATATACCATATATATCCAAAAAAATCATAGATTACCCACAGGAATATCGATACAAGTGTGATGAACTATAAGCCCATTAAGGGAACCAAAATTATAACAATGCATGTAATATCATTAAAAATCCAGAACGTGATATCATTGTCACGACCCATCCCCTAGGGCCTATGTCGTGACTACCCAAGCTCGCCTTCCATAGGCCTGGGGTGGGTGACTATAACCAAAGGTGTAAATCCCTAAACTAGGAAGGAATTGCCTTTAAAACATGAAAACACACACAATAGTGTTTGAGTTGGAAGCACAACACGAAGTAAAATTGTATACAATTAGTTCTGAATGTAGTGGGGATGGAATACAAGCCCCACAATAGAAAACAAGTATAACTGGAAACAAGTACAAATAAAATGGATAAAATAGCTAAAACGTGAAGAGAAGCTCTGGGATCGTCCACCACAGATCCTACCTGAAGGGTAGGTATTGATAGCCTCTTAAACACTCCACGTTCAGGGGTATCCTCTACATACCGACACATCGTATGGTCTACCTCTGGGTATCGTCCTGTCCTGGTACTCTCAGCCTCAGTCTGCGTTGTCCGTCATCTGCAACTAACACAACGAGGTGTGATCAAAGCCCGTTTAGGGGTGAGTATAACAATACTCAGTAAGGACCTCGAGACCCTCAAGGTCTAACTAAATATAGAAAAGATAAACCAAAAAGTTTGAAATCAATAGATAACCCCACTAGCCCTTTCTATGAGGCTAGTCAGTGACTTCTCTCTGTGAATACCAGAGTGTGAACCTTGGTTGTAAGGTTCATCAATAAGACAACTTTGACGTGCAAAGGACATGTTGCTAGTTGAGACCTAGCGACTGCTGACCAAATCAACTCGGAGTGATTCGACTAGCCTACTGGGGAGCGCCTTGGTGTTGCAGTAGGAAAACTATACTTGATAGAGGAGGAGTTCTCCAATAGCCGAGGTTTTGACAATGTGAATGTGAATTTTATTTTACACTACCCCTATATTAAAATCCTTTTTGAGCTGAGTCAGTAACTTTTTTGTTTACCACATGATTGAGATAGATTACCTGATAACTTTGGTATATGTATGTGCATATACCTAAGTGGGGTTATCTTTTGATTTCATACATTGTGGTTTATCCTTTCTAGATTTAATGAGATCTTGAGGGTCTCTTTTTCCCTACCTAGTATCGTTATACTTACCCCTTCATGGGATTTTCCCGCACCTCGTAATGTTGGTCACAGAAGACGGACAACGCTGACTGAGGCTGAGAGTACCAGGACTAGACTGTACCCAGAGGTGTACCATATGACGTGCCAGTACGCAGTGGATTCTGAAGGACATGGATTACTAGGAGGATATATTTTCCAACCCTTTATGTAGGATTCATGGTGGACGATCCAGGAGCTGCTCTTCAAATTTCAGCTGTTTTTTCTTTTTCAGTTGTACTTTTTTTTCATTTGTACTTGTATTTTTTTGTTGGGCATGTATTCTGGCCCCTCTACATTTATCACTCTTTGTATACAGTTTTACATTGTTTTTTTCTTCTAGCTCATACTTTGTTGTGTGATTTTTCACCTTTTTTAAGGCAATTCCTTCCCAGTATAGTGATTTAAACCTTTGGTGCTAGTCGCCAGCCCCTGGCCTATGGATGTCGGGCTGGGGGCAGTCACAACACAGGCCCCGAGGGACGGCTCATGTCAAATGTAAGAAAGATGAACAATAATTGTTTTACAACCAATAAATGATTCATTTCCAACCATTGAAGAAGATTCAAGGAAATAACCAACATGTTAAAAACCCATACCTCTTGATTGTCGGTCGTCGACGTTGAAGTCACGGGAAGAAGACAAAGGAGTTTGTCATTCGTCATGTCTGCCACACACTTCTAGTCTTGATCTGTATCAGCTTCTTGAGGATTATGCAGAAGTTTGTCATCGAGGATGTCTAACGATGGTTGTAACTTTGAGGAAGAAGTCGAAGAAGGTCGGCATACATCATTCTTCGTTCTTCATTTTTCGTTGGGAGATGGGGATCTTTGTTGGGATCTTTCTCCCAATAATCCTCCTCTCAAATATGCCACCAAAAATGAATATTCCAAAAAAATTATATATTGTAATATCCAATTAATTTTTTGGCACAATATTCAAATTGGTCTAATTAATTATGTAGGATCCCCTTAATTAATTAAAAAAATCTAGCAGGTGCCTGCCCTGTGAATATCTAAGCATGTCATCCTCTTAAGAGGACATACTATGGTACTAGTGTCACATTTGGAGGAATTGTTGATGGAGTTACACACATCGTTTCTAGTGGTATATCCAGGAGGGCCAAAGATGTACCAGGACCTCCAATGACAACACTGGTGGACGGGAATGATGAAAGAAGTTGCAGAGTATGTCTCTCGGTGCCTCACTTGTCAACAAGTGAAGGCGGAACATCAGGTACCAACATGCTTAGTTCAGCCTTTAGAGGTATCAGAGTGGAATTCGGATGGGATATCCATATACATTGTGATATGACATCCACTTACATCAAGATGACATTACTCAATTTGGGTGATCGTCCACCGACTCACCAAGTCGGCCCACTTCCTACCGATCAGAGAGATAAGATCAGTAGAGGGCATGTGAATCCTCTACGTGCAAGAGATTGTGTGTCTAAATGAATTAAATTCGATGATTGTCTCCGACCATGAAACACATTTTAGTTCCCAACTATGGAAGGGGTTGCAGGAAGCTTTTGGGATGCACCTTCGTTTGAACACCACCTTCCATCCTCAGACAGATGGATAGACCAGGCAGACCATTTAGACCCTTGAGCACATGCTCCATGCTTGTTTCCTCATCATCAGTCGCAGCTGGGAGGATCAATTATCATTGGTGGAGTTTTCATACAACAACAGTTATCACTCTACCATTTGGATGAAACCTTTTGAGGCATTATATGGGTGACCTTGCATATCTCTTCTATATTGGACTAACCCAGGGGAGTCATCCCTCGTGGGAATAGAGATGGTATAGGCTACCACCGAGAAGACATAGATCATCGAGGATTGGATGAAGACTACAAAGAGTAAGAATAATTCGTATGCTGGCAGAAGATGGATACCACTAGAGTTTGAGGATGGTGACCAAGACTTTCTACAAGTTTCATCTTGATGAGGTTTGCAATCATTTGGCCGAGGCAGAGAGTAATCTCCGAGGTTCATTGAACCTTTTCAGGTCCTTTGTAGAGTTGTCGAGGTGGTATACCGCTTAGATCTTCTACCTCATTTGCACCAGGTCCACAACATCTTCCAACTGTCCCAACTGAGGATATATGTGCCCAACCCTTCTAACATCATCATCCATGGTGAGCTGGACATCAAAAATGGAGCGAATATTACGGATGTTCCAGTAGAGAAAGAGGATCAATAAGAGCGGGTCCTTCGTGGATGGTCGATATCTCTATTGCACGTTCGTTGGTAGCACAAGAACGTCTAGGGGAGCCCATGGGAGTGAGAAGCTTAGATTTGTGCTCTATACCCCAACTTTTTCCCTTTGTTAAGAATTGTGGATTATGGGGACATAGATACCTGAGGTGGGGAGAAGGTAAAGATCGTGAATTTCCTAATAATTGTTTTCAAATATATAGGAATTTGATGAGTCCGCAAAATCAGATATCACACGATTTCGAGGCCTGGAGTGCCCGAAATGATCCTTTAATGTTTTGTTAAGCTTAAGTTAACACACATAAACAGTTTTCCTAGAAAAGCGGATTAACTATTATATGGATACTCAGATCAGAAATCCAAGGGCACCGTTACGCTCAGGATGGAGGGTTTACCCTATGTGCAACTTAAGATTAGATGGTGCATGCCTCCTGTGAGTAAAAACCTTAAATAGAATAATCAAAAATAAAATAATTAAATAAATAATTTTATTTTTCAAATTCTTCTAACTAAAAAATGGTAAATCTGATTAAAAATCTGATACCGCTATTGAATGTTTGGGGGTAATTTTTCATTAAGTAGACACAAACTTTGGCCCGCGCGAGCCTCTAGAAAAATTATGTTTTTGGGTACAAATAAAATAACTACGTGACAATTATTTTATTGTAAAATCCATAACATCTAAATGGTAACTCAGATTAAAAATACAAGATAAATTTTGTGTTCACTGGGGTGTGTTTCACCTAGGTATATATTAACCTCGATCGGCGCGGGTTGAGGGTGACTGATAATAATTTTATGAACTTTTTTAGGTACTTTATTTAACACCATAGTGGTGTTTTTTAACTTTTGAACCGGTGATTTGAATTGAAATCTGAGGGCACTATTAAACTCCCAACACTGGTATTTTCTTAAGGAGACCTTCATATCGACGACAGTGAGTCGAGAATAAAAGATATTTTTTTGGATTTTAGAGTTTGAATTAAATAAAATTAAAGTGTGTGGGTTTATTTTTATTTTGCAGTTAAAATATACTCATGGAAGTTGGTTGTGGGACCACCACTCCTTAACCACAAATGAGAGGTTATGGTGGTGGGGCCCACCTGAACATAACCTCCCACAAGGGGTTATGACGTGGGGACCACATGGGGATAAACTCTCTTATTAAATGGATGAGAGGAAAAACCTCTCAACTCTCCCTCATTAATGAGGGAGAGCCTCTTCACCTCCCCAAGTTAATTCCTTGTCCTTACCCCTTGAATTAATTAAGGGAAGCCTACCTAATTAATTAGACCTATAAGAATATTGTGCCAAAAAATTAATAGGATAATAAAATCTATTATTTTGTTGGCATATTCATTTTTTTGGGCAGTTTTGAGAGGAGGATTATTGAGAGAAATCTCCAAACGAAGAACCACATCTCCCAATGATGAATAGAGACGCTGAACATCTTTGACTTATTCCTCGAAGCTTCAACCATCGTGAGACATCTTCGATGACCAACTTATGCATCGTCTTCAGTGAGATGATGCTTCTTGGGATTGGAAGTGTGTGGTTGATGTGATGAATGATGAACTCCTTTGTCTTCTTTTGGTGACATCAATGTCGATGACTGATAATCAAATGGTAGGGTTTTATTTATATGTTGATGCTTTCCTTGAATCATCAAAAATGGTTGGAAAGGATTTCTTTGCGGGGAGTTGTTGTTCATCATCTTACTTCTTGATGAGCCAATTGATACCACCATAGATGTGGAGGGTGTGGGCCAATCCCAATGGACGGACCCCTCCACGATTGTTTTTTTGTGACAATATTTGGCATGGTGATGAGATGACAAAACAAAGAAGGCGGCGACCACAATTTCAGCGTTACCCATGGCCTCGGCAAACCGCACCACCCCCACAGTGCACCGGGGCTTCAGCCCGAACCACGACCTTCCAGCCGAGCCACCCCGGATGCACCGCCATTGGCCCACGCCCCCCGGCTCCCAGCTGCCTCCCTGCCCGGCCACCCATAGGCCCGCCTGGCCATGCCCTGCCCGCCCGCCAGCTCGCCTAGCACCCTTCCCGGCCGCCCGCAGGCCCGCCATGCGCCCGACCCAGCAGCCTGCCGTCCTGCCCGATTTCCACCCGACCGAAATAGTGCCCTGGCTGTGCCGGCCTACTGAGCTGGATCGTGGGCCACCTCGTGGTGCCCTGGCCAAACCGGATATGTCACACCATTTGTGCCTAGCCATGCCCTCGTCACGCTCGGGGCCGAACCACCCACGGGGCTGGCTGGGCGGGCCCCGGTGGGCCGAGCCGAACCTAATAGGCTAACCCACCCAATGGGTAGGGCCAGACCCCACAGGTCTAACTGGGTTGACCCAGACCGCGTCGGACCGGACTCGGGCCCACTACTAACCCCTTTACTTTCTTTGGCCATATCTTTGGCACTAGGCGTCCGTTTGACGAATCGTCAGCCACACTGGTTTTCATGTAGTACGGCGGTCCCTTGGAGTATACCCCTCTGGATTTTGGGGTATTTTTGAGATATAGTCAGGTTGAATCGTAACTGAATCCAACCGGGACCCCAGGAAAAAAAGTCTAATAACTCACAGGCTGGGCATCCGATTGATGTGTCGTCTGTTGCATTGAGACCACTATTATGAGGTAGACCATTGAGATTATTCTATGTTGGACTTCATGAATGTTGCAGTATTGACCTGTAGATCATGCAGTGGATCCTCTCAGAGATGAGTGTGCATAGTATAGAGTGATCAGACTTATTCTGGGTTTACCCACCAGCGGGGTTGGGCAGTGGGTTACCCATTGACCATTAGGGTTTACCCTCCAGCTAGGCAAGGAAATCGGTTACCCGAAGACCTCGTATGGTTTAACCTAAAACTAGGCTGAGAAGTGGGTTTCTCATTGACCAAAGGGTTTACCCACCATCTGGGTTTGGGCAGTGGGTTACCCGATAACCCCTTAGGTTTTACCCTCCAGCTAGGTTGGGTAGTGGGTTACCCGAAGACCCCTTAGAGTTTACCCTCCAGTTGGGATGGGAAGTGGGTTACCTGACAATCGATTAGGGTTTACCATCCAGCTGGGCTGGGCAGTCGGTTACTTGAGGACATCTTTCAGACTCAGCCCTTTCTATGAGGCTAGTCAATGACTTTTCACCATGAATACTGGAGTGGGACCCTTGGTTGAATGGTTCAGCGATAAGAAATATTTGACATGTAGAGACATAGTAGCAAGCTGAGACCTGGTAACTGCTAACCGAATCGACTCAGAGTGGTTCGACTAGCCTAGTGGAGAGTGTCTTGGTGTCATGGTAGGCCCCCTGTACTTGATATAGGAGGTGTTATCCAGTAGCTGAGGTTTCGACAATATGTCATGGAATGTTATCTGATACTACCCCATGATTGAAATCCTGGTTTGAGCTGAGTCACTAAATTTTTTGTTTTCCTCATTATTGAGATGGATTATTTGATAAGATAGCTATATGTATGAGCATATGCCTAAGTGAGGTTATCTATTGATTTCATACTTTATGGTTTATCCTTGATGGATTTAGTGAGACCTTGAGGGTCTCAGGGTCCCTACTGAGTATCGTTATAATCACCCATACACAGGCTTTTCCTATGCCTCGTTGTGTTGGTTGCAGTTGACAGACATCGCTGACTGAAGCTGAGAGTACCAGGACTGGACGATACCTATAGGTGGACCATACGACGTGTCTGTACGTGGAGGAGACAGATGAATGTGGAGTGCTGAGGAGGCTATCTGTACCAACCCTTTAAAATAGGATCCGTTGTGGACGATCCAGGAGCTTCTCCTCACCTTTCAGAGGTTTTTTCCTTTACAGTTGTACTAATTTCCAGTGGTACTTGTATTTTCCTATTGGGCATGTATTCTGACCCCTCTACATTTAGCACACATTGTATATAGTTTTACATAATGTTTTTCTTCCATCTCGAACTCTATTGTGTGTGTTTTCTTATTTTAAAGGAAATGCCTTCCCTGTTTAGGTATTTACGTCTTTGGAGCTAATATCTAGCCCCTGGCCTATGGATGGCGGGTTTGGGGTGGTCACGACACGAGGCCCGGTGGATGGGTCATAACAATCACAATAGGCAAGGACTATGAATAATAAAATAGAAGCAAAAAATAATTGACATCATATCATAAAACATGAAATCATTGTTCTTTTCTAAAAACAAACACATGATTTATACATATAATAACAATAGCTCTCAATACAACATTATGAGGTTGATAAATCCCCATCATGTTTTCTGTTTTGTCCTAGTTCACATACATCAAGTCTCATGAGACAACAAATATACTTAATGCATCGAAGTATTTTATAGGAACACACATAACAACTTGTAAAAAAATATGTGTAAGAAAAATGGATGTAAAATATAGATCATTAAGAAAATAAATACCGAAAAAAATAAATCTTCCAAATAATTATTCCATATAAAATAGAAAAATTTAATTTCACAATGAATTCCATGAATATTGGGAATAAAATGTAATTTTATATTCATTGATAAATATAGAGGTATTTGATGTTAAAATGAGTTTATTATAATTCAACACATAAAGAGGCATGAATATATTATTTGGAAATATTATATTATATACGGTTTTTAGGGAAATGAGTAAGGACTCATTAAAGAGGGTAAGGGAATTTTTTTCCAAAAAACCCAAAGATGCAAAAAGATGATTTTTTATAATATAATGGAATATTACAGAATCCATGGTTTATGTGATAATAGAATAGTGTTTTTAAGTAGAGATGTTCTCATTTATAATGATTTATTATTACATGATATTGAGAAGAAAACCATTTGAACATGTATAACCCCACCATGAAAAGATTAATTAAAATAGGTATACATGTGTCCGACATATATAAATAATATATTATATTAAATAATAATATTATAGAGGTAAAATTATTTAAGGGAAATATTTTATTACACAAACGAGATAAGTGTGGTTTGGAGAGATCCAATACCTTAGGCTCTTGAATCTTTAATAAACTGTAATTAATTCATTGAATAAAGACAATAAAATTATTTATTATATAATTTAAAATCCATTATAATAAAAAAATTATTCGAAAAAATAATATTTTGTTGATTTAAAACCATTTAGATGATATATGAGGTTTATTTTCACTATTTTGAGGGAATACATTTCACAGTTTTAACATCATATTAAATTTTTATAATATAATTTTTTTTGGTAAAATGGATCTACAACTAAATATGATATATTAGATGGTATTTATGAACATAAAAGTAGTTATATGGTCCAAAATATACATATTCATTAGGATAAGTGTGAAAATTCCGTTTAAGAAGCATTAATGTAATATTTGTAGATCATCTGAGCAGTTTTTTCAACTATCAAGAACTATATTTTGTTTATTTAGTAAAATAGATATTATATTGTAAAATAAATTAATTATTTTAAAATATACTTCTTATAATCACATTTACTAAAAATATTTTATCTATACCCATTGATGATGGTGGTTGATATAAATTAAGTACATTGTTTATGTAGGTGGTTAAATAAACATCTATTAAACAACAATTTAATTTCATAATATAAATAATAGAATGTAGAATATGTATATTAAACGATAATAATAACATATTAGTATATTTATGATACTATGTTTGAAATATATATATTTACGGAGAAAATATTATTCTCTTAGAAGAAGAATATATATTATATTTATGATTGTGTAGAATGCATGACATATTTTCTATACATTGATAGTATAGAAAAAATGAATAAAAAATGGGAGGAGTCACGCAGTCGAGTGGCACGGTTTGGCCAGGGCAATCGGGAGGCACGTAAGACCAAATGGTCAGGAGGCCGAGCATCCGGTAGGCATGGGCCATTGCAATGTCATGGCTCGGGTAGACGCGGTTCGGCCAGGGAACACAGGAGGTCGGTGGGCAGCCGCCTGGACAATGGTCACACATGAGGCCGGCGGCGGCCGGATGCTGGGAAACCGGTGGGCCTCTAGGTTGCCACCGGGCGCACTGGACGCCAGTGGCAGCAAGGACATGGTTCGGATGAAGCACCGCGAGGGCGACGCATGTAATAGAGTTCGTAGGGAGAGCAATCATTTCCTGTCGCCTCCGTCGCCTCGTCGTTTCGTCACCATAAAAAAGAACATCACAAAGAGATCGAAGGAGGGTATCAGGCCATCATAGTTTGGCCTGCACCCTCTGCATTTAGGATGATAGAAATTGGACCATCACGAAAAGAGAATGATGAACTTCAAATTCTATAGCCACCACAACAAATCTTTTCTAATCCGCAAAAGAAAATCAAGGAAAGCATTAACATGCAAATAAACCACCTACATTTGTTGATATTTTTCGATGTTGGCGCGTTGAAGAAGAAAAATCGTTATGAAAAGATGGACATCAGAGTCGTCGGCATTTTTATCGATCGTTGGGTTGTGTTCTGACTCGACATAGTCGAAGACGTCCAACGTCAGAGTAGGTTCTGAGGAAGGAAGAAAAAGTTGAATTCTAAGCCGCTCTTCACTGGCGTTCTTCATTGGAATAATGCGTTCATCATGGAGGAAGCGTAATACTCCACGTGTTGGGAATTGCATCACTTGACCAGTGCTTCGTCGCTTGGTGATGTCGTCCTAAAACCTCCTCCCAAGCTTCCTATATGTAAGAGAGGTAGGCAAGCAGGTAATGATCATTGGAATTTATGTGGGTTCATATATTAGGAACCTTCGTAAATTACAACGACAAAGTTATTTAAATTTTAAAGGAGAAAACTTATTTAATTATATAGCTGCAATTTAAGAGGTGTGTTGGATATACTTATTTGATGTATACCATCAGTCTCCCCCCACATTCAATATGGACCAGAGAGGTTTCTCTCTATTAATGGGATGTTCCAAGGGGAATTAAAAACTCGAGTGGTCCTCACCGCCAAAACCTCTCATGGGAGGTTATGGTTCAGGTGGTCCCCACCACCATAATCTCTCATGGAAGGTTATGGAGTGGTGGTCCCCACATCCAACATCCATGTGGAGGTTTAGTTCTGGTGGACCCCAACTGAAATATCCACATGGAAGGTCAAAATAAAATAATGTGAAGATCATTTTATTTTATTATTTTCCACGAAAAACCCAAAAACTAAATTTCATTCTTGACCAACTACCACCGAGGTGAAATTATCCATAAGAGAATACCATCGCTGCGAGTTCAATGGTGCCCTTAGATATATATTCTGAGCCCCAGTTCAAAATTTAATAAAGGCTGCTAGCATGTTTACTGAACATACCGTAAAAAGAGATCGGAACATTATTATCATTCACCCTCGACAGGAGTCGGTCGAGGTTAGGCTCTACATAGATTAAACACACCCCAACGAACCCAATGGAATTCTTGGAATTTCAATCCGAGTTACTGTTTATATGTTATGAATTTTATAGTAAAATAATTGTCACTTAATTATTTTATTTGCGTCAAAAAACAAAATTTCTCTGGTGGCCCACGCCGGCCAAAGTTATTATCTGCTTAAAGAAACCATACCCTCCCGAGTTTAGTGGTTGTATGAGATTTTTAATCTATGTTACCGTTTTTTAGATATAAGAATTTGAAAAATAAAATAATATATTTTATTATTTTATTTATGATTATTCCAATTTTTGTGTTCTCTCACAGGAGGCTCTCGCTGACTAATCTTATGTCGTGCCTAGATTAAACCTTCCATCCTGAGTGCAACAGTGCCCTCAAATTTCTTATCTAAGTATCCATTTAATAGTTATTCAAATTTTTAGGAAAAATTCTTACGTGTGTAAACATATTCTTAAAAAACATTGAATGTTCATTCTAGGCACTCCGGCCCTCAGAATAGTGCACCGTCAGATTTCGAGGACTCGTAAAATTCCCATATATTTAAAAAAAATTAAATTGAAAATCTAGGTCATTATATGTTTTTCTGCTATAAATGGTGTGTATACACCTCCGTAAAAAAGTGAAAATCATTCCTTGGTCAAATGATAGTTTTGAGAAAGGATAAAGGCCCATTTGGAATTTGTTTTTTTGTAAAAATGGATTCCATCTGTATTTCATGTTCTTTATTATGGGACAATTTTATCATCCATGAAAATGATTTAATAATTTTTTTGGGGTCCTCCAAATCTAATTTTTATTGTTATATATGGTTTTTTGATGTAAAATAGCATTGCTAAAAGGATTTTATGTGACATGCCTTGTTATACACCTTGAAATTGTTTTACAAATTTTTTAGTGGTTTCTTAATTCGTAAAAGAAATGTGAAGCATGTTTATGGGATGTTTGTGAGTTTATGGCTTGGTAATGGAATTTTTATGTGGAAAGTTTATTTTATAATATGTGTATCTTTATTGAGCACAAAAGGGAATATAAGGTATCTAGATGGACATACGTGTAATACTAAGAAAGTGATTTCATGGGTTTTGACCTTGTTTCACGTAGCATGTTTGACAATGACAACGCTAACTAAACAATTATTATGATGATTTTGAGGGACCACAAGGTTATGGGTATGCTCCATACTAGTGGATCGTGTGCACAAGAACATATATTTATTATGGTTACTTTCACCGAGATACGAGGTACCTGTGGCTCACAACTAACTAGTGCCTAGGGGTGTTCTCATGACTTGTGCTCATTGGCTATTTTGAACTCACTGTCAGTATACAGTTTTTATGGTTGGTAAATTCAGTAGTGTGTGTGATTTATTTAAAATTGTAACTTCTTTAAAGAAACCCTCTTGAAAACTATTTTCATTTTGATGTTTCACCTCTTTGAAAATTGTTACTAGCATTTATTTTATTAAACATGCATGTTTTATTCTGGAAATCATTATATTTCATGGGACCTCATTTGGAAAAAATAGCTTTATATTTGTATTTGAAACATGAAATTGATGTTTCTTTTATTTTAAAGAAGTTTCATTGGAAATATAATATTGTGATAACCTACTGAGTTTTAGTACTCATACCTATATTATTCTTATTTTTTTAGCCTTTGAGAAAGTTTTAGATTGAGTTAGATCGCCTTGGGTGACATGTGATCATTTTATTGAAGAGAGACCAGAGGGGTCACATGATCTTAGTTGGTTATCAGGTTTGGTCATTTGAGTATTTGTTTTAGTTGTACGTTCAGTTTCTTGTACAAATAATGTTCAGTTCAATTTTTATATAAATTTATTTTGGGAAAGCCATTTATTTGAGGTGTTTGTTTTATTATTTATATATAGGAGAAATAATTCAATTGTGTACTCTATGGATGCCCTTGGATCTTGTCACTATCCCGGTACGATCAGGAACACCTCTCGGGACTTGTCGTGGGCTGGCCTGGGTTACTAGTTCAGGGTTGACTCGGGCTGGTTCATGACACATATTTTCCCTAAAAATCATCTTACTTATTTTAAATCTATTTTTTTACTCTATGGATTTTTATTTTATTATAACTTCCATCTTATTTTCAATATCCACACCATCCCTTTTTCATACAATATCTTCTCCATAATGTATGGTAGAACTATCATCTTAGAAACTAATGATTTTTCCAGGATTTATAATCCTGTTTTATATCACATGAAAATATAAGATGAGTAGATACATCTTAATTCTAATTAGTGAAAAGATAGTCATAACATATATACAGAACGAATCTATCACATTATTTTCATTCCTAGGATGGTTGTGGATTACGTTGTAATAAGACATGATCATCTCTAACAATCATTATTGGGTCATATTACATTCCTTCTAGGTGAATACATATTATATACTCTTATGGATTTTATATATTTTACACTTCTCCAAATAATGATTATTTCACCAAATAAACAATTCTATGAAAACAAAATCCAAGCCACGATCATGTGTTAGAATATTTACTAATAAAATTATGACTACCATGAGGTTTATGATGTCACTTTATCTGTATACATTACTATACATCCAAAACCATTACTTAAATATTTAACATAATCCATGAAATGTTACCCACATAAGGGAATGTGTGGATTTGTGTAGTTATAATCATATATTTCAATTCATAAAATCTCTCATTTATATTTATAATACTTTATAAAAATTAATCCCATACGAGTAGTATTTGTTAGTGGGTTTCAAAAGAATGATTAATTTCTCACAAATAATCATTAATACCCATAATGATAATTAAAACTATAGATATGTATAAACAAATTTGGTTCTAGGACACTACACAACATCCTTTTTGTTAGAAAAATACACAAATATATCTATTCTATTAGTAACTTGTCCATGTATCGATATATCTTCTATCCATAACTCACATTGACATAAATTGTATATAGCTTATTCTTTCACCGAGTATTCCTAATAGTAATCGAATAATTTTCATTATCCTCATTACTATTAGATTATATCATTATATCATCTACAATGTCTAAAAAATGTTGGTTTAATAAATGAAGACTCTAATAATTATTCCCATAAGTGTTTATAAACAATTATTGTGTCATAATGGAACACAAATCAACATATAGAGTGAATTATATATTTTGATGGATGTCATTGGAATATCATCCATAACTATTATTAATTAGTGATATCCTAATCATAGGTCCACCATAGAGATATACTAGGAACCATATAGTTTAATAAACGTGTTATCAATATATTATAGGGGATATACTTTATTTATCAGGCTATTTCTGAGTTAGGGATAACCATTGTAGAGGCATATTGACTCATCCTTTATTATTGTAAATATAATCTGATCACACCACAATATAAAACCCAGTCGTGTAAAACAATTGCCCAAATAATCCTTTTACTTGTTATTGATTTATCCCAACTCAATGGGGGACATTATTTATTTATTTAGAGATATTGTTAGGTACCTAGGTATATGTTATTTTATGAACTCATCCTCTCTAACATGTAGAATTCCAGAAAGATCATCAAGCTATTCATTTGTATGACCCATTGTCATGGGAATGAATTCAAGAATAATTCTCTTTATTGACTAAATCATTTGAGATAAATAAAAATCAGCAGTTGTTAATAATATAAAAAATTTAGAAGATTATTATAAAAGAGATTCATCCTTATACTATCAATTGTATATAATTGTAGGACAACTCAACATGTGAAGAGTGATATCCTTCTACTGACAGTTATTTTTATTAAAATATATAGACTACCAATCCGTGATCTATACAATTAAAAAATTACACAAAAGGATGTCTGACATGATTTTAGGGGATTTTAATTAGACAAATATTATGTTGGAATTAGTTATATATAGGGTATGTAATAATATCTCTATTTTTTATTTTCTTATATATTCTAGAATATTTGGATTGAGGTAGGGTATGAATATTTATAATAAACATTCATGATAAGAATGAATGTGTAGAAAAATAATCATATTGAACATTTTATTTTCATGAAAGAATAAAGATCACATAGTTCTATTTATTATTATTTTTATATTAATTAACTATATATTAAATAATCATAAGAATTTCCATACTAAATCTAAAAAATATATATAATTATTTACTATGAACCTAGAAGGAATTACTTATAAATGAAGCATAAATCATCACTTATGCATCTCTATGTTTCAATCCAGGATATGAATGGTAATTCCAATATTATTTTTTCTATTATAATTATAAATACCTTCACTTCATATATTTTTAAAAATAGTTTTTTGATATTAAAATTCATGTGACTGGAGTACATAAAAATTAGTCTGCATAAAGGGATATTTTTTATTCACCAAGTAACGATAATGTTAATACCCAATCCTTTCTTCTTCAGGTTATTACATAATGTTTTAATTATTCTTTATACACATTGAATTGTAATATCCATAAATGGATTTAATTTATTTTAATCCATTTCATCTAAAACTCAATAAAAATCTATATATTATGTAAAAAAATGTCTTATACATAAGTTGAAATGAATATTATGCTATTTGTAATCACCAATATTAGATATAAATTTATCCAATGTAAAATATATTGACAGAAATCTTTTATACATATTGTAAAATTATTTGTAACTTGAATATCCCATAGATACAAAGAAATTATAAAAATGATTAATTTCTTCATATGATTTGGTACATGAAATATATTATTGAAATTAAAATAAAGTGAATTTATTTTAAACTCCATAAGTATATATTAACCCCATATTAATTTCTAAAAGTATATATGATAACCTTAGGAATACATATACAGATTGAGTGATTTAAAAAACCCCGGTAAGATGAATAATAAAGAAAATAAACAATATCAAATGAGTCAAAATACAAAACAATATTTTATAAAAGACAAGGATAATGAAATATTATAACATAGAATAAAATTTTAATCCCATAATAACAATTACATTTATACATAAATTCTTTGATGAAATGTATATCATTTCATAAGATATAGTTGAGGATTACATCTTATACAGCATCACATGGGGTAAGGAGTGCCATCATGGATCATTTTTCCTTCCAAATTCTATAAATAATGTCTCATGAAACACAAATTTTTCCCATTGAGTGGATGTGAAATATGAGAAGTTCCATCAAAATATGTTTATGATATATTATTCCAAAAAATCAAAATCAGTTATTTAGATTTAACAGAGGATATAACCATAGGAAGAAATGGGATGCATTATCCTTCCTTATAAAATATTGAAATATAATTGCATAATGAATTAAAGGAATGATTTGGAAAAATAGTTATTTGATAGTAAAATATAAATACAGGCTTGGGATGTGAAAATGTGTACTTTTGAATAGGATACATAAAATTTATTGGGGAAATGAATTTTGAAATATTAATTATTATATGTGGTTTTGTAAAAAAGGGTAAGGACTTATTAAATAGTGTAAGAGAATAATATATTCCTAAAATTAATAAAATCAACATAAAATTGTTTATCAAAATAAAATGGAATATTTTAAAACCCATTGGTGGATTTAAATGGAATATGATGTGGTACTTGGATAAGGGTAAAAAATAAAAAACATCCATTTAATCGGGTTATTTTAACAAATTAAATTGATATCCATAACTTTTAAACATATATACACATAACCTAGAAGGATGAATTATTTAATGTATAAATGTTTCATAAATATTTAAATTTTATATCATACGTAAATAAGAATATTATATTGATAAATTTAGATAATAGAGAGAATGTGTAACCCCCTAGAAAATAAAAAGGTTTAGAGGCATCTATGTGCTTAGGTTCTTAAATTATTCAATAATTTCACTTAATGACAAAATTAAAAAAATTAAAATAATTAAGTACATCATTAAAAAAAATTCGAATATGTTTTTTATTAACTAAAATAATATTTTTTCCTTTCAAATATTTCTAGGTCATTTTAATTTTAATTTCACTCATTCGGGGGCATTCATTTCTATGTTCCAGTGCCAGATCACTTGTGGATAATTTGTTTTGTTCTTGTATCCTGGGATTAATACTATATAAGTTAAATGAAATGAAATTTCATTCATCACCTTAAAAAATATAATTGTTCCCAAATATCCTTATGTGTTATGATATATTAATTATTACTTCACTAAAACATTAATATTATATATATATTTGTTTTATTTAGGAAATTTTCGCGGCCTTTATGAATAAGATTCACATTATCTAATCTAATGATTAAGAAAAAAATAATTTACATGATATAATATATTATATAATTTTTATAATCATATTTGACATTAATATTTATTATATAACATTCCATAATGGTGGTGTATCAAATCAAAGAATGTAGTAAATAGAAATGGAGAACCAAAATGATGGTAAATAATGATTTCTTTTTAGAATAAAAAAAAATGGAGAGTATGATTTTGAAATTCAATAATAATAATTACATATCATTATCTGTAATATAATTATGTAAGAATGTTTAGGTGTATATAGAATATATGAAGGGAGTAGAAGAATAGAAACATTAAATTATATATTTTTTATATTTTAATGTTCCATTTGTATATTTTTTTTAGGTTACCCATGGTGGTTCATTAGAATAACATTCTGATAATAAAAATATGACAATGAAAAAGGTGTATTATTGGGAATGTAATTGGGAATAATTATTTCATGACACAAGGCCTATGATGTTGTGAGGAGAAGGGGTGGTGGGGGTGGAATTTATAATGTGATGAGAGGTGTTTTTAAAATATTATTTTATTTATTTTATTTTATGGGATCAATTATACAAATATAATTTATTCATGATACTATATAAATTAAATATATCACATTAGTATCTACTACTGGGTTCTTACATCATCCATTACAAAACAAATCTAGGATTTACCTTTTAATGTAAAATATTTTATTTTACAATAATTGACTACTCAAAAAAAATTCAACTATATATTACAAAATACCCAAAATTAACACCTTACATTTTAGAAACATAAATTGTAGAAATGATATAAATTTCAGGAAAATATTTTTCAAAAAAAGGATATTGAGTTTCTTAAATAAATTACTCAATTATTTGGAAAATACCAATTTCGAGATTATAAGTAATTTTAGAAAACATTTAAAAATTATATAAAGAATAAAAATATTATATTATTATTATAATAAAAAAAATAATAATTTATAAATATAATTTAAGAATAAAATTTCATCCATTTCATTATTATTTTTATAAAAAATAAAATAAAACATATCTGTTTAAAAAAATATGATCACTTAATTATTAATTATTATAGCATTAATTTACATGTAAAATTATATAAATTATGATATATTTTCATTTTATATTGTTACATTAAAATATTTTTCATATCCATTAGAGAGGATAATATACAAATTGTCATGTTACTTATAATGACCTAGTTATTTATAGAATAATACATTATCATATATATATTTATATTAATATATATGATATTAATGATATGTTAGTGGGGAAAAATTTTTAGATAGCATACTCAACATGTAACAGTGGGTTTTTTCTGAAATCCCAGGTTACACAAAAAATGAGTTATACAACAAAAACATACAATAATATTATTATTATTTTAAATGGTAGATACCACCTAGCTATGGGGATAGAGAGGTTGGATAGTATCAACTGAATTATTAAATATGGATTAATCATTTTATATATTTTTTTATTGGTTTCCTAATTTGTTATAAATTGGAATGTAAACCAATTGATTATAAATGGTGTGTTTGTAATAAAACCTATTTAAAATATAAGAATTGAGTTTATGCCTTCATGTCTATCATTATTGATTATTATTTAATGAAAAAATTATGTTATACAATAAAAGTAATATTATAAATTCTTCTTATATGTTTTCTAGATATGACCTGAGATCTAATAAAAATTATCAGATTAAAGATGTATTTTTATAAAAATGTAATTTTACAACCTTTTGACAGAGAACCCATTTTAGATTTCATTTTTGACACTATTATAGGTTTCATTTTAGAAACTAAACTTCTTCCTTAAATTCGGGAAAAATAATAGTACTTTGTATGAATATTTTATATTTTTCTGATAACAATCAAGATCAAATGAATAGTAAAAATACGCTTAATTTTAATTGAAAATATATTTTTCAATCAAAAGAATTTATATAGAGAAAAATATTATTTAATGTTTTTAAAGTTTAAATAGATCATATTTTTATCATTTAACAAAATTTTGGTCATTATAAGTAATTTCACATTGAAATTGGATAAAACAATGTCAATATTTTTGTAGTTTTTACTTCATTAAAACATGAATTCTGGTTTTGACTACATGAATTTATTTTAAAATAATTACTAATATTTATGTGTATTGAATTTTGATAAATGGATTACATATTTTGAATGATATTTTCTAAATTGTGTAAATATGTACCTTTTATTTTTTGGACATAAACATCAATAATTTTTTAAATTATTACAGTTAAAGGGTAAATTTAGAAAATATGTGTAAAAAATATTATAAAAATACAAAACTACCCTAAAACATATCCTAATATTATATAATGATATATTTAACACCCTGGACATTCAAAAACTGGACTTTTTGCATCTGGGAGCCACGTGGGTGTCAAATGGACATTTTATTATATTTAATTTAATGAAATGTGAAATATAACTTAAATATGTAGCATTCAACAAAAAAATTATATTGGGTTATACAAGTTATATATTAAATTAAAAATATTTATTTGAAATATAAAAATAAATTTTACGTCCAGCTATATTATTCATACGTTTTAAACATTAAATGAGGAAATTTAATTATGTCACGATGATGATGTAGAGATTTCTTTATTAATAAAGGACTGAAATAAAAGATTTTATAAATATTAAAATAAATTTAATTTGGTAATTTTGTTTTGATCAATTTTTTTATGGATTATATTGACGTATTATATTTTAGTTAACTCCATTTTTTTGTAGGAATGAAGTTGTTATAACTTTAAAAACAACAATTAAAAAATAGTCTCAAATTGACAAAAATTTGTTTTTAAAACAAAAAATATTTAATTAAATTATAAAATAGTCAAAAATATATTATATTCGGCCAAATGACTTGTTTAAAGTTACCAATGTCATTAATATTCCACTAATGGTTCACTTTTATTTGTTTACAACTATATTGAACATATATTATGATAATACAACAAGACATAGTAAAAGTTAATGTTTCTAACTAAGGGGTATTAATAAAAGGTAAGGTTATTTTTTTTGACATAAACTACTGTAAAACCTATTGGATTAGAGGTTGTATACCCAATAGTATATTATAATTTGAATAAATGGTTTTTCAACCATTTTAAAAGGAAATAAATTAATAATTAAATTATATTTCAATTCATTCTTAAAGTCCAGTCCTCCGTTTTATTAATGGCCACCACCTCTACTCACGTAGTCACACCTCTAAAAACACATGGAATATCAAAAATATTCTCTAATTATCTCCCAACATCCCTATATTTCTCTTGGTATCCTTACATTTGGATTAATGAAATTTAATAAATAATGTTGGCTCAAATTAATAGAAGTTAACTGATTTAAAGGCAACGTCTTCTCTCATTTTACATTCCCTTATTTTCCTTCTCCAAACCCATGTTATTATTTTCATTTTATTAAATAACAGTAACACCCCAAGCATCCATGGTATGCTTCTCTTTGAATAATACAATAGCGTGTGTTGTACGCAACTTCGAGTTCTAACACACCACAACCAATCAAACTATCCGTTATGTATAGTAATATCGACTTTTTGAAATTTTATAAATTTTATCATTCAAAATGGACTTCATTTTTGGATTCCGAGTATCGAAATTAGATTAGGGTGAATTCTCGGTACTTTTATGACTACGATCATATTTTGATGAATAGTGCAAATTACTAAATTTTAATAAAAAAAAACTTTTTTTATCGAAATAATTAATAGTGATGAATTATTAATTTGAGTTATTTTAAATTATAATTAGATTATATTTTTACCATTTAATCCAATGCTGGTCATTGGACATAATTTCACATTTAAATAGGAAATAAGCAAGTGACAATCTTTTAACAATTATTATTTCTTAAAACACGCGTTTTGTTTTGACAACAGGAATTAATTTTAAATTAATTTCTACTACTTCTGTATTTTGCATTTAGAAATATGGATTCCCTATTAATAATAACGTGGTGAAAATTATATAAATAGGTAACATTTATTTTTAGACATTTGGAATAATTATTTCGGTAAGTATTTTATTTACCATGGTTAAAGGGTAGATCTGGTAAATAAGTGTAAAATAATAATATTATAATAATATTAAATTACCCTAAAATGTGTCCTAACCCTATTGGATGATAAATGTCTAACCATGGTCATATTTGTGTAGATTTTGGGACCCCATGGTGTAAAACCCCAGGTAAATAAAGAATATGACATTTTTATATTTATCCCTATTTGTGAATAAAATGTTAATATTAATTTAAAGGGAACGCTATGATTTATGGCTTACCCAATACACAACAACGAGTTTCTTTGAAATCCTACGTTGCACTATAATAATAAAATAACATTATTTTAAATGGTAGTTAACGCCTAGCCATTGTAATGGAAGGAATGAACAGAACTAACTACAAATTGATTATATATGTTTGTCAAATATTTTTACTTTTTACAGTAAATTTTAGAGGATAAAAAATGTGAATGAATTCAATTTTAAGCGTAAACATTCTAATATTCTTTAGAAGGTTTAATGGAGAACCACTTTTAAATACACTTTTTGACAATTTTATGTGGTATATTTGACAAAATAAAATTCTTCTTTAGAATCGAGACATCAAAATTTACTTTCTGTAAATTTTTGGTATCTTTTCGATAAAGTTCATTTTTTAATGAATAGTGAAAAATGTTGTATTTTAATTCAAAAAATGTTTTTAATCTAATTTATTTATATGATAATATTATCTTTTGAATTGTTTTTATAGTAAAATTAGAATATTTTTTTACGAGTTAATCCAATATTGGTCATTGGTATTAATTTCACATTGAAATTGGACTTAAACTAGTGTAAATCTTTTTATAGATATTGTTTCTTAAAAACACGCTATTTGTTTTGACAGCGGGAATTAATTATTGAATTATTTAATGAAACTTATATGTTTTTAATTTTGTAAAATAGACATCATTTTTGAGTTCAGAATATCAAATATAGCTTAGGGTGAATTTTTGGTATTTTTCTGAAAAACTTCAATTTTTGATGAATAGTGAAACCACTAAGTGGTAGTTAAAGAAACTGATTTTTCATTTAAATGAAACTGTTCCACCTCTATGTTTTTAATTTCAAAACTCTGAAATAAATGGTTTTCATTAGGAAGTAAAATGTGATTCAATGGGATTAAAATAATTTTTTGGTGAATAGTATCTTTAATGTTCTTAATCGCGATTAGAGGTAATTAATGTAGTTTAAGGTAAAAATAATGTTTTAATAATATGAAATGACCTAGACACATGTCCTAACCTTATTGGATGGGTCATGGACGACCTATAAAATCCATGGGTCAACGTGGGGACCCCATGGAGCCACATTGGTAGGAAAATGACATTAATAACTTTTTATTTAATGTTAAAATAAAAATGTCACAAACATGAAATGTTTTACTAAAACTATTCTTCAATGGTGTTATACAAGTCATAATTTTTACTATAAATATTCATTAGAAAGATAAAAAGATTTCATACATCATGATATTTGTTTTATTATTTTTAGACATTAAATAAATTAAATTATTTATGACACCATGATGATGCAGCGATTACCTCATTATTTAACGATTTAAATAGAATTAAAAGAAAATGTAAAATCTAAGACCTAAACTTCTCAAAAACTTATTGTATGGGTATATTTAGAACCCTTATCACATTATCCCCTAAATATATAATTCTGGGACCCTTTTTATCCGAAAATCATTTTATAATTATGTGTCTTTTCTTAACTTTCCATGAGTGCCCCTCCTCTCCATTTATAAAAGGCCCCCAACTCAACCACCTTACCCACACCTCTCAAGCCATTGGCTCGGCCAAACCCTGACCATTTTGTCTCTCCAAATCCCTCTATTAGTCCTAGAATCCTCACATTGGGAAGAAGTCTTCCCATGGAATCCTTTGAGCTCAAATCAAAAAGAGTTACCCGATTTTAAGGTAATGTCTTCACTTGTGTTCTTTTGTATTATTTTTCTTCTCCAACCCCCTAATCACTTTTTATTCATTTATTTTGTAACAACTATAGTATATTAAATATACTAGGTTGTTGTTATAATAATAATTATAGCTACACTTACACACACCTACATCTAATGGTTAATGAACATTCTGTTTCTGTGGATGGCGAATTTCTGCCTCACGAAACGATGATTGTTCAACACTCATATAACACCTTCAAAGGTGGCCATTAAGATGTAACTATATTTATATATGATATATAATATGTTTATGTATTACTTATGTTTCTTTATTATTCTTTTGTGAAATACCTTTATTGTTTCCATTGTGGGTAAACATGATAATTTCATTTTAGAAAGTGCGGACTACCACCCTCTCAAAATGATTTGATTCATTAATGCCATATGTGGGATGTATAAAGGATGGATTTAAAGTTATTATATATGATTTATGTTACATGTAAATGATTAATATAATTCTGGAATTAAAATATACATATCTCTCATTTAGTTTTAATTCCATTAATATGACATAGAAACGAAAGTAGAGTTTATGCGTACGTACGGCTTACCGTCTCCATGAACGGTGCATTTCATTTCTTACCACTAAATGATTATGTAATATTATAAATAAATGTATATTCTGGATATATATGATATATATGATATCCAAATCATGAATATCATTCTGGATATAATGAAACTTTGACCACATGAAAAACATGTAAACGTAAGAATTCCACTTTCGACTTAAGAACCAAATATCGACAAAACAAATATTATTAACTTCAATGATTACATACTGTTTATATCATGTCAATAAGTGATATAAAAGGAAAAATGAACTTGAAAATGGCTCTTAAGAAAGTATAAATTAACTCATGTTTATTATTCTGGACGTTAAAGAACGATCGAGTCAAGTCAGACCCGAGGTAAGGGATCCAACCTTTCTCTTTCTTTTAAAGTACTCTCTTTTATGTCATTTATTATAAGCTCATCATTATTATGTTTGGGGATGTTCTTTTATATTCATCATATTGTAATTTTTTTGTTCATATTATGAGATACCCTATTTGATCTCATGAATCCATTTTTGGACGTTTTAAGTGGCGATGTTAGGCTTCCGAGTTTCGTAAGGGATTTCCATCTCACTTTTATTCCTCTGAGAATTATGGTACATATTCCACCATTTTGTTATGAGTGTTGTATTTAATGCCCATTATTCTACTCTTGGTGTAATATAATTTCGTTTATGGGTATTTACATCATTTTTTTATAGTCCTTATTTCATGGGGTGTACGTTTCGAAAGTTACCCGACTCGGTAAGGGGACCTTTCACCCTCCTCTTTTTAAAAGACTTCTTTTGTTATGTCTTTTAATTTACATCTTATTATGTGGGGATATGTTATTATATATCCTTATTGAAGTAAAGTTTATGTCCAAGTGATGAGATACCATTCACTCTCTCATCGACTAATTTTCTGAATTATGAAGTGATGCCGTTAGGCTGTCGAATTTTTACAAGGGAACATCTTAACCCAATTTTGATTTCCTTGGGTTTAACTTGTAATTCTTGAACATGTCATTATATGAATATGTGTGAATGACCTCTTATTGTTTCAAACTTAATATCAACTTATATTGGGTGTATATATATTTCTCACACATAGTTATGTGATACATTTATCCTTAATTTAAGGATAACATCTTTATAATGGATTCCATCTCAATTTACATTTCTATTGAGACTTCATTGTTGTTATGCACCATTTCACTCTTATATGGTGTGTATACTGTCCTTTGACATATTATATCATGAATCTATTTATTCTAATGATATTATAAAGTTCTGATTAAATGTTATTCCGCAATTATTTGTATTCGAGAGTCTCTCATTTTGTTAAAAACTCTTTAACAAAAAATATCGTTTTAAATGTTTTAAAGATTTATTATTCTAAATACTTATCATTAATGTCCATGTTTTCGAAATGGGTTTCAGTATTTATTTATATGGACATTAATGTTTTAAAATTGTAATTCCATTAAAATCTTCAAAGTGGTATGGGACACTTTGATTAAAAAATCTATTTTAAATGGTTTTTGAAAATGGATTGATTAATTCAATATCGTGGAATTACTTTTTGTGATTGAAAATGAAAATTTGTTATTGAAATGTTTACATTTTCAATATTTTATGTGTAATGATGGTACTTGGACATTTTACGGGTGGTTACGTGATAAACCATATGACGGGTGGTGCCGTGAATACCAGGACTGGTGGTTACGTTATAACCTCCAATGCATTGGGTATGGAAGTCGGCCGTATGGCTATTCAATTAAATGATATGTGTGTAAGTCTACCGTATGGTTATTCCATTAAGTATGTTTATGTCCCAAGTTACCTTTATATGTTATGTGTTCTTTATATGGATTTTATGGTAATATTTTGGTTACAAAAGGATATGTAATGATATTTTATTCAGTGAAGAGTTTTTACTACTTCTAAAGGTGAAAGGTATTACTTTGATAATGTATACATGGTTTACATGTTGTTTTGAAAAACTAATAGTTTTCATTCTTTGTGTATCCCTTGCTGAGCTTTTTATGCTCACCCCAAGTTTTTTTTTGAAATGTTTTTCATAGGACTTAATGTGTAATTGGGTCAAGGATGGAATCAAGGGGAAGTCATGCTATCTAATACATGGAAGTAGACATGTTTCTTTTTAAGAGTTTTTATTTTATGGAAATTTAGTAGAAGTGAATACTTTGTAATCTTTTGAGATGTAATAGCAATGTCCTAATTCTCTAAAACACTAAACCTGAAAAGATCCTAAATCTGAATTATTAATTTAATTCAATATTACATACTGTTTAAGGCCCGGGCCTTATAGTTGGTATCAAAGGTCGGTTTATATAACTTTAGAGGTTAGGGTATTCTCTAAGCATAGGTGACAATACCATAATGGTTAGGATTTCAGAAAGAGTCCTAGTTTTAGATAAAGTAAATGAGTAAGTATATCATAGAGTTTATCTTCCTCTTTAGTACATGATGGTTTTTTTGATATGCTCACACTGACCTTGTTGGTTTTAGTAAATGGTCGGATCTAGCAGGCACCAAAGTAACGATGGATGTGAAGGAAACTGTGACAGTTTTCTGAGCGAGCAACTGAATGATATGGGAGCTACAATGAGAACTCTTGTGTTTATCCTCAACCATCTATCTGGAGTCATGATTGACCACCTAAAACTTGGTGATTTCTATAATGAATCATATATGCGAGAAACAAATCCCTACAAAACTACAAGTAATAATCTTAAAGGTAAGTGTGTTCAAAAACCTATGTGTCAAAGATGTGGAAAGAAAAACCTAGTAAAATGTTTCAAAGAGACAGAAATATGCTATAGATGTGGAAATGGAGGTCATAAATAAAGAACCTGCCATGGAAAAAGGAAGCTTCCAGTTGACTCGTGGAAGTGGAAAGAAGTTCTCTCTGAGGGATCAATTAAATGTTTTAAATGGGGTGTGCATGGTCATTATGCTAACACATGTCCTGTGAAGAAGTTTTGGGAATGGGATCAGCAAGATCGTATAAATATTCGTTTACCAATACCTAATGCCATTCCGATTGAGGAGGAAGAAACTGACAATGACCAATCAAAGGTATGGATTATTTCTTAACTTTTGTTTTCCTATTTTGGAATCATAGGATTTGATTCATGATTTTGTTTGTAGGAATGAAGTATTTAAGAATAAGTTGGAAAGGAATGGTTAATGGATCATGAAGAATGTTTAATGAGTAAGAAGTCAACTTATAATGGATTCAAGAGTTATGGTGAAATTCTTAAGGGTATTAAGTCTCCTTTGTTGATGGGGTTACATTAGAAGACTTTTTATAGTATGTGTAACCCTGATTTTTGATATATGAAAATTTTATTCATGGAATAGTTATCTTTTCTTTTGTGTACATAGTTATAAAGAACCATTTGGGTTTATATGATCCTTACTTTTGAGGTAATTATGGGTTGGTATATGTTATGATGGAAAGTGAAACGAATGAGAAAAAATTAAGGTTAAATTATGTTATGGTTATTTTTTAAGATTTTATCTCATTGTTGGGGAATGTTTTATGAATTATATAGTTTTGGGAAAAGGACAACACACATACCGTGTGACAACCCGTTGCGTCAGACAAAGCTATGGGAATCGAACACACAACCAAAGTGCAACTGGTATTTATCGGCTACCACTAGACTACGTGAAGTCCCTGGTTAGTTTGACGGATTATTTTTAGTTAGATGATTTTATGAATTAATAGTAAGTTGATTTTTGGTTATCTATGTAAATTTAATAACCTATCATGGATGATATGTGATTAGGTTAATTACTTTTCAATACGAGACTTTAAGAGAAACTGATGTTGTTTGGAGATAAATGTTGCGATTTAACTTGGAAGAATATGTGACTAAATCCTTCAAATATTTGTGTTTCAATCTTAGTTTGGTTTACATTGAAGAATTTTATGGATAAATTGTTTATCGAATGGTCCTCATTTAACAGTGGGTTCTTTTGGAAAAATTTTGGAGATTAAGAATAGATTTTCTTTATATAAAGGGTTATCCTTTTCTGGATTATCTGATCTTGTACTATCCTTTTTGGTTTTGGTTTTGGATAAATTATAAATACATGGGAAGTATATAGTTCTCTTTTGTGGATTAGGTGATTCTCTAGAAGTTGAATATTGTACTTTTAATGTGAACAAGTCTTCCTAAATACTCGTCTTTTGGAGAAAATATGAGTTTGTGTAAGAAATCTAATAAAAGTTGAAATTTAACCTGATAAGTAATTATGTTTCCTTATGAATAAATTCATAAATAAAAAGTAACTTAAAAAAATGTTGTCTATTAACTTTTCCTACCAGGGAATCGAATACCGTTTAACCCATCACATGTTTGTGATTTTCTTGTGGTTAACATTCTCCTAAACATGTTTTCAATCACTCTCCATCAGAATATGACCCTATGTTTTCACCTCCATGCCCATGTTTTCCTACATGGAATCCTAGTATGGGATAACATGGGTGACCTATGTAATTCTCCGTCTTTATTTTAAAGTGATTTTTTTACTGACTCTTGTTCCGATGTGGGACCTTCAAGGATGTTTCCGAGCCCAATTTTAAAATTGTGAGGATGCAATTCCCAAAAGGGGGGAAGGATGTAACACCCCAGGTAAATAAAGAATATAAATTTTTTATATTTATCCCTATTTGTGAATAATATTTTAATATTAATTTAAAGGGAACGCTATGCTTGATGGCTTACCCAATATGCAACACCGAGTTCCTTTGAACTCTTACGTTGCACTGTAATAATAAAATAATATTATTTTAAATGGTAGTTAACGCCTAGCCGTTGTAATGGAAGGAATGAAAATAACTAACTAAAAAATTATTATATATGTCTGTCAAATATTTTTTCTTTTTACAATAAATGTTAGAGGATTAAAAATGTGAATGAATTCAATTTTAAGCGTAAACATTCTAATATTTTTTAGAAGGTCAATTAACCGCCTTTTGATGGAGAACCACTTTTAAATCCATTTTGTCACAATTTTATGTGTTATATTTGACAAAATAAAAATCTTATTTATAATCTAGACATCAAAATTTACTTTGTGTAAATTTTTGGTATCTTTCCGATAAAGATCATCTTTAATGAATAGTGAAAAATGTTTTATTTTAAGTCAAAACCACTTTTTAATCTAACTTATTTATATGATTATATTATCATTTGAATTGTTTTTAAAGTAAAATTAGAATATATTTTTACCATTTAATCCAATAGTGGTCATTGTAATTAATTTCACTTTGAAATTGGACTTAAACTAGTGTCAATCTTTTAATAGATATTGTTTCTTAAAAACCCGCTATTTTCTTTGATAGCAGGAATTAATTATTAAATTAATTAATGAAACTTATATGTTTTGAATTCTATAAAATAGAAATCATTTTTGAGTTCGTAATATCAAATATATCTTATGGTGATTTTTTTGTATTTTTCTGAAAAACTTCAATTTTTGATGAATAGTGAAACCACTAAGTGTTAGTTAAAGAAACTTATTTTTCATTTAAATGAAACTTTTCCACCTCTGTGTTTTGAATTTCAAAAATCCTACATACATGGATGTCATTAGGAAGTAAAATGTGGATCAATGGGATTAAAATTTTTTTTTGTTGAATTGTAACTTTTATGTTCTTAATCGCGATTAGAGGTAATTAATGTAGTTTAAGGTAAAAATAATGTTTTAATAATTTGAAATGACCTATAAACATGTCATAAACTTATTGGATGTGTCATTACCAACCAAGAAAATCCATGGGTCATCTTGGGGACCCCTTTGAGCCACTTTGGTCAGAAAATGACATTAATAACTTTTTATTTAATGTTAAACTAAAAATGTCACAAACATGAGATGCTTTAATAAAACAATTGTTAAATGGGGATATACAAGTAATAATTTTGACTATAAATATTAATTAGAAATCTAAAAAGATTTCATACATCATGAAATTTTTTATTATAATTTTTAGACATTAAATAAATTAAATTATTTATGACACCATGATGATGCATCGATTACCTCATTATTTTACGATTTTAATAAAATGAAAAGAAAATGTAAAATCTAAGAACTACACTTGTCAAAAACCAATTGTATGGGTTTATTTCGAACCATAATCACTTTATCATCTAAATATATAATTGGGGGACCCTTTGTATCCGAAAACCATTTTATAATAAAGTATCTTTTCTTAACATTCCAAGAGTGCCCCTCCTCTCCTCTTATAAAAGGCCCCCACCTCTACCACCTTACCCACACCTCTCAAGCCTTTGATTCGTCCAACCCCTTCCCATTTTGTCTCTCCACATACCTATATTACTCCTAGAAGCCTCAATTTGGGCAGAATTTTTCCCAAGAAAGCCTTTGAGCTCAAATCAAAAAGAGTTACCCGATTTTAAGGTAATGTCTTCACTTGTGTTTTTTGTTTTATTTTGCTTCTCCAACCCATGAAACTCTTTTTATTCATTTATATTGTAACAAATAATGTATCTTCAATATACTATTATTTTTTTATAAGAATAATTTGATCTACAATTACTCACACCTAAATCTAATGGTTAATGAACATATTGTTTCTCTGGATGGTGAATTTCTGTCTCACGAAATGATGATTGGTCAACACTCATATAACACCTTCAAAGATGGCCATTAAGATGTCAATATATTTATATATGATATATTATATATTTATGTTTTACTTAAGCTTATGTATTTTTCTTTTGTGGCATACTTTTATGGATTCCATTGTGGGTAAACACGATAATTTCATTTTAGAAAGTGCGGACTACCGCCCCCTCAATGTGATTTGATTCGTTAATGCCATATGTGGGATGTATAAAGGATGGATTTAAATTTATTATATATAATTTATGTTACATATAAATGATGAATATAATTCTTTAATTAAAATATACATACCTCTCATTTAGTTTTAATTCCATTAATATGACATAGAAATGAAAGTAGTGTTCATGCGTATGTACGGTTTACCGTCTCCATGAACGGTGCATTTCATTTCTTACCTCTAAATGATTACGTAATATTATAAACACATTTATATTTTTTTTATATATGATATATATGATATCCAAATCATGAATATCATTATGGATATAATGAACCTTTGACCACACAAACAACATGTAATTGTAAGAAGTCCACTTTCGACTTAAGAACCAAATATTGACAAAACAAACATTATTATCTTAAATGGTTACATAATGTTTATAACATGGAAATAAGTGATATAAAAGGAATAATGAACTTGAAAAAGGTTCTTAAGAAAGTATAAATTAACCCATGTTTATTATTTAGGCCATTAAATAATGATCGAGTCATGTCGGACCCGAGGTAAGGGATCCAACCTCTCTCTTTCTTTTTAAGTACTCTCTTTTATGTCATTTCTTATAATATGATAATTATTATGTTTGGGGATGTTCTTTTATATTCATAATACTGTTATTTTTTTGTTCATTTCATGAGAGACCCTATTTGATCTCATAAATCCATTTTTTTATGTTTTAAGTGGCGTCGTTAGGCTGCCGAGTTTTCGTAATGGATTTCCATCTCACTTTTATTCCTGTGAGATTTATGCTACAATTTCAACCATTTTCCTTCGAGTGGAGTATGTACTGCCAATTATTCTAATCTTGGTGTATTATAATTTCGTTTATGGGTATTTACATCATTTTTTTATAGTCCTTAATTCATGGGGTGTACGTTTCGAAAGTTACCCACCTCGGTAAGGGGACCTTTCACCCTCCTCTTTTTAAAAAACTTATATTGTTATGTCTTATAATTTTCATCTTATTATGTTGGGATATGTTCTTATATATCGTTATTGATGTAATGTTTATGTCCAAGTGATGAGATACCATTCACTCTCTCATCGACTAAATTTTTTAATTATGATGTGACACCATTAGGCTGTCGAATTTTTACAAGGGAACATCTTAACCCGATTTCGATTTCTTTGGGTTCATCATGTATTTCTTGAACATGTCATCCTATGAATACATGTGAATGACCTATTATTGTTTCACACTTAATATCCACTTATATTGGGTGTATTTATATTTCTCACACATAATTATGTGATAGATTTATCCCTATTTTAAGGATACCATCATTATAATGGATTCCATCTCAATTTATATTTCTATTGAGACTTCATTGTTGTTATGCACCAATTCACTCTTATATGGTGTGTATACTGTCCTTTGACATATTATATCATGAATCCCTTTATTCTCATGATATTATAAAGTTAGGATTAAATGTTATTCCACAATTATTTGTATTCGAGAGTCTCTCATTTTGTTAAAAATTATTTAACAAAAAATATCGTTTGAAATGTTTTAAAAATTTATTATTATAAATCATTATCTTTAATGTCCATGTTTTCAAAATGGGTTTCAGTATTTATTTAAATGGAAATTATTGTTTTAAATTTGTAATTCCATTAAAATCATCAAAGTGGTATGGGACACTTTGATTCAAAAATCTATTTTAAATGGTTTTTGAAAATGGATTGATTAATTCAATATCATGGAATTACTTATTGTGATTGAAAATGAACTTTTGTTATTTAAATGTTTATATTTTCAATATTTTATGTGTAATGATGGTACTTGGACATTTTACGGGTGGTCACGTGATAAACCATATGACAGGTGGTTCCGTGAATACCAGGATGGGTGGTTACGTTATAACCTCCAATGCATTGGGTATGGAAGTCGGCCGTATGGCTATTCCATTAAGTGATATGTGTGTAGTCGACTGTATGGTTATTCCATTTAAGTTTGTTTGTGTCCCAAGTTACCTTTACATGTTATGTGTTCTTTATATGTGTTTTATGGTAATCTTTTGGTTACAAAAGGGTATGTAATGATATTTTATTCAGTGAAGAGTTTTTACTACTTCTTAAAGGTGAAAGGTATTACTTTGATAAAGTATACATGGTTTACTTGATATTTTGAAAAACTAACAGTTTTCATTCTTTATGTATCCCTTGCTGAGCTTTTTATGCTCACCCCAAGTTTTTTTAAATGTTTTTCATAGGACTTAATTTGGAATAGGGTCAAGGATGGGATCAAGGGAAAGTCATGATATATAATACATGGAACTAGACATTTTCTTTTTAAGTGTTTTAATTTATGGAAATTTAGTAGAAGTGACTACATTGTAATCTAATGAGATGTAATAGTTATGTCCTAATTCTATAAAAAACTAAACCTGAAATTATCATCAACATGAATTAGTAATTTAATTCAATATTAAGTAAGTTTTATTGTCAGGGAATTATACATGAAGTCACTTGTAAGTGATAATGACCCTTTATATTAATTAAGATAAAGTAAACAAAAAAATGACATAAGCATATATTTGTTAGTAAAACAAATTTTACATGGGGTTATACAAGTTATCTATTTGACTATAAATACTAATTATAAATAATAAATTATTTCTTAAATAATGGTATTTTATTTATAATTTTAAGACATTGAATAATTAAATTTATTTATGATACAATGATGATGCAGTATTTTCCTTATTAACGAAAGAATCAAATAAATGACATTATGAATACTAAAATAAATATAATTTAATGTTCTGATGCCATCCCCAAATTTTATATATTAATATGAAATGTTATTGTTGATTAAATATATTTATCTTTATGTAATAATGTTGTTAGGACTTTTAAACAAGTCAATTATTTAAAAAATCTCAAAATTGACATAAATGAGTTTTTAAAAGAAATACAATATTATTGGTTGATAAAATATTCAATAAAGTCTAATGATTGTCCAAAGGGCCAAAATAATATGATACGTGACATTAATGAACCTATTGGGGTTCTTTTGAATGTTTATTGTATGTTTATTAACCAAATAATAAAAAATACAATGAGACATGGTAAATGTAAAACTATTTAACTAATAGTTAAATCTTAAAGATGAGGTTAATATAGTAACCCAAACCATTATAAAACCAATTGGTTGAATATATTTAAACCCATACCCACCTTATCATCAAAATAAATTAATGTGGAGCAATTATAAACTGAATATGAATTTATTATAAAACAATACTTCAAGTTTTTTCTAATGAGCCCATCCTCCCCCTTATAAAAGGACACCACTTCTAACCAATTCCTCACACCCCTAAAGCCTTTTGGATAGTATAAATTCAGCCCAATTAAGCTCCCTACATCCATATCCTCCTCCTAGAAGACTTACCTTAGGCATATGGAACAACAAGTGTCCTTTTGGTTCAAACCAAAGGGAGTTACCCAAATTAAAGGTAACAATTTCTCATAACTTCTTTTCTTTTATTTTACATCTCCAACCCCTAAACTCATTTTATTCTTCTATTTTGTAAAAAATTAAATATCCCTAATATACTTGGTTGTTTTTATGAGAATTATTTGAACAACACTTACACACACCTCCATCTAAGGGGTGAAAAACATAATGTTTTTGTGGATGGAAACCAAACGTCTCACGAAACGATGAGTGTTCTATTATCTCCTACAACCTCTCACGGGGGACATTATGGAGGAACTATAATTAATTATGATTTTTATTATATTTATTTTTATATATACTTTTCTGTATTTCCATTTTATAGAATACCATTTTTTATTTCATGTTATATATATACGATAATTTCATTTGAGGAAGTGTGGACTACTGCACCATCAAAGTAATATGACTCCTTCATACCATACCTGGAATGTATAAAGGATGGTGTTAATGAAAATAAGTAACGTATATATGATATTATATTATAATTTTATAATAATATACTTATGTATCATTTGGTTTTGATTCTTTTTAAAATGAAAAATGAAATGGAAGTAGCGTTTGTGCGTATGTATGGATTACCGTCTCCATGAAGGCGATAAGATTCATTCCCCATCATATCCATTCAACAATAATTTTAATTTTATAGATTAAAATAATGTTTAATTATATAATATAATTCTTTATTTAAATAAAATATATCCTATTCATAACAAACATGGCTTACGTAACCAAGCATATAAAGGAGAACAAATCAGTTAACATCGAAACACCGATAATAGTAAAAAGCAATAATAGAAGATCATATATGATATCATATTAATGTATATGATTATTGTATAATTTAATAATAATTATTTCACCAGTATATAATAGGTAATCCTACCCTCGACCAAGGAATGGTACAAGGTAACAGTTTATTTTAGAATCTCTTCATTATCCGAGTTTGTTTATACGTAATCATTTACTAGTTCCTATTTATCATCCACATCCATGATTCTTAAAAATGTATTTCAAATCATAATTATTATTTTATAGACTATGGGTTAAATACATTTATACCGTTTTTTAATTTTTATAAGATTTTTATAATGTAATCTTTTCATCATTTTCCAAACAAGGTCATGTTTAACCTTTTTGATGAAATTAAGGTATGAATGTCTTTTTTAACTTATACGGCGGGTGCAGATATTTTCCGCCGTTATAAAATCATCGATGTTTCTATTAAAAGATTATAAGAATATTTTCAATGTAATTTTTTCTTTTATAATTATGTGACTTTTAAATGATTTCAAAGAAATAGATATTTTTCTCAAACAATTTTGATTTCATCTATGTCAACATCATTTGATGGATTTTAATCTTATTTGAAGTTGAATTATTATGATAAAAAAACTCCATATTGTATTGAAGGTTGTGTGATATGTTTGAAAGTGGATGTGTTATTTTTAAACCATTCATGGTTTCTGGAGAAAGTATTGACATTTCGTATGATAGTTTTAATAGGAATGTTTATGTTATGTTTAAACCTGTTCATATGAGGAATATATTTCACGTGGTATGTGATTGGTGGAGCCTGCTATAGCTACTCGATGAATCGGTAGGTCTCATGAGTCAAACTATTGTCTTGACACAAGGCCTTGACAAAATCTTATCTGTAGTCTGGGCAAAAGGCCTTGACTATGTGGTTATGATAGTCTGGCATTATGAGTTCCATCATTATGAAAGTGGTTATTGATTTTTCATGTGATTATTTGACTAGTAGAATATCCATGTGAATATGTAAATGATATTATTTCATTTTATTTTTTCCATGTTATACTGAAGTTCAAGTTTAAAAGTCTTTTGTTCTAGTTATAAATTTTGTTAAATGTTTATGTTTACTTATGAATGTTTCAACTATATTGTTATCCTTACTGAGCATCTTAGCTCACCCCATTCTATGATTTATTTTTCCTAGGATGTTAAAAAGTATTTTCTGACTGACTTGAAGGGATAGTCTGAGGGTATATGAGTGTGGACTATGGAGACTATGTTGTTGTAGTTTTCCCTTTCATCATTTAATGTAAGAATGATGAATGTATCTAGTGTTTCTAAGTCTACTATACAAATTAGTCTTTCAAGTATTGATCTTTTGTGATCATGACAATGTTATGTAATAAATCACCAACTCTGGGTAACTAGGGTCGGGGTGTTACAGTTTGTATCAGAGGTAGTTTAGTACAAACCTTGGAAGCTAGATTTAGATAATCTATGATTAGAATATATAGACCTAAGATGGACTTTGAATAATTATTATAGAATATCTTCCTAGAATTTTGGTATTGTAGAGATTTTCTGAGTTTTCAGAGAATACATCCTTGTCTGGATACAATCATGTAGAGGCGGCTTTGGCAGAGATATACCTAGGGGTAAAACTCGAAAACACCGCTTTGAACTAGACTGAAACGGGAAATGGTTCACGACAACAGGCCTTGCTACACTCTTGGTTACGACACCCCCATGGGATATGCTTAGGATAATTTTAATTTTCATTAAAAACCATTTTGAATGGTTTATGAGTATACACTTCCTTAATGAAAACATTTTTATGATTATAGATTATATCCATAAACTGTTCAATTTATGTTAGGTATTTTTATAAGTTTGGAATTATTCATTTAAATTCATAAACTGACCTAGTGTATGCCATTGTATAGAAATGGCACCCATTAGAAGGAATGTGAAATCTAGAAATTCATATGATCCAAAGATTAAGAAATATCATATCTTTAATGGTATTAATCCGACATTTAGAAGGGAAATCATCTCCATTGTATTCTCAACATATGAAGAAATAGTATCATGTGTTAATAAGATAATTAAAGAATTCTCTGAGTCATATGGCTTTGAAGGGAAGCAAGGGAAGAAAAGGATGGAAGTGAGAAAGATGGATAAAGTAAAGAGGAAAAAGAAGAATATTCCCATATGTGATAACTATTGGAAGAAACACCATGGAACTTGCCTGAAGGGAATGTGAGTTTTTTATAAGTTTGGAGAAAAAGGACACCAAGTACGTGACTTCAAGGGTATGAAAAATGTATCAAATGTACAATGCTTCATCTGCAAGGAGTTGGGACACTATGAAAACTAGTGTCTAAATCATCAGAGTATGACCAAAATGATGCTATTGGATAATAGTAATGTTATGGTACAACCACAGATGAGGAGGAATGATTAGAGATTTTATATTGTTATTAAATAATTTTTTTATTTGATTGTTGTATTAACGATGTACTGGTCATAATAATTATGGAGTATATAAGGATTGTACTGCAGTACTATTTTATTAAGGAATTGAGATTGTGTGGAACCAAGAAAAGTGACTCAATATCAGGTTAAATTTTTGGAAAATATATGTTTCAGAGAAATATAAACCATAATATAGTTCTGATACTGAGGTAGGGATTTTTGAATAATACATGTTTGATTTGGATAAACAATATTGGATATTCTTGACTACCTTGAAACTGATTAATGATTTGTATATTCCATCATTTTTTGAGTTTAAAAAAAGTTTGTATAGAGGGATAATATCAAGTATCCTATAAGTAATAAGGTAGCATGAATGTAATAAATAAGGTTTAATGGTAATTTAGGATGTTTCCGTGTTTTAAAAGAATACATGATGTAGGTGTTCACATGTTATTACGCGAAAAAAGGATCTTCATTGAGTTTAACTTCCTTATAAATTTTTTACTGTGAGTTTGGACAAAAGTATTTTGGATAAGTCTAGTTTGAGATTATTTTTGGATTTCCATAAAAAGGACAACCCAGAGGTTGGGCGGCAACCTGTCGTGTCTGAAAAGGCCGCGAGACCTAAACCTGCAACTGAAGGCCGACAACGGTGTATCACCTACCACTGGCCCACGTGATGTTCTGGATCGAATAATGTTGTTTTTTTAAAGTATTGAATATGAATTATAAATTCATATTTTTGGAACCCTATAAGAATAGGATAAATGGAATATTTTTCATTATGTTCTATTATCTTTTAGAGTGAAAGATGAGTTTGTGGTAGAAATTACTGAAAGGATGGAACTATACTTATAATATATATATATATATATATATATATTCTTCTCTTATTCTATGATGAAATTAATTTGTAAACATTAGTTAAGGGATATTAAAACTAAAAATGTGTTATTCTAATACCTTATGTTTTGTTAAACCGATGATATTTTAAATCATTATAGATTGATGGCTTTGAGTCTCTAAATTCTACAATTATCTGTGACTAATGATCTAAATCACTCCCTATAAATATTTACGTTATTCTATCAATTACATGTCTCTAATTTACACCAATTTTCTCCAAATCGAGATCAAAATTTTGTGGTGACCCTTTCATGTCTCTTTTCCTTTTATTAAGAATAAATTTTATTATCCCAATTTATGATGTGGGTTTTCCCACAAAGATATTTTCTATTTTCAACCTTTTGTTTTTGAAGAACAATATCAAATTTTGAGGACACAATTTACTAAAGTAGGGGAGAATTTAACACCCCATTCTTCCACGTAACGCTTCCCTTTCAATAATACAGTACCATGTGTTGTACGCAACTTCGAGTTCTAACACTCGATAACCAATCAAACTAGCCATTATGAATAGTTATACCCAATTTTTGAAAATTTATAAATTTTTTATTTCAATATGGACTTCATTTTTGGATTTGAGATATCATAATTATCTTAATGTGAATTTTTGTCACTTTTCTGATAACATTTATATTTTGATGAATAGAGAAAATTACAAAATTTTAATTAAAAAAACTTTTTTAATCCAAATAATTAATAGTGATAAATTATGATTTTTTGTGATTTTAAAGTATAGTTAGATTATATTATTCAATTTAATCCAATTTTAGTAATTTTACATAATTTTACATTTAAACTGGACATAATAAAGTGCCAATATTTTGATAGTTATTATTTCTTAAAAACACGGATTTTGTTTTGAAAATGAGAATTAATTTTAAATTAATTTCTGCCACTTCTTTCTTTTGAATTTAGAAAAATGGATTCTATATTTAGAATCCGGAGGTCCAAAATTTTAAAATAGTTAACTTGTATTTTTATCCATTTTGAATCATTATTTCGGTAAATATTTTATTTACCATGGTTAAAGGGTAAATCCGGTAAATAAGGGTAAAATAATAATATTATAATAATATTAAATTACCTTAAAACTTGACCTCACCCAATTGGATGATACATTTCAGACCATGGTCATATTCGGGTTGATCTTGGGATCCCATGGAGCCACTTGTAAGTGATAATGACACTTAATATTGATTAAGTTAAAGTAAACACAAAAATGACACAAGCATATATCTTATAGTAAAAAAAAATTTATATAGGATTATAAATGTTATATCTTTGACTATAAATATTCATTATAAATATAAAAATATTTCCTACATAACTATATTTTATTTATAATTTGAAGACAAATAATAATTAAATTTAGTTATTACACAATGATGATGCAATATTTTCTTTTTTAATGAAAGAATCAAATAAATGATATTTAAAATACTAAAACAAATGTAATTTGAAAGTTTTGATGCCATTAAAAATGTTTAAAGGTTAATATGACATGGTAGGGTTGATTAAATGTATTTAGTTTGAAGTAATAATGCAGTTAAGACTTTATCAAAAATCAATTATTAAATAATCTCAAAATTGACATAAATGAGTTTTTAAAACAAATAAAGTATTATTGGTTGATAAAATAATCCTAAAAGTATATGGATAAAAAAAATGTCCTAAATAATATGATATGTGACATTAATTAACCTATTGGGGTTCTCTTGGTAGTTGATAGTATGTTTATAAACCAAACAATATAAAAATACAAAGAGACATGGTAAATGTCAAACTAATTAACAAAGAGTTAAATCTAATAGATAAGGTTAATATAGTGATCCAAACCTGTCTAAAACCGATTATTTTTTAATGGATTTAGAACCATACCTACATTATGATCTAAATAAATTAATGTGAATCCATTATAAACCGAATATATATTTATTATAAAATAATACTTTATGTTTTTCTTAAAGAGCCCATCCTCCCCCTTTGAAAAGCACACCAATTTTACCCAATTCCTCACACCCCTCAATCCTTTTGGCTCATCCAACCTCTTACCAGTTATGCTCCCTACATCCCTCTCATACTTCTAGAAGCCTTAACTTAGTTATAAGGCACATTAAGAGTCCATTTTGTTCAAATAAAAGGGAGTTAACAAAATTAAAGTTACAATTTCTCTTAACTTATTTTCTTTTATTTTTCTTCTCCAACCACTAAACTATTTTTATTCTTTCCTTTACTAAAATCTAAAGTTTCATAAATATTCTATGCTGTTTTATGGGAATTATTAGAACTACGCATACACCCACCTCCCTCTAATGGGTGAAGAAAATAATGTTTCGGTGGATGGAAACCAAACACCTCACGAAACGTTGATTGTTCAATTATCTCCTACTTCCTCTCATGGTGGACATTATAATGGCACTGCTATTCAATATGATATTTATGATATTTTTATATATATAATCTTCTTTAATTCCATTTTATAGAATACCATTATTCATTTCATGTTGTATATATATACGATAATTTCATATGAGGAAGTGCTGACTACCGCCCCCTCAAAGTGATAAGACTCATTCATACCATACATGGAACGTATAAAATATGGTGTTAATGAACATAAGTAACACATATAAGATATTATATTATACTGGAATGATATTATATCTATGTGTCATTTGGTTTTGATTCCTTTTATAATGAAATATGAAATGGAAGTAGCGTTCGTGCGTACGTACGAATTACAGTCTCCACGAACACGATGAGATTCATTCTCCATCATATCCATTCAAGACTAATTTTCATTTTATTGTTAACAATAATGTTTAATGAAATAATATAATTCATTATATAAATCAAATATATCCTATTAATAAAAAAATGTCTTATGTAACCAAGCATATAAAGGAGAACAGAATTAGTTAACAACAAAACGACGATAATACTAAAAGGCAGTATTAGATGGTCATATACGATATCATATTAATGTATATGATTCATGTATAATTTAATAAAAATTATTTAACCATTATACAAGAGGTTAACCTACCCTCGACCAAGGAAACGTACAAGGTAACGGTTTACTTCACAATCTCTTCATTATCTGAGGTTGTTTATACGTAATTATCTACTGGGACCTCTTTATCATCCACATCCATGTTTCTTAAAAATGTATTTCAAATAATTCTAACTATTTTATAAAATAAGGGTTAATGTAATTTATATCCTTTTTGAATTTTTATAATATGATTATCAAGGAATCATTTCACCATTTTTCAAACAAGGTCCTTTTTAACCTTTTTGACAAAATTATGTTAAGAATGTCTTTTTTAACTTCTACGGTGGGTGCAGCTATTTTATGCCATTATAAAATAATCAAAGATTACCTTACAAGATTATAAGAATATTCTCAATGTAAATGTTTTCTTTTATAATTATGTGAATTTTAAATTATTTCAATAAAATAGAAATTTTTCTCAACCAATTTTGATTTCATCTATGTCAACATCATTTGATGGATTTTAATCTTATTTGAAGTTGATTTATTATGATACAAAACTTCGATATTGTATTGAAGGTTTTGTGATATGTCTGACTTTGGATGTGTTATTTTTATACCATTCATGATTTATGGAGAAATTATTGACATTTCGTATGGTAGTTTTAATACGAATGTTTATGTTATGTTTAAAGCTATTCACAAGAGGAATGCATTGGACTTAGTAAGTGCCGGGTGGAGCCTTCTATAGCTCCTGGATGCATTGGCTGTAACCATGAGACAAAATAATTTCTTGGCACAAGGCCTTGACAAAATCTTATTTGTATTCATGGAACAAGGCCTTGACTATGTGGTCATTATAGCCTGGCATTATGCATTCCATCATTATGAAAGTGGTTATTGATATTGCATGTGATTATTAGACTAGTAGAATATCCATGTGAATAAGTAAATGGTATTTTTTCATTTTATTTTTTCCATGTTATGCTGAGGTTCACGTTTAAAAGTCTTTTTTCTAGTAATACATTGACTTAAATGTTTATGTTTACTTATGAATGTTTCCGCTATGTTGTTATCCTTTCTGACCATCTAAGCTCAACCCTTTCTATGTTTTATTTTTCGTAGGATGTGAAGAAGTATTTTATAACTCACCTGTAGGGATAGTATAAGGAGATATGAGTGTGGAATATGGATAATATGTTGTTGTAGTTTTCCATTTTATCATGTAATGTAAGACTTATGAGTGTATCTAGTGTTTCCAAGGCTACTAAACTAAGCGGTCTTTCGAGACTTGATCTTATACGATCATGCCAATGTTATGTAATAATGCACCGAATCTGGGTAGTTAGGGTCGGGGAGTTTCATGAAAAAACCAGTATACTCTATATAAAAGAAATTTTTATTAGAATTTTTTGAACTACAATTACATACAGCTCCATCTAATGGATATTAACTTATTATTTTTGTGTACAAAGAACAACTTCCTCAGGAAATAATGATTATCCAATTTTCTCATACCACATATCATACTGTCCATTATAATAGAATTGTATTTATATATTTTATATATTATATTTATATAGTCTCAATAGTTCTGTAATTTTTATTTACACTCATACATTTATACTTTCCATGATATTTAAACACAATAATTTATTTTGAGGACGTGTGGATTACCTCCCATAGAAAGTGATATGACTCGTTCCCGCTATACATTGAAAGTATAATGGATTGATTTATTAATCCTATAATATGTAATGACATAAATATAGTACTGGTATTATAATCAACATTTATAACAATTGATTATTATTCTATAAATATTGCAAATAAATGAATGTATTGTAATGCGTACGTATGACCTACCGTCTCCATGAGTGTTGAATTACATTAATTATCTAAAAATGATAGGGAGTATTATAAATAAAAATATAACCCTTGTATATGTGTTATTGGATTGTTGAATATAATCCTGGATATGATGGTCTTTTTACTACATGGACAATTTACATCAAAAAATTTCATTTTCAACTCATTTACCAAATACTGAAAAAACGACCGATATAAAATTAATTAATTATGTAAATTTTTAACATGATAATAAGTAATATAAAATTAAATATGAACATGTAAATGTTTTTGGAGAAAGTTGAAATTATAATATTTTTATTATTCAGTAAAAATAAAGAACATAAGTGACGATTTGGTCTTAAGGAAATGTATTTCATCTCAATCTATTGTCATTGATTTATATATTTTTCTCATGCACATTCATTACCCTATATTGTGTATATAAAAACATTTTGACTCTATATATCATTAATTTGTATATTTTAATGATTTTTTATGTTCACATTAATTTTATTCCTTAAAATTTTTATTCGTGTCTATTTCAAGTGGTAAGGGACTCATTAACTATTGTATCATTTTTAATGTTTTAAATATTTATTCATTTCGAACCATATAATTCATGTTTATGTTTTTAAAATGGGTTTTCAAAGAATTTGTTTTTATGGACATGAATTTTTTAAAATGATAATTTATTTCAATGTTTCCTAGAGGTATGTGACACATTGATTTAGAATTCGCTTAATGAAATGTTTTAAAATGGTTTGGAAATGGGTTGAATATTTATATATCTATTAATGATATCCTGTGGTTGTAGGGTGGAAATTTTATTCTTCCATTAATATTGTTTAATGTTTTATGAGTATTAAATGGTACAAGGACTTTTGATTGGTGGTTAAATGATAAACCAGGACTGGTGGTTACGTGATAAACCAAATGATTGGTGGTTCCCTGATAAACTATGTACATGTGGTTTCGTTATAGCCTCCAATGAAATTGGTATGGAAGTCGGCCGTATAGATATTCCATATATTGATATGTGTGTATGTAGATGATATGGTTATTCCATTTATGTATATTAATGTCCCAAGTTTCCTTTATAGGTTATATGTTGCTTTCGGTGTGATTTATGGTAGTATTTGTGTTACAAAAAGGGTGAGAAATGAGATTTTATTCAGTGAAGTGTTTTTAATACATGCTAAATGTAATGATTTTTACTTTATGATATATTATTCATGGTGTATATGTTTTTCCAAAACTAATAGTTTTTATTCTTTATGTTTTTCTTACTAATATTTTTATGATAATACCATGTGTTGAAATATTTTTTACAGGGCATAAAAAAGAATAGAGTCAATGATTTGATCAAGGTAAAGTCAAGTTGTTTAAAAATGAAAGCATTTCATGGTTCTATTTACTGAGGTTTTTGTTTTATGAAAAAGGGTCGTCAGTAGAACTATCTACTTGTAATATTTATGTTTCTATGTATGAGTTATAAACTATTTCTATAAATATTTAAACCTAAAAAGATACTAGAAGTGAATTGAAGTAAAATTACTGAACTATATAATGATTATGTAAAATTACAATTGGGATATTAAATTAGGTATCAGAGGTCTTTTTAGAATCCTTTAGATGATAGGGTGTTATTTATGAATAAGTGACATGTTCTATATAACCAAAAATTATATCATATTATAAAGAGACCCAGTTATTTTCGATAATTTGAATGATTTTATGATAATATCAATAAGTACATCATAGTGTTTAACCACCACCTAATATATTATATTATTATTATAATACTATACTCACATTATAATTTTTGGTTATATTAAATGGATTGATCTATAAGTCACTAATGTAAAATTTATCTGAAGGAAAATATGAAGGTTTTAGGAATATTAAACAAAATGAATTGGTAGAAGAAATAATAACTCCTAGGGTCATTCTTTACAAAAAATCGAGAGTAATGTTTGAGAACTCGAACCATAGTGATTTTTTTAAGGAATCATATATATGAGAAAATAATCCTTATGTATGTTCATGTAATAATTATAAAGGTTTGTATATTCAAAAACCAATGAATCAATGATGTTGAATGAAAAAACAATAAATTTGTTTCAATGTTATGGGACGATGTTATAGATGGGTGATGAAGGTCATAATGCTATAACCTTCCTTGAAAAAAGGAATCATTCAGTTGAATCATGGAAAGGAATATAAGTTATTTCTGAGGGATCAATTGAATGTTTTAAATGTGGTTAGAAAATTCATCATGAAAATAAATGTCCTAAGAAGACGTTTTGGTAATGGTATTAGTATGTTCATACAAATATATGTTTACCAAAACCTAATTCCATTCCAATAGAAGATGAGGAAACAAAAAATTACCTATAAAGGTATGGATTATTTCTGAGCTCATGTTTTGTCATTATTGAATAATAGAACATTACGTATGATTTTTTATAGTAAGGATGCGTAAATGAATAAGATGGAATAATATGGATAATGTATTATGAATATTTCTAGATGATTATTATGTACACATTTTAGGAATTGAATATTTATATTTGATCTATGGATAGTGATATGTTTAAATATACTAATGATTGTATTACTTTGGAAGACATCTAGTATTTTTAACCCTTAATATTGTTATATAATTAATTTAAAAAGAATTATATTTTCTTTTATGAATACAATTATAAAGATCTGTTAGGGTTTATGTGATCCTATAATTTCATGAAATTACATTCTATTAATTTTTGGGATGCAATATGTGAGGTATGATATAACCCCTGAGGATAATACATGGGATGGTTATTTTATAGAATTTATCCCAATTTTTTTAAATGTAATAAAATTATATGTTTCATGAAAAAGGAATAAATTAAGACCGTGTGACAAATAATTGTGTTGGACAAAGATGTAGGAATCCCACCCGCAACTAATGTGCGAGTATAATTTACTTCCTACGCCTGGCCTGTATGAATTCCATAGTTAGTTTGAATCATTCACATTAGTGTACTTATTTTAAAGATCACTAATAAGTTGATTTTTTGAATATATTATTTATCAAATGGATATCCATAGTATATAAATTTTTTGGGGGATTAACAGATAAATGTTCTTTTGGAAGATGTTCACACTTTTGGGAAAACTATACACCAAAGGAAAATATAATAATGTCGAAATTAGTTTGAGTAGTATTGTTTGAATTTTATTTTGGAAGATTATATGCTATTAATGTATCAAAATTCCAATTTGGGATATCTATGGAAATTAATAACATATCATTGAGAATATGTGATTAGGTTAATTACTTTTAAGTACGAGACATTAAGAGTAGTTGATGTCATTTAGAGGTAAATGTTAAGATTTAACGTGGAAGACTAGATGATCAATTAATTATAAATTTTGGGATTCAATATTAGTTTGTATTATATTAAAGAATATTAAGGGAAATTGTTTTTGGAATAGTATTTTTTGATCTTAAGTGAATTATTTATTGAATTTTTTAGATTATGAGTAGTACTCCTTTTTATAATGGATTGTCCTTTTGGAGGATTATATGATCTTGTACTAACCATTTTGGTATTGGTTATTTATTCAAGAATAGAAGAATAGATAATTATTGTTTTTTGTATTATGAGATTCTAAAGAAGTTTATTATTGTGCATGATGTGTAAACAAGTCATCTTGAATAATCTTAGTTTGAATAAAAGAAGAGTTTGTGGTGGATATTTTTTAACGGATGAAACTATACATGAGAATTTAGTATGTTTAGTTATGTTCTTATTCTAAGTAGTAAAATAATTCATAATATTCATTAAAATATTCATAATGAAATGGAAAATTCTGTTTTCTTTTCCTTCTGGAAATTAAAAAACATTTATCCCATCACAATATTTTGTTTTCATGGTTGTTAATTTCTCTTGATCATGATTTCTAGTAGTCTCCATCACAACGTGATGGTTAGTTTTGTCTTACAAGTCCATGTTTGTCTATAATGAATCATATAATGTGTTTTCAATGGTGACATTTTTTACTTCTCTTTCTTTCTTTTAATGTGATATTTTTCATTTACTCATCATCCAGTGTGGTATTATTAATGTTGTTTCTGAGCCCAATTTTCAAATATTGTGTTTGCAACATTCAACATGGGGGAATGATGTAACAACCCAAGAATTTATTGAATTATAAATTTTTACATAAATTTATATGTATGAACAAGATATTAATTTGATGTTAAATTGTACCGTTTTTCTGAAAACGTACTCGACAATCAACAATGTTTTTCTCTAAAATCATATGTTTCATCCAACATTGAGTAATACCAAAAATATTATAAAATATTATTTTTATAACTTTAAATGGTAGATAACGCATAGTCGTAGGTATGGTGTGAATGAATAGTATCAAATAAATTTTGATATATAGTTTACACAGTTTAAATAATGATTTATTGATTACCAAATTTTTTAGAAATTGCAATAAATATCAATTGATCTTAAAAGGATGAGTTTTTATGAAAAAAATTTAAAATAGAGTAATTGTGTCCATGAAATCATATCAATCATTATGTATTTTTAATTAATTAATATATATGTTATATATTTAATTTAATATTTTAAATTCATATTATATGATTTCACGATATTATAAATGAAAAAATTCATTTTTTTATAAAAGATGTTTTACTCTAAAAATGTCAGTTTTTTGTCCATTTGATGGGGAACTATTTTTAAATTTTTATTTATGAATATTTATATTTCTCTCATGACCAAATGAACTACTTCTTTAAAAAGGACATAAAAATTTACTTTGGATAATTTTTTTTATATTTTTTTAATAACTATCATATTTTGAGGAATAATAAAAATTCACTATATTTTAATTGAGAACAATTTATCCATTGAAATAATTTATAGTGATAAAAAATATGATATAATGGTTGTAGTGTATAAATGAAATATATTTTTATATTTTAATACAATTTAGGACATTAGAATTAATTTCCCATTGAAATTGAACATAAACACATGTCAATCTCTTGGTAGTTTTTACTTCTTAAAAACACGCATTCTGAATTTGAAAATGGGAATTAATTTTAAATTAATCACTATAATTTCATTATATTGAATTTTGAAAAATGGAATCCATATTTATAATCATAAGGACCAAATTTTGTAAATAAGTAATTTTTATTTTTAGACTTTATGAATAGGAACATCAATAATTATTTATAATTTCCATTATTAAAGGGTGAATTAGGTAAATAAGTGTAAAAATTAATATAATAATAATATATTACTACCCTAAAACATGTCCTAATCTTATTGGATAATATATTTCTGACCCTAATCATCCTTATACAAAACGTTGTCATTTGGGAGCCGCTTGGTTTTGAAAATGACATTTTATGATTTTTAATAAAAATAAATTGGAAATATAACTTAAACTTGTATCTTTTAATAAAACAATTTTTATATGGGGTTAAAGAAGTTATCTATTCAACTATAAATTATTCATTAGAAATATATAAATATTTATTAAATACAATTATTTTATATATAGTTTTTATATATTATATAAATAATTTCATTTATGACACAATGATGATGCATTGATTGCATCATTAATAATGGATTCAAATAAATTAAATTATAAATATTAAAATAAAATAAATTTAATTATTTTATGCCATATAATAATTTTTTGGAACATATTTTAAAATTATATTTGAGTTAGTGAATTTGGTTCGATGTAATAATGTTGATATAACTTTAACAAAATTAACATACTAAATAGTGTCAAAATTGAAAAAATGAGTTTTTAAAATAAATAAAATTTCATTATCAGATATATTTGTACTATAAATGTAATATTCGTTTAAAGGAATTATATAATGCTATTAATGTTATTAATTTTCCACTAATGGTTCTCTTGGAATTTTTTAGTCACAATAGTAACCATATATTATGAAAAGACATGAAGACATGGTAAGAGACAATGTTTCTAAATAAGGGGTAATACTAAAACAAATGGAGAGTTTTGTGAACTAAACATGTCTAAATCCTATTGGTTTTTAGGTTTTTAACAAAACATCATCTTATATTTGAAATAAATGTGTTTGGGACACTTTGAAACTGAAAAATATTATAATTAGTTAGTATTTCAAGACATTCATAAAGTGCCCCACCACCCTTCTGAAAGGCCACCACCTCTACCCACTTACATGCACATCTAAATCCCCTTGGATCATCCAGATTGAGATAATAAAATATCCCAACATACCTACCGTCCTCTTAGGGTCATTAACATTGGTATAAGGATATTCATGAAATCCTTTTGGCTAAAATTAAAAGATCTTTCCTAATTTATAGGTAACAATTTCTCATAAGATACTTTCTTATATTTTCCATCTCCAATTAATATTATCATTGTATTTTTTTAATTAAATTAAAAGACCACTATCATCAATATAGTAGGATTTTTTTCTGATAATAATTCTAAATACACTTACATACACCTACATCTAATGGATACGAAAATACTTTTTCTGTGTCCGGCGAATTACTGCCTCACGAAATAACGATTGTTCAATTTTATCATACCACATATCATTTTAGGAATTATGATGGAAATTTATTTATATGTGATATATATTATATTTATATTGTCTGTATACTTTTTTGATATTTATTTAAAACACGCCATTATTCATTCCATGATGTTTAAATACGATTATGTCATTTGAGGAAGTGTAGACAACTGCCCCATCAATGTAATTTGACTCGTTTGTGATATAAAATGAATGCATAAATTATGGATTTTATTATCCGATTTGAGATACATTAAAAAAATATAATTATCATATTATACTATAATTTTGTATATTTTATTTATTATTCATTTAATATGAAAATGAAATGAATGTATCATTCATGCGTACGTATGGCCTACCATCTCCATGACCATTGCATTTTATTTATTATCTTAAAATGTTATGGAATACTATGAATACATATATATAATGGGTATATATATGATATTTAAATCATTAATATCATTATAGAGATGATATAATTTTGACTACCTGGACAATTTACTTCAAACAAATTCATTTTAGACTCAAGTGATGAGTTTTGACAAAACAAATGATACGAACATAATTAATTATGTAATTTTAATAACATGATAACAATTAATATTTAATGATCAATATACAAGGAAAAAGGTTATGGGGAATGTAGAAATTAACTTATGCTTATTATTCAGGAAGAACAAGAAACATACCTGACAATTTGGTCTCAATGTAATGGATTTCACCTCAATCTCTATTCATTGATGCAAATCATGTGATCAAGAACATTTATTATCCTATAATATGTATATAAAACCTTTTTGACTATTTATTTAACTAATTGGTATATTTTGATGATATGTATTGGTCTTTTTAATTCTATTCATCAATAATTTTTATTCTTATGTTTTTCTTGTGGTAAGGGACTCAATAACTAAAAAATCATTTTAAAGGTTTTAAATATTTAATCATTTAAAACATTATATTTGATGTACATGTTTTTGTTTATTTTTTATTTATTTATACGTACATGAATGTTTTAAAATATAAATTTATTTTGAATTTACAAAGTAGTATAGGAAACAATGATTCAAACTTATCATTATTAACTATTTTAAATGGTTTTGAGAATTGGTTGAATATTTCCATATCTTCAAATGATCTGTTTTGGTTGCTGTATAGAAATGATAGATTTCCATTATTCTTGTTTTATGTGGTACGATTATTAAATGGTATTGGGATATTTCATGTGAGTATACAAGATAAACCAATATAGGTGGAAATGTGAAAAAACAAATAATGTGTGGTTCCGTGATAAACCTTGTGAGGGCGGTTTAGATATAACCTCCAATTATTTTTTCATGACCCGTCATTGGGGCTCGTGCCATGACTACCCCAAGCCCACCTTCTATAGGTCAGGGGTTGGCAACTATCACCAAAGGCGTAAATCCCTAACCTTTGAATCCATTGCTTTTAGGAAAGTAAACAAACAGAACAAAGTATGCAACATTAGTAAACACTATGTCAAAACTATATACAAAAAGTAAGTGCTGAAAGGAAAGGGGACGGAAATAAAAATCCAACAGTAAGTACAGTACAACTAAAATAATAGTAAAACATCATTAAAGTAAAACCGCAACCGCTGAGTCGTCCTCTAGAAATCCAACCTGAAGGGAGGGTACAGATGGCATCCACATCACCTCAGGTCCGACCGTCTGCTCTGTGAATGCCTCGCCAAGTGGTCTACCTCTGGTTATTGTCCTGCACTACAAGCCTCCACCTCGATCTGTGATATCCGTCATCTGTATCCAACACAATATAGTGCGGTAAACGCCCGTGTAGGGGTGAGTATACGTTACTCAGTAGGGACCCTGAGACCCCCTAAGGTCTCTCAGAATCCACGAAGGATAAACCACTAAAGAAGGATAAAATCACGATGTAACAAACAACTCTACTTAGGTATATGCCCATACTTATACCTATGTTATAAAACACAGTACGACTACAACTCTCGAGCCCAAGTACAACCCAGTCATCACAGGAAATAAGTCAATCACATCGATGATATTGATTGAAAGTCAAGACTCAGCTCACATAGGTATACATATTTCATATAGCGTTAGAGATGATCAGATGTATTCCCTGATTCATCTAAGCTATCAGACCCACAAAGGATACAAGACTAGCTACTCTGTCAGAACCACACAGGATAAAAGTAAAAATGTCAAACTGCTGGACCCACACAGGATACAAGAATAGTAGTCATCTTCTTCAAGACCAAAGAGGATTCTAGTATGGTAGTCATCGCTGTCAATCCCACTAAAAATCCCAGTACAGTAGTCGTCGTTGTCAAACCCAAAGAGGATTCTAGTACAGTAGTCGACGCAGTCGCAACCAGCTCTAGTTTTCCCACACACAACACACTCGATTCCAGGAGGTTCCGCTAATCAAGAAAAGGGGTTGATACATAAACTATCATGAAGTCCAGATTTTATGTATCCCAAAGTTTTGTCCCGTCAAAATAAACCCAATGCGATAGACTACACGTCAATCGGAAGCCTCGTCTGAGAGTTATTGGCTTTTCCGTTTCAGGGGCCTAGTTGGAATTACGCTCGTTCCAAACCCGGCCATTTTCCAAAGTTTTCCAAAACTTACATAGAGTATTGAAAAAGTACTTCCTCGTCGTAAGGTTCCCATTTCCACAGATGGCACGTCGTTCAGACGTAATGTCGTGAAGTTATTCTCATTTAAGAAAAACGGTCACAGGCCGCCAATCCCGGTGGGCTAGCAGGTCGGCCCATTCGGGCTCGGCGGGTCCGACCCGGCAAAGGGGTCGGCCCGACCCGATAATGCGCGCCCCAGCCCGACAGGGCACAATCCAGACCATGGCAGCCAGCCCGACCCAGCCCTTGGCAGGCGGCCCGGTGTGGCCCGGCCCGGCCTGCTTTTGGCCGCGGCTCGACCAACTGGCCAAGCGACGTGGAGTGGGGGGGGGGGGGGGCGACCTACCCCAAATTTCCCAAAGTGGCGGTGTCGAGCGGCCCACTGGGGTGGGCTGCTGTCCTCCACACGCGGCGCCATAACCTCCGCCAACCGGGCCAGCTGATGAGTCGATCGGTTTGCCCGCGGAGAGTGGGCTACGGTCCTCCGCAACGTGGCAACAAGGGGCGCTGTGGTTCCACCAGCCCGGCCGGCTACGACCGTCCAGTTCTTCTTCGGCCGAGAGGCCTGTGGATGTGGCTTCATTTCCACTCCACACGGCCGTCATACAGCCGCCGCTTCCTTAGGTCGACATCACCCCTTCCGTCACCGCCTGCATCAAAATAAAATGAGGATCAACGAAGGGTTGTCGGGCCATGTTCGTTTGGACCACATCCTCCACATTAGGTGGTATCATTTGTGCCAAAATAAACCTTGTTCTTAAAGAAGAATGAAGAACAATTTTATTCAATTAAATTTGAAGCAAATCCACTATCTCGTAATTGACTTCGCATGTTGACAAGTTGCAGAAGACAAGCGTCGTGGTAGTCGGGCTTCGTGGAAGATGTTGTCACGGAGAACGTTGTCATCCCGTCAACATTGGAGGAAGAGTCGTTGACGTAGGCGACGCTTCTCACGAGTAGTGTCTTTTCCTTTTATGCGGAGGAAGAAGAACATAGGAGATGTCATGGTGTGTGCTTCACCAAGAGAGGATGATGTTCTTCATGGAAGAATGAATCTCCTCTAATATTCCAAATGTTCCCCACCCAAATATTTCGTAAGGCAAATATTAAAAATTAGGCATCCCCCAAATTAAAAGAATTTCCATTCAATTCAAATTAATTCAAAGGATGTGCCAATTAATTAATGCAGATTTTAATTAGTGGTTGGAACATTCAATGGGTGGGAGGTGGAGAGGCTCCACCATAATAAATATGGGGAGTTTTCAAAATGAACAGAAAAGTGGGTATTAATGGGTAGTTGAGGGGAGGTGAAACGGTTTGGGTTCGTGTGGGACCCACCACACTAAATCCTCTCATCAGAGGTTATTTGGGGTGTGGGCACCACCCCTAACTTCCTCACGGATGAAATAACCGCCTCTTAATATAAAATTGTGTATAACTATAATTTTATTTAATTTAATATAAATCTCCAAATTATACCTTTCGGCTTGCATAAAATGCAACTGCGGTAATGGTCCACATAAGAAAATATCGACACTATGAGTGTATCGGTGTCCTAAGATTTCAATTCTGACCACCGGTTCAAAAGATAGAAAAACCCGCTCATACGTTTACAGAACCTACATGAAAAAAACTTCAGAAATTGAGTCTGGGCGCACCGGGACTCGGAATTAGGAACCATCAAAAACTGTGGACTCATAAAATTCAAAAGTATTTTAAAAAAATTCCATGAAAATTCTGGGTCTTTACAGATTTTGTTATGGAAGGCAGTCATATGGCTATTTTATTATATGATTTGTGTGTAAGTAGACCATATCGTTATTCCATTTATGTATGTTTATGTCCCAAATTATCTTTATAAGTTTTATGTTTTTTTCAGCGTTTCATGATATTTTTTTGTTACATGAAGGGTATGAAATGAGCGTATATTTAGTGAAGTATTTTTAATACTTAGTAATTGTGAAAAGTATTATATTATGATAATTTATGCATGTTTTACATGTTTTTGAATAACTAACACTTTTCATTTTTCATGTATCCCATTCCGATATTTTTATGCACATCCCATGTTTTGAAATGTTTTCATTGGACATAAAGAATAATAGATTCAAGGATGGGATCAAGGAAATGTCATGTTATTTAAACATGAAACAAAAACGTGTATCTTTTTAATGATTTTTTAAATAAAAAAATTGATACTAAGTATATGATTCTACTTTTAATATTTATGTTCCTATGTTCGAGTTATGATTTAATTATCTAATGATCTCAACAAAAAAAATTCCTTGAAGTGAATTACTGTTATATTAATAAATTATCTAATGATTATTTAATGTTTCATGACGGGGCCATACATTAATAGTCATAATGGTCATATTTTTATTTAATTTTACATATTTTAATTTCAGTACCAAGATTAACATTCCATGGATCACATTTTAAATGATAATATGTGTCACAAAAATTATATAAAGACAAAATATTTATTTCATTATTCAATAACATCAAAATTTTATGACGGTATGTTATATTTTCAATTTAAAAATGAATATTACATTACTAATATTCATCTACATTTATACACTGTTGTTCATTAGTGTGGTTATATTGGTGGATTGAGTATATTCAAATTCTCCTAATTCAGTTAAACAATATTGTACTACGTAACCAAATTTAAATTTTTTAAATTCATACTGAAAACTTTATTCTATAAATTTAATGTTTAAATTAATATAAATAATTTTATTAAATGATTTAATGAATATGATTTTTACTATGTTAATCAATATGAATGAATTACATGATGTTAATTTATATTTATAGATGTTCTTATATTCTATCTATTGGAAATGTTCCATGGTTATGATGTACCCATTATGGATAAGGTACCATGGATATATATATATATGGACTAGGTGTAAAAATTATATTTATAAGGTTGAGGGACATTGAATGTAGTACATGGGATATAGTATTCATATTATTATTATATTCAGTTGGGTGAAAACATATTTTAATCATTGGATAATTAATTAGAAATTATTATTATATAATGTTTGGGGAAATTGTATGTGATTCCTTGGATAAATAATTTTTAATTATTATTAAATATTTTTTTTAATTTTGGATGTGATACATTTAAATCACCATATCACATTATTATTTATAAACTGTTGGGGGAAACTAAATGTAGTTATATTGATCTGAAATAGCTACTGTTTTTTGCGGAACATTGAAATTGTTCTATAAATATAGTGTGTACATTTTTATATAAATTTGGGGGATATAGAACATTTTTATTTCGATCTAGTTTACCCATTATTAAACATATTTGGGGGACTATGGATATAATTTAGTTGATCTAGTGTGACCATTACTTATATACAGTTGGGGAACATGAACATAGTTCTTTGTATCAGGTTTTCCAATTAAAAATATGGAGTTTATAGACTTTTAAAATGGTTTATTGGATCAGTTGTTCCCATTATATTTTTTAAATTCATTATTATGATAATATTAGATGTGGAATTCCAAACTAGACAATGATAGAATGGTTAATCTTAGCTTTCATGTTGGGCATTGAGGATTGATGTTGGTATTTTTTTTCAATCACGATGTGGTTATTTATTTTTTAAATATAATATTTTACGTTAGAATATCACTAAATTTACATGTTGATTATATGACCATAATGGAGGTGATCAACTAAAATATATACTCACACCCAAATCAGATGACCATTGCACCTGTGTATGAAAAAAGCAATAACTATTTAGGTGTATGATGTAATGGTACTATGATTAGATTAATGGAGAATGATAGCTAAGATGGTTTTGAGGATTATGTTTAGGTGATACATAGGTATGTTTTAGAGCCTAAGTGTATTTTATTTCCTACTATTTACTTGTATATATATATATTTATCTTAGTGGGAGACCAGTTTATCTGGTTCACTATATTAAACCATCCATTAAATTTTAATTGATTATATTTATTTATTTAATTAATATAATCTAGGGATTCATTGTTATTGTAGAATATATACTATTTTTCATTTTTAATGATATTATTAAACAAATATGTGGTTATATTATCTTATAAGAGACCTATTAGATCCCGTTTACTAATATGTATCCACTAATATACATAAATGTGTTCTAGAGGTCAGGTAATGATAGAATTATGTAATTAGTATTATTGAAATAGGGAGGGTAAATTAAAATTTTATATCAGAGTGTTTATTTCCATGTAATATTATTTTAGATGTTAGTGGATTTGAGATAGAGAAATGTATTATAGCGTCTGATAGATTTCATTTTTTTCGCCATGATGAATTTTTTTTGTTAAAAAATCTAGTTTACCATGTGATTAGGATCACTATTCAGTGATTTATTTTCTAAAATTGTATAATTTCATTTTTTGTCAACTAAATATTGTTTGATTATAATTTTTTATAATGTATTTTATTTTATTTTACTACAGTGGTTTGAGGGGTCTTCATGATGCAAGATGGAACCTTGGACCCATATGATATATATTGGCATGTGACTATAGTAACCAATAATTTATTTTAATAATATGATATAGGGAACTAGTATTGGGATGTTCCTCAATTGAGTCGAATAATATCATAATTTAATAGGAATTGTGGGGACCCCAGTTCAAATAGCGCATCAAATGAAATTTTATATAACTAAATATAGTATTCATGAATTCATTCAATGCAGACCATGGTCAGACGTTTTCATTATAAATATATACACACACATTATGATGTTATTATGAGTCTCTAGGGGTTATCTCATATGGGGATTTCAAGTGAGAATCAACACAATGAGTAGGATGATAAATTTGATTATAATTCATGATTCATTTATATATAAGAGTCTCTACAGTGTGTAGATTAGATAATGAGTTGCCCATAGATATATGATATGAGTAAATAGATTTTTTCCCTCTATTATAACCCACATGACTTGTTATATATGAATTATGATATCAATACTAGTTCTATGATACTTGATCAGTTCATTTTTTCTACATGTGTTGTAATATGGATGAAATATGTTTTTCTATGTTTTTGTTGAGATGTGAAAAATTATGGATTCCTAGGAGAAGGGTTTCCGTAGGAATAATGGGACCTCAAAAGTTGGAAGACATATTTGGTTCCTTGGGTTATTTCATTTATACATGTGAGGATATAACGTTTTTATTGTAATGAAATTTTTTACCAAGTATTTTTCATAATGATGAGAACAATGAGTAATGATAAATTTTGTTATTAATGAAATAATTTGATCTAAATATCAAATAGATATTTGAACCTGTAGAGATAGGATGGTGAATGGGGGTATAGTGAGATAATGGGAATATCCTATTTGTTATTAAGATGATTCCAAGATTTATATGTGGTCATGTGAGAAACATGGTGTAGATGAAATTCATCATCATCATCATGTAATTTTATAAAGGGATAGAGAGGAAAAATACAAAAAGGAGAAGCATAGAAGGAATCCCCCCACCCACCCCCACCCAGGCCCAAAAAAACTATGGGGGCCTAAAATGATGCAGCCCTAATGCATCCCCTTTAATAATGCCAAACCCATTAGGAGTAATACTTGCAACATAGTGAAGAAACACCTTCTCCGTGCCATTAAGGACCACTGAGGAAAAGTAGTCAGCAACCTCATTCCCCTCTCTCCAGGTGTGAAGAATTCGAATGTTGTTCTTAATAATGCTTTTACATTTCCTTATGACATAGAATATCGACTAAGGGACTTCACCATTTTACTCTAAGGAGTTATAGACAATTAAGGAGTGTGTATCAATTTCGGATACCTCTAACCCATGATTCCTTCAAAGTCTGAGTCCCATAAGCATTTCCACTGCCTCCACTTGAAGGGAATATCCATGGCCCATGCTGGCTTAAAATGCTAAGAAAATTGAGCCTTTATTATCCCTCACCACACCTCCTCTATGAATGCACCCCTGGACTCAAGATCCACCTGTATTGAGATTCAAGCCTCCCGAGGGAGGTCTCTAGCAGACCCAAAAATCATTCCTGTTACTAGAGGTATAGTCCTCACTGGAACAGGAATGAAACTGGTGAAAGGAAGGACCTGCCCTCCAATGTCGCACCGCCTTCTACACGTCTAGTAACTGAATTTTTTCCCAGACAATAATAACTGCAGCCGAGACAGACACACCCTCATACTTTTCTCTATTCCTCACCTCCCAAAGACACAAACACCCCACATGCAGCAAAACCGCATGAGATACTCTCTCAGTTCCCCCACCCTCTGATCCATGATACCACTTAACAAGAAAGGTGTATAAGGTCTTGTTCAATGAAATGGTTTCAGAGAAATCTTCATGAACCTTCCAGGCCTCGCCCACCCAAGAACTGCCAGGGAACAGGTGGGAAGTTCTCTATTCTCTATGCACGTTACAAAAAACACATTTAGATGCAAACTGGATGCCACACCTCCTGATATTCTCGTCCGTCGGAAGTGCTCTGTTTCGAATCCTCCAGGTTATTCCTCTTATGGAAATAGATATGTACATTTATAAAAATAAGAATTCATCCTTTATGATCATTACAATAATGAAAAGGATGTTTTTTTGGGGAGTGAAAATGAATGAACATGTCCCATAAAGACTTACATTTGTTTTATTATTTCACATGATGAAATTTATATTGAAAGAAAAATATTTTTAATTATTTGGTGGTGAGTTCAACATTACACAACATAAGGAATGGGACATAATATAGAATTTTGATTCCTTTATTAACAATGATGATTATTTAAGATATAAATATGGAGAATTTGATATTATTCTTTGGCACTCAACAGTGAGTGTAATAACAACATCTACTCTATATTAAGTGATTATAAATGGATTGTGGGTCATGGTGATCTGTGATTTGGTTTTTTAGAGAGATATGAATATAAACACATGGTCAATGGTTTTATATCAGTACCAATAGAGTTCCCCTCACGCTGGAATTCCATTGACATAATGAGATATTATAGTGGATGGTCAGTGCGGAATTTGAATTCTAGTTTGAAGATCAAATTGAATAATATTTTCCTATGTGAATACTAAATATGTCAATTTAATAAGCTAATATATGGTGTTAGATCGCTGGAGTAGGGATTGTGATGATTTTAGGTGATTAGATTGTGTGTCATATCAATATATTGATGGGTATCCAAAGAGGTTATTGAATACTATAGAAATTCAATAGATATCAGGTGTGGAGAATATTGGGAAAGTTAAATAATGTCTAGATTCCCCGGAGGTAGATGTAATTATTATTTAGAGAGATCATTGTTTACCATATATTTAAGATAATATTTTTTTATAGATGGTAGTTGTAGGATGGTTGGTAGATACATTTGAAAATAATATGATTTATTCACATATAAACCATATCATTTTCATCAATTTGGAAATAACGAAGGAGTTTTTCGAATTATTCATGGATTGAAAAAGAAATACAATTTGATTCGGCCATGTTCGAGGGTGGTAGAGGCCCCTCCGATTTTTTGGAATCAAGATGAAATGTTATTCCATCATTTTGTCAATAGAGCTATGTGTTTTTGAGTATGGGGAAGTAGATAAAACTCTTATTTGGTCATTGTGTTGTAGTATGTTCTTGTTGATGGGTGGTTTTGATGATGTAGTTCGTCTTCGATTAGCATAGTCTATTGTAATTTGATGCTTATGGTTGGGAGAACTATGGTTTTTTTGATAATCATTATGGAAGAAAATATTGTGTCCTAACGTTCAAAATCATTGGTGATTTGTATCATAGTTCTTTAGTTATTGTAAATATAGTTTGATCAGATTTTTTCGAAACTGAGAACATTATATAAATTAATTATGTAGAAGAAATGTTAGGGATTATAAATACAATATATCCTATTGGATTAAAATTAATTATCTAGAATGGGGTGTATTTATGGTCTAATAACCTATGAGACTTATCATGGAAAGTAATTTATATGGTTGGAGGATTATAATACCCAAATTCCAACAGGGTGAATATATTAAATACAAATTAAAAATTTCTATTTATAAGATTTTTTTTATAAATGAATCTTATAATAAAGTTAAATGTATTTTAAAAACAAAAAACAAGTAGCTGTTATGGGGAAAATGTTCAGTTGGAATTTATAATCGAAATAATGGTGAAAAATAAGTGCATAGTGTGTCAGGAACGAAACAATTAACACTATAATAGTAGTGGATAGATGCCGACTCACTCGGGTGCAGGGATGTAGCTCAACATGCATCCTATGCTTGTGAGCTACCTGGTTAGCCCATGTCATCCAATAAGTGACCTCAAACAGGTTGTTGGTGATGCTATTAGTGTTATTATAATATTTTAATTTATCACTATTTAATCTCTCCAAACCCACCCCAGGGGATTCTTTAGTTAATGTAAATTCATGGAGAACCATTCGACCATCTCCTCCCACTCTCAATAATTCATGTTCCCCATGATCCAAGGTTTATACTAGGTACAATTTCCTATGCGATTTAAAATACAATCACTGGTATCATTCATTCTTTATTCCTCCTTCACAAACATCTTATTTTCCATGGATTTAAATTTTGTATTTGATGAATATTTCACTAGTGCATGGAGAAATCATCCATGAATGATCTAGAATTCATTTATATTGGAAAGATAGTGTCCCATGTGGATTATTGTAATCACTACACACTATTTGGATTACATTATTTTAAACATTTTTTTATTTTTAGTTTAATTATTTTTTGTGAAATTTACTTTTTGAACAGTTCTTTTATTTTTTTATTGTTATAATATCGGATACAGATTGACATGATGTGGTACTCTATATATCAAATGTATTTTATTTTTTAAATTATGAAGTATATTTTATTTATTACCATTTAATGGGATATATATTGTGTAATAATGTTCATTAAATCTAGTAATTTAGGGGATATGGACATATAGGTATTTTAGTGGATAAAATTAGTTTAGTGTCTATTGTGTAGGGTGTTCCACCTAGATGGTAATGTATAATGTAGGCTGAATATTATTGTAGATCATGTAGGTAATCTGGTGGCATCCCATTACTCCACTAGAGACTCCCACCATCTCGCATATTGATTCCATATATGGGTTTCATTAATGAAGTATAATTAGTCCATTTCCAATTCAATTATGATAAAAATTTCCACATAAATGTATCCCTAATGTAGGAACAAATCCAAGGACCACTCACTTTATTAATTAGGAGTTCCATTCCTCTCCCCTTTGATTTCAGATTTCATAATTGATATCTATAATATTTTTAGTTTGATCTATCCAAAAAAAGTCAAATTATTCTTTATTGTTTAAAATTATCCAAATATATATAAAATATTTTATAGATATATTAATCTCCATCATGATCTATAGGAAAAAATAATGCTTGATTGACATATCAAAATTTAATAATGAGAGTTTGTGTCTTCTTCATGCTTGATCTGAGGTATACCATTGACAGAGAATACCATTTAGTTCATTTATTTTTATTTCATCCCTTTGTGTATTACCTACCATAAATTAAAGGACAATAGGTTCTATGTTGTTAGATTGGACAATGTTCTTTTTAATGTTGGTGTATGATCATAACCCTAGAGTCATTCATCATCTGATCATGTATTTTGTATTTTATACTCATAAGGTTGGAGTTATATATCAACTAATTCCAATAAATATAATTTTTTGCAGTTATATATATATACCTATAATATAGATAGTTTCATGATTGGTATTCTTGTGCTATATTGGTTGGCCTATGAGTTGTTATGTTGATATTCCATTATTGTTCAGTACATTTTTGTAACATGTAAATGTAAAATTAATGATATGCGGAGTATTTATTATGATATGATGTTCATTTCTATATAATACTTTCATGATTATTATTACATAGATAATTTAATCTTTTCACCTTTTTCAGGTTTAGTGATATGCATGATAGAGATAGAGGTAACCCAAGAGGGTTGTTTGGGTGACATGAATCTTTGGACATGGATCTACATATAATGGTTTGTAACATGCTTGGAATGTGTTTACATCATGAAATTATATTTTAATACATAGTTGGAAAAGTGTATTCATGTGGGTATGATGTTCCACTATTTAATTCTGATGCACATGTGTGAGTTTTCATTGTTCGAGCACACTAATAATCAGTACCATTGAAGGTGTACGGTTAGTCGCACAACAATAGTGGCACATTTCTTTAAAAGAGGAAACATATTGTTTCCATAAAGTAAGAACATAAAGTATAATTATTGTACTATTAATTTACATAAAATGAGATCTATCATTTAGTTTAAAATATATGATATTCTTCGATAATATCACCATGGTAGGTTTTGATGGGGTTTATGGTAGTTTAGTAAGCTTATAAATTCTCAATATGTGATTGGTTTTATTCCCCTGATAACTTTTACATTTCCCTAATTTGATACACTACCATATACAAGTTCCCTTATCATAATTGAAATTTTCTAGTATCCGTCTTAGATTACACATACACTCTACATATGAATTATTTCACTTATATAGACATCATTTTTTGGGATGTAGATAAGGGAAATGTCACACAACAATTTATGGATGGGATCAGAGCCATGGTATGGATGTCCTATAATAAAAATATGGACGATTTATAGAAATTTTTTATTTAGGTATTTATTTATTATTCTCTTATTGATATACAATTTATCCTATGATACTGGAGAGACTTTTAATTATACTTAAAGACATGTCATTGAATCTTTTATTGAATTGAATCATGTTATTTTTTATAGTGTGATATTTTTTTGGATTATGTTTTTCTGTTACTACATTATTAATGGATATGATTTAAAAAGGTATATTCTCCTAAAACTCAATTATATCAAATCCTCTAGTCACCATACACTTGTGTATAGGTTTGTGTTCATGAGAATATGTGGCACTTGGGCTCAAAATTGTTGAGTTGATTCAGGTCCATAAAAAATGGCATCGAAGGCCTAATGATTTCTTTATTTATCAGTATATAGAAATGATCATGTGTAAATGACTACATAGATACTCATAATCTGATTTCTATTAATGTTTTATCATAGTTATCAGCATTCATTCATCTTGTTTGTCCTTATATTATCACATGACATATATAAAATTATCAATATTTCATTATTGATCATTAATAATATTCAGTGCTTCATTATAATTGGTTAGAGGTATTTCTATATTATCTATTACTGTTATATATATTTGTGATAACATTATTTATTTAAACATTACTAAAAATATAAATTTTTTATTGATATATGTTATTGTTACAATCAAGCATCATGGGAGTACTCGATATGATCATGGAGTAGAACTATGAGGGATATACGATGACCATGGGTTTTAATTATGATAAATCCACAGATTGGGATCTACTATGGATAATCTATAAGTAATTATTACCCATATTAAAAAATGTTAATGTAGATATTAAAATTTTTAAATAAAATTTTGTATTAATTCCTTATTAGAGACACCGATATTTTATTTCTATGGAAGATGGACCAATTATACCACATTATACATAATATTTTTGGACTTGAAATTTATGTTCAACATAATTTTTTTATTGAAGAAGAAACTGTATCCTACATTAGAGTCCAATTTATAATTCCTACTCATGGAGGGAGGATATAAATAAAAATGATTAATTATTCTCTATAAATTCATCACATGAATCTATAAGAATTTTAGTGAACTAGAGGGTATATCGAAACTATGGAATGGATTTATTCCATAGAGGTAATTCTCATCCTATTGAAAAAACATGACAATAATATGGTGAATCTAGTTCCGTTTTTGAATAGTCACCAACAAAGAGGTGGTGGAGCATGATGGGATATGTTGATAAGAACATCAGTATTGATTGAGAAGCATTCAAAGTGTTTTTAATTGAGTATTTCTTTACTAAATCAATAATGTATGAATTAATATTGACTTTATAATTAATTAATGGGTTATGTTATTGGTTCCTACAAGCCCTGTTCACATTATGTTGTTTGTATACATTGATCATTGATGGATAAAATGGTTAAGACTTTCCTTTTCTTAGAGATTAGATGTAATGTTAAGGGAATAAAATTTATGAAATTTTTAAAAGTTTAATGAAAAAAACTAACCATTGGGAAGTGTCATGAATGAAAATTTATTATTGGATTATAACAAGTATACAATGCACACATAACCAGACTATCTAGATATATAATAAGTTCCACATTAAGTGGATTCAAGACATATGCTAATGAGTAACATTTTTTATTTAGGTAAGAAGAGATACATTCAGATTTATAATGTTTCTATGTTGGTGGAGAATTGATAACATGTTATAACTATAGATTGATGGGACATTTTTGTATTTTTTTTCATTAATACCTAAATAATAATATTCTAATTGTTAAATGTGGTTCAAATTCAGTTCTTTGGATTTCAACAATCAATTAAATATCCAACAATTATATGTTGGGGATTTGAAATTGTTTATAAAAAGTAGTATATATATGAAAAAAATATATCAATGACTCAGGTTAATAGTCTTATATTTATGTAAAATTTATTTAATGGATTAATTTCCAACCACCAGTGTAGAGTTAATTTTAATGGCTATTAGTATAGTTTAAACTGTCTCTATAATATATTTTTATATTAATTGGTACATGTTAATCCCATTATTTCATATTTTCTCAATTCATTTTTCCCTAAATGTAACAGCTATGTTATATTTCTTGTTACAATCTCTAAGAACACCATTTGGAATGAATGTATATTTCTTCTAGAGAGTACATTTGTTTCTTGAAGTTGTCACTTTCTATTGGATGCTAATGGTATTTAATATTTTAGAGATGATGAGTTTTTCTGTGACATTTAAAATGATCAAGTTATCTAGTAATTGATATCAAATTGAATGTCACCTAATATGTGTATATTCCCTACTCTACTAAAATAGTGGGTTTTTACTCTTTATGGAATATAAGAGTAATATGTATTTGAGAAGAACTGAAAAATACTATATCCATTTTTAGGATGAAAAAATGATTTTCTATTACAAAATTATTAGTAGTTTCCCCGTATATCATTCCCATTGTGATGGAATACTATATAGATGTTATCCTAGATGACGTTAATGTTATTCCATTAAATATGGAATTGATTTTCCGATTGATCTAAGTCCTAGGGAACAAACAACATTGATTACTATATATCATATCACAACATCATAGTTGAATATATTTGACAAAAAAATTATAGGATTTGTATGAGTAGTTTTTTTTCATACGATTAATTTCCCCTTATCATTGGTATGTTTTCTTTTCCAAGAATAGAAATAATATTATAGTGCATTATAATGATTATAGGATGCAGTATAAGGTTCTAGTTATTTATAGTTTCATAATAACATGTATTAATGATCTATATTCACTAGTTATGTGGATCCCATTTGTTTTACCATATTATTATATATTCAGTATAACATCATGTTTTCATTTAAAATGAATATTATATAGTAATTTTTATGGGTATAAATGATCTTATGAATATCTTTTTATGAAATTTTGATTGAAAAATCCTTTAGTGGATTTAATTTCTCTCATGAATAGAATTTTCCATATATATCATGACAAAATTGTCATTATATTCATATATTATATGTTCATATGTTAAATTACATATGAATAAAATTATATGAATCATTATACTCTCGATAATAAAATTAAAAGGAAATATATTTTAAAAAAAACTCATGGTACCACATCTGAATATTGATGTAAAATTCAATGGGTATTTCATTTACAAGGAATGTATTTTTGGTGTATGATGGGAGTCGATGACATGATGACAGGGCGATATCATAATTTTTTTTTAAAATAAATGAATTTATAAGGTTTGGGATATTATTGATGATTTATCCACGAATTCTCTATTTTAAGAGATCTATTTGTTGTGAATAACAAAATATATGTGATTTTTGAGTGGTATAAATAGTTTTAATAGGTCTTACATGATATGATAATCATATTATTTAAAACTCTTTTATTTATTATTATAGAGAATCGGATCAATAAACATAGTGTAATGTGATTTCTCATGTGTTGGTTTAAAATATGTGTTTATACAAAGGGATAATGTTATGAAATACAGTTCTTCTTATTAGTGATCGGAAAAGTCGAAATAAAAATTACAAGACATATAGATTGAAATTTTCAATTATGACCAATAGTGTTAGGGGAATTATGTATTCAATGTGATGTTTTCTATCTACATGGACGACAAGTGATTCTGGAATAACTTATCTCAATTGGATATCAATTGGTGGTATAGGTATTTCAGTGGATTATCTATTGAAATCTAACATTAAGAAGAACTATACACTTAGTAATGTAAATATTATTGTGGATTAACAAATAAGGCAAATGAAGATGATTCTGGAGATTTGAGAAAATTTTCACTAGAGCAATGGAATATAATGAGTTTGATGGTTGAGTGACTGGTAGACACATATGAATATCATAATGTACAGAAAACTATAACATAAGGGATTATTTAGTAATTTTTTGGATCATTTGAAAGATATAAAAGTGTCATATCTCGAGTGTATAGTGGTGGGTGAATTTTTTGGCGAGATGATTCATTCATAGGATAGTGGTTACGTAATGAAAACATTTTTTTTTTGTATTTAAAGATTTATTCTTGAAAACTTATTTGTTGGTGGATATTATTTGGCACTCTTATAGTTTAAAATTTGATGTATATATGTGGTTAACAATGATTTATGATGATATCATATATTAGTTTCGGTGGATTTGTATGATGAGTGTGGTTATTGGTTTTGCCTCACAATGCATTACCTACATGATGGAATTGTTCAAGCATCACCTTCATGTTGATTTTCATGAGAAAATTTAAGTACCTATAAGTGATTTCAATAATATAGTTATGGATGTTATCATTTATTTACCTATGACCCAAGGATTCATGATTCTTGTTGGTTGAAAGTCAATTAGATAATGAATGTCTCTCATTTCATATAGATTTTATAGACAATTTTAGTGGATATGTAGGGGAATTATTATATATGAAATATTTTTTATATTAATTGGTCTATATTGGGAATCATATTATAATTTTTATTTCACATCACAACATCATTTTGGTAGGGTTTTTAGACGTCTTTGGCTACCCTTCGATGAATTAGTCGAACATATTAAAACATACGGATGGAAAATCAATGAGGTGATATAGATACATGAGAAAATATTGTAGGTGTACAATTTGGACTTTTATAAATATTTCTATGATTACATATTCATGTTTTATTAAAGGATGTTATATAATTGTGGATTCGATTTTAGTGGATTGTATTGAGGATGTTAATGTCCAATCATGTAATTTGTGGTTATCTTGGCATAAAGTGGATGATTTAGTAGTTTGGGGTATGTGTATGTTATATAAGACAAGAAATGGGTTATATTGATCAATAAGTATAGTCACTGGATAGATTTGTTTTGGAATAATACATTAATATTAGGATGAAAATCATGGAGTCTGTATTGGGTGCCATGTTTTAATCTTGGTGACACCCATAATAGGGAATCAATTATTGAAATTTAATTGGATATAATGCCCTTATATTTTGAGAAATTGGTTATTTGTGATATTATAGTAATTTTCGAATATTATTTTTCTGTTTCTATATAATTCCATTATTTTAATTATGAGTTCTATGTATCTTTTCTTTATAGTTCCTTAGTATTTCCTATGAATGTGAATGATAGAGTGGTTGTTTAGTTATATTATAAAACATAATTTTTGGAATTAATTTCCTAAATCATACACTATAATGAAAATTTATTGAATAATTACGATGTTCTTCCTCAGAGTCCTTTCATTTCATTGAATTATTCCTTGGGATCAATGGGATTATGAGGTTGATGGTCATGGACAATTCCATAATACATTTCTATCCACACAACTATATAATCTTATTAGGTATGGTATGTAATTATAATGTATGAATTTTAATTTTATATACCATAGTGATATATTATTTTGTATATAATATTGTATATCACACTTTTTGTTTCATATTATTGAAATATCATGCGGCCAAAATAGCACTCTATGTTATTGAATCGAAGGAAGGAGCCTTAAAATGAAAACTGTCATTAAATTATGGAAAATATAAGATATGTTGGGTTTACTAGAAATCCATTACTGCTATATGTGGTGTTGTAATTTCTTGAAATCCCACAAAACTATAGATGGATATGTAGGAATTCATATTTTCAACCTAGTTCTCCGACCAGCTGGCGAGAACCACAAGAATTACCGTAGAACATAAATTTGGGATTTATTAATATTGGTCTTTCTATTTTACATAATTATGATTTTGTAACTAATTTTCAATGATATATAACCTCAAAATAATGTTACCATTATGGGGAGATCTCCATTTATTCTCTAGGAATTCTTTTCCTATTTTCATGTATTCATGAAGCCTATAACAATCCCAAGAATTATTTGACCTTATATCTCTCCATTTTATTCCAAATAATCTTTATATCATTGTAATTTACCATATATATAAGTCATATAGGCTAGATATATAGATATACATCCAAATATAATAGATAAATAATTATTTATTAATATATCGACATTGTTTTTTATATTCAGTTGCATCTTTAAGATCTATATGAGATATACCTTTGGCAGTGAATACCTTTAGGTATGTGGATTTATATTCAATACCTTATAATAATATCATCATTATGTTACCATACAATGGGTAATATGTTCATAGATTTAACCTTTATCTAGTGAATATTGGTGATGGAAGATGACCTCCATTCCATTCCTCAAATGATAATAGATGTTGGAATCCAAGAAAAAATGGTCGGGAGACGTTACTAATACATTCCTATATAAGGTTTTTGTGAAGTATGGGATATATAATTTTCTTTTCAACATTATAATTAATGATAGGTATTGATTATTTATATATGTTGGAATGTGATTACTAACTTTTTTAAAATTGTGATTAGTCTCTTTTTTGTAGTACCATGGTTATTGAAAATTAATAATATGTGGAATATCTGTTTTGTTCTATTGTGTTGTGATATGTCATTATTAGATGATATATTTTTTATTTTCTAGTTAATTATTGTTGGTAGTTTTATCTAAAAGTCACATTCATCTCCTTAAATATGGATTCTATATTACCTGACTTCTTAGATATGGCTCTACCTAGGGTGGTCAGTGCTGAGTTGGCATGTGATTAGCTAATGAGGGAAGATCGCCAAACACCATTGAAATATTTTAATTTAGGCTACTATGATGTACATTGGGGGACATTAATAAATTTTTATAAAGAATAAGTTTTCCCTGAATTTCATGAATGCATACAATCAATGGTTTGTTGGTGTTCATGGGATTCGGGTTTCATGTCACTATAAATTAGGGTGTGGAGTTTTACATTAATGGTTGAATATATATTTTCAATAATTAATTATAGAGTAACATGGAATAATATAATTCACATAAATTTACAATATTTTATATTCCACCAACATGAAAATGGGGCTACTATTACTGTTTTTCATGTAACCCTTGTCTGTTTAGGAATTCATTATATGTGAATGGTTGTATGTTTGTAAACAAATTTATATTTTAATATTTTCATAAAATTTTGTACACAAGTAAATATATCATAAGGATAAATTAGTGGTATCTTAATATATATACATAAAAATAAAAAATATTGAAATATTAATGCCAGAGAAAACATAATGAATAGGGATCCAGTTAAACCTAATGTCCCAATTACACATTACCAAAAGACATATAGATATAGTAAATTCATTGTATCTTGAAATATACTTAACAGATTCCATAGTTTCTTTATTTAACTATTAATCTCTACATTTTCCACTTTTTAACCTTTCTAATTGGGGTGCTTTTGATTATATAATATTTACACAAAAGGAAATATGTTAGATATTTTTATTTTGTTTGTTATTCTATGGAATGTGATTCGATTATTTTTATTGTTACTCTTCCACTGATTGATAAGATTACCATGGTTATAGTACCCCATAATATTTTATATGCTCACTAGTATATGGATGCCTATTTCATATGGGTAGGAAGACATAATGTTTCCAATAACATCATATCAAATATGATGATTCGGGTAAGGGTGTTACACTTGAGGCATTATATGATTTATATATATCAATGTTATTGTAAAGGTATGTCATTATTATAGTTTCATCCTTCGATTTTTAAAAGGTGGTATTAAGATGTTGGTTTTCTATGTGTTTTAAAATGTGGGTTTTTATAGAATGAGTTTCTGGATGTGTTATATACCTTCATGTGTTTATGAATCCCCAGTCCAGTGAGAGGATGCCATATTATATGTTTTTGGAAATTCATACTATTTTAATTACGTTATATATGATATTTTAAATATTATTATTCATTCATTTAGTATGGATTAGTATGACACTGTTAGTGGTAGGGTTAAGAAGTGGATGGTTTGATGTGACAAGACAAGGTCTCTAAAGTTAGAGCAGTTTTTCTGAGAGATAAGAAGTGAATTTCTTTGTATATTATGTAGGTTGACCCTATTCATTTCCATGTGGTTGATACAATTATAATTATTATTTTACAATGAAATGTTACATGTTCTATTTTCAGGTTGATGAATTAATTTTTCTTAATATTATGAAATATTTCATTTAATTTTAAATTATTTATCTTAATTTAAAAATATATTGACAATACATTTTATGAGTTAGGTGATAGTGTCTGTAATGATCTCATATACATTGACAATAAATCCTAATATATGAAGGTTGGAATGTAATTATTTCCAACAACAATAAGATGGATGTACCGAATATATGATCTTCATAAATAATATATAGAAATAACTAATTCGATTAACCATTTTTTCAATGATGTAAATTATTATTAGATTAAAGAACACAAATAACCAAGATAAATATTTTTTATTATCCTCGTATGGGTGTGATGAAGGAATATATAAAGTCAGTAATGGGTTTGACATTAATCACATTCAATATATTGGAATGAGTCTAATTTTGATTGAGGGACATATAACCCCTATGTGGTTGGTGTTTTCAAGAAAAAAACCGTTGCATTGTAATTAATCAATTTCACAAAGATGCTTCAGTAATATTACGAATCAATAGATTACATTAATGTTGATATCATAATAAATAAATTTTTTTACTATGAAATTGATTTTAGTGGGTTGGGGAAGAGTAGATTCTGTTCAATAGTGTTTTCATTCCCATTATATATACATGTTTGGGGGACCAATGACATATTTCAATGGATTCATAGTTGCTATTATAATTTAATGGAAGATAGTTCCATGGTTATACTGCTTCCATCTCAAAATATTGTTTCTAGATTATATTTATAGTTCCCCATAATTGGCATGACAATTATTATTATATATGGTTTTCTTTACATGATCACATTTCATTAGGTCAATAGTTTTTCACTATTATTAGATAAAATCTGTGGTTTTGTAATATTTTTCATGAATATTTAATTTAACATAATTAATTATGAATATCGCAATGACATAGGATATAGTTCCTTGGATTAGGTATTTCTGTTATTGGATGGGGAATCATTGGCGTTTTACCTTGATTTTGGTTTGACCATTATTTATATATAGTTGGGTACTAAAAACATATTTCCTTGGAGCATTTGTTACCATTATTTTTATAAAATTAAACTATCACTGACTCAATTCTATAGATTTTGTTTGAAAATTATTTTAATCAATTTAGGGACCATTAACATTGTTCCATTAATTAGGTGTAAAAAAAATTATATATATTTGGGGGATCCTGACCATATTTCTATTAATATTGTGAAAAAATATTTTTTTTTATTAATTGATATGAAACTGTAGATTTTGACCTTTGGAACACACTAACGTAGTTATTGTCGATCTTGATTATTTATTTACATCCTAAGGATCAAATTTGGTAGATGTTCATTTTTTTACCAGTAGTTATTTATTATTTTATCTCAGCATTTCATATTGACTAATAATTAAATATATGGGTTACTTATGTGACCATGTTAGAGGATACATCATATGTTATGAATTCAGACCCAAATCGGTTGCAAATTACACATGGGTACAAGATAACCCTTCATTGTTAACATGTTTCAGTTAGGATCAGGTACCATATTTGATTAGTCATTAATGATATCATAAATGGATTACAGAAATCTATGGGGTGATGTAATGGAAAAAACTATCATTTTCTATTACATTATGGAGTTCTAGTTACCGAGGTGTTCATAGTGGAAACAATAACTAAATCCAAGAGGTTTTTAAAATCCAATATTTCAATCAGTCAGTTATGATAAGAGGTGGCGACACTAGCTCATGGCGTTGAGTCATGATGTTGAGTCACAATAGTGACTCATCCACTGGTATCTCAAAATGGAGAGTCAAAAAAATTTGTATCGAAATATAACTCTGGATTAAGGCTCATCCTGAAGTGATTCGTTATGGTGAATTATCCAATGGTGAATTGATATGGTTACACATCCAGTGGTGAATCAAAAAGGTGACACATCTAGTGGTGACTCACATTAGTACATCACCAGCGATGACTTGTGAGGGTGACTCGTCTAATGGTGACTCGTCCATCAATGACTCATCCAATGGTGACTCATGCTATGGTGAGTCATCAATTGAGGACACTATTATTGGTGTGTCATCCAATGTTAGTGCAGATAATCGTTATCCATCCAACAGTAGGTCATCCACTGGTGAGTCATTTCAAATGTTTTTCTAATTTCCATTTTTTTTGTATTATATGTTTTACTACATTAACATTTTAATTGACACAAAATGAGTATAAAATCATATTAACTATTTATGAAGTCTTTTAAAAGGATATAAATTTTAGCATCAAGTTTTTATTGTTGGGGAGGATATTAGATAGTCAAAATGCGTGGTCTTGATCGTGATACAACTTTGAGGGATTTTTAAATTGTTTCCTCCATTAATATTATATCTGGAATTTCTAAAGATGAGACATTTTTCCTTGTGCGTATCCCTTAAACATTTTTACTAATTCCTACAAGAACATGTCTTTCCTGAGTGATCTTTCAATGTATTGTGGTCTTTGGATCACGTTTCTCTAGAGATATCTTCATACTGCATGTGCACCCCTGGTATGACACAAGGAGGAGGGGATGATCATCAATTTCTAGATGTTTTTCCCTTTGTATTTCTACATTTTTCATAATGGGGAGGGATATGTAGAGGTATATTATGTTGTGATGGTTGGATAAAAATTTAACAAGGAGAATTGAATCGGTTGATTAAACATATAGAGGCTAGGGAATGTGATTTATGATTTTATTTTTTTGATGATATTTTTTACAATGTTGTGAATTATATGGGATATAGACATACTCAAAATATTTTTCATTGGTGGTCATTGTTTTATAACATAATGGGAATTATGTTGTACGATTCATGTTTAACGGCTATTATTAATCTTTTTAACCACAAATACCCAGCTAATAAATGGATACCCTATGAGAAAATTGTTTCTGTGATGACCCCTAAATTAACAAAATTATATTTTTTTAAGTAATTACTTTTTAAATATGAATACACAATCCCTTTTTGGTGTGGTTTTGTGATAGGTGTGGTTTTGGTATGTCTTGTTCATTGTGTGGGTTTTGGAGTGTCGTGCTTGTGAGCATGGTTTTCTCTTTGGGATTGTTCATTTGGTGTAATGGAATATCAGGTTGGGAGAATGAATGATTCTATAATGGATGAATAGATTTGTGTATTATGACTACAACCACGTTGTGTTTAGTTAGGCTTTTTGGTGTGATGTGGTTATGGAAAAGGGATGTCGTGTTTGTTAGAAATTGTAGGTGATTATCGGAGTGTGTATGAGATGTCAGCTATTCTATTTTGGATGATGTTTTCGGAAGGATTACATTAATGATTGATGATGATAGTGGTTGGATTGAGTTCTTAGTCAAGAGGTAGTGTGTATTTAGTCCATTATCATTTTGTCCTTCCTATTTTTGGCATGGATCTACTGTTGGATCTATTTTTTGGTTGGTAGTTTCACTGGTATGTATTAAACAACAAAAATAATGGCATAATAAATTTGGATTGAATGTGTGTTATGTGTTGGAGGTTGTGGATACTATTTCCTTTATCAACATCTGAAGTGACTATTTCTTGTGTAGATACATTCATTTAGATGTAGATGTAATGGAGGCTTTATGGGATGGTATTTTGTTTGGAAACAACACATATTATGGGATGAGAGTTTGATTAATATAGATATATATATATACACACACTTACATGTGATTTCTATTCACAAACAACAACAGTTGAGAACTGTGTGTAGAGAACACGCATTGTTATGGGGTATGTTCGATATACCAACATTTCGATGGAAAGAAAGAATGGTAGTCTATTTCTCTACCATACTCCCTATTATTGGAATTGGTAGCCAAATACTCTTCAGGTAGGTTGTGCTGCGGTTGTGAGGACCAGGTGTGAATGGGTGAGGTGTGTATTCCCTGGTGTTTATTGAATGAGATGTTGTTTCATTTCCCATGTGACATTGGGATGAGTTATGGTTATGTACGTGGTATTTTTGGCCGATATGCAGTTTAGCTATGGCCCAGGTGAATTTGGTTGGGATGTGGTGAGATTTGTTTTCCTATGTTGTGGGAATAGATTAGAGGCCCATCAGTGTGTAGTCGTGTTGTGACATGGAGCTTGTTGAAGAGTGTGGGAGGGATAGGATATATTCCATTTGGCTATGACTAGTTAACAAATGAGAAATGGTATGAGCACCCAATAATGAATGTTCATATTATGTTACATTCATCTAATTGATTAATTTAGTCAGCATGCCTTGGTGAGGTTGGGATATCCATTATTTCTTGTTAGGTGTAGTTGGGTTCTTCTATTTTCAAATAGGGTAATTAAAATTATTATCCCATTTTTTCATGAGAGACATTTATTTTTCCAATTGATTAAACTCATATTCTCACCCTACAAATATAAAAATACCATCAGGTTTCTTGGAGGTCTATTTAGATCATGGTAGGAATTACAAGCTCATAATTTCATATAATTTTCTTTTACATGTATATAATGGTTTTTGAAATTTTCTTAGGCGTTTTATTGGATTTATTTCAGTTTTATTTCAAATGATCATGTGGAATGGTTTTTTCTTATAGGTATGTGTGTGTTGGCGTTTTTTTAGGTTGATACATCTAATATCTCGGTATTTTTTATCGTAAAAATTTAATTCCTCCCATTTTTTTCAGTTTTGTTTACCCTTTGTGGTCATCTCCACAACAATGCCTACTAAATGTGGGAATAAAGGGTCAATATCTATCTTCTTTCATTTCCAGATATGAGGGGAATAATTGGAGATACTGGATAATTACATAATGGTATCATATTTATTCTTATAGATATGATAGAGCTTATAGATAAGAAAAATGAGGATTTCAGGGGTTGGTAGGGAAACAATTCTAGGAAATCATAGTGCATAACATTGGCTAGGGAATATTTTCTTGGAAATAGGATTTCAGGGCCCTCTATGATCTACCACAGGGACTCTAAGCCAACCAAATGAATTTGGTGAGGCTCTACTATTTTTCACGGTAGAGGCCCTAGGTTTGGTACACAATTCATATTAACTTCAGTTTCTAATTGAAAAAGGTTTCTTGTAAAATTTGAAATATGTATTATTTGAAAATGAGATAAAATGAAACATAAATAAAATAATATACTACTTCGGATTTGGGGTTCATTTTTTATCTTTTTTTCTAAGATACCCAATCAATGTTAACATGTAATCCTAGAAGAGGAGGCTCAGTAGGATTATTTGATTGATCAACAAAGGGTTAATCTAGTGGGGGAGGATGACTAGTGGTATAGAATGCTACATGATTTCTTGTAGCAGCGATTTGGAAATGTATGGGGGTGTTGTATCAGATATGGAGATGTAGAGTTTGATCAAGGATCATGTGATAAAATTCAGCTTGATCCAACTCTGATAGAGGTTTGAGATCCATTGTAACTGATTCAGATAAGTGGAGATGTGCATCATTTGTGGATGATGGAACTTTGGGATAAGAAAGAGGATTTTGTTCAGTGAATCTATTTTGAGAAGGAGTTCTATTAATTATTACATTCATCGATAATAAGGTATAAGAAATGACAAGAGATACGCTCCCTCCAGTAGGGTAGTATTTTGGTATCGATATGGGGATCATGTTCAACGGTAACATTTTTTTCTCGGGATCTCTTTCCAGATGAGGACTCTCAAGCATAGAATCTATAGGAGGCACTTAATCCTTTTCTATAGTATAAAGTTACTCCCTTAACCTTTCTGGTATACTCCGAGGTTGAGAAAAAAGTGGATGTAGTTGAGAGGATGCACCCCTGGTGATGTATACCATGAGAGGTAATACAATATGGAACTTCTAAAGGAAAGATACCATTACCTGGACTCATTCTCTTGGTCCTTCTAGGTTTTGGAAAATGGGGATCCAACCACTACTATTCTCATTTCGGCCATTAGGTCATTCTTCAATTATCATGAATAGGGGATTGATGAGTTTTTAGTTGGGGATAATCTAGAAATATATAGAGTCAGATCCTGATGGATGTTAGAGATCAATATGGAAGAGGTGGGTATGTTTAGCACCAACCTCAGTAGCAGCTTCCATCCAAGCCATTATAATAGTATGAAAAATAGTCTCCTACTCCACCGAGGGAAGATAGAGAGGTCTATGGTGACCACAAGGTGTTCCCTATGGACTTAAACTAAATAATGGATGAGTAAGAGATCTTCAGTCGAGGAGAATAAGAATTGGGTGTCGTTAGTTTCATATAATAAAGGAAATAGTTTCATTATGTCTAGGGATCATTCGAGGTATGATCAATTTTTTCATTACCCTATCTTGCGTTTTATTTTATTCTGGAGCCTCTCACTACATAGATTCACCACGTCTATCCCATAATCTAGTGATACACATTGGGTTACATTATACACCACTGATGTTGAGTATATTATTGAGTGGTAATACCATCTTGGATAATGTATATTGAGGATATAAAGTGATTATTGGACCACATAAGTACAGTATAGATATCTTCTTTCTATATATCAACAATATGATATCATCATTATTCTTAATTGGTTGTATTATGTTCATGATATTAATGACTGCTTATGATGATATTTTATTCTGACATGGATGGACATTTTGAATCTTTCATTATAGAGCGAGGTTTCTAGGTGGCTAGTCGGTATGTGGATCTTCATCATTCTTTAATGGATGAGATGTCATTAGAATTGGATGATGATGAGAGAGAGAGAGGAGGAGGTTCCCTAAATTTTTGGGGAGTTCTTGAATGTCTATCTCGAATAGGTTGTGACTCTACCCCCTTTACAAGAAGTTGAGTTAGGGATACAATTATAGCCTAGTTCTTCTCCAGTTTCAATGGATCCTTATAAATGTAACATCTTGAGCTGTGGGAGTTGAGGATCCTTATTTAACACGTGATGAAGAAGGGATTTAATGTGCCATGTGTATCATTGTCATGTTCTCAGGCTTTTTTTTGAAAATCTGGATGATGGTTTCATGATGTTGTCCATAGGCTACTAGATGTTGAATTAGGTGATATTCATGAACTTTCACCCTCTCTGGATAATAGAAGACCATTTCAATTAGCAAATAGGAGAATGCAGTTTTCTTATCTTGATCTATGGTCTGGATAGCACCAATTGAGTGTGAAGGATAGAGATCTCCTGAGGAATTATTTGAGGTGTTGGATTGGGTACATTGTGCTCGTAGTCATGTAATTCAGTGTTTTTATCCTATTAGGAATGTTCAGGGGGATTTTCAACTTCATTATTCGTGAGTTCCTAGATTGGTTTGACATCATAATCATCAATGAAATCCTGATCTCCTTGGTGTCTATATAGGCAGATACAAATCAACTTATGACTATCTTAGAGGGTCTTTGATACCACCCAGTCAATGAAATGATTTACAAGTGGGTGTTTTATAAACAATAGGTACACTAAATTGGACATATATTGTCATTACTATCGATATATGTGGAACTACTGATGGTAATGGTAGTTTTTTCACATGCATCACCAAAAAATAAAAAAAAAGATCAATTATTTTTCTATCTAGTGGGATATTAATGGAGATTCGTACATGATTTCTATCATGTTGTAGCTCCATTGAACTCATTTACTAGGAAATACCACGCCTTTGTGAGGGGTGGGCAGTTTTGACAGGAATAACTACTTAAATGGTAATATGGAAAGCTCCCCATTGCTCTATTTTCTATAGGAATGGGTGATGTTAGATGTGTTTTTTGATGGATCATATATAGGTTTTTGATGGGTGTTGATGCATGAAGAAAGTTGATCTCATATGGGGTAGGATTCTACATAGCCACGAACATAACTATGACACCCATTATTTTCACTACAAATACTTCATCAAGATCTATTACACATTAGGAATGGTAAATTTTGTGTATTATGATTTGAGTAGCAATTCATTGAAGGATGTTGTTTAAAATTCTATGACACATAGAATGAGATGAAGGATTTGGTCACCTTGCACTAGAATGTAGGAATTGTTTGTGGACAAGGATTTCTATTATTGATTATGGTGCATTATTCTCTGATGTTGTAGGTGGATGAGTCTCAATGGAGGAGTCAGAGGAAAACATGATGCACATTCACACTTACCGGGGTGATGATCTGGTGGAATGGGCATAGGGTTGTCAGAATAAGATGTTGTCCCATTGTAGTTTGTTTGTTCCAATGGAGATTCTCGTGACAGTTCTCTATTAGTTTCACATCCCACCATTACCCTTACAACCCATGAGATTTCATGATGTACCACCATAAGAAACATTTGTTTTTGTGGCTCCTGATTAAATAGAAATAGTTGGAGTTTCTAGAGACGTTTTTAGTATTATAGTAGGTGAATGATGAGCATCGTGTCCCTGATAGATTCTTTTCCCATAGATGTACCCATTTAGAATTGGCCTATAATCTCGATGGATTTCATCATAAGGTTACCCATGACTCATGGAGAATGTGATGAAATTCGGGATTGGGTATATCAATTAATGAAATTGGCTATCTTCATAGTGGTTAAAGTGTTTGGTGCATTTGATGTTGTAGACTAGAGGTATGTGGATGTGGTTGGGAGGAATCATAGAGTTATTTGATCCATTATATGGGATCGAGAAACATATTTTACCTCATGTATTTGGATGGGATTAAAACATAAATTCGGCAATAAGAATTACCTCATCACTACATTACACACTCATCCAGATGGGAAGAAAGAGTGGACCATACAAAAATTGGAGCACATGTTGCAGGCATGCTTCCTGAACTTTGGTGGATCATGGGTGTAACACATTCCCATGTTAGAGTTAACTGACAATAATAGAAGATACACCTCCATAGTCCTCAATACATTGATGATTTGAATAGAATATAGTGTCATTTAACCTGTAATGGAAAATGGACGGGTTGATATTGTCACGACCCGCCCTCGGGGTCCGTGCCGTGACTACCCAAAGCCCGCCTTCCATAGGCCAGGGGCTGGCGACTAGCACCAAGGCGTAAATCCCAGTAAAAAGGGAAGGCATTGCCTTTGAAAAGTAAACAAACATCACAGAGTAAGCAAGCAGAAAGTAAACACTAAACAAAAGCAGAGTACTACTGAAAGTGCGGAAAATTAAATGGGCCAGTATACAAACCCAAACTGAAAGTAAAGTACAACTCGAAAGGGAAAACAGCAACTGAAAAGTAAAAGCCGCTACTCCGAGCTGTCCACTGGAAATCCCACCTGAAGGGTGGGTACAGATAGCTCCTCTGCTCCACGGGTCCCGCCGTCTGCTCCGTGTACGTCCCGCCCAGTGGTCCACCTCCGGGTACCGTCCCGCTGTGCAAGCCTCAGCTAAGGTCAACGCTGTCCGTTGTCTGCAACCAACACAACGTAGTGCGGGCAAAGCCCGTGCAGGGGTGAGTATAAGCTACTCAGTAGGGACCCCGAGACCCCTGAAGGTCTCTCAAAATCCACAAAGGATAAACCACGAAGAAAATAACAATCACGAAGTAACAACCGACACTGCTTAGGTATATGCCCATACATATACCTAAGTCATCAATTCAAATACGCTCCAACCTCCGAGTCCAAGTACAACTCAGTCCACACAGGATAGTAAACGTATTCCACACAGGAAAGCAAAACGTAATCCACACAGGATTGCACAACACAATCCACACAGGAAAGCAATAGGATTCAGCTCACACAGGTATACTTCTTCAAAGGACGATAAAGATGATCACTGATCCATCTAAGTCGTCGGACCCACGAAGGATCGATAGGTAACTAACCCCCGCAGAAGACCCACACAGGATCGGGCTCACACAGAACCTGTAGGCGCTGGCTCACACAGAACCGCTGAGCGCAAGGACCCACACAGGATCGGGCCCACACAGGACCTGTAGCACTGATCCACGAAGGATCGCTGAGTGCTGTAGTCGTCGTCGTCGAATCCACATAGGATCTCTGTACTGTCGTCATCGAATCCACACAGGATCTCTGTACTGTCGTCGTCGCAGTCACAGTAGCAGTAGTAGTCGTAGCAGTCGCAGCCAGCACTAGGGTTCCCGCACATAGCAATCTCGTTCGGAGGGTCCGCTCCACGAGCCGAGAGACTGATACATCAACTGTCACGAAGACCAGAGTTGATGTATCCAAAAGTTCCGTATCGGCAACAGGAACTCAACGCAATAGACAGCGCGTCGATCGGACGCCCGGTCTGAGAGTTATTGGCATTTTCGTCTCCGGGGCCCGGTTGGTTTTTAAGGCTAAACAACCCGACCGTACTCCAGCTGCGTCCAAACCTCGGGCGGAGTATGCCAAAAGATCCGTCTCATTAAGAGGAACACAACACGACTGACGGCGCGTCAATCGGACGTTCGTAGCTCAAGATATGAGCGTTTCCGCTCCGAAGGCCCGGTTGGTTTCGTGAACGAACCAACCCGGCCGAACTCAAAGTAAACCGAAACCTTGATTGCGATATACCGAACCGACCGTCTCGATCCAAGGATCGCATTGCCACTGACGGTTCGTCGATCGGAGGTCTGAGGCTCATGTTATGGGCCAAAAACCAATTCTGGTTCGAAACGGGGGGGTCTGGGTCCGGGCCGACCCAGCCCGACCCCCCCCCCCCCCCCTGGGGTGGCGCGGCGGCGCGGCGAGCCATGGAGGGCCGCGGTGGCTTGGCGGCTGGCGCTGCATGGAGGCCGCGCGGGGGGATCAAACCCCCGCGGTTTTGAGGGGTGGCGCGGCCTTTGTGCCACGCCCGATTCTTTTAAAACGCCCCCCCCCCCCCCACGTGGGGGGCCTGATTTGAGCGAACCGGGGGGGCCGGCTGCCCCCCTCCCTTCAAAGAAAACCGCCCCCCTCATAAAGAGGGGGGTTTTGAGGGTTGGCTGGGGGATTAATTCCCCCGGTTTTAACGGCATCCGGCCGGCCAGCTGGCCGGCCGGTTTTCTCCAACGGGACCGGAAAATTCCGGTCCCCTCTTCGGCTTCCGACGCCGGCGGCCCAGCGCCGGTCTTCTCTTCCCGTCGCGGCCCGGAACCGGCCGCGGTCTCCTCGTCCCGCCGCGGCCCGGAACCGGCCGCGGTGTTCATCGTCTGGCGCGGTGCGACGACACCGCGCCCCTTTCGCCGTGCTTTGATTCCTTTCAACGCGGCGCGACGGCGTCGCGTTCTTGAAGATTCTACCTCGGCGTGGTGCGACGGCGCCGCGTAAAATATTTGCACGATCATCCGCGTGGTGCGACGGCACCACGCCACTTGCTTCCACCCGCATGAATAAACATGAACGATTGAGGGGGGTTCGGCCGTGTTCATGCGGTCCGGCCCCCCTCACGTTAAATAATAACACAACTTTTAAAAAAAAATCAACATCCTCACGTTAGTCATACGAACCACGAGCAAGAATGAAATAATTAAATATTAAATCAACAACCCCTACCTCGGGTATAAGATCGAAAACTTGACAACGTCCCGCGGAAGACAACGTCGCGGTGGTCGGGCGTCGCGGTCGTCGTTCGTCAATCCGTTGACGAAGAGATATGCCCGAAGAGTTACGTCGTTGGCGAATCTTCGTATGCCGACGAAGAAGGTCCGAGGAGGAAGCGGTGTCCCCTTTCGTTGACACGGTAAACGAAGAAGAGCGGAGCGGCGTTCTTCGTCGGAAATTGAGCGTTCCTCGTCAAGTCTTGAGGAAAGTCAAATAATAAAGAAAACAACGAACTCAAGAACCTCTACCTCGATAGTCGCACGTTGACGTAGTCGTGGAATATCGGTGTCGATTCCTTTGACGTCGGAGGAAGAGTCGTTGTCGATGGCGTTCGTCGCGGAAGAGATGACGCGGAAGAAGTACGTCGCGTCGCGGATACGGCGTCGCGGATGGACCGTGTTCTTCAGCGGAGAAGTTCTTCGTTGAAGAACGACGTTCTTCGCGTTCTTCGTTGAGTTTGAAGAAGAAGAAGAGCTCTCCACCTCTCAAGAAGACAAACCAATAACCCAAAATAAAATAAGCTACACCTTATTTTATTTTCACTTTGCCAACCTTTCAAAATTCAAAAGTTGAATTCAATACAATAATTAAATCTAGAGTTGACAAAATTAAGTGAAGAGATAGGTTGTCAAGAATTAAAGTAGGGGAGAGTTACATAATTAAGAGGGGGTTTAGAGGGGTTAAGCAAGTTGAGAGAATTTGAAAGGATTAGGGGTTCGTGTGGGCCCCACCACACTTAATCCTCCCAAGGGAGGTTAAGTGGGTGTGGGTCCCACTTCCAACCCCCTTTGGTAGGTTTTCAACAAGTTAAAATAAAATTTGTTCTATACAAATTTTATTTAACTCCAACTAAAAACCCCTAAAAATTAACTTTCAACCCGCAACAAACGCAACTCCCGAAAAGGTCTCTTTAAGCAAATATCGGCACTGCGAGTTCATCGGTGCCCTCGGATTTCAATTCCGAGCACCGGATCAAAAGTTAGGAAATCCCGCTCGTTCGTTCACTGAACGTACCCGAGCCAAACTTTGGAAATTAATTCCGGGCACTCCGGGCCTCGGAATCAGGTGCCGTCTGAAACCGCGCTCTTGTAAAATTCTAAATAAAATTAAGAAAAACATTTCCCTTGAATTTTACGGGTCTTTACAGATATCTATTTTGGGCCCCAAGATATTGCAGTGTAAAATTGAGAAGGATCATCTTTCCGTGAAAGTATGAAATCAGCACATGACTAGAAGAAGTCATATGTCTATTACAGGGGTAGATGCATGGAGTTTGATGTTGGGGACAACTTTTTAATTATGGATTCCTCTAGAAATGGGAAGCAGAAGTTCACCAGAGGGAGAAGTATTTCTACCAGATTTATTGGAGGATTTTAGGTGTTGAGTTTATTGTTCAGGTGTTATACTAGTTGGAACTTCTAATATAGATGGAGAAGGTCCAAAAATTCCATTCAAATCACTTAACTTCATTGGTATATTCACGATTACTCACATATCATTGAATAAGGAGAGTTAGATGTTGGAAACGATGTAGTGTTCGTGGAGCAGCCAATGGGGATCCATGAACATCAATATAAGGTGTTGTGTCGATGGACCATCCCCTTAGATCATGTATTTTGCTGGAATGGTGGAATGAAGGAGAGTAATGCGAGTGAGAAGCACAAATGTGTTCCGTGTAACAATGTTTTTGAGTTCTATCTTGATATCTTTTTCCTTGTACAATAATGTTTCATTGTTGTTTTCTATGATAGGATTGTTTCTCTGTTCCTTAACTTTTTATGAAGTCCTGACCTGTGGAAAATGGAGGAAAAGATTCAAAATCAAGAAACATTAATTGAGATTCTATTAAACCTATACTGGATAGTAAGTTCAACCCATAGTAGATAGAATGTTAACATGGAGGATAGAATTACCAAATTCATATGCCAGGACCATGTAGTTTTTTTCTATTGGGGTTTGTCTTCTATTCAGTTGGAATAGCACATTCCAGAATAATTGTTCTAGGATGATGAGGTTTTAATGAAAATATCATCTAACCCATAGATGTTTCTTGTTGATATTTTTCTTTTTTTGTTTCTATCGGTGTTTAAAGTGTAGGGAGATCCTTGATATGTATTTCATGGGGTGTTCATTCGTACACCTCTTTCATTGTATTTTATATTTTAAATTTTATAGTGTTAGAATAGTTTGTGAGGTATCTGATGTATTGTCTCAGACCACTCCACCCATTATTTTGTGAAAATATAATGATTGAGGTGTTCTGATAGGAAATGGTATCTCATTTCATGAGTATTTTAATATATAGATATCACAATGGTGATTCTAGACCATTAGTTGGTTATAGACGGTCTAGATGGTGATTCATGATAGTGAATTTCAATGGTGAGTTATTTATCGATAAATCATAATGGTGATTTGAAATGGTAGGTCACCAGGATTGAATCATGATAGTGACTCATAAAACTATGACTTATAATAGTTACTTATCGACTAATGACTTGTGATGGTGATAAATCTAGTTGAGACTCGAAATGGTGACTCACCTAATGGTGACCCACTATGGTGACCAATCCAACAGTGACTCCAAATAGTCGGTCAGTAGTAGTGACTCGTGAAGAAGAATTGTACAAAGGTGACTCTTCCAATGGTGATTAGTCTAATGGTTACTCATCCAACTGTGAGTTATCTAATAGTAGTAACATATTGTTGAGTTTTCCAATGGTAGGTCATCCACTGATGTGTCATTTCCACAGTTTATCAAATTTCCAGTTATTCCCTGTTTTTCCAGTTTCTCCCTTTTAAATATTTATTTGATATAAAATGTGTTTTAAACTATTTGTATGTGTTTTTAAAGACTTATAGAAGGAAATATAATATATCATTAAATTACTAAATCTCTATATTATTTTAGACAATGAAAACTTATTGTCTTCTTCATTATCAAGCATTCATTGATTTAGAAACAGTTTCATCCATTAATTTAGGTGCAAAACATTCTAAAACCTAGACCCTGTCTTCCTTTATATTTTTGATTTCCCTTATTTGTGATCATCCCCAATAAATTTCATCTCTAATAGATACTGTGTTGTATTGTGTACATAAGATCTAGTTTCCTTGGATAATTCATCCTGACCCTTGCGCATCCCCTAGTATATGAAAGGAGGAGGTGTTAATCAGTTGTTTCTCAAAGAAGGATTTCCATCGTCTATCTGAATTATGCATCATGTGGGAGGGGTATATGCATTTATCATATACGAAGATGGTGAGAAAAAAATTTAATTGAGATAACTGAATCAGTTGAATCAAAATACATGGGATGGGGAAAGTGATTTATTAGCATACCATTTTCTTATATTTTGATCAATGACGTCAATTGAATGGGGTATAGGCCCACTAAAAATCATCTCCATTGGTGGCATATATTTATAACCTGAATAGAATTCATATTATCTGTTTCTTATTGAACGGATGTTACAAAATTTTGAAACCACATATACTTATCTAATAATTGGATTCCCGTAGAACAACCAATTTATGTGATTAACAATAAATTATCCAGAGTAAATTTAGTCAGGAATTCCATATTAAAACTGTATACCCGTTGTGTTGTTTTGTATGGCTATGTGATGTGTTTTCTTTTTTTCCTCTCTCATGGATTGTGTGGGTTGTGTAGAGTTGAGATTATGATTGTATTAATTCATTGTGGGAGGGTTTGAGTGGTGTAAAATATTATTAGGTTGAGATATTTACATATTGTAGAATGGATGAGAAATGGTTTGCAGGGGAATACAATAAGGTTTTGTTTTTTTGTGTAGCTGGCTATGATGGGGTTTTGCAGTGGGTCTCTTAGGTATGATTTCTATGAGAGGTTTTGATCATTGTGGGTATGAGATTGAAGTTTTTCTATTCTATAGGATTTTTGGTATATTTTACATTGAATGTTGATGATTTATGAGTATGGAATGGGTGATAAGTGCAGATTTTCTGTAGAGTGATTCCATTATGATAGTTTCAATCCTTTGTCTGGCATGGTTGTTTTGATATTTGTGTGTTGTGGTTGGTAGCTTTCTAGGTAGGGATAGAACAACATATCTGATGTCTTAATAAATTTTCATTTAATTGGTGTTATGTGAAGGAGGTTATGAACTATCATTGATTTATCAGCATCAGAAGTGAGTGTTGTTGGTGTTAATACATGAATTTAATGGTATTATCCAAAGGATGTTTTGGGGTCTGGTCATTTTTTGAAAAAAAGATGAAGTTTGAGATGATTGTTTGATAACAATATATATATATATATATATATACTTATATTTAATTGTTACTCTAATACACACCAAACCTAGTTATGAAATTTTTGATGAACACCCCCATTTCCAGAGGTGAGGGTGCATTTCCCAGCATACTAGTTGGACTATGCATGTCTATTTACATGTTTTTCTTTCCTCCCTCTTCTTGGAATTGGTATCCTAAAACTCATATTGATGTATTTGGAGTGTTTGTGAGGATCAGTTGTATGTGGGAGTGGTGTTATTTCCCATGTCTTTATTGGATCGGATGTGGTGCACTTTCTCAGGTGTCTTCAAGATATGGAATATATGCCTCTTATGTGTCTGTGGGTGGATGTGGTATGGTTATGGACTAGTTATATATAGGAAGGATTTGGTGAGCATTTTTTTATCAGTATGATGGACTATTTCAGAGGCTTTGGTCTGTGTGGGTGGGTTCTGACATGGGGTTTTTGGAAGAGTGTGGAAGTGCCATGATTTTTTCTAATAAGGTATGTGCAATGATCCTATGTGAATTGGTTCGGGGTACCCAAACATCATTGTTATTCATATATTACTAAAAAAGAATTGTGTTGTTTATTTTAGCATTCCCCGGTGAGTTTTGTATGGCTAGTATTCCTTGTATGGTATTTTTCATCACTATTGTTTTCTCACAGGGGAATTAGTATGCTTCTCCCAGTTGTGCTTATGAGACCTTGGATTTTCCTATAGAGTATACTCTTATTCTCCCCCTATAAATGAAGATTATTTTAGGTTATTAGGATGACTACATGGACTGATTTGGGTTTTACAAGATCGATCATTGGGATAGTTGTTCTGTTGGAACATAGCCTTTTTTTCCTTAACATTGATGTTTTATTTTATTTGTAGTAGTTTTGTTTTTAACATACATGTGGAATGGTTTTGGAATTATTTTACACAAATATAAGTTGGATTTTTTTTATTGATACATCTTATATAAATATCTCATTTACTATAAAAATTTAAATGCCGAATTCTTTTTGAGATTCTTATTCACTTCGTACTATTCTTCGCCCCAGGGCCTACCGGATGCGGGACCGGGGGTCATTATCTATCTTCCATCACTGCCAGCTTTGGATGGCCATACATTGAGGGATGGGTCATGATAGGTGAGGCTCACAGTTTTGGTTGACTTATAGTGTTTTTTATTTATTTCTATTATATTATATATAATTATTTTCATCCTTGCGGGTCACCAAAAGATATATTTCTATATTTCACGTTATATATTTATCTTTTATAGATCCCATTTGATTGTTTATACGACATATTATAATTCTTATTTATTACTATGGATGATAATTGGTTTTTTTGTCTATTATATATACTCTAATGTTAGGGTATAATATCCCCACTATGATATCATAGATCCTCACTTCAATATATTGAATATGAAATATAGGGTGGAATCCATTAGGTTTTGTATGGAATTAATCCACTCAATACTCTTAGTGGTGCAGAACATAGATGTTACATGGTGAATTCGAAAAATCCCCCCATTTACGTGTCCCCGATGACTTTAGGATGCTTACATTTCAAATGAATCTATATTACTACCTCTGTAAGGCTGTGGATATAATTAACAGATATGTAAAAACATTGTCTATAATTCTACATACATTATACATTGTAAAATAACTTCTCTTCATAACCTCACATATGTTTTCAAGATTTCTTATTTCCACACAATCATTTCCAATAAGAAAAAATTTAAAATTTTACCACATAGTACCATTTTAATAAACTATTTCAAATTATATCACATCAACCCCATGACCACCTTCCAAATAACCAATCTGAGAAAAAATCAATGTTTTTTATCTCATATATTTTAAATCTATTTGAACTATTATTTTGTTAAACCATAATAATGATTTTATGTTTTTGTGACTCAAAATGTCTATACTACTACACTAATTAATTTCTCATAAGTGTTTCAAAAAATAGTCTTAATTAATTCTTCTTACGTTGGGTGTACTATTTGATCTACGAAAATGTATTTCATGCTATTTAAATTGAATAATATACTATGTATATTAAATATAATATGTTATTTTATTTTTTATTAATACATTAGTCTATATGATATGGTCGTAATGGTTGAATTACACATGTCTAATGCTTTAGTCATGCTAAAAAATGAGAAGATAATATCTTATGGTAATGGTATTTGTAAAAAAAATTCCTATAGATGTGTGATTAAGTTAACGAATTTTAGGGTTACATTAAAATAAAATATTTATCTTACACTAGATAATTATATTTTGGTTATTTTAATTTAGTGACCCATTTGATTTTATTGTGTCTGTAGGGGAAGTAATCATATAATGAATATTTCTCCCCGTTTACCATCTTACAATGAGATTGCTTTGTGAAAAAATTTCATTATTATATTTCTTATATCATGGTATGATACTTCATAATTTTAGATCATACAATAAATATATTATCCATTTAATGAGTAATAAATAAAAAAATAATTTCAAAATTAAAATTAATGTAATGATCTAAATAATAATAATATGTATGACATCACATAAAAATTTGATTTATATATTTAGAAGGAAGTGATGTATATATTTAATAACTTATATTTTCATGTTCACAACACAGGGATGAACCAAGAAGTATGAATATATCATTCATTAGTTCAAAATTAAATATATAAATAATAGTTTGATGTTGTATGAAGAAGAAGTGAGATTTTTTCACATACATATTCAAACACACATACATATGATTAATATAAATGCCTGTACATAGAAAAAACCAAACATAATTTCTCATTATATTATTATCAGTTTAATTAGGCCAACTATAGATTACCACAAGCTGAACCATGAATACAATAATATTATGAGTATGAATCTATAATATGTGTTAGTTCTTTCTTTCAACTGTGGGCTGCAATGATGTCTTCAAAGGTATATTAATTTCTTTTCATTTGATCTTTGTTTAAGAGTTTTTTAAGGACATTAATATTTTTTATAAAGGGGGATCTTGGGTTAATTATCATGGACATATGTATAATTTCAAATAATCTTTTAGTCAATTGAGATCCACTAAGAAATGGTTGTTATAGTCAAAATCCAAAAACATGTGTAGTAGAGTGTTTATGGGGTAGTCCATTATAATTCTGTTCCAAAAAACACTATAAATTTCTATTGTTATATCTGATTAAATTTAATTTTTTTTCTATCCCTATCATAATGATGGGGAAATTATTGAAGGGTCAATTTTGAAGTGGGTGGTCTTCTATATATGAAAATTATGAACCAAATTGTACCCCCTATTCAGTGATCAGTTATCGATCATCTAGGATAATAATTTGTATCTTAGATAGTGTCTCTTGGATTCACAATGATAAATAGTTGTAGGTAACATAAATTTCATTAAATTGGAATATATCGATGATAAAAAGGTATTACAATTCTCATAGATGTGTGATTAAATTATAAAATGTATGGTTACTATAAAGCTACCATGATCGTCTTTCAGAAAACTCTTGGATAAAAAATAAACTGTAGACAGTAATTACCTATGAAATACATATGGAAAAATTAATAACATGGTATTTAAATGATAATGTAAATTATGATATATAATAAATATCTATTGATCCTATAAAATCTTGCATAAGGTGTGAATTATTCAAATGAATTTCTTACTATCATATATCACATGAAATGTAGGCCACTATAGCGAATTCATACGAATGTATTGAAAATTATAATGTCCATATATATTTTACATCCATGGTTATGATCAACAAATTGAAAATGAATGATGGATAGTGTACTAATGTAGTGATATTAAGTTTCAATGGGATTGTTAAGAACATTTATTCCCTAGGAACACCAATCAACAAGCCTGAAAAATAATTTAAGGTTCTCAGAGTATTTCCTCCAATGTTAAGTGGGATCTCAGATGCTATTAAAAATCAACATAAAAAAATAATTTAATGATAAAATATTTTATTGGAACCCTTTTGATGTATGAAGATGAAATATAATCAGGATTTGGAGAGCATAGGATTATCAACAAGGAAAATTATTCTTTAAAGGCTTCTATTTTAAAAATTTCAGGAAGAGAAAAAGTTCACATATATATGAAAATTTTAATGAATTTGAATCCTCAATGAATTATGTATCAAATGATGAGACTTCTTAGATTTCCTAAAAATTCATTATATTTTTTACTAAGGGAATAGGTTTCATAAGAACATCCAACAATTAAAATAATATCAGTAAAATACTAATGTGTATTGATTTTATACGTGAAATATGCAAGGAAACATCAAGAGATATATTCCAGTGAATAACTACCAATGAAATATATAAAATAAATACTTCAATATGTAAAATTATAAGATTAAATGAAATAATGTTATGAGGGACACATGGAGTGCTTAAAATGATTGTAGTGAATTCCATTCTTCATATTAAAATGCCAATGATCTTATTCAAAAAGTAAAAAATATGATTTAGATAGTATTCAGATAAGGAACCTTCATATTATTATAATTATGGTACATCCAAATAATATAATGATAAATGATCATAAAATGATTTAGATGACTATTTCACCATGTTTGAAAGAATGTAATAATTATTCAAAATAGAAACAAGTCCTATAAAAATTCATAAAATATTATTTTCCAGGAATAAATATCTCTATAAGTATATTTTAGAGTTAAAAAATCAATTTAAAAGTCAACATTATCAAATAATAAAAAATAGTAAAAAATATGGATTTTATAACATCTAGGATGATACAATTACTTTTAATAATTGGTAGGATTATATAAAAATCATTTGTCCAAATGAATTATAAAAATATTTGTTTTTAATTAGAATCCTAGATAAAGGACCCAAAATTTTTTGAACACAATTAATTATTGTTATAAAACAATTCAATGTTACATTTTTTTATTATGCTGAGGAATGATATTATTATTAAAACTATAATTTAATCAATTCTTAATTTTTGGGAATTAAAAATTTTGATCCAATAAAATATTTTTCAAAATTTGTTCCATAGATTTCATGAAATAGAAAAAAAAATTCAATTCCTAGATAACATACATATAACATTTAAGGAATTAAATGAATTTGGGTACCAATAAATTATGTTTCTTGAATTTTCATTATTTGGAACAATCAAATTTTGAAATAATGAATATTGGTTTATAGACAGTGTTTTGAATGGGAATATAAATAGGAATTATTCATAAATTATCTAACTATCCATAATAGATAGATGAAATGTCTCATTTTATAACAATGAAAATAAAAATATAGATTTAATTGGATCTATTTGAAATCACCATTCTATTCTCATAAATATATTTCATTACAATAAGGTCTTCCTGAACAACATGATAATTATATCTCATCTATGTTCATTTTTTTTGATTATTTATTGATGTATATTAAGTTTTCAAATATAATTATCTCATGTATAAATAACCTAGAACATATATTGTTTACACAATATATCATAAATCATTACGTAGAAAAAATTAAAATTATTTTAATATTGAAATTGATTAATCATGGATTTGGAATACGAGGCATGGACATTACATTGTTCGTTACCTGATATTTTTTTTCTAAAATACATTTTATTTATAACATTCCTAAAATCATTTTTTTAAAATGTTCTTGTGATTATTGTCAAATGTGAATGAATAACATATAATCAGTTAAACCAATTAAAGAGGTGTCTACCTTGACACCTCATTATCTTATCTATATAGTCCTTCATGGTCCTAGTAAAACTTCATTTATTGATGAATTTGTTTTATATTTTGTTGATTATTTTTTTAAAATAACATGGTTTTAATTTATATATCATAATATTGAAGCATGTTTCAATATTATTATATTTTTAATCCTATGAAAAATGAAAAAATATGTTAATATTTTGACATTAAGAAGTGATCATAAAGTTGAAATTTTTTTTCATGCATTTAAAAATTATTTATCTAAGAATCAAATTAATAATAAATTCTTCTCCACTAAGACACATCAATATAATGGTTCTGTTTAAAAGAGAAAGATGAATTTTCATGAAATTTATTGGACTCTATTATATGAATATTTAATGCTAACTTATTTCGGGGCCGAGGTTGATAAAACACTATGTTATGACATTAACATAGTTTTAATTTGAAATAATTTATGGAAATAAACATATGATTTACTGACTAATTGAAAACTGAATGAAGGATAGTTTAATGTATTTTGAATGAAATATTTACTTATTAATCACCAACAATAAACATTTAAATTTGAATCAAAATATTTACAAAGTTATCTTTTTAGGAAACTTTAATACTTCCATATCATACAATGTCTTAAAAAAACTCATGGAATTTAATAAATACTTTTATATGATGTTGGATTAATGGTATCCCTTTGATTCTAAATGATTTATAATTATAAATAATATTATTTTCTTATGGATATGGGACACAAACCAATCTTCAAAAATAATAAGGATGATAAATTGAAACTCAATTTCTAAAAATAAAATATAGTAAGTGGTAATACAAGGGAACTCAAAAGTTTTTTTCATAGAATACCAAGCTATATTAAATATTATACTCTATATATAGTAATAGTAATCTTAGTTGAATGAGTAATAACTAAAAAAACACATTTATCATAGATTAATTCATTAGCATTTCTTCAAAATAGAATTAAATATTCAGTAATATCTATTTAAGATTATGTATGGTTGTTATCAATGAAATATGTGTTAAATAAATTCAATATAACCAATGATAATGATCTAGATTAATGATCCAATGGATATAATATAATTTGAAAAATATGGGTATTTAGAAATATGACAGATGATCATAGTGTAATAATAATATATAATGATATATTTGGTTTCAAATATCATAAACTAGAAGAAGTAATAGACTATGAAGTAAATGTTTTTAAAATATATTTGTAATGATATATTATAATCATTCATGCGTATTGATCTAATAAGATTTTAAATTATATCATTTTTTTAAAATCATTATTTTAATATATTTTTAATGGAAGATATTTTTTTATAAAAAACACCTGGAATTTATGATAGTCAAATTCAAAATGAAGATTTTATTCTTACAAATGCTTTGTGTGAACATAGTCAATATCCAAGTGAATCGTATGAAATATAAATAGCTTTTAAATTATGAAATTTTTTTACTGTTGGAATTTGAGATACTGTATTATTTAGGAAAATAGACTCTATAAATTTTTTCAATTTAATTATATATAGTTTATGTCATTTTTGGATTAAAAAATGAAAAAAAATATCATTGAATTTTAAAAACTACATAAAATGGAAATTTATATGAGTATTATTGGTAATTTAAAATATTTTATATGATTTAAAATTTATCATTGATTAGAAAATTATAAATAAAACAAAATACATGTAAGATTTATATAAGTAGTTAAGACTAGAAAAAATTAATAAGATCAAATCTCTCAAAGTCTCCAAAATTAATATTGATATATATGAAACTGGAATACAAGTTGACAACATATTATATAGATGAATCATTGTGTGATTCTTATATCATACTTCATGTAGACCAGATATTATTATTTTTACATGTGTTTGATCAATATTTCAATCAAATCCAACAGAATACCATTTAAGTGATTCCAAAATTATAATATTATATTTCGAATTTATTTTATATCATTCTCTAATTTTTACAAAAAATAGATTTTAGTTTAACTTCTTATTTAGATGTATATTTATGCATTTAAAATAGATTAGAAAATCACATCAATATCAAATAATTTTCATAAAAAATATATAGTATCATCGATTTGTAAGAAGAAACACTCTATAGCACATTCAAATTATGAAGCTAAACATATATTGGAATGATGTTTCTGTGTATAAGTGCTATGGATGAAACATAGTTTAATGGATTTCTGGGTTTAATTTATACTACATAACAATATAATGTGAGAACCTCAGAATTATAATTATTTAAAATAATCTGATAATAATTTCAACAACAAAGAACGTTGATTTAATAAATTATTTCATAATAGATCATGAAGAAAAGAATGATATACCATTATAATTAGATTATATAAAAAAATATTTACATCATTCATACAAAAACATTTCTTATTCACACCTAAGATTTCATTAAATCATTATTATGATAATTTAATTTAACATAATATTACATTAGAATATATTATATTTTATATTCGATGTTGTAACGTCCTGGTTCCGGAATCCACCCAGAGGTGCCTCGTACCCATTTGGTCACATGGCCTCAAGAGCATTTCCCTGAACGCCAGAGGCTGCTAACTAGCAGTGAGGGTCTTGGGTGTGATAGTGGGGAAACTATGTCCACATTGGCAGAGTACATAGCGGATGTAAACAACACACCACAGTGGAAGTAATAATAATCCATACAGAAATAAATACCAGATGTCTGAATGAAGAAAACCAGAGCACACATATATAATAATGATGCATGATACATATATATATATATATATATATATGTCTAGTAAAACCACCAAACAAGTCACAATGCTGAAAATAGTACTAAATAAAGTACAAAAGAAAAATAGATGAGCGACTCCTCAGCATCGCAAGCCTCAGCTTGGTCCCATGCTCTCCAGATCCACATCAATCATGAAATTGAATTTGAAGGGATCTTTCCCTTATCTATTACTGAAACAATACAATTTCCATGGGCCCAAAAGTATTTCCCAATCATGGTGTGAGACAAGGTCCTAGTAGGCAACCACACAAAGATCTGTGCCTAATAGTCAATGAATACATTGCAAGTAGAAGTACAGGATGCAGTAAACAGGAAAGCACACAGCAGCTACAATCCACAGTGTCTAGCATAATAAGCACACATGTAACAACCAAGCACCAAGTAGAACAATAGTTAACCCCCTGGGTAGTTCTCACAGCCTAATCCATATGGTTCAACCTACAAGTACTAGCAACCCTCTGGAGGCACACACAGTCTCACCCCTCTAGTTCAGCTAATGAATTGACTCTTTGAGGAAGCAATCACAGTCAATTCCCCCTATATTCTCGTATTGTACTAAAGGATCTCGGGGGGAGCACTCAACATCTCATTCCCCTTGTGGCCCATGTCGATGAACTACATACTCTCTGAGGAAGCACTCAACCTCAATTCCCCATGTGGTCTCAAATCATAATTTAAAGAAACTCTGTAGTATCCCTTACGTCCATTCTCCCTATGGTCCACTACACTAGGTTCTCTTAGCGCTGTGTAAAAAGACATGCATAGAGCGCGTATCACCCGAAGTAAACCACACGAACTACTTGTATACAATTCTAAGGCACAACATCATAATAGTAAAATAGTTCCACTATCCTCTAACTAGGCATGGAAAATGGAAAAATTCCTAAAAAGAAAAACATTCAAGGAAAAACATCCAAAGCACAGTAAAAATTACCCTATTCACAATCATTTACATCTACTCAAACAATCAAGCAATGCAGGTAAAAACAGGGGCAAAATAGGAAACCCACAGAATACCCTGTTTAAGAGAATTGGTGGAATCTCACAAAATATTCAATGACATCCTACCGAAAGGCACAAACCACCTACCTCGATGCTAGGGGATCGATTTACGTGAAACATGATGATTGATTCTCCATAGAACACCAATAATCTGAGAAAATGACCAAATCGTTCAACCCATGATATCATGAAAAAGAGGTGGAATTATAAAACAAGTCTCTAGGACAAGGATGAACACACTGTTGTGGATCCAATGCCATCGATGATGGTCAATTCGGAGAACGAATAGAGGAATGGGGGCTCAACGATGATTCACGGCCATACGGGTCGATCTCGGATGGTGAACCTTAAGAAGAAGCATGTTATGTCAGTTAGGTGTGACCCTATTCCGTTTAGAGAAAAAAAGAAAGTATAGGGAATGTACTTCTTGAGTACATGGCATGTACTCAGGTTTTCTATACTTTGCTTTAAGCGGCCCCCACACTGTCCTTACACACCATGTGTGTGGCCCGTACATAGCCAGCACACGACCTAGTGCTGCAACAAAGTACACGACATGTACTTATAAAGTACACGACATGTACATTGGAAATTTCATGATTTTCCCCTTTTTCTTAAAAATGACCAGAAAAGGAAAAACATAACTGATACGAATATCCGGGTTCTTACAAACTTCCCCCCTTAAAGAAATATTTCCCTGAATTTCCCTAGTGAGGCGTGGAAGAAGAACCCCCGAACAGCTCCGGCCACTACGGTCGTACATCAGCATCCCACTCCCAGGTCTTGTCCTGTACTCGCCCATGCTGCCATAACACCCATACTAGAGGAACAGACTGCCCATGGAGAACCATCTTACTACAATTGATAATCCGGATAGGATTCTCCTCAAATGATACATCCACTTCGAGCACAACCTCCTCGGGCTGAAAGACATGAGACGAGTCTGAAAAGTAAGTTGGAGTTGAGAGGCGTGGAAGACGTCGTGCATGTCCCGATAACTCTTATGTAACTGCAACCGATAGGTAACCAGCCCAAATCTCTCCAATACCTCAAATGTCTCGATGTAACACGGTGAAATCTTACTATGTCTCCAAAACCTCTTGTGTCCCAACCGCGGTGCGACACGTAGGAAAACCAGATCCCCGACCACGAACTCTAGAGGTCATCTCCCCTGATCAGCATAAGACTTCTGTCGAGACTATGCCGTATCCATCCTCTTCTAAATCAATTATATCTGCTCAGAGGTCTCCTGAACAAGTTGAGGTCTCATCAAAGCTGCCTCTCTAGCCTCCAGCCAACATAAGGGTGATCGGCATGGCCTACCGTACGAAGCCTCGTAACGTTCCATCTGAATAGTCACCTAAAAACTATTATTGTAGGAGAACTCCAAAAGAGGGATATAATTCTCCCATGAACCGCCAAATTCTATAATTCCAGATCGGAGAAAATCCTAAAGCACATGGATTGTACGCTTAGACTGGCCATCTGTCTAGGGATGGTATGTGGTACTCAAAAGTACCTGTGTACCCAATGCCCTCTGAAGCCCCTACCAGAACTGAGAAGTAAATCGTTCATCCCTGTCTGAAACAATGTAGTGTGGAACTCCATGCCGACGTATAATCTCTCGGATGTACAACCATCCCAACTCTTCAACACTGAAGGTCTCCTTGATCGGCAGGAAGTGAGAAACCTTCATGAGTCTATCGATGACAACCGAAACAGCATCGTTACCTCGAGGCGACCTCAATAATCTGGTCACGATGTCCATTGCAACATCATTACACATCCACTAACTAATGGGTAACTACTGTAAACGGCCTACTAGTCGCTAATGCTTTACATTCACCTGCTGACAAGTAGAACACCTCAAGACGAAACCAACATCATCTCTCTTCATACTCGGCCACCAGTAATGGTGATAAATATCCCGATAAATCTTAGGGACCCCAGGATGAACTTCCCAAACTGATGAATGAAAATCCCACATCATCTCCTCGCATATGTCTGCTGGCACCCATATGCATCCCTGGAACCACAAGATCACATCCTTGCCCACTGTCCATCTAGGAATAGGGTACCCTCCTGACACCCTCTCCCTCAAGACTAAGATTTCTGAGTCTGATAGATGCCCATCCGTACCCGATCACGAAGTGTAGAGATAACAACTACAAAAGATAGGTAAGTTAGTCCCTATCTGTCATGCACCTTAAGATGCATGTCATAGAACAGAGCCATAATCTACCACTCACTATTGGCCTCCTGAACTATCTGAATATATGTTCTCCTTCTCAACACATCTTACACTGCGTTTCCCTTTCCCGGCATACAGGCATGATCGAAATCAAAATACTAGAGAAATTTGACCCACTTGCGTTGTCTTATATTCAGATCACACTGAGTGGAGATGTACTTGAGACCATTGTGGTCGGCAAAAGAAAAAAAGTGCTCTCCTAGAAGGTAATGTCTCAACTAGCGCAAGGCATGAACAATATCTGACAACTCCAGATCAAGCGTCAGGTAGTTCCTCTCATGTGGCCTCAACTGTCGGGACCCGTACGCGACAACTCCATCTCCCTGCATAAGCACAACGCCCAACCTATTACCGGAAGCAACACAAGAACTAGTATAGATCTTTCCTGGCTCTGGAAGGACTAGTATCAGTGCTGAGGTCAACCATCCCTTCATCTCCTGAAGGGATGACTCACACGAATATGACCATAAGAACTTCTCCCACTACTTGGTCAGACCCATTAATGGTGCTTCTAGGCGTAAAAGTCTAGAATTAAACATTTGTAGTATCCAGCCAGCCCTAGAAAACTCTTTACCTCAAAAACGTTATTCAGCTACTCCCAAGAAACTAAAGCTCTCACTTTCAATGGGTCCACAGATACTCGTGCCTCTGAGATAACATGACCTTAGAAGTGAATCTGATCCATCCAGAAGTGGCACTTGGAAATTTTAGCATAAAGCTGATTCTCTATCAGTATACTAAGATCGATCTCAAGAGGGGTAGTATGGTCATGTAGAGTGTGAGAGTACACCAAGATATCTCCATGAAGACCATGATGAGGGAATACAAGTAAGGATTGAACAGTCAGTTCTTTAGTACCATGAATACTTCTTGCGTATTCGTGAGACCGAACGACATAAAAATATATTCAAAGAGACAAAACATGATCCTGAAGACCTTCAAAGGTATATCTAATGGTATAACGTGCAACTGATGATAACCAGACCTCAAATAGATCTTCAAGAACAATTGAGCTCCTCTAAGCTGATCGAAAAGATCATCTATCATTGGCAAGGGTTGTCGGTTCTTGACCATCAACGAGTTCATATTCTGATAATCCACAAAGAGCCTAAGGGTAGTGTATGCCTTCTTCACAAACAGGACAGGAAAACCCCAAGGAGAAGTACTGGGTCAGATGAAACCATTTGCCTTCAACTCTTACAACTGCTTATTGAGCTCCTGAAACTCATGTGTATACATCATATAAGGAGGAATGGACATTAACACCAATCCTGGAAGGAGGTCAATAGAAAAGACTACCACACGCTCTAGAGGAAAACCTGAGAAGTCCACTGAAAAGACATCTTTGAAACGATCCTCCACTGGAGGAAAGTCCAACAAAGAAGTCCCTTGGTCATCCAGATAAGGACTAGTAATCTGGGTTATAACCCCTCCTAGCCCATGATGCTCGAGTCCTGCTCGACCCGCCATAACATCCCATTCACCTATATGAAGAAAAGACTCACCCTCTGGTGAAATGAAACTAACCCTGTGGCAATACCACTCGACGAATGCCTAGAAGGCAACCAACCAGTCCATCCTGAGAATGACATCATAGCATGTCTTCTCTAGCACATAGAGATCCCATAAAAAATGATACCATGTAACCTCAAGAGGGAACTCTCTGCTTTGACGTACACTAGATGTCCTCATCCGCAAAGGTTTGTCCAGTGTCAACAAGTTGGTAGAAGAAAAGATACAGAGCCCAAGGCTCTCCACAACAGAAACAGAGATAAAGCTATGCGTAGAACTAGTATCTGAGAGGGATAAAGATAAAACCGAGGCTACTAAGATCATACCTGAAACTGTATAAGGAATGTGATCCTTCTCCTGATAGGTCTGCTCCACCGCAAAATCTTGGCCTGCCCCACGGCCCTGTGACCCTGCCTGACCACTCTGAGCAAATCCTCCCTGCTAACGCTGAATGGCTGGTGAATGAATTCCATGGCCTTGACCACCACCTCAGCCCGAACGGCCAGAAGAGCTCCAGTTCCCCAACTGGTGAGAAACTGGTGGTGCCACTCATGAATGGGGAGTCATGGAATAACCCCTATCACCAGATACTAGTGAGAAAACCTAGAAAAAAAGGCTGAAGGTGACCCATATTTCCACATGATCGGCACTCCACTAGGTCTCTTTGGCACTGCGGCCTCACGTGCCCTGGCATTCCACACTGGTAGCATACTACCTGGCTATCTAAAGATGTATCTCAACTCCTCAGATCACCGCGCGTAGACTCCCTATGGCACTTCCTGTTGTCAACTAGAGGAATACTATCCCTGGAAGCAGAACCGCCCTGGCTCGCAGCTCCGGAGTCTCTCAAATTGCGCTCTTCAATCTCTGACAGGTTGATGATGGACGTGACAGAAGTTAACTGGAATATATTCACTTGCGATCGGATCTCCCACCTGAGACCATCCTAGAACATCCTTGCTAAGATCATCCCATCTCAACCCCGGAGGGGTGTGAAATGGTGCAGCTCGATGAAACGAGAGGAATATTCCATAACAAAAAGAGTACCCTGCTCTAGACTCATGAACTCTCGGGATCGATCGGCCCTCAGGGTCTCCAGGTAGAAGTAGTCGCCAAACACTCAATGTAACTCCTCCCAATCCATATTCTGTAGATGACCCGCCTATGATATCACGCCCCACCACCTTTTTTCTAAGTCTCATAGAATATAGGTATAGATTTTCACCCACCTCTCTGGAGGCGTTTCCAGATGCTCAAAGATTGTTAGCATGGCTTCCATCCATGACTCTGCAGCCTGTGGTACATCTTTCCCCTGAGAAAATAGGAGGATGCTACTATTGGAAAACCCGTGTCAAGTCTGCCATAGACGTAGCAAGAGTCAGTGATCCCTGAATGGTTTGAATCATCCTCATAAATCCATCCCTGAAACTGCGAATCAGTGCCTACAACTAGTATGACAGTAGGTGAAAAGGCCGGCACGACTGGAGGATCAACAAGAAGTCCTTGACCAGCCATATCTGGCATCTAATCACTATCATAAAACAGATGTACAACTGGATGACGTCTCAGAGGCATAGCTCTGAAATATCAAAATAATACCTTAGATTTCTAATATCAACGAAAAATAACAAAGTAGTACAAAACGAAAACAGGAGAAGAAAACACTCAAGATTTACAAAACCTGACTACACAACGTTTATAAATTCAACACGACGTGTACTGAACACTATTACCTTGCTAGAGTCTTCTTGCACGGCTAACCCACACTTTCATCCTAAACTAAGACTACACAGTGTATTCACTGTGGACACAACGTGTAGTATACAAGGTTTAAACAACCTGTGTTGTTAATTACACAGCCGATTACATGGATGAGACTACTTGGCGTGTTCCGAACCAACACGACATGTACATGAAGATTTTTCCCGATCCGTGTTTTTGATGACATGGATGGGTACATAGCTAACCCTTACACATTGTGTTCTGAACAACACAGCGTGTACAAGAGGTGATAACATCATCCCGTGTTGTTAGTGACATGACCGGGTACTTATAAAAAGTCTACACGGCGTGATCATACAAAACACGACATGAATTACACAAGCTTACCCGACCCATGATGTTAGTGACATGGCCGGGTACACGGCTCACTACTAAATGACATCTATTTACCATCCACGGCATGTTACTATAGATTTTTTCATAACTCTTATTTCTTATCACACAGTCAGTGACATGGTTTAATAACTACACGACATGTATATATAAAGTACATGCCGTGTATTCTGCGTTTTTCCAGGAAGTAGCTCTGAAACTGCACAGAAGCCCAGAAAACACCGAAAAACAAGCATGAAGGTGCCAAATTCTGATCTATAAAGGCCCATACTCCCTCTGAATCAGAGTTTGGCATCTTCTACATATCATATAAAAGAGAAAAAAAGTCAATGATCCACCATGTCTGATTCATGAGGGTCCTCTAAACCTCAAGAATCAAAATTTGTTGTTGATTTAATCAAGGTACAATACAACCAGCTTCTAAATCAAACTTCAAGGATTCTATCAAGTCATCTATCACAACAACATCCATAATATACACAACATATATCACAACAATATGCCATTACTAATTCCCACTAGATGGAATGGAAAGAATGCATGGAATGTGATTTCCAACTATTGCCTATATGATGCATGAGATGGCATACCCTCATCTCATTAGGTTGTGACAGAAATAGATCACAATATCAACAATAATAACAACACAAGGCATGTGAATCACTCTAGGTGAAATCAGATCAACTATAACATAGAAAAACCTAAATACTATAATAAGTGAGGTAGTTTGGCTTCTCCTTGTACACGGGTTAGCTACTCCCGAGCACAGCTTAATACCTAGTACCGAATCCGTCCAATACCTAGATAAAGTCTCAGACCGTAAATCAAGAGAAATGAAATCCTTTGATACCACTTTGTAACATCCCGGTTCTGGAAGCCACCTAGAGGTTCCCCATACCCGATTGGTCACATGGCCTCATGAACATATCCCCGAATTCCAGGGGCTACCAACTAGCAGCGAGGGACTTGGGTGTGATAGTTGGGAAACCATTCCCCCATTGGAAGAGTACACAACGAATGTAAACAACACACTATAATGGAAGTAGTAATAATTCTTACAAGAATAAACAGAAGAATAATGAAAGAAGAAAACCAGAGCACACACATAAAATAATGATTCATGATATATATATATATATATAGGAAAAAAACCAAACATGTCAAAATTCTGAAAATATTACTAAACCAAAGTAAAAAATAAAACAGATGAGCGACTGCTTAGCTTCACAAGCCTCGGCTTGGTCCCGTGCTCTCCAGCTCCACATCAATCAAAAACCTAAAGTCGAAGGGAACTTTCCCTTATATATACATGCAACAATAAAATCTACTTGGGCCAAAAAGCATGGACCAAACCGGGTTTGAGACAACGTCCCAGTAGGCAACCACCCAAAGATCTATGCCTAACAGTCTGTGAATACATGGCAAGTAAAAGTACATGAAGTAGTAAATAAGAAATCACACAACAGCTACAATCCACTATGTCTATCATAATAAGCACACAAGTAATAGCCAAGAAAAAATGAGAATAACATGTAACCCCCTGGGTAATTCTCACAACCTACCCCTTATGGATCAACCTACAACTACTAGCAACCCTTTAGAGGCACACACAGTCTCACCCCTCTGGTTAAGCTAAAGAATAGACTCTCTAAGGAGCACTCACTTTCAATTCATCCTATAGTCTAATATCATACTAAAGGCTCTCTGGGGAATCACTCAACGTCTCTTTCCCCTTGTGGCCCGCATCGAGGAACTAAAGACTCTACGAGGAAGCACTCAACATCAATTCACAATATGTCCTCACATTGTAATTTAAAGAAACTCTGGATAATCCCTTATATCCATTATCCCAATGGTCCACTACACTAGGTTCTCTCAGCCCTGTGTAAAAAAACATGCATAGCGCATGTATCACACAAAGTAAACATCATGAACTACTTGGCTATTATTCTAAGGCAAAACATCATTACATTACAATAGTTCCACTATCCTATAACTAGGCATGGAAACTGGAAAACGCCTAATAAGCAAAACATGGAAGCCAAACATTCAGAGCACAATAAAAATTTACCTATTTAGAAGCATTTATCTATACTCAAACAATCAAGCAAAGCAGAAAACAACAGGGGAAAATAGGAAACACACACAATACCCCAATTAAGGGAATTGGTGGAATTGAACAAAATATTAAAAGACATCCTACAGAAAGGCACACACCACTAACCTCGAAACTACGAGATCGATATACGTGAACCACGATGACTGATTCTCCTTAGAATGTCAATGATCTAAAAAACATCCAAAACAATCAACCCACAATATCTTGATAAAGAGGAGGAATTGAAAAAAAAGGATCTAGGAGAAGGAAGAACTCACTGATGCGGTTCCAACGCAATCGACTGCAGTCAATTAGAATAACGGATGGAGGCACAAGGGCTTGGAGAAGATTCACGGCTATACGGGTTGCTCTCGGATGAAAAAAATGAAGAAGAAGCGTGTTCTATCTATCAGGCGCGACCCCGATGTGTTTAGTGAAAAAAATAAAGTACACGACGTGTAATTCTTGAGTACACAGTGTGTACTCACCTTTTCCTAACTCCACATTATGCTGCCTCTACATCGCCCTTACACATCGTGTGTGTGGCCCGGACTCGACCCGCACACGGCCTTGTGCTGCAACAATTTACACGGCATGTACATATAATGTACACGGCGTGTAGTTTTAAAGTACTTGCTGTGTACTTTGGAAATTTTCAGATTTTCCCCTTTTTCTCAAAAACGACTATAAAAGGAAAAACATACCTGAAAAAAAGATTCGGGTTCTTATATATGTACTTATGATTTGATCATTCAATATAATTTTTGATCTATTTTATTTTGTATTAATCATATAAAATATTTTAATCAACTTTTTTTATAAATAATTTATCTGGACATCACTACATGACACCATTAGTAATAAATGAGTTGATTTGTGTATCTAATATTTATGAAAAGTGAAAAACAGTACCTCGAACAATATTCATCTATACTATAAAAAACAATGCATCACTAACATTCCATCCATTCAAACTAATCGTTAACAATAAAACAATGACATTCAATAGTTCTAGTACATGTAGAATAAAGAGACAAAAGTTGTCAATAATTTTTTGTGTGTGGATGAGATGTTGATTTTGACTTGTTGGAAAAGATATATAAGTGTAATATGTAGCTAATTAATCTACAAGGATATGAATTCATTTAAAATGAAATACACTACCAATTCGTCTTCAAATAATATTTATGAGAGTTTTATGAATATACAATTTTTTACTTTAGTGTTCATGATGACTTAGTTACCACAACAGTAAACTATAAGAATGTTTTGATAAATTTTATATAGTAAGAAGAACACATCATGTCCCCTCATTAAGGCAATCCATTTTTTATACCTCCTCATATGTATTCGATAGATTTATCTATTTGAAATAATGAAGACACTCTTTGGAATACAATATGTCGAAAAGAATCCATTCAAGAATATAGGTACAAAAAACTCATCGTGTCACATACTTATCATCTGTAATCTCAAAATAAAATACTGAGTTTGAATATTTTCTTTTTGAAGATTTTACATTTATTTATCAATTCATGATTGAAAAACTAATAATCCTGAAATATATATATATTACAATACAAGATCCGTACTCAGAACTGATATTGAATCTTTTATTCTTTCAGAAGTATATAAACCCATGTGTTTCGTAATGATGGATTTTCCATAATTGAAAAATAGTGTCTGTTTTCATATTTTGACAACCTTAAGTTAATTTTTTAATGAATTATTTTTTTGGACATAATTAATGAAAAATTTATTTTCCTTAAGCTCGGATGAAAATGGGTAAAATGCATATTCTTAGTGGGATTCATCCCATATACAAGAAAATCCATTACTAATAGAATGATATTATCAGAGTAATAAATTAAGAGAAACCCTTAATAATTAAGGTACTCTTACGGAAAGTTAGTGGGAAATTATATTTTCTATGTAATTTTAAGATTGATCTAGTCAATAAGAGTGATCACATAATGATTCAAATAAGTTTCTAGTGAAATGAAATAATGAATGGATATTCCCTTACATTACCTATTATTCTCTATTGATTAGAAAATGTACCTCTCGGTATGATAAAATACATAACCTCTCATCATTAATTCTCATTCTATGGAATTAGAAATTTAAGCTGTAAGAAGAATCAGATATAAATCTAAGGTATCCTTGCATGTATTAAAAGTACCATTTTCTGAAAAAATTAACTAGTTGTAGTGATAATATGGATGTATACCAGGATATATTTTTGACTATTTAAAATAATGCATGGATTATTATATTAATTAGGTTAGATTAAGTGTTTCTAAGAAATCCCAAAATATATAGTACAATTTAATTTTAAAAATGGATTTGATAATGACCAGGTTGTATAAATCAAGGAATGTGAATATAAGTCTTTGAGAAAAATTTGTTTCCTAGAAGAAGTTAATGAAGTAAACAAATTGGTTAAATATATTCTAAGAAAATGATCTACGTAATCTATTTGAGTAATATCGAATCAATAAGTTTGTTTTTCAACATTCGAAAATGTGCCTCAAGAAATTAACACATAAGCTCTTCCATTACATCAATGGAATTTGATTTTATCATAAATTATTTTTTTTAATCTCTAATGGGACGTAGTCAGTAAAGTAATAATAATTCATGGTTTACACATGAATCCCTTACATTGTTTGTGTAATCTTTATTGTTGTATCACGTATATTAAAAGAATAAATTACTTTAATTTCATAATATATTATCTAATATAATGAATTATGTGTGTTTCATCATAACTATAATATAAAATATTATTGGTTATTAAGAAAATAATTTAATCATTATATAGAGAATGAATAAATACAAACATCAAATGTTTTCAATAGGTATTGAGTGAGTAATGCGGTGAAGATGATGAGGAAGAAGCAGATTATTTTGTGGTGTTTCAAGATTCTAAGATATCGGAAAAGGGTAAAGAGTTTATTTAAATAATTAACGTAAATAACAAATAAGATCATCAGTTTGATTAGGTATCAAATTTATTGGTTTTAATTGAATGGAAATGCAGAAAATAACATATTAAATTCTTCACAGTGTGTTTGTAATGGTTTCACAACCATCCTAGACAGCTGAAAAATGATATAGTGAAAATGATTGATTTTTGTGTTGATTTCATATTTCAACTTCATGGTATATATCTAATAGGACCGCTTATAGTTGATAGTCGTGGCTCTACCACCCTGATTTTATGAAATATTTCTGAGCCACCAAATAAATATCAATGTGAAAATCGTAGTGTTGATCAATAAATTTCATTACCTTCACCTGAACTATACTCTAAATATTTCATCATACCAACATATAAATATTATCCCGGGAGATATTTACATGATTCTTTTAAAATTGAATACACACAATTAATGATATCTCGAGGAGATTGAGATGACCTTAAAGAATATCTATTGATTTTGGGTTATGCAATTTTTGAAAAAGTTGATGGCCCTCAACCTCAATCTTCTTTATCATCTGAAAAACCATTATCACTCTTACAATGGCCCGAAGGCCTTCATTTTTTATTGATTTAGATAATCCACCTTTCATGGGGTGAGGTGGAACCCATACAAGGCCCGTAGGCATAATAATTACATGGCTCGTAGGCCTTAGAGGAATTCATTGCCTATAGGCTTTAAACATTACATACAACCTAGAATAACTACTTGGAACTTCTCCTCCACAACATCTTGATCATGAAATCAGATCTCCACCTTTGCATGGCTGTCTGGCTAGGCCTTATCATGCATGCAGAGGCTTGTCCCGATGGCAGGTGTCATACCCTCTCATTCTTGCAATCTATTTAAGTTCTGATGTGGTAAAAGATCCTTTCTCATCCTCCTTGTAGATCTTGTTCCTTGTAGGTTGTCTGGTTTGCATCTTCACTTAAGGTGGCCCGAAGGACTTGAGGTGGCCCTAAGGCCTTACTGACCCGATGTCCTGGGTGGCCCGAAGGCCTTAAAGGTCTCATGGACCAAATCAGTGGCCCGAAGAGCCAAACGTGGGCATATTCCCGGCTGCTATAGTTCCAAACAGTGTTTGTTACAGTCCCGCTATAATACCAGCTACAGTACTGCATAGTTCCGGCTAAAGTACTGCTACAACACCTGGAAAATCTGCCTCTGCCTGGTTTTGATCCCTGGTCACTTAGATGCACTTACAGAGTCCTTACCAACTGGGCTAAGGCACATGTGCAAATGTGTGTTCCTAACACAGACTCCCAAAGGGGGCCCCCACAAGCCCAAGTGCCTGCCATGTTCCCCAGCTAAGAAATGGCTTTGAATCACCCTGTTCATAATACGAACAGTGTCTGATCCTGGTGGGACTTTATCCTGCGCCATTTCCCATGGAGAGCGAGGGGTACAACCAGCGGGTACCACTTGGCTAACACCCCTTGTGATTAACCTCTATCACTAAAGACACAAACCCCTAATACCAATTTCAATCTCAGAAGAAAATACACGTGATCATTTCTTTTTATTAATGGGTTATACTAGTAGATGGTAATATTATTTTTTTAATAATTATTTTATTATGTAATTTTAAAAATACATTCGAATCATGCCTATTATATGGAATATTTAATTATTTTGAATCTATTTTGTGAAAAAAATGTCTATGCATGATGTCCTTTAATGTTGATTTTAGTTTTTTAATTTAACATATTCTTCTATATTTATATATATTTATATATTCAAAATTCAATATTCTTTGTCGATATATTACATCATAAGAAATGAAAAGATATCCCCAATAACAATATTAATGTAACCTAGACCTAGATGGTGGGGACCACATTAACGGACCACAATGCTTCTCTTGATGATCAAGGTTCTAATGTCACTTACTTCTATAACATTTCACACATTAAACCTTAGGATTTAATATGATTCGAGGGGATTCCCTTGGTCTTCATTGTTTCATAAACCCCACGGCCTTGGAATCGCTTCTCCGTTTGTACCTCCTTACCATGAATAAAATTGCTAATGTTGATGTGATGAATCACAAAATCACTAATTTTACTCTAACTATTTTATTAAGTCATTCAAGATAATAATATTATTAATGTTATCTTAAATAGATTTAATTATTCAATATTCAGTAAAATATTTTATATTATGAAGATCAATGAATTTCATCTATCTACTCAAATTCAGAAGTTGTGTATTTTTATCTTACTATATAATACATTATCCTAAATTGAGATTGGTTGAATTAATGAAGTATGATACTATATTTAGAATGAAAATATGAGAGGTTATTGTCTTATGAGAACGTTATTCAAAATAATTATCTTACTAAAGATAGAAGAACATGAGAACTAAATTATTACATCATAATAACATATTAATCTTACACTAGAGAATTCTATTACCATAAATTTAATTCAACGACCTTATTTATCATACTAGGTATCCTAGGAATATATTTTATGTTGATATTTTATTCCAATTGAATATCATTTGAAGAATTACTTATATACATAGTTCCATGATAACTTTTATAATATCTTGATAATTTATTTCATTCATTTAGAGTGAATCATTAAATATACTATACATTTAAGGAAAAATCCATTTGTATATTATTTATATCTTCCAAGAAAAAAATTTTATGAACAAACAAAATATTTATGACATCACTGTGGAAAAATAAATTTCTATATTTGGCAGGAATGGATGCATATATTTAATGGATTATTATATGTTGTTCACAATTAATTGATTTGTTGACTATTAGGATTATATCATGATTGCATTAAAAATTATTTATAAAAAAATAGTTGTCTTCTACTAGAAGATGAAGTCTGAAAAAAATACATACAAATACACAATATCATACATTATAACACTCTAAATTTATATACATTTAACTAATCAAACATACATGTTCTTGATGTGCTTATTAGATCTATCTTTTTAACTGAAGGTCACCCCATGCAATACCTTAAAGAATTTAATATTCTATGAATGAATCCTCTACTTACTATAAGTTGATTCTTTCAATAATGTGCTACAAATATATAGTTAAAAAAATTATTTTTTATTAAACATGCTGTAACAATTTGTGCATTGATTATGGATAGGCCTTGTAAAGAGAGAACCTGGTAGAATGATTAGGGACTATTGAATTAACTGAAAAATTAATTTATATAACTAGGAGACCCCGATTAAACGACTGTATACTAAAATTCAAAAATCGTGTAGTGCAGAGATTTTATGGAGTGAAATACGAGACTTATATTCCCTGAACCACTCTAAATATCTTATGCCCAATATCTATCACAATATTTTGTTTATTTCAAATTATTATCATTGTTAATAAAATTAATATTAATGCACATACCTGTAGAGGTAGGTTTTCTATCATGAAATGTTTTTTACCCAATTGACCCCCAATGGAGTGTTCATTAATCCATTATATAGGAAAACAAATTAATTTCACTCTATTCAATTATTATGATAATATTAATTCATATCATATAATCCATGAAAAAAACATCATAAACACCCACACCAGGAATATCCATAAAATTATACTTGTTTATACATACTATACACATTCTATATAAAACTATATAGATTTATAAAACACTAAAACAACATAAACTAACTAATCTTTTCTTTCACAATCTAGATGAAACCCCCAACAACAAGGGTTTAAATCATTACTAATAATACACATGGTAACTACAATCTTATTTTGTGATATCATATTTTTTGTTTTATTTATCAATCTAAGTGTTTTGTTAACTTTTATTTTTGGGAATTGTTTACTCAACATTAAAAAAACATGGGAAATAGAGTTGATCTAGGTTAAGATATTATTTTTAGGAAAATTACATAATATATAGATTTGTTTGTTTATATAAATTAATGGAGTGTGGATATAAATTTTATATGTGTTTTTATAGGTTCTTGTTATGTTTAGAAACATTAAAAAGGATTCATGTCTTTTAAATAGAAAATTGGTGGACACAACATCTATTAACAAAAATATACTATGTAAATGTATTACAAATCATTTTATGTTCAGATTATTTAATATCAATAAGAAATCTCATAACACAGTTGAACCAAAGATTCATATTGTTAAAGAGGATTACACAGATGTTTAGTTTCTTGATATCTTCATAAGGATCATTTTATCCATTGAAAGGGAGACTGTTATGAAGATTCCCTCATTGTCTGAGTTAAAATAAGATATTCCACAACAAAATTGTCCAGTGATTACTTTGGAAGGATGTCCCCGTGTAGATGAATTTCGGAATTGAGTCATTCATTATATTTTTAATGAATCATAGGAAACCAAAAATTAATACCTACCAAGAATTTGTGGGGGGTAATTTGGATGAATTTTAGTAGTAAGATAAGATATATTGGAAGGACGTCAATATGATGTTTTTTATCCATTTATATCAATATATTTTAAAGGATGAAAAATTTCCTGAGTTGGTGCATCGGAAAAAGGAGGTAATTTTGGGTCATACTATGTTGGATGATTCACCAACTAATAGTGCATTGGACGATATTTCGAAGATGCTGAGATCACTATTGAGAGATAATTGCAAGTTGGACTTTGATTTGAGATTAGGTAATAAGTAATTGTTTTTCTCGTGATCAAATTTGAGGATTTGTTGAACTAGGGACTCATCATGGAAGATAATCTGAGAGAGTCCTATAGTAGTGGCTAGCCGTAATTATTAGTGAATTCTGGGACCTATTCATTGTGTGGAAAATGTTGGATAGTGACATTTTTCATTATGGTAGTCGTTGGTAGAGAATACATGGAACTAGAAAGCTATCTCATCACTATGTTATATTCCAGTGCTATCTGTTTTGAATGTATTTTTACCAGTGAACACAATCTTCTTACCCAATAGTAAAGTGATGTATCTATGGAATGATGGGTTATCTATTGGGGTTTAGTGAAAATATTCTATAACAAACCAATGGGAGGGGATTTGTACGATCGCATTAGTCGATAATGGGATCAGATACACCTCAAAAGGCTGGTAGCTAGAGATTGATTATCTTTTAAGGAGAACCTATTATATGAGATTTTGTGCTAGGAAAGCGATAAAAATCATGGTAGTCAAGCTGGAGCCCAACATTGTGGTACATCCAAGCTACACGTTATGCTTACTACATCCACTATTCTAAATAAAAGACCATCAACTTTAAAAGGTATAATTCATTCATCGTCTACCTTATCTTGTGTTTTTTTGATATAATAGAAATCAATTATATTCTCTCTGGTCATTTTGAAAATGGTTTGGGATTTGAGGAGTAATTATTGGATAGTCCTATGAGAATTGTCACTCCTTTTCAAGGTATTCTAGAGAATACAAATTGTTCCATGGTGTGTTTTATTGAGATTCAAGGTTACAAATTTTTGGGAGCTATTTATGTTTAAAAGGAAAGGTATCAACATGATTCAAGGTCATCATTGGTTAGATCTATACCATACTCATATGGACTATTATTAGAATATAATTAGCTTTTTATTTTTAGAAATAAGTAGTTATTCTCTACATTTTGAGTGAGATAATTAGGGTGGTCATGTTGTAGTCAATCGATTTAGATTGAATATTCTCAAATATCAGATATTCGTTCATTCTCTAGATGATGGTGGGATGTAGTACTATTTTTTCCCTCTAGTCGTAGCCCATTTTAAATATGTTTTCCTTACCATATTATATTATTTACTACATGAGAAAGATATCAGCATCACATCTGATGTGGTGTTGGAAGTAAAGCCAAAAACCATAATTCCAATAAAATGGTACCAACAAAGATTCGTTAATTGAATGTTATATTGGTATATATTTAGTCTAAACCATTCATATGACCATGATCTTTTCATTGGGATTCTCCGTTACCCTTCCTTCAAATGATGAGGGATCTTTGAACATATTTTGGGTTTATTAGAGGTTGAACCAAATGATGGTCAAGAAAAAGTATCCTCTTACACATGTTTATAAACATTTCAATTTAGTTGAAAATTTTTATGATATAAACAATGATTCAAGTAATAATAGTTTATCATTAGTTGAGGGTGAAACTATAAAAAACAACCCAAACTATTTTTAGGAGCAGATATAACCTCTGAAATTTGTATTTATGTAGTATGGGATGACTAATGCACTAGAGGTGCTCGTGGACTCAATTAATAGGATATTTGATCATTTTATGGTTTGTTTTGGTGTTTATTTCAATGATATATTAGTCTATACCATGTCATTATGTGACCATTCCAAACATAAGGGCATCATCTAGAGTTCACTAAGTGATAAATGGCGCTATTCCTTGATGAAAAAATGTTGTCTATTGATTAATAATGTGATCTTATTAGTCCATGCCAACTTATATTTGGTGCAACAATGTACCTAGTGAATGTGAAACTCTTTTATATTAGTAACAACCCAATAAATACTTTGAGATTAAGATATTTATTGAATTATAAGGTTATTATTAGCACATTATCTGGGATTTAACCCATTTGGAAGAACCAATTTATTTGTTGACCAAGCAGTTGGTGAAGTTTGTTTGTTTTGTTGATTGTGATAGATATTTTTATGAGCTAAAAGCTAGGATGATATCAACCCATATCATTATTTTTCTATTTCTTCTAATGAATATACCATTTATTGCTATGCGTCCAGAGTAGGGCTCATAGTAGTTCAAATAAAGGAATATCTAGTCCTTTCTTATAGACCTAGGACTCTGAGAAAAAATTAATGGAATTACCCTACCCGTGATCGTGAGTTATCAGAAGTGGGACATGACATGGCAAATTGGAGACACTACCTCTATGGTGGTAGTTTTTCGTTATATTATGACCGTAAGATCATCAAGTACATCATCCCTTAGTGAAACATAAACCTGATGAGGTGTGTTGAATATATCCAGTATTTTAACTTGGAATTGGCTTATACACTAGGAAATGGAAATTTCATGGCTGTCAATTTTAGACAAAAAACACATAAATAAGTAGTATTCCTATCATATTCTTTTTAGAGGATAATGTACGACTTTCCAAACATGCATCTAGATGATATAGAGTCTCCACGATGGGTAGCTATGACAATGAAAACTCCTATACAGGTTCTTTTGAATATGATTAATACTGAGAAGTTTTCATATACAAAGGGGTCATTTATGTGGAAGAAAACATTGAGTTAGGAGAGACTATCAGGATGTTCATTCAATAGTGAGAATTATATTCTCTTCCATGATGTGTGTTGCTTCATATAGGCTTATGCATGGAGAAGATTAAAGAATTTCATGACTATAAATGGGCAGTTCATCAAATTTTAACAATGATGTCTTTTATTCTCTATATATAGTAGAAGATAGTTTTTAGGAATGTATAAAATGTATTCATGAATTTTGGGTAGATGAATCTCTTTTTAGTAGTAGATATTTGAACAATAGTGGCCAAATGGGATTTTTCATCAATTCCCATACATGATTAGGAATGGGATTATGTGATAGTGTATTTTATTACTAAATTACATTAGACAACCCATAAGAATGATGTTTTATAAGTTATTTTGAATTTACTGAATATGTTTTGTGAATTCATACCTATTAGTGAAATCATCATAGTTCAATATCTGGGACTTCTTAAAACGTGTGAGGTGGTTTGGTTGCACTATGTTATGAGGAATAGCTTTTCACATATATAACATTATTTTACATTGTCTTCTGGAAAGGTTCTTTATAAGGAACTAGGATTTTGGGTTCATTTGAGAAATGCATGTCATCTATAGACTAATGGTCAATTTATGTAGACTATTCAGGTTTAGAAGGTTATTCTACAATAATGTGTTTAATATTTTTGTTGTTCATGGGAGAATCATAAGACACCCATGGAGTGTGAATATATTAATAGACTATAAAAATAAAGACAAATTCTACCTTTTGATGTTTTATATGGTTGGAAATTTCGTTCTAATGTGTTTTGGTTGGATTTCTATGAGTCAACATTTTTTGGTCTATTTCTCATGCAGGAGACATCTTAACAGGTTATGTTAATCAGACAGAAGTTGGTAACCATGTTTGTGTAGGAAGATATCATATACTGAACTTTGATGATGACCTTAATAATTCAAGGATGGAAATCATGATTTCCTCTAGGATTTCATTTTGTTGGGGGACACTCTATATAATGATATAGGAAAATGGAGTGCCAACGATTCTATGGATGTATGAGATTGTGGGAAGGGTTGGTCCATAAATATATAATATAGTCCTTCCTCACCTTTATCTTGAAATTGGGGGTACATCTCAGACATTTACAAGGAAACCCATTGTGATATGGTTAAAGATTCCTATAGTGATGTTGTCTAGGATGGGATGAAGAAGTCTGGAATTGAGAAGTCCATTACAATAATCAGAAGGATGAGGATGGACTACTCTAACCTATCGAAGTTGATGTCCTCTAGGTCTACATTCATGCATTCTTTATAAGAGATAATATCTTTGTAGAAATTGAACATTTGATGTAAGTATGCCAAGACCCTAAAACAATATGAATGCTTGGAATGGGAGTCGGTCACTACAGAGGAAGTCTATCATGGGGGTGGTGATGGGTATGTCTATTATTATATGTAATTAGTTTTCTAGTCAGTTGTGTGTGCTTGATGTACTTTTCTTTTATCTTAGTAAAAGGTCAGATGCCTTCCTTTGATAGACATTCAAGGTAATATAGCATTTCCACAACATTTTAGTTCCCAAAATGATGGGTTTCACATGTCACAAATATACGGATATCATCTAGACTATTCCAGTGGGATATTATAAGAATATTTCATGGTTTGTGTTGATGTATAAATTAATGATAATACAATATTAATTGTAGGTAGTAGTGTGAAATATCTCCGGGGTAGGGATTCACCATGGGTTATAGTGTAGTGGCATCACAAGAATTCTCTTAAAGGTATCTGAGGGAGGTATTCTGATATGAAAACATAGATTACAATATTTCATGATGAGACCAGACATAAAAACATGGAATATCTATGGGATAATAATTAATATGGAAGAGAGGTGGTATGATCTCATCATTATCTAGGCGTGACTCTCTTTAAGTTATTCATTAATTTTTCTTCCTGGTATGTTTTCCTTATCAATAATCCAAAAAATTTAAAATCATTGTGGATTCATGTTGAGTTATTTATTTTGGAAATGAATAAATCACATAATGGTATGTTTATTTGAATTAATGGGGTCCAATTATAAATGGGAAAAATATTTCCCAGGTCATTGGTAACTTGGGAACATTTAAATATGATTGGGGATGTTTAATGAGAAATTGGTATGAAAACACATACTTAGTACATGTAGATATCATATAAATTAATTTTGAGTCATGAAATGATTAGATGATTTAATAAAATAATTCAAGGTGATGGGTTTTTTAAAAACTCCCCATTAAAAATATACACATGTCGTGTAACCCCATTACAAAACATGTAATTCCACAACCTAAAATTTTATTTTCTATTGTGTGGATGTTGTTTCAATCTAACTCACTGAAACATTATCCTCTCAATAATAGTTAACCTTCTATGATATTTTTATAGTTCCTACCTTCCTTTTGAACATCCATATAATACCTTTTATCAATGTTTTGTGTTTTTTGAGAAATATCTTTGTTCAATTCCTTGGTTCTCCAAAAATTATACTAAAATAAATTAACCTTGTGTGTTCTTGGTTTTAATCATGATTTTTTTGGTGCCAAGATTCTGTGGGTGATCATCGATACCAAATTACAAAAAGTGTTTTTTCAATTGGTACCATTTTTGGATCACCAATTAAATGTAGTGGGTGTATATCTTATACCTATTGTGTGACCATTTAAATGATTTTGAATGATTGTGAGGGTTACTATGTAATGTGAACCCAAATACCTGAATTTAGGAATTGTATTATTTCATGTCATCCATCATATCAATTTACTTATGACAAGGATTCTAGCTTCCTGTGGGGTGAGTAAAATATGAATTTAATTAAATTAGATAATGGTGTAAAGGGTGTTAACCATTAAATGATACCTTTAGTTATTTATTGAAATAAAATCTAATTGACACAACTTATTTCTTATTTTTATAACTATGAATAAACTATGATTTTTTGAAACTCTTCAATGAAATATAAATAGAAACGAACATAATTAACCATTGAAATTTAGGATTTGTTATTATGATATACATGATTTATAAAAAGACTTGTGTTCCATAATGAAATTCTTATATACAGGTCATGTAACTAACATGTGAACATTAATATAGGTCAATGCTGATATTGAGTGGGCTTGGCCTACTCCCTTGATGTAATTCTTATTGAGAATGGACTCTATCGAGTGTAATGTTTTAATTCATATATGGAATTGACCGGGATTCTATAATGCTTATATGGATTTTATCAGGAAAGATGTGACTTTTTGATGGCCATATGGTTTTCAATGAAATATCTATAACACTTGCTCCTGGATATGTTATCATGGTGTCGAAGAAATTTATTTTAGAAAGATTTTATGGTTATTGTTTTCATGGTTGTAAGACATGCTAAGAGACATTTAGTTTTGGATCAAATGTATAGAGACCCCATCATTTTTCAAATATAATTACATGATTCTATGAATAATTATACATTACATAACAAGACCAGGATTATAAAGTCTAGTGTCTTGGAAGACTAGGTACTAGGAAATGAATACTTAGAGCTGAATATAACATTTCATTATTTAACATAAAAATTTAGCTCCTAATATCCATTGTGCTTAGGCATCTGTAGAGGGTACCATGGGGAACACATGTACTATGGGATGAGATAAGTATCCTAGTAAGGGAATAAACATAAGCATAAAGCATTAGAATATGGGATAGATTGCAGGACATGATGATATTAAAAGGCCTGTAACATATGGAGTCATTACATATAAACGTGGTATCATATAAACATGGAGTCATAGTAATGTGTCAAAAACAAAAATCATGACTTTATCCTGATTCAATGCTAAAATCCAAAACTGTGATTCATCGTATCTCAAGCCAAGGCTAACTTCCAAGACCGTGGTACATTGTAGACCAATCCATGCCTAACCTCCAAAACCGTTTCACATAACTTCTCCTTAGACTCACCACTACACAATTCATTGGATCACTTTCTAGGTTCCCAAATATTAAATTTAAATGAATATGTTTTCCACATAAATAATCATACTTAATCAATCGTACATAAACAAAAGGGTTACCCTTGGAAATAATTGTGTAACCTAATCATGTCATAAATAATAACAAATAGTCAAATCATAAAAGTATCTACAAAAGAAAGGAACTAAAATATAAAATGACATAAATTATGGATAATATGAATGTATCATGGTTTGTGATTTCATATTGATGTGAAAACATGTAATAAAATTATTTATGAAATTTCATCACTAAATCATTTTTGTATTGTTTTAAAGAAAATACTTTAGGGCCTTTAAAATATAAAATCGAAAAATCCTTTATATAAAACCTTAAGTGAAATAATTTTTTTTAAATAATAAATTATGTCTGATTTTATAAAGAAAACGGTGGTTTAAAATTTAATATTGAGTGCACTTGAAATCAGGTATGAATTAAGTAAATTCTCTCAAAACAGGATTGCTGATCCAGAAGTATTGAGGAGGGAATCACATAAAAATATGTATATCCCTAAAAGATAATGGTGAAAGGGCCTTGATAAATGAAATTGGAAAATTTACATAGAATTTAGAATGTTCACATAAAAAATATTATTACCATATTTGTTTAAAATAATGATAAGGCAACCTGAAGGAAGAAAGGATGGTTTGTTTCAATCACTTACGGATTATTGACATCAAATTGGGTGTAAATAAGTCTAATTAATGATTGATAAATAGGTTAAAAATAATTTTAAATCATGAGGGATGTTTGGGATGGGGTTAAATTATACCCCCTCATTAGGGACTACATATAGAATATCATAACATAGAGGACATTCTTCAGTAGAAGTGAAATAGAGTGGATCCCTTAGCGTCAGTTTGATTGTGTAATGCTCTTGATATTAATTAAATTGATAATAATATTTGTATCATTGATTAAAAATTCCCGAAACACTATAAATATTTAAAATAGTTATGATAACCTTTTTTGTTCATCATAACTTTTTTTATTAGTTAGGTGGTTCAATTTCATAGTTCAAGTATGTGTGTTTTCATTGTTATTACGACCAATTTACGTATTTATAGTAATGGAGAACCATGTAAAATGGGGATGGTTGTCCAGAATTGGAGATATATTCTATTATTGAACATCTAGTGGGTTACATGGTTGTATATTTCATTTGGTTATATGGAGTGAAGATTAATTATTATTTGAAACTTTAGTGATTATATTTTGTGTTAATTGGTGGTTTTTGGCCAGAGTGACCATGTTTTTTTATTAATCAAAACCAAGTGTAAAAAAGGATTAAAGAATAATATTTGAGATATAATACATATATTATGGTCTATTTTAACCATAAAAATGGCTTCATGGTCATAATTGAATAAGGTAATTGATATTGAAAACCCATCGTCCCTTAATATTTTAAATTAACACATCTTGGATGGTGTATTTAATACTAGTATTAAATAATATTAATGATAGATGTATCAAATTATTAAAGTATCATAAAAATATTCCATTAAATGTAAGGTACTAGATTTTTCATTATATTTCAATGAGGATAGGTAAGGATAGAAAAGAAGATGAATGAATAGGAAAACAATGTAAAATGATTCAAAAGTGGAATTTACCTATTTATTCAATCATCCTAGAGAGCCTCTTAAGGGGAGAGGATTTGGAATTTTTAAGATACCAAGGGATTTCGTACGTGGTAGAGGAGGATGGCTAGATATTTGGGTAGAATTTAGGCCAAGAACAAGTATTTAGAGGAGTGAGGAGAATAGGTAAGTAGAGGTGGTATTTATTGGGGAGGTGAGGAGGTTTTTCAAAATATTTAATTCCTTAGATTATTAATTTTTATCCAGACCATTAATAATAATGTTTCCAAGAATAAAATTTTAATAATTTCAGGTGATTAAAAAAATTAGGATTACCTTATTATAAAATCATCCATGAAATTATATATCATGTATTTAGTTTAATTTGAAAATTATTATTTTTTACTATTCATAAAAAATCAAGTATTTTTGAAAAAACTGAAATTTCACCCTAACTATTTTCTGATAAGTAGAATTCTAAAATGTAATACATTTTTTTCAATATATATTCATATATATGAATAATCTAATTTTTAATTAAAATTATAATTTAGATGAAAAATATAGATTTGTAACCTATAACTGATTTTATATTCTTTTAAAAAATTACATAAGGTATAATAAAATTTATCATATAACTACATGAAATAAAATTGTTAATTTATGATATAATTTTATTTTCATGTCCATTTAAATTAATTAATTATATTTCATTAATTACTTATGACATACAAAAATACCAATACTTTTACTATGATCATATTATCAATTATAAGATGTCATGTTTCTATTTATACAATCATGGGTGAGGTTAAAATTCTTTTAGATGATTTACTCATTATAAGAGTCTTATTACTATTCACAAGGGTAGGTTACTATTCATAAAGTTATTGTTTTCATTCAAGAAAAAATATGTTTTCCTTATTACACAACAATCATCTTACTGATCGCAACTGTGTGTGACCGATATTCAAAATTTCAGTCACATAAGTGTCAAAATAATGTTTACAGGTAACATAGTATATAGTAGTTCATTGTGTTGTGATTTCATGTGATTATATGTCATAATAATAAAAAGTGAATTTAATGTATAAAACATTGGGTCATTACAATATACTCCTCTGATGAATGTTCTCCCTCGAAATTTAGTTTTAAATTCTATACCATTAACATGTGTGGGTACTTTTCCATCATTTCATCCTCAAATTCCAACGATTCCTCTTAGAACATATGGTTATGTCAAAAATAAACTGACCAAGTGAGTAGTACTATTACGTAGATAATTATCTCTATTATATTGGATCATCACTGGATACTCCTTCTATGAAATATCATCCTCAAACTGTACAACCACCGAGGATAATACAATTGAAAGATCCGGTATGTACTTCCTCAAAAGGGATACATAGAAGACATTGTGTACATTTGACATGGTAGGTTGATGGTCACGTCGATAGGATACATCTCTAAGTCGAGCAATGATCTCTAAGGGGCCGATGTACCTGGTACATATGATTCCTTTCATCTCGGACCCCAAGAACTTATTCTATAGAGATATGTGAAGAAATATTATTTCTCCAACTTTGAACTTATGGTCTCGTCGGCGATTGTATGCTTAACTCTTTTTTGACTTTGGGATACCTTGATATGATGCTGAATGGTTTTCACCTTCCCCATCATTTCTTCAACCATTTTATGTTCTATATGTTTTTCCTAACTAATATCATCCCAAAATGACGATGTTCTACTCCATTTCCAATAAAGGGCTTTATATGGTGCCTTCCGTTTTCACGACTGAAAACTATTTTTGTAGTCGAATTAAATAAATAGATGATTTTTTTCCCATATAACAATAAATTCCATCAAAAATAATCTCAAAATATATTCAAGTTTCTGAATAGTCCACTTACATTGGCCACCGGTTTGAGGATGATAGTCCGTACTGAATTACAGTTCAGTTCGGAGAGCATGCTAGCGACTTTTCCTAAACAACAAGGTGAATAATGGATCTCAATCAGATATTTTAGATAGTTTTACTCCATTAAGCCGGACCACTTCTTTGATATTTACCAATGATAATTGATCCAATGATCATTCCTCTCAAATTTCGATAAAATTAAATTCCTTTTTAAGAAGATCCACAATGACCCATATATCATTGTTTCCTATATATTTCCATGGAATTCCAGTAACAAATTTCATGGTGATGTTCTCCCAGTTCCATGATTTTTTCGGTAGTGTTGTCATCATCCCCTTAGACATATGTCATTCAACATTATCTTATTGGAATACGAGGTAATTTCAGGTATATTCGGCAATATCCTTCTTCATATTGTGCAACCAAATGTTCCCTCAGATATCATTATACATATTTGTGCCTTTTGGGTGAATAGACAAGGTTGATCTGTGTTCGTCATTCAAAATCACATTATTTATCATTGTATTGGATGATACACATAATCTGGACCCAAATCGTTCAACTCCTTCTTCATCAATCATTAACTCTGTTGATTTCACATTTGTAATGGCTTCTTCGATATTCTTAATTCCCACACATTTTCATTGAGAATCATTTATTTTCTACATGAGGGTTGGCTGAGAAATCATTTTAGAATGGATTTATGATGTTCCTCCATTAATTATTCAAATGTCAATCCTCTAAAAATCTATGATCACTGGTTCCTTTTCAAATCTCATCATTGATGAAGATGCACGATCCTTTATTCTTAGAGCATCTACCACCTAATTTTCCTTACCGAGTTGATAATTGATTGAGAATTATAAATACTTGAGGAGCGTTATACATCTTCTCTTGCACATGTTAATCAATTTTTGTGTGAATATGTATTTTATACTTTTGTAATTAGTATATATCTCACACTTCTCCCGTAGAGTGAATTTTATTAGATTTATAATGAAATGATCCTAGCCTTGAACTCAATAACAAGAGAAGGATAGTTTTGCACATGGATTTTCAATTTTTTTAGAAATAGGCCGTCAATTTATTATTTTTTATCAGTACATAGAAAAAGTAATTCAATGAAGCATCATCGTACACCACAATGATTTCTCCACATGATAGGAGTGTGAGTATTGGCATAGTGATAAGACTTTTTTAAGTCCTTAAAGCAGTATTCAAATTATATAATCTAGAAAAATTGAACTCCCTTCTATTTCATCTTGGTCATTAGGTGTGAAAAACAATATATGTTCTTCAGAAATAATTGATATTGCCTAGATAAACCAAGATTGCTACAGATCACTATTAAATATGTTGGTTTCAGCCACTCTCAAATCACCATTATCATGGAAGGGACTATATATATTGTTGGTTGTAGTAGAGTACTCAAGAGTGGGAGGGGGTGAATGGAGTATATATTAAATTTTTTTTGTTTAAAAATTATTATTAAATAGGTTCCCTGATAAATTTAAACACAGCCCTGTCAATCATGGTTATACGGTTACGAAATATTTACTATTTAAATAACCTTTTATAAGATTTATTAATTCTTATAAAACATAATATTAGTAATTTAAATTACTTTTGAAGTAATTATAATAATGAAAAACAATTTTAACATCTTTCTATGAATAACTATCAGTGAAAATTCAGTGATTTTTGAATTAAACATTAATATTGAGAAAACTAAAAATAGACAACACAACAAATAAAAAACAAGTGGTTCAGTCCCAAGTTGAGACCTTATCCACTCCACTTGGCGATCACCTGCAACCAAGTAGTTTATGTTATTAAACTTGATCCACACCCTGGATCGAGGTTAACAATGGTACCCAAGACTATTCAGGTCACTCGACCTCTTCCACAGTTCTTTGTGTGTATGATCTAACCGGATACTCAAGTACCTCTACCCCATATATCCATGCAAATAGAAAAGTGTAAAAATATTTAAGAGAATGGATATATGGTGTCCTTTAGTTTAATGCAGGAGAAAATTCATGTTTTTATGCAAACACGCACATCTATAAATATAAAAATAATACCCAATAGAGAAGAAATGATGAGATAAGGTTTTGAGTTCCCTATGTGTTTGTATATGAAGCTCAGGTCTTATGAGATAAAGAAGATGCAGTAATTGGGTCCTCTCGTGGAAAACAGTGTATCATAAGTCAGCTAGATCTGGATCATTTTCTTCATTGAATGGATGGTGAAGAAATGTTCCAGACTCCGGGATTAGTGTATTCCTCATGTGTTCTTCAGCATTGATGGGTTGAATGAATGCTCGTTCTAATACGTTATCACACACAAACTTGTTTTTTAGTTACACTATTGTCTCCACAATCACCAAGATCACATCCTTTTCTTCTAGCCATGTTGTTCTTTTTTATTCATGGAATGCATGTGTTGTGGCCAACATGATGCATGTATTTGACACTATGTACCTAGTGCTGTTAGGTGACATGTCTATAATGAAACATTTTTTTAAAAAGTTTGGGGTTGAAGCCTCATTTTATTATTAAATCAATGCAAGGACATCTTTTAACTAGGTAGAGGGAGACCCATTACATAGACCAAAGGCCCAGTGGACTTGTATCCCTTACATAGCCAATAGGCCCAATTTTTTGGCCAATGTCCCATTATGTGAATAGTAACCCGGCAGCTACATTGCCCATCGCTGCTACAGTACCCTACCTCTGCTATAGTACCTGTCGATAAATAGTACCACCACTGATATAGTACGCTACAGTACTGCTACAATAACCTGCGACCCATTGGTTTTGAACCCCCATTTTCATGTTGGATTACGGGGTGCTTACCACTATTCCAAACCCCAACTGTAGTATATAATGAAACATTGATTATGTTAGTACCTTTAAATCCTTTAAATATGACAGTTAGAAGAGTAATTGAGAAACAAAAAAAATAAATTAAGAAACAATGTCACAGTCTGTCTGTAAATGGTGTCTGAATGAACTAATGTCTCCTTGAAATGGTGTCACAAACGGTGTCTAGATGGTCATGATGATTGGATTGTCATGGGGTTTGGATGGTAATGGTGACTGAATGGTCACAGTGTCTAGATGCTTACAATGTCTGGATGGTAATAGATTCTAGATGTTCAATGTGTTCAGATGGTCACAGTGTCTGGATGTTCTAGTTGTTTGGATGGTCACAGTGTCTGGATGGTCATGGTGTCGGGATTGTCACAGTGTCTCAGACATAGCCAAATATCTATATATATACATAAATTGTGATATTCATAGAATGAAACAAATGTAATAATTCATTACAAAACTTCATTAGAAACATAATAGTTTTCAATGATAATTTATGGCATAAAGAAACTAATCTTACGTACACATGAATTTAGATAGATTAAAGACGATTGACCTGATTTATAGAATTTAGAAGATTTGTGATCATTAAAACATGACTAACACATGAAGATCCCAATAATCTAACAAATTGAGGATCAAAAATCATGTGAGTTGGGTATTTATTGTAAGCTAATGTGTCTCTTATTTAATGTTCATTTAGTGTGTGTATATATATATTTATAACTCTCCATTTTGGGATTATCAAATACTGTAAATAAAAAGTAAAAAATAAAAGTTCACAACACATTAGATGGATAAAAGGTTTCATTACTAACAATATGGAACAAGGCTACATAAAACATACCTATCAAAAGTTAGTATTCACTCTTCGTCAGGACTACCTTTTATTATCTTTTCCCATGGTAGTAGAATCAGAAGAAAAATCAATATGATTAGTGGTAGATGTGGAGGAAGGGAGTGAAATAATGGAAAAATAAGTTAATGCGTCTCCATAGAAAATAGAAGGGGATAATGTAGGTGATGTGGAAGACCAAATCAATTGTTAATCACGTATAACATGTCGGATTTGGCTTAGGGCCTGAGAGACAGTCATAGAAGTGGATGAAAGGGAAGATGGTGAGAAGGTAGGGAAACAAGATTGCAGGGGTGCAGCTGTAGAAGCAACCATTATAGTACTCTAGACATGTAGATAAGGCCTCAAAAGCATGGTTAAGTGATAAATGATCTATCCACCATATTTTATAGATTTGTCAATGTCAACCTTGTCCTCCATAAACTTATCCAATAAAGGAGTGAAATCATTGTGCATTTGGACTCGAGTTTTAAAGGCTTGAGTTACATGAGGGATCCTCAAATTCTCTACAAGGTACTTGTTGTTGTTACTCAGGTCATTCATAGAGAAGATCTAATTGATGAATAAGTCCACCTTCATAGAAATATCTTGGTGAACTAAATTGGATATCATGGAATGAATTCTCCCCATATCAAGAACAATTCTGTTGTTATTGATAACTTCAAATTTAAATTCCTTGTTAAATCCATTGAGCAAAGTTTGAAATTTTTATTTGATAACTATTCATAGCATATCACTATCTAATGAAGGTTGGGATGATTTCCCAGAAGTACAAGATGTAGTGACAGACGAGGTAATTGATTTCAGTTGATTTAGAACATTTTGGAGACAACCCTTATACTCAGTAGTTAAATTGTTATGACCAATTAAAACCTCGCTAATCTCTTGAACAATATTCTTGTTTCATTCAGCTACCTTATCTTCCAAAGAAGTTATATGAGGTTGAATTAGTGAGACTACTTCCAATGGGGTATAACTAACAATATATTCAACAGGATATGAAATAGGATCTGCTCATGATGTTATCACTCTCTTCATTTCTTCAACAATAACTAGGAGATTTTTTACATCATCAATGAGATGTTTATTCTCAAATTTGACTTCTTGAATATCATGAAGCATCTTGGGCTGAATCTTCGATATGAGTTTTTCCTACAATTTGGAATAATATCTATCACATAAATAGGTTACCGGAGCTGGTTGGGTATCCAAGATGTTTAAAAATATAGTATATAAGGTAGATCCAAATGCATTCAGATCATCCATATTCACCATGATTGGAGGATCCTGTGAAGGTTCATGAATACAAGCTGAGACAAGATTAGGTACCTTGCCAGATATTACATCAGTAGGAGATGCTAGGTTCAAATGAAATATTGTAGACAAATCAATTACATTAACCGAGACATCTTGGGAATCTGTCACATAAAACTAAATGAGGAATATATACCATGTATCAACTATGCATGGATCAATCAGATTAGAGACTTCAGTGGAGTCCAGATTGGTGGGTTGATCCCCCCCAGTAGGTGCATCATTCTAAGGTAAGATATATTTATATCCTTGATCTATTTCCTCTAATTAATCCCTAATTTCCATATCCATTTCCTTTCCAGCTAACTGAAAGGCTTCCAATATTCTCTCTTCAGTAGATGGAATAACATAAAGAACATATTATTCCTCTGGTGTTTTTCAAGAGTAGTTTCTTGTACAATAGAATAATATTTTTCTATATTCTCTTCTATAGTATTCTTTTCACTTACCATAGAAACATATTCTTCATTTTAGGAAAGATGTTCTTCAAGGTCGACAAATTCTTCAAAAAAATGCATGTAATTCAAAAATAAGACATGAGGAGATGATTCGGTATATTACTCAACTAGAAAACTTTATCTCAGAGGTACAATAACCTCTTCTTTTTCTTACTCATCGTAATATTCAACAATTTTTTCGGGCTCCAAAAAAGTATAAAATATCTCCTTAGTATTTGAATGGTGTTCCACCGAATTAAACATTTCATAAAATCCACCATTATCATCCACCCAAGAATTTCTCCATGGATTCCAATTATTTTTCATTATCTTTACGGTATCATTCAAATGGAAAATCTCATAATCTTTAATTGATTCCTCATTTGGTCCAAAAAATTCATTTTCATGAAGCATAGATGTGATAAACCTTGAATAAAATAAGGGGGTTGATTTGGATGTTGTCTTTATTAACTCACACATGTAGTGTATAATATAATTTCATATATTGATCTTATATAAATTTTTTCATGCGATGTATCAAAAATACGTCCTAATAATTGAGTATAGAAAAATTACTTTTTGTGGGGCTAAAAAAATTCTGAAAAAACGTAAATAAGAGTTAGTTTCTCCATCTAGATCGACACCTATGGCTCTCCTCTTATTTTTATTATCAGTTAATCCTCTCAAAGATTCTTCCAAAACAAATAACTCACTCAGGGGTGGAGGACCTCTCTAGTAGACCTCATAAATACCAAAATGTGGTATCCGAAGGCATAAATCCCACAACCTCAAATAAAATGTACAAATCTATCCACTGGTCCGACTTCACACAATATAGCCATCATCTGAATCAATAGAGAATTGTATAGAATGATATATATGTGCAACTAGCATTTGGGTAAATTGGCCTATATTTCTATATGAACCAATCTAGACATCCTTTCTCCATTAGCAGTTTCAATACGAGAGACTTACCTGACAGAAACCACATAGGGAAAATCTCCTTTCAGGTTACACTATTTTGTTCACTAGATTCAGATACAGAGGGATTTCATGTGCTAACTTCTTTGGTATTTTCAATTTATTATTTTAAATATGTTTCTCAGGATTTGACAACAATGGGTTTTTTATCCTAGGCATTCACTGAAGGTTCAGGAGAGATTAGGGTTGAAAGAGGGGTTATGGTTTGAGATATGATAGCTCGAGTGAAGAACAAGTGATACATCAATTATTTTCTCATTTAGGGATATCAATTATTCTAGGATCAAAAGAGAGGGAAATTAAAAAGAATAAAAAAATGAATTACCATGATTGGGGTTAAAATGTATAAATAAAATAATAAAGCATATTTTTGGTGAGACTGTAACAGGACTTCGCAGTGAGAGTGTAACATGTCTTCATGGTGAGACTGTAACAAGCGTTTGCGGTGAGACCATAACAGTGTGATTTCTAGACAATGAGAATTTATTGTTTGAGACAGTAAGTGCCAGATAGTAAACCATAAATAGTAACTATTAGAAAAAAAACATGAAACATCAGCTCTTAAGACAGTAAAACTATAGAACTGTTAGAGTTAAAGAGTAATCTCATGATAGTGACTTTTGAAACCGTTAACTATAATAAAATATACTTAATACATAAGATTTATCATTCCCAATCCATTAATGATGTAATTGAGTCTTTAATAATTTAGTGTTTTGGGGAATATATCAGCATGTTGATATTCATTTCCAATGAATTCCAAAGTGGGTCATATTTTTTATAATGATATCTCAAAAAGTGATCTCTTACATCAATATGTTTTGACCTATACTGTGAAAGATAATATTTTTGAGATATTAATTGCAATTTCATTATAAAAATTAATAGGTACATGGCTGAATTGATATCCCTAACCCTATAATGTGTGTTTCATCAAGAATATTTGTGCACAAAAACTGCCCACAACTATGTATTCAGCTTTTGTAGTAGATAATGCAACATAGTATTTTTTCTTAATAAACCATAATACTAATGACTTGCCTAAAATGTGACATGTTCTAGAGTTTCTTTATTCTTTATAACTTACAACCACTGAAATTTGCATCAGAATAGCTGACTGACACTAATGATTGTCCTCATGGATAGAACTATCCAAATTTGTGTGTATGCTTGAGGTATTTTAAAATTATCTTAACAGCATTTAAATGAGATTCTATAGGATTTGTTTGAAACTGAGCACACATATCCACACTAAACATAATGTCAGGTCGACTAGCTGTTATGTAGATTAAGCTTCCAATCATTCCTCTATATGTATTTTGATCAATAGATTTTACATTTTTATCAAGATCCAACTTAGCAGTAATAGTCGTTCGAGTCTCATTACTTTTAATTATATACAATCCAATTTTTGGAAGATATATAGTATATATACGTTGATTTAAAATACTTCAATCATTAATTTGAATTATTTGAAATCCAATAATGAATTTGAGTTCACCCATTATACACATTTCTAATTGTTTTTTCATTATTTAAAACAATTTAGTACATAAATTTTTTTTAGATTATCCAATGATAATTTCATCTATATTGATTTGAACAAATAAAACATCATCAGATTTTTTTAATAAAAGGGTTGGATACGTAATTCCATTTGTAATTTCTATGGAATAATGAAAAGATATTAATATATCATACCAAGCTCTTGGATCTTGTTTTACACCATATAAGGCATTTGATAATTTAAAAATGTGGTTTGGAAAATTAGTGTTTGTAAAACCAGGAGTTTTCTCAAAAAGGAAATCATCTTCTCTATACCCATTTAAAAATGCATTATTGACATCCATTTTGATATAGTTATAAATTCAGATGTAATGAATAAGCAAGTATAATTCTAATGGCTTCAAGTATAGCTACTAGTGAAATTGTTTCTTCATAATCAATTAATTCTTCTTGATTATATTCTTGTGCAACCAACCTATACTAGTTTATTACTATATTACCAGCTTCATCTACATGATTCCTAAATACCCATTTAGTGCCTATGGTGAATGCGTCTTTGGGTCAAACAGTTTTGAAACATTTTTTCTTTTCAAACAAATTATGTTTTTTGGCATATCCATCTCCCAAAATTAATCATTGATATTATCATTAATGTTTTTTGGTTCAGGTTTTCACAAGTTGACTTGATATTCCACCTGATTTATAATAGATGCTATAGTTTGAGATACTTTGTCTATGTATCCTACAAAATCATCTAAATGATGGTTCTTAAGATTTCTAGAAACACTAGAAAAATAAGGGCTCGTGATTTCTGGTTCTTCAACAGGTTCATGATCATTGTGACTTGAGTTTAATGAATTTCCATAATTGGATGTTTTCACAGATTCTTTTATAGTTTGTTTTGATTTTTTTGACTTAATGACCATATTTGAAGCATCAACATTTAGGTTATCTAGGATGTTCATAGGCTTATGTGGACATGTTTCATCAAAATTTACATGGACAAATTCTTCCACACATTTTGTTCTTTTATTAAACACACTATAGGCTTTACTAGAGATTGAATATCCAAAGAAGATTCCTTCATCACTCATGGATGAAACTTTTTCAGGACTTTCCTAGGTATTATGGATATAGTCATTGAATCCAAAATACTTTGAAGTAGCTAACTTTGGGTGTTCTATTTTTCCACAACACAAATGGAGTTCTTTTAAGAATAAGTCAAATCAGTACTATATTGATAATATAACATGCTATATTTATAGCTTCATCCCAAAAATAAATAGCAATGTATTATTAACTATGTGTGGTTCTAGAAATATCTTGCATTGTTGTATTTATACTCTCTACAAGTCCTTTTTTAGGTGTTACCGGGGCAGATAAATTATGACAATATACATTTTGTGGGAAAAATAATTCAAAATCTTGATTTTAAAACTCATGTCTATCATCAAATCTTAGGGAATTAATTCTAATTCCACTATAAGTTTCTATAGTTTTGGAATATTTTGTAAAATGAGAGCATTCTTCACTTTTATGAGCCAAAAAGAAAGTCCAAGTATATCAATAAAAGGCATCTACATGAACAAAAACACGGTGCTTCGAACATAATCTAGAAACACTAGATGGTCCAAACAAATCCATGTGAACCAGTTCGAGTGTTTGAGAAGTCAATACTTCTATCTTTTGATAGAAGGAAATATTGTGTTTCTTTCCTTTTTAAAATGTATAATACACTTTATCATATAAAAACTCAAGATTGGTTTGGTCTTTGAAAAAACCTTTTCTAGAAAAATTTCTATGGGAATGAGTGTTATATTGTCCTAGTATCCAAAGCTATTGCCTAGACTCATTGTGAAACACTTTTAAACAATAATCATTTTGAGAATCTAAATAATGTATGAAAACAGAACAAACATTTTAACGTATTAATGTAGAAAACAAAAATTATTTTTTACAATTAAAAACATTACAATCATAATTTATAATTTTAAATGAAATCTATCATCACATAATTTTTAAATACTAAACAGATTATATTTCAATCAACCAAAAAAAATGTTCTTTGGAAATCAAAACTGAGTTACAGTTACAGATTTTTCAATGTCCAATAAATCTTACTTGGAATTCTCACCAAAGGTGACATTTCCTCCATCAATTTCTATTATGGTGTTGAATCATGAATAGTATCTTGTCGTGTGTCTTGAACACCCACTATCCAAGAACCATAAGCTTTTACATGATCAATTTAAGAAAAATTCCTATAAAATAGTCAAATAATAACATATTTCGGTACCCATACATGTTTGGGTCTAGTTATATTAGTGACTAGTGACATAAGGACACATATCATCCTCAAATGTTTCTTAATTGCATTATGTAAAGTATTTGAAAAATAAACCCTACTTTGTCCAGAAATTATTGAAATTGTAGAGTGTGTATCATAACATGAACTAGATGAATGTTTTCCACAATTGGGAGTAAATCTGTATGTCCTAGATTTACAAAAAAAATTAGTTCTACCAAAATTTCTTTTTCTAGGTTGATATCCAATTCCAGTATTAAATTTAGAAGACATCTGTTTACGTAGAATTTTTACCAAGGTGTCTTTACCTTTAGAAAGCCATTAGAGATATTTTTTTAAATTTCACATTGGATAGTTTAAGTTAATTGTTCTATTTGAGTAATTGAGAATTTGTCTCCCACTCTATAGTAGTTCAATTTTAATAGTTGAGGTAAGTGCATGTTGTCTCTTAAAAGACGTGTATTTCTCTTTTAGTTCATTTCATGACTCGTCAATCATATTAGGGTAATCAAACATTTATTCATTAGAAATATTTTTATATTCTCACTCACCTCATGAATGGTAGTAATTGTGTACAAGAGATTCTAGTGTTACCTAAGATGTGTCTATAATAAAAGAAATATTGGAATAATTACCATGTTTATAATGTGAAGATTCTGAGTCACATGAACTATCCTAATAAGCACTCCATGTTTCATTCATTGACTTTTATACTTTCTATCATTGTCCAAAAATATTTTTTGTACATTAGCATGGAAAAATCATCAATGATATGTCCCTTTAGTTTACATTCTTAACTTACAATCTGATTAGACTTGTCACTTCTTTACCAATATTTCATCCAATATCCTTTTTGATCATATCGCCTCTTGATGATAGATTTTCCTTTGGGTTTATCCTCCTCTTCCATGATGACTTTCACCTCATATTCATACATTATCAGTTTTCCAAAGAGTTATTTTATTGGTAGTTGGTTGATTTTTCATGACTACATAATAGAGACATATATTCCTCTCTATCAGTTAGGTAGATATCTGAGAATCCACATGATTTGTTCTTTTGTAGTGACCTCTAACCCAAGAGAAATCATTGTTTTTTTCAATTTCGTGGACCTGAGAAAGATGTCACAAATAGGTTCATTTTGTTTTATTTAAAAGTTATCATATATAAGAGTATAATTATTATATCTCATTTTTTACACACTAGAAGTTCCTTCATGTCCAATAGAGAAGGTTTCCCAAATTTCCTTTTAGTTTCACATGATGAAATTCTATTAAATTCCACATATATTAAAGGGTACTATAATGAATTCATAGCTTTGTAATAGTTATTGTAGTTAGTTTTGGTAGGTTCATCAAATGTGATTTTATAAATATCAATAATCCTATATTCATCTATAATTGAAGACTAGATTTCAATGCTCATTCTTTCTAAATGAATTTTCGTTTTAATTATCCTTTCAGTATAATTGGATCGATTAAATATAGGTGGTATGTTTGTTACAACACCTTCCAATCTATTATTTGTAATAATGAAATAATTTAACAGAACTAGAAATTTAGAATTAACATATATTTATAGATTTATTTAGTAATACAACAACCATAGTTTAATAACGGAAAAATAGTTCTTAAAAAATTCCTTTAATACAAAATGTTGGTCCGAGTAGAAAACTCAAGAGGGGGTGAATTTAGTATCTATTAAAAATTCCTATTTAAAAAGAATTATTAAAAAGGTTCTGCAAAAAATTAAATTACCACTCATTCAATCAAGGTTTTAAATTTATGGAAGTATGAATGTTTAAATAACTTCTTATAAGATTTATTAATTCACATTAATCTTAATATCAGTTATTAACATTAATTTAGAAGCTATAATAATAAATAAACCCATTATTACTTCATTACAAGATTAGCTATAAAATTAAATTTAGTGATTTATTAACTAAACAATAATACAGAGAAAACAAAAACTAGAAAACAAAATGGATATAAAAAAAGGTGATCAGTCTCATGTCGAGGCCCAATCCACTCCACATGGTGATCACCTTACACAAAGATGTTTATATAAATAAACATTATCCACACCCTGGATTGGGGTTAACATCTTTAAATAAGACAGTCCAAGTCACTCGACCTCTTCCACAATTCTTCGTGGCAATAATCTAATTGGATAGACATGGACCTCTTCCTGACTTCTATGTGGGAATACACAACTGTAAAAATATGAAATATAAAGGTTATATTATATAATACAATTTGATACAATGGAGAGTGAAAGTTTTTATATAGACACACACATTACTCGAATGATAACAATAATAAACAATAGAACATAAATAATGAGTTAAGGATACATGTTCTCTGAGAGTTAGTCTATGTGGCTCTGGACTTATGAGATGAAGTGGATGTAGAAATCGAGTACTCTCATGGAAAAAAGAGTATTGTAAGTCAGATAGATCTGGATCGTGTTATTCATGGAGTTGAGGGAGCAGAAATGTTAATGACTATAGAATCCGAGTATTCTTCATATGTTCTTCAGTAGTGTTGGGTTGGATGAATTCTCAGGCTTCTTCATTATCACACAAAAACTTATTTTCAATTACACTATTGTCACCAATGTCACTACAATAAATTCCTTTTCATATAGACACATTGTTATTTTTTATTATGGGAATGCATGTGTTAGAGCCGACATGATTCATTTATTCTATACATCATACCTTGTATTATCATGTGACATGTCTACAAATAAACATTAATTATGTCAGTGCATTTAAAAACATCAAATATGATCGTTAGTAATTAAATTGAAAAATGACAAAATATATTATAAAACAGTGTCATTGTATGTCTATAAAGGGTGTCTCCATGAAATGGTGTCTCCATGAAACAATGATGTATACAGGGTCTAGATGGTCATGGTGTCTAGATGGTCATAGTGTCTGGATTTTCCTGGTGTCTGGATGGTCAAAGTTTCTGGATGGTAATGGTTTCGGGATGGTCAAAGTGTTTGAATGGTCATGGTGTCTCAGACATATCCAAATCTCTGTATACAGACACAAACAATGATATTCATAGAATGAATTAAACATAATCATTAATAAGAGAACATCATTAGAAATAAAATATTTTAGAATAATTACTTAATGCAATATGAAGTTAATATTATGTACACATGATTTTAGATAGATTAAACAGTAATAAAAATATATATATAATGTACAAGATTTGTGATTATTAGAACATTATTAACACATGAGGAGTCCAACAGATAGCCCTTTTTTGGTGATAACATGAGTTAAAAATCATTATTCCTCTCTCAATAATTCACATTTAATGTACGTTAGGCAAAAATTTTCCCTTCACAATGTCATTAACATAGTATTCAATTTCTCCTCATGTTCCTACATTCATTGTTGTATATCAAAATATCATCAAAAAAGGCAAAGAAATATTTGATAAGGTAATCTCTAAATACACTATTAATTAATTCCATGAAACTTTCTGGATCAATAGTGAATACTAAGGGAATAACTATGAACTCATAGTTTCTATACCCTCTTAGAATGTTAGTATTGGGAATATATTCTTTCCTCACAATTATATAGTGAAATCCCGACTAAAGGACACCCTTAGATAAATAACTATCCCCACAATGAAGATAAAAAAATCTATTTGTGGAAGGGGATACTTTCTTCTTGATAAAGATGACAAGCTCTCCCCATGGTGAAGAACTCGGGAGTATAAAACCCTTCTCCATATTCTCTTGTAACTGCTTTATCAGCTTCTCCAACTATATAGATCCCATTATATAAGGTGTCTCTAATAAAGGCATAGATCCATGAATATGTTCAATTAAGAACTTGGCCTCTGAATCATGTGGAAGACCAGGAAACTCTTTGTGGAATTCATCAATGTAATCCCTGAAAATGGGCATATCATCAAGAGATATTCAATACAATGTCTCAATAATTTGAGGAAGAAATTATTTCATATATGTAATTAATATCAATAAATAAGACAATAATATTAATGAAATTTCATCATCCTCTAAAAAATTTTATATAATTTGAGGATTCATCAGAATGTGAAGAGTTATCTCCCATTCCCTAAAGTAGATGTTGTATTTCTATAAAGATATACTATTCATGCCAAAGATAACATCAAGGTCCAATAAAAGAAGTATGAAAAGATTTACTAGGATGTTATGTCCACAAAAATTAACATGGGAAGTGACATAAACCAAAGACACAATAATTTCTCCATTATCTATTATCATAAATAACTAATCCTCCAAATTTAGAGGTGTTGTTTGAATAGTTTTAGAAAAATATCAAGATATGAATGAATGTGTAGAACTAGAATCATATAGCGACTTAGATATTCAAGAATGAATAACTAGTGTACCTATCACCACATCACTATCTGGAACCACCTTATAGTATTAATAGCATAATACCTTCCTTGTTTACACGGAGGTTGTTGTTGATTTCCTCCTACGACCCTCAATTTAGATATATTTTTACAAAATCCACATGTTTTTTATAGTTTTAACATTCTAGAACAGGCTGAGAATATATCTAAACCTTCCAATCATCATCCACATTAGGGGGATTCTTCATATCTAGACAGTAGTTTTTATCCAGATGTCCCATCTTTCCACAGACTGAAAATTATAAACTTTTATTAAAAGAATGAGAGATACAGGAAAGAACACAAGATAAAAAGTTCACAGGGGCTGAAAATGATGAAGACCGAGGGCATCCCCTCAGAAAATCATAGAACACTAAAAATGAAGATAAATTGAGCTATAAAAAATCTGAAGCCTTTCATCTTGATTGCATTTAGAAGCTAGGAAGTTTTCCAGCATATTACATTCATGCCATGTATAGTGAACCAACATGTTTGATTGAATGAAAGCATTTCAAGAACGAATTGAATAAGTAATATTCCAGGGAAAATCTACACTACATATCAGGTCATTAATCACAATATCAGAATCTGATTCAATTTTAGATAGATGGATAGATCATTCCCAACACATTTTTAGACCTTGAAGAAGTGTTAGTGCCTCAACCACAACCTAATTACCCTCCCCACAGAAAGTGGAAAAAGCCACAACAACCGAACCATGATCATCCCGAACAACACTGCCACCAATCATAACTCCATGCACACAAGAACCATCAGTATTTAATTACTGGTTTCCTTTAGATAGATTCATTGATGCTTCTTCCCAGATTTTTTACAAATGTGATAGTAAATCTTATTTATAGCATGTAATTTCTTTTCAAAACAACCCACATTAGAAAAAAAAATTTCTTTTTGTTGTTGGGAAGACAATGCTAATGAGAGTATATGATCCCCATTAATACCTTGAGGGCATAATGAACAATCACCTCATATTTTTTGAAGTCTCAAATAGAAATTTCTTTCTATAGACATGGATTTAGTCTGCTAAAGACATGATTGACATTGTGTTCAGTGTTTATTAAAATGCAATACATATAAACTAAATTCTTTATCATGTTTGTTTCATATGCCCTGGTAGACTCATCTTCATTATTCTTGAGTCTTAAGAACGCTATTTTATTCTTGAGATTGAGGGTTCAGTGAAAATATTTTTTGAAAAACATTCTCTTAATTTCTATGAAATCCTTGAAATCAATTTCCTCATGGTGATTCATATTCAGGATCAGTTTCCACCACTAATCAGCTTCCACATCAAAATGATAGACTGCTAGTATGAATTTCCCTTCTTATGGGCACTTGACCAACAAGAATATCATTTCAATGGATTTAAACCACTGTTCCATGAATAGGGAATACAAGGATGTACTAAAAATAGGAGGCCTTTTTGGCATAAATGATTCAATTACAACATTATATTTATCTAGAAGAGGAGGGTGGTCTACATTATTCAATTTCTTATTCATAACCAGCGCCAGATGATCTATTACTGTCATAAAGTTTTGAGCACTTTTTTCTATCATATCAGGAATGTCATTAAGGTTTTATATACATTCACTATAACACTGATTATTGTCATGAATTTTTATATTTAACGACATTAAATAATAAAAATAGAATAAAATTATAGGTCTGGAAAACTATGTTATTGAGCATAAAAGGGAACATTTAAAATAAAAGGATAAAATCATAAAGGATATGTATATCCTAAAATGTGATTCCTTTGGTTTAAATCTATTTAATCCTTGATATATTTTTTATCTTATATTGTTATGAGATATTTTTTTATTCCCTTAATAATATTTACACTATGATCATGAATTTACCATATCATATCCCTGGGAGTGTCAAACCAAGAGTGCAGCATGGTCCATCGACATGCGCTAATCACATTCGAGTCTATATCAAAGGTATGTCTTCAGCTATTACCCTAAGATACATCTATTCTAGAGACACCACATCCTATTTGCATCTAGAAAAGAATTTATCTTCTTGATAAACAACATACTCCACACTTACAATAATTTATGTGTGTTTTCTTATACTTAGTCTCATCTATGAGGTTCTTACTAGAGTTTACTAATAATAATCTGTAGAAAAAAAAGAAAATCCTATGATACAATATAGAGGGACCCTATAATTTTAAATATAACATTACCTGATTTTGAGAATAATTATACAATAGAGTACAAGAAAAGGATCATAAATTCATGTGTATGGAAACACAATGTTCATAAAACTAAAAATAGGAAAATAAATAAAAAAAATTATTTAATTAATATTTAAATTGATCTCCTAAAATCCATTGATTTAAAACATCTATATAGTGTACTCTGTGAAACACAAGAACAAAGAGATGAGCTAAATAGCCTAGTAAGTTAAAATCCACAAGAAGAAAGATTTAGAACATGGGATAGAAGACATGATATAAGGATATAAAAAAACATGTTTCAAATGTTATCATAACATATAAACATGTAATCATTTAATCATGGATTCATGGTAATTTTGAGGAAACATATAACATGACATAAGCTTGATTCAAGGAAATATTCCAAGACCGTTTCCCAAAGAAGCACAAGTGAGGGATAATCGCCATGACCGTTATTACGACCCATACTTTACAAACAATGTTATTACTTAAAAATTGAAGCACACTTAATACAACATATTACAAAAGCATGAAAGGACTATATAGGTATACTATCATTAGAAACTGGGAAACATAAACACCTAGTTAATAAATCATCTACACTGTCTGCCTTTTATTTTATCATATCTGAAGTCCCTTTTGGAATATCATACTAAATAACCTTCTTCCTGACCATGGTAAAAGAAAAAATACAAAAGGGTGAGCTTTAATGCTAATTAAGGGTAAACAAAAGAAATATCAATCCGAACATATTCATAAGAACATATCATTTTGGAAATATTAACCTACAAAAGAGATCATAATTTCATAACATGGGATAAATCATAGTAGTGAAATGTAGTCCCAATAATCATAACATGAAACACTATGGAATACATAAATAATCATATATAATCATTTCTTAGTAGTCAAGACTCAATTCCAAGACTATCTTAGAGGACAAAGTCCATTTCTTAACTGAGTTCACTCCTCGTTTCAGTCCTGTTTCACTAAACCGGATTAACCAGCCGTACCAGCCATGTCAATCTCATGAGATATAAATCTTTACTTAATTCATTGGAGGGAGATATAGGTCCGAAAAATATCATAATGAAACCTTTCTTATGTGAGCCACAAAATCATAAATCATAATCATACCATAACCCATGTAATAAAAATTGGATTCTTAAACATCGTGCCATCATAACATAATCCATATAAGAAAAATGACTTCATAAAAATAATTCCATCATAACATAATCAAATAAACGAAAAAATAGGGATCGAAATAGAACCCAATACTATCTTAGATGGAAAATAATTTTGATAAAATGTTTGAACTCCATTCTTGAGGAAAATATCCTTTCTACATCAAAAACATTTTCCTTTCTTAAAATGTCATATAATTTTAAACTAAAAAAAGTTGATTAAAAAAAACTGAAAAATTGTAAAGTAAGATTCATGGAAATAATGTTCTATGAAATCATAAAAATTCCATTGATGCTGTATAAGTTAAAAAATCATTCTTCTCGTATTTGGATGAAAATGTCAAAATGTTTCTCATGGTGAAAAAATGACAAAATATTCTTTTCATATCATTTACTAAAAAATGACCAATAGGTAAAATTGGATTTTAAAAATTTTATGAGGATCGAAATAATAATACATATTGAGGAAACATGGATGTGGATGATAAATATTCCCCAGGAAATTCTGTATTATAAACAATCTCAGATAAAAATGAGGTTGTGAGAATTTCCCTTACCTTAGATCCGATTTTCTTCGTACGTGTCTGAACCTCCTGTATAATGATTTAAACAATGTTATTGTCTTATTCCGGAATCTCAATCATTGTTATGATATCACATATGGGCATATTATTAGCTTATTATTATTAATATTTCATTGATACTTGTTATTCGGGTGTTTATTACTTTTTGTTCATATGTGTGTTTTGTCGAATAAATTAATATTATTATTTTTCGGTAATAGATACCTATTTTCTAGAATTTTATTTAGTGTAAAATATATCATATTTATTCATTCAATTCATTTATATAATCATTAAGCATTGAAGATCATGTAGAATGAGTCACATCACGTCATGGAGACGGTAGGCTGTACGTATGCACGAGTGATGATATCGTTCCCATGATCGTGGAATTGTATTGAAGCGTATTTATACTATTTCAGAATCAATATCAATTTACAATAATCATATATAGTTATTAATTACACCATTATACCCATCCAAGTAAGGTGGTGGTGGAAAACTGAATACACCACGATGTGGAGATAGTATTCCATATGTACGCACGCACGGTGATTTCGTTTTCCGTAGGATGGATAGAAGATGAAATAGAGTTGTTTACAACTTATAATATAATATCAGTATATGATTGATACTGATGTTATTACATAATAATTAAACAACTGAAGAAGAATAAGTAGAAGATGAAATAATGTTGAAAGAATCGGTAACAGACATTACCTCTTCTTTGAAGCACCACTTCATTACCACCTATTAGGGCACTAAAGATGGTATTTGAAGAAGACCAGGAACTCTAGGATGTTTCTAGGGAAGTTGATAATGGAAATTGTTAGGGTTTGGCTGAGCTTGAAGGCTCAAAGTGGTGTGAGTAGGAGAGGGAGGAGGTTCCCTTTTATAAGGGTGGAGAGGGGCACCATAGGAAGAACTAAAAATATTATTTTACAATAAAGTCATATTCAGTTTTTAATAGCTCAAAATTGATTTATTTATATGATAAGGTGAGTATGGGTAGATATAAGCTTTACCAACAGATTTTAGAAATGTTTTTGTTACTATTTTAACCTTATCATTTATATTTAACTTTAAGCTAAATAATTTTACTTTTTGTGTGATTTCTTCTTTTCTTACACTATATGATTAATAAACTTACTATAACAAGCCAAAAGAACCAAAAGTGGTTCATTATTAATATATATATCATTATTTAAGTCATTTTTCAGAACTTTTGAGTTTTAGGAATAAAATAACAATTAATAATATATTATTTGTTTTAAAAACTATTTTATATCAATTTTGACACTATTTGGTACTTGATTTTTGTGAAAATCATAACAGAATTATAAGTTCTAAAACATTTACTTGAATCAATACTAACATGTCATATTAACCTAGAAAATTAGTGTAATTCATGAAAATTCTAAAATTACATTTACTTGGGTATTTATAACATCAATTATGTTAATATTTCTTTGATAAGGTAATTACTGTATCATCACTGTGTCATAAATAAATTAAATTATTTAATGTCTAAAAATTATAAATAAAATATCATTATGTAGGAAATATTCTTATATTTCTAAATAATATTTATAGTCGAATTTATATTATGTATAACCTTATAGTAAAAATGTTTTAGTTATTAAACATTGATTTTAACTATTTTAATTCTTCGTTAAATAAAATAATATTAAATGTCCTAATCTAATCAATGTGGACCAAAAGGGTAATATTTTATCCCTAAGGTTGCTTTTGGTCCAATTAAAATTATCTAATAGATTTGGTACATATGTTAGGGTAATAATAATATCTTTTTTACCCTTAATTACCCTATTTACTTATAACCGTGGTAAAAAAAAGAAAAACGTTACTATTCAACAAAAATTATTTTTATCTTATTGAAGCACTTTTCACTACTATATATTTAATATCATTCTCAGATCTTTAAAATTATTCACCCAAAAGTTGTAAAATTATGTTTTATGTAAATTTTCAAATTCTCGTAGGAGGTGGGTAAAAGAGGGTCAAAAGTTCAATAAATTTTTTATATATCTAAAATTATTATAAAATGTGTCTAATGAATTACATTGAAATTATATAGGTATTATGTATCAAATATGATTTAAATTAAATTTAAATAAAATAAATCATTATTTAAATAAAAGACTGTTTTTAAATAGTAACTCGGGTTTTTTACTATTCATAAAAAATTGAATGTTTTTAGAAAAATACCCAAATTTCACCCTAGGATAATTTCGATATTCCGAATCCAAAAATGATGTCCATTTTGAAAGATAAAATTTATAAAATTTCAAAAAGTTGGTATTACTATTCATAATGGCTAATTTTAATAATATATTAATAGCATATCGTTATTTAGTGAAATTCGGTATTGCGTACAACACAACCTGTCGAGGAAGGTCGTGATTGCGTGTAAAGTAAGACAAGATAGTGTTGTGCGTAGTGAAAGATTCCTTTGATGTTGCTTATAACATAATACATAAAGACATATATTCTTCTGATAAAATATCAGGGTGTTACATTCTACCCCCCTTAAAATGAATTTCGTCCTTGAATTTCATCACTTCATAACAAATAAATGAGGATACCTCTCTCTCATCATATACTCAAGCTCCCATTTACCTTCTTCTAATTGGTGGTTCCTCCATAAAACTTTCACCATGTGAGTGGTCTTGTTCCGTAGGACTTTTTCGCTACAATCCAGAATCTCTATCGGTTGTTCTTCATAAGAAAGATCTTGCTCCAGTGGTACAACTTCTAAGCTGAGTAAATGTGAAGGATTTGGTATGTACTTTCTCAGGAGAGATACATGGAACACATAGTGAACATGAGAGAGATTCGCTGGATGTGCCAATCAGTAAGCTACCTTCCCAACACGATCCATTATTTCTAAAGGACTGATATATCCAGGTTTCATCTTTCCCTTATTTCCAAATCTCATTTCTTTCTTCCAAGGAGATATTCGTAAGAACACATTATCACCCACTTCAAACTCGAGGTCTTTTTTTCAGTTATCGGCATAAATTATTTGTTGTCTCTGAGCTGCTCTTATGTGTTATTGAATAGATCGGACCTTTTCTGGCATCTTATCAACTAGATCAGGTCCTAATAGAATTTTTTCCCCAACTTCATCCCAGAAAGTTGGAGTTCGGAATTTCTGTCCATATAGAGATTCATAAGGAGCCATCTGAATACTGGAGTGAAAGATATTATTATAAGAAAATTCCACCAAAGGTAGGTGTTGATCCCAACCAGCTTTGGAATCCATAGAACAGGCTCTTAACATATCTTCAAGAGTTTGAATTGTCCTCTCAGACTGACCGTCTGTCTAAGGATGATAAGAAGTGCTGAAAATCAACACTGTATCTAGAGTATGCCGAAGACATCAAAAAAAATGGAGGTAAACCTCGGATCCCGATCAGATAGAATGGAAAGTGGTACTCCATGAAATCGTACCACTTCCTTTACATATATCATGACAAGCTGATCCAGAGAGGAATCTTCTCTAATAGCAATTAAGTGTGCCGAATTCATATGAAGATCAACTATGACCCAGATAGCATTATTGCCTTTGTATGTTTTATAAGGTCCGGTGAAAAAGTCCATAGTGACGTTTTCCCATTTCCATTTGGGTATGGGTAATGGTTGTAACATCCCCTTAGACTTCTATCTCTCAACTTTAACATTCTGAGAAACAAAGAATCGAGAGGCATATTCAGCAACATCTCTTTTCATTCCATCCCAACGGATGTACTCTTTCATGTCCCTATACATCTTCGTGCTTCCCGGAAGAATAAAGAATGAAGATCTATGACCCTCATCCAGCAACTCGTTCTTTAATTCTGGGATTGGAGGAACACAAACCCAATTCCTGAACCTTATTATCCCATCACAATCAAGGTTTAATTCAGGAACATTTCTCTACTTATTTTGCAAACCTATATCTTTTTATGTGCCTCTTTAATCATCGCATTTATAGATGGTCGAAAATTCATTTGAGAAAGACATGATTTTTCCCCTTCCATTATAATTCCAAGATCCAACCTTTTTAAATCCATAAATATTGGATTTTTTGTGATCCTTGTCATGGATAAGCTAGCATGGTCTTGTCAACATAATGCATCTACCATCCAATTTGCTTTCCAAGGGTGATAATGAATTGAGCAGTCATAATCCTTAACCAGCTCCAACCATCTTCTTTGGTGCATATTCAGATCCTTTTGTGTGAAAATATAATTTAACCTTTTATGATCAGTATAAATACCACACCTTTCACCATAAATATAATGCCTCCAAATCATTAATGCAATGATTACCACAGCTAACTCCAAATCATGAGTTGGGTAACTTTGCTCATGGATTTTCAACTGGCGTGAGGTATAATCTATCACCATATCAGTTTTCATGATAACACACCCCAATCCCTTCTTGGATGCATCACTGTAGATCACAAACCTTTCTCCACTACAAGGCAGTGTGAGCATAGGTTCACTAGATAATATTCTTTTTAACTCCTTGAAATTATCTTCACACTCCTCCGTCCACACAAACTTAACTACATTTCGAGTCAACCTAGTAAGTGGATTAGATAATTGTGAAAAATATTTCACAAAACGTCGATAATATCCAGCAAATCCAAGAAAACTTCGTATCTCAGTTACTGTTGTTGGTCTCGGCCATCTTTTGATATCCTCTATTTTTGCTGGATCCACAGATATCACCTCTTTTGAGATTATGTGACCCAAAAATGACACTTTTTTTCGCCAAAATGCACACTTGGTAAATTAGGTATAAAGCTTCTCCTTTATCAGGGTCTTCAATACAATTCTCAAGTGATCGCCATGTTCTTCCTTGATCTTTAAATATACAAGAATATCGTCTATAAAGACTACCACAAACTGATCAATATTTTCTATAAAGACTGTATTCATTAGATCCATGAGGATAACAAGGGAATTAGTAAGACAAAATGGAATCACAATAAATTAACAGTTTCCGTACCTAGAACGAAAAGCTGTCTTTATTATATCCTCCCTTTTGACCCTTAATTGATGATACCCTCAATGAAGAACAATCTTGGAAAATTATTGAGCTCTACGTATTTGGTCAAATAAGTCATAAATGTGTGGGAGAGGATATTTGTTCTTGATTGTGATCATGTTATGTTCTCCATTATCAATGCAGAGTCTCATTAATCTATCTTTCATCATAACAAACAGAACATCTGCTCCCCAAAGTGATGCACTAGGGCGTATGAATCCTTTATCAATATTCTCTTGGAGTTTCTTATTAAATTTCTGAAACCCAATTTGGGCCATTCTATAAGGTGTCTTTGAAATAGATAAAACACCCGGTACGAGTTCTATTGAAAAATCAACTTCAAGATTTGGTGGAAGACCTAAAAATTCCCCCGAAAAGAAGTCATCAAACTCCCGTACAATGTGTTTATTCTTAATCGTGAGTTTTTCTCCAACCATTTGTGAAAAATAATCTTAATTTAGTGGAATCAAGACCCTTAAAATGGAATAAATTTACACTTGAAGGTTATGTTCATCCTTGCATCTATAGACGCTCATAGAATGATTTTGAATATGAAATGTGAGTTCCCTTCATTGGAAATTGATATGAGCTCCATATAAAGAATGCCAATCCATGCCAAGAACAACAAAAAATTCCACTATATGAAGGATCACTAGATTTGCAGGAAGCACTTTCCCACAAACTTCAATCGGAGAAGAATTGTAATCTTTTGATGCGACTGTTGTGCCATTAGGGGTTGTCACAACTAACTCAACATCTAATTGTTGAGGTATGATGACAATACCCTTAGAAAATTCTTCAGAAATAAAAGAGTGGTTGGATCCAGAATCAAATAATACATTTTCAACTTTAGAGTGGATGTTAAGTGTACCTTTCCCCACAGTGTTATCTTACTCCACATTGCTGATAGAAATTGCATTTGACATTCCTTTGCATTTATCCTTATGAGTTTGTTGAGGTCGATCATCATCCACAACCCTTGGATTAGGGCATTGATTAGCATAATTCCCCATTTCCTTGCACTTGTACGATTGAAGTGTAGGCGTTTAACTCTATGTATCCTTTTCTTTGTTCACATCACTAGGCATCTTCTTCCCATCATTACGGCATTCAAATGCCCGATGAACTTCCTTTCCACATTTGAAACATTTACTTGACCATTTAAGACAACTCACTCTATGATTCTTTCCATACGTTGAGCATAAGGGAAAACTCATCTTCTTTTCAGTGTGCTATTTATACATTCCTTTGAATTCCATTTTACTTTTATTATCAAATCCATATGACTGATGGATTACTTCAATCTCCATCTCAACCTTGAGAGCACATCGAACGATTTTCTCATACCTATTTAAGTCCCTTATGGCTAATTCCCTTCAAAGACATGGTTTTAAGACACTAATGAATCGATCGATCTTACTCTCAGGTTGGATAATAATACCAAAATCGTACATTTCAAGTCTTGTAAAATTTGATTCGTAAGTACCAACAGATTCATCATCCTTTTTATTTAGTTCAAGAAACTCATTCTCTATCTTTGTTCTATGAATACGAGGGAAGTACTTATTAAAAAAAGATCTTGAACTCATTCCATTCCATGGATTCAATTTCATCTCTTGGCCTCGTATTCTTGATAAGATTCCACCATTGATCAGCTTCACCTTCCAAATGATACACTGGTAAGATGAATTTATCATGTTCAGAAGATTAAAGAACTAAAAATATCTTTTCAGTGGTACTGATCCATTGTTATGACACTAATGGATTAGTAGACCCACTGAATTAAGGTGGACTATGCCTCATGAAGGATTTAATAGAATTTTTCTCATTAATTTCCTCGTTTATAAGTTCTGCAAGATTCCTAGCTTGAGAATGTTGTTTAAGCATGGATACAAGATGTTTCATTCCATCTCCCATAACTTTTGGTTTCTCAGGGGGACAATCATTGCATTGCCCATAGCATTCCACATAACACGGTTCCTTCAGGTTCCAGCCATTGACTAAAACCAAGAAGAATAGTGTAAGAGACACTAATTACAATAGTAAAACCACAAAATCAAGAATAAAATTTCTCACTTACGGTCTTATCATAGTTTTTTATTGGCAATTTCTAAAACACTAATATTGTGTTCTATGCTTAGACTTATCCTTAGGGTTCTTACTAAGGCTTTCACATCCTAGTTTCCAAAGGTTGACTATACCTTTCCTCTAACACCAACTATTATGACCCATACATAACATACATTGTTACTAATTCAAAATTGATGCACACTTATTACAACATATAACAAAACCATGAAAGGACCGTATAGGTATAGTGTCTTTAGAAACTGAGAAACATAAACAACTGGTTCATAAATCATCTACACTGTCTCCCTTTTATTTTATCATATCTAGAGTCCCTTTTGGAATATCTTAATTAATAACCTTCTTCCTGACCTGGGGAAATTAAAACATACAAAAGGTTGAGCACAAATGCTCATTAAGGTTAAACAAAATAAATATCAATCACAACATATTCATAAGAACATAACATTTTGAAAATCATAAACTGCAAATGAGATCATAATTTCATAACATGAGATAAATAATAGTAGTGAAATTTAATCCCAATAATCATAACATGAATCCTTTTGGAATTCACACATAATCATATAGAATCATTTCCTAGTAGTTAAGACTCATTTCCAAGACTATCTTAGCAGACAAAGTCCATTTCGGAACCAAGTCCACTCCTCGTTTCAATCCTGTTTCACTGAACCAGATTAACCTACCGTTCCAGCCATGTCTATCTCATGAGATATAATTCTTTACCCAATTCATTGGAGGGATATATAGGTCCCACCCATCTCATAATTAAACCATTCTTATGTGTGCCACAAAATCAATAATCATATATCATAGCATTACCCATATAATAAAAATGGAATTCTAAAGCATCGTTACATCATAATGTAACGCCCCGACCCCAGTTACCTAGAGTGAGTGCATTATTACATAACATTGGCATGATCACAAGAAAGATAAAATCTTGAAAGACCCATTGGTTTAGTAGCCTTGGAAACACTAGATATATTCATAAGTTTTACATTACATCATAAAGTGAAAAACTAATACAACAACATATTGTCTCCATATTCCACACTCATATCCCCACATAATATCTCTGCAGTTCATTCATAATTTACTTCTTCACATCCTGGGAAAAATAAAACATAGAAAAGGGGAGAGCTCAAATGCCCATTAAGGATAACAATATAGCAGAAACTTTCATAAATAAGAATAAACATATAAGGCAATGTATAACTAAAAAAGCCTTTTAAACATGAACTTAAACATAGTATAGAAGAAGTAAAATGAAATAATGCCATTTAATTATTCACATGGATATTATACTAATCAAATAATCACATGCAATATCAATAACCACATTCATAATGATGGATTTCATAATGCCAGACTATCATAACCACATAGCCAAGGCCTCGTGCCAAGACTACAAATAATATTTTTCCAAGGCCTTGTGCCAAGACATTAGTTTGTCTCATGAGACCTATCAATGCATCGAGGAGCTATAGCAGGCTCCACCCATCACATATTAAGTCCAAATACATTCCCATATGAAAAGGTTAAAACATAACATAAACATTCGTATTAAAATTAGAATAATAAATGTCAATACTTACACCATATATTATGAATGGTATAAAAATATCACATCCATGGTCAAACATATCACAAAACCATCAATACAAAATATAAGTTTTGTATCATAATAAATCGACTTCAAATAAGCGTAAAATCCATCAAAAAAATTTGACATAGATGAAATAAAATCTATTTTTAAAGAAATATCTCTTTCTATTTTGAATTCATTTAAGAGTCTTATATTTATGAAATAAAACATTTTATTTGAAAATATTCTTTTAAGCTTGTAAGGGAAGCTTCGACGATTTTATAATTGCGGAAAATAGCCGCACCAGCCATATAAGTTAAAAAAACATTCTTACCTTAATTTTTTGGAAAAGGTTAAAAAGAACCTTGTTTGGAAAACGACGGAAAGATTCCTTTATAAACCACTTATAAAAAGTCAAACAAGGGGATAAATGACTTTAACACATATTCTAGTAAATCGTAATAATGTTTTGAAATTCATTTTTAAGAAAAATGGATGTGGATTATAAAGATATCCTAGTAGATTATTACGTATAAACAACCTCAGATAATGAAGAGATTGTGGAATAACCCTTACCTTGTACTTTTCCTTGGTTGGGGTAGGTTAACCTTCTGTATAATGGTGAAATAATTGTTATTAAATTATAAAATAATCATATACATTAATATGATATCATAGATGATCTTTTAACATTGATTTGTTAATAATATCTTACTATTATCGTTGTTTCGGGTATTAACATACTCATTTTCTTTTATATGTTTTGTTACGTAATCCATGTTTGTAATGGTTAGGTTGTATCATAATCTTATCCATAATGATATCTAGTCCTTAGATACTATTATTAGTCATCAAATAATAATTATACTTGAATGGATACGATGGAGAATGAATCTCATCGCGTTCGTGGAGACGGTAGTCCGTACGTACGCACGAGCGACAATATCATTATTTTGAGGTTAAAATAATATATAATTAGATGGTATATCATATATACAGAATCATTATCATGTAAAATTTATTATTTACATGAATTACACATCATTATTATACCAATTAGAATAATAATTTATTGAATAACAATTACACCACGACGTGGAGACGGTAAGCCGTACGTTCGCACGTATGGTGACATGTTATTCAAAGGATGGATAGAATACTGAATATGGTTGTACCATATTAGTAATAAAATCACAGTATATATTTGATACTGGAGTTATTATTTTAGAATGGTAACAACAAAGGAAGAAGAAGTGGAAGAAGAAAGGAACTTGGAAAATGGTGGTGAAATCATTACCTGTTCTTCGGGTTTTTCATTTTGATTTGATCAAAAGGGCTCTTTAGGTTGGATTTCTGATCAAACTAAGGCCTCTAGGTTGTAGTGAGGGAAGTTGGGAGAGTATTTGGGCAGAGTTTGGCCGACCCAAAAGGCTTTGAAGGTGTGAAGAAATGAGAAGGAGGAGTGCCCTTTTATAAGAGGGGTGAGGTGCACCTTTGGAAAAGCTAGAAATAATAATTTATAATAAATTCATATTTGGTTTCTAATGGATCCAAAGTTGATTATTCAAAGGTTAAGGTGGTTATAGGTCGAAAACCATTCAACCAATAGAATTTAGAACGTTTTGGGTTAATATATTAACCTTATCTTTTAGTTTTAACTCTTAGTTAATTAGTTTGACATTTACCATGTCACTTTGCATTTTTATATTATATAGTTAATTAACATACTATATACTTACAAGAGACCCAAAAGTGGTCCATTAATGATACACATATCATGATTTAAGTCTCTTGGCCGAACCTTAGATTTTTAGGAATTTAATATCAATTAATAATATAATATTTGTTTTAAAAACTCTTTTATGTCAATTTTGACACTATTCAATAGTTGATTTTTGTGAAACTTATAACAGAATTATTACTTCTAAAAAAGTTAATTAAATTAATACTAATATGTCATATTATCCAATAAAATTACTGTAATTCATTAAAAGTCTCATATTATATTTATGTGGGTATTTATAATATCAATTATTTAAATTTTTCACTATTATGGTAATTACTGCATCATCATTGTGTCATAAATAAATTAAATTATTTAATGTATAAAAATTATAAATAAAATATCATTATGTATTAAACCTTATTATATTTGTAATGAATTTTTACAATCTAATTTATCTTATTTATAACCCTATATCAAAAATGTTTTAGTAAATAAACATTGATTTTAACTCTTTTAACTATTTTTTGAATTAAATAATAATAAATGTCCTAATCTAATCCAAATGGACCTAAATGATAATATTTTATTCCTAAGGTTTTTTTGGTCGAGATACACTTGTCCAATAGAATTAGGACATGTGTTAGGATAATATTAACATCATTTTACCCTTAATTACTCTATTTACTTTTGACCATGGTAAATAAAAGTAAAAAGTTACTATTAACCAAAAATTATTTTCATCTCATTGAACCACATTTCACTTCTTGATATTAACCATGTCTCTCGGATTTTCAAAGTTCCATTCACAGAGCGGTAAAATTATGTTTTATGAAAAATTCAGTTTTTTTAACTAACACTTAGTAGTTTCACTATTCATCAAAAATTGAAGTTTTTCAGAACAATGCCAAAATTTCACCCTAAGCTATAATTGATATTCCGAATTCAAAAATGATTTCTATTTTACAAAATTCCAAACATATAAGTTTCATTAATTAATTTTATAATTAATTCCCGCTGTCACAACAAATAGCGTGTTTTTAAGAATCAATATATACCAAAAGATTGACAATTGTTTAGGTCCAATTTCAAAGTGAAATAAATTTTAATGAACACCATTGGATAAAATGGTAAAAATATATTCTAATTTTACTTTAAATCCACTCAATAATATAATTTATCACTATAAATTATTTTTATTAAAAAAAAATTATAAGTATTTTTCACTATTCATAAAAATTTGAAGTTCACAAAAAAAAAACAAAAAAAAATTCTTCGGATAATTTTGATATTGCGAAACCAAAAATGAAGTCCATTTTGAAATATAAAATATATATAATTTTAAAAAGTAGGTATTACTATTCCTAACAGCTAGTTTGATTGGTTGTGGTGTGTTAGAACTTGATGTTACGTACAACACACGCTATCGCATTATTCCAAGAGAAGCGTACCGTAGAAGTTTGGGGTGTTACATTCTCCCCTCCTTCAAATAATTTCGTCCTCGAAATTTACAGAATACTACCTCATGAAAAGACTCGGGTGGTTCTTCATCATAATTTTCTCGGGTTCCCACGTTGCCTCACCCTTCTTATGGTTTCTCCCCAAAACTTTTACCAGCCGTGTCGTCTGCTTTCTCAGTACTTGTTCTCTTGTATCAAGAATCCTGACAGGCTCTTCACAATAAGACAGATCGGGTACCAGTTCTAATTCTTCATAGGTGAGTACATGCGTTGGGTCAGGCATTTATTTTCTCAACAGAGATACGTGGAACACATCGTGAACGTTGAAGAGACTTGGCGGAATTACCAATTGGTAAGCTACAGCCCCAATTCATTGTAGAATTTTGAAAGGTCCGATGTACCTAGGACTCAATTTACCTTTCTTACCAAAACGTTTGACTCCCTTCTATGGAGATACCTTCAAGAAAACATGATCACCAACTTGAAATTCCAAATCATTCCTTCGATTATCGGCATAGCTCTTTTGCCTACTTTGAGCTGCTTTGATGTGATTTTGGATGACCTTCACCTTTTCCATCGTTTCCTCCACCAGTTCTGGACCTACAAGTTTTCTTTTACCAACGTCATCCCAACAGGTTGGTGTGCGACATCTCTTTCTGTATATCGCTTCATATGGTGCCATCTGAATACTTGAATGGAAGCTATTATTATAGGAAAATTATACCAAAGGTAAATATTGATCCCACATACCCTGAAAGTCATGTGAACAGGATTTCAACATGTATTCTAAGGTTTGAATAGTCCGTTCTGATTGTCCGTCTGTCTGAGGGTGGTAGGTAGTGCTCAAATGATGTTCAGTATCCAGTGATTTCTGATGACTCTTTCAGAATCTTGAAGTAAAATAGGGATCATGATCAGAAACAATCGATAGGGTTACTCCATAAAGTCTCACAACTTTATTAATATATAGTCTTTCTAGACGTTCCAGTGGTAGATCTTCTCTTATAGCAACAAAATGTGCTGAATTGGTAAGACGATCAACAATAACCCATATTTCATCGTTCCTTATAGAATTATTTGGTAGCCCCATGAAAATGTCCATTGTAATATCGTCCCATTTCAACTCTGGTATGGGATGAGGTTGCATGACTCCTCCAGGGTGTTTCCTTCCAGCTTTCACTTGTTGACAAACCATACATCTTCAAACAAAATCAGCAATCTCCCTCTTCATATTGTCCTACCAAAAATGATCCTTCAAATCTCTATACATTTTGGTGCTCCCAGGTTGTATAGAGAAATTGGAACTATGAGCATCATCCACAAATTCCCTTTTTAGATCAGGTATATCGGGAACACAAAGCCTCTTCCCAAATTTCAAAATTCCATTTTCATACACAAAATATCTCAATCTCCCATCATTCACAGCTTTAATTTTTTTTTGAAATTCTCCATCATTAGTTTGAGAACTCTTATTCCTTTCTAGTAAAGATGGTTTGGCAACCATTTGAAAAAGCATTGATGTTACACCTTCCCTGGTTATTCCCATGTCCATCTTCACTAGATCTATGAAAATTGGATCCCTTCCTATCCTCATCACGTTCAGTACTCCATGGTCATTTCTTCTCAAAGCATCTTCCACCTTATTTTCTTTCCCAGGGTGGTAGTTTATCGTACAATCATAATCCTTGAGTAATTCAAGCCATCTCCTTTGCCTCATGTTGAGTTATTTTTGTGAGAAAATATACTTCAAACTCTTGTGGTCAGTATAAATCTCACATTTTTAACCATAGAGTTAGTGCCTCCATATCTTCAAAGCAAATATCACAGCTTCTAACTCGAGATCATGAGTAGTATAGTTTTGTTCATTAATTTTCAACTGTCGTGATGCATAGGCAATAACCCTATCATTCTGCATAAGGACACAACCAAGTCCATTCATCGATGCATCACTATAAATAACGAACCCATCATTCCCCGATGGTAGAGTCAATATAGGAGCATAGACTAATCTTCTCTTCAGTTCTTCAACACATTCTTCACACTCTTTTGTCCACAAAAAAATTAACCCCTTTACGTGTGCGCTTCATTAATGGGTTAGTCAATCGGGCAAATTTCTGGACGAAACGTCGATAATAACCTACTAAACCAATAAAACTACGTACCTCAGTTATATTAGTAGGTTCTGGCCATTCTTGGATTGACTTGGTCTTAGAAGGATCAACAGAGATTCCATGTTTAGAGACAATATGGCCAAGAAAAGAAATATCCGGAAGCCAGAATTCACACTTGCTAAACTTCCCATATACTTCATGTCTTCTTAGAGTCTTCACAATAATGCGCAAGTGACATTCATGATCTTCGTAGCTTTTTTAGTATACCAAGATATCATCAATAAATACCACCACAAATTCATCGAGATATTTTTTGAAAAATCTATTCATTAGATCCATGAATACAGAGGGTGCATTAGTCAATCCAAAAGGTATTACTGTAAACTCATAATGCTCGTACCTGGTTCGAAATGCTGTCTTCAGAATGTCTTCCTTCTTCACACACAACTGATGGTATCCAGATCGAAGGTCAATCTTTGAAAAGTATTGAGCTCCATGCAGTTGGTCAAATAAATCATCAATGCAAGGTAGGGGATACTTGTTCTTTATCGTTATAACATTGATCTCCCTATAGTCAATACATAACCTCATAGATCCATCATTCTTTTTAACAAATAGAACAGGGGCTCCCCATGGAGAAACACTAGGGCGAATAAATCCTTTATTACTCAATTCCTCTAGTTGTTTCTTTAGTTTGACTAATTCGACAGTGGCCATTCTATAAGGGGTATTCGATATAGGACTTGATCCAGGAATTAAATCAATGGAAAAATCAACTTCTCGTTCTAGAGGATGTCCAGGTAAATCTTCCGGAAATACATCTACATATTCTTTCACAACAGATACATCCTCTATTTGAACATTCCTTTCCTCACCCACAGTTATTTCATTCTCTTCCTCCTCAATAATTGAATTTAGTTGAGCTACTGGGGGTGGATCTAGATAAGAATTAGGCGGTGACGATTCTTCTCTAATGATAAGGTGTTCCTTATCATCATCATCACGACTCGTAACCTCTTTCTTCTTACAATAAATCTTCGCATCATAGTCTGAAATCCAGTCCATGCCGAGGATTATATAAAACTAAATCATAGGTATGTCGATGAGATCAGAAGATAAAGAACATTTATGTGCTCTAATGGGGACAGACTCACAAAACATTGTTGCAATGATACTTCCCTTAGGAGTTTTAACTGACAACTCCCTTGTTAAATAAAATTGGAAATATCTAATTTTCTTTGCAATCTGGGAACATATGAAACAATGTGATGATCCAGAATCAAATAATGCATTTTCTAAACTTGTGGAGACCTTTAAATTACCTTCCACCACGTCATTCGGAGTTTCTACCTCAGTAGTAGTGATAGGATAAGCTTGGCCTTGATCGCTTGGAATTTTCTGAGGTATGTTCCCATGATGCTTAGGACATTCATTTGCATAATTCCCCATCTCCCTGTAATTGTAGCACTAAATATTGGTAGCTTCCTTCTTCCCTTTGCAATCACAAGCTGGGTGGACTTTTTCACCACACTTGTAACAGACTCCCGTTCCCTTCAAGAAAGTACCAGGGTGTTTCTTCCCACATTTACCACATGATGGAAATTCAACATTTCCCTTCTTCCGCTTATTTCCATTCCCAGATTGATCTGCAGATCTCTTCTTCTCTTTCTTTTCTTTAATGTCATAAGACTTAGAGAATTCCTTTTCGGTCTTGATAGCACATGAGACAATTTCTTCATACGATGAAAAGGATTGTGATACTAATGTTCGACAGAGAAGTGGTTTTAACCAACAAATGAAACAATCAATCTTACTTCTTCGGTTACTTATATAATCTCCAGCATACCTTGCTAACCTTCTAAAGTTAGCCTCATACTTTGTGACATTTTCATCCTCCTTTTGTGTCAGACTCAGAAACTGCCTTTCCATATCTGCTCGGTGGTCGCTAGGAAAGTATTTTTCTAAAAACGGAAATTTGAACACCTTCCATTCCATATTTGATACTTCATCATCTTCCTTCGTATTTTGAATCAATGACGACCATTGATCAGCATCTCCAGTGAGGCGGTAAACTTCCATGATAACTTTATCCCTTTCACTACCCCCCAAAGCCTGAAATATTTTCTTTAGGGAAAATATCCATTGCTCAGATACTAAGGGATTTTTACACCCATTGAACGTTGGTGGTTGTTGCCTCATGAATCGATCTAACATTGATCCTCCACACTGTGTATCAGGGTGCTCCATTTGGGTAAGGTTATTATTCATAACCTGAGTGAGTTGTCCCAGTATGGTGATTAGCTGATCGGTACCAGTTGCATCACCAGCTCCACTATAATTATCTTGACTAGGAGGGAAATCCCTACATGGAGTGCGTGAATTGATATGGTATCCATTTCTTCCACTATGTGCCATTTCTAAACAATGGAATAAACTAGATCAGTTTATGAATCAAAATACATAATCCCATACATATAAAACACTTTACATAAATTGAACTATTTATGGATATAATCCATAATCATAAAAATGTTTTCTTTGAGGAAGTATATACTCGTAAACCCTTCATAATGATTTGTAAAGAAAATGAGAGTTATCCTAAGCATATCCCCCGGGAGTGTCGTATCCAAGAGTGCAACAAGGCCAGTTGTCGTGCACTAGTTCCCGTTCGAGCCTAGCTCAAAGCGGTGTTTTCGGGTTTTAACCCTAGGTACATCTATGCCAGAGCCGCCTCTACCTGCTCGTATCCAGATAGGGATGTATTTCTCAGAAAACTCACAAAATCTCTACAATACCAAAATTCTAGGAAGTTCTTATATACTAATCCTCAAAGTCCATCTTAAATCTATGTGCTCTAATCAGAGTTTATCTAAATCTAGCTTCCAAGGTTTGTACTAAACATCCTCTGATACCAACTGTAACACCCCGACCCCAGTTACCTAGAGTCGGTGCATTATTAAATAACATTTACATGATCACAAGAAAGATCAAATCTCGAAATCCCGATTGGTTTAGTAGGCTTGGAAACACTAGATATATTCATAAGTCATACATTACATCATAAAGTGAAAAACTATTACAACAACATATTGTCTCCATATTCCACACTCATATCCCTACATAATATCCTTGTAGGTCATTCATAATTTACTTCTTCACTTCCTGGGAAAATTAAATCATAGAAAAGGGGTTTTATCAAATTCCCAGTAAGGATAACAATATAGCGGAACCTTTTGTAAATAAGAATAAACATTTAAGGCAATGTATAACTAAAACAAAAACCTTTTAAACTTCAACTACTACATAGTATGGAAAAAGTAAAATTAAATAATTCCATTTACTTATTCACATGGATATTCTACTAATCGATTAATCACACGCAATATCAATAACCACTTTCATAATGATGGAATGCATAATGCCAGACTATCATAACCACATAGCCAAGGCCTCGTGCCAAGACTACAAATAAGATCATTCCAAGGCCTTGTTCCAAGACACTAGTTTGTCTCATGAGACCTACCGATGCATCGAGGATCTATAGCGGGCTCCACCCATCACATATTAATTCCAATGCATTCCCATATGAAAAGGTTTAAACATAACATAAACATTCGTATTAAAACTAGCATAAGAAATGTCAATACTTTCACCACAAACTATGAATGGTATAAAAATAGAACATCCACAGTCAAACATATCACAAAACCTTCAATACAATATATATTTTTTGTATCATAATAAATCAACTTCAAATAAGCGTAAAATCCATCAATGGATGTTGACATAGATGAAATAAAATCTCTTTTTAGAGACATATCTCTTTCTATTTTGAAATAATTTAAGAATCTTATATTTATGAAATAAAACATTTTCTATGAAAACATTCTTATAATATTGTAATTGAATCTTCGACTATTTTATAACGGTGGAAAATAGCCGCACCCGCCGTATAAGATAAAAAAACATTTTTTCCTTAATTTTGTCGAAAAGGATAAAAAGCACCTTGTTTGGAAAATGACCGAAATAATCCTTTATAAACCTCATATAAAAAGTCAAACAAGGGTATAAATGACTTTAACCCATATTCTAGTAAATAGTAAAAATGTTTTGAAATTCATTTATAAGAAACATGGATGTTGATGATAAAGAGATCCGAGTAGATTATTACGTATAAACAACCTCAGATAATGAAGAGACTGTGAAATAAACCTTAGCTTGTACTTTTCCTTGGTTGTTGTAGGTTAACCTCTGGTATAATGGTGAAATAATTTTTATTAAATTATACATGAATCATATACATTAATATGATATCATATATTATCTTTCAACATTTATTTGTTAATAATATCTTAGTATTATCATTGTTTCGGGTGTTAACTTACTCATTTTCTTTTATATGTTTTGTTATGTAAGCCATGATTGTAATGAATAGGTTGTATCATAATCATATCCAGAATGATACCAAGTCCTTAGATACTATTATTAATCATCAAATTAGAATTATACTTGAATGGATACGATGGAGAATGAATCTCATCGTGTTCGTGGAGATGGTAGTCCGTACGTACGCACGAGCGACAATATCATCCTTTTGATATTAAAATAATATATAAATGGATGGTATATCATATATACAGAATCATTATCATGTTACATTTATTATTTACATGAATTACACTTCATTATTATACGCATCCAAAAAATAATTTATTAAATTACAATTACACCATGACTTGGAGACGGTAAGCCATACGTACGCACGTATGGTGACATGTTATTCAAAGGATGGATAGAATATTGAAAATGGTTGTACCATATTTAAAATAACATCATAGTATATATATGATACTGGAGTTATTATTTTATAATGGTAACAACAAAGGAATAAGAAGTGGAAGAATAAAGGAACTTGGAAAAGGGTGGTGAAATCATTACCTCTTCTTCGGGTTCTTCCTTTTGATTTGATCAAAAGGGCTCCGTAGGATGGCTTTCTGATCAAAATAAGTACTCTAGGTTGTATTGAGGGAAGTTGGGAGAGTATATGGGAAGAGTTTGGCCGAACCAAAAGGCTTTTATGGTGTGAAAAAAATGAGGAGGAGGAGTGCCCTTTTATAAGAGGGGTGTGGGGCACCTTTGGAAAAGCTAGAAATATTAATTTATAATAAATTAATATTCGGTTTATAATGGATCAAAAGTTTATTATTAAAAAGTTAAGGTGGGGATAGGTTGAAAAAAATTCAACGAATAGAATTTAGACGGGTTTTGTTACTATATTAACCTTATCTTTTAGTTTTAACTCTTAGTTAATTAGTTTGACATTTACCATGTCACTTTGTATTTTTATATTATATAGTTAATAAACTTACTATATACATCCAAGAGACCCCCATGTGGTCCATTAATGATACAAATATCATGATATAAGGATCTTGGCAGAACCTTAAATTTTTAGGATTTTAATATCAATTAATAATATAATATTTGTTTTAAAAACTCTTTTATGCCAATTTTTACACTATTCAATAGTTGATTTTTGTGAAACTTATAAAAGAATTATTACTTCGAAAAAAGTAAATTAAATCAATACTAATATGTCATATTATCCTATAAAATTAGTTTAATTCATTAAAAGTCTCGGATTATATTTATTTGGGTATTTATAATATCAATTATTTTAATTTTTCACTATTATGGTAATTACTGAATCATCATTGTGTCATAAATAAATTGATTTATTTAATGTTTAAAAATTATAAATAAAATATCATTATTTATGAAATATTTTTATATTTCTATGTAATATTTACAATCGAATTTATCTTATGTATAACCTTATATTAATTTTTTTTAGTAAATAATTGTTGATTTTAACTCTTTTAACTCTTCTTTGAATTAAATAATAATAAATGTCCTAATCTAATCCAAGTGGACCTAAATGATAATATTTTATTCCTAAGGTTGAATTTGGTTGAGATACACTTGTCCAATAGAATTATTACATGTGTTAGGGTAATATTATTATCATTTTTACCCTTAATTAACCTATTCACTTTTAACTGTGGTAAATACAAGTAAAAAGTTACTATTCAACAAAAATTATTTTCATCTCATTGAACCAAATTTCACTTCATGATATTAACCTTATCTATCATATTTTTGAAATTCCATTCACAGATGTGGTAAAATAAATTTTTATGAAAAATTCAATTTTTTTAACTACAACTTAGTAGTTTCACTATTCATCAAAAATTGAAGTTTTTCAGAACAATGCCAAAATATAACTCTAAGCTATAATTGATATTCCAAATTCAAAAATGATGTCTAGTTTACGAAATTCCAAACATATAAGTTTCATTAATTAATTTTATAATTAATTCCAGCTGTCACAACAAATAGCGTGTTTTTAAGAAACAATATATACCAAAAGATTGACAATTGTTTAGGTCCAATTCCAAAGTGAAATTAATTATAATGAACACCATTGGATAAAATGGTAAAAATATATTCTAATTATACTTTAAAACCACTCAATAATATAATTTATCACTATAAATTATTTTAATTAAAAAATTTGTTTTAAGTATTTTTCAGTATTCATAATAATTGTAAGTTCTCAGAAAAATACCAAAAAATCATCTTTGGATAATTTCGATATTATGAAACCAAAAATGAAGTCCATTTTGAAATATAAAATATATATAATTTAAATAAGTAGGTATTACTATTCATAACGTCTAGTTTGATTGGTTGTGGTGTGTTAGAACTCGATGTTGCGTACAACACACGCTATCACATTATTCAAAGAGAAGTGTACTGTAGAAGCATGGGGTGTTACACAGAACATTATCCATATAAGATAAAAGAACTTCATAAAAATAATTCCATCATAACATAATCAAATCAATGTAAAAATATTGATAGAAAAAGAACCCTATATTATCTTAGATGGAAAATAATTTTGATAAAACCCTTGAACTCCATTGTTGTGGAAAATATCCTTTCTACTTCAAAAACATTTTCCTTTCTTAAAATATGATATAAATTTAAACTACAAGAAGTTGATTAAAAATTAATTTGAAAAATTGTATTGTAAGATTCATGGAAATAATGTTCTATGAAATCATAAAAAAATCCATTCATGCTGTATAATTTAAAAAAACATTTTTCTCATATTTGGCCAAAAAGTCAAAATCTTTTTCGAGTTGAAAATGACAAAAGATTCCTTTCATATATTTTTCTAAAAATTAACCAATAGTAATAATTGGATTTATAAAATTTTAAGAGGATATAAATAATAATACATATTGAGGAAACATGGATGGAGATGATAAATATGCCCCCGTAAATTCTGAAGTATAAAAAATCTCGGATAAAAATGAGATTGTGGGATTTTCCCTTAACTTAGGTTTGATTTACATAGTATGTGTACAAACCTCCAGTATAATGATTTAAATAATGTTATTGACTTATTCCAGAATCATACTCATAGTTATGATATCATATATGGTCATATTCGTAGCTTCTTATTTGTAATATTTGATTGCTACATGTTATTCAGGTGTTTATTGCTTTTTGTTCTTATGCGTGTTTTGTCAACTAAATTCTTATTTTTCTAATTAGGTTATAGATAAATAATTTCCATAATGGTATTAGTGTAATATATAACATATTTATTCATTCAATTCATTTATATAATCATTAATAATTGAATATCATGTAGAACGAGTCGCTTCACATCGTGGAGACGGTAGGTCGTACGTATGCATGAGCGATGATATCATTCCGATGATCATGGAATTTTATTTAAGTGTATGCATAGTATCTCAGAAAAAATATCACATTAAAATAATCATATATAGTTATTATTTACACCATTATACCAATCCATGTAAGGTGGTGGTGGAAAACAGATTACACCACGGCGTGGAGACAGTATTCCGTACGTACGCACGCGCGATGATTTTGTTTTCTCTAGGTTGGATAGAAGGTGAAATAGGGTTTTTTAATACTTATAATAACATATAAGTATATTAGTGATACTTATGTTATATATTAATAATGGAACAAATAAAGAAGAAGAATTATAAGAAGAAATAAAATTGAAAGAATCGGTAAGAGACATTACCTCTTCTTTGAAGCGCCTCTTCTTAACCTCCGCTTAGGGCACTGAAGATGGTCTTTGAAGAAGACTAGGACCTCCAGGATGATTCTAGGGAGGTTGATAAGGAATCTTTTCCAGGGTTTTCCGTGCATTAAGGCTCAAAGTAGTGTGAGGAGGAGAGGGAGGAGGTGCCCTTTTATATTGGAGGAGAGGGGAACCTCAGGAAAAAGTTAAAATATTATTTTATAATAAAGCCATATTCGGTTTTTAATAGATAAAAATTGATTTATTTAGAATATAAGGTGGTTATGGTTAGAAATCCTCTCAAAAAATATATTTTATTCAAGTGTAGGTTACTATTTTAACATTATCATTTAGATTTAACTTTAAGTTAAATAATTTTACTTTTACAGTGTCTTCTTGTTTTCATAGACTATATGGTTAATAAACTTACTATAGAAAGCCAAACTAACCACAAGTGGTTCATTATTAATATATATATCCTTATATTAGTAATTTGGCCGAACCTTAGATTTTTAGGAATAAAATAACAATTAATAATATAATATTTGTTTTAAATATTATTTTATGTCAATTTTGACACTATTTGGTACATGATTTTTGTGAAAATCATAACAGAATTATTAGTACGAATAAAGTTAATTAAATAAATAATAACATGTCATATTAACCTATAAAATTAGTGCAATTCAGAAAATGTCTAAAATTACATTTATTTTGGTATTAATAACATCAATTATGTTAATATTGCATTAATAAGGTAATTACTGCATCATCATTGTGTCATAATTAAATTAGATTATTTAATGACTAACAATTATAAATAAAATATAATTATGTAGGAATGCATTTTTATCTTTCTAATGAATATTTATAGTCGAATTTATCTTATGTATAACCCTATATTAAAAATGTTTTACTTATTAAACATTGATTTTAACATTTATAATTCTTCTTTAAAAAAAATAATATTAAATGTCCTAATCTAATCCAAGTGGACATACATGGTAGTATTTTAACCCTAAGGTTTTTGATCGATTTAAACTTATCCAATAGAATTATGACATGTGTTATCATAATAATAATATCATTTTTACCCTTAATTACCCTATTTACTTTTAACCGTGGAAAAAAAAGTAAAAAGTTATTATTCACAAAAAATTATTTTTATCTTATGGAACCATGTTTTACTCCTTGATAGTAACCGTGTCTCTCGGAGTTTTTAAATTCCACTCACGGAAGTAGTAAAATTAGGTTTTATTTAAATTTTCAAATTCTCCTAGAAGGTGGGTAAAAGACGGTGAAAAGTTCAATAAAATTTTTATATATCTAAAATTATTATAAAATGACTCTAATTAATTACATTGAAATTATATAGTTATTATGTATCAATTCTTACCTAAGATTAATTTAAATAAAATATATATTTATTTAAATAATAGTCGGTTTTTAAATAGTAACCATGAGTTTTCACTATTCATCAAAAATTGAAAGTTTTCAGAAAAATACCACAATTTAACCCTAGGATAATTTCGATATTCCAAATCCATAAATGAATTCCATTTTGAAAGAAAAAATTTATAAAATTTCATAATGTGGGAATTACTATTCAGAACGGCTAGTTTTAATAATATTGTAATAGCACATCGTTGTTTTGTAAAACTCGGTATTGTGTACAACACAAGCTATCGAGGAAGGTCATGATTGCGGGTAAAATAATCCAAGCTAGTGTTTTGTGTATTGAATGATTCATTTGATGTTGTGTATAACATAAGACATAAAAAATATATTTTTCTCATAAAATATCAGTATGTAACAACCGTAGCATATGGTATCACCAGCCAAGTCTAACTGCCAATACTGTCGTGCCAAACGTCTCATGAGACTCAAAATTAACTAGTGCTATGGATAAAAATATGGGTTCAATAATCATATATTTTCATTAATACCTTTTTGACATGAAGAATCATATATATTAATGCTTACATAATCACAAGGGTTACCCATGGAAGGAAATGAGTATCACAATCATGCCATAAACCATAAAAATGTCTGTATCATAAATGTTTCCATGAAAGAAAGGATGTAAATTTAATTAGAAATTAAAAGGGTAAATTTGAATTTATAATGGAAATTGTTGTCAATTAGAAGTTAAAATATGTAAGAAACGTATTTATGTAATTTTGGCATTAAAAATCTATTGTTAGGTTTCAAGGAAAATTCCATGGAGGATTTAAAATTGAAAAAGGGAAAATACTTAATATAAATCGATAGTTGAACCAAGAGTGTTTTCCTAAAAAAGTACATATTTTATAAATACAATTGTGGCTAAATACAGAAGATAGTGTGCACGGAAAATTAGGATGATCATTAAAAACTAGTTTTCTTATCTGGAAGAATTAAGGAGGGAATCACTAAAAATCATGTATATCCATGAGAGATAATGTTGAAAAGATATTTATAAATGAATTTGGTAAATGTATAGAAACATTAGGATATTTATATAAAAATTATGATAACATCATCTTGTTAAAATAATGATATGTAAACTCGAAGGAACAAATGTCATTCGGGTGGAATCCCTTACGAGTTATCTACTAGGTATCCTAGGTAATTAAGAGCGATTACGGAGAGGTAAAGGGGTGTATAATCACTTATAAATCACGAGGGATTTACGTGGGAGGTGATATATCATACCCCAGCATTAGGGATTACAAATAAAATTTCATAACATAGGGGACATTCTTGAATAAAAGTGAAATATAGAGAATCCATTACCCATTGTGAGTCATCCGATCAATCTGTTGGTATGTGTGGAGGTGGATGTCCCAAATCCATAGGTTTAGTGGGTGTGGATTGCAATTGGATATGACTTTTAGTGGAATAATGTTTTGGTTTATGAAATTATGTTGTATTTCTACTCTATTTTGGCATCTTTTGGGTCATTCGGCATAAAACCATCATGATGGAGTCACGATTAAAAGTCCATATGGTCTGGGTGATAGGCTCGACCTGTACTTTTATCAGCGACAAATGGTTGATGTGTAAGATAGGGTTGGAGATGTCTTTTTTGGAGGGTTTGGGTGAAACACTTTTGAAAAATTATACACGAGTGTTTTTTGAGCCGACAGACATGGGTAGGGAAGACGGGATGGACAAAGGTGAAGCTCCAGTTGCAGGGAAGTTTGCTAAGGTAATTGTACGAGAACCATTGGTTGTGGATGTCCTTTCCCACCAATGGTATGATATGGGGATTATCCTCATGCAGGTGAGTGGTGTGGAGGTAGTTCATGTGGATGTAATAGATAAAGAGGATTCCATGGATGTTGTTATGGTAGAATAATAGCTGGAATTAGCCACCACAATCAAGGAAGCTATAAAAAACTCATTATTGAGTCACTTACATTGCTATGGGGACCACCAACTCTAGGTATGGGGGGATACAAACTTGAAACCTCAATTAATGGCATGTGGATATGAGCATCCCATGGGTTTTGCCTTGTCATTACCCCCATGCAGTGATTCTTCTATAGTTTCCCTAAGCTTGGAGGTCGAGATATGTTGAATGTCACTACATGGGAAGACTCTTTTGTTTATTACAATTGAATCAATTTTTGGACAATGTGGGATGTAGTGGGTTAATGTATTGGGGCCTTTGGACCCAATCTCTTCCATCCCAATTTTCGCATCCCATCAAAATGATGAGAGTTCAGTGATGATGATGGTTAAGAGATTAAAGAAGGAATGGTAAATTCTTAGTGCAAGAGGAGGACCCTCAAAGATGGAAGAAAGGGTGACATGAAAAACCTTTTCTATGGTTTGGTGGTATAAGAGGAACCATTCATTCATTAAGATAATGACCATGAAAAGATTATTTTATCTAATTCATAGTGGACAACTAGGACCGTTATGAAGTGAAAGGTCCTCACAAACGAAGACGAATAATGGGGGGAAAAGGGATGTGTGACTAAGGGAAATTCATTGTGGTCCTGGGGAAAAGACCCAAAGGACACAAAGACTATTCTAACATAACTAAACAAACAAAAACTAGGTCATCATGGAAGGGTGGAATAAAGGAAATTAAAGACCGACAAGATGAGGACTATGGAGTTCTAACCAGTGAACCAAGTGGTACGGAAGGAGAGGTAGGGGTGTCCTTGAAACTCAGACTCCACTCCACGGATGAAATTAATGAAATGGTTCTGCATCCCATCACATCAAATGAAGATAATTTCGGAATATATGAATGAAATTTTCAAATCGAGGCCACTAAGAAGCATGAATCAAGGATATACAAGAAATACTGAATTATATCTCTAGGATTCAACCATGAAAAAATCACCATGGAGTAATTCATTTAGATTATGGATATAATGGTTAATAACATTGATGAACATATCAGTAAGTATCTGGACACACATGTTGGGACTCTACACTAGGAATTATTAAGGGTGGCTGACTCAAATAATCTTTGTATTATGTTTAATAATTTTGTGATCTCATTAATCACATAGTGGTATTCTGATTTGTGAAAAATAGTACCACATCCCCTTAATGTGGCTTAATAATAAAATAATTGGAGGAGGAGAGGATCCCAAAACCTATGTACAGTTGTGTTCATTAATTTATATTAGTGACCTAAATAATAAAACATGGTTCATTAAATAATAATTAATGAATATATTAAATATGTAAAAGATTTTTTATAAACCTTTTATGTAAATTCATGGCATTTTTTATTGGTTATGTGGTTAAAGTTTATTATTTGGGCCCAATTTTTTATTGGTTAGTATGATCAGTTAACATATATTTGTGAACAATGAATCAGGTTAATTGGGGACTAATGTCCATAATTTGAGTGATATTCTATTATTGAAAATCTAAAATTTTACATGGTTTTAAATATTAATTTGGTTACAAGTAGTGAATATAAATCATTATTAAAAACTTTTGTGATAACCTTTTTGGTTAATTTGTGGCTTTTTTCCATAATGATGACGTTTTGTTTTATAAATCAAATCCTAATGTACAATAGGATTCCAAAACCATAGATGAGACATAGTAAATATATTATGTTATGGTTAAACCATGAAAATGGATTCATGACATGAATTTAATACAGCAAGGGAAATTGAAAACCCATCGTCCTTGAATGTGGTAAACTAACACATAACGAATAGTGTCTTTACTACCAGTATAAAAGCAGAGTAAATGATTGATGATATGAAATTTTTCTATTATAATTAATAAATTAAATTACATATATGGTACTTGAGATTTCATATCATTTGGATGAGGATAGGTAAGGATAGAATAGACAAAAAATGAACTTGAAACAAATGTAATAGAATTGAAAAGGGGAATTAACCTCTTGAATCAATCATCCATGAGAGCTACTTAAGGGGAGAGGAATTTGTTTTTTGATGAAACTATGTGTTGTGGGATGTGGGGGTGGATATTGGGGAGATAATTGGGCATATATTATGCAAGGCACAAGGATTGAGTGAAATCAAGAGAAAATTTAAGAGGGTAGTAATTATAGTGGGGGATAGGAGGGTTTTATCAATATGTAATTCAATAATTTATTAATTTCCATAATGAAGAGAAATAGTGATTATTACAAGACCACATATAGTAATAATTTCACATTAGTTAGAACCAATTAGGCTTACATCATAATTACTACATCCATGAATCTATAAATCATGAATTTAGCTTAATTTTAAAATTATTGTATGTTACTATTAATAAAAAATTTCAAGTATTTTAGAAAAATTGAAAAAATAATCCATATTAATTATTCAATTTGTATATACAAAAATTTACACAATTTTTAAAATATAATTTTATAAATATAATTAGTTTAATTTTTAATTAAATTTATAATTTTCTTGAAAAATACAAATTTTATAAATCTACCTGATTTGAAAATGATTTAAAAAATTACATAAGGTAATATAAATTTATCATAAAATCAAAAGAAATAAAATTATTAATTTATGAACACATTTTAAGAAAATAAATTTTAATTTAAATTAAATATTTATTTTTCATTATTTATTTATGAATACAAAAAATAAAAATACTTTTACAATAATCATTTGATCACTTATATGATGCCTAATTTTTATTTATACAATGATGGGTGAGGTTACGATTCTTTTGGATGATGTAATATTCATAAGGGTAATATTATTATCCATAAGGGTATGTTAATATTAAAAATGGTAGCTTACAATTCACTAAAAATTATGTTTGTTTTATCGAACTCCAAACATCTTATTGATCTCAACTACATATGTATGATTTTTGAAATTAAAAAAATAGAAGTGTCAATATTATGTTTAAAGGACACATAGTATATATTAGTTCATGGTGTTCAGATTTCATGTGATTATATATCATAATTACGAGAAGGTAATTATATTGATAAAACATTGGGTCATTACATTATATATGTTATTGTTTTTTATATTAATTATTTAATTAATTAATACACTAATTTATCTCATTATAAAAAACAATTATTATCAGAATGGTTTGTTTATCAATGGTTATTTTATCCTACTACATTATACTCACACCCTAATTGTGTCTCTATTTGGTACCCATATAGAATATTTGGATGTAGTTTTGGATAAGGGAAAATAATCTTTATATTAATTTTTTTTCTTTCTAAATGGAATGGAGAATGAAGGTGGGACCAACATGGGAATTACTAAGAGGAACATTTGATTAATAATTTGATTCTTCCAATCATTAAATTGTATTTTTTCTAGCATGAAATTTATTTACATTTCATTTTATCATTAAATTTTTCCTTTTTTATCTATTGGATTATTCAATTGGATCTTGTTATTTGTTTTATCTATGAATATATTTTGATTTCTGCCATTTATATATAATTGTTGTTTTTCCATGACTCTTCATAACAATGGTATAATATCCCTATGATACATTTCACAACTTATGATGCTAGTCTGTAGCCTCAAGCCTACATGGAGGTGCCCTTGAGGTATCATAACCAATGTTATTTGGTAACATGTGTGAATGTCAAATCAAGGCTTCTTTTACCAATATAAAATATCCCGAAAAATGATCTCCCAAATACAAAATAAAAATATAAAATTACATTTCTCTATTTGATAATGATAAATGTGTCCTAGTAATATCAATCCAAAAGATAAATTATCAGACATAAAAATTTGATCACATGTATAAACATATAACTTTTATGTTTATATTTTCATAGAATTAGGAAAATATCATTCAATGTGGACCATTCAAAAAACTATGATTTTTAAAAAAAAAATTGTCCTTTAATAAGATTTTTTTTCATTCATTGTAACATTCATATATGGAAACAGTGAAAATAGGTACTTTTCTACTCATCATTATTCAAAATGAAAAATTCATTTAAAATAAAGAGATGAGAGAAAATAATATTAAAGGATATATATATAAAATTAAAATAAATTATATAATCCATTTAAAAAAATAGATAATATATGAATTTTTTTATTAAGCATAATAAACATTGTGCTCAAACACTCATTTATAAACACTAGTAATTATCATTAATGACACATATTCTTCAAAAAAAAATTAATAAATAATAATTTTAAACTAAAAAACATGTGTGATTCCTAGAAAACATTGATGTACCAATAATAACATTTTCTTAATGATATTAAATTTACAAGTGAAGATAATAACCATTAGTTTTATCATAAGATCACAATCTTAAAATATGAAATATATATACTACCATGATGACTAACTGACATTAAAAGAATAGTCGTGTAGTTTCCATTGGAAATAATCCTTAATGAATCTTTATAATAATCCTTAAAATAATCCAGAAAAATATATGAACATAACCATTTATTAAAAATTATTTAACTATAGTACATAATCCTTATCAAATATATTTGAGCTCTATATCAGTAACACCAATAATCATAATGAATCTAAATGGACTATAAGATAAAAATTCATAAATACTATTTAATTAACATTATATTATCACGTAATATATACCATTTAACATATATATTGAATCATTTTTCATGCATTATTAAAAAAATAACTATAGACATTCTTTTTATATATAATCCATTTACAGAAATTCTCATAAGAATTGGAAAGAGGAGATTCCTTTGAAACCCCATTAATCATGTATAAGACATGTCCTAAATAATTATGGTTATTTTGGGGATGAATTATATACATGTCATAATAGTTAAACCGAAACATTCATTTTCCATTTTATAAAATATGTTCTATTAAATAATGTTAAATAGTCATTTTTAAATACTTATATATTGATTAAAAAGAGATATTACATATACATTATATTTAATATATTTTCATATTAATTGTTTTATAAAATATGTTTGAAAATATTTATATTAATGAAAATGATTTAGAAAATAAATCAATAGATCAAATATACCATGGTTTGAAGGTAATTTCTCTATTACAACGTGATAATATTTGAATCAATTAATAATTGATGGAATTAAAAATTATAAAATCTCTAGTCATATTAATTTTTATAGTGTATTGAAAATATACATCTATATAGTAGATTAAATACCATTTAAAAAGAAAACATGTGGTTAAAATAACTTATTTCTCATAGAGAGGGAATTGAGGGACAAAATCATATACCTCGTATCAAACATGACACATGGGTTATTTAAATCAATTGTGGTTAATATTTATTTATTTTTATTTCATAATAGTCATTCATTTCTATAATAAATTACAATAAAATAATTTAATACCTTATTATTAGTGACATATTTAATTTCTTAAGGTGTTAATCCACCATTATGCCTATTGAGGATATTCGATTCTTAATTTCAAAAAGACATGAGTGTGATGACCATGTTAAAGAAATTTCACAATTCCATTATATACAGAATAATAATAATGAAATACTATTAATTTTAATACATCATACAAAATTTAATAATCTCTCATTAATATTGTACATGAACTGTCAATCCCATTACATTAGGGTGGTGTTATTCCACACGTTCACAAAAGAGACCTTATCATTTTCAACTAGTGGAAGGGTAAGAATATAAGTAATGCCATATATGAACAAAATAATAATTATTTCATGAATATATATATATATATATATATATTATATAAATCATAATAACCATTCTTTTATTGTGGTTATGAAAAATATAACACCATGATTTATAGAAAATGTACTTCACACGTATGCATGAAAAATTATTAAATACTCTATATGATTGAAAATGATAAGAATATGGTTATAGAATTAACATAATAACACCTATCTATATGGAAGATAATATTTTTCTTATTTAAGTGGTTAATATAAAATTGAAGTAGGTAGAATAATATGTAAAATGAAAACTCTCAATTGAGACTATTACCTCTTCTTTAATGAAAATATTGTGGATCCTGCCTTAAATTCTCTTGTGATGATATTTTGAAGTGATAATATTCTTCATAACATGAATATTGAATTTTATATGAGTTATTGGTTGACTATAGAAAACATAATTCTGTCCATGTGGTGTGATGGGGATAAGAGTGGTGGTTTCATTATATAGTGAAAGAAAAAAAATAAAAATGTAATTACATAAAATATTTAAATATAATAACATACTTTAAATATAATTGATAATAAAAGTGTCAAAATATTAAAACATAAGGTATCATCTGTTTCAAATACATTAAACCAATTAAATGTGTGTGTTTTTGTGTTTCATTTTAACCCTTACCATAAGAAATTACCCCTTACATTAATGTTTTTATCTTTAACTATGATGATACAATTTTCAACAACAATGGGATATATATATAATCAAATGAATTTTTTTATCCCAAATAGAAATGGTAATAAATTAGAAACCACATCAAATCCCCACATTCAATATCATAATATTTATTATTTATAAATATTTTAATAATATATTATTTAATATAAAATAATAGTAAATCCATTTTAAATAAAATTCAAATATTATTACTTTAATAACATCAAGATAGGTATGTAATTAGAATAAAAACAATATAACCAGAAATAATAAATCATTATAGACTATAAATACATGGTTCCCCATAATCCTTTTAAAAAATATTATTTATTGTATTGTAAATAGCCTTTACATGGATTTTTCTACGACTTGGACAAGTATAGTGTCTATGTGTTTTATTAATATATGGTCATAATAAATAACTAAAAATAAAATAATTAATACAAATTAAGCTTGAAATAAATTTTTTATTCAATCACGTCATATTATTATACCTATTTTAATTGATTAAATTAATTTAAAACTGGAGAGTGAAACTATAGAAATTTATTTCTCCTAAGATAATATAAATTATTTTATCAATGAAAAAAAGTACTAAAATTCAATAAATGTTAAATATATACAGGACATATTCAAAATAAAACAACCAAATAGATTTAATTCATGTTCTAGACATATTTTTTATTTCATAATGGATCATTTGAATCCTTAATTACCTAATTTACCCTTACCTAGTGGAAATATTTTTACATAGTTACTATTCATTATACCAAAAAATGATTTCTAAATAAATTGAATATTTATACATTAATTCTGAAAATGTGGAGTATATTTTATCCAATTAACACCCTAGAAGTTTTATATAATAAAATTAAAATAATCCATCAATATAACGAAATATAATTCAACAAAAATTAATTATTATTCAGAAATATGTTTTCATACCAAAATTAACGTTTAATTTAATTAACATGATAATATCTAGAATATTATTAGTAAAAAATGGAAAAAAGTAACTATTCTAAATAAATATTCAGAGAAAATATTACTTACCAAATCCTTATAAAAGATAATATATTTTTTATAAAATTATTTTTTTTACTATTTAATGAGAAATATTTTCATTTTAAAATTAATAATGTATCATAGAAATAATAATTTTTATTTATTTGTTACCAAATTTATAATAATATTATCAATGGGAATTTCATATTATGGGATAAACTATTTATATAATTATTTCTAAAAAACAACCATTTTTAAGAAATTATAGTATTGAAGATGAAAATTACATCCTTAAAAATTGAATTATTATTTATGAGAAATTAATAATGATTTTTGTATTTATTATCATTAATATATACATATATATATATATATATTTAATTATTATTTTACTCCAATTCTAATGATAAAATTAAATTTATAACTTATAATGGTCAAATGTAAAATGACATTATTTTTGGATCGTATAAGCTCATTGATATCTCTCATATACAATTTCGATCACAGTTTTATTTTTCAATATAATTTTTATGCTCTCCACCATTAATAAATATTATAACCATGTTTTTATATTCTTCCTCGTTCTGAAATATTTATGTTTCGAAAATATCTTTTTTCAAATTCCATATCTGAAAATCGTTATTGATACATCAAATTGATAATAGAGAAAGGTAAATATAAATTTCATTTGTAATATCCCATAAATATGTTTCTAAATTAGAGAACATTATTAGGAAGTGAAAATAATGACACTAGTAAAAGAATAATATCTCAATAATCAATGGAATTTATATATAATTTTAACATGAAAATGTTAATGAAAAAATCCATAAATCATAGTGTGATGAATAATAACATAAATACATAAAAATTAAGGCCAAAATAATTACATATTTATAATATGATCATTTCTATATAGTTATAGAAATTTTTTTTACATTATAATATCGAACATGAGAAAACCTGGTTTTTTATTCATCTCATAAGAAAAATATATTCATATTTTTGTACCTAAATAAGTTTTTTCTTTTATCAGATCCATTATATGGTGAAATCAATATTTGAAATTAATGATTCCCATCAGAATATTAAAATGATCTTTAAATGGATCAAAATATCTCATCATGGTTAAAAAGTTATTACTCTTTTCATTAGTCATTAACAAAAATCTAAATTATTTAGCATAAGGTACAATAGTATCCCATATGAAAAAATATTCATATGAATAAAATGATGTATTAATATCCAAGAAAAAAATAATAAAAACCAATGATCAATTTCAAATTTTTTTATTAACAGCATCTCTTAAAATTATTCAACGTATTCTTTACTAATGATAAAAATCCAAAAATAAAAAATATTTGATCACAAAATCATACAAAATAAAATTAACATTTATCTCTACGTATCATCTTTAAATCATATCTTTTTCAGAAAAAAATACATTCCATAATAATATAATATCCAAAATATAATTATCATTTTTATTATTAACATGAATTTGCATAAAGAAAAAATAAAATCATTTATCCATCAAATAGATAATTAAACAATAATTCAATAGGTAAAAACCCAAATTATACAACATTATTTCCTTTTTACATAATTGTATTATTTTATTAGAATATTGAAATAATAAAAAATATAATTTATTTACATACTCATCAATTCCATTTTTAATTACTCGGTTATCTATGAAATTAATCACAATTCGAAAAATGTAATAACACTTTATTCCTGTCCAAAAACAATTACTCCAAAATAAATTATCTTTTTAACAATAATTTATGTTAATATCATTATAAATATTACCCTAATATTTTAAATCACTACTCCTAAAATAAATGTTCCACTATAACAAATATTAATCTGAATGGTTTTGTCAGATTAAATGTATCAAAAAATACATTTAATTATCATAATGTTCCATCATAGAAAAACTAAAATTTGATTAAATTAAATAGACCATATAATAAAACATAAACTAATAATCCGATAATTTTATCCATAACATTTAATTGTAATACTATTGGAAATATAACAAGAACTAATGTTATATAAACCTTCCCGAATTACAAATACAATAGCCCCGAACCCAAAGTCTAATATCTAGTTCTAGAAACCTAATATTTACATTTATAGAATTAATAAGAATATAAGGGACCCAACATCAGCAATTGAAAACATAAAAAATTTAATATGAAAATGTAATCACAAATATACCCATGGACCTATTAGGTTTACTGTTTTTGAGAAATTAGAGAAAATGATTCCATACTAACTTTTCCAGAAAATATCTATTTTTCATATAAATTTTTATTATAACGACACACTTGCATTGTTCATTGTAGCTTCCTTATTATTAACTCTAATGTTATAGTCTTTTGTAATCATCGATAATCCATCATGAAAAACAATTTCTAAACACGTAATGGGAAAATTAATTATTATATATATATGATATAATAAAATAATTTATCTATTTCAAAACAAGAAGATCATATAAGTGATTTTCTATTATATATAATAAAATTTCTATTCAATATAATCAATTACACAAAAATAAAATAATATTTTCACAATTTTCATTATTAAATATGACATAACTAAACAGAAATGAATAATATAAATCATGAGAGATTCTTAAAATAATATGAAAACCCGTGAATTTTATTCATAAAAACAAACCATTTTAAAAAAATAATAGTTATTCCCTATAATAAGATATTTAGATTATTTTATGAATGAAAAAATATTCAATGGAAACTATATTTATTGAATAGAAAATTATTATTGGTGACTTTTGTAATCATCATTATATAATCCTTAAAAATTTTACTTATAAGAACCAATACTAATGTAATATATATCACAGTTAATACCATCATAAATTTTCATAAATCATTATTATTATGTAATACACTGGAGAGATATAGCAGGCTCATTCATCATCATAAAAATCATCAAGGAAGATAAAAAAATAAAAAAATAAAATCTTCTAATTTGATAATAAAATATCATAAATTATTAATGTTAACACATATGATGAATCATTGTTGTTAATAAAGAAAAAATATGGATAACGTTACTCTTTATATGAATTATCATTATAAAATAAAGATAGTTGAATTTGACGTAGGATGTTAATTTAAAAAATTAATATTGGATATGAATATTCTTAGTGAATAATGATTACTATGAAGGGATATTAATCTAATTTCATTAATATTAAATTATAACATTCCTTTTTTTACATTTAAAAAATTTCCACAAATATATATATATATATATATATATATATATAATGATTCTATTTGAATACCAATAAAAAATTTCATAAGATTATAAAAAATTCCTTTATAAATAATATATATATATATATTATATGTAAACGAGTATTATGAACATGGATGTAGATGGATATTATTTTGAAAATAAAAATTTTAAACATTCACAATGAGGTATTTGTATATTTTTTATTACGATTTCATAGAAATTAAATAAGTTACAAAATTATGGAAATAACATGGAATTGATTTCTAAAAAAACTACTTTTCATATAATAATGAAAAAATACATCCATAACATATTTTAAACACCACAAAATAAAAATAAATCATGTGGAGAAAATAACATATGTTTCAAACAAAAGGGAAATGCTTCAAGAAATATCTTACCTCATGTCCAACATGAAAAATAAGTTTTTTACATAACAACCTATCCTAAATGACCATAAACCTAGTAGATATATTTAGTGTTCACATGGCCTCAAGTGTGTCTCCCCATGCACCAGAGGCTGTTGAAATGAAACAAAGGACTCATGAGGTGTATGTGCATAGACTATAACCTTGTATAAGAGTTCAAACATCAAACAATGGCATTGAATAGTAGAAGTCATAGATAAATAAAATATAGGGTAATAATACAGATTATAATCATATTATAAAAGTATCCAATTCCAATCATACATTATATGAATGCATGCTATATTAGTGATTCATACTTTGAACAAAGTAAAAAATTATACGTGATTTTGAAAACATAACAATTTAGTAAAAACAATGAAACCAAAAAAACTTTCCACTGAAAAATCATCACGATAATCATGATCTCCAGTTCATTCCATTTCCCCTTACTCCAGATACGAGCATTCAACAACAAGAGAAATCCATGTTCCTCAGTTTTGTGAAGAAGGAATTCATACTCATGTACCCTAGTGTAATGGAATCTCGAGTAGGGTATCAGATATAAATATCAGTATGCAGTAATGAACATTGATTAGCCCTATCCCTGAAGTGTTATATTAATTAACAAGATCACAAGTATAGATAGATAATGATAGAAAAGAATAAATAAACAACACATGTATCGATTCACATGGGACACCTTACGACTATACCAACATTGGCTCGACACAGCATTAATAATTATACCATGTCACTATGTATAAAAAATATTTAGGTATATTTTATATCTAGGATGAGGTAAGTATACCTCTTGTCCCAATATATATATACATATATATATATATATTATAACTGGAACAAGGTATGAATGAATTTAATCCCTTGGTAGTTATAAGTGTCCGGCGTTAAGAATGCCTCTCATCCATAGAGATTGTATAAATAATTGCATGAGGTATGAATGCCTTTCATCCATAGGAGTATAGCACCAAGATGTGGTAAGAGTCACTCCCATCCATAATAAGAAAATAATAGGAACGTTGTAAGAATGACTCTGGTCCATACTTTGTATAGGGTAGCAATTGTGTGGGTTATGAATATATCAAACCAATCCATGTAGAATGTTCATAACTGGGATGAAGATAGAATGCCTCCAGCCCATACATTCTAGATGGTAGAAATAGTGTGGGGTAACAATTCATATCTCCCATCCATCTATAATGGGCACAATAATTTTCATAGTTATAATGTAATTCATAGTAAAGTACCTTTTATGCATTTTAAATACTCATACTGTATACACATAAGAAAACACATTCATATTTTTCTTGTGGAAAAACATTTTATGTGATTCAATTTAAAAATTAATATATTAACCACATTCCTATCAAATACATGAAGCAATTACATTATAACCATAACTTACAGAATATTCCATTATGAATTTAAATTTGACCCATATTATCCTATTTAATCCATTAAATGAAATTGTGTCATTAGATTATTTATCAATTAATGATTTATGGTACTCAATATACTTTACATGGAAAATTGGTTTACGGGTCCTGTTACAAAGGGTTCATGATCATTATGCCCATGAAATTGCAACCCACTTCCCTTATTCATTCCAAACATTCATCTCACCTAAAATACTTCTTTTAAGACACTAAAAATTAGAAACAACCGTTCCTAGGATCATGTTCAACAAGTTGTCTTAAGCATACAAGGCCTGCCTAATTTTGAAAATTAAACATAAAGGGGAGTCATGCATCCTAACATTTCTGTTATCTATTCTATATATTGTATAATTGTAATAGTAAGTCAAAAAGGTAGAAAAAAATATATTCTATCAATATATTTGTATATTGAAGGCAACACACCTTGATTGAGGGATTTTATTGCATAAAATTATTTTCTTATCAATTATCCAAATATCACATTTACGAATTTCACTTACATTATCAAAGAATCACATTAATAACAAGCTACCTCACTTGACAAGCATAAATTACACCTGAGATGAATCTAGAAATTAAATAATTACTTCTTTTTATTATAAACATTGCAATGAATGGGATACTACATCACAGTGTGACCATGCAATCCACTTCGTATTTTTTAGCATTCTATCAAAAACATTCTTCTCCCCCCACAATGAATACATGAATTCACATACATGCAATTAATCCTTGACCCAATGCACCCTCATGTATGGCCATGAGCGTGTTCAAGGGGATCCATACATATATGCCAATATTCATATACGAGTCTCCAATCACATGTAACTAAATATAATTATATAGGAAAACATATCCCCAAATGTGTATAATCACTTCAATGGATTATTTTAAATGTAACTGGGGAATCCACAGACATATATATTTTCACACGTATGAACACACAAGTGACTCACCTTCGACTCAACAACATGAAACCAACTATCATGGACCAATTCACTACACATTAGATAACAAAGACCTTAAAACAAACAAATAATCTAATTTAGTATGTGAGAAACAAAAAAACTAGAGAACACACTCACCTCAGATATCAGTGACCAACCGAAATCTGCCAAACCACATCTCCTTCAACAGTGGTTGTCACAATATGCATCAATGGGACCCGATAGACCATTATCACAAACCTTGTCTTAAAAGCATAAAAATTCATGATAGAGCCAACACTAGGTTCAACCGAATCCCAAGGCAGTGACAAATTGACCACAATCCCACCATAAATTAGGAGGAGAAGGTGTCGAATACCATAACATGATGGAACATTCATGACATTTGGAGAAAACCTAGTTGATATCAATGAAAGGAGGAGAACTGTAGGAAGGGGCTTTTATCACTTCAAAGGTGAGAACAACCAAATTCACTACGATATGGAGAGAGAAAAGTTTAGGATTTCTAGATTTTTTGTATTTATTTTAATATATTTTAAAATATTTAAATTTTCTAAAAAAGGGTGTTTTCCATGGTGAAGCAGCACTTTTTAAAAAAATTATGCACAAATCCTTTATTGTATACTAGAAAATTAGAGAAACCCACATCGGCAAGGAACAAGGTTTGGAAACTATTTAAATTCCATGACAAATTTCTATGTCCCCTTAATTGAGGCCAAATGATTACTTCTATGGTTCGTAAAGTTATCAAAAAAATATTGTTCCTTCATTACATTTCCAAAAACCATGTTTTTTGTGCCTGACTCTAAGTGAATGCTTCAAGCCACTCTATGAAATATAATGAGGCTTCACCCATGTTCAAAAAAATCACATTGAGTAGACTCAACCCAAATAATTCCATTCCAATAATCAATTTTAAATAATCTCTATCTCAATTATTGAAAAAGTTTAAAAAACATTGCATTGTAACACAGTTCAAAAAGTAGATTGTTCGAACTTTACAACCTTATAACTTCTCACCCTCGATAAGCCTTGGGGAACAATGTACATCTCTCATGAACTATAAAGGTTCATGAGGATTTTTTTTCATACAATAATGTTGAGTTCTCAAACACCCAATGCACCTTGAATTACTACAAAAGCAATAGGTACCAAAGTTGTTTAAAACTACAACACATCACTCGATCTCAACCGTAACATTGAAATAACTCTTACCCAAGCCTGTTCAACTAGAAACATGGCCACATCATCGTCTCATATATAATTTGGCCTGATGTAATTCCCACCTTATGGTTTAATGATATATGGACAAACCAATAAATAAATGATCCCACTATTTTAATTGACATTTAGAGCATGATCAAAGCCTACCAATGATGATCAAAATGTGTTTTTAAAATGATCAAACAATTGATTCCCATCGACCAAAAATCCAATGATGAGGTAGATTTTCATGAAAAGCATCGGCATATACCAAATTCAATCACCTCACACTAGTGGGATTCATTAATATTGTTATTCACATACTGAATTCAAAAAAGGGGAAAGTGTCAAGACCACATGTGTTTTGCACGGGGTGCATAGACTGCATCCTAAAACAAAGTCATGCCACCATTCTTTCACCAATACATACCATGTCCCATCAGACCCAAGGGAATTTAGGTAGACTGACCATTTCTGAATGGACATTCTATGACAAATTCATTCTTCTATTAAGGGCATGTAATAAAAAAAATACACGACTCTTCCCATCTTGGAGTTTCATATTCATATATTGAAAATAAATCCAACAAGATGCTCACAAGTGCACTAGTACCAAATCCCAAAAAAATATTTGACGCTCCTCCGAGTCACGATCACAATGTTAAAGCATAAAAGGAATGTCAAAACAAATTCTAATACAATATCAAAAATGATTGTTGTGTCCTAACATCTATGTATTTAAATACATTGTACCAAGAATTGGGACGAACCTACTTATTTAACAACCGGGTTACTCTACTTAGAGATGACCTAAGACCATACAGAACAACACAAGGCATAAACATCCAACCAATATCTCCTGGTTTATTACATCATATAACATATGATGTTACTGAGTATTCAAGCACATACTACACATAGAAAATAGATGAGTTAAAATGACCAATGATGTGGTTGACCATGAAAAAAGAATAAGTAACCTAATGAAAAAAATACATTACCAGATGATAGAGCCCATAATATTATTAGAGAAAGCATGATCACTCATCCGAACAAGGGTGACATTTAATAACTGAAATTTTTTCCCTTTGAAAATTGTACCCAAACAACACAAAACACCAGATAACAAAAAGTATTTAACAAGGAATTCGAATTATATGTTCTCTACCTACAACTACTTTCCCTTAATGAAGAAGAGATGTTGAACATAGTTTTGGGTATTGTTAAACAAATCTCACAGGCTCACAAGTCCTATATTTATGCCATTGGTAAAAAAAGTAATAGTCTACAGAAACCACCATTGGCTCTTTTCCAAGGAAACTAAAAGGGAATCTTAAAACTACCCATACACGAGGGAGAAAAAAAACATCAGGGTCCATTTCCATTACCTTTTTATTAATTCACATTTAATATATAAGAATTATAGTATTTAATCAAAGTCAAGTACTATTTTCCAAACAACCTCATGATACATGATTTCCAGACAATGCCCTAGGGAAAAACATACATGTTTCACAATCATCGTTTTAAACATTTAAGCATTATGTGACATCGCATCATTAATATGAAATATACCATAAAAATTTATTTTTAATAGTCAAGAAAACCTACAATGGTTTCATAATCCAAAAAACATCATATCAATGCTAAATAGTTATTATGTAATTTTGTATTTTGAGAAGCGTCATGTCATTACATTAAACATGGGTTTCCATTTCCAATTCGTGAAGCTCCCATAAAATTTATGGATTGTGACTTGTATCTCATTAAATGAAATCAAAATCCATTTAGAATTTTATAAAGATCTAAACCCAAGGATTAAAAAAATCAGGGACCACCTAATAAACTGTAAAGCACCCATTCACTTTCTAGTTTTTCATTTTTCATCGTTTGCATTAATAAAATTCAATTATGAATCAAGATTTTGTATCCTTTTACATTTTAATCTTACATTTCTAACCATGAATACACATTATGCTCCATGTGGATTAAATATACGTGTTACAATTTATTGAATGAATGATGTCCATAAACCTTACAAGAGAAACCTAATTCCTATTAACTCAGAACCCATATATAACAATGAATACATGATATCATAAGCATTAAACCCATGAAGCATGATAAACAATTTAAAATAATTTCATAAAAGTCAACTAACATAGGATAATGTAACAACACAGTGCATACATTGTCAACAGGAAAGGCATGCTAAAGAATCTAAATAACAACATGCTAATCAACTAGGCTTGTTATACTAGAGAAAACGTATGATTTATGATTCATTAAGAGGTTATAACTCTAAGCATGTTTTTACAACACCTAAAATGGCATAAAACTCATGGATAAAATTGAAAATCAATAAATAGTGTATAATGAAACTACATGGTATGGAATAATACATAACATGTTAATTTTCTATGTACCTAGTATGATGCATGGGATGTAAAATCCTTTCATTGACATGCTTTGGATGAAATATAAGATATTACATATATCATGTAGCAGAAAGTACATTATTAACTCTAGGTGAAACCATATCGAATATAATAACGATCAACATAAATAACAAACACATACCTTGACACATGGAAATTTCTCCTACATGGGTTTATTTGTCCCAAAAATTAATATTTTCCTTGTACTGACACATTGTTAATATCATATCTACCAACCCTAAATAGCAAGACAAAGTAAATTTAATAACCTATTATAACACTTTGCAAAGTCTTGGACTGACTGACCATTAACTCGGTAGCCAGAACGATGGGTCACACGGCCTCAAGCCCATCCCCCACATTCCCTAGGCTATCGACTTGTAAGAAGTGTCTCAAGAGGTGATAGTGTCATAATCTATTCCCTCATACCAGAGATCACACATCAGAAAATTTAAATAAATTTAGGAAGAATTTTATAAATAATAGACATCATCATATGAAAGATAATAATCAATTCATAAATTATTACAATGCTAATTATACACTAGATGAATTAATTTCATAGCAGTGATAAATAATATGAAATTATTAAACAGAAAACATTTTTTAAATGACATAACAATACAATAAAAAAAAGAAATGAGATAAAATGTACTAAGAGAAATCTCTAAAAGCATCCTAAACAACATCTCTTTCTTCTACTCCTTACTCTATATATAAGCATGATACACCAGACAATTTCCTTGGTCTGTAGTCCCGTGAATAAAGAAGGTCTACTCGGGTACCCTAGTGAAATGGTGTCCCTTGTTCGGTGTGAGATATAAATTGAAGTATTCCAACACCAATGCTCTCTAAGAGTATCTACTATAAATTAAATTGATTATGATGATCCAAAGTATATATAGATAATGAAAGAACTTAATAGATTAACAACACCCATCCCAATTCCTAGGGGACACATGACGACTATAATAGAATCAACTTGATGTCGCATCAATAGTAAGATAATGTCACTATATATATATATATATATAGACACATGTGTGTGTGTGTGTTTACAATTGAATTTGTTAAGCATTCCTCTCATCCCAAAATATGTATACACATATATGTATAAATAGAGATAATAAATGATGCAATGTAAGAATTCCTCTCATCTCAGGAGACTTATACATAGAACATGGAAATAATGCCTCTCGACCAAGGAGATTGAAAAAATAATGGGACAATGAAAGAATGCCTCTCATCCATTGAAGTATAATGATGGCATGGGGTAAGATTGATTCCATTAAATAATAGTGTATAACTATAAGATGATATGAATTCCACCCTCACATATATGTTTGATGGTAGAAATGGTGGGGGGTAAGAGTATATCCCACCCATCAATCTATAATTTCCATAACTAGAACATGGTTAAAATGAATCCTACACATACGTACTAGATTGTACAAATAAAGATGGTTAAGAATGCCTCACACCCATCCATCTATGAAATTCATAATAATTTTGATAGTGATAATATAATTCATAAGGTAGAATGCATTATACATTTCGATTTTCCATATTATATATATATATATAATAAAATATGTTCAAATATTCACATAAAGAAATCCTTATTAATTTTTTCTATTAAAACATGGGATTATTGACCAAATTTATATAAAACATTGGAGGGAGTTCCTTTAAAACCAATAGATAATGGATAACCCTAAATGAATATCAATTTGACACATCTTATCCAATTTATTCCATTCACGTAAATCATGTCATTAAATTAACTACCAACTTATGTCTCAAATCACTCAATTTTTCTAACATGGTAAATTTGTTTTCATGTCATGTTCCAATGGATTCATGCCCATTATTCTTTAGTAAATTCTACACATATCCATAATTCATTCATACTATTACACCAAACCTAACCATTACTTTTAATCCCCTAAAATAGAAACTACAGTTCAAGGTCTCAAGTGTAATAAGTGGTGTCAAGGATACAAGGCTTGCCTACTGGGGAACATGTATAATAAATAAAGTCATGCAACCAATAACGTTCTTTATGAATTCTAACCCATGTATAAAGAAAACATAATGGGAATAAGGCAAGACACAATAAGGTCTAACACAACATTTTTAGTTTGAAGGAATCACACCGCAATGAAGTGTTTTATATCAAAAACATGATTTTTTTATCAGGAAATAAGTTATATCATTAATGAATTTCACTTGCTTTATCAAACAAGCACTTTTATAATAAACTACTCACCTAGAACGCGCTATGTAAGTGTAAGATAAAATAATCAAATAAAAAAATAATTCAATTCTATATAAAACCTGAATGGAAAGGGAACCTACCTCATTGTGAAACCAATCCATCCTCTTCAGATCCTGGTGCTTTCTAACTAAAATATTATACTCCCCCATAAATCATATGCACATTCACATATATGCATGAAAAAATAGGCCCTATCTACACACCTACATGGATATGAGCAAGTTTAAGCGGATCCTTACGTATTTGATTATATGCTTATAACAATATCCACTCATGGGAAAATTAATATATATATATAGGCACAACAATTATATTAATTGTAGAATAACACCCATTTATGACTATACATGTAATGGGGTACCCACATATATATATTTTCATACATACGAACATGGAGGTGAGTCCCCCATGACTAGGAGATTCAAATCTGACAACTCGGGACAATGCACTACACAATAAATAACATGAACATTATAAAAATAAAGAATTAATTTATAATACGTGAGAAAAATAAAAAATAGAAAACTCTCACTTTATATATTAGTTACCAACTAAAATGAGCCAAACCACCTATAATTTGGTGACAGTTGTTGGAAGACTCATCAAAGGGCCCGAAGAAACCATTCACACCAAAAAAGTCAAAAAAAACATCGACAAAACTGAGTTATATCCATCCAAATCTTTTTTCAATCATGGGGTGATAGATAGACAAAAATCCTATAGGAAACATGCCAGAGGAGGCACAAAAGACCTTACCTTCAAGGATCATTTGAGAAATTTCAAGAAAACCTAGACGAGATCAAAGAATGAAGAATGGTAATTGGAAGTATGGTCACCGTGCATCGAATGGGAGCCCCCTGGTGCATCATGATAAGTAGTAGATATGGGAGTTGATGTATTTTAGTTTTAGGTTTTTATTTTAAATTAATTAAATATAATTATATTTTCTAAAATAGGGTGTTGTGCATGGTTATGTTGGAATGTTTGAAAAAGTATGTGTTAGTCGTGCGTCCTCCACTAGAAAACTAGAGCACCCATCATGGGCTACAAACACAGTTTAGAATTTCATGTGATACCCATGAGTAATGTCTATGTTTCCAATATTTATATTTCACAGCTGCTGCTATAGGCCACCTAGTTTTCAGACTAACCGTGTGCCCTCTATAGTTTTTTAAAAACCCAGTTTCCCATATTCTGCACTCCCAAAACACTTAATTTCACCTGGTAAACATAACGGGGATTTAATCAAGTTGTAAAAAATCAAATTGATGTGACCAAACTATCATAAATCTATTCTGATACTCGGTTTTAATACGGTCAGCTCAGTATTTGAAATAGTGAAAACATGTTTTCCTTTTATCCTACTTCAAAATGTGGATCGTTGCACTTTAAATATAGTATAATGATATTACATTATTTTATTTATTAAGAAAATTTTAATATTTAATAAATAATAATTATACAAATATATTCTTTTATATTATTGAAGTATTTAATTACATTGGTCAAGTCCAGATCAGGTTCATTGGGGATATGTTTTTGAAACATTTTAATTTTTTTTAATCTATTTATCACTACAAATATATTAATTTTTACATTATTAATAGACTAATAATTCTTATATAAATACCATATGCATACATTAAATAGAATTTTAAAATCACTTATGAATAGATGTTGTGAAAAACGAATGACATCGCTTCGTGAAAGAGGTAATCCAATTGTACACATGAGTGACATTATCATATATTGATGAGTCGAAAGGTAAGAATTTAATTTATCAACTATATTAAAATAATAATAATAATTTCACGAATATAAAATATATATATATATTACACACATTAAATAACTATCCTCACGAATTGGGGATGAAAAATGAAACACATCACTTCATGGATATATAAGTATACACATATAAACAAGAAATGTTTTTACTCATGATATACTATAAAATGAGATGAATGTCATAATTAAATTAAAACATAACATATTATTATATATTAAATATTATTTTTGTTATATTTTAATGTTTAAGATAGAATTTAATGAGTTTTATTAAGAATTAAAATGAAAACACTCATTGACTATGATTACGCCCACATGGAAGAACATCCCATGAATATCTACATTAGAAAACTAGGATTGTATTTTTAATGTTATTAAAACTTATAAAATATATTTGATAATGTGTATAGATGGTTATATTAGGTTATTATTACCTAATAGGATCATGGTGGGGTGATTAAGAGAGTAGAGGTGTTTTCCTTTAGTATGGAAGGGAATGAGACAGTGTTAAAACAATAAAATGATTTAAATATGTTAAATTATTGTTCTTGTGAAAGTGGTACCCATATTATTTTTTTGTAATAATTTATATGTATTAAATAATGTAAAAATGTAAAAATTGGGAAGGTTTTTGTTTCATTTCTATCCATATTATTGGGTTAAACCCCATCCATAACTAATTTAAAATTAACTTTTGGAAATTAATTATCTGATACTAAAGGTTAATAAATATACACTCTACATATAGATTAGAAACTAAATAGTATATGGATGATTTTTTAGACCATAAAACTTCCATATTTTTCACAGTAACTATTTTTATTATTTTTAAATCATTTAAGAGATTAATATTTTATATAAAATAAAATAAAATTTAATTTCATAACTAATAACTTATTTTATCATCATTTGTAATCAATTGATGTATCTATATTGAATATAAAATAACTAAAAATATTTATATTTTATTTTTTATCGATAAATTGAATTCTAAATGCTATTTAGTTCCAAAAATTAGTAATTTTTTCATTAAAAAAATGTTAATTTTGATTCTTCTTTTCCATTCTCAAGCTCAACATCAGCATTGTGCATGAAATGAAGGTAACTATAATATCAATAATAATTAAAAATAAATTATAAACATAAAAATAAATTAGTTAGGTTTAAAATAAAATTTTATATTCCTTTGTAACATTTCATTATCCATAAGTGAACATCTAAATGAAAATAAAATCAACATTGTGACATTTTGGATCTTTCTGTTAAAAATATAAAGGTCTATAACTGAGAAATTGGATACTAAAATGATTTATATTTATAATATAGTAATAATTTTTTGAAATAAGAAAACAAAATAGTAATTATATTTTTGTTATATATTTATATAAAATCCTTATAAGAAAAAAATATTTATTCATAAATTACTTATTTACCTATACCTTTATGACAATTTGTTTTACCAAGGTTACTTTACATTATGACTTAATAGAATGTTGATAAATTTAAAATTTTTATATTTTATGATTCCAAATAAGGAATCCTTTTTTTTCAAATTATATCCCAATATTATTCACATTTATTTTAATCCCCTAAAATGTGATGAAAATTTGTTTTCTAGAAAAATGCTCATTGATGTGTTAAAAATTTTTAAACAGAAAATTATTAAAATTGTATATTAAAATTCCATTAATTTGATTAATTTTAATAATAACAAATGAACTAAATTTCAAAATAAATTAAAAAATTGTATTTTATAAATATTTGATAATAAAATAAAATTATCTATAAAATATGTATTTTTCACTATTCATTGAATAACTAATCTTTATGGAATATTCCAAAATATCATCCTAAGATAATTTTTATATAATTATTTAGAAAATAATACCATTTTAATAATATATTATTTATAAATGTTTTATTCATGAATGATAATATTGATATTTATGACATTAAAAAATAAATAATGTTATAAAAAATGTATTTTTAGTATAAAATTACATTACTATAAAATAATTCCTCAATTACTATGAATTGATGAATAAATATTCTTTGAGTTGGACACTTTTCTACATATTTCATTATTTTTACTCATACTACTAATATGTAATTTAATTAATATGTTATAACAACCTTATTTAATATAATATTATCTTATTGGTCTTGTAATTTCATTATTTTGAATTATATACGATATTGGATAGAGTGTTCTTATAAACTCAAAGAGTTTAAAATTATGTTATATATTTATTTAAATATTGTGTGCATAAATATCAATATGAGTCATATTCCATTATTATTATATATATAGAATCTACATTTCGGGTGAATCCCAAATAATGGTGCATCAACATATAAAAATTCAATCTACTATTATAATTGCAAAACCCCATTAGAATTAGTCACATCAAATGGATCAACTATATATTATTCTGCATATCATGATCATAAGGGAACTCAGATACTATTACACCCATATAGGGTATTTAGATATATATATATATATATATATATATATATATATATATCACCCCATAGTGATATGAACTACCCACTTTATGGTCACTCTAAACAAATATTATCACACAAAAGAAGAAACTAATGATAAAAAATACATCTCGTGTTAAGTACAATATCTGGAATATAATTGTCTCACATATAGTATCAATTTTAGTAAAACATATCCACTCTTGATTTTTACACCACCCCAAAAGTGTTATATTATATTATGATTTATATAAATTATTGATATCACGGTCTAAAGAAAATTCAAAACATGTATAAATACTACCATCTTATTCACCCACATTAAAATTTTCGACCAAATTGGGGTCCCTCTATTGTTCCATTTATATATTCTCTAGATTTGGTAATAAAATAAATCTCTATTCTAGGTCACTTTTAATAAAAACAAATCAATAAAACTATTCAATGATTGTGATATAATTGAATCCATCCTATTATTCTCTACATTTATTAACAATGGAATAATAAAACATGGGTTCCCTCTCTAGACCCTTGTATACATATATGGAATAAAAAAATAAATTATTTATTTCCACTCCCTAGAAATAGTATTCATTTCATCAAACATAACTAATTTGCGAAATCAATGTTTTTCATAAATTGGGATCAATTAAATGAAATTCAATTATATTTTATTGAGTATATAGATATTATTAGTTCTATTTATAATTTTATTTATCTTATTTTATATTACAAATAATGTGAAATAATAATGTAATAACAATAATTTAATTTATGGTTAAATTAAATAAAATGACCCCTTAAATTGATAGAGGAAATTTATTTTTAATTTATTACTGACATAATATATAAAATACAATCTAGTATAATTATTGATACCATTTATATGAAATCATACAAATTGCATGTGAAACATATGATCATTGTATGATGAATCCACGCCGATCCTCAGTCCATTTTTACATAGAGTTTAAATAACATAAATGATAGATTCCAAAAATTGATATGTCACTGTATCTGAAAAGGATTGAAGTAAAAATGAAAACCAAAACAACAATATCATATCTACAAACCCATAAATTTATAATACATGGGTTTTTTACACCTAATATGTGGTTACATAATTTTTTTTCATAGCTTTTATATAGATTTCCAAAATATTAAATCAAAATGAAATGGATATGGTATGAATTTCTAAAAATTAATTGTCCATCAATAAAATATCACTTCCCTAAATGACAACTTCCATTGGACCATTGTGGTTCCTATTTTTATGATAGAGTATACATACTATAATATGAAGTATGTAATGTTATGGTGGGATGAATATACCATTATATATAAGTCTAAACAAATGTCACCATAACAATAATTTATACAATTCAGAGGGATGTAGTAAACTAATATAATGAGAATTTCAAATAAATTTCCAAAATTAATTTTTAATTAAAATGAGGTATCTTAATATAAATAAGTCATAAATCAAAGAAATAATTATAATATAAAAATATCCCCATAATAGATTTAATAAAACATGGAATCTATTCAATGTATTTCACTATTTCCTAGATAAGTCTCAATAACCAATGATTCACCCATACAGACCGAATCCTACATTAATCAAAGAGATCATTCCCTTATCATGTCTTACAATCATGAATTCTACATAGGTAATGAATTGAGTCCTTATGACTGTGTGATTATAAATAATTTTTACAATACCAATTTATATAAAACAATAAATATTTTCAATATATAGTGGATACAAATGTGTATAATGAAAAATTGACAAGATGAATAAATAAAACAACATTCAATCCTTTAATTCCATGTATATAGCAATGATCACTCATAACTACTTTGGATAGTTATTATTGTATCTATATATAGTATTCCACATATACGTAATGCATCAAGATGGGTTTTTTCCATATAATTCAAATCAATGAATATTATTGGAATGTAATGGGGTTTCCCCAATGTTTTAAAAAATAGTTATCAAAATACATACCCAAAATGGTTTTACCCATGCTTCTCCAAACCATAATCATTTTCCGATGCCAAGGGTTATTTACATATAGAATTCCAAACTATTTAACATAACCCCATCCAATTTGTATTTTCTCGAAGCCTTAAAAACTCCAATAATATTCAATATCTATTGGGGATGTCATTAAATCATTATTTTGAGTTATAATAAACAAAATTCAAGATGGATTTCCCCAGGAAAATAAAAATAGGTATTAATAATATGATCTAAATGGGGATATCTAAAATTAATTATTGACCTTATTCATTAAGATAATATCTAGTAGGAATTCTCCTATGTAATTATATATATGTTATAATAATAAAAACCTAAGGGTGATTTATCTAAGTCATTAAATTAAATAATCATAATTAAAATATATGATAGATATCAAAAATGAATTATAAATTACAATCCAAATACAAACCAAATGGGGATTTCCCCTTGACATTACCTAAATTTATAATAAACTAAATCCATAGGGGCTTTGAAAACGAAAATTTAAAAAATTAGTTGTAATTGATATTTATATGAAATTAAAATATACATCCTACTAACTCAATTTTTTGTTATATAAATAGTCATATAAAATGGATAATATATAATGTATGAGGAATTTATTGTTAAACACCGGTGGATAAACCCTATCTGCATGGGATCCATTAGTTCAAAAAATTAATTTTCTAATTAAATTCTATATTCATTCACACATCAAGTAGAGACTATAATTTTATAATACCATATATTTGATAAAGATTCGACCATTTATATGTTACCTTTAGTTATTTTTGGTCAAAAAAAATTAAATCTATATATATATTAGAGGGTGGAAATTGATTCAATGTCCTCACATCACTATCATCCTAAATACAAACAGAATTTTAAGTAATTGGTTCAAAACAGCATATATTATTATCATTATCACTAACTCCTCCTAAATTAGCCACTAATTAGATTATAAATGTAAAAAATTTTAATTAATAGAGAATATGATGGTAATATGCTATAATAGTAGAACAATATATAAGATTACTTCAAAAAAATTGAAACCAAGATTGGATATATGAAAATAGATTCATAGAAATATATCTATTAATCAAAATGAGAAAGAGATTATTAGTCAATGAAAAATATAATTTTTAGGCCCTAGCCATGTTTTTTTGTAATTATTATCAATAGATCAAATATTTTTTATATTGATAAATAATGTATATTTTTCTTTAAATGAACCACATCATAGTAGCCAATAATATTCATCGATACAGAGGTACCCAAAAATGGTAACCCAGTTGACGATATAGATATCAAGGAATATATGATAAAATATACTTTTCAATGAAATAAAATATAAATATACTTTTCGGATTGTTCCAATTTTGAAAAATCTTGAGGAATTAAAGATACAATAAGGTATTTTTGGAAGAAATGTGAAAATGAAATCAATGTATTCTGGTTTCATATCATATGTTCAAGGACCAATATATATAGATGTTATGTAAAGGATGAGGGTTTTATTTTAATGATGTTAATAATTTTTCAAAAGAATTGATCAACCAATCCCTCAGACAAGTTGATACATTTAATTGATTGATCATCTTTATAAAAAAATTCTTAGAATAAATCCTTAGTACTAATGAACATGAATAATGTAATTCATTACAAACACTATTACATCAAACACGATTTTCCTCCAATCCACGTGAGATGATTTTTACATTGATCCATCATACATATTGTTTTTATATTGAAGGAATAAGATATAGATTTTTATTTGAAGAATTATAGATATTAACTATGAATGAGAAGATATTGACATTAATTGTTTAAGAACTATTCATAGAACAATTCATCAGGATAAATGTAAATATTGATCAATTGGATCTTGAAATCATATTGATAAAAAATATCATTGATGACACCAATTCACTAATTCTATTCAAATATATAGGGGGTGGGTTAACATTTTTAATTAAAAGAAAATTCATAGGAATGGAAAAATTTATAACAAATTATATCATAATACGTAATTTAACTAAAATTTGAGAAGTATAAATATTTTATTATTGTTGATATTGGAGACTGTAGTCTAAATAAATTAAAATTTTGTAGTAACATGTTTCAATTGACTTAATCCATCTGTTGAAAAATTATATTTATTTTTCAATTTTTCAATGGCTCAAGAAAAAGATTTCTAAATATGTTTTCTTATTTTGTAAAAATGGAATAATTTAGAGTCTGAATTTATAATATTACACTAGTCCATATGAGGAACATTACATGATCACATCAATTTAATTTAGTTTTTGTATGAAATTCAACCAGTCTAATTTTGAGGTAAAAAACCAGTGGATTCAACAAACAACTATTGATCAAACTCAAAAAACAAGTCACTAGAAGAATGTTTATATATATGATGAATTATTAATTTCTAAGATTATTTGATATGATTTAAGAAGTTCCTTGAATTATTGATGATAGAGTAAATAGTTAATGATGAATCCTAGAAGAAAATGAAATACAACAATGTCATTTTAGATGATTGGGAAGAAAAAATGGTTTTCTATCACATATAATTTTAGTATACTTATAAATATAGGGAAAAGTTAATTAATATTATAATAGTATTCACATGTATAGAATGTTGAAGATACAATTTTTTGGATAAACAAAGATATACTAACATAATTTTTGATTTATTTTTATACCGATTAAATTATAACTACTCTAATTAGAGAAATTATAATAGAGTGGGGTCAACTTGGATGAGGACCAGAAGAGAGAGTTCTATTAGTGTAAAGTCCCATTAGAAAAATATTAATCAGATGATGTTTCATCGAGTGAATAAGTGGAGTGATGATGATTGAATTTCTATATAATGGAATATTGAAGGGAATAAGTAGACTATGATATAAGAAAACTATATAGATACCATCAGACAATGGCTAATGGATGAATTCCTAATGATTATTACTTTTTTTGTTGATGTTTCTAAAATATGATTCTTTAAATATATTGATTGTGTATATTTATATTAAATGAATATCTTTAGGAATTTTTAATTCCAACATGTTCAAACAATAATTGTGGATGATTGTGATGGTTTTTGAATAGAGATTTTGATCTATCACTCAAGTAAAGGATTTGAATTACCTTTTGATGTTGATTATAATATAAAAATAAACAATCATTTAGCTATGGGTTAAAAATATTCACTAAACGGAATATTCTAGCGTAGAATAACCATATTTGGGAATTTTGATAAAAAAAAGATATATGGGGAGCATAACAACCAATAATAATATTTTATAATACTTTATTGAAGAACATTTTTTTTCAAATTATTCCTTATTATGGTGAAGTTAAGATAGAAAATGAATACATTTATAAATCCACTATAAAGATGGATTTATCTAATAAGTAATGGATTTTCATATTTATATGAAAAGGGGAAACTAATTTTCTAAATTAATATACACAAATAAAAAATAATTATTATTATTAATAAAAAACGACTCCATTTATTATTAACAGTGTGTCTATATTGTTCATACTATGATTAAGAAAAGGTATCATCAACCTTTAATCAACAATTTCATGTCATGACAAATGGCCTCACGTCATGAATGACCAATGAATAAATTTATTCAACAATAAGCCCTTATCATCAGCAAAATAACATTTTCCTCCGTTCTGAACCCATAATAGAAACATAATTATATAAAAAAATGATTTGAAAAATATAATTGTAAATCTTCTCAAAATTTACTTTTGTTTTGATGTATATATCCTAATTATCAAATATATAATATTTATTACTAGAAATTAGTCTTTTATTGGATATATTATTATTATATTAATTATTCAGAAGCTATATTTATTTTATAATAAAAAAAATATTTTTTTGAAAGTTTTTATATTACTATTTTAAAAAATAAATCCATCCAATGAAAAATCTTTATGAGAACTATTATGGTTCAATTAGTAATAATACAATTTTTATTTCACATATTGAGAATTAATTAATACTATCATTCTTTTTATTATTTGTTCCCTTGAAATAATAGTTTACTTGAATAGATAAATAAAAAACCAAATTATTATACATGATATGTTGTGTCAATAAAAAATTCAAAAAATGGGTTTCGTTTTTTATTAACTGGAATTATAAAGTAATGCATGTTTAGTTATAATTTAATACAATGAAATGACTTTAATAATAGATACATAGTAAAAATTAAAAAATTTATTACTATAATTTTTACGATAGATGATATTTATCAATTTAATATGTATAATCTAAGACTCTAATATTTGTAATAAAATTATGAATTCTTCTAAAATGAATCCACCACCAGTTGGTCAATTTTTTTAATAAATTAATAAATTAATTTACTGAAATTTTAAAATTAAAATATTATAAAACTATAACTCTTGAAAAATCAAGTAAAAAAACTACACAGTTACAAATATAATACATCTCTAAAACAAACAAATATTCCATGAAATAAAAAATATAAATAATTAGTAATATATTTTATAACCCTGAGATGATATATAGAAAAAACTAATAATATGTGTAAGCACTATCATAGAACAATAAATTTTTTAACAACTATATTTTCAAAAATGGAATTATAGATTTTTTTATCAAATCAATATAAGAAAATATATTTAAATGATATCCCTTACAATAATTGTTATACTTTTGATTCATATATTTCATTAAAATAATTTTATGTTTATAGGTGGATCAATTCTACAATATGTGATATAAATAAATTTTATAGATTTAAATAAGGAATATGAGATAAATAAAAAATGGACACTATGTAGTAATTAGAAGAAAATAGTTATTTAGAATATATGTAATGATATTATAAACCTAAAGAATAAAATATAATTTTTTTATAAAAGTTAAAATTACTCATAATATATAGAATTTGAATAAATTGGAACATTGATAAAATTAAATGATTCTACGTATATAATAAATAACATTAAAAGGCATATGAATTTAATTATTTTTGAAATAGACATGATAATTTTCGTTTATTTGTTTTATTAATGGGAAACATATAGTGAAATCGAAGATATTTTTCATTATAGAAATGTTATATGAAAAATAATTAATATAATTATTTAACGCTACAATAATATTTAATTGTTTTCTTAAAATAAATTATAAAAAATTACGATCATATTCATTAATAAAAATGGTTTTCAAGGAAAACATTTTTATATAATACTATAAGTATAGAAAAATATTTTTATATGTATAAATATTAAAACCTAATAATTTATTGATATAGTTTCAATTAGAAATAAGCCTGACAATCATATATAATCTATTTTTTTTATTTTGTATTAAAAATTACTAATACTTTTCAATAAAATTTTCAAATTTTAATATTGGTAATATTATTATATATAATCATTTTGTATTTTTTAAAACATAAACATTTGTTATAATAATATGTATTCTATGTAATTTTCAATAATAAAAAAACAATAACATAGTACATGTGATCCCTTTCAGCAAAGGGTTTGGTTTTATTACATATCAATTTGTAGTTATGAACTCATATTTTAGGAATATGTTGGTTATGTTCCACATTCGATCACTCTCTAATATTGAAAAAATGGTAGGTCACATGAACTCTATCATTAAACATCATAGACTAGAGGCTTACGACTAGTAGTGGGTGTGTAGTATTTATAGTGTGGAGATTATTCCCCTGTTATGAAGAAAAATATATTAAATATAAACAGGTGATAATAATTATCTTGGTTACTATTTACAATGAAAAAAATACATCAACAATATAAAAGTATATAAGAAATAAACCAATTTTGAAGAATCGTGTAATGAAAAATTGTGATGTTTCAAAATGTTAAATAAAAAACATTTAAAAAAGGGATCATTATGAATAAATAATCCAAATGAAGTCCCCAAACCTCAATCGTGTGTTTATCCCATCTATAAACTATATTTGATCTTACATGAAACAAAATAATTATTAGCAGGGTTCCATTCCCATGTCTAACCCTACATCCATATAATGTTATTGTGTATGAAATTATAAATCAAATAGGGTGTGTGTAAAAAAAAGCCAAAACAACCATGTCTAAAAAATAATAGTTTGACAATAATTGTATGCAAAAAGAGATAAGAAATTACAAATTAATCAATTATTATAATAATTCAATCTTGCAACATAAGAAATAATTACATAATGACATTGAGTATGTAAAAAAATCAGGCAATCAATAACATTAATCAATAACCTAGTCACAAAAAATTGGTCGAGATTGTTATATAAGAATTTCATTATGGGATAGGTAAGAGCCCACTCAATATAATAATAACTGCATGGGATTGACCAGATCCATATTAATATATATATTAAAACATGTGACTAGTAATAAGACATAATATATAAGAAATAATAAAATGGACTATGAAGTGCCTTCGTGACCTAAAAATTAAATCATGGGACATGGAAATTCCTTCTCAATACATGAATTGCAACATGAGAATAGGTAGAACCCACATAATATAAAAAATAAAACAAGGGACTGGGAGAATCTAAATAGATATAATCATTGCAATATAGGACTTGGGAGATAAAAATCAATATAAAAATTACAACATATGATCGGTCATAGATGCTTGATGTAAGTATTACATCTTGGTAATGGTCAAATCCTACTAAATATTTGAATAAAAAACATTGACCAATTATAATATTACATCATTAATTTTAATGGATAATTAAGAAAATTAAAACTTCTCTTTTAATGACATGATATTCTACTTTCCAAATGATCAAAAATAACATCAATGAGAATGTATAAAGTTACTATGGATTTTATATTAGGAATCAAATTATGTCTCAGGTTATTATAAAGACGCATTAAACTATTATCTAGGATCTTATTATTTAATAGTTTTCTCACACAATGGGTTGTCATAAAAAATAATAATCAAAACATGAATCCAATGAATTCCAACCAGTAGTCCAAATTATTATTTACTAATTAGAAAAAAAATAAAAAATTTAGTGTACACATACTTTGGAATAATCATGATGTAGAATATATTTTAAAATTAAACACATAATAAGGTTAGGTCTATACTTCCTACCTTTAACCATAAACTAATACATCTCATCCAATTAAAATCACTATGAAGGATGATGCAGATACAAATCACAAGAATAACATAGTGAAAATCAGGTAAGTATCAAAACCACAAAAAACCCTACTATCAATTCATCATAGTGCAACAAATAATGAATGATGGGATAGAATAGAAACTATAGAATAAAATCTTAGTAGGGATAGAATTTGAAAATGGTATGTTTGGAATAGAAGTGGAGACTCCAAAATCACTTGTAAATCATCATATGGTCTTTATTATTGGAATGCTGGTGTTATAATGAAGAAAATATTATATATTCTTCCTACGTAAAAAAAATGGGTCAAAGGAATAAATGACATGTAATATATTCTTGCTGTGTATTTATTCATTTTTTACTTATTCTGAAAGAACCACACACACACACACACATATATAAATTAATTGTAATTTAAATGTTTTGAATTAAATATATGACATGTGACCACATAGAATCATGAACCAATTCATAGAATATCTATAGTTTTATTTTAAAGTCATTTCTGATGACTATGGATTGTGTTCTTAGATCGAACTATTATCATCCCTGCTATTTTCAATGCACAAGAACGAGCTAGGAATCCATTAAAAATCACGATTAATCTCATAATTACATTAACAATTTTATACATATATTCTAATGAATAATATAATTAATAATCCCAGATCACTAGGCCTTTTTGACCCAACAATGGATCATTACCTATTATAAAAGGCTGAGCAACCATGGCTACAAATATAACTATAGTAGGTATGTACATAGAAAATAAGGGATCATAAAACCTACCCACTAAATAAAAAATCATCCCTGAGAATATATAAGAATCAATGTGTGGTCTTAGTGTGTATATTTAGATACTATTCTCACACATCATTCTCCCTCTCCCATTTTTTTTAATTAACACAACTATGCTACCACTAAACTCTATCTAGAGGTATATTCCTACCATGAAGATATATCTCAGTATGGTAATAAAAATATATAGTGTGTTACTCAATGTAAGAATCATCAAATAGGTTGACGTCCTCATCTTCTAACACAATATATGTGTCAACTTAATATATTTTAGGTTTTTACATGCATTAAACATCAATCTACGGAACATTAACCTTATGCAAGGGAAAATCGATACCCCACTAGAATGAACCTATCGACTATATCCGGATACTTTTTTAACCAAGTCTCTAGCATTACCTAATTCATGATATGAAAATTTCCAAACCTAGTTGAATATATAAGGAAAACTAAATGACCATCCTAAAACACTAGATGCCATATTCAATAGTTATCATTAAATTTATATCTTTTCTATATTGTAACTAATTTCCTCCTGATCAGGTGAAGATTCGTAGATGTCTAATTAAAAATACTATTCTCAATATAATATCAATCACATAACTCAAATCTAAAAACATTAAAAGAAATTTTTTTTCCTATAAACCCTATAATTATTTTATCTATATCAATGATTAAAAGATGATATTAAATGGAAAACCCATGAGTTTAATATACTTCTATGAAGAAAAACGATATTTCAAAACATATAATCATAACATATATTCTATAACATAAATATTATTCTTAGATTGACCAATAGTTTGTTGGTGGATGGATCTGATCAAAAAAATTGTTACCTCAGAGCCTTATGAAGACCATACTATAATAAGGATGTGAAATGACGATCAATCTTAGATATGATTCTCCAAGAAAAACTATGAAAATAAACTAACTATCCTACATTAACATTACCTCTATCATCAAATGTTATTTTTTCCCATGTAGGCATGAAGTGGGATACCGGCATCAGTTGATCCATGATCACCCATACTGCATTATTCATGTGGGTTGTCTTGATAAATTCTGTTATAATATCTGTAGTGAGATTATATCATTTCAACTATATAATCGGATGGGTATGTAATACCATAGAATCCTCTAATGCCTGAATGTCTCAAAATGGAAAGTTAAACATCTCTCCATGAATCCTTCTTTACGATTATTCATCCTTAAATACCAATACATTCAATCATGTTCATGATAAATATTACATAAAATTTGATGTACCACCCATCTCAATGTTGAAAACATTACAATTAGATCCTCATGTGTGCCTGAAACAACCCATACTCCACCATGGAATAATATGATAATTTCCAAAAAAAATAGATCATGCTAACTACTTTCCCACAATTACAAGTTTTCTATTAAATATAATCCCCTTAGTTCTTATAAATTACCCCCCCCCCCCCCTTATTAATTCTAAAGTAAGGGTTATAAAATATATCGATGTTATAGAATCTAAACCGTGAGATTCTTAAACATCAAGATGAATGTTTACAAAGAGTTCCATCATTATCAACTCATCTATAGACACATTCAAAAAATATTCCTAATGACATATCTATGAGGATATATACAAAACTACTATATTATCTTGTATTAGAACTACTATGATTCAAACTTCATATTTTTCAAATTTCATGTTATATACATTACACTACACTATTAATGTGAGGATCTATTCTAATTTTATCTTATATATCAACTACCTAATCTCTCTCGCAAGCATGTGGCTATACAAACAACACCCTTTTCATGGACAGCCATCATATTGGAACATCCAAATGGGATAACTCTAAGATAAGACACTGATAATAACCACATAACCTAGATATCATTTAATCCCAAATACATTCAAGGGAGTCCCTGAAAACACTTTTATTGTATACTTCACTGGGACCACAATTACTAATTCCTCAAAATTTACATGGGATAAGAAGTGTACATTCATAATACTAAAATTTCACTTGGTTATCATGGCATAAATAATGTTATCTCTCTTTGAAGTCATCATTTTTTACTTGTGTTTTTCATTATCATCTTCTAACTCATAGTATGCCAAGAATTCAATGGAAATCCCACCAAAAATTAGTCTAGAAAAGGATGATAATTATGAATCATAAAATCCAAGAATATTGTCTATGAATTTTCCAAACTATGTACATTCACTACGAACTCATACAATCAATACATCCACTGAAAATCTTTATGATCTATATACAAATTTCTCATCATAAAATTATGGTATCTTAATCTCAAATGGATTTTTTTAAGATCTCACCCCCTATTAGTTGGATGAATAGATCATCGATGCAAATAAGAGTATAATAGTTATTGAATATCATCTGGTTTAATCTTCTATAATCCACACATAAGCACAAGTTAACATCATCCTTCATTGTGAAAAGTACTGAAGATATCCTTGCGTGTGTGGGGGGGGGGGGTTACATGGACCATTAAAACCTCAACATCATGATTGTTATACTACTATTTGATATCATGAACCTATTATGGTTAAATTATAAATATTTCGAATGAAATTTGGTCTACTATCATAAATTACTCAATCGTTGGATCGATCACCCACTCAGGCAGTATGTAGTAGAACACAACATGAATGACATCCTATAAATAGTCTACCATTGTAGAAAAATAATACTATTTCTTTCCAACATCATATATGACAGGTTTTTCTATATGATGAATGAGACAATTCAATCTAAGCATAATTGGAACTACACAACCATCTAGTTGATTCTACTCATCCTGGTTAAATTATTCCTCCTTATAAAGATAGGAAGGTAACTATACTCTAAAAGAAATGATATTTTCATGCAATAGTAATATATAATCCATATTGGGAATCCAATATAAACAATAACATCCACACTAATTAGTTATCATATGAATTTTTAGTAGCTGATATATTGTGCACACACATTTAATTTTTTTCTATTCACTAAACACACACCCAACTGTGTGTCTATGGTCGAAGATCCATCAATGATATCCACTTCCAGACCCAAAATATTTCCAAAATTTTTGGATCAAAATGTATGTGATTCTCTGATATCAATCAAAATGAATGAATGGGTATACGATACATGAGTTATACCAATGGAAATAGATGGTCATAAATCCAAAATAGCCAGATTAGTCTTCATTACATGGAGCTGACCAGCTCCTCTACGATGGGATCTACTTCCCACACATGTACAATTCATTAAGGCCATAACTTCAATTAATTCACTAGGGTTCCATTTTCCTGACCTCAAATAGAATGTCTTATGAAACAATAGCTATTTGTTGGATGTAGAGTATCTCAGTACTTCTTAGACTTTGGTAACAACCTCAATCTATTTCCATAGATCTACTGTTTCATTATATTAGAAAACATTATATTTTTACTATTATTTCACTATAATGACACTCTAATGTGTGGTATTGACACTATTTCCACATTTTGGAAAATCTCACACATTGAACACCATACCACGGACCATAGTCATATGATTATTTACCACAACCCTAAAAACTCTTCCGTAAAATTATTTGGTTGAAGCTATCATAAAAGACATTCTCTCAAATCATTGAATTTCTCATACTTCTCCATTCTGAACTACACCAGCTGATGTCCAGGGAACTTCTCATATTACCTTCCATGATGGGTTTTCTAATATTAACATTTGGAAATTGAATCAGATGAATTTTTTACATTAAGCCTAATATCATGGAGAAGCCTATCTCGATTTCCTAGTAAATATCATTAGCAATTAATAATGGTAAAAACACTGAGGGATGGTGAAATGTTCATTATAGTCTATTACCCAGAATACCTCATGTCTCATATGTATGATCCTATGAACATTTTCATACCTCATCATCTATAGATTGAAGTGTATCAATGACATCACCGAAAAATTATTCCTATATTACTACTATTGATTCCGATAAGGAACTATACTATCCAACCATTGACTGTATATTCCTTGAGGAATATACACTGAAATCTTCATGCTCTAATCTTCGTGTGGTTCAAGATTCTTAATAGACATCCAGATTGACATGATATTTATCTTCTCTTCAAGGGGTCCTTGCTTCTTGAAAATGTATATGGATAATATAGCTATAAATATATTAGTAAATAAGACATTGAAATATATGTATGAATAGTCTCATTTTTAATTGAAATTAATAACTCTACTAGCTATCATGAAGATGGAAATATGTCTAATCATCAGGAGATATAAGATTCTATGGATAAGATGTATTTGGAGTACGTATGTTAATTATATATAAATAAAAAAATAACCTAGGTTGAGGATAAATTATCTCTATAATAAAAACATCCTTCATATAACATTGGATAAAAAGTATCAACCTCAATAAGAGACAAAAATAGATAACCACTTCTCATGGTCTCTCCAAGCATGTATTGTAATTTTTTATAATGAAATAATAGTTTATTTAATTTGATCTGTAAAAATATATCAGTTATCTCATACAAAAAATAAAATACAAAAGTATATTACACATGATATAAATATGAAACTATTATAAAAAATTCACATAAATATATCTATATGTTCATATAATGATTCATTCATAATTATCGTTATCTATATGGGCTGATGAGTAAAAATATTAAAAAACTACAAAATCATGAAAACAATAACATCATAGATATGTTAATCACACAAGGTCAAATAAAATCATCCTTGACTACAATAAAACACAAAAACAATCCCCTCCCAAGGAACATAGATTTCTTTCATACATTAGATAACTTCTACTATGTATCAGAACATTACCATGCATGGAAACATCCTAGTATCCTTTAATCCTTTATGAATGTATAAAAAATAGAAAAATAACTACACATCTGATACTAAATTGTAACATCTCTAATTTTCAAACTAACTCATGTACAAATAACGAGTTGGTCAATGGACCTCATTCGTGCCCCCCGTATGCTAGTGTTTGTCGAAAAATAGTCCATGCATGATATGTATTATTTAATTAATTTAACATTACTAGGGATTATAAAAAATCATAAATAAATTTGTAATAATTGATATCATAGTAAGGATTATCATTCGATATGACATATATTACAAATGGAACAAAAATATAGGTACTAAAAAACAAATAATATTCAATCATTTAATGATAGGATGAGATATATCCAAATGTCAAACTGAGTACAATACAAAAAATAGTAAGCTAAGAGAAATAATACCACAAAACCCTATATTAAAACACTATATCAATATCGTCCCCAAACACTATCATATAAATTAGGGGAAAAAAGAATAAAGAATAAGGCCCCACTACATTATCTAAATTTGTATCCATGTAATATTCCTAGGTACCAAACGGATGCCTGAATAGGGTGTGAGTAAATAGTAGTATGCTGATACCACAATATCTCTAATGTATTATGATAATAAGTGTATAAAATAATGGGATAAAAAAAGTGTACTGATTAATAAATTAATATAATACAACCATCAACATCATTCAATATCTATATAAAATGTCTCTGAGAATGTAAAAAAGATATTCCAACCATAACCATAATCCCAATAACAATATAAATAATGTTGTTTGAGCCAACTATATATACATTTCAACATGGTTTTGGGTAGATCCCACTACAAATAATCCATAAAAAATGGAAATGGGTATAATATAATGAATATAAGAATTATAACATTTGATCTGGTAAAGCCATCTGAATATTAGTGTTACCGCATGGGATTTGCCAAAGCCCCGTCAATACTAGAATTGCAAATTCGAAAATGTAACATCATTACAAATATAATCATTACAACATGATATTGGCACAACCCTATCAATATATCATTACAAATTAGTACTGAGTCTATTATTATTGATAGAAGTATTAAAATATGGACTAGTAAAATCCCACTAAATCATAGAATTATAGTTTGGAATTGGGTAGTTTTGACTTGATATAGAAATTAAAGAATGGGACTGGGTGGAGTCTATCTAACATAAACAATAAAACATGTAACTATGATAATATCACAAACTAAATCTCAGTAGTAAATAATAAAAATTAACATTTTTATTTCAATTACAAATTCATTAATTTCTCCAATGATCAATAGTCACACCAATCAGTAGTAATCCACTTCATCAAGATTAAATATAATTAAATCATCTAAATTATCAACTCATGATAAAAACATTAAACCATTATTCATGTTATTATTAGTTGTTGTATTTCTCACTCGAAGAGTATAAGTGATCTTGGAGGGATCAAGAGTTGAATCAAATCAATTAAACCAATATTTCTATCAATGATTTACAATTAATAAATGATTTAATTAATTAGAGTGAAAAACAAATTATCTCAATCAAAATATTTCATTCACATCACAATCAAATAGACCATAGGATTATTATTATACTCCGTATATTAAAGTAGACATTAATTTATCACATATAAATGTGAAATCAAATAAGAATGAAATGAAAATAGATTGAATGGAAAAACTATGTCAAAATAGTTCAAGACCAAAGCCCCTAAAAAATTTCAAGCTTATATTAGTAAACCATACTGAACAATGAATGATATAAGAGATTGTATTTCTAGGAAAAAAACCTCACCAATGATCATATATAAAATTAGGATATCATGAACGATAGAGGAGACACAAAATCCACTTGGAATTTGTTTGGGTTGAGAGGAGAGGGATGCACTCAATGGAATGAAAAATTATATTACACTCTACCATCATAAAACCACTACTTATAAGAAATACATAGTGTGTAATAATTTCATGTACTGTATTTATTAATACAAATTTGACCTCATTTAAAAAATCACATTGATTTTATATTTTTCATAATAAAAATTTAAAAGAGATTAATTTGGTTCATGATGTGTAACAACTTCTCATCATGAAACCATTCTAGACATATTTGTGAATGATGTCACATATTTTTTAACATGTACACAATGTTTATTCATCTAATGAATAGTTTTCATCTCATTTATTTTAAATGTACCTGATCCACCTCTGATGCCTTCCAAACACAAAGAAAATCCTCATAAGAAATTTTAATATATTTATACCCACACTCTTTGGACTCAAATAAACAGACATACATGAATTTATGTCTTTTCCACCCAACAAAGGTTTTCCTCTAAAAGGCATTTTTCCCCAATGTTCCAAAAACTAAATGAGTTACATGCATATAAATGATGGTATCAGAAAATTTGATTGCTTAATTTAAAATTATATAATATAATCCCATTTAAATGTTGTAAAATTTGTATTTCATAATTTACAATTATTTTCCATTATTTTAATAACATATCCATTTTCTATTCTTTCAAAAATATAATGTTATTTATATAATAAATTTTGGAAGTTTATACCACATTGAAATAGATTATCAAGAACATATCACATTCATGGTTAATTTGTTATGTCCTACTAATGTAAGAATGAGAAATTATATTCAATATTCATTAAAATTTATAAATTTTCAATATTTCGAAAATATTTTAGTAGTTTTTGTCGATAAATCATATACTCTCAACCATTGGATTCATATTTATCCATATAAAAAATGTTTCATTACCAAAATGTTATTAAATATTTTAAAAAATTGATTACATCACCCATGTATAAAATATATTTATATAAGACACAAATTTTATTATACTAAAAAAAACAAAAACATTAAATTATTTTATATAGTAATTTCTTTTTTTTGAAGTATTCACAAATAATTGACACTCATAATTCTTTGATTTCATCAAAGGGGAATTTGGAAGAATATATTGTCCCCATAAATCCAATGGTTACATCTAAAAAATTATAATACATGAAAAATTTATAGTATATATTGTTGTAAATATATTAAAATTTTGGATTAAATATTATAAATGATAAATATTATTTTTTCGGAAAATATAACAATTATGCATTAAAAATAAATGGTCGTACTAGCAAAAATTTATAAAAATTTAGGAAATATTTATTCCAAGGACTAAAATAATGATTCAAAAATAGATATATGAATTTAAATATATATTGACATATATTACTTACTAATGAGTTATATTTTAATATTTAAGGGAAATTAAAATGAACCATATTTATTTTATGAAATATTTCTCAAGTATATAACAAATAATTTATTCGTATTATCCATTTTTAACTTGAGATCAATGAATTATATAACTATTAATATAATTATTTATATAATGAAATGTGGTTTTATTCATTATTTTTAAAAGAACTTGTTTTAAATTATATTTTCCCATTAAATACATCTCAAAACAAAAATAAACAGTCTCTAAATTTAATTCTCTTCTAATTTAGAATTCATTTTTTTATTATTAAAGCATTATTCCACTATACTATATTTAAAACATGGACAATGTTTTTGAAGAAAAATATGTATTTATATCTTTTTTATTTAGACATTAATATTATTTTTAATTCAGAAAATTATAAAAATTAACCCGCTATGTAATATTTTATGTATATTTGAATGATGTTTTAATATACTGTTTCCCATGTTGAATATAATACTACTATCTAATAATCTCCCACATAGTGGAGAACCCACATTAATAATCTACAATATGAGAATAATTAGATATTGAAATATAAAAAAATTAATATTTATGTTGATGGTTTCTAATTTAATATTTATCCTCTTCTAAAGTAAAAAGGGACCACTCTCAATTGAGTGAAATATGTATTTCTCGAAAAATATTTTTAAATACTTATATCCTTTATAATGATTTTTTCAAAGAAAAAGTATTTCTAAAATATGAAACTAGGTAACATATACTAATATAAATATACATTATACATGTTAATTATATACCATTATTATATAAATGGTATATTAACATAGTAAATATGTATGATAACTAATTTTATTGATTCCATGTTGGATATGAATAAAAATAATTAATGTAATTTCCAATATAAATTATGGAATTTTTTTAGTGTACTTAATATATTAAATAAATAAATATTATAATTAATGGTATTACAAAATGGATGAATTTTATAGAATATGATATTAACATTATTATTGACTTTTCTACTAATTATGATAAGATCATATAACAATAAAACAATAAACATTCTAAATAAAAAATTAATTCATAATTTTATATTAGTTTTTGAGAGAGAGAAATTAAAACAACATTGTTATCATATATGGTGTTCTAAGATAAAATAATTGATTGTACAATGAAATATAATTTTTACACTATTTATCCATTTTAATTGATTACAATTATAGTGATTTGGAATCATATAATTAAGTCATCTCCATTCCAATATAGTATCATAATAATAGTTCTTGATATACCATAATCATGAATATTGGAGAAAATAATTCATTATTTTTTAATCCTTTATATAATAATATAAAATTATAAAAAAAATTATTAAATAAAAATATACATCCCCATTCAAAAAAATATTAGACCTGGAAAACAAGTTAAATTTTTTTAACAAATAGACCAACTTCATTTGATATATCTTCCTGAAGTATATATATTAAAACTATTCAGAATAATAATATGTGTAAATTTTATTTACAAAATTAAAAGTATGATTGAGTTTTGAGAATGGTATTAATCAATTAATAAATAAAAATTTATTTTTATATCATATGATGGATATGGTTAATGACATTTTTATGGATAATTTATTAGAGAGAACCATTAATTAAAATTAAATTATTCTTCCCCCATAATCCCAAAAATAACATTTATTACCCTATAAACATTTTCACTCAAACTGTATGTCTTAAACATGTATAACTCTATAATGTCATGGGAAATTATTTATCGACAAATTATTTTCCCCACTATTAAGGAAAATATAAGGTAAAACAATCTTCATAAAAAATTATACATATAAGTATTGATGGTAGGTCCATTGATAGTCAAGAATAGTCTTCTTCTATGTGCACCCGATAATAATTCAAAAAACAATCTGTCCATTATAAAAAAATAAAAAAACCATTAAAAATTGTAACCATGATCGAAATTTTAAAATACATTCACCATAACCTTAATATAGAACCTCAAATCCTATTATTCGAAAATCATCCCCCAAAATACTTATTAAGAAAACACATATATGTTGTTTTTGTTTTACATTATTAATGTAATATAGTAATTATAATATACAGAACTCAATTACATGTCTACTAACAATGGTGATGTGAATACAATACTTTAAAAATAAATAATATTTTTTTAATCATTTTTATGTTTTTTATTATGTCCAATATTTTTTTTACTCTATTAAAATATCCATCCATTCATTAATAAAAAACAATAGTAATTCAACATTTTCGACATCTCATCCCATTGATTCTACATAAATTATATCATTAAAACTTTAATGGATTCTTAGATAATTAAATGATATATAAAATTAGTTTAATTATATAAATGATAAATGATGGAAATATACTTGTCTAATAATTTATCTGGTTGATAAAGATAACTGTTAAAATTATAATAGTGGATTTATTTTTATTATTTTTATATATATTTACATGTAATAAATAAATATTAAATTTCATATTACACTTTTTTATCTATTTTATATCTTCTAATTTTTATAAGATATATGTCATCTATTTATCAATGTAAGAATATTTATAGTAATCATAATGAGAATGATTTTATATTTTAATAATATAAATATTATGATGAAAATATATATAGTAAAAATAATTTTCTTTGAATGAAGATTTTATTTTATTCTAGATTTAATAATACCAATATTTATTTATGATACATTTATGTATGAAGATATAATTTTCAAATTAGAATTTATTTTTATTACATTATAAATAAATAATTATTTAAATATTACTAATTAAATATGAACATAAGAATAAGTCTAAAATGAAATTTCATTTAATAATAAATTATATTACTGACCCTAATTTTATACTTTTATAAAATGAAAAAACATTATCATGTACTATTTATATTTTAAATAAAACCATTATATTAAATAATCAAGAGGAGGAAGATTTTTGTGCCACATCCCAAAGGTAAATTTCATGAATTTTTACTCATCTTATAATTTTTGGATATTATATTGATTCTTGAAAAAAATATGGAAATTTTAATCATTTTTATAATTAAAGAAATATGATTCACGAGGTGTATGTTTGGGATCCCTAATAAAGAACAATACACATATAAATACATGTTTAAAAAAATTATTTTCTTATGTGATATAATTTTTTAATAATTATCATATCTTTTCAACAAAATTTTCAGAAGATTCTTTTTTTCATCCCAAACATCAACCTCACTTGGAAAAATGTCATCTGTTCAATTCATAAACCCAAAAAAACACGGTGGATGAAAACAATATATATGTGTCTACACATCCCATATTCTTGCATTTCATCCCTATACTGTGAATATTTTTTTTATAATTTATACATATATATTTATATTGTTTATAATATTAAAGGATTAATTATATGTTATTTTTTTATTTTATATGTGAACTCTAAATATATATTTTCCTAAAAATTGTTTTTTATAATTAGTTATTCAATGTGTAATTAAGTATTTTTTTAAAGTACTCTGGTGGGATTTATATATGGGATTTGAATATTTTAAAATAAAAATAATTTTCCTTGAAAATGGGTATTTTACTTATTTTTTCATGGTTTTTATTATTGTATATATCTATTATACATTCACTTTATTGTTATAAAATTATGGAAATTATTGTTAAATATGAATTTAGTGGTATTTTTTATTGATTTTGTTTATTTCTCTAATAATTAATATTAAAGAGTATTTTAAATTTTATTATTATTTCAGATTAAATTATTGTATTTAATTTGATTTATGTCTTCATGAATTATCAAGTGGAAATTTTCAATGATTTAATTCAAGGGATCCCTCTTATTATTTTATGTCACTATGAGCCCTGTAGTTATTCTTAGGGTATCATGTTGGTTTGTTTTCTTTAATAACAAATTTATTAAAATGTATATGTTGAAGGGATACATAATTTGAACCCTCTTACTATAAAATGGGATAGATATTCTAATGAATCATAAATGCGGAATGATATGATTGATGGGGTCGTTGTTTCTAATAGAATACATGACTCTGTAAAAATATGTTCTTCCACATTAACAATAAATTAGTAAATTTATGTCTTTTGGTATATCTATTATTTAGAATAATATAAAAGAGTAACTTCTAAGGGGATGTTCTGCTGTATTAATAATTAAATAATATTTTCTTCCAACCAAGAAATTATATGAAGATATTGGTTTATATTTCCTTTAGTCGAATGATTAGTTTTCGTGGAAGTATTCCAATAAATTTAGTTATTAATAATTGAACATACCCGATTTAGTTTTCTATAATGTTCAAAAATATATTTTAATTTCAATCATCATTTAGATATCTATTATACAGTTCCTCTATTCTGATTAACATATTATTTTGTGGTGGAGGATTAGAAAAGGTTTATTTTTTGTGATAATAAAAATATTTTATAGGATATGTGACCATGATTGATTTCCAGGATGTTGAAAATAGAATTACATTATGTCAAAAAGGATATCAGTTGTGTATATTCAGATAGGTGGTTGTGTGAAGAGATTATCCTCTATTATTATGTCTTATTACCACAATAGTCAATATCTTTTGTTTATTTAGTCCATCATGTTATGGAATATTAATCCTTTATATTTGGTATCTCTTAAGACCGACCATATTTTTGATCGATTGGTTCATCTATAAAACATATATTGAATAAATTCATACAAAAATATAATATATAGTTATTCCCAATATATGTATATCAAGATTCAACATGATGAACTTTATTCACACATAGTTATATATTGATTTATACATTTTGTTTTAATATATCATTACCAATATAGTTTTACCACCATAAAAATTTGATTTTCATTGTTGATGTAGATTCTTATACCTATATATTTTATTTTATATTTATTCATGTTATTAATATATCCTAGTTAGTGTCACTAATTATCAATTTAGAATGTTTTAGATGAATTTTTGAATGAACGATGGAAGATAGTGGAATATTTTAATCCATAAATATCATAAAAAACAATGGTAATTAAAAAATTAATTCAATTTTTTTTGATATGGATATAATATTTTTGGGAGGTAAAGAAATAATTATATCCTTATTTTATTGTTGTTATTTTCAAAGATATTCATCCTCAGAAATTGATTTACCCTATGAAAATAAAATTTTATTTCGACCACAATACTTTCCTCCATGGTTCCTTATAGAAGAAATGTTATCTGTGGTAATTTTGCCTGGAATATTTTATTTCAAATTTTCACCAATGGTTTAATTGAATATTATCAATTCTGTTAATATTTCTAAATTTATATATATATTCATTCTATAATCATATATTGTCATTAATGTTTCATGTTTCATAATGTTTTATCTAACTTATTAATGAATATATTTATTTAGTAGGAAACAATTTATTTTGAATAATGTCTCAAATGGGAAGAATAATATTCATTTATTCATTGTAAAAAAATTTCTATAGACACTTTTGGGTTGTTGGGAGTGACCTTTTTAGGGGAATATTAACTATCATGACATTGGTTATATGTATTTGAGATTTTTTATAATATTCCTTATCCATTAGTCATGGAGATAATTTAAACTATTTTTTTAATCTCTTATGTAGATATATTATTTATTGAGAATCATACAAGATCTCTCTCTCTATAATCATTTCTCATTAAACTACCACAGTTCTAAATTGTTAATTGATAATTATATGATTCTTATAGAATACTATTTTTAAATACTATGTAATATCCCGAACACTCCTTACATTCATAAATATCTTAAACCTCACATGGAAATAATTTTTATTTACAATTTATATACCATTTCATTATCAGTATGTAATAAAAAATTATTTAATATCAGCCTATATTCATCCTCTTCATTATAATTCATTCATATTCATTTTTTCTCTCACCCAATGACCATGGAATACAGCAATATCCCTTTTCATTGATTAAAAAAATATTTTTTTATTCATAGTACTATTAAAAAAATATATTGATATATGATAAATTTTTATTAGATTAATAAAAGTTTTAAATGATTTAACATTATTATTTTTGTAACATTAATTTCTTTATTATTGATTAAACATTGAGTTCATTGTTTTTTCAAATATTTTTTTAGTTGAACAGTTGTAAAAATATCATTATTAGATGTTTATGACAATATTAATTGGTTTCATGAATAATTTTATCTCATTATGAAATTATTATTTTCATTGAACTAAAAATAATTCTCATGGAATGAATTCTCATATGGTGTTCCATACAATTGAAACTATTCTTATATTGAAGTAAATTGTTAGTTATTTTTTAAATTGGTCCTCATGTGTTATAATAAATATCCATAATATTTATATTATTCTCATTATTATGTAAATCCATGATTAGTAATCATTAATGGTTAATTTTAGTTAATAAAGAAATTTGAAATTGATTCTTCATTCATGATATGAATCATTTAGAATGGTTTGTAAAAGTGTAATTTGATGAATTTTATGATATTTTAACTTTTTAAAACCTTTTGTGTATTCTTGTGGGTATTTAATTGATATATTTTATTCATTGGACATTATGAATAATACACCTTTATATTTTTTATATTAATGTTGATGTCGATTGATATTCATGATCATGTATATATATCTATTAATAACATTTTTTTCTTTATTTAACGAATAAGATTTTAATTTAATTTATTTTAATGGTGTGTATGGTTTTATGTGTGATAAATACATTTTATTTATACATATTATATTTATATATATTATATTATATAATAAAATGTATTTATATCTCATGGAGAACCATAATGTTCTATATAAATCAAATATAAATTAGTACTTCACTGTGAATGATGAAACAATGTCCAAATGGGCCCCTAGTTCATACTTTTAACTAGTTACATCATTTCCTCTTATTATCTTGATAAGGTGGGTAATACATACTTTTTTGGTAGTGAGTTAACGTTATGAAGGACAATTAGATGGATTCAGCTCTTATATTGTAATCTAACATCTCCATAGATCCATCCCATTCCTATGATGTTCACAAATAATGATCCATTATGATGATTTAATTATTATATATTTTTACTCATATCATTTCACATTTATTTTCATATTGAAATGTTTATATTTAACAGGAGTGAATATTTATACTACTTTAAAATTATTTTTTTTCTTGTTAATATTGTAATATAAATTCTATCAAGATCTATAATTTTTATTTACTTACGTTATTAAAAAATTTGTTGGTCTTAAAATTATAGACACTCTATGTTATTTATTTACTTTTAAAAGGACATGAATATATATAAACATTATAAACTTATGGTTATATTGGAGATAAATTTTTAACTTTGTTACCCTTAATCAATTTCTCATTTTCAATAAATTTAATAATATGATGACCTATTTTTTAGAGGTATATTAAATTGAATAATTTATGGACATATTTATTTATTTGAGAACCCATGATATATGTTAAAATATAAATATAAAGTGTAGTATCATGTTTTTTAGTCATTAAAAACTAAAATTTCATGGATTATTGTTTAAATAATATATAAGGGGTGCTGGTAGTATATGTAATTTTTAAGTGACATCATTCATACACAAAAAATATACATATATATACCTTCATGACTTGTGATGTAGGTTTATCAATGTTTATCTTTGACAATTGTGAGTGAATTGGTATTAGATTAGTTTTTATATATGCATTATATTAATTTTTTCACAATTCACTTGGATGGTTCCTTTTTTATTATCATTATTATCATTGTTTAAAATATTTATTTTAATTCTTTATGATATATTAGACCACATTTACCCCAATTTTTGAATCAAATTTTAGGGGGTGTTTTATTTTTCTATTAATTAATAAATCCTATGTGATTGATTTTTTTTTCTATTATTCTGTTATTTGTATAAATTTACATTAAAATCAAGTAATTAAGTTTTTAATATTTAATAACATATCTGGTATACTTATAAAACATATATCAGTATAATCCATTATATTAGATTCTTTAATAAGAGTAATCCATCACATGCTATGGATTTATTAAATATTCCATATATGTTACCAATCCATGGGGAATTGGAATGCACCATAAGCCATATAGCATGACATCCTAGGTGACATGGTATGTTGAACCGTCCACCATAGTGTCATTTGGGGTATTTTTCCCAATGTGATATTTTTTCAATAGTTAATATATACAAATATATATCATATTAATTATTTTTTGGATTTTATTTATAAGTTAAAGTCGTAATTTTTAGAATCTATCTGGAATAAATTTATTAAATACAATAGAGGTAATAGATATTCTACTTTTTAATCTTGGAATGTTTATCAAACTAAAATGTATAAATGGATTTGAGGACATTTCAAAGTATTTGTTAATATTGATTATAATAATTTTCCTAATTTGTTCTCATAATATCGATATAGACACACAAAAGTCTTGATTTCATAGTTAGAACATATATAAACTATTTATCAATGGATATTTTTCCACTCACATCAAATCTTCATCTCCAATAGATATTGTTTTTAGAATGTATAATTTAAGGTAAATAAATACATTCATAATTTTCTTCCAAAGAGAATGATATAATGTTATCATTATAAATTTATTAATGTAATACAAACAAATCCATCAATTTTATTTTGATGTATTTAAAACGGAGGGATTACACCTCATTCATAATATATAATTAAATAAATACTACTAACCATTATATGCAATGTTATTTCCAAAATTCTATATCTCATGTGGCTTATTATAAAAAAAATATTTTTTGTCTTGATCATTATTTATTCTATTATTTTTCTACTATTTTGTAGTCATCAATATGTTCATTATTAAAAAATAGAATAATAGAAAATATATAAAAATTATAGTCAGTATAACATATAATCTTATAAATCAATGAACTATTGGTGTAATGAATTGTCTAATAAAATTATAATTTCTTATAGGTAGAGTAATACAGACTATATTTCATACCAAAATGTCTTAATTGATTATAAGATAATAATTTATTTATATATAAAATCAAATTCTATACAGTTATTGTAATTTATTATGGAATAATGATTAACAATGTTTAACATAAATATTAAATTTCTTAACTATACAAAGTATACATTTCTTTTTGAATGATTCTATTTATTTTTTATTTATATTTTATAAATATTTTTCTTTTAACTATCTATATATTTATCACTAATTGTTATTTAGTTACAATATTTTTAGAGAAATATTTGATTTATTTTCAATGTTCCAATTATTGATATGATAATCCTATCAAAAGGGTATTTTATAATTTTAATAATAATAAATTAGAAATCAATAGTTATTTTCAATTTTCCTATATTTTTTTTAATTTTAATTTAAAATAGTTTTCTTTTTTATATGTATGATTTTATAAGAAAATTATCCCCCTATTATTTTTTAATGAGAAACCTCACAAATGACTTCAAGAATGAATGATCATCCTTATAAATCATATATCATTGGGAAAATACTTTTTATGTCATTTATAAGTCCTTGGATCAAACATATTCCAGTAATATCCTCAAATTCCTTATTTTCAAATATTACCCAATATTATCCTTCCCAAATGTCTAGTAAGTCAAAAATTGGGAGTCCTATAAGAACACTACAAAACTTTTGTAAAAAAATAAACGATTCCTTTCAAAAAGTATGTTTATTTGATTAATATGATCATGGAATTAAAAAAAATCAATACACATGTTGGAACAAACTCTATGACATTATTATAAAGACCACTACAAAAATATTAATATTAATTTTTTTTTTCATAATTATACTTGTGCGGATGAAACATCAAATAATTAAATCAATTATAAGAAAATTATTATATTATAACATATACAATATTTCCAATTCATATATGATATAAAACAACATATTTCACACCATCCTCAAACATGCATAACACTAATCCACAGGTCATTTTATTCAATTATATAAAATCTAGCTAGACATTATTTCTCTATAGAAAGTGAATGAATTTTTTTATCAACTATTATATTTTATATTTTCTCCATAATTTTAATAGTGTATATATATATATCACTATGGAACACATAAAATTATTATTAAACCATTTAATACATAATGTATCATGTCATAATATACATCTTGAATTTATAAGTATTGTGTATTTTGGTTATTACCTATTTATTATATTTTTATAAAAAAATTAAATATTTATTAATTTTAACTTTTTATGAAGATCATTTAATCATGAGAAACACATCACATTATGATACATACTAGTTAAAGGTGTAATATAATTTATGAACTTGAAAATCATGCTTGGGGATAATTAAAATAATTGTGTCAATATAATATACTTTTGTATTATTATGAATACATGAGTTCATATAATTGATTTTAGTAAATAATAACATAAAAAATTAATAATCAACTCATGCTTTCGATGATTGGAGGCTACCATTTTCATCAAATATTTCATATCCTACATACATTACCATATGTATACCAATTGGATAGAAATATTTATAAATTTTTCAAATTATTATTATATATTTATGACATCATATATTAAGATATTATTTTATTCCTAACTTATGTTATTCCTTTTGCAATAAAAAAATTTAACCACGAACATGATATCAAATATCATTTTCTAAATAATATAATATGATAAAAAAATAACATGCCTATATTGACATCTCTCTATGATGACGACTTTATATATATGGATGATGAAGTAGGATTTATTATATTTAACTATACTTGACAATGATAAATATAATATAAAATAATGGATTCCTACCATTTACTGATTACTCTTTCTTAAGAACAAGTAGTATTAATTTGATTATTCCCCTACACCGAGAATGGAGGTAACACTATACTTATTTGTGATGGAAAGTGTTGTGTTGAGGAATTTATCATGATAATGTTTTTCATGAAACTATAATTCATTCCAAAAGTGGTGTTTATGTCCCATTTTATATCCATCCTTCACAATACTTGGTAAATGAATAATGATTTGGACATATTAAATTATAGGATGTTATCAAATAGAACCATATTAGTCACATCCAATTGAAAAATCCATTGTAATAAATTATGAAATATGAATTTTAGGTACAATCAATTAATAATTGATTATAAATTATATACCTCAAACATGGATTATGTGGTGGAATATCTATACATATTCAGACATAAAATTTATGTAATGTCATCTCAGATTAATACTATTCCATTATACGTTGATCGAAACAATCTATGTTCAATCTCATTCATTTGTATAACTACCTGACAAAAAACTATGTCAAATCCATCGACCTACATTTTCTCATGCATGCCTCCCCAAATACATGAGTTTTCTAAATAAAATCAATCCCTAATGCAAACATCGGACAGACCAAACCTCGAATTAGGAGTCATACTACAATAGAAAATTAACAAAATTGTCTATAACCTGCTATCAGATTAAGTATTAGTTAATAAAAAATAATGAAATAAAAATGAAATAATGAATATAAATAGATTTTTAATTAATAATATATCATTGATCCCTCAACAGGTCGATTATATAATTATATTAATTAATAAAATTAAATACAAATAAATTTAATACTATAATTGAGCCTCAAGACAACCCATACTTTTTGACCACATGATCTACCTCATATCTATCTATAATATGTCCCATGACCAGAATGAAAAAACATATTGTATATACATGCTATGAATTCATTGTGAAGGGTGGTAGATATTCATATTAATTTTTATCACCATGTTCCCCTAATACAAACCAAAATATAATTATATTCATGAGGTGTGTAGATTAACATGTCTTATATTAGTGTGTGAAATTGGGTTATAACTAAGTCTCTATGTCTTCATGTACTTTAAGTCATCTGGTAATAAATATAAAAACATGACACCTATTCATTGATGTTTCATCTCCATGCTGAAAATAAATCATGATCTCATGCCAGAAAATACAAAATGTGCCAAAAAACATAATTTTTTGAATCTTTCAATTAATCAATACTACTAAATCATGGTATGATCCAAATAAAATATCCTAAAACATATATTTAACTTGAAATATTATACATATTTCACATTACCTCTTTCTTATCACTCAAATAAGTTTATATCCATCATATTTTTCATCACATACTTATCCCTAGTTATCACTAATGGTATTACAAAATATTATCACACTCCAAAACCCAAAGTCACCCTAATTTCCACCTAATATTTTCCATTTCCCCAAACCAAACCCTCTTACTCATATAATGTTACAAAATAGAAGCAATTAACTCTATATGTATCCATCTTATTTTAAACCATTTTTTCTCACATATATTATGGTAAGACATAATGAACAATGGGTTTCTATCACTTTATTGGTGGTCCGTTCAATTCCATATCACACTTTTATGGTCCATTATTAGATTCAATACCCACATGTTGAAATATATAACCTTTCAAAATCAAACACATATATCAGATGTATGCAAGAAACCCATCAAAAATGATCACCATGTTATAATTATCAGGCTAATTCATTCATCCATTTGACCTTATATCATGAACGATATAGTGACACAGATCTCAAGGCCAAACCCAAAAATATGAATTCCCACATCACTCATTTTCACCCCAAATAATGAAATTACAAAAAAATATTTCATTAAACTAATAGGAAACATGACGCCAAGTCCTAATCAATTCCCACAACATCCACAAATGTCTCATCTCACATATCCCATGTATGATACATCATCATGTTACACCAAATTTTTTTCCAAATAAATTAACCCCCTCACAATGCTTTCCAAGCCTCAATGCAACCTATGTAGGGTTATTCTCATCATTTGTGAGACATTTGGAGATCCCAAAATTTCCAAATAAATCATATTCCTCTCTGCCCTACACGACTATGGAAAAGAAAAAAACATGCTACTGGTATCACATTTCTATCCTCAATAAAAAACATAGTAAATTTTTATCTTAATTGACACACATCCACTTTTTTTGTATAGTTTTTTGGTAACCAAAATTACATAATGTTATTTATATATAACCTCATTACTAGGAGGCCCAACACCATCCTTTATCCTTATATATAATTATTTCAATTCAAAACCATCTATATAGTGCCGTAATATATATATATTGACATGATTTCATGATTAAATTATAATAGAAATTTTTATTTAAAGTAACACCTTTAATGATACCATATATAACCCCTATAAAAGCTGTATTGTCCCACATTCAATCAATTGTATAACCCTAATCAACTATTTCATTCCACATTATTGGAAAAAACAATTATAAAATTTTAGGCTATAGTATTTAAATTATACTAATGCGGAATAGTCTCTTAAAATATCATCTACTTAAAACACAACACCATAATTACACATTATTATATGCATTCAGTCCATCATGAAAACTTATCAATACCACAAAAAATTTCATTTATTCTAATTTATCAAATTGAAATCCCATGAATGTTATCAATATTATCATTCTAAAAATTCAACAAATATGAGGGCTACTGTCACGACACGTTCTCGGGGCCTGTGTCGTGACTACCCCAAGCATGCCTTCCATAGGCCAGGGGCTGGCGACTAGCACCAAAGGCGTAAATCCCAATAATTAGGAAGGAATTGTCTTTATAAAAGTAAACAAAACACCACAGAGTACAAGCGGAAGTAAAACACTAAGTACAAAAAAAGTGATGAAAACTATATGGGCCAGAATACAAACCCAAAAGAAAGTACAACTACAACTGAACAAAGTACAATAGAAAAAGACAACAGCTGGAAGGACGGAAGCGGCTCCCAGGTCGTCCTCCTCGGATCCTACCTGAATGGTAGGTACAAATGGTGCAGCTCCTAGATCGTCCACCACGGATCATACCTGAAGGGTAGGTACAGATAGCCTATACAACGCTCTCACCCGTCAAGCTCCTCCAAATTTCATCTCTCTGTGAAGTCCACGTCCAGATACTGACACTTCATGTAGTCCACCTCTGGGTACTATCTCGTCGTGTAGTCCACCTCCGGTACCGTCCAGTCCTCGAAAACTCAGCCTCCATCAGCACTGCCCGTCGTCTGCAACCAACACAACGAGGTGCGAGCATAGCCCATGCAGGGGTGAGTATAATGATAATCATTAGGGACCCCGAGAACCTCAAGGTCTCACTAAAACCAACAAGGATAACCACAAAGAAGATCTCAATAGATAACCTCTACTTAGGTATATGCCCATACATATACCTAAGTTATCAAGTAACACATCTCAATCATGAGGAAACACAAAAATTATGAAATCAACGGATAACCACTACCCAGGTATATGCCCATACATATACCTAAGTTATCAAGTAACCCATATCCATAATGAGGAAACACAAAGATCATAAACTCAGATCAAACCAGGATTTTAATAATCGAAACCGTAACTGCTGAAGAGCCCCGTCTCTGGAGTGTACATTGGTCCTATCACGACTCTGAGGTACTGATCTCTAACCTAAGACTGCTGAGGCACTCCTCCTGTCAAGTACTGTGGGCCTGCTACTACAATCAAACGCTTCCCACCATGGGTCTTCCGCTACAACCAATCGGTCCCCCTCATAGCCTCAAGAGGTACTCCTTCTGTTGAGTACAGCGGGTCTGCCGCTAAAACCAAGCGCTCCTCCGCCGTGGGTCTGCCGCTACAACCAAGTGCTCCCCTTCATAGTCCCCAGAGGTATGCCTTCTATTGAGTACCATGGGTCTGCCGCTACAACCATGCGCTCCTCCGCTGTGGGTCTGCAGCTATAACCAAGCGCTCCCCACTGGGCTATCCGAAACACACCGAGTCGATCGGTCAAGCAGTCGTCAGGTCTCAGCCGGCTACACGGTCTCCGCACTCCGCATGATCGTCTCCGGGAGGGTCCGCTCCATGAGCTGATGGTCGATACTACAAGTATCAAAATGTTCCATGATGAAGTGTCTCAAAGGACCGCCTCATCATAGGTGTCTCAAAGCAACAGACGGCACGTCAATCGGACGCCCGGTCTGTGAGTTATTAGACTTTTCGTCCCAGGGGCCCGGTTGGTTTTGTGAGAGAACCTACCCGGACGTATCTCAACTGTACCGCGAACACTCATAGGATATACTCATAGGGATCGTTTCTCACCGTGATCACCAATGCCGCTGACGGTTCGTCCAATGGACGTCCGGTCTGAAAGATATTAACTTTTCCGTTCTAGGGGCCAGGTTGGATTTCGAGCACAATCCAACTCGCCCAAACTCCATCGGCATCCAAACCTCGGGTGAAGTATTCCAAAAGTTCCGTCCCACCAAGAGGAAAACAACGAGACAAACAGTGTGTCAATCGGACATCCGGTCTGTGAGTTATTGGCCTTTTGGTTCTAGGGGCCCGGTTGGTTTCGTGAGCGAACCAACCTGACCGCACTCCGACGGCATCCAAACATCGAGTGGAGTAAGCCAAAAGATCCGTCTCACATAGAGGAAAGCATCAAAGTCGATGGCACGTCAATCGGACGTCTGGAGCTCAAGATATGATTGTTTTCGCTCCGAGGGCCCTGTTGGTTTCATGTACGAACCAACCCGGCCGAACCCAAAGTGTTCAGAAACCTTGACTGAGATATAACGAAATGACCGTCTCGATCCAAGGATCGCATCGCTGCTGACGGTGCATCAATCGGAGGTCCGTATCCCATGATATAGGAAAAAGACCATAGAGGGTCTGAAATCGGGGGGTCTGGGACCGGACCGACCCCGCCCGACCACCCTGGGTCGGCCCGAACCGGGTCGACCCGACCCGGTTCCGACCCGACCTGGGTCCGACCCGGATAGGCCTGGCCCGGCCAGGCTCGGTCCGGCCCGGTCGGCTCGGTCCGGCTCGACCGGCCGGCCGCGGATCAGCCAGCGCGGTCGACCGGAAGCCGCGGAGCGGGGGTGCGCGGTTCCCCCCGCCCTCGCTGCTGATTCATGCCGGCGGTAACCGCCGCCGCCGGCCTTCCAGCGGACCACCGGATGCGCTCCGGTGGTCCGTTTCTCCTGCCGTCTTCACCAACGGTCCTCCCGAGACCTGACCATTACTGCAATGCTTTTAAATCGCTCTTGCAGCCCCGTTCTCCGCCATCCGACAATCCGCACGTCAATTAACAAAACGCTCTGTCTTCATGGATCTCTGGCGCGATGTGATGGCGCCGCACCCTTTCACAGTGGCCCGACTCCATCCGCGGATGTCTTCAGGTTTCTCCCACGTGGCGCAACAGCGTCACACCCTTGTTTGTTTTCACGATGCGGTGTGACGGCGCCGCGCATTCCTTTCTGCATGATTCCGCGTGGTGCGACGGCACCGTGCCATCCCCGTTTAAATCCACAATAGAAACCCACAAGGATAAGGAGGAGGGTTGGCCGTGTTTGTGCGGTCTGGCCCCCTCTCATTAGTTGATAGCAAAAGGTCATATTTCATGAAGATCGTCAAGGTAATAATCACGAACAAATTAAATAATAATACTCAACAACAATACGCATGAACGAATGATCCACATATCAACCTGGAATTGGTTGGTCCGTGCTCATCGTACATTTCTCAATAGATAATAGAACTCCAAAATAAAAAAATTCCCCTACCTCAAGCATCGTCGAGCGAGGGTTCGTCGTGGATTTTCTCGTCACAGAAGAAAGCATCGCGGAAGGAGCATCGCGGAAGAAGCGTCGTTGACGTCACGGTATATGGCGTCGCATCGTTGAACTCTGAGGGTTTGGCGTTCTTCATCAGAGGTCATAGCGTTCTTCGCGTTCTTCGCGTTCTTCGTCGAAGAAGAACGCTTTCCTTCAAATTCTCTCCACGCTACAAGTCTAACTAAATAACATAAGTTCAACCCTTGTTTTATTATCGACCTAAGCTTTTGAAATTCAAAAGAAAAGAAAAGAACAATTAATTATTTTAATTAATTGTAACGATTTAACTTCCCAATTAATTGGGGATTTTCATAACAAAAAATAATGCATGGTTGACTTTCATTAAGGAGGGGTTTTCACGGGTGCGTTACATAGAGGAAAATAAACGGTGGGGCTCGTACGGGCTCCACCTCACAAATATCCTACCAAGAGGGTAGGATATTTTGGATTGCACCCTATCTGATTCAACTCAGCTTAAGTAGCTTTAAGTGTATTTTATGTGTCTTTAAGTGAAATAAAAATAAAGTTGTCGCACCAAATTATTTTATTTCTTAACATAACCCAAAAAATTTAAAAACCACACCCGATCAAACGCCACTCCAGAAAATGCGTTTCTAAGAAAATACATGCACTGCGATTCCATCGGTGCCCTCAGAATTTGATTCCAAGCACCGGTTCAAATTTTAGAAAAACCCTCTCGTTCGTTCACTGAACGTACCCGAGCCAAACATCGGAAAATGATTCCGGGCACACCGGGCCTCGAAATCAGGTGCCGTCAGAAACAGAGTTCTTGTAAAATTCCAAATAAAATTAAGAAAAAAACATTCCTTGAAATTTACGGGTCTTTACATCACTCTCACCTCAGGGCTTTACGTTCTCGTAAAGCTTTAAAACAAACTAGGGTTACAAAAGCGGTACTGAGCATGCATCTAAGCCTTCTGCTCCCATGTTCTCACCTGGAGGTTCCCGTGCTACCAAAGAAAGTGCACAAGAGGAATCGACCGTCCTCATAGGATCCGCTCCTGTCGATCCTCGATCCCCACAGGAACCTCCGTGGAAGTCACCTCATCGTCATCGTCCAACTCCTCATGGTCGAGGATATGCGAAGGGTCGAGCACGTATCTTCTTAGTTGAGATACGGGGAAATCGTCGTGCACCTGGTGCAACTGAGGTGGATGGGTCAAGCGTTAAACCACCCCGCCTACCCAGCTGAGGACCTAAGAAGGTCCGCTAAACCTCGGATATAACTTGCTGCCCTGGCCACATCTCCGTAAACCTCGTCGAGGTGAGACCCTTATAAGGACGTGATCGTCATCCTCGAACTCCAGAGGTCTCCAACTCCTATTAGGACTGAAACTCAAACGACTGCTACCATGAGGGTAAGGTTGACCATCTCTAGAGTGATCGGCCGCACCCTTCTGAGCATGAGTTATCCTATGCTACCTGGGGTTTCCTTTTCACCGACCACGGAAAACCCACCCTGACGTCGTATTTAAACCAAAACATTTTTTCCTAATACCGCCAATTTTTTTATGAACCATGATTGCCCAGTCCACACTAAAACCATCGTCGTAAGGCCTTGACGCTGCAACCAAGAGATTCCAACCGAAACTCTCGCCTTGAGGGTCTGACCACACCATCGGCGTAAGTTTGACTATCGAGTCACCTCCCAAGGTATCTCCAGACATGAGGGTCAAGTCCACGGATTACCGGAAACTCTAGGTCTGGGACAAGATTTTTGAAAACGATTATGATTCATATCGACGTATGTTACTACAGAAGCTAGTAGTGGACACAGACTGTCCCATGAATCATTCTTAGAGCCTTCGGGTCACTCTCCTTGACCGCATGAAGCCTCACTCTTCCTCCGCCCTACTTCTCCCTGAGCCTAGAGAGGATATCTAAGGCGGGTAGTTGTAGCATGTTAAGATGTACACCACCTCATGCTTCTCTCCTAGCTCTGCCTCCACGTCTGCCGCTTCACAGACTCATCTCTCTTTAAAGCTTCCTCTTCTTGAAACATTTAACATGCCCGAGTCTCTAAGACTGGAACTGGTTTCTTGTTTCTTAATGCACTGTGCAGTCTTCATCCGCTCCTGGATGATCTGCACCTTTTTTGCCTATGATCTGGAAGAGCTGCTAAAATTTCTCCTTTGCCGAAAAGAGAAACTTGGTCTCATCCCCTGGATGAACCACGTCCTTTTTCTAATACAGTCAATCCTAACATGAAATATGCATTCATGCCATGGATGACGTCGTAAGGCCTCAACGTAACTACCAAGAGATCCAACTGTCACTCTTGCCTCCAAGGTTCGAGTCACACTGTCGGCATCAGTGTGAGGTTGCTGGGTCTCCTCCAGTAGAAATATCGAATGTGAGGGTCATGTCAACAGTTTTAACCGGGACAACTCAGTATCAACCAAACAAAAAGGATAGGAAAGCAAACATCACAAGATAAGTGTCTTTTTTTATTGCAGCTCATATTACAAAGACACGAATACAACAAAAAAATTGAACTATAAGTACAAGGGACGTATCCACTAGTTCCTCTCTTGTCCACCTACTCCCGGAGCTCTACTGCCTTGTCCACTGATCGGTTGTTTCTCATGCACCTGCCGCTCCTTCTGCCTCGATGGATCCTCCAAAGCCTGTGGATCAACTGTACAAGGAGTCAGACAGTCACGTGCCAGGTGACCCATTATGCCGCATTCATAACACATCCTGCTCATCGTACGGCTGGCTCTGGCCCTCTTGGACCTCTGCATCATCTGTCTACTGCCCACAAATGACTCGACTACTGATCAAAAAACACGCAGAAAAGGCAGCAGCTCCTGAACACGCTCGGGGTGTAGAGCTACTGGCACAAACTCCACCCTAAGGAAGGTCTCTAAGTCTTCCCATGTGAAGGCCATACCATCGTAAAACTGGAAAAAGTGGCTCCACCACCTGCCTACTGCTGCATGAAGAAGGCTGGCAGCAAAGATCACCATGAATTCTGCTGGCGTCCCCACTAGCCTGAAGACTCTCACCACAGCCTCCTGCCAATCCTCAGCCACCTGCGGGTCCGTCTCTCCCCATAACCTGGGTGGTCTCTGGAACTGGATCTCGTGCAGCGCGGTCATGTGCCATGCATCACCTACTGCTGGGGATGGTGGAATCGGTGGCCCAAAGTACGGTAGTACCGCTGGTGCCTCAGTTGGTGCCTCAACTGCAAGAGGGACCTGTACCGAAGCCTCGTCGCTCGACAGGCTGTCAGTACGCACATCCCTCTGGGCTCTAGCTGGTAATTCGAGAAAAGGCATCCTGAGAGAAATAAAGTGACATGGTCAAACGATTATACCTGGTGACCTGACCTGGTTTGAGCTGACATTTAAAAACTTCTGGAAACACACAAGCAATCGGTGTTTTCGTGCATAAAGTCAGAAATCAGTTGTCGGGGTCCTCGTGTATGGATACGTCGGCCGCCCGCACCAACACTGGACTCCCTGAACTGAAAACCACACTCGGTACTCTTAACAATATTACTTCACAGAAAGAAAAAAGATCATAGTCTACGGTAGAACCAACCTCGCTCTGATACCAATTTGTCACGACCCGTCCTCGGGGCCTGTGCCGTGACTACACCAAGCCCGCCTTCCATAGGCCAGGGGCTGGCGACTAGCACCAAAGGCGTAAATCCCGATAACTGTGAAGGCATTGCACTTATAAAAGTAATGAAACACCACAGAGTAAAAGCAGAAGTAAAACACTAAGTACAAAAGAAAGTGCTGAAAAGTAAATGGGCCAGAATAGAAACCCAAAAGAAAGTAAAACTACAACTAAACAAAGTACAATGGAAAAAGACAACAGCTGGAAGGATGGGAGTGGCTCCTGGGTCTTCCTCCTCAGATCCTACTTGAAGGGTAGGTACAGATGGCGCAGCTCTTGGAACGTCCACCGCAGATCCTACCTGAAGGTCAGATACAGATAGCCTCCAAAACGCTCTCTCCCGTCTAGCTCCTCCAAATATCGTCTCACCGTGAATTCCACCTCTAAATACTGACTCTTCGTGTAGTCCACCTCCGGGTACTGTCTCGTCGTGTTCTCCACCTCCGGTACCATCCAGTCCTCGAACACTCGGCCTCCATCAGCACTGCCCACCGTCTGAAACCAACACAACGAGGTGCGGGCATAGCCTGTGCAGGGGTGAGTATAACGATACTCAGTAGGGACCTCGAGATGCTCAAGGTCTCACTAAAACCAACAAGGATAACCACAATGAATATCTCAACAGATAACCTCTACTTAGGTAAATGCCCATACATATACCTAAGTTATCAAGTAACCCATCTCAATTATGAAGAAACATAAGATTATGAAATCAACAGATATCCACTACCCAAGTATATTCCCATACATATACCTAAGTTATCATGTAACCCATATCAATCCTGAGGAAACACAAAGATCATAAACTCAGCTCAAACAAGGATTTTCATTATCAAAATCGTATCTGCTGAAGAGCCCCATCTCTGGAGTGTACAGTGGTCCTGTCATGACTCCGAAGTACTGCTCACTAACCTAAGACTGCTGAGGTACTCCTCCTGTCGAGTACTGTGGGAATGCTGGTACAACCAAGCGCTTCCCATCACGGGTCTGCTGCTACAACCAAGCGCTCCCCCTCATAGCCTCAAGAGATACTCCTTCTATTGAGTACTGTGGGTCTGCCACTACAACCAAGCGCTCCTCCGCCGTGGGTTTGCCGCTACAACCAAGCGCTTCTCCGCCGTGGGTCTGCCACTACAACCAAGCACTCCCCACTGGGCTATCCGAAACACACCGAGTCGATCGGTCAAGCAGTCGTCAGGTCTCAACCGACTACATGGTCTCCGTACTTTGCACGCTCGTCTCCGGGAGGGTCCGCTCCATGAGCTGCAAATCCATACTACAAGTATCACAAAGTTCCACTAAGAAGTATCTCAATGGACCACCTCGTCATAGGGGTCTCAAAGAAATAGACGCTGCATCAATCGGACGCCCGGTCTGTGAGTTATTAGCCTTTTCGTCCCAGGGGCCCGGTTGGTTTCATGAGCGAACCAACCCGGTCGTATCTCATCTTTATCCCGAACTCTCATAGGATATTCTCATAGGGACCGTTTCTCAACGTGATCACCAACGTCGCTGACAGTTCGTCAAACAGACGTCCGGTCTGAAAGATATCAGCTTTTCCGTTCCAGTGGCCCGGTTGGATTTCGAGTACAATCCAACTCGCTCAAACTCCAACTGCATCCAAACCTCAGGAGAAATATGCCAAAAGTTCCGTCCCCCCAAGAGGAAAACAACGAGACAGACGGTGGGTCAATCGGACGCCCGATCTGTGAGTTATTGGCTTTTTCGTTCCAGGGGCCCGGTTGGTTTAATTAGCGAACCAACCCGACCACACTCCGACGGCATCCAAACCTCGAGCGGAGTAAGAAAAAAGATCCGTCTCACATAGAGGAAAGCATCAAAGTCGACAACACTTCAATCGGGCGTCCGGAGCTCAAGATATGAGTGTTTCCGCTCCGAGGGCCCGGTTGGTTTCGTGTACGAACCAACCCGGCCGAACCCAAAGTGTTTTGAAACCTTAAGTGAGATATTCTGAAACGACCGCCTCGATCCAAGGATTACATCGCCGCTGACAGTGCGTCAATCGGAGGTCCGTAGCCCAATATATGGACAAAAGACAAAAGAGGGTCTGAAATCGGGGGGTCTGGGCCCGGACCGTTCCGGCCCGACCCACCCCCCCCCCCCCCTTGGGTGGTCGGCCCGAACCGGGTCGCCCCGAACCGGGTCCGACCCGGCTGGTCCCGGCTTGGTCCGGCCCGGCCGGCTCGGTCCGGCTCGGTCAGTCCGGCTCGGTCCGGATCGATCGGTCCAGCTCGACCGGCAAGTCGCGGCTCGGTCAGTGCGGCCGAGCGGAAGCCGTGGAGCGGGGGTGCGCGGTTCCCCCCGCCCTTGACGCTGATTGATGCCGGCGGCAACTGCCGCCGCCGGACTTCTGGTGGCGCGCCGCCGCCGTCAGTCGTCGGCGCCGCCGCGCCGGCGTGGCGTGCCGCCCCCGCCTTCCGCGGACCACCAGACGTGCTCCGGTGGTCTGTTTCTCCTGTCGTCTTCGCCAACGGTCCTCCCAGGACCCGACCTTCACTGAAAAGCTTTCAGATCACTCTTGTGGCCCCGTTTGTTGTCATCCGACAATCCACATGTCAATTAACAAAACACGTCATCTTCGTGGTTCTCCGGCGTGATGCGATGGTGCCGCGCCCTTTCACCATGGCCCGACTCCATCCGTGGATGTCTTTGGGTTTCTCTGACGTGGCGCGACGGCATCGCGCCCGTGTTTGTTTTCATGATGTTGTGCGACAACGCCGCGCATTCCTTGCTACACGATTCCGTGTGGTGCGACGGCACCGCGCCATCGCCATTTCAATCCACAATTTAAACCCACAAGGATAAGGAGGAGGGTTCGGTCATGTTTGTGCGGTCCGGCCCCCTCTCGTTAGTAGATAGAAAAAGGTCATATTTCACGAATATTGTCAAGGTAATATTCACGAACAAATTAAATAATAATACTCAACAACAATCCGCATGAAAGAACGATCCACGGATCAACCTGGAATTGGTTGGTCCGCGCTTGTCGTACCTTTCTCAAAATATAATAGAACACCTAAATAAAAACATTCCCCTACCTCAAGCGTCGTCGAGCGAGGGTTCGTCGCTGATTTTCTTATCGCAGAAGAAAGCGTCGCGGAAGGAGCGTCTTGGAAGAAGCGTCATTGACGTCGCGGTACACAGCGTCACGTCGTCGATCTCCGAGGGTTTGGCGTTCTTCGTCGGAGGTTGGAGCGTTCTTCGCGTTCTTCGCGTTGTTCGTCGAAGAAGAATGATTTCCTCCAAATTCTCTCCACACCACAGGTCCAACTAAAAAAAATAAGTTCAACCCTTATTTTATTATTGACCTAAGCTTTTGAAATTTAAAAGATAAGAAACGAACAATTAATTCGTTGAATTAATTGTAACAATTTAACTGCCCAATTAATTGGGGCGTTTCTTAACAAAAAAACACACAGTTGACTTTCATTGAAAAGGAGTTTTCGCAGGTGCGTTACTTAGAGGAAAAGAAACGGTGGGGCTCGTGCGGGACCCACCTCAAAAATATCCTACCAAGAGGGTAGGATATTTTGGATTGCACCCTATCCGCTTCAACTCAGCTTAATTAGCTTTAACTTGCATTTTTGTGGATTTAAGTGAAATAAAAATAAAGTTTTCGCACCACATTATTTTATTTCTTATCTTAACCCCAAAAATTTAAAAACCACACCCAAGCAAACGCAACTCTGGAAAAGGTGTTTCTACGCAAATATCGGCGCTGCGATTCCATCGGTGCCCTCGGAAGTTGATTCCGAGCACCGGTTCAAAATTTAGAAAAATCCGCTCGTTCGTTCACTTAACGTACCCGAGCCAAACTTCAGAAAATGATTCCAAGCAGATTGGGCCTCGGAATCAGGTTCCGTCAAGAAACTGCGTTCTTGTAAAATTCCAAATAAAATTAAGAAAACAAAATCCTATTGAAATTTACGGGTCTTTATAGATACCATGTGGGAAATAGTAGTTGATGAATAAGAATTATCAAACCCATGATTCCACAACAATTCTTCCAAGACAATGACCTAATATACGTGACGTATATGAGAAAACAATGGGGATGAGATTTAAAATTAACTCTCTATCTATGATTAGTCAACCTAAAAGTGATGTGGGGAAGGATCCCAAAATATATGCATGCCTTCTATGAGAAAACATTTCCACGTGCATGTCTCTCTGTGGAAAAGAGGATTGTGGTGTACGACCCACCTTCACATGACATTTTTCTTTTTCATCATGTTGGTTGTGAGAATAAATCCCTTTGTTTTTGGTGTAAAACTCAACCTACATGTTTCATAATATATATGCATATTGTAGTAAATTTCGATGTGAATTATTATTCAAAAATATTTTTCATTATCTTGTATATACATATATTAAAAGGATGATGTATCATGTAGACCATAATGAGATTTAGTGACATAACATATGAAATGGTGATGCATATTAGAAGTCTATTAACTAGAATATGATATTGGAAAGACATTAGTATTAATCCCTAGTGTCTCAATTTAATAATATAATCTCAGTTCTCCAACTAATAGTAAATTGTTAATATAGTTAATCATATATATATATTTATTAATGGTTTATTGTTATTTTATATATGATCATGTTTTAATGATCCTTGAGAATAATAAAAAATTAGGAATATATATTATTAATGAATATGTGATGAATTTTTTCTTTTTAATGATCATTTAGTTTTGATTGAAATCACAGAGTGAGAGTATATCAATTAAAAATTATTTCCTTTATAATATAAAATTAAAAACATTCATGGAATTTTCTGTAATAATTTAATCAGAAAAATATAAAAATCGGTGTAAGTGAATTGCAAATTTACAAATTGAATTAATGACTATTGAAACATTTAAATGATATATCATAGTTATTAATGTGAATGAAGCAGAAAATAAAACAAATTAACATATATATTTTTATAGGGAATCATATCTAAATGATCGTTGTCCACTCATCAATCCTCTAATAAACTAAGAGACATTGAAAGAAATATTACCACATTAATATAATCATACAATGAATTATTCACACCTAGATTCACATACAATTTTTAAAGTCCTTTCCCATTGTGGCATGAATAAAAAAAAATTCAATTTTACCACCATATGGGACCACTTAAATATTTTAATTTTTTTCACAATACGAACACCCCAACAACTAAATTGATATGGGATTCACAAACCAGTTGAAATCCATTAAAATGGGTAGTTTAACCCACATAAATTATACATAATTAAAAATAATAAGTTGATGTAAAACCATTTAACCAGAATTAACACCTCATAGACATAGTATAAATGTGAAAAGAAACACTCTAATAAAAATTTATCAAATAATTTTATTATGGTTTTATGGGGAATCGAGTAACAGAAAATGAAGAAAATGTATATTATTAATTTATACTCAATATGTGTCAATTTTTTCGATAGATTTGTTGTCTCGACATTTATAGATTTATAATTTTCATGGTATATTCCAAAACTAGAATAAATTTCATCCACCCTTTTTGAAAGATGTAATATAATGTTATTGATGTTAATTTCCATTCTAGTGATCCAAATGAAAGTATATTGTTTAAAATTAAATTTCCAAAAATCTACTCAGTATTATGTAAACTAAATAAAATGTATAGTGTGAAAATCACTAGATAAATTAAGACAGTGGTAAATATAATGAATCTATATCCTTATAATACTCATTCAAAATAATTTGACTTTACCCATTTAATTTCATCTTATTTGAATTTTTATATTTCAGTTCCCAAAAAACACACCAGAAATATCATCCCATGAAAATTCCCATTTGAATAACATTAATCCATTATTAAATATTCGAAATCATGTTCATATGATTTATTTATAATTAATTTGTTGCTTTAAAATAAATATAACAATAAATATATCTAAAATAAAATTATATTGAATAGATATGTCAAGTTTTGAAATTATTATAGAATATTGTTAGGATATATAATATAATGTAGCAGTTTATATAACATCGTAGGAATATTTCTAAAGGAGGTTTTCATGTAGCCAAAAATCTAAACATAATAAAATAAACATACCCAATTATAAATTTTCTATAAACATAATGAAATTCCTGTAGTAGTTCCATATTTATGATTTCACATAGCTGATTCTAGAAAATTTTAAATAGCATTAATTTTCAAATTATTGTGATAAAAAATTCATTATAAATAGTATAATATATTTTTTAATAGGTTAATTATATTTAGGTAATTTAATTATATTTCCTAATAATTAAAAAAAAATCTTAAATAGACATCTATATTTTATTTTATCGAAAAAATAAAATAAAAAACCAAATCATGAAAACTACATAATAAAATCTATACATGTAGTGACACGAATCCATTACCCTGGATCCAATTTCTACAAAATTAGATTGTCATATTATATTGTGAATCAAATCCGGAAGGACCAAATATTTTATTAGTCATACTAAACAAGTTATATATATTAAATTGACAATATATTTTAAAAAATAAAATATAAAAAAATAATGAGAATTCCATTATTTTGATATGTGTATCCTTTCATATCAATCAAAAAACACATCCTTTTATCATAGGGAAAATAAAATTTATCAAAGGTGCGGGAAATGATGTAGTGTAAGTGTAAAAATAAAGGAGAATCTATGGATAAATAATGAATAATTATTATATAGAGTTATATCACTAAACCACATGCAGTATAATTGATAATATGATCATAATTTGGTTAAATTGTTTATGAAATGGTGATATATAAATAATAACATGATAATCAATACATATACATGAATATTATAACTAATTGAATATTAACATGGAAAATAAATAACTAAATTATAATTATGGAACACATAATAATGGTCATTAAAAAATAATTTTTAGGCCATGTTCTAAAAATTCAAATAGTGTTGAGGCCATTTTCTAAGGCATATATATAAATGGGTAAGGCCTCATCCAAAACAAAATCTAGATTTTTTCACGATGCCTATTTATACATCTAGGGTATATAGAGGGCCCTATGACCACATAAAAAGTCCAAATCATTCCTAAAATGAATTTGATGAATGTAAATCAACATAATCCTTCGTATTGAAAAACAAATACACAATATGTTAATACACCACCAAAATAATAAACATAATCATAGACTATAAAATTTAATATATTTAATGGTAATAAAATTTTACATCCTTAGTCATTCTGATCATAAACACTACAATGAATGAATCATGACGCTATCAATTGAATATTTCCTCAGTGGATCATATAGTCAATACAAGATTCATTCCATTGTTGATTAGAAGTACCATAAAAATTTCATTAAAACATTTTTTTGTTAAATAATCGTTTCATGTTGAAAATATTTCAGAATATGAAATTTCACATAATATTTTAAAAACCCTTTAATTTGAAAATAAAATTTTAAAACATATAAATTAATTTTTAAATTTTGTTTTATCATTTTGATGAATTTTATTTTCAACACATCATACATTTATGAAATATTCATTTAATATTTTTCTTCAAAGAAAAACATTCATTTATTAAAAAATGATGAAAAGTTTCATTTCATTTAAAAAAAATTAAAACATGTTATATTTACCAAAATAAATAATAACTAAATTGTAAACAACATTTTGTAAAATTTTCTTTTAGAATAATATGGTTCTGGAAGAAAAAATATTTCCAATGAGTGTAAGAAATAAATATGGATATTTAATATAAAAAATTAGTCATTTTATGTACCAAAATGAGGATAAATTGAAATATTTGTTTAAAAATATTTTGAATAAATATTTGAGAATGGAAGAAAATAAATTTAAGATATAAAAGAAAAATATTCCCCATAAGGGATTCATAAAAAAATCCCAGAAAATGATGTTATTGTAAAATAATCCCCTATCACATTGGTATCTTTGGATCATAATCCCCATGAAAGAAATAAAATATTAAAAACATTGAAACCATGAAAATAACATAATCCATAATATATAATACATAAATTATAGTATATAAAACCCAAAAAATATATAAGTGGTGAATCTAATTTATGTTACAGTAATGTAAATGCGAGATAATAAACCCATCCATTATGTCTTACTCGTCATGTGTGTTCAGTATATTAATGAATAGTAAAATTAATTCCATTCCTTACATACATATGAAACATTTTAATGAATATATTTCCTTTCATTTTAAAATTTTCAATGTTATAAATATTACATAATTAATTATTTATACATCACATGTTTCAATTATATTTGGATTATATGAGGAAAATGAAATTCGCAGTATGATAATAATCAATGATGCCATTATTTAAAAAAATCTATCATGACCCTTCCCCTAGGGCCCTTGTCGTTATTACCCCATGCATGCATTTCAAGGACAGGGGATAGAGACTATCACCAAAGTTGTCAAACTAAAAGTGGGAGGCATCTATCAATGTACCAATACGCAATCACAGACAACCACAACACAAAAAATGAAATGTAAAAATTCATTCCACTAAACAACCACTATGAAAAGGTACAATATATATATCAAATGGCCAGAATACAATCCCTATTTAAGACAAAATAAAATAAAGAAAATGTAGATGATCTATGAAAATCCATCTGCTACGAACCCCAACTAATTCTTTACTGTATCATAGCTTCCAAAAGATTTAGAGGCTTTCCCATCCAACCAGATCCCAATACGGACCACCAGGTCCTATACCACCTTGTCCTCCATCAAGGCAGTGGACTTCTGCAATGGAATCAATAGAGGTGGGAGAATACCATGCAGGGGTGAGTAAGAGAATACATAGTAAGAACTCCACAACAAATAGGAAAGAACACAATGAAATTACCAAACAAACCACGATTCATGATCAATAATATATATAAATCAGACAACTATAATCTATGGTATTGAAATAAAGACCATCAGTTACAACACCGAACACATTGGAATATTTGGGTACTCGTCCATGATGAGTACTGTGGGTATGTGGGATTACATAGAGATGCACACCACCGTGGGACTGCCGGGTCAGAGAGAGTTGATTCTCACCATCACCATTATTCTAAGGTAATCATCCATTGTGTGTATAGTGGGTCTGTCGAGACACCCATAGTAACTCACCATAATGGGTCTGCTGAAATTTCTATGAATAACGATGATATATTATCTATGAAGAAAGATGATATATTTTCTCTCCAAAAAGTAATTTCAATGGATCATCAAGTGGAGACGATGCCTTGGAAGAAGGTACCTGAACAAGAAATCGACTTAAGACAATGGCTTCAAACGAATCGACAACAACAATGAACCATCTCCAATTTTGGTTTATTTTTTATTTTTAAACTCCATGTTCTTTTTTCTGAGACAATGAATGTGGATAAACACACAAACATGTTGATCCATGGGTATTATGATCATGTGGGATGATATTATTCTATATTGGGTATTGAATCAGATTTAGACTATTTTTTGAATCATAAACCATCCCTCCCATGCTTTCTAAACCCCTAACATGGAGGGTGAGGGACAATATGAACAAGGCAATATCCCCTTTGACATTGTGCATTTATGTGTATTCTTTAGGGCCACATATTAGAAATATCATCAAGGAGGTTTCAAGGATCTCACAGAAAAGGTATAATTCCATAGAATCCAGAGGTGCAAACGACATGTGGAACAAAAAACCGTAGCGGAGCCGGTGCTCCGCCAAAGCCTCTTCCAGCGGTGGTGGCCCATGACAATGGCTGTGAATGGGTAGTGGCACACAACCAAGGTGTAATGATAAGGCCACCACTGCCATCTTGGTCTAATGGCAGGAGAACAAGGACGCTGCCTAACGACTACGTCAGAGGTGGGGGTCGCGATGTGCGGTCCACAGAAAGCCAATGTCTTGCGATGTAGTGGGTAAAAATGTGGTAAACAAATGAGTTTGGATTAGCTAGGAAGGACTCGAATGAACCAGATGCCCCTCTGGGCATCCGGTCTTGAGAGGCCCGGCCCACTGGGAAGGATGGGTTGGATAAAAATGAAGCGACATTGCTGGTTGATCCAAAGGAATAACAACAATCCACTAGGTGGATCGGGAAAGGAACAAACCAGTGCATTGATTGAGGGTCATTCCAGATGGAACTGGGAATCTTGGTAATCTTCCAGGCTGCACTCCGGTCCGAAACAGGGTAGGGCCTAGCCCACCAGACAATATATATCGTGCTGTCCTAGAGCTGAATTGTGAAAAGCATCGCATTGTTTTTATTGCACTCTATCATCGCGTCGTTACGAGGATTCTTTTAAGAAAAAGCGTATCATTATTGCTTCCATTAATGAGCCATTATGCAGAACATTAATGAGCCACTAAAGGTCTTCTTCTAAGATGAATCGTCATCACCTCATCACCACACTGTAGAGTAATCGTGTCACCCCTCAACTGTGATAGAAACCATAAAACAACCTTTTAAGTTGATATTATTTTACTCATAAAAAGTTTGAAAACTAAATTTTCTGGTCGACCCCCACTAGTTGATGTTAGGTCCTTTTTAGGTAGATCACGGTGTTCTGTGTCCAATTCTGCACTTTGATTTTTGATCCATGCACCTGATTAAATGTTTTAAATACCTTCTCGCAAGATAATTTAATTGAACGTAAAAAGTTAAAAAATCACTTTTGGGCTCACCGAGCCTTGAAATCAAGTGTTTTCTTGAGTTTAAGGTCTTGAAACAATCCCATTAATTTTTTTAAAAAATTACATATATTTTCCAGAACATTAAATTACAAAAAAAAATTGTGCTTCACACCTCCAAAAGCCAAAAAAAATCATAATCAATGAAGTGGGGGTTCCGAGCATGAATCTCATCCTCTCACTCCCATGTGATCTTTTGGAGATTCTTGTGCTACCATTGAATGTGAAACAGAGGAATCGACCATCCAAGAAGGACCCACTCTTATAGATCCTCTATCTCAACCAAGAACTCCACAAATGTTTCCCCATCCTCCATGTCTAGATCACCCTAGTCAATGATGTGTGATGGATCATGCACAAACCTTTTCAGATACGACACATGGAAAACAAAATGCACCATGTGCATATATTGGGGGACAAGAAGGTGGTATGACGCCTAGCTGACTATGCTCATAATCTGTCATAGGCCTATTAATTTGAAGATAACAGGCCACCCTGGACAAATCTCTTCAATCTCCATCAGGGTGATACCTGATGGATTATGTTGTCTCCATCCCCAAACTCCTAGGGCTTTTGTCTCTTCCTGATATGTAGAGTCCAAATCCACTTCAAGATGATCTACTCATTCTATGTTGCATCCAATATCAACTCCTCACCCAAGAGTGATGACTCCCCTCGGACTATCAAGCACAGAGGTGATTATCAAGTTTGTATTAACAAATCCTTTATCAATGGTGGAGTGATATATGTGGTTGTATGAAAACCCCACATTTTTTAGGTGGTCCCCCAAACTATTAAAAAATAAAGAACACAAGCATGCATCTTGTCCTCCGAGAACTTTATAGACTACTTCGTCTGACCATTAGTGTGTGGGTGAAATGTTTTTCTCAATCGAAGCTGAGTCCAAAAGGCATCTTTTAATCCCTTCCACATTTGAAAAGTGAAGCCATCATCATTGTATAAGAAAATAAACGATGGAACTCTATGAATCCTCACTATATCATGGATGTAGAGGGGTTACATTTCCTTTACCGATCCCTACTCCCAATTTGGTAGAATGGAAGACAATGTTTTGAGTCCATCAAAGATTACCCAGATTGAATTGTGGCCCTTGGACATGTTAGGTAATATGGTCACATAGTCCATCGAGATTTCATCCCACTTACACAATGGTACCTCAAGTGGTTTTACCAGTCCTGCTAGAACCTAATGCTCATCAAACACATTCTAAAAATAAAGGCACCATGTAATGAACTATTCTACAACATTCTTCATTTCCGGCCTCTAATACTAAGTTTAACGATCCTGGTTTGTATTATCCACACTAGTATGTACCACCATGACGGTATAGAAATCCATCAAAATCTCCTCTGGCAACACCATTGAATCATCATTGTGACATAAAATAAGATAATGTGCTCCCCATCTATTGAAAATATATCAAGAGCATGTCCTGAGGATAACTGAGCAAGTCGGACCTCGCAGTCAACATCCACAAGTTGTGCATCACTAAATCACTATAAGAGTGGGTGAGTTATAGTCATCAACTAATGGTATGATACACCATCATCATCCATGAATGATATATGTAACGCAACTAGCTGCTCCATCACCTCACCCAGCAGTAGAAAACTAGATCTCTGATTGAGCACTTCTTCCACTAGTTTACCATTCCCAGTAGTGTAGACTATCTCGAAGTTATAGTATTTTAGAAACTCTAGACATCACCATTTTATCATGTTCACATCCTTCTGGGAGAAGATATGCATGAGACTCTTTTTGTCAGAGTAGGTGGTATATTGTTCACCCATTAAGTAGTGCCACCACAACATCAAAAGACATACCACTAATGATAACTCTAGGTCATGGGTCACATAGTTCATCTCATGCTAGATAAACATTCATGTACTACAAGTGAACAATGATTTCTTCTGCATCATGAAACAACCCAATTGGGTCCATTTTACATTAGAGAAAACTACATAACCGATTACCTCTTCTGGTTGTCTCAAGATGGAGTCACATTTCAGTCTTCGCATCACCACATGGAGACCCAGCTGGAACTTCCCTATCAACCCGATTAATTTTCCCTTCCATTTCCAAAATTATAAGGGTGATTCTACTCTAGAAATTTCATTCACAAGAAATACAATATTATCCGGGAAACTGAAAAAAATTATTCACCTAAGCTATGCTCCTTGTTAGCTACCAAAAAAGCAGTTCCTCTATCCTCATCAGATCCACTACAACTCCATCCTCCGAGATGATGTGTCCCATAATGTGTAAATTCCTAATCCATAATTGGCACATCGAGTGATTACAATAAATCTAGTGCTCTCAGAGTGTCTCTAGGACTATGTGTAGTTCTGCTGCACACTCCTCTTCAAACACCAAATACACTAAGATTTCATTAAAGAGGACCACCACAAAATGATCAAGCTATGGTAGGAATATCATATTAATGAGTCACATGAATACTATTGGTGAATTTTTCATGCCCAAGGTCATCACTATGAACATATTGTGGCCATAAAATCATCTTAAGGCTGCCTTTGTGAAATTGTAATCATGATCCCCAAGCTGGTGACAGCATGATCTAAGATATATCATTGAGAACCACCTTGCTCCATTCTACTGGTCAAAGAGGTCATCAAATCTAGGTAGTGGATATTTTTTTCCACGTCACCTAGTTTAACCACCGGTATTCCATTCATAAACATATAATTTTTTCTTCCTTCTTGGAAAATAACACATGGGATTCCCATGGTGAAATGTTGGGCATCAAAAATCCCTTCCACTATATGTCATCTAGATTTACCATCAAATAAAAAAAACTCAGCAAGAGCCATACAATATGACTGGCTAGATAACAGTTCAATTGAATGGTATACATTGATGTATAAATCTACCAACCTATGATGATGTAGTCTGAAGAATCCATAGGAAAGGCTTCATCGTACATTTACAACACTATAGGAAATGTCCAACTCCTCTCTCCCACTACACCACGAGTGAGGTTATCCAACTAGTGAGTGATCAGTTGCAATCTCCTCTGATAAAAGAATCCTACACTATAAGTGTTACTTCTCACCGGTGATGGAAATCCAAGTCCAATCATTGCATAAATTCCGCACTGTATTCCTAAGATAGCCAATTTGAGCATGAAGTGTTGATATTGAGTCTATAACCAAGATGTCATCATTAGACCTCGACGGTACTACTATGATATCACAGCCAAAGCTATCAACTCCAAGAGAATTCTCACACTGCAATCATCAGAATGTAATCATCTAACCCCCTCCCATAAGAGACTCTAAATAGAAGGATCGATCTAACATCTATACTGAAATATTAGATCCTCGAAGAAGGTATTTGGAAAATAAATATTTAATATAACTTGTGTCAATAAAAACTTCATATAATTTGGAGAATATATATATCATACCTCTAATTATCTACGGAGCCTGTTGGTTATAGGACTCCACTTCTTGAAGAAGATCTCACCCAATTCCACATACACTCTGAGGACGTGGTGGACAACCTTGGGGTGGTGGGTAATGTACCTCAAACCATCTCCCACCACCATCTTATCGGCTTGCTCTTCTTCCACGTCTCCCTCCCCTATGAAACACCTCAATAAAACCTCTCTATCTTCCATGGAGGTCCCTTGACCATCCATTGATTCTCAGTGTGGAGGTTCTGGTAGTCACTATTCATGTGTCTCTGCTCGCTACATGGGATGTACATCATTGACCATTACTGACTCCGTACCGACTTCCAATGCTTTGGGGGCCTCGAACTATTGACCCTGAGTGCTGTGATCATCCACTAAATGATCAGACCTACTTGGGTCATGATTCTGCTGCCTATTGCTCACCAAAGAAGACTCAGCAGCCTGGTGTCTACTAGTGGCTCCATCTTTAGGTTTCGTCTCTACCAAGAAGCACTCTATAAGAAGGGGTCACTCCAGCACCCCCAATTGAGTTTAAATGATGAAAAAAATCATCAATGCACTGATATCCCATCTATGTACCTACTCAATTGTATGAGGGTCAAATAAAGGATATGACACACCATCCATATAGTAGTTGGAGAGTTATGTAATTCTTATAGATTACACATGTGCTGACATACTTCCCTATTGTAGGTGAAACATCTCCATTTTGGGAATTGAGTGCAAGGACGTGCAAAAGAAATCCTCCAGGAAAAGTAGCTCTATGTCATCCCAAGGGAGTATCACATCATCATGCATCTAGTCCGTCAAGATCAACCAACTTTCTGTCAAGCTCTAAATATAATTCATGGATAATATCTCCATTTAGTGAAGTGGTGTCCTCCCTAATCATAATTCCCATGTCACTGCCTCCATCCAGCCCTCAATGACATGAGGATCTATATCTTTCCAAAACGAAGGATGACTCTGTATATGGAATCATTAAAGGAGATGAGTCTATAGGAATTCTCTAACGGTAACTCCAGTAGTAAATATAGATCAATTTGTGGTGGTAATGCTAGTACACCACCTAGTGGGGCCATCACTAGCACGAGTCCCAGAGTTGACACTGCATTATTAGGCAGGGCGTCGTTACAGTCAATAATTGGAATCCTAAATGGTTGTTTATATGGAGACATCCTCAAACCGATCAATATGTACAAATATCAACAAGGAATACCTAGTGGGATGATATTAATTCAATTAAAAAATTAAGAAACACCCATTTCATATATGATTCATACAACCAGTGTTTTAATGTATATAGAAAAATGGTAGAATTATATGTCCTAGTGTATGGACATGTTAGACACTACACCAACACTAGACACCTTAAATCAGAATGTCGAACTTGAAAAATTTTCTGTTTTTACCCAAAAACAAAAAAACAGGCTCTATGTAATTGTGGTATAATTGACCACCTTTTGAATCAAATTTTTCACGACCCATCCTATGGGTCTATGTCGGGACTACCCCATGCCTTCCACCCTATGTCTAGTAGATGGTGACTAGATCTAAAGACGTCAAAATACAATTGGGAGGAATTTGGAAATGTACCTATACACACGCACTCACAACCACATCGCAAAAACTGGAAAGGAAAACTTTCATTCCACTAAACAATCACTGAGTAAGTATACATATTATAAATCAAATTGGCCAGAAGACAAACTCAACAGAAGACAAAATGAAAAATTGGAATGTATCAGATATATATTACAATTCATCTTATGTGAACCCCACCTAATATTTATGTTTGGAGAATCTTCTAGAAGTCATTAAATCATTCCCCAAATGCCTAATCTCCCTGAGAACCACTGAGTCCTAGGCCACCAAGTCATCCATCAAGGAGACGGTCGTCTGCACCAGAAACAACACATGAGGGAGAAGCCCGTGGTGGGAGTCTAACAAAATACACGGTAGGGACATCAAACCACAAAGGAATGACCACAAAAAAATTCAAAAAGAAATCCACAAACACTAATATTGAAATAAGACATCTCACATAGGTATAATCTAAATTATTTAATTAAATATCATCAATTGAAATACAAAACACCTTGGACATCGGAGGTACTCATCCCAAATTAGTATTGTGCGTGTGTAGTGTCACACAGATCCACTCCCCACCGATGGACTATCAGGTCACATAATGCCACTTCCCACCTTGTCCATACTAGTGAGGTACTTATCACTGATTTATACCATGGGTCTACCAGGTCCCACAGGTCCACACCCCACTGTGGTCATGCCGGGTCACACAAAGCCTCTTTCGAATGGGACAACGTAGCTGAGACACCTAGGGTCACTTGTAGTGATTCCACATAGGTTCTCTGGATATCTTTTTTCGGGGCACATTCAGTTTTCATATTCTAACATGCAGTATGATTGATTTCTAGAGGAACTTCTCCTCATAAAATTCATCTCATTTCAGCATCCATGAAAACCTCCCTAATTTAATATAATCTAATTTCCTTATCATAAGGGATCAAAAGATGCAAAAAGAATGTCAATATTACGCCAGATCTAAATGATATTGGCATTCTAGTAATCATGTGTCAGTCGAATCATGGCCCTGTCCGACTTGACTTCCCTAGCCTGGGTTCCCAGTATGACCTATCCCCATTTGGTCAATTCATCCCGACCCTTTTTGGGTCTCATCCGACCCTGTCTGCCATGGCCACTTGGCCAGGACCATTAGGCCTTTCTAGACCTCCCCCGGTTTGGCCGAGTGTCTAGCCGACTAGGTCGCCCAATGACCAGATTCCATCTGGTCCGTCCCACAACTGGCATGCTAGTTTGTTCCTAGACTGTCCCACCCTTTAGCAAAGAGTTATTCCACCATTAAAGCCTGCAAAAGCATGCCACCTTAATCCTTCCCATGCTGCTCAGTAGCCTGGTTCATTCCCTATTGTCCCAGCACGCCTTGTTGGCTAGAGAGGAATCCAGTTCATTCACATTGCGGTCAGAAAATTTTTCCACAATTTTTTCCCATACGAGGTATCATTGGGAAATATCCCACGGGTCACCCCTCCAATGCAGGTGGGTAGCCGCATCCGTGTTCTGTAGCTACCGGGAAGAAGCTGGTGGCTCTTACCATAATGTCGTGGCCTGAGACGGTCGCGGTTGCATCCTTTGTGTTCCATTTTGGCTCTCCACAATCTGCCATCATCCACTGCCACATGCCCCCACATTTGGTCGATGATAGGGCCTCCTGAAGACCAACATGTACACTTCGATTGTCAATTCCTTGTGTAATCTACACCTTCATCTTCTATGGGATTCAACCTTCCTTACTAAGGCCTCAAAACCTCCTTGACTCCATTTAGATGGTGTGACCACAATCAATGAATAATAATGAACAAGGGAAGTGTGGCATGGGACATGTTCGTGTCAGCTCGCACCGTATATGCTAGTGTTTTTGAAAACATAGGTGGTGGGGTTTTTTATTTAAACAATATTCCAATCATGATGAATTCCTTGAGATAGAATAAAACATTCTTATAAGAAGAAGTCACACACAGATCATCATGTCCATCGGTTAATCCACATTAATTGTTATAGAAAAAATAATCTTGGATTTAAGCATAAAAAATATCCCCTACCTGTAGAAAGTTCAACATTTGTTTAAATCTGTTCAAAGTCATTGGTGTTCGTCGAAGAGTAGTCATAGATACTAATTCCATGTTATCATCACCAATTTATGATCCACTGAAATTTTTTGTTTGAGAGAAAATCCTTTGTAGTTCTTCAATGAAATTCTAACTCTGATTATCCAACCCATTAATCCAGTAATAATGAAATGTGTCGCATTTTTTCTCTTATGATGTGTCATCAAATCATACTCTAATTCATTTAAGAATCAACATATCAGTTATAGTTAATTTAATGGGTCTTTACACTGGACATTAATGAGCCACTATGGGTCTTCATCATATACGACTCCTCGTCACCGAATTTCCTCACTGTAGTGGGGATGTCTCAGCACTCAACGGTGAAGGAAAAAAATATCATTCCAGGTTATTTTATTTTTCTACTGAATCATTTGAAAACTAACATTTCTGATAAACTCTTACTAGTCTATTTTTGGCATTCTCTAGGTGAATCTCGATGTTGTGAGATCAAAGGTTCAATAATATTTTTGATTCGATCACCGGTTTAAATGTTATAAAATTATGCTTTCACATTTATTTGAATGAACATAAGAAATGTTTAAAAATCTATTTCGGGCTCACCAGACCTCATATTAAGGTGTTGTTTGAGCATCTGGTCTCAAAATAATCCCATATATTTAAAAAAATATTTAATGGATCTTCGAGGACATTATAATATCCATAATAATAATGATGACATAAATATCATATTTATAAAACAATTAAATTTTAAAAATAGATCCTTATATATGGTTATGTGGAATGAATTTTTATATAGTAATGGAGATGGTATGTCATGCATATGAATGTGTAATTTTTCTATGATACAATGATATTTGTGGAACGATGTTAATAAATATTTTATCCTTCCAAAATGTTAATAATATAATATATCCCAAATTAATTATTTAAATATTCTTATATATATCTTCGATATGGTGTGGTTATGAAACCAAATTCACATCGATTCATTAAGGTAGTAGTCGGCACCTAAATAAATTACATTATCAATATTCATTGTATGAATGTAAATGTTATATTATCATTTTATAATTGTGAAATTACATAATTATAAAAATTCATTCATTTATAACACATCTTTTCAGTAGAAATATCCTTATAACATTCCATGTAAATCATTATTGAAAAATTTGACGCATCCCTTCACGAGTTTGTATTTCACCATATACAGGATTGATGTTGTCATATCTCTTAAAGAATGGAATATTAAAAAGGTATAATATACATAATGATTCCATATGTATAATATATATATATATATCATACATATATATTGTATATCAATATTCCCACCCAACCATGATATGTTTTTTGCAAAACATAATTACAACAGTTTGTGGGGTCATAGTACTATTTCAATTGAATGGTGATTTTTAATCCCATTTCATGGATGTGGGGATTGATATAGATAATACACTAAAAATTAATATCTCAATTTTTAAGATAATGGGGTTTTATTATAATAATTTTTTAATAATAATTGAATGTGGTATTGTTAGAAATAAAATAAATATTATTGTTGATGAGCATTGCCCCTTATTCATGTATCCCACATATGTTTGCACAAAAATCCTTCTTATGTTGGATTTAACCCCTAAATGAGGCTTATAAAATTTTATGATGGATATTGTGAATGGATATTTGATGTGAATGGTATATAAAAAGTGTTTCTCTGTGTGAGTAATGTAGTAGAGTCCTTTTATAGGAGAGGGGAGTTACACACTTGTAATATATGTATATAAAAACTGTTTCCCACATTTTGGACATTCTAATGGCATCCAAAATTGGTAATTATAAATATTAAGGTCTTATAAGGGATTAATAGGGATATAAATTAAGTTTTATAAAATTTTATAAGTCATTTATACCCTTATCATTTTATTTTATCCTTTGGTAAATCCAATTTGACATTAACCAAAGAAATTAATATTTACTATTTTCACTATTAATTTTTGTAATAAATAATTGTAACCATATTAGGTTATAAAATTTATCGAAATGATAACAAAAAAATCAATTATTCATATTAAATTCAGAAATGTGGAAATATCTATTTTTAAATTAATCGCATAATGGTGATTGAAAAACGGGTTTTCAATTTGAAAAAGTTATATGATTTACCAAGATATTATATCAAAATTTATTATGAAAATGATAAAAATGAACTAAATTAGATTAATATATATATAATATTACATATTATACATTAAAGATAATTTAAAATATAGTTTCTTTAATTATATAATTTAAAAAAAATTGTAGTTTTTAATTAATATTTATTATTTCCACTATTCATTAAAAATGAAACTTTGCATAACAATAAAAAAATTATACCTATCAAAATATTGATATAATGATTTTAAAATATTTTTTTTTCTCATAGATAATGTAAAATATAAAATGATTATCTTTATAATATTTATATAATTAACAACCAATCTACTTTTCAGAAAAAAAAAATATTTTTCAAGAAAACATTTAATTATCTTTAAAATGATTCACATATTATTTATAATGAATATTTGAGCATTGATTTTTTTTAATTATGTAAAAAATTAAATTATCATACATTAGTTATTGTTATTAGTACCTTCCATATTAAAATATAGGTTTTAATGGTCATGTTTCAAAAAAAATATTTTAGTTGAGTATTGTGTTTCATTCAAACTTGATACAGTGTTCATTGAAATCAATCAAAGAGATTAAATTAATTTAAAAATAAATATATCAAAAAAATATAAATGAGTTATATTCTATTATAATATTTTATATTTTTTTCATAAATTCATTAAATAATGATGCTACCCTCTTAAAAACAAATTTAATCATTATAATGCAATCTTTATCTTCATAATCATTTGTTATGAATTTGAAAATAAAGAAACTAAAAACTAAATTCATTAAATTTTTTAATAAAACATAAAATTAATTATAGAGAATTGGTATTACAATTATCATATTTAATAAAAGATAACTATGTTTCTATTTATGATAATTTTTTACGCATGAGATGATTTTGACACGGAATAAAAGTAATAGAAATTATAGTGTCTTTTAGGTCATAGATCATATGAGAGTGAATAATAAATTTAAACATAAGGACCAAAAAACCATAAATAATTTATGATTTAGATTATAGTATGAACTATATAAATGAAGGTATTTGCGAAAAAAAATTGTTTCAATATCCTTTTTCTAGAGTTGAGGAATTACAATACAATTTATAATGAGAATATATGAAATTATATGAAAAATTATATCTTTAAAATTCATTGGAAGAATTTCATATATTGGTTGTGATTGATTAATTTTCCACATAATTTATTTCTGTAATAAATGATTTTTTAAATTAATTTTTTATTCACATATTTAAAAAACTATTAATTAATTCATTGTAAGTTATATGGTAGAATTATAAGTAAATAATTTTACCTCTAGTGTATGTTATAAAAAATTGGTTTCACATGTTATCCAATTATCAGAAATCCTCTTCTTGTAATTTAATACATTAAAATCCAAAACCAATTAAATATTCAACTTAATCAATTTGATACTTTTTTATCCTTATGACCAATAGAATATATTGTGATCCAAAACATTATAAATTTAGACACAAAATTTTCAAAATTAACTTAAAATATATCATTCAAAAAACATAAACAATGTATTAAATTTCACATAATAAACATGTAAATACCTTCATAATATATTCTTGTGATGTTTGGTAGTGATATGAATGGACATAAAACCACATTCCAAAATTAAATTATTCTTTATTTTTAAAATTGATCATTGATTACAAGATGTATTACTTAATTCAAATACTTTAGTTAACTCAATAAATGATTGCATAAAAGGCATTTTCAATAAATGATTAATTATATCAAAGGTAGTCAGCACTACACATTTTACATTATACATACCGAAAATAAATTTATCCAAACATTATTATTTACCTATTATGAACATAATATGGGATATATTTTCCTAAATAATGTGACTTCCATGATGTTCAACATTACACTGAATAGTTTTCTTTAGTAATCAATAACATTTAACATAATATTCAAATAATTAATGAAAATTCAACGATGTTCGATCCTTATACATTCCATATTACCTAAAACCCTAATATTAATGAATAAATAATAAAAAGTCATAAATCTTTAATCCACATACAAAAAAATTAATTAATCCAATTGATATGGCGTAATAGTAGAAAATTGAATCTTATTCATTAGAAACAATTTTATTTTTCATAAAATTATGTTCATGGTTTCCATTCTCTCCACACATGTATCAAACTCGCATTCCATTTAATCATGTACCATGATGTTTCTTCAAACAATTATCTAATGGTGGAAAATAATTAATTCCCTTCTTCCCATTATCCATCATATTCTCTTTCATTATAATCCTATATTTCTTCCATTTAAACACATAAAACATATATAATTCTATATATATATTATTGGCAAAATATATCATTTCCTCATATGATGAAAATGATTGTGAGGAAAATTACATTCACATTAAATAAATGATTACTCATACTCTTTATAGTAGATGAATATATGTGGTTCCCACTCATTATATTAAGAACCATTCAAAAATTATTAAATACTCTATATTTGATAATATCAATAAGAACCCTAATGTATAATCCAAAAAACATTCAAAAAAATTAAATAAATTCATTAATTTAATCATAGATAATCTCAAAATCCAAAAAATATATTATTTGGGGAAATCATTATTTATATCTCCTTCAAAATGGTTTATAAATTAAATGTGACATATCAACACAATATTTCCTAATAGTGTCGATCTAGGTGGATAGTAGGGCTCATTTTACTACACCATCTGAAAAATAAGGTCAAGATAAATGGTCCATTTATAGAGTCATTAACCCTAAATATGTTTTTTTAAACACATCATTTTACAATATCCATATATGGATTTATTTAAAAAGAAAACCCATATAATATCATATTTAATATAATATTATATTTATATACTACGCTTATCCTACGATTATAACCTAGTTTTATATTCCTTTATTAATATATTATTAAATAAAGTTACCAATGATTATACTAAATATCATATGATACTAAATATAATTTCATATCCCCAGTATCCCTGATCTGTTGTCTATATTAATATAGTATAATATGATTCGTAGAATAACATACTAATGGAGAAACTGTATATTTGTCTTCGTATACTAGATAAATACTAGAAATTCTTATATTATTTTAAAACATTATATCAAAATGTATTTTTCATTGATAATTCATTTATTCCCTTTAGTGTATTTGAGAATATTAATCTCAAAAAAATTCCTCATATATTGGGAAAAATAACTTATAAAAAATTGGTGCGATTAGATTTTCGTTAAGGGAATGTTTAAATTGATATCTATGAAACAATAATTAATATTCTATATTGATAGTTAAATGTATAAAATTAATTTCAATTAATCAATAATATGAGGTTAACATGAATGTATAAAATAATGATCATATAAGACTATATATATTATTATATAATCATGAAAACATACAAATGTATATTTAAACTAAAAAATAAATCACTTGGAAAATAAATAAAACAAGTAATAATGATTCAATTAAATATTATAGAAATATAAAACTCATCCTCAATGAAAGGTTCCCAGAAATCTAATATCGTCAATTCCATATTTTAATACATCTATATAAATGGGTAACATCGTGGCCAAAATCCAATCCAGTTTGTCTCATGGTACCTACTAATGCACTGATGGGATATTGAGGTACCCACCAACCACATATAAATCCATAGTTATTAATAATATTATTTAATTAAAAAAATAAATATAAATATTCATATTTAAATACTTTTATATTTAATGTTAATAAATTCACAATCAATAAATAATCATGATCCATCTAGAGTATTATAGTGAATATTAATAATATTTTACGTACTCAATCAAAATGATCATTAAAATCCAATTTTAGAATAATTATAATATTAATTAAACATATCCATATTTTATCATAAGGTAAATAAAATTTATGTCATTGATGGGTATAAATTCCATATATATATATATATATAAACATTTCTGAGGGAGATAACCTTATAAATTTCAAAAAATGTTTAAAAATAAAAGTCCACAATGTAATTTTGAAAAAAAATTATTTTAAGATAAACATTTTGAACTTAAAATATAATATTTTATTCATTTATTTGTAATGAATGTCAAAAATCCATTTATTATGTACACATTAATTAAATAATTACTTTCACATTCATAGTAAATCCAAATAGGTATTATATTGATATATATTCAATGAATCCATTTAAAAAAATTATAAAGAGTATAATTGGGGAAAAAATTATTTAATAAATTATTATTAAAATGATAAAAACAAGTTTATAAACATTATTTTAGATCGTGTTTCCCAATAAAAAATTTATTCGGATGGAAGAAAAAAATATAGTCAAATTTTCATAAAATCATACTATTAATCTTTGTATTTACCAAAGAGAAAATTTTGAAATATACTCATAAAAAGAGCATTACTAAAAAATATTAGATGAATATAAAGGAATTTAAAACTATAAAAATCAAATAATTTACCTAAGGGAGTCATTATAAACAATCCCAAATAGTGATTGAATTCTAAAATCTACTACTACAATATTGGAAGCTTTTGAATCCTATTCCACATGAAAGAAATAATATCAAATTGAACATTAAATACGTTGAATAGAAATTAATTTCTGGAATAACATAAAAAAATATAGTATATAAACAAAAAAAATAAGTGGTGAAAATTTCATATGTCCTATAAAAGTAACCCTGATATGAGAAACACTTGCATTGAGTTGGGTTTGTCATGTAAATTATTTATCATCCTATATAATAAACATTTTTGAATTATTTAAATTATTAATACAATTATTCGTTTTTATTATTAATTTTATTTCCCCTATTACTATGTTATATATTATTATATAATCTTTTATGATTATATCAATTGTTTGAACAATAAATGTCTTATGATTCAAAAAGTACATTAACCGATTATTTATCATCAATGATGAAATTGTTAAAGAACTATATATAATATTAATAATTAAATAATTATAATACATATAAATATAAAATATAATTTAAAAACCAAAAATGGTATATGGTTACGTGAAATTAAATATGATACAATCAATTAAAATGTTGGCCACACATTGTCATTAGTAACATTTCCATTATTCAATGATCATTATAAAAAAAAATAAGTACTATTTTATCTTTACATAATAATCATCATGTCATATATACAAAATTATTTCGTGAAATTTATATTTTTATATCATCCATGTAGTACATCTAGTTTCTGGTATGTAACCCATACTTGATGCTTTTCATGGTTTTAAATGTTACGAGTGACATACAAGAGAGTCGACAGATCCTGGATTGATGTTTGAGGCAAAGGGGAAGTCGCACGGGCGGCGCACAGTTTGTCTAAACCGTGCGACCAATCCATGCATGGCTGACATGTGCGGTAGTGGCTTCTACAAAGCCGACGCATGGTTAAGGGAAACCGTGTGATTATGTTTTGTGAGAAGGGAGGCTGAGGCAGTAGCTAATGCACAGATAGCGCACAGTTTTCCAATCCATGCAGACTAACCATGTTGGCACTTACATTGTATCCTTAAATTGTGGATCAACCTTGATTTTTCCTCTAATTGTGTCATTAAAGCTCTTAAGCGACCATAACTCTGTATTACTCTCCCTTGAATGTTGGAAAAGTTCTCCCAAACGTTCCAGAGGTTATCTGAAGGCTTCTCTTGGATAATCGAAGCTGGATTCTGGAGGTATGTGATCGATCTCCTTCATTCTTGATCGTTTTCATAGATCTACTTAGATCTACATCTCCTCTTCCCCCGATTTCCTATATCTATGCCTGTTATGGGTAGATCTAAGTGTGTGGATGCCATATATGATGAGTCTTGGTCTTGGTTATGTTAAGATGAGAGATCACATGAGTGTTTTGGGAGAATTGACCCGGTGTTATTGAGCGTTCTTCGTCCATTGCTTGGTTTAACCTAATTTGTTGAGGTAGGTGGCTTCACTCTAGATTCCTCTCTCTTATAAATTGAAGGCTTAGATAATATTTATTTCATTGATTAGTTTTGATTGTGAAATTGTGGTGCAAAGCATGTTATAAATCTTCTTTAGTGATGATTTATGGGTTTTGATGGAATTATGGAAAATGAAATAATGGTTTGTGCAATGTGTTTTGGTTTCTTTATTTTAAAATGGTGATTTTAAAATATGGATTTTTTGGATTTGGAAAATGGTTTGCGGTGAAAAGGGTTTCAATAAAAGGGTAGTTTTATTGAAATGGTTTTTGCATGGTTGGAATGGTGTGGTTTTTGGGCGTACTGGGTGTGTGCGTTCATATTGAATTTACAAGACTTGGTTGAAATATGACCTTGTGCTCTTTGGTAAAGATGTAATGGCACATGTTGAATATTTACCATGTGATGAATTGGTAGATCGAAGAGAAACCGCTCATGAGTATGGAACTGTCCTAATGATTCATGCATAATTGATTTCATGGGTTGTGAAATGGTTGGTTTTGTGGACTTTTGAAATGGAATGAATGGGCCAAAATGGAAATTTGAATTTGATTGGAGACATTTCTTATTTACATTTCTTGAGAAATATGGTTTTTTTGGAAAATGTGTTTTGTTGGAAAATGTCTATGACATGGAACTTTTTATATTGTGAACTGTTTTGGAATTGTTTTATATAAATTGTTTTATATAAATTTTCTTAACATGTTTTATACTAGAGGAATTGGTAGAGAAGTCATCGGGGAAAACCTGCCGAGTATCATTACTCACCCACATCATTGGCATGTTGATGATTTTGCATATGTCATATATCGGGATGTTGGCAATGGTAAAGTGTCACATGTTTATAGCACCACTTCAGGATACTTGGGCTGGTTCATAATGTTAGATCTTGGAGATGGTGAATCATGGAGTCGGGTTGTCATTATTTAGTATTTTAGTTTGTATTTCTGCTGTTTACTTTGATTTAGTGTTGGTTTCCCATGTGGTACACATAGTTGTTTAATGATAAAATAAATGGTTGAGTTGTATTCGTTTTTATCATGAATCATTTATTTGACTAGTTTGGTTACCGTTGTTAGTTATGTTGTATGTTTTAAAAGGTTAAATTATCCCCATTTGTTTTTAAACCATTTGTAATTTATTTCCAGCCTTTCGCACCTTGGGGATGTTGCTTAAGGCCAAGTAATGACTCATTTCACTCTCAAGCCAATAAGAAAAAGTGGGTCATTACAAATTGTATCGGCTCGTTCGTTCCTTGCCTAAAAAGTGGTCATCAATGTTCTTGGTCTTGCAGTTGAAATTTCTTCATTACTATTCTGCGGGTGGTCATCTTAGATAGGAGTAGGATTGTCGGAACAAGAATTGTATAGCATAAAAGGATGTAGCTAACCTGTTTATGCAAAACATCAAGTTAGCAGGCTATTAGGTACATAAGTGTTTTGGATACACTTCTAGAATATTGGAAATATAATTTTCATGGGTTTAGCCAATGAGATAAGCATGACATACATTGTAGGGGAATGAATTCCCACTACGATGGAATATCTCATTGTGAGGAATGAGTAAGAATTTTGTGTATGTTTCCAATTTATGAAAAATGATGAAATTGTTTTCAACTGAATGACTTTGAAAACAGGGTTTTTGGTGTTTTTTGAAAATGTGTTCATTTTCAAAAAGAATGTTGAATGTTTTAAAAAATAGTTGAACATAGAAAAAGATTGTTTTGAGAACAATGTTGTGATTGATAATGTTACAGAATTTTAAGTGTAAAGACTTCAGTTGCTAAGAAAGGAGACTAACGGTGTGCATTCATTGTATAGAAGATGGAAACTGTTAGGCGTCGTAGAAACCAAAAAGAAGAGGCTGCAGAGAATGTGGTCGCACCTGAGCCACAGGTGAACCAGCAGCTAGTACAATGAATAGTTGAAGTATTTCAGGGTGTGGAAACGGGGAATCAGAGTGATGAGTCAAGGCATGTAGACCATTCCGTCCAGTTCTAGAAGTAAAACCCACCCATCTTTTGGGGTGTTTCTGAACCAGAAAGGGAGGAGGTGTGGCTAAGTAGGATGAATCATATCTTTGACATCATCGGTACCACATAAGAACTAAAAGTAAAGTTGGCGACGTATATGATGGAGGATATTGCAGGAAAATGGTGGGAGATTGTGGTGTAGGCTATGGTGGATCAAGGCCTGGGCAGGGAGGGATTTAAAGAATTGTTTAATAATAAATTCTATACACACAATTTCATGATCTAGAGGACAACTTAATTTTTCATCCTGAAGTAGGAGAATCTCTCTGTCACGAATAATGTGGATAAATTCATGAATTTAGTGCGCTTTGCAACAGAAGTTTCTTGAAGTGCATCGCTGATGGCACACATCGTTGAATCGGGGTTACGATAGGAGATTCATTCAAAGATAGTTGTGCTCTGTATTACAGATTATATTCATATGGTAAATAGAGAAACAGTAGCTGAAGGAGACATATCAGGTGTAATGGGAGGAGGAAGTATGATGATACCCACAGTAATGGGTGGGAACTCTAATGCTTGGAACAAGTAGAAGAGGGAAACCTACTACCAAGGTGGGAGTGAAAATCAGAATGAGACGGCTGGATCGGTGAATCTTCCTCCATGACCCATGATAAAATCTGGGTGTTTTCAAATTGGGGTGATTGATCACATGAAATAATAATGTACATAACCAGAGAGATAATTCCAAAATTTCAACAAGATGGGACATATTCAGCGATATTGTCGCAGGGCTCCACGGTCGGGTGTTCGTGACACTTCTCAGGTGTCATAATCATCTTATGCTTCGACAAGGCGAGGACAGAAAAATCATTCTTGCTAGCAGAACAGTGCTATCTATGGTGATTCCAAGAATACCTTGACTCCTTAGAAAGAGAAATCTCAACAAGGAAATAAATAGAAAAGTGCATCAATAAATAAATTGTATGGAGTGGAACAGGTGATTGTGGATGACCAGTCTGGACCGTCTACGGTGAGAGGTACGATTCTTTTGAATTCTACACTCATGCAAGTGTTGTTCGATATTGGTGCATCAAATTCTTTTTTGGCTTCTATTATTGATGATATGCTGAACAAAAAACTTGAAATGATTCCTTCTAGGATAAAACAACAAACTCCTCTCGGTGAAAGAAAATGTAGAGCCTTTGTGTCTAGAGCATGTTCTATAACTATTGAAGGGGCTGAGATGAAATGGGATTTATCTGTGCTGGAGATGGATGTCTATGATATAATCATGTGTATGAATTGGTTGACAGAGCTCAGTGGCCACATCGACCATTATAGTAGAATAGTCAGTTTTGTTACTAAGAATGGCATTGAGCATCTCTTTAGAGAAGAATGAGTGGTGATGGCAGGTGCAACGAGCTTGTTGGCACCAGTAGTGGAAACTATCTCTTACCAGTTGGCTGTGTTAAACTTGGAATCGATGGAAGAGATCACAAATAATAGTTTTCCAATAGTCATGGATCAATTTCCTGATGTTTTTCCTAAAAAATTATCATGGCTACCACTTGTGATAGATGTGGCGTTTTTGATTGATCTCTTTCCGGGGAACAATACTATCTAACTTCCATCTTATAGGATGGCACCAACGGATTTAGATGAATTTAAAGGGTAGTTGGAAGAACTTTAAAGAAAAAGTTTTATTTGACCAAGAGTGTCTCCATGGGCAACACCCGTTTGATTTGTAAAGAAAGTAGATGAAACTTTGATTCTATTTGTGGTTTATCGTAAACATTACCAAGTTATAATAAAGAATAGATATTGACTTCCATGCATTGATGACCTATTTGATCAATTGAGGGGAGTCCATTGGTTCTCCAAGATTGACTTGCAGTCATGATATCACCAGTTGCGAGCTTAGAAGGAGGATATTCTGAAGACAGCATTCAGAAGAAGATATGGGAACTACAAATATGTAGTAATGCCTTTTGGTATTATTAATGTACTAGCTGTCTTCATGGATTTGATGAATTGGATATTTCATCCATTTTTTGTTTTTTTGTTGTGGTGTTTGTGGATGACATGTTGGTCTATTCAAGCATAAGGGTTGAGCATGAGCAACAATTGGTGATAGTGTTTGAAATCGTGATGGACCATCAGTTGTATGTCAAAATATAAAAGTGCGATTTTTGGATACAGGATGTATGCTTTCTAGGCCATGTTGTTTCTTAGAATGGTGTTTCAGTGGATCCAGAAAAGATAGAAGTTCTTCTTTCTTGGAAACCACCAAAAAACTTCTTTTAAATACGATGATTTTGTGGTCTAGCTGGTTATTACCGACGCTTTGTGCATGAGTTCTCACAACTAGATTCACCTATGACAACATTGATAAGGAAAAATAGTGCATTTCAATGGACCGGGGAATGTCAAATATCTTTTTAAGAGTTGAAACATCGCCTTACATCAGCACCCATCTTCATCATTTCTGAATCTGGAAAAGGGTATGTGGTGTATTGTGATGCTTCGGGAACAAGTTTGGAATGTGTTCTCATGAAAGGAGACCATGTTGTTGCTTATGGTTCAAGGAAGTGGAGGGTGCATGAGAAGAATTACCCAACACACGATTTAGAGTTAACTATAGTTTTCCATGCCTCGAAGGCTTGGAATCATTATCTCTTTGGTGAGAAATTTACTGTGTTTATGGATCACAAAAGATTAAAACACATTTTCTCACAGCGATATTTGAATATGAGGCATAGGATATGGTTGAAGAATCTTTAAATATTTAAATTTTACTTAATTTATACACCGGGTAAGGGAAATTTGGTGGCCGATGCATTAAGCAGAAAGTCTTATGCTAAGTTGGCGAAAGAAGTTTCATATGAATAGCAGTTGATGTCAGTCTTAACTGACATGCATGTGGAATGTGAAGATCGAGGTGTTTTTGTATTTTTCTTTCTAGTTCCACTTGTTCTTGATTTGGTGGATATAGTAAAGAAGTCACATTCATCTGATTTAGACTGTGTTGCAATGAGTTCAAAACTCAATGGTGGGGAGACCATTTAGGAATGGAAGATGGATGGGAGTTCAGTTTTGCAGTTTCGATATCGGATGGTTGTACCTTTAACTACTTAGGAACAACTCCTTCATGCTTACCACTATTCTAGATAGGATTCACATCCGGGTTCACAAAAAATGTATAAGGCATCGAAGGCACATTTTTGGTGGAGAGGCATGCATAGTGCTTAACTTGTCAGCAGGTTAAAGTAGATATTCAGAGACTAGTCGGTATGTTACAATATTTACCTATCCTAGTGTGGAAATTGTTGGTCGGAGAGTGATGTCATGAGGGGGGGTGAATTGCCTTTTTTTTAAAAAAAATTAACAACTTAAAAACAATTTATAAATGCAGCGGAAATAAAAAGGGGCAAGACACAATTTGATAACGGAGTTCGGCTTAAACCAAAGCCTACGACTCCGCTCCCAACTCAACCATTGAGAGATTTACTTCAGCTTGCATTTTAATGGTTGTAGCAAGAAACCCACTAGCCGTTTTAAGGTAGGCTAGATCACCTTCGTACAACTTGCTTTTTTATGATGGTTGTAGCAAGAAACCCAAAATGAAAGTGAGGAAGAAAAGGATGGTTTGATTTAGTACAAACCCAATGAATAACTAAACAATTGAAATAAATAAATTACAACAAACTAGAGGATGCCTTGAGCGCCAAGAGTGTGAGAGTAGTTGATGTAGAGGCAGCCCAAGCTTCAAGGATGGAGACGGATCACAAGTAGCCTTAGAGATTTGTCGTTTAGAGTTTCAAGGGATCAAAATATCATTCCAATGTATCGGTAGAATTCCCGGCATCCATCCTTGTCTATTTATAGGAGAAATATCCCCAAATACTTCAATATAGCCGTTGGAGGGCTTCTGGAGCCGTTGGGGGTAAAAAGTGCTAGTTCGGTCAAAGCCCAACTGCTAGTTTGACTGAGGTTACCGGCGGACCGGTGCTTGGCCACCGGCGGGCCGGTGGTCCAGACAGAAGCCAGAGCTTTCTGTCTGGGTTCCACCGGCGGGCCGGTGCTGGGCCACCGGCTGGCCGGAGGTCCAGACAGAAGCCATAGCTTTCTGTCTCGGTTCCACCGGATGGCCGGTGCTGGTCCACCGGCTGGCCGGTGATTCAGACACCGGTCGGCCGGTGGCACCTGGAAGTGGGCAAGGCCTACTGTCTGGTTCCACCAGTCGGCCGGTGGCACCTGGCAGTGGGTAAGGCCTACTGTCTGGTTCCACCGGCCGGCCGATGGTCAGGCACCGGCTGACCGGTGGCACATGGCAGAGAGCATTGCTTCTGCCAGAGACCACCGGCTGGCCGGTGGTAATCCACCAGTTGGCCGGTGGACTCAGAGAGTCCTTTTCCAGTCTTCTTGGCCCAACTCTTTGGCAACCTTTTTCCTATCATCAAACAAAATTGAAAACAAGTTAGAACACGATGAGAGTGATTGTGATCATTAAAATCCAAGAGAGAGTGGTACAACAATCTCCCCCTATTTTGATGATCACAATCACAAATGAGAAATCTTTTAAAAGGGATATTCCAAGTAAAAAAATAAGAAACTTGGACATGGAAAATTTTAGAGATCATACAAGAATTTCATAGATGTATCATGTATTGAAAATGATATTAATCATGAAAGGATTGAGATAAAGAGAATGGTTCATTTTGAAATTGTAACCATAGGTCATTTAAAAGAAACAACTGAAATCAATAACTTAACCATTTAAAAACAGATTTTGATGAAAGTAATAACATAAAATTGAACTTTTAAAAAGAGCACTTAATTAAATGAAATAAGTAACTATGTAATAGATAGTTTTTCTCCCCCTTTGGGATTATCAATATAGGAGGAAAAGTATGACAGAAAATTAGAAAAACAATAATAAGGAAGTAAGCAATGACAAAAAGGATTGATGGATAAGACAACTTGAATTTTATAAAAGATGAAACGTTACATAGAAAGTTCAAAATACAAATACAAAGACAAGCCAAAAAACAGGAAAGGTTCTATTCACTTCTAGAGGGCTGAGAGTGGCGACGACGCCTGAAGGTCGGGGGAGCTGGAGGAGCCTGGACCGCCTCAAAGCGACGATCAAGAGAATTGATATGAGAGTGGATCTGATCAAACTGAGAGCTGAAGTAATAAAACTGCAAGTCGAGCCGGGTCTCAATTTGATCCTGGAAGCGAAGGAATTGATCAGCCGTCACAGACAAGCCACCAGTATCAGCGGGAGGGGGCACAACCTCAGCAGGCTCCGGTGCATCATCACCCGCTCCATCTTCCTCATCAGCAGCAGCAGCAGCAGCCTCACCTTTGCTGTCACCACTCCCTTCCTCTTCATCAGCACCACTATCCTCACTATCTGAAAGAGGATAGGCAACGGCAATAGCAGGAGGCATGGCATGGGAAGGAGGGTGTGAATGTGTCTGAGGGGGGTAAGCCTTGAAAAGGCCCTCCTTATCAGTAATCCACTCTTGACGCCAAGGATTCCAACGAATGTTCATCCGTTGCACCATAATAAAATTGATGATTCTATCCTTCTTTGGCTGCTCGAAGGAGGTAGCACGGAGAGGGACATCAAGAAAGGTAAATATTTTGGTCAACAAACGCCCGTGAGGTAGAGTTTTGGACCGGCGCGGGTGCTCAGCCACATAAGACATGGCCCGGAACAGGAACCGGACCAAATTGAAATGAATGCCTCTGGTGATATAAGAAAGAAGATAAATATCAATAAATTTCACCGTATCGTGATCACCGATACGGGGTGCAAGGGTGGTCTGAATGAGGCGCTTAATGATGCGATGGTTAGGGGTGAGCTGGGAGAGCTTGACAATGGGATCGTTGGGCTGCCCTGTGAGATGCTCAAGAGCGACAGAAAGATCAAAATCAGGGTCCCGAGGAAACTCCCCCTGAGCAAATGCATGAGGTCCAACATGAGGAACCCCTAGCATCCTGTCAATCTCCAAAGAAGTGAAAGTGATGGGTTTCCCAAGAGCGGTGGTGGAAATGGTTTCGACGTCGTCAGAAACCGACCACATCAGGTGGGCATAAAATTCTTTGACAAGAAGGGGATAAATGACATCCTTCTTAGGAGGTTCAAAAAAAGAATGCCAATGTTGATATTCAATGATGGAGAAAAGCTCGAGACAAGCAGAAGAAAGCCATGGATAATCAATTACTATACCAGGCAGAATGACTTTGTCATGCCAAATGTCCGGAAGTTGAGGGATTGAAGTAGGAGGAGGTGCTTCTTGAGCGATACCCTTTCCTTTGGGTGAAGAGCGAGTACCCATGATGGCAAAAGGAAAAAAATTGAGAGAGATTGAGAGAAGAAGGAGTTTGAGAGGGAAAGAAGGAAGAAGGGAGGCTAGGGAAAGGAGGAGGTGCGGGTCTGGAGGAGGCACACGAGAGAGAGAGAGAGGAATAGGAAGGGTTTTAATTTTAATCCTTCCTCCGGCTGGCCCAAAAAAGAATAACCCGACACCACCGGTTAACCGGTGATGTACCACTGGTCAACCGGTGGTAATAAAATTCATAAAATATAAAAAAAATAAAAAAAGGTTTTAAATAACTTAAAAAGAAATATAAGCAAGCCAAAAAGATTCAAATATTTAATAGTGCTCATTGACGAATCATTCCTAACTCCCCCATAATAAAATCAAAACGTTCAACCGGGAGCGGTTTGGTAAAGATATCAGCTAATTGGAAATCAGTAGAATTGAAGTCCAAAGTGATATCCCCTTTTTGAAAATGGTCATGAAGGAAATGATGCCTTAGGTCTATACGATTTGTCCTAGAATGTTGTATTGGATTCATAGAAATACTAATGGCACTAGTGTTGTCACACCGTATAGGGACATGATCGTAGGAAAGGCCATAATCCAAGAGAGTGTGCTGCATCCAAATAATTTGGGCACAACAATTACCAGCTGCTACGTACTCGGCCTCGGTAGTAGAAAGAGCAACACAGTTTTGCTTTTTTCTACTCCATGAAAAAAGGGACTTGCCTAGCAGATGACAGGTTCCACTAGTACTCTTACGATCTAATTGACATCCGCCAAAATCAGCATCCGAATATGAAGAAAGTTCGAAAGAAGTATTAGAGGGATAAAACAAACCAATGTTTTTGGATCCTTTTAAATACTAAAAAATTATTTTGACCGATTTAAAATGAGATTCTTTGGGATTGGCTTGAAAATGAGCACAAAGGCAAACACTGAACATGATGTCAGGACGGGTTGCCGTTAGGTAAAGTAGACTCCCGATCATACTCCTATAAATCTTGTTATCCACCGGTTTCCTGGCTTCATCTAACGTAAGTTTACAAGAAGTACTCATGGGGGTACTAATTTCCTTTACTTGATCCATACCAAAACGACTTAAAAGTTCGTTTGTGTATTTGCCTTGGATTAGAAAAATACTATTTGAATTTTGAAAGATTTGAAAACCAAGAAAATTTTTTAATTCCCCCATAAAGCTCATTTCAAATTCTTTTCTCATTAAATCTGAAAAATCAGTACAAAGTGATTCTTTGTTGAACCAAAGATAACGTCATCAATGTAAATTTGGACAATTAAAAGATCTTTGGAAGTGTGTTTTAAAAATAGGGTACAATCAGCTTGACCCATTTTAAAATCATTTTCTAAAATAAATTTTGTTAACCGCTCATACCAAGCCCGAGGGGCTTGTTTTAAGCCATATAGAGCCTTGGTTAACTTAAAAACATGATTTGGAAATTTTGGATCTTCAAAACCGGGGGGGGTTGTTCAACAAAGATTTTTTCTGAAATAAAACCATTTAAAAATGCACTTTTAACATCCATTTGAAAAAGTTTGAAATTTAAGTGAGCGGCGAATGCCAACAAGATCCTAATGAATTCCAATCTAGCAACGGGCGCAAAGGTTTCACCATAATCAATTCCTTCTTTTTGATTATATCCCTTAGCTACTAGGCGAGCCTTGTTCCGGGTTATATTTCCTTGATCATCAAGTTTGTTCCTAAAAACCCATTTAGTGCCAATAATTGGATGATCATTGGGTCTTTCAACAAGAGTCCAAACATTATTTCTAGAGAATTGATTTAGTTCCTCTTTCATTGAAAGAACCCAATTCTCATCATTAATGGCATCATTAATGGTTTGAGGCTCCAGTTGAGAAAGAAAGGCTTGATTTTCATCCTCGTTGAGGATTGATCTTCTAGTTCGAGTACCGGCTTGAAGTTCACCTATAACATTTTCTAAAGGATGGTCTCTAGAAGGTTTCCAAACCTTAGGCAAGGTGGAAGGCGAAGAAGGTGAAGAGGGTTCTTGATGGTCATCCTCCTTGGGAGGAGAAGAGGAATCATTCAAATGAAGCTTATCAAACTTATCTTCAACATCTTCAATGACCAGGTGAGGTTTTGGAAGAGTTTCATCAAATTTGACATTATATGATTCTTCGATGGTTTTTGAACGTTTATTGAAGACACGATAGGCTTTTCTTGAGTTGGAGTACCCAAGAAAAATACCTTCATCGGATATGTCATCAAGTTTCCCTAGGTTATCTTTTGTGTTAAGGATAAATAATTTACAACCAAACACTTTAAAATAACCAACTTTGGGCAATTTTCCTTTCCAAAGTTCATAGGGGTTTTCTTAAGAAGGGGTCTTACAAGGACTCTATTGATAGTATAACAAGAAGTGTTTACCGCCTCGGCACAAAAATATTGAGGGAGGTTGAATTCACTAAGGAGGGTTCGAGCTATTTCTTGGAGATTTCGGTTTCTACTTTCAACTACTCCATTTTGTTGTGGAGTCCTAGGGGCAGAGAAGGTGTGATTGTATCCTTGAGAGGAACACATCTCATCGAATTCTTTGTTCTCGAATTCACCTCCATGGTCACTACAGAGCGATATAATTTTATATCCTTTTTCGTTTTCTACATTTCTAGAGAATTTCAAAAAGGTTATACAAGCATCATTTTTATGAGCTAAAAAGAAAACCCAAGTGAAACGAGAAAAGTCATATACTAGGACAAAGGTATAGGATTTTCCACCTAGACTAGCTACAGGGGTAGGACCAAAAAGATCAAGATGACGGAGCTCAAGAGATTTTGAAGTGGACAATTCCTTCTTAGATTTGAAAGAAGATTTTTGTTGCTTGCCAAGTTGGAATGGCTCACAAATCAAATCTTTCTTAAACATAAGTTTAGGAAGGTCACAGATGAGCTTGTTCTTATTAAGCTTTAGAAGTGAATGAGAGCTACAATGCCCCAACCTTCTATTCCAAAGCCAAGACTCATTGTTAGAGAACTTAAACATTTAACATTTTGTCTAGCTAAAGACTTTAAATCAATAGTGTAATCATTTTGAAAACAGGAAGCAGAAAATAACAATTTGTTTTGAAAATCAAACACATTGCATAAATCATTTTGAAAATTCACCGAAAAACCACTATCACAAAGTTGACTAATGCTAATTAAATTATGTTTTAAACCATTAACAAATAAAACATCTTTAATTAAGGAGGTGCTACCAAACCAATGGTACCTATTCCGACGATCTTGCTTTTTGAATTGTCACCGAAGGTGACGTATCCTCCATCGAATTATTCAAGGGAGTTGAACTCGGAGGGATCGCCACACATGTGCCTCGAGCATCCGCTATCGAGATACCATGAGCCTTTCGAAGTCCTACTTCTTTGGTGTTTATCCTACAAAATCAAGAGAGAATAGATTTTGGTACCCATATAAGTTTGGGTCCGGAAATATTAGCTAAAAGAGACTTTTGAACCCATACTTGTCTAGAGTGATACATCCTAAGATATTCATCTGAGTAGGTAATGATTTTGGGGCGGCCATATCTATCATTTTTACAATCGCATTCATAAATCATATGTCCGGTTTTTCTATAATAATTAAAAAATTTATTTTGAGAGCTCCCCCTTACAAAAGTAGTGGGTGCTCTTGAAGAGGTGACTTGCTTGTTAAAGCCAAGTCCATGTGTGGTTCTAGCCGAACATTGAGAACCTAACAATTTGGTAAAATTTTGTTCACCTTGGGTAAACTTGGAATGAGATTCCCTTAAATCTTTAATAGTTGAATTCAAAGAATCAACATTTGGAATATCTTAGACCTTAAGGGAAAGTTCCTCATTCTTTTTGAGAAGTTGATCTTTTTCAGAAATTAGAATTTTGTGTTTCTTTTTTAAGGCAAAAAATTTAGAGGTAAGTTCGTGAAAACCTTCCTCTAATTGATCTCTCGCATTTTGGAGATCTTCATAAGACATGTCATTATTAAAATAAGAAGATGAGTAAGAGGAGTCAGAAGAAGATACCACATCAAGTGCCATTAGGCATTTTCCACCTTCATCGCTTGAGTCGCTTGAAGACATGGAGTCATTGCTTGCACTCCATGTTGACGCTTTGAAAGCCTTCTTGTTTTTATTTTCCTTTAACCTTTTTTGAAAAGAGAGCACTCCGGTTTGATGTGTCCATTCTTTCCACATTCATAGAATGTAACTTCCTTTTCTGCTTTTGGCTCTTCCTTTCGTGCCCTTTGAAAATTCTTCTTTTTCTTCATGAACATTCTCATTTTTCTTGCAAGTTGAGAAATCTCGGATTCTCTATCATCGGAGGAGCTTTCTTGCTTTGCTTTGAATGCTATGTTCTTTTTCTCCTTGAAGATTTTACCTTCTTTATCGGCTTGCCTCTTCATGGTTATCTCATAGGTCATAAGTGATCCAATGATTTCTTCAACCGGCATTTTCATGACATCTTTCGCTTCTTGGATTGCCGTCACCTTTGGAACCCAAGAGCTTGGTAGGACCCAATGAATATTCCTTACCATCGTCTCTGCAGAAACATCATCTCCAAGAGACTTTCTCCCATTACACACATCAGTAAAGCGAGTAAACATTTCCGTAATAGATTCCTGTGGGTGCATGGTGAAACTTTCAAAGTCTTGACGATACATATCTAGTCTAGTGTCTTTGACTTTGTTAGTTCCCTCATGGGTCACTTCCAAAAGCTTCCAAATTTCATGAGAAGTGGTGCAAGTAGAAATACGATTAAATTCATTACGGTCTAACCCACAATGGAGAGCATTCATGGCTTTTCCATCAAGCTCAAAATTAGCAATGTCATTGGGGGTCCATTTAGACTCATCTTTGCTAGAGAGAGTGTAGCCTTGCAAAACGATTCTATATATAGGATAGCCAATACTTCTAAGAAATGTAATCATACGATTTTTCCAATAAGTGTAGTCGGTTCCATCAAAGAATGGAGCCCGAGTCATGGAATACCCTTCGGGTTCTTGTGAGGAAGAAGCCATCACTATGGATTTTAAGTTTGTAACAGGTTAGGGTATTACAAAAACTTCCCTTTGATACCAAATGTTGGTCGGAGAGTGATGGAAAGAGGGGGGGGGGGTGAATTTCCTTTTAAAAAAAATTAACAACTTAAAAACAATTTATAAATGTAGCGGAAATAAAAAGGGGCAAGACACAATTTGATAACGGAGTTTGGATTAAACCAAAGCCTACGTCTCTGCTCACAACTCAACCGTTGAGATATTTACTTCATCTTGCTTTTTAATGGTTGTAGCAAGAAACCCACTAGCCGTTTTAAGGTAGGCTAGATCACCTTCGTACAGCTTGATTTTTTATGATGGTTGTATCAAGAAACCCAAAATGAAAGTGAGGAAGAAAAGGATGGTTTGTTTTAGTAAAAACCCAATGAATAACTAAACAATTGAAATAAATAAATTACAACAAACTTGAGGAAGCCTTGAGCGCCAAGAGTGTGAGAGTAGTTGATGTAGAGGCAGCCCAAGCTTTAAGGATGGAGATGGATCACAAGTAGCCTTAGAGATTTTTCGTTTAGAGTTTCAAGGGATCAAAATATCATTCCAATGTATCGGTAGTATTCCCGGCATCCATCCTCGTCTATTTATAGGAGAAATATTCCCATATACTTCAATATAGGTGTTGGAGGGCTTCCGGAGCCGTTGGGGGTCAAAAGTGCTAGTCCGGTCAAAGCCCAACGGCTAGTTTGACTGAGCTTACCGGCTAACCGGTGCTTGGCCACTGGCTGGACGGTGGTCCAGAGAGAAGCCAGAGCTTTCTGTCTGGGTTCCACCGGCAGGCCGGTGCTGGGCCACCGGCTGGCCGGTGGTCGAGACAGAAGCCAGAGCTTTCTGTCTGGGTTCCACCGGCTGGCCGGTGGTCCGGCACCGGCTGACTGGTGGCACCTTGAAGAGAGCATTGCTTCTGCCAGAGACCACCGGCTGGCCGGTGGTAATCCACTGGTTGGCCGGTGGACTCAGAGAGTCCTTTTCCAGTCTTCTTGGGCCAACTCTTTGGCAACCTTTTTCCTATCATCAAACAAACTTGAAAACAAGTTAGAACACGATGAGAGTGATTGTGATCATTAAAATCCAAGAGAGAGGGGTACAACAGAAATGAGATCAGATAACAATGGATTTTGTTACAGGTCTTCCAAGAATGGTCTAGAAACACGATTCCATTTGGATTGTAGTGGATCATCTAAACAAGTCAGCCCATTTTATCCCTATTCGTGAAACTCATACGGTGGATGATATTTCAAAAATCTATATTCGAGAAGTAGTAAAGAGACATGGAATACTGGTTTCAATCATTTCAGATAGAGATCTGAGGTTCACATCTCGTTTCTGGAGATCCTTAAAGAAATCCCTAGGAAGTAAGTTGAATATGAGTACGTCGTGTCATCCTCAAATGGATGGAAAATCTGAAAGGATGATACAGATGTTGGAAGAAATGTTGCGGGATTATGTAATAGATTTTGGTTACTCATGGGAGGAACATATACCCTTAGTGGAATTCTCATACAATAACAGTTATCAGGCCTCGATACACATGGCTCTGTTTGTGGAATTGTATGGGCGTCCTTGTCGTTCTCCACTATACTGGGTGGAAACAGGTGAGACTTAACTAGTTGGGATGTGCCTTGTCCATGAAACAACAGAGAATATTCAGTTGATTATAAAGAGGATGGGGACGACTCAGAGTCGTCAGAAATCATATGCAGATTGTCGTCGAAGACTGTTGTCATTCGTAGTATGTGATCATGATTTTTTGAAAATCACTCCAAGGCATGGACATTGTCATTTGGGGAAGCAGGAAAATTCATCTCCTTGATATATATTCCCTTTTGAGATACTGGAATGGGTTGGAGAGGTGGCATATCGGTTGACATTACCACCACTATTCAGTTCGGTGCACAATGTGTTCCATGTATCTCAGTTGAAAATGTATAAACCTAATCCTGACCATGTGATCAGATGGGATCATGTTAAACTAGAGCCGGATGCTTCATTGTTACATATCTCGGTGTGGATTGTGGATAGGTAGGATAATGTCTTGCAAGGAAAAAGCATCGGTCTAATGCGTGTTTTGTTGCAACTTGTTCAGATTTAGGAAACGACTTGGGAATGCGAGAAAGAAATGAGAAAGTAGTGGCCAGAACTCTTTCAGACAAGGAATGGTTTTCTACTTTCCGGGGATGGAAATTCCCATGGCGGGGAGAGTGTAGTTCCCCTTGTTTTTGGTATGTAACCTTTACTTGATTATTTTCTTGGTTCTAAAAGTCAGGGGTAACCTACAGGAGAGTCGGGAGATCCAATATAGAAGTTTGAGGAAAAGGGGAAGTAACACGGGCGGAGCACGGTTTGTCTAAACCGTGGGACCAAACCATGAGTGGATGACTTGGGTGGATGTGGCTTTCGCACGGTCGGCACACAGTTAAGGGAAACCGTGCGATGAGGCCGTGTGAGAAGGGTGGACAAGGCAGTAGCTAACGCACAGTTAGCGCATGGTTTCTCAAACCGTGTGGACTAACCATGCATGCACATAAATTAAATCCTTAAATTGTGGATCTAACTCATTTTTTCCTCTAATTACATCATTAATGCTCTTAAGTGGCCATAACTCGGGATTACTCTCCCATGAAGATTGGAAAACTTCTCCCAAGCATTCCAGAGGTGATCTGAAGGCTTCTCTTGGCGAATCGAAGTCATATTATTGAGGTATGTTATAGTTCTCCTTTGTTCTTCATCTTATTCTTAGATATACATTGATTTACATCACCTCTTCCCTCGGTGTCCTAGATCTGCACCCGTAATGGTTAAATATAAGTGTGTGGATGGAAAATATAATGAGTTATGGTCTTGGTTTTGATAGGATAAGAGATCTAAGGTGGGATTTTAGAGAATCGACCTGGTGTTCTTGAGCTTTCTTCGTCTGTTACTTGGTTTCACCTAATTTGATGAGGTAGGTGGATTCACCATCGATTAAACTTTCTTAGAACATGAATTATTAGTTCAAATTGATTTAATTTCTTGGTTTTGATTGTAAAATTGTGGTGAAAAGCATGTTATAAATCTTCTTTAGTGATGATTTATGGGTTTTGATTGAATTATGGAATATGAAAGAATAGTTTGTGCAAAGTGTTTTGGTTTTTTGATTTTAAAATAGTTATTTTAAAATTTGGATTTTCTGGATTTGGAAAATGGTTTGTGGGATTAAGGTTTTCAATAAAAGGGTTGTTTTATTGAAATGGTTTCGGCATGGTTGGAATGGTGTGGTTTTTGGGCGTACTGGGTGTGTGCGTTCATATTGCATTTACAAGGCTTGGTTGAAATATGACCATGTTCTCGGAACCAAAGCTGTAATGGAACATGGAGAATAATTACGTTGCGATGACATTTTAGATCGATTAGAAACCAATCATGATTATGGAACTGTCATAACAATGAATTCATAGTTGATTTCACTAGTTGTAAAATGGATGGTTGTGTGGATTTCTGAAATGGAATGAATGTGCCAAAATGGAAATTTGAATTCGATTGAAAAATTTTCTTGGTTTCTTTTATTGAGAAAGATGGTTTTTGTTGGAAAATGGTTTTTTGGAAAATGGATTTGACATGGAACATGTTATATTCTGAACTATTTTAGAATTGTTTTATATAAATTTTTTTATATTAATGTGCTGACATGTTTTATACTAGAAGCAGGGGTTGGGAATTCATCGGGGAAAACCTAATGACTTTCATTACTCACCCCCTACTTTGGCACGTTGTAGTTTTTTCAGATGTCATATACTAGGATGTTGGAAAAGGTAAAGTGTCACATGTTTATAGGACCACTTCGTGATACATGGGCTGGTTCGTGATGTTGGAGCTTGGAGTTGGTGGAAAATGGAGTAGGTTGTCATACTTTAGTCTTTTAGTTTGTCTTTCAACTGTTTACTTTGATTTAGTGTTGGTTTCCACTGTGGTACTCTATTTTGGGTTATGATAAAATAAATTGATGTGTTTTCTTAGTTTTTATCATTCATCATTTAGTTGATTAGATTGATCACAGTTGTTAGTCCTGTTCTATGTTCTAAAAGGGTAAATCGTACCCCATTTGTTTTGAAACCCTTCGGCATTTGTTGCCAGCCTTCGGTGCCTCTGGGATGTCGCATAAGGCCAAGTAATGACTCTTTGCACTATCAAGATAATGATAATAATATTCTTATTAAAATTCATGTGTTATAGGGATGAAAAAGGATTCTAATCACATCATAAAGTAGGGACTACAGAGCTTCACAAATGACATTATGATTCACAACTTAATTATGAAAATGATATAATATGTTTTAAATAATGATATATATGTCCTAAATATAATAATTATTTCATTTATAGAACATATAATAATAAAATATATGCTCATCATTTTTTATTAATGTTTTTGTGAAAAATGAATCACATCGCATCATGAGACTGTAGTTCATCGTACAGAGGACTGATGTCATCATACCCCCTACAGAATATAATATAAAAATTAATATATGATATAATGAATAATTAGGTATATTTTTTTAATAAATGTAATATATATACATTATATTAAATAACATAAGAAAATTATTAAATATTGTAGTTGAAAAATGATTGGCATCAGTTCGCAAGGTGGTAGTCCGATGTACACATGAATGATGATTTCATAAACCATTTGATGGATGTGGGGGTGGAAATAGTATATGAACTTAACATATTAAAATATAACTATATGTAATAGAATTTTTCTTATTATCTTATAAGGTATTAATATTAGTTAACAGACGTTGATTATTAAAAATAAAAAAATGATGTTGAAAAAATATTACATATTCTTTTTGTATACTTATTTGGTTTGTACCAAAAGCCTTATTAGGATATATATATATTCATAAAATATATCATATAGGATTTGATGAGTGAATTTGGGAAGGGGTTTATAAGTTATTATCCCAACCAATATGGTTTTAATTTTTGTGGATGTGTGAATATTGATATTACTTTTGTTGGTGAGGTAAGTGGAGTTATTTTAATTTTTTAAAAATAATAATTTGATTTTGTATTTTCTTATTTAAAAATAGTAAAAAATGATTATTAAAAATACTTATAAATTATATTATGAATATACATATATATATTATTATTTTATATAATTTTTTGGGGCATTTTAACCATTATCTTTTTTGTTCAAGGATCCCATTTTTACCTTAACTATGGTGGTTAATTTTTAACATCTTTCAATATTTATTTTTGAAAAAATCTATGTTGAAATTATTCGGTGTAAAATATTATTATATATAAAAATATTAATATTCTTTTTCAATTCCATAAATATATCACAATGATACCCCTCCCTACAATGTTACACATCCTGGGCTGGAAATGATGACAGGGAGATAATGACCCATGAGTCCCGCCTTCAGTAGGCCCCGAGGTGGTGACCCAAACCAAGGTTACATAATCACACAAAAAATTAATGTAATTTCCATTATTATAATATCCAATATTTGGTGATAATATGTATCAACCAAAAAACCACTGTAATAAATATATATATATATATAAGAATCCAATATTAATACCACATGCATTTTTGATGTAAAAATACTTGAAATATAATAAAAAACACAATATAAATAACAAAAGGACAAAGCAATGTAGTGAAACAACAACTATCCCAAAGGTCTGATCCTGTATGATCCACCATAGTCCACCTTATCTCACTGGAAACGTTAAATGAATTTTTTATATGTATTGTGAGCATACAAGTATTCTACGTAGGAAAACAGTAGTCACTTGTGAATATGTGGGAGATGCATACTAATGACCCTGTGTGAAAAATAGAAAAAACTCAAAAGCACATAAAGAGGTACACTATCAACCCCACCCTCACCATGGAACACTAACCCAAAAATGAAATTCAGTTAATGTAATATAATAACTATATCGATATTTGGGTACACCGCAACACTTATTACTGGTCAACTACTCATCCATGCCGATTAATATCATGATGTAACCATGATATTTTTCATTCCCTATTTTAATGACCTAAAATCACATAACTGGGAAACATACCACAAGCTACCCACAAACACTGACTCTATAATTGCATCACATGTCATCCGCAGACACCGAAGACACAAAACAATATACTCATCCCAAATACACATGTGATAGTAAAATGTATCTTATCCTAGAGACACATAGGAAGCACACCTCACTTGAAGAAACCCGGAACTCACATCCACAACACAAAATAACAGATGTTTTATAGGATACCAATGCCTAGAATGGGATTTAAATAATATCCATTAACCAACCATCCATCCACCTAATGGGATGTTGGTAAAGGAAACCCTCCCCGATAACTATTTGGGTGTTCAACATTTAGTTCTGAACATGTGTTGGGTGTATATTAAAAATACAATGATATATATATATATATATATTGTTATCAAACAAATTTCTCAACAGATGTGTTTTTAAAATAAAAACCAGACCACACAAAACCACCCTTACTGCCAACCCTATATTCATGGATCACTATAATGATGATCACTTCCATAAGACGATATATGAATATCACTTCAATACAACGAAAAATTCAAAAAATACACTCTACCAATTAATTTAACATGTTATCATTCTTCATTATGTAATCATTTATTTATTTATTCAATTTGTAACCTATAAACTACCAAACACATCACACCAGATTTAACATCATAACCCACAGACACATCACAATAGTATCTGGAATCCATGGGTGAATGGACCACACACGGTAACAATATCCTTGTAAAACATTAACTCTCCTAAACCATCCTCGATACTCTTGCTGCACAAAAGGCACCAAATACATTGAAACAAAACACAATTATTTTGTAGTCACAATGAAAACTCCCCTCTCATAAGCACCTGTTCGACCTCTTCTATTATCATTCTTCATAGAAATGTTTCCCTATCATCACTATCTACACGTGAAACCCTAAAACACCTCTTCAATACTAAACTCATCCACCCTGCTTCATTACAACACCCCACCGAACACACCTAGTAACTTAAACATAACACAACCAGATCAAGCATCATTGCTACCCAACAACTACCTAAATGATTTCCCACTGCATTACATGTTCATCTATTACACAATCAACTAATATAACAACCTCATATTCCATTATACCACTCTACCATCCCATACTCAAAACCACACACCAAGACACAACACCACATGACCAACAGAAAACCTATTATATAAAAGTTCCATACAATGCACACAACCACACCAATCATCAGGGTGTATTCAATTTTACCAACCATAATTATTTAATTTCACATTAATTATTTAGGCGTGATAATAGAATAAGTTCATTCTTGTGTAATACGTTTATTTAACTGGGTATACATGATTATTCGAGTATTCATGCCCAAATCCATTCAGCACATGATTAAAAACAAGAGTTCATTTGTATTGTCCTAACATAGGTATCATCAATGAGCTTCATTTTTAGAGGTAATATGGCCCAAATAATTCACAACATTCAACAATGATAAAATATAAACAACACAAACATCATCGTCATCTCCCCCCTCTTATTGATTACTTATTTGAAAAGGAAAACAACCATATTCATAAGAAGAAATAATTTTAACCAAAAACCATGATAAAATAATTGAATGAGAGAAAACAAAATTGCTACATGGAAAAAAAGATTATCAACAATTCCTCTTTAAGAAAAAATAAGTGGTCATGTGATCATCAGGAATGACTATAGGGATAAATAAAACAAACTGTTATAGCACACAAACATGAATCCTTGGGGAAGAAACGTTCTCAATTCAAAAAGAAAATATCGAAACATTCATGGAAGAAAATATCATTGTATTGAAAGAGTCTAATCCTATATCGATGGGAAGGATATGGGTTCAAATGCCATTAAGTTTGGATTAGAACCTAGACCACATTGTTTGATTATTTTAATGTCCTTGGAGCATTTGGATTTTACATATATAATTAAAACCATTTGAAATTATTTTGAAATTCCACAATCCTAGATTTATACTCAATTTACATCAAATAAAATGTAATAGGGTTGAAACTAGAAAAATTGGAAATAGCAAGAAATGACTCACTGATGGGTGAGTAACCAACAACAGTCACCTATAGTGTGTCACCAATGCATTACTCTCTATCATGACCTACCAACTCCCATTGTCAGTGACATAGTAAGTCACCAACACACTGAACAAAAAATTCCCTCATTCACCTAAATTCTGACCTACTAACATCCTCAGTCACTAACACCCTGACCTATGGATACCCAAAGTCATTGATGCCTGACCTAACGTCCCCCTGATTCACCGACAATGATACCTACTGATGCCCTTACCTACCAATGCCCTGATTCACCAAAACATAGACCTATCAATGTAAGATACTGACATGATGTTATGATAACACCGACCAAAGAAACCTATTGAGGCTGATCGACCAATATTGAGTTAGAAATAAGTCCTATTGATTGGAAAAATAGAACTTTTTAAACCACATCAAATGAGATATTTTTGCCTCCTAGAACAGCCCAAAAATTGTATTTTGACAAATTAATGGACCGTGATGTTCTAGACCATGACATAGGATAACCTTCATTCTATTATCACAGTTGAGAATTTAGTGCCAAAACTAGAAGAAAGAGGGATCCAAACAACAACCCCGTAAGATACCTCTCATGGACAACCCAACCTGTGATGTTTGAAAGATAAAGAAAAACCTAAAAAATAAGAACATAGCATCCCACATCTACTAACTCAAACTTCCTGTAGATAACCCACATAAGCACCAACTGCATAGACACATGAATTTGAGAGTCCCTTCCTCCATGTCTATATTCTAAATTCTAAAGGCAACACTGACTCACACACATGGATTTAATGTGGTCTCAATTAATTAATATTTATTAAGAATCAATTCGTACCTTATTCACATGTTTGGAATTCCTCACACACTATTGGGCATGCATCTGTATATCCCTTTCTTTTTTACACCCATCTTGGTTACCATTACTCCACAACACACAAACCAAAGAAATAGTCTATCCATGTAGAACCTTATATGGATGATCCTAGATCTACACTAGCCTCTCCATGAATGTTTTATTGTTTTTGATATCTTACTCTCCCTACTCAACGACATTTGAGTCATCATGAAGATACCATTGATGATAGGAGACATGGAAGATGTTGTCGATCCTCTAAAACTATGGTGAAATGCCAATTTTTATTCCACCTAGCCAACTCATCCCAATACCATGAAGGTTCCAATGTACATTGGAAAACACTTTCCACCTCAACTAATCCTCCACATCCATATTCGAGCTGAAATCTTCAAGAGCACATTGTCTCCAACATCAAACACCAAGGTTCCCAGGCTACGATAAGCATTTGACTTTTTTCATTCCTATGCTGCATTTATTATCTGATGGATAAGCTTACCCTTCTCTGATGTACTCTGCTCCATGTTTGTACAAAAATATGTTGCCTCCACAACATTCATCTATCAAAAAGGTCAATGAAACGACCTTCCACAAGGATACTCAAATGGATCCATGTTGATCGTAGAGTGATATATAGTGTTATTGGAAAAACCTAAGAAGGGAATATGTTTTATCCATACTCCTCTAAATTCTATAACACATTCCTACATCATGTACTCCAACGTATGGATGGTGCTCTCCATCTGCCCATCTGTCTGAGGGTGGGATGTTGTGTTATGTCATAAGTGTTTTCCCTATTTGCGCTTCAATATTTATTAGTCTGGAAAGTTAAAATTCTATTCTTGATCCATGAAAATGTATCTTGGAAGCTCATGTAGCCACACCACCTCATCAACATACCTATTCACTAAGGTATCCACTACGCACAACTCATTGATCATTAAGAATTGATCTTATTTCATTAGTTGATCCCCTACTACCCAGATTGCATCACATGGTGCCTGATACCAAGTTAATCCTTTGATGAAATCACTCAATATCTTATCCGAATTCAACTGAAGGAAATCATGGGGCTGTAAAAAAACCACTAAAAACATGGTTCTCACCCATCACCTATATGAACCATACAAACCGTTCCACAAATTATTCCATTAAAAACATCATATCAGGAAAACAAAACTCTTCCATCAATCCACATTACATATAGAAAACTACTTCTACTACCAATAGTGGTTATCTATTACACTCACAAATACATCCCTCAGGCATCTCTATTTGAACATACAACGTATAATGATACATCATCCGATTTTGACCATCCCCAGACTATCCCTCTAGATCATTAGCCTGGTCAATGACATCATGAATTACATCTACCTCTGCCTCTCCCCACTAAGACTCATTCACTTTCTACCTCATAGATGAATTCACCTTTGTCAAAAAAATATATCCTCTTACATTATCAAAATCTGTATCTAAATTCAACGAATCCAACTCCTCTATTTCCTTCCAAGAATCCACATATTCCATAACCACCTACTTATACTATTTCCTACTCAAATAATTGGCCACAATATTTTCCATTCATGAGGTGTATGAGATCTCAAAATCATATTCCTAATGGAAATCCATAATCCTCTATTGTCAGTGGTATAGATATCACTGAAAAAGGATGTACCTTTTTTTCTTGAGATACTTGAATACCATAAAGCTCCCTCCAATGAGGTAATACCTCAACTAAAACATAGAAAACACAACTGAATGTAGCTTCATATCATGGATGGAATAGTAAAATTCATGGGGAAATAACTAACTAGACCAATAAGAGATCACAAAATTTTAAATCATCATTGAACACCACATGCCTAGAACAAAAGCTTCGAAAAACACCTCAAACATCAATTCTTCCACTGGAATCTTTATCATTAGAGCAATGGACAAATTCCCATACAGATACTAAAACGCTACCTGGAACTGCCCTTTCCACACAAAAGCATATAATTTGCATTTTATTTACATCAATAAGGATTATACTCATGTGAAAGAAAGTATGAATCTCTTGTATAAACTGACCATACCGGGGAAACATCAAACCTCTTCCACATTCTATGGTGCTTCCCATGAACAAACATCCTCAACCATTGATAGGTCAACTGCTACACACTGATTTGACACCACATATACCAGGAAGTGGAGCTCCCCTGATAAAAACATCACATGGACATATTTTTATGGAGATGATGTCATCGAAGAAACACCAAATATTTCTAAGACACTTTGAATTTTCCTCCTCTAAATTCGAGAAGATCTAGATCTCATCAGTGAAAATGATGATGAAATCATCAAGGAACACATGCAATAAAGAGTTCATCAGTTCCATGAACATGGATGGTGTGTTCGTAACATTGAGTTACCAAATCATGAACATGATTTTCGAATACCTACACCTGAGTGAAGTCTTCGGGATTTAACCCTTCTTCACCCTCAACTAGTGATACCGAGACCTAACATTTATTATAGAAACCCAATAGTCTCCCCTAAACTATTTGAAAATATAATTTATCCTCGAGAGAGGGTAACCATTCAAATATATTACCATATTCAACCTCTTTTATTCTATATATAACTACCAACAAATATATTACATCTTCATAAAAAAATAGGAATATGTAACAGAGACACACTCGGTTCGATAAATCCTTCCTTCATCATGACTTCATTCTAAATACATAACACCCACTACTCAGAAGGATTCATTTGACAAAGATTAATAGAAATCCTAGATGCATCGGTCTATAAGTTTATATTGATCTGAACATCACGTAGAGTGGGGTATAATCACAAAATCATTTGAAAAAACATCCATGAACACCCCAAAAACTATGGGAACACCCACCATCCCCAAATCAATTGATTCTATTGACAACTCTTCCAAAAAATAATAGAAAAGGATCTATTTGTCAGCTACACATTCTAAAACTATGCTTCCAAAAGAATGTCACAGATCAATAATCCAATTCTCAAAACATGAGTCCATTATGAAGGGAGTTGATAATGGCATACACATGGTACAACTATTTGATGCCAATTATAACATTGTATGGATGAATTTTTTGATCAGAGAATTACGAACTGGATGGATGAGACAACAACATCATTCTACATTATAGAAAATCATCAAACAATATTTAATGGACTCTGAATAGTGCACTAAACACTATGGTCATATAAATCCTTTCTATGTCCAGTCCTAGTGCATGTGATATACCTGTTGAAACAATGGATTATAAAGCTTCTAAACAAAACAAGGAATAAAAAAATGTATTAAAAGATCTGATCATTAATAAAATGATCTCATTCACAAGTGGAACTGTAACCTTTGTGGGATGTAACTGACTACACCAAGCTCCATTTCCACTTTTTTATCGAACGAATTCCTAAACATGCCTGAATAGAGGTATCTGAGGAACACCGTGATATTTTCCTCAATTTTCATTATCTCCCATTTTGATGAATGAGACTATTATCCCTAATTTTGAAACATCATGGACAATAAATAATGATGAGGTGGTTGCTGAACATGACCATCTCTACCATACTAAACACGAATTAGTTAGTGTAGTTAATGGTCATTGTTGGCTCAATAAGAGAAACACCTCAAACCCAAACCTGCATGCAATGGACGAGGACTAGATGGTCAGAACTAAAACTACTAGGATTAGATCCACGATGGCCAAAACCTAGAGAGTCCCAATACTGGATACCTTCTTCTGAATGAATTCCCATTTCAAGAACATAGATATCTCTCCTCTCCTAGAAATCATTCTTGTAGATTAATCCTTTCCACTACCACAACATTCATCTTTTCCTCTATGAATATCAGTAATGTGAATGGATTAACTATGTAATAGAGAGAAGGAATAATTGTATCCACTAAATGAATTTCCCATACGTCTCATCTATAAATAAATCTAGATAAAAGTTAAATAGATCCTTAAACAAGATCCCCAATTACCTCGCTAACATACTTCCATTCTTGAGGGAGAGTTTTTCATGTCACTTCTCATATATCGTGGTCGATGAACGGATTTCCAGCTGAATCTACTTCTCAAAATCGATCCATTGAACATCACAATCATTTACATTCCCTATTCATAACATCCATTACTAACAAGAGAATACCCACCACTAAAATACCACTATGGAACCAAGAGTTTTCCCTTCGAAAGCACGCAATGTCTTCTCAAATAATCATCTTTCCCACTAGGACAAACCACCTTTGATTGACTAGGTTTGCCTACTGAGCATCAACATCTTGAGCCAAACAAGGAAATAGGCCTGCTTTCATAACTAAAAATTAAAAAGGGAAATTCATGGAAAGAGTAGTATGTAGTTTCTTTTGGATCCATTTTTACACATTGTCTTAATTACTCAAAAATAACATGATCAAAAGTCACCATGATTCATGTAACTTCACTTGAGTCTCTACCACCCTAATAGTATATCCATACATAGTACATCAATAAGTAAAAATTTATTTCATCAGATCAAAGTGGGAGCTAAAATCTCGAGTCATAGATGGACATCACAGGCCTTGGTCAGACACCAAGATCAACTAACACTACTTCCCTACCATCCCATGCAATACTCTGTATTCCAAAATTAAAACATTATCTTATCTCCCAACCATCACCACTAATACCATTCTGTCACATTCCACTCTCCCTATGGGAACCCATCATTGGATTAAAATGAAGGAAGGATGATAATTACCCCCCCCATGTCGGACCATCAGTAAACTATAGGGTGGTGACCCTCACCATGGGTACATAATCTCACAAAAATGAAAGTAATTTGACTTGTTATAGTAACTAGGACAAATAGATATCATGTATCATCATCGAAACAAATTTATGATATATATATATATATATATATATAATTGGATAAAATTCATCCCACAAGCATCATTAATGTAAAACTACGATAAATACAATGAATAAAACCAAATTAAATACCAAAAAATAAAAAGCTATGAAACTACACAATAATCATCCGAAACATCTGAGCTGGTAAGGACCATCATGGTCCATGTAATGTCCCTATAAACTTGCTGAAAATTGTATATACATAGTGTGAGCATACAAGAATAATTAATATGAAAAAATAAGCACTTGTGAACTTGTTTGAGGAATATACTAATGACCCTATGAGAAAAATAGTAGTAACTCAAATGCAGAAAACATGATACACTATCCACCCATGCTTTACCATGCATGATCACAAAATAACTCAATTCATTTAATGGGATATATTATGAACATTGATATTTTGGTACCCTACATCACTTTTCGTTGGTTAACTGGTCATCCCAAATGGATACCGTCTTAACGGTACCATGATCTTCTACAAAAACTACTTTCACAACCTACCTATACAATACTAGGCCACATAACACATCCCACCAGAAAACACATGTGACACAATCACATCACATCCATCCCAAAAACATCTAGTACAAAATACCACAACCTCAACCTGAATGAACCTAGGAAACAACAAATTATCTCTTCCTGAATACACTTACTAATCAAACCTCAAAAACGGAAAACTGGGAATCACAATCTCACCACAATATGTTCGAAGATTCATTGTCTACCAATGCGTTCAAGAGTGAGTAGTGGAGAGAAAATAACCATCCATCCATCCTCCCTCCATGATGTTGGGAAATGAAAATGTTCCCCATAACAATGGGGGTGTTTCTTCCATATTTTTCAACAAGGGTGGGGTGAATATAAAAAACACTGGGAACTATTTATATATGTTTGAATGTATCAAACACTCATCCCAAAAAATATATTTTCAAAACCAAAACCATCTCTTCAAAAAACAATCCATGCTATCAACCCTATATGAACGTATCACCATGAAATATGGTAACCTCCATAAGTCGATAAATGAACACCACTTCAGTACATGCCATAACTCATAACATTTCCAGAAAAAATTAATTTAACCACTTTTTATTCTGCTTTAGGAATTCATTTATTTAGTTATTCCATCCCTCCTTTAGAAACTACCTCACATAGCACTCCACAAGTAACATCATAACCCACAGACACTTCAAAAATGTATATGGTGTCTCCAAGCGAATGTCCCATGCAATATAACACTATACTTATTTAAAATTATCTTTCATAATTCGTCCTTGGCAGCCCCGAGGCATTAAAATCCCCATATCTAGTGGAACAAAACTCAACAATCTTGCAGTCCCACTACACATTGCCTTCTCTTGACAACTCATTCAACCACTACCACCATTACTCTCTAATGTAATGTCTCATGATTCTCCCTATAAATGAGTGACCCCCCAAAACACCGTAGAAATACCAAACTATGTAGTCCCATTGCATAACAACACTACACACACAAAAACTAGTAACATAAACATTACACAACCTGATCCTGCAACCTTGATTCCCAAACACTACCCAGATGTTGTCCAACTACAGAATATTTTCATATACATAACAATCAACCAATCACTCAACCTATGATTCCATTATACCAATTATACCACCCAATACTGAAAATGGAACCCCCAACCAATACATCACACATCCATAACAAAACACATGATCAAACATATCCATACACAGAACAAAATGACACCTAAAAGAATGAATTATTTAGATTTATCAACAATCATTATTTAATTACAATTTCATTTTTCATGGTTGTTACATAATATTTTTCTTCCTAGGGAATCAATTTGTTTAACCATGTCTTCATGATTAATAATGTTTTCATGTTAACATACATTCAACAAAATATTAACAACACGTATTCATGAGTATGGTGTGCAAACAAATACCACCAACGACCATGATTTTCTGAAGAAATATAGCCAACAAAATTGACATCATAGATCAAAGATAAATTATAAAATAATGAAAACATCATCATCATCTCCCAACACCATATTTATTTTTTCTTTTAAAAAGTATCAAACTATATTCAAAAAATGAAATTGGTATACCCACCCCACATGATATTCAATTGAAAGAGATATGAAGTAATACATAAATAGAATAATAGATGATCAACAATTCCACATTATTCTGAAAATACGACATTACCGGATCATTTGGAAAGACTCTCTAGGAAAACCAAACAGGTTGGTACAACATCGGAACATGACTCCTTAGGTAATAATGGTTCACATTACATTAAGCGAAAACAAAAACACTCTGTCAAAATTATTTATCAATTTAGAAAGATTCAGATCCAATATTAATTTCAGGGAGACTTGATCATGCTTAAGACCATGCATTTTGAAAATTTCCAATCCCTTAAGGAGGTAGGATAATAATGATATAATTAAAAACTATTTAATGTAAATTTCATACACTCAAACAATCTATTAATGTAAATTTATGTCAAAAAATGTAAGAGGGGAGAAACCAGAAAAAATATAAATAGTAGGAAATGACACAAGATAGTTGAGTTACTGACATTATTCCCCAGTAGTGAGTAACTGACAGTGACTCACAAACCATGACACACTGAATGTGAGTCATCGATGCATGAATCACCTACACGACATATTGATTCCATGACTCACTGACAACAAGACCTATTGAGGCCCTATGTGACTGATGCCCTGGCCTACTAATGACCCGATTCACTAACACCTGGACCAACCAATGCCATGATTCACTAATTCTCTAACCTACCGACACCCTGAGTCACAGTTTCCCTAACCTACTATTTCCTTGAGTCACTTATTACATGACCCCCAAAACCCTAAGACACTAACACCAAGACCTTCCGAAAAAAGATACCAAAATGAGTTATCGATACCACATACTAATATGATCTACTAACATTGATCCTAAAATTCTCATCTACCTTAATTTCTTCACCAACGTGACCTATAGATGGAAAAATTGGAATTTTGGAAAACTCTTTAAATGGTCAATCATTGGCTCCCAGAACACCCCAAATTCTGGTTGTTTACAAACAATTGGATAGGGTAGGTCTATTCCATTACTTAATGTGATAAATTATATTTAAAATTAACCCCAACGACATTATGAGAGAGTAGTGTTTCAAAGGGAACATATTCAAATGTTTAAAATGTTATTTATATCAATGTTTAAATTGAAAATGATATTAATGAACTGAATTGGATTAATATAAAATTAAGTGAAATAATTATACCATAAAAATTTTACAATTTAGTAAATGTAGATTAATTAATAAAAAAGATATTTTGAGTAGTAATTCAGTATTTTCAAAAATCATAAACTAATGAACATTTCCTAAAAATAGAACAAATAAAACCAAATATAATTTTAATATTCTCATTTAAAAAACGAAGTTCATTTTTTCATATAAATATTATAACTATGATAAAGATTAGTTATAAACTCTTTTGACAATGCATGATTGATACACCATTCTGAAAAATATTGTTTTACATAAAACATTTTATTCCCATTGAAATTTTAATTATTTTATTTTCAATAATTTAATAACAAAAAAATTTATTTCTTCCATTTCTAAAAAATAAAATTTTCCTAATTTACTTATTACTATTAAAACCCGTTATCTTATTATATAGGTTATAATAGTAATTTTTAAATAATAATATTTTAACAGGGTATCATGTTTCATTCAAAACCATTTCTGCAAGCATTGAAACTTATTGATTTGACCGGATTTACTTTAAAATAAAAATATTTTAATGTTTTGGGGTTTAGTATTCTCTTACATTCATGGTTCTATGTTTAATACACTATATAAAACCTAATTTTACTATTTTAAAATCTAATTGTGTTAAATTAAATATGATGTTAATTCAAACATAATTTAAAACATGATGAAAATAGCCTCATAACTTTATGTTTCATAATAAAACATATATTATTATTTTATTTTTCAAATGTAATATAACTCAATAAATTTAGTATTTCATAGAAAAATTTATGTCATAAATATAGAATAATACAGATTATGGATAATTCGTAAGTAGTTGATCAATAAATTAGTTCAGTTGTAATTTTTTTAATTGGATGCATGTGAGAATGTGACACACCAATTGACTACTTGGAAATAAAAGTTATCTTTTACAAGGTTCTTTTATTATCCTAAATTATTTTCTTGTCATATTAAATAAATATAAAATTTTAAGAAGTTATATCACAATTCAAAACATTAATTTTAGAGATTTTATAAAAAATATCATATAATTATTATGCATATATTAATAAATACATTAGGTAGTATATGAAGTGTTTTAATTGAAATAAAATAAAAATATTATGGTAATTATAAAAACATATTTTGGATCATATATCCACTCGACATTCCCCCAACCACTTTTTTAAAATTACAAAATCCTGTATTATTTCAAAACAAATACTCCTTTTTGAAATTATAAAATAATACATCTTTTAAAGATAAATATTTCCCCTTTAAAATGAATTTAAATTGACCATAGACCCTAATTATAAATTTATATTTGAAAAAAATATTATGGTGGAAATATAAGGAATTCTATTTTTCAAAACATCTTTCTAGGAGATGCTATATTGAGTGAGTAATTTTAATAGTCCTTTTTAAAATATAATGATAATCCCATCATAAAATATAATTTTATAAAAGAAATAAATGTTTTAATAATACCTTAATATCATCTTATATGTATAAAATTTGACAAAATCTAAATATATAACAGAAAAATGTACTGAAATTAAGTAATAGTAACCTAAAATTCATTTTTACGATTCACATAATTCAATAAAATATAAAACATTTAGCATATGATAACACACAAACTCCCCATATACTCATCCGGATAAAATTTAAATTTAAATTTATATCATAACATTTTTGCGTTAAAGTTTTGATAAATTATAAGTTACCTAGGGATTAGTAATAATATAAACCAGTTGATATTCTTTAAAAATAAATTTGAGCCTTATATTAAATAGTCAAACATGTTTTCTATAAAAATGAATCATTAAATCAATTATCTTAGGATTGTGGATTTATAATTTATTTTTATAAATTTAATATTGGGAAAAATAACTGAAGGTGTCATCTAGGTATGTTTAGTGTGTAATTGTTTTTATTTTGAAAAATATAGATAACCGTTAATTATTATGGTTATTGTTGTACAAAAACATGTTTTCATGGAGGAAATATTTCACAGTGTTTGCCAAAATATTGGACATCAAAATAGAGAATTTTTGTTAGGAAATTTAATGTTTTCATTAAAGGAATCGAGGGTGTGAAAAATGGTGAATGAAATTGTCAAAGGAAGAGAAATGTCGAGCCTTGGACATGGATTGCATAACATGTCTGAGAACGGTATGCAGCCACATTCCAGGAATAGAGGATGGTACGCAGAAGTAGATCACAAAAACAAAAATGGTTCATGGGGGAAGGGGGGGGGTGTAATTTGTATGAATTTTCGTTAGAAGAGGAGATCAACCATGTTGATGAAATAGTACTATGTAGACCACCGTGGAATTTTTATTGTTGAATGGGTGTCGTTCGTGAGATGAGAATCAGTATGTGGTGGAGGGTTTACTGAATCAATGATTCAGTAAATCGAGGACTAGTGTGTTCTAAAGATATCATTTCCTATAAAAAAAATTTAAAATCCCACAAATTAGAGTGGATATTAAATATCATTATAGGACATATTGTTTGTTAATAAATTTAGAAAATTCAAAAAGATGATCGCAAGGGAGATTTCTGAGAAATCTGATGTGGTTCACTAAGAAGAATATACGCTGAATGTTATTGCGGAGAAATGTATCCATCATAAGAAATTGTAAGAGGATAAACAATTAGTGGAATGAAAGTGTTTATAGAATGAATTCCGAGAATATAAAACAATTCATAGACGTATGGTGATTAATATAGTGGTTAACAGAGTCGGTATCGAGATGCGGTAACTGATAGTGCGGGAAGATGTCGTTCGTAGATGAAGGGAGGTTTACGAAAGCTGAAACGGTACATGGAGGAGGTGTTTTGGGTACCATACCTGGTACACATTATTTAGGAGGAATATGGTTGTTCCTGATTTGCTTAGGGATGCTTTCAAAAGCCTCAAATAAATCTGCAAAAGTATTTTCATGTACATAACAGTACCCGGGAAATAGGACATCATATATGATTGAAAAAGGGACATCCAAATAGAATCTACATAGGGTTGAGTATGTGTCAATTCATTAATATGAAGGTACCTACATGTCAATAAATTGTTTTCGACCTACTAGTATGTAAACTGTGAGTTAATTCCTTTCTATGAAGAGTGATAGAAAAAAAAGTGGGTGACAATTATTGATTCCAATGGTAGTGAGCCATAAGAAGAGGCATAGGGATTGATTATTGGGAATGCCATAGGAAAACCCTATATTTTGTAAAGGAAGAGAGCCTGGGTATAGAATATCTATCCCAAACATTGTACTCATTATTGGATGTGAGCCTTAGTAAATTTAGAACATTGGCACATCACTGTGGTTTTGTCCTTGGACATAATCATGTGGGGGTGAACAAAGGTAAAATTTTTGTGACTCTAGAATGATATAAATTCAATTCATTGATTGTAATGGGAAGCAGAGAGAGGAGTGCTTGTTTAATGATGAAAATAGACCCAAAGGGGAATAAATTTTAATCGTATCAAACCATGATTCACCCCCACCTCCCTCTCAGGGTATTTGAAATAGTGGGCCTATCAATTTGGTACTTGAGAGAATGTTGATAGTTGGTGATTCTTTGTTAAGAATTAGAAATGGCAGTGTTAAATCATAATAAAATTCAGATATATGATGGAAATAATTTTCAACTATGGATGAAGTAGATGCAACAATACATTTGATCAGTAGGGATGGATGTCTTCAATGAAGCTAAGAATGGAATATTAGTTGACATTAATGGTGGTACTCTAGTAGAAGATGAATGAAGGGAATTTGATGTTGATACTAAAGGGATCAATGATTTAGGGGGATCCATATCAAATGAAAATTTTATAAATTTGGTGTGCGGGAAAACATCCCATGCAATGTGGGATAAATAGTTGAATATTTAAGAGGGAAACACAAATGTACGAGAAGAAAAGTTGAAGGTTCCTTGGAAAATGTATGAAAATATTCGATTGAATCCCAATTAGACTATTGATGTATTTTTCAACTGGATAAAAATTATTGTCGAAGATATTCGAGGTCATGGAGATTTCATTAATGATATATTGATTGTAAAACGTATCATGGGAAAACATCCATCATGGATCAATTAGAATGTTTCAGTGTTGGAAGATAAATAAAAAAAATTGTTGACAATGCATAACTTAGACAGTACCCATATATAATATGAAATGAGAAACAATGATAACAATGTAGTTAGAAAGGGTAAGATAATGTGGTGTTCAATGCCATGTAAAATCACTCTATAGCAGATAGTACTGAGGAGGACAATTTGGATGATGTCTTCTCAATTCTCTCCACAAATCTGTAATGGGGAAAATGGATTTTATAAGTTAAAATACGTTTTTCATTATTTTTTAGTGGAATGAATGGTAATTTTTTAGAAAATTATCCTAATAATTTCGATAATTCAAATAAAGAAAATGTTGAAATACCCCAAAAGGTTTTTTCATGAAATGAGAAACTAACGAGATGTGCTTCGTGAAAATTCATCAAAAAATTATTTTCATTCAAAAGAGGATGAACATTTTGATGAATCTATAATAGAAGAGTTCGAGGAAAACATGTACCATAAAATAGAGGCTTTGGTGGAAGTTTTCAAAAATGCATTAAAAATCGAAGAAATTGACAATTAAGATCGGAAAATTGAAGGAAGAGTTGATCTACCTGATGAATTAGAACATGTAATTGAAGAAGTAGATATTTTGGGAGCTAAAACAAAGAAGGATAAAAATGATATTAATGATGAAATCCTCCTTATGTGGAAGTAGGCAAAATAGAATTATGATATGAATGTAGAAATGAAAAACACGAATTCTTCAATGCTAGAAACCTCAAGAATGGTGGTTGGGTAAAAACTAAAAATTGATTAATAGAATATTGAAATAGATAGTTCTACTGAAATTGGAAGATATCAAATCTAATTGATCACTAAACTTGAAGTGGATGATCTTGGTATACAATGAATAGTTATTGGGCACGAGAAACTGTTATCATTCAGTTTGACCTCAAGAAAGGAGAATATATTGGAAACCCAGAAGATGAAATTTGAGCATAGTTTTCCAATAGAATAAAATAAACAATCAACTATAATGGATAATGTTTGTATAGAATATGATATAAAATAAAAATTAGTTACAGTTCATGTCAGACCAAAATCACCCACTCATATCGTTATTATTGATTTGGGTTTGAAGAATGATCATATGATCCAATGAACCCAAGGAATAAATTGTAGTCCTTATTTTCCAAAAACGAATATACCTCACATAAGATGTTTTCTTTGTGATATGATGTGTCATTCTAAAAATGTATTTTCCACATAAAAGATGTAACAAATAAAGAAATACCAAAAAGGTTATAGTACAAAGAACAATATTTTATGTCATCATTTTATGGTCATTGTTTCTGTTGAAAAGGACTTGAACATATAGAATGATATTGGACATCAATATAATAGAGGAATGTGTCAAGGTAAAATAAATTTTTTCATAAGGATCATCCAAATGAATCATCAAGAGAGCTAAGCATTAAAAATCTAGTTGCATTTAAGCATGTTGAAGATGTTCCTTCATTTTCTGAGGAATATCATGATTTTCATTCCATATCACATTTAATGTCAATGGCATGGGTCAAAAAGAAAAGGGAGGAGCGGGATGTGGATTTATAAATTGTGTCCATTGCATCAGATCACATTTGGAAATAGATCATTGACAGTTGATGCACATCCCATATGATGGGAAATAGGGATATAGATATCTTAATGAGGTACAATAGATAAGGTATAATTATATTTGGTAATGATGATGGATTTAAAATTATTTGTTCTGGAAAAGCCGATATTGATTAAAAATACACGAGATGAGTAGATGTCTTATTTATTGAGGGGATAAGTCAAAACATGATTAGTTTCAGTCATTTGTGTGACTCAGGGATTTCTATATGTTTTTCTATGAAATTACATATCATAATGAAAAAGGATGTTTATGTTGTGTTTCAAGGATAGAGTATAAAAAGGAATCTATACCTCATGAGTGGAGATGAAGATATGTTATTTTGATCAAAGGATTATTAAAACATGTTATATCATAAGCGTCCTAGCCATATAATAAATGAAACCATAGATGATATGGTGATTTATGATTCTCCTCGAAGTATCCCTAAGTTATCATGTGATTGTACTCATATGTGTGATTCCTGCAAACAAGGGAAAAACATTTGGTTGAAATTTATGCCAATGGATCAAAAGTCAACAAGATTGCTAGAGTTGGTGAATATTCATGTCTGTGGGACAATTTCACCAAGGGATATTAATGGGAGGAGAAATTATTTAATATTCATTGATCACTATAGACTAATGTAATGAGTGTAAATAATCACTCACAAATCTAATGTGTTCAGCTTTATTTTATGATGTTGATGGGAATGTGAGAAGATTCTTGGTCAAAACATCCATATGATTAGAATAGAAAATGTAATAGTGTTCACTAATGTCCCAGTATATAATTATTTAAAAAAGCTATTAAAAATAATCGTGTTTTAGTAGTAATAACTCCTCAGTAAAATGGAGTAGTTGAGGGAAGAAATCAGATTGTGAACAACATGTCTAGAACTATGATCATTGAGAATGATCTTCCAGAAAAATTTTGCAATGAAGCTGTGATGATAAAATTCTAGACATCAAATAGAGAATTAATTTCTAAAAATGGGTAGAATACATTATACGAGTTATTTTATGAAAATAATTCATCATATAAGTTCTTTCTAGTGTTTGAATGTAATTGTTTCATTCTCAATCATGAGAAATGTAGGATGTTCGAATCCATTGGTGATGAAGGGATATTTAATGGTTATTAAAAGAAAATAAAAGCATATAAATTCTTAAATATGAATCTAGGAAGGATAAATAGAAATTTTTTAAATCAATATATTGGATTATCAGAAGAGTATCCATCTGATACAAGATCAAACTCAAGAGGATATTGATGAAGTGATGAGAAGGTCAGGAGACACTCTTTCTCTATAGGATAAATGACATGATAAGTTGGATGATGAGAATAAATCATTTTTTTCTGGACACCAGTGATATGATTTGAAAATGATAGGAAAAACATAATAGGGTATCAGACAACACCACTTAAATCAAGGGGAATGAGGACTCTGTAACAAGTATCATATTTATCATAGGTGGAACAAAATTTTTTTTGATAAAGAAGCTAGAGATAAAACTAGAATCAATATATGAAAGAATAGATATACCAAATTGAAATGAATCAAAGATGTGAGATTGTTTGATAACTATAAGAAAAGAATATGATTGCGGTAAAATGGGAATTTTGCAAAAAAAAAGAATGAAGATGGTTTTGTTATTCGATACAAAGCATGAATTGTGGTCAAAGGAAATACCCAGACAGAGGGTATTGATGTTGATGAGACATTTTAACCTATTTAAAAGCTATAGACTATAATATTATTATCTTACATAGCAGTACAAAAAATGTTCAAGTTATTCTTGATGGATGTCATGTAATAATTTTTTATTGGGGTTATAGAAGATATAGTTTACATTGAGAAACTAGATGGTTTTCTCTTCCATAATGTTGAGAATATGGGTTTTAGCTGATGAAGGAATTATATGGTTTGAATCAAGCACTGATTTCTTAGTATTGAATGCTTGGTTAGTTCCTATAGAAGCTTGCTTTTCTGCATGGTGGAGTTTATTACAATGAATATTTCAACAGTATATGCAGTCAAGGATTCATGGTGCTTGTTTATATTGAGACATAATCATTGGTGGATCAAATGATGCTCAATGAAGATAGTTTTTTGAATTCATGAAAATTGAATATGAAATGTCAATGATTGGTGAGATGACATTTTTCTTTGGCTTAGAAGTGACACAAGTAAGGAATGGAACTTTTTTTATCAATCTAAATATGCCAAGGAGGTTCTGGGAAAATTTTGAATGGAAAATTCACTGGAGATGGAGACCCTAGTTGCTAAAAGGTTGAGATAATCTAGGGAACATGAATGTAAGGAAGATAATATCATATAATACAAGAAAATGATCAGAAAACTGCTGTATTTGATAGCACTAAGTCCTGATATTTTATTTTACATATTCCAAGAATTGAGATAGTAATGAAATCCCAAGGAGAGACACATGATTTAAATGAAAATAATAATTCAGTATATTAATGAAATAATGGCTTTTGGATTAATGTATAATGAAAAATATCAGCTGGAGTAATTGGGATATACCAATTTATATTATGCCGGATAGAGGATGATAGGAAGTGCACACCGGGATGTGCCTTTAATAATTTAGTATTTAGTATTTCATGGTTTAGGAAGAATGAATATTGAATCTCATTTAAAATTGTAGAAGGATAATATATTACGCCCACTCAATCTTTCATGCTGCTATTTTGGCTGTAGTATTAGCTTGAGGATATGGTAAATGAAGTGAAATATCTTATCAGAATCCATTATCACAATTCAAGTAAAATAAATTTGTGAAAAATTCATTTCCACTACTCAAGGGAATTGAAAATTGAAATTAGGTATCGTTTTCTCAAGGATAAGGAAAAAAAGGGCTTTTGAAGATATATTTTGTGCCTATATAACATGAATTTTTTGATATTCCTAAGAATTCCATACATAAAATATCATTTGAAAGTAATCAAATGGCTATGAGAGTCTAGTTAACTTCCTTAACATGAAAATGTGTTATTGTGGGAAACCCTCACTATGAAAAATGGTGTTTTTTACCCAAATGTGATGATACTTGTTCTTTTATATATTTCATACATCCTTTATGTTCCATTCATGTTCATTGAAAAATGTGGAGAAAGTGTGACTAGTTCATGGGGAGGAATGACATGGGGAGAATCTTTTAGGTGGAACAGAGAGATATGGGGAGTTGATGATGAGATTATATTGTATGGATGAGCTACAACATTGGGTGGGTATTGAGTCTTACAATGAAACATGTGATCAATCAAATATTACATATCACAATAGTTAAGGTTCGTGATAATTGACGACGTGGTTTCAAGAGCTGGTGTCATAAATTATGTGATTCATTGATCAAAATTGCATTATTATCAGGTTTCTCACACTAATCCAAGATAATGTTGTCTTAGAGTATGTTTTGAGGAAATCATTGATCAATATCTTAATATCCGGAAGAGAATGGTGGTTGAATAATCAAGGAGTTTTAATATAGTCTCATATTACCCAGAATTGTTATTAGAAGTGTAGTCAACAAACCTAATTGGGGAGATTGTTGGGAAAAAATACCGCAAGAGGTCCTCTTGTTATGTTTGGGTGTAATTGTGTTTTTTCAAAATTCCAGGTGACCATAAATGTGTATGGATTCTTTTTTATGAATGATAACATGGAGACCGGGACATGGACCATGTACCATGTTAGTGAAGGGTGCGCAACCGCATACCAAACATCATGAATGGTATCCATGAGTGGTTCGTGAAATCAAAAAAGGTTCATGTTGGAATGATGTATGGTTTATGTATGGATGTTCATTGGAAATGGAGATAATCCATGTATGTGAAAAATAATTTCATGGACAGTTGTGAAAAAATAGTCTATAGAATGGTTATAGTTCATGATAGGAGGATCGGTACGCATTGGAGGTTGTACTAAATTAATGATTATGTAAATCAAGGAATAATATATTTTAGGGATATCATTGTCTATATAAGAAGATAAAATCCAACCAATTAATAGGGAGATTTAATATCTTTAGATAATATATTTCAACTATAGGAATTCAGCGACATCTGATGGATGTTTGTGAGGGATAATTCAGTAAAAGAACATGTGGTTTGCGTGGAACCAAACCCACTGAAGGTTTTTGTAGAGAACTATATCCCACATAGGAAACAATATGTAATAGAAGATGGCTTGGTATACAAGTGGTTATCAAAAGTATTCCATGACTAAATAAATGTTTACGGACATATGTAGATTCATAGAGGAGGTTCGTAGAGTCTGAACACAGAGGTTGTATGCGATAGTTAGGTCAGAGGCTGTTCTCCGAAGAACGGAGGTTCACGAAAGCGGGAATAGTACAAGGAGGAAGTGTTCTGCATACCAATCTTAGTACATAGTGTTCAGGATGAACATGGTGGGTTATGATTTTCACAAGGACACATTCAAAAGCATCAAATCACTATGCGAATGTATTTTCTGGTTCCAAACAGTACTCAGGAAGGAGGAATTATTATACAGGTGAAATAATAATATTAATAGAGCATCTACCTATGGGGGATGGATGAATTCATGAAAATGAAGGGGCATAAATTTCAATAAATCGTGTTTGACATAGTATTTTATAATCCTTGAGCGGATTCCTTTTCAAGTGTAGTGGTAATGGGAAAAGGAAGGCAGTGACCCTTTCCACCAGTACTGAGCCAGAAGAAGAGGCATAGGGAGTAAACTTTTGTAATGAAGTGAGAAGACCCCAAATCCTGTAAAACCGGTGAACATGTGTATAAAATCTATATCCCAAACATTTTTGTCATTTTTGTCTCTGAGGATAATTGAATTTGGTATATCGACACATAATTATGGTATTCTCCTTGAACGTATCCCAATGAGGGTGAATTATGTAATTTTTTGTATCTCATGCATGAATTAAATTCAGATCATACTTCACCAAGAGAATGATACATAAGAGGCTTCTGTTTAATGATGAAACAAGATCTGAAGGGGAAAAATTTTATCCTGTCATACCTTTATCCACCCTCCTCTCAGGGTATTATACCTAGTGGATGTAACAGTTATATTCCAATTCAGTTTTTTAATGGTAAATATATAATTTATTTATTTAAAGAAAATAATAATTTGATTTACCAAGTAAATGAAACATACCTTAATTACTCAATCTATCTATCTTGCATCTTCCAAAATTAGAATTAGAATTTCTTATCAAATCAAATTTAGTATTCATAGGGTAAAATAAAACAATTCAGAAATATCAATTAACAAATATAATAATCCATTTTATATATATAATTGGATATTTCCTAGGGTCACATATATTTATAGTACACATACAAATTGAAAAAATTAAATATTTCCTATTAGAAGTTAAAAAAACGTCTAACATTACCTCTAAATGTTTTTAAATAATAAGATATTCAATATTTGTATAAATATAATTTGAATGAATTAATAATTTTAGTTTTTGAATTTTATGTGAAATATAAACCAAAAATCATGACTATAACTTTTTTATACAAGAGTTTTTGACTAAATATAAAATTATTTATTTTAAAAAAATTGCAAAAAAGGAAAATATTCCATTCCCCCGTCATAAAAATATCAAATTTAGAAGTCATCATTTAAATATTCAATAAAATGTTTTTCATTTAAATAAAAATATTTAATATTATTGAAATTATTCTATATAATAAAAATATCATTATATTTCTGCACAATAAATATTTATTGTTAAACATTGATTTTAAAATAAAAATAAAAAGTATACTAGTTAATGTTTTCTTCCACTGTCGTGGAGATTATTTAAAACCATATAATTATGTAGATATTTTAAAAACATGATTAGGATGATTTTAATTTTAAAACAATGGGGTTCTATAAGTTATACTTTTTCAAAAATAAAATCAATTTTAAAATCAATTTTGATGACCATTTTTGTTATTGAAATCCATGAAAACAAGCATATGAAAAAGTATCCAAATTAAATATATCCAAGAAACAAGTAAATTACATTCATCAAAATAAACTAATACCACTTCATAATATCATTGTGTGAAGAATAATTTTCAAACCTTAACTATATTTCCATATTCATCAATTATATTTCTTAAGATCCATTTACTTATAATATCCTGCAAATCATTTTGTGGAATAACTAAGGTGCATAAATTTTTCATAGTAACTAATTCATGTAATCAATCAATACTAAGATCGAAAAATAATCATCTAATTTCTCATAAATAATTTTTATTAATTGAAATTTAAATCATGATAAAGGAAAAATATTCATTACATATAATGAAGACGGAACAATTGAATCCAAAATTATAATCCAATTATCTATATAATGATCTATTTGTTCTTTCTAATATATTTTCATTTATAGGTTCATATTTATAAAAATATTTATCCCCTTTAATATGTGTATATTTATATTGAGGTACATTCTCTTAAAAACTATGTTATCTAAATTATTTCACAAGTTGATCAATATAACCAAAATTATTATCAATTGAATTTTCAACATAATTGTTGATAATTTATTCTTCATAATTCATTTTTGTTTTATTAAACACATTATATTCCTTAATAGTATTTAAATATCAATTGAAAATAACTTCATTAATTTATTCATCAAACTTAAAAAATCATCCTTGGAATTAAAAAAAAAATTACCCACAGACACTCAAAAATGTATATTTTTATGAATCATTCCTCTCTAAAGAATATTTGTCCTCTTTTTCCAAAATAACAATAAAATAATCCTAGTAGTGATATAGAAAGAAATATTATTGCAATATACCTATTAAAATTTGATTAAATTAAACTCGATTATCCTAGTCCTATCCATTTCAAGAGTTATTTTAATTTTCAAATAAATGTTACCATATTTGTGTGGTGTCCTATGTGAATCTTTTTTATTAAAATAAAAAATTTCAATAAATATTTAGATAAAATACATATTTTTTAATCCACCACAATGATTACATATAAAGTAATTATTTATGTTCTTTTCTCATAATTCACCAATTTAGAAAATATGTTAATCTTATATATTGATTACAATTTAATAGTATGAAATTAAATCCATGTTTTTTAATAAAATAATAAATAATAACATAACAATATATATTACATTCCCTACTACTATGTTTAATAATTAAAAAAATCAAAATGATTAATATCAAAGTCCTTAATTTTTTTTCTTCTCTAAATTATATAAATTATTTCTATATTGTTTACAATTCATGAAATATTAACAGTGAAATGTAATTTCAACTAAATAACATGGTTGTTAAATTATTTTTTGTTTCATGTATAAATTTTGTATTAAAATTAAATTATTATGCCCCAACATCTATGCCAAAAAATGATAATGGCTTTTAAATAATGAAAACATTTATTATTTTATCATTTAATACAAAATTATTAATTTAATAAATTATATCATTTCGGTTTGTATAAAACAAAACATATATTTCCTATAAAAAGAATTTAACTTTTTAAAATTTAATAAATATTTATTTATAACAATGTTTTTATGAATACAAATTTTTTTCATACATAATAATATAAAACATTAAAAAAATAAAAAAATTGAAATCTTGAACTCTGTCATACATAGTACCTTTCCATTAGAATTTATAGTAAATGTAACATTACATTCATTGAATTTATTGAATTATAGAAAATTATAATGTTTTACTAATCATGTGCCTTCATATTTCATTATAAATGTACCAAACATCAACTTTGATTCTAATAAGATGTGTTTTATTAAAATAATTTAATAACGAAAAATTTAGTACCAATGAAAATTTTGGTCTCATGATATTATAATAATAATTCTTAAGAAACTAAATAGATTATAAAAAAATATTTGTAAGAAATATATAAGATAATTGTTTTTAAATTAAATCATTAGTATGTCGAAGTGATTGTTAGTGTCTCAAAAACACTCATTTTATTAATGATATTTCTTATCACATTATAAAAAATTTATAGTAGATCTGCTTCTATAAATGATCATAATAATCAATTTTATATATATTTTGGTTTTATTATTATAATAACCATGACTGTATATCCTTTTTTCTCATTTAACTAGAAATCATATTTTTGTTAATTAATTATCATGAAAGAAAAATGAAAAAATTTGAATTTTAAATTTCAAATACCCTTTTGATTTATTTTTATTGCTTAATAATATTATTATAATTTTATGTTTCAGATTTTGGAATCATACACATGAATTCAAACCTAGGGACCTCTTTGAAAAAAAATATTAGTTGGCCAAACAATAATAAATTAATAAGATCATTCATTGTATCTATTTATTTTTTTCAGGGATTCTTATTACTTTATGTATGTTCTGTTTAAAATAATCACCAAGAATAATACAAAATAATTCATATATATTATAAATTAATATGTAAAGAATTTTTTATTTTTAATGATATTTTAGTTTTCTGTGAAATCACATAGTTTGATAATTTCTATTAGAAAATATAATTAAATTATAAAGAATAACTAAACTCATCAATGTAGTATTTTTTTATTAATTTCTAATGAAAATTTTCAAAAAAAGTGGTGTAGTTGTGAATTTTCGTTTTACAAATTGAATTAATGAGTAAAAAAATTAAAATTATATATTATAGTAATTAATGAAAATGAAGATGAAAATAAAAGGAGATGAACATATATATATTTATAGAGTGTGAGATCTAAATGATCGTAGTCCACTCAACAATTCTCTCACTAAATAAGATACATGGGAACGTCTATAAGCACTATAATATAATATAATAATTAACTATTCCCACATAATGTTAAAGCCCATTTTCATAGGATTTACCCCCTAGATGAATAAATCAATACATACTTTCCTTTTTCCCACTAGAAGGAACAACAAAAAATAGCCAACCTTTTTTACAAGAGGAACACCCTAATACCGGTATTGATTTCTGAGTCACAACCATATTACCATTATTTGATGGTGTAGTATAACCCCTAAAAATTATTGAAAATAAAAAATAATAGGTTGATATAATCCCATGAAACCAAAATGATCAACTCATAGTCTAAGTATTAATATGGCTAGAATCACACCAAAATCAAATAATCAATGACTATTAGTTTGGTTTTATGTTGTATTATGTCTCCAGAAATTAAATCCTTATATATCATGAATTTATAATCAACCTATATCATTTTTCACTAATTTTATCCACTCAAATTATATAGAGTTCCCTATTTCATAGTATATTCCCAAACAGTAATACGTCAGTTCTATGTTTTTTTAAGGTCCTAATATTTTTTTACATGTTCATTTCCATGGTAGTGTTCTTTGTGAAAATATATTTTTAATAAAAATATATTATCTGAAATTATACCTCAATATCATGTAAAAAATACAATTGAATTGTGAAACTCATTAGAATAATTAATTCAATGTAAATAATAAAAAATATATAACCTTAGAATACGCCTTGTTAATAACCATTATTTCCCCATTCAATTTCATATGATTTCAATTTATATATATATATTTCTAGAAATAAATTATGAATATAAAAACATGAAAATAACCATGTGAATCTCATTAATTCGCTATAAAATTGTTTATAAATATTTCATAATAATTCAAAATATTTAATGAGTAATTATAAATTAATATCATAATAATTCAATCTAAATTAAAATTTCTGTTAATTGAATTGTCATGTATTAAAAAATAGGATTTATTTGTGGGATATATAAAATACTATATAAAATCATAGAACCTTATAGAAATATCCATGATATTGGATACTAATCCTATAATAATTCAATTTATCCTAGTATATTAATCGAACAATAATTCCATTTATACAAGAGAAAATAAAATGTAGGAAAGGGGTGAGATCTGATGCATTATAAGGGTATGAATATAGATGAAACTATGAAAAAATAAATAATAATCATTTTTTAGGGTTATTTAGCTGCAACACATGACAATTAATTAATAACATTATCATAATACATTGTAAAATTTATGATCAATCAATTGAATATAAATAATCAAATCATTTGGAGTAAATAACAATGGATATTCCTACAAACTGAATAATCACATGGAATATAAATAACTAAATTTATAAATATGAATCACATCATGATAGAAATATGAAACAAATGTTTTATTTCATGTTAAAATATATTTAGCACGGTTGAGGCCTTACTCCATGACATCAATATAATTGGGAATTGTCTCATCCAAAACCCAAGCTAGATTGTCTCAGGACGAATACTGATAAATCAAGGGGATAAAAATGTCCTTACCCACCACATACTAATACTAATGCATTAACAACATTAAATGGGTGAATTAGAATATGCATAAACATTTGTATTTAAAATATATCGTCCAAAATGTTATACATTCCCCAATTAATAATCATAACAATAGAACTTCTAAATTAATATGGTGAATGATAATAAAATTTTATATCCTTATTCTTACTAAACATTAACCTTACAATGATATAATAATGTTGATATCAATAGAATATATCCCCAATGGATAATATTTCAAATAAAGGTTGCATTCCAATAATGTGTATAATTATTGACAAATAATAATAAAAAAATTTGGAAGATAAACATTTCATTTTGGATATATATTAAAAATAAATGATCAATAAATATTTTAGAATAGCTTTTGATACAAAATAATTTTTGAAAACATGAAAAATAAATTTTAACACATTATATTTTCATTATGGTGTAAAATTTTGTTTAACATGTACATGATAAATTAATTATTCAATTCATATTTTTATTAAAAGACAAACATTTATTTATTTTAAAATTAAGAAAGTAATCTTTTCAAATTTTCCATGAAAAAGTAAGGATTTTGTAAAATTTTCATTAATGATTAATTATTAAAATTTTAATACCTTTTTAATGAAATTTTTAGAAAATATTGGTCATGATGAAAAAGGGATTCTAATATGAGAAAACAAAATTATGGGATTTTCAAAAAAACAAATTTTGTCATTTAATGTATGATAATGAAGATATATGGTACTATTAGTGGAAAAATATCATGAAAAAATATATGAGAATAAACTAAATTAAATTTATGATAAAAAATTGAAACAAATCCTTATAGTGGTACATAAACAATAAAAATCATGAATAATGATGGGATTGGGAAATAAACTCTTATCACATTTGGAACATTAGAATCATAAGACCCAAGAATGAAATGACATTAAATATGATATTTAAAACCATGAAGATAACTTATTTCATAATATAATGTACATAAAATTTATTATTTATATCAAAAAAATATGTGGTGACTCTAGTGTATATCGCATAAAATTAAAAGTGAGATGAGAAACCCATATATTTTTGTCTGGATCATCGAGTGTGTTATTTATATTCATGAATAATAAAATTATTTCAATAATTAAAAAAATATTAAATGTTTAATGTTTATAATTCCTTTTAAATTTACTAATTTCAATCTTATATATGATTACTAGTTTAATTATGTTTACAATAAATGTTTTAATGATATTTGGATGATATACCAAAAATGAATTTTATAGAATGAAAATAGACAGAGTTCATTATTTATACATATACAAGGTAATGAGGTTAATAAAAGTTTATCCTTCCAAAATGGTAATAATATAATATATACCAAATTATTTCTTCAATTATACTAAATATATAACATATATGTTTTTTGGTTATGATAAAATATTTGTATCGCTTCATGAAGGCATTATACGACATGCACATGAATGACATTATCAAATTTAATTATACAAAAGTAAATAATATATTATCATGTAATAATGAAATGTTTTCATTAAAATCATAAATAACTCATTTATAACCAATATTAAATGTATAAGTACCCAAATCTTCCTCAACAAAAATTATTATTGAAAAATAAATCACATCCATTCAGGAGGTGGTATTTCACCTTACACATGATTTATATATATATATGATATAACATATCCATAGGTATAATAATTTATTATAGATCATAAATATAGTTTATATCCATCATCATACTCAACCGTGAAATGTGTAATAGAAAAAATAATGACACGAATTTATGGGGTATTAGTCTGTTATTCACTCGAATGATGATTTTGGATCCCATTTGTGGAAAGTAGGGATAGATTTAGGTCACTAATTAAAAATAAGTATAACCATTTATATGAAAATTGGTATATATTATCATAATGTTTTAATAATAATTTAATGAGATTGAAGAACATATAATATAAAAACATGTGTACTAGAAAATTTTATATTATTCATTTATCCTCCTTAGGATTGCACCAAAAGCCCTCATATGTTGGATTTCAGACCAAAATAAGGACCTCAATATGATATGATAGCTATTTGGAATGGATTTTGCATGTCAATGGTTGAATCAATAGGTTTTCATTTTTAGGGAGGATAGGAGAGCTAGTGAGCTTTTTATAGGTGAGGTGTGTGGCACACATGTCTTTTTGGTATATAAAAATGCCTCCCCATGTTTTACACATGATAAATGAATCAATAATATATATATATATATATATATATATTATTCAATTATTAGTTATAAATAGAGACATAATGTATGTTTTATACAAGTTGATAAGTCATTTTAACCCTTCTTTTATAGTATATCCCTTGGTAAACCCTTTTTACCTTTATCATGGTAATTAATATATACATTTCTAAAAATTTATTTTCCTAAAAAAATTGACATAATATGGGAATATTATTACTATATTTTAGAATATTAAATGAAATCATCATATTCCATTCCTAAATTTGTATTATATTAATTTTGAATTAATATAATAGTGGTGACAAGTATGCAGGTTTGTAATGAAGAAATGTTATAAATGTTATAGAGATTATATGCCAAAATATAATATGAAAATGAATAACATTATTAATTATATGTATGTATATATATATAATTTAACTTATATTACGATAAAATTAATTTCAAATATATTTTTACTATATAAATATTTTTAACAAATAAGTAGTTTTAAATTATTATTTCTTATATTCACTATTCATAAAAAATGAACATTTTATGAACAATCCAAACATTTAATCCTAATTAAATTTAGATATTATTATTTAAAAATATATATTATTTCATTCATTCATATATTATAATAGTGACAATGATTATTTCTATATGGTGCATATAATTAAATACTGATCCACTGTTTAAAAAAAGCTATTTTTCAAAAAAAAAGGTTATCATTCACGTCATTCACATTTTATATGTAACTAATATATCAATTTAATTTATTTAAAAAAAGTACAAACATAAATTTTTCATAATTCAGTTATCAATATTAATAACTGCCATCATAACAACTATGTTTTAAATGTCATTTTTTAATAATATAATTTTTAAAGATTATTTTGTTTCATTGAAACCCGATGTTGTGTTCATTTCAATCTATCAAAGAGATTGAATTAATTTAAAAATAATTATATCAAACAATATCATTTTGTTATATTCTCTTATAATTTTTTTGGTGTCATCAATTCTTTCAACGACAATTCCACCATCCATAAAAACAAATATTATCACAAAAATGTAATTTTTATCTCGATAATCAAGGGTTTAGAATTTGAAAATACCCTCATTGAAAACACACATAGTTTATATTATTAATAAAACAACCTATTAATATGAGATAAATGGGAATACCGTATTCATATTTAATATAACATAACTATGTTTCTATTTATGAGAAAAACAATTCCATGTGAATATTGGTACATGGAATAAAATCATTTGAAATAATGGAGAGTGTTTGATGTCATTGATCATAAGAATGTGAATGAAAATTAGAAACATAAATACATAAAACCCATAAATATTTGATGATACAAAAGAACTTTAGAAAAATATAAAAATAAATATTATGATATAAAAATGTTTCAATGTACACTGTCTAGAGTTTAAGAATTACTTATCCATTTACTTTGAGAATATATTAAATTATTCACACTTCATTACATTATAACTAATAGGTATAATTTCATATTTTGGTTGTTAATATTTATTTATTCAAATAATTAATTTCTATAATAAATTAACATATAAAAGTATTATGTTCCTAGAAACACAAATATTCACTTTTAATGGATCATATGATCCATAATTTTTTGATAAGTAAACCATTTTACCTCTAGTTATCATTACAAAAAATGGATTGCACATATTATCTAATTTGCATAAATTTTCATTTGCTGAAGTAGTACATTAATTTATAAACCAAATTTAATGTTCATCATAAGCCATTAAATAAATGGTTATCCGTATAACCTCTTAAAATTTTTATGATCCATATGATTATAATGACGGTTACAAAATATTCATAATGAACATTACATTGATCTCTCAAACAATAGGAATAATATCATAATATTCACTTAATAAAAATATTAATACCATTAAAAATATAGTCTTGTGAAATTTGGTAATAATATAAATTAATATAAATTTTTATTGAAGACGTAAACTATTTATTATTCCTAATATTAATCCATGATTACATGATGTATTACATAATTCAAATAGTTTGGAATCCTTATCAATTATATCATCAAATTATTTTTAATCAAATCGTTATTTATTTTAGTGGTAATAAATACTATCAGTGTTACACTATAAATATAAATTTTCTATTTAAAAAATTGTCAATATATCTATATGAGGAACATCATATGGGATATTTTTTCATAAACATTGTGATTTCCTTAAAGTTCATCTTTCCTCATAATCAATTTCCTTTGTAATCCAAACAATATATCAATACCTTTTCCACGTCATCAATTGCAATTGTATAATATTGACCATTATCCATTGAAAACCATTTTATTTCCTATAAAATCATGGGCACGGTTTCCATTCGCTCCACAAATGTATCTAACATCCATTCACTTTTAATAATGTACCAGGATGTTACATAATAAAAATTACATGTTAGAAAATCATGAATTCCATTCATCCTATTATCCATCATTTTCACGCTCATAATATTCATATATTTATAACAATTGAAGCAATAAATCATATATAATTAACTCTCAATATTAATATCACTTGATATTAGATCATCATATGAAGAGAAGTTCTGTGAGACTGATTCCCTTCCAATTAAATAATTGATCATTCATACTATTTTGAGCACATACATTAATGTCATTCACCTAAATTATCATAAAAATATTCCTTAGTAGTTTAAAACTAGGTGATTATTAAGGAACAATTCTGTCCCCCATGTTTCAAATCAAATCAAGATGAGTAGTCCATTTTGAGAGTTATAACCCCTCAATACATTTGTGATCAACACATATCCACTTGTAATATCAATACGCAGATGTATTTAAAAAATCCCATATAGTATATTCCTTATAAAATCTTAACATTGTTATCCTACACATATCCTAAAATTATATAATTGGATTATGTTCCCTATTTTATGTTTTCCAAAATCCAGTTCAATTGGATTATACTAAACATCACATGACACCAATTTTAGTGACCTAACCCCATTAGCCCGGATCTATTGTCTACATTTTTACATTGGAATGATATTTCTTTAAATTATGTTTAAATGGAAATAAATTATTATATTTCCTTTAATTCTAGATACATATAGAAAATTCATAATACATTTTAGAATATAAAATATAAAAATATATTTTTTTATAATTCCTGTATTCTGTATAGTGTGTAACAATATATTAATTCCAAATAATATCCTCCTATCATGTGGAATATAATATATAAAAATAGTGTGACATATGCTTCTTGGTAGGGATATGTATATATTGGGTGTTATGAAATAACAATGTATAATTTATCTGGCTAGGAAAATATCTAAAACATATTCAATTTAACTGAGTAAATAAGAAGAATATAAATGTAAGAAATGAAATTCAAATAATTCAATAAAAATTATCACATAATCTTGAAAACATAACCGTGGATATTATAAATAATAAAAATCACATGGAATGTAATTTAATTAATTAATAATGATTTAATTAATAATGGTATAAATCTAAAAAAAACATCAAATCCATGATCCATTATATCTAATACATTTCAAGTAACTTTTCAAATACATCTAATTAAATGGGTAACTGCATGGGAAAAATCCAATCAAATATGTCACATGAGACCTACCGATGTATGAATTAGAAATAGATGGCCCCACCCCTCACATAAAAAAATTAATGTATTACTCAGATTAATATGGTTTAACAAAATCCATATAAACATTCATATTGAAATAATACATTTTAAAAATATTGTACATTCACAATCAATAAAAAAATTAAAATTATTCTAATGTAATATGGTGATTTTTAATTTAATTTTCCTTAATCAGTTAAGATTATAATAAATAATCCAATTATAAAAAATTATTAAAAAAATAAAACATATCCATAGTTTTTCATATTATTAATACATTTTTTAATTTTTTTGATGAGTATAAATATTGTTAAAATTTATATAAAAACATTTTTAAGGAAGATAACCTACTCAATTTAAATCAAATTCAACAATAAATGTTAAATAAAATATTTTTTAAATCCATTTATTTTAAAATAATATTTTAAAAATACCAAGACAATATTTATAACATTTATTGTTAATAAAAGTGAAAAACACACTTCATTACATTAACATTAATGTATATATTCAATTCAAATTTTTAGAAAAAACCTAATGAGGTTTATTTTGAAATTGTTATTATGACACCATTTAAATATCTATATCAAAATTAAATGTTCATAAAATCTATTTTATAAATTTTTTTAAAGGATAAAAACATTCAATATTTATTTTTGTTCAAATCATGAGTCTCAATGAGAAATGATTTCTGACCGAAGGGAGAAATATAAATTAATATTATTAAAAACATTTTGTTAATCATTATATGTATCCAATTGAAAAAAATAGTACTATATCATGAATAATATCATGGAAATATTATTTAATTAAAATATTAATATTTTTATCTATAAATATCAAATAATTCACTAACCAGATACATAAATAAAAACAATCCAGAATAATGATGATTTCGTGAAATAAACTACCTAAATATATATAGCATTTCAATCATAATCTTTATAAATTAAATTATATCCAATGAATGATTAAATATATTTAATATAAATTTATTCATGAAATAACATAAAAATGATATCATATTAATAGTAGAAAATAAATATGTTGCGAAAATGGAAGATGTCTCATGAAAAAAATCGTGATATGAGAAACTAATCCCTTGAGTTATATTTGTCATGTATTAAATTTATAAAGATGTAAAAAAAATGATTTAATTATATAAATTAATAAGGAAAATTTTAAATATTATTATTAATTTGGTTTCAATTTATATGATGTTATTTATAATTACATATATAGTTATGTTATCACTAGATATTTCAATTATAACGACTTATGTATGAAAATGAATTTTTTGGGTTACTATGACCAATGATTAAATTTTTAAATAGTATTTTTAATATTTATATATAAGTAATTATGAGATATATATATATATATATATCAATTATAATTTTTAATCCAACGGTGAAATATTGATATGTAAAATTAAATATGTTAGAATCATTGGGATGGTAGGCCTTACAAACTCATGTGTATAATTTAAATATTTTAATTATAATTATAGAAAAAATATAATTAATATTTCATCTATACGTAATAATCTTAACATCATATATACCACATTATTTCATGAAATTTACTTTTTATATAATCCATGTGGTGCAGGGTGGGGGGAAATGATTCACGGTCCATCATGAAGGAAGTAGTACCGAAATATCATATAATATTTTCATTGTCAATTTTAGAATGAAAATGATATAATAAATTTTTGTTAATGATAAATATGTCATAAATATAATAATTATTACATTTATATAACATATAATAATTTAATTTATATTCAAAATTTTCCATGTAACGCGTTTGTGAAAAATGAATAACATCGTTTCACGAGGCAGTAGTCCTCTACACACGATCGATGTTATCATACGGATTGTGGTATTTAATATAAAAATTAGTATACTATATAATTAATATGTTGGAATATAAATAGTAAAAAATTTATATATATACTTTGTATAAAACACCATTCCTAATTTTTTTAATATTTTAGTGGAAAAAACTATTGGCATCGATTAACATGGTAGTAGTCTAATGTAGACATTAATGATGATTTCATAACCACATTAATTGATCTAAAGATGGAAGTAGTTTATGAATATATCATAATAACATTTATATCTATGTAATTTTCTTATATTATTACATAATAATATATTAATATTAATTAATGGAGTTTAGGAATTATATAATATAAAAATTCCCGTTGAAAAACATTACAAATTTATAAACAAACCTTCTTATGATTGTATAGAGGGAAATAATACAATGGAATTATTAATAATATAAATCATATAGGTTTTGATGAGGGAATTTAGGAATGTATTTTTTTTCTATTTTTCTAACTAAAGTGGTTTAAATGTGTGAGGAAGAGATGATATTTCGAGTACTTTTATAGGCAACGTTAGTGGAATAATTGTAATTTCAGAAAAGAAGAAATTGTAACAACATTTTTTACATTAAAAATAGTAAAACTGAGAATTATCAATCCTTATAATGATATTTTCTATATATATACATACTATTTGTTTTATATCTATTTTTGGTCATTTAACCCTTAGTGATTTATTTTAATCCCCTAGTAAACCCATTTTTATGTTAACCGTTGTAATTAATTTTCCATTTTATCAAACAATAATTTAGTCAAAAATAATTTTGAACATATTAGGTAGGATACATTACATCAAAATAAAACAAAAAAATTTAATTTTCCATTTTCTATAAATATAACACGAAAAATAAAATTTAAAATTAACACCACAACCTTAATGAGAGTGGTGGTCTTCAAAGAGAAAATGTACAATTGATTACACATATTTTATATCAATATTTAATTTAATAATGGTATCAATGTCCAAAATTGGACTATTAGAGTTTTATGTGAAATAATTAAACCATTAAAAAATTTCAATACAATCAATTTTGGTAAATTAATGAAAAAATGGATGTTTTGAATAACAATTCACCATTTTTCTGAAATCAATAAAAAATGAAATATTTCTAAATATTCCATTAATAATCCCAAAGATAAATTTTATTCCCATTTAAATATTTATATTTATTTTTTCATACATATTTTATAAATGTGACTATAAACATTTTTGAAATAACTTCACAAAGCATGACTAATAAACCTTTCAAAAAAATATTATTTTTCAAAAAAGATTACTAATGTTTTTTCAATAAGAATTATTTGACTTCAAATCATTAGCCAAAAATGTAATTTATATGATACATATCTAAAAAATAAATTTATTTAATTTATTTATTCATATTAAAACCTTCGTCTTAATATCTAGGTTATAATGGTCATGATTAAATAATAATATTTAAAAAAGGAATAATGTTTCATCCAAACCCAGCATCACATGCATTTAATTCTATTGAAGAAACGTAATTTATTTGAATATAAATATATAATACTGTCTTGGGGTGTTATATTCTATTTTATTCATTGTACTGTGTGTAATACACTCTATAAAACCCATTATTCCCTTTTTAATATCTATTGGTGTTATGTAAAAATTTCAGCGAATTATAAAATAAATAAAAACATAATAAATATAGCATTATAACATTATGTATCATAATAAAACATAGATAATTATATTTTATTTTAAATTTCATATATATAACTAAATTTTCTGTTTTATAGAACAATATAAGGCTGCAATATATACTATAACTGAATATGGAAAATTGGATTTTTTGTGGACCATAAATAGTTTGGGTTATTGATTTTTTTCTATGAATTGTTTGCGAATGAGAAAGGTATATATTAATTGAAAACACAGGGATACCAAAAAACAATTAAAATGATATTTTATTTCTCTAAATGATTTATTTGACCAAGTAAATTATTATACTATTATATATATTATATCACAAATCAACACATTAATTTAAGAGATTTGTTTTAAAAAATTATTTCTCTAATCAACAATATGAATATATAATAAAAATATAAACGGCAATATATGAATATTTTTAATGTATATTCCAAAAATATTTTTCATTAATGATCAAAACAAATTGTTGGTCATGGATTCACTATTCATTCACCACCATTTTGGAAATTACCAATCCATGAATAATTTAAAAATACGCAATCCTTTTTGAAACTATAAAAAATAACACCTTTAAAAGTAAATATTATAGCTTTTAAAAGAAATTAAATATAGTATAAAACTTAATTATTCATTTATTTTTCAAAAAAAAAGAATGGATCCACTATGAATATTTCTATTTTTAAAAAATATTTCATGTAGAACCCATAATGACTGAATAATTTTAAAATAAAATTATTAAAATTGTGATAACCCTTCATGAAATATAATTTTATGAAAATTACATGTTTAAAAAATAATTTAATATCATTATTTATGTATAAAAAGTGAAAAATCATAATATAATAACAAAATATGTATTTATATTAAGTAATAGTCATCTGAAAAATAATTTTATGATTTCATTTATTTTATGATAATCTAAAACATCGCTATATGATCATACATGAAGTCCCCATAAAATCATCCAAATTGATATCTAAATCCTTATAATAACAAGTTTGTATTACATTTTTGAAAACATAATATTTTCATTGGGATTAGTAAAAACATAATTTTTTTATTTTATATGGAAATAATGTTAATCATTATATTAAATTTTCAAACATGATGTCTATGAAAATTAATCAAAACAAGATTTTTCTTAGTACTATGGTTTTATATGTAATTTTTATAATGGTATTCAAGAAAATTTTTTCTCCAAAATATAGTAATTTTATAAAAATTAAAAATATATTTTGATAAATCTATATTTATTGATGACAACAAGTTAATGTAGATTAATAATTCAATTATGTTTTTGAATGAGAAAAAAATAATTAGTTTGTATAATTATAATAAACTAATTATTGACTAAGTATCTAAAACATACCTAAAATACTCATTAAATCTATCCTGCATCCTCTAAAATTAGAATCATAATCGCTTATCAAACGAAAGTTAGTTTTTATATGGTAAAATAATCGAATATTTAAATATCCATTAAAAAATATAAAAATAATTTTAATATATTTAATAGGAAATTTCATTGGCTATCATTAATGTGTATTACACATAACAACTGAAAACATTAAATCAGGCCCACTTAATGTTAAATAAATCAATCATTCATCAATACAATTACATGTTATTACATTAAGTGATGTTCCATATTAATCTAAATATAATTTGAATGATGTACTCTTTAGATTATTAGAATATTAAGTGGAATATAAATATAATATATTAACTATATCATTTTCATACTGGAATTTATTTTTAAATATACAATTATTTTTTTGAAACATTTACAAACAAAGGAACATTTTCAATTCCCCCATTGTACACAAATCAAATTTTGATGATATAATTTTTATATAAAATTAAAATTTATTCCGTTGAATAACCAAATTTCATATGATGAAAATAATTTTTTATATTTAAAAACATGATTATAATTTTAAATAAAAAATAATGACGAATTAACAATTCTTTTAAAAAAAATCAAAATTGACCTATTTAAAAATTAATACCATGCTCGTGGAGCTTCTTTCAAAACATATAATTCCATAGATAGTTTATGAACATAATTAGGATGATTTTAATTTTCTATCACATGTGATTTTATAAAATATAATTTTTCTGAAATAAAAGTATTTTTTTATGTTGTTTTGAAATCCAATTTTCATTATTTCAATCCATGAAATGAAACATAACCGAATAATTTCTTAATTACTTATATCCATGAAAAAATTGAAAAAAAAAATTCAAAAAAAATATCAACCACTTCATAATATCCATGAGTGACACATCAACATTAATCATTAATTATATTTCTATATTCATCAATCTTATTTCTAAATATTAATTTACTTCAAATATCATGGAAAGAATTTTTTGGAATAAAGATATTGCAATAATTTTTCATAATAACTAATTCAAAACAATAATAATTACCAAGATTCAATTTTAATGTAATGAATCATAAAAAACTAAGTTAATTATAGGAATTAAAATAATTAAAAGAAAAAAATACACATATCATATTTTCTAGATTTAATATTTTATTCAAAAATTCCAATCACATTATCTATAGGATGATCGGCTTTTTTCTAGGATTATTCATTAATTTGTTAATATTGAGATGAAACATTCTCCCACATAATATTTTTATATTTATATAGATATATATCCTCTTAAAAATTATGTAATCTAAAACATTCCACAAGCTCATCAATATCAGCTATATTATTATTGAATGATTTATCATCTAATTTAATGATAATTGATTCTTCAATGTATATATTTATTTTATTATATACTCAATATTCCTCATGTTTATTCGAATATCATATGAAAATTACTTCAATTAATTATTTATCAAATTTATCCAATTAATATGTAGTATTAATAATAAATAAATTACACATAAAAACTCAAAAATAGAATCATTTAGGTTTCTATCATTTACAGAGCTCATATGTTTTAGTTTTCAAAGAGGATCATCAAATAATATTATTTTCAAGTTAGAATGAAATGTTCATTGAATATTCCTTTTTATATTTGGGTATATTAATCTCATTTATCATTTTCCTAGACATTCAATGAATAATTATTAATTCTTATAAACTATATCATATTGGTGTGGTGTTTAATGGGCTAAATTATTATTAAAAAACCCATTTTCATAAAAAATGTAGATAAAATACATATTCTAGAATCCACCACCATGATCACATGTAATTAAATTAATTTTTTTTCATTATTATTATAAAACAATTTTCACAAATGTGTATAAGAAGTATAATATTTCAATTTTAAGAATATTAACGTAAATTAATGTTAATCTTGTTAAATAATAAATAAAAAAATATACATTACATAAAAAATTATTTTTAATATTAAAAAAATTAAACTAAATTAAAAATATCAAAGTCCCTAATGTTTGTTCTATGTTAATTTAGATAAATTAGTTCTTTTTTGTTTAAAATTCAGGAAATATCCAAAAAGAAATTTCATGTTCCCAAAATATGATGGTAGATAAAATATAATAAATTTCATAGGTGACTATTTTTACATGAAATATTCATGTACCAACATCTTATTCTAAAAAATGTTACCAGGTTTAAAATCAATAAATCTTGAAAACTTTTATCATAAAATTCATAATTATTAATTGAATAACTGTAATCATTTAAAATTTTATAAAACAATACATATGTTTAATAAATAATAATTTATCACTTTATAATTAAAAAAATTTCATTATAACAATTTTTTATGATTATTAAACTATTTATATATAACTAAATATATAAAACATTAAAATTAATAAAAAAATTTGAAAATCCAACCTCACTATAACATTGTACCATTCCATTAGAATTGTCACTAAATTTAAAATTAGAGCCATCACATAGATTTATTTATTGAAAACTTATTATGTCACGAGTCATGTGTCTTCATATTCTAGTATACATGTACCAAACATCCTCTTTGATGCTCATAAGACATTTTTTCATAACTCAGTCCATTTAAAAATTCTTCGGTACCAATACAAATTTTAGTCTGATGGGATTATATTAAGAATTATTAGGAACCCAAACTAAATATAAAAACACACAAATATATATATATGAAATATATAATATAATGATTTCTCAATTAAATCAATAGTATGTCAAAGTGTTTTTGATATTATCAAAATCACTCATTTTATTAATGATCATTATCTAAAATATTCTAGTAGACGTTCCTCTGTAAGAGCTATTAACAAGGAATGTTATATATATATTTGTGAAATTATTATTATAACAATGACAAGATATCATTTTATCAATTAATATAATATCATTATTTTAATAATGAATTATCATGCAAGCAAAAATGATAATTTTTTAATTTAATATTTTAAATTATTTTCTAATTTGATCGTTCCCTTTAATAATATTATTAAAAGTTCATATTTTATCTACACAAATCATATAAAAGATGGAAAACCCTCTAATTAATATATAATTTTTATAAATGTAATTTTTATATTTAGCGATGCAATATTAGGATCCATATAAGAATAATTTTTTTCATCTCGTAGAGATTTCATAAAGTTTTCATTCTCATTTAGTACATAGTAATGTTGTGTAAAATAGTTATAATGTAATATAATGAATTTTTTTAACTTTATAATCATAAATATGAAATCCAATATGGTATTATTCAATTTCTTTTTTATCAAATTCTTTTTTGGAATTTGAATAATATGTAGAGTCACTTACATGATTTGATAAACCCCTTACGAAATATATTTAAACGTCATTTTGAAAACTAGATTCTTCATAATTATTTGAATCAAAAATAAAACTCTATACTCATTAAATTTATCTATTTTAATTATTTTTTTCATTATAATAATATTTTCATTATATAATTTTAAAAAAATGGGATTGATATACTACTTTATCTGAACATGATTAAAAAGTCTATCTTGACCACCATTATAAAAGAAATTACCTTTTATTTTATCAAAGTAGTCATCTAGATGATGTTATTTTTAGGATCCCCTTCTGTAGCCATTATTACATCCATATAATCCTTTTGTAATAGAGTCCATATCATTACAATCATTAATGTAAAACTCAAAATTTAAAAACAACAGATATACATTCGATTTAAATATAATTTCAATCGTCATTGAATAATCTTATATATCATGTTTTTTAATATCCAAATCACATTGTAATTCTTATACATTATTCTCATCATGATTATATTCCAAAAAGATATTACATTCATATATATCTACATTTTATGTGGGAAATTTCTTAGTACATTCCATAATCACTATTAAAACAAGATCATAATTTTCATAAATCTCTCCAAAAAATTCATACATTTTACAATACAATTTAATGTATGAATCATTTGATTAATTTTTTATTTTCATCGATTTTTTATTTTTGATACTAATATATTAAAATTATAAAAAAAATCTAATTTATATCAGAATGACTATATTTAATTAAAATAATTTTGAAGATTTAATGTTTTGTATATAATGAATATATATTACTATATATATTTGTATTTATTTCATATTTTTTTTATTTGTTAACTTATAATTCATAATATAACATACCAAATCATTTTTATATATTGATTTTGTTTCTCCTTTGTGTGGCTTGACTTGTTTATTAAAAAACTCCAATGATCGATGCTAGTAGGCAAAATGAATGTCTCAATATACGATTACCAATATCTATAATCAATAACAATAAAATGTTCAAGTTTCTAGATATTCATAGATAAATCAAACAAGTTTCTTCCATATTAAATAATATCAATTTACCTTAATGGTTTTCATAGGAATAGATTACAAAATGTAGGATATATATATATATTGATCACGGGTTATAGGAATGATAAAATTTTGTATCCTTGACTTAATATGAAACGATAGACAAGAGGGGTGAATATGCCATTTAAAAAATAAATAAATAAATTTTGAAAAAAAACTAATCTTATATCAGAGTTATTTAGTACTATAGAGTTGAAAATAAAACTAAATGAACATGGATATTTTTATAGGGGTTCAGATAAAAATTATTCTTGTACACTCTTCTTCCATTCCATGAACTGTGAGAGGTAGAACTGTAGTACCCCTGGTTTGAGGTATGTAACCTTTTTATGATTTTTTATGTGTTTAAAGTGCATGAGATGAGTTGGGAAGAAGTTGGGAGATTTTGGAATGGGTTTGGATAAGTTTGGAGGCTTTCTTGGGGACCACGGTTTGAGCAAGGATAGGGGAAACCGTGTGGATACTCCATGAAACTGTGCAGGGGGATGCAGTTGGATTCACACGGCGTACGCAGGGATTTCCAAACCATTCTAGGAAACCGTGTAGATCCTTGCACCCGAGGCAGTTGCATCTGCACGATTAGCGCACGGTTCTCCAAACCATGGGGGCTAACTGTACAACCACTTATAATTAGGGTTTCGAAACTGGTCTCACTCTGTATTTCGTCATTCCTCTCCAAATCCTCCCCCACTTGAGCATCAATCGGGTTTTTTAATTCTCAAGGGTTAATTCTCAAGGGTTATAGGGGATCTCCCACTCATTTTGGAAGCGATTAAAAGGGCTTTCAAGGTGGTTTGAGGGTGGTTTCTTCCGGGTAAGTCTGTACTCTACGTTTTCCTATGTTTTCCTTTAGATCTACTTCCCTTTATTTCTTGGTATTATAGATCTACACTTTTTGTGTGTAGATCTAGGGTTTTAGTTGCCTTGGATGATGATTTTATGGGTTGTGAATGATAGGGAAGGGGATCTAGAGAGGTTTCAGTGGTTTGTTCGCCGGGTTTGAGGTGCGATTGCTTAATAGTTGATTTCACTAGAACCCTAATGGTAGGTGGATTCTATCTCGACTCCACTTGGTTAGAACTAGGTTTGGTTACAATTATTCTGTGTTGCATAAAATTAATTGTGTTGTTGATGTGTGAAATTGGATGGAAATCCCTTTAGTAATTTTTTGGGAATTTTAGGGAAGAAGGGTTTGTGGTGAAATGCTCTTGATGAGATTTTAAAATGGGTTTATAAAATGAGTTGTTTTATTGGTTGATTATGATGATCTGAGTAAATAGTTTTCAATAAAAAGTGTTGTGTTATTGAAATGGGGTTCGGAATGGAAAATGGTTAAAGGGTGTTTTCAATAATTGTTTGATTTATTGTAGTGTATTGGCATGTAATGGAAATGGTTGATTTCATGTTGTTGTGGCCTTGATGGGTTATATGCTTTGATATATAGGCATGCTAGAATTTTGTGAAAGTGGATGAGAAGGGACACTATAGAAAGGGGAATGGATAGTGGAAAAGAAGTACCACCATCAATGGAAAGTGGAAGAGAAGCGCCAATATAAAAAGGGGGTGGTTACTGGACGAGAAGTTCCCCCATCAATAGTTTGTGGATGAGAAGTCCCACTATACTAATGGGATGGATAGTGAAAAATAAGTGCCACCATCAATAGAAATTGGATGGGAAGTGCCACCATGGTGTGTTGTGTGCATGGGTTGGACGAAAAGTGCCACCATGACGTGTTTTGTGCTTAGCTGGTTATGTTTGTAGATGGGGCTTGTGAGTGAAATATGAAAAAGGTAATCGGGTTGTGGAATGGTTGATTTGGATTCCTTGTGTGGCATGTGTGGCATAAGGCATGATTTCTTGGATTTCCCTGGGTTACATGGTTTGGGTGCAATGGAATGGTAAGGGTGTGTTTGGTTTATGGTAATGGATGCACGTGTGATTATTTTAGATAAAAAATTTTATATAAATGTGCTAATAGTTTTATTCTATTAGCGTGTGTAGGGAAGTCATTTGATGAAATCCAACTGAGTTTTAGTACTCACCCCATACTTTGGCTCGTTGGTGTCTTTTCGGATGTTGTGTACTGTGATATGGGAATAGTTAAGGCATCACCCTGCTTTAGTGGTGCATCGTGATGTCAGGGTGGTGATTGGAGCATGGAGCTTGGTGTGGAGCCATGGAGTGTGTCTTGGCTCATGTTGGGTTTTTTTGTTTAGTTTCCTCTATGTTCTCTGATCTGGGATAGACATGTCTAGTTGTATTGTATTTGGGTTGTATTGTGGAACAACTTGGTTTTTCATCAGGAATAAATGGTGGGATATTTATTGACATGCATCATATAGTGGTTTTTAATGGATGTTTTGGTCGGTTTTGTCTAAAGGGAAAATTGTTCCCGAATTTGATCTTGAAGCCCTTGATATTTATTTCCAGCCATTGGCATCAGGGAAATTTCACATAAGGCCATGTATCCCTCACAGCCTCCTCAAGCCAATGAGGTAGGGGCGGGGTGTTACATGTGGTATCAGTTTGTTCAGTCCTTTGGAGTTAATCTTCGGATTTGGTGTCGACATTCGTTGTGTTACATTCCTTGAGTCGGGATGGTATCAAGGTGTAGGGATGTCGAAACATTGAAGGTATAGCATAAAAGGACGTAGCTAACCCTTTTATGATGAAATTAAAGTAACAAGGGAGTTGGGTACATAGGTGTTTTGAAGACAATTATAGGCATTGGATATATCATTGTCGTGGGTGTAGCCAATGAGATGAGAATGACATGAAGGGTAGAAATGGATTCCCTCAAGGATGCATATTTCATTGGGCATAATGATTTATGGGATAAATTGAGAAATGGTTTATCAAATGTGTGTAATTGTAATCTGAAAAAATTTGGTATTTTGAAATTGGTTTGGTTTTTAAAATGGTGAAACATGGTAAATGTGGAATGGTGGAAAGACTTGTTGTGATAGTGTTGTGTAATTTGATTTGAAATGGGATTTTGTGATGACTACGAATGTGAGACTCATGGTTGTTTGTTTTCTGTTTATAGAAATGGAATGGGGTAGGCATTGTAGAGACCAACTAGAAGAGGCCGATGAGAACATGGTTTCACCTGAGCCTAAGGTGAACCAGTAGTTAGTGCACAGTATCGTGCAAGCTTTGCAAGCTGTGGACAGTGGAAACAAAGTAGATGAACCAAGGCATGTGGATCATGTGGTTCTATTTCGAAAGAAGAATCCACCCATCTTCAGGGGTGATTCAGAGCCAGTGAGAGTAGAAGCATTTTTGAATAGAATGAACAAGATTTTCGAGTTCATGGGAACGCCGATAGATTTAAAATTGAAGTTGGCCACGTATATGTTAGAAGATATTTTCCTTCAGTGGAGAGACTTTGTAGTCCAATCGGGGATAATGTAGGGTATAATTTGAGAAGGCTTTGAGGAACTATTTAACAATCAGTTCTGCACACATACATTCAGGATTCACCATATGACTGATTTCTCCAGTTTTAAGCAAGAGATTATGTTTGTGACGGAGTATGCAGCAATGTTTATGAACATAGTGAGGTTTTCACCTGAGGTGGTGGGTAGCACGTCGTTGAAGGAAAGGATCATTGAAGCAGGGTTAAGGAAAGAAATCCATTCAAATATAGTGGTGTTGTGTATAGATTATTACACAGAGATGGCGAATAGAGCCTCGGTGGCCGAGCGAGATCTCTTGGGAGCTCCGGGTGGGGGAAGCATGGTGGTACCCATGGGGAATAGTAGGAACTCTAATTATGGGTAAAATCAAAGTAGGGAAAATTATTCCTATGTTGGGAACTCTATTGTTGCACATGTGGTTTATTTGTTAGGGTTAATGTGTAGAAATGATTCCCTTAGTTTGGAAACTTTAAAATCTTCTGGGTGGAAGAGAGTATCGAGCCTTCTTGTGTAGAGCATGTTGTTTTGTTGTGGGTGAGGATGAGATAACCTGGAATATCATAGGGCTTGAGATGGATGGGTATGATGTAATCCTGAAAATGGATTGGATTGTTGCATTTAAGGCCCACAATGATTGTGATGCGCGAACAATGTCTTTTACAACACACGATGGTATTAGAAATCTCTTTAGAGGAGAGAGGCATGAAAGGCTGGGTGCAACGAGTATGTTGGAACCAACAGTGGGTACATAATCGTATCAGTTTGCAGTGTTTGTAATAGGAATAAGTACAGGCTTTTGAGAAGAGTGTTCCTCCGGCAGTGGTGGATCAGTTCATTGATGTTTTTCCAAATGAATTCTCTAGGTTACCTCTCGTAAGATAAGTGGAGATTACGATTTATCTCCTTCCAGTGACCAGTCCTATATAACATCGGTCTTAACAGATGAAACCAGCTGAATTTTGGGAATTGAATGTCCAGTTGGAATAGTTATAAAACAAAGGGTTTATCCCGCCTAGCACATCTTTGTGGGAAGTTCCGATATTGTTTGTGAAAAAGGAATATGTAACTTTGAGGCTATGTTTTGATTATCAAAAACTTAACCAAGTTACGATAATGAACTGATATATACTTCCATGAATTGATGATTTGTTTGACCAGTTGAGGGGAGCCCAGTGGTTCTCCAAGATTGACCTGAGGACGGGATATTATCAATTGCAGGCGAGGAAGGAGGATATTTCCAAAACAACATTCAGAAGTAGATATGGCCATTATAAATATGTGGTTATGCCCTTTGGTCTAACAAATGCTCCAACGGTGTTCATGGCCATAATAAATCAGAAATTTCAGAGATATCTAGATTCATTTGTGGTGGTGTTTGTATATGACATCCTGATGTATTCAAAGACAAGGGTGGAGCATGAGCATCACATGGCGATAGTGTTGGGGATCTTGAGGGATCATCTATTGTATTCCACATTGTCAAAAAAGTTGAACATAATATCTCCATATTTTTTATATTGACTTAATGTACACACTACGTAAGGGAAATTCAGTGGCAGATGATTTAAGTATAAAGACATATGCTCAGGTAGTAAAATATGCATCGGACCAGTGGTAGTTGATGTCACTTATAGATGATATACGGTTGGAATGTGAGGCCCAGGGTGATGCAGTGGTCTGCTTTCTGGTTTTGTAGATTCCTAACTTGGCTGGCTTTGATAAATAGGCACAGATATCTGATTGTGAGTGTGTGACCATATGGTTGAGACTCAATGGTGAAGAGACCATTGAGGGTTGGTAACTGTATGGAGATTCAGTTTTGTGTTTTCTGAATCAGGTGGATGTACCAGTTTCTTGTCAGGAGGATATTCACAGGGCGTATCATCATTCGAGGTGGGTTGTTCATCCTGGAATTCATAATATATATAAAGCGTTTAAAGCACTGTTCTGGTTGGCTATTTTAAAAACAATATCATCTGAGTTTGTTTCGAGATGCTTCACTTGTCAGTAGGTCAAGGCGGATCATCAGAGGCTAGCAGGAATGTTGCAGTCTTTACCAATCCATGTTTGGAACTGGGAGCAGATAGCGATGGATTTTGTCACATGTCTCCAATGAACGGTCTGAAAGGACGATGCCATCTGGGTGATAGTGGATCAGATAACGAAGTTGGCTCATTTCATCCCAATTCCTAAATCTTAAATGTTGTGGGATCTGTCCAAAATCTATATCTGGAAGGTGGTAAAGAGGAATGATGTTCCAGTTTTGATTGTATCAGATAGAGATTTGAGGTTTACATCTCATTTATGGTAATCTCTACAGCAAGCCCTTGGGACACAGTTGGCTATGAGCATGGCGTATCACCCTCAGATGAATGGTCTATCTGATAGGAAAATAAAAACATTGGAAGATATGTTGTGGGATTCTATCATGGATTTTTGTGGCTCATGGGAGTATCACTTGTTGTTGGTTGAGTTTTCGTACAATAACAGTTATTAGTAATCCATACAGATAGCTCTTTTTGAAGCATTGTTGGGATGCCATGTTGTTCTCCACTATGTTGGGTGGAAACAGGTGAGTCCTCGATGGTTGGGCAGAGCCTTGTCCAGGAGCCGACGGAGAAGATCAAGTTGATCAGGAAGAGAAAGGAGCCGGCTCAGAGTCGTCATCAATCATATGTGGATCATCGTCAACAACCATTGTCGTTCGAGGTGAGTTACCATGTGTTCTTGAGGGTATCTCCTAGGGTGGGACTTCATCGGTTTGGGAAGCATGGAATGTTATCTCTGAGGTATATTGGGCATTTTTATATTCTTGAGTGGGATTGTGAGGTGGCATATCATTTAGATTTTCAACCTAGGTTCAGTGCGGGGCACAATTTGTTTCATGTGTCGCAGTTCAAAAAGAATCATATGGATTGTAAGCATGTGATTAGATGGGATCATGTTGATCTAGAACCTGATGCTTCGTTGGTACACATTCCAGTGCTGGGTTGTGGATAGGAATGAAAAAGTTGTTCATGGTAAAAGCATCATTTTAGTTCATGTTTTGTGGAAACATGGTCAGATTCAAGAAGAGATATGGCAGCGGGAGAATGAGATTGTCGAGCAGTGGCCCGAACACTTTTGTCAAAGGGTGGGTTTACTACTTTCTAAGGATGGAAAGTCCAATGGTGGGGAGAATTTAGTACCCTCGGTTTGAGATATGTGACCACTTTTAATGATTTTTATGTGTTTATAGTGCATGGGATGAGTTGGGAAGAGGTTGGGAGAGTTTGGAATGGGTTTGGATATGTTTGGAAGATTTTCTAGGGGAGAACGATGTGTGCATGGTTAGGGGAAACTGTGTGGATTCTATAGGAAATCGTACATGGGGAGAAAGTAGGCTTTGCGTAGACTGCGCACGGTTTTCCAAACCGTGCGAGGCAACTGTGAGGACCCTTACTCTCAATGCAATAGCGTGAACACGGTTTGCCAAACCGTGCGGTCTAACCCTGCGGACACTTAAAATTAGGGTGTTGAAATTCGAGATCACTCGAGATTGCCTCATTCCTCTCCAAACCCTCTCCCAATCGAGCCTCACTCGGGTTTTTGGTTCTCAAGGGTTGGAGGGGCTCTCCCACTCGTTTTGGAAGCTATTCAATGGGGTTTCAATGCGGTTTGAGGGTGGTTTCATCCGGGTAAGACTCTCCTCTGGGTTTCCTTGTGTTTTCCCCTGGATCTACATCCCTCTCATTCTGGTTTTTCTAGATCTACACTTGTTGTGTGTAGATATTGGGTTATGGTTTCCTTGGATGATGATTTTAAGGCATATGAATTTTAGGGAAGAGGATTAAGAGAGGGTTCGGTGGTGCGTTCGTCTGGTTTGATGTGCGATTTCTTGTGGGTCGATTTCTCTGGAACCCTAAAGGTAGATGGATTCTCTCTTGAATCCACTTGGTTAGAAATTGGTTTGGTTACAATTATTTTTTGTTGCTTAAAAATAACTGTGTTGTTGATGTGATAAATATGATGGAAATCCCTTTGGTAATGGTTTATGAATTTTGTGGAAGAATGGATTGTAGTGAAATGGTCTTGATTTGATTTTAAAATTGGGTTTCAAAATGAGATGTTTTGTTGGTTTATTATGATGAAGTGAGTAAACAGTTCTCAATAAAAAGGGTTGTCTTTTTGAAATGGGTTTTGGTATAGAAAATGGTTATATGGAGTTAACAATAAATTTTAGACTTATTGAAGTGGATTGGCCTGTAATGGAAATAGTTGATTGCATGTTGGTGTGGCCGTGATGGGTGATATGCTCGGTTATGTTGTATTTCTTGAATGTTGTGAAAGTGGATGAGAAGGGCCACTATAAAATAAGAGATTGATAGTGGACGCAAAGTGCCACCATCAATGGTAAGTGGTAGAAAAGTGCCACTTTAAAAAGGGGAAAGATATTGGACGAGAAGTTCCACCATTAATGGTATGTGGACGAGAAGTGCCACTATAAAAAGGGGATGGATAGTGGACGAAAAGTTCCACCATCAATAGAAAGTGGATGGGAAGTCCCACCATGGTTTGTTGTATGCATGTGCTGGATAGGAAGTGCCACCATGATGTGATGTGTGCTTGGCTGGTGATGTTTCTAGATGGGGCTTGTGAGTGAAATATGAAAAGGTAATTGTTTTGTGGAATGGTTAATTTGGATTCCTTATGTGGAATGTGGGCCTTACATCATGATTGATGGGATTTCCCTGGGTTACTTGGTTTGGGTGCCATGGCTTGGTATCGGTGTGTTTGGTTTATGGTAACGGATGCACTTGGAATTATTTTATATAAAATGTTTTATATAAATTTGGTAACTGTTTTATTCTAGTGGCTTGTGTAGGGAAGTCATTTGGTGAAATCATACTGAGTTTTAGTACTCACCCCCTACTTTGGCATGTTGGTGTCTTTGGAAATGTCGTGTACCGTGAAATGGGAAAAATTAAGGCATCACCCTCCTTTAGTGGAGCATCGTGATGTCTAGGTGGAGCTTGGAGCATGGAGATTGGTGTTGAGCCATGGAGTGTGTCTTGGCTCATATTGGGTTTTGTTGTTTAGTTTCCTCTTTGTACTCTAATGTGGGATATACATGTGTAGTTATATTGGATTTGGGTTGTATTGTGGAACAACTTGGTTTTCTTTCGTGAATACATGCTGGGATATTTTATTGACATGCATCATATAGTGGTTGTAAATGGATGGTTTGGTTGGTTTTGTCTTAAGGGAAAATCGTTCCGCAATTTGATCTTGAATCCCTAGGAATTTATTGCCATCCTTCAGTGTCTTGGGAATGTCTATTAAGGCCATGTATCCCTCACCACCTCCTCAAGCCAATGAGGTAGGGGCGGGGTGTTACAATAACCTTTTATAAGCGAGATAATGGAATCTTCCAATGAATTTTTCTGATTGAGTGTCAGAACAAAATATTAATGAATTATTACCATAGAGGAATACCAAACCAAACTATCTTATTCCCACACAGTGGAACAACCCAAAAAACTGTAATTTTCCCCATAAAGGACAACACAGTATTGCAATCAGGTTTGGGAGTACAACCCAAAAAAAATTAAATTAGTAGTATAACCCTTTATAATAAAACACATAGGAAAATAAGATGAAAGTATATAATCATAGAACCAGAGTAAAAAATTCACAATAATAATTCCTAGATAACTTGTCACTCTCAAGAATAAAATGATATAATAATTTATGATGGTTTGTATGTAGGTGTACACAAAAAAATTCATTACTTGTTTTATTTAATATATCCTCATCCAATGTAAATTTTTTACATGTTATGTCCTATCAATATTGATGGATCTTCTTTTTGCATAGAATCAATCAATATTTAGATATGTGGATAATATCATTGATAGAAAGTTAATTTTTTTGTTATAGATGTACATTTCCAAGGAATATATCAATATTTATATCAAAAATAATTTAAAAATGTATTTCTTATAATCATTCCTCGATATTATATAAAAAATAACATATATATAGAATAAATAATTTGAATTATTAATATAAAAAAAATTAAATGTTTTATTATCAATTGAAAAGTCCCTGATAATAATTAATTTGTTCCCTTTGTATTTTAGTAGATTTTAATTTTGATAGATTAATTACAATAATTTAAATGTGAATTTAGCAACAAAGTAAATACCATATTAATCTAATTTATTTCATTAATAGTCATAAAAAAAATTATTCATATAGATTATATAAAATTATATAATGAATTTAGAAGAAATAAAACCCTAATTATGTCATCAATCAACACTTCTAAAAATTAAATATCATATATTAAAAAAATATAGTATAATTCCATGTTTTATAATATCCTATATGAATTCACAAAACTGCATTCGAAAAACAATATATGGGATTTTCCCCGGGCTATTTTTTCTCTATGTTTTTAATCAAAATTGTCTATTCATTTTAGAAGGTTCACTTTTAGTTGATTTAAATTGATTGATGAATAAATTTATTCATAATTGATTATATCATCTTAGCAATAAAATACCCCACCAAACCAGTTTTGTATAAACTATAGAATTTATGGGGTAAACACACCGTAAATTATAACCTAAATAAGAACATGGTAAAAATTGATTATGAACAATATGTAATGAAATTAAATTTAGATACATTTCATAAAATTTCAGAATAATATTAAAACCTAATATTTTACTTATTGTTATCATGTTATGACATCAATTCTAAATGATTCATTTTATAGAAAATCATGTACCTGTTGAATAATATATTATCAATGTTGGATAATTTTCAATGTGAAATGGATTTTTGGGAAAAATCATATATATGAATTAACTTTATTTGAAAATAAAAAAACTTATAAAATGATTTTTTAGGTTCCACAATGATATATTTACTACTAGAACATAATTAAAGACTTCTTTAACATGAAATAAAAAATAAGGAAATTAATATAAAGGATATGTATAGAAATAAAAATTATTATCTAATTAAGATTAAAAATATATTAATAAATATATAAAACAATATATTAATACATTTAATGAAAAAAAGAAATAAGAAATTATAATTGAAAAAACATAAAGTCGATTTATGATCCACTAAACAATATTAAGTCACACTTCCTTCCTTCAAATAAATTTAAAAATAATAGAGTGCATGAGGATTCTATTTTCCCTAATTGAGGGTGACCCACACTACTAGAATGATATTATTATAGTGAAAGTGTTATTTAACTAAAAAGAATTCAATTAAGTATCAGAAGTTGTATTATTTCCACATTAGAATTGAATTTCTATGAAAAATAATGTAATGATTATTATAAGACATGACTTTAAAATGTATTCATGGATATATTAGTCAATTTGGTTAGAGAGTCTAAATTATCCTAGGAATCCCAATGAGTAGTTTCATATCCATATATTAGAATAAAAAAATTATTATTGGATACATTCCACTAGAATACTCAAGTGAATATAAATTCATAATATAGTATTTTGGGATAATAGTGTAACATCCCATGTAAGTAAAGAATTATGTATTTTCATATCTATTTCAATTTATAAATTAGATATTATTTTAGAGGCTTAAAATTAGAATAAATCCATTCTTAAGCATTTAATAGTCTAATATTTTTAAAAGATTGTTTTACCGCCATTTGATGGAAAACCATTTTTAAATCAACATTTTGACAATTTTATATTCTATATTTGTCAAAATAAACTTATTCATTAGGATGGGGTCATTGAAATTTACATTGGATAAATTTTTGGTATTTTTCTGAAACTGTTCATTTTTTAATGAATAATGAAAAATACTGCATTTCACTCGAAACTTCTTTTTTATATAATTTAATTATATGGATAGATTATCTTTTTAATTGGTTTTAATGTTTAATCAGAATATATTTTTACCATTTAATCCAATTTTTGACATTGTAATTAATTTCACTTTGGAATTTTGCATAAACAACTTCCAAACTTTTGATAGATATTGTTTAAAAAACCCGATATTTGTTTTGACAACAGGAATTATTTCTTAATTAATTACCGAACATTATGTGTTTGTAATTAAGTAAAATGGATTCCATATTTGGAATCATAATTTCAAAATTATGTAATCAAGACTCTTTGTTTTTGAACATTATGAACAGTTACGACGGTAATTATCTTAAATTATTGTGATTAATTAGTAATCAAGTAGTTAAGTGTAATAAAATAATATCATATTAATATAAAATGACCCCAAAATGTGTAGTAATTCTACTGGTTGTACCATGGACGACCATGGAATGCCTTGTGCCAAACTTTGGGACCCCATGGAATCACTTTTGGGTGATAGCGAAAATTTATCATTTTATTTTTAAAGTAAGGGGAATATCACAAAAGTATGTAACACCAAAGTAAATCAATTATATTTTTGTCTGTGTAAACGATATCTTAGAATATAAATAGTCATCGGAAAGCTAACAATATTTCCTACATAATATTATTTTTTTATAATTTTTATACATTAAATAAATTAATTTATTTGTCACACCATGATGATGCAGCGACTACCTCTTTAATGAACGATTTAAATAAAATTAATATATATTGTGAAATATAAGACTTAAACTTGTAAAAAACCTATTGTATGGGTTTATTTCGAACCCTTATCACCTTATCCTAGAAAAATATTATGTTGGGATTTTTAAAATCTGAAACTAATTTTAAAATAAAGTAACAATTCACGACTTTCCATGAGTGGCCCTGCTCCCTCTTATAAAAGGCACCCACATATACCACACTTACCCACAACTCTAAAGACATTGAATTGAAAAAAATATGATCATTTTATCTCTAAACATCCCTCTATTCTTCATAGAATCCTTACCTTAGGCAGAAAGCTATTCAAAAAACCATTTTGGTTTAATCCAAGGGGAGTTACTCAATTTAAAGGTAAAGTCTTCACTAATGGTCTTTTGTTTTATTTTGAATCTCCAACCCCCTAAACTCTATTTATTCCTTTATTTTGTAACAAAAAAAGTATATTCAGAATACTATGATGTTTATATGAGATTTATTTGATTTACACATGCACAATCCTCCATCTAATGGTTAAAGAACATTGTGTTTCTGTGGGTGGTGAATTTATGCCTCACAAAACGATGATTGTTCAATCTTCTTTTAACACCATTCATGGTGTCCATAAAGATCTCAATATATTTATATATGATATATATTATGTTTATTTTTTACTTATTCTTATGTATTTTTCATTAGTGGGATACCTTTATGGTTTCCATTATGGGTAAAGGCAATAATTTCATTTATGGAAATGCAGACTACTTCCTCCTCAATGTGATTTGATTCGTTAATGCCTTATGTGGGAAGTGTAAAGGTTGTAGTTAATAATATTAGATTTGATATTATATTGGAATTATAATGTACCTTTATATCATCATGATTTCATTCCATTAAATATGAAATATAAATGAATGTAGCGTTCAGGCGTACATACGGCTTACCGTCTCCATGAACGGTGCATTTCATTTATTACCTCTTAATGTTATTTAATAATATAAATTAATTTATATACTGGATATATATGTTATATAGGATACCTAAATCATGAATATAATTCTATATATAATGGAAATTTTACCACATGAACAACATGTAATTATAAAAGTTTATTTTTGACTCAAGTACGAAAGATAGACAAAATGATCGTCATTAACATAAATAATTAAATAATGTTAATAACATGGTAATAAGTCATGTAAAAGGAATAATGAACATTAAAAAGGTTCTTATGAAATAGAAATTCACTCAATTTTATTTTTCTGGAGATTAATGAATGATCGAGTCAACTCCGACACGAGGTAAGGGACTTTATCTCAAACCCCTTTCATTGAAGAATATTTTATTTTATAGACAACTGTCTTTTAAAGGGTGTATAAACCCCTTTGAATTTTACTTTTCATCAAAAGGAATCTTTTTATATGAAGCGTTTTACTAAACGAAAAAATGGAATGTATTTGTCTTACGAATGTGGCAACAACGTCTTCTCCGCCTCCGTGACCATTATTTGAGTTTCGAAATCCCCTACAAGCCATAACTTTTTTTTAATAAAAAATAAATACCATGTTTTACTTTTCTTTTATTTTGGTATTGAAAATGGTTTTGGTAATGTTTTTATTATATCAATATTTTTTATTGATATCTTGTGTTTGAAATGTGGAAATGTAATGTTACTTTTATGCATGTTTTATGTGATATGATTATGTTAAGGTTTTGGGAATTGTTTATGAAGACGGCTGGTTCTGTGATAAAATAATGGCAGGTGAGCCCGATATAGCTCTCCAATGCATTGGGTGACATGAAGGGGTTAAAAGACGAGGTTTCTCTGGCGAGATTTAGGGAATATGATGTGATGGGTATTCCAAACGTAACCATGAGGGTTTCTCCCTAAGTAAGAATGTTATGAATTCCCCAAGTTACCTTTTTGTCTTGTGATTTATATGAGTTATTCATGAATCTTATGATTTCATTAGGTATGTTAATGTGCTTATGTTTTATGAGTAAAGTATGATTTCATTGATTCTTATGTATACATGGACTAATGTTTTCATTCTGTATTTTTTTATCCCATATTGAGCTTTTTATGTGCATCCGATATTTTTGAAATGCTTTTCACCGGTCAAGGGAATGGTTCATGATGTGATGATATTGTCAAGGAAGTTTCAATAAAGAATCCATGTTTTATTATAAATATTTCTCCTTTGATGGTAAAAATTAATATTGTCTTTTATGTAACCACATTGTTTAAATGTGGAATGTAATGCATGATTTATTATCTAATTTTCTAAAATACTAAACCTGAAAAGATATTCAATGTGTAATATTGAAATATCTCAAAATTAAGTAATGTTTAAGGCTAGGGCCTTATAAATAGTTCATGATTATATTTTAAAATTCTAATTTTTTGAAAGGATGTAATATGATTGATGGAATACAATATACACCATATCAATCCTAATTGAAAAAATATATATTATATTTTATATGATCATATTATAACCAATACATTAGAATGTTTGGTATAAACAAAATTAATGAATTTATAGTAATATGGTGTACACATGTATATATAATTAATAATATGATAAATTAATTATAAATAAATTTAATACATTTTTCAAATATAAGGAAATGTTTTTATGTAAAAGTATTTTAATGTGAACAATTGTGTTTTATAAAAATAAATTTTAATATAATCATTATTGTATTATATTAATTAAATACATATTATATATTCAATATGTTATTTATCATTAATGTTATGCGTTTTCTAATATGATATAAGAATAAAATCATTTTTATGATCAAAAGATGTTTTTTATAAAAAAAAGTATTTTCTATATTTTGATAGCACACCATTTTATACTCTATTTGTTGAATCATTTATAACATAATTATGAAAAAATAAAATTATTATTTTAATGATTTATATAAAAAATTAAATTCGAATAATTTATTTTATTTTTCCGAAAAGATTCATGTTTTGAAGAATATTGAAAAAATTATATTTTATTTTAATTGTAAATGATTTTTCATAAAATTTATAATAAAGTTAAATTAAATATTTGAATTGTTTTAAAATATTATTATATATTTTTATTATCAGCATATCCAATTCAGGTTGTTTGATGTAATTTCATGTTGAATTTGGATATAAAAACATTATGATTCGTGGAATATTTTTAGTTTAAAACTCAATTTTTTATTTTCTAAATTAGATTAAATTTTAATTAATTTATTAATTTTTTTTAATTTTATAAAATATATTTTGAATTTGGAATAATATATTCAATATTTATTAAATAGGTGCCTTTTATTTTTTTCACCATATAAATATTAAATTTATTAAATTTTTTACCCTACTTAATGGTAAATATGGTAATTAAGGTTTAAAAATATTATAAATATACTAAAATTAGTATAATAGTTATCATGATATTATTTTATGATTATAATACATCCCTACGAATTAAATTATTTATTAGATAAAAATTCATAGTATTTTGGGTTTTAATAAAAACCCTATAATATTATATTTATTTGAATGTTAATTACATTGTACATTGGTTTTCAGCAAGAGAAATATTTTTAACATGGAATTATATAAGTGATATGACCCACTATAAAATAGTCTATCAAAATATATAATGTAAATATATATCATGGTAATTTATTTATATTTTTTAGTTATAAAATAATCAACTTATTTGGTGACATGATAATGATACAATAATTATTTAATGAAATGAATAATTAAGCAAAATGATATTATACATATAAAGATAAATATAAATTGATATAATTAATATCATAACAATATTTTCTTCATTTATTTTTCGTATTTTTGATGTGAAATTATTTTTTTTTCAATGATATCATTTGGTGATGTTATTATTAAAAATTAATTTAATGAATAGTGCTAAAATTGAGATTAATGGTATTTTAAAAAATAATTAATTGTATGATAAAATTTTATAAAAAATATGATTTTGTTTAAGCATTTGTGATAATTCATATAATATAATTATGAATCATTTATTAATATTTTTCAATTTAATAGAAATTAAATTAACCCCCAAGTGTATATTACATGATATCACGGTACGTGTTTAAAGGGACAAGTAATAGTTACTACCTATAAGATATTGATTAGAGGAATAATATAATATTTTATAATTTTAATTGGATTAAATTATTTTGAGAGAAATAACTATATTCAAAATAAATCTATTTTTTATCAATTTGGAAATGAAAATTAAATTATATTAATTTAATATTATGAAGAATTCCAATTGTTACATTTCCCTCTCCTATAAGTGGTAACCCATTATTCATTTTTCTATAAATTAGAAACCAACCTGATTCTGCCATTCCCTACACAAAGGACTTCTTATAACCCATACCCACATTTTATAGGACTTATTTTTGGAGGAACACCTTCCATGGATGTGTTAAGATGTTAAGACAAAGTGATTATCTGAAGAAGAGGTATCATCTTTAATTTGGTATTTATATCTTATTTCTTCTTCCACTAACATCAAATATTATTAATCCCAGTTGAGATAATAAATATAATATCCTTTTGTTATTATGTTACAATCATAAACTAAATCCATCTCCACTTCTATTGAATGTGAAAATATTTATCGTTTGTGTGTATAGTGAACTGCCACATTTTGAACCGATATAATTTGTTTTCAACCACTATCACTCCAGTGTTGTTATAATGATTGTATTGATGTATATATATTATATTAATAAAGTATCTATCATTATTAAAAATTAATATTTCATTAATTTTAATACATTTTAATGTACATAAAAATGATTACATCGTTCATGTAAACACGTGAACTATCACTTCCACGAAGAATTGTGATTCATTTTTCATCACCATATCATATAGATGAAAAATATTTATGTATGAAAATGATTAATATTATATTGATTATGTTATCATCTTTATGGAAATATAAAATAATGAAAAAATTAAATCCATAATGATAATTGAAAAATTGAAATGATACCTTTTCGTACGTAAGACCTACCAACTTGAAGATTATAACATTTTTAATTCTTAATAAACAAAAAAAAGTATTGATTTAAAATTATAATGGATTTATAAACTTTTTTAGTATATAATTAATATTATTCAAGATATGATGATATAATACCATTTGGACCAGAGATATCAAACTAATGTCTGTTGGGAATCATGTACCGAATATCGTCAAAATGACTAAAGTGATCTTATAAAATAAATAAATTTTAATAAAAGATATTAAGTGATATAAAATGAATAAAAATAATTTTAATTGTAATAAATAAAGTTAATAATTAACATATGATTAATATATATGAATATAATAAACATATCTGATTAATCGGGCTCATTGTATAGAAAAATGTCTCAATCTAATTACATTGAGGAATATCAAGATGTTTTACACCTACATTAATTAATGTGGTGTATATATATATATAACTTATTATATAAAAAAATTTATTATTCTCATGTTATTTACAGACTATATACAAATGACAAAAGTAATGCAATTTTTTCATATATGTCGGGAACAACATCTTCTCCACAATGACTAATATTTTATATTGGTTTGCATACAACATACAACCTATATTTAAATTAAAAGGAAAACCCTCATTTCATTTCCTAGGTATTTTTAAAAAAAAAGGTTTTGAAAATGGTTAGATTTTATCACCTATATAAAATGATTTATTATGATTGAAAATTATATTTTATGAGTGAGATTTTAAAATTTTTAAAAATATTTTTGTTGTGATTATATAATGGCACGTATAATTTTTATGGGTGTTACGTGATAAAACAAGGATCATGGGTTTTATTATAAACCAATTCATTGTGGTCACAATATAACATCAAAATAATTGGGTATGGAAATTGTACATATGGGTATTCCATTTGTATGATTGACATATATGGTTGTTGACAACAAGTTTATTCTATTTATAAGAGTTAAAAGTATAATATTTTACTATTGTAGAATTCTGTATTTTATTATTTTGTCATCGTTTTAATGTTTATCTTGTTATTTTTTTAAAATGATCTTAGGTTTACATGAATGGTTTAACTACATATTTATGGTGAAAAGTGTTGTTTTTGTATTATTTATTAAGGGGTTTTTTTGTTTATAAGATGACAAATGATTTATATCTTTTTGTATGCCATACTAAGCATATTATTTTCATCCTGTGTTTTTAATATTGTTCACAAGACATTGAAAATAATATGTATTTAATGATTTCATGTTAAATTTCTTGAATTTATTTCATATAGGTTATATAGATTTATTTTAAATGTTTTATATTAACAGGAAAATTGATACTCTTCAGAAGTTTTATATTTTTATTTTTATGTTTTTTAATGTATGAGTAATGGTGTAATTATCTATATCAATAATCCTGTAATGATTATCAATGTGAATCAAAATATAATTATTGACATAAATTTTTATTATGTAATATTTTATGGTTATGTGCTTGCAAAAATAGAATGAGACAATTATTGATTTAATTGATCGATAAATATCAACATAAATCAATCAAAAGTGCAAGTTATTTTTATTATTTATTATAGAAAAAATGGAAATCACCACCATTATATTGTTATCCAATAAATTTATAATAGTTACATATAATATATTGACCAAAAAACCATCCATGAGTATAATAGGAGTCTACTCATATAACTATTCTAAGAAAATAAGGTTTATCCATTATTATCCACAAAAACAATTCAGCATCCTATGGGAGAAGTCAAATAGGATGACGATAATTTTGAGAATAATGTTAATGAATCACTACATGTAGAATTTATAATATTATAATCGATGTCCAATAAATTATAGAAAATCCTGGATGATGAAGAATCATACAATATAGTATTACAATACAAGTGTAATATTAGGAGAGAGATAATTAAGAAATATATAAAATATCATTTTTACTATAAAAGTGTATCCTAGAAGTAGGTAATCAACTAGTTCCTCATCTTCTCAAAATGCTTGGTTATATTTATTGTCATATGTACCTTATGATTTATGTAAACCAAAAAATAGAAAGTGAACTCATTTTTTCATATTAAATATCTAGATTCTAACTATTAATTGTTAATTAGAACAAAAATATCATGATTATGCCGGTATTACACCTATTGTATTTTCATTTTGATTAAGATTAGGGTGTGGTGAATAGGAAATCATCATTAATTATCATAAAAATAGAAGGAAGTGTGAGGCTAAGTGGTTTAATGATGAATCCATGTCGATGACACAAATGAACCATACTTCTATGAAAACAAATATTCATCAAGTAAGAAATTATTAGGGGTTGTATTCATTTCATTCGAGAAGAACATATATTTAACGAATAATCACATGGCTAGGAAAAATATTCCATACAATACTTCTACCGTAGGAATTTTTTCCATAAAATTATTTATATCCTAATCTAAGAGATGGGTTTTGGATATTGGATAAGGCTCAAACGTTTGTATTTATATAATATAACATAAATTTTTTAAGAATACTTCAAAGAGAATGATCGATCTTTTTCCCAAAAATGTTATGTGGTTAGTAACAATGGATATGAGAGAGTAAATTTAGGTTTTTCATAGTGGTTTCTATTTAGTATTAATCTATTTTTATTATATATCTTTAGATAAAATTAATATAATATCAGTATTAGGTTTAGAGAAAATTTAAATATATTTCATTAATGTAAATAATATTTTATATTTTTATATGGATAAAATATCATAATTTATTGAAAATATTTTCAATGACTTCTATATACTTCAGCTAGAATAATTAACGAAAAATATTGTGAAAATGATACTTATAATATCTACTAATAAAACATTAGGATAGATTTAAAGTGACGTTTTTATATTAAATAAGCCAACTAGGATTATTAGTTTATACTATGTTAAAACCACTGTATGTATAACATGCTATTATATAACAAAAAATGACAAAATAACCCTTAATTGGGAAGGGTATAGAGGCTAATAAATTATTTCAAATGATTCATGAAATTGTATATGATCCATTTATAGTATAACTTTGATTTATTATTTTGTATATTATTTCTTTTAATAATGAATATTTAAGTTACAACCATATCTACTATATGGGGTATAAGTCAAATTCAATTCAAATGTTTAATGAATACCAACATAAAATATAACATCATATTCATAATAATAATATATACCTATTCTTTAACCGAGGAATGTAATAGATTAGTTGAGCCATTTCTAATCAATTAATCAAGAATGGGATAATACCCTAACATAGTATCCCCTATATACATTATTTTAATAGTGTAGATGGATGGAGGAATCTCACCTTGAAATATATGGTCAGATCAATGTTGAGTAAGGGAACTATTACATTATCCTATTCATCATACAATCTATAGAAAATAAAATATACCTATAACTAATTATTTACTAAATGAATATATGGAATTCTATATGTGTTTTTGTATATAATGAAACACTTTATCTCACAAATAAATCTATCATGATATGAAGGTTATTGAAGACTATAAATATTGATAAGTAGTCATATCAATGAATGATGCAATTAGTTATATGTTATTTTATAGAATAAAATAATTTTATATATATAATAAACCATATGCAGAAGTTATTGTGAAAGGAAATTCTATATTTTCATAAAAGGGATAAATTTTTATTGAAATTTTTTTTCATAAATATTGATATCATTGAATTTAATGCTATATATTATTAAATTTTGGTACTGGAATAACCTCTAAAAAAAGTGGTGGATAAATATGACCTATAAAAAAAATTATTTAATAGGTATACTAGATATGTTAGGAACCCACATAGTTATAGTTTCACTATCATTGAGTTAGCAGAAACATTACTCCTAGAGAATGATCAATCTCCAAATTCAATTATGTCGTATAATGATTTATGTTGGTATATGGGAAGAATCCATGAAATCTTAGAAGATGTTAATGTATCAAAATCATGTTCCTGTTTTTGTAGACTATCGAATTGATGGAAAAAACATTTGGGATAAATTCATGTTCATGAAAAAACATGAAATTTATTATAATGTAAATTATTATAACAAATAATTGAAGTTGAATAATTTTAGGAAACAAAATTTCATGTACTATTAAAAAACATTCACACATGTTATCTTACCAAAATACATTATAATATTACATGTAATATTATCTATCCGTGTTGAATAAATATGGAATTTTTTTTAAAATTTTATTTTATAAATGTGACATTTTCAAATGATGTGTATATGAATCAACACAGATTGACCATTAAGTAAATGAGTTCTAATTTTATATAAAAGTTATAGATATCAATTTAATAGTTGATACAAGAATCAAAATCCTATAATGATCATTTTGATTTCTTCATAAGAGAAAATGGGTTCATCAATAATGAATGGAACAATATGTCTATAATAATGTTAGTACCAATAAAATCAATTTCCTAGTTTTATATGTTTTTGTGTTATTAATATTTGGAAATCATGTTGAACTGTTAGCATATCTTTAGAAATGATTAAATAAATTCTTCAATATAAAAGACATCAGTAAAAGACACTTCATTTTATGGGTCCGGATCTATCGAGATAGATAACTAGGGTTTCATCGGATAATTCTATATATATATATATACAATTAAGGCACTGAAAATTTTTTATATTAAATTACAAAAGAGTGAATATTTTCCAACATAAAATTGTTCCAATATCTCTAAGAAAACATGTCTCCAAACACCAGAAGGATAAAAATAATGTGTATTATATTATTTTCATTATGATTATCATCTCTCAAGAATGAAATTTTATATAATGTCTTTGATGATTCCTTATCTATAATAAATTATGGATTTTATCATGAAAATATTGGATCGATTAATATGGTATTGAAAATATTTATTACTATGTAACTTCGATGTAAAATTGATATTTTAATAGTTTTTTGAGTGGATAAGTAATAGGTCAAGGGGGATGCACTAATGTTATTTTCTAAATTAATTTTATGGGTTTGATTATTTCAAGGCTATTATATTTTCCATAATTATGGTGTAGTATGGTGTTATGGTAAATGAAATATATGGAAATGGATTCTACAGTAGAAACTAGGTTTATATCATCATATGATTTAATTAAGTAGGCATTCAAGGTACACATATTTTCTCAAACAATTATATGATTCATAAAAAGTCATACAAAGTTTAATTTTATTTTTGAAAATAATTTATTACTGGATCTATTGAAGGATCTATTTTTACACTATATGAAATATAATAAACCACAGTTGTTTTATACTTGGACGTATTTTACTCATAGAGGTTATTTTAGAGTCATCATTGTAGCCATAAAGGACAATATTGTAAAACCTGTTGCTAAATCCATATCTTAGTCATAGCTCGATTCACCCTTGGGAGATAGTTGTTTGAATATTTCTTGTTGTTATATCGAGTGAATGTAGGTGTTCTTGAGTTAGTTAAATTTTACAAACTCTTATATTTACATTTATTACCGTTTCATGTATATAGTTTTCAATATAAATGATATTAACTTACAATAATAATATATATTTTTTTAATTGAATAAATTTACAGTAATATATTATATTATTTATCATATCAAAAATAACATATATATTCTTTGGCAATAATAAGAACCCATAGATACATTAATTGTATTATTAAAAATATAGTATATGTTCTAAAAACATTATGCTCTCATAAAATACATGATATTGGATTATCAAGCGTTGGGTTCTCATAATCATCAGTACTTTTTCACATATACATCATTCATGGTGATATAATGTAGATGAAATCAAAAAATAGTGGACTAATAAAAGCAACACTAAATATTAATTGTATAATAGAATGTTTCTATCTTTGAACACATTTCGTAGGGTCCTGAAATTTATTTAATATTAGTGTAAAATAATTAATTATATACATCAATTTAAGAAGAAATATAAATAATTTATACTATATAAATGTATATATATTTGGATGTTCTATTAGTTGTATAGAATTGATTTATTTTTTATGACTAGATTTTTAAATTCTGAGAAAATTGAAATCTTTATTAAAAATTGATCAAGATAATAGTAACATCACAAAATCCATTCTATGTTAGAAGAAGTTATATTCATCCAATGTGAACATTGAATAATAAATCAATTATGTATGTCGACCTAATCTCTGGATAACCATTAATGAAATATCATTTAAAAATAGATTATATAACATAAAATGTTTTCATAGGAACAGTTCTCATTGATTTGCTAATTCCATATCTCTTTATGTTCATTTTAGTGTTTTCAAACACCACTTCCAGTCTAATAATTTTATTCATTTTTCTGAAAATATGGTCTAATTGGGTCATACACTTAAAGTATGAAAATTAAAACCCTATTATAATCATTATATGTATTGTACATGGTGGTTCCCAACATTGGGTCTCTGAAATGATATAGTGTTGACTATTTCTAAGGAAAAAATAAATTCATAATTATTCTTATATATAGTCATTTGAAATGAATTTAGATATTTTATGTATTTACATATTTTCATATGAGTACATAAGAAATTATATAATGAAAAAAATTTATTTTAATATTCTAGGATTGATTTTATATTTAATGGAATAATGATATTATTTAATGAAAAACATTTAGATCATACAATATTAATTATATTACATGTAATTATTAAAAATATAAACTAAATTTAAGACATTGGTAGTTGGTTATATAACATCATTTCAAAATTATTAAGTGTGTAAAACATATTTTAAGAATGTAAATCAATATTATGTAATTTTATACCATAATATATATGTATGAAAAGGCAATTTAGATGATTTATGTAGTTTATTAAATATATTCATTAAAAATAGAAGTATCAATAATGTTGTCACTATCAAGATGGTGATTGAACCATCAGGGTTCTATTATATATTCCCTAAATCAATGTTCAGAATTCTCATTGGCATTCCAAGAACATGAGGATTACCTAGATTTATTCAAACTCATTTCATTTATCTAGTGGTGACCTTCAATGTTCGGTTGTTAGACTAACCTTAATATCAGACATGATAATTATTATTTTTAATTATTTTTTTCTTCCATTTCTTCATGTTAGGTCCTCAAAACATTTAACAATGATAATATCACTAGAGATGATGGTGTTACATCGATTTGGTCACAATTTTTTTAATATCATAGCCCATAATATAACATCCCATGATCTAGAAATCTCTCTTGTGGCCAACAATTGTTGTCTTCTAGACACAAATCTTTCCTCCTCATACACCAGATTCAATCAAATAATAGATGGGAATGTTATATTCACAATAGAAAGACAATAACTCATTGTATAGAGTTTAATAATGTATAAATAAAAAAATAAAAAATATCATAGTAATGATGAATAGTGGAAAAATATATAATAAAATTGAAAATTAAATGATGGTACCAATAAACCAATAATGATGAATCATGTAATGAAAAAAATGAAATGTACTTAAATTTCAATCTAGAATAAACAAAAACAAAAGAAACAACTGACAAAAAATTCTCTTAAAAGTCTCCAATCTAAAAATCCTCATTTGTCGCATATCCAACCTTTAAATTTTCCTGAAAGAAAAAAAAATAATACACAAGAAGGTCCATTCTGATGTAAACTTCTATATCATAGAAATATTATCAGGTAACCAATGAATGTTTGAATATTTAGTGAGTAATACTTAATTATATGACTCTACTATCTTTAAAAACCTCACCTAATAATAATTAAATTTCAAATATTTTGTAAAAAGTTGGATCAAATAATCAATTAAAATAATACATCAATCAACCTTCTTCAGTATCAATCTAGAATGTCTCGATGTATGGGAAAACTATGTCATCCATGATAATAATTCAATTATTAATCACAAAAAACTAGGTCATGCCTTATTATAATCATTTTATCATCGGATTAGCTAAATCAGATTTAATATTATAATTATATAAAGTGTAGGGAAGAATCTAGTCAATATTTGAAATATAGTCTAATAAAGGATAGATCCCACACAATATAATAATTATAGCTTGTGACTAGGTAGATCTGTGTCAATATAATCATTCTTCCATGGGACTGAGTAAATCAAGATCAATATATGCATTAAAACATGGTATTGGTTAATTCCTGCTCAATATATGCATTACAACCAGGGTAATAGTAAATTCTTATTATATATATCAATGGATAATTATGTATGTTTTCATTTATCAATAATTTTCACATTCACGTATATCTCAAATAATCCATAGTAAAATAAATACAAAATAATCCATTACCAAGGGATTATAAATCAATAAATCACCTAATGTCTCCTGTCATGATAAACACACATTGAACTTTTATTCATGTTATTATTATAAAATGGATCTCTCACCCAATGGGTAACCATAAACTAGGCTGAATCAGTTGTTGATCCCTATATATTCCACCCAACATTCAAATACATGATTTATAATTAATTTATCAATATAATTATTATAGAATATGTTACAGGTGATAAATAACTATATATAATATACATTATAATTTTATAAACAATATTTTTATTTTTAGACTATATTTTTTGAACAAGAAACTAACATAGTGTTACCAATGAAAAAATAGAACATGGAAGAAGGCATATAAGATCTCAATAATAATGTTGATCAATTGATTTGATGATGAAAACACCATGAAAATCAAAAAATTTAATATTTCAAATTGTAACGAATAATTAATTATTTGAGGGAAGAAAATAATAAGAAGAAACACTAATGAAGGATCATATTAGTAATGATGACATTATGAAGGGATGATAAGGGTCCAAAATCACCTTGAGTAAATCCTAGGATCAAGTGAAAAATTCATCATGTGACAAAAAAATAATAATAGTACACACAGAATATGTAAATCTATTGGCGGTGTTCTATTACATGGAATGTAACACATTCATGTCATGTATTCATTCATTTTTATGCTAAAAAATACCTCACCACTATTTAATCATTATCATGATTTCCATTTACATGATTTGAATTACTTTCAACATGAATATAAACAACATGTCATGAACTATTTAATTACATGTGTCATTCTATAGAAATACATCATCTAACATATTCCCATATAATAATATTGAAGTGAATGGTTTACATGCCAGCTTATGGGTGAGTTACCAAACCACATCTAAAGCCTTCCTAACTCAATAAAAATCTTCATAATACCATTCAAAATTAACATACCAGGACTCCATTGTTTCTTATAAATATAAATCCTTAAATGTTGGGTCATTATCCCCATTATAGTATCTATATTTATAAAAACATCAAATACATGAAGGCTTAATTAAAGACTAAATGTTGTATTTCCCTTAAAAACCTAAAACATACAATCTCCTCCCCATATAATAGATAATCCCCAATCCAATCCATGAATGACTATGGGGTCTCGGTGAACATGTCATGCCACTATCATCACATTTCAACCACTATATATTATATAACATCCTGAACAATCCAATTATAATAGTACACTCTATCTAGAGGTATATTCCATCCCAATATATATATTAGTATGATATATAATCCATATCATATGTTTCACGATTAATGCATCAACAAAATGCTCTATTTCACTGATGTTCACTACATGAGAATGGTCAGAATATTATCATTGATGTATTGACTTTTGAAACACATAATTCATGGAATTGATGTTTTTAGGTAGGTTTATTCATTATGCCACTATAAATACCTTATCCACTATCTAAAATGTCTTGGAATATATAGGTTTTATCATTCCCTATTTATTAATGCATTTTTTCCCAATCCTATGAATCCCCTTCACGAAAACATAATAAAAATCCCTTAACTATAGATGTTTTATCCTATGATTAATTTTTTTATGACATATCTACATGGTTACCATGTACCTTTTAATTAGAAAAACAAACGAAGAAATTGCATACACGAGACTAGGCTCATTAATGGATGAATTGTCAATCTCCAACAAAAAACAGGGGAAAATGTCCAACCACACAAATACTAAAAAGATTCTTTATGAATGATATTGGTATGATTTTATTATTTTAAAAATCTCTGAGTGACATTTTTTTATTCCATGAATCCACAAAAAAATATACTTATAAAATATCCTCTTAAACCAGAATTTCCAACTCAGAATGATTTTTACTATGAGTATGATAGGTTGTTATAAAATTTACATGTGATCACAAATACATAGATAAAACAAAAAAACAATGACATTAAAATATTTTCTCAAAGAAAAGATGAAAAAATCTATAACACCATAAAAAAACTATTGTGTTCATGTATAGACAACCCAAATCATCCACAGTGATGGTCTCACAGATCTGTATGAATCATTCTTCATTTTTAAACATATCCAGGATCACCAATATATTTTACTATTATGGGTTGGCCTAGGTAATCATATAAAAATTTGCTTATTGGAATCATCTATTTAACACTTTAGAATAGGGAGATTCTACAAAAATCTAGGAGAAAACTAATTCTGATTATTCACCTAATGAAAATTCAAAATTAAATTCCAAAATTTTTACAAAATTTTTCTTCATTCATGTTCATCAGAACTATCTATGGATATCATGATTCTACTTTTTAAAATGGGATATACCTCCCATATATAGGTAAGAGAAATTTTCATAAACAACTCATGGATGACAGTACGAACCAATGCTTGGCTATAAGAATGATGAAAATTGATTATGCCATGTGACCATAAAATTGATTTCTACCAAACATATAACTAGTAGCTAAAAACTAATCCCTCTAGAATAGACAACAACTCTATCTTGATCAGATCTAATTGAACCGGTAAAAATGATATCTATGTCTAAGATACTCATTCTTAGGACTCATGAACATCTACATTCTTGTCCGATTTGTGTTCTATTATAATCCAAACATATCAATATCCCAAAAATTAATAATTTTATGTCTTATGGAAAAATAATTAGTATGGAAACTCCAATTTACTGATATATAATCCAACTCAATTTTGAAATACAATTGATGCTAGACCCCCTCCTATATTTATGGTTTAAGACCTACTAATAAAATATGTGCAGAATATATTATTGATCATGTATACCAAGAAACCTGTCAACCATAATATTTTTTCTCCCACATATTAAGGAATGTATTAGTGAATCTAACTCTAGATCATCTATATAGAAATTAAGCTCATGTTTTCTCAGATTTTGGGGAACCATAAACAACCAATGAATATTCCTACATCAGAACCACTCTGATCGTAATATAGGGTTCATCAAAAAATATGATATATCATTTACCTAGAGTATGTAATGTGAGGATATGTGATCTGTTCATCATACCTTTCATCTCTTAAAATTACATCTCACATGTATCTGATCAATCAATCACCATTCTCTTATTTTTCATCCGTGACATAAGTGTGACATACTAGATAAGTCCAACATAAAGCACCAATAATTAATTTGATATGTTTTTTAGAAGGAATAGACCATATATACCCTATATAACACTAGATCAAGTTCAAATATATTTTTTCATAACTACATCATAATATGATGGAAATATATATCGCATTTCATATAGAGTTATATATATATATCCATATTTATTATAGAGTGGAAGTTGTTATTTTATTATACCTCAGCCAATGGGAGTTGAAGTTCCCATAAAATTTTTAATTATACTGACAAGGATATTAAAAAATCCTCAAGCTTCTGAATAGTCATTTATAATGGTCCATCAATTTGGGGTGATTGGCATTCTGGAAAATTAATTTAGAACTCAAATTATATTGAAAAATCCTCATGAATTTATATGTAAACATGAGATCTCAATAAAAGGAAATCGAGAGTGGATCTCCTGGACATCTCTCCACATCCATCATATATATCATTTTATATTGTTCAAGAAATTGATTTTCTAGTCATGCTAACTAAATCCACCACCATTATTGATATGGAACTATTTGTGATTACCTTCCTTTATTGCATTAACATTCTTTTGTATCTATGGATCATCACTTTGTGCCTCGTATATCTTCTACTTGAATAATCGTTGAGAAATAATTTTTGAATTGAAGGATTTATTCCTTAACATTTTGATTAAAAAATACATTAGTTTCATATTTATGATGATTTTTTCATTCACAATATTCTTTGTGTATATTATAAGATGTTATTTTCTACTAAGGGAATCAGATACCTTTTTTAATTTCCCAGATGATAGTGAATAGAGTAATCATAATCCGTTACTATCTCTTATAATATCGTTTATAATATGTTGAGATCCTATCACGAGAATACAATCATTACGATTTTTTTGTATAAATGTTAATCATCTCATCGTAGAGGTAGTGACACTATATTTTCAAGAAAAAATCACATCAGCATGTTTCAAATCATGTGTCAGGTAATTCTACTAATTTATATTCAAATACTATAAGGCATAGTCTATCACATTATAAAATTTCAGGGCTAAAAAACATAATACATTCATCGAAAGATAATTTTACATCTCAAATTATTTCAATTATTTGGTAATCTGAGTACATGTAATGTGATCAGCCTATTATTTATCTCTAGGAAGCTTTCCGGACATTCTTCCATCCAAACATATATTAACCCTTTCCCAATTAAAATAGTTAGTATAATAAAAAATCATTATAAATTTCACATAAAAGTGCATTATTTCCAATATAATATATGTAAACTATTGATTTATAGGACACTAGAGATCATTTTCTATTCGTCAGTTGATATAGATATTAGGGGTCCACATAAGATTCATCACCTTTGATCACATTTCTAATGTGTGTGCCTTGCTGCTTCTAAAAGTAACACATGGTAAACGTGGAATATGAATCCTCTTTCCAAAATGACACTAGCACATTCCTTCGATGTTCTTCATTTTCCTCCTTTCTATAAGATTATGTGATAATATCATCAATAAAACCCACAAAAAATATTTGTATCAAATTTAAAAAGTCTGAATTTATCTAATCATTTAATATTTAATTGAAATTATTATGTTTGAAGGGAATCACCAGACATTCATATTTCTAATAACTTGTATGAAATTTAATCATCTGAATATCATATTTCTTCACCATTATTTGATGATATCTAGATAGGAGATCATTTTTTGGAAGTATTGATCTCATTTAAACTCATTGAACATGTCTTCAATCCTTGGAATATGATACTTGTTATTTATGGTGAAATCATTGAGTTACCGATAATAAATGCATAACTGCATTGATCTATCTATCTTCTTGACAATGAGCACTAGATCACCCCAATGTGACACACTTTGAAATATTAATCCTCTTTCTTAATTCTCTTATAGCTTCTTTATAATATCATATAGTTCTATAGGATCCATCCTAGAGGGAAACATTGAGATTAGGGTATCTCCATATAAGATATCTATTGGGAACTCTACCTCGTTCTAAGGGGAAAAATTTGTACGTCATTAGGAAAAATATAATTGTATCCCCTCGTGATTGGAATTTTTCCATGGATGATTCTTCCAATTGACTCAAACATTTGAGTGATTTTTTCTTTTTCACAATGAACCAACACCGATACAATTTAATGATTTTCCAAATTAGATTAATGATCTTCCTTTAACTAGTAGATGAGAATGCAATGAGTTGAAAAATGAAAATATATCTCCTTTTTAGAATAGCTAATATATTCATTATATAATGATGGATAATCCACTAATATAATATATTTGAAATTAAAAGTGTAAGTATTATGATATTTTCTTAACATATCATCTCAAAAAGGCTGAAAGGAGTCGAGTACAATTCACGGGTTTCAATGATTTAACCACTACAATCTTTAATAGATATATGTAATTAATGGTTTAATGGAATTGATTCAATAGTTCTAGAAAACATGAATGATAAAAAACATATGTAGAAACAAAATAAATGATAAATTTTCACTTATTGAGTAAATATGAAATGTACCACGTACGACTTCATTTTCTTCTTTCACATATATAGTAAGGTTGGTGTATTACTTACTTTATCCTCTGGATTTTGTGGCAGATCTCAAAAATTACCCTTGAGAAAATGTGTTTTAGTGAAATGGATTTCATAGTTCCATTTCTACCAATATTTTATGCATTAAACTTTGGTTTGTGCTCTCATTAATTCTAACACATTATCATACTTCCGCATGTATTTTTGACATTGCTGATCATGGTCTTCTACTATAACACATTTGAAAACATTCCCCATCCCATTAATGAAGCTCCCATGATGCATATTCCCTAATATTTAACAAGTGGGGAATTAGTTTTTATTCCACATTTCACATTAGATATGGCATCTCGAAACTCCATCATTCTTTTCAAATCACCATAACCATGAAACCATTCTCCGATATCCATATCTACTTTGATAGCAAAACAGACAACATCTCTATTACTCACAATGTCATGAATTTTATTATCTTATCAAAAGATTGTTTTTAAACCAATAAATAATATATCATTTTTTCTATCATTGTTGATAACATAACTTGAATCATACCTTAGATTCCTAGTGAACTTTTCTTCAAAAGAGATGACCAATTATCCGTTATTTTCTCATTATCTCTACGAATTATATCTCTAACATTTTATAAAAAATAAAAGGGGAATACTTGTAAAGTAACATTGTTTTAATGTCTTCCTACTATATCTCATAAATATATCGTGTTGTTTTTAATAAACTAACACCATTTAGAGTCCTCTCAATATAAATGATAAATGACCAGACACGACATCATTATCATAGAACATTGTACACAAAAAACATATTCCACATTTTGTTGACCCACTATTCAATGTATAATGGATCAAAAGTTCCAATAATCATCAATGGTTACTAACAAATAAAAAACTTTATATCTCGCTTCACCCTCATAGGTGAAGGGGGAAGTTCCTCATTTTTTATTTTATTTTTCATACTATCAGACAACTGTGTAAGAATCGCCTTGAAATTTGGAACTCATCTTCTCAAAGCATTGGGGATGTTGTTCAAGAAATCTATTTTTTGTCCCTATATAAGTACTTTTGAATGGTTTCTCTTAGTTCTCACTATTTTCAGAAATATCAATTGGTGAAACAAAAGATAATACAATATTTCATGAGTAAATAATTTATTCCATTATTGAATTAAGAATAAATAAACATATTATTGGATTCATATATATTTATTTTTTAAAAAAATTACATGGGTTCTTACATACACTTTTTCTCATATATAGGGATTTTATATGGTTCACTAAACATAATTCCCAAATAAACCAAACCATTATCTAGTAGAAACAATAGAGACCCAACATTTTCTTTAATTTCTATTGCATCATTCTATGGATAATCAACAATAAATTATTTACAATACATGGATCCAATGGTTTAGTGTCTAGTTAAAAATTCGATCATATTTGAAATTTAATAAATAAATTATAATGACTAATTCAAGTAAATATTCTTTATGTTCATAGTGACATTCACATTCACCATTGTAAAAGTAATCAACTAATGATATACATAAAACATTTTTGAGCTAAAATAATTTTAGTATAATAGAGAAAAATAGGAAACAATATAACATTATGTGACAATAATAATAACATTGATATCATAATATTTGGATCGTGAACATAATCATTAGTGTAAGTATTTTATAAAGTCATGGAATGTATAAATTCATAAAAATGAAACATCATATGTTAGTGGTAAACTACAACACAATATTCTGACAACGATTGAATCATGTTGATACATATTTCACTTTTTTTCATGAGATATATAATAGTATACAATGTATTAGAGAAATTTAAAATTTTAAGTGAACTGGTCACATCAAAACATTTTCATTAGTCTATATAATTGCTGGTGACCCATTCAAATCATAACATTTATAGTATCAGACATGGCACATAGAAAATATATCAATCATGAACATAAAATAACCTATGTAAATGGAATGTGTTATTAAAGAAAATAATCGTGGATAAACATCAGGGTTTCCAAAATAATATTAGAATATCATACATGGTACGAGAATCATTCATCCTTAGTGAAGAAGAAACAAAATCCAGTGAATCAAAACACATGTTTCTATATGGAACTATCCTTTTTGAAAAAAAATATCTTTTGTAATGATATATTATTTGAATCATGAATATCTAGAAAAAAAAAAGAAGGATAATTAAATATTATTTATGTAAAATTAATAGAAAACCCATACTAAAATTGGTGATAATGAGTTAAATCACAATGATATGGAGTTGGGTTTGAGATCCCCCTGTTTTATGTATGAATTATTTCATCAATCTAATATCCAATAACATAACATTATATTATTTAATACTCAAATAAAGAAATTTTTATACATTATTTTGATTCATTATGGAATTTTTGAATATTTATCGGTGTCTTTATGAGTTTCATAGTTTAATTTCATCATTTGAGAGTGTTCAGTTTTCATTGTTTGGATGATCGGTTGACTTGTTTGTAATGTAATTTTTGTATAATATGGATAAAAATGTATCACTCTATTATATCATATTAACGATATAATAAGGTATTGAATTATTCTATAAATAATTTTTTTTATATAGAATGAGGTTGAGTAATTACAAAGGAGTTTATAATTTTAGTTTTCGGTTATTTTGTATGATATTGGATCATAATGAACTAGTTTTCTTTTTGCAATTAGTATTGAGAATAAATGTTAGTAATAGAAAAAAATAGCATTGTAACCTAAATTTTATTACATTTTTAATCCCTTATAAATATTTAGTAGCATCATTGAAGGAATTAAAGGATAATGAATGCCTATCAACCATGATTTCGGAAAATTGACACATCACCATCGATGATATAATTTTTAGAAAAAATGAGAGATAGATATAAGAGTTTAATGGTTGATATTACATGAAGATTATAGAATTACATGTTGGATCTATATAATGATGTAGATTCTCAATTACACGAGGAGGAGAATTTTATTTTTAAATTCATTCATTTTACCCTCTAGGAGAACTAATTTTAACAATGTTCAACAAGGTAAATTCACAAGGCCCCATTTAGTTATACAATCACACTAGGTTTTGGAAAAATGGTTCCAGAAATGAAACATATGGAATGTTTAGAAAGAAAATATTATACCTTAAAAAATATATAATCATACTTTTTTGAGTATACAAAAGTACAAGAGAGTAAAAGATGGTTATACATTCTTCCATTATCAAAATACAACGGAAATAAACATGAAACAAAACAGTACCAAGTATGAAATATTTAAACCCATAGAGAATGGTATCCAAAAATCATGGGTAAAGGTCTATTTATTTATACATTCATGGACGTCCCTCTTACCCACACTAGGGTAATCTATCTATGGGAATATTGGAACTTGTCCGGCAATCCATGAAATACCTCAAACAATAAAATATTATGCACCTCAATGTTCCTATAACTGGATGTCCCCGAACATTAATGTATTTTGTACCTCTGTCTTCCTATCCCCGGATGTCCTCGATTGGTCACAAAAACAATTAGAGTCAGATGGAGAAATCTGAACAAGATGTTTATTACTCTCAAGGCATGATTGTCTCTCTCCCTAGAAATAAATTTAGCAGCATGAAAACTCTATCGTGGTTAACTGTTATTCTATGTAATGAGCTTGATCAAATTAGATCCTATATATAGGCACTTTTCCAATGGTCGGTTCCCCCATCCAATGATCATATTTTTCAATGAATCTCGGAGGAACCTGTAGATGTGTCAATAAAACAATGGTTAGTTAGAAACTGATTGTACAACATCATTTAATAACTATAAAAAGTGTAATAAAAATAATGTTGCTTAACCAAATATAATATTCTGAGTTTAAAGGATAAATAATGTTCAGATTTTAACCAAATAAACATTTAGAGTCTATAAGACAGGGATATTCAAGTTATGTTTTACGAAGAATTCAGAATCTGAAATATGAAGAATTCAAAATCAAATTCTAAGAAATTTGGAGTGTAAATTCAATGGAATTCATAGTCTGAATCCTATGCAATTTGGAGTCCAAATTATAATGAATTTGGAGTCTTAATTATGAGGATTTTAGTATCTGAATTTTGAGGAATTCAGATTTTTTATACCGATGAATTCAGTGTTCGATTTTTAAGGAATTCAGAACCATTATTTCATAAAATTCATAGTATGAAATTTAGAGGCTTCAGAGTTAGAATTTCAGATATTTAGTAGTCTGAATTTCAGAGAATTAATAACATGGATTTCAAAGAGTTCAGAAACTAAATTCGGAACCTGAAAACAAAAAACTCTATATCTATATATTTATAGGATTCTGATGTTTTAGATAAGAAACATAATTTTTCCTTATTATTGAAATGTGTTAGATTTATAAAGACTATAAAATGAACAATGAATACATAGATAAATATAAAAATTTTATTAGAAAAATGGAAATTTTTCTTTAGAGAGTAATCCTTAGAGAAAATAAAAAAAATTATTATATATTCTTTTTGAATTTCAATACATAGATGAATGGAAAATTCATAAGGAATCATTATTAATTCAACAATCTCCCCCTTTAGGTAAGCACAAACATCCATACAAAATATAATATAATGACTTATAAATTTTCTTTATGATCATCAAAATAAAAACTTATACCCCTTTAAATATGAATCATGGTGAATACCTCTAACACCAATTTAGTATTTGAAATCCCTAAAGATCATATTCTTGAATTTCATAAAATTATTTTGGTTTTTCATGAATGAGGATGACAACATAGATAAGACTACAACTTATATTGACTCCCACATACTTGGGGGATTCTCTTCATTTCTTAGTATTCTTTTTTATCATTCTATTCTCCCACTTTTTTATTTTCAAAAAGAAATAAAGGTACTGGGAAATAATATGGTGCCTGAAGTATTACTACTATAAAACAAAATATATGGATAAAAACAAAAAATAACAATATGAATGAATGTATTGTACAATGATGGAAACACATGAAACGACAGAATTGGGAAAAATTATCCTTCATTATCCTTCAAAATTAATTTCTTCACAATGTTTTTTAGCTTCTTACGCTCCATGGGATCCTATTTAACACACTTGAGTAGCTGATCCTAATCATTATTTTCCTTCTCCAAGGCTTTGATATTTTCTTCCTTATCATTAATAATTTATTCTTGATCTTTCAAAATATCATCATTCTTTTCGTGTTTTCATTGAACTCAAATCTAAAATCTCATTCCATTTTCTAATTCAAAGCAACAAAATTATGTTTTTCATTCAGATCCTTGACAACCAACTTCTGAGTTGTTTATTCGAGACATAAATTTTCTTCGAAATGATTAGTACGATCATTGAACATTCATTATTTAGTTTCAAAAGCATCCTTTATTATTTTCTGAAAATCATCATGGATTCTCATCTCTATGATTATTTTCCTTGGCCACATAGTGATTTACTTGAACGATCTTTTGTGATCAACATATCGAATGAAGAAGTCTATGCAATCGGCCTAATGCATGAAAAAATTATCCATAATCATGCTAACAACAGATAATTTTTTATTAAACTGGTGATAAAGAATCAGGAACCTCGAGTCTATACTCGGAAACAAGGAAATGGTATCAACCAACTTATTCAATGATTGGACTACAAAGTCTTGTCCAAAAGTGGATAATTCAGAATCAAATAGTTTGGTTGGTGAGGATTATTTTCCTACCTCATCATATTTTCTCTTTTAATAACCACATACTTTTTTCATGAACAGTACAGATTTTATATGTGTATCAACCAACACCTATTGTAATGCCCCGACCCCAGTTACCTAGATTAGGTGCATTGTTACATAACATTGGCATGATCAGAAAAGATCAAATCTCAAACGATCGATTAGTTTAGTAGACTTGAAAACAGTAGATATATTATTAAGTCTTACATTACACTATAATGTTAAAAAACTAAAACAACTTCTTTTCTTTATATACCCTCATACTATCCCTACATTTCATTCATAAAATACTTCTTCACATCCTGGAAAAAAAACATTGAAAGGGGTGAGCTGAGATGATCAGTAAGGATAAAAATATAGCAGAAACTTTCATAAATAAACATCAACATTTAATGAAATGTATAACTAAAACAACAGCCTTTTAAACATGAACATCATCATATTATGGAAAAGATAAAATGAAATAATTCCATTTACTTATTCACATGGATATTATACTAGTCTAATAATAACATGCAATAACAATATCCACTTTCATTATAATGGAATGCATAATGCCAGAGTATCATAACCACATAGTATAGGCCTTGTGGAAAGAATAAAAATAAGTTTTTATCAATGCCTTGTGCCAAGAAATTAGTTTGTCTAATGAGACCTACTAATGTATCCAGGAGCTATAGCGGGATCCACCCGTCACTTACTAAGTCCAATGCATTTCTCATATGAAAAGGATTAAACAATTCATAAACATTCGTATTGAAACGAGCGTACTAAATGTCAGAAATGTATCCATAATCCATGAATGGTATAAAAATAACACATCCACAGTCAAGCATATCACAAACCCTTCAATACAATATGGATTTTTTGTATCATAATAAATCAACTTAAAATAAACATAAAATCAATCAAAGGATATAGACCTAGATGAAATAAAAACTATTTGAGAGAAATATCTCCTTTATTGAAATCATTTAAAAGTCACATAATAAAAAATTTAATTTCAAAATATTATTATAATCTTATAAGGGAAGATTCGATGATTTTATAATGGTGTAAAATAGTTTCACCCGCCGTATATGTTAAAAAAGACATTCTTACTTTAATTCTATAGAAATTGTTAAAAGGAACCTGTTTGGAAAATGACATAAAAATTCCTTTATAAATATCTTATAAAAGTCAAAAAAGTTTATAAATTACTTTCACCCAAAGTCTGTAAAATAGTAAGAATGATTTGAAATTCATTTTTAAGAAACATATACGTGGATGATAAAGGGGTCCCAGTATCTAATTACATATAAACAACTTCAGATAATGAAGAGATTGTGAAATAAACACTTACCCTGTACTCTTCCTTGGTGGAGGTTAGGTTAACCTCTTGTATAATAGTTAAATAATTTATATTAAATTATAAAATAACCATATAAATAATTATGATATCATATATGATCTTCTAATAATGTTTTTTTAGTATTATTTTAGTATTATCGTTGTTTTGGGTGTTATCTTACTCATTTTATTTTATATGTTTTGTTACATAAGCTATGTTTGTAATTGATAGGTTTTATATTATTCATATCCAGAATGTTATAAAGTCCTTAAACATTATTTTTAATCCTCAAATGAAAATTTGTCTTTAATGGATATGATGTGGAATGAATCTCATCGCGTTTGTGGAGACGATAGTCTATACGTACTCACGAGCGACAATATCCATTTTGTGATAATAAAATTGTATATAATTGGATGGAATGTCATATATACAGAATCATTATAATTTTAAACTTATTATTTACATCAATTACTCATCATTATCATACCCATCCAAATAATAATGTTTTGAATAACAATTAAAACACGACGTGGAGAAGGTAAGTCGTACGTACGCACGTATGGTGACATGTCAATCAAAGGATTGATAGAAAACTTAATATGGTAGTACCATATTTATAATAACATCACATTATATAGAAGATAACGGAGTTATTATTTTAGAATGGAAATAAAAATGAAATAAGAAGTGGAAGAACTAAACTTGAAAGAGGGATGTGAAAAAATTACCTCTTTTTCATGTTCTTCCATTTGATTTGACCAAACGGCTCCTTAGGTTGGATATATGATCAAACTAAGGCATCTAGGTAGAAGTGGGGGAATTGAGTGAATATTTGGGTAGGGGTTGGCCAAGACAAAACGCCTTGAATGTGTAAAATAGAGTGTAGGGGGAGTTCCCTTTTATAAAACGGGTGAGGGGAACCTTAAGAAAAGTTAGAAATATTATTTTATAATAAATTCATATTCGGTTTATAATGGCTGAAAAGTGATTTATTTAAATTCTAAGATGGGGAAGGGTTGAAAACCACAAAACCAAGAGGTTTATACAGGTTTTTGTCACGATATTAACTATATCTTTTATTTTTAACTCTTAGTTAATTAGTTTCACCTTTCCCATGTCTCTGTGTATTTTTAAATTATATGGTTAATAAAAATACAATCAACATAAAAAAGAACACCAAGTGGTTCATTAATGATACAAAAATCATTATATAAGTCCCTTGGACGAACCTTAGATTATTAAGAATTGAATATCAATTACTAATATAATATTTGTTTTAAAAACTCTTTTATGTCAATTTAGACACTATTTGGAATTTTGTTTTTTCTAAATTCATAACAAAATTATTACTTTGAAAATAATTCATTTAATCAACCCAAACATGTCATATTAAACTATAATATTTGTGGAATTCATTAAATTTCTCAAATTATATATCTTTTTTTGGGAATTTATAATATCAATTATTTTAATATTTCACTAATAAGGTAATTATTCCATCATCATTGTGTCATAGATAAATTAAATTATTTAAGGTCTAAAAATAATAAATAAAATACCATTATGTAGGAATTCTGTTTGTCTTTCTAATTAATATTTATAATCTAATTTATCATATGTATAACCATATATTAAAAATATTTCAGTTATTAAACTTTGATTTTAAATCTTTTAACTCTTCTTTGAAATAAATAATAAAATATGTCCTGATCTAATCCAAGTGGATCAAAGAGGTTCATATTTTACTCAAAAGGTTTATTTTGGTCGAACAATAATTAGCCAATATAATTTGGACATGAGTTAGGGTAATAATAATGTCATTTTTACACTTAATTACCCTATTTATATTTAACCGTGTTAAATGAAGGTAAAAAGTTACTATTCACCAAAAACTATTTTTTCTTATTGAACCATATTTTACTCCTTGATATTAACTGTGTCTCTTGGATTTTCAAAATTCCACTCATAGAAGTGGTACAATTATGTTATATGTGAATTTTCAAATTCCCTTAGAAGATTGGTAAAAGATGGTAAAAAGTTCAATAATATTTTTATATATCTAAAATTATTATAAACTAACTCTAATGAATTACATTCAACATATATAGGTATAATGTATCTATTTTGACATAAAATAAATTTAAATAAAATAAATAATTTTTTAAATAAAAATTCATTTTTAAACTATGACACTGTGTTTTTCACTATGAATCAAAAATTGAATGTTTTCAGAAAAATACCAAAATTTCACCCTAGGAAAATTTTGATATTCTGAATCCAAAAGAGAAGTCGATTTCGAGAGATAGAATTTATAAAATTTTAAAAAATTGGTATTACTACTCATAACAGCATGTTTGATTGGTCACGATGTGTTAGAATCTCGATGTTGGGTACAATGCAAGCTATTACATTATTTAAAGGGAATCATTCCTAGGAATATTGGGGTGTTAAATTCTCCCCTCCAAATAATTTCATCCTCGAAATTTCAAGAATACTACCACATGAAAACACTCGGGTTGTTCTTCATCAGAAGTTTCTCAGGTTCCCACGTTTCCTCTTCCATCTTATGGTTTCTCCATAGAACTTTTACAAGATGAGACGTTCGGTTTCTCAGCACTTGTTATCTTATATCAGGAATCCTGACAGACTCTTCACAATAAGACAGATTAGGTCCCAGTTCTACTTCCTCATAAGTGAGTAAATAAGGTGGGTCAGGCATGTATTCTCTAAATATTGTTACATGGAATACATCGTGAACTTTGGAGAGACTTGGTGGCATTGCCAACCGATAAGCTACAACCCCAATTCGTTCTAGAATTTCATAAGGTCTGATGTACCTTGGACTCAATTTTCCCTTCTTATCAAAATGTATAACACCCTACAAAAGAGATACTTTCCAGAAAACATGATCTCCAACATTAAATTCATAATCCTTTCTTCAGTTATTGGCATTGCGAATATGCCTTCTTTGAGATGCTTTGATGTTGTTTTGTATTACCTTCACCTTTTCCGTCGTTTCTTCCACCAGTTCGGGACCTACGAGTTTTTTCACTAACAACATCCCAACAGGTTGGTGTACGACATCTCATTCCATATAATTCTTCATATGGTGCCATCCGAATACATTAATGGAAGCTATTGTTATAGGTATATTCTACCAGAGGTAAATATTGATCCCACATACCCTGAAATTCATGTGAGAAAGATCTCAACATGTCTTTTAAGGCTTGAATAGTCAGTTCTGATTGTCCATCAGTTTGGGGGTGGTATGCAGTGCAGAAACGAAGTTCAGTATCCAAGGCGTTCTGAGGAATTTTCTAGAATCTTGATTTAAAACGTGGATCATGATCAGAAACAATCGATACAAGCACTCCATGAAGTCTTAAAAGTTCCTTAATATACAATCTTGTTAGACGTTCAATTAGTAAACCTTCTCTTATAGCAAGAAAATGTGCTGACACGGTATGACGATTCACAATGACCCATATTTCATCATTCTTTCTAGGAGTCTTTGGTAGTCCCATGACAAAGTCCATTGTAATATTATCCCATTTCCACTCAGGCAAGGGAAGAGGTTTCTTGACTCCTCCAGGCAGTTGCCTTCCAGGTCTCACTTGTTGACAAACCATAAATCTTGACACAAAATTAGTAATATCCCTCTTCATGTTGTCCCACCAAAAAATTTTCTTCAAATATCTATACATTTTGGTGCTCCCATGGTGTATAGAGAAATTGTAACTATGAGAATTATACAACAATTCTCTTTTTAGATCAGGTATATTGTGGACACAATGTCTCATCCCAAAATTCAAAATTCCATCTTCATACACAAAGTCACTCAATATCCCATCATTCATAGCTTTAATATTTTTTTGAAACTCTACATCATTGGTTTGAGAACAATTTATCCTTTCTAATAATGATGGTTTGGCAACCATTTGAAAAATTATTGATGTTTCACCTTCCATGGTGATTCCCATATCCATCGTTACTAGATCCATGAAATTAGGATCCCTATCAACTATCATCTTTTTCAAAACTCCATGATATTTTCTACTCAAATCACATGAAACATTATTTTCCTTCCCAAGGTCGTAGTGTATCATGAAATCATAATCCTTGAGTAGTTCAAGCAATCTCCATTGTCTCATGTTGAGTTCTTTCTGTGAGAAAATATACATTAAACTCTTGTAATCTGTATAGATCACCCATTTCTCACTATAGAGATAGTGTCTCCAAATCTTCAAAGCAATGATTACAGCTACTAACTCAAGATCTTGAGTAGGATAGTTTTTCTCATGAATTTTCAGTTGTCGGGATGCGTAGGCAAAAACCCTATCATTCTGTGTAAGGACCCAACGAAGTCCTTTTTTCAATGCATCACTATAAATATCAAACCCAACATTCCTTGATGGTAGAGTCAATATAGTATCATTGACAAATATTTTCTTCATTTATTTGAAACATTCTTCTTTCCCTTTTGTCCAAATAAATTTAACATCATTACATGTGAGCTTTGTTAATGGGTTACACAAGTGGGAAAAATTATGGACGAAACGTCGATAATAACCTGCTAACTCAATAAAACTGCCTACCTTAGTTATAATCATCAGTGCTGGCAATTCTTGTATTGCTCTTTTCTTAGAAGTATCAACCTATATTCCATCCTTAGAGACAATATGGCCATGAAATGAAATCTCTTGATTCCATAATTCACACTTACTAAACTTCCCATATAAATCATGTCTTCTCAGAGTCTTCAATATAATACGCAAGTGATTTTCATGATCTTTATTGATTTTGGAGAACACCAAGATATCATCAATAAATACCACTACAATGTCATCAAGATATTTCTTGAAAACTCATTTCTTTAGATCCATGAAAATAGAGGGTGTGTTAGTCATCCCAAAAGACATTACTATAAACTCGTAATGCCTGTACCTTTTTTGAAATGTTGTCTTCGGAATGTATTCCCAATTCACACACAACTGATGTTATCCAGATCGAAGGTCAATCTTTGAAATGTATTGATCTCCATTTAGTTGGTCAAATAAATCATCAATGTGAGGTAGGGGATACTTGTTCTTTATGTTTATAGCATTGATGTCCCTATAGTCGATACATAACCTCATAGATCCATATTTATTCTTTACAAAAAGGATATGGGCTCTCAATGGAGAAACAATAGGGCAAATAAATCGCTTATTACTCAATTAATATGGGTTTTTCATTAGTTACACTAATTCCACAATGGACATTCTATAAGGGGTCTTTGATATGGGCCTTGATCCATGAATTAAATCAATAGAAAAATCAATTTCTTGTTCTAGAGGATTTCCAAGTTAATATTATGGAAACACATAAAAATATTCTCTCACAAAAGGTAAATCCTCTATTTGGACATTTTTTTCCTCACCCACAATCATTTAATTCACTTCCTCCCAAATAATTGAATTTAGTTGAGCTACTGGGGGTGGATCTGAATTAGAATTAGGTGGTGACAATTATGCTCTAAAGATAAGGTGTTCCTTATCATCATCATCAAAAATCGTAACCTACTTCTTCTTACAAAAAATCTTCGCATCATGGTCTGAAAGCCAATCTATACCGAGGATTATATCAAACTCAATCATAGGTATGACGATGAGATCAGAAGATAAAGAACATTTATATGCTCTAATGGAAACGGATTCACAAAACATTGTTGTGATTTTACTTACCTTAGAAGTTTTAACTGACAACTACCTTGTTAAATCAAATCGGAAATATATTATTTTCATGGAAAACTGGGAAGATATGAAACAATTTGATGATACAGAATCAAATAAAGCATTGGATAAACACGATGAAACCATTAAATTACATGCCACCACATCATTTTGAGCTTCTACCTCAGTAGTAGTGATATCATATGATTGTCCTTGATCCCTTGGCCTTTTCTAAGGTAAGTTTCCCTGACATTGAGGACATTCATTTGCATAATGTCTCATCTCCCTGCAATTGTTGAATTGAACATCAGTAGCTTCTTTCTTCCCCTTGCAATCACGATCTTGATGACCTTTTTCACCATACATGTAACATACTCCCATTCCCTTCAAGAAAGAACCAGGGTGTTTCATCCCACATTTACTATAGAATGGATATTCAACTTTTCCCTTCTTCCCCTTATTTCCATTTCTAGAGTGAAAAGAAGATCTCTTCTTCTCTTGCTTTTATTTAAAGTCATATGACTTAGAGAATTATTTTTCTATCTAGATAACACATGAGACAATATCTTCGTCCGATGAGAAGAATTGTGAAACTAATTCTCATTGGAAAAACGGTTTTAATACATCAAAGAAACGACAAATCTTACTTCTTAGGTTATGTATATAATCTGAAACATGACTTTCTAACCATGTACAGATAGACTCATACTTTGCAACACTCTCGTCCTCCTTATGCCTTAGACTCAGAAATTGTCTTTCCAAATCCCCTCGATGGTCATGAAGATATTATTTTTCTAAAAAATATCTTTAAACACCCTCCATTACATATTTGATACTTCATCATATTTCTTCATGTTTTGAATCAATGAACACCATTGATCAGCATCTCCAGTGAGGTGGTAAAATGCCATCACAACATTTTCCCTTTCTCTATGCCCCAAGGTGTGGAATATTTTCTCTAAATAATTTTTCCATTACTCAAATACTAGTGGATTTTAACCCTATTGAATGTTTGTGGTCATTGCCTCAGGAAGTGATCTAACATTGATCCTCCACACTACGGATTGGGGTGCTCCATATGGGTAATGTTATTATTCATAACCTGAGTGAGCTTTCACAGTATGGTGATTAGTTAATCATCACTAATTGCATCACCGGCTCCACTATAATTATCTTGATTAGGAGGGAATTCCCTACATGGATTGAAAGCATTGATATAGTTTCCATTCCTTCCACTAGGTGCCATTTCTAAACAATGGCGTACAGTAGATTAGTTTGTTAATCACAATACATAAATTCAAACAGGTAAAACACTTAACAAAAATTGAACAGTTTATGGATATAATCCATAATCACAAAATAAATAATTGAGGAAGTATCTAATCATAAACCCTTCATAATGGTTTTTAATGAATATGAGAATTATTATAAGAATATCCCCTGGGAGTGTCATAACCAAGAGTGCATCAAGTCCCATTTTCGTGCACCAGTTCTCGTTTGAGTCTAGCTCAAAGTGGTGTTTTAGGGTTTTACCCCTACATACATCTGTGCCCTAGCCGCCTCTAAATGGTCATATCTAGACATGGATGTATAGCTTGGAAAACTCACAAAATATCTACAATACTTGGTTGTTCATATATACTAATCCTCAAAGTCTATCTTAAGGATATCTGCTCTAATCCGAGTTTATCTACATCTAGCTTCCATGGTTTGTATTAACAATCCTCTAATACCAAATGTAACGACCCAAACCCAGTTACCCAGAGTCGGTGCATTATTACATAACATTACCATGATCACAAAAGTTCAAATATTGAAATATAAATTAGATTAGTAGCCTTAGAAACACTCTATATATCCATAAGTCTTACATGACAACATAAATTGAAAAAAAATAAAAAAATTTATTGTCTTCATGTCCCACCATATTATCCCTGCATGTCATTCATAAAATAATTCTCTACATCCTGGGAAAAATAAAAAATTGAAAAAGGTTATCTCAGATGCTCATCAAGGATAACAATATAGCGAAAACATTAATAAATAAACATCATCATTTAATGAAATGAATAACAAAAAAATCCTTTTAATCATGAACATCACCATAATATGGAAATGATAAAATGAAATAATTCCATTTACTTATTCACAAGGATATTATACTATTCAAATAATCACATGCAGTATCAATAACCACTTTCATAATAACGGAATTAATAATGCAAGACTATCATAACCACATAGTCAAGGCCTTTTACCATGAATACAAATTTCTTTCTCAAGGCCTTGTTCCAATACACTAGATTGTCTCATGAGACATACCAATGCATAGAGAATCTATAGCGGGCTCCACCCGTCACTTTCTAAGTCCTATGCATTCCTCATATGAAAAGGTTTTAGCATAACATAAACATTCGGATTGAAACTAGCATACGAAATGTCAACAATTTATCCATAAACCATGAATGGGATTAAAATAACACATCCACAGTCCAACATATCACAAAAACATCAATACAATATGGAAGTTTTGTATCATAATAAATAAACTTCAAATAAACGTAAAATCCATCAAAGGATGTTCACATAGATGAAATCAAAACTATTTGAGAGAAATATATCCTTTTTTGAAATTAATTAAAAGCCACATAATAAATCATTTAATTTGAAAATATATTTATATGATTTTTAGGGAAGCTTCAACGATTTTATAATTGCGTAAAATAGCCATACACTCTGTATAAGTTAAAAAAGTCATTCTTACCTTAATTCTATCGAAAAGGTTAAATGGAACTTATTTGGAAAACGAAGAAAATATTCATTAATAAATATCTTATAAAAGTAAAACAACAGTATAAATGACTTTAACCCATAGTCTGTAAAATAATAAGAATGATTTGAAATTCAATTTTAAGAAACATGGATGTGGATAATAAAGTGGTCCTAGTAGGTAGTTATATATAAACATCCTCAGATAATGTAGAGATTGTGAAATAAACCCTTACCTTGTACTTTTCCTTGTTCGAGGGTAGGTTAACCTCATGTATAATAAAAAAATAATTGTTATAAAATTATACAATAACCATATACATAATTATGATATCATATATGATCTTCTAATAATTCATTGTTAATTATATTTTATTATTATCATTGTTTTGGGTGTTAACTTACTCGTTTTATTTTATATGTATTGTTACATAAGATATGTTTGTTATGATTAGGTTGTATCGTATTCATATCTAGAATGATATAAAGTCCTTATACATTATTTTTAAGCCTCAAATGAAAATTAGTCTTCAATGGATATGATGGAGATTGAATCTCGTCGCATTCCTGGAGATGGTAGTACGTACGTACGCACGAGTGATAATATCATTCTTTTGATATTAAAATCGTATATAATTGGATGTTATACCATATATACATAATAATTATAATTTTATATTTATTATTTACTTAAATTACACATCATTATCATACACATCAATATAAAAATGTTTTGAATAACAATTACACCACATGTGGAGACGGTAAGTCGTACGTATGCACATATGGGGACAAGTCATTCAAAGAATGGATAAAATAATGAATATGGTTGTACCATATTTATAATTACATCACAGTATATAGATGATACTGGAGTTATTATTTTATAATGGAAATAACAAATAATGAAGATGTGGAAGAACAAGGAACATGAATGAAGGTGGTGAAAACATTACCTCTTGTTCGGGTTCTTCATTTTGATTTGATCCAAAGGGCTCTATATCTTGGGTTTCTAATCTAACTATGTCATATAGATTGAATTTAGGGAAGTTGAGAGAATACTTGGGTTGGTTTTGGTCAATCTAAAAGGCTTTGAAGGTGTGAAATTGTGAGAAGGGGATGTTCTATTTTATAATAGTGGTGAGGGGAAGCTTTGAAAAAGCTAGAAATATTATTTTATTTTAAATTTATATTCGATTTATAATGGCTCCAAAGTGACTTATTTCAAGTAAAAAGTGGGCATGGGAGGAAAACCACAAAATAAATAGGTTTTATATAGGTTGGGGTCACTATATTAACCTTATCTTTTAGTTTTAACTCTTAGTTAATTAGTTTCAAATTTACAATGTCTCTTTGTATTTTTATATTTTATGGTTAATAAACATACTATAAACATCCAAGAGAACCCCAAGTGGTTTATTAATGATACTCACAAAATTATATAGCTCACTTGGCCAAACAATAGATTTTTATTAATTGAATATCAATTTATAATATAATATTTGTTTTTAAAACTCTTTTATGTCAATTTTGACACTATTTGGTATTTTGTTTTTTGCTAAATTCATTACAGCATTATTACATAGAAAATAATCCATTTAATGAATCATTAAAGGTCATATAAACATATAAAATTCTTGGAATTCATTAAATGTCTCAAATTATATTTATTGGGATATTTATAATATCAATTATTTTAATATTTCACTAATAAGGTAATTACTGCATCATCATTGTGTCATAAATACATTAATGTATTTAATGTCTAAAAATTATAAATAAAATATGATTATGTATAAAATATTTCTATATTTCTAATGAATATTTATAATATAATTTTTCTTAAGTATATCCCTATATTAATTTTTTTTATTTATTAAACTCTGATTTTAACTCTTTTAACTCTTTTTTGAATCAAATAATAATAAATGTCATAATCATATCCATGTGGACCAAAGAGGTTCATATTTTATTTCGAAGGTTGTTTGTTTTCTAATTATACTTATCAAAATGAATTAGTACATGTGTTAGGGTAATAATAATATCATTTTTACCCTTAATTACCCTATTAACTTTTAACCGTGGTAAATAATAGTAAAAAGTTACTATTCAAAAAAATTGTATTATTGAACCACATTTTACTCATTAATATTAACTGTGTCTCTAGGATTCTCAAAATTCCACACAAAGAAGTGGTAAAATTACGTTTTCTGTGAATTTTCAAATTTTCATAGGAGATGGGTAAAAGACGGTGAAAAGTTCAATAAAATTTTTATATGACTAAAATTATTATAAACTGACTCCAATGAATTAAAATGAACATATATAGGTATTATTTATGTATTTTGACTTGATATAAATTTAAATAAAATAATTAATTATTTAAACAAAAATTTAGTTTTAAACTATGAATAAGTGTTTTTCACTATTCTTAAAAATTGAATGTTTTAAGAAAAATACCAAAATTTCACCCTAGGATAATTTTGATATTCCGAATCTAAAAATGAAGTCCATTTTGAGAGATAAAATTTATAAAATTTCAAAAAGTAGGTATTACAATTTATAACAGGTAGTTTGATCGGTCATAGTGTGTTAGAATCTCAAATTTGCGTACAATGCAACCTATTACATTATTTAAAAGGAAACGTATCGTGGAAGCTTTGGGTGTTACACCTATTTACTCTTATCAGCATTCAGAATGCATGTTGGTGCTTTTTGAAATTCATTTTGACTCTCTGTTAACTGAACTATCTTATCTCCTCGCCTATTTTTCTTTCAGTATCTACAACAAGATCCTCTTGCTGAACGAAGTCATTATTTCTGCATTCATTATCAGATGGTTATTCACTTAATCATGCTTCTTGTGATTTTTTTCTTGTGAATGAATTTTAGTTTATTCCTCTTCGAAATTTCAGAATGAAAATTTTTTATAGTAACTATCCTTCTCATGATATTCTTCCAATTTCCTTATCATGTCATCTATATTATCACTTCCTTCTTCTTCTTCTTAATCATCCACTTATTCTTATTAAAATATATATTCTTCATCTTTTGACTCTAGAATCACCATCATCATTCTAGGAGACACTGGAAGTGATTCGTGCTAATAGAATAGTGGATCCTGGACTTGTTAAGAGGATTTCATAGCAGCCTTGAAAAGAGATTGATGATTCTCAGCATCAGACATATTCTTCATATTCTTCTTTTCTTTTTAATTCTTCTAAAGATCCTCATAATCCTTCAACTATAATGCTTTTACCTTAGAAGGGTCCAATCTAATCTAGGATCCCCTTTCTTTTTATTCTTCTTGTATTCTCTCCACATGGACTCCATTTCATCTGGATATGTCTTTTACATCATTGTTATAGGTTGTTCTGATTCAGTTTCCTTAACAGTGGGAGATTTTTCATTATTTTCCAGATCCTTCATCTTCCTCTTCTTACCACGCATCTTGGAATTATCATCAAATTCTGGTTTCATTATTTATTATTATAATTATATTGAATGTATTTTTTCTTAATTATATTGTTCATACTACAAGAAATATTAGATAGTTCATTATCACTATGTTCGCATTCAATAGTTTCTGATAAAACTTTTACTTTCTTAGACTTGGATCTTGTAACCCATTAAAGAGTCTTGATATTAGTAGTTGTAAAGGATACACTTCTATTTCCATTTTTTCCTATTCATATTATTACCTCTTTCCATTTTTTTTATCATGTTGATGAAGAGTTACAAAATTCTCATGAAGAATAATTTGAGATACTTTTTTATTTTCTTCACTAACTATTCTCTTAGATTCCCACTGATTAGTCATGATATCTATAATCTTATCCACATGTGCTTTATCATCTAATCCTTTATCACCCATAGATTTTAAACTATTAACAAAAGTTATAAACCTTAGTTCCACCTTTCATAATGGCTCTCCATAAAAAAATAGAAATCCCTCATATTCTGCTCTAATCATAGCACTTCTAGTTTATATAACATTAGATGTGCCAAAATGAGTAATCCCCAATTTAATCTACTGATAGTTAGTAGTATCACATGATGAAATATGACTATATATATTCATATTGATGGATAACAGAAATGTATTACATACCTTGTTGTTTAGTTGATATTATGACTTTTCTTGATTGTTGATGTTTCTAACGTCCCTGTCTGGATTCTTGTAATATCTAGTAAACATGACAGTGATGTCCACTCTAGTATTAATAAAAATAGTCTTCATATGTTGTCTCTAGCACTAATAATATTTCCCATAAAATATAGTTTGTCTTGTTTTCTTTAGATAGTCAATCAAAACGATATTCATTCCTACCATTATAGAAGAAAATATATTCCTTCACAAACTTCTTAATAGTAAATATTTGTAAACAAGGATAAAAATAAATAATCAATGAAAATTTTAAAGCAATGAAAACTTGAGTAAGAAAACATATTTGTGAATATTATTATATCATAATACATCCACTAATAAAAATTTTTAGGATTGAAATAATGATGTAGAAGATTAAATACAAGATGTTTGGTGAATTGTATGTTTAAAAAATTTCATTTTTACCTTTAAGGAAAACTATGTTTAACAATGTTTTTCAAGGTAAATTCACAATGGCTCCTTTTGTTCTAAATACATTATAAGTTTTTGAAAATTGTTTTCTTAATTGAATCTTGATGAAAGTTTATAAGGAAATGATTCTACCATAAAGTGCATAAAATCTTACTTAGTAGAGTATAAAAAGTACAAGAGAGAATAATAAGGTTATAATTTCTTCAATTTTCAAACTACAATAGAAATATACTTGAAAAAAACAAATAACAAGTATCAAATATTTTAACCCATATTTAAGGGTTTCCAACAACCCTGAATAAAGGTCCCATGATTTATACTTTCAATAAATTATGTCATACCCACAATAAGGTAAGCCCTCAATAGGATTATCATAATTTTTCATGCTATCCATAAAAGAACTCATACATTAAGGTTGTAGGAACCTCTATATTATTATCCTCAGATGTCCATGAACATTATGGTAATCAACACCTCTGTCTTCTGGTCCTTGTAAGTCATCAATTGGTCACAACAACAAACGGAGTTTCCTAATGCAATGTGAACTAGATATTCATTATTCCCAAGGCATGAGCGGCTCTCTCCATAGAAATCAATTAGGCATCATGTGATCTCTAGAGAGATCAACTATTAATCTCAGTATTGAGCTCATTAAAATGAGATCCTATTTATAGGCACTTCTCCCCTGGTTGGCTCCCTCCTCCAAGAGTCATATTTTTAATATATCTTGTAGGGACTTATACACGTGACATTAAAATAATTTTGAGATAGTAAAATATTGTATGACATCATTTCACAACTATAAAAAGTGTAAGAAAAATATGGTTTCTTATCCATTTCTATTTTTCAGAGACTAATAGAAAAAAATAAACTTTAGAGTCTAACCAAATAAACATTCAGCGCCAATAAGACATTGAAATTTGGATTCTGATTTACAAATATTATGGAAACTGAATTCTAAGGAAATCATAGTATGAATTTCGAGGAATTGGGAGTCCTAAATATGAGGAAGTTGGACTATAAATTCTAGGAAATCGGCATCAAAATTCTTTGGATTTCAGAGCCTGAATTCTGAGGAATTCGGAGTCCGAATTCACTGGAATTCGGAGTCTGAATTCTAATGTATTCGATGTTTGAATTCTGATAAATTTGGAGTCCGAAATCTCAGGAATTTGGAGTCTGAATTCTATGGAATTTGGAATAAAATTTTTAGGGAATTCAGAGTCTGAATTTCAGAGAATTTGGAGAATGAATTTTAGAGAATTTGTAGTATAAATTTCAGGTAATTTTAAACCTAAATTTCAAAGAATTTCGAACCTGAATTTGGAACCTGAAAATATAATTCTCTATATATCGATATATTTATAGGATTCTTGAGGCATTATATATGAAATAAAAAAATTACATAGTAATATAATGATTCATATTTAGAGAGACTATAAAATGTATTATGGAAACATAGATAAAGATAAAAAATTTATTAGAGAATGGAAAATTTTCTTTATGTATAATACTTAGGAAAATATAATTTTCATTATGATTGAGTGTTTATGATTTTCATAACATAGAGGAATGAAAAAGACACAAGTAATCCTATTTGACTCAACATTAAAATATATTTATCATTCTAGATTTATCATTCCAATTGGATGAGGGGAGGTGAAGATCGAATGATAATAAAAATGAACATGAAAATAAATTGATCGAATAGAAAGAAGAAATTACTTCTTCAATTTCTCCCCCTAGAAAACCTCCATAGGGTAATGGTTTTGATCATTGGATGAAACCAGGGTCCTCTTCATGTGTGGGATAGGATTTGGAATATATTTTTTTAGTGGTTAATCATTGATAAAATATTGATATGTGAGATGAGAATAAGTGGTGAGGGGTTGTACTTATAATGGATAGGACGGGTGTTTTCTCATTAGTATATTCATTTGTATATTTTTTTTTCTCAAGATAATGAAGAGATTGATAATTATATATACATAAAATAATATATTTAATATTAGTTCTATATTAGGGTTCTCATGTTAGTGAAGAATCATTGAATATATTATATAACTCTTTAATATATATTACATAAATTTCATTATTATACTATTCAACAAAAAACATAATATTTTAGAAAAAACCCAAAAAAATTCAACCTAACCATTTTTAGATGTTTATAATCTAATAAATAAATCTATTTTATGGAGATTATTTTCTATATATGATTAATTAAATTTATAGTAAAATTCATCATTTATATGGAAAATAGTGAATTTAATATTAAATCTGATTTTCTAACTCCTAGAAAAAATAAATAATGTATGATAAAATTTTATTATTAACATAAGAAAAAAAATATTATTTTATAAATAAATTCTAGGAAAATATTTTTCTGTTAAATTATTAAATTAATTATAATGTTTTAATTATATATTTGAGACTTTCAAAGATACCGACACATAATTAATAAATTTTAAAACCATTATTTATATATAATAAGATATATTTATATCATAAATTCATTTTTAAGATTCCAATAATTTAGTTAAAATCTCATTGGTGAGGTTACGATTCATTTGGCTGATATTCTATTCAAGAGATCCATGTAACACTTCCTAGGGACAATATACTATTTTATCGGTATAGGTTTAATAACATGTAGTAATAGTTCCCATTTCATTAATTTAACGTTTATTAAGATATTATAACGGTATCTATGATATTAATAAAATTTCAAATTATAAGAAGAGAGAAATTCAATTGATATATGTTTTGGTCATTTCAATCATATTTCCCTTACCATTTTCCAATGATGAGGTTTTATTAATCATTTTTACGATGTGGGATTCCAACAATGTAATTATCAAGTTTCAAACACATTATTTAATGAATATAAATAATTTTTTTGGTTAAAATTTTTTAATGGGAAGGGATAATGATATATCATTATATTTTATAATAAAATTATATTCACCAGCATATTGAACACACAACATTGTGCCTAAATTATCCATTAAATATTATTATTTAAAATATTAAATTATTACATTGTCATTGAATTGGAGGGAATCATTTAGGTTAACTAGAGTATGATATATATTTATATATAATACATAATAAATAAAAATATGTGTTTTAGTTATTTTTAATTAATCACTAAATTTATAATGAATATATTTTTTCTTCAAAATATGATTTCATGAGAAATAATAATAATCATTTTATTATGTGGATAATATAATTATTATTTTTTCAAATGTTATTAATCTTATTTAAAATATAATTTTTTATATTTCCAATTGTAATATGAAAATTATATTTGGTTAATATTTTTAATATTACAATAAACATTTATTTATAGGTGAATAGTTTAAAAATGACTTACATAAAACAGTAGTTTATTTTAATTAAATAATGTAATTTAATATCTTATTTTATTAAATTTTATCATAAATAGAAATATCAATAAATTAATATATTATAATAATATTTTTTCTATTTTAATCGTTATTTTTAGTTAATTGTTTATAAAACAATTCTTATGAACAAAAACTCAATTTTTTCCAAAACGTGTTTTAAGGGAATAATGTTTTTTTAATTGAAATAACTAAATAACCCCATAATAATGAATTATTAAAAATAACATAATATACTATATAACATTATATATGAACTTATATTTTTATAATCATAATTATGATTCATTTTTTGATATAATCTCATGTTTTATTTTATAATTTGTCTTTCAGAATAAACAACTTATCTTAGTTTCTTATCAATTTGATTTGAAATTAAATTCTAAAGCATTTTTATATTGAATAATAATAATTATAAAATTTATTTGGAATTTTGGGGTAATTTTTGATAAAATATATTTCTTATATTTTGATCCATAATGAATTTCTTATCATAGTAAATAATTAACATCATGATAATGGTAAATCATTTAATTACGGTTAACAATAAGATAATAAGATGAAAAAATGACCATTAATCATGTAAAAAAATTTATATATTAAAATAATTTGATCATAATCAACCCAAAATTTATAATAAGGATATTCTTACATTTTCACATTTTTTTTATTTTTATATCATTTTATATAAAGAAGAGTCAAAATTGACACTTTCTGTCCTTTAATTTCTGATAGAGACAAGGAAAACCTATATTCTATTTTAAATTATAATTTTAAATAAAAAATACTTTCTTATAATTTTTTATTTATTTATAATTTTTAATAATGAATAAATTACCTTAAATTGTTATGCGTATATGTCACAATAATTATAGAATTAATTAAAAAAATAAATAAATTATACAAAAATATTAAAAATAATTGTAATGTAATTACATACTCTATCAAAAAAGTTATATATATATATATATATATGACATATTATAGATGATATAAAAAATATAATTTAATTAAAACTATTAATTTATTAATTTAACATCATATTAAATTATTTTTTTTTTAAAATAGCATTAATGATATTTCATTATAATTAATATTTTTTAATAAAAAATATTTAATTAAATGGTTTAAAATTACTAAAATACATATCGTCATCCACAAGATAAGATAATTATTTTATTTTTCAAAAAATTTCAATATATGGTCCATTTTTTATATGATAGTAACTATACATACCCCTATAAAGTATTACACTTCATTATCATAGTAAATGTAAAATGGAGTTAACACATGTTAAAAAATCAGATATGATTAAAAATGAAATAGAATATTTTAAAAATATCCTTGGATGATTTTATTTTGAACTATCAAAAATATATATTTCTATTATACTAGTTCTATATTTTCTCAAAGGAAAATAATTTATAGGAATTTAATTAATTATGAAATTCCCAGAGTGGACCTAACCTCTCTTATAATACATAATCACTTAAAATATTTTATTCACACATAAATGTATTCTATTTTTAAAAATATATAACAATATACATTATGAATATACCTCCCCATGATCTAGAGGACTTATTATTTCTTGAATACAAGTCTATGGGGGGATAATGTGCAATGAATACGAAATTCACTAAAGAGGAAGTATTTCATCAAACTAAATGTTTTATTTTTATTTATTCGTCAACATACTACAATAAAAATTCAACCATTATGATAAAATAAAATCAGAATATCCCATATATATTTATTATTAATGTTTTTTATTTACCCTATATCTATATCATCTTCCATTAAATGTTTAATGAACAAATCATTCGTTTTTATGATGGACCACCTTCTTAAAAATTTATCTAATTCATTTTCCATCATCACCACACAAGACTATTAATAAAAATTGATTTAATACATATAAATTATTTAATAAAAAATTTATAATTATATATATGTAATATATCTTCATATTTATAATCATTCTATCCATTGAAAACAGAGATAGTTATTCATCTGAATGTCTAGACTTCCACCGCCATGTACCAGTGTGATTAGTTTTCCATCTCAATGTCACATAGATGATATATATATGTTCATTTAAAGAAATAACACATTATTTATGATATAATTATCATTAGTTAAATATAAAATTAATCTTATGCTCAATCCATTATCTCCTTGAAAAATTGAAAGGCAACTCTTGTGTACATACAAATTATTGTTTCAATGATTGGAACACAGTTCACTTTTAAAAACCATCCACAATATTTAATGATCAATATATATATAATGAATTAAAATTATAATTATTTCATGATTAATATTTTTATGTTATTTAACAATGAACTCTTTTACCATATTCCACATGTCGATATCATTTTATACAAATGAACAAAATATCAATAGAATACCCAACATTAATTTTATTGATTTTGTAACTAAATATAACATGGACATAAAAAATAAAATCAATAATAACCATTAAATGGTTTTATAATCATGTAAATAATTATCTTATGTTAATTATATAGATATAATATGAAATTATGTGAGGATTCATAACTTAGGTAAGGGATTTATTGTCAATATCCTTTCATTATGGAAAATATTAATTATATACACATAATAGTATTTACCTTGCTTATTCCGAACTGATTTATATGTATGACCCTAAATCTGAATTAATTAATATTCCTTTATGTTTTAATTGAAATTATTTCCACCATTTGGATTTGACATGATTTTTCCCATTGTTAACTATTTTCCAAAAACTATTTAAAATAATTGGATACATTTCATCTTCATTGATTATAATATTCCAGAATTATTTTTGAAATGACAACTAATTTTTAATTATTATTAGTTTATTTATTTCATTACATTTTCTAGAAATTATAAAATTATTTATTAAATCTCACATTATTGATTGGATAATTGTAATGTGTTTCATGTCTCACTTTGGTTAATGTTAGTCATTATCCATATTCATCACTAGATTAATTCATTGAATGTAAAACCTAAACTTTTGATAGGATATATCATGATTAGACATATATTAATTGAATATGATGATTCATAAGAAGTTATAACTTTAAAATTGATTATGGTTCAATATTTACAGACACTATAAGTGTTTATTTCACATCCACATCATTATTTGATATTATTGATGTTAAATTATTTGAAGTGGAAATTTTTTCAACATTATATAAAAATCTAAATATATTTTCTTATTCTGTGGTTGTTTTAATAATTATTTTTTCCCTTTTAATTTTTTTCATATACTAAATGTATATAAATTATTATTTTAATATAAAGTGAATTTATTTTTGTTCGATTAAAAATATTATTATTCTATATAAATATGTTCAAAATAATATTTTATTTATATTTTAAATATTTCCCAATCATTTATAAAATGAATTTTTAACCTTTTATAATCCTTCAAATTTTGTATAATTTAAATGTTCCTATTATATTATGAATGAGTATCCATATTAATTTTAACAAAAAATTATAATCGAATTATTATTTTAACATACTCAGATTGAATTAGTTTACTAAATCATTTAAAAATAAATGATTTATTTAGTAATATGATTTTTTCTATGAATATTATCACATGAAACCTTTTCCCTAATTTTTTTTATAAATGTTTAGTTTTCAAAAGTGATTAATATTAATGAACCAGTCCATTCCCCCATCAGAATAGATGACCAAACCCATCAACCACATACCCATGGAGCATTCATGATCCACCTAGGCTAATGAAAATAATATTTAGTATCAACATAACTATTGTTTATGTTTTCACCCTTGTGCTAAAATTTATCAGAAAAGGCATAAAAATTAATTGATGAAGGTGCATTCAAAAATTAACCTCATATATGTATCCATTTAACGTGAATGTGAAAAAAATCAATGGATGTTTAAATAAAACAGAATAAAATAACAAATAGAATGGAAAAAATTGGATCCATCCATATCATTGTATTTTATAGAGATATAACCGTCTCCACATTAACCCCATGTCACCACCCTGAGAATGGATTCTATCATGGTCTAAAAGACAAATACATCATATCCAACCATGAATCTATTGCATGGAAAAACCAGCAAATAACATGACGACTACATTCCCACCAATATGGTAATGTTGGGAGTGATAAAAAATCATAGTGATACCCCAAAGAGTATATTTTCTTCATTTTATAATGAAAATAAGAAGTAATTGTTTGAAAATATTTTAAAAAATACATTTCATATGTATTCCACAAAATATAAATACATTCCAAACATGGGAATGTTCTCTTTCTCAAACAAAAAAATTTATAAAAAATTCCATAAGCTGTTTTTATCCAAATTCAAACCAATAAAAAATCCAAAAATTTCTAATAAAAATAAAATTATTTTTAATTTATACCCATATAGTGTTTTAAAATGATTCAATTTATTTTCAAAAAATACTAATTTTATATTCTCAATGACATTTTTCCAAAAAATATTGTACACACCCAACTCAAAGTTACAAAAAATAAAAAAGGATGAAATCTTGAACTCAATATAATAATAAACATATAAGACAGCACCACTAGACATACAAAATTAATCAAAAGCAATAATAGTCATAAATTCATGTGCACTAAAAGTATTATTATATACATACCATAATATATATATTGAAAAGTGACACATATGATACATTACAAGAAATAACACTATAGGGCCAAACATGACAGAATAGTATATTCAAGGTGGAAATATTGTTGATTGGTTTACTATCATACATTCATGAACTGAATCACTTTTTTTAGTCCCCTTAGTGACCATACCATTAGCTTCATTTGATTTCCACATTTTTTGTCTAGCTAGTTCATCAATCAGGAGTAGCTACAAATCTCCCACTACTTCCCTTTTTGAAACTAGTGGTTCCTTGTGGAATTATAAAAGGATGTGAGCCCTAAACAAATGAATATCATCACATTATAATAATAATTCCCAAGGGAATAAAAAATTAATGATCTTAACACCTCACATACATACCCTTAAAAGAATCGAACACTTAAGAACGACACAAATTACATATCAAATATCCATTACATGGATACACAAAATCATCCTCACAATGAAACAGGTTCTAAAAATGTTAATACAACCCAGAAAAATATATTAATACAAAATGATAAATCTAATCCTTTCACTTATTACATATAACATATTAATATATAAATCCCCTATAAAACCATTTGTAAACCAAATAAAAAATGAAGATATTACACAATCACATAAAATTTGACACAAATAAAAAAATAATGGAGTAACCATATAATTGGATATTATAATTCTTCCATTATTAAACAAAAAAAACCCTTAAACAAAATAGAGAACCCACCTATAAAAATAAATTTTGATTAAAACCCAATAAACATGTTATTGTACTATAACGTCCCAGGTTCATATGCCACCTAAAGGTCCTCCTATCCTATTTTCCCACATGGCCTCTAGGGATTTTCCACAAATTCTATACACTGTTTACTAAAAGTGAGGTATATTGTTATGATAGTTAAGAGATTATTCCGTCATTAGCTGAGGGTAACATATTATAAATTAGAAACAAATAGCTGATGAAGTAATACCATATAATAGAAGTGAACAATTAAAGGCTAATAATACAAATGAACATGTTTCATATCAAATAAAATATGATTTCAGTAAAATGTTTCTATGAATGTATCCCAACATTTCATAATGTACTCATATATAGTACAAAATCCAGAATGTAAAAAATAACTAAATTATCCCTGTAGCATCTGAAGCCTAGGATTGGTCTCACACTCTCCTACTCCTAAGAAATATATCATATTCCCAATGATGGATACTTTCCCTTAACAACACTGTCATCCATATAATCTTGTTGGACATAAATCATGACCTAAATAGGGTGTGAGACTAAATCCTAGTAGGTAACCACCCATGTTTTTTTTTCAATCTGTGAGTTAGTATATATAACAAACAGTGTAAAATAATTAAAGCAAAATGCTTGGAAATACTCAAATGATAAAATTCATACAAAATCATTCTTCCATTAACATATGAATGATATTTAATTAACAATTAAATTTTAATTATTTTATAATTATCAAGATCCTTCATATGCCCAGTGATATCCATATAGTGGTAAGAACCATAGATGCATTAGAAGGCCATCATGGAATGTACAGGAAATGAATGAAAGAGAGGTAGTGCTTTGTCTTAACAAATGAGCCATGAAACTTTTGATATCCAAAAAACCACAATCCCCTCCGTGACATTACTAATGTGGAATTCATGTATCACTCTAGATGATAATCCAAGAACAACCTTGGAGCTCATACCATGATAATCTTATAGAATAAAATCAGTAATCACTCCAAGTGTTGTAGAATATATGGCCCAAAGAACATCGTAGGAGGACCTATAGGGATCCCAAGTATCACATATGATCAAAACCCTGGCTCTTTAGTCTGACTGTGTAATTCAATAAGGAACCATGTTCCTACTAGTATTTACGGAGCCTCATTGATCCTATCCATGGTGTCAATGGTTCATCGTGAATTATCGTTAACTAAAAACACATTGAGCATGTCTAAGGAATTGGATAGAATCCAAGGGTCACTCAAGGGACCAAGGAACAATAAAACTATAATAACATCCAAGTAATTCCATAATAATGCACAAGTCAGTAATTTCTATTTACAATTTAATCATAAGATGATCATTTAACAAAACAATTAGACATGTTTGGGTCAACACCAAAAGCATATAACATTGATTTACTACCATATGTTTCTCAAATAAGACCAATCTCAATGGATATGACTATCATTACCCACAGGTGAACATTTAAAATCATAATAAAATGCTGAAAACTATTCCATTATAAGGTATTAATGTATCCTAACACACATGGACATGTTCTTACTTGGATGTAAAATGCCCAATCATTCTTTACCAACGATTGGAATAAGATGGGTCAAAGTTAAAATTCATCTATTCCATAGCCTAGAAAACTATAATAGCATCTATGATGATAGAATAAATAATGAGATAATTAATTAAATTTTAATTAACTCAAAAAATGGATTCAATACATACCAAATTGTTATCCGTGGATAAACATTAATAAAGTCTTTAAAATGGGAACTCACCAAAGGGCTGTACCTAAAACTTGTTATACAACATAATAAATTATTTGAATCCAATAATTAATTATATAAACAATGATTGTAAATAATATGAATGATTTATAAATCAGGAAACTCCCAAAAAATTGTCACACAACACTCTGACATATATAAATAGATTGACAAATAGAGAAAGGCATGAGACCACCTACCTTTTGTTCATGCTCAATAGGTCGTTTAGTTTCAGGCTCTAATTCACCGTTTTTGGGAGACATATGATTAATTGATGAAGAATGGAATTAAAGGGAATATGAATCAAAATCAAAATATTGTTATTAATATAAAAAATAATTAGATATGGATATAATGGAATAGAGGCATAACTATTGTCGATTAGTAGAGATGAATGCCTTTCAAAACTGATTATTAATGTAGAAGTAATCAGAAAAAGAATGCTTCAATTGGAATAAAAAGTCAATGAAATAATATTTTAAATGAAATAGAATATTTAATTTAAAATTTATAATATTTTATTTGAAATTTGGTAAATTTACCCAAAATATTCTAGTTTCACAGTTTTTTCACATGGTTTTCCTATCCATGTGGAAAACGTACTCAGAACACTAGAGGTAGTGAGACGGGATATCCATGGATTTCATGACAGGGCTTCCACGTACATCTAGAGGTCACAACTATATCTGGGTCATTATCGAAAGACTCACCATGTTGGCCCACTTCATACCAATCAAAGAGTAGTGTTCAATTGAGATCATGGGACGCCTCTACATTCATGAGACCGTAAGGCTCTATGGTTTTCCATCAACTATCATTTCTGATAAAGATGATCACTTAACTTCTAGACATTAAAATTGTTTGAAAGAGGGTTTTTGGACTCAGAAATGCCTGGGCACTGCCTTTCATCCAAGGACAGATGGCTAGAGAGAGAGGACTATTCAGACTCTCGAGGACATGTTCTGTGCATGTGTCCTCGACTTTAGTCGCAGCTGGGAGGATCTCTCACCCTTGGTGGAGTTTTCATACAACAATAACTACTACTCCACCATTGGGATGGCACCATATGAGGAACTATACGGCTGACCATGTAGATCACCTTTGTGCTAGACTGACCCTGGGGAGTCTACATGTAACGCCCCGACCCCAGCTACCCAGAGCCGGTGCATTACTTTGTAACATTGGCATGATCACAAAAGATCAAGTCTCGAAAGACCGATTAGTTTAGTAGCCTTGGAAACACTAGATACATTCATAAATGTTACATTACATCACAAAGTGAAAAACTATAATAACATAGTCTCCATAGTCCACACTTCTATCCTCTTCGGACTATCCCTGCAGGTCATTCATAAAATACTTCTTCACATCCTGGAAAATATTAAAACATTGAAAGGGGTGAGCTCGGATTCTCAGTAAGGATAACAATATTGCGGAAGCTTTCATAAATAAACATAAACATTTAAGGCAATGTATGACTAAAACAAAAGCCTTTTAAACTTGAACATCAACATGATATGGCAAAAGTAAAATGAGATAATGCCATTTACTTCTTCACATGGATATTCTAATGGTTGAATAATCACATGCAATATCAATAACCACTTTCATAATGATGGAATGCATAATGCCATACTATCATAACCACGTAGTCAAGGCCTCGTGCCAAGAACACAAATACGATTTTGTCAAGGCCTCATGCCAAGACACTAGTTTGTCTCATGAGACCTGCCGATGCATCGAGGAGCTATAGCGGGCTCCACCCGTCACTTATTAAGTCCAATGCATTCATCATATGAATAGGTTTAAACATATCATAAACCATAACATAATCTTATCACATAAAACATGCATAAAGGAAACATAACATTTCCACATTTTAATCACAAGATATCAATACAACACATTGATATAATAAAAATGCTTTCAAAACCATTTTCAATACCAAAATAAAAAAAGTTAAAACATTGTATTTATTTTTCATTAAAAAAATGATGGCTTGTAGAGGAAGCCGAAACTCAAATAATGGTCACGGCGGCGGAGAAGTCATTGTCTCCGCATAAGTACAGAAAGAAAAACATTCCCTTTTTTTCGTTTAGTAAAACGCTTCGTATAAAAAAGATTCCTTTTGAATAAATGTAAATGTCAAAGGGGTTTATACACCGTATAAAAGAAAGTTGTGTATATAACCAAATATGCCTCAATGAAAGGGGATTGAGACGGAGTCCTTAAAAAGATCATTTTTAAAATAAAACAGATCGATTATGTGTATTCACTATAGGTACACATGAAGAAAGTGAAAATACAAAATAGGACATAATAATATCGACATAATTTGAAAGTAGGAGATTAACCCAAAGAATGGAAGTTGGGTTAAGAAATTCCCTTACCTCGTGTCTGACTTGACTCAACCGTTCTTTAACCTCCTGAATAATAAACTAGAGTTAATATATACCTTATTAAGAACCATTTTCAATATCATTATCCTTATTATATCACTTATTACAATGATATGAACATTATGTAATTATTTAAGTTAATAACGGTCGTTTTGTCGATCTTTGGTAATTGAGTCAATAATAAATTTCTTATAATTACAAGTTGTTTATGTGGTAGAATATCCATTATCTCCAGAATTATACTCATGATTTATATGTCATATATATCTTATATATCCAGTATATACATTCATTTATAATATTACATAACATTTAGAGGTAAGAAATGAAATGCACCGTTCATGGAGACGGTAAGCCGTACGTACGCATGAACGCTACTTTCATTTCAATTTCGTATTTAATGGAACGAAATCATAATGATATAAATGTATAATATAATTACAGTATAATATAGTGTATAATACCATTTACTCCATCCTTTATACATCCCACATATGGCATTAACGATTCAAATCACTTTGAGGGGGCGGTAGTCCGCACTTCCTAAAATGAACTTTTCGCGTTTTACCAATAATGGAAATCATAATGTATGCCATAAATGAGAAATACAGAAGCATAAAGAAAAAATAAACATAATATATATATAATATATGAATATAGTGTCATAAAAATGGCCACCATTATAGGTGTTAAAAGAATTTGAACAATCATCGTTTCGTGAGGCAGTATTTCACCACCCACAGAAACTGTATGTTCTTTAACCATTAGACGAAGGTGTGTGTAAGTGTAAACCAAATCCTTATAATAACAACATCCTAGTATATTGTAGATACTTGTGTTGTCACAAAAGAAAGGAATAAAAATAGTTTAATGGGTTGGAGAAGAAAAATAAAACAGAACAACATTAGAGAAGACATTACCTCAAAATCGGGGAACTCTTTTTGATTTGAGCCAAAGGATTCCTTGGGAAGAGTTATGACCAAAGTGAGGCTTATAGGAGTAATAGGGGGAAGTTGGGAGAGTGTTTGGGCAGAGTTTGGACGAGCCAAATGGCTTGATGGTGTGAATAAGGTGGGAGTGGTGGGGGCCTTTTATAAGTGGAGAGGAGGGGCACTTTTGGAAAGTAATGAATTGTTATTCTATTATACAATGATTTTCGGATTATAAAGGTCCTAAAATTGTATAATTAGAGGCTAAGGTGATAAGGGTTCGAAATATACCAATCCAATAGTCTTTGGACAAGTGTAAGACTTGGATTTTACATTATCTTGTCATTTTATTAAAATCGTTAAATAATGAGGTCATCGCTGCATCATAATGATGTCATAAATAATTTACTTTATTTTATGTCTAAAAATTATAAAAAAAATTCTATGATGTAGGAAATCTTTTTATCTTTATAATGAATAGTTATAGTCAAACTTTGGACTTGTGTAACCCCACTTAAAATCTATTTTAGTAAAACAACTCATGTTTGTGTCAATTTAATTTTAACATTAAATAAATATATATTAATGACATTTTCCAACCAATGTGGATCCATGGGGTCCCCAAGTTGACCCATGGGTTTTCATGGTCGGCCATGACTCATCCAATATGAGTAGGACAAGTGACAAGATCATCTCATATTATTAAAACATTATTTTTACCTTAAACTACACTAATTACCTCTAATCGCGATTAAGAACTTAAAAGTTACTATTCACCAAAAAATTATTTTAATCTCATCGAACCACATTTTACTTCTTATTTACAACCATGTATGTCTGATTTTTGAAAATCAAAACACAGAAGTGGTAAAATTTCATTTAAACGAAAAATCAGTTATTTAACTACCACTTAGTGGTTTCACTATTCATTAAAAATTGAAGTTTTTCAGAATAAGGCCAAAATTTCACCCTAAGCTATAATTGATATTCCGAATTCAAAAATGATTTCTATTTTACAAAATTCCAAACTTATAAGTTTAATTAATTAATTTTATAATTAATTCCCGCTGTTACAACAAATAGCGTGTTTTTAAGAAACAATTTATATCAAAAGATTAGCAATTGTTTATGTCCAATTTCAATGTTAAATTAATTCTAATGACCACCATTGGATAAAATGGTAAAAATATATTATAATTATACGTTAAAACCACGAAATAGTATAATTTATCACTATAAATTATTTTGATTAAAAAAGTTGTTTTTAAGTAATTTTCACTATTCATAAAAATTGGAAGTTCTAAGAAAATTACAAAAAATTCAACTTTGGATAATTTCGATATTACGAATACAAAAATGAAGTCCATTTTGAAATATAAAATTTCTATAATTTTAAAAAGTGGTTATTACTATTCATAACGGCTACTTTGATTAGTCGCGGTGTTTTAGAACTCGAAGTTGCGTACAATGCATGCTATTGCATTATTGAATGAGAAGCGTATCGTTGAAGCTCAGGGTGTTACATTCTACCCTCCTTCAATAAATTGAATCCTCACAATTTGAAATAAAAGGTTGAAAAGAGAAAATACCTTTGAGGAAAACCCACGTCGGAAATAAGATTAATAAAATTTTGCCTTAATAAGAGGGAAAGGGAAATGAAAAAGTCAGCACCCAATTATGATATCGATTAGGAGAACATTGGTGGAAATTAGAGACATATAATTGGAGTAAAAACGTAAATATTTGTAGGGAGTGATTGAGGTCATCAATCATAATCAACTGTCAAATTGAGGGCCTCAAAGCCTTCAATCTATGTTGATTTAAAATATCATCAGTTCAACAAGACATAAGGTATTAGGATAACACATTTTTTGTTTTAATATCTCTTTACTAAAGTTTAAGAATTAATTTATTCATTGAATAAGAGATAGTTATATATATATTTATGCTTGACAATTAGAGTTTCAACCTTCAACTCATCTTTCACTCAAAAAGATAATAGAACTCAAAAATATTATACGTATACTAATTGTATAAGGTTCCAAATGTTAACACATACCATTTAGATTAGTAAAATTATTTTGTAATAACCAGGGACTTCCTGTAGGATAGTGGTAGGAAATAAAGTCCTGCCGCACTATGGTTGTGGGTTCGATTCCTGTAGCTTTGTCCGATGTGACGGTTATGCCCCACCCTGCAGGTTGGCCTTTCCCTAAAACTATAGTATTATAATATTCCAAAAATAATCTTCATAAATTTTTTAAACTTAAACAATACTATCCAAAGATCAACTTAATCCACTCCAACCTTTATAGTTATCCAAAATACCTCTGTCCAGACTTTCTCTAAAAGGTCTCTTAATTCCAAAATCAATTTATCAGATTCCCCAAACAAAGTAAAATTTCTCTTATTGTCACATAATAAAAATATAATTACCTTCATCATATTAAAACCTTACTGAAATCAACAAGTACTGCAATACAATCCTTATATATATATCACATTATTCTAATAACCATAATATAATCCATGAGTCAAAAAGCACCAATACATTAGTTATTCTTCTTCAACTGTAGTAACAGCATAAGATTGTCCTTAATCCCTTGGCCTTTTCTGAGGTAAGTTTCCCTAACGCTTAGGACATTAATTTTCATAATGCCCCATTTCTCTACAATTGTAGCATTCAACATTAATAGCCTCTTTCGTTCCCTTACTATCACGCGCCTGGTGACCTTTTTCTCCACATTTATAACAAACTCTCATTCCTTTTAGGCAAGCACCGGGGTGATTCTTCCCACAACTATCGCATAATGGAAAATCCTTCTTTCACTTTTTCCCTTTATCTGCCTATTGTTCCACCGTTCTCTTCTTCTCTTGCTTTACTTTGTTGTCATAAGACTTAGAGAATTCCTTTTCTTTCTTGATAGCACATGAGACAATATCTTCGTATGATGAGAAGGATTGTGATACTAAAGCTCGACGGAGAAATGGTTTTAACCCATCAATGAAACGATCAATCATACTCCTTGGGTTACGTATATAATCTCTATCATACCTTCCTAACCTTGTAAAGTTAGCCTCATACTTTATGACATTCTCATCCTCCTTTTGTCTCAGACTCAGAAATTTCCTTTCCATATCTGCTCGATGGTCGCGAGGAAAGTATTTTTCTAAAAACATATCTTTGAACTCCCTCCATTCCATATTTGATACTTCTTCATCTTCCTTTGAGTTTTGAATCAATGACCACCATTGATCGGCATCTCCAGTGAGGCGGTAAACTGCCATGACAACTTTCTCCCTTTCACTACCCCCCAAGGCATGGAATATTTTCTATAAGGAATTTATCCATTGCTCAGCTACTAGAGGATTTGTACTCCCATTGAAGGTTGGTGGTTGTTGCCTCATGAAACGGTCTAGCATTGATCCTCCACGTTGTGGATCAGGGTGCTCCATATGAGTAAGCTTATTATTCATAACCTGAGTGAGTTGTCCCACTATGGTAATAAGTTGATCAGCACCAGTTGTATCTCTAGCTCCACAATAATTATCTTGAGCATGAGGGCGATCCCTACACGGAGTGCGTGCATTAATACGGTTTCCATTCCTTCCACTAGGCTCCATTTCTAAACAATGGAATAAACTATATTAGTTTATAAATCAAAATACATAATTCCATAATTGTAAGATACTTAACATAAATTGAACTATTTATGGATATAATCCATAAAAATGTTTTCTTTGAGGAAGTATATACTCATAACCCTTCATAGTGGTTTATAAAGAAAATGTGAATTATCCAACGCATATCCCTCGTGAGTGTCATAACCAAGAGTGCAGCAAGGCCCGTTGTCGTGCACCTGTTCCCGTTTGAGTCTAGCTAAAAGCGGTGTTTTCGGGTTTTACTCCTAGGTACATATGTGCCAGAGCCGCCTTTACTTGCTCGTATCCAGACAGGGATGTATTGCTTGGAAAACTGACAAAATCTCTACAATAACAATATTCTAGGAAGTTCTTCTATACTAATCCTCAAAGTTCATCTTAGGTCTATGTGCTCTATTCAGAGTTTATCTAAATCTAGCTTCCAAGGTATGTACTAAACTTCCTCTGATACCAACTTTAACACCCCGACCCCAGCTACCCAGAGCCGGTGCATTACTTCGTAACATTGGCATGATCACAAAAGATCATGTCTCGAAAGACCGATTAGTTTAGTAGCCTTGGAAACAATAGATACATTCACAAATGATACATTACATCACAAAGTGAAAAACTATAATAACATAGCCTCCATAGTCCACACTTCTATCCTCTTCGGACTATCCCTGCAGGTCATTCATAAAATACTTCTTCAAATCCTAGAAAATATTAAAACATTGAAAGGGGTGAGCTCAGATGCTCAGTAAGGATAACAATATTGCAGAAGCTTTCATAAATAAACATAAACATTTAAGGCAATGTATGACTAAAACAAAAGCCTTTTAAACTTGAACATCAACATAATATGGCAAAAGTAAAATGAGATAATGCCATTTACTTCTTCACATGGATATTCTAATGGTTGAATAATCACATGCAATATCAATAACCACTTTCATAATGATGGAATGCATAATGCCAGACTATCATAACCACGTAGTCAAGGCCTCGTGCCAAGACCACAAATAAGATTTTGTCAAGGCCTCATGCCAAGACACTAGTTTGTCTCATGAGACATGTCGATGCATCGAGGAGCTATAGCAGGCTCCACCCGTCACTTATTAAGTCCAATGCATTCCTAATATGAATAGGTTTAAACATATCATAATCCATAACATAATCGTATCACATAAAACATGCATAAAAGAAAACAAAACATTTCCACATTTCAATCACATGATATCAATACAACACATTGATATAATAAAAAATCTTTCAAAACCTTTTTCAATACCAAAATAAAAGAAAGTTAAAACTTTGTATTTATTTTTCATTAAAAAATGATGGCTTGTAGAGGAAGCTGAAACTCAAATAATGGTCACAGCAGCGGAGAAGTCGTTGTCGCCACATAAGTACAGAAAGAAAAACATTCCCTTTTTTTCGTTTAGTAAAACGCTTCGTATAAAAAAGATTCCTGTTGAATAAACGTAAAAGTCAAAGGAGTTTATACACCGTATAAAAGAAAGTTGTGTATAAAACCAAATATGCCTCAATGAAAGGGGATTGAGACGGATTCCTTAAAAAGATCATTTTTAAAATACAATAGATCAATTATGTGTATTCACTATAGGTACACATGAAGAAAGTGAGAATACAAAATAGGAAATAATAATATCGACATAATTTGAAAGTAGGAGATTAACCCAAAGAATGGAAGATGGGTTAAGAAATTCCCTTACCTCGTGTCTGACTTGACTCAACTGTTCTTTAACCTCTTGATTAATAAACTAGAGCTAATATATACCTTATTAAGAACCATTTTCAATATCATTATCCTTATTATATCACTTATTACAATGATATGAACATTATGTAAATATTTAAGTTAATAACGGTCGTTTTGTCGATCTTTGGTACTTGAGTCAAAAATAAATTTCTTATAATTACAAGTTGTTTATGTGGTAGAATATCCATTATCTCCAAAATTATATTCATGATTTAGATGTCAGATATATCTTATATATCCATTATATACATTCATTTATAATATTACATAACATTTAGAGGTAAGAAATGAAATGCACCGTTCATGGAGACGGTAAGTCGTACGTACGCATGAACGCTACATTCATTTCAATTTCATTTTTAATGGAATGAAATCATATTGATATAAATGTATAATATAATTACAGTATAATATAGTGTATAATACCATTTACTCCATCCTTTATACATCCCACATATGGCATTAACGATTCAAATCACATTGAGGGGGCAGTAGTCCGCACTTCCTAAAATGAAATTATCGCGTTTTACCCATAATGGAAATCATAAAGTATGCCATAAATGAGAAATACAGAAGCATAAAGAAAAGCATAAACATAATATATATATCATATATGAAAATAGTGTCATAAAAATGGCCACAATTATAGGTGTTAAAAGAATTTGAACAATCATCGTTTCGTGAGGCAGTACTTCGCCACCCACAGAAACTGTATGTTCTTTAACCATTAGACAAAGGTGTGTGTAAGTGTAAACCAAATCCTTATCATAAAAAAATCCTAGTATATTTTATATACTGGTGTTGTTACAAAATAATGGAATGAAAATAGTTTAAGGTGTTGGAGAAGAAAAATAAAACAAAACAACATTAGAGAAGACATTACCTCAAAATCGGGTAACTCTTTTTGATTTGAGCCAAAGGCTTCCTTGGGAAGAGTTCTGCCCATAGTGAGGCTTCTAGGAGTAATAGGGGGAAGTTTGGAGAGTGTTTGGGCAGAGGTTGGCGGAGCCAAATGGATTGATGGTGTGAATAAGGTGGGAGTGGTGGGGGCCTTTTATAAGTGGAGAGGAGGGGCACTTCTGGAAAGTAATGAAATGTTATTCTATTATACAATGATTTTCGGATTATAAAGGTCCCACACTTGTATAATTCGAGGATAAGGTGATAAGGGTTTGAAATCTACCCATCCAATAGTCTTTGGACAAGTTTACGCCTTGGATTTTACATTATCTTTTCATTTATTAATATCGTTAAATAATGAGGTCATCACTGCATCATAATGATGTCATAAATAATTTACTTTATATGATGTATAAAAATTATAAAAAAAAATACTATGATGTAGGAAATCTTTTTATCTTTATAATTAATATTTATAGTCAAAATTTTGACTTCTGTAACCCCACTTAAAAACTGTTTTAATAAAACAACTCATGTTTGTTTCAATTTAATTTTAACATTAAATAAATATATATTAATGTCATTTTCCAACCAAAGTGGCTCCATGGGGTCCCGAAGTTGGACCATGGGTTTTCATGGTCGTCCATGACTCATCCAATATGAGTAGGACAAGTTTCAAGCTCATCTCATATTATTAAAACATTATTTTTACCTTAAACTACACTAATTACCTCTAATCGCGATTAAGAACTTAAAAGTTACTATTCACCAAAAAAATTATTTTAATCTCATCAAACCACATTTTACTTCTTATTGACAACCATGTATGTCTGATTTTTGAAAATCAAAACACAGAAGTGGTAATATTTCATTTAAACGAAAAATCAGTTATTTAACTACAACTTAGTGGTTTCACTATTCATCAAAAATTGAAGTTTTTCAGAATAAGGCCATAATTTCACCCTAAGCTATAATTGATATTCCGAATTCAAAAATGATGTCTATTTTACAAAATTCCAAACTTATAAGTTTCATTAATTAATTTAATAATTAATTCCCACTGCTATAACAAATAGCGTGTTTTTAAGAAACAATTTATATCAAAAGATTGGCAATTGTTTATGTCCAATTTCAATGTTAAATTAATTATAATGACCACCATTGGATAAAATGGTAAAAATATATTCTAATTATACTTTAAAACCACTAAATAGTATAATTTATCACTATAAATTATTTTGATTAAAATAGTTGCTTTTATGTAATTTTCACTATTCATAAAAATTGGAAGTTCTCAGAAAATTACAAAAAATTCAACTTTGGATAATTTAGATATTACGAATACAAAAATGAAGTCCATTTTGAAATATAAAATTTCTATAATTTTAAAAAGTGTTTATTACTATTCAGAACGGCTACTTTGATTAGTCGCGGTGTTTTAGAACTCGAAGTTCCGTACAATGCAAGCTATTGTATTATTGAATGAGAAGCGTATCGTGGAAACTCGGGGTGTTACACTGCACTTGATGGAACAGAGATGGTTCATGCTAAGACAGAGAAGGTACAGATCATGTAGGAGCGGATGAAGACTGCACAGAGCAGAAAGAAGTCCAATGCTGATAGGAGATGGAGACCGCTAGAGTTTGAGGATGGAGACCACATTTTCATACGGGTCTCACCTCGATGAGGACTATAGAGATTTGGCCGGGGAGGTATGTTATCTCCGCACTTCATCGGGCCATTCCAGGTCCTTAGCATGGTAGGCGAGGTGGCTTACCTCCTGGACCTTCCACCTCAGTTGCACCGGGTGCATGAGGTCTTGCAAGTATTTTGGCTGAGGAGAAACGTGCACGACCCAACCCACATTATCGATCACAGATAACTGGATATCGAAGACAGGGAGACATTCTAGGAGGTTCCGGTGGAGATCGAGGATCGACAAGAGTGGTTACTTCATGGATGATCGATTCCTCTAGTGCGTGTTTGTTGGAAGCACGGGAACCTTCAGGAGAGAACATGGGATCAGGAGGCTCAGATGCATGATCATTACCCCTTTTTGTTTCCATAGTGTATGTTGTAGCTATATAGGGACGTAATTCCCTAAGGCCGAAGTAATGTAAAGACCTAGATATTTTAGGAAATATTTTTTTCCTAAAAACATTGAAATTTTATGAGTCTGTGGATTCTGACGACACTTGATTCTGAGGCCCGATGTGCCTGGAATCAATTGATGAAGTTTTGTTCGGGTATATTTAGTAAACGTACGAGCATATTTTTCTATCTTTTGAACCAGGGCTCGGAATTGAAATATGAAGACACCGATGGACTCACAGCGCCAGTATTCGCTTATGGGGACCCTTACCATAGTTGAATTTTATGCAAGTTGAATGTTTATTTCTGGTGACTTAGAATGATTTAAATAAAAAAAAATTTACACATTTTTATTTTATTTTATTTTATTTACAAGGGAAAGTTACGGGTGGGGCCCACATTAACCCAAACCCCTCACCACCCATCAAATCCCGATTAATTCCTTGCTGTTTCCTTTGATACCATTTGTCATTACCCGTCCTTGGGGCCCATGCCATGACTACCCCAAGCCCGTCTTCAATAGGGAAATGGCTGGCGGCTAGCACCAAAGGCGTAAATCCTGATAAAAAGGGAAGGCATTACCATTATGATAGTATCAACACAGCAAAGTACGCAAGTGAAGTACGCACTAAGGAAAACTGTGTAAAAACGGAAGTGCTGAAAAGTAAATGGTCCAGTATACAAACTCAATTGATAGTAGAGTACAACTGAAAAGATAGTACAACAACAGTAAAGTAATGCGGCAACCACTGAGTCTTCCTCAGGGAATCCCACCATAAGGGTGGGTACAGTTGGTCTCCTTGGCACCTCGGGTCCATCCGTCCACACCGTGTACAACTCACTAGGTGGTCCACCTCTGGGTTCCGTCTAGCTCTACAAGACTCCTCCATGATCAGTTCTATCCGTCGTCTGCATCCAACACAACATAGTGCATGCATAAGCCGTGCATGGATGAGTATGCGATACTCAGTAGGGACCCCGAGACCCCCAAAGGTCTCCCAGAATCCACGAAGGATAAACCACAGAGGAAAGATACAACACGAAGCATCAATACACTCTACTTAGGAATATGTCCATACATATTCCTAAGTCGAGTGGGTTGATTCTTCGTGTTGTATCTTTACTCTCAGGTTTATCCTTCCTGGATTCTGGGATACCTAAGGGGGTCTCGGGGTCCCTACTGAGTATCTTATACTCATCCATTCACGGGCTATTCCTGCACTACGTTATGTTGGATGCAGACGAAGGACATCACTGATCGTGGAGGAGTCTTGTGGAGCTGGACGGTACAAGGAGGTGGACCACCTAGTGATGCGTACTTGGAGCAGACTAATGGACCCTAGTTACCAAGGTGACCATTTGTACCAACCCTTCAGGTTGGATTCCTGGAGGATGACTTAGTGGTTGCCGATTTAATTTACTACTATAGTGCTTTCTTTTCAGTTGTATTGTACTATCAGTTGGGTTTGAATAATGGACCATTTACTTTTCAGCACTTACTTTTGAACTCAGTTTTTCCTAGTGCTGACTTCACCTGCATACTCTATTGTTTTGAAACTATCATAAAGGCAATTCCATCCCTTTTTTTCTAGATTTAATCCTTTGGTGCTGGTATCCAGCCCTTGGCCTTTGGAAGTCGGGCTTGGGGTAGTCACGCCATGGGCCCCGAGGACGGGTCATGACAAATTGGTATTAGAGGAGTCATTTCTAGCACAGAACTCAGGACTATGATCTTTCCTTCAGTGAAGAAATAGTGTAAAGAGTATTGGGTGTGGTTTTCAGTCCATGGAGTCTAGTGTTGGTGCGGTGGCCGTCAAATCCATACAACATGACCCTGAACTCTGATACCAATTTGTCACAACCCGTCCTCGGGTCCCGTGCTGTGACATCCCAAAGCTCGCCTTCCATAGGCTAGGGGTTGGTGACTATCACCAAAGGTGTAAATCCAGATAAAAAGGGAAGGTATTGAATTTATGATAGTAACAACACAACAGAGTATGCAAGTGATGTAAGCACTAAGAAAAACTGAGTACAAAAGTAAGTGCTGAAAAGTAAATCGGCCAATATACAAACCCAACTGATAGTACAGTACAACTGAAAAGAAAGTACAACCATTTTAAAGTAAAGCTGCATCCACTGAGTCGTCCTCCGGGAATCCCACCTAAAAGGTGGGTACATATGGTCTCCTCGGAACCTCGGGTAAGTCTGTCCGCTCCGTGTACACCTCACTAGGTGGTCCACCTCCGGGTACCGTCCAACTCCAAAGACTCCTCCACGATCAGTGATTTCTATCGTCTGCATCCAACATAATGTAGTGTGGGCATAGCCCATGTAGGGGTGTGTATACAATACATAGAAGGGACCCTGAGACCCTTGAAGGTCTCCTAGAATCCATGAAGGATAAACTACAATGGAAATAAAAAACACGAACCATCAACCCACTACAATTAGGTATATGTATGCGAATATACCTAAGTAGAGTGGGTTGATGCTTCATGTTGTATTTTTGTTGTGGTTTATCCTTTGTGGATTCTGGGACACCTTCGGGGGTCTTGGTGTCCCCACTGAGTATTGTATACTCACCCCTGCATGGGATATGCCCACACTACATTATGTTGGATGTAGACGACAGACATCACTGATCATGGAGGAGTCTTGTGAAGCTAGACAGTACCCGAAGGTGGACCACCTAGTAAGGCGTACACGGAGTGGTTAGATTGACCCGAGGTGATGAGGAGACCATCTATACCCACCCTTCAGGTGGGGTTCCCGAAGGACAACACAATGGTTGCCGCTTTACTTTACTACTATTGTACTTTCTTTTCAGTTGTACTGTATTATTAGTTGGGTTTGTATAGTGGCCCATTTAATTTTCAACACTTACTTTTTTACTCAGTTTTTCATAGTTCTTACTTCACTTTCATACTCTGTTGTGTTGTTACTATCCTCCCATCAGTGGTGAAGAAGTTTCTGAGAATAATTCCAACCACTATGATTCAACAATGTCTTCCCACTACCATTAATATCCCATTATTTGGTCATGGTTTCATATCACTCATACAAAAGAAACAAAAATTTCCAAAATAAAATTTGTGCTACCATACACAATTCATATAGGATGCTTCCCAAATAATGAATCAACATATAACCCATCCACATCTGGAAATCAAAATCATGATACAAGTCGAAATAGAAACAACAAAAACTATGCAATATGAAATATTTCATTCATATCTAGGTACCTTTGAATAAACTACAACTGATATAAAACTAGCTCGACTCACTCTAGAATCTCATGTAATTCGACGTATCTCAGCTTATGTTATCCATGTCTACCAATCATCTTCTGTTCCATCCTTGGTGAAACACGTAGAATTACATGATCCACATCCACGAACTCTAAAGGTCATCAATGGAAATAATCATATTATATCTAATGAAATTGAGTTGTATACATCCCCTTCTGAATCAGCTATACATTCTCACTTGTCCTCTGGACATGAAAAGGTTACAACATAGTGTCCTCTCCTGCCTCCAGCCGACAGAGGGTTGATAAGAAAAGCCTACCAAAAAAATCATCTTACAAAAAATTTATAGTAGTATCCTAAAATATATTATTATATGAGAACTCCAATATTTTTATATACTTATTCTAAGAACCCCTGCAATAAAATAAACATGCTTAGAGAAATTCCTCAAGCACCAGAATTGTGCTTTAGGACTGAGAATCTATTAACAGGTGGTAAGTATTTCTTAGAATCAACTCTGTACCTAGAGACCATTTTATCCCATTTCTAAAAACTATATGTTAATATAGAATCCCTATATAATATTATAAAAAAATTTACACCATAAAAAATTATAATGTCAAGGATGCACAACCTTCCAAGTTCATCAACTATGAAAATTTCTTTAATCGACCATAAATGCCAAACCGTAATAAAATTATAAAAAAAAATCCCAACTAACATCATTTACTCAAGGTGACCTTGGTAAACCAAACAAAAAAACCATCATGACATGATTAATCTTCCACTAAAAAATGGGTATATGTGGGAGAAGAAATGTTGGTAGATGGTGTTCTATATTCACTTGCTGACTGGTGGGGCACCTCAAGAAATAACTAGCAACATATATTTTCATAACAAGCCATAAATACTATTGTTGTAATCCAAATATGTCTTAGTGAATCTAGAATGCACCACCCATATAGATGTAGGAAATTTCAAATTCACTCTTTGCTCATGTCTGCTGAAAATCACATGATACCATGTAAACATAGAACCTCATCCTCTCCTACCTTCTATCCCAGAGGATTGTCCTCACCCGCAAAAGTCTCCCATTAACATGGTCTTCGGAATCCAATAGTTTCTTTATCCTCACTTGGTCTGGTAGGGTAGAGGTAATAAAATATGTGATTGAAACGTATTTACCTAAATATTGTGAAACTCCAAATGCATATTATAGAACAACAACATATGCTACCACTCACAACTAACTTGTTTCAATGCATGCCACTCAGCCCTCATTCCTAGAGAATCGTCAAATGTGTTTCCATTACAAGGTGTGTAGAAAATATCAATGTCAACAAACATAAGTTATTCAACCCACCATCACTATGTTACATTTGGATCTTGTTGTGTTAATATGTACTAGAGGATTTTGTGGTTAGTGAACACCACAAAATGATCTCACTATATGTACTGTCTCTAACAGAGTAATGCTTGAAAACCCACAGTAAACTGGAGATCATGCATCCGATGTTTCGTCTTATTTTTCCTCAACTGTCTAGACCCATACACAATGACGTATTCCCCTTTTATAACATATACTCCAAACCCAATACCTAATGTGTCATTGTACACAATGTAAATACAGTCTAGCTCTAGTAGAATCTGTATTGGAGCTGATTCCCATATCCATTTTAGCTCTTGAAATGTTACCTCTTACGAATCTATTGATGCATACTTAATAAAGTTTTTTTTCATAATCAACAATGGTGATTTAAAACGTGAAAATTCTTCTATGAATTGCATATACTAACTAGGCAACACTATGTTACTCTGAACATTAAAGATGGCCATATTCTGCTATGATGAAAGCACTGTGGTCACCATATCTAGATCTATTGATACCTCTATAACTAGAATGTCATGGAAGAGGTAGTGAATTTACACCCTCCAAATCTGGATTTTTTTAGCTAAGCATATAACTGATTCTCTCTTAGTGTAATCAGTAGAATCTCAAGATTTCTGAAACGGTCATGCCGATTATTATAATGCACTATGATATCATCTACAAAGACCATGAAAAAAGTGTAAATATAAGAATAGAAGAAATTTTTCATCAATGACACAATAAATAATAGGTAATTCGTGAGATCAAATGGCATAACAAGAATCTCATAAAGACAATACCGATTTTGAATGGTTGTGTGGGATATTTCGGACAATCTAACATACAGATGATGAAATTCCGATCTCATGTGAATATTTGATAAAAAACAATCTCCATAGAGATAATTGGAGATATCATCTATTATTTGTAGAGGATAAAATTTTATAACTATTGACTGGTTCAGTTTCACATAATCTACACAAATCTTGAGGATACCTTGTTCCTTTTTCCAAAAGAACTCGTGAACCCAATGAAGATATAATTGTTCAGATGAATCCCATAGATTCTATTTCATATAGCATTTTCTTGAGCTATTGATACTCCATCCTAGAAAACCAATAAGGAGGAATGGAAACTAGTGTAACTCCTCAAACTAGCTCGATAGAAAAATATACATCTCTCATTGAAGGAAAAACTGATAAGTCGTATGGGAAGATGACCCATAAATGATAAAATACCGGGGGGAATTCCATCTGATGTATTCCATGTACATCAGTATATAAACCATTGATATGGGATGTCATCCAACCCATTCCATAATACTCATGTCCATATTGTCTTACATAGGCTTTCCAATCACCTTGGTGATGAAAAATTCCGCACTATGGTAACTTGAGACTCCCCCTACAGTGATGACAATCAACAATGGATATAATGAGAACTTGTGGCAACCCAATATTTTTAAATAGAAGAATAATCATATTATTATTCCATATAATCAGGTCAACTCAAAACATAAGGAACTTATACATACTACATTACCTTTAAACATAATTTTCTCACTTCTATGATTTGAATTATTAAAATGTGACAAACACGGTTGCAATCAGAAAATTATTTGGATTCTAATATGAACAACTAATTTTTTTTGTGAATATAAAACATACCCCTATGTATAGTAATGTTACCCATATGAATAGTGACATACAATAATGAATCGTAACATTACCTAAGAAAGTATATAAATAATATTGAAGTTGAAGTATGATATACCTATATTTGGGAATAATAAAATAAATGTTTTAATATTGGTGTTTTTTGAGTAAATTATGTGTTTAATTAAAAAACAAACTAATCATATTTAGAAAATTATTTCATAAAAATTGTGTTCATTTTATTGTTCTACATTTTAAATAATTTTTAGGGATAATTTTTAGGATTATTCTAAAATTCATGTTTTTTAATGAATCGTAATATACAAAAATTTAATGTAAATGTTAAATACTAGAGTAATGGTGTTATAAATTGAGCTATGGTTGATGTAAGTATAATTTATGTAACTAAAATGAAGACATTACTATTTTTGGTTATTTAAACATCACTATTTCTAATCTTTAGGGAAAATAAAAAATTTAGAATTAAATATTTTGAGAACCCTCGTCCCCTCCTATTTAAAGACAACACCTCCTTACCTCTTATCTTCAAAACTATGAAGATTAAAGACACATATAAAAACTACCGCAACATATTATCTATTCCACCCCCATGTCATATAGCATATGGTCTCATAAAACTTCCAATACAAGGTGCCTTAAGAAGGATTCAATAGGCAATTCCCCTGTATATCATTCCCTTTAAATTCCTTTAAATTTCTTGTTTTTTTTCTTAAATATCTCCCCACCTATCCTCATCCACATGGTATGATAACTATAGAACATTTCATATAATGTAATTTTATGATAATTATTCTAGAATATGTATTCCAAACCCCTTCACCTCTACTTATTATTATAATGTAAACCATTGTTTGTTGAGGTGTTAATTTATCACCATCAAGAATTAAATCTTTTCATTTTATTTTATGGAATATAGATCTGGTAATGATGCAAGTTTTATTGTTTAAATAAGCTATTTTATAATCATTATATCATATTTAATGATATTTAATGAAATAATATATTTATTACAAAAGGATTAAACAAAACAATATCGTTATAGTAGAAAACACCCAAATTAACCCGAATGATCATCAATAAATTTTATCTAATGATCCATTCTCATGGTATATAAAAAAATTATTTATTAGACAAATTTATATTTTGTAACATCATCAATAAAATATAATTAAAAATATATATGTTTATCCACATTTTAAATGATCTTAAATTTTTCAATACATGTGAACCGTTCAAAGAAAATTTTAAAATTAATGTTCCCAGAAAATGAAATTGAAGCACCTAACTCATTAATGATACATGAATGAACATAAAAAGGGTATAATAATTTAATTAAATATAGAATATGTTCATAAATTTTTATTTAATAATGATAATTTTTTTATTCAAGACATTAATAACAAGGGATGAAGACCTTCATACATTAAGTAAGGGATACTCTCTATTTCACTTTTATTCAAGATTGTTCCCTCTGCTATGTAATTTTATGTGAAATACCTAATTATGGGGTATTATTTTACACCTCCCCTTAAGTCCTAGATAATTTTTATGTAATTATAATCCCGATTCTCTCTCATTAATCCCTCTTAACTACAACGTATATCATGCCGAAAATCATATGAAATTCTCCCTGAACCACTATTATTCATTCAGGTAACTAAAATTTTCTTTTTTCCCAAATGATACGTTCGTTATGTTTTATGTACATAATCTAAATTATATTTATATTCCTAGAACACATTTTTCACAATCCATACCTCATTCTATTTTTGGGATATACATGCTCTTAAGTGATTCCCTTCTCGATACTTCATAATAAGAAAACTCGTTTTAAGGGAACTTCCAAAAATTTTACCCAATTTAAAGTGCACTATATCCTCCGTTATAAACCACAATTGTCTTTATAAAATCCATATTTTTATTTTTAAATCCATATTTGTTAACTTTTGGTTTTATATAAATGATTTTTCACTTTAATATTTTAAAACCTCTATAGTATTTTCCTTCAAACTACAAAAAATATTATTTAATGACAAAATTTATCAAATAAATTTATTACCTTATGTAACTTCTATTTGAAATCACTTAACATGATTTATTCCTATTTTACCTTATGAACATCCACATATTTTCAAATAACTTTATTTCATGGAATCATTCATTATACCCTCATTGGTTATTCATTATGTAATGATTGTGGAACCCAATTTGGTCATGGGTTACCCTTACATTTATGTAAGAATGACTATGTATTATTATTTATGTGGAAGAAATATTCAAGAAATGTATGAAGGTTGTGACCAGATATCACTCCAATGCATTGGGTAATTTTGAGTTTCTTGAGATATTATGTGCAACGTTCATGGTGGTTTGCCTTGGCTTGGGCTACTATGTTCAATAGTCTTGGCAGTTAGCCTTGGTTTGTGATTCTATAGAAAATAGTCATGGAGGATAGTGTTGACTCATATAAAATTCATGTTTTATGTTTCTTCCACATTCTATGATTCGATATTTTAATTATTATATATTTATATTTTATTATTCCATATGTTAAATTTGTTTTTATATCATCATGTGATGAATTCTATCCCTTGTGCTAATTCTTTGTTCTAATGGTTATTACCTTATTGTGATTTTATCTCATCCATTTGATCATGTTGTCCATATGTTATCCTAGGATGATGTATGATCACAATATAATATAGGAACTCATTAGAGAGAATAATTAAAATGTTGTTTTGATAAATTTTAAGTATATACCTTATCCTCCAAAAAACTATACATTATGATCCTTGTCTATAATAAAATATATAATTATTCTTAAAATCATGTAGTGTTATATGTAAAAGTCTAGTGTCACCATAGTTGGTATCAAAGGATGGACTAGATATTTTTGGTGATTTGGAATATAGCACATTAGTATGAACCTTAAGGATGAGAAAAATTATAAGAAAAAATCCCTAAATTTTGGTAAGTATAGAGTAAGTGGTTTATAAAATAAATACGTACATGTCTTGAAAAAAATATTTAGAGACATCTCTTGAACAAATGTACCTAAGAGTTAAAAATTCCAATAATGAGTTTCACTCTTATCCTGGTGTATCCTGGTATATCACAATGGTCCTTGATTCTCTCTTCGTTTGACACTCCCTTGGTATATGATTTTGTAAATACCCGAGATTAGTAAAAAACATTAATAGGTGAATAAAAAATTCGGATATGAATATATGTTAAAAAATATATTGAGGATAAAAAATATTTAAAACTATGGAATACTAAGTTAGGATGTACTTCTCCTATACACGTTTGTCATTTATGTTCAAAAGTTTACATTTTATGTTCAATAAATATGTATTCAAGACCTCGAATAGTACCCTCTTTTTCATAGTTAATGGATGGAAATATAAGAACACATTCCAACAGCCAATGTGATAAGAAATGGGATGATATCTCTAACGGTATGCCTAATATGGATGGAACTGGTGCTCAAAACATCTAAATAGTACTTACTCAGCTGGATGAATTTTGGAATAGTAACTTGAATTGTGTGGAACACCCTTACACTCCAATGAATGGGAAAATCGTTATATAATCCTTCATGTGGAAGAGGACTCCCATGTTTAGAAAATATTATGTTCCCCTCCTCATGGAATAGTGTATTAACACCATTGAATAGATATTATCCATTCTCCATTGCTCGTATGAAGAGAATGTTGTATTGGTTGTCTGTAGTATTGATGGGGAAGGTGATTAGTGGTGGAAGGTGATCATGTATACAATGTACCAAGTGGAAACTGATTCCATGGAATTGGTGGAATTCTATAGGATGTTTTCCAATAATTAATTTCCACAAACCATCAGTCTCAAGATGGAAAAGAGTTCCTCATATTCCCAATGAAGGAAGACGATTCCATCGGTGCTTATGAAGAAAACATTAAAAGACATGAATGGTGCACCTCTCTCTTTGTAATGAACACTAAATAAAAGGTGGTTCACTTATTTATTGGCATAGATCATTGTCTTCGAATGGTGTTGGAGGTTTCAGACATCAATATTTATGAGGATATTGTCGATTTTTCCCACACTGTTGATATGGAGATTAGAGACTCTCAGTGTCCTGGTGAACTCAGTGACATGAAGTGAAAAATGGAGAATAACATGAAGGGTTCAACAAAAAAATTCCATGCTTGAAATAACCCCAAATATCCCACTAGTAATAGATGTTTGAAGAAGCATCTTGGGAACTATCTAATGGGAACCATGAATTGCATAAAATTTAGAATGCTGGGAAATATGGAAAAGAACTGCCTAAGGGATATTAAAAATCAAAGTAGTATGGAAGAAGAAATGATGGTTCAGATCAACACTCCACTAGTGGTGTAGAGTTAAAATAACAATGATAATGTGCGTTAGGAAAATCATTTTCCTATGCCAAGGATTGTCGGAGGAAATAAACCACATCCTCTAAGGAATCATGTAAGGCCTTGATCTTTTAAAACTATTGAGGTGGGACAAGACAAAGATGTCATGACATGTATGCTTGTTATTCATTCAACAATGGAAACATACATTTTCATTCTAGCTCTAAAATTTATTCATATATTGAATGTTTTGTATAACTATTCAAACACAACCTCAATATTTTGTGGAAAAGTTATTTGTGAGAATAGAAAATGGGGAAATTATTTCATCCATGGTTTATAACTCTTCCTCAGTTAATGTTTGTGGACTAAACCACATAGAAAATAGTTTCATACTTTAATTAGTGGAGTTCGATGCTAATCTAGACATGGATTGACTATTATAATTCAAAGAAAACATAAAATATCAAGAATGAGAGATCAGTCATCATATCCTGATGTGTCCTTCAATTCATTTGAAGTGTATGGAAGAAGAAGAATATATTTTAGAATCATCATCTCAAGTGTGGATATTAATTACTTATGAAAAATCATATATATCCTAAATTATTGATACAGAAGATTGAACCATGGTTAAACACATACCCATCACGAGGGATTAAAGTAGTGTATTCATTGATGTGTATCCTAGTATACCTACAGATTGATAGGTTGTTCTTTCAATTGAACATACACCTAGATCTCTGACTATATCGAAGATACCATATAGTATGGCCACTGTAGAGATGGAAGAGCTAAAGAAGTAGTTACAGTAGAATTTGGAGAAGGTCTTCTTACAGTCAAGTGTTTAATTGTGAGGTGAGCCACTCCTCTTAGTCATGTTTAAAGGATTGATAAATGTGCCTCTAAATCAATTATCATGAGATAAAAAATCTTTATAATGAAAAACTATCTACTTCCGCTGATATTTGACTTGTTCAATCAGATTTGGGGGGGCTTGTTATTTCTCTAAGGTGGACCTTCGGTCGTGATATCACCAATTATAGTTCGGAAAGGAAGGTATTCTGATGAATTAATTTCGAATGAGGTATGGACACGATGTTTTCATAATAATTACATTCAGAAACTCAAATGAAAATTAAATATTCATGGATTTAATTAATAGAGACTTTAGAGTTTACCTCATCAAATTTTTGATGTTCTTTAATAACAATATTATGATATAATCCAAATTAAAGTAAAAATATTATGATAATTTGAATATTTTTTTAAATACATTGGAAAGGGAGATGTTTTATGAACTATTTTATAAATGAGAGTTCCGGAATGAGGAAGTATCATTCATGTGGTATGTTATCACCAGAAAATGGATATCTATGGACCCTTCCAAGACAAATGTGATTGAAGAGGGTCTAGGGCCAACATATGTAATAGGGATCCAGAATAATTTGTATCTAGATTGGTATTATAGACAATTTTTTAATATCATTTCCTAATTATAAAACCTAATGACCCAACTATATGGATTGGAGTAATGCTTGTCTAGACTCTGGAATGTGATGATTAATTAAAGGAGGTGAAAAAGAGGATTATCATTTCTCTAGAACTCAAACTCCAAACAAGTGGAGAACTATTTTTGGTGTACAATGATGATTAAAATATGGTATTAGGATATGTGATGATGAAAAATGGTAAATTGATAGTTTACACATCATTGTAGTTAAAACTCGAAGAGAAAAACTATCACGAGCATGATATGGAGTTAGCAGATGTGATCATTACTTGGAAAATGTGGTGGTATTATATCCATGTGTAGTAGGGTAAGATATATAATGATACCAAGAGTATAAAAAATATATTCACACAAAAATAGATTAATATACACCAACAAATATGGATAGAGCTTATCAGGGATTATTTTTTCTCAACCCACTACCATCCTGGTAAGACAAAAAAGTGGCAAATTCTCTAAGTAGAAATAATCATGCATCTTTATCAACGATAAGAATTAAAAAGAATTTGATCTTGATAGATTTTTATAGAATGGACATGAGAATCATTAAATTATTAATAACATCAATCCTTTCTCAAATTATCTCTAAACCATACCTCGTGTAGAAAATAAGGCTTTCTCAATGAAAAGTTGAGGATATTCTAAAAAGGGTGGAAGCTATCAGAAATGGTAAATCCTCAGAGTCCATGATTGATGAGGAATGAGTTTTAGGATTTGTGCCACAATTATGTGTATCATTATATTGAAAGATAGAAAAATAGAATTTGAATGACACACATAGCTCAGATGTCTCTATTCACCTAGGGATAACCAATAAGTATAAATATCTGCAAGAAAACATTTGGTGGGACAAAATGAAAATGTATTTTATGGGAAATACATAAAATGGACATGTATGTCAACAAGTGAAGGTTGAGAGGAATGAGTATAAGGTTATGAAACAACCACCAACCATACCAACATTGTTGTGGGATATTTAAACCATGGAATTTTCACTAGAAATCCAAGAACATCAAGAGAAAACAATGCAATATGGGTCATTTTGGATCGTCATACAAAGAGAAATCGCTATATTTAAATTCAAGAGGACTTCTCATTGGATCAAACTGAATAAATTTTCATCAAATAATTGGAAAAATTCATGTATTAGCACTATATATTTTATCTGATCATGATTTTATATTCACCATGAATTTCTTAAAAAGTCTCCAACATGCACTATGCAATGAACTGACCATCTGAATGGCCTATCATCCACAAACTACAGGCTAATTGGAGTGAAAAATTCCGACAGTATGATTGGTTGGCAGAATGATCTTGGTAATTCAAATGAGGTTGGGACTATCATCTTCCACTAGTTGATTTCTCATAAAAAAACCATTTCAACTCAAACATCAAGATGATACCATATGAAGAATTATATGGTAGGAGGTGCAGAACACTAGCGTATTAGGATAATGTATGTTAGTGTAAGCTTCTAGGACCTGAAATGGTTTCATAAATGATGGTGAAGTTGAAAATGATTCAACAACATATCCTGGAAGCCCAAAGTTGATATAAGAGTTATGCTGACAATCGTCGATGAAAACATGAGTTCAAAGTTGGAGAAATGGTATTTCGTTTCATATCTTATTGGAAAAAGGTCATGAGGTTTGGAAAGAAATGGAATTTAAGTCCAAGGTGCATCAGCCCCTTTATGATTCTTGATTATTTCTAGGTTTTGTGCTGTCGACTTTCTCTTTCACCTACCATTGATAAATTGCATGATATCTTCCATGTATCTCTCTCATTGAAGTCCATACAAGCTCCTTCACATGTACCATCTTCAGATGGGGTATAGTTGAAGGATGATTTTTCTAATGAGAACTATTCTATATAGATTTTGGATCATAGGGATATTGTTTTACGTAACAAGACACCTCATAGGGTCAATTTACTATGGAAGAACCACAAGTACAAGGAGGCAACATTGGAACTGGATGAGGAAATAAAGGAAATGTACCCACACAAGTTTTCAGACTAGAATGTAAAACCATATTTCAAGGGGGGGATTTCATAAAGGGGGAATAATTTAACGACACTATGTTTTTCAATATAAATTTACTTCTTATGATTATTCTATATAATGACATGAAATAAAAAAATTATGAACTAATATGTGCTATATCAAATTTAAACCTATGTTTGTCACATCTGTGATTTAAATTTTGTAAATCTAACACATAGAGTTGTGATTAGTAAGATATTTGGAGTCTAATATGACCAATGTAATTTTTGGTGACTCAAATCATACCCTTATAAAGATTAATATTACCTTAATGAATTGTGACATTTACTAATGATTATAAACCTTATAAATTATAGTATATAAATAAGATTCAATTGGTAGTACGATATACCTATATCAGTGAATAAGAAAATAAATGTTCTAAAATAGTTGTTCTTCTACTAAATAATGTTTTTAATTAAAAATAAAATTCATCATATTTATATTTTTTTGGAAAATGGTGTTCATGTTGATTCATCACTATTTCAGGTCTTGAGGAAAAATTATAAACTAACGAATGAAATATTATGAAAACTATCCTCTCCTCCACTATAAATAAATCCCCTTACCTCTTCTCTTCACACCGATAAAGCTTAAATAAATTTTTAAACTCAAGGAAAAAATATTACATATCACCTCTCCCACAATCAAGATATTTTGGTAATATAAAATGTCAAATCCATGATGTGTTAATGTGGATTCAAGAGGAAATTCCTCCCTATCTCTTTTCCATTAATTTACATTAAATTTCCTATTTTTCATAAATATCTACCAAAGTATGCTAATCCATATGGAATGGTAACTCTAGTATCCCAGATTTACATTAAATTTATGATACTAATGAATGAATATTTCTTCAAACCACCTTCTCCTCTTATTTTTATTTTATAAAGTTAAACGTTGTTCCTAAGGTGTTAATTTATCGCCTTCAAGAAGGAAACATTTTCATTTCCAAATAACAAATTATGATCTGGTAATGAAACCATTTTTATGGTTGAAACTTGATATATTATATTTATTATAATATTTAATATTATGTAACTATATTATGTACATATTAATAAATTATTAAATAAAATAGGTTCGTTGGGGTCGAAAACCGCCCGAATTAACCCAAATGACTATCATTAATTTATAATATAATTATACATTATCATGGTATATAAAAAAATTATTTATATTATTATTTCTATTTCTATAACATCATAAATAACATATAATAAAAATTCTGGATGATTAGCCGCAACTTAAATGAACTTCCATTCATCAATACATGTAAATCGTTCAAGGAAACTATAAAAACGAACATTCCTGAAAAATGGAATTGAACAACTTCACCCATTATAAGACCATTAGTGAACATAAAAAGTGTATACTAAATCAATTACATATATAAGAGGTTCTAAAATTATTAACAAAAAACTTTTTTTACGGTCATTAATAAATCGGGAAGAACACCTTCGGACATAAGATAAGGGATCCTCTCTATTTCACTTTTATTCAAGATTGTCCAATATGTTATGAAATTTTATTATAATTACTTATGTATGGGGTATGATTCCACACCACCACCTTACTAGCCTCATGATGTAAAAGTGATGATAATAATCTCACTCTCTCATGATTCCCTCTAAAATACAACCAATATTAAGCTGATAATCCATAATGAATTCTATCCGAACCTCCTTTTTTCATTCCGGGTTCTCTATCATTCATTTTACACAAATGATGTTGTATTTTATTTTTTTTACAAATTATAATTGTTATTTTTATTCTCAATAATCATGTTTTTAGATCCATACCTCATTTTCTTTCAGTTATATACCTGCTTTTACGTGATCTCATCCTCAATACTTCCCAATAGAAAAACATGTTTTAAGGGAACATATAAAATTATTACACAATTTCAGGGGAACACTTTACATTGTTTTAATCTACCATTTTCTATATAAAATAAGTATTTCTATTATTAAAAACTTATTCGTTTAATTCTGGTATTTAGAAAGGATTTTTCTTTTTCTATGTTAAAATCATTGATGTATTTAACAGAAAAATGTTTTAATGATAAAATTTATCAAATACATTTCATACACGATGCCACTTATATTCGACATCACATTAATTGATGTATCCCTATTTTACCATATTAACTTCAATGTATTTTCTAATTCATTTCACTCTAGGATACTTTCATGATATGCTAAATTGTTATTGATTATGTCATGATTATCGTACCCAATTCCTTTCATATGTAACACTTATGTTTATTTAAGAATTATTATATATGATTCTTTATGTGGAAAAAATATTCATGAAATGTAATATGTGTGTGCCTATATAGTTCATCAATGCATTAGGTTATTTTTAGTATCATGAGACATTATGTGCAACGGTCTTGGCGGTTATCCTACGATTGTTCTACTATGTGCAATGGTCTGGGCACTTATCCTTTCCATCTGCTATATTGTAAAACATTCTTCAATGTTTTCCATTAATCATACTAATTCCATGTATTATGTTTCTGCTACATTTCAATGGTTCCATGAATAAATGATCACATTTTTATATATTATGAGTCCATATTTTACATGCATTTTTATATAATCTTTCCCACCTTTTATTCCATGTGATAATGCTATTTTCTTATATATATATTCCCTGACTGGGATTTTATCTCACCCCTTTTTTCATGTTATCCCCAATATATCATATGAATATGAATGTTTACAATAAGATATTGCATCTCATTATGGAGTATAAATAGAAAAATATTCTTTATAATGATTGATTTTGTACCTAGTGTTCCAAGACACTAGACTATATGATCCTTGGATAGTACTCGGATGTATAAGTATGTTCAAAATCATGTATTTTTATATAAAAACGTCTAGGGTTTCTATAAAACTATCCATTCCATCATAAGAATTACATAAAATCATGTAATTTCTAGGACATTGAGATCTCATGAGAAGTGACACCCACCATCCACCTTGGGAAACTCCTTGAACTAATGCACACATATCGTTCAAATTATTAACGGACTATATAGCATCATAACAACGTCATAAGTAAATACATAAATACTATGGATCCCCATAATGGGAACATATATGAATCTTTTTGATGACCCTATATAAAAATCTTACAATCCTAAAACAAAAGCTACTAAAATAATATCATTGACCATTGAGGGTCTAAGATCCTGCTGCTGCTGGGTCTTTTGCATTGCATAAGTGTATCCTATAATACATTTATGTGAAAATTCCTGGATACTCTAAGTTTATCCACCATGATGTCTCTCCAAAAAAATTTTCTAGATTCCATGTTTAAAAAGTCTATATTTTTTTCCCATACATGATTCATTTCAATTCCACGAATGGTGAGAAGCCGCAATCCCTACTGATGAATGAGGAGATGGTGAATATATGTTCCAAATAGATACTGGTAGAATATTCTAGAAAAATACCTATATATGGTCCATCTATCCCCATGATAAGAACTGAACAGGGTCCTAAAAAATTTGAGGCATGATTTCCCCTAGCATGACTCGCAAGTAGAATCTCACCTAGCAACAAGAATAAATGTTTTGACAACTCACATCATTATGAGTAATATTTAAACGTTGTATTTTGCATTGTGTCGAGACACTAAAATATATAGGTTTGGAGTAGCTCAAGATCACAACTCCATATTCCTTTAGATTATGATCAGTAATTAGCACATGATTTACTAAATCGGAAACAATAATGACCGAAACACATTCACCTTCAATTAGATTTCATACCTAAGAAAAATATCAAACTACCTATCCAATGATAAATCACCCCCATACTGCTATATCCCAGTAAAATTGGCTATGTAGTCCATCACTACCAGAGAACCATGCTCTAGGTTCATAAACTAAAAAGATTTATTATCCCTTAGGGTATTTTTATAGTAGTATACATTAAAGGCTCTAGGTAAATCTGATGAACCCATATACCAATGAGGCTCCATCCGAGTAGTGAAGTCACACCATCTCATACAGGAATTACACATTATGTATTTCATAAAATTAACCTCCTTTTAATAGGTGTCTTCAAATTCTTTATGATAGATAAATTTACCTCTATCTTGGGCTCTACAACCAATGGTCCGCCATCCCTAGAAAAAATAGGCAGATCCTACTACTGGAACACCAGTTTCAGATCATCCAAAGATGTGGCATACTGTGTCACTCCCTAAAAGGTTATCATGAACCCCATATGAACATAATGGAACTATGCATCAACACCTACATCTGGTATAACAACTGGTTTAACAACTAGAACAACTCGAGAACCCACTAATAGCCCACGACCTATAGCCTCTAGGAAATGATAATCACCACCCTCCTAACATACAACTGGAGGTCTTCGTGGTGGAATGGATATTCAAGGTCCATCTCACACCTTAATTCTAGCTCAAAGAAATGTCACATCTCAAAAAAGAATAACAAATAGTAAATTTAAAAAACCTTCAAATTAACACACATCCCTCTTCATGTCCTATGGGCCAGGTCAAGGCATAATGAAATAATTACCATAGGTGAGTTCTCATTACTATGTTCGGTTCGTTTAATGTTTTTTATCAAAAGAAATATCAGTTCCCTTTCTTTTCAAATTCATCCCATGGTTTAGTATAATTCTACAATCCGAACATGAATCGGCAGTCAATTAATGATCATAAATTTCTTTTCTCTAAGGGTAACCAATGTTATGTTGAATTTTGATAGATGGGGTCCCATACTCCACACTAAACAAATAATGGAATCATTGTATAGAACATTGTAGCAGAGTTTAATATATTTCTGAAAAATTATTCAATATGTTCTGATCAAAGAGGGCCCATACACCAAAAGGACCAAATCTTGTCGTAAATCCAATTGAGCCATAATACATACCAATAAACATATCTCAATGACATGAATATAAATCAAAATACCTATTAAAAATCATGTAATCAGTAATGCTCTTATATGGAATGGAATTAATTCATGGATTGTGTTTTCAAACAAGTTATTATATGATGGATCAGTCGGATTGTTCTCATCCACTCATGATAAAACATAATATAACCACAAATTGTATCAATTATAACATCACAAAACATATTTGACACCCAACAGTGAAGTCCATTACAATTTAATAATTCAAAATCCAAAATATAAAATTCAATTTGAGTAAATTTTAAATAACCCTATACATGGGTTAGCTACAGACATGCATAAATTTTTTCCAAATCCCTATTCATTACAATCCTAGTATATCATTAAAAAATAATAATGAAAATTGGGAAAAAATAAAAGTGAAAAAAAAATCTCCAATACTACTTTGTAACATCCCACGATCAAATTTTACCTAATAGTTATCCAAGCCCAATTGGCCACATGGATTCAAGTCCATATCCACAAATTTTAGAAGGTGATAAATAGAAGATACAGAAAGGTGATTATAGTGGGGATAATATGATCTCATTAGTGTAGAGTAACAGAACATATATATGAAACTGATAGATTAAGTAGTAATACCATAAAAATAATGAGGATAATGAAATACTGATAATACAATTGACTAGGTGTCATATCATATACACAATGATTCACATTATATATTTCAAAGAAAATTGAAAAACATGTCAGCAGGATATCTTATAATTTTCATGATCCAAAAGGTATAAAATGATCAAATGTTACCCAACAACATCACAATCCATGGTCTGGACCCACACTCTCCCACTTCTAAGAAGCATATCAATTACATGGAGAATGGCTCTTACCCTTATCAACACCAGAATTCAATAATCTATATGGGCCAAAAGAGTTACCCAATGAGGGTGTGAGACTAAATCATAGTCGGAAAACACCCATGATCAGTGCCAATATGAATGTGAGTATATATAACAAGTAGTGTAAAATAGATAAAGTAGTAAGCTTGGAAATAATCAAAATTTAATTGTCATATAATCATTTTTTCCATTACATTGAACATATATTCAATTAATAATTAAATAACATTGATTTTATATGTCTCATAAATCACCCTAAGCCTAGTGACCCCTATATATAAGTAAGCACCATAGATTCATCAGAAGGCTATCAAGGCATGTATAGGAAATGACCAAAAAAATGAATTTTCATTAGTTGATCAAACTAGTGATGGCCCATTAAATATCCCAATAACATTGATCTAATATTTATCATTCCTATAGTGGAATTAATGTATCACAGAAGACACATATCCACCAACACCATACGATCCCATCCTTGGGAAATTATATAGATGAAAATCAGTTATCACTCTATGTGTTGTACAACTTTTGTCACAGATCCCATCATTTGGAGTCCTCTACGGGGGAATGGTTTTACCCATGACACAATCACGAACCCTTGAGTTAGTATATGGAATTATATAATGATCCATGATTCACTCTACATTTATTGGTCATCTGTGAGCTTGCCCATATCTTCCATGGTTCAGTCACAAATTGTCATTAATTAATAAACTCAATGATCACATCCATGGATTTATAGAGATTCCATGGTTCACTCAATGGTCCTAGGTAATATAGATATATAACCCCATCCATGTAATTAATTTAGGATTCATGATTCAACCAATACTATTTACCATTTAACCATTAAATTTTCATTTAAAAATTCCATTAGACATGCTATGGTCAACACCAAAAGCATCTAACAATGATTTACCACTAATTGTGTCTAAACTAGTATGATACTAAATGGATAAGAATATCATTAAACACATGAGAACATTTTAAATCATAAGCCTATTCTGGTATCTAACCCATTAATAGGGATTAATGTATCCTAACCCACATGGGTAGGTTCTTATATGGAACTAAAGAGTCCAGTCATGTTTTTCCATGCTTAGGCTTAACATGGGTCAATGATTCAATTCATATATTCATCACCCTAGAAGATATGATTAACATATAAAAACATGGAAGAAACATATATATAAAATATTCCATTTTATATAGTATGAAACATAAATTCATGTCATACCAAATAGGAATCCTAGTCCTAACAGTCATAATGTGTTCTAAACAGGCACTCTCCCAAGGGATGGCACAAAACATTGTTATACAACCTAATACATGATTTGAAACACCTGATTAAATACATAATTGACTATAGGAAACAACATTTATGTTTTTTAAATATTGAGACACCCCCAAAATGGGTGTGGGACACTTCAACATATATAGACAAAGTGAAAATCAGTGAAATTCATGAGACGAAAAACCTTATGCTCATTCTAGATAGGTTTTTCGGTATCAGGTTCTAATTATCCCTTGTTTGTGAAAAATTTAATGAAAATGTGAAGAAAAGAATATTAGAGCAAATAATTCTAGATCTAAATTGAATTGGGGATATCTAGAATAATTGAATAGTTCTAAAAAGTAAATGAGGAATTACCAATGATTATACTTAGAGAGGAATAGTGATTGAAAAAGTCAATGAATGAAAAAGGAATCTAAAAACTAGAATTTCCATCAATGGGTATCAAAAATTGAGAGAAGAATATGAAAAATGAAAAAGAAGATAAAATTTTAACATAAAATCATTTTTGGAGACATTTGGTAATTTTACACAAACTATTTGTGTCACATGGTTTCAGTGCATGGTTTGCTTAACTGTGTGAAAATCGTTCTCGGCTCACTAGGTTTACGGTTAACAACACACAGTTACCCAAAATGTCTTGAATAACAATATAGTAACCATATGTACGCCTATGTAACGTCTGATAAAACAGAATACATGTATGTGTGGTCATGTTATCTAATCCAAATGGTCTTCACTAACCGTCTGACCTACCCTTTTCACACAAAACATCGGTTATAGGCTCTGATCCACCCTCGAACAACCTATAGACCTATAATACCTCATAATGAATCCATAATGGGACACATTTAAGTAAATAAATGTAGAATATATGGAAATATCATTTTCCATATATAAAAGAATATCTGATTTCATGCATTTACAATGGATAAATAATTTTAGGTTTTTATAAAAATGATGAATTTATGTAAGAACCATTAACACCAAATAATTATTTCAATTAAAAAACCCACCTATATTCTATATGGATAACCAATGAAGCAATATAAAATCATTACCAAATCAATCATTACTAAAACACACTATAATTATTATTCATATAATAAAATTAGATACTCAATAATTTATTGAACTCTTAAAAAAATAAAATGAATTATAAAACCTACTTTATCCATTTTATAAATGTATCCCATGATAAAATAAATTAAAAAATACTTATGAAATGGATTAGAACCTTTTGAGGAGAAAATAACTATTCTAAAAGCAACCAAAACTATAAAATCAACAATCCATTTCCTTCTAGGTTAGAAGAAAAAGTGGAAAAAATGATAAAGAAAGAAATGAATATTGGACATGTTTATACCACATGATCCAAGAAAATAATATAAATATAAAAACATGAAATACACTTGGAAAGTCATAATAAATGAGGAAAACTAATGGGGGAATTATATTGGTTTGAGGATTTAAAGAAGGATTATAATAGTACATCCCTCAATTTAAAAATATTAAATGATGAATATAACCTAAATGAGGTGGGCTACATGGTTTTAACATAGAGTATATTGAAAAATGGCACAAAATGTGTGTTTTCCACTATCACACACCCCTGTGTTTGCACAATAGTCTTGAATATATTCTTTATCCAAAGTAAAATGTATACTCCCATATATCTACCCATTCAAGGTCACTCAATTTCGGATGGATGGATTCAATACAATTTTACTTAATGACTCACAATAGTAAAAATTATGAAAACTTCAAAAATTTAACATGGATCAACTAGAACCCAGGGGAAAATAATAAAATCTATATGATGAATGTGACAACTGGGGGTGTCAAAAAATCCATTATATGACACATTGTGACCCTTGAACGTCTTTGGAATCAAATTTCAATAGTGATTTCAGAAACTATTATCCCTCTAACTAAGGATTAATTTTAAACCAACTACCCATGCATAAAAACTAATTACACAAGGAATACACTATTGATTCTATATTATAAATAGTAATAAATATTTAGAATTCAGCAATATAAATTACAATGCGAGACTTCTTGAAATAGATGCCTCACAGAATGAAATTTATAAGACAAAAAATTATGACAATGGTATTTAAACTTTTACAATATTATTTGAAATATGAAATTCCAAAATTTCCACCATGGATTCTATGATCACGTTGAATCCCAAAATTAGATTATTGGATATAAAACCCATTTGTAACACCAGATATTACTAGATCCAAACAAAAATTACATACAATCAAAATATACCCAATTTTTCACTCCTTAATAAATGAAAACAAACATGGATATATTCCACAAATCTCTTCACTATTTAGAAGATCCCAAAAACACTAGATAATTACATACCAATAAATTAAATAAAATACATCCCAAAAGTGACATGATTCTATTTAAAAATAAAACTATAATAATATAAGATATAACATCTATGGTGAACACCAAAAGATCAATATACATGCTCACAATGAAAAAAATCTCCATGAAAATATTGGGACAATGCAACATAGGCAAGATTCAATGTGAAATAGCATAGTCCTTAACTAGGAAAATGAATCAACATAGAGGGTAAATTTGTACAATACTAAACAATAACCAATAATGGGGGTCTTAATGAAATATATAACATGATAGTTATCATGTTCCATCTTGAAACCAAAAACCTTTTTGTATTACCATAGTTTACACAGACATGTTCTCAATTTCAATCATCCAACAATCAACATAACAATTTCTATACCATGTATATAAGACAATAAGAATGAAAATTTAATGTGGCATGAGCATATCAAATGGTAAAATATAGGTCCCAAATCTAATTCATCCAATATATATCTAGATACTGAGTTCATAAAATATCAAAAAATCCCTTGGAAAAAAGAAAATTTAAAAATGGGGTTCTCCAAAAAAAATCCTCGACATAAAAATCTCCAACAGAATTGATAACATGCATATTTGAATGAATTCAAGAATGACTAGAAACTCTTTAAAACAATCCATGAACAACACACATATCCTAAAGATGTGGCATACTAAACCCAAAGAAGATAGTCTTTTGGATCTAACAAATAAGACTCACTTATATGTATTATCATCCAACATGGGAAACACTATAATTGTTTCCTCATTACATAAATAGTAATGGTTGGTGATAAAGATACATCCCATCCCAATACCATTTTTAATTTATATTTCTCAATATATATACCATTATTTACAGTTAAAACATAAATTGAAAGATATCCCTTTATAGATTTCCCTATTTTGTATGGAACTGCAATGACAACCTTATAATGAATTTCTATATAGTTTCTCTATCAAGAATGAAGCACAAAATATATTAATTTCAGATATAGAACTATTTAAAACAAACACACAATCTTGTTATCATCAACAAAAAACCCGGGGGGTGATTTTAAAGATCCAATAAATTTTTGAAATATTATTTCACTTAATGATTACCCTAGTGGAGACCCATCAATGTCATATCCATCAGAATTATGATCACTTTTGGAAAATATTGATTAATAAAGATAGTGATAAATGACTTACTTGTTGGGTCTCAAAATGTTAAACATGTACAATGATATTAAACTACACAAAACCCAATCAATTGGAAAAAAATAAATGGTACACAAGACCATCGAGATTTCAGGATCCTATAGTTTGATAATTTCTTCAATCATTCCAATCCCCAGAATCACTTCATGGGATCCTTGAACATCATATAATAATAAAGATTAATGGTCAAAAAACCTCAATCATGTTTTATTAGATATAATGGAAAATATTCTACAAATTCATCATCTATATAGGTTGGGAAAGAGATTAGATAAAAAACCCTTTATCACATCCAAAAATACCTTATGAAATATGTTCTTATTATTATGATTCATTCTATGTGTTATCATTATAAAACATCACCTACCATAATAATAAATAAAACAATTATAAAATTTCAGAATAATAAAAATTTCAAAAAACAAGCCAAGCCAAAAATTTGAATGTCAAAAAAAACTCAAAGGGGAACAAAATATCATTTTAGCCAACATGACGTCACAAAACAATTTTGTATACATTATCTAAAACTTTGGAATCTCAAATTAAAATTAAGAGATTTCTAACAATATTCTCAGGACTAACAGCTATTAATCAATTGTATTATACCATTTATTCCACATACCACTATATGAAAATAAGGATAATCTCAAAAATCAAGAAACCCTTTAAGAATCATATATTCATTGATATTATTTTCTATCAAAACGGTCTGGGATGTCATCCGAACTGATGACAGAATGAGCCTGATACATTCTCAGGGCATTTACCCAATCCCCCCTACTATATGACATGAGTCTAAGGTATAGACATAATTGTTGTGGATGTTTTCACATTCAGGTAACTGATCATAAATATATAATTATAGAATTGTGATAATGATACAATGATACATTTGAAAAGACAAATCATAAATATTAACATTTTATAGGAGTGTAAAAAATAATAAACATGCTAGTATTGAATAATATATATCATCAAAAAAGATAATAATCTATATACCACCAATTTCATGAGACCAATTGGCCGACCACCATATATATGTGACTAATAAGACACCACCATGATACCAACAATAACCTTCTTCCCAAAGAAGACAAAACTAAATTCCCCCATAAAATAAAAAACATGGATGAACATATACATAAAAAGGAGAATATATACTACCAATTTGATATATGTATGGTGCTAGCTAAATCTAGTATAATACTACCTAGAATCCAATTAATTCATTTTTTAAATAATATCAAAATAACTTATTTGAAAATAATGAAGCATATAGAATTTCAATTTGATTATAAATTAAATTCATAGAAACCAATAATGGCACAATTAATTTTTTTAAAAAAATAAATATATAAAACGTTTCATAAATTGGTTTTATCAAAATCCAACCCACTTAAAATTATAATTATTTGTATTTAAAAAACTCTCCTTTGAATGTAAACATACATAGAGTTTAAAAATGTTTCAATTATTTTTCTAACAAAAGAAAATTAAACCATCATGCCTCATTTACATCAAAATATTATACACACCCAACTAATATATAACCATCTCAACATGAGAAATAATTCATAACAACAATATTCTAATAGATGGATTGAATAATAATAATTTATAACAAGACTAAATCACACGAGAATCTATGTATCTAAGAAAGTCCATATAATACATAATCCCAAACATTCCATGATATATATAAAGAAAAACATAGAATATGGAATATAAATTGAGAAAAAACTAAATGAACTATTGAGGAAACATAATACACACAAGGTGGACTTACGGTCTGTTGGCTAACAGTCATACATATTCCAATAGAATCACTCCAACTGGTTTTCATGTTGATAATATTATCATCCTAGTGTGACATACAACTACAAAGGCTATCCAATTCAAAAATAATAAATTTCATATCGATGTTAAACAATATCTCACTTATCAAACCTGAATTTCTAATATATTTTTAAATAAAGGTGGGCCAAAAAATAGAAATCAAATGAAAATAACAATCCAAAAGGTCTATGACCACAATAATGTCTCAACTGAATCACACAGTACCCGTATAATTATACAAACACATAAGAATAACATGATTTACATATCAAATATCTATCACATGTTTACACATATAAAAAACCAAAATGTAATCAGTGCTAAAATTTAATACATCAAACCAACAAATCAAGATCACTATACAATGTACTTGATAGGCCTTCCACTTAATACCTTAATCTTATGAATTTAAAAATAAATTTGGAAACTATTTATAACCAAATGAAAAACATTATTCTACATAATAAATCAAAATTACAATGAAAACAATTCCCATTAGTAACCATCTTATTCCATAAGAAAGCACATTCCTTTTATTAAACAAAACCAATTGTAAAAAAAGGGAACCAACCTTGAAAATCCAATTTTATTTAAACACAGTAAAAATGTTTCTTTCAAACCATGAATAGATTGTGTATCTTCCACAATCACACACATTATAGGTCATGCGGTTTTCATACAAAGTTTTATTAGTCAATTGAATATGTTGAACACCCCACTATCAACTACTAAAAGGATTCCTAGTATCAAGTTCATGGATACCAAATCATGTTCTATTTTCATGTACCCATGGAATAGAATAAAAAAACTGAAAAATTTAAAACTTCAATAATTGGAAATGAAGATAAAAAATGACTAAAAGATATCTACTAAGAATGAAACACCACATGGTGTAGCAATTTTCTAATAGAAAATTGTTTATTATTTATGATTGTTTTCAATGATCTTTATGGGTATTTATATTTATAAACAACAATGACGCTATATTTTACTAATACTATACTATGCATATGTTGTACTAAAACATATTCAATCATTATCTGGGTAGTTTTTAATTAGCATAGTTAGTAAATGATATCATTTCATTTTTATAAAAATAAAAATGTTTATGTTAAATATGTATTTAAATATTATTCTTCCTACTCAAATTGTGAGTGTATTGTACATAGTAAGTGATGGTGGAGGATAGTTAGATCAGATAAATGCAACATTAGGTATTATGAGACAAACTATTAAGGGTATTTGGAGGATTCCTTACGAATTTTTCTAATATCACCTTGATCAAGGAATCGACAGTATATTTTTGATTTATTTAATTATGCATTCCACAATTACGATTTTAGTTATTAATTTATATTTGATTAATTAAACTCTATGGAAATCCATGGATATGATTAAGGTGAATATGATTACTTTTTATTAATTATTTTATAATCATTAATTCCTAAAATATTTTTCTTCAATATATTGTTATTGATTCAATTTATTCTGATTTCAGTTATATCCCTATTTATATTTATTATATATTATCTATTCATGTTAGTTTCAATTGAATGTAATAACTATAAAAAATATTATATCACCATTATTTTTTATATTCCCCGTGATATGAATAATGAATCCTTGAAAAATAGAAAAAATGTAGAATAATTATTCTCAGTATGTTTTTCATTTCAATATAAACTGTAATATATGATGAATTTATCTATTTATTTTTCCACGAATAATAATCTATTCATTCCATTAGGATGTGATTCATTCATTATAATATCAATTTAATAATGTTCAAAGTAGATATTGGAAACTAGATTCAGGTTTTTTTCAACTAACCTTATGACTCTACATGACTATGTTACACTAAAAAAATAATAATTCCCAATTAAAAAAATTTATATAAATTTTGGATTCAAAAAAAATATCATTATTATGGAAGAAATTTTTTTTATAAGGTGATCTTGATCTCAAACACTCATATCAACAAATAAACATTTTTTTTTTCTATATATGCATTGTATTCATCATATTTGTACATATATAATCCTGTTTTCAATTAAATTGAGTGACTAATGGACATGTAAACTGTTTCTCAAGTATAATCTAAATTGTAAATTTTCAATTCATTGAGTAGAATGATGATACAAAATGGAAACTAAACCTGTAAATTATCCGAGTAAAGATTCATATTATAGGTAATATGTCAGAGGATGTACATTCATTTCACGGATACCTCAATCAAAAGATCATAAGCCCTTCTATATTTTACATGTGTATAAATTTCATATTCAATAAACACAGCTGAACACTATCAACAACAACAAAAAAATATTTATTGACTAGATTGTCCTCAATGATATTTTAAAAATGGTTTATATTTGTGATGATTAAAATTATTTGTACCAATATATACATATGTAATGGGAAATATGAAAATGTTTTAATTGTTATATATAGAAATTTATATATGAAAATATTTTTTGATGTACTTTCATGTTTTATTTCATATAAAAAATCCCTACATATTATATCATAATACTATTATTTGTGTCACAAACAAATACACAGTCCTAGAAATCTTATACACTCACAGAATCCTATAATAATTCAAAATGATAACTAATTTTGGAAAAGACAATGTTATACATTAAGTGGATTTTATCATTTCATTTTTATTTTATTAAATAAAGAACTCAAAATTTAAAAACAAATAAGGTATCTTTAATTTTAAAACTATGAGACAACTACATGAAAAACTGATTTCAATATTTCATTAACATAGCTAATAAGAATTTGCATTACATGAACATTGTTTTTCATCAACATTAATATAATTATTAATGGATAAAATAAATTGTAAATTGTATCCACCAAACATATCTTCATATCAACCCTATAACAACTATATCGTATTTGTTGGAATATTAAATGTATTGTTTCATTATAATAGTGAGTTTGAGGAACCTTTTTTAGAAAAAGATCCATTTTTTCATAGAAATGATATCTCTCTCAATTATATGAATCACGATATGTCAGTTATGAACATATGAATATAAATAACCGCATTTGAAACATATTATATAAGTAAATACACTACATATTTTTCCATGTTTACTTAATTTATGTTCTATTAACCCTTTTAAATGATATCTCTATAATCATGGATATGAAAAAAAATGATTGAGATGACATGAAATTTTTATTGGATGAATAACTATGATCTATATACCATATAACAATTATCACATCCTATACTCTAATATACAGGTTCATATCCAATGACATCCACCATGATTAGAATGGTATCTATTGGTGATATCGAGGTGAGTAAATAACAAATAATATAAGATAAATCATGTGTAGAAGACATAATGAATGAAATCTATCCATATTAAAAACAAATATTTTATCATCTTCATATTTTTGAAATATATTTTTTAGATAAGTCTAATCATTTTTATGTTCATTATTACATGAAATACTTATTTTAGGTTTTATTAGATGCATCATTGAGTGTTGGTTGTGATACACTCTAAACATAGATAAAATTAAATGAAACATAATGTTAAAATATTATTAATAAATATGATATTTTTCTCCTAGAAGTTGGAATATATTTTATAGATAATATTAACTAAATAAAAAAATTATATGAACTATGAATGAGTAAGAAAGAATTATTTTTGGGGACTATAATTTTTTATGAAAATAAAAACAATTTGGATATTAGGTAATCATGTTATGAAAAACTATTATCCCGAAATCAAATATGTTTTACCACTATAAATAAATCAAAACAATTTTTTGAAATTATTTTAATGAAATATTTGTATTAAATATTCATTATAATTTTTAATATGCATATCTTGTGTATTCATAATAATAAAAAATAAAAAATCCAATATCATTCTTGATAATATATTTTTTAGAATAACAGTCTTCTCATATTTTTGGTATACTTATTATAATAATAAATAATGAATTTTTTAGAAAAAATATTAAAAAAATTTAATTTTTCAAATAAGATAATCATAATTATAATTTTTTTAATTTTTTTGAATTTTTTGAAAGTAGAATTTGATTGACGTGTTGTGAAAAATACAAAACAATAAAAAAAATTGTATATAAATTTATTTTTAATTATTACATATAATATTTTAAATTTTTTAAATTAAATTTAGTTCAATTATATATCCATTAATCAAATTTATATCATTTTAATCAATTTCATATTGAATTTCATTATAAAATCTCTATAGTATTTAGAAACTTTTCTCAAAAAAATCATTTCAAGTCGTATCTGCAAGATTAATTTTAAATTAAAAATTCACATATATGTGAATGAAATTTTTAAAAATCAATTAAATATATTTAATCATTTTATCAAAAAATATATAATAAATTGAATTATAATTTTCCCCCAATTGAAATATAAAAACATTAAAAAATATTTACAATTATTAAGGTAAAAATAGGTTTACAAGAGATTAATAAAAATGATAGAGGTTAAAATGACCGATAAACTTCTATAAAATATAATTTATTTAAATATAACTAAATTATCATTTATAATATTATTAATTGATACATTTTTCACACTCAGTTCTTTTGAAAAATTTGGGTAAACACTCATTTTTCAAAAAAATACAACTTTACCTCACAACTCAAATATAAATGGTTAACCTCTATCCCCTCTTCTTCACATATTTAATACATATTGGGTAGACAGATACTATAATGATCCGGGTATTCATAGAATAATAATTTTATAAAACTATTAATTCTTGTGAGTAAGATATTAATTTTATGATAAAGGGGATGGTTTTAATGATACTGTACTCAACACCCAACAACAGATTTCGTCGATATCGTACATTTCACACGACATTGATTTATACTAAAAAATAATATAATATAATTAATAATTTAAAAAGTAATTAATTCCTAGCCGTTGTGTTGGAAGTAATGAATAAAACTAAAAAAAATCAGATTAGATATTTTAGTTAATTGTTTTTAAATATTTTAAATAAATTTTAAAGTCTTAATATGTGAATTATTCCAATTTTAGGCATAAATATTATAATATTCATTAAAAGGTTGATTTCACGCATTTTGATGTCAAATCATTTTTAAATCTAATTGTTGAAAATTTTATATGTTTTATTTGTAAAAATAATATTCTAATTTAGAATAGTATAATCAAAATTTACTTTGGATGAATGTTTTTTATTTTTCTGATAATCTTCATTTTTTAAATTAACAGTGAAAAATAATACAATTGAATTCAAAAGTGCATTTTAATTTAATTTATTTATATTGGCATATTACCTTTTAAAATCTTTATAAAGTTTAATGAGATTATATTTTTACAATTTAATCCAATGAATTTAATAATAAGTCATTTCATGTTGTAATTTTCCATAAACAGGTATGTATCATTTTAATGTTATTATTTCAGAAAAAGAAACTTTTTTTGACAGCAGGAATTAATTTGATATTTATTTCTGCAACTTCTATGTTAAGAATTTGAAAAATTATATTCCTTATTTTGAATCAACATGTCCAATTTTTTTAAATAGTAATCTTTAATTTTTTTACATTGTGAATATTTACTTCAATAAATATTTTATTTACCATTGATAAATGGTAAATCTATTAAATATTTGTAAAAAATATAATTATAATAATATTAAATTTCCCTAACAACTTTCCTAATCCTTCAGGTTGATACATATCCGACCATGGGCACCATTGGGTCAATTTTGAGACCCTATGAAGCCACATAAGAGTGATAATGATACTTTATAATAATTATTTTAAACTAAAGACAAAAATGACATAAACATATATTTTCTGGTAAAAATAATTTATATGGGTTTATATAAGATATATCATCCACTAAAAATAATCATTTGAACTATAAAAATATATTATACATCATGGTATTTTATTTATAATTTTTAGACATTAAATAAAAAAATATTTATGACACAATAATGATGTAACAATTACCTTATTAATGAAATATTAAAATAAATGAGAATAAAAAAATAAAACAAATATCTAAAACCTATAAAATTCATATTGGATGATTTTAATTTGTACGAGATTCTTCTTATATTCTAATTTACTAACTTTTGGTCCTCTTTTAAATGAATATAAGTTTATAATAAATAAAATTCTTCAAACTTTTCTATAGAGCCCTGCCTCCCCCTTATAAAATTACACCACATATAACCAATTCCTCACACCACTCAATCCACTTTAATCATTCATACTATGCCCAATTAATCTCCATGCATACCTCTCTTCCCCAAATAATAATTAACTTTTTCCGATGTCACTTCAAGAAAGCCTTTTGGTTCAAGCCAATGTGAGTTGCGTGGTGTAAAGTTAAGGTCTTCTCTTATGTACTTTTCATTTATTCTAATTATCCTAAAACCTAAATACTTTTTATTCCATTTTATTTAAAAAAATAGTATAATCAAAATATTATGGGTTTTAAGAGAATAATTTAGGCTACTCTAACACATACCACAATCTAGTGGATATGAACATTTTGTTTCTCTGGACAGAGAACTACTGCCTCACGAAACGATAATAGTTCAATAATCTTCTGCCGCCTCTCACGGTGGACGCTATGATGGAACTGTAATTATATATTATATTTATGGTATTTATTTTATATTTATTCTTATGTATTTTTAATTTACATCACACCTTTTATGCTTTCCATTACGCGTAAATACGATAATTTCATTTGAGAAAGTGTGGACTACCACCCACTCAAAGTGATAAGGCTCATTCATGATATACATTGAACATATAAAGGATATAATATTTGAACATATGTAACATATATAAAATATAAATTATTCTGTAATTATAATATACCTATGTATCATTTAGTTTTCATCTAATGAAAAATTAACAAATGAAATGGAAGTAGCTTTCATGTGTATGTACAGCTTATAGTCTCTATGAACGGTGCATTTCATTCCTATATATTAAAATGATATGATCTATTAAAAATAAATATATAATGTGTATATATTATTTAAATGATATTTAAATCATTAATATCATTTTGAATATAATTGAATTTTGACAACATGGAAAAATTGTAATTATAATTACCAAATATCGACAAAATGAATGTTGTAAACTGAAATAATTATGTTATTTTTATAACATGGTAATAAATTATTTAAAAGGAATAATAAACATGAAATAAGTTCTAAAGAAAGTATAAATGAATATTAATTTAATATTCAGGATATTTTATGAACAGACGAGTCAGGTCAGACACGAGGTAAAGGGTTTTCATCTCACCTTTTATTCCCATGAGGTTCATGCTATATTTGCCACTATTTCATAAAATTTGGTGTATGTACTAACCATGATTGTATTATTTTTTGTTATATTACATAATTTATTTTTATTTAAATCTTCATTGAATGATCCTTCTTATTGGGTTGAATGTTTCAAAAGTCACAAAAACATTGTTAAGGGAACTATTCAGCGTACACTTTTATTCAAAGACTTCTTTTATGTCATGTATTTTACATTCCATTTTCATATCTTTGTATGTGATATAGTATATCCTTATTTAGGAAAATTTTATGTCCATGTGATGATAGGCTCTTTTCTGTCTCATCAACTCATTTTATGAATTTTAATGTGACGTTGTTAGGCTATTGAATTTTTGTAAGAGAACTTCTTACAAAATTTCAATACCATGGGTTGAACATATACATCTGAATTAATTCATTCTATGAATATTTTTGAATGACCTATTATTTTTTTAAAATTAATATCCACATTTATTGGGTGTATTCTTATTTTTCAAACATAATTATGCCACTAATTTTTCCTAAATCTAGGGATATGATTTTTTCATGGGACATTGTCCCAATTTACATTCCATTATGACATTTTTGATGTTATACACAAATTATATTTTATATTGTGTGTATACTACCCTTTGACTTATTATTTCACCAATCCCTTTATTCTCAGGATATTATAATATTCTATATTGTTCCTCAAATATTTTTATTCAAGCGGCTCTCATTAGTTGAGGAACACTTTAACTGAAATAGCTTTTTAAATGTTATAATGATTTGTTATAAAAAATAATTATCATTATTTTCCATGTTTTAAAAACGGATTTAAGGATTTATTTATATAAACATGTATTTTTTGAAATTAAAATTTATTTCAAAGATTCAATGTAGTATGGGACACATTTATTCAAAAATCTTGTTATTAAATGTTTTAAATAGTTTTTGAAAATGGTTTAATAAAGCATTGATTATGTTAATACATTTAAATTATATATTGTGATTGCAGTGTGGATGTTTTGTCATTCCTATTTGTTTGTTATATGTGATATCAATTTTTTATGTTTCTCGGGCATTGTTTACTTATACACATTGTTTCGTCATAATCCTATGACGGATGAGCATCAGATATCTCTCCAATGCATTGGGTATCATGACAAAGGTAAAAGTTAATGATTCTCCTAATAGATAGAGGGAATATACTGTTATGGGTATTCCAAATGTAACCCGCTACGTAGCTATGAAATAAATAATTTAAATTTAATATGCATGCCACAAGTTACATATATGATTTATGATTTCTATGGGTTATTCATAAATCTTATTATTCTATGAGTTATGTTAAAGATCATATGTTTATGGTTGAAAATTATGATTTCATTGATTTGTTTTTATAGAAGAAATAATGTTTTATTTCTTTGGTTCATTACCCATAATGATATTTCTATGATCATCCCTTGTTTTTGAAATGTTTTTCACATGCCATAATGTGGAATAGGTTCTAGAATGGGATTAAGGAAAATTTGTTTAGTTATAAACAAGAAGATAAACATGTTTTTTTTCTTTTACGAGCATTTAATTTTTGAAAAATATTAGATTGAGTATATGGCTCTAATTTGTAATTTTAGAGATTTAATGTAAAATTTATTCCATAATTCTCTAAAACTCTAATCCTAAAATGATCTTCAATGTGAATTTTAAAAATTAATTCAAGAACATGTACTGTTTAAGGAAATGTCCTTATAGTTGGTATTAGAGGATGGTTTAGATAACTTTTGAGGTTAGGGTATTATTTAAGCATAAGTTACATAATTGTAATGGTTATCATATTAGAAAGATTCGTAGTTATTTTGGATAAATCGAATTAGTGTAAGATAACATGAATAAATATATATTAGTTTTCACCCTCCTCATAAGATAATATTTTATGATGTTACGAATATAATCACACTGAAATTTTTAGTTTTAGTAAATGTATTGATCTAGCAGGAACCAACATAACTATATATGTGAACAAAACTATTGTGATTTAGTTAATGATAAAAGGAATGAAATTGGAGTTGCAATGTGAACTCATGAGGTTAAAATATGTTATTGTTATTTTGGATGAATTTTTCTCATTTTTTGGGAATGGTATAAAATTATATAGTGTTTTAAAAAGGATAACACACAAAATTTGTGACAAACCATCGTGTCAGATATTTTTGTGGTAATTGAACCCACAACCAATGTGTGATAGGGATTTTTCGCATACCATGGGCCTACGTGAATTCCCTAGTTAGTATGTCTAATTCTATTTAATTAAATTATTGTCTAGATAAAGAATAAATTTATCTTAGTTTTTATCCAAAGGATATCCTTATTATTAAAATGATTTGGTTCTTAAGTGATATTGGTTATTTTTCAAGGTGTTCTCTCTTTTGGGGAACAATGAATACCTAAAGAAAATATAATACTATGGGATTTAATTTGAGGATTAATTGTTTATATATTATTTTGATGAATATATGTTTTATTTTGGATGGATCTATTTATGTTATTGTGAGCATATAACAATTTGAGTTATTTATTGAAATGATTAACCTATAATAGCGAATATTTGATTAGGTTAATTAAATTTCATTATGAGACATTAAGAGTAACCGATGTTATTAGAATGTAAATATTATGATATATTATGGAAGACTATGTGAGTAAATCCTTCGGAGTATTTGGTTTTCCATCTTAGTTTTTTTTCCTTATAGAATATTAATTCTAGTTTTTTATTGAAAGGCCATTGTTAAATTTTCCATATTTTTTGTTGAATTTTGGAGATTATGAGTAGAATTTCTTTTTTAAATGGATTATCCATTTGGGGATTATCTAATCTCATATTAACCATTTCTATTGTAAATGTATAATGATAGAGAAAATATATGTTTAATATTTTGTGGAACATATTATTAACTAGAAGTTGGGTTTAAAGATTTTGATTTGTCCATGTCATCCTGAGTCCTCATCTTTTGGAGAAATGATGAGTTTTTGGTAGAAAATTTATAATGGATGAAACTCTACGTAAAAAAATAAGTATATTTCTCTATGACCTTACTCAATATCATAAATAAATTCTATAACATTATTAAATGAATCATGAAAGAAAAATGTTTTTCGTTTAATTTTCTTACTAGGAAACCTAAGACCATTTACCCTATCACATGTTTGTTGTTTTTGGGTGGATAACATTCTCCTATTCATGATTTCTATCACTCTTCATCAAAACCTGTAACTTACTTTCTACTCTGTATCCATGTTTTCATGGAATCCTAATATTGGTTATATCATGAAACCTTGTTAAGATTCTGTATTTCTGTCATGACCTGTCCTCGAGGCCCATGTTGTGACTACCCCAAGCCCGCCTTCCATAGGCTAAGGGCTGGAGACTAGCACTAAAGGCGTAAATCCCGATAAAAATGGAAGGAAATTCATTTTTATAAGTAAACAAGAACAATAGAGTATGAAAACTATAGTAAACACTATGTAAACTGAGTACAAAAGTAAATACTCGAATGTAAATGGGCCAGAATACAAACCCAACATAAAGTACAGTACAACAGTAAAGAAAGAACAGTCGCAGTAAGGTAAAACCACAACCACTAAGTCGTCCTCCGGATATCCCACCAAAGGGGTGGGTAAAAATGGTCTCCTCATCTCATAGGGTCCGGTCATCTGCTCCATGTACATTCCACCAAGTGGTCCACCTCCAGGTACAGTCCCACTCCACAAGACTCCACCTCGATCAGTGCTATCTGCCGTCAGTATCCAACATAACGTAGTGTGGCCATAGCACGTTCATGGGTGAGTATACGATACTCAGTAGGGACCTCGAGACCTACAGAAGGTCTCCAAGAATCCAAAAAGGATAAACCACAATGAAATACACAAACACAAGTATCAAACAAATCTACTTAGGTATATGCCCATACATATACCGAAGTCATTATTCCCAGTTCGACTCCAACTCAAGAGCCCATGTACAACCTAATCCACACAGGAAAAAATAACCCATTCCACACTGAAAAGTACAACCCAGTCCATACAGGGAAGTACAACCCAGTCCACATAGGAAACTAAGTCAATCACATCGATGATAATGACTGAAAGTCAAGACTCATCTCACACTTGTATACTAATTCCAATTAGGGTTGGAGATGATTATTTCTAGCCTCTGAATCATCTCCTCTAATGAACCCACGTAGGATCCAGGTACAGAAGTCGTCGCTACTGAACCCACGTAGGATCTTAGTACAGTATCCATCGATGCCGAACCGACGTAGGATCCATGTACAGTCGTCATCACTGCCGAACCCACGGAGGATCCAAGTATAGTCGTCCTCACTTCCGAACCCACGTATGATCCAAGTACAATCGTCATCCTCATCGTAGTCGCATGCAGCTATATAATTCCGACACACAACACGCTCGATTCCCGGAGGGTCCACTCCTCGAGTCAAAGATCAATACATCAACAGTCACAATGTCAAGAGTTGATGTATCCTGTAGTTTCGTCCCATTTCATCGGGGGAAAACCAAGAAAAACGTGCCCAGGTCATGGAGAACACGACAACCACACCATTTACCTCAAGTATACGACTTTTAGGTAAGCGATACACGCTATGTCATTAGTCACCGGGTATTGCATGTGTGAAACGGCCCGTGTCACAGGGCTGGTCATGTAGATAAGTAAGTAAATGGCATGTGGTAAGGTTACACACCGTGTCCAGACCTCTAGGATCGGTTCCATATGCGGTGGCCATGCCTGGCCGTGTGGTGGAGTACATGAACGTGTACTACACCCTTTGTCCATGTATTCACGGAATACACGCCGAGTCATCACGAAGCGGCTTCTACCATAGTGAAGGTAGTACACACCGTGCCTCTTGGTCGTGTGGTTCTGTATGTGTCTTTGTATCTCCAATATTACACGCCGAGACTCATGAAGGAACTTCTGCCTTTATATGAAGAGAATACACACTGTGTTACATGTCCATGTATTGATGTCCTTGTCCGCGTATTTTCCCTGAATACACGCCATGCCCATCGAAGTATCCTCTGTCAAACAGTGTGGAGATTACACGTCATGAGTCTAGAGTCACATGCCATCTGATACATTTCTAAAGTCCGAAATAGAAGCCACATTATGCTTGTACGGCAAGGCGTGTGCTCCTAGAGGACACACCATGTATTTTGTAATTTTCTGAAAATTATTCCTATGCCCATCACGCTTCCCGTGGTGTCTGTTCTTCGTTCCGATGATCTGATTTCTACAAAACGTCCACTTCTAGGTCGCCCCAACTCTATGAGTCCGTTTACGATGTTTTCGGGCCTCCCATTGGCTCCAAAAACATAGCTTGATTCACCACTCAAGAACGTCCAAATAACTCCACATATTCACAATAAAGGCGGAGGAATCAGATTGTGTTAGTTTGGTCTGGTCCCTTCTACATTAGTCCAATAACAAGCGTTTTAAGAGGAACAACAAAACTGAAGGAAAACCAATCATTACTCAATCCAAAAACACCCCTACCATAACAAAAGATATCAAACGTCGGGCGTCGCGATTGACGGCGTCGCGAGGTGAGGATTCATAGACGTCTATGGAGAGCTTCCGAGGAGGAAGCGGTGTCTCCCCTTTTTATCACGGAGAGAAGAAAACAAGGCATTCATTGTTGGCGAGTTCCCACGTTGGTGTCTCCTTTCTTGTTGCAGAGGAAGAAGAGGATGGTGAATTCGGGGTCTTCGAGTCGATGTTCTTCATCGGAGAGTTGGAATTCTTCAACAAAGGAGATGAAGCGTTCTTCAAAACTCTAGAGATCTCTCCCCCAAATTCCCAACTCAACAAGACAACCAAAAATAAAATAAGGCTTCTCTTTATTTTATTTAATCATGCCATGAATTTCAAAATTTAAATTTCAAAACCTTTAATTTATTAATTGAAGTGTTTCAATTAATTGTCTAATGTGTGTTGGCAAGAGTTATGAGGGAGAGAGAGGGAGAGAAGGTGGAAAGGATTCACAAAATTAAGAGGAGGTTTAAAGAGTTTTAGAAAATGTGAAGGGTTGGGGATCATGTGGGACCCACCTCACATTTATCCTCACATGGGTAGTTAGGATGCTAGTGTGTCCCACCCTATCTCCCCCATGTAAAATATAACCACATTTGGTATAAAAATAAAATTGTACCACAATTTTATACACTACTCATCTAATCCACAAATTTTTAACTTCTCTTCCCGCGCAAACGCATCTATGGTAAAGGTCCTTTTAAGCAATTACCAGTGCTGCGAGCTCATCAGTGCCCTCAAGATTCAATTCCAAGTACTGGATCATGAGATATAAAATCCCACTTGTTCGTTTACTAAACGTACCTGAGATAAACTTTGAAAATTGATTCAAGGCACATCGTTCCTTAGAATCAAGTGTTGTTAGAAGCCATAGACTCGTCAAATTCCAAAGTATTTAAGAAAAAAAATTCCGTGAATTTTCCAGGTTGTTACATTACTCCCACCTTAGGGCTTTACTTCCCCATAAAGATATATCATAAACTAGGAAAAAAATTAGGGCACTGTGCAAAAATCTGAGCCTCTCTCTCCCAGATGCTCTCTTGGAGGTTCACGTGCTGCCAATGAATGTGCACTAGAGGAATTGACTGCCCACGTATGACCCGCTCCTGTCGGTCCTCGATCTCCACCGGGACCTCTGCAAATGTCGCCCCGTCATCGATTACTAGCTTCCCATGATCAATGATATGTGTCGGGTCTTGCACGTATCTCCTTATCTGAGATACGTGGAAGACGTCGGGAAATGGGTGCAATTGGGTTGGAAGGGCCATGCGATAATCAACCTCGCCTACCCTAATGAGAACCTGGAATGGTCTCATAACGCGCAGAGATAACTTTTCACCCCATCCAAACCTATGTAATCCACGTCGAGGTGAGACCCATTAGAAAACGTGGTTGTGGTCCTTGAACTCCATTAGTCTCCGTCTCATATCAGCATAGGATTTATGTCTGCTCTGTGCAGTCCTCATCTTCTCCTTGATGATCTCCACCTTCTCCGTCGAATCCTAGACAATCTCTGGTCCTACAAGTACTGACTCCCCAGGTTCAGTCCAGCGCAGAGGTGATCTTCATGGTTTTCCATACAGTTCCTCGTATGGTTCCATCACGATGGTGGAGAGGTACATGTTGTTGTATGCAAACTCCACAAAGGGTAGGTGATCCTCCTAGATGAGACCAAAGTCAAGGACACATGCCCAGATCATTTTCTCGAGAGTCAGAATGGTCCTATCCGTCTAACCATCCGTCTGAGGGTGAAAGGTAGTGCTCAGACAAAGATGTGTCAGAAAAGCCTCCAGCAACCCCTTCCAAAACCGGGAAGTAAAGCGAGAATCTCAATCAGAGATGATAGATGATGGCACACCATGAAGCCGTACGATCTACTCAACGTAGAGAGGTCCCATGCTCTCCACTGAGCCATGCTCTCTGATAGGTAGGAAGTGGGCCGAATTGGTGAGTCGTTCTACGATCACCCAAATGGTGTCATGGCCTCTGTACGTACGTGGGAGCCCCATCATGATATCCATGGATATCCCATCCCACTTCCACTCTGTAACCTCTAAGGGCTGCCCCAAGCCTACCGGAACCTGGTGCTCAGCCTTCACCCGCTGGAAGGTGAGGCATCGTGATATGAACTCTGCCACAACCTTCTTCATACCCAACCACCAGTGATGTCATCTGAGATCCTGGTACATCTTCGCTACTCCTTGATGTACCGCCAAAGGGGATGTGTGAAACTCCCTCAGCACCTCCTCCTGTAATGAAACAGGTACCATGGTATGTCCCCTGAAAATGAAGACGTGCTATCCTCCTACAAAAAATAGATTAGGTTCATGTCCTGTGGATATCAATACAGGTCGCCTCTCACAGTCAACATGCCCACGTTATGCCTCTCTGACCTACTAAAGTAGTGTAGGAGTTATTGTGAGCGACTTCAGAAAGGCTGCTCCATCTCTATCCATGGAGGATATATGCAACGCAGCTAGCTTCTCTGTTGCCTCTCCAAGTAGCTGAATGACTGGTCTACTGCTGAGAAAATCAGCTACTATGTTCCCCTTCCTAGAAGTATAGTCTATCTCAAAGTCATATTCCTGGAGGAACTCGAGCCATCATCGCTTTCTCAGGTTCAATTCCATCTGCGAGAAGATATACCCGAGACTCTGGTGGTCAGGGACTAATGTAAATCGCTCGCCCATAAGATCATGCCGCCACACCATCAAGGAGAATACCACTACTACTAACTCCAGGTAATGGGTAGAGTATTTCTGCTCGTGCAGCCTCAACTATCGTGAACCAGAAGCGATTAATTACCACTTCTGCATCAGGACACACCTATGTTCGGTCCTTGATGTGTCGCAGTAAACTATGTACCCTATTCCCTCCTCATGTAGACTCATGATGGGTGCACTTGCCAATCTCTAACACAGCTCCTGAAAGCTCTGATGATATCTATCTGACCACACGAAAGGTTTCCCCTTCTACTTCAAAGCTGAAAGTGGTACTGCAACTCTGGATATGCCTAGAAAAAATCTATAATAGTACCTATCCAGACCAAGGATACTTTGCACCACCGTTACACTCCTGGGTGGCTCCCAAGAAAGTAATTCCTCCGTCCTTGCAGGATCCACCACAACTCCCACCTCAGAGATGACATGCCCCACGAAGTGGAACTTCCGAATCCAGAACTGACACTTCGAGAGCTTACCATAAAGCTGGTGCTCTTGAAGTGTGTCCAGTACATCCCGCAAGTGGTAGGCATGCTCTTCCTCAATTGTTGAGACAATCAATATGTCGCCGATGAAGAATATGAAAAATCGATCGAGGTAAGGGTATAATATCACGTTCATGAGACTCATGAAGACTGCTGGTGTGTTGGTTACGCTGAAGGGAATAACCATGAACTCATAGTGGCCATACAGACACCTGAAGGACATCTTTTTCACATCCTCGTCTCAAACTCTGAGCTGATGATATCCTGACCTGAGGATATCATCGAGAACCATCGTGATCCCATGAGCTGATCGAAGAGGTCATCAATCCTCAGTAGTGGGTACTTGTTGTTTACGATCACCTGAATCAGGCGATGGTAGTAGACACATATTCATAAGCTCCCATCCGCCTTCTTGGCGAATAAAATCATAGATGCCCAGGGTGAAACACTGGGTTAGATGAATCCCTTGCCCTGCAAGTCCTCCAGCTATACCCGTAGCTCACGAAGTTCAGCGGGAGACATATGATATGATATAGAAGATACTGGGGTTGTCCCGGGGTACAGGTCGATGTTTAAGTCTTCATCTCTGTGAGGAGGTAGTCCTAGAACGTCGTCAGGAAAAACGTTCGCATACTGATCCTCCACAACAGGAAAACTCGGACTCTGCACATCAACTGTTCCTAGGATTATAATACACAACTGATGGGTGATCTGCTTCCCTCTCCTCTGTGTATGTCCATCCTGCGCTACAACGGCTCCCTTCTCACCGGTGAAGGTGAACCTGCTCCCATCTGTGTGGACACACCGCATTTTGCACCTAATACAGTCGATCTGAGCACAAACTGTAGATAACAAATTCATGCCCAAGATGACGTCATAAGGCCATGACGCCACTACAATAAGATCCCAGTTGAGGCTATCGCCTCCTAGAGTAAGCTCACACTACCGGTACAAGTGCGTAATCATATATTCTTCTCCCGTAGACGTTTCTAGCCGCAAGGATCGAGCCAACGGCTCTGTCAGAATATCGGATCTCGGAACAAGGGAAGTGGCAATAAAAGAATGACCTGATCTCGTGTCTATATGAACTGCAACAATGGTGGAGTAGACACAGATAGTCCCTCAAATCATATTAGGTGTTCCGTGGTCGTAGTCCTCAACTGCATAGAGCTGAGCCTGCCCCTGTCTTCCAGCTCCCTGTGGTCGGAGTGGTCCTCCTGGTGGTGGTGGTGGTGGAGCCTCGAAGAGTCATCCACCACCTGCTGCTCAGCCAACTTCTCTACCTCGTCACCCAGCTTGTTGAAGACCGCGATGGTCGACACTCAACCTCTGCCTGGCTGGTCCATCAATCGTCTGCTGCTTCTCTACAAGGCGGGTTGGGCAGTAACGAGCCACATGGCCATGCCCGGTGCATGCATAGCACTGCCTGCCTCTTGTATGACTGGCTCTGCTGTGTGTTCCCCACACCTAAGAACCAGTATCCTAAAGTCACCCACCTGATGGTATGGTCTGCATGGACCATTGTGACATCTGCATACTGTAGGCTACAGAAGAATCCGCTATGTGTCAACCTGCGGTAGGCCTCACTGTTGACGTAGGCTCAGTAAAGAAGCTCTCCACAAGAAGGGCTCGCTCCAGTACTCTTGCATGCGTCAGAATGTTGAGTAAGATCATCAAATCCCTGATCTGATGCCTCAGTCCCAGCTCGAAGGTTTGAGCCCGGAAGAATGTGTCTGGTAACATGTCTGTGGAATAGCACGAGAGGTAGGTAAATCTCTCCGAGTACTGGGCTACTGTCATGCAGCCTTGCCGCAGCTCTAGTAACTCCTTGATACGCACTGCACGGAGGGTGGCTGGAACGAACTCCAAGAGGAAGTGGCTCTCGAAGTCCGTCAAAAGCATAGATTCCTCATCATGCACCTAGAAAATCAGGCTCCACCATCTACCTGTTTCTGCGTGCAGGAGACTCACGACAAGGATCACCATAAGATTTCTTGGTGTCCCTACCAATCTGAAGACTAGGAAAATAGCCTCCAGCCAATCCTCGGCTGCCTGAGGGTATGCCTCTCCGACGAACCTGGGCGGCCACTATCGCTGAAACTCGTGTAGCGCACTCAGGCAGCGTGCACTCTCCGCTGCTGGGGCTGGGTGCATTGGTGGCTCGGAGGGTAGAGGTACTGCCGTTGCCTCCCCATTACTGGGACCCTGCACCAAGGCCTCGTCACTCGGTAGACTTTAATCTTGCACAAAGCTCTAAACCCTAGCTTGCTGCTGTTGGGGGGCCATCCAAAAAAGAAAAATGTGTACCACGGTTAATACAGTATACATGGTAGGCTCACACAATGCAATCACAAAGAAAACTTTTGAAATACACTTTCAATCAATGTTTTTTTGCACTGAGTCAGAAATCAGAAGTCATGGTCTTAGTGTATGGATATGTCGGACGCCACACCAACACTGGACTCCCTGGACTGATAACCACACTCAATACCCTTAAAAAAATTGCATGAAAAGAAGAAAGTATCAGAGTCCTATTTTCTGCGGTAGAACCGACTCCTCTAATACCAATTTGTCACGACCCATCCTCGGGGCCCGTGCCGTGACTACCCAAAGTACGGCTTCCCTAGGCCAGGGGATGGAGACTAGCACCAAAGGAGTAAATCCCGATAAAAAGGGAAGGAAATTCCTTTTTATAATTAAACAAGCACATAATAGTACCGAAGTTGTATTAAACACTAAGTAAACTGAGTACAAAAGTAAGTACTGGAAAGTAAATTGGCCATAATACAAACCCAACTGAAAGTACAATACAACAGTAAACAAAGAACACTTGTAGTAAAGTAAACCAGCAACCACTGAGTCTTCATCTGGATATCCCACCTGAAGGGTGGGTACAAATGGTCTCCTCAGTTCCTTGGGTCCGGTCGTCCACTCCGGGTACGTTCCGCCATGTGGACCACCTCTAGGTACCATCCCGCTCCACAAGACTCCACCTCGATCAGTTCTATATGACTTTTATATCCAATATAATTTAGTACAGGCATAGCCCATCCAGGGGTGAGTATACGATACTCAGTAGGGACCCCTAGACCCCAGAAGGTCTCCCATAATCCACAACGGATAAACTACATGGAAAGACACAAACACAAGTATCAAACAACTATACTTAGGTATATGCCCATACATATACCGAAGTCATCAGTTCCAGTTCGAATCCAACTCATGTTCCCAAGTAAAACCTAATCCACAAATGAAAACACAACCCAATAAACACAAGAAAGCACATCCCAGTCCACACAGGAAAGCACAACCCAGTCCACACAGGAAGGTACAACCCAATCCACACAGCAATGTAAGTCAATCACATCGATGATAATGACTGAAAGTCAAGACTCAGCTCACATAGGCGTACTACTTCCGAAGAGGGGTGGAGATGATTAGATATAGCCTCTGAATCATCTCCTCTTCCGAACCCACATAGGATCCAAGTACAGAATTCGTCGATGCCGAGCCCACATAGGATCCTAGTATAGTATCCATCACTGATGAACCCACGTATGCTCCAAGTACAGTCATCATCACTACCGAACCCATGTAGGATTCAAGTGCAGTCGTCCTCGCTGCCGAGCCCACCTAGGATCCAAGTACAATTTTCATCCTTGTTGCAGTCACAACCATCCCTCGGGTTCCCCCACACTACACACTGTATTCCGGGAGGGTCTACTCCTCGAGTCAAAGTTCGATACATCAACTATCACGATGTCCAGAGATGATGTATTCTGTATTTCCGTCTAACGTCATAGGGGAAAAACCCAGAAAAAACGTGCCCATGTCACGGAGAACAAGAAGACTAATCCATTTTCCTAAAGTACACAGATTTTAGGTAAGAGATACATGCCATGTCATCAGTCACCAGGTACTTCCCGTGTGTAATGGCACGTGTCGCAGGGCTGGTCATATAGATAAGTAAATACACAGCGTGTGGTGTGTTTACACATTGTGTCCAGACCACTAGGGTCGGTTCCATGTGGGCTGTCCATTCCTGGCCATGTTGTGGAGTACATGCCCGTGTACTCAACCCCATGTCCGTGTATTCCCAGAATACATGCCGAGTCATTAGGAAGCCGCTTCTGCCATAGTGAAGGTAGTAAACATCATGCCTCTTGGACGTGTGGTTCTGCCCGTGTCTGTTTATCTCCCAGATTACACATCGAGCCTCAAGAAGCTGCTTCTAATATTCTTTGAAGAGAATACATGCCGTGTTACTTTGTCTTGTATTGCTGTCTCTGTCCGTGTATTTTCCATGAATAGATGCCATGTCCATCAAAGTCTCCTCTGTCAAATAGTGTGGAGAGTACATGTCATGTGTCTAGAGTCGCACACCGTGTGTTACATTTATAACGTCTGAAAAAGAAGCCACAGTACGCTTGTACTACCCGACGTGTTCTCCTTGATTACAGGCCGTGTATTCTGGAATTTTCAAGAAATGACGCTTCTAGCCAGCACGCCTTTCGAGGTGTCCGTTATTCATTCCGATTATCTAATTTCTACGAAACATCCGCTTCTAGGTCTCCCCGATGCTCTGTGGCTGTTTATGATGTTTTGGGGCCTCTCATTGGCTCCGAAAACATAGCTTGATTCACCGCTCAAGAATGGCCAATGAACTCCACATATTCATAAGAAAGGCGGAGGAATCAGACCAGGTTAGTTTGGTCTGGTGCCTTCCGCACTAGTCCAATAACAAGTGGTTTAAGAGGAACAACAACATGGAAGGAAAACCAATCATTACTCAATCCAAACACACCCATAACTCAAAAATAGATATCGAACGTCGAGCGTCGCGGTTGAAGACATCGCGAGGTGAGGATTCGTAGACGTTGATGGGGAGCGTCCGAGGAGGAAGCAGCGTCTCCCCTTTTTTTCATGGAGAGAAGAAAACAGGGTGGACGTCGTTGGCGAGTTCTCGCGTCGTTGTCTCCACCCATGTTGTAGAGGATGAAGGGGATGGAGAATCCGGGGTTGCCGAGTCCAGGTTCTTCGTCGGAGAGTTGGGGTTCTTCAACAAAGGAGATGAAGCGTTCTTCAAAACTCAAGAGCACTCTCCCCAAAATCTCAACACAACAAGCCAACCAAAATAAAATAAGTCTTCTCCTTATCTTATTTAATAATGCCATGCATTTCAAAATTTAAATTTAAAAACACTTAATTAATTAATTGATGTGGTTCAATTAATTTTTTAAAGTGTGTTGGAAGGAGTTATGAGGGAGAGAGAGAGAGAGAGAGAGAAGGTGGAATGGTTTCTCAAAATTAAGAGGAGGTTTAAGGATTTTTATAGATTGTGAAGGGTTGGGGCTCTTGTGGGACCCAAATCACATTTATCCTCACATGGGTAGTTAGGGTGCAAGTGGGTCCCACCCTAACTCCCCCATGTAGGATAAAACCATCATAGGTATAAAAATAAAATTATACCACAGTTTTATTCACTGCTCATTTAATCTAAAAAATTTTTAACTTCTCTTCCCGCACAAACACATCTACAGTACAAGTCCTCTTATGAAATTACCGATGCTAAAAGTTCATCAGTGCCCTTAGATTTCAATTCCAAGCACCGGATAAAAAGATAGAAAATAACGCTCGTTCGTTTACTGAACGTACCCGAGCGAAAATTTGAAAATTGATTACGGGCACACTGGGCCTCAGAATCAAGTACCGTCAGAAGCCATAGACTCGTAAAATTACAAAGTATTTAAGAAAATATTTTCCATGAAATTTACTGGTTGTTTACAATTTCATTTAATGTAATTGTTTTATTGACACATTTTTCTATGTTGGACATTATATGATATTTCTGAGCCCAATTTAATAATTTCATGGACGCAATTCCCAAAAGGTTCAAAGGATGTAACGACCAAGGTATTTAAAGAATAATATGTTCTGATTTCTATTAATACTTGTTAATAAAATAATAATTTAATGTTATAGGGGATGCGTTTTTTGATATTGTACTCAACACCCACCAAAATATTTCTCAAAAATCATACATTGCAAATAACATTGAGTTATAATGAAAAATAATATATTAATATTATTAATTTAAATAATATATAATGCCTAGACATTATGATGGATGTAATGAATAGGAATAAAAATAATATGATTATACATGTTTTTAAATGTTTTTACATTTATCCATAAAATGATAGTTTTTAATATTTTAAATGAATCCAATTTTATGAATAAATACTCTAATATTCACTAAAATGTGGATTTTTCTTCATTTGATATCAAAAAAATTTTAAATATAATTTTTTTCCCTTTTAACTATTTAATTATACAAAATAATATTCTGATTTATAATCGAGAAACTACAAATTAAAATGGATGAATTTTTTTATTTTTCAGATAATGTCCGTTTTTTAATGAATAGTGAAAAATTCATTATTTTTATTCAAAAATAAATTTTAATCTAATTTATTTATATTCTTTGGTTATCTATTTAATTTGTTTTAAAATTTAATTAGATTATTTTATACAATTTATTCCAATAAAGATAATTGGATGTAATTTTACTTTGAAATTGGACAGAAACAAGTGTGAATATTTTGATAGTTATTATTTCTTAAAAACATTCTTTTAGTTTTGACAACATGAATTAAAATTAAATTAATTTATGCAACATCTATGTTTTGAATTTGGAAATAGGGATTTCATATTTGGAATCCGTATGTCCAAATTTTTCAAATAGGTACCTTTTATTTGATTACAATATGGATATTTACATTATTAAATATTTTATTTAACATGGTTAAAGGGTAATTATATAAAATAAATGTAAACAATATTATAATAATAATATTGAATTACCATAACATTTGAACTAATACTATTAGATGATGCATTTCTGACCATGGGAATCCTTAGGTTGATTTTGAGACATCATGGAGCCAGTTGAGAGTTAAAATGACACTTTATAGTAATTAATTTAATGTGAAGACAAATAATGTATAAACATATATCTTATCGTCAAAATTTTATATGAGGTTATATAATTTATCTATTAGACTATAAATATTCATTTTAACAAAAATAAATATTTCTAAATCATGGTATTTTATTAATAATTTTTATATATCATGTAATTTAAATTATTTAGGACACAATGCTTATATAGTGTTTACCTTATTAATAAATTATTAGAACTAATGAGATTATAATATTTCATAAAATATCTAAAACCTATAAAATATTTATTGTGTGATTTAATTTCAAAAAATATACCCATTATAATCGAAATTAATGTGTTTTAGTCCACTTGAAACCTAAAATAAGTTTATACAAAAAACTTTCAATATTTTCTAAAGAGCCCTCCCCCCCTTATAAAAGGACATCAACTCTAACACATTACAAAAACCCCTAAATCCCCTTGTACCATCCAATAATATCCCAATTAACCTTCATAAATACTTATCTTTCCATTATATGCCTTACCTTAGGCATACGACACATCAAGGAAGCCTTTGGGTTCAAACCAAAGGGAGTTACCCGATTTAAAGATAATATTTTCTGTTAAGTTATTTTATTTTATTTTAAATCTCAAACCCCCTAATCACATTTTATACTTTTATTTTATAACAAAACCAGTATACTCAATATACTAGGGTTTTTAATGATATTAATTCATAATACACTTACACACTCCACCATCTAATTAACATTAACATACTATTTCCGTGGACGGAGAACTACAACCTCACGAAACAATGATTGTTCAATTATCTCCTACCACCTCTCATGGTATCCATTATGATTGAACTGTAATTATATATGATATTAATGATATTTATTTTATCTTTAGGATTGTCTTTTTTATTTACAACATACCTTTATTCTTTCCATAATGCATAAATACAATAATTTCATATGAGGAAGTGCTGACTATAGGCCATTCAAAGTTATATGACACGTTCATGATATAAATTGAACATATAAAATATTGAATTTATGATAATATGGAACATATATAACATATATATTATACTATATTTATAATATTACTATGAATAATTAGTTTTCATTCCATAAAAAATGTAAAAATGAAATTGAATTAGCTTTCATGTGTACGTACGGCTTACAGTCTCCATTAAATGATCATTGAATTTCACAATATACACATGATGGATACTATTAAAAATACATATACACTATATATATATGATTTATTTTATATGTAAATCATGAATATCATTTTTTATATAATATAATTTTGACGACATGGGTAATTGGTAATTATAAGTACCAAATATCGAACAAATGATCGTTATTAACTTTAATGATTATGTAATGTTTACAACGTGGTAATAAGTTATTTGAAAATAATAATTATCATAATAAAGGTTATAAATAATGTATAAAGTATCTTGTTTTATTATTAAGTATATTTAAAGAATGAACGAGCCAAGTCAGACATTAGTTAAGAGGATTTCATCTCACTTTTTATTCATGTGAGATTCATGCTATATTTTCCACTATTTCATTTTGTGTAGTGTATGTACTTCCCATTATTGTATTCTTTGTGTAATATAAAATAATTTAATGGTATTTATATATTCATTTTATTATCCTTTTTCATGAGGTGTATGTTTTGTATGTTACCTAATCGGACAGAGAACCTTTCACCGTACTCTTTTACTCAAAGAATTATTTTATGGGACATCTATTTATTTCATTGTTCTTATGTTGGAATGTGCTCTAATATATCATTATTTTTGTAAATATTATGTTCATGTAATGGGAGACCCTTTTCTGTCTCATTAACTCATTTTAATAATTTAAATTCGATGTCGTTAGGCTATCAAATTTCTATAAGAGAACATCTTAACCCAATTTATAGTCTTTGGGTTAAACATGTTCTTTATGATTATGTCTTTCTATGAATATGTCCAAATGTCCTATGATTTTCTTACAGTTAAGATCCACTTATATTGGGTTTATTATTATTTTTCATAGATAATTATGTCATTTATTTGTCATTAATCATGGGATATGATCTTTGCAATGGTATTTGTCTCTATTTACATTCTATTGAGACTTATCTGTTGTTATACACCAATTCACTTTTATATGATGTATATACATACCTTTGAAATATTATATCATGAATCTATTTATTCTCACTATAATATAAGCATTTATTTTATTCCTCAATTATTTTTATTCAAACATATCTCATTTGGTTTGTAACTCTTTAACTAAAATATCATTTTAAATGTTGTAATGATTTATTCTTCTAAAAAATTCTCTTTAATTTCCATGATTTAAAAATGTTTTAAAGGATTTATTTCTATAGACATGAATTTTTGGAAATTAAATTTTATTTCAAAACAAACATAGTGGTATGGGATACATTGATGTTTTTTATTAAATGTTTTATATGGTTTTTGAAAATGGTTCGATAATTAATTGATTATGTCAATACCTTGAAATGATATATTTTAATTTCAATGTAGACATGATATCAATCCTTTATCTTTGAATTATGTGTTATGAATATGATATGGATCTTGCAAATGTTTTCTGTATATAATTTTTTCTATGATAATCCAAGGGCGAGTGAGCCCTAAATAGCTCTCCAATGAAATGGTTAACGTGAAGGAGGTAATCTTTAATGTTTCCACTATGAGAGTTAGGAAATATAATGTGATAGGTATTACAAATTGCATTCCATACATAGTGTTGAATGATACAATGTATGTTTTATATGGATGCACCATGTTACCATAATTATTTATGATTTTTATGTGTTATTCATAAATCATATTATCTTATGAGGTATGTTAAAGAGTCCATGTTTATGATTGAAAAGTATGATTTCATTTATTTGTTTTTATTGATGCAATAATGTTTCCTTTCCTTTTATTATTAAACTAATTGATATTTTTATTCACATCCCATTTTTATCAAAAGTTTTTCATAGGCCATAAAATGGAATAGGTTCAAGGAAGGGATCACATAAAGTTTTTTATGCTTAAAACTTAGAACTAACACATGTTTCTTTTCATTAAAGAGTTATAAGTTGATGAAAAATATGGGTAGAGTATAAGTGTCTACTTTTTAATTTTTGAGATGTAATGTAGTAGTTATGGCCTAATTCTATATTAACGTGTACCTAAAAATATCCCAATGTAAATCTTTAACTTAATTCATGGATATGTAATGTTTAATGCCACATCCTTATTATTGGTTTCAGAGGGAGGTTTATATAACATTAGGGGTTAGGGTGTTATTTAAGAATAAGCTGCATAACCATAAAGCTTAACATATTAGAAAGAGTTATAATTATTTTAGATAAATCGAATGAGTTTAAGATAGCAAGAATAATTATGTATTAGTTTTTACCCTCCACATAAGTTAATATATGATGATTTTATGAATATACTTACATTGAAATTTGGTTTTAGTAAATGGATGGATGTAATTGGAACCAACGTAACAATATATGTGAAGGAGACTATGGAGGGTTTCTTAATGAGAAACCAAATGAAAAGGGAGCTTCATTGAGAACTCTTGTGGTTAAAATTTGTTATTATTATTTTTGAAGAATTTATATCATTATGGGGAATTTTATAAAATCATATAGTTTTTGAAAGAGGATAACACATAGAATGTGTCACAACCTGTCGCTTCGGAAAAACCTGTGGGAATCGAACCGAAAACTAAAGTGCGATTTGGATTTATCACCTACCACTATCCAATATGAAGTCCCTGGTTAGTATGACTAAATATTTTAAGTTAAATGATTTTATGGATAAAGAATATATATATTTTCTGTTTTATCAATATGATATCCTTATTATAAAAATGATTTCTTGATTAATTGACAACGGTTATTTTGGTAGATGTTGTCTCTTCAGGGGAACAATGTAAACCTAAGGAAATTAGATTCTTGTAGGATTTAATTTGTGGAGTAATGGTTGAAATATTATATTAGAAGATTATATGTTTTATTTTTTAAGGATATATGTTTTTTATTGTGGACATATAGAAATTTGGGTAATTTATGGAAATTATTAACCTATTATAGAGAATATGTGATTAGATAAGTTACATTTCATTATGAGACATTAAGAGTACCTGATGTTATTTGAAGGTAAATGGTATGATTTACTGTGGATGACTATATAATTAAATCCTTCTAAGTATTGGGTTTCCATATTAGTTTTGGTTACATTGAATAATTTTAATTAAAGTATTTTGTTTTATGGAATTTGTGGAATTCTGTGTATTTTTTGTAAAATTTTTAATGTTAAGCGTTGTATTTATTTTTATAAAGAATTATCATTTTATAGATTATCTGATTGTGTACTAACAATAATAGTTTTGGTTAATGTATAAAGACATTGAAAATATATGGTTCATATTTTATGGATCATGTTATTCTCAAGATGGTGATATTAGTACTTTTGATATGTCCATGTAATCTCGAATACTCGTTGTTTGGAGAAAATATTAGTTTTTGGAAGAAACTTGTTAAAGGATGCAACTCTACATGAAAAGTGGGTATATTTCCTTATGTCCTTAGTTACTCACAAAAATTAATTATCCTAAATTATTAAATTAAACATAATATTTAAACATTTTCCAATTACTTTTCTTACCATAAATCCAATTACTCTTTAACCAATCACAACTTTGTGTTTTTCTAGTTCTTAACTTCTTAATGATATTGTTTTCTATCACTCTACATCAGAACATGACACTATGTTTCTCCTCCAAATAAATGTTTTCAGGGAATCCTGTTATGGGTTATCTCAAGTGACGTTTTATAAAAATCTTTTCTTTTAAATTGATAGTTTTATTGACTATTTTTATAATGTGAGACTTTCAATAAAGTTTCTTAACAAAATTTTAAAATTTTGAGGATGCAATTCCCAAAATCGGGGAAGGATTTAAAAACCCAAATATTTGTAGAATAATACTAATTCATACTAATAATTGATAAAAATATATTAATTTTATGTTAATGGGTATGAATTTTCCAATACAGTACTCAACACCCAAAAATAGATTTCATCAAAATCATACATTGCACACAACATTGAGTTATACCAAAAAATAATGTAATAATATTATTAATTTAAATGGCATTAAACTGTGAGTTGTTTTGTCAGCATGAATTAACAGAAATGACTAAAATAAGATTATACATGTTTTTCAAATGTTTTTACATTTATCCAATAAATTATAAGCACTTAAATTTTGAATTAATCCATTTTAAGCATAAATACTATAATATCATTAAAAGGTCAATTTAACACCTTTTCATGTCAAACCCTTTTAAATATATTTTTTCACATTTTTTTATGTTTTATTTAACCAAATAATATTCATCATTATAATCAAGATATATAAATTTATATGGTATGATATTTTCTTATTTTTCTGATAATGTTAAATTTTTAATGAATCGTGAAAAATATAGCATTTCAATTCAAATCTACCTCTTAATCTAATTTTTTATATGGTTTGTTTATATTTTTAATAGGTTTTAAAGATTAATGATATAATATTTTTACCATTTAATTCAATGACAATAATTGGATGTAATTTAAATATGAAATTAGACAAAAAAATTGTGAATCATTTGATAGTTATTATTTCATAGGAACATTCTTTTTGTTTTGACGACAAGAATTAATTTCAAATTAATTTTATAAACTACTCTGTTTTAAATTTGGAAAAATGGATTCTATATTTGAAATCTAGAGGTCCAATGTTTTTAAATATCTAACATTTATTTTTAGACATTATCAATATTATTTTAATAAATATTTTATTTACCATGGTTAATGGTTAAATATTATAAATATGTTTAAAAACATATTATTATAATATTATTTAATTATTCTAACATATATCCTAATCCTATTGGTTAATAAATGTCTGAACATGGCCATACATGAGTCAATTTTGGGTCCCCCTGGAGCCACATGGATGTGATAATGAAACCTTATAATAATTAATTTAATTTAACGAGATAAATGACATAAACATATAACTTTTATTAAAAAACATTTATATGGGGTTATATAAGTTCTATCTTTGACTATAAATTTGAATTTTAATTCTAAAAAAATTTCTTACGTCATGGTATTTTTTTATAATTTTTAGACATCAATTAAATATAATTATTTATGACATAATGATGTTGTAGATATTATCTTATTAATGAATTATTTAAATAATTGATATTATAAAAATTTAGCAAATATCTAAAACCTGTAAAATTCATATTGGATGATTTTATTGCAAAACATATTATTCTTATCATACAATTTAATGAGATTTGGACCACTTGAAACCAAATATGTGTTTGTAATAAAAAAATACATTCATATATTCCTAAAGATCCCCCCTTATAAAAGGACACAACCTCTAACCCATTACTCACATCTCTCAAGCCCCTTGGATCATCCAACCTATACATAATTAATATCCATAAATGCCTCTATTACTCCTATAATCCTTAATTTAATATGAAGGCACTTCAATGAAGCCTTTTGGTTCAAAAGAAAGTGAGTTACACGATTTAAAGTTAACATCTTCTCTTAAGATATAATCTATTATTTTACATCTCCAACACCTTAAACAAATTTAATTATTTTATTTTATAAGTACTCCCATATAATAAATGTAATAGGATGTTTTTTGAGATGTGTTTAGATTACACTGACACACAACTCTATATAATGGATACGAACATATTGTTTCTGTGGACGAAAAACAACTGCCTCACGAAACGATGATTGTTCTATTATCTACTACCGCCTCTCAAGGTGAACATTTTAATGGAAATATATTTATATATAATATTCATGAAATTTATTTTATCTCTATGATACGGTATTTTAATTTTTAGCCTATATTTAGGCTTTCCATAATGTGTAAATACAAGAATTTCATTTAAGGATGTGCGGAATACCACCCAATCAAAATGATATGAATTGTTCATGCTATACATGGAACGTATAAAGGATAGAATTTATGAATATATGTAACTGATATAACATGTAAATTATACTAGAATTATAATATACTTATGTATCATTTAGTTTTCATACCATTAAAAATGAATAAAAGAAATGGAAGTATCTTTCATGCGTACATACGGCTTACCATCTCCAGGAATGGTGTAATTAATTTCCATATATCGAAATGATATGGACAATAAAAAAATACTTGATATATATGATTTGTATTATATTTAAATCATTATTATCAATTTCTATAGAATGGGTATGGTACAACATGGAAAATTTTATTTATAAGTACCAAATATCGACAAAATGACCATTATTAACTTAAATGAATATGTATTGTTTCTAATATAGTAATCAATTATTAAATAGGAATAATAAACAAGAAAAAAGTTATAATGAAAGTATAAATTTACATTAGTTTCTTATTCAGTATAGTTAAACAATGAACGTGTCAAGTCAGACACAATGTATGGGTTTTCATCTCACCTTTTATTCCTATGAAATCCATGCTATATTAGAAACTATATTGTTTTTTTGTGGTGTATTTACTTCCCATAATTGTATTAAATTTTTAATATTCATTAATTTATGGTTATTTACATATTCATTTTATGATCCTTCTTCATGGGTTGGATGTTTCGTATGTTACCAAATTGGTAAGGGAACCATTCCTCGTACCATTTAATCAATGAATTCTTTTATGTAATGTCTTTTAATTTCCCATTTATTATGTTGTAATGTCTTCTTATATATCCCTTTTCAGTAAATTTTATGTCTATGTGATAGGATACCCTTTTCTATCTCATCAAATCCCTTTTTCAATTTTAATGTGACACAGTTAGGATATCGAATTTCTATATGAGATCATTTTATCCAAATATTAATTAATGGGGATAAAATCATACTTCTTGATTAGGTCATGCAATGAATATGTGTGAATGAAAGCTGTTTGTTTTACACATAATATCTAATTATGTTGAGAGCATTATTATTTTTCAGACATAAATATGTCATTGATTTGTCATTAATCTCCTGATATGGTCTTTGCAAGGGAAATTGTCCCAATTTACATTCTTTTGAGACTTATTTGTTGTTATACAAAAATTAACTTTTATATGGTGTATATACTTCCCTTTGACATATTATATAATAAATCTCTTTATTCCCATGATATTATAATTTTTTATGTTATTCCTCAATTATTTGTATTCAAGCATCTCTCACTTGGATAATAACTATTTAACTAAAATATCATTTTAAAGGTTTTAATGATTTAATTATCTTGACATGAATGTTTTGAAATTAAAATGTATATCAATAGATTCAATGTGGTATGAAAAACATTGATTAAAAATATTTTAATTAAATTTTTTGAATGGGTTTTCAAAAGAGTTTGATAAAGCATTGATTATGTCAATACCGTGACATGATATATTTTGATTGCAATGTAGAAATTTTACAGTTTCTTTTATGTTTGATTTTTGGGTTATGAATATTTTATGGTTCATGGGAATTGTTTACATATATGGGTGGTTCCAGGATAAACCCAAGGTGGGTTAGCCCATGATAGATCTCCATTGCATTATGAAAAATGAAGAAGTTAAACACTTATGATTATCCTAATATATTTAGAGAATATATTTGGATGGGTATTCCAAATGTAAGTTGTAACGTAGCATTGAATGGTACAATGTATGTTTTATTTTGATTCCACAAGTTACAATTAGGATTTATGATTTCTAGGTGTTATTCGTAAATATTTTTATTTAATGAGGTATGTTAAAGATCTTATTTTTATGGTTGAAATGTATGATTTCATTTATTTGTATGTATTGGTTAAATTATGATTTTTACTTGTTTTATGACCCCTAATGATCTTTTTTGTGCTCATCCAATGGTTTTTAAAAATTTATCACACGAAATAAAGTTGAATAGTATCAAGGATGGGATCAAGATATATTAGTTCTATTAAAAACATGGAACTAAATTTGTTTTTTTATGTTAAGAGTTTTTATTTAATGAAATAATTTGATAGAGTAGAATTGTAGACATTGTAATTTTTTAAATGTAATGTAATAGTTATGGCCTAAATCTCTAAAAATCTAAACCTAAAAAGATCATCAATGTTATTTTTTTAATATAATTAATTAATGAATAATGTCTAAGGCCATGTCCTGATAAATAAATTATAATATTACACACACCATTAATTCCTCATATCTAATAAGCAATATTTTTATAAAAAATAATCCCAGGAAGCTCTTTTGTGAAATCATATGGATGACACATAAAGAAGATGTAACACTAACCAATGATTGTTTTTGATTTATTTATTACACTATCTACAAAAAATAATATAATTCCATGATTATATTATAATATATTTTTCATTCTTATAAATATATTTTTTATGTTACTTTAATGAACTCAGACCATATCCACTTCCATAAAATGTGTTATGAAAACATCGTTTGTTTTTATGGAAGACTAACACATCATGACTGATGTAATTCATTGTTCCATTACCACATATCACAGTTTTAAGTAATTGTGGATTAATTATATATATATTTTTATATTGATGATATTATTATTATAGAATTTTTTTTATATTTCATATTCACTGTACTCTATATTTTTTGGGAATATAGTAACACTGTTTGTGGGTATAGTGAACTATCACCTTCAAAAGAGATTAGATTCACTAATTAATTTAATAGTAGATAATATTTAACGGTTTAGTGAATTTTTTTTAGATATATATATATGAAAATAATTTTATTAACTATAAATAAATAATCACTTATCATTATTTAATTCAGTGTGATATGAAAAATGAAATATTGTTTATTGGTGCATACGACCAATATACTCAAATAATTATGTATTTCAATTTATATGGATAACATTAATTAAATAATAAATATATATATATAATGTTTTTGAAATTTATATCACTAATAAATAATTTGAAATTATTAATTCATGATCAATGTTATGGTACAAAAAATAATAATTAAAAAATTTATTGAAAACAAATAAGTAATTACACAAAATAAGACATCAATATGGAATTGTTTATAAATTAGTAATAAAAAAAAGTAAATGATAAATGGTTTTAAATAAGTATGTTTGGGTTTATACAATATATTTATAATAAAATTATATTTATTATACATGAGGTTCAAATTAGTATGAAGGACGGCAGGACATACAGTAAGGTATTTCTATTCTCATTTTCAATTTTGGGAGACTTATGTGAATTACCCACTTGTTTCATTTGGGTAGAGTATATAATACACATTCGAAATGTTAAATCATGAATTTTATTTATTTAAATGATATTTAATGTTTTATCCCATATTATTATTTATCGGGTATTATGATAAAAAATTACTGTAATGTGGTCAGGGATATCTATGTCAAATTTATTTTCTATGAGAAACAAGTTTTATTAAATATATTTTTCTTTTATGATGTTTATATTCATCCCATGAATTTATTTAACGATTCATCTCATCATTTATTTATTTTTACATCCATATTAATATCTCTCATTCATGTGGTTTACGATATCATTGTCGGTAATGATGTAAAGTATTTTTTCTCAGATTTATTTCATTCAGACTTATGTAAAGTTATGCACTTATATTCTTTCCTAATGATTATATACGTCTCATTTGGTATTAAATTTCACGAATTCATTTATACTTGTGATATTATAATTAAAATTATTTTTTATTCCTTATTGGGGCATGTGATTCAAAGATGCCAACATGGAAATGATTTTATGTTATAATCTCATTGTTTATCAGGATTTTTTATAATTATTTTTACACAGGTAAAATCTATTAATCTGTATCTCAATAAACTGACAAATTTTTTCATCCTTTGGTTATTCGAAATAATTGAATGAAATAGTAAAATTATTCTAGTCATTAGTACAGAAAATATTTAAAAATATTTTCTTAATAATATATGATCTTATTTATTCAATTGGTTGGATATCCATTTTCAATCATACCCTGGTTATCTAAAAAAATTATTTATTTATTCTACAAAAATTTTAAGAAATTTTTTTTTTCTGTTTTCCTATATTCTTTAAAATATTGAATGAAATCTTCATTTCCTTTTCAAAATAATTCCAATATTAATTTTACGGAAAAATATAAAATATATTATTTTAATATGTATGGAAAAAATATCTATCATTATAAAAATTATTTTCAATTAATAATCATGTTTATGTCATCATGGGTATTTTAATGTTAAATACCTATGAAACAAATTATGTTTATAAATGTGGAACTAATTTTTCCTCAGGATAATATTTAAACGATTTCTACATATACCATTATATGGATCAAATTATAATTTAAATATTTATTTTGAATTTTTATTAACTATTAGTTTCAAATAGTTATTTTCAAATAAATATTATCTTTGCAAGGATATTTTCAACATGATATTTCAAAGTCATTCTCAATCTATGATGGAATCCTTCGATGTCACATAAAATTCATTGGGACTATATTACCAATATAACAATCATATTCATTCTCTTAATGTTTTTGGATTATGATGAAATAATGTTTTCGCAACCCATTTCTCATTAATAGGTTTTAAGATTATAAAATTATTGTGAAACATGTTACCGGTATCTTGTTATTCTATGATGACATACTGAAATAATTATGAAACCATACACTTTTAAATTTTTAATGGTATGATGACATGTTTTTTATACCCATTTAATTCAGGGGTTATGAAATTTATTATAAGGCTCCGGCCATAAAAAATAACTAAATACTATGTTATATCATGAATTTACAGAGAGGATTCCATCAGGTTTAGTGTTTTAGAAAATTATTCTATAACTATTACATTACCTCTCCAATATTACATTGTAGACAATTATAATATATCCAAATATAATCACAACATCAAAACTCCTTAAATAAAAAAATTACTTTTCATGATATAAATCATCAAAAATTATTCCTTTCTCTTAACCTTCCACATACACTATGAAATTCATTTCAAAAACATGGGATGAGCATAAAATATCAATAATGGTTATAAAATTAGGAACAAACATTAGTCCATCAATACATACAGATCAATAAAATCATATATTTTAATCATAAAACATATGCTCGTTAACATACCTCCTGAAATCATAGTATTTTTGAATAGCACATAGAAATCATATATCATAAAGGCATCTTGTTGTATCCATATCATGCTTTTGTTGTAGATTTCACATCCACAATGGGAGTTACGTTTGGAATACCAATCACAATATATTCCCTAACTCTCGTAGGTAAACAATTAACGTTTAACTCTATCAAATTACCTAATCAATTGAAGGACTTTCTAGATTTCACCTATCCTACGTTTTTCACAGAACCACCCATATATGTAATCAATTCCCATTATCCATTACAAAATCATATCAAAAAGCAAAAGCCTAACGTAAATATAACATTTCCACATTGAAATCCCAATATAAAATTTCAATATATTGATATAATCAATCCATTATAAAAACCATTATCAATAACAAAATACATAAAAATAGTATATGGTATTTAATCTCTATTTAAAAACGTTTAGTCTTATTATGGAAGCCGAATATCAAACAATGCTCACAGCTGGTGAAAGGTCATTGTCACTGCATACGTTGAAAAGGAACATTCATTTTAGCATATTGTAAATGACGTCGTAGAAACAAGATTCCCTCTAATTGAAATTAAAATTCCAAGGGGTTCATACACCATATGAAGCATGTCGGGTATAAATAAAAATATTCCTCACAGAAAGTAATTTGAGATGATGTCCCTTACAAAGATGATTTTGTAAATAAAATTGATCAATTATGTGTATTATCTATAATTTCACATATTGAAGTTATATATGTAAGATAATATATCAAAATTAGTTTCTCACATAATCATATATTTATATATTAAAGAAGTATATGATCAACCTAATGAAATGAAATTGGGATAAGAAGTTACCGTACAAAAATTCGGTAGCCTGCCAACGTCATTTAAAAGCATAGAGAATGAGACGATGAGAGAAAAAATGTATCCAATCACATGAAAATAAAATTCAAAGAAATAAGGAACAAATAGTAACATATTCCAACATAATAAAATGGAAATTAAAAAAACATATCTTTAAATTATTCTTTGACTAAAATAGGAGAGTGAAATATTCCCTCACCTTATGTCTAACTCTTCATTAATGTTCCTTGTTCATCCATAATAAAAATATTAATTTTCATTATAATTTCTTTATAACCATTTTTATTTATATTATTCCTTCTAATTCACATATTTCCATGTTATAATCATTACATAATTATTTATGTATATATTATTAGTTTTGTCAATATTTGGTACTTGAGTCAGAAATGAACTTGTTATAATTACAAATTGTCAATGTGGTAAAAAGTCCCATATCTCTAAATTTATATTCATTATTTAAATATAATATATATAAAATATATATTTTTAATAATAGTCATATAAATTTTTATATATGTAATGAAAAGCTTCATTCATAAAGACAATAAGTCGTACGTACTCATGAACGCTACTTTCAATTGTTTTTCATATCTAATGGATGGAAAAAAAATGATACATATGTATATTATAATTAAATTATATTATCTATAGTATATATATTACATAATTTCATTAATTACATCCATTATACATACCTTTTATAGCATGAATGAGTCATATCACACTGAGGGGGCGGTAGTCCGGACATCCTCAAAAGAAGTTATCGTATTTAGGAATTATGGAAAGCATAATGATATTATTAAGATAAAACGTATAGAAGAATATATACAATATAAATATAATATATATCATTTATAAATATAGTTCCAACATAATGGACACCATGAGTGTTTGTAGGGAAAATCGAACAATCATTGTTTCGTGAGAAAATAGTTTACCACATATAAAAACACTATGTTCGTATCCATTAGATGGAGGTGTGTGTAAGTGTAGTTCAAATACATTTATTTTAAAAGGTAGGTTCTGGTCAAAAGACCAGAACTAAGAAATTTATTCTAAGGAGAAAGTCACAAACGAGTTACAACAGACGAAAAGAGTGCAATTTTCTAGAATCCTTAATAAAAGAAGGAATAAACTCTGGCGGGAGTTCATTCATCCAAGTGATCTCATGAGAGAATCCCATGTTGGCAAGTCCATCCACGACCATATTAGACTCCCGATAGGTATGCGTGGCAATAAATTTGAGGTCATTGAGCGTTGCGAGGCAATCCATCCATCTGGGGGTGAGAGGCCATGCCAGATGAACACCACCCTTCCAGATGGATTGCACAATGGTAGTGGAATCACTCTCGATCCAGATATTCTTCCAGTTGAAGCGCTTTGCATTGGAGACGACATGAATGGTAGCAAGCATCTCAGCCTCCAGCACAGAAGTAGTTCCACAACTTCCAAAGAAACATCCAAGGATCCGGTCTTGATGATCTCTAAAGATTCCCCCGCATCCAGTAAGACCAGGATTTACCTTTGAAGCTATGTCCACATTTACTTTAATATAACCAGGAGAAGGTGCCTGTCAGAAAACGTCAATAGTGTATCGAGGATTCGGGAAAATACCTTTTGACGCCAATTCGGCGAAGGGTTTAAAATCGATGACAGAATTGTCACAACAATCCTTTTGTATCGTAGCCGCTTCCCTCATAGCCAGTAGAATCTTCATTTTACCTGCATTAATATTAAATGAATTATTGTTGAAACCAGAATCATTTCTACCGTACCAAATAATATGCATAAGCTCCGCAACAGACTTTAGAAATAGATTCTTTATTTGAGGAGATCTTGGGAATTCCAACGTTCTTTTCAGTTGAGAGAGAATAAATGAATCTAAAAGCCACCTGCAATCAAAAAAGTTAAAAATGTAATGCCAAAGGGCCATAGCAGTATCAAAAGATAAAAAAATATGATTGATGTCCTCGTGATGTTGGTTGCATAATCAACATTTAGAGCAAAGTCTAAATCCATAGGATTGCATGCAGATATCAGTTGGAATTTTTTTATGAGCAATACGCCACATAAGGGTAAGGTGAGAAGGCTTAATCCAAGCTTTATTGAGGTTAGAAACCCAATAAAAATTTTCATCATTATTAGGGAATTGATAGTGATAAAACTTTTTAGAGTCTAAAAGGCCATTATGAGAAGGTTCCCAAACAAGGAGATCCTCATTGGAGGTGAAATAATAATTATACACAATCCCCTTGATAGAATCCGGAAGTTGAGAATCAGGGGAATTGATCATCTCTCTAATAGAGTAATTTGAAGTATTATGAGAAAAGGTATTAGGCATATCAGTAATGAGAGGGTAGCCAATCCAGTTATCAAAACAAAAATTTAATGAAGTGTTTTTACTAACAATCCATATAGAATTTTCCATGATAGAGTGAAAAGAAGCTTTGATCGAAGGCTAGATATAAGAAGTCATATAATTAGAAGAGCCAGACTTAAGCTTATCAAGGAAGCGGCTTTTGAGGAATCTCATGGAGAGAGAGTAATTATGAATGAGGGACCATGTGAGTCTGCCTTGAAGAGCCTCATTAAAAATTTTAAGATTCTCAATACTGATTCCTCCATTTTCAATAGGTTTACATCAAGTGGCCCAAGAAATTGTAACTAATTTCTTTTCCAGAGTACTTCCACTCTAAATGAAATTCCTGATAGCTGTATTAATTATTTTTATCAGCCCCAAAGGCCATTTGTAGACCACCATGGAATAGAGAATCTTAGATACAATAGTGGATTTCACAAGGAAAATTCTTCCAGCCATAGATAGGGATTTACCTTTCCAGGAAGAAAATTGATTTAGAGTTTGATAAAAAAGACTAAGAAAATAACAAGCTTTGGGCCGACCAAAGAATAGGGGAACTCCAAGATAAGTAAAAGGAAGGGATCCTTACTTTATCCCTAAAACATTGGTGATGTGAGATTTCCTATTAGAGGGGAATTTTTTACCAAAGTAAATGAAAGATTTATTCCAGTTAATGCATTGACCAAAAATCTCCTCGTAGTGAGAAATGATGGATTTAAGGTTATTGACATTTCTTTTATCTCCCAGAAGGTAAAGGATAATATCATCAGCATATAGCAGGTGAGAGGGAGCATGAAGATTCCTTGAAGCAATGATAGGTTTGAGGAAAATATGACTATTAGTATATTATTTTCGTACATGATATAAGATCCAAGTTGGCATGAAATGTGAGAGTAAGGGTTAGAGGTGGTGTCCTTTTATAAGAGGGTGGATGAGCACTTTATGAATATCTTTAAATATTATTTTATTATAATTTTTATTTCAATTATAAATGATTTAAAATTATTTCATATCGAAGATAAGATGATTATTTTTCAATCTAAAATCATATTATATGAATTAGAAATGTTTTGAATATTTATAATACTTAACTTTTTTATTTAACCCTTTTTTACTTGTACCATTTTATTAATCATTAAACACAATGGGAATAAAAATAGTCACCAAAACGTAGAAAATATCCCATTAAAGAATCAATAAAACAATTTAATAGTTTTCATAAAAAATTGATGAATCATATATTTTTTTGGAATTTTATAATATTTAATAAAATTTATTATAATTTAAAATATGAATTAGGTCATTTTTGACACTATTAATGTAATGAATTTTTTTAAACAATCCATAACAACTTGATTACATAAACAACATCATTAATAAAAATACAACATGTTACTATCATATATGAAAATCATTGATGACATCAATATAACCAAATTATATTTATTTAAACAAATATAGTATCATTTATTTTAATCCATTATTAATAATGCAATCACTCCATCATCATTGTGTCATAAATAATTTTATTTATTTTATTTATAAAAATTATAAATAAACTACCTTGTAATATTAAATCTTTTATTATTTTAATTTAAAATTTATAGTCAAATAGATCACTTTTATAACCCCGTATATTAATTGTATTAATAAAATATGTATGATTATGTTGTATTTTAATTATTTTCAAATTAAATGTATTTAAATTTCATTTTTACACAAAAGTATCTCCATGAGGTCCTAATATTTTCCCAAGTATGAAAATGGTCGTACATATCTCATCCAATATGTATATGACTTGCTTTAGTGGAATTTAATATTATTATATGATTATTTTTTACCCTTATTTACCATGTTTACCCTTTGACCATGGTAAATATAATTTTTACTAAAAATAAAATTCATAATGTCTAACAATAAATGATACTTTTTAAAAAAATTTGATCCTCATGATTATAATTATGGAATCCAATTTTCCCAACTCATATCATATAATTTGAAGAAATTAATTTAAATTTAATTTCATTTATCAAATCCAAAAACTGCGTATTTATGAAGAAACAACTACCAAATAATTGAGATGTGCTTATATCCAATTTAAAAATTAAATTACATTCAATCTCCAAAATTGGATTAATTTATAAAAATATAATATAACTAATATTTATAAAATAATAAATTTAAAATATACCTGTAGAAATAAATTATATTAAAATGTATTTTTTAATTGAAATGCAATATTTTTACAAATTCATTATAAAATGATCATTATCAAAAAATATAAAAAAAATATCGAAAGTAAATTTTGATGATCCTATTATATAAAATAATTTAATTTTATAAAATAGGACATATAATAGTGACAAAAACTAGATTTAAATATGGTTCACTGTCAAAAGGAGGAAAAATGACCTTCTAGTGTATTTCATACTTAAAATTGGATTCATTAATTTTTTAATCCTATATAATTTCATGGATAAATGAAAAGAAATTTAAAAAAACATGTATAAAAATATTTTAGTTTGTTTTATTCATTCCCTTTAATATAACTACTATGCGCTAGAATCCATTTATAATAATAATTATATTATTTTATTTTTCGGTGTAGCTCAAAGATGTGTGCAACATATGATTACAAGGAAACCTGTTGTTGCATGATGAGTATGCTATTAGAAAAAGTGTCATATTTAACATAAAATAAATATCTTATTCATAAATATTAATACATAAGAAAAAATATTATTTTATAAAAACATGGGTATTTACACCCTTCTATATTTTAGAAATTGTGTCCTTCCAATTTTAAAATTGGGCGTGGAAACATGATTGAAATTCCCACATCGGAAATAGTGTCAACAAAACAATTATATTATAAGAAATAAAGAGAAGTACAATGTTCACCCAAGATAACCCATAATATGGTTCCATGTAAGAAAACACAGATATAGGAGAAAAACTAACCATCATGTTCTGATGGAGAGTGATAGAAAACATTATTAAGAGACTATTATCCAACTGAAAATAAAAAACATATGATTTGTTAAACAGTCATGATTCCCATGTTGGAGAAGTAAACGGGTATTATTTTTCTTTCATGTTCCTTTTCATTATTTTAAGGAATTCATTTATCAACTAGAATAAGAACATAAGGAAATATACTTACTTTTCGAGTAGATTTTCATATTTTAAAAACATTCTACCACAAACATATCTTTTCTCCGAATGATAAGTATTCATGATGACATGGTTAAACCTAAATCACTAGAATCCACATCTATAGAATCCCATAATTTAAAAAATTTGAAATGTATATTTCCCCTAACTTTAGACATTATCTAATAACAAAATCGTTAGATTGCATTAGATAATCCCAAAAGGACAATCATTTATAAAAACAAATACTACACTTAATATCCAAAATTGAACAATGAATAACCAATGTTCGAAAAAACCATTCAATAAAAATTTCCCTTAAAATTCATCAAAAAAATCCTACTATGATTGAAACCCAATATTCAGAAGGATTTGATCACATAGTCATCCAAGATAAATCGTACAATTTATCTTAAAATAACATTAACTACCTTTAATGTTTGATATTAAAAATTAATTAACATAATCACTTATTTTATATTATAGGTTAATTACTTCAATAAATTACCCAATAATCAAATGACCATAATAAAATTTTGATTCTTCCAAAATAATATTTCAACCATCAATCCAGAAATTAAATCCTATAGTATTCTATTTTCAATAGAAATATAGTGTTCCCATTAAATAGAAAATATTGCAAAATAAATTTTACCCCTTAATCACCAAATAAATTTCATATCTTAAGGAAATCCATTTGATAAAATAGATGATCCAAAATCAACTTATTCTTGATCTATTAAATCATTTAACTACAAATTATAAGTCATACTTACTAAGGACTTCATGTAGGCTATTGGTAGGTGATGCGCCCTTACCTCTGTTTGGTTGTGGGTTGGATTCCTTTGGCCTTTCATGACGGAAGGTCTTGTCACCCAACTTATGGATTTTCCATTATATAAAAGTTAATGATAACCCTAACATGTTTTAACATCAATGGTGGTATTATACCTATCATTTTCATTCTAACTCATTATGTCCTCAAAAACTTTATTCATGATGTCTTATATATATTATCATTTTTTCTACCCCATATGATATAATAAAAATATCCCTAAAAGAAAAAACAACATTCCTTGATCATGGTGACCACATGGTTTTATCTTCATCTTGTTCACATAGGTAGAATGTCCTGGCATTACAACAATTATTTATAGATTCTAAAAAATAAATTATTTCCTTCATCAAAATACACCTTGTACCACATGGGTCAAATCGATATTCAAAATAAAAATTGATTTAGAAAATAATTTTGTAGGGAATATAATTTTAAAACATCTGATAATAAATGTTTTTTATATTATAATCAGAAATATTTTGAGATGAAAAATTAAATAAAAGTTCCATTTAGAATACCATAAGTATGTCCTGAGAGAATTTAATTAATAATATATTATAAATGTATTGCGCAAGTGCCTCCGTCTTACGCACCTATTTCAATATCATAATATCAATAAAACTATGGGTATATAGTTTTTCAGAAGGCCAATACCCACGGGCTTTCAAAACCGTGGGTATTGGTGTTTTTTAAGACCTAGGTTTGGCCAAACCGAGGGTATAGCTCTCCCGCATTATAGTGGGAAAAAACATTATGTGGGACAACGAAAATATTTGGCAGGAAACAGTTTTGGATTAATATAATTATACACATACACAAATAAACAAAACTAATATATGTAGGTTGGTTGGTCAGGGCTTTGTTGTTGTTGAAGGTGGTGTGATATTCGAATCTCGGTGATTTTTTTCTAATAAATGAGATACAACTAATATAAGTATATAAGTTTATGAATATGTTAACAACATTTCCACAGCTCAGTTGGTCATGTGTTGTAACATCCTCCAATCGGTCTCATGGTCAATTCTCGGCTTTTTCATTTTTAGATAAATGATGATAATAATATATTAATATATATATATATATATATATATTACAAACATGCGGGTAACTCGGTTTGTTAGAGGAAGGGAAATTCTTGTGCGGTGTCCGTTTGTTCGAATCCCAGTGAATCTTATTTTTTAGATTATAGGAGTTATATTAATATATTAAAATAAAAGTATTTATATATACCAATAGTCATATTTTTTTGGTTGGTCAGCCGTGTGTGTGCAGGATGCGGGAGGCGCGAGTTCGAATCTACCCAGCGGCGAATTTCATCATTTTTACCTCTGGTTTCAAAACGGTTAAAATAGCATTCTACCACGTTGTTCAGTTACTGTGACCATGGATTAGTAAAACATGGGTATATGTGAGGACATCTATTGCGACGCCTTTCCAACCCATTATTCAAAAAACCATGGGTATAGGCTATAACGATGTTTTTGGGGGTTATACAAACGGTTATGAACCATGGGTATAAGCTGATTTTTTAGTAGTGGAAGAAGTAATAATATCAAATAACAAGAAACAGTGTATTACTAATGAAGAAACAACTGGAGAAGATATATATATATATATATATATATATTAATGATACATAATTCAAATGTCTAGAAATTTAGCCAAACAAATCACAATGATGGAATACAGTACAAACCCCAAATATAGAAGAAAACAAGTAAACTCCTCAGCATGGCAAGCCCCAGATTGTTATCATTCTCTCAATCTCCTCAGCAATCATGTACCAGAAGTAAAAGGGCACTTTACATTATCTATGTCTACAAAAATAGAATCTGATTGGGCCCAAAAGCGTAGAGAAAACAAGTTGTGAGACTAAATTCTAGTATAAAATCACCACAAGATATGTGCCTAACACTCAATGAATATATGGAAGGTAATAAATAACAGGATGCAATAAACAAGGAAGTACTCAACATTAACTAATCCATAGTTTCAAATCATCCAGATTCATATATAAGTACCCCTCCTTAAACATTAATTATTATTGAATTAAATGAATAATTCACATTGAGGATCTTTTCAGGTTTAGAGTTTTAGAGAATTAGGACATAAATATTACATCTCAAAGATTAAAATGTAGACACATATACTCATCTTCAATTTTTTTCACAAAAATAAAAAACTCTTGAAAAAAGAGTCATGTGTAGTTCCTTGTTTTAGACAGCCTGACATTTCCCTGATCCCATCCTTCACCCTATTCAACTTTATGTCCTGTGAAAAACATTTCAAAAAAAAACATGGGATGAGCATAAAAATCTCAGTAAGGGTTATAATAATACGGAAAGAAAACATTAGTCCATGTATACAAAAGAGTTAATGAAATCATACATTACTTGTAAAACATAATCAATTTAACATACCTCATGAAATAATAAGATTTATGAATAACTCATAGAAATCATAAGACATAAAGGTAACTTCAGGCATTCATAACATTATTACATAGGGAGTAAGCCTCATGGTTACATTTGGAATACCCATCACAGTATATTCCCTAAATCTCTTTGGAGAAGCCTTAGCGTTTAACTCTTTCACATTACCCAATGCATTGGAGAGCTATATCGGGCTCACCTGCCATCAGTTGATCACAGAACCACCCTTCATAATAAACAATTCCCAAGAACCATAACATAATCATAGCACATAACTTAAGCATAAAGGAAAGATAATATTCCCATATTTCAATAACAATATAATATTTTAAGATCTTGAAATAATGAATCCATTCTAAAAACCATTTTCAAAACCATTTAAAACATTAAATAAAGTTATTTTTGAATCAAAGTGTCCTATAACACATTGAAGATTTTAACATTTTAAACCATTAAAATCAATATAAATGAATCCACAAAACCATTTTGAAAACATGAATATTAATGACAAATAATTATAATAATAAATCATTTAAACATTTAAAACAATATTCTAGTTAAATGGTTTTTAACAAAATGAGAGACACTTGAATAAAATAGTTGAGGAATAACATTTAATCAGAACGTTATAATATCATGAGAATAAATGGATTCAAGATATAATATGTCAAAGGTAAGTATATGCACCAAATAAGAGGGAATTGGTGCATATCAAAAATGAAGTCTCAATGGAAATGTAAATTGAGATGAAATCCCCTATAAAGAAGGTATCCTTAAATTAAGGATAATTAAATCTCATAATTATGTGTGAAAAATATAAATTCACCCAATATAAGTGGATATTAAGTGTAAAAAAACCATATTTCATTCACACATATTCATAGGATGACATATTCAATAACTACAAGTTGAGCCCAAAGTAATCGAAATTGGGTTCAAGAGTTCTCTTGGTAAAATTCGACAGCTTATTAGCGTCACATTAAAATTCAAAAAATTAGTTTATGAGAGATAAAATGGTATCTCATAACTTGGACATAAAATTTAAATCAATAAGGATATATAAGAACATATCTCAACATAAACATATGTAAATTAAAAGACATAACAAAATAAGCCTTTTTGAAAGAGGAGTGTGAAAGGTTCCCTTACCGATTTGGGAAACTTTCGAAATGTACACCCCATGAATGAAGGGTAATACAATGAAGATGTAACTACCCATAAATGAGATTATATTACACAAATAGTAAAATAATGGGAAGTACATATACCACACAAAAGGAAATAGTGGCCAATGTAGCATGAATCTCATAGGAATAAAAAGTGAGATTAAAATCCCCTAATGAAAATTCGGCAGCCTAACGGCGCCACATAAAACTTCCAAAAATGGATTGATGAGATAAAATAGGGTCTTTCATTATATTAACATAAAATTTAAATAAATGTGAATATAAAATAACATACATTAAAATAATAAAGAGTAGCTTAATGTAAGTTACATAAGAAGAGTACTTAAAAATAAAGACAGAGCTAGGATCCCCTACCTCAAGTCCGACTTCTCTTGTTCGTTTCATTATATTCTTGAATAATAAAATTTTTTCCATTTATAATTTCTTATGTTCCTCCTTCAAAAATTATTATTCATTTCATATCACATATTATAATTATATAATAATTGGTTAATAATGTGAGTTCTTATCAAATGTTTTTGTCAATGTTTATTACATGAGTCAAAAATGAACTTGTTTAAAATGATTGTCCATGTAGTTATAATTAAATCATCTCCAGAATATTATTAATGATTTAAATGTCATATATATCAAGTACATATTTATTTTATACTGTTCCATAACATTTGGAGATAAAAAGAAATGAAATCCACCGTTAATGTAGTCGGTAGGCCGTACGTACGCGTGGACGCTACATTCGTTTCTTTGACATATTAATGGAATTAAAAATAATTGAGATATATATATATATATATTATAATTAAAGTATAATATATATTTTTTATAGGTCACGTTATTTCATTAATTTCATTCTTAATACATTCCATGTATTGCATGAACGAGTCACATCACTTGAGGGGGCGGTAGTCCACACTTTCTCATATGAAATTATCCCATTTGCACAACATGAAAATCATAAAGATAGGTTTTAAATATAAAATACAGAAGCATATGGAAAACATAAATACCATATATATAATATATAAAATACAGTTTCACCATAATGGCCACCATGAAATGTGTTAAGAGAAGATTGAACAATCATCGTTTCGGGAGGCAGTAATTCGCCATCCACAGAAACAATATGTTATTTAACCATTAGATGGAGGAGTGTGTAAGTGTAGCTCGAATAATACACATAACAACATCCTAATATATTGGATATTTGGGTGTTGTTACAAAATAATGGAATAAAAAGAGTTTAGAGGTTTGGAGAATCAAAATTATACAAAAGAACACAAGTGAAGACATTACCATTAAATCAGGTAACTACTCTTGGTTTGAACCAAAAGGGTTTCTTGAAGTGAATTCTGCCTAAGGCGAGGCTTCAATAAAGAACATAAGGATACGGAGAGATTAAATGGGCATGGGTTGACCGATCCAATGTCTTGAGAGGTGTGGGTAAGGTGGTAGAGGTGGGGGCCTTTTATAAGAGAATAGGAGAGGCACTCTTGGAATGTTATAAAATATTACGTTATTATAAAATTATTTTCGGATTTTAAATGTCCAAAATGGATATATTTTGAGTATAAGGTGTTACGTTTCCGAAATTCACCCATCCAATGGGTTTTTGACAAGTTAAAGACTTATATTTCACCATATCTTCTCATTTTATATAAATCGTTCTTTTATGATGTAATCACTGCATCACCACGGTGTCATAAATAAAATAATTTATTTAATGTATAAAAATTATAAAAAAATATCATGATGTAGGAAATATATTTATCTTTTTAAATAATATTTATATTCAAAAATATTACTTGTATAACCCCATGTTAAAATTGTTTTAGTAAAACAATACATGTTTGTGACATTTTAATTTTAACTTTAAATAAAAAGTTATTAATGTCATTTTCCAACCAAAGTGGCTCCATGGGGTCCCCAAGTTGACCCATGGATTTTCATGGTCGTCCATGACTCATACAATATGGGTAGGTCATGTGGCAAGGTCATTTCATATTATTATAACATTATCAATACCTTACATTACACTAATTAACTCTAATCGTGATTAATAAAACTTAAAAGTTACTATTCACCAAAAAATTATTTTAATATCATTGAACCACATTTTACATTCTAATGAAAACCATGTATGTCGGATTTTTGAAAATAAAATCACATAATTGGTATTTTTTCATTTAAACGAATAATCAGTTTCTTTAACTACCATTAAGTGGTTTTACTATTCAACAAAAATTGATGTTTTTCAGAAAAAATACCAAAAATTCTCCCTAAGTTATATATGTTATTCCGAATTCAAAAATGATATCTATTTTAAAAAATCCAAAATATATAAGATTAATTAATTAATTTAATAATTCATTCCCGCTATCAAATCAAATACGGTGTTTTTAAGAAACAATATCAATTAAAAGATTGACAGTAGTTTAATACCAATTTCAATGTGAAATTAATTTCAATGACCACCATTTGATTAAATTGTAAAAATTTATTCTAAATAAACATTAATCTCAATTAAAAAGATAATATATGCATATAAATAAATCTGATTAAAAAGATGTTTTGAATTAAAATGCAACATTTTCACTAAAAATGATCATTATCGGAAAAATAACAAAAATTTACACAAAGTAAATTTTGATGTCCATATTCTAAATAAGGACTTTATTTTGTCAAATAAAACATATAAAATTGTCAAAAGTATATTTAAAAAGTGTTCTCCATTAAAAGGTGGTTAATCGACCTTTTAAAGAATATTAGAAGATTTATGCTTAAAATTGGATTCATTGGCATTTTAAGCCTCTATCATTTATTGGATAAATGTAAAAATATTTAACCAACATATGTAATCATTTTGTAGTTATTTATGTTCATTACCTCCGTTACAATGGCTAGGCGTTAACTATTATAATATTATTATATTATTAGTGTTCAACATAAGATTTCAAAGAAACTCATTATTGCTTATTGGGTACGCCATCAAGCATAGCGTTCCCTTTAAAGTAGTATTAACATTTTATTCACAAATATTGAAAAAAATTAGAATGTAATATTATTTATTTACCTGGGATGTTACATCCCTCCCCCCTTTTTGGAATTGTGTCCTAGCAATTTCAAAATTGGGCTTGGAAACTTCCTTGAAAGTCCCACACCGGAACAAGAGTCAGTAAAACTATCACTTTAAAAGAAAGGGAGAGAAGTACAAACGTCACCCAAGTTAACCCATTCTAGGATTCCAAGTATGAAAATACGGATATGGAGGAGAAGGAAAAGGGTCATGTTCTGATGGAGAGTGAATTTAAACATGTCTAAGAGATAGTTAACAACAACAAAATCACAAACTTGTGATGGGTTAAACGACATTCGATTCCCTAGTAGGAAAAGTAAACAGTCACCATTTTTGTTTTAAGATACTCTTCATTGAGAAATTTATTCATGATCTTAACTAAATAATAATGAAAAATACTTACTTGTCACGTAGACTTTCAACTTTTACTATATTCCTTAATCAAACTCATTTTTTCTCCAAAAAAAGAGTATTTAGGAGGACTAGATCACATTAAGAGTACTATATTAATATTCTTGAGAATCACCTTGTCCACAAGAGAGAACAACATATTTCCCCTGTCTTTAGATCTCAACCAAAACCAAACCAAAAAGTTTAGTACGAGATCAGATAATACTCAAAAAGGATATATTTTTACAAAAAGAAAAACTACTCCTAATCTCTAAAATTTGTCAAACAAAACCCAAAGTTCAACGAAGACCATTCAATAAACAACTTGTCCATAAAATTCATCAAAGTAAACCCAACTAAGATTGAAACAGAAATATTTTATGGATTTAATCACATAGTCTCTGAAGGTATAAATTAACATTTATCTCCAAATAACATCAGTTTCTCTTAAAGTCTCATACTGAAAAGTAATTAACCTAATCACATATCCTCTATGATAGGTTAATAATTTCTATTGATAACCCAAAATCAACCTACTCTTGATTCATAAAAACATCTAACTAAAAAAATTAGTCAACCAAACCAGGGACTTCATGTAGTCCAGTTGTAGGTGATAAACATCAGTCACACTTTTGTTGTTGGTTCGATTCTCGTAGCATTGTCTGACGCGACGGGTTGTCACACAGTCTGAGTGTTATCCTTTTTACAAAACTATATAATTCTTAAAGAATTCCCCAAAATGATATAAAAAAATAAAAAATAAAAATAACATAATTTAACCTCATGTTTATCTCATGTCGTTCATATTCCATCATAACGTATAATAACCCATAATTACTTCAAAATTAAGGATCATATAAACCCTAATGGTTATCTTTATAATTATTACCTGAACTTCCATGTCTATTTGGTTCTCTCAAACATGATTCATTAGATAACCCACCAAGGATCAAGTGGTTGATCATGACTATTGATAGTTGGTATAGAATAACCACGAGACTTCTCATTGAATCCCCCATTTCATCCAGTCTCTTAACAGAGAGCCACCACAGTTTCCATCAAACCCATTGTTAATTTGGTGCCTGCTAGATCCATCCATTTAATAAAACCAGAAATGTAAGTGCGAGTATATCAACAAAATAATTATGTACTTAAGTGGAAGATAAACAATAAGATATACTTATCCAAGTTATCTCAAACTCATTCCAACCATCTAAAATAATAATGACTCAATCTAATATAATATTTATTGTGGTTATACACAACTTGTCACTTAACACTCTAACCTATAAAGTTATATAAATTGTCCTCTGATACCAACTACAAGGACCCGGCCTTAAACATTACTTATTATTGAATTAAATGAATATTTCTCTTTCAGGATCTTTTCAGGTTTAGAGTTTTAGAGAATTAGGACATAAATATTAGATCTCAAAGGTTACAATGTAGACATATCTACTCAGCTTCCATTTTTTCAAAAAAATAAAAATCTCTTGAACAAAAGTGTCATGTCTAGTTCCTTGTTTTAGACTGTCTGACATTTCCCTGATCCCATCCTTGACCCTATTCATCTTTATGTCCTGCGAGAAACATTTCAAAAAAAACTTGGGATGAGCATAAAAAGCTCAGTAAGGGTTATAACAATACAAAATGAAAACATTAGTCCATTTATACATAAGAATCAATGAAATCATACTTTACTCGTAAAACATAAGCAATTTAACTTTCCTCATGAAATCATAATATTTATGAATAACTCATAGAAATCATAAGACATAAAGGTAACTTGAGGAATTCATAACATGCTTACGTAGGGAGTAACCCTCATGGTTACGTTTGGAATACCCATCACAGTATATTCCTTAAATCTCTTTGGATAAACCTTAGCGTTTAACCACTTCGCATTACCTAATGCATTGGAGAGCTATATCGGGCTCACCCGCCTTTAATTTATCATAGAACCACCCGTAATCATAAACAATGACCAAGAACCACAACATAATCATAGAACATAATTTAAGCATAAAATAAAGATAACATTCCCACATTGAAATAACTATATAACATTTTAAGATATTGAAATAATGAATCCATTCTAAAAACCACTTTCAAAACCATTTAAAACATTTAATAAAGATATTTTTGAATCAAAGTGTCCCACACCACTTTGTAGCTTTTAAGATTTTAAACCATTAGTATCCATATAAATAAATCCTTAAAACCATTTTGAAAACATAGATATTAATGAGAAATATTTATAATAATAAATCATTTAATCATTTTAAACTATATTTTAGTTAAAGGGTTTTTAACAAAATGAGAGACACTGGAATACAATAATTGTGGAATAACGTTTAATCAGAACATTATAATATAATGAGAATAAAGGTATTCATGATATAATATGTAAATGGACAGTATATACACCAAATAAGAGGGAATTGGTGCATATAAAAAATGATGTCTCAATTGAAATGTAAATTGAGATGAAATCCCCTATAAATAAGGTATCCTTAAATCAAGGATTAATCAATCTCATAATTATGTGTGAAAAATTTAAATACACAAAATATATTTTGATATTAAGAGTAAAACAACCATATTTCATTCAAACATATTCATAGGATGACATATTCAATAACTACCAGTTGATCCCAAATAAATCGAAATAGGGTTAAAAAGATCCCTTAGTAAAATTCGACAGCCTAACGACTTCACTTTAAAATTCATACAATTAGTTTATAAGAGAGAAAATGGTATCTCATCACTTGTACATAATATTTACATCAATAAGTATATATAAGAATATATCCCAACATAAAAATATGTATATTAAAAGACATTTCGAAATAAGACTTTTTAGAAGAAGAGTGTGAAAGGTTCCCTTACCGATTTGGGAAACTTTCGAAACGTACACCCCATGAAAGAAGGGTCATACAATGAAGATGTGTCAACCCATAAACGAGACAATATTATAAAAATAGTAAAATAATGGGCATTACATAGACTACACAAAATGAAATAGTGGCCAATGTATCATGAATCTCACAGGAATAAAAAGTGAGATGAAAATCCCCTTATGAAAATTCGGTAGCCTAACAGCGCCACATAAAACTTCCAAATATGGATTTATGAGATAAAATAGGGTATATCATCATATAAAAATAAAATTTACAGAAATTGGAATATACAATAACATCCCCCAAGATAAGAAATAATATCTTAAAGTAAGTTACATAAAAAGTGTACTTAAAAATAAAGAGAGAGGTAGGATCCCTTACCTCAAGTCCGAATTGTCTTGTTTGTTTCATTATATTCCTGAATAATAAACTTTGACCAATTTATAATTTCATAAGGTCCTACATTAAATATTATTATTCATTTCATATCACATATTATAATGTTATAATAATTGGTTAATAATGTGAGTTCATATCAGACGTTTTTGTCGATGTTTGGTACATGAGTCAAAAATGAACTTGTTTGAAAATGATTGTCCATGTAGTTATAAGTAAATCAACTCCAGAATATTATTAATGATTTAAATATCATATATACCCAGTAAATATTAATTTTACACTATTACATAACATTTGGAGATAAAAAGAAATGAAATGCACCGTTCATGGAGACGATAGGCCGTACATACACATGAACGCTACTTTCATTTCGTTGACATATTAATTGAATTAAAAATAATTGACAGATATATATATTATAATTTAAGTATAATATATATGTTTTATGGTTCACATATGTTCATTAATTTGATTCTTTATACATTCCATGTATTGCATGAACGAGTCACATCACAAGAGGGGGCGGTAGTCCAGACTTCCTCGTATGAAATTATTGCATTTTAACAACATGAAAAGCATTATGTTATGTTTTATATATAAAATAGAAAAGCATAAGGAAAACATAAACACTATATTTATCATATAAAAAATAAAGTGACATCATAATGGCCACCATGAAAGGTGTTAATAGAATATTGACCAATCATCGTTCCGTGAGGCAGTAATTCACCATCCACAGAAACAATATGTTATTTAACCATTAGACGGAGGTGTGTGTAAGTGTAGCTCGAATACTTCACATAAAAACATCCTAGTATATTGTAGATACTGGTGTTGTTACAAAATAAAGGAATAATAATATTTTAGGGGTTTGGATAAGAAAAATAAAACAAAAGAACAGAAGTGAAGACATTACCTTTATATCGGGTAACTTCTCTTGGTTTGAACCAAAAGGGTTTCTTGAAGAGCATTCTACCAAAGGTGTGGCTTCAATGATTAATAGAGGTATATGGAGAGATGAAATATGCCGGGTTTGGATAAGACAAAGGCTTGAGAGGTGTGGGTATGGGGGTAGAGGAGGGTTCCTTTTATAAGAGAAGAGGAGGGGCACTCTTGGAAGGTTATAGAATATTACATTATTATAAAATTATTTTCGTATTTTAAAGTTCCCAAAAGGATATATTTAGAGGATAAGGTGATAAGGTTTCGAAATCCACCCATCCAATAGGTTTGTGACAAGTTTAAGACTTAGATATTTCCCTATCTTCTCATTTTATTTAAATAGTGTTTTATGAGGTAATCACTGCATCATCACAGTGTAATAAATAAAATAATTTATTTAATGTCTAAAAATAAAAAAATATATCATGATGTATGAAATATTTTTAGATTTCTAATGAATATTTATAGTAAAAAATATGACATGTATAACCCAATGTAAAAATTGTTTTAGTAAAACAATACATATTTGTAGCATTTTAATTTTAACTTTAAATAAAAAGTTATTAATGTCATTTTCAAACCAAGGTGGCTCCATGGGGTCCCCAAGCTGACCAATGTATTTTCATGGTCGGCCATGACTCATCCAATAAGGTTAGAACATGTGTAAAGGTCATTTCATATTATTATAACATTATCATTACCTTAAATTACACTAATTACCTCTAATTGCGATTAATAAAACTTAAAAGATACTATTCACAAAAAAATTATTTTAATCTCATTGAACAAACTTTTACTTCCTAACGACAACCATGTATGTTGGATTTTTGAAAATCAAATCATAGAAATGGTAAAGTTTCATTTAAACGAAAAATCAGTTTCTTTAACTACCACTTAGTGGTTTCACTATTTATCAAAAATTGATGTTTTTCAGAAAAATACCAAAAATTCATCCTAAGATATATTTGATATTCCGATTTCAAAAATGATGTCTCTTTTAAAAAAATCAAAATATATAAGTTTCATTAATTAATTTAATAATTTATTCCCACTGCCAAAACAAATAGTGTGTTTTTAAAAAACAATATCTATTAAAAGATTGACACTAGTTTAAGTCCAATTTCAAAGTAAACATAATTCCAATGACCACCATTGGATAAAATGGTAAAAATATATTCTAAATAAAAATTAATCTCAATTAAAAATATAAAATATCCATATAAATAAATCAGATTAAAATAAGGTTTTGAAAAAAAATGCAAAATTTTCACTAAAAATAATCATTATCGGAAAAATAACAAAAATTTACACAAAGTAACTTTTTATGTTCAGATTATAAAGAAGGATTTTATTTTGTCAAATAAAACATATAAAATTGTCAAAAGTATATTTAAAAAGGGTACTCCATTAAAAGGCGTTTAATCGACCTTTTAAAGACTATTAGAAGATTTATGCTTAAAATTGGATTCATTTGCATTTTAAGCCTCTATCATTTATTGCATAATTGTAAAAATATTTAACAAACTTATGTAATAATTTTTTATTTAATTTTGTTAATTCTCGCCATTACAACAGCTAGGCATTAACTATTATAATATTATTATATTATTTGTCTGCAATGTAAGATTTCAAAGAATCTTGTTGTTGCTTATTGGGTACTCCATCGAGCATAGAATTCCCTTTAAAGTAGTATCAACATTTTATTCACAAATATTGATAAACATTAGAATATAATATTAATTATTTACTTGGGATGTTAAATCATATGTCAAGAAACAACTTACAAACGAAGTTAAATAGAAAAAAGTAACCCTCTGGGAAGTACTCACAACCCAACCCCTCTAGTCCTGCATAAAAAGATAAGCATCCAGCTAAACACAAAAGGCAACCCTCTGGGATGTACTTATAGTCTATGCCCTATGGTCCTACCAAGCAACACAATAAGGTTGCGAAACACAAAAGGTAACACTCTGTGAAGTACTTAAAAGTAATCCCCTCTGGTCTTACCTAGAAACACAAGCAATCCTCGGGGCAGTACACTCAGCCTAACACCTCTGGTTCAGCTTTAGAATAGACTCTATGAGGAAGCACATTCCGTCAATTCCTCATATAGTTTCGTATAGGTAACTAAATAACCTCTAGAGAATCATATATTCCACATTCCCCCTATGGCCCACGTTGAGGAACTCCTTACACTCTGAAGAAGCACTTTTGTCAATCCCTCATCTTCTCTCACATCATGAGAAAAAACTGACACTATAGGTAAGTCCTTCGGTCCATTATCTCAATGGTCTACTATACCGGGTTATCATGGCCCTGTGTTACTCAATAAAGCCTAACAACGCATATCAGCTAATTTAATCCTCAGGAACTACAAAGATAAATAGTCTTCAACATAACTACAAATTAGAACAACAATCGCACCATCCTATAATACTAGTCATGGATTGTAAACAACATCCTTACAAAAAACTATAACAAACGGTCAAAACATACAACATACAGGGAAAACACTTCCAAAGAATAGAAATTCACCCTACTCACATTAAATTATCAACTATTCGAGCATACAATCATAGCATGAAATTATCAGGGCTATAAAGGTAATCACACAATACCCCATTCTAGAATAGTTGACAAATTTTCACATATAATTCAAGGAAATTCAGAAAAAAGGCACAAACCACCTACCTCTATGTTGGAAGATTGATATAATTTAAACTCTAGTGTTTAATACCCCAATAAAACTGTATATCTACAAAAACGTCTAAAACGTTCAACTGTGGATATCATGAGAAAGATGTGGAATTATGAAATGAAGCTCTAGAAGAAGGAAGAGCATATCAAGGTGATTCCAATACAATTGTAAGTGGTCGAATCAGAGGTTAGATGCTTAGTATTGGGCACAGATGAAGATTGTGGCCGTATGAGAGCTCTCAGATGAACTAGGTCGAGACGAAGTCCTTGCTCGAAATTAGACGTGACCCCGATTCATTTAATGAAAAAAATTAACAACATGTTATTTAGAAAAACATGATATATGCTTACTATTTATGTACACCGCATTAGGAAGCCTCCTGGTCACTCCCACATGGTTGTGTGTGCGGCCATTACACGGCTAGCACATGACTTCATGCGGAAACTGAGTATACTGCCTGTACTCATAAAGGAAATAGTGTGTATATAAAAAATTTATATAAATTCCACATTTTCAAAAAAACAACCAGAAAATGAAAAAATACCTGAAAAAAATATCTGGGTACTTTAAATACTATATAATATTTGTGGAAATTCTATACTAATAAACAATGATGTGATCTAGCATTTGATGTTTATTGGAAGGTAATTCTATAAACATAGGAATGGAAGAAATATTGTCAAACCAATCCTATGATATTTCATTCGAATGAAAATACATAATCATATTAGGATAGATTATAATAATTTTCATCCTATTAAATACCATTCATAGGTTTTTTATGTATTCCATGTATCTCTCTGAAAGAAGTACACACAAAATAAATCACACATACCGAACTGAGATGTGATACCTCTATAGTATGATATTCTATATGTAGAAAAACATGTACAAATTATAGACCTAATATAGATGGTTCTATGAAATAAAATACCCCTAACATTTTCCCTGATTTTTGAAACCACCGGCTCGAGGATGTTACGAGGGATCTAATAGATTTATTGAGGAAATATTCTCATTTTTTATTACTAATTTGATCAATTTTGTGGGAGATATTCATTTTATGGTTTGTATAATTTAACGAAAAAATATTTTTCTGAAATATATTTCATTCCAAATAAATAAAATAAATTTAACCATTTAAATTACATAAAAAATATCTTTATCTTCCATTACATGCAACACTAACTATAACATATTTTATAGGATACACATAGATTATAAAAATTATGTTATTGAAAATATTAATATTTTATATAATTGTTAACACCCAGATTTTGGAATGAAGGGTATGAATAATATAAAATAAATTATAAGAATATATGGTCTACATATCTATATAAAATTAATTCATTGGTGACGGATTAATTTAAAATTTAAATAGAAATTTTCTTAAAACTATGGAAAACATTTTGTAAAAAAACATCTATAAGTAAATAAAGACATTTTTACTCAATAATTTATTCAATCCACCTTTTCTGAGTTATTGTAATTAAAATTACACAGTATATTTTTAATCCACTATTTAAAATTCATCTTATGTGTTTTCTAAACAAGAAGAGTGAATAAATCTTGTTTTGCGCATAAAAATGTGTTTTACAAAATTCCATTTGGTTATGTTTTTTGTCAACATATTTATAAATCATAAATTTTCTGATTTTTTTTAAAAAATAAATTTTATTTTTAAAATATTTATATCATAATTATATTATGTTGAATTTTTTGAATAATTGAAAAGCATAATTTTTCTCAATAATAGTGAAAAATTCTAATTTTTTCTAAAATTTTCTTTTCATTAATTTTATTTAAAAATTTACATAATATCTTATAATTTTATAAACAATCTTTTATCTATACCTCCATTAATTCATTTTTTTCCATTTTAATTAATTTAATATTGTATTTCTATATAAATACATAATAAATTTTTGTACAATTTCTCATTAAAATCCAATATCACATCGCAAACGAGGAATTTAATTGAAATTAAAATTTAACAATTATTGGAATGAAATTTTTATACTATTTCTCATTAAAATCCAATCTATTATATGAGAATATGTTGGTGTATCCTGTATGTTTGATAGACTAATGCATCCTGAAGCGATGCTATTTTCTTCACGCTTTATATATTATGTGGTTAAAAATGGTTTAATGGTATTTTCTAATATATATGAAAAAAAATTATTATGTAATGATATATAATCATTTATGAATATTTCTTTAAATCCAACATGATAATTGAAAGGACATTCATGTGTACCTATGTAAAATTATCTCTATGAATTCGTGATTTAAATTTTATATCACAAAATTTAATGGGTAAATATAAATAAAAATGTACTGAATTTATATTATATTTATTTCATAAATAAAACATTTTGGATTTTGAAATCTGGATCATATAATTTGGAACAAAAAATAAAAATATCCAAAATTAAAAGAAAAACAATAAATGTTTTAGCTAAACGATAGAATTAATATGATATTGTTAATAAATATGTATATAAATTTGTATTTAAATAATATATGGTATAATATATATCTTTTTGTCACTTATTTATTAATCAAAAAAATAATGTTTATTATAATGTAGTTTCATTCTACTACAATTGATGTCAAAACTTACAAGAAGGGATTTATTATCTCTCTATCACTTATGGGAGACATAAAGAAATCACCTCTCATTTTATGTTTCTATTGTATACATTTACCCTTTGAAATTTTTTATCCTTAATCCCATTAATTTAATTATATTTAATGTTTAATTTAGTGATATTCATTATCTGAGATTATAAATAAAAATATTACTAATGAGGTATGGGATTTCCATCAAATGTAGATTTTCTTTGTGAGACAAGCCATATTAAAACTTTGTTTCTTTTTGATAGTCTATATAATTCTCATTAATATCATTTATGATTTATATTATAAATTTTTTTATTGATTTATTGAAAATTATTATTATATATCATTCATGGTATTTATGGTTTAACTGTTAACAACATCGTATGAAATTTCTGTCTCAATTTTCCATCATCCATATTTATCTTTTATTACGCATCAAGATTCCATAATAATGTGTATATACCACACATATTACAAGTAATATAATGAATTTATTTATCATAATAATATTATATTTTTTATTATATTTTTTTAATTCATGTAGAATACAATACAATGATATGAAAGATGAACTGATTTTATGATTCAATATCATCATTTATTCACACGTGTTTATTATTATGTTTACAATGATAAAATCATATAATCCATCCCTTAAAATGATGAATATTTTTTTAATTTATTTATTCTTATTATTTTAATGTAAAAATACTATTTTACCCACTTTTCACATAATATAATTTTGGATATAATGTTATATAAACCCAACTATATTTCTATATTTAGAATGAAATCTATTTTCTTCCATAACCATGAATTCAAAAAAAATTAATTTTTTTATTCTACAATGATTTTAAAAAAAAAAATTACACATTTTTTATATTTAGTATAAATGATTTTTTAATGTAATATTCAATTAAATTTACAAAAAATGAATAAATGGATTTTATATAAAATGTTTAACTAATAATTTTTTAATGTGTTTGTTATGAACACATCATATCATAATAATTTAAATTATTTACTTTTATCCATCAATAATATGTTTTCAATTTTGTTTTCAAATAATATGATATAAAAAATATTAATTTATAATAAAAAAATTTACGAAATGTAAATGATATTTTACTTATGAAATGTTTTAAATATTTTTTAAATATTTCATTATAAGTTTCCAATGATATTATGAAAAATGGAAATTCCAATTTTTTTATGTTTTTAAATTTTAATCATAATTTTCAAATAAAATTTTTATTTATCAAGAAATGATCCAAGTTATACATAAAGATCATCTTCTATTTAAGATTGAATAATTTAATTTTATTTATTATTTATTAGGGATATAATCTTAGGAAATAATTTTTTTTCTTTCTGTAAATGTTTTACACTTATAATAAAAATATCGTTGTGAGAATATTTTTACCTCTATTTGATATACAATTATATAATGAAGATTAATTTCCTAATTTTAAAGGATGATGATATGTTTAAATAATTCAATGATTATGAAATGTTTATATTTTCCATTGGTTATGATATGATAAAATATTTATCAAACACATTTTTTTCTATTGGTTATAAAATAATGAATATTTAAGATCTTGTGGAACCCATAAATAGGGATTTCATTATCACATGGTTGGAACATTTATATCACTCCAATTAATTGGGTAATGATAACTATTATAATATCCCAGTTTGTAAATAATAAGTAATATGAAACCTGAAAATTGTACACGAAAGGGTATCCCAAGAACTAATAAGGTATGTATATGGGTTTCTGAATCCTGATATGTAATGAATTTCATGATGGGTATCCATGAATTACAATTTTATATACATTTATTAATACCACAAAAATATTACAAATGATAATGTTATGATCTCATGGATCATGTTCATAATTCTCTTATGATCTATGTCTTATGAATATACATTATTTATTCCATGAGTCTCGATTAAGATTCTCGACATGGATGGTGTATTTCTCAAATGAAATGATCATGATCTCATACCCTTATGTTCAGGTTATGTGTATCTATATCCATTATTTATCATTCCTAAGAATATAATCTCACCATTTATTATTTATTATATAACCAGTATATCAAGAATGCTTTTATATCGAATATGTTGATGAATAGTAAAAAAATGTGAAGATCTTTTTGGGAATCATTTATTATCTTTAACAGGAATATAATATTGGTTTTATGTATTCTAATTAACTAAAAATGAAAATAATAAGGTATATTTTTGTGTAATGTAAATATTATTCATCTAAAAAGTTGTAATTTCCTTTTATGAGAATCCTGACATGGTATAATATTGTTCTTGAAGCATCATAAAATTCATGGAATGGTACAGAAGTAAGGGCCACTATGACAACAAATATTTTTATTTACACATTAATTTATGGTTTATCATATAAAGGTATATATAATAAAATACCAAAAGAATACGAAGTATTGTTTATATTAAAAATTATGTACATACCATAGTAAAATTAAAAACAAAATACACAACAATGTTATTGAAAACATCATGAATATTCTCATAACACTCCTTCAATATTCTCATGAATCATGTTATAATATGGGGTCATACATAAAACATGATATGATAATCATATTGTATGTGTAACCACTGATAAATCATATCGTTGTGTTCTTATGACATCCTCTAGTTTATTTTCCCTAGCATATAATGAGATAATATTGGTTCCCAATGTATTTTCGGGATGAATAAATTTTGGGTCACCATAAAATTTCATATTATGTACATGAAAAAGTGTTCCACATATATTATTCCTCATAAGGATGTATTTCATCGCATTTATTTCAAAAATTAATGATTTTTAAATAAGTCCATATCATTCCTTAGTAAATTTACATATATGTGAAAAACCTTTGGTGAAAATGTAGATAAATATTCATTTTTGAATGGTTTATCATGAAAAATAAAATGGTTATTTTGATAGTATTACGGTGATACAAAATGTTTAACATGTTCGCTTTGTGATAGTTAAAGTCGTATCTTGTCACATTGAAATCATAAAGTTAGTAATATGGATAGTTTGAAACACAACCAATCATGAACAAATATAAATTAAATGGATATTATGTTGAATTTTTATGAATAAATAGCATATGGATATGATTCCATACCAAGAGAGTGTTATTCCAAAATCAGTATAGAAGACTATTCAGAGCATAAAGTAACAATGGGAGGACTATATAGATGTATTTGAAGATTAATTTTATGTTTCATGGGTTTTTATTGAATATGAATAGATGTTTTAGTTGTTTATTTTGAATAATAGAGGACATATCATTATTAGTTTCCACATATATTTTTTGAATTATCTGTGATAATGACATAAAAACAAGGAACATATTAATGTTTCATGACATATTTTATTTAAAAAATATGATTGGATATTTTAATTTAATATGGGTAATATGATAAGATATTAAAATAATTCCCTTAGTGATGTAGATTTGATTCATGTTTACAATGAATTTATCTTATAACAATAAAATATAATTAATGTTATTGAAGATTAATTAAGCATGTAAAATATTGATATAATAACATAAAAAAATTTGTAAAATGGTAAATGTGTTGTGGGTTTTTGGTACCATTTATCAAGTAAATTATATAACATTTATTTCGATATATTTTCATAATACATTCCAAATATTAATATTTTGTATATTTTTTACTAAAAAACATGAATACTTATGAAAATTAAAAAACTAAATTTGGGAAAATTTTGAAAATACGGTTTCAAAATAAATATTTATATCATAATAATAATTCTATAAAAATAAGAATACTAAATTAAACAAACATATTTATTAAAAAATATTGGGTTTTTTATTGTTTTTTGACTCCCATAATAATTACAATTAATTTTGTAAAATTTTATTATCATATATATATTTATTAATTATTATTTAATAATACTAATTTATAAAAATATACTTTCATGAAAAAATGATAAATTTTAAAAAATAGTTTTATGATTTAAAATATATATTGCTCAAAAAATAATTTTTTTGATTCATTTTATCAGAATATAATTTTTATCAAACTCCTTCATCAATAATATAAAATGTAATTTAATATTGGTTATATAAAATCATTGGTTTTTTTAATATATAATTTTATAATTTTTGATGTTACTATCTAGATACAAAACTATTAAATATAATATATAATTCTTTAATAAATAAGTGTGCAATGTAGATATATTCATTTGCTGGTTTAGTGAACATTGTCCGAGATTTGATCATGATTAGCAATTACTAATTCCATAAATGGTTTCTCTCATTTTATAGTTTTTAATATCATATCATTCTTGGTAATGGGAATAACATTGTAATTTTATCAGTTTGTCCTGCTTTGATAAATGTGCTTCAAAAGGTATAGTCATACTAGTCGAGTCCATTACATCCTATGTATTTATAATTAGGAATTTATCATATTTCATAATATACAAAACTCAATGGTCACTAATCAATGACTATATAATAAATGGTTGTGATGCATAATGATATTTCAAATTCTATAGACAATATAATGATCTAAAATAAAAAAAATTATGGTTCGGTTTTCAAATAAATTAATTACTCAATATGGTATTATTTCAACAAAAAATTAGTTTCATTTATAAACATTTTGGTTAATATAATAATCTCAATTTCATAAATTTCATAGTCAAATTTTTAATTCCATACAATAATATAGATGAGGGTACTTGTTTTTCATTGCCTCTTTTAGTTCCCGTGTCACTTCTTCATCCTTTTGGTTCCACCACAACAATTTGACCAGTTATTATGTGTTGTTTTATGGAATCTATTCTCATTGATCTAACATCTTCATGTTATTTCCCCATAACTAATATCATTTTATGATGATAAAACATATATATTTAGATCTAATGTGGTCTATGGTATATACTTCATCAAGTGGGAAACATGGAACACATGATGTTCTGAAGATAGGTTAGGTGGGAGTGCTAGTCAATGGTTTACAACTATAATGTGATCATGGTTCAAAAAAATAGCTTAGATTAAAATGTATCTTCTTAAAAACCCACAAAACATTCTTCCATGTATATTTAAAAATTATGTAATCATTTCAAATGGAAAACTGATGTTTCCATTGACTGTTTTCACCATTTATTTTTTATCATATTTTTTTGTTTTTCATATGATCAAGCCCCCTAAAATTCCTCTCATAATCATAATCCTAGCATGTTGGTTTTTGAAACCACTCTAAAAAATGTGTTTTTTATGTTGAAATTTTGATTATATAATGTAAACCCTTATTTTATTAGAACACTACAAGATTATGGTTTATAACTTGATATTATATGTAATACATTGAACATATATCTCAATATATCCAAAAAACATTAATTGTTCTTTTATACAAAACATCACTTCAACGCTGATAAGAAGTGTAGATGTTGGGTTCAATTTCTAATTCTTATTGAACTATTCTCTAAAATTCTTGGGAAAACATATGATCTTGATCAGATTTAATTGTGAAAATAACTTCATGAAAACATACCAATTCAGTTACATATTTCATTTCATAATTTTTTAATAGATATCTCAGCATTCATATCAATGAAATAGGTTTACTCTATAAGGATATAAACTATGACCCATATAGAGATATTTCCTCTAGGGGTATAGAGAGTAATATTTAAGGACTTGTGGTTATGTTTTAAAATTTTTCATAGCAGTTTGGTAAAAGGTTGCATCATAACCTTTCACATTTATAAATCCTCCTTGACTTATTGGATTTCCAGGTTTAAAGATACAAACTCTTCAATATTTATCATCATGTTAACACACAACAATTATTTCATCCTCTATCTATACATCGTAGTTTTTCTTATATGAATATAGTATGATGATTTATGTTCACCACCTATAGGTTCCAACTTCAATTGTAGTTTTAGTGGGATACATATTCATGTTCAGATCATTATAAGCACATCTTAAAAGAAGTTTAACTTCAGAATACTAGATAACTTTTATGTAGTAAATGATTATATTTTTGGGTTTCGATAATCCACTCAATAATATGTGGTTGAGTTGATTTTTTTGAAATCATGGATGGATATATATTTATTAAACCAATATCAACCATTTCCTTGAACAATAAGACTAGATCACTTTGAATCCTAATTATAGGTTGGGTTATAGGATACTTTTCACTAAAATCATCTTCCACAATGTTTCCCTTAAAATTATGGTCCTAGATTAATCAAGCGTAATAATTTTTTATCTCTAACCAAATTCTTTGGTGAATATTACTATTTTTTATGTGAGTAGATAATTGATTATGTTATTATATTTATTTTTGAATTAATTTAAATATAGAAAAAATGATTATATATCCATAATTTAAATATATCTCTTACCAATTACAATTCATTGGACATGTATTTCATCCCAATGATATTTAATTGGATAGAGGAAATGCTAATAACTTGCATGAGCACAAAACCCAATCTGTTTTTGGATGCATCATTGTTGATCAAAAATGAATAACCATTGGTGGGTAATGTGATACATGTGTAGAAATAGGAAACATCAGCATTTCATTAAATCATTACTTACATTTATTATTCCATAAAACCATGAATTCATTTTGGGCAGGCTTGTTCTGTGGGATTTAAAATTGTGAGAAGTTTCTCACAAATCATCCATAATACCCATCCAATCCATGGAATGTAACAGTACAGGTAAATAACGAATATGACATTTTTATATATATCCCTATTTGTGGAAAAAATGTCAATATTAATTTAAATGGAACACTATGCTCGATGGCTTACCCAATACACAACAACGAGTTCCTTTGAAATCTTATGTTGCACTCTAATAATAAAATAATATAATTTTAAATGGTAGTTTACACATAGCCATTGTATTGGCGGGAATTAATATAAATAACTAAATTACGATTAAATATGTTTGTTAAATGTTTTTACTTTTATCCAATAAATTTTAGAGGCTTAAAATACAAATGAATCCAATCTTAAGCATTGAATACACTAGAATTTTTAAAAGATTGTTTTATTACATTTTGATGGAAAACCATTTTTGAATCAAACATTTGACAATTTTATAAGATATATTTTTCAAAATAAACATATTATTTATGATTGGGACATATAAATTTACCTTGGGTTATTTTTTGGTATTTTTCTGACAATGTTCATTTTTCAATGAATAGTGAAAAATACTACATTTTACATCAAACGTGCTTTTTCATATAATTTAAATATATGGTTATATTATCTTTTTAATTTGTTTTAAAGTTTAATTGGAATATATTTTTACCATTTAATCCAATTATGGTCATTGGGATTAAATTCACTTTGGAATTGGGCATAAACAAGTGCCAAACTTTTCATAAATATTGTTTCTAAAAAACCCGCTATTTGTTTTGACAACGGGAAGTTTTTTTTAAATTAATTATTGAAATTTATGTGTCTGGAATTTGGTAAAATGGATTACATATTTTGAATCACAAGTTCAAAATTATGTAATTATAATTCTTTTGTTTTTGGACATTATGAATAGTAACGACGGTAATTATCTTTAATTCTCTTGATTAATGAATAATCAGGTAGTTAAAGATAATAAAATAATATCATAATAATACAAAATGACCACAACATGTGTCCTAAGGCTACTGGTGGTCTCATTTCCTACCATGGGATTCCTTGTGTGCCAAAATTGGGGGCCCCATGGAATCACATTTGTGAGAAAGTGACTTTTTATCTTTTTATTTTTAAAAAATGTTAAAAGTAACAAAGAATGTATCACCTAAGTAAAATATTTTTAATTTTGTCTAAATAAATTATCTTTTGGACTATAAATATTTATTAGAAATCTAAACAGATTTCCTACATCATAGTATTTTTTTTATAAATTTTAGACATTAAATAAATTAAATTATTTATGACATCATGATGATGTAGCGATGACCTCATTATTTAACGATTTAAATAAAATTGAAATATAATGTAATATCTAAGACCTAAACATGTGCAAATCCTATTTTATGGGTGTATTTAGAACCCTTATCACCTTATCATTGAAACACATCAATGTGGGTCCATTAAAATCCGAAACTCATTTGAAAATAAAGTTACATTTTATACCTTTCCAAGAGTGCCCCTCCTCTCATTTTATAAAATGCCCCCACCTCTACCACCTTACCCACACATAGAAAGCCTTTGTCTCAGCCAACATTTACCCATTTGTTCTATCCACATCCCTATCTAACTCCTTGAAGCCTAACTTTGGGAATAAGTATTCCCAAGGAAGCCTTTGAGCTCAAACCAAAGGGAGTTACCCGATTTTAAGGTAATGTCATCACTTGTGTCCTTTTGTTTTATTTTTCTTCTCCAACCCCATAAACTCTTTTTATTCATTTATTTTGTAACAAATTAAGTATCTTCAATATACTAGGATGTTGTAATAAAAAGGATTCTAGCTACACTTACACACACCTACATTTAATGGTTAAAGAACATACTGTTTCCGCAGATGGCGAATTTCTGCCCCCCAAAACGATGATTGTTCAACCTTCTTTTAACACCTTCAATGGTGGACATTAAGATGTCACTATATTTATATATGATATATAATATTTTTATATTTTCCTTAAGCTTCTGTATTTTTCTTTTATGGCATACCTTTATGGCTTCCATTATTGGTATACGCGATATCTTCATTTAAGGAAGTGCGGACTACCGCCCCCTCAAAGTGATTTGATTCGTTAATACCATATGTGGTATGTATAAAGGATATATTTAATGATATTATATATGATACCAGACTGGAATTAAAATAATATTATGTATAATTATGTTTTAATTCCATTAAATTTGAAATAGAAATTGAAGTAGCGTTCATGCGTACGTACGGCTCACCGTCTCCATGAACGGTATATTTCATTTCTTATCTCAAAATGTTATGTAATATTATAAGTACATATATATAATGGATATATATGTAATATATTACATCTAAATTATGGATATAATTATGTAATTATAACATATATATATCTCTCTCATTCTGTTTTAATTGCATTAATATGACAAAAAATGAAAGTAGCGTTCATGCGTACGTACGGCCTACCATCTCCATGAACAATGCTTTTCGTTTTTTATCTCCAAATGATATGGAATTGTATAAAATGAATATTTACTGGATATTTATGATATTTTAATCATTAATATTATTCTGTAAATTATTTACTTATAACTACATGGGCAATCTTTTTTCAAACAAGTTCATTTTTGACTCATGTACCAAACATCATCAAAAACGTCTGATATGAACTAACATTATTAAAAAATTATTATAAAATTATAATATGTGATATGAACTGAATAATAATCTCTAAACGAGATAATTAGACAATTATTAATTGACCCAAGTTTATTATTCAGGAATATAAAGAAACGAACAAGACAAGTTGGACTTGAGATAAGGGATCATACTCCTCTCTTTCTTTTTAAGTACACTCTTTTATGTCATTCCTTTTAAGCTCATATTTCTTGTGATTGGGATGTTCTTTTATATTACACTTTCTGTAATTTTTATGTTCATATGATGAGAGACCCTATTCTCTCTCATCAATCCATTTTGGAGGTTTTGAGTGGCGCCGTTAGGCTGCCGAATTTTCGTAAGAGATCTAACCTCTCTCTTTCTTTTTATGTACTCTCCTTTATGTCACATATTTTAAGCTCCACTTTTTTATGTTGTGGGATGTTATTTTATAATCCTCTTTCTGTAAACATTATGTTAATATGATGAGAGACCGTATTTGATAGCATCAATCAATTTTTGTAAGTTTTATGTGGCGTCGTTAGGCTGTCGAGTTTTCGTAAGGGATTTTTCATCTCACATTTATTCACGTGATATTTATGCTACATTTTCCACAATTTACTTTGAGTGTTGTATGTACTTCCCATTATTTTACTCATTGTGTAATATAATTTCTTTTATGAGTATTTACATCAATGTTGTATTGTCCTTTTTTCACGAGGTGTATGCTTCGAAAGATACCCGTGTCGCTAAGGGAACCTTTCACCCTCATCTTTTTAAAAGACTTATTTTGTTGGGTCTTTTAATTTACATATTTTTATGTTGGGATATGTTCTCATATATCCTTATTGATGTAAATTTTATGTCCAAGTGATGAGATACCCTTTTTTTATCTCTCATCAACTCATTTTGATGTGACCTTGTTAGGCTGTCAAGGGAACTTCTTAACCCAATTTCGATTTCTTTGGGTTCAACATGTAGTAATTGAATATGTCATCCTTTGAATATGTGTGAATTACCTTTGATTATTTTACAGTTAATATCCACTTATATTTGGTGTATTCGTTTTTCACATATAACAATGTAATTGATTAATCCTTAAACCAAGGATACCGTCTTTGTAAGGGACTTCGTCTCAATCTCCATTCATTGAGGCATGTTTTGTTTTATACACAACCTTCTTTTATAAGGTGTATAAACCCCTTTGAATTTTATGTTTATCCAGAATGGAATCTTTTTTTTACGAAGCGCTTTACTAAAATACAGAAGGGAATGTTTTTGTCGTACGTATGCAGCAACAATGACTTCTCCACAGCCGTGACCATTATTTGAGTTTCAACTTCCTCTACAAGCCATACCTTCTTTTTAAAAGAAAAATAAATACCATGTTTTACTTTTCTTTTATTTTGGTATTGAAAATGGTTTTCATAATATATTTATATCAATGTGTTGTATTGATATCTTGTTATTGAAAGTTTGAAATGTTATGTTTCCTTTATGCATGTTTTATGTGATAAGATTATGTTATGGTTCTTGGGCATTGTTATGAAGATGGGTGGTTCCATTATAAACTAAGGGCGGGTGAGCCCGATATAGCTCTCAAATGCATTGGGTAACATGAAGGAGTGAAACGTTATGGTTTCTCTGAATAGATTTAGGGAATATACTGTGGTGGGTATTCCAAACGTAACCAAGAGGGTTACTCCCTACGTAAGAATGTTATGAATGCCTAAAGTTACCTTTTATGTCTTATGATTTAAATGATTTATTCATGATTTTATGAGGTATGTTAAAGTGCTTATGTTTTATGGGTAAATTATGATTTCATTCTTATGTACACATGTACTCATGTTTCCGTTCCATATTTTTATATCCTTTACTGAGATTTTTATGCTCATCCCATGTTTTTGAAATGTTTTTCACAGGTCAAGGGAAGGGTACAAGATATGATGATAGTGTCAAGGATGTGTCATGAAATAATCAATGTTTTATTTTAAATATGATTCCGTTGATGGGAAAAATGAATACTATATTTTATATTACCACTTTGTTTAAATGTGGAATGTAATGCAAGTTTTATGATCTAATTCTCTAAAACGCTAAACCTGAAAAGAACCTCAATGTGTAATCTTGTAATAACTCAAGATTAAGTAAGGTTTAAGGCTAGGGACTTATAGTTGGTATCAATGGTCGGTTTAGATAACTTTAGAGGTTATAGTATTCTTTAAGCATAAGTGACACTACCATATAATCTAGGATTTTAGAATGTGTCATAGTTTTTAGATAAATTGAATGAGTAAGTATATCTTAGTGTTTATATTACTAATTAGTACATGATGGTTATGTTTATATACTCACACTGACCTTTTTGGTTTTAGAAAATGGCTGGATCTAACAGGCACCAAAGTGACAATTGGTTTGAAGGAAACTGTGGTGGTTCTCTGATTAAGAGACTGGATGAAATGGGGTATTCAATGAGGAAACTCATGGTTGTTCTAAACCAACTATCAAGGAGTCATGATCAACCACCTGAACCTTGGTATGTTCTATAATGCATCATGTACGAGATGATCAATAGAAGTGGAAGTTTAGGTAATAATTATAAAGGTAACCATTAGGGTTTATATGATCCTTACTTTTGATGTAATTATGGGTTATTATATGTTATGATGGAAAATGAAAGGCATGAGATAAAATTGGGGTTAAAATATGTTAGGTTTATTTTTGAAGATTTTATCTCGTTTTGGGAAATGTTTTGAGAATTATATAGTTTTGAAAAAAGGACAACACGCAGACCGTGTGACAACCCGTCGCGTCGGACAAAGCTGCAGGAATTGAACCCACAACCAAAGTGCGACTGGTATTTATCGCAAACCACTGGACTACGTGAAGTCCCCGGTTAGTTTGACTGATTCTTTTTTTAGTTATATGATTTTATTAATTAAGAGTAAGTTGATTTTGGGTTATTTATGGATATTTATTAACCTATCATGGAGGATATTTGATTAGGTTAATTACTTTTCAATAAGAGACATTAAGAGCAACTGATGTTGTCTGGAGAGAAATGTTACGGTTTAACTTGGAAGACTATCTGACTAAATCATTCAACTATTTGGGTTTCAATCTTAGTTTGGTTTACTTTGAAGAATTTTATGGACAAATTGTTTATCGAATGGTCCTCATTGAACTTTGGGTTTGTTGGACAAATTTTGGAGATTAAGAATAGATTTTCATTTTATAAAGGGTTATCCTTTTCTGTGTTATTTGATCTTGTATTAACCTTTTTGGTTTGCTTTTGGTTAATGTATAAAGACATGGGAAGCATATAGTTCTCTTTGACGGATTTGGTGATTCTCTATAAGTTGATTATAGTACTCTTAATGTGAACAAGTCTTCCTAAATACTTGTCTTTTGGAGAAAATATGAGTTTGTGTAAGGAATCTAATAAAAGTTGAAAGTCTACATGATAAGTGATTATGTTTCCTTATGAATAAATTCCTCAATAAAAAGTAACTTAAAACAAAAAAATTGTCTATTAACTTTTCCTACTGGGGAATCAAATACCGTTTAACCCATCACAAGTTTGTGATTTTCTTGTGGTTAACTTTCTCCTAAACATGTTTTATATCACTCTCCATCAGAACATGACCCTATGTTTTCTCTTCCATGTCCATGTTTTCCTACATGGAATCCTAGTATGGGTTTACTTGGGTGACCTATGTACTTATCTTCCTTTATTTTAAAGTGATTGTTTTACCGACACTTGTTTCGATGTGGGAAATTCAAGGATGTTTCCAAGCTCAATTTTAAAATTGCGAGGACGCAATTCCCAAAAGGGGGGAAGGATGTAACACCCCAGGTAAATAAATAATTTGAAATTTTTATATTTATCCCTATTTGTGGAAAAAATTTCAATATTAATTTAAATGGAATGGTATTCTCGATGGATTACCCAATACACAACAACGAGTTCCTTTGAAATCTTACGTAGCACTCTAAAAATAAATTAATATTATTTTAAATGGTAGTTAACACATATCCATTGTATTGGAGGGAATGAATATAAATAACTAAATTACGATTAAATATGTTTGTTAAATGTTTTTACTTTTATCCAATAAATTTTAGAGGCTTAAAATACAAATGAATCCAATCTTAAGCATTGAATACACTAGTATTTTTAAAAGATTGTTTTACTACCTTTTGATGGAAAACCATTTTTAAATCAAACATTTGAAAATTTTCTAAGATATATTTTTCAAAATAAACATATTATTTATGATTGGGACATAGAAATTTACCGTGGGTTAATTTTTGGTATTTTTCTGACAATGTTCATTTTTCAATGAATAGTGAAAAATACTACATTTTACATCAAACATGCTTTTTCATATAATTTAATTATATGGTTATATTATCTTTTTAATTTGTTTTAATGTTTAATTGGAATATATTTTAACCATTTAATCCAATTATGGTCATTGGGATTAATTTCACTTTGGAATTGGGCATAAACAAGTGCCAAACTTTTCATAAATATTGTTTCTAAAAAACCCGCTATTTTTTTGACAACAGGAAGTTTTTTTTAAATTAATTATTTCAATTTATGTGTTTGGAATTTGGTAAAATGGATTAAATATTTGGAATCAGAATGTCCAAATTATTTAATTAAGACTCTTTTGTTTTTGGACATTATGAATAGTAACAATGGTAATTATCTTTAATTATCTTGATTAATGAGTAATCAGGTAGGTAAAGATAATAAAATAATATCATAATAATAAAAAATGACCACAACATGTGTCCTAAGGCTACTGGTTGCCTCATGGCCGACCATGGGATTCCTTGTGCCAAACTTGGGGGCCCCATGGAATAACTTTTGTGAGAAAGTAACTTTTTTATCTCTTTATTTTTAATGAATGTTAAATGTAACAAAAAATGTATCACCTAAGTAAAATATTTTTAATTTGGTCTAAATAAATGATCATTTGGACTATAAATATTTATTATAAATCTAAATATATTTCCTAAATCATAGTATTTTTTTTATTTTTAGACAGTAAATAAATTAAATTATTTATGACATCATGATGATGCAGCGATGACCTCATTATTTAACGATTTAAATAAAATTGAAATATAATGTAATATCTAAGACCTAAACATGTCCAAAACCTATTTTATGGGTGGATTTCGAACCCTTATCACCTTATCCTCTAAAAAAATTAATGTGGGACCATTAAAATCTAAAACTCATTTGAAAATAAAGTTACATTTTATACCATTCCAAGAGTGCCCTTCCTCTCCTCTTATATAGGCCCCCACCTCTACCACCTTACCCACACTTACAAAGCCTTTGGAATGGCTAACCCATGCCAAATTTGTCTCTCCAAATCCCTCTCTAACTCCTTGAATCCTCACTTTGGGCAGAAGTCTTCCCAAGGAAGCCTTTGAGCTCAAACCAAAGGGAGTTACCCGATTTTAAGGTAATGTCTTCACTTGTGTCCTTTTGTTTTATTTTGCTTCTCCAACCCCCTAAACTCTTTTTATTCATTTATTTTGTAACTAATCCAGTGTCTTCAATATACTGGGATGTTGTTATAAGATGGATTCGAGTTACACTTACACACACCTACATCTAATGGTTAAAGAACATACTGTTTCCGTGGATGGCGAATTTCTGCCTCCTGAAACGATGATTGGTCAACATTATTTTAACACCTTAAAAGGTGGACATTAATTTGTCAATATATTTATATATGATATCTAATATGTTTATGTTTTCCTTAAGATTCTATATTTTTAATTTATGGCATACCTTTATGGCTTCCATTATGGGTATACGTGATATCTTCATTTAAGGAAGTGCGGACTACCGCCCCCTCAAAGTGATTTGATTCGTTAATACCATATGTGGTATGTATAAAGGATATATATAATTATATTATATATGATACCATACTGGAATTAAAATAATATTATTTATAATTATGTTTTAATTCCATTAAATATGAAATAGAAATGGAAGTAGCGTTCATGCGTACGTACGGCTTACCGTCTCCATGAAAGGTACATTTCATTTCTTATCTCAAAATGTTATGTAATATTATAAGTACATATATATAATGGATATATATGTAATATATTAAATAAAAATTATGGATATAATTCTGGAATTATAACATATATATATCTCTCATTTTGTTTTAATTCCATTAATATGACAAAAAATGAAAGTAGCGTTCATGGGTACGTACAGCCTACTGTCTTTATGAACGGTGCTTTTCGTTTTTTATCTCCAAATGATATGTAATAGTATAAAATGAATATTTAATGGATATATATGATATTTTAATCATTAATACTATTCTGGAAATTATTTACTTATAACTACATGAGCAATCTTTTTTCAAACGAGTTCATTTTTGACTCATGTACCAAACATCGGCAAAAACGTCTGATATGAACTAACATTATTAAACAGTTAGTATAACATTATAATATGTGATATTAACTGAATAATAATATCTAAATGAGGTACTTAGGAAATTATTAATTGACCAATGTTTATTATTCAGGAATATAAATCAACGAACAAGACAGGTTGGACTTGAGGTAAGGGATCCTACTCCTCTCTTTCTTTTTAAGTACACTCTTTTATGTCATTCATTTTAAGATCATATTTCTTGTGATTGGGATATTCTTTTATATTATACATATTTTAATTTTTATGTTAATATGATGAGAGACCCTATTCTCTCTCATCAATCTATTTTGGAGGTTTTCAGTGGCGCCGTTAGGCTGCCGAATTTTCATAAGAGATCTAACCTCTCTCTTTATTTTTAAGTACTCTCCTTTATGTCACTTATTTTAATCTCCTCTTTCTTATGTTGGGGGATGTTATTTTATATTCCTCTTTCTGTAAACATTATGTTAATTTGATGAGAGATCCTATTAGATATCATCAATCCATTTTTGTATGTTTTATGTGGCGCCGTTAGGCTGCCGAGTTTTCGTAAGGGATTTTTCATCTCACTTTTATTCCCGTGAGATTTATGATACATTTGACACAATTTACATTGAGTGGTGTATGTACTGACCATTATTTTACCCATTGTGTAATATACTTTCTTTTATGAGTATTTACATCAATTTTTTATTGTCTTTCTTTCACGAGGTGTATGCTTCGAAAGATACCCATGTCGGTAAGGGAACCTTCCACCCTCCTATTTTTAAAAGAATTATTTTGTTGGGTCTTTTAATTTACTTATTTTTATGTTGGGATATGTTCTCATATATCCTTATTGATGTAAATTTTATGTCCAAGTGATGAGATACCCTTTTTCTATCTCTCATCAACTCATTTTGATGTGACGTCGTTAGGCTGTCAAGGGAACTTCTTAACCCAATTTCGATTTCTTTGGGTTCAACATGTAGTTATGGAATATGTCATACTTTGAATATGTTTGAATGACCTTTTATTATTTTACACTTAATATCCACTTATATTTGGTGTATTCGTTTGTCACACATAATTATGTAATTGATTTATCCTTAAACCAAGGATACCGTCTTTGTAAGGGACTTCGTCTCAATCTCCATTCATTGAGGCATATTTTGTTTATACACAACCTTCTTTTATATGGTGTATAAACAACTTTGACTTTTACGTTTATCCAAAAGGAATCTTTTTTATACGAAACGTTTTACTAAACGACATAAGCGAATGTTTTTGTCGTACGTATGCGGCGACAATGACTTCTCCGCTGCCGTGACCATTATTTGATTTTCGGCTTCCTCTAAAAGTCATACCTTATTTTTAAAATAAAAATAAATACCATGTTTTACTTCTCTATAATTTTTGTATTGAAAATGGTTTTCATAATGTATTTATATCAATGTTTTATATTGATATCTTGTTATTGAAAGGTGGAAATGTTATGTTTCCTTTATGCATGTTTTATGTGATAATATTATGTTATGGTTCTTGGGCTTTGTTATGAAGACGGCTGGTTCCATGATAAACTAATGGTGGGTGAGCCCAATATAGCTCTCCAATGCATTGGGTAATGTGAAGGAGGGAAACGTTAAGTTTTCTCCGAAGAGATTTTGGGAATATACTGTGGTGGGTATTCCAAACGTAACCAAGAGGGTTACTCCCTACGTAAGAATATTATGAATGCCTCAAGTTACCTTTTATGTCTTATGATTTATATGATTTATTAATGATTTTATGAGGTATGTTAAAGTGCTTATGTTTTATGGGTAAAGTATGATTTCATTCTTATGTATACATGTACTCATGTTTCCTTTCCATATTTTTATATCCCTTATTGAGATTTTTATGCTCATCCCAAGTTTTTGAAATGTTTTTCACAGGTCAAGGGAAGGGTATATGATATGATGATAGTGTCAGGGAAGTGTCAAGAAAGAATCCATGTTTTATTTTAAATATGTTTCCATTGATGGAAAAAATGAATACTATCTTTTATGTAACCACTTTGTTTAAATGTGGAATGTAATGCAAGTTTTATGATGTAATTCTCTAAAACTCTAAACCTGAAAAGATCCTCAATGTGTAATCTTGTAATAACTCAAGATTAAGTAAGGTTTAAGGATGGGGCCTTATATGGAATCTTTGTATTTCCTGTAAAAATGTTTTTCATATATATACTTCAGTTGAATGGATTTTTAATGTATCCATTGATATCCATATAATGGAAATAAATATCTTAGATAGGTTAGTTTATCTATCTATAATTTAAATTTACATTATATTTCTAAAAACAATATCATTCATAGTGATTTTGTAAATAAGTACTTTTATCTTCATTTTCCATCATTATTTTTTATTAATTAATAATATCATCTATAAATAATACCACAAATTTGTGGAGGTAATCCCTAAAGAACATATTTCTTAAATTTTAGAACATTATTTGATAATTACTGAGTCCAAATTGAAAAAGTGTGAACTCATAGTGCTTATATATTGTAGAACAAGTACTATTTGGTATATCCTATATACTAACGTTTACATGATAATATTCCTACTAAATTTAGAAATTATTGAATTATTATTCCATAGATAGATGATCAACATATTCATCAAACCACAATAAAGGATAATTTTCCATTAATGTGATCTCTTTTAGAAAATAATACACATTCCTGAGGCAAATTGACAAATCCTTCTTATTTAAAAGGATGTATGGTACACCCCTTGGTGAACAACATTGGTGTATAAACCCTTTATCATGATTACCTTTTATCTATAGCTTTATATCAACATGTTAAATAGTGGACATTCGACACAGACCCTTGTATATTAGAACAAAATAGTCCATGATCTACGGGAACCCATTCCATTAAAAAATACTAATCAAATTTATAGTCATGGCATCCCTAGGGGGTTTACAAAGCTATGTGTACAGTGTGATACACACATCTGCTTCAACATAGCATGTGTAGGAATCTGGTGCACAGAAGGGCCATCCTGAATATGATTACATAATGGAATCATCTGACAAGGCATTAGTGACCTGACTAACCTCTATATAATCATTTGTGACCTCAAAGTAATACCATTAGTGGGTTAAAGCCATTCAAATATGTGTTATGTAATTTTACCAGGAACATTCCATGATCATAGATTAATAATTTAAACTACCATTATTGTGTTAGATTCTAACCTGAAAAACCTCCACACATGATGTATAAAAAATTTTATGGTCTTAATCGTGGGCTTCGTCTCTGTGCCAACTTCATAGATGTTCCCAATGACGTGGGACAATAACAATTATTGTACCCATGATGGGTGAGGAAGATACCACCACATCCTAAAAGTATGGGTGCACATGGTGCCTTCCAATCCATATCATCTTTCACCCAAAAGACAAATTGGGGGATCAAACATATTGAATTCAACACCGAAGCATTTCAGGTCAACACAAGAACAACATGGATTATAAAGATAATAAGATAATTCATGTCCCAATTTATAATGATGGGTTTATTTTTTAGGGATGAAGACATCCATGTGAATCACCAGTGTTCATGAATAAATGGATGCATTTTTTTAAAACTACATCATTACGTGTTTTCCAATTGAAACCAGGAATAACAGTAGGTGTAATCAAAGTGATGCATTAGAGTTGGTCACTAGACGTAGTGCTAGTAATGGATTCTAGTGTAGCTTCAATTATGCTCATTTTAAGGCAATATAAAAACATGTCCTCTATGTATCTTCAAAGTCTACAAGTTAATTCAATGATGATAAAGACATAATTAATGTTTTCATATGAAGCATGAAAGATATGAAAAAATGAAAAGATGTGTAGTACTTCTTTTTTCTGGTTTAAATGATTAGGCTTCCCCTCTAACAAACTAGCCAGAGAATATTGAGGGATGTTGGATATATTCATGTGTTTCTAAAATCTAGAACCCACTTGGGTTTCAGGTTTTGACCATCTCACATATATATATTTACCAATCCGTGGAATTGAAGTATCCAGTTGAATGAGGTTTCAAAATAAATGTGTCAATATAAATGTAAGCATACCTTTCCATTTTATATTGGGTCCTTTCAGGAAGGACAAAAAAAATCATGTTTTCATCCTATAAATTTGTATTTTATGTTTCCATGAGCACCACTGAATTTTCCACAAACTCTTGGATGGAACTGGTCACCAATGGGGTGCTCCATACATTCATATTAGACTGTCTACATATAGTCTTTCTTGATCAGAGCATAGAAAAAAGGAATAAGAGAGATACATAGAGTAACTAACCTGCAACCTTGGAAGAAAATTAATTGATAAAAATTCCATAGGCATTTCATTATAACTTAGGATCTTCCATGTGGATTTATTCAGCAATGCTTCATAAAATAAACTCAGATCACTAATCCTTAAGACTCCCATATCAATGGGTTTGACGAAATCATTCTAGAAAAACATTATTATATTTTTCTCATGTATAAAAATAGTCCATACAGTTTTTCTATGCATCCCATGGTTTTCATTGAGGTTGTAATTGGGCCATTTGTAGATCAGGAAAGAATACACAATCATCAGGGTGATAACAGAGTTAAAAAGGATGATTTAACTATATAGGGGAATTTATACCCCTTTCAATGTTGATATTTGACATTATTTTTTATATGTTATTTCTATGTAAAAAGTATTCACATTACCTCAAATTGTGGAACCCAAAAATAAAAGGGTATAGATCTTATCTTTACACTAAGGGATCAGGTAACACATAATTTTTTTCTTATGGGTAGACCATGTTCAAATATCACAAATGACTTCTTTCAGTTAATTTCTTAGAAACAAATGATTTCATAATACTCAATTATTGATTTGATAATGAAATAGTTGACCTATCAGAATTCCCAAAGAAGAGAATTTCTTTAGTATAAAAAATAAAATAAGGGCTATAAATCCTCATTCTTATATTTATTTAATTGTAAATACCATCGTAGAAAACATAATTAATTCATATGATTATTTATCATTCATACATAATAAACATCATTTCTGAAAGAGGGGTCCGTTCCTCGCTCCACTATATCATTGAATGAATACCCTTGATGATTTTCTTTGGTATGAACTAGAATTATAGTAAAATTTACAATGTCATGAATCTGGTTAATAATACTTCTGAAAAATCCCTTGAAATTTGATATGGAGAATATATTCTCCAATTATTTATGTCAAAAATTTTGGAGATATCATGGTTTAAATAAATATTTCCATATTATACATTTTTTATGTCATGTTGATTCAATAAGAGGATGTAATAATACAGGTCTAAATATTTATTCCAGGAACAAATCAAAAATGATTGAGAGTTATTAGCCCATTGGAAATATCCCCCAGCCTCATGGAAATGATTTTGTTTATGATTTTATGGATTTTGTTTCCAATGGAAACCGATCTAAGGTATGTGATGAAAACTAAATTAACCTTCTTTGGAATCATAACTATTAAATTATTTTGGACACCATACTAAATGGAATCATGTGTATTTAATTCCCTCACTCAATTTTGACATCATAATGGATGATATCCCAGATGAACATATTGAACATGTTTGTGAAATCATCTGGCCCTGGGGTACGATCAATATTTTGAGTGAACGGGGTTGATCTGAAATCTATCTCCTATAGTAATTCAACTGGTCTTCCACATTTATGATCATAAATTTTTCGGGAGATATTGTTGAAAAATATTTGTGCTTTGTCAACTAAATTTAATAATTATAAATCTTTAAATTGATTAGTCACACCATTGGAGATTTTTTTCAGCGGTATGGAGGTAGGGATTAGTACATAGGAATATTAAACACCACGTGATTATATTATCTTTTGTATGATGAATGAATTTTTAATTTATGTCTCCATCCATCCACTATTATAAATTTTAATGGGACCTAGCCAAAATTAAAGGGTACTGAGAAAGTCATCCTATTTTGTGAGGGATTGGATTTCATAATGGGAGGGAACACATTGGAATTGATTATTGTTTTGGAAAATATGACTATGGTTTTTAGTAGAATCAATTTATTCATCCATATTAAAATAGAGAAAATTCTATATAGAATAATAATTTTTTTGTGTTTCCTAATTTGGAAAAAAATGATTTAGAGGACTTCCATGAGTAACTGTTTCCTATGAATTAATTATGACATACCGACATCCTGTGAATAAAAGATTTGAATTATTCAATTTAAAGAGGATAGGGGTTGAATTTATACCACAAACCAAAATTTCAATAAACAATAGATTGTGATCAGAATGATTTTATGGATGTATAAGAAATCATGCATTAAACATTTCATTCTGATTATCATTATTTGTGATGAATCTCTCCATCATTCTGGGTTTCCATTTATATATATTATTCTTACCCAATGTGAAATCAGAACCAATCGTGGGCACCTCAATTTGGAATCATTAATCAATATAGTGTGTAACTTTCTTACCTGAATTACTACTGTAGTGAGAATCTATTTTCTCCGCAAGAGGGAGAAAAATATTATTATCGCACAAAATAATCAATTTCTTTGATATCAACTCGGATATCACATTCATATCTATCCATAGATACATAATTTTTATATAAAAATTTGATTCGTAGATGGAGGAAAAAGGGGAAATTAAAATTCTATATACTAACAGAAGTTCAAACATTCAGATTCATTTAAACACTTGAGTGAATAATGAGGGATTCATGCATGAGCACCCACATATTTTCCACTACATGTTCATGATATTTTTTCACCATAAGAGTGTTACCAAAAATATTTCCAATGGAATAATTTCCATTCATGGAAATTAATATTTGGTTTATCATGTCCAATATAATGAGGTATATTATTCATAATGAGAAGTTTATTTTTTATGGCTATATGATCATTCCCAAATCCTAAAAAATTCTAAAAAAGCTCATTATTGTTTTTATGGTCGTCATCCCCTGGTTTGAGGACCACATTTCTGGGTTGTTGTGGACTTAATTTTACCTCTTTTTTCCACTACATTTTTAATAATTTTTAATAATTTATATAATAAATTTTTCACGTTTTATTAAATATTTTTACATTGGTAATTTTTATAATTAAACAGATTAATTTATCAATTTTTATAATTAATTTAGATTTTTTAGTCTTAAGGATACATAATTTTATTATTACCAAATTTTTATAGTCTAATAAAATAATTATTAGTTTAGATGTTTTGTTCTTGTTGAAATTTTTAAAAATATGAAATTTTATTTATTAATCATTTAATCATTTAATTTACTTATTAATTAATTTAGTCACCAATATTATATTGTTTAATTTTGAAATATATTAACTTTAATACTAATTTTTCACTCATTAAATAATTTATATATTTTCATGTTTAACTATATAATAAAATGTGTAACCATTATTTATTTGTTATGATCACTTACATTTACTTTGTTTTTAATTCAATTCAGGTTTTTATCTATGTTTCTTATTTTTAATTGTTTAGTTATTTTCCATTTTCATAATTTAATTATGTTATTAATTTTCTTATTTATAAATTTTTTTATTATATTTTTTATTTGTTCATTTTTTCTTTGATTTTCAGTTTTTTTCCAATTTTGTCGAGCCCCCAACTGTCCCCCGTTGTTGTTTTCCTCTACCACTGTTTTAATACATTATCATAGTGCACCATATTCCTGCCATTACGGTGACTTTAATCCATCATTGCTATTTCATTATCTATTTTATTCTACAACAACCCATTTCTATTATGGAATTGTTTATCCTATATAAATATGGTATTGATTCATCCCTTTCGTAGTCTCAAAGTTTCAGCCAAATCCCTTCTCCTACATCCATTCCACCCCATGACACATTCATCCTCATCACACCAATATTGTGGAACAACCATTCCATTGTATTCCCATGACCCACTATCAATCAGAATACCAGTTCTTCTCACATATCTAGAATCCATCCCTAGAATTGACTCAACCCCAACAAGACTCGAATCAGAACTGAATCATAGAACTAGGTACTTAGTTGAATCACATCCGTATATCAAAAAATTGAGGACGGAATGATGATGAGATCTGTGCCACCACTTATGCATGAGAGATGTGACACCACAATTAGCTAATAAATCCATTAAACCAATCGTCATCTCTAGAATTTGAGGTTTGATGTGAAGATAAACTGACGAGTAGTCCACACTTGTGGGTCTGAAAGAGATCACTATCATGCAGCTCACCCGCTTCATGAGGAGATCGCATTGGCCTCCATCATTGGAGAACAATAATTTGGTGCTAATGAAGTCTGAACTTCTGCCGGTCAATGAACACAGCCAGAGAGAGGATCCGACTACCGTGCTGGAGGAACTGACAAAGTCGTTGATACATGCAGATGTAAATACCCCATAACAATTCATTTCAAACTGACTTCCCAAGGATAAATAGAAATGAAAATTTTAAAACAATGTGTGATATAATGAAAAGTGCATTTGTGCAGCGCAACGATAAAAAACCGATGAATGTCATTGTGTACAAGAGTTGACGTGATACAGATAATAGAAGATTAAGCAATAGAGTTGCAGTGGGAATTTTGGGAGAACACTCATTCAAACATTCACACAATCATCCATCGAGAGCAGATGAGCTGTAGATTACTAGAAAGAGGGTCAAGGCCAAATGTCATGATAAGGAGCATAATAGAGAAACATCATGAATGTTTATGAGGAGGAATTTTTCTCCTTTCCATTTTAATTTTATTCTCTGTGATTCTAATTATAAATCATTTTATTTTTCTATGATTTTTGAATAATTATTCATCTTTAGGGAAATTCGTCTACTGGTTCATATTTTAAATCATCTTTTCAAAATATTACATTTATGATTTGAAATTAATTGGAAAGATAAATTCTAGATCATAATGAGTGGTGTTTTGCACATCCATCACTTTTATTTCCACTTTCTATGCTATCTCACTGAGAATGATCATGGTTTCATTTCCTAAAATTTAAATCCTGAACTATTGGATTTTATCAACAAGATTAACTGCAATTGTAAATTGTTCCAACACATTTTGAGTTTGGATTTTTTTAGTGGTAGATAACATATAGAACAATGACATTGAGTGATTAATCTCTTAGCGAGGGAGCCTAATCCATTCATCTTTTTTGGGATGTGAATGAAATTGACTAATTAATGAAGAGGTTATCCTCAAAATTAGTAGAACTGTTTCCCTGAGCATTAGTCTTGAATCAATTTCCTCTCCATCTGTTTTCCCTACTTGTTCATAATATCTCTTATTATATTTTAGTGGATATAAAATATTCTATCTTTTTTTTACTATTTACATCAAAATAAAAAAATTAAAAAGTTAATAAAATGTTTTCCCACTATTGAGACTAGTGGGATTGTAAAAAAACCTAAGATATAAGGCCCCAGCCTTAAACCTTACTTAATATTGAGTTATTATAAGATTACACATTGAGGATATTTTCAGGTTTATATTTTTAGAGAATTAGATCATAAAACTTGCATTACACTCCACATTTAAACAAAGTGGTTACATAAAAGACAGGATTCATTCTTCCCATCAACGGAAACATATTTAAAATAAAACTTGGATTCTTTCTTGACACATCCTTGACACTATCATCACATCACGTACCTTTCCCTTGACCTGTGAAAACATTTCAAAAACTTTGGATGAGCATAAAAAGCTCAGTAAGGGATATAAAAATATGGAAAGGAAACATGAGTTCATATATACATAAGAATGAAATCATACTTTACCCATAAAACATAGGCACTTTAACATACCAAATCAAATAATGAATAAATCATAGAAAACATAAGACATAAAAGGTAACATGAGGCATTCATAACATTCTTACGTAGGGAGTAACCCTCTTGGTTATGTTTTGGAATACCCATCACAGTATATTCCCTAAATCTCTTCGGAGAAACCTTAAAGTTTCACTCCTTCACGTTACCCAATGCATTGGTGAGCTATATCGGGATCACCCGCACTTAGTTTATCATGGAACCACCCGTATTATTAATAATGCCCAAGAACCTCAACATAATCATATCACATAAAAGATGCATAAAGGAAACATAACATTTCAACCTTTCAATCACAAGATATCAATACAACACATTGATATAAAAACATTATGAAAACCATTTTCAATACCAAAATAAAATAAAAGTAAAACATGGTATTTATGTTTCTTTTAAAAAAAGGTATGGCTTGTAGAGGAATCCGAAACTCAAATAACGGTCATGGCGGAGGAAAATTAGTTGTCGCCACATACGTATGACAAAAACATTCCCTTTTGTCGTTTAGTAAACACTTCGTATAAAAAAGATTCCTTTTGAATAAACCTAAAATTCAAAGGGGTTTATACACCGTATAAAAGAATGTTGTGTATAAAACAAAATATGCCTCAATGAAAGGAGATTGAGACGAAGTCCCTTACAAAGACGATATCCTTGGTTTAAGGATAAATCAATTACATTATTATGTGGGACAAACGTATACAAAAAATATATGTGGATATTAAGTGTAAAATAATCAATGGTCATTCACACATATTCAAAGGATGACATATTCAATAACTACATGTTGAACCCAAAGAAATCGAAATTGGGTAAAGAAGTTCCCTTGACAGCCTAACAGCGTCACATCAAAATGAGTTGATGAGAGATTAAAAAAGGGTATCTCATTACTTGGACATAAAATTTACATCAATAAGTATATATGAGGACATATCCCAACATAAAAATATGTAAATTAAAAGACCCAACATAAGAAGTCTTTTAAAAAGAGGAGGGTGAAAGGTTCCCTTACCGACATGGGTATCTTTCGAAACATACGCCTCGTGAAAGAAGGACAATACAACATGGATGTAAATAATCATAAATGAAATAATATTACACAATGAGTAAAATAATGGTCAGTACATACACCTCTCAAATAAAATTGTGGAAAATGTAGCATAAATCTCACGGGAATAAAAGTGAGATGAAAAATCCCTTACGAAAACTCGGCAGCCTAACGGCACCACATAAAATTTCCAAAAATGGATTGATGAGATCAAATAGGGTATCAATTCACATTACAATAAAATGTACAGAAAGAGGAATATAAAAGAACATCCCCCATCATAACAAAGAGGATCTTAAAATAAGTGACATAAAGGAGAGTACTTAAAGAGAAAGAGAGAGGTTAGATCTCTTATAAAAATTCGGCAGCATAACGGCGCCACTCAAAACTTCCAAAATGGATTGACGAGAGAGAATAGGGTCTCTCATCATATGAACATAAAAATTACAGTAAGATAAATATAAAATAACATCCCAATAACAATAAAGATGAGCTTATAAGGAATGACATAAAAGAGTGTACTTAAAAAGAAAGAGAGGAGTAGGATCCCTTACCTCGGGTCCGACTTGACTCGATCGTTCTTTAATCTCCTGAATAATAAACCTGAGTTAATTTATACATGATTAAGAACCTTTTTCAATATTATTATTCCTTTTATATCACTTATTTCCATGTTATAAACATTATGTAATCATTAAGATAATAATTATTGTTTTGTCGATATTTGGTTCTTAAGTCGAAAGTGGACTTCCTACAATTACATGTTGTTCGTGTGGTCAAAGGTTCTTTATATCCAGAATGACATCCTGATTTGGATATCATATATATCATATATATCCAAAATATACATGTATTTATAATATCACATAATCATTTAGAGGAAAGAAATGAAATGCACCGTTCATGGAGACGGTAAGCCGTACGTACGCATGAACGCTACTTTCATTTCTATGTCGTATTAATGGAATTAAAACTATATGAGAGGTATGTATATTTTAATTCCAGAATTATATTAATCATTTAGATGTAACATACATCATATATATCCATTATATATATGTACTTATAATAGTACATAACATTTTTAGATAAGAAATGAAATGTACCGTTCATGGAGACGGTAAGCCGTACGTACGCATGAACGCTACTTCCATTTATATTTCTTATTTAATGGAATTAAAACATAATGATACATAATATTATTTTAATTCCAGTATGGTATCATATAATATCATTAAATATACCCTTTATACGTACCACATATGGTAATAACGAATCAAATCACTTTGAGGGGGCGGTAGTCCGCACTTCCTTAAATGAAGATATCACGTTTACCCATAATGGAAACCATAAAGGTATGAAATAAATGAAAAATACAGAAGCATAAGTAAAACATAAACATATCATATATCATATATAAATATATTTTCATCTTAATGGCCACCTTTGAAGGTGCTAGAAGAATGTTGAACAATCATCGTTTCGGGAGGCATAAATTCGCCATCCACAGAAATAGTATGTTCTTTAACCATTAGATGTAGGTGTGTGTAAGTGTAGCTCGAATCCTTCTTATAAAAACACCCTAGTATATTTAAGATACTGGATTTGTTACAAATTAAATGAATAAAAAGATTTTATGGGGTTGGAGAAGCAAAATAAAACAAAACAACACAAGTGAAGACATTACCTTAAAATCGGGTAACTCTCTTTGGTTTGAGATCAAAGGCTTCCATGAGAAGACTTATGCCCAAAGTGAGGCTTCATGGAGTAAGAGAGGGAACTGGAGAGACACAATGGGTAAGGGTTGTCCGAGCCAAAGGCTTTGGGAGTGTGGGTAAGGAGGTTAAGGTGGGGGCCTTTTATAAGAGGGGAGGAGGGGCACTCTTGGAAGGTAAAAAAAATACACTTTATTTTAAAATGGTATTCGGATTTAAGATGTCCTAAATTGATGTGTTTCGAGGATAAGGTGATAAGGGTTATAAATCCACTCATCCAATAGGTTTTGGACATCTGTAGGTCTTATATATTACATTATCTTTCCATTTTATTTAAATCGTTAAATAATGAGGTCATCGCTGCATCATCATGATGTCATAAATAATTTAATTTATTTAATGTCTAAAATTATCAAAAAAATACTATGATTTAGGAAATCTTTTTATATTTCAAATGAATATTTATAGTCAAAAATATGATTTGTATAACCCCATGTAAAAATTGTTTTAGTAAAACATTTCATGTTTGTCTCATTTTTACTTTAACTTTAAATATAAAGATATTAATTTTATTTTCCTACCAAAGTGGTTTCATGGGGTCCCCAAGTTGACCCATGGGTTGTCTTGGTCGGCCATTACACATCCAATGAGGTCAGGACATGTGTCAAGCTCATTTAATATTATTAAAACATTATTTTTACCTTAAACTACACTAATTACCTCTAATCGCGATTGAAAACTTAATAAGTTACTATTCACCAAAAAATTATTTTTATCCCATTGAACCACATTTTACATCTTAATGACAACCATGTATGTAGGATTTTTAAATTCAAAACACAATGATGACAAAATTTCATTTAAATGGAAAAATCAGTTTTTATAAGTACCACTTAGTGGTTTCACTATTCATCAAAAATTGAAGTTTTTCAGAAAAATCCCAAAAATTCACCCTAAGAAATATTTGATATTAAAAATTAAAAAATGAAGTATATTTTACAAAATTCAAAACATATATGTCACATTAATTAATTTAATAATTAATTCCCGCTGTCAGAGCAAATAGCGTGTTTTTATGAAACAATAAGTATCAAAAGATTGACTCCGGTTTAAGTCTGATTTCAAAGTGAAAATAATTTCAACGACCACTATTGGATTTAATGGTAAAAATATATTATAACTTCACTTTAAAACCAATTCAAAATTTAATCTAATCATATAAATAAATTAGATTAAAAAGTGGTTTCTAATTAAAATACAACATTTTACACTATTCATTAAAAATGAACTTTATCGGAAAGATACCAAAAATTTACACAAAGTAAATTTTGATGTCCCTATTCTTAAGAAGAGTTTTATTTGGTCCAAAAGGATGTATAAGAGTGAAAATAACTATATTTAATGATGGTTCTCCATCAAAAGGTGATAAGAGAGCCTTTAGTGAAAACTAGGGCATATACGCCTAAAATTGAATTCTTTCCGTATTTTAAGCCTTTATCGTTTATTGGATAAAATTAAAAACATTTAAAAACATATATAATAATATTTTAGTTATTTTTATTCATTCCCGCCAATACAACGGCTACATGTTAACTACCATTTAAAAAAAATTATTTTATTATTAGAGTGCAACGTAAGATTCCCAAGAAACTCGTTGTTGCGTGTTGGGTACGCCATCGAGCATAGCGTCCCCTTTAAAGTCATATTATTTACCTGGGGTGTTACATCCTTCCCCCCTTTTGGAAATTGCGTCCTCGCAATTTTAAAAATTGAGCTTGGAAACATCCTTGAAAGTCCCACATCGGAACAAGAGTCGGTAAAACAATCACTTTAAAATAAAGAAAGATAAGTACAAAGGTCACCCGAGTTAACCCATACTAGGATTCCTAGTACGAAAATATGGACATGGAGGAAAAAAAAGGTCATGTTCTTGAGGGAGAGTGATAGTAAACATGTCTAAGAGAAAGTTGACCATAAGAAAATCACAAACTTGTGATGGGTTAAACGGTATTCGATTCCCCTGTAGGAAAAGTTAATAGACAACATTTTTGTTTTATGTTACTTTTTAATGAGGAATTTATTCATAAGGAAACATAATCACTTATCATGTTGAATTTCAACTTTTACTAGATTCCTTAATCAAACTCATATTTTTTCCAAAAGACGAGTATTTAGGGAGACTTGTTCGCATTAAGGGTACTATAATAAACTTTTAGAGAATCACGTAATCCACCAAAGAGAACTATATACATCCCATGTCTTTAGGATTTAACCAAAACTGAAACCAAAAAGGTTAGTACAAGGTCAGATAATCTAGAAAAGGATAACCCTTTATAAAAAGAAAATCAATGCTTAATCTCCAAAATTTGTCTAACAAAACCCAAAGTTCAACAAAGACCATTCGATAAACAATTTTTCCATAAAAATTATTCAAAGTAAACCAAAATAATATTTAAACCCAAATATTTGAAGGATTTAGTCACATATTCTTCCAGGTTAAATCGTAACATTTATATCCAAACAACATCAGTTGCTCCTAAAGTCTCGTATTGAAAAGTAATTGACCTAATCACATATCCTCCATGATAGGTTAATCATTTTCATAAATAACCCAAAATCAACTTACTCTTAATTCATAAAATCATATAAATAAAAAGAATCAGTCAAACTAACCAGGGACTTCACGTAGTCTAGTGGTAGGCGATAAATACCAGTCGCAATTTGGTTGTGGGTTCGATTCCCGAAGCTTTGTCCGACGAGACGAGTTGTCACACGGTCTGCATGTTGTCCTTTTTCTAAAACTATATATTTCTTAAATCATTCCCCAAAAAGAGTTAAAATCATCAAAAATGATCATAACATATTTTAACCTCAAGTTTATCTCATGCCTTTCATTTTCCAGCATATCATATAATAACCCATAATTACCTCAAAAGTATGGATCATATAAACTCTAATGGTTACCTTTATAATTATTACCTGAAATTCCACATCGATTGGTCATCTCGTACATGATGTATTATATAACATATCAAGGTTCAAGTGGTTGATCATGAATCCTTGATATTTGGTTTAGAACAACCACGAGATTCCTCATTGAATCCTCCAATTTATCTAGTATCATAATCAAAGAAGCACCATGGTTTCCTTCAAACATGTTGTCTCTTTGTTTCCTGCTAGATCCATCCATTCACTAAAAACAGCAATGTCAGTGTGAGTATATCAACAAAACCATCATGTACTAATGAGGAAGGTAAACACTAAGATATACTTACTCATTCACTTTATCTAAAACTAGGACTCTATCTGAAATCCTAACAATTATAATAATGTCACTTATGCTTAGAGAATACCCTAACCTCAAAATTTATCTAAACCAACCTCTGATACCAACAGTAAGGCCCCAGCCTTAAACCTTACATAATATTGAGTTATTACAAGATTACACATTGAGGATCTTTTCAGGTTTAGGGTTTTATAGAATTAGATCATAAAACTTGCATTACACTCCACATTTAAACAAAGTGGTTACATAAAAGACATGATTCATTCTTCCCATCAACGGAAACATATTTAAAATAAAACTTGGATTCTTTCTTGACACATCCTTGACACTATCATCACATCACGTACCTTTCCCTTGACCTGTGAAAACATTTAATAAACTTGGGATGAGCATAAAAAGCTCAGTAAGGGATATAAAAATATGGAAAGGAAACATGAGTTCATATATACAAAAGAATGTAATCATACATTACCCATAAAACATAGGCACTTTAACATACCTCATCAAATCATGAATAAATCATAGAAAACATAAGATATAAAAGGTAACTTGAGGCATTCATAACATTCTTACGTAGGGAGTAACCCTCTTGGTTACGTTTTGGAATACCCATCACAGTATATTCCCTAAATCTTTTAGGAGAAACCTTAACGTTTCACTCCTTCGCGTTAAACAATGAATTGGAGAGCTATATCAGGCTCACCCGCCCTTAGTTTATCACTGAACCACCCGTATTCATAATAATGCCCAAGAACCTCAACATAATCATATCACATAAAAGATGCATAAAGGAAACATAACATTTCCACCTTTCAATCAAAAGATATCAATACAACACATTGATATAAAAACATTATGAAAACCATTTTCAATACCAAAATAAAAGAAGAGTAAAACATGGTATTTATTTTTCTTTTAAAAAAACGGTATGGCTTGTAGAGGATGCCGAAACTCAAATAACGGTCACGGCGGCGGAGAAGTCGTTTTCACTGCATACATATGACAAAAACATTCCCTTTTGTGATTTAGTAAACACTTCGTATAAAAAATATTCCTTTTGAATAAACGTAAAAGTCAAATGGGTTTATACACCATATAAAAGAAGGTTGTGTATAAAACAAAATATGCCTCAATGAAAGGAGATTAAGACGAAGTCCCTTACAAAGACGATATCCTTGGTTTAAGGATAAATCAATTACATAATTATGTGTGACAAATGAATAGGCCAAATATAAGTGGATATTAAGTGTAAAATAATCAATGGTCATTCACAAATATTCAAAGGATGAGATATTCAATAACTACATGTTGAACCCAATGAAATCGAAATTGGGTTAAGAAGTTCCCTTGACAGCCTAATGGTGTCACATCAAAATGAGTTGATGAGAGATAAAAAAAGGGTATCTCATCACTTGGACATAAAATTTACATAAATAAGTATATATGAGCACATATCCCAACATAAAAATATGTAAATTAAAAGACCCAACAAATGAAGTCTTTTAAAAAGAGGAGGGTGAAAGGTTCCCTTATCGAGATTGGTATCTTTAGAAACATACGCCCCGTGAAAGAAGGACAATACAACATGGATGTAAATACTCATAAATGAAAGAATATTACACAGTGAGTAAAATAATCTTCAGTACATACACCACTCAAAGTAAATTGTGGCAAATGTAGCATAAATCTCACAGGAATAAATGTGAGATGAAAAATCCCTTAGGAAAACTTGGTAGCCTAACGGCGCCACTTAAAATATCCAAAAATGAATTGACGAGATCAAATAGAGTATATCATCACATTACAATAAAATATAGAGAAATTGTAATATAAAAGAACATCCCCCATCGTAACAAAGAGGATCTTAAAAGAAGTTACATAATGGAGAGTACTTAAAGAGAAAGAGAGAGGTTAGATCTCTTACGAAAATTCGGCAGCCTAACGGCGCCACTAAAAACTTCCAAAATGGATTGAAGAGAGAGAATAGGGTCTCTCATCATATGAACATAAAAATTACAGTAAGAGAAATATAAAATAAAATCCCAATAACAAGAAATATGAGATTAGAAGGAATGACATAAAAGAGTGTACTTAAAAAGAAAGAGAGGAGTAGGATCCCTTACCTCGGGTCCGACATGACTCGATCATTCTTTAATCTCATGAATAATAAACTTGAGTTAATTTATACATGATTAAGAACCTCTTTCAAGCTTATTATTCTTTTCATATCACTTATTTCCATGTTATAAACACTATGTAATCATTAAGTTAATAATGATTGTTTTGTCGATATTTGGTTCTTAAGTCGAAAGTGGACTTCTTACAATTAAATGTTGTTCGTGTGGTCAAAGGTTCTTTATATCCAGAATGACATCCTGATTTGGATATTATATATATCATATATATCCATCATATACATGTATGTATAATATCACATATTCATTTAGAGGAAAGAAATGAAATGCACCGTTCATGGAGACGGTAAGTCGTACGTACGCATGAACACTACTTTCATTTCTATGTCGTATTAATGGAATTAAAACAATATGGAAGGTATGTATATTTTAATTACAGAATTATATTAATAATTTAGATGTAACATATATCATTTATATCCGTTATATATATGTACTTATAATAGTACATAACATTTTGAGATAAGAAATGAAATGTACCGTTCATGGAGACGGTAAGCCGTACGTACGGATGAACACTACTTCCATTTCAATTTCATATTTAATGGAATTAAAACATAATGATACATAATATTATTTTAATTCCAGTATGGTATCATATAATATCATTAAATATACCCTTTATATGTACCACATATGGTAATAACAAATCAAATCACTTTGAGGGGGTGGTAGACCGCACTTCCTTAAATTAAGATATCACGTTTACCCAAAATGGAAACCATAAAGGTATGAAATAAATGTAAAATAAAGAATCTTATGTAAAACATAAACATATTATATATCATATATAAATATAGTGTCATCTTAATGTCCACATTTTAAGGTGCTAGAAGAATGTTGAATAATCATCGTTTCGTGAGGCAGAAATTCTCCATCCACAGAAACAGTATGTTCTTTAACCATTAGATGTAGGTGTGTGTAACTGTAGCTCGAATCCTTCTTATAAAAACACCCTAGTATATTTAAGATACTGGATTTTTTACAAAATAAATGAATAAAAAGATTTTAGGGGGTTGGAGAATCAAAATAAAACAAAACAACACAAGTGAAGACATTACCTTAAAATCGGGTAACTCCCTTTGGTTTGAGATCAAATGCTTCCATGGGAAGACTTCTTCCCAAAGTGAGGCTTCAAGGAGTAAGAGAGGGCAATAGAGAGACAAAATGGGCAGGGGTTTGGCTGAGCCAAAGGCTTTGGGAGTGTGGGTATGGAGGTTGAGGTGGGGGCCTTTTATAAGAGGAGAGGAGGGGCACTCTTGGAAGGTAAAGAAAAGTCACTTTATTTTAAAATGGTATTCGGATTTAAGAGGTCCCACATTGATGTGTTTCGAGGATAAGGTGATAAGAGTTATAAACACACTCATCCAATAGGTTTTGGACATGTTTATGTCTTAGATATTACATTATCTTTCCATTTTATTTAAATCGTTAAATAATGAGGTCATCACTGCATCATCATGATGTCATAAATAATTTAATTTATTTAATGTCTAAAATTTTAAAACAAATACTATGATGTAGGAAATCGTTTTATCTTTTGAATGAATATTTATAGTCAAAAATCTTATTTTTATAACCCCATGTAAAAATTGTTTTACTAAAACATTTCATGTTTGTCTCATTTTTACTTTAACTTTAAATAAAAAGATATTAATGTCATTTTCCAACCAAAGTGGATTCATGGGGTCCCCAAGTTGACACATGGGTTTTCTTGGTCGGCCATGACACATCCAATGAGGTTAGGACATGTGTCATGTTCATTTCATATTATTAAAACATTATTTTTACCTTAAACTACACTAATTACCTCTAATCGCGATTAAAAACATAATAAGTTACTATTCACCAAAAAAAATTATTTTTATCCCATTGAACCAAATTTTACATCTTAATGAAAACCATGTATGTCTGATTTTTGAAATTCAAAACACAACAATGGAAAAATTTCATTTAAACGGAAAATTATGTTTTTATAAGTATCACTTAGTGGTTTCACTATTCATCAAAAATTGATGTTTTTCAGAAAAATCCCAAAAATTTATCCTAATCTATATTTGATATTAGAAATTAAAAAATGAAGTCTATTTTACAGAATTCAAAACATATATGTCACAATAATTAATTTAATAATTAATTCCCGCTGTCAGAGAAACTAGCGTGTTTTTATGAAACAATAAGTATCAAAAGATTGACTCCAGTTTAAGTCTGATTTCAAAGTGAATATAATTCAACGACCACTATTGGATTTAATGGTAAAAATATATTCTAATTTAACTTTAAAACCAATTCAAAAGATAATCTCATCATATAAATAAATTAGATTAAAAAGTGGTTTTGAATTAAAATACAACATTTTACACTATTCATTAACAAATGAACTTTATCGGAAAGATACCAAAAATTTACACAAAGTAAATTTTGATGCCCCGATTCTTAAGAAGAGTTTTATTTGGTCCAAAATGATGTATAAGAGTGAGAAAACTATATTTAATGACGGTTCTCCATCAAAAGGCGATATGTGAGCCTTTAGTGAAAACTAGGGCATATACGACTAAAATTGAATTCTTTCCGTATTTTAAGCCTTTATCATTTATTGGATAAATGTAAAAACATTTAAAAACATATGTAATCATATTTCAGATATTTATATCCATTCCCGCCAATAAAACGGCTACATGTTAACTACCATTTAAAAAAATATTATTTTATTATTAGAGTGCAACGTAAGATTCCCAAGAAACTCGTTGTTGCGTGTTGGTTACGCCATTGAGCATAGCGTCCTCTTTAAAGTCATATTAATATTTTATTCACAAATATGGATAAATATAAAAATTTCATATTCTTTATTTACCTGGGGTGTTACATAAGAACACTCACCATCCTTCTCTAAGGTTCGACCCTGAACCAATGTCCTAGTGTAAGAGTTATAAACAATATTTTGAGGGATGTGTTGACCTCCAACCAAATAATAATTTAGCGATGTTTCTTGGGATGTAATATGCTGAGAGTATAGTGTTTTAATAAGAAATTTAAAAAATCTATAAAAAATGTAATAAAAATATTATCAAAAAAAATTTCATTAAAAAGGTTCTACAAAAATAACGTTATTGTTATTTGAGCTGAGCATAGAAAATTATTCTATGATTATAGTGTGTTTTTAGTCTGAACATTTAAAAAAATAGAATGTATTGAAGGCTCAATCAATCACACTAAACCATAATATGTTTGTTATGGTGATTATAGATCTAATGGCTGACATTGTGTTTATAACTAACCATAATATTTCCATCACATTTAAGTTAATAAACATATCATTGAGTTCAGTATTGACATCCTAAAAAACTATTCTAAAACATTATCAAAACTATATGGTAGGGATGATTTTTAGAGTTCCGTGTTCAAAACTATCTATGAAATTATTGCTAAATGAAATCCTGTTAAATATAAAATAATTAAAGTATTTGAAAAACATGCTCTGGGAATTACAACATATGGTTAAGGAACAAGAATATTTTGAATAATTTGAAAAAGAACCTATTAATAAATGATTTTAAAACCATTTTCAAGAAGAAATTGATACTAAAACTATGAAATAAACTATTTTCCTCTGAAAAATATTATTTTTTGAACTAAAACTTGAAACCAAATACTTACTAAATTAAAAACACATTGATGAAGAAACAAAAAACATTAATAATGTAGAGTTGTAATATTCCAAAGATGATTTGAATGAGACTGGAAAAGAAGGTCCAAGTCTCTTCATAATTTGGACATCGGAGAAAAATCAATATTTTAGACGTTTTTATAATTACATCACTCGGTTTGAGAATATATAAGAAAATAAAAACATAAATGTTAAAATTTCTTCACCCAAACTTTCTGAAATAATTACCATTGAACCAGAACTAGAAATGGGAACTAATATGGAAGAGACTATTAAACATGATAATCTGGAATATGAAATTTATGAACTCAAGCATAACACTTCACATGCATGTTTTAAAAATGAAATCACAAATATTTCTAAAATGAATATGGATGAAATGGATGAGAAGATGTTAATTGATGAAATGATAACTCTTAAGCTGTCGCCACCATATTCTTATAGTAATCACTTTTCTGAATCTTTATGCAGTGAAATTGAAAATATAGTTGTCAAACATGTGGGTAAATGTATAAATTTGAAAAATCATGAAAATCAATTGATTGTTGCTGAATTGAACATTACTCCTCATGATTTTATCATTATATAACACACTATGGACTTTATTTTTGAATTTGGATTTTGAACTTGAATTAGTTGTTGAGGTTGAACAAAAAATTAATTGTTGCATAGTTGATTTGTCTAAATTAGTAGATGTAGAGTCTTCATTCACAAATGATGAACTGTTAGAAGAGATATACAGTATTTTAAGACCAGAATCTTTGAATGATCAAAAAAATATATTCCCTTGTATCCAATTTTATCCCAAATAGAGTCATGTTTTTATTGTTCCCATGATATTGAGATTAGTTTGTGGATGAATTTTATTTGAGTTCTAGTGTTTCTGATCCTGTTCAGCCACTAATATCAATCCCCTTAATGAACACGACATTTATGTAATCACCCACATTCACCCATGAATGTTTATTTGATATTGTTGAGGTTGAGAGAGAAGGTTGTGAGGTTAATATAACACTCTTTGAACCACCTAATTCCCTATAATCCCTTCTTAAAAATTTAAACTGTTTCAAATCTGAACATAGTGTAGTAGAAGAAAACATTATGTCGACATTGTTAAAGGGTGTTTTTTTGGATTTTTTCATATTTTTACGTTTTGATTGTGTATTCTTGGGTTTTTTCCCTTAATTCAAAATTCATAATTAAAAATAATTGGGAAAATCCAATGTGGTTGTTCCTGCTAAGAAAACATCACCAACCAAGTGATTATGGTTATTTCATGGTGAGTTTGGCTCGAGACTATAAATCTTGCACTTCTTGGGAGGAAACCTATGATTTTCATAATTTTATTAGAATAAAGAAATTATAATTATATATTGTCTAAATGAAGACTAAAAACTTAGTGCCTCATGGGATTCAAACCATGGTTCCTCATTTGTTTTTAATTATGTTCCTTTTCAAGATTTTTTTAATAAAATGTTTCTTTAAAATGTTTCTTGTATTCTATGTATATTCTGGAAGACTCATTGGATTTTATGTCACTAATTAACAGAAAATATGTTTGATGATACTATACTCACAAAAGAGTTGAATTTCCACAATGGATCATTCCAGACAAAAAATTATCAGGAATGTTCATTAATTTATTTACGCATTTATTATATAATCCTCAATCATTTTATAAAAATATATGATAAGATCTGTACAATAAATTTGAGTCTCCTAAAACTATTGTTCCTCAGTCATCTCAATGCTGACTCATTGGTGGATGATTCTATATGTCAATAATTAAATAATGTTTCTAAAAAAATTCTACACACAACTCTTCGCTAGAAATCATTACTACCTGTACTGATATGATGGAGAATTATGCTACATTTTCCCAAACTAAAAATTGTAAATTCAGGAATTGGTTTTATTAAAATTATTCTACATGTCACTCTGATGAAGAAAAAATTATGCATGTGCCTCTTCATGAATATTGGAATTTATTGATTTTAAAACCACATCACAGTAGGAAGCTAGAAATTTGTATTATTATGTTCTGATTATTTCATTACAGGTTTTTAGCATGAATATTTCTTCTCAATTAAAAATCATATTGAATCAAATTTGAAACTGCCACACCATATTCACAATGCACCCACATGTAACACGTGATACTATTTGAGTTTATTTGAAAATTTTATTCCCTATCAAAAATTATTAAGCATTTAAACCTACTATAAAACAATTTTGGAAAACAAATATATCTGAAATTTAATGATACCCATAAACATGTTATTAATATAATATATTGAAAATATATTTGGAACATAAAAATCCTAATTGATGTCTTTTCCAATTTTGAACTCATCCATGAGGAAAAATTTGGGTTTTATGTGTGGGGGAGGGGGTCAACATTCATTTTTCTAAACTGTTCTTAATGAAGTCCATCAACTCAAACTATTATTTAAACTTGTTGTAAAGAAATGGGAAATTTTTTTGAAAAAATAATTTCAAAATTTTAGGCTATTTTTTTGTTTTTGAAATTGGTATTGGCATAAAGTAATTACATTTCTGGTAGGTAACAGTTTCTTTGAATTTTCAATTTTTTTTGGTGGATGATTTATGAGTCAACTTTTTTAGTAATTTTATGAAAATTTGGTTTGGGGACTATTTGTTAGAGTGAAATATGAATTTTCATCGTAGAGATGGGATCATAACATTAATGACCATAAGTTTAAACATTATTTTAGGGACTTACTTTATATTAATTATTAATGTTAATCATCTTAGTGAGACTGTGTAAATTTTTTTATATAGTTCAATTAAAACTGGAGTAAAATGGCCATTTGGGATCACACGGTGAATCTCTAATACCCAAGATACTGGGTGCGTTTCTGTTGAAAAAAAAATCCTATGTACACATGGAATAAATTCATTTGCACAATTCTTTTCATATATAACTTTGATGTGGAAAAATTTAGATAATGTGTCTAGGGTCAAAAATGAGTTTATCAATGTGAGGGGAATGATGAATTCTAGCTAAAAAAGGGTAAAATTTGTTTATTTAGATATCATTTAAGTTGTATTAGTAAGTTTATTCAGAAATAAATTTTATATTGGTACCTATAACAGAGTAATAGTACAATGTTCATCTAGTTATGTTTTATATTCCACCTATTTCTACCCTTTTATCACTCATTAAATTATAACATGGATTTTAAAGGAGTATGCCATTTAGTAGTCTCATATATGAGGCAAGAAATATTCATAAATAGATGATTATACACACTTTTAATTACTCAGTGGGTATATTTTATTAATAATGAATCTTTTGAATTGTATCTTTTCAAAATCTATAACAACGTTTTTTTTCCACTATTCTAAATTGGGTAACATGTTTCTATTTGAGATGAATTATAAATTCAACTTTTCTACTTTAATTTGACAAAAAAATGTTGATGTTTCAGTAAAATCTATGTTTATGTGTGGGGGAATTTGATTTGGCCTTAATTTAACCTATTTTACACATCCTTTTAATTATTTTCTAATAATTTAATTTATTAATTTTTAATTTTTATTAAATATTTGTACCTTGGTAAATTTATAATTTAACTGATTAATTTTTCAATTTTTACTTTTAATTATTTATTTTTAGTAATTAAAATAATTAATTTTTGTATTTTCATATTTTTATAGACTAATAAATTTTTTATTAGTTTTTATGTTTGGTTATAATACACTTTTTAAATAATATATCATTATATTAAGTAATCATTTAGCCATTTAATTTACATTTTTATTAATTTAATCATATATCTTTAATTATTTATGTTCAAAATTTATTTACATTAATAATTATTTTTAAATCATTAATTAAATTTTATCTTTTTATGTTTTATTATATGCTACAATTTATAGCTTTTATTGATTTATTATTATCTATTACATTACCGTTGTTTTTAATTCAATTCATGTTTTTAACTAAGATTCCTGTTTTTAATTTTTTTAGTAATTTTTTTAATTCTTAATTTAATAAATGTTTAAATTTATTATTTTATAATAGTTTTAATTATAGTTTTGTGTGCTCATTGTTTCATGGGTTATCCATTTTTATTTTCTCCAATGGTTTTGAACCACACATTGTCCCCTGTTGCACTTTACCTCTGCAACCATTTTAAAACAGTTTCACGGTGCCAACATTTCTGTCACGAACAACCCCGAGTCAACCCTGAACCTGTTACCTATGACAGCATGTGACAAGTCTCGAGAGGCATTCCTGATCTTTCCGGGATATTTACAGCTTTGAGGGCATCAATAGAGTTGAAAATTGAATTATATAGGCCCACGACCTGGCCCAATGCCTAAATAAGTAACCCAAATTCACCATGATTATGAATTTCTATGAGGTCCAAAAGGATATGGTAGTTTTAATATGTCAGTGGAGGATATGTGGTAATTGGAATAAATGAAAAATGATGAAAAATTAAATAGTTATAAAAGAAAAGAAATGGTTTTAAAATTTTTAAATGGGATCACGTTTTGCCTATATCATGAAATAATCACCCTTTCTCATGAAACTCATAAACAAGCAAAGGGGATCCAAAATTAGCGTGATTAGAAATATATGGTAGTTCAAATATCCAAATAAATCACACCCAAAACCAAAAAATGGATCGGTGTTTTCAGTGAACCAGATTAAAACCATGACATTGAAAGAAAAAAAATCAGGTGTGACATATTACAAGCCTTCGTGGTGGCATTGATCAATCCTTGTTGTTTCATACAATTTGTTGTGCCTAAAAAATCATTTTTACTATGGGATAGTTCCTCCTACCGTACTATGGTCTGTTTTCCTCCTTTTATAGTCTCATAGTTTCAGCCACTTCCTATATCCTACATCCCTTACACCCCATAAAACATTCATCATAATCACACCAATAATGTGAACCAACCATTCCCTCGCAACCCCATAACCCACAATTAATCACAAGTCATGTTCTTCACACATATAAAGAATCGACCACAAGAATTGATTCAGACACAAATAGACATGTCTAAAAATTGAATCCTAGATCATGGGCCCTAGTTGTATCACATATCTAGATCTGAAAATTGAGGCAAGGATGATTACGAGAGTTGTGGCACTGCTGATAGAGGAGAGTTGAGACGCCACTTTTTTCTAAGCACTCCAAAGAACCTTTTGTTGGCCCTTGAATCCAATCTATGACGTGAAGATAAACCAAATGGGTGGAAATCACTGTGGGTCTAGAAGAGATCACTATCGCGCTACACATTTGCTTCATGAAGAGATTGTTTTGTCCGTCGTTGCTGGATTAATGGATGCCCCTACTAATGAAGCCTAAACAACTGTCGGTCGCCACACACATCCTGAGTGTGGAGCCAAATATTGTTCCGGATGAAGTGGACAATCCATTAATACATTCATATGCAGAGATCCTATCCATATTCATTTCACACCAACTTCCAATAGTTAGTTACATAGAAAATTTAATAAAGACATGTGATGTAGGGAAAAGTGCATGTCTGGGTTTCAACAGTGAACAATAGCTTAATGTCAGTGTGTACAGGGTGTGACGTGCAGTATATGACAATATATTAAGTAGTAATGTAGTAATGGGAATTTTCAGAGAACTCTCATTCTTAGATTCACACCTTCATCCTTCCAGAACAGCAGAGCTGGATATTAGTAGATAGAATGATGAGACCACCGGACACCAGAAGGAGAAAAACATAGCAACATCATTAAATTTAATGAGGGATAATTTTCCCATTTTCATTTTCATTCAATTATATATGTTTTTAATTATAAAAACTTTTATTTTGAAATTATTTCTGTATAATTGTCCATGTTTACAGGATTACTTCTACTGGTTCATATTTTACAACGTTGTTGCAAAATATAATTTATAAGATTTGAAATTGATCGGTGAGATGAGTTCTAGATAATATTCATTTGTGTTTTTCACATCCATCACCTTTATTTCCACTTTCCATGATATTTCGGTGAGAAAGATCATGGATTCATTTATTAAAATATAAATTCTGAACTATAATATTATATCGGATAGATTATGAACAATAGTAAATCATTTCAACACTTTTGGAGTTTGGTGTATCAATAAATGGAGAACATATAGAACCACTACTCATAGTGATTAGTTTCCATTATAGGAATACTAATCCATTCATATTTTATGGTCGTGAATGAAATTGAACAAATTTTTTAAGATGTTATCCAAGGAATTATATGAACTATTTCCCTTAGCAATATGCATGAATCACTTTCCTCTCCATCATTTTACAATACTTGTTTATCATAGTTCATATTACATTTTAGTTTTTATAAAATTTCCTATATTTTCCTTTCTATTTAATGAAAATACAAATAAAATGTTAAAAAAACTTTCCCCACTACGGAGAATAGTGGGGATTGTAAAATACCTAAGAACACACACCATCCATCTCTGAGGTTTCACCCTGCACCACACTGCTGGTTTTGGAGTTATAAATAATATATTGAGGCTCATGAAGACCACCAACAACATCACGGTGAATATTCTTCCCATGTATTTTTTCTTTATTTAAGCCTCTGTGAATTTGTTTGATTCATAAGAGTCGCAATTATAATAATATTTTTCATGAGGGGTTATATAAAAAACCCGATTACGGTTATGTTTTAATTTATTAAAATTTAAAATATATAGTCATGGTGTTCTAAAATCCATCTCGCATCATCTGGGTAATCTTTTTTTGGAATACATTACATTTCTCACCACATTGGTTATTGAATTAGTTTCTCATATTTCCATCAATTTGATTAAAATAATGGTGAAATTAGGTTTGGGAAATTTTTAACCATTAAACATTTGAATTGATGTCCATGATCAGTAATTGGATAAATAATAATTGATATATATTTTCATACCTATAAATTTATTTGTTTATTTAAAATTTATCATTGAGGTACAAAATATTATGTGCTTTTTCTACAAAATAATGATTCATAATGAGATAGAAATTTATACAATGCATTTACCATGTGAAATACTACTATATTTTTTATTAATAAATTGCATAAAATCATTCAACATAAATATAATGGAATTATTGAAAACATACCTAACATTATACCAAAAGTTAGTCGCTCTTGTAAAAATAACTAGATATCTTATGGTATAAATCAGAAATATGAGATCTATAATACCAAATTACAGGATAAAAAGAGAATAAAATAACATAAATAAGTTCATTTATAAGTGTGTAATTACACGGTAACATAAGAGCTATGATAATCAGAATCATTCAAAATGAGTAATTATAATAAATTATATCACAAATTCAACATAGGAATGCCTGGCCAACATTAACCATGACATCGTGAACTTAAGTCATGTTTAATAGCAAAGACATCATAACAATATGAGATAATGATAGCCTCTGAATCAGCATAAATTTAATATGATGAGATAGAACCATTTTCCAAATTATTAGGGGGCTATAAAAAATTTCCCATGTCGCCATATTATTATTATATAAATGAATTACTATGAAACGTATATTATTCAATATAAAGATGTCATTAATATAATTTAATACCATGACTAAAGAGAGTAAGAAAAATAAATTCATGTCTTCAGTAAAATATTAATGAATATATTTATCTTAATAACCAAGATTGGAAATGGGGTTTGGTATTAATACACAATTTTTTTTAACCCGCCATAATATTATTTTGTGGGTTTATTTTAAAAAATATAGTTATATATTTTTTTAATTTCCAATAAATGTTTTTAGACATTATATGATAATGTAATAAAAAACAATATTATAGTTCCATCCATTCATATCTAAAAAAGGGTAGTGTATTATTGTTATTTTATAATTCTAATACCATATCGATCTTAATTAATTACAATTGGTAAGTGTATGCGAGTCATTATTAAAAAGAATAGATTTTATATCCATAAAATATAATATTAGATTCAAAGGATTCTTATGGTATTATAAAAATAATAAAATAACATAAAAACATTATTGAACAGTGGAAATATTTAATTTTTTTTTCAAAAATTAATTTTTTAACTAAAATACATTACTTTTGGGCAATTATGGCATCATAGTACACCCTGTATATTTACAACGAATTTTATTTTTAACCGAAATTTTTTTTCCTGATAGAATTATTTAAAAGTATCTATTTTTTAGTTATGATTTTTTGGATTGAAAAATCACAATTATTTTATCAATATAATACTCTAAATAGGGGAATCGAAAATTCAAAATTATCATGCCAATTTAATGGAAAACAATTTTTTGACAATAATAGTTTTTTGATCTTTATAACAATTACATTTGACTTTAAAATATTATATTTACATTTATATTTAATAATCAATAAATAATAATTTTAAATAATTAAAACATAATTCAGTAAAAAAATTCTTCAAATCAACCTAATGGGGGTCTTATTTGATAATATGTATTTCCCAATATATATTATATATTTTTCGTCATATCAAAATGTAATATTAATCAAACTCATTATTTAATCATTTCATATGATCATATGTTTTGTCTTCGATATATTTATAAAAAAATAATATCTAAATATATGATTATATTATTATTTATTTTCATCCTATGGAAACAAGGTTTTCACCTCATACATATTATTTTTATATAGATCATTAATAAGGGGATTATTATAGTTTCATTACATATTTTCATTAAAAATATATATATGAACTACTCATCAAAAGATATATCCATATCTAATTTATCTACCTCAATATTAAATACATAAAGGATATGTGAAATATATATCCTATGGAAAGTTACAGAGAACACATTATTAATTGGATAAAGGATTAGTGAAATTTCCAATTTATTTTTCATTTCTATTAAATGATAGAGAGAAACTAAGTAGAAAATATACCATTAAAAATACATTTCCTTCTTTAGAAATATCACAACTTTAGATCATAGTAATATTACAAGGAAATAATGTTCCTTCATATCAAACCATATATATCATAGAAAATATCCAATATAAATATTCTATCAATATTACCCCCATTGATGTGATTTATAATAAAATTTGCTATCAAATTTATATTATCAACTAATTATAATTCTAATATCATTCATTTGTAATATTTTTGTTAGAATTATATATTTAACTAGTTAATCTCATAATGGGATTCATAGTGGCTCACATAAATGATTGATTGATTGATATATTATAATGAAGAATTGATCCTTGTATGAAATTGTTACTAAACTATTTTTATTTTGAGAGAAAATTGTATATACATTTAAATTTTAATATTTAATTTAATTCATTCTAAAGAATAGTTTTTGATCATTTTTGTCATCCTCATTTCATATTTACATACTACAAAGAATGGTGATCCAGAGAGATGTATAAATTTTATGAAATATATCAGAAATTTTTTTGAATTGAAATATATTATAGAATGTTAATTATGTGATTATAATTTTTAAAATTATATATTAAAATACATATATTATTAATTCAAATATATATATTTATAATTTCTATGATAAAATTCATGGTGATTTTGTCCAATTTCTATGTGGGTATAGATAATGTTTTCCTTATTCCATTGTATGTATTTTATACTTAATTTAATAAATATTATAATAATAAATTTGATGCATAATTTGAAATACCATTTATATTATCCAACCAAATTTTTTATAAGAGATCTAGTTCTACAGTTATAAATTTTAGTGTTTATATGTAGATGAACTATGTACATTATAAAATATCATATTATTTATTTATAATATAGGTGACAGAGATATTGGTGTCAAAAAACAAATAATTAAATACATTTCAAATTTGAACTCCACGTTTTACGACTTACCTCTATATTGACCCTTGATTTTATCTTAATTTTATCAATTTAACAAATATTAATCTTCTTGAAGATAAATGGTAAATCGGGATTCATTTTTCTCAAAATCAAAATAAATAGACAATAAATCATTATTAAAGTTATATTTTTTTTATAATTTCTCTAATATGAAGAAATCACTTTTCATGACATTATAATATTTTTATATTATATTATTCATTATTAAAAAATTATTTGTAATCGTTTTCAATGTAATGTTTTAAAAAATGGAAAACAATAACGAAAATAAAAAATAACCAAATAATCATAGTAGTAGTATGAAAAAATTTGGCCACATTATAATAAAATATATAATATTTTAGTGATATATCAATACAATAAATAATTGATTATAGTTCATATAATAAGAAACTATTTATAACAAACTACATAATGATGAAAATTCCTATAAAATATAATTACATTACTCGTTTCTAATGAGAGATAACCAATATTGTTTCTATTCAATCCCTATTCAATATTATTTTATTGTATTTGGTTGAACAATAATTTTTGGTTATGTGTGGGAACATGTAAAATTGGGAATAATTACAACAATAAAAAACTACCAAACCACTTATAAAAATCATTTACATTTTGAATTCTCCAATTTTCATATAGAATATTAGCGTGTACAAAATTTTTAGTATGAATTCAATTCCAACCATTCCAAAATAGTAGCATTAAATTATCATTTGAATCCAATCATCTGTATAATAAACGTGATCATGGTTACAAGTTGAATACTTTTAAAAAAATTATATATCCCCTGATGTAACTAAAATATAGGTCATTATCTTATTGAATTATCAATTCACATCATCACTATTATACAATTGTTTTATGAACTATGTATAAATGTGAGACTATAAATATTATTAATGAAACAAAACTGATTCTATACAAATAACATTTAGAACTCATTGATTAACAAATTTAATAATTGAGATTGAATAACCAAATGAAAAGTTAAAAATACCAACATGAAAACTATTATCATTAAAAAAATAATTGATGAATTGCCCCAAACATTTAATCAAATATATTTATTCTAAAAAGGAAGAATTTCAAATCCAAAAGGACCATGACTTCCACATGTAGAAATAGAGAAAATCACAAATCATACACACATGGGAATATATCTATAATTTCATTTACATACCTCCAACACAACATATGAGAAATGATGAAAGTACATATTTATGTATAACATTATATTTGAAGAAAAATGGTAAGAGGATAAATGAATATGAACCTAATTGGTGATAAAAACATTAAAACAAAACCCAACAAACACAAAAACCCTAATACCAAACATACCAAAGCACCAAAAAATATGATCTTCAACCACAATCCAAAAAAAATGGAACGATCACACTCTTAGATAAATAAATTTAGAATTTTTGTAATGATATATATATGATTTTTGATGGGAGATAAAATATATTACTTGAAATCAACCCCTCAATGATAAATCCAAAAAACATCTAACATGACCACCCACACAATTCCATACATCAGTGTTGACAAATGTACTAACAAAAAATCATTTTTAAATTTATTTTAGAATATATATACCCATATAATGAAATAAATTGGTATATAAACCCTAATTATAGGGGCAATGAAAAAAATTACCAATGAAATAATATGGAAATATGGATGTGTAGAATAAAATAAGAAATTATGATGGGATAGTAGAAGAAGAATATGAATGAGTTGAAGGATATAAACAATAGAAAATATATAAGATACTTCAACACCATATAAATTTTTTATAATTTTTTTAATATATAACATCTTAACAACCCACATTGTTTTTCAAGAAAAATAATATATATTGTCAAAATTGTATTTAAATTTTTATGTTATAACCTAGAAATAAAATTTACTCTGTGAATTCGAAAAAAATATTTAAATAAAAAATTTTACATTTTTAAAATTTTTTGATTTATTAATGATAAATATTAATAAAATATATATAAATGATATTTTATAATTAAAAAATAATTTTTCATCACAAATTATTTTTATTTCATTTTGTGAAATGGAATGATAACTGATTTTTATATTTTGAAAAAATAATAATTTTGGAAATTATGATATTTTTTTAATATTAACATTTCAAAAATCGAATGGGTTTAATTTTTGGTATCTTTCTGAAATGATTAAATTTTTATGTGAATAGTAAAATAGTACCTATTTTTAATGAACCGCATAGTAATATTCTGTTTATAATGTAATTTTAATGGGACATTATTTTTTTAATATGATAATACAAAAAAATATATTAAATTTATTTCAAATTAACAGAAATAATTACATTTAAATCATCATTATACATGATTTATGTATGAGTTCATTTTTTGGTCTAAAAAAACATTTGTCAAAGTAATATTTTTATATGTTCATCTTTTTATTTTATTAATAATTTTAATTAATAAAAATTTAAGTATGTTTCGTAAAATAATAATATAAATTAGTTTTAATTTTTTTTCAATATTAAAATAATAACTTGTACTATGTAAGAAATGAATGTAAATAAAATATTATTCATCAAATTTTAGTTTTAAAAAACCTAATCTCATTTTAATCATCTAACAATTTAAATGCAAACTGATACCACCTAATGATGTGGAATAATTTAAAATAGATTAATTATTTTATCTATCACAATCAATATAAATTTTTAGGTTCTAATTAATTTTTTGCCACAATGAATAATGAAGAGAATAATTGTTTCCTTAGTAATAATTATGACATGTTTACTAGGTGGATTAATCTAAGTAATAGGGGTAATAATGGAATGAGAAATTTTATAAATCCTTATGTCTTAATATATTTTGAAAATTATCAATACTAAAATACAATTCATTTTTATATTATGAATGATGGACATCAAAGTTAACTTATATTACATAAATTATATATGTAATTGTATGTGTGTCCCCACCATAACATATAAATGATGCCTCCATTATTCAATAATTAAAATTCACTGATTAATAAATATCAACTGAAACAATATTAATATACTTGAAATAATGCATTACTTTTATACTCATATTATTTTCTACTTCAAATACCATTTTAATTAGTACTAAGATGTAATCCAATGGTCGAGTACTAATGAAGTGTTAATCATCATTAATGAATAATTCAAAATTCATTTCTTCTTATACATACTATAATACTATTGTTTAAAACCTAATATAATTATTCTATTATCATAAATATAATTTTAACAATAATTATTATAGTTTATCCATTTTCACCATATTTTTATCCAATAGGATAAAATATCAATTTTCTAGACATACAACATAGCCTTCCCAAATATTGGTGTGATTAATTTTTTATCACCACATTAAATAGGATATTGTATATTTATAGATAATGAAAACATATGATATTTTTGTCTAAATTTTTAATAATAAAATATAATATTTTAATTACCTTCATACGATTCTTCGAATTATAAATTGATAACATCACACACGTGTATATATGGACTACCACCTCAAAAAAGAAATATTATTTTTTACACCTATCGTAGATTGTTATAGAAACCCAAATAGTTTATATATATTTTATTTATCTCATGATTTATAATTTTCCTGTTATTTTAGAAAGGGAAATATGTGAGTGCATAAATTAGTTATCCAAAACATCAATGAAAATAAAAAAGATATCATTTTGAAAGAATGGTTTTTAAAAATATTTACTAATAAACAAGTAATTAAATGATAAATGTTGATAATATATGTTAATTTGATTATTTTAATTATCTTTTTAAAGATTTTTTTTGGAGATATTTTTATTAAAAAAAATTCTAGAGTGCATATGAATCAATTCAGACATTTAGTAAATGTTCACAATAAAAATACTGGTTAATTGAGACACGTTTGATGTTATGATCACGTTTATGATATTTAGGTGTATATAATTATTCATTTACATGTTATATCATTCTACTTGTTAAATAATGGTTATAAAATAATAAAATAAAAATATTAAATCCATGGTTTTTTATTCAAATGATACCTGAGTACTAATGGTTTATGTTATAATCGCATCCATATTGAAGATTATTTATGTTTATGTTCATCTATAGGTAATTATAATATAATAATATCTTAACCATCATCTATTTTCTTATCCTATTCATTTTTATTTAATTTACATTTTGTGTTTAATTTTTTTCTCTATAGCTACTCAAAAATTGAAATGATATTCTTTTAAGGGAATCCAAGAAGGTTTTTATTCAATATGTATTCAATATTATCAATGTCAATATTTTCATTAATATGTTTTCAAGAATGTTTTTACATTAATCAAATAATTTATTAACTTCATTTTATCACATTTAATAAATTTTATATAATGTTTTTAAAAAAATTTATTTTTAGAATGATATACTTTTTACCTAATGTCTATTTTGAATCCTCTTTTAACATAAACATGATGAAACAATTGTATCAAATTTCTAAAAATTATGTTCCTAGAATACTAAAATAAATTTTTCAATTTTATTTTCAAATGAAATATTTTTCATAATTTTTTTATTATTTTTAAAATTTATAGATGAGATTTCGAAATGAAAATTTTAATTTCATCAAGAAATTATTCAACAAACATCTATATGTAATATTATATATGTCAAAATACTTTTATATAAAATTATTTTTTTGGGATACCATTTTATGATAACATCCACCTTATTTATATATACATCTAATGATTGTGGTGTTAAATATATTGATTATAAAAGTTATTAACATTTCATATGATAGTGTTTGAATTTTCTTTTTTTTTTCCGATTGTGCATTAATATATTATTTCAACCTTCATATGATGAATATGTTGGATTTTATATATGATTCATGAAGACCTTCATTTTACCCAATTGAAATGGTATGCCTAACGAGACAAACTATTTTAGTATTTAGAAATCACAAAAAAAAAATTGTATGAAGTCCTTACAAATGACCAACATTGTAATAATAAAATTTATGAGAATATAAATTTTTTCAATATGAACATAGAAATTACAATCCATGGAATTGGTAATTTTTTATTCATTCACGAATTTAGTAAAAATTTTAGAATATTATATAATTTCATATTTGATTTTCATTTACCTCTCCCATGTTAATTTTTAATTGTTAATTCTTTGATAGCTTATGATGTAATATATGGTTCATTGTTCATATAAATGAAACCATTATTATGATTTCATTTCTATAGGGCATCACAAATGGATATGTGATTTATTTAAATTAATTAATAAAATATATAATAGAGTTATCACTAGAATTTATGTGCTCTATTTTGGGTTAAATACATAATTTGAGAGGAATGTTTGTAGATATTATCCCAAATCTAATAAAAAATCTATCCACCATGATGTGATACCTTTTATTTTATGAAAATGTAGTAGAATATCAATTATCCATGAGGACTATAGTTGTTATGTTATAGATTTTTTCAAAGAAAAATTTATTACTTGTTAGAATGATTTTGAAAATTATATATTAGATAAAATAAATAAATGAAAAATGTTAAGGATCTGAAAAATTATTGGATAGTATAATAATGTTATGGTAAAGAATATATTGTGTGGTTTTCCTAAATAATGAATTATTTTCATCATATATTCTCATGAATACAGTAATGACATAGGAATATTTATTTTAAAAAACTCTATATGGGATTTCATTAATGTTAACTCAATCATCACTAGTTCTAATGAGTGGGCCTATGACATCACACCCATCTAGACACTAAAATGGTATATACATAGGTTTATTTTCATGAAATATATGAACTGTTATGAATTACTTAATAAGCTATTATTAGAATATATTATGGAAGATAATAAGTATTTTATTACGATATTATAAATCCATTACTTTTTAATTAATTTTAGGTTGCACGCTATATTTATAATTATACATTGTGATGCATATTATTTTTTGAGTTAATATGTATATACATTTTTATATAAATGGTTCCCCATTTACGGAATGGAAAATTGGAAAACACTCATAATAAATGTATTGATATTCATTATGAGACGGAAAATATGAATATTGTGGTAGTTGAGATGATTATGACTATATTTTGATAGTTAACTCATATTACCAAAAACAAAATTGCATTTATATAGAACCTTATTATATTGATAAATAATTCATTGATGTTATACCTCATCATGTGGAAGAAAAATACATTATTTTTGGGATATAATAACATGCTGGTTGGTTTACATTGGATAAAGTTTCTTGAAAATGTATCTATAACATTGTGATGTAATGAAATTAAAAGGTTATTTTGGTAGTGTATTTTTAATGCATTATATTTATACATGTTTTTAATTGATTTAAATTAAAAATGTGGTTGAATTGATTAAAAAAAATTTTAGATGAATTTAAAAGAGATAGCTTTTGAAAAGAAATTTTCATATTGGAGATGCGCTGATTTGGAATAAAAATTACCTGACCCAAAATTGAATGAATAAAAAAATGAGGCTATATATATAAAAAATTCCAATACCTTCATGGAATTTTATAAACTATATATTTAAAATGGATGGTTATATTTACTATTTCTTTTAAGTGGATAATAAAATAATACAATGGAATTTAATCAGTCAAAAAAAAATTTATGATTGTATTGTATGAGGATCCATATGAAAGGAGGGAGAATAACACATGAAATATAATTTCAATGGAAATAAATAATAGTAGAGGATGCATGATCTCCAATAAAAAATGAAAATTAAGATAATTAAGTGATGAAAATGCTGAATATTCTCACTTGTTAAAATGTTTTAATGAATCCCGCATTTATTTTTTGGAAGGGAGATATAATTTACATCAATTGTTGAGAGAATTTTCATAAAGAACATTATGAATTAGAAAACAAGAAATCCACCAATTTCACGAGTTTCAATATTAAATAAATGGGGAACCAAGAAAACTATTTCCACAATATTATAGGGAACATACCTTAAAAATTTAAAAGGGATAAATTATATGATGTGGAATTTTCATAGCTATAGATGAAATATATTAATTTTTTAAATCATGATCATTGATCATAAAAGAATTCATTATTTGATTCCATATATACACTCTCATTATTATTATTCATAGAAATTTAATCATCCATCAAAATTCTAAATAATTAATTTTCAATGAGGACACATATGGGGAATATGGTGATAATATATTGAGTTTTTTTGTGAAGAACAATCATTCGGGCTTATTAAACAAGGTTGTGATATCTATTTTTTCAGTTGAAATAATTCTGATTTTAGGAATTCAAGTATTATTAATAATTTGTTAATTAGTTGATAATGATTATAAAATATATGTTATGAAATTGGTATTTTCAAATGGTGGATAAATTATAATTAATATATTTATCTTCACAAGATGTTCTACTCAAATTATTTATAAACACAAAATGTTATACTTATATTTTTTATTCACAGAAAATAAATTTTTCATAATTTCAAGATCCTATGATACATTTATTACTTATTTATGTTTTTAGAGAATTAAAAATTCATATTTTCTAATCATCACAAAATTATTGGAAAAAAATTGTTTGGAATTAATTGGAAAATGATACTCAATTTAAAAATATTATTTATATATTTAATGATATAAAGTAATTATATTTTCAAATACTCAATTATTATTGAATTATATAATAATATGAATTTTATCTTGATAAAAAAATTTCATTTAAAATAAATTATTGTTTCCCCCGCTCAAGGATTTACTGTTTTTATTTATTGAAATTTTCATATTGATGATCCATATTAATCTATTTATGATATTGAAATTACTATTGATGACAATGTCTATATTTATACCTTTACAATTCTTATCCTTATTTGGGAATCATATAATGTGTTGTTTTGGGTATCTTTTATGTTTCTCACTTTATAATTTTCATGGAAGTTTAATTATCCCTATGTTGAATATGAGTGTTCAAAAATTGTAATTTCAAATCACGAATCAATGAATAACATGATAAAAAATTCATGGATTAAATTTATTTAATATTTGATAATATAATACCGGAAAAATATAGTTTAATATATAACTATTACATTTATTTTAACAAGATTCCCTAAGAGTTATGTGATTTATTATAAAATATAAAAATATTACTTTATTATGGAAATTATATAATATTCATAAATCTAGAGGTATGAAAAAGAATTGCATTATCATGATTAATTTTTATAACATTTTCATACTATTAATATGTATCCATAATTAAAAATAACAATTTACACAATTTTTTGCAATGATATTACAAACACCTTACATAAGTTTTCTAAAATATGGGGTTTAATCAATTTTATATGTTGAAATTATAACTAATGTATTAAAATCATTGAAAATTTATATGAACAAATGAATGTATTTTTAAATATTTTTTATAATGGAAGATAAATATATATAAATTATAATGGATATAATAATTTCATTGTAATTAACATTATAATAATTTTTTAATAATTTCTTTTTTTTGGCATAAAATGAATTTTCTTATAAAAATTATAATTTTAATATGTTTTTATATCAATTAAATAATGAATTTACATATAATTGATAATGATAATGTAATATTAAAAATATTTAAAATTTAAATTATTTAACATACATCAATTTTTTTATGATGTAATGAATGAAAGTAAAATAAATTTTATACATAAAAATAAATTCTCCAAATAACAGTTTTCATTGCATTTTGTGGACATAATTTAAACTGAATTTATTCAACATCTAAAATATTAATATTTCACAATTTACAGCATATCAAAATTGTAAATAATTAATATTATTTAATAGGATAAACTAAATTCCTCGTTACAACGAATAATTAAAATTGTAAATTTTTGTAATTTCATTTATAGTGAAAACATGTTTATCGGAGATAAACATATATATAGTGGAATAAATTCCTCACTAAATTGTTTAATTATTATAATATTAAGACTACTAATCCTTACAATATCTAAATTTTAATTTTATTAATTTGGAGTCAGATTCACTTTAATGTTACCTTATATCATTGGAAACCTTTTCATATGTCTATATGTAAACATTTCCACTCATATAAATGTAATCCTCTTCCAATCCCTTACTCATAATATTTAGTGATTCATATATATAATCTCATTTTATTACAATACAATTATACCATTTTATATATAGACAACATAATAGAGATTCAATTAATGGATTTTAAGTTTTAGTGCATTTTTAAAATTACTACTATACATATCATTTACACAATAAAACATAATATTTTTCATAATTACTCCTTATATAGATTCATATGAGTCCCCTTGTTATCCTTAATACAATTATTAACCCATGGATATACATAAAAAATAGATAAGAAAAAATCCTAGAATGTGGATAGATAAGGGCATGAATAAAAATATAACGCGGGAGCATAATCATTATCTTCATGACAGGATAATGGGATCATAATCATAATAATTAGATGATTTATTTGATAAATTCAACAAATTTCATAATGCATATAAATAAATCATCAAGTCTTAGAGGTAAAATACCACATATAGTTGTGATGAAATATGGAAACATTTTTAAAATATTTCACATTATCTCAGATGATTAATCACAATACCAATGCAGTGGAGTCATATATAACTTCAGGTGCACAAGTCACATCATAATAATTTCATGTGCAATATAATTCCGGGCACACGCATTATTTCATAATACTTACAATATCATGTAGTCTTTATAGAACATATTTAAGTTGTAGTCTTAAAATAACCCCTGGAGTGGAATGTTTTTCATTTCAAATAGAAAAAATTTAGGCATAAAATTTGTAACACTCAAATTAAATAGTAAATAATATATATGGTATAAGAATCATCAATATTAATTGAAGCGGTGACAACCATACTAGAAGTAAATTACGTACTTTTGGAAAGAATAGTTATTTTGGAGAGATAATGAACATTTCCATAAAACTATAAAGGAAAAAAGTATATCACATAAAACAAAGGGATATATAAATTCACATTTTAATATAAATAAATGGTCATACATAATTAAAAAGGTGTGAAAGAGGGAAACTACAAGGAGAGGGAGATGGGTTTGAGAATTCACAGACCTTATGACCAAATTATTTTTTCATATTCATTTAATAGATGATCCAATAAAATTCATTAATATAAACATCCAAAAACATATATTCATTAAATTCATAAATTATATTTTATTATGATTTTTTATATCATTTTCAATGAGTTAAAGAGATCAATTTCACCATTTGGTATGTTTTCTTACCTTGGTTTTGATGATTGGTTCTCTTGTATAAATGTTTGGATGTTAAGTAAAATTGGAATTATTATCCAAAATTTAAAAAATAGATTTTAATGACAATCCATATGTATATATATTAATATATATGATTTGGTAATATGTTATGATGATGAATCATTAGATAATAAATTAATGGTATTCATTTATATTATTACGATGATTTTTTTTGTCACATCAAACATTTTTTGTTTTCTCATTTATTATTATAAAATTTGTTACACACTAAATATAAAAATAGTAACTAGGTAATCATTAAAATAAGGTTAACCCTTTAAATTGTTTTTTGACCATACTTAATAGTGGTAAGGGACAACGATTAAATTTTAACATTGAATGAGACAAATAAACACCTCATAAATGATGGTTTCCATTTAAGAATAAATGTTATAGGGGAAGGGGTTTGATGATGGATTAGTAAATTAGCACAAACAAATTTCTTAAAATGTATGAACCCGAATTATTTTTTGAATTTGGATAAGGTGATGTGGGGAGAGAATAATAAAATAAAATAACATTCAGTGAAATTAAATGAAAACAAAGTTGGTATTTCCACCTGAATACTTCTCCTCGATAACCTCCGTAGAGAATATAGTTTGGATTTTTGAGGAGACAATGAGTTTTTGATGTGGTGGAGGGACATGAGAAGTGTATTGGGAATAATTTGTAAATTTTTCAAATCATGGAATGTGTGATCTGAATAAGTATTGATGGGTGGTAATTATAATGTAGTAGAGGGGTGTTTTCCCTTTATTTTAATCATTACCTTATTGTTTTGCCTCATTAATATTAATATATTGGTAATTATTAATAAATATATTTAATTAATTAAGGGATATCTGAGATTATGGTTCTTACATCAGAGATGACTCATGTATTAGTATATTTACCTTATAATTTATATGTATCAGAAATTATAGTATTTTACTATTCACCATAATTAATTTATTTCAGAAAAATCCCAAAATCTAACCGTAAACAATTTTCAACCTGTAGATTTAAAATAAGAACACCATTTATTGAAAATAATTTTTTATGTATTATAAATTAAATTTTATATTAAAATTTTCATTTACATTGAAAATTCTGACATTAAAATTAAAATTGATTTTTTAACATATTGAAAAAATAATTATGATCTCATAAATTTATCATATAATCACCAGAAAACAAAATATAAAAAAAATTATCATAATACATGTTCCTTTTAATATTTATAATAAATAAATTTTTAAATTTAATTATATATTACTTTTGAAATTATAAACACTTAATTAATAATTTATAATTACTTTTTTCTAATTAGATCATATTAAGGTTTATATGATTCTAAAATTTTATTTAGACATTCACAGGTGAGGTTATTATTATATTTTATGCTATAGTATATATTAGTTTCATATTACTATCCCAAATCTCATGATAATATTACATTAGGATTTTATTTTTAACATTGAGAAATACCACTTATTTCATTCATTAATCATTAATAAGTAAAAGGATTAGACCTCCTAATTCTATTACATTGTCACAATAATGTGTTTCATGTGTTTTGGGGGGAAACGATTTCCCACTCTAAGAGTCATCCTAATGTACACTTTCTTCATAGGTGATTCATGGGTGAGTAGCTTGCATTGGTATCTCCCATAATTACGCTGCATTAGTGTCTTAGCGTTGGTAGATCATCATCTATGGTTCATCATTGGTATCTCGGCATCAATGGTTCAGCTTTGGTAGGGTCAAGAGTTGGTAGATTAGGTTGTCTGTTTGTAAGGGCATTTGTGAGTAAGGGAGCTGATAAATCCGTATTTTAGTGAATCAGGGCGTCAATGAGTAAATTTTTTGTAGTTCAACACGTTGGTAGGTTGAGGCATCAATATGATGGGGCATCGATGATTCATGGCATCATTAGGTTTTGGAGTCAATAGGTTGGGTGTCACTTAGTCAAACTTGAGTGAGACGGGTTTGTTACTCACTGTTAGTGAGTCATGTTGTTGTCCCATCCATCAATGATTCAAGCTTTAGTTACTCATTGTCAATGACTCATATCAGTGAGTCACCCATCAGTGAGTCATTTCAGGTTTTAGAAAACTTTTCTAGAGTCTCACCTCATATGTTTTATATGACATAAATCACGTTTAAATACATATTCGAGATTTTATAAAAGTGATTCAATGGATATTAATTATATAATCAATATTATAATGCTAAAATTAAATTGCAATAATCAATCCATGTGGTCATGACCATGATCCAGCATTGATTCCCCTTGAAACTATTTCCCTTACATTGATATATGATCTAGCTTTTCTAAAGCTGAGATCCTCTCTTCCATTTAACCATTTTTTTCTTCTTCTAGTGTCCAAAACCATTCATCCCCATGTAGTGTAATATGTGTTGTAAACATGGATTCAATTTTCCTATGAGTCTTTCATACTAATTTCACGACCCCACATTTTTTGTGCAAGGAAAAATTGATGATTGTATATTTTTCTATATAGAAAATCCATTGGATATCATTTATTTGTGAATCATGCGGTGTGGGTGTACTGTTTCCCCTTGGGAATAATGTTGGACCCAACAATAATGATGATAATAAGAAGTATCAATTGAGGTTATGAGATGTTGAGGATGATTATCTATTGTTTTATATGATATCCTTGATCCATGTTGTGTTTTGTAATGATTGTATGACTTCTAAAAATCATGGTCTTCATTGGAATTTATTTAGAAACCTTAATGAAATGTGAATATATATTTTTTGCATTTCAATCAAAATAAATTAATTAAATTGATTGACCACATACAGAAAATTAATATTATGGATGCCCCAGGATCGAACATTCTCTGTTATCACCCCTAAATTCTCAATGTCGAAATATAGAATATGTGTTTCTAAATCCAAATATGCCTTGATGTTGGGTGTGGCTATGTAATATGTATTCTTCTATTCACCTTGAGTTTCTTTTTCCTCAGGTGGTGTTGTGTATGGGAGTGTGGTTGTGAGTATGGGGTGGTATGGGTGGTGTAATGGAATCGGAGGCTGGGAGTTGTATTAATTGTTTAGTGGATGAAAAAGTTATAAAGTGGGACTTCTTATGGTTAGTGGTAGGGTAGTGGGGCTTCATGATTGTGTTGTGTTATGTTTATGTTACAGGGTGTGAAGTTATTGTGTAGAGGGGATTCCGATTGTGGATGTGATGGCCTGTGTTAGGGGATAAAATGTTGACAAGATAGATATGGCCACAAGACTTTGAAAAATGATTATGGTATAATTTGTACAAGTGTTTAGGAAATGATAGTGTGTAGTGGGATTTCATGGTAGTTGAGTATGGTTCTTTTATTGGATGTGGTGAATTTTTTCTAACATGGAAGATGATTATGGTTTTTGAAGTATAATTTTGAAGAAGGACGGTTTTACCATGTGTGGATATTTCTCCTGGAGTATCGAGGAAATTTAGAAATTGTGTGTGGGTAATGATGTTACTTATGGTGTGTTGTGTTTTGTAGTTTCCCAGGAAGGGATGGAATAAATAAATAAATGAATTGATATAGAAAAAATTCAACAGGGTAAATGAATTTGACATGGGTATGTTTTGAGATTGGGCTTGTATTGAAGTGACAATCATTTATCAACTTGTGAAAATGAATATCATTCATGGTGATACAAAAATGAAGGGATGGTAGAAAGGGCCATTTTGGTGGGGAAACGATGTTGTTTTAAAAATCTGTTGTTTAGAATGGGTGTTTATTACCTTTATATATACATGTATTTCATTTGGATTTCTATATGCACCAAACTCTTGTTGAGAACTACCTGACTGAAACCGTAGATGTAATAGTGGTGGGTGTGTTTTCTAACATCTTAGTGGGAGGATGGATGGCTAGTGGTTGGATATTCTCTTCTCCATATTCCAGGCATTGTTGTCCCAAGACTCATCAGTCAAAATGTGGTTTGGTTTTATGCCCCATGTGTTTGTGGGCGAGGTGTGCATCCAAAGTATCTTTGGGAAGATATATATTTTACATTCCTAGGATTCTTTATGATGAGGATGAGGTTTTGTGTCCTAGGTTATTTCATGCGAGATGTTATGTGGTAGTGACCCAGGTTTGTGTGGGGAGGTTGTTATAGGTTGGTATGTGGAAGTGTGTGGTGATGTATGGATGTTCATATTTTGGGATGACCAGTTAACTAGTTTGAAGTGGTGCTGGGTATCCAAATACTTATGTTCTTACTACATTACATTAAATGACTTTTTTTATTTGGTGATAATAACTTGGTGAGGATGTGGAGGATTGTATACCTTGTATGGTTTATTTGAGTTTCAAATGGAATTCACATAGGTTAATTATTATACATCTACCACTTTTGCCCAAGTGAATTTGGATTTTCCTACTGAGTAAACTTGAATTATCACCCTATATATATATAATATAATTCATGTTTATATGGGGATTATGCAGACCATGATGAACCTTACTAGATCGGGCGTTCGTATAGGTACTGTATCCCTGGATAGATTTTTCATTTTGTATTTAGTTTTTAGTTTTTTATATCATTTCATGATGTTTTACTTTAAATATGCATGTGTTTTGGGTTTTGGATTATTTTACATATATATATATATATATTAATGTTTATGAGGGTCATACATCTTAACTCTTGATCATGGATACTATATAAAGGGTATTTCATACCATGTTGTGCTATTTCTATAAATTTGGTGTTGGCCACCTCCAAGTGTCCTACAAGTGGTCGGACTTGGTGGGTCATTGTCTCTCTTTCTCGATATCCATATCAGGAGGAGAATATTTAGAGAGGGGGGTCATTATATAATGGTATTAGAGGATAATTGTTGATATATAATATGGAGTTTGGATTTTTGAACAGTGAGGGTTGCATTGGTTGGTAGGGAATTGTGTTAGGTGATCATGGTAGATGACATAGGCCATGTAAGACTACTTAGGACATGATAATTTACCCCTCGTGATATGAAGTAAGTAATCAGATCTTATCGAACAACCAAGTGAGTCGACATTATTTTCCGGGTCGAGACCCTCAGAAATGTACATTTATTATGATGACATGAGTACAAATTTCTTTTTTGAGTTTTTGATAAATTAACACCGACAATGAGTAAAAATTAATCGTAAATAAATTCCATACCACACAATCTTGAGAGTTCATTGCATACCTTTCTGTTTTGGCACCCAGTCATCAACCATGATCGGTTAAGGCAGTAAAGACCTAGTAGGGAAATCATGATGATCTGAGGAGGTTTGAAAAAACAGGAGGAGGAAATCCAGTTTTAGAATATGCTTCATTATTTTTAGTTGTAGACTCTAGGAATGTACTATAGTAGTTTCTAAGACATGGATATAGAGTGATAGCATGATGAGATCGAGATAAACTTCATCCTAATCTTGGATCTGACGAATTTTTATGTTTAAATGGTAGTTAGTCATATGATTGGAGGTGTGTATCAATAGTGGAAAATGGATTTGGGGGAGAAGAATTTGGATGATGATATGTGGGTCTATTTTGAAAATTAGTCCTGGGAGAAATTCAGTCAATCGATCATGATGGCTAATAAGAAACATGAGTTACTCTACCTCTAATAGGAGATTATGTCATTACAGGTGTTATGTATCATTTTCAAGGACCTTATTATCGCTAATCTATATCACATTACATAAGAGGAATATCTAGAGAGATTCTTGGAAGAGAAAATATGTCCATCTCTCCAGTACATAGTTTCTCCCTTCACCTTGACGTCGTACCGTGAGGTACATAATAAGGAGGATGTGGCTGAGATGATGTTATCATGAAGAGTATTACCATGATATGGGAGCAATAAATGTTCATTAATGGGGATGTCTTCTACTATAAGGTCTCATGATCCAAGGCCATTGAGGTTTCAGCTAGCGAGGAGTCATCCTCAGTACATTCATCTTCACCCTTTCGTTCCTCGATATTTTATCATAGGAATATGACCAAGGTGTTTTCCTCCTGGAGGCCATGACAACCATCATAAATAGAGCCCAATTATAGCTTATTATGGTGGTAATGGACCTGTTCAGCGCTCTCCTCAGCTGTAGTTATTGACAGGGACATTAGAGTAGTAGGGGCAGAAGGATCCTTCTCTACCAAGGGGAGACAGAGCATGAAGAGGCCAACCATAGTGTGTTCTGTCCGGACCGCGAACAATCCAAGGTTTGGTAGGCGTTTGATAGCAGTGGGGTAGATGATTTGGTCACGGTCATTTTCACTCTATAGAAGCCATTGTTCTAGCGATTCCAAATATCAATAAAGGTACGATCTGTTAGTTTAGTTCTCTTTTTTCACTATGTTTTATTAAGAATAATTTCACTCCTTTGTTTCCCATGTTCTATCCCATGCACTGGGACTTGACATAGATAGGATTTGTTTTACCAAAATGATGAATACCCCAATCGATGTTCACACCATATTTTTTGTTTTATTCAGGGGATGTAGACTAATGTTTTGATCACTTCATGATACATATGTATCCCTATGATGTTATCCATGGAATCATATAGTTGTTCTCTATGCATGCTGTTATTGAATGATTTAAGAGGAGATTTTTTATTTCAGACATAGATGGCTATTGTGTGGATTTTTTGGTGAGTGTGGTTGTCTGATAGGCAGTTGATATGTGGAGCCTCTTTGGATGATTAGATGGTTGGGGTTACCCTAGTATTTGGTGTGTTCATAAATTTTTTTCCTATGAGGTTGAGACTCTACACCCCTTAGATTTACATTGTGTTAAAGATTGACGTGAAGACAAATGCTTCTCCAATATCGATGAATCTATATCTTATAGCACCTTTTGAGTTATAGGTGATAATGATTAATATTGATGATCTGATGATGAAGGGACTCATTTGGCCCAATGTGTCATTATGGGGTGCTCCGTTTTGTTTTTTTAGAATATTTATTGTGGAATGGGGATATGTATTGACTACTACCAGTTGAATTAGGTAATGATCAAGAACCATTGTCTTATTTCTAGGAGAGATGATCTTTTCAACCATCTTAGAAGAGAAAAATGGTTCTCTAAGTTCAATGAATGGTCTGGGTATCACATGTTATGTGTTAATTTTGATTATATACATAAGAATTCATTTAGGTGAATGTATGGGAACTTCGAGTTCTCAGTTATGTCTTTTTGTGAAACAAATGCAGTTGTCATGTTCATGGGACATATGACCTCTTTTATTTGAGAGTTACTTGAAAATATTCTTGTCGTATTCATCCAAGATATTTTTATCCAATCCATGCTAAATGAGGAGAATATCATGCATCTCTGGACTCTCCTAGAGGTCTTTCAACACTTAAATATAAATTGAATTTTTTCCATGTGCATGTCTTAGAAATGGGAGGTCCACTTCCATGGACATGCAGAGTTTAAGAATATTTTAGTAGTGGATCTGTTGAAGGTTGGGGAAGTATCATTATGGGAATCACTAGAAAATTTAAAAGAGGTTTTCACTTTTATCATTCTAGAATGATACTACTAGATATTTTTACCTGATTTTTCTTGAGAAGAAATTTTTTGATAGCTCTGAATAAAATTACCCGGTCCTTTTTGTGGAGTGAGAATTGTTGGAATAAATTTATCTATATAAAGGGGATGTATGCTAGTTAAGCATTGATGCAGTTTTCCATGGAGGGTGTTAATATCTAGGAGTTTAACAATGTAACATGTCTTGGATTGCAGTGTGTGCTGATGCTGAAATTGGGAATTCTCTATTATGGGTCGTGGTATTTACATCCCCGTGAATATAACTAGTCGACCAATGTTCTGGAGCTAGTATCATTTATGTTTAAGCGGATGTTGTGGTGGAATTGGTTCATTGGAGAATGACTTTTGTCATTCATATGTCAAATGATATTTAAGTATATCATTCCCCAGTGCAATTTCATCTTGCTTCATTGGAGGTGGATGATGTTTCTCTAGTATTATGGCTTTGAGATATCCTACACCATAGTAATGGGAAAGGGTTTGGCCAATTCCTTGACCCAGATATAGGTTCTTGGCACTGCAGAAGCGCGTTGGTGGGATTGTCGAACATTATTTTTAGCTTTAACAACAATCAATCTGAGTTCTGTGATGATGTAAAACGTCAGATATTTGGAATAGAACAAATAATGAAAAACAAAATAGGGAGTTCCAGAACCATATATATGGAATCATCATATGTTGGTTAAATTTTTTTATTTAATATACAATAATTATAATGATTGAATTATTTCTTCATTGATGTCTCCGGTCACGATCCGGTGTGATCCATTGTTTAATCATAGAATCCGCATGTTGGATTCCTCTAGAAGTGATCCACAAATTCTCCATGTATCTATGGACTTCGTCGAAGGGATCTCCTTGTGCAAGCATGGAAGAACCTTCGATTCTGATGTCCACCTTTGATCGTCTTGATCAGGTGGTGGTGGACTCTCTCGGTCTTGAGAGTGTTCTTAGAGGAAGGAGTTCTTTCGACCTTAAGGGAACACTCTAGAATTGTTTTTGACAATGATTGGGGAAATGTGTTGGGATTGTGAGGATATTTATAATCAGGTTTGAGGTTATAGAGTTGTGCCAATAAATAAACGTGTTACGCATTTTATTTATTTCAGTAACTCTTATTGAAAACCCCCATGTCGAATCATTAATTCCTTGACATGTTCCCATGCTGATTATATTAAATATCATTTAATAAAATAATATATTTTCCTCATAATCCCAACTAAAAAACAACAAGGCGTGTAACCATTAACACACCACATGTACTTGTTTTTACTTCAATTATTTCCTCCACCACATTTATTAGACCTTGAATTATGGATATTTATTTCTGAAATAAATGTAAAGGCATTACTCGCTAAAAAATATATTATTTCACCCACAATATATTCTCTTACATAAGAATTGTCGAAATAAATGCGATCAAAATTTCTTTAATAATTATTAAACCACAGTCGAAAATAATATTTATTAAACTTGTTAAAATTATATTTAACTGAGATTCTTGGAAAAACAAAGCATGTAACCCTCTAGGCCTATTTCCCAGTGGCATTAGGTGGAGCATGCCTAAAGTCCAAGGTTAGCATCTAGCAACAAGCCAAGGCACCCATAGAGAAAGATGTTAGCGCATAAATTATGTTTCACCTCTTATGAATGTTTACCGTGTAATATAATCCCTTTTTCTCGATTTCATTAATCATGCGGGTTGCATGCTAGTGCCACCAACCCATGTGCTCGATTATTATTTCATTGAAATCCCAAAATTGAACTTCCCCATTCCTTATCATGGCCATGGAACTACTTAGGCTATATAAATTCCATCAAAGGCCCTGATATATCTACTTATGTTATGGAATAGAAGAGACAAATCCTTTATCTCATTATCTATTAATGTAGTTTTACTCGTGACCCACCCAACATATCCTACCTCTCTGTGAATAGTGTGTCATCATAGTTTTTATCAATACATCTAAGTGTACAAGTTTTAATACACATTAATAATTATCATAAAGTCTAAGGTCCAATACTCATGTCCACAGATAGAAACATCCAATGACACTATGAAATGTGGATATCTTTTTGGTGAGTCTCATTCTCATAATATCCTCTTGGATATTACCAAGGGTGCACACCATGAGATGGGGCCTCATAGTATTATGAGTCCTCTCATCTAATGGAATGTATTATTAGTGTCCCTATAATAACATCATTCAGACATAAAACATATATTCAAGCACAGTGTTATGGAACATCTGGGTTCTCATCATAGCATGGATCTGTTATGACCCTTTAATGAAAGAGCTATCCTTGGGACATTATCACATTCTTTGTCATGAAGAAGAACAATCAAAATGTGATAAGGGGATTATTTAATGAATAAAGTACAATGAATTTGTTTATATGACACCATCTCCAATAGAATCACACTTGGACTAGAGCCAACTGCTAACCACCTTTAACACTATAGCTCTCACATGATATTGATGCTAATATTGTGATAGGATTTTAGTCATGGGGTCCACTACGTTACCATCTATAGACACTATGATCACTGCAAATTCATCACTCTAATAGAAATCCATCAAGAGGTGATACTTCATGAAGTATGTGCTTTTTCAATTGATGTTAGCTTGGATCTTATGTAAGATTCAACGCTGCAATATTATCACAAGATAATGTGACATGGTCTTTACTGCTAGGCACCACAGGAAACTCCTATACAAATATTTGAATTTAAACGGCTTCCTTGGTTGCATCAGAAGCCGCTATATATTCAGAATATGTAGTTGAATCGGTGAAAACTGGCTTCTCTGAACTCTTCCAGCTCATAGCTCCTCTATTGAGACAATAAACATATCCTGATTACGACATTAGATCATTCTGACCTGTCTGAAAACCAACATCAGCATACCCTCTAAGGACACGCTCATCATCTCCTCCATACAACAGGATCATATCCTTAGTTATTATCAGATACTTATGGATTGTCTTAACAGTAGTCCAATGTTGTTATCCTAGATCTACATGATATCTTCCTACCATGTTCAGTGCATAGGAAACATCAAGCCTTGTATATAACATAGAATACATGATGGGTCCTATAACTGTCGTGTAAGGGATCATACTCATTCTATCATTCTATTTTTTTATCTGGGGATACATTTTATTAGAAAGATGTAGTCTATGTGACACTGGAACAAATACCCACTTGGATTGTTCCATACTAAATCTCTTTAGTATATAGTCAATGTATGTACCATGACTTAGTCCAAGAATCCTCTTGGATCTATCAAGAATGATCTTGATCGTTAGAATGTAGGCCGCTTCACCCACATCCTTCATGGAGAAACACTTGTTCAACCAGTCCTTATCTGACTGTAAGACTGGTATATCCTTTCCAATAAGCAATATGTCATCAACATATACTACATGGATAAAAATCTCATTCCCATTAAACCTCTTATAAACACATGGATCACATTCATTCTTAATGAAACCAAATTCTATTATGGCTACCTCAAATTGAATGTTCCATGACATGGATGCTTGCATTAATCCAAAAAATTAATTTCATCAACTTGCAAACTTGTTTGGGTTCACCTGGCATCACAAAGCATTCGGGTTGTGTCCTATAGAAATCTTCTTAAAGGATCCCGTTATGGAATCCTATTTTTACATCCATTTTCCAAATCTCATAGTCATGGTATAATGTTATGGAAATTATGATTCTTATGGATTTAACATGGAAACTGGGGTGAAGGTTTCAGCACAGTCCAATCCTTGACGCTGTCAGAATCCTTCAGCCACTAGCCTTGCTTTCTAGGTGCTGACATGACCTTCCATGTACCGTTTTCTCTTGAATATCCATTTGCATCAAATAGGATTTACATCAACTGGCTCATCGACTAGAACCCAGATGTGGTTTTGATACTTGGAATCCATCTCAGAATTCATACCTTCTAGAAATATTTCATCTTCGGAGCTTTCTACTTCCTTCCTATAGGATATAGTTTCATCATTTTCCAATAATAATGATTCACCATCTTTGATTACAAGTAAACCAAATCTCTCTGGTTATGTTACCTCTATTGTGCTCCTACAAAGTACTTGTGTCTCTAGAACATCTTCCATGAGGACTTTTGGAACTTGTTCATGTACCAACTCTTGTGTATCTTTAGCGTCAACTTCGTCGAATTCATTCTTTCTACCACTATGTTTTTGAGGATGTGCTCCCTCTCATGAAAGTCTTCTAGCATGGAGACTTTCACTTTTTTGTCTGAAGGGTTATATAGCTAATATACTTTCGTTTCCTTGGGATATCCTATAATGATACACATTGTGCCACAGGGTGCTAGTTTATTTCCAGAGAAGGCCTTAACAATTTCCACGCATCCCCATACACATTCGTGTGATAAAATGGGTTTCATTACATTATATAACTAGGATGTGATTTTATTTTCTGCCTTAGATGGTACTAGGTTTAATGTGTATGTTTTAGTTTGTAATTAATATCTCTAAAAGGATAATGGAATAAAGGAATGACTCATCATCATCCTCACCATGTCTAACAGGGTGAGGTTCATCCTTTCACTAACACCATTCCTCTATAGTGTATAAGGAGGAGTGAGCTGTGATAGAATCCCATACTCTTGTAAAAGATTGATGAACTCTTGGTTCATATATTCTATGCCTCGATCCGATCAAAGCATCATTATCTTCTTACCTAGATGATTCTCTATTTCATTCTCGAATTCCTTATATTTCATTGAGGACTCCAACTTATACCTTATTATGTTGACATAGCCATATCTACTCAAATAATCAGTAAAAGTAATGAAATAAGAATATCCACCTCTATCTTCTACTGGAAATGGTCCACATACTTCCAAGTGTACCAATCCTAGAAACTCTGCAGCACTTTCACCCTGTCCACAAAACGATGATTTGATCATTTTACCTTTTAACCAAGTGTGACATCTATCAAGTGGTTTTAGCTTAGTTGATTCTAAATAGCCATATTTGCAGATCATTGTGAAAAACATCTCGTTTACATGATTGAGATGGTGATGCCACGGCTGGGTGATGTATGAGTCATGTGAGTTTGTTTTTTTATCGATTTCCAACACTTGGTTTTTGTAATTTAATAGATACACACCATTATTTAAATGTTCCATACCATAACATACGTTTCTCTTATAAAAGAAACAACCCTTATTTCCAGAACATGAAATGAAATCAATCCATATCCAAACAGGATACAGAAATTATGTTATTGGTAATAGTAGGCAGATAATAACAGTTATGAAAAACCAAAATTATCCCGGTCAACAATGAGTGGTTGTAATCGCCAATAGCCTATAAATCTAGCCTTGAACCATTGGCAGGTAGATGATCCACCTCTCCTCTAGAAATCTTTCTAAATCTACTTGGTTCATGCATTTGAATACAAATGGGAGCCCCACAAGATATATCTAATACCCAATGTGTAGAAATAGAATGATTAAAATTGATAACGAACACACCTTCAACATCCCCATACTTTTGGGTGTAGTTTCTCTTCCAGTGTACTTTCATGACACATGTAAAACACACCACCTCCCATTCCTTGCCCTGCCTGTATATATTCCCCTTCTTGGAGGGACGACACTCGGGGGCTTCTGACAATTTATAAGTCTTTAGCCCCTTGGCCTTGTCCTTCCTTATCTTATTCAACATAAGGATTGCAGTTTTTTCACGCCTCATATACTTATCTACCCAGAGAATCAAGTTCAGAAGTTCCGACAGGCTCATCTCATTATTGCTCATGTTGTAGGTGACCATAAAGCATGATAAGGTCTTGGGCAGTGTTGATAGGATGAGATCTGTACACAACTCATCTGAGAATTTAATCTGTAAGACGTGCAGGGGTTTAATGTATCCAATAAGCTTGAGTACATGAGGCCCATCTGGTGTAGAATCTCCAAGCTTATTTGTAAACAAAGCATTGGAGATCTCATATCTCTCTTGTCTCACCTTCTCTTGGTAGATATCCCTAAGGTGAGACATCAGGCTATACAAGTCCATGTTTTCATGTTTCCTCAGAAGCTCGTTAGAAATAGCCAATACTATGAAAAATTGGACATATGTGGAATCATCCATATGTTTCACATTCCTTTCATGGTGAAGGATGATGCATAAATGCCTCTACCATTCCTGGAAATTAGTGCCGGTGAGAAGGCCTTCCTTCTCGAGTATGGTTCAAAATAATATGATTGAATCCATTTTCCTTGTCATTTTTAGAAATTGATATGAGCCAAGGTTAAGTAATTTATTAAAAAAATTGAGACAAATATATAAATCAATACTTATTAGTCTCCAACTATTTTATCGAAATTCAATAGCCCTCACTATGGACTTCATAATATTCTATTTCTTGAATATTTTAGTGGAAAACTCCCATATTTCCCTTTGAAATATCCCATCTTCGGCTGGCCAAGCAACTTGAAGGGTTTTGGGTAGGAATTAAAAATGCCAACTGCAATAACTTGCAGCTCCTTGATCTGCTGAGTGGACTCACCAATATTAAAATCCTTTTATTTTGGATTTCCTCAACCTTTGCCTCTTGGCCACACCAAGTCATGTTGTGGCAATCAACCCTTGATACGAACCAAGTCATCTCATCCACAAACCTTGAGAATTGGAATTCCCCAACAATTAAAAGCACCCCAACTAGGTTTGGTCAAGAACATTGAACTATGGTAAGATTCTAACCATGATTATGGAAGGCTATACCGACTAAACGACGTGTACTTCACTTCACCATCCATCTGAAGTACATAACCGGGGACATGGGGTGTTGTTGTACATCAAAAAATTTTGTATTACGTGGCGTGTTCCATTGGACAAACGCTGTGTAGCATCCACATTACATGGTTTCTAACTGGACAGCCCATGTACAGGGTACAAGGTGCAATCCCAGCCTAAAGGTACTAGACGCCGTGTTCAGTGGACCAAACTTCTTGTAATCTGGAAACCGTGTGCCACCTATTCCTGGTCTACACACTGTGCCATTAATGAATTAGATAGGATCTAATACATGACCTGATTTGGAAGACCAGTCTAATGCATTGAACCTAGACTACATGGTGTGTACATCTAAATACACACTCTATATTCTAGTGTTGTATGTCCAGGAACGTTTTTCACCTCCAGATTAGTTCCTATATTTTATTTCAATCAAAATTTAAAGCAAAATTCGTTTTTATAAGGTGAACGAGAAACAAGAAGGGAGGAACAGATCTCGAGATTCTGTTTTTAAATTATGATTAAATTGAATAGAAATATCTAAATTATTAAATGTGTAAATCACCAATGAAAAACTAAATAATTATAATCAATGATATGACCACTCTGATACCACTTGTAGGTTCCGGGCACAGTGGTAGCATGTTGGCGAGAGTGCCCAGCTTTAATTTTAGCATTAAAAATGATCAATTCGAGATCTGTCACGTCGTAAAACATCAGATATTTGGAATAGAACGAAGAACAAAAAGCAAAAGAGGGAGTCCTAGAACCATAAAAATAGGATCATCATATGTTGGTTATAATTAATTTAATTAATTGAAAATAATTACCTTGATGTAATTCAATCATTATTGATGTATCCAGTCATGATCTGGCATGATCCGTTGTTGCGTCGTATAATCCAAGTGTAGGATTCCTCTAGTAGTGATCCACACATGCACCACGTATCACTGGATGTCGTCGAAGGGATCTCTGGGTGATAGCATGGAAGAAGCTTCTCATGTGATGTTCACCTTCAATCGCCTTGATACGGTGGTAGGGGATTTCTCTCGGTCTTGAGAGAGTTCATAGAGGAAGGAGTTCTTTTGGCCTTGAGATAACTCTCCAGAATTGTTGTGTACAATGATTGGGGAAATGTGTTGGGGTTGTGATGATATTTACAATCGGGTTTGAGGTTATAGATTTGTTCCAATAAATAAATGTGTTACACGTTTTATTAATTAAATTAACTCTTATTGGAAACCACCATTTCAAATCATTAATTCCATGACATGCACCCACACTGATTATAATAAGTACCCTTTAATAAGACAATATTATTTCATCATAATCCCTACTAAAAAACTACACGACATGTAATCATTAATACACGGCGTGTACTTGTTTTTATTTTCATTATTTCTTCCACCACATTTATTAGACATTGAATAATGGTTATTTAATTTTGAAATAAATGAAACATTATTACTCGTTAATAAATATATTATTTCTCCCACAATATATTTTTCCAAATAACTAGTGTCTAAATAAATGAGATCTGGCATCCTTGAATAATTATTAAACCACAGTCGCGAATAATATTTTTTCAACTTGTTAAATTAATATATTACTGACATACATGGACACACTTAGTGTGTGACCCTCTAGGCCCCTTTCTCAGTGGCTTTAGTCGGAGCCTACCAAAAGTCTAAGGTTATCATCTAGAAACATTCCAAGGCACCCATAGAGAAAGAAGATAACGCTGCAACGACGTGTCGCCTCTTACGAAATTTTAACGTGTAATACAATCCCGTTGTCTCGATATCTCTAATCAAGCGGGTTGCATGCTAGTGCCATCAACCCATATGCATGATTATTCTTTCTTTGACTTTCTATTCTCGAACATTCCCATTCCTTACCATGGCTATGAATTTACATAGGCTATATCAATTCCATCAAAGGGATTGAGATATCTACTTCCGTTATGGAATAGAAGGGACAAATCCTTTCTATCATTATCTATTAATGCAGTATTACTCAAGACGCACCCAACATATCCTTCCTCACAGTGAACATTGTGTCGTCATAGTTTTCGTCAATAAACATAAATGTGTGAGTTTTAATACCCATTAATAATAATCTTAATGTATAAGGACCAATACACACATCCGCAGATAGGATAATCCAATGACACTATGAAATGTGGGTTTCTTATAGGAGGGTAACGTTCTCATTATAACCCCCTGGATATTACCAAGGGCGCACACCATGAGATGGTACCTCAGTGTTTTTTGAGTCCTCACCCCTAATGGCATGTATTATTTGTGTCTCTAATATAATATCATTCATCTCTATAACCTATATTCAATAATCGTGTTATGGAACTTCTGGGTTCTCATCACAGTAGGGATCCGCTATGACACTTTAATGCAATAGCAATCATTGGGAAATTATCACATGCATTGTCACGCAGAAGAATAATCAAGATGTGATAAGGGGTTTATTTAATGAATATAGTACAAATTAGTTGGTTCTAGGCCACCAACTATAACAAAGGAAGTCGTAGAAGAATGTAGTTTGAGAACCTATAGATTCGTTGAAGGCGATGGAGGAGTTAGATATCATGAACAAAGATGCTGAAATAAATGAAGATAAAGGTTTTCTGATTCATATGATGGTGTATCCATCCCTGATGTAACATGTGGAGGAGTCTCATTGGGGAGACTCAGAGGTGGAGGTGATTTGGGATATCATTGACTAGGGTGATGCTTTGGATGGGTGGTCAGTGAATTGTCATAAATAGATGATGTTCCATAAGAATCAATTTTTCCAAGAGGTGAGGTTCGAGGGAGTTCTCCATGAGATTAACAGATCACCCTTGGGAGTACACACAATAGATTCCAAGACATAGAAAAAATTCAGCATGAAATTTTGGTGGACAGTAACTAAGCATGTCATGGGGGAGTTCATGCCGACGTACATTGTGTTCCAGCAATTGACGGTTGAGCACCATGATCCTGGTGGTTTTCAATACCCCTTAAATGTCACTGAGTTGTGGTGGGATGTCATCTTAATGGATTTCAACACAAAATTATCCCATGCTTAGGGAGGATGTGATTTAATATGGGTAGTAGTTGACGGGATGATGAAATTTCCTCACTTCATAGAAATTAAAGAGTTAGGTACAGTGCAAACCTCAGCGTAGTGGTGTGTGGATGAGGTAGTGAAGATGTATTGGGTTCTAAAATCCATTTTCATCAATCATGATATATGTTTTACCTAAAGATACAAGAAAATATTACATCCGGATTTTTGTACTGGGATACGCCTTATCACTGCTTTCAATCCATAGAGAGATGGCCAGATAGAGTGGACAATCCAGATAATTGAGGAAATTTTGTGATCAAGCATCTTGGATTATGTTGGTTATTGGGTGTGACACATGAACATGGAATTTTTTTACAAAAATATCTTCAACTATACCATTGGAATATATCCATTTGAAGCTTTTTATAGGAGATTGTGTCATTCACCTTTGTGATGGACAAAATTTTGGGATCTAGCTTTCCATTGTACAAACAAGGTACAAATCACAACTGAGAAAGATAGATTTTCCATGAGAGTATAAAAGAAGTTCATGAGTGACATAAGTCTTATGACAATTGTAGGAGGAGGTCCTTAGAGATTGAGGTTGAGGGAAATTTTTTATTATAGGTTTCCCCTCGACGTGAACTGTGGATGTTTAGCCATAGGAGAAGTCTTTCTCCCCTGTTAATCAGACTCATCAAGTTGTTGGGTTGAGATTTATAGGTGGCCTACAAGTTATAATTCCCACTACAGATGGGGAGGATCCATGAATTCTATTATAGCTTTCAATTTTGTTAGTATCTACATGATAAATCCAACATCATTGACTAGGGAGAGTAGCAAATTTAGGAGAATCAACTTGCATGGAGTGCCCAGTACAGATCCATGATCATCAAGAGAAGGTTTGTCAGGGAAAGACCATTTCTTTGGTTCTTTTGTTGTGGATGTATGGTGGACTAGTGGAGTGTAACACCCGAGACTTTTATGTTATATAAATCATCAAAGGAATATTTTTCTACACACAACACTTGCATGGCTTGCTTTACACGAAATCACGACCTTCCTCGATAGCTTGCGTCGTACGCAATACCAATTTTCACTAAACAATTATATGCTAATAAAATATTATTAAAACTAGCTGTTATGAATATTAAAAACCACTTTTTGAAATTTTATAAATTTTATTTTTCAAAATGGACTTCATTTTTGGATTCGTAATATCGAAATTAGCCTAGGGTGAAATTTTGGTATTTTTCTGAAAACTTTCAATTTTTGATGAATAGTGAAACCACTAAGTGTTAGTTAAAACAAACTGAATTTTTCATAAAACTTAATTTTACCGCTTCTATGAGTGGAATTTCGAAAATCCGAGAGACACTGTTGATGTCAGTAAGTAAAATGTGGTTCAATGAGATGAAAATATTTTTTTTGATGAATAGTAACTTTTTACTTTTTTTTACCACGGTTAAAAGTAAATAGGGTAATTAAGGGTAAAAATGATATTATTAATACCCTAACACATGTCATAATTCTATTGGAAAAGTTTAATTCGACCAAAAACAAACTTAGCAATAGAATATGACCATTTAGGCCCACTTGGATTAGATTAGGACATTTATTATTAATTTATTTAAAGATGGGTTAAAATAGTTAAAATCAAAGTTTAATAACTAAATAATTTTTAAAATGGGGTTATACATAATATAAATTCGACTATAAATATTCATTCGAAATCTAAAAAGATTTCCTACATAATGGTATTTTATTTGTAATTTTTAGACATTAAATAATTTATTTTATTTTTGACACAAAGATGGTGCAGTAATTAACTTATTAATAAAATATTGACATAATTGATGTTATAAACACAAAAATAAATGTAATTTGACACTTTTTATGAATTACACTAATTTTAATGATTAATATGACATGTTAGTATTGATTTAATTAACTTTTTTTGAACTAATAATTCTGTTATAATTTTCACAAAAATTAATTACTAAATATTGTCAAAATTGTCATAAAATAGTTTTTAAAACAAATATTATATTAGTAATTTTCATTTTATTCCTAAAAATCTAAGTTTTTGCAAAATGACATAGATAAGATTATATATATTAATAATAAACAACTTGGGGTTCTTTTGGCTGCTTATAGTATGTATAGTAACCTTATAGTATAAGAACACAAGAAGACACGATAAAAGTAAAATTATTTAACTTAATGTTAAATCTAAATGATAAGGTTACAATAGAAACCTAAACTAGTCTAAATTCTATTGGATGAGAGGATTTCGACCCATCCCCGCATTAGCTTATAAATAAATCAATTTGGAGCTATTCAAAACCGAATTTGGCTTTATAATAAAATAATATTTTTTGTTATTCCATAGGTTCCCCTCTCCTCCCTTATAAAAGGGCACCTCCTCCCTCTCTTCCTCACACCACTTTGAGCCTTCCAGCTCGGCCAACCCCTACCACATTCTCCTCTCCACATCCCTAGAGACATCCTAGATGACCTTTTCTTCTTCAAAGACCAATTTTAGTGCCCTAAAAAAAGGTCTCAATGAATCACTTCAAAGAAGAGGTAATGTCTGTTACCGATTATTTCATCTTTATTTTGTCTTCCAATTATTCTTCTTTATTTGTTTCATTATGAAGTAATAACATCAATATCACTCATATACTGATATGTTATTATAAGTATGAAACAACCCTATTTCACCATCTATCCATCCTACGGAAAAAAAAAATCACCGCGCGTGCGTACATACGGAATACCGTCTCCATGCCGTGGTGTAATCTATTTTCCACCACCACCTTAATTGGATGGGTATAATGGTGTAAATGATGACTATATATGACTATTATAAAGTGATACGAATTCTGAAATAGTATACATACACTCCTATACAATTCCACGATCATAGGAACGATATCATCACTCGTGAGTACGTACGGAATACCGTCTCCACGATGTGATGCGACTCGTTCTACATGATCTTCATTTCATAATTATTATATAAATGAATTGAATGAATTAATATGATATATATACACTAATACCATTCTGTAAATTAGGTATCTATAACCTAAAGAGAAGAATATGAATTTATTCGACAAAACACGCATTAGAACAAAAAGTTATAAACACCCAAATAACAAGTAGCAATGAAATATTACTACTAAGAAGCTAAGAATATGACCTAATATAATATTATAAAAATAAGTATGATTCAGGAATAAGTCAATAACATTATTTATATCATTATACAGGAGGTTCGGACACGTACAAAGCATATCGGACCTAAGGTAAGGGAAAATATCACAATCTCATTTTTATCCAATATTGTTTATACTTTGGTATTTACTGGGGTGTATTTTATCATCCACATCCATGTTTCCTCAATATGTAATATTTATATCCTTATACAATAGATTATATCCAATTTTACCCTTTGGTGAGTTTTTAGTAAATGATATGAAAGTAATCTTTTGTCGTTTTTCCTACAAGGTACTTTTTGACTTTTCCGAAAAAAGTACGAAGAATGTTTTTTTAACATATACGGCATGAATGGATTTTTAAAACATTATTTCCAAGAATCTTCCTTTACAATTTTCCATGTTTATTTTTAATCAACATCTTTTAGTTTAGAATTGTACGACATGTTAAGAAAGGAAAAGTGTTTTTGAAGAAGAAAGGATATTTTTCTCAAGAATGGAGTTCAAATGTTTTATCAAAATTATATTCCATATAAGATAATAAAGGGTTCTATTTTTATCCCTATTATTACATTGATTTGATTATGTTATGATGGAATTATATTTTTATGATTTCCTTTATCTTATATGAATTGTTTTATGATGTCACGATGTTTAAGATTCCAATTTTTATTACATGGGTTATGAAATGATGTATGATTTATGATTTTGTGGCACACATAAGAATGGTATCATTATGAGATGGGTGGGACCTGTATCTCCCTCCAATGCATTGGGTAAAGTTTTTATATCTCATGAGATAGACATGGCTGGAATGGTAGGTTGTACCGGTTCAGTGAAACAGGGCTGAAACGAGGGTGACTCGGTTCAGAAATGGACTTTGTCCACTAAGATAGTTTTGGAAATGAGTCTTGACTAATAAGAAATGATTCTATATTATTATGTGTGTATTGCACAATGTTTCACGTTTTAAGTTATGATTTTTGGGATTACATTTTACTACTATGAATTATCCCATGTTATTAAATTTTGATCTCTTTTGCAGGTTAAGATTTCCAAAAGTTATGTGCTTATGTATATGATGTGATCGATATTTCTTTTGTTTACCCTTAATGAGCATTTGAGCTCACCCTTTTGTATGTTTTATTTCCCCAGGCCAGGAAGAAGGTTGTGAAGTAAAATATGCCAAAAAGTGACTCTAGATATGATAAAATAAATGGGAGGAAAAGTAGATACTTTATGAACCAGTTGTTTATGTTTCCCCGTTTCTAAAGACACTATACCTATACGGTCCTTTCATGGTTTTGTTATATGTTGTAATAAGTGTGCTTCAATTATGAATTAAATACAATGTATGTAAAGTATGGGTCGTTATATTTGGTATTAGAGGAAAGGTATAGTCAACATTTGGAAACTAGGATGTAAAATCCTTAGTAAGAACCCTAAGGATAAGTCTAAGCATAGAACACAATCTTAGTGTTTTAGAAATGGCCATGAATAACCTAAGATAAGACCTTATATGTGAAATTTTATTCTTGATTATGTGGTTTTCCTATTATAATTAGTGTTGCTCACAATATTTTTCTTGGTTTTAGTCAATGGCTTGAACCCGAAGGAACCATGTTAATGAGGAATGCGACGGGCAATGAAATGATTGTCCCCCTGAGCAACCAAATGTTATGGGAGCTGGAATGCAAAAACTTGTAGCCATGCTCACACAACTTTCTCAAGATATGAATCATGCAGGACTTCCAAACGAGCAAAGGAAGGAGCAACATTCTGTTGAATCCTTCACGAGGCAGCATCCACCTTCTTTCAGTGCGTCTACTGATCCATTAGTTGCTGAACAATGGATTAGTACTACTAAAAAGATATTTTCAGTTCTTCAATGTTCTGAACATGATAAAGTCATCTTAGCAGTGTATCGTTTGGAAGGTGATGCTGATCAATGGTGGAATCTTATTAAGAATACGAGGCAAAGGGATGAAATTGAGTCCATGGAATGGGACGAGTTCATGAACTTATTTTTCAATAAGTAATTCCCTCGTATTCTCCGAACAATGACAGAGAAAGAGTTTCTTGAACTGAAGAAAAAGGATGATGAATCTGTTGGTACTTATGAAGAAAATTTTATAAGATTTGCAAGGTACGCTTCTGGTATTATTATCCTACCTGAGAGTAAGATCGATCGATTCTTTAGTGGCTTAAAACCAAGTCCTCGAAGGGACTTAGCCATATGGGACTTCAATAACTACGAGGAAATTGTTGGATGTGCTCTTAAAGTTGAGATGGAGATTGGAGTAACCCATCAGTCATATGGGTTTGATAAGAAGAGGAAAATGGAATTCAATGGAATATCTAAAGAGCACACTGAAAAGAAGATGATCTTTCCCTTATGCTCAAAGTGTGGAAAGAACATGGAGGGAGTTGTATTAAAGGGACAAGTAAATGATTCAAATGTGGAATAGAAGGCCATCGGGCATTTGAATGCCGCGATGATGGGAAGAAGATATCTAATGATGCAAAAAAACGAAGGGATGCACATAATGAACCTACTACACTTCAATGTTTCAAGTGCAAGGATAAGGGACATTATGCCACTAAATGCCCTAATCCAAGGGTTTATGATGATGGTCGACGTCAACAAACTCTTAAGGCTAAAGTCAAAGGAAAGTCACATTCAATTTCTATCATCGATGTGGAGTACGATAACGATGTGGTGAAAGGTACACTTACCATCCACTCTAAAGTAGAAAATGTTTTTTCTATTCTGGATCCACCCACTCCTTTATTTCTGAAGAATTTTCTAAGGGTATCACCGTATTACCTCAACAATTATATGTTGAGTTAGCTGTGACAAAACCTAATGGCACAACAGTTGCATCAAAAGTTTATAATTCTTCTCCAATCGAAGTTTGTGGGAAAGTGCTTCATGAAAATCTTGTGATCCTTCCTATAGTGGAATTTGATGTTATTCTTGGCATGGATTGACTTTCTCTAGATGGATCTCATATCAATTGCCAAAGAAGAGAAGTCACATTTCATATTCCAGATCAATCTATGATCGTCTATCAATGCAAGGATGAACATAACCTTCCAGTGGAAATTCCTTCCATCTTATGGGTCTTGATTCCACTAAATGAAGGTTATTTATCTCAAATGGGTTGTGAGAAACTCACAATTAAGAATATGCCCATTGTACGGGAGTTTGATGATGTCTTTCCGGAGGAATTACTGGGTCTTCCACCGAATCGTGAAGTTGAGTTTTCAATAGAACTCGTACCGGGTGCTTTGCCTATTTCAAAGACACATTATAGAATGGCCCCAATTGAGTTACAGGAATTGAAGAAGAAACTCCAAGATAATCTTGATAAGGGGTGCATACACCCTAGTGCGTCACCTTGGGGAGCACATGTTCTATTTGTTAAGAAGAAAGATGGATCAATGGGACTCTACATTGATTATCGAGAACTTAACAGGATCACTATCAAGAAAAAATATCCTCTCCCACGCATTGATGACTTATTTGACCAACTACGTGGAGTTCAGTACTTTTCCAAGATTGATCTTCATGCAGGGTATCATCAATTAAGGGTAAAAAGGGAGGATATACCAAAGACGACTTTCCGTACAAGGTATGGACACTATGAATTTATAGTGATGCCATTTGGTCTTACTAATGCCCCTGCTATCATCATGGATCTGATGAATAGAGTCTTTAGAGACTATCTTGATCAATTTGTGGTAGTCATTATAGATGAAATTCTTGTCTATTCAATGAGCAAGGAAGAACATGAAGATCACGTGAGAATTATATTGAAGACCTTGAGAAAGGATAGGATTTATGCCAAATTTAGCAAGTGTAAATTTTGGCTTCAAAAAGTTTCATTTTTGGGACACATAATCTCATCAGAGGGGATATCTGTGGTTCCAACAAAAATAGAGGTTATCGAAAGATGGTCGAGACCAACAACAATAACTGAGATCCGATGTTTTCTTGGGTTGGCTGGATATTATCAAAGTTTTGTGAATGATTTTTCACGATTATCTAATCCACTCACCATGTTGACTCGGAAAGGATTTAAGTTTGTTTGGACGGAGGAATGTGAAGATAATTTCAAGGAGTTGAAAAGAAGGTTATCCAGAGCACCTATGATCACACTGCCTTGTAGTGGAGAAAGGTTTGTGATCTACAGTGATGCATCCAAGAACGGATTGGGGTGTGTTCTTATGCAAAATGATATGGTGATAGCTTATGCCTCAAAACAGTTGAAAATACATGAGAAAAATTACCCAACTCATGATTTGGAGTTAGCTACTATAATCATTGCATTAAAGATTTAGAGGCATTACCTTTATGGTGAAAGGTGTGATATTTATACTGATCATAAAAGTTTAAAGTATATTTTCACACAAAAGGAGATTAATATGCGCCAAAGAAGATGGTTGGAGCTGATGAAGGATTATGACTGCTCAATCCATTACCACCCTGGGAAAGAAAACCAGGTGGCGGATGCATTAAGTCGACAAGACCATGCTAGTTTATCCATGATGAGGATCACAAAAGATCCAATATTTACGGATTTACAAAGGATGGATCATGGAATTATAATGGAAGGGGAAAAATCTTATCTTTCTCAAATGAATGTTCAACCATCTATACATGTGATGATTAAAGTGGCACAGAAAGAAGATGTCGAGTTACAAAAGAAGGTGAGAAGTGTTCCTGAATTCAACCTTGATTGTGATGGGATAATAATGTTTAGGAATCGGGTTTGTGTTCCTCCCATCCCCAAATTAAAGAAGGAGATGCTGGATGAGGCTCATAGATCATCAGTCTCTATTCATCCTGGAATCACGAAGATTAATAGGGACCTGAAAGAGTACTTCTAGTGGGATGGCATGAAAAGAGATGTTGCTGAATATGTCTCTCGATGCTTGGTTTGTCAACAATTTAAAGCTGAGAGACAGAAGTCTAAGGGGATGTTACAACCATTACCCATACCCGAATGGAAATGGGAAAACGTCACTATGGACTTTGTCATAGGACTTCCTAAAACATCCAAAGGCAATAATTATATTTGGGTCATAGTTGATCGTCTTACAATGTCAGCACACTTCATTGTTATTAGAGATGATTTCTCTCTGGATCAGCTTGCCGGGATATATGTAAAAGAAGTGGTAAGATTGCATGGAGTACCACTTTCTATTATATCTGATCAGGATCCGCGGTTTACCTCAAAGTTCTGGCGAAGTCTTCAGCATACTCTAGATACAGAGTTGTGTTTCAGCACTGCTTATCATCCTCAGACAGATGGTCAGTCTGAGAGAACAGTTCAAACTCTAGAAGATATGTTGAGAGCTTACTCTATGGATTTCAAAGGTGGTTGGGATAAACACCTACCTTTGGTGGAATTTTCTTATAATAATAGCTTTCACTCCAGTATTCAGATGGATCCTTATGAAGCTCTATATGGAAAGAAATGCAGGACTCCAACATGTTGGGATGAAGTTAGGGAAAGAAAGCTACCAGGACCTGACCCCGTTGATGAAATGGCAGAAAAGTTCAGATCTATTCAACAACACATAAGAGCAGCTCAAAGTCGACAGAAAAGCTATGCCGAAAACCGAAGAAAAGACCTAGAGTTTGAAGTGGGTGATAAAGTGTTCTTACGAATATCTCCATGGAAGAGGGTTATGAGATTTGGAAAGAATGGGATGTTGATCCCTAGATATATCGGTCCTTTCGAAATACTGGATCGTGTTGGGAAGGAAGCTTACCGATTGGAACTTCCACCTAATCTCTCTCAAGTTCACGATGTGTTCCATGTATCTTTTCTGAGAAAGTACATACCTGATCCTTCACATGTACTTAGCTCAGAAGTTGTACGGCTGGAGCATGATCTTTCTTATGAAGAATAGCCGATAGAGATTCTGGAACGTAGTAAAAATGTCCTACGAAACAAGACCACTCGATTGGTGAAAGTTTTATGGAGGAACCACCAATTAGAAGAAGCTACATGGGAGCTTGAGGATATGATGAGGGAGAGGTATCCTCATCTGTTTGTTACAAAGTGAGGAATTTCGAGGGTGAAATTCATTTTAAGGGGGGTAGAATGTAACACCCGATACTTTTATGTTATATAAATCATCAAAGGAATCTTTTTCTACACAAAACACTTGCTTGGATTTATTTACACGAAATCGCGACCTTCCTTGATAGCTTGCGTCGTACGCAATACCGAGTTTCACTAAACAATGATATGCTAATAAAATATTATTAAAACTAGCCGTTATGAATAGTAATAACAACATTTTGAAATTTTATAAATTTTATTTTTCAAAATGGACTTCATTTTTGGATTTGTAATATCGAAATTAGCCTAGGGTGAAATTTTGATATTTTTCTGAAAACTTTCAATTTTTGATGAATAGTGAAACCACTAAGTGGTAGTTAAAAAAAACTGAATTTTTCATAAAACTTAATTTTACCACTTCTGTGAGTAGAATTTCGACAATCCGAGAGACATGGTTGATTTCAGTTAGTAAAATGTTGTTCAATGAGATGAAAATAATTTTTTTGATGAATAGTAACTTTTTACTTTTTTTTACCACGGTTAAAAGTAAATAGGGTAATTAAGGGTAAAAATGATATTATTATTACCCTAACACATGTCCTAATTCTATTTGACAAGTGTAATTCGTCAAAAAACAAACTTAGGAATAAAATATGACCATTTAGGCCCACTTGGATTGGATTAGGACATTTATTATTAATTTATTTAAAGAATGGTTAAAATAGTTAAAATCAAAGTTTAATAACTAAATCATTTTTAATATGGGGTTATACATAAGATAAATTCGACTATAAATATTCATTAGAAAGATAAAAATATTTCCTACATAATGGTATTTTATTTGTAATTTTTATACATTAAATAATTTAATTTATTTATGACACAAAGATGATGCGATAATTAACTTATTAATGAAATATTGACATAATTGATGTTATAAACACCAAAATAAATGTAATTTGACACTTTTTATGAATTCCAATAATTTTATAGATTACTATGACATGTTAGTATTGATTTAATTAACACTTTTAGAACTAATAATTCTGTTATGAGTTTCACAAAAATTAATTATTAAATAGTGTCAATATTGACATAAAATAGTTTTTAAAACAAATATTATATTAGTAATTGTTATTTTATTCCTAAAAATCTATGGTTTGGCCAAATGACTTAGATAAGGTTATATATATTAGTAATAAACAACTTGTGGTTCGTTTGGCTGCTTATAGTAAGTTTATTAACCTTATAGTATAAGAACATAAGAAGACACGATAAAAGAAAAATTATTTAACTTAATGTTAAATATAAATGATATGGTTAAAATAGGAACCTAAACTTGTCTAAATTCTATTGGATGAGATTATTTCGACCCATCCCCACCTTATCTTAGAAATAAATAAATTTGGAGCTATTCAAAACCGAATTTTGATTTATAATAAAATAATATTTTTTGTTATTCCGAAGGTGCCCCTCTCCTCCCTTATAAAAGGGCACCTCCTCCCTCTCTTCCTCACACCACATTGAGCCTTAAAGCTCGGCCAACCCCTGCCACTTTCTCCTATACACTTCCCTAGAGACATCCTAGAGGTCCTGGTCTTCTTCAAAGACCAATTTTAGTTCCCTAAAAGAATGTCTCAAAGAAGCACTTCAAAGAAGAGGTAATGTCCGTTACCGATTCTTTCATCTTTATTTCTTCTTCCAATTCTTCTTCTTTTGTTGTTTCATTATGAAGTAATAAAATCAGTATCACCCATATACTGATATGTTATTATAATTATGAAACAATCCTATTTCACCATCTATCCATCCGACGGAAAAAGAAATCATCGCGCGTGCGTACGTACGGAATACCATCTCCACACCGCGGTGTAATCTATTTTCCACCACCACCTTACTTGGATGGATATAATGGTGTAAATAATGACTATATATGACTATTATAAAGTGATACTAATTATGAAATAGTATACATACACTCCAATACAATTCCACAATCATAGGAACGATATAATCACTCGTGCGTACGTACGGAATACCGTCTCCACGATGTGATGCGACTCGTTCTACATGATCTTCATTTCATAATGATTATATAAATGAATTGAATGAATTAATATTATATATATTACACTAATACCATAAAAATAAGTATGATTCTTTAATAAGTCAATAACATTATTTAAATCATTATACAGGAGGTTCGGACACTTACAAAGTATATCGCACCTATGGTAAGGGAAAATATCACAATCTCATTTTTATCCGAGATTGTTTATACTTTGGTATTTACTAGGGTGTATTTTATCATCCACATCCATTTTTCCTCAATATGTAATATTTATATCCTTATACAATAGTTTATATCCAATTTTACCCTTCGGTGAGTTTTTAGTAAAAGATATGAAAGGAATCTTTTGTCATTTTTCGTACGAGGTACTTTTTGACTTTTCCGACAAAAGTACGAAGAATGTTTTTTTAACTTATACGGCATGAATGGATTTTTAAAAAATTATTTCCATGAATCATCCTTTACAAGTATTCATGTTTATTTTTAATCAACTTCTTTTAGTTTAAAATTGTACGACATGTTATGAAAGGAAAAGTGTTTTTGAAGCAGAAATGATATTTTCCTCAAGAATGGAGTTCAAATGTTTTATCAAAATTATTTTCGATATATGATAATAAAGGGTTCTATTTTTATCACTATTATTACATTTATTTGATTATGTTATGATGGAATTATATTTTTATGAATTCATTTATCTTATATTAATTGTTTTATGATGTCACGATGTTTAAGATTCCCATTTTTATTACATGGGTTATGCAATGATGTATGATTTATGATTTTGTGGCACACATAAGAATGGTATCATTATGAGATGGGTGGGACCTATATCTCCCTCCAATTCATTGGGTAAATATTTTATATCTCACGAGATAGACATGGCTGGAACAGTAGGTTATACCGGTTCAGTGAAACAGGACTGAAACGAGAGTGACTCGGTTCAGAAATGGACTTTGTCCACTAAGATAGTATTGGAAATGAGTCTTGACTAATAACAAATTATTCTCTATGATTATGTGTGTACAAAAAAAAGTTTCATGATTTAAGTTATGATTATTGGGATTACATTTCACTACTATTATTTATCCCAGGTTATGAAATTATGATCGCTTTTGCAGGTTAAAATTTCCAAATGTTATGTGCTTATGTATATGATGTGATTGATATTTCTTTTGTTTACCCTTACTGAGAATTTGAGCTCACCCTTTTGTATGTTTTATTTCCCTAGGTCAGGAAGAAGGTTATTAAGTAGAATATGCCAAAAAGGGACTCTAGATATGATGAAATAAATGGGAGGCAATGTAGATGCTTAGAGAACCAGTTGTTTATGTATCCCAGATTCTAAAGACACTATACCTATACGGTCCTTTCTTGGTTTTGTTATATGTTGTAATAAGTGTGCTTCAATTATGAAGTAAAAAAAATGTATGTAAAGTATGGGTCGTTATATGGAGTGTACCTGGGAATAAATATAAGTACCCACCCTTAAACCTTACTTAATCTTGAGTTATTACAAGATTACACATTGAGGATAATTTCAGGTTTAGAGTTTTAGAGAATTAGATCATAAAACTTGCATTACATTACACATTTAAACAAAGTGGTTACATAAAGATAGTATTAATTTTTTCACATCAACAGAAAAATATTTAAAATAAAACATGGATTCTTTCTTGACACTTCCTTGATACTATCATCATATCATGTACCTTTCCCTTGACCTGTGAAAAACATCTCAAAAAACTTGGGATGATCACAAAAAGCTCAGTAAGGGTTATAAAAAAAATATGGAAAGGAAACATGAGTTCATATATACATAAGAATGAAATCATACTTTACCCATAAAACATAGAAACTTTAACATATCTCATCAAATCATGAAGAAATCATAGAAATCATGAAATATAAAAGGTAACTTGAGGCATTCATAACATTCTTATGTAGGGAGTAACCCTCTTGGTTACATTTGGAATACCCACCATAGTATATTCCCTAAATATCTTCGGAGAAACCTTATTATTTCACCACTTCGTGTTACTCAATGCATTGAAGAGCTATATCGGGCTCACCCTCCCTTAGTTTATCACAGAACCACCTGTCTTCATAATAATTCCCAAGAACCATAACATAATCGTATCACATAAAACATGCATAAAGGAAACATACAATTTCCACCTTTCAATCACAAGATATCAATACAACACATTGATATAAAAACATTATGAAAACCATTGATCAATACCAAAATAAATGAAATGTAAAACATGGTATTTATTTTTATTTTAAAAATAAGGTATGGCTTGTAGAGGAAGCCGAAACTCAAATAATGGTCACGGCGGTGGAGAAGTCATGGTCGCCGCATACATATGACAAAAACATTCCCTTTTGTCGTTTAGTAAACTCTTCGTATAAAAAATATTCCTATTCAATAAACGTAAAAGTCAAAGGGTTTTATACACCGTATAATAGAAAGTTTTGTATAAAACAAAATATTACTCAATTAAAGGAGATTGAGGTGAAGTCCCTTACAAAGACTGTATCCTAGGAATAAGGACAAATCAATTACATAATTATGTGTGACAAACGAATACACAAAATATAAGTGGATATTAAGTGTAAAACAATCAGAGGTTATTCCCACATATTCATAGAACGACATATTCAAGGAGTACAAGTTTATCCCAAAGAATCAAAATTGGGTTAAGAAGTTCCCTTGCAAAAATTTGACAGCCTAACGGCGTCACTACAAAATTCAGAAAATGAGTTGATGAGGGATAAAAAGGGTATCTCATCAATTGGACATAAAATTTAAATCAATAAGGATATAGAAGAACATATCCCAACATAATATTATGTGAATTAAAAGACATAACAAAATAAGTCTTTTAAAAAGAGGATGGTGAAAGGTTCCCTTACAGACATGGGTATTTTTCAAGACATGCACCCCCTGAAAGAAGGACAATACAACATTGATGTAAATACTAATAAATGAATGTATATTACACAATGAGTAAAATAATGGGAATTAAATACACCACTCAAAGGAAATTTTTTCAAATGTAGCATAAATCTCACGGGAATAAAAGTGAGATGAAAAATCCCATACGAAAACTAGGCAGCCTAATGGCGCCACTTAAAACATAAAAAAATGGATTGATGATATGAAATAGGGTCTCTCATCATATTAAAATAAAATTTACAGCAAGAGTAATATAAAATAACATCCACCATCATAACAAAGAGTATATTAATATAAGTGACATAAAGTAGAGTACATAAAAAGAAATAGAGAGGTTAGATCTCTTATGAAAATTCGGCAGCCTAACGGCGCCACTCAAAACATCCAAAAAATGGATTGATGAGATCAAATAGTATCTCTATTAATATTAAAATTAAATTTACAGCAATAAGAATATAAAATAACATCCCTCCATCAGAAAGAAGAGGATCTTAAGAAAAGTTACATAAAGGAGAGTACTTAAAAACAAAGAGAGATATTAGATCTCTTACGAAAATTCGGCGGCCTAATGGCGCCACTCAAAACGTCTAAAATGGATTGGTGAAAGAAAATAGGGTCTCTCATCATACGAACATAAAAATTATAGTAGGAGTAATATAAAAGATCATACCAATCATAAGAAATATTAGCTTAAAAGGAATGACATAAAAGAGTGTACATAAAAAGAAAGAGAGGGGTAGGATCCCTTACCTCAAGTCCATCTTCTCTTGTTCGTTTCTTTATATTCCTGAATAATAAACATTGGTAAATTTATAATTGATTAAGGACCTCTTATAAAGATTATTATTCAGTTCATATAAATTATTTTAATGTTATAATAATTGGTTAATAATATGAGTTTATATCAGACGTTTTTGTCGATGTTTGGTACATGAGTCAAAAATTGAACTTGTTGGAAAATAATTTTCCATGTAGTTATAGGTACATCATATACAGAATAGTATTGATGTTTTAAATATCATATATATCCAGTATATATTCATTTTATACTATTCCATAGCATTTGTGGATAAAAATTAAAAGTATCGTTCATGGAGAGGGTAGGTCGTATGAACGCATGAACGATACTTTCATTTTTTGTCATATAAATGGAATTAAAACAAAATTAGATATATATATATATATATGTTATAATTCCATAATTATATCCATAATTTATATGTAATATATTACATATATATCCATTATATATATATGTATTTATAATAGTACATAACATTTTGAGATAATAAATGAAATGTACCGTTCATGGAGACGGTAAGCCGTACGTACGCATGAACGCTACTTCCATTTATATTTCATATTTAATGGAATTAAAACATAATGATACAAAATAGTATTTTAATTCCAGTATGGTATCATATATAATATCATTAAATATATCCTTTATATGTACCACATATGGTATTAACGAATCAAATCACTTTGAGGGGGCGGTAGTCCGCACTTCATTAAATGAAAATATCGCGTTTACCCACAATGGAAACCATAAAGGTATTCCCTAAATGAAAAATACAAAAGCTTAAGTGAAACAGAAACATATTCTATATCATATATAAATATACTGTCATCTTAATGGCCACATTTGAAGGAATTATAAGAATGTTGAACAATCATCGTTTCGTGAGGCAGAAATTCGCCATCCACATAAACAATATGTTCATTACACATTAGATGTAGGTGTGTGTAATTGTAGCTCGAATTATTCATAAAACAACATCCTAGTATATTTAAGATACTGTATTTGTTACAAAATAAATGATTAAAAAGAGTTTAGGGGGTTGGAGAAGCAAAATAAAACAAAAGTACACAAGTGAAGACATTACCTTAAAATCGGGTAACTCCCCTTGGTTTGAGCTCAAAGGCTTCCGTTGGAAGTCTTCTGCCCAACGTGAGGATTCTAAGAGTTTGGGAGGGATGTGGAGAGACAAAATGGTAAGGTTTTTTCCAAGCCAAAGGCTTTGGAAGTGTGGGTAAAGAGGTAGAGGTGGGGGCCTTCTATAAGAGGAGAGGAGGAGCACTCTTTGAATGTAAAGAAATGTTACTTTATTTTAGAATGAGTTTCGGATTTTAATGGTCCAAAATTTAAATGTTTCTAGGATAAGGTGATAGGGGTTCTAAATCCATCCATACAATAGGTTTTTGACATGTTTAGGTCTTATATTTTACATTATCTTTCCATTTTATTTAAATCGTAAAATAATGAGGTCATCGCTGCATCATTATGATGTCATAACTAATTTATTTTATTTAATGTCTAAAAATTATACAAAAAATACTATGATGTAGGAAATCTTTTTATATTTCCAATGAATATTTATATTCAAAAATATGACGTGTATAACCTCATGTAAAAATTATTTTAGTATAACATTTCATGTTTTTGTCATTTTTACGTTAACATTAAATAAAAAGGTATTTATGTCAATTTCCAACCAAAGTGGCTCCATGGGGTCCCCAAGCTGACCCATGGATTTTCTTGGCCGGCCATGACACATACATTGAGGGTAGGACATGTATCTAGGTCATTTAATTTTATTAAAACATTATTCCTACCTTAAACTAAACTAATTACCTCTAATCGCGATTAAAAACTTATGAAGTTACTATTCACCAAAAAATTATTCTAATCCCATTGAATCACATTTTACGTCTTAATGACAACCATGTATGTCAGATTATTGAAATTCAAAACACAAGATGGAAAATTTTCATTTAAACGGAAAAATCATTTTTTATAAGTAGCACTTAGTGGTTTCACTATTCATAAAAAATTGAAGTTTTTTAGAAAATTACCAAAAATTCCCCATAAGCTATATTTGATATTCCGAATTCAAAAATTATTTCTATTTTACAAAATTCAAAACATATATGTTTCATTAATTAATTTAATAATTAATTCCCGCTGTCAAAACAAATAGCGTGTTTTTATGAAACAAAATGTATCAAAAGATTGACACTAGTTTAAGTCTGATTTCAAAGTGATATTAATTCCAACAAACACTATTGGATTAAATGGTAAAAATATATTCTAATTTCACTTTAAAACCAATTCAAAAGATAATATAATCATATAAAAAATTTAGAATAAAAAGAGGTTTTGAATTAAAATACAACAGTTTTCACTATTCATTAAAAATTGAACTTTTCGGAAAAATACCAAAAATATTCAAAAAGTAAATTTTGATGTCCCGATTTTAAAGAAGAATTTAATTTTGTCAAATATAACACATAAAATTGTCAAAAAGTTGATTTAAAAGAGGTTCGCCATCAAAAGGTTTTTAATCGACCTTTTAAAGAATATTGGAATGTTTACGCTTAAAATTGGATTAATTCACATTTTTTATCCGACAACATTTATTGTAAAGAGTAAAAATATTTGACAAGAATATATAATAATTTTCTAGTTAGTTCTTTTCATTCCCGCCATTACAACGGCAAGGCGTTAACAACCATTTAAAATAACATTATTAGAGTGTAACGTAAGATTCCCAAGAAACTCATTGTTACGTGGTGGGTACGCCATCGAGCATAGCATCCCATTTAATGTAATATTAATATTTTATTCAAAAAAATGGATAAATATAAAAATCTCATATTCTTTATTTACCTGGGGTGTTAAATCCTTCCCCCCTTTTGTGAATTGTGTCCTCGCAATTGTTAAATTGAGCTTGGAAACATCCTTGAAAGTCCCACATCGGAACAAGAGTCAGTAAAACAATCACTTTAAATAAAAGAATGATAAGTACAAAGGATGCCTGAGTTAACCCATACTAGGATTCCAAGTATGAAAATATGGACATGGAGGAGAAAACATAGGGTCATGTTCTAATGTAGAGTGATAGAAAACATGTTTAGGAGAAAGTTAACCACCATAAAATCACAAATTTGTGATGGGTTAAATGGTATTCAATTCCACAGTAGGAAAAGTTAATAGAACCCATTTTGGTTTTAAGTTACTTTTTATTGAGGAATTTATTCATAAGGAAACATAATCACTTATCATGATGACTTTCAAATTTTATTAGATTCCTTACACGAACTCATATTTTATCCAAAAGACGAGTATTTAGGAAGACTTGTTCACATTCAGAGTACTATAATCAACATCTAGAGAATCACCTAATCCAAAAAAGATAATTATATACTTCCCATGTATTTAGACATTAACCAAAACCAAAAAAATTTGTATGAGGTCAGAGAATCCACAAAAGTATAATCCTTTAAAAAAAGATAATCTATTCTAAATCTCCAAAATTTGTCCAAAACAAACCCAAAGTTCAACAAAACCCATTCGATAAAAAATTGTCCATAAAATTCTTCAAAGTAAACCAAACAAAGATTGAAACCCAAATATTTGATGGATTTAATCACATAGTCTTCCAAGGTACAAATTAACTTTTATATCCAGATAATATCAGTTTCTCTTCAATTCTCATATTGAAAAGTAATTAACCAAATCACATATCATCCATGATAGGTTAATCATTTCCATAGATAACCCAAATTAAACATACTCTTGATTCCTAAAATCATCTAACTAAAAATAATTAGTCAAACTAACCAGGGACTTCATGTAGTCCAGTGGTAGGCGATAAATATCATTCGTACTATGGTTGTGGGTTCGATTCTCGCAGCTTTGTCCGAAACAACAGGTTGTCACACGGTCTGCGTGTGGTCCTTTTTCCAAAAATAAATAATTCATAAAACATTCCCCAAAACGAGAAAAAATATTCAAAAATAATCATAACATATTTTAACCTCAAGATTATCTCATGCCTTTCATTATCCATCATAACATATAATAACCCATAATTACCTCAAAAGTAAGGATCATATAAACCATAATGGTTACCTTTATAATTATTTCCTGAACTTCCACATCGATTGGTCATCTCGTACATGATGCATTACAGAACATACCAAGGTTCAAGTGGTTGATCATGACTCCTTGATAGTTGGTTTAGATCAACCACGAGTTTCATCATTGAATCCCCCATTTCATCCAGTCTCTTAATTAGTGAACCACCACAGTTTCCTTCAAAACTATTGTCACATTGGTGCCTGCTAGATCCATCCATTCACTAAAAATAGAAATATCAGTGTGAGTATATCAAAAAAACCATCATGTACTAATGAGGAAGATATAATTACTCATTCAATTTATCTAAAAACTATGACTCTTTCTGAAATCCTAACCATTATGGTAATTTCACTTATGCTTAAAGAATACCCTAACCTCTAAAGTTATCTAAACCGACCTTTGATACCAACTATAAGGCCATAGCCATAAACCGTACTAAATCTTGAGTTATTACAAGATTACACATTTTGGATCTTTTCAGGTTTAGAGTTTTATAGAATTAGATCATAAAACATGTATTACATTCCACATTTAAACAAAGTAGATACATAAAGATAATATTCATTTTTTCCCATCAACGGAAACATATTTAAAATAAAACATGGATTCTTTCTTGACACTTCCTTGACACTATCATCATATAATGTACCTTTCCATTGACCTGTGGAAAACATTTCAAAAAACTTGGGATGAGCATAAAAAGATCCGTAAGGGTTATAAAAAATATGGAAAGGAAACATGAGTTCATATATACATAAGAATGAAATCATACTTTACCGATAAAACATAGGCACTTTAACATACCTCATCAATTCATGAATAAATCATAGAAATCATAAGACATAAAAGGAACCTTGAGGCATTCATAACATTCTTATGTAGGGAGTAACCCTCTTGGTTATGTTTGGAATTCCCACCACAGCATATTCCCTAAATATCTTTGGAGAAACCTTAATGTTTCACTCCTTCGCATTACCCAATTCATTGGAGAGCTATATCGAGCTCACCCGCCCTTAGTTTATCGCGGAACCACTCGTCTTCATAACAATGCCCAAGAACCATAACATAATCGTATCACATAAAACATGCATAAATGAAACATAACATTTCTACCTTTCAATCACAAGATATCAATACAACACATTGATATAAAAACATTATGAAAAACATTGTTCAATACCAAAATAAATGAAATGTAAAACATGGTATTTATTTTTCTTTTAAAAAGATGTTATGGCTTGTAAAGGAATCCGAAACTCAAATAATGGTCATGGTGGCAGAGAAGTCGTTGTCGCCGCATACGTATGACAAAAACATTCCCTTTTATCATTTAGTAAACTCTTCGTATAAAAAAGATTCCTTTTGAATAAACGTAAAAGTCAAAGGGGTTTATACACCGTATAATATAAAGTTGTGTATAAAACAAAATATGCCTCAATGAAAGGAGATTGAGACGAAGTCCCTTAAAAAGACGTTATCCTTGGATTAAGGATAAATAAATTACATAATTATGTGTGAAAAACGAATACAAAAAATATAAGTGGATATTAAGTGTAAAACAATCAGAGGATATTCACACATATTCATAGAAAGACATACTCAAGGAGTACATGTTTATCACAAAGAATCAAAATTGGGTTAAGAAGTTCCCTTGCAAACATTTGACAACCTAACAGCGTCACTACAAAATTCAGAAAATGAGTTGATGAGAGATAAAAAGGTTATCTCATCACTTGGAAATAATACTTAAATCAATAAGGATATACAAGAACATATCCCAACATAATATTATGTGAATTAAAAGACATAGAAAAATAAGTCTTTTAAAAAGAGGAGGGTGAAAGGTTCCCTTACCGACAAGGGTATCCTTCAAAACATGCACCCCGTGAAAGAAGGACAATAAAACATTGATGTAAATACTCATAAATGAAAGTATATTACACAATGAGTAAAATAATGGGCAGTAAATACCGCACTCAAAGGAAATTGTGGCAAATTTAGCATAAATCTCACGAGAATAAAGTGAGATGAAAAATCCCTTACGAAAACTCGGCAGCCTTACGACGCCACTTAAAACATAAAAAATGGATAGATGTGATCAAATAGGGTATCTCATCATATTAAAATAAAATTTACAGCAAGAGTAATAAAAAGAAAATCCCCCATCCTAAGAAAGAGGAGCGTAAAATAAGTGACATAAAGGAGAGTACTTAAAAAGAAAGAGAGAGGTTAGATCTCTTACGAAAATTCGGCAGAATAATGACGCCACTCAAATATTCCAAAAAATGGATTGATGAGATCTAATAGGGTCTCTCATCATATTACAATAAAATGTACAGAAAGAGGAATATAAAATAACATACCTCCATCATAACGAAGAGGATCTTAAAAGAAGTGACTTAAAGGAGAGTAATTAAAAACAAAGAGAGATGTTAGATCTCTTACGAAAATTCTGCGGCTTAACGGTGCCACTCAAATTGTCAAAAATGGATTGGTGAGAGAAAATAGGGTCTCTCATCATATGAAAATAAAAATTACAGTAGGATTAATATAAAATATCATCCCAATCATAAGAAATATGATCTTAAAAGGAATGAAATAAAAGAGTGTACTTAAAAAGAAAGAGAGGGGTAGGATCCCTTACCTCAAGTCCAACATGTCTTGTTCGTTTCTTTATATTCCTGAATAATAAACGTTGTTCAATTTATAATTGATTAAGGACCTCCTATAAATATTATTATTCAGTTAATATCACATATTTTAATGTTATATTAATTGGTTAATAATATGAGTTCATATCAGACGTTTTTGTCGATGTTTGGTACATGAGTCAAAAATTGAACTTGTTGAAAAATAATTTCCATGTATTTATAGGTACATAATATCCAGAATAGTATTTATGTTTTAAATATCATATATATCCAGTATATATTCATTTTATACTATTCCATAGCATTTGGAGATAAAAATTAAAAGCACCGTTCATGGAGACGGTAGGCCGTACGTGCGCATGAACGCTACATTCATTTTTTGTCATATTAATGGAATTAAAACAAAATGAGAGAGATATATATATTTAATGATTCCAGAATGATAACCATAATTTAGATTTAATATATTACATATATATCCATTATATATATGTACTTATAATATTACATAACATTTTGAGATAAGAAATGAAATGTACTGTTCATGGAGATGATAAGTCGTACGTACACATGAACGCTACTTCCATTTCTATTTCATATTTAATGGAATTAAAACATAATGATACAAAATAGTATTTTAATTCCAGTATGGCATCATATATAATATCATTAAATATATCCTTTATATGTACCACATATGGTATTAACGAATCAAATCACTTTGAGGGGGCGGTAGTCCGCACTTCCTTAAATGAAGATATCGCGTTTACCCATAATGGAAACCATAAAGGTATTCCATAAATGAATAATAGAGAATCTTAAGTAAAATATAAACATATTATATATCATATATAAATATAGTGTCATCTTAATGGCCACCTTTGAAGGTGTTAGAAGAATGTTGAACAATCATCATTTCGTGAGGCAGAAATTCGCCATCCACGGAAATAGTATGTTCTTTAACCATTAGATGTAGGTGTGTGTAATTGTAGCTCGAATACTTCTTATTAAAGCATCCTAGTATATTTAAGATACTGTATTTTTTACAAAATAAATGAATAAAAAGATTTTAGGGGGTTGGAGAAGCAAAATAATACAAAAGGACACAAGTGAAGACATTACCTTAAAATCGGGTAACTCCCTTTGGTTTGAGCTCAATGGCTTCCTTGGGGAGCATTCTGCCCAATGGGAGTCATATAAGAGTTAGGAAGGGATATTGAGAGACAAAATGGGCAGGGGTTGGCCGATCCAAAGGCTTTGGAAGTGTGGGTAAGGAGGTGGAGGTGGGGGCCTTTTATAAGATGAGAGAAGGGGCACTCTTGGAAAGTAAAGAAATGATACTTTATTTTAGAATGAGTTTCGGATTTTAATAGTCCCACATTGATGTGTTTCAAGGATAAGGTGATAAGGGATCGAAATCCCCCCATCCAATAGGTTTTGACAATGTGTAGGTCATATATTTTACATTATCGTTCCATTTTATTTAAATCGTTAAATAATGAGGTCATCACTGCATCATCATGATGTCATAACTAATTTAATTTACTTAATGTCTAAATATTATTAAAAAAATAATATGATGTAGTAAATCTTATTATATTTCCAATGACTATTTATAGTCAAAAATCGGACTTGTATAACCCCATGAAAAAATTGTTTTAATAAAAAATTTCATGTTTGTGTCATTTTTACTTTAACATTAAATAAAAAAGTTTTTATATCATTTTCCAACCAAAGTGGCTCCATGGGGTTCCCATGTTGACCCATGGATTTTCTTGGTCGTCCATGACATATCCAATGAGGGTAAGACATGTTTCTATGTCACTTCAGTTTATTAAAACATTATTCTTACCTTAAACTACACTAAATATCTCTAATCGCGATTAAAAACATAATATGTTACTATTCACCAAAAAATTATTCTAATCCCATTGAACCACATTTTACTTCTTAATGACAACCATGTATGTTGGATTTTTGAAATTCAAAACACAAGATAGAAAATTTTCATTTAAATGGAAAAATCAGTTTTTATAAGTACCACTTAGTGGTTTCACTATTCATCAAAATTGATGTTTTTCAGAAAATTACGAAAAATTCACCCTAAGCTATATTTGATATTCTGAATTAAAAAATGATGTCTATTTTACAAAATTAAAAACATATAAGTTTCATTAATTAAATTAATAATTAATTCCCGCTGTCAAAACAAATAGCGTGTTTTTATGAAACAAAATATATCAAAAGATTGACACTAGTTTAAGTCCGATTTCAAAGTGCAATTAATTCCAACGAACACTATTGGGTTAAATGGTAAAAATATATTATAATTTCAGTTTAAAAAGAATTAAAAAGATAATATAATCATATAAATAAATTAGATTAAAAAGATGTTTTGAATTAAAATACAACATTTTCACTATTCATTAAAAATTGTACTTTTTTCGGAAAAATACCTAAAATTTACACAAAGTAAATTTTGATGTCCCGATTCTAAAGAAGAATTTTATTTTGTCAAATATAACACATAAAATTGTCAAAAAGATGATTTAAAAGAGGTTCACCATCAAAAGGTGGTTAATCGACCTTTAAAAGAATATTGGAATGTTTACACTTAAAATTGGATTCATTAGCATTTATAATGCTATAACATTTATTGTAAAGAGTAAAAATATTTTACAATCATATATAATCATTTTTTAGTTAGTTCTGTTCATTCCCGCCATTACAACGGCTAGACGTTAACTACCATTTAAAATAATATTATTAGAGTGCAACGTAAGAATCCCAAGAAACTCGTTGTTGCGTGTTGGGTACGCCATCAAGCATAGCATCCCCTTTAAAGTAATATTAATATTTTATTCACAAATATGGATAAATATAAAAATGAAATATTCTTTATTTACCTGGGGTGTTAAAATAAAATACATATATGTTTTCATCGTAATCTGAGTTTGTTTGAGTATTTTTTCGTATGATGTAGTAATTGACCTTTGTTTTCTATGAGACGAGTACAGTCCTTATTCTGCAATGTTTGATCAATTATTAACATGTTTCAAGTGGAACACCTGATTCATAATTAAGACTCATTAATTGAGATATTATTTACCCCATGTGGAAGAGTTTGTGCCGCACATATAGGATAATATAATGAAATGCAAGAAAGAATTATCTGATTCATGATTCTAGATAGTTGGTGATTGTGTGGGGTATCTTATAAATGTTTGTGTTATAATATGTCGGATAAGAAATTAATGGATGTTGAGGATTCACTTTATCATTCAAAAAATAAATTGTGGTTTATCCATGAGAGGTATCTTACGAGGTGGGTTTTTGGACCCCTCTTTCTTTAGGATTTTTTTTTGAATTCAAGATGGAGAGAATTGTTTGGGACATCTCTGATATAATAGAACGGTCCTCCCTACTCCATTATATTGTCAAAATCAAGTGTTTTAGATGATTTGGCAGTGAATGGTAGCTCGTTTGAAGAGTTTTCTAGATTTCCAATTTTTTTATTTTTTAGTTAGGCGTCTGTATATAAAGCTGGAAAGACATATTGGTGACTCAGTGTTGGTTGGTTAGAGTCAGTTGCTCAGTGTCAGTAAGTCAAGGCATCTGTTGTTTGATGTGTCAGTGATTCAGGGTGGTGGAGAGCCAGGATGTTGGTAGTTCATGGTAATGGTGAGTTATGGAAATGGTGATTTAGTGCATTGGTAGGTCACGACATCAGTAGGTCATGGGGTCGGTGAGTTAGGTCATCAGTAGGTCAACATATTGATAGGTCAGGTGTCGGTGAGGCATGAGTTTATAAGAATCTTTAGTGAATAATTGTTTGTGACTTGTGGAAGTGGTGCAATTTATGTGGCCCAAATGTTTTTGAGTTAGGAATCAGTGACTCAATGTCGTTGACTCATGTCATTGAGTCACTCATCAGTTATTCATTTCAAGTTTTTCATATATTTCCCATTTTCAACCCTCTTATGTTTTACATAATGTATATCATGTATTAAGGCATGTTTGAGAATTTATATATGATTTTCAAAGGATATTAATTATTTATCTAATACCCTAATGATCTAGGTACATTGAAATAATCAAATTGTACTACCTTGACAACAATGTAACATTAACAGTCCTTGAAACCATTTCCCTTCCATTGATATAGAATCTAGACTTTCAAAGGTTGATATCCTCTATTCCTTTAAACACTTCAGTTTCATCTTCGTGCACCTAGAACCTTTTTTCTCTAAAGAGTTGCAACTTTTTGGTTGTCATGGATTCTATTTTCCATAGTGTCTTTTCGACGACATGTGCAACCCCCTTTTTTGCACAAGTTGTAATTTTTGATAATCTATTATCGTTGGTCTTAATTCCCTCTCCACCTTTTTATTCGAGTATCATGTGAGGTAGGTGTACTCATGTCCCCAAGCGAATAAATATTCACCCAAATTTAGTAAAGATAACAAGTAGTAATGAAGGAGTTGTTGGGAAAACAATTATGATGAGAACTGGTTTCATATGTTATTCATGATCTGCATTGTGTTTTGTATGTTTTTTATTCCTTCTGATAACCATGGTCATTTGAGGTCCTTGTTTTTGCACCTATAAAAATTTTGAATCTATTTTTTCCATGTTTAAATGATTATATTATGAAATTTATTATCCATGAATAACTGGTTTAATATATGGTTTACCTTGGATAAAAATTATTCTATGATCATAGATGAATTTTATAAGTGGAATTACTGAATGATGGATGCAATATATTAATACTACTTGTGGTTTGGTGTAGCTATGGGCAATCTATGGTTCATTATACCTTATGTTTCATGCTAGTTTTTTGGTGTCATTGATGGGTTTGTGACTGTGAGTATGGGTTTGTACTGGTGGTGTAATTGAATCTCTATCTGAGAGTTTGATTGATTGTGGAATGGATGAACTATTTATGATGTGGGACTGCATGTGGGACGTGACTGGGTAGTTGGGCAGAGGTTATTGGTTTTTTTTACTGGTTTTGATGGGTGGTGTTGTAATGAAGCAGGGCTTCCAAGAACAGTAGTTATGAGATGTTTTTGGGGGTTCAACATATTGAGATTAATTACCTGTAAGCATGAATATGAAAAATGATGGTGTTAGGAGATGGATGAGTGTTCAGGAAAGGGATGTGTGAAGTAGGACTACAAGAATGTTGTGTTTTGTTTTTTGTGGGATGTGGTGCTTTTCATATTACAGGGATTCCTTGGAATATTTATAAGGGATAATTTTTAGGATGGATGGTGTTACTGTGTGTGGGCCGTTTACCCAGGATATCTAGAGACAATGGGTTGTGTGTGTGAGTTATAATATAACATATGGTGTACAGTGTTTGGTAGTTTCATAGGGAGGTATGGAATTAATAAACAAAATAATTAATAATTAAAATTTAAAATGGTAAAATGAATTTTTTGTGGGAATGATTCGAGTTGTGTCTTGTAGTGATTAAGCATTTATTTTACTACATATAGAAGTGACCATCATTCATGGGGATACGTTCATTTTGGGTTGGCAGAAAGGGATGTTTTGGTGTGGGTTGGTTGTTGTTGTGAAACCACATCGGTTGGAATGAGTGTTTGGTAACTATATATGTATATATATATATATATTCAGTTCTGTTGCATTTATATATTCACTCCACCTGTGTGGAGCACTATGTGTCGAACACCACCATTTTCATTGGGGAGTGTGTTTTCCAAAAATCCCAGTGGGAGGAATTATGGCTTCATAGTAGATATTCTCTACTCCCACTACGTCGCCTGCATCCATGTCGCCTCATCGAAATGGTGCACACTGGTCTGCTCAGTCCTCTCTTCCTAAACCTCATCCTGTGTCTGAGAGTCACAGCCTCATATGACTCCTTCAATTCCAATTTAAAATTAAAAGTGTGAAAATATTATATTCATTTAATTTTGAAACTGTAAAAATAATTCTAACCACAATCTGATACATGCGATCACCATTAATCTCTCTAGTGGAAGGGTCACTGTACATCCTCTGATAAATGTCTAACTTCATAATACCGGGATGCTCGACTGCCTACAGAAATATAAAATAAACTGTATTTAATTAAAGTTATATAAAAAATTTAAAAATATAAATACCAGATGATATCTATGCAAACTCAATGTACGACTACCAAGTCGATGTGTCACCTCTTTTCTCCCCCAGTTCTGTCGTCCCAATGAAGATCTCCTCTAAAATCCACCACCCAACAAGTATACACATAATCCATCCCAAATGTGTGATAAAATTTACTCTGGTCGGTGGGATCATCATGACTCATCAAAATATGTCACTACTGATTTCTTAATGGTTTTCCTTCTCAAATTGTGCAAAGACTTACGGAAATGATCACGTATAGAAACCTGCCATGCCGCGTGGATAACATCACACATGCTATCATCGATAGGATACTATAAACCCTACAAATAATATATAATATCAAGTTGTTCATAAAATAAATTTCAAAATTAATATTATTTATCTATGTACCAGCCAATGATGGAACATGTCACATCGCACATCAATGTGAATCTATTCTCATGTGATCCATGGCTGAGAAAAATAATTGTGCAATATAGCGCTCCCCTCTACAATATCTACATGCTCAAAACTGTGAAAATATATTGCACAACATTCTAAAGACTTTTCTATATTCTTAAAATAACAAAAAATTTATAAAATATTAAAATTATCAATATTCGGAACAGAATTTTGTTTATTCATAACTTGTTCAAATCTCAAAGGGTCGCAAATTGTCAGGTCATGCGCAATAAAAAGTTTGTGTCATCCATGTCCAAAGTAAACTATATAATTGTAATTGCATGGTTGATCACCTCAAAAGTAGTGTTGCAATAGGACTTCCAAAGTAATGTTGTTCCCGTCTGTAAGAATCATCTCGCTCCCTTTACATAGATCATTCTTCCATAAACATTTGAGGGGATATCAGTATCATTCCATTAAATTTTCAAGGAATAATGGTCTATGTAAATGTCATGTGACAAAATTCTTATAGAGGAGAAGGTCATGACTTGGGTTGACCAATTGCAACACTACATATGAGGTGAACAAACATGCAAGGACAATTATAGAGATTACATTGGATATGGCTGACACAAACATTTTATTGAACATGAACTGACAATTGGCGACCCATTGTGATTTGAACATGTTATGAATATATCAAATCCTGTTGCGAATATTGATAATTTTAATATTTTCTAAATTTTTTATTATTTTAATAATATTAATATTTTTTTCATAAATATTGATAATATAAATTTTTTATTACTAATTATTACTAATTTCTACTAATTATATCTAATTATTATTAATTATTACTAATTATTAATAATTATTAATAATTATTGCTAATTATTACTAATTATTACTAATTATTACTAATTATTACTAATTATTACTAATTATTACTAATTATTAATAATTATTACTAATTATTACTAGATATTACTAATTATTACTAATTATTACCAAATATTACTAAATATTACCAATTACTACTAATTATTACCAATTACTACTAATTATTACCAATTATTACTAAATATTACTAATTATTACTAATTATTACTAATTATTACTTATAATTACTAATTATTACTAATTAGTACTAATTATTAAAAATTGGGGCACCCCAAACATTTTATGGTATTTTTCTCTTAAATATATTCTATTCATCTATGTGTTCCTTTGAAACAACACTAGGATATTTATGAGATAGTTAAAACCTTGCCATTAAATATAAATTTTCCACTTCTAATTTTTGAATTTCGAAAAATGGTCATCCAGAGTTGTGATCAGTAAGTCATTTGGAGTCTGATAGAACAAAAATGATTTTTGGTGAATAGGAACATACCATTATGAATAGTAATATTACAGTTATGAATAGTAAATAATAATATTATTTCATTTTCTTAAGGCAATAAAATAATGGGATCTTAATTAATTTTTCAATGTCTCATAAAACAAACTGCACTTCAAGATTGTTTTTTTTTCGAATTTACTATGACCTTATTTAAAAATTAAAATGATAATATTTACAAAATAGTTTTTGAAAAATGGATTTCAATTTTTAATTCTAGACATCGAAAAATGGTAGGGGTGATTTTTTGGGATTTTTCAGAAATTCTTGAATTTTTGATGAATAGTGAAATACGGTAAAATACTGTATATTCAATTTATCAGTAAAATACACTATTTATGACATCATAAGTGATTCAATACCACTTGGTTCTAACTCACATGCCATTATTACTATTAGGAGTAACATGAAACAACACTATTGTTTATCTTGATGGAAATAATAAAATAACGAAATTAAATATTCAAAATTTACCTCTCTCCTCCACTATAAACCCCCCCACCTCATCTCTTCACTCCTCTAAGACTTGTTTCTACTCATAGATCTTCCCAATAATCTCCCAAGTCTCTTCCCCACGTCCTAGAGCTGCTGGTCTCACCAAAAGAACATAACCAACGCACTTAAGATTGATCTCAAGGAGAAGAGATCAAGAGGTAAACAACATCTTTTATTTTCATTATTTTCTTTCATTTTATGTTATTATCTTCCATTAAATTTGGATTTTGTTGGAATATTTCATTTAATAGTTCCCCTTACTGTCCATATTATTTATTGATGATGAGATATTTCATTCCTCTCATCAAACTATTTTTAAGAAATTTTAAGAGATGTCGTTAGGTTGCCGAATTTTCATGAGAAATTTAACATATTTTCATTCATTTTAAGATTCCTTTAATTTCTTCTTCATTATTCACCACCTCTTATCCAATAGGAATTAATACTCTAGAATAATGTATTTTCTGGATGTTCTAATGTATATGGAAAATTATTCATCATTATTCTTCTCCACTCCCACTTATTTAAGGAATAAAAACATTGTCCGTGATGTGTCGAATTACCGACATCGTGGATGATGTAAATTCAATTTCCATTAATTCATTCAAGTCTGGTCGTGAAACCAAATATATGGTTGAACCATGTAATTATATATGATTTTTATCTTTATTAACATCCTTTAAAATTTATACTTTCTTAATATGGAATAATAATACAAAACAAGTTTATTGAGCACAAAACTGCAAAGCCAAATTCTAGCGTTTATTTTTAACTCATCGAATGATCCAACCTCTTTGTATATAAAAAGAATCTTTATAAGATCATTTATATATATTTAATGTCACTAATAAAGTATATTAACAATTTTGGATGTTTAACCATATTTCAATCCAACATCCATTCATGAATACAACTAAACAAATCATTAAACTTAGTAAGAAAATGCTTCCAAAACAATAAGAATTAATCTCCTAAATCCATCAAAGAGGCCATTAATGAACTTAATAAGGTTATAACATATCAATTAAATATTAAATTGGTTCTTTATTAATGAATTAATAATCCAAATTTTTTTATTCAGGTATTTATTAACAAGTCAAGAACACCTTCAAGCATAAGGTAATGGATCCTCTCTCTGAATTTTGTTCAAGAATATCCCCTTTGTTGTGAATAACATTGTCTTGCACACCTAATAATCATAATGTGGTGTACCTACTGAACATATGAGATCACTTTCTATTTGAAATTATATTTTTATTAAATATCCATGATCTCATGTCATGGATATATTTATTGTCTAAACCGTATACCATTTCACAAACGGTGTATATTTGGGATGTTATTGATGAATCCGTATTATATACTCTTTATGGATTTTGAAAAGTCATATTTATCTTGTATTTAATCATTTTATAAAGAATGATTTGGATTTATTGGTGTTTGGGGCCCACTACAGCCCCTCGATGCATCAGTAGGTCTCATGAGACAAAATAGTTTGGTGATAGACCCTTCAAGCTTGTTTCCAAATAAATCTGACAGGTTTCTACCCATAGTAGTAAACCATTTTTACGATATTATGGTTTCATGTGCCAAATACATGATGTCCAATTAATATGAATTCTCTTCATTCATTATTAGTTATTATTATTATCCATGAGGTTTTCACTATGACAAAATCTATGTATGCAGTTTCATTCTCAGTTTATTATTGCCATTAGATATTCAATTATTCAATACGCCTTATTGATTATGTCAGATCGAATATTATTCACTTATTATTTTACTCATTCTTCCTCTATTTGTAACCCTTAATAACCATTTTAGCTCACCCCTTTCATTGTCCATCTTCAAAAGGTGATAAAGATAAGGCCTATTATTGAGTTCCTGTGGATGCTGTTTTTAGTTTTTGTTTTGTATTGTATTTTGTAACCTTTCCAAATTTAATTGGGGTTACATATATGTATCTAGTTTATTCAATACTAATAAAATGATCATTCCTTCAGGAATATAATTCCTTCTATCCATGCCAATATCACAAGAAATGCACCTCTTATAGCATAGAGAGGTCGGGGTGTTATAGTTGGTATAATAGGAAGTTTTGTAGAACACTTGGAAACTAGACTAGGAAATTTATAGTAGGGAACAAATAGTTTCCTATTATGCGAGAACTGTGGAAAGAATTATCTCGGGAAATGATTGAAGGGCATGGGAGTCTGATATAACTATGGGAAAAATGGTCGTCATTCTGAAGAATGTAATGTGAAGAAGCAATTCAATGATGTTCAATGCAACAATTGCAAAGAAATAGGAAACTATGCAAATGAATGTCCTATACACCAAGGAAACATGACTAAGAAAAGGCCATGAGATCAAGGGAGAGATTATGTGATTAAAACTATAGAGGTCGAAGTTCCTAATGACATGGTGTCATGTACATTAATTTTTTCCTCAAATATAGCCAACACTTTATTCGATTTTGGATCATCACATTCATTTATATCCACTCAGTTTTCAATGAAAGTTAGATATGTCCAATTTGATTTAAGAAAAGAGTTGTCAGTCAAAAGTCGCATGGGATGTTTCATTGCAACAAAGTCATGTCGACTAATCGCCCTCCAAACACCAAAATTTTCTTTAGTTTGTAGCCTTATCATCAAACCCATGACTGAATTTTATATAAATCTCGGTATAGATTCGGTATAAAATTATGATGCGAGGATTTATTGCAAGAAAAAAGAAGTTACAATTTTTGGAAATGGTGTAGAATCCCTTGTCTTTTGGAGAGAAACTTCACCACCTGATTCTTATCTAGAACCACCACCAGTTGCTCTAATGAATGTAATACATGGTGAGGAAGATAAAAAAATATCAATGGGAGTGGAAAGAATCATCAAATTGAAGATGTGCACATAGTGAAAGAGTACATTGATGTATTTCCAGAGGATTTACCTGGACATCCCCCAGAGCGGGTAGTTGAGTTCTCTATTGATTTGATTCATGATGCGAGACCTATATCAAAGTCCCCATATAGAATGGCCACTATGGAGTTAGTGAAGATGAAGAAACATCTAGAAGAGTTGAGTGACAAATTATTTATTCGACCTAGTGTTTCTCCATGGGGAGCCCCGGTCTTGTTTGTATAGAAGAAAGATGGATCCATGAGGCTTTACATTGATTACCTGGAAATCAATGATATTACAATAAAGAATATGTATCCTCTTCCCCAGATTGATGATTTATTTGACCAACATCATGGAGCTCAATAGTTTTCAATGATTTACCTTCGATCCAGATATCATCAACTATGTGTGAGGAAGGAATATATTTTGAAGACCTCATTTCGAACATGGTACAGGCATTACGAGTTTACAGTGATGCCTTTTGGACTGAAAAATGCACCTTCTGTTTTCATGGATTTAATTAATAAAGTTTTCAAGGAATATCTTGATAACATCATTGTAGTATTCATCGACGATATACTGGTATACACAATAATCGATGAAGATCACGATACTCATTTGCAAACTATTCTAAAAACTCTGAGACGAAATAAATTATATGGAAGGTTTAGAAAGTGTGAATTCTGGCTTCATCCAGTTTCTTTTCTAGGCCATATTATCTCTAAAGATGGAATCATTGTTGATCCAGAAAAGACAAAAGAAATGAAATAATGGCCAATTCCAAAAAACATAACTGAGGTACGACGTTTTATTGGCTTACCAGGTTATTATCGACGTTTTGTTCATAATTTTTCCTGACTGGCTAAACTGCGAACCCAGCTCACACGTAAAGGAGTTATGTTTGTGAGGACAAATGAATTTACAGAATACATTGATGAATTGAAAAGAAGATTGGTCAGTGCTCCAATTTTGACTCTTCCATCTGGAAGTGATGGATTTGTAATATACAATGATGCATCAAATAATGGACTGAGTTGCGTCCTTATGAAAAATGATAATGTTATTGCTTACGCATCAAGGAAGTTGAAGAATCATGAGAACAATTATCCAACTCATGATCTTGATTTAGCAGCCGTAATATTTTCTCTAAAAATATGGAGGCATTATCTCTATGGAGAGAGATGTGATATTTATACGAACCGCAATAGTTTGAAATATATTTTAACACAAAAAGAACTCAATATGAGGAATAGAAGGTAGCTCATGTTACTCAAAGATTATGATTTTTCAATAAACTACCACCTAGGAAAGGTGAATAAGGTGGAAGATGAATTAACCGGGAAAGATCATGGCATTCTGACTCACTTGAGAATTGAAAAAGATCCAATGTTTATGGATCTACTGAAGATGGATATGGGAATTGTTAAGGAAGGGGAAACATCACTCCTCTTTCAAATGATTTCTAAACCATCTTTACTAGAATAGATAAAAATTTCTCAATCTGAAGATGAGAATATTCATATGAAAATTAATGCAGTTCAGCATGGAAGACTGGCTGACTTCGTGTATGAAGGAGTTCTGAAGTTTGGGAAGAGGTTATGCGTTCTATCAGTACCTAAGCTAAAAAGAGAACTATTTGAATATTCTCATAGCTCTAATTTCTCTATACACCCAGATAGCACCAAGATGTATAGTGATTTGAAGGAATAATTTTGGTGGGATAATATAAAGTGAGAAATTGCTGACTATGAGTCAAGTTGTCTAGTTTGTCATCAAGTGAAGGTAAAGGGACAACATCCACAAGTAGTGTCACAAACTCTACCTATTATTATGTGGAAATGGGATAACATTACGTTGGATTTTGTCACCAGACTACCGAGGAAACCTATAAGGAATTATGCAATATAGGAAATTGTTGATTGTCTCACTAAATTAGCACATTTCCTTCCAATAAGAGAGGATTTACCACTTGAGTTCCTGGAAAGACTTTATATTAATGAAGTTGTGAGGCTTAATGGTGCACCTCTATATTTTTTCTCTGATTGAGATCCCAGGTTTACGTCAAAATTTTGGAAAAGTCTCTAGAAGGCTTTGAATACTAAGCTTCATATGAGAACCGCATATCACCCCCAAACCGATGGAAAATCTGAAAAGACTATTCAAACTCTACAAGATATGCTAAAGTAATGTTATCATGACTTCATAGGTATGTGGGATCAATACTTTTTTTTGGTGGAATTTTTATACAACAATAGTTTCCATTATAGTATTCAAATGTCACCATATAAATCATTATATGGAAAGAGATGTCGAACTACAACTTGTTGGGATGAAGTTGGTGAGATGAAACTTATAGGGCTAGAACTTAATGAAGAGACCACGACAAAGGTGAAGAAAAACAAATCCCATATTAAAGAATCCCAATGTAGGCAGGAGAGTTATGCAGACAACCGAAGAAAGGACTTGGAATTTCAAGTGGGGGATAATGTATTTCTGAAAGTATCTCCATGGAAGGGTGTCTTAAGGTTTGGTAAGAAAGGGAAACTGATCCCCAGGTACATAAGACCATTTGAAACATTGGGATGAATCAGAGCTATAGATTACCGTTTAGATATGCCGCCAAATCTCTCTAGATTTCAAGATGTGTTCTATGAATCGTAGTTAAAGAAGTACATGCCAGACCCAACACATGTACTCACATATGATGAAATTGAACTGGAACCTGATTTACCATACTCTAAAATGCCTATCAGGATTCTTGACACAAGGGAGAAGGTATTGAAAAATCGAACAACTCGCCTAGTAAAGGTACTTTGGAGAAATCAGAATTTGGAGGATGCAACATGGGAAGGAGAGAATTTCAGGAAGAATAACCACCCACATTTTTTTAGTAGGCTTTATTAATAAAATTTCAAGGACAAAATTTCTGAAGAAGGGAATAATGTTTCACCCCAAACATTTTATGGTATTTTTCTCTTAAATAAATTCTATTCATCACTATGTTCCTTTAAATCAACACTAGGATATTTATGAGATAGTCAAAACCTAGCAATTAAGTATACATTTTCAACTTCTATGTTATGAATTTCGAAAAATGGTCATCTAGAGTTGTGATCACTAAGTCATTTGGAGTCTAATAGAACAAAACTGATTTTTGGTGAATAGTGACATACCCTTATGAATGGTAATATGAAAACTAATATGACCCTTATGAATAGTAAATAAAAATAATATTTTATTTTCTTAAGGAAATATGATAATGGGATCTTAATTAATTTTTCAATATTACAAAAAACTAAATGAACTTCAAGATTGTTATTTTTCTAATTAACTATGAACTTATATAAAAATTAAATTAATATAATTTATAAAGATATTTTTGAAAAATTGAATTCACTTTTTAATTCTACACATTGAAAAATCGTAGGTGTGAATTTTTGGGATTTTTCTAAAATTCTTGAATTTTTTATGAAAAGTGAAATATGATAAAATACCGTATATTCATTTTATCAGTAAAATACACTATTTATGACATCATAAGTGATGAAAGTACACTTGGTTCAAAATCACATTACATTATTACTATTAGGGGTCACATGGAACAATACTATTGGTGGTCTTGATGGTAATAATAAAATAATGAAATTAAATTTACCAAATTTATCCCAATCCTCCAATATAAAAAGCACCCCCACCTCTTCTCTTCAATCCACTATGCCTTGAATCTCATAAAATTTCTACCCAATATTCCTCCCATGTCACTTCCCCACGTCCTATATATTCTGGTCTTACCAAGAGACCAAAACCAAATCCCTTAAGAAGGATCTGAAGGATAAGAGATCAATAGTTAAACAACCTCTTTTATTTTCATTTTTTTCTTTCATTTTATGGTATTCTCTTTCTTTCCTTGTGGCTTGTGTTGGGATATTTCATTTAATATTACCCCTTACTGTCTATATTATGTATGAATGATGAGATATTCTCTTCCTCTCATCAAACTATTTTTATGAAATTTTAAGAGAGGCTGTTATGATGCCGAGTTTTTGTGAGAAATTTATCAAATTTTCTTTCATTTTAAGATTCATTTCTTTTCTTCTTCTTTCTTCACCAACTCTTAACCAAGAGGCTTGTATGATCCATAATCTTGTTTTTTCGGGATGTTATAATGTTTATGGAAAATTCTTCATCATTATTCTTCTCTTCTATCACTTCTTTAAGGAATAAAAACATTGGTCGTGATGTGTCGAATTACCGACATCGTGGACGATGTAATTTCAATAACCATTAATTCTCCCATGTCTTCTTATGAAACCAAATATATAGTTGAACAAAGTAATAATAATAATTTTTATCTTGATTAAAATTCAGGAATATTTATATGTTCATAATATGGAATAAAAATACAAAACAAGTTTATTGAGCACAAAACTGCCAAACCAAATTCAAGGGTTTGTTTTTAACTCATCGAATGAGTCACCCTCAAGGTATATAAACATAATCATTATAAGATCATTTCTGACTATTTAATGTCACTAATGATTCATATTAACAATTCTGGATGTTTAACCTTATTTCAAACCAACATCCATTCATGAATACACATAAACAGATCATGAAACCAAGTAAGAAAATGCTTCAAAAAAAATTTAATAAATTAGAACAATCAAAGAGGCTATTAATGAAATTAATAATGTTATACCATATAAATTACATAAATAATAGGTTCTGGATTTATGAATTAATAATCCTAATTAGTTTATTCAGTTCTTTAATAACAAGTCAAGAACACCTTCAAGCATAAGGTAAGGGAACCTCTCTCTCACTTTTGTTCAAGAATATCCCCTTTTTTGTGACTAACATTGTATTGTGCACATAAAAATCCATATGTGATGTATCCAATGCCCATTTTATGTCAATTTTATTTGAAATTATATTTCTATTAAATATCCATAATCTCATTTCATGGATATGTTTATTGTCTAAATCATGTACCATTTCAAATACGGTGGATATTGGGGATGTTATTGATGAATCTGTATTCTATACTCTATACGGATATTGAAACGGAATATTGATATTGTATTGAATCATTTAATAAAGAATGATTTGGAGTTATAGGTGGGTGGGCCCCACTCTGTCCCGTCATTTCATCGGTAGGTCTCATGAGACAAAACATTTTTGCATCAAACTATTCAAGTCTGTCTCCAAAAAAATCAAAATGGTTTCTACCCCCAGCAGCAAACAGTTTTTACGGTATTATGGTTTCATGTGGAAGATACATGATGTCCAATTAATAAGAATTCTCTTTATTCGTTAGCAGTTATTATTATTATCCATGAGGTTTTTACTATGAAAAAATCTATGGATGTTGTTTCATTCTCAGTTTATTATTGGCATTAGTTATTCAATTATTTACCATGCCTTATTGATTATGTCAGAACGATTGTGATTCACTTATTATTGTACTCATGCTTCTGCTATTTGTAACCCATACTGATCGTTTGAGCTCACCTCTTTCATTGTCTATCATCAATAGGTGAGGAATAGAAGGCCTTTTATTGAGTTCTTGTGGATGTAGTTTATAGTTTATTTTTTGTATTTTATTTGGTAACCTTTCCCATTGTAATTGAGTTTACATATATATATCAAGTTTATTCAAGACTACTAAACTGATCATTCCATTGAGAATTTCATTTCATCTAACCATGCCAATATCACTAGTAATGCACCGGCTTAGCCTAGAGGGGTCAGGGTGTTACAGTTGGTATCAAAGGAAGTTTAGTAGAACACATGGAAAATAGACTAGGAAATTTATTGTAGGGAATGAATAATTTCCCATTATGTGAGAACTGTGGAAAGAATCATCTCGGGAAATGCTTGACGGGCATGTGAGTCTGCTATAACTGTGGAGAAAAGGGTCATCGGTCTGATGAATGTAAGGGGAAGAAGCAATTCTATGATGTTCAATGATACAATTGTAAATAAATGGGACACTATGAAAATGAATGTCCTAAAATCCAAGGAAATATGACTCAGAAAATGCCACTAGATCAAGGGAGAGCTTATGTGATTAGAAATGTGGAGGTCGAAGTTCCTAATGATGTGGTGGCAGGTACATTAATTGATTCCTCAATCATAGCCAGCATATTATCTGATTCTGGATCATCGCATTCAGTTATATCCTCTTAGTTTTCCATGATAATTAGATATTTCCAATTTGATTTAAGAAAAGAGTTTTCAGTCAAAAATCCCACAGGATGTATCATTGCAACAAAGGAATGTCGACTAGTCCCCCTCCAAACACCAAAACGTGCTTTAGATTATAGCCTTATCATCACACCCATGACAAAATTTAATATAATTCTCGGTATGGATTGGCTATCAAATTATCATGTAAAGATTTATTGCAAGAAAAAGTAAGTTACAATTTTTTGAAATGGTGTAGAATCCCTTGCCATTAGTGCAGAAACATCACTACATAAATCTTATCTAGAACCACCCCCAGTATCTCTACTGAATGTAATACACAGTGAGGAAGATAAAACAATATCTATGGGAGAGGCAAGAAATCATGAAATTGATGATGTGAACATAGTGAAAGAGTACAGTGATGTATTTCCACAGGATTTTTTTGGACATCCTTTAGAGTGGAAAGTTGAGTTCTATATTGATATAATTCCTGATGTAAGACCTATATCAAAGACCTCATATAGAATGGCCACTGTGGAGTTAGTGAAGATGACGAATCAACTAAAAGAGTTGTGTGACAAAGGATTTATTTGACCTAGTGTTTCTCCATGGGGATCCCCGATCTTGTTTGTAAAGAAGAGTGTTGGATACATGAGGATTTGCATTGATTAACGTGAAATCAATGCTATTAAAATAATGAATAAGTATCATATGCCCCCTGATTCATGATTTATTTGACCAACTTCATGGAGCTCAATACTTTTTGAAGATTGACCATTGATCTGGATATCATCAACTACATGTAAGGGAGGAAGATATTCCGAAGGAAACATTTCGAACAATGTATGAGCATTAAGAGTTTACAGTGATGCCTTTTGGACTGGAAAATTCACACTCTGTTTTCTAGATTTAATGAGTAGAGTTTTTGAGGAATATATTGATAACTTTTTTATGGTATTCATCAATGATATACTGGTATACTCAATAAGCTATGAAGACCATGAGGATCATTTGTGAACTATTATGAGAACTCTCTGAAGAAATAAATTATATGGTAAGTTTAGAAAGTGTGAATTCTACCTTCAGTCTGTTACATTTCTAGGACACATTGTCTCTATGGATGGAATCCTAGTAGATCCTACAAGCACAACAGCAATCCAAGAATGTCCCACGCTAACAAACATAAATGAGGTATGAAGTTTTATGGTCTTAGCAGGTTATTATCGACGTTTTGTTCAGAATTTTTCCTGATTGGCTTACCAACTAACCAAGCTCACATGTAAAGGAGTTATGTTTGTGTAGGAAAATTAATGTACATAATGATTCGATGAATTGAAAAGAATGTTGGTTAATGATCCAATTTTAACTCTTTCTTTCTGGAAGTGATGGATTTGTAATATGCAGCGATGCATCAAAGAATGGACTAGGTTTTGTCCCTATAAAAAATGATAATGTTATTGCTTATGCATCAAGGCAGTTGAAGTCTCATGAGAAAAATTATCCAACTCATGATCCTGAGTTAGCAGCCGTAACCTTTGGTCTTAAAATCTAAAGGCATTATCTCTAAGGAGAGAGATGTGAGATTTATACGAACCACAAGAGTTTGAAATATATTTTCACACAAAAAGAACTCAATAAGAGGTAATGAAAATGGATTGAGTTACTCAATGATTACGATTGTTTAATACACTACCACCTAGGAAATGCGAATAAGGTGGCAGATGCATTACGCAGGAAAATCATGGACTTCTAAGTAAAATGTGGATTGAAAGAGATCTTATGTTTATGGATCTACTAAAGATGGATATGGGAATTGTTAAGGAAGGGGAAACATCACTACACTTTCAAATGGTTGCTAAAAAATATTTACTAGAAAAGATAAAAATTTCTCAATCTGATGATGAAAATCTGCAAAAGAAAATTAATGCAGTTAAGAATGGAAGACTGGATGACGTCATGTCTGATGAATGAGTTTTGATGTTTTGGAAGAGGTTATGCATTCCATCATTAACTAAGCTAAAAAGGGAACAATTAGACGATGCTCATAGCTCAAATTTCTCTATACACCAGGGTAGCACCAACATGTATAGAGATCTGAAGGAATATTTTTGGTGGGATAATATGAAGCGAGAAATTGCTGACTATGTGTCATGCTGTCTATTTTGTCAACAAGTGAAGGCGGAGAGACAACATCCGAAAGGAGTTCTCCAACATCTACCTATTCCTATGTGTATTGGGATAAAATTATGATAGATTTTGTCACCGGACTACCGAGGACACCTATAAGGAATGATGCAATATGGGTAATTGTTGATCGTATCACTAAAACAAAAAATTTCATTCCTATAAGAGAGGATTTACTACATGAGTGCCTGGAAAGACATTATATTAATGAAGTTTTGAGACTTCATGGTGCACCACTATCAATTTTATCTGATCGAGATCCCCGGTTTACGTCAAAATTCTGGAAAAGTCTCCAGATGGCTTTGAATACTAAGCTTCATATGAGTATCGCATATCACCCCCAAACTGACAAACAATCTAAAAAGACTATTCAAACTTTATAAGATATGCTGAGGTCATGTTATCTTGACTTCCAAGGTATGTGGGAACAATAGTTTTCATTGGGGGAATTTTCATTCAACAATATTTTCCATTCCTGTATTCAAATGTCTCCATATGAAGCATTATATGTAAAGAGATATCGAACTCCAACTTGTTGGGATGAAGTTGGTGAGAGGAAGCTTATAGGCCCAGAACATATTGAGGAGACTACTACAAAGGTGAGCAAAATAAAATCGCATCTTAAAGTATCCCAAAGTAGGCAGAAGAGTTATGATGACAACTAGAGAACAGACTTGGAATTTCAAGTGGGAGACAATGTATTTTTGAATGTATCTCCATGGAAGGGTGTCTTAATGTTTTATAAGAAAGGGAAACCGAGCCCCAAGTACATAGAACTATTTAAAAATTTGGGAAGAATTAGAGCTGTAACTTACCATTTAGTGATGCCACCAAATCTCTCTAGAGTTCATGATGTGTTCCATGTATCGTTTTTAAAGAAGTACATTCCATACCCAACACATTTACTCACATTTGAAGAAATAGAACTGGAACCTTAATTATCGTACTGTGAAAAGCCTATCAGGATTCTTGACACAAGGGAGAAGGTATTGAAAAATCGAACAAATAACCTAGTAAATGTTCTTTGTAGAAATCAGAATATGGTGGAAGCAACACAGGAACCAGAGGATTTCATGAACAAGAACCACCCACATCTTTTTAGTGGGCTTTATTCATAAAATTTGAAGGATGAAATTTCTGAAGGAGGAAATAATGTACCACCCCAAAAATTTTATAGCATTTTTCACTTAAATACATATTATTCATCACTTAGATCCTTTGAAAAAACTCTAGGATATATTGGAGATAGTAAAAACCTAGCTATTAAATATAAATTTTCCACTTCAATGTTTGGAATTTCGAAAAATGGTCATCTATAGTTGTGATCAGTATATCATTTGGAGTCTGATAGAATAAAACTTATTTTTGGTGAATAGTAAAATACCCATACGAATAGTAATATGAATAGTAATATGACCCTTATGAATAGTAAATAATATTAAAATTTTATTTTATTAAGAAAATATGATAATGGGATCTTAATTAATTTTTCAATGTCACATAAAACTAACTGCACTTCAAGATTGTTATTTTTCGAATAAACTATGACCTTATTTTAAAATTAAATTATTATATTTAGAACCTTATTTTTGAAATATGGATTTCACATTATAATTCTACACGTCAAAAAATGGTATGGGAAACTTTTTGGGATTTTTCTGAAATTCTTCAATTTTTGATGAATAGTGAAATACAGTAAAATACCATATATTTAATTTATTTGAAAAATATAGTATTTATGACATCATAAGTGATTCAAGGACATTTTGTTCGAACTTACAATCCATTATCACTATTAGGGGTCACATGAAACAATACTATTAGTTGTCTTGATGCAAATAATAAAATAATGAAATTAAATATTCAAAATTTACCCCTCTCCTCCACTATAAAAGCCCCCCAAAACCACCTCTTGTATTCATTCCTCTAAGCCTTGAAGCTCCTAAATGGTCTGCCCAATAATCCTCCCAAGCCTCTTCCCCACTTTCTAGAGCTGCTAGACTCACCAAAAGACCAAAACCAAACACCTTAAGAAGGATCTCAAGGAGAAGAGATCAAGAGGTAAACAACCGCTTTTATTTTCATTCTTTTCCTTCATATTATGTTATTATCTTCCATTCCCTTTGGCTTGTGTTGGGATATTTCATTTAATATTCCCGCTTACTTTCCATATTATATATGAATGGTGAGATATTCCATTCCTCTCATCATTCTATTTTTATGATATTTAAATAAACATCGTTAGGCTGCTGCATTTTTGTGAGAAATTTATCATGTTTTCATTCATTTTAAGATTAATTTCTTTTCTTATTCATTCCTCATGACCTCTTAACCAAGAGGCGTGTATGCTCTAGAATATTTTTTTTCTGGATGTTATAATATTTATGGAAAATTCTTCACCATTATTCTTCTCCCATCCCACTTATTTGTGGAGTAACAACATTGTCCATGACGTGTCAAATTACAGACATCGTGTATGATGTAATTTCAATTTCCATTAATTATTTCAAGTGTTGTCATGAAACCAAATATAGGGTTGAACTAGGTCATAATATATGTGTTTTATCTTGATTAACATTCTGGAATCTTTATATGATCATAATATGGAATAATAATACAAAAACAGTTTATTGAGCACAAAACTGCCAAGCCAAATTCAAGCGTTTATTTTTAACTCATCGAACGAGTCACCCTCATGGTATATAACCAGAATCATTATAAGATCATTTATATCTATTTAATGTCACTAATAATTTATATTAACAATTCTGGATGTTTAACCATATTTCAAACCAACTTCCAATCATGAATACAAGTAAACAAATCATGAAACCATGTAAGAAAATGCTTCCAAAACAATAAGATTTAATCTCTTAAACCCATCAATGAGACCATTAATGAACATAATAAGGTTATAAGAATATAAATTACAAATAAAATTGGTTCTGTATTTATGAATTCATAATCCTAGTTTGTTAATTCACGTCTTTAATAACAAGTTAAGAACACCTTCAAGCATAAGGTAAGGGATCCACTCTCTCACATTTGATCAAGAATACCCCCTTTATTGTGACTAACTTTTTATTGTGCAACTAATAATCCTTATGTAGTGTACCTACTTCCCATTTGAGACCACTTTCCATTTTAAATTATATTTCTATTAAATATCCATAATCTCATGTCATTGATATGATTGTTGTCTAAACCGTACACCATTTCACCTATGGTGTATATTTGGGATGTTATTGATGAGTCTATATTATATACTCTATATAAATATTGAAAAGGAATATTTCTCTTGTATTGAATCTATTTATAAAGAATAATTTGGATGTAGAGGTGGGTGGGGCCCACTACAGCCCCTCAATGCATCAGTAGGTCTCATGAGACAAAATAGTTTGGCGACAGACTCTTCGAATTTGTTTCCAAAATAATCAGACGTGTTTCTACACACAACAGTAAACCATTTTTTTAGTATTATGGTTTCATGTGCCAGATACATGACGTCCAATTAATAAGAAATCTCTTTATTCATTATCTGTTATTATTATTATCCATGGGGTTTTCACTATGACAAAATCGATGGATGCAATTTCATTCTCAGTTTTTTATTATCATTAGTTATTCAATTATTCACTATGCATTATTGATTATGTCAGATCGATTGTGATTCTCTTATTATTGTACTCATGCTTCTACTATTTGTAACCCTTACTGAGCGATTGAGCTCACCCCTTTCATTTTATATCATCAACAGGTGATGAAGAGAATGCCTTTTATTGAGTTCATGTGGATGCAATTTTTAGAAATTGTTTTGTATTGTATTTTGTATCCTTTCCTAATATAATTGGAGTTACATATATTTATCTAGTTACATCAAGACTACTAAAATGATCGTTCCTTCGGGAATTTCATTCCATCTTACCATGCCAATATCCCAAGTAATGCACCGGCTCCAGCCTAGAGGGGTCAGGGTGTTATAGTAATTATTTTTAATTATATCTAATTAGTTATTACTAATTATATCTAATTATTTATTACTAATTATATCTAATTAGTTATTACTAATTATAACTAATTACCTATAACTAATTATATCTAATTACTTATTAATAATTATATCTAATTAGTTATTACAAAATATATCTAATTATTTATTACTAATTATATATAATTAGTTATTACTAATTAGTTATTACTAATTATTACTAATTATTACTAATTATTACTAATTATTACTAATTATTACTAATAATTACAAATTATTGCAAATTATTACAAATTATTACTAATTATTTCTAATTATTACTAATAATTACTAATTATTACAAATTACTACTAATTATTACTAATTATTACCAATTATTACATATTATTACTTATTATAACCAATTATTACTAATTATTACTAATTATATCTAATTAATTATTACTAATTATATGTAATTAGTTATTACTAATTATATCCAATTAGTTATTACTTATTATATCTAATTATTTATTACTAATTATATCTAATTAGTTATTACTAATTATTACTAATTAGTTACAACTAATTATTATTAATTATTACTAATTATTACTAATTGTTACTAATTATTACTAATTGTTATTAATTATTAATAATTATTACAAATTATTACTAATTATTACTAATTATTACAAATTATTACAAATTATTACAAATTATTAGTATTTATTACTAATTATTACTTGTTATTACTAATTATTACTAACCAGTAATAATTATTAATAATTATATCTAATTATTACTAAGTATTATTAATTATTACTAATTATATTTAATTCTACATAATTATTACTAATTATTCTAATTATATCTAATTACTACTAATTATATCTAATTATTACTAATTATATCTAATTATTATTAATTATATCTATTTATTCCTAATTATATCGAATTATTTATAATTATATCTAATTATTTCTAATTATATCTAATTATTACTAATTCTGCAAAATTATTAATAATTATTACTAATTATTACTAATTATTACAATTAATTTTAATTATTGAAAATTAATACTTAATATTACTAAATATTACAAATTATTACTATTTATTACTAATTTTTAGTAATAATTACAAATTTTTACTAATTATTACTAATTATATCAAATATTAACTAATTATATCTAATGGTTACTAATTATTACTAATTATTAGTAATTATATCTAATTTTTACAAATATTTACTAATTTTTACTTATTATATCTAATTATAACTAATTATATCTAATTATTATTAATTATATCTAATTATTAATAATTATATCTAATTTTTACTAATTATATCTAATTATTACTAATTATATGTAATTATTATTAATTATATCTAGTTATTACTAATTATATCTAATTATTACTAATTATTACTAATTATATCTAATTATATCTAATTATTTCTAATTATATCTAATTATTACTAATTATTACTAATTATTACTAATTATTACTCGTTATTAGAAATTATTACTAATCGGTACTAATTAGTACTACTTATAACTAATTATTACTAATTATTACTAATTATTACTAATTATATTTAATTCTATCTAATTATTACTAATTATTAAAAATTATATCTAATTATTACTAATTATATCTAATTACTACGAATTATATATAATTATTACTAATTATATCTAATTATTAATAATTATAACTAATTATTACTAATTATATCTAATAATTACTAATTATATCTACTTATTACTAATTATATCTAATTATTACTAATTATATCTAATTATTAAAAATTATATCTAATTATTAATAATTATAACTAATTATTACAAATTAAATCTAATTATTAGTAATTATATCTAATTATTACTAATTATATCTAATTATTACTAATTATATGTAATTATTACTAATTATTAATAATTATATATAATTACTAAGAATTATATCTAATTATTATTAATTATCACTAATTATATCTAATTATTGCCAATTTACACTTATTATTTTTAATTATCACTTACAATAACAATTTCTTACGAAAAAAAATAAAAATAAAAATAAATGGAAATCAAATTTAACTAGAACTAATAAAAAATAATTAAAATTAGAATTAAAAATAAAATATAAATATAAAAAAAAATATAAATACCTTAAACATTGATATTATGAAGATATTGTCGTCCTCCAATTGCTCTCGTATAAATTTTTTTAGAAAAATAAATTTTTCCCTTGAAACTGAATAATGAAATGAGAGAGAGAGGAAGATCTGAGTGAATTGGTAAAAAAACAGATGGGGGTATATATAGGATAGATTAGTTGTGACGAGGCGATTTGCGACGGGTTTCCCGTCACAAATGGTGGTATTTGCGATGGGGCTCGTCGCAAATACCGACACCCGCATTAATTACAGTCGACATCTAAAAGGGTATTTGTGACGGGGCCCATCGCAAATAGTTCATGTCGACACACTTTTGGCAACGGGACGACATCCCGTCGCAAAAAGCTATTAACCACCGCCGGGTATTTGCGACAGGCCCGTCACAAATAATCGTGCACGGTTTGGGGCGCAAGCCACACGGTTTGGCGTGCAAGTCGCGCCAAACTATAAGCGACGAGAGACATCTCCCCATCGCAAATAATATTCACACGGTTTGGCACAAAAGTCGCGCCAAACTCTTAGCGACGGGAGATGAAAACCCGTCACAAATATTTAGTTATTTGCAACGGGGAAATTTCCCCATCGCAAATATTGATTTTTCCAATAGTCTTTCCCTTGAGTTTTCATGATGATATATACTGTACATTTCTAGGTGTCTTCGAGATGAGGTTGTGGTTTTGTTTACTAGTTATCTGCGTTCTGGATGTGATGTGCTTGAGATCTAGGTTCGTGGAGGAAGGTTGTGACAATTGGGCTTATTCAAGATTGTGGTAGTGGCATGATGTTCGCCGTTAGGGATTAGAAGTTAAGCAGTGGGAATTTGTGTAGATTAACCAAATACTGATGTGATAAATACATTACTTTACACAACTATTGTTATTTATTGAGTGTTCCTTGGTTAGGAAGGGGTGGACAGTAGACCGTGTTAGTTTATTTTGAGTTTCTACTATTTTTCTCAGCGGGGAGTTAGTATTCTTCTCCCAGTTGTCCAAGAGTGACATTAGATTTTCCTGATGAGTATACATATATTATCCCCCTACATATATAAATATGTTTTCAGGTTTCCATGGGGATTCTGTAGGCATTGTTATACCTCACTGGGAAGGGTGTCTCGATAGTTGCGGTGTCGCTTCATAGATTGTTTATTTTGGTATTTACTTAAGAATTTTCAATTTATTTCGATATTCAATACATTAAACATGCATGTGGGATGGATTTTGTCTTCTTTTATATATATGTATTGTAATTTTTTAGGATGAAATGTCTTATCTCTTGATTGCGGTTACTATGAATGTGTAATTCTTCGCATGTTGTGAGATTTCTATACCCATTGTGTTGGTCACCACCTCGAGACCTAATGGAGGTAGGACTCGGGGGACATTATCCCTCATTCTCCATCTCTAGTTCATCAGGGTAATCATTGTAGGGAGGGCCATGATATAATGGTATCAGAGGCAGATGGTAGATATATAGGATGGATTATGGGTAATTGAACAATGAGTATTATAGTGGTTGGAATCAAAATAGTGTCAGATGAACCCTGTACAATACATAGGATAGGGATGACTAGCTATTACACGATATATTTGGACCCCTATGATCTAAATCAAGGAATCTGAGATTACCAAATTACCCTGATAGGATACAACATTTGTGTGGTAGAGACCCTAGATAATACAAGAGGATCATGATGACTTGTGTTCATTTTTCTTTTAGGTGTTTGGAGAAATTAAAAAAACTATCATTAAAATTGAATCCAAAATAAATTACATACTAATCAGGCATAAGATTTATTTTTTACCATTCTTATAGGGAATCCAAACATCAAACATGATTGAATATGGTTGTTGAGGATTAAAATTGAAATACGCTGATCAGTTTTGGGTTGATCCAGGAGAGGAGGACAATTAGTTGTAGAATATGCGTCATGATTTCAATTTCTAGTACCTGGGATTGTATAAGGGTAGTGTCTCTTACATGGATATTGGGAGATGGATCGAGGACCATGAGATCACCTTCATCCTGAACCAAGCTCTAATGGTGTATTGTGTTCCATTGATAGTTAGTCAGATGAGGGGAGGTGTGAATTAGTGGTGGATAATATATCATGGAGAGAGGAAGGATGTTGATAATCTGTGTGTTGATTTTCAAAATAAGTACCATGGGGAATTTGTTTTATTTGGCATGATGGTTGACATGTGACATGTGTTATTCTCCCTCTAGTAGATGAGTATGTCAGTTCGGGAACATGGTATAAAGTCCAATGATCTCTTTCACATTACTATGGATCATTTACTAAATGAGGAGTATATGGCCCGATGCATTGAGTAGGTAGTTCGTCCCTCTATCTAGTACACAGTTACTCCCCTCACCTAAATGTTTTACATTGCAGTCTAGAATAAGGAGGAATTTGTTGATATGATGCACTAATGAGGAGTTCTATATTGATAGGGGAATCAAAAGAGTTCTTCAAAGTGGTGTGATTCCAATATAAGGACTCATGCACTAGGGCCTATGAGGTTTGAGCCAGTGAGGTGTAAACCACTGTAGATTTAGTTTTAACCTTCCGGTCAATGTGATTTTCTCATAGGTTTAGGACTAAGGTGTTTCACTATTGGAGGCCACATCTACAATCATATTTTAGTGAACAATTATATCTTTGTTTGGTGGAGGTTGAAAAGTTCAGTGCTCGCATCAATAATAGTTTTTGGCCAGGTCATTATAGCAGCAAGAACATAAGGATCCAACTCTACAAAGGGGACATGGATCATGGAGAGAACAACCTGAGGGTTTTCATTAAGGACCTCGACCTGAGTGTGGTCATTGAGGAATTTGATAGCAGATCGGTACATGAGTTGGGCATGGTCAGTTTCATGCAATAGAGGCATTAGTTCTAGCTGTTCCTTATATTATTCGAGGTATGATCATTTTTTCAGTTCTCTTGTTTTTCGTTGTATTCCTCAAAAGCATATCACTCCTTTTTTCCCTTAGTCTAGCCCTTGCTATTATAAAATTCATAGAGAGGTTTTTTGTGCGTGTAGTTATGAATACACTAGTAGATGGTCATACATTTCTATTTGATGTTTTCAGGGGGAGAAGAATGATTTCGTTATCTCTTCTTACTATAGATGCAGTCATACGATGGCATCCTTTTCATCAACAGTTTTTCCTTTCATGTTGTCATAATATCTTATAGTGAACAATCATGTTTTCAAACGTGGTTGGTCAATGTTTAGATTTTTTTTCTTGTAGGTTTGTCTGATGGGAAGTTCGTATATGGATCCTCTTATCCCCCTTTTGGCCAATCTGTCAGGGGAATTGATGTATGATGATATGGATGGGGTTTCCAAAGATGTTGGGGAGTTATTGAAAGATTTTACCTATGAGGATGGGAATCTACTCCCCCGATAAGAAACTATTTTTGTGATAGGCTTGGATCCCAGTGATTCTCCAATCATATTGGATCGATATCATAAGGAGCATTTTGTGATGTAAGATCTAAATACATAGATTGGGGATATGATAAAGTAGGTCATTATTTGGACCAAAATGTCGTAGTCAGGTGTCTCCATAATGTTCTTATAGAATAAAATAGTGGTATGAGTCTGTTTATTGACAACTAGAGGTTGAATCAGTTATCTATCAAGAATAGTTGACCTCTTTTGAGGATAGATGGTATTTTCAATTAGTTGTGGGGGGAATGTTGGTTCTATCATAATGATCACCAATATGGATATCAACCATTGGGTGTCAAGGGAGATGATATCATTAATTCTATTTTTAGGTGCACGTATGTGCACTTCGAGTACGTGGATATGCTATTCATTGAAAAAAATGCACCTCCCATGTTAATGTTACTTATGAATTCAATCATTTGTGCGTTATTAGGATATTTTGTTTTTAAATTCATCGATGAAATTTTAATATATTCAATATATTATTAGGAGCATAATGAGAATATCAAGACTCACATGTAGGTCATTCAATTCCAGCATCTATATGGATTATTGGACATGTGCATTTTTTGGAAATGGGATGCCCACATTATTGGACATGTGGTGTCTCAAAATGGTATAGAGGTGGATCTATCGAATGTTAAGGGAGTTGTTTCATGGGATTCACCGAATAATGTTGCACTGGTTAGCTGTTTTCATGGACTAGAAGGATATGACAAGAGATTTTTACCTGATTTCTCTTGAGTATAAGCTCTGTTGATGGATCTGACCAAAATGTACTAGTCATTTGTATGGATTGAGAAGTGTCATGAAGGTTTTATATATCATAAGTGGATGATGTGTAGTAATCTTGAGATCCGGTTTTAAGAGTATTGTGGTAATTTTGAGGGGTTTTAACAACTTTCCCATATTGGCATCTGGTGTATACTGATGTAGCAACATTGAATGATCTATTATGGATCTATTATATTACATCCCTATAAATTTAATTATTCTACCAATGTTATGGATCTTGTTTAAGTCATGATTACGCTGATGTTGTGGTGGAAGTACCAAATTGTGGAACAATTTTTGGTATTTAACATATCATATGTTATTGAGGTATATCTTTTCCCAGTTAGACATGTACATACGGTGGTGGAGGTGGATTGTGATTCTCCAGGATTAGGACTTAGTGATCTCATACACAATCGGATATGGGAATGTTGTGGCTGATTCCAAGAGTATTATTTCGAAGAAGGAGGTAATTTCAGAATTTAAAAATTCATCAAGGGAGAGGGAGGAGTTTTCTTCCATTCACTTTTGAGTAGGAATAGATGGAGATAGATTCTATCTGATTTAGATAACTGTGATGTTGTCCTTGAAGAAGCGGGTGGAGGTGTCTTAGTGGGGAGACTCAGATGTGGTGGTTAAGCGTGATCACATTGACTAGGTTGATGCTCTTTGTGGATGGTACGAGGATGTTCAGAATCAGATGATGTTATGTGGGGAGTTATTTGTATTAGTGGAGATGTACGAGGGAGTTATCTGTGAGTTTCATATCTCACCTTTTTTGGAAAAAACATGGTGTTTATAAAACATACCATAAATTGAAAGATAAATTTTGGTGGAACGTGATAAAGCAAACTGTGGATGTGTTTGTGCTGATGTGTATGGTGCTCCATCAATTGATGGATGATCACTGTGTTCATTATGGTTTTTTATAGAACATTGTTTTCCCATATTGGGTGTGGGATGACATCTCAATTAATTTCATCATAGGACCACACATGGCTCAGAGAGGATTCAATTCAATATGGGTAGTAGTGGATAGGATAATGAAATTGTCTTACGTCATTGAAATTAAAATGTCATGTGTAGTAGATGTCGTAGTTTATAGGAATTTGGATGAGGTAGTGAAGATCTATGGGGTTCATAGATCCATTATCTCATATTAGGATATGCATTTTACCTCAATATTTTAGAGGGGATTTCAGTATGATTTTGGTGCTCTATTATGACTTACCACTGATTTCCAAACACCGAGTGATGAGAAGATACAGAGGACCAACCGGAAATTGGGGGAAATGTTGCGAGCATGCGTCTGGGATTTTGGTGGGACTTGGGTATGTCACTTTACCTTGTTGTTGTTTAATTACAATAATATCCACCACAATACCAAAGGAACGGATCTATTAGAAGAGTGGTATGGGAGACAATGTTTTTCAACGTTGTTCTAGACATAAGTTGGAGAGGCAGCTATCCTTGGTCCCGAAATTGGGTAGAGCACAACCAAGAAGGAGGTGATTTAATATGATAGGATGAATTAAGTGCATTATTAGAAGAAGTCATATTACAATCATAGGATGTGGCCTTTTCAGTTCTATTGTTGGGAACATTAGTTCTTAATGGTTTTCCCTCGTTGTGGACAATAGAGATTTAGCCAAGGGAAAAGGCTTTCTCTCATTTTCATCAGACCCATCGAGGTGTTTTATCGAGATGAATATGTGTCTTACTAGTTGTCATTGCCACTGTAGTTGGAGAGGAACCAATACCTATTTCAAGTCTCTCACCGTTTTCGGTATCTAAATGATGACTTTAATGTCATTAAAATGGGATAGGTGGGTATGTAGGATAGAACAATATTTTTAGAGTGGCCAGTGGAGACCAGGATAGTTGGGAGATGTATCTTCATGGATAGACCATTCCATTGGTTCGTGTGTTGTGGAGGAATGTCGGACTACATGAGTGTCATAAGGAAATGTATTTTTAGATTTTTTAGTACCCTAGTTTGTTTTGGGATTTCCTTGTGTCTTGAATATGATGTTTCTCTTGAAACTCATTTTATATTAGATGATTAGTTTCCTTATTCTATAATGTGTGTTTAGACCCTGATATTTGGAAATGGGATGACCTGATTCCAAATTAAGAATTGTTAATTTATACAGGATTACAACCATGTGGGAGATTTTGTACCACCATGAACGGATAATAAAATGGCATGGGAGAAGGACCTCCCCGATTCAAGTATCCAAATATTTGGTGCTACTATGGGGTATCATGGAAATGTTTTGGTTAGCATATATGGGTTGTGTTGTTCATAGATGTTGTGGTTTAACTATATCTTTCAAACATGAATGGGAGGTATATCCTTAAGATGTATCTTATGGTGGGGATTTTCGGACCCATCATTTATCTATGATTTGTTTTTAATTATTAAGGTTTAGAATAGTTTGGGAGGTATATGTTGTAATTTCCCAACCCTCCCTGGTCCATTAATTTTTCAAATTCTATTTTTTGGATTGTTTTGGGAGGAAATAGAATGTCATTTCAAGAGTTTTCCAAATTTCCTGTTTTTTCCATCGGTGAGTTAGGCATCATTATCTCACATCGGTAGGACGCATTAGTAAATTAATTTTTCTAGCTCTGTTTCATTGTATAAACATCAGTAGTTCAAGAAGATGGGTGGTCAGGGTGTCATTGAGTCAGGGCGTTGGTGAGTCAGGGTGTCGATAGGTCACATCATTGGTAGTTTTGGGCGTTGCTGTGTAAGGGAATCAGTGTGTCTGGGCATCAGTAGGTCGATGAATCATTAGGTCATGGTTTCTTTATGTGAGGTTTTCATTGTGTCTGGGAATCGTTTGGTCGAGGTGTCCATAGATCAGTCAATAGTGAGTCAGACATCATTGAGTCGCATTAATGACTCACTGTCGGTGAGTCATGTTTTTGGCTCATGTTATGTGGCTCATATGTTGGTGAGTCTGTCATTGGTGAATCAATGTCACTAGCTCGTTTCAATGAATCTCACATCAGTGTCTCATCTCCATTTTTTCATATTTTTTATTATCTTTTTAACCTCTTACATTTTATATGTTGTAAATTATGTTTGATGCCTTCTTTCATCATTTATAAACAATTTTCATGTATATCAATTATATATATATTATCATACCTCTTCACGGAATTTAAAATAATCAAACTGTGTGGTCTTAACCACGATACGACATAAATGGCCCTTGGAACTATTTCTCTTCCATTGTCATTAAATTTGGATTTCCAAAATTTGAGATCCTTTAATCCATTGAACCCCTCCATTTCCTCTTTATGTACAAAGAAAATTTTCTTCTTTATGCAGTCGCATCTCTTCTGTAGTCCTGGATTATGTATTCCTTAGAGTCATTCATGAAGCTAATGTGAACCCATTTTTTACCGCATGTAGGAATTGTTGATTATATGTTTGTTCACATAATAATTCTTTCACATTCATTTTATTATTGTATCATGCCAGGTTGGTGAACTCATGTCCCCTTGTAAATAAAATCTGACCATAATTTAACAACGATAACAAGATGTAATAAATGAGTCAATGATAAGAATATGATGGTGATCACCTATTTTATATGTTACATTTTATCTTTTTGGTGTTTTTATAGGTTTTATGCCTTCTAAAATCATTTTCGTTAGTGGCTTCAGGTTTTTCACATGCATGAATAGTGAACATTTTTTGTCATTTCCTTGTCTCAAGGCTAAAATATGAATTTTATTAACCATGTACAATAGGATTAAGATATGGATTTACATTTATCAAAATGTTTCTATGATCAACAATGAATTATCAAAGTGGAATTTATGAATTATGGTTTGTAAATATTAATTTGACTTGATGTTTGTTGTGGTTGTGTGATGTGTATGGTTTATTAAACATTATGATATGAGTTTGTTTTGTGGTGTTATTTATTGGATTCTAGATAGTAGTAAGGGTGGTACTAGTGGTGTAATGGAATATCTAGCTAGGTGTTTGAATGATTATTGAATAGATGAACTTGTTATGAAGTTGGACTACATGTGTTCAGTGGTTGGGTAACTGTGATTAATGATTTCTTTTTTATGTTTATATTATTGGGTGTTCTGGGTGTAGTGTTGTTATAAATAAGTGCTACCATATGTAGTTCTTATGAGGTATGTTGGGGGGGGGGGGTTTACCTATTGATAATAAGTACCCGATGACATGAGATTGAAATTGACAGGGGAAACATATTAAAGTCTATTCTTGAAAGGGGTGTGAGAATTGGGACTACAAGCTATTTGAATTTTGTTTTTTTTTCAGGATGTGGTGATTTTCATACATCATGGATGCCAAGGAATATTTTTGAGGGATAATTTTGATAAATTATGGTGTTACCATGAGTGGACCATTCGCTTAGAGTGCATAGGGACTTTTTGATGTGTTTGTGGGTTATGATGTTACATATAGTGTAATTTTTTTGTTAATAGCCTATGTATTGATGGATTTCATAAATAAATAAATTTATAATTCTGGAAAAAAAACTAGTTAAATGAATTTATGGGGGGTATGTTTCATGTTGTGTCTTGTAGTAAAGGGGAATTTGTTTATCAACATATCGAAGTTACCATCACTTGTGGTCATATCTGTGTCTAGGGATGGCAGAAAGGGTAGTTTTGGTGTCGTAGGGATTTTTTTTGAAACCCGATTGGTTTGGATGAGTGATTGGTATATAAATATATAGTGTGGTTTTATTTCTATATTCATGAAACATGTGCTAATCACTACATTCCGAACACCAACATTATTATGGAGAAGGGTGTTTTTTCAATCATCCCAGCGGGAGGATTGGTGGCTTTTTGTTAGCCCTTCTATACCCCATATTCGTGGAAAAGGTGGCCTAATACTCTTCGGGTAGGTTTTGGTGTCGTTGTGAGTCAAATGTGTCTATGGGTGAGGTGTTCTTCCCAATTGTTTTCAGAAAGATATTTTTTATACTTTCTCACATGCCTTCAGGATGACGTTGTGGTTTTTTAATAGGTGTTTAAGGGCGAGATGTGATTTGGATATGTCATTGGTGTGTGAAAAAAAATTGTTATAGAGCGTATTGTGTAAGTTCATAGTAGCTTAATGATGTTTTCTATTAGGTATGAGTAGTTAACCAATGGGAAGTTGTTTTGGTATTTTGGAATATAGTTGTATACCGTGTTAGGTTGTTTTGAGTTTCTACTCTTTTTCTCATAGAGGAATTAGTATGATTCTCCAACTTGAAATACTTTAATGATTATGAAGAATTTATATTTTCCATTGGTTATGATATAATGAAATATTTATCAAACCCCATTCTTCTTATTTGTTATGATATATTGAATTTTTATGATCATGGGGAACCCATAAATAGGGATTTCATTATTATATAGTTAGGACATTTATATCACTCGATTTAATTTGGTAATGATTACTGTTATATAATCTAAACGTGTAAATAATATGTAATATGAAACATGAAAAATTGTATATGATAGGGTATCCCAAGACTTAATAAGGTATGTATGTGGTTTTTTGAATCCTGACATGTTATGAATTTAATGGTGTGTATACATGAATTAAAATTTTATATGATTTTGTTTATACCACAAGTATATGAAAAATTATAATTTTACGATCTCATGGATCATGTTCTTTAATTCTCTTATGATTTATGTCTTATGAATATACATTATTTATTCTATGAGTCTCAACTATGAGTGTTGGCATGGATGGTATATTTCTCAAATGACATGATCGGGATCTCATACCATAATGTTCAAGTTATGTGTATCTTTATCCATTATTTATCCTTCCAAATAATATACTCTCGCCATTTATTATTTTTTATATATCCAGTATATCAGGAATGGTTTTATATATGATATATTGATGAATAGTAAAAAAATGTGATGATCCTTTTGGGAATCATTGGTTATATTTCACATGAATATTATATTGTTTTCCATGTCTTTAGATGCACTAAAAACGCAAATAATCATGCATATTTTTGTCTAATTTATATATTACTCATCTAAAAAGATGTAATTTCCAAGTTTTAGAAGCCTGAAATGGTATAATAATGTTCTTTTAGCTTCCTAAAATTCATGGAATGGTACAAAATTAATGGCCACTATGACAACCCATATATTTATTTAAACATTAATTTATGGTTTGTTATATAAACTTATACATAATAAAATACCAAAATACTATGAAGTATTGTTTATATTAAAAATTATGTACATACCATTGAAAAATGAAACAACATATACAATGATGTTTTTGAAAACATCATGAATATTCTCATAAAATTCCTTCAATAATTTCATGATGCATGGGATAATGTGGGGGTAATACATCAGAATGAGGCTTAAAATAAATCCCAATAAGGTAATAATAAAATAATGGAATAAGACAATGTATTACATGTGATCCACGATCATTTGAAGGAAAAATATAATAATAGATAATTATAATAAACAATAAAGAGGTATGATATTACATGATAGTATAAAGGCAACCCAAGAATATGGAAACAACATAAAACATGATATGATAATCATATGGCAAGTGTAACCACTAATAAATCATATCATTGTTATCTTATGATATCGTTTATTTTATCATACATGATATATAATGAAATAATAACGGTACCCAATGAATTTTAGGGATTAATAAATTTGGGCTCACCCATAAATTTCATATTATGTACATGGACAAGTGTTCCACATAGATTATTCCTCATATAGGTGAATTTCATCATATTTATATAAATAATTAATGGTTTTGAGATAATTACATATAATTCCTTAGTACATTTACATATATGTGAAAAACCCTTAGTGAAAATGTCGATAACTATTCATTATAAAAGGGTTTATCATGAAAAATCAAACAATTAATTTGGTAGTATTACGGTAATACATAATGTTTAATAGGTGCAATTTATGATAGATAAAGTGGTATCTCATCTATTTGAAATCATAAGGTTAGTAATATGGATAGTTTGAAACACAACCCAACATGAACAAATATTAATTAAAGGGATATTATATTTAATTTTCCTGAATATATAGTAGATGGAGAGGATTCCATAAAATGAGAGTGTTATTGCAAAAGCATTATAAAAGATTATTAAGAGAATAAGGTAACAATGGGAGGACTATATTGAGGGATTTGAATATTAATTTTATATATAATGGGTTTTTATTGAATATGACTGGATGTTTAAGTGGTTTATATTGAGTAATTAGGGAAATTTATTTATTAGTTTCCACATATAGTTTTTTAAGTTTTTGTGATAATGTAATAAAAACAAGAAACATCCCAATGTTTCATAACATATTTTTTTAGAAAATATGATTGGATTTATAAATTGAATAAGGGTAATATCCAACTATATTATAATAACTCCAATAGCGATATGGATTTGAATCATGTTTACAAATAATTTATATTAAAACAATAAAATATAATTTATGTTTTTGAAGATTAATTAATGGTATAAAATATTAATATAATAAAATACAAAATATATATATAATGGTAAATATGTTGTTGGGTTTGGGTACCATTTATGGAATTAATTATCTGACGTTTATTTCAATAAAATTTTATAATACATAACATATATTTATATTGTGTCTATTTTTTACTAAAAAACATTATTACCTAGGAAAATTAAAAAACAATTTGAGAAGATTTTAACATTATAGTTTCAATAGTAATATATATATCATAAAAATAATTCTATAAAAATAAGAATACAAAATTAAAAAATCTCATTTATTGAAAAATATTGTGCTTTTAAATGTTTTTTGACTCCCGGAATAATAACATTTGATTTTGTAAAAGTATATTATCATATATATTTATTAATTAATATTTAATAATACTATCTTATAAAAATATAATTTCATTAAAAATTCATAAATTTTATAAAATAGTTTTATGATAGAAAATATATATTTCAAAAAAAAATATTTTTGTGTCATTTTATTAAAATATAATTTTTAGCAAACTCTTTATTCAATTATACTAAAATTTGTATAAAAATAGTATATATAATCAATGGTTTGTTAAATAGATAATATAATAATTCGTGATGTTACTATCTAGATACAAAACCATTCATTATAGTATATAATTCCCTTATAAAAATGTGTGCACTATATAGATTTTCATTTGGTGGTTTTCAAAACATGGTCCAACATGTGATCATGAAGATCATTTACTTATCCCATTAATGGTGTCTCTCATGTTATAGTTTTTGAATTTCATATCATGCTTGGTCAAGTGTATATCATTGTAATTTTATCACTATGTTCTACATTGATAAATGGGCCTCAATAGGTATAGTCATTCTAGTTGAGTCCATTATATCCAATGTATTTGTAATAACTAATTTATCATATCTCATATAATTAACTAATCTAAATGGTAACTAAAAATGACTATATAATAAATGGTTGTGATGCATAATGGTCTTTAAAATTCTATAGACAATATAATGATTTGAAATAAAAAAATTAGGGCTTGTGTTTTCTATAAATTCATTACTCTTTATGGTATTGTATCAATAAAAAATGAATTTCATTTATAAACATTTAGGATGATACATTCATCTCACCATCATATATTCCATAGTCAAATGTTTAATTCCACACACTAATATGGATGAGGGTACATCTTTTTCATTGCCTCTTATAGTTCCCATGTAACTTCTTCAACCAAATGGTTCCACCATGACACTTTTACCAGTTATGATTTCTTGTATTGTTGAACACATTCTCATTGATCTAAAATCTTCATTATATTTCCTGAAAAAAATATCATTTTATATTGATAACACATATATAATAAGATCTTATGTGGTCTATGGTATATACTTCCCCATGTGGGAAACATGGAACACATTATGTACTCAAGATAGGTTATGTGGGAGTTCTAGTCAATGGTTTACAACGCTAATGTGATCATGAAACAAAAATAAAATTAAATAACTAAGATTAATATTTATCTTCTTAAAAAACCTCAACGAATTCTTCCATGTAAATTTAAGAATTTAAATATTATTTCTACCAGAAAAATGTTGTTTTTATTGATTTTTTCACCATATATTTTCTATCATATTTTATTAATATTGCACATGAGATTGAATGTTCTGAAAATACTATTTAATTTTATAGATAAGATCTAGTCCCCTAACATTATTCTCATAATCATAATCCTACAAAGTTGGTTTTTGAAACAACTCAAAAAAATGTGTTTTTTATGGAGACATTTTATTTATATAATGTAAACCAATATTTTAGGAGAACACGACAAGATGATGGTTTATAACATGATATACTTGGTAATAAATTGAACATATATCTCAATATATCCTAAAATATTTTTAATGGGTTTTGTATACTAAACATTATTTTGAGGTTGATAAGAAGTGTTGATTCTTGGTTCAATTTCAAATTCTTGTTGAACAATTCTCCAAAATGATTGGGTAATACAATGATCTGGATGAGATTTAATTTTTAATAGATCTTCATTAAAACATACCAATACACATACATATATAAATTCATAATTTTTTAATAGATATATCACCATTCATATCAATGAAATAGAATTACTCTATAAGGTGATCAACTACCACCTAGATAGTGATATTTCATCTAGGGGTATTAGAGAGTAATATTTATGGACTCTTGGTTATGTTTTAATATTTTCATACTAGTATGGTAAATTGTTGCATCATAACATTTCACATTTGTCCTTCCTCTTTGACTTGTTGGAATACCATGATTTCATGTTACAAACTATTCAATATTCCTCATCATGTTTACACACAATAATTGTTTCTTCATCTATCTATACATCATAGTAATTCCTACATGAAAATGGAATGATGATTTATGTTGATCAACTATAGGATCCCACTTCAATTATTGTTTTAATGGGAAACATATTCATGTTCAAATCATTATGACTACATCATCAAAGAAGTTCAAATTCAGAATACATGATTCCATTATTTTAGTAAATGATTATATTTTTTTGCTTCGATACTCCACTCAATAAAATGTTCTTGGTTAGTTTTTTTAGGAAATCTAGGATTGATATACAATTATTTTACAAGTATTTATCATTTACTTATCCCATAAAACTAGATCCATTTTTATTCTAATTATGGGTTGGGTTATAGTAACATTTTGACTCAAATTGTCATCCACATTGTTTCCCTTACATGTATGGTCATGGATTAACCAAGCGTAATAATTGGATAGCTCAAACCACATACTTTGGTTATTATTAATATTTTTACTGTGAATAGACAATTGAGTATTTTCTTATATTTATTTATGAATAATTTTCTATATAGAGATATTGATTATAAATCCGGAATGTAAATATCTATGTTACCAATTACAATTCATTGGTCTTGTAGTTCATCCCAATGATATTTAATTGGAGAGAGGAAAAGGAAATCACTTGCATGAGAACACAACCATAACCATTTTTAGACACGTCATTGTTGATCACTAATACATCACCATTGGTGGGTAACACGATAAATGTGTAACGAAAATAATCTTCATCATATCATTAAATCATTACTTACATTTATTATTTCATTAAACCAAGAATTCATTTTGAGTAGGCATGTTCTATGGGATTTAAAATTCTGAGAAGTTTCTCACAAATCAACTATAATACCTATCCAATACATGGAATATTTGAATTTCCATTAGATATTTTATTCATATCTACACATCAGTTAAATCAATTTTTAATGAATCCATGGATATCCATTTACTTATAATAAATATCATAGGTAGGTTAGATTATTAATCAATAATTTAGAATTACATTATATTTCAAAAAACATTATCGTTCACAGAGTTTTTTGTAAATAAGTACATTTATCTTCATTTTCCTCCATGATTTTTTATTAATTATGAATATCAACTATACAAACTACAACAAATTTTTGGAGTGAATCCCTAAAGACCATATTTGTTAAATCTTCTAACATTATTTGAGAATTGTTGAGTCGAATAGAAAAAGTGTGAACTCATAGTGATTAAATATTTTATAACATGTACTGTTGGGTATATCCTATTTACTAACATTTACATGATAATATCCCTACTAAAGATACACATTATTGATTTATTATTCCATAGATAGATGATCAATATATTCATCAACCCATGTTAGAGTATAATTTTTCATTAATGTGATCATTTTGAGCTAACAAAACACATTCTCGAGGCACATTGACAAATAATTCTTCATTATAAGGTTGAACGGTACACCCCACAGTGAACCACATAGGTGTATAAACCCATTATCTAGATTAGATTTTATGTATAGCTTCATATAATCATGTTTAATAGTGTCTATTCTACACAAAGACTTTTAAATTAGAACAAAACCGTCCATGGTCTAGGGGAACCCGTTCCAAGAAAACCATATTTATCAAATTAATAGTCAAGACATCCCAATGGGGTTTATAAAGCTATGTTTACAATGTGACACATGAATCTACATCAACATAGCATGAGTAGGAATCGGGTGCATGGAAGGGCCATCCAAAACATGATTACATTATGGAATCATCTATCAGGGAATTAGCGGCCAGATAAACCTATATATAATCATGTGTGACCTCAAAGTAATACCATTAGTGATTGAATGTTATTCAACTCCAGGTGATGCCATTTTCCAAGGAACATTCCATGATCAACTATTAATAATTTAAACTACCATTGTTGTCTAATATTCCAACCCAAAAATCCACCACATATGAAGAATAACTATTTTGATGGACTTAATCAAAGGGATACATCTCAGTGACAACTTCATACATGTTCCCAATGTTTTGGTAAAATAAAAATTAATGTACCCCCGATGGGTGAGGAAGATTCCACCATAACCTAATGGTCTGGGTTCACATGATGCCCTCCCATCCATTTCATCTTTAATCCAAAAAACAAATTATGGGATCAAACTTATTGAATTCAACGCCTATGGATTTCTAGTCTAGACATGAACACCATGGATTATAATGATAATTAGATAATTCATGTCACTATTCAAAAATATGTGTTAATTTTTTAGGGATGAATACATCCATGTGCATCAACCTTGTTCATGAATAAATAGATGATATTTTTCTACATACTACATCATTATGTGATTTCCAATTGAACACACAAATAGCTGCATCTGTAATCAAAGTTGTGCATTTGAGTTGGTCACTACAAGAATTTCCAGTGATGGATTCCAGCATAGCATCAAAAGGCTCATTTGAAGGCAGTATCCCAACTTGTCCTACATCTATCTCCATTTTATTAAAGTGAATATAAACTTGATAAAGACACAATCAATGTTTACTTATGAAGCTCGTAATATATGATAAGTTGAATTGATACCTAGTCCTTATTTTTTACGGTTGAAATGGATAGGTTTACCCTCTAAGAAATATGCCAGAGAAGACTGAGGGATGCTGGATATATGAATGGATTTCTAAAATCTATCATCAAATTGGGTTTCAGGTTTTATACATCTTACATATATATATATATACCAATCCTTTGAATTGAAGTATCTAGTGGAATGATGGTTCAAAATAAATGTTTCAATATCAATTTAAGTATAAATTTACATTTTATACTAGGTCTTTTCCGGAAGGAAAACATCAATTTTAATTTTTTCATCCTATAAATCTGTATTTTTTGTATTCATGAGAACCAAAGAAATGTCCAAAATCTCTTGGATGGAACTGATCACCGAAGGGGTGGTCCATGCATTCATATTAGACTGTCTACATATAGTCCATCTTGATCAGAGCATAAGAGTACTGTATGTTGACATCAATGATGGACGCATGGAGGAAGAGAGATACATGGAGTAACCAACTAGAAACCTAGTGAAAAAATTAATTGATAAAAATTCTATAGACATTTCATTATACTTTAGGAAGTACCAAGTGGATTTATTCAGTAGTGCTTCATAATATAAACTCAGATCACTAATCCCTAAGACTACAATAACAATGGGTTTGATGAAATCATTATAGGAAACCATTATTAGATTTTTCTCACTATGATAATTTTGTAATATAATTTTTCAATGTTTCCCTTGGAGTTCATTTAGGTTGTAATTGGGCCATTTGTAGATCAGGAAAGAATACAAAATCTTGGAGGTGATAACCATGTTGAAAAGTATGATTTTACTATATTGGGTCATTTATATCCGATTCAATGTTGATATTTGAGATTATTTTGGATATTTTCTTTATAATTAAAAATTATATACATTCCATAAATAGTGTGGAACCCAAGATAAATAAAGGGTATAGATCATTTCTTTACACTAAGGGATCAGGTAAGACATCAATTGTTTCTGGTGGAGAGCCCTTCTCCAAATATCACAGATGACTTCTTCTAGCTAATATATTGGAAAAAATGACATCGTAAAACTCAAATATATATTTGATTGAAGAAATAGTTTCCCTATCAGAATTCACAAACAATAGAATTTATTTAGCAAAAAAATGAAAAAGGGGTATAAATCCTTATTCTTACATTTGTTTAATTGAAAATACCTCCTTAGAAAACATTAATAATTCATAAGATTATGTAGCCGTCATCCATAAAAAACAATATTTCTAAAAGGAAGAACAATTCCTCACTCAACTAGAGAATTGAATGAATCTCCTTGATGATTTGTTGACAAGAACTAGATTTATAGTACAATTGACAATGACATGAATCTGGTTGATAATCCAACATAAAAAACACATGAATTTTAATATGGAGAGGATAATTCTCCAATTCATAATTTCAAAATCATTGTAGATATTAGGGTTTAAATAAACATTTCCATATTTCACATTTTTCATCTCTATATTGATTTAATTAGAGGATGTGATAATACAGGACTATTTATTTATTCCAGGAACAAATCATAAATGATTTGGAGTGATGAGTCCATTGGAAATATCCCCCACCCTCATAGCAATGATTTTGTTTACGATTATATGGATTATGTTTCAAATGGAAACTGATCTAATGTATATGATTCAAACTAAATTATCCTTCTTATGAATCATATCAATGAAATTATTTTGGACACCATAGGTAATGGAAGCATGTGTATTGAAGAATCTGATGTCAAGTAGATATTGTTATTTCAGAGGTATGGAGGAAGCCATTAATACATAGGTAATTTAAACCCCTCTTTATTATCTCATATTTAGGACCATGAATGAATTTTTAATTTATGTCTCCTTCCATCCACCATTATACATTACACTGGGACCTATCTAAATTCTAAAGGGTATTGAGAATGTCATCCTGTTTTGTGAGGGATTGGATTTTATATTTGGAGGGAACACTTTGGAATTGATTATTTTTTTGGAAACGTTGAATATTTCTTTCAGTATGATCAATGTATTCAAAAATATTAAAATAGTTAACATTATCTATTCCATAATCATTTTTTTGTGTTTCATAATTTGGAAAAAATAGATTGAAAGGACTACCATGAGTAATAGTTTCCCAAAAATATAGAATAACATCCTAACACCATGTGATTGAAAGATAAGAATTATTAAATTTAAAGAGTATAGGGGTTGATGTTAGACCACCAACCCAAATTTCAATAAACAGAAGACTTTGATAAGAATGAGTTTATGGATGTATAAGAATTTATGCATTAAAAATCTCATTCCTATTATCAATATTTGTTTTGAATCTCCTTATCTATCTGGCCTGCGATTGATTTATAGTATACATACACAATGTGAAATCAGAACCAACAAAGGGTACCTCAATTTGGTTACATTGAACAATATATTGTGTAAAAACAATACCTGAATTTTGACATTAGTGAGAATCTATTTTCTCTTCAACATGGAGAATAATATTATTGATGCACAAAATAATCTAGTTTTAGGGCATCTACTCAGATATGAAATTCATATCTATCCATAGCTCAAATATTTCAATATAAAAATTTTATGCATTGATGGAGGAAAAAGGGAAAATAAAATTAAATATACTAATACAAGCCAAAACATTAAGATTCATTTGAATACTGTATTTTACAATAAGGAATTCATGCTTGAGCACTCATAAATTTTACACGTCATGTTCATGAGATTTTTTTCACCATAAGAGAGTATACAACTAATTTCTAATGGAATAATTTCCATTCATGGAAATTATTATTTGGTTTATCAGGTCCAATATAAAGAAGTATTTTATTCATAGTGAGATTCCTATGTTCTGTGACTGTATGATCATTCCAAAGTCCTTAACAATCATAAAAAAGGTCGTTAATGTTTTTATTGTCGTCTTCCCCAGGATTTTGGACCCCATTTCAGGTGTTTTGTGTCCTTAATTTTACATATTTTTGCACAATATATTTATTAATTTTAATAATTTAGTAAATTAATTTTTCACTTTTTTTATATATTTTTACACTGGTAAATATATAATTAAACAGTATAATTTATCAATATTTACAATTAATTATTAATTATTAGTCATTATGATATTTATATTTAGTATTACCAAATTTTTATTGTCTGATAAAATACTAATTAGATTTGAATATTTGTTCTTATTGACTTTATAATGATATGATATTAAATTTAGTAGTCATTTAATAATTTAATATACTTATTATTTAATTTAGTATCCAATGTTAAATTGTTTCACTTACTAATATATTTACTTTAATAAATGTTTTCACTCATTAACTAATTAATATCTATTTATGTTTAATTATATGATACAATTTATAACAATTTTTTTAATTAAGATCACTTACATTAACATAGTTTTTAATTAAAATCAGGTTTCTAACAATGTTTCTTATTTTTAATTATTTAGTTATTTTATTTTTTCAGAATTTAATTATGTTATTAATTTTATTATTTTATAAATGTTATAATTATATATTTATTGTTTTTATTGTTTCTTTTTTTTAGATTCTATTTTTTCCAATGGTGTCGAACCACACACTATCCCCCTTTGTTGTTTTCCTATACCATAGTTTTAATACATTTTAATATTGCAACCATTTTCCTACCTTTGGAGAGGATTTAATCCATATGTGCTGTTTCATTTTCTATTTTATGCCACAACAACCCATTTCTATTATGGAATTCTTCCTCTTATTTCAGTATGGTACTATTTCCTCCCTTCCATGGTCTCACAATTTCATCCACATCCCTTCTCCAACATCCTTTCCACCCCATGACACTTTCATGCACATAAAACCAATGTTGTGGACCATCTTTTCCATCGTAGCCCCATGACCCACAATCAATCACAAGACCAGTTCTTCACAAATCACCAGAATCAACCCTTAGAATTGACTCAACCCCAGCTAGACTCGAATTATAACGGAATCCTAGAACTAGGTACATAGATTAATCACATCCGTATATCTAAAAATTGAGGATTGAATGATGAATAGAGTGGTTCCACATTTGATTCAGAAGATATGTGACATTATATTATGCTAAGAACTCCATTAAACCTATTTTTATCCCCTGAATCTGAGCTTTGAGTTGAAGATAAACTGAAGAGTAGTCTATCATCGTGGGTCTGGAAGAGATCACTACATCTCTTCTCACCCTCTTTGTGAGGATTTCGCATTGGCCACCGTCACTAGAGAACAAGAAGTCGCCACTAATGATGTTTGGATTGCTGCCGGTCACCACACACAGTCAGAGAGAGGATCTAACTACTGTGTGGGAGGAAGTGACAAAGTTGCCAATACATGAAGATGTAGAGATCCCATCAAGATTCATTTCAAACCAACTTCCCATGGATAGTTACAAAAGGAAATTTTAAAAAAACGTGTGATGAAATGAAAAGTGCATGTGTTGGTGCAATGGTGAACAACAGATGAATGTCTATGTGTACAAGAGATGATATGCTGCAGATAATAGCTGATTATGTTATAGAGTTGCAGTGGGAATTTTGGGAGAACTCTCATTCGCACATTCACACCATAATCCTTCTAGAGCAGTTGAGCAGGAGATTAGTAGATAGAGGGACGAGGCCACATGACATGAGAAATAGAATAATAGAGAAACTTCATGAATGTTTAGATGGTGTAATTTTTCCCTTTTTCATTTCCATTAGATTATATGTGATTTGAATTATAAACCATTTTATTTTTAAATTATTTTTGTATAATTATTCATGTTATGGTATTTCTTCTACTAGTTCATATTTTATATCTTCTTTGAAAAATATACTTTTTATGATTTGAAACTAATCAGAGAGACAATTTTAGATAATAATATGTGGTGTTTTTCACCTCCATCACTTTTACATCCACTTTATATGATATATTGTTAATAAAGATCGTAGTTTCATTTTGTAAAATTTATATCCTAAACTATTGGATTTTTTTTTTCAGCGTGATTAACTCCAATAATAAGGAATTACAACACTTTTTGAGTTTGGTGTTTTTAGTTGTGGATAACATATATAACCATGACTTTGAGTGAATAATCTCCTAGCAAGGGAGTCTAATCCATTCATCTTTTTGGGTTATGAATTAAATTGACTAATTTTTTAAGAGGTTATCTTCATAATTAGAAGAACTGTTTCCCTATGACTTAGTCTTCAAAAACATTCCTCTATATATTTCTAAAATAATTGATCAAAAAAAGAATTTTTACATTTTTTTTAAAATTTACTATCTTGTCATTACTATTTACATATAAATTAAAAAATTTAAAAAGTTTAAAAAAATGTTCCCCACTATTGAGACTAGTGGGGGTTGTAAATAAAACTAAGAACCCTCACCTTCTTTCTCTGAGGATCGAACATGAACCACGGTGACTGTGTAATAGTTATAAATAACATTTTCAGGTCCAGGTTGACTTCCGACCACATCAAAATGTTGCAATATTTCCAGGGATGGAATATGCCGGGAGTCTAGTTTTTTATAAGAAAAATAAAAATCTATAAAAAACATAATAAAAATCATATCAATATTATATTATTTAAAAAATATATACAAAAAATAAAAGCATTGCTGTTTGAGCAGATCATAGAAAATTATTCTATTATTAGAGTGTGTGTTTAGTCTGAAAATTTAAAAATTGGAATGTTTTGAAGGCTCAAACAATCACACTGGACCTTACTATGTTTATTATAGGGATTATAGATATAATTTCCAGCATTGTATTTATAACTAGCCATAGAAGATCCATCACATTGATGCTGATAAACATAACATTATCCTATGTCATGTCATTCTAGAAAATTGTAGTCAATCATTATCAAAAATAGATGTTAGGGATGATTTTTGAGTACTAAGTTCAACAAAATATATGATATTAGAGCTAAATGCAATCACGATAAATATAAAAGAATGAATGTTTTGGAAAACATGCTCTTGGAATTACCACATAGGGATAAAGAACAAGACTAATTTAATGAAATGGAAAAAGAAACTATATATACGTTATTTAAAAAATAATTTTAAAGAGGGAATTAATAGTGAAAATAGGAAAAAAACTTTTTACCCTGAAAAATATGATATTTTGAACTAAAACTGGAAACCATAATCTCACTGAATTATGAAAACATTGATGAAGACCCCAATAAAACATTAATAATGTTGATTTGGAATATTATAAGGATGATTTGAAATGGACTGAAAAGGAAGGCCCAAGTATCTTCATAATTCTGGAATAGGAGAAAAATCACTATTTTATATGTTTTGTGAATAAAGTCACTCAGTTTGAGTATATATAAGAAAATGAAAACATAAAAGTTATAATGTCTTCACCCAAAATTTATAAAATCGTTTCCATTAATCCATATTTAGAAATGGGAACTAATATAGAATAAAATATTAAACTCGATAATAAGGACTCTGAAATTTTTCAACAGGAGCATAACACTTCCCTTGCATGTTTTGAAAATGAAATCACAAATATATCTTAAATAAAGCTGGATGAAATGGATGAGAACATGTCAATTGAATAAAGGATAAGGCTTATGCTCTCGCTGAAAAATTCTTATAGTAATCACTTTTCTAAATTTTTGTGTGGCAAAATTGAAAAGGTTGTTGATATACATGGGGGTAAATGTATAAATTTGAAAACTCATGAATCTAAATTTAATGATGCTGAATTGAACATTAGTCATCATGATTTTATCTGTTTTGTATAGTATTTATTTTTAAATGTGATCCTTTTGAACCTGAATTAATAGTAGTGGTTGAACACAAAATTAAAGGATGAAGAATTCATTTGTCTAAAGAAGTAGATGTTGAGTCTTCGTTCATTAATAGGGACTTTTGGAAGAAATATATAGTATTGTAAAACCTAATTCTTTGAATGATAAATTAAAATCTCTTCCTTATTATCCACTTACATCCTAAAATGAGTCTGGTTTTGATTATTCCCATGATACTAAGAGTATTTTTTGGGTGAATTTTATTGGAGATCCATTGTTTTTTATTCTATTCACCGGCTACTATTAATCCCTTCAATGAGCTTGTATTTTTAGAAATCACCCACTTTCACCCATGATTTTGAATTCGATAGTGTTGATGATGAGAGAGAAAGATGTGAGGTTAATATCATCTCCCTTTTAAGCACCTAATACATTTTCGTCCTTTCATAAAAAGTTAAACAGTGTCAAATCTGAACATAGTGTAGAGGTGGACAACATTTTTTCCACAGCTATTAAAGGTTATTTATTTTGGAATTTTTTTAATATTTTTATTTTTGGAATATGTTTTCTTAATTTTTTGTTCTCTTAATTAAAAATTCATAATTAAAAATAATTGGGAAAAGCCAATGTGGTTGTTCCTGCTAAGTAAACATCACCCACCAAGTGATTATGGTTATTTCTAGGTGAGTCTGGCTCGAGAATATAAATCTAGCGCTACATGGGAGGCAACCCATGATTTTTTTATTTTTATTATAATAAAAAATTATTATTATATAATTTTTAACTGATGATTGAAAACACAGTGCTTCATGGATTCAACCCATGGTTCCTCATTTGTTAAAAAATTTTCTTCCTTTTCTAGTTTTTTTAAAATAAAAGGTTTCTTTAGAATGTTCTTTTTATTCTATAAATATTATGGATGTCTCATATGAAATTATGTCACTAATTTAAAAAAAATATGTTTGATGCTAAATGAGTCACAAAAGAGTTGTATTTCAATAGTTGATCATTGTGGTCAAAAAATTATTCGGAATGTTCATTCATTTACCAATGAATTTATTATATAATCCTTATTCAAATTTAAAAAAAATCTACTATAAGATAAGTAAAATAAATTTGAGTGTCCTAATCACTATTTTTAGTGAGTTATCCCAATGATGACTCACTAGCGGCTGTTTTTGTATGTCAATAATTTAATAATGCTGCTAAAAAAATTTCTGCACGTTTCTCTTTTCTAGATATCATTACTCCCTATACTGATATGCCGAATAATTATGCTACATTTTCCAAAACTAAAAACTGTTACTTCATGCCTTGGTTTTATTAAAACTATGCAACATTTCACTATGATGAAGAACAAATTATGCATGTGCCTCTTGATGAATATTGAAATTTACTGATTTTAAAACCACTTCACAGTAAGAAGCTATGTGTGGGGTTACATGCATACTGAAAATAGGTTTTATTATGGTCTTCTTTTTTCATTATTGGGTTTCAACATGAATATTTCTGCTCAAATAAAAATTATATTGAGTCAATTCATAAAATACTACCCCATATTCACTATGTACCCACATGTAACGTGTGAAACTATTTGAGTTTAATAGAAATTTCTCTTCCCTAACATAAATGATTAAACATGAAAACCCACTATAAAATAACATTGGCCAAAAAATATATCTGAAATTTAATGATACACATAAACATATTATTAATCTAATATGTTTAAAATATATTTTCTAATTTAAAATCATAATAGTTGTCTTATTCACTTTTGAATTCAACATTTGTGAAAATGTTTGGTTTTATGTGTGGGGGAGGGGGTCAACCTTTATTGTGAAGGACAATTCTTAATGAAGTCCATCAACTCATACTGCTATGTAATATTGTTGTAAATAAATAGTTAAATTTTTTCAAAAAATAATTTCAAAATTTTAGGCCTCTCATTTATTTCAAATATTTTTTGGCTTAGACAAATTACATTTCTAGTGGGTAACAATTTCTTGAATTTTTTTATTTTTTGGTGGATGATTTCTGAGTGAAAATGCTTAGTGATTTTTTGAAAATTTGGTTTGCGGAATATTTTTTAGAGTGATATATGATTTTTCATTGTGGAGATGAAATTAAAACATTATGATCTAGATTTTTGAACTTTATATTAGGGAGTCTGTTTTGATTAATTATTAAAATTAATCACCTTATGAGCCCGTATAATTTTCATTATATTGTTTAATTGAAACTGGAGTAAAATTCCCATTAGGGATCGCACGGTGAATATCTGAGACCCATGAATCTATGTGAATTTCTGTAAAATAATACCCCTATGTATACTTTGAATAAGTGCATTTTCACAGTGGTTTTAACATCTAACATGGATGGGGGGAAATTAAATAATGTGTATATGGTCAAAAATGAGTTTATTAAGGTGATGGAAATGATGAATTCTAGGTAAAAAGGTGAAAAATGGTTCATATAGATATCATTTAGGTTGTATTAGGAAGGTGATTTAGAAAGAAAATATTTATTAGTACCTAAGAAATTTTCAAAGTACAACGTTCCTCTCGTTAAATATTTTTATTCCATCGATTTCAACCCTTTTATCACTCTTTTACTTTGAACATAGATTTTAAAGAAGTATGTAATCTGGTATTCTAATATATGAGCCATGAAATCTTCATAAATGGAAGATTCTATGCAATTTTAATTATCCATTGGGTATATTTTATTAGGAAATATTCATTTGAATTGTATCTTTTCAAAATAATTACCAACAGTTTTTTCCTCTATTCTAAATTTGATAACATGTTTCTATTTGAGCTGAATTGTAAAAACAATTTTTCTACTTTAATTTGAAAATAAAAAATTGGATTTTTTGAGTAAAAACTATGTTTAGGTGTGGGGGGAATTTTATGATGCATTAATTTAACAAATTTTCCACATATTTTTATATAAATTCCAAAAAATTAATTTATTAATTTTTCACTTTTCATTAAATATTTTTACCTTGCAAAATTTATAATTGAACTGATTAATTTTTCAATTGGTACAGTTAATTATGTATTTTTAGTCATTAAAATAATTAATTTATGTATTTCCATATTTTTATAGTGTAATAAATTACTAATTTGTTTTTCAGTTTTGTTATGCTTCACATATTAATAATATCCCTTTATATTAAGTAATAATTTATTCATTTAATTCAAAATTTAATTAATTTATTAATTTATCTTTAATTGTTTAATTAAAAAATTTATTAATGTTAATAATTATTTTACATTCATTAATTAAATTATATATATTTATGTTTAATTATATGATACAATTTATAACCATTATTGATTTATTATCATCTATTACTTTTTATTTGTTTTTAATTCAATTCAGTTTTGTAACTAAGTTTCATATTTTTAATTGTTTAGTAATTTTATTTTGTTCTTAATTTTATAATGTTTTTAAATTTCTTATTTTATAATTGTTTGATTTATACTTCTACATGTTCATTATTTCTTGGGATATCAGTTTTTATTTTTTCTAATGGTGTCGAACCACACATTGTCTCCCTGTGTAGTTTACCTCTCCCACCATTTTAATACATTTTCACGGTGCCACCATTTCTATAAAGAACAGCCAAAGTTGACCCTGAACCAGTTACCTAGGACAGCATGCTAAAAGTCTCGAGAGGCATTCCTGATCATCCTGGTATAGCGACAAGAATAGAGGGCATCAATAGAGTAGACAAGTGACCGATTTCAGCCAAATATAAATAATCAAACCAACAAAAGAATGAAAGTTACAACCCAAAATACACTTACATAAAAATTAAACTGAATATTATTTATAGATTAAACTGAAAGTAAAACTAAACCAATAATTCAACTGACCAAATCGGATAACCTAATAACTCCATGTGACATACTTGTCACTCTATAACATAATTATCACATGTCGCCCAAGGCGATCGAACATAAACTGAAACTAGTACAATGGATAAAAATAGAAGACGATTATTAGCGGGAGTATTAAAACTTATAAGGATAGCCCCATATTCTATTCCCAAAAAACATCTTTTGAAATAAAAGGAAAATCAATTTTATTTTTTAAATAGAGATATAAATGTATATTTTCCAAATGAGGTCCCATGTAATAAAAAAATACCAGAAAAAAGCGTCCATGCACTAGTACAAAAACCTTTTTTTACATCACCATTTTTCACGTCGGTTTTTTATAACCGACGTGAAAATACACTTTCGCTGATTTTTCACGTCGGTTATATAAGAGTTGATGTTAAAAATCCATTTTATCTGATTTTTCACGTCGGTTATTATATAATCGACGTGCAAAATCGACGTACATCACTTTTCCACGTCGGTTATTAAATAACCGACGTGAATAATCATTTTCTAGGAAAATATATTAAAATTTTCACTTATTTTTCACGTCGGTTATTAAATAACCGACGTGAAAAATCGATTTTCGTGACTTTTTCACGTCGGTTAATTAATAACCGACGTTAAAAGGTATTTTTCACGTCTGTTATTTAATAAAAGATGTGAAAAATGTTTACCAAAATGTAGCTGATTTCACAAACTTTAATTTGACAGGTCACGGAGCTCAAAAGGAGTTACGGATTAAAAGTTATGGCCTTCAGAAGTTGATCATCTCTAAACGATGTCCAACTTCTGAAGGCCATAACTTTTAATCCGTAACTCCTTTTGAGCTCCGTGACCTGTAAAATTAATGTTTGTGAAATCAGCTACATTTTGGTAAACATTTTTCACATCTTTTATTAAATAACAGACGTGAAAAATAACTTTTAACGTCGGTTATTAAATAACCGACGTTAAAAAGTCATGAAAATTAATTTTTCACGTCGGTTATTTAATAACTGACTTGAAAAATGTTTATCAAAATGTAGTTGATTTCTCAAGCTTTAATTTGACAGGTCACAGAGCTCAAACAAAGTTACGGATTAATTGTTATGGGCTTCAGAAGTTGATCATCTCTAAACGATGTCTTAAGGATTCCCAACTTCTGAAAGCCATAACTTTTAATCCGTAACTCCGTTTGAGCTCTGTGACCTGTCAAATTAAAGCTTGGAAAATGAACTACATTTTTGTAAACTTTTTTCACGTCGGTTATTAAATAACCGACGTGAAAGAGTGGCGAAGATTGATTTTTCACGTCGGTTTTATAATAACCGACGTGAAAAATAAGTAAAAATTTTAATATATTTTCACGTCGGTTATCATAAAACCGACGTGAATGATATTTTTAATATCCCGCTAACACGAAATTTCAATTTTTTTACATCGCGGCATCGAAATTTTGAATTGCCGCCTAAAATTTTTAATACTGCGTTTTCTCATAGAATCTCAATTATATGTTTCCATTATACACCCATCCTAATTTGACGATCATTTATTTCAACCATTATTGTTCCCCCAAATCGACTCTTTTTCTCTCGAACGTGAATCAATTATTTATGCTTTCCACGATCTTGTCAAGGTATATTTAATCATACAGCCATGGTTTATGGTTTTTATGATTTTTTTCTTAATTGATATACCATTTTATGATCATTTCATTCAACCATCATCTTTACACCGAATCAACTTGGTTTATCTTCAACGTGAATCAACGATTTCTTATTTCTACGGCCTCGTCAAGGTATTTGTAATTATTTTCCTATGATTTATATTTTCTATGAGTAGTTTTTTTAATTGATATACCATTTAACAATTGTTAATTTATTATAATGATGGATGATTCTTTATATCATGATAAAACTAAAAATCCCCCTACGGATTCAAAAATTCCATCTAATATGAAGCTACGGTTGGCTCATTGAATCTTTCCTCGGAAAAAAATATCAAACTTATGATGGTCATAACTTTTGATCCGTAAATCCGTTTGAGCTCTATGACCTGTCAAATGAAAGATTAGAAAATTTTCTACATGATAATATACATTTTTACGTCGGTTTTTTCAAAAACCGACGTAAAAAATGGCTTATTATCTCCATTTTCCAGAATGTATTTAACGTCGGTTTTTTAAAAACCGACGTTAAAAACTATATTACCCCATTTTTTACGTCGGTTATTAAATAACCGACGTAAAAAAATCATATGTTTAACGTCGCTCGCAATAACGTCGCCTAAAAAACCGACGTTAAAAAGCAAAAAAACTGACGTAAAAAAAGGTTTTTGTTCTAGTGATGTCTTATAAACAAGAATGCAAGTAACAATTTTTAATGAGGTTCAACTTCAAAATGAAACTTGTTTTAAAGAGGTATTCATTAAAGAATGGACACTTTAAAATAAATCACTCACAATACTGAATTTAACAACCAAACAATCTATATGCCGGTGGTGAGTACGAAACAACCAATAAGCATAACTAATGGGAACACCCCTAGGCACTAGTTAGTTGTGAACCTCAGGTACCTCATATCTCAGTGAATGTAACCATAATAAATATTCATTCTCATGCAGATGAGCCACTAGTCGAGATCAAACCCATAACCTAGTGGTCTCCCAAAAACATAATCATTATAGTTTAGTTAGTGTTGTCATCCTCAATCATTCTATGTGAAATAGGGTCCAAACCCTACGGGATCATATCATACTAGTACACTTCCTCTTACCAAGTTACCCGAGATCCTCTTTAACGCACTATAAAGTTACACATATTATCAAATACACTTTTTAAATAAAAATTATATTACCAATCAATAAACACACAAATATTCTACAAACCCACTTCACATTTATTGCATGAATCAATAAACCACTCAAAAGTTACGTAGGACAATTTACACGAGTATAACGAGGCCTTACGCATAAAATCCATTAAAAATGATATTTTATGAAAAAAACCCATTAATAACATAAAAAAACAAAATTTGGATCACCAAAACAATTTAAAAAATCACATTCAGGGTCTAAAAAATGGCCCCAAAAGATAGAACATGAAATACAGATGGAAACTGTTTTTACAAAAAATGAAAAATGGGCCTTTAATCCTTTAAAAAAACTAACATTTGAAAAAGGAATGAATTTAAATATTAAGTAGGAAATTTATAAACACCATATAAAATATTAAAACAAATTCATAAATCCCTCAGAACACACATGTCTCATAATCAAAACACAACCATTTTCATAAGGATGTGAAACGAGTCATTTTCCAACAAACCTGGCCAAACAATGTTGTAAACCAAAACCCATTTGTTTGTAAAAAGAAATCAATATTGGAAAGACAAATAAGGACCAGAAAATAAAAATTATTATTCTAATAATTCATTTATAAATCTAGAAAAATAATGTTAAAATCACACATCACACATACAATCCAAACGTGCAATTTGCTGAACACATGGCATGTCATTATAAAAAAACAATTTATTTTAAGAACATGAAAAAGAATAAAACTCCAATTTTAAGCCATATTCTATTAGAGAAACTGTAACATGTTCAAAATACCCTAATACAGGTTTTAAAGCTCACAAAATAGTATCAAAAGATAGAAGAACATTTGGACTAATAGATGTTGTGTACATTTTGGAAAAACAACTCCACTATTCAAAAAACAAGGATTAAACAATCATTTTTTACACCAATAAAATTATCCAAAATATTAACCAAAATAAAAAACATATATATTATATGTGAAAACTAATAAAATTATGAAATTTAAATGATAAAGGAATGTGCAAGTGATTTCATACCATAATTCCTTGGCATAGTGGAAATGCACACCCAATTTCACCATCCAAGTGTTTATAAACCCAAAACCTATGACAACCAGACTCAAAAAAAACAAAAATTCAATAAAATATAATGGTATAATAGAACCCTTGGAAGATCATGAAATGGAGATAACTGAAAACAAATAAATAATGATGGGAGGGGAAGATAGTGGTGATAGGAGAAGGAATATCACCATGAACCCCAGCCAACTCTTTTTATTCCATTAGATCTGCACCAAAAAAAACATGAATGGCTTTGAACTTAGTGGAGAGGAATATAACATCTAGTAGAACTGGGGAAATATATTTGTGGAAAAAATATTACAAATTATATGATTTGTGGATGAATCAATTTATCTTCTCAATTATGGATGTTTTGGGGAAACCAATAAAAATTATCCCTAATAAGAGATTCAAATTAGCTCCAAATAATTATTTACGATCATGGGGATGTTTCTAGATATATTGGATTATAATTTAAGGTGGAATATCCAAAAAATATAAAAAAATTAAAATGATATATAATAAATGATTTTTTTTAAAATTTAAAAATCGGCCCTCGGCCTGGCCCAATGCTAAATAAGTAACCTAAATTCACCATGATTATTAGATTATAAAAGGTCCAAAAGGATATAGTAGTTTTAATATGTCAGTGGAGGACATGTGGGAAGTATAATAAATGAAAAATATTGAAAAATGAATGAGTTATAAAAGAATCAAATTTGGTTTTTTAATTTTTAAAATGAGATTCAGGTTAGCCCTGATCATGATATAACCACCATTTCTCAAAAAACTCCTAAACAAGCGAAGGTGAACCCAAATAAGTGTGATTATAAATATATATTAGTTCAAAAATAAAAATTAATTTCACCCAACACCAATGAAAATGATCAGTATTTTCAATGAACTAGATCAATTCTATGACCTGAAAAAAAAGCCAGTGTGACATTTTCCAAACCTTCGTGGTGGCATTGATCCATTTTTGTTGTTTCATACCCGTTTTCATCCATAAAATCCCATTTTTACTATTGTAAAGTTCCTCCTACAACACTATGGTAAATTTTACCCATTTTAGAGTCTCATAGATTTACCCACATCCCTTCTCCTACAATCGTTACACCCTATAAAACCTTCACCCTCGTCACACCGATGATATGGACCAACCATTCCATCACAACCCCATGACCCACTGTCAATCACAAGACCAGTTCATCACACATCGCAAAAATCGACCACTAGAATTGATTCAACCACAACTAGAATTTAATCAAAAGTTAATCCTAGATCTTGGGCCTCAGTTGAATCACATCTCTATATATCAAAATTGAGGCCAGGATGATGAAGAGAGTTGTACCACTACTGATGGAAGAGAGATGTGACGCCACTATTCTCTAAGCACTCCGATGAACTTATCATTTTACCATTAATCCAAGATATAAGGTAAAGATAATCTGAAGATCTTGACATCATTGTGGGTCTGGAATAGATCGCCATCATGCTTCTCATCTGCTTCATGAAGAGATCATGTCAGTCACCATTGCTCGATTATAGGATTCGCTGCTAATGAAGCCCCACCCACTGCCGGTCACCAAAAATAGCCAGAGAGGGGAGCCAAATGTCATGCCGGATGAATTAGAAAATCCATTGATACATTCATAGGTAGATATCATATCCATATTAATTTCACAATAACATCCAAGAGTTAAATAAATGGAAAATTTTAAAATGAAATTTGATGTAGTGAAAAGTGAATGTGTGTGTTGCAATAGTGAACAATAACTAAATGTCAGTGTGCACAGGGTGTGTCGTGTGGCATATGACAAAATATTTAGTAATAGAGTAGTAGTGGGAATTTTCTAAGAACCCTCATTCACAAATTCATGCCATTATCCTTCAGGAGCAGTAGAGATGGATATTAGTAGATAGAGGGATGAGACCAATGTACTCTATAATGAACAAAAACCGAGCATCATCTAGAATATTTATGAGGGATAATTTTCCCAATTTCATTTTATTTCGATTCTCTATGATTATAATTATAAAAATTTTATTTTGAAAGTATTTCTGTATAATTTTTCATGTTCGAGGTATTATTTCTACTATTTCATATTTTACATCTTCATTGAAAAATATAATTTCTATTATTGGAAATTGATTAGTGAGATCAATTTTTGTTCATAATCAATTGTGTTTTTCACCTCCATTAATTTTATTTCCACTTTCTATGATATCTAATCAAGAATAATCATGGATGAATTTATTTAAATTTAAATTCATGAACTATTATATTATATAGGAGAGGTTAACACCAATAGTAAATCATTTCAAAACATTGTGATTTTGGTATTTCTAGTTGTGGAGAACATATAGAACCACTTCTATAAGTGATTAATTTCCTTGCAAGGGAGGCTATTACATTTTAGTTTTTAGGAAATTTAATATCTTTTCCTTTATATTTATATCTAAATACAAAAAGAGTTAAAAAATGTTTCCCCACTGTTGAGACTAGTTGGGATTGTAAAAACACTAAGAACACTCACCATCTTTCTCTAAGGTTTCAACCTTCACCAGCATACTTTTTTTGGAGTTATAAATAATATTTTGAGGCTCATGATGACCTCAAACATCATCAAGGTGAACATTATTTACCTTATATTTTTTCTTGTATTTTAGCCTCCTTGAATTTTTTTTTCATAAGAGTCTCAATTATAATAATATTTTTCATGGGTGTTATAGAAAAAATCTTTATTTAGGTTATGGTTTTATTTTTTATTTATAATATATAGTCATGGTGTTCTCAAATCAAACTCACATCGTCTGGGTAATCTCATTTTGGAATCTATTACATTTATCAACACATTGGTTGTGGAATTGGTTTCCCTTATATCCATCAATTTGTTTATAATTATGGGGAAATTTGTCAGAGTATATTTTAACCATTAAACAGATGAATTTAAATCCATGATCATTAATTTGATAACTAATAATTGATATTTATTTTTATACCTATAAATTTATATGTTTTTTATAAAATTTATCATTGAGGTATAAAATATTATGTAAATTTTCCTCCTAATAATGATTCATAATGAGATAGAAATTTATACAATGCATTTACCTAGTGAGTGTCAAAAATGGATTGTATGATAGCACATTTTCATCCACCATGTAATGATTGAGTCCATCTCAATGTGCATATTTCCGGGTAATAATATCTTTGTACATCACTTCAAGATCCACATTAAATTAGTGAATAAATAATTTGATTTATTTACATGGAATCATTATTCTCAATACATGGAAAATTTTAAATATGTATTCCTATATTAAATATTATTCATATGATTTTAAAAAATGTTTTTAATCTTGGTACCACAAATAACTAAAATATTCTCTAATATAATATATGACAAATCATTTTATTAATAAACATTAAGTAATTGTTTATTATATAATGGTACACATAATACATTCAAGAATAATACGAAATACTACTATATTAGTTTGGTATACAGCATCAAAACATTCAACATAAACATAATGGAATTTTTGAAAACCTACCTAAAATTATCCCAAAACATAGTCGATCTTGTAAAAATGTACTAGATATCTTACATTCAGAAATAAGTAATATGTGATCTATAATACCAAATTATAGGATTAAAAGAGAATAAAATAAGTTAAATAATTTCGTTTAATTTTGTGTAAATTTAAGGAATCATATGATTTATGATAGTCAAAATCATTCAAAATGGGGAATTATAATACATTTTATCATAAAGCCAACATAAGAATGAAGGGCCAACATTAACCATGACATCATTATAATAAGTCATGTTTAATATCCAAGTCATCATAAAAATCTGTGTTAATGTTAACCTTGAAATCAATATACAAGGAATATGATGAGATAAAAAAATTTCCAAAATTATTGTGGGGATATAAATTTTTTCCCATGTTTCCTCATTCTTATTTTGTAAATGAATTTATATGAAACCTATATTATTCAATATAAATATGCCGTTCGTTTAATATAATACCATGACTAAATAGAGTAAGATAACTAAATTTATGTCATCAATAAATTATTAATATATATATCTATCATAATATCAAAGAGTAGAAATAATGTTTGGTATTACTATATAATTTGTTTTAACACACCACATTCTTATTTTATGGGTTTATTTTGAAAAATATAGTTATATTATTTTCCTAATTTCCAATAAATGATTTTAGAGTATATATTAAATTAATATAAAACTATGTTATGGTTATATCCATTGATATCTAAAAAAGGGCAGTGCATTTTTTAATTTTTGTATTCAAAGAACATATCATTCTGAATTAATTACCATTGGTACATGTAAGCGAGTCATTATTAAAAAGAATCGATATTAAATCATTAAAATATAATATCGGTTTCAAAGGATTTGTTAAGGGATTATAAAAATAATAAAATAACATAAAAACATTATTGAACAAGGGAAGTATGTATTTGGTCACAAATTAATTTTTTTACTAAAATACATCACTTTTGGGCCATAATGACATCATAATACATCCTATATATTTATAACAAATTTTATTTTTAAGCAAAAATATTCCATCTAGAGAGAATTATTAAAAAGTATCTATTGGTTAATTATAATGTCTTGGATTTAATAATTGATATTATTTTATCAAAATAATTCTCTAAATAGGGGAATATTAAATTACAAATTATCTTTCCAATTTAATGGAATACAATTTTTTATACAATAATAGTTTTCTGAAACTTATAAAAATTACATTTGACTTCATAATATAATATTCACATTTGTATTTAATAATCAATAAATACTAAATATAAATAATTAAAAAGTAATTCTGTTAAAAAAAATTCCTAAAATCAAACAAATTGGGGTATTATTTGATAATATGTATTTCCAAATATATATTATATATTTTTCTTCTTATCAAAATGTAATATTTTTCAATCTCATTATTTAATCATTTCAAATGTAATATTATGAAGGGATAAATATAATCCTTTTTTTTAAAATATAAATAAAAAATGTGTACTATCATTGTTTTGATATGAATCTCATTCTTACAAAAATTAAATCCCTATATATATGGTATGTGATGTAGCCATATTCATGTGGTGTTTCGACAAACATGGGATAAGCCATGATTTCTACGAGCATAAACTTCTCTGGTAAATGGTATCATTTAATATTGAAAAATTGACTATCATAGAAGGATTGATCAAGGAAAACCAGGTTTTTTATATCCCTCACAATTTTTGATAAATGGGATTCATTGTGTAGGAGGCCACTAGTTGAGGACATACCACAATTTTACTATATCAAATTGAATCTATCATAACCCTTAAAATACTAACCATAACAGTCACTGTATAACAATTATATAATCTATAATTGTAATTGTCAATGATATTTTTAATTAGATAGACTATATTACATTAAAAAACAAGAAAAATAGTGCATTTGTTTTCTATATATTCATTACCTGATAATTATTTAATAAATAACAAATTTAATTTCATTTATTAATTTTAGGATCATTACAAACCATTTTTTGAACTATCCCTGAAAAAATGATTGATCACATTAATAATATATGTGTTGTGGAACAGTCATGAAAAACCATTCATTATATCCTAAAAAATAACTCATACCTAATTTTTATCCTACATAACTAAATTATTTTAACGAAATTTTCAATTCAAAGCACATCTCTATAGAATGTAAAATAAATATATCATCTCTATATAAAGTAATAAATCACATTTCATTCCACTAAATTTTTTTATACACTCATGAACCAATCATGTTCATTATAGTGTCAAAATCTATGATTTCATAATCATAATACTTATTAAAATCATGAGAATAATTCTTCGATCCACAAATAGATGATTGTAAATTTCATACAATAACAGACTCATTTTTAAAATCAAAATTCAAATGTTGAATCATGCGCACATCCTAAAATATATTAAATATATATATGGTTGTTTTATATATATTTTTTACAAATTATACTATTATAATTTGTAACTATTGAAAGAAAAACTCAATGGAACTATGTCATTAAAACAAGATAGAATTTTTCTATATGGTCATTATGATGATATTTTTTTCATCCTATTTTTAAAGAGAGATAAATTAAATTAAATTTTATTGTATCAATATCTATGTTCTTTCAAAATTCAGACTTCCATAGAATTGGTCACACTCATTCTTATGAATCAACTATGATCCAAACAATTTTGGTGTACAATATCTTCTTCTAAATTTTCATATAATTTCTCTATTCTTAATATTCTAAACATGTGATGTGATCTTTTTTGGAATTCTCTTCACCAACATAGATCTATACATAATCATTATTTTCTATTATAAATACACATCTCTCAAGGTCCTAAAGAATCCTACTAGATAGAAGATATTCTTATATAAACTAAGAAAATTATTTTCCACCCCAATTTATCTAGTAAAAAATAACATATGTCTCTACAACATATCCAATTTTATAGTTTTAAACATATAAATGTTCATATTTATTTCTACTTAGATACCTTTATATATATATTTTTTAAATATTATATTATGGTACAAAAATAATACTATATCATAAATAAAAATTGAAATAATATACCATTGTTTACATTGGATGAAAATAATAATAATTTCCTTGATTTATTGATATATTTATTAGATAATATATGTCATATGTATTCTTCTCAACTCTAAGTGCTCATAAAATAAATATTAATCTATATATCAAGGAATATATCTTATGGTGTCTTTATGAATACATTAGAGAGAATGTTGGAATGTTAAAATTTATTACCTTGTTTAGAATATATCTGGAATCAAATATGGAGTTTAATCATCCTCATCATTTATCACAACATAGCTAATAGGGTATCATTCCTCCTCACAGAGGAACAAATAAATTATGCTATTCTAACATGAGTGTGTTTGGAACCATTTCTAAAAACTCGGATTTGATTATTTAAATCATGGATCAAGTATTAACTAATCTTACATAATTATATAATAATAATAATTTATTCACATATGATTCAATAATTTTATAAGAAATATTTTTACATTTTCAAATTTTTGAAATCTGCATATCATAAAGATCACATTAAAAAAATAAGTGTTCAGTAAATGTTATTAGATAGATATACCTGAAACATTATTTAGTATTTATTGGCCCACATAAATCATTTTTTATACTTTTTAATAAACTAGAACAACAGTAAGATAATGTATTAAAATCCCCACTACTTATTGTTTCATGCATAAAAATATTTTTATGTTTAAAATGATACATAATCAAAATGGTTTGAGAAAACTCATAAATGGATTCATTTTATCTATTTATAAATTTTATGAATATGGATGTAGTTACAAATTTACATTCTAATATTACTAATTATGACCATCTAATTTTTAATACTATTTATTGGAATATAAATATATATAATGTATTAGAAATTAAATATATTCTTAATCAAAAGAAATCATTTATATATATATATATCTATAGTTTTTCTTAATAATTATTGAAAATTTATGCTTTTCCAAACATAAAATATAAATTAAATTGAAATTTATAAAGTATAATTATAATAGTTTTCCATTTTATAAAATATAATATTTGTATACTAAGTTCCCAGGTTTTTATAAAATTTAGTATTATTTACCTTTTTCTAATGAATTTATACACATAACTATTCCTCAAATGTCAACTTTTATAAAGTATTAATTTACCATATAATTTTTATTCACAAATAGTATCAAAAACCCATTATTTTGAGTTAGAGAAATCCAATTCTATAACATCTATATCAAAATCATAACAAATATTTCCATCAAGATAACTTCTCAACCACATATGTAATCTTATGAATTTATTATACATCATAAATGTAAGTGAGTAAAAATGTTATATGAAATTCCATATATAATCAATATACAATTTCACAAATAAACCATTTGAAATAAATCAACTCTATTCATATAGCTTTGAAATCCAATTAGGGTTTCCAAGACATGTTTGACAAGAATATCAATAATTATTATTGGAATCAAATGCAACAATAGTCGCTCATTCCAAACATTCATGAGAAATAGTAATCCATGGGAACATAGATTTAGTATGACCAATATAGTTTGATGAATGAGATCTTGAAATGTGATTTCTTTGTAAGGAATGTAAATTATAGTAATGTAGGTGTTATATTATTCTCACCACTTCATGATAGATGAAAATATTACTAAATATGTAACAATTATATCACATGGAATTTGTATTATCCCAGACGTTATTACCTTATGAATGAATTATTATGATTACTTGTTTCATGAATCATTATTTCTTTTAGAAATATTAATAAATTCAGTCCATTTTAATGCCTAATATTTTACACAACCCCCATGTTTTTTCACTCACCCTTAAATAGTTTCCATATATATTAACACATAACCAAATTCCTCCCATATATAAGTTACATGAAACATTTTTATTTTTTTTTATAATTATATAAATCCAATGAGTAATAATAGATTGATAAATAGTAGAAACCTACTTTTATGTATAAGGGATAAGATGCTTGACCAGTGATAAGTCCACCTATATGGCCAAAAATAAATATTTATGTTCTTAAGAGTGAACACATTATCATAATAAAAATATAAACTAATAGTTATAAAAATTATTTTACCTTAATCATGATGATAATAACTCAATAATTATCGAATTTATTTAATGATGAGTTATTATGACTCATAAATAATTATTCACACTATATTACCATTTTAAAAATAACTGTTATTTTCAAATGTAACGATATCATATATCATGAACAAAAAAAAGTTATCAAATGGGTAACATTTATTTATGAAATATAAAAACCATTTGATAATTCTGTGAATACATTTTGATAAATAATATATTCATAATGTTATTATGAATACATGAACATTCAATGATGATAATGGGTCTTATACCATAAATACGTATTATAAAAACTTATTATGGTCAATGTAGTTGTAGAAACAAATGAGGTTTATAAAAATATATTCATTGAATAAAAATTTAAATTAAAAAAAAGAAATAAAGGTGAACCCCATTTATATAGTGATTTATTTTTAGGAAAACTAAATTATTATAGTGGGAAAAAATGAAATATTGATTTTTGGAAGGGGATCACATTTATAGTTAGATTACCAACCATTGGAATACTTATGCACATTAGGAGGACCCAACAATCTCAAAAAGGGATTCAAGAATCGTATCCTGAAATTATAATGGAATATAGAGAATATGTGTAATGTATCATGGAGAAAAATAGTTGTTACATCCCCCAACAATATTATCTCATGTTAATATAGACTCCTTTACTTTATTTATGAGATTAGAGTATCATTTCCAATGATTTCACAAAATATAGATGATATCATAATGTATACCCCATCAATTATTATAATCACCAAATATTTCCTTAATAATTATTATTTTTTTCAACATAAATGAATGAATTCCTGATTTCACAATAGATGGAAATCCTTATTGAATTTCTATTGACATCTATAAACCCAATATCACATATAATTATCTAAATTACATATGCTGATATTTGAATCATATAACTAAAATTATATCCCTATATCATTATATTTACTTTATATAACATGTATTTCATAGAAAATGATGCCAGGACAATCATAAAAATTGATTAAATTGTTCTAGTATGAATCAAATAGATAAAAAATAATCCAAAAAAATAAAAATGAATGAGTTAATTGATTCTCCATTAAACAATGTAATATATGAATTTGGAAAATATTAGTGATGTAAAAAGGCAATTAAATAATAATAATATTAAAGATAAACTATATATTAGACATTCAAAATGATTAATATTAGTAAAATAAAGAGTATATAGGAAATGTATACAAATATAAATGAAATGAAAAGTGGTTTAGAGGATAACCTTATCCCACAAATCATGAATCAATTTGGATATCCTATAACCACATGAATAACTAAAAAATGTACATTAAAACATATCTTGTAATATTATTATTTGTTATTTAATTTATATTCCCCCATTTACTATAATATATTAGTTATTTTATATATCAATTTTCTTTTATTTGATATCCTATACTTGTTTGGTCCACAATTTTTAGTCTACATTAGTATAATGGAAATATTCAATAGTATTTATTTGAATATTCCATCAGAATAATATTATTAGATAATGAATGTATGTATTTAAGTTAGTGAAATGTTATATAATTTATTTATTCATATAAAATTAATCTAAAATATGAAATTAATCAACATAATATTTTATAAATTAATTAAATTAACAATGATATTTTACATTTAATATATTTAATATAATAGATAATTATGTCACTTAATTATTTTATAATTAAATAAATTTTTTACTTTAACTAAATTTATTTACAATTAATTTATTAATAAAATAAGTCGATGATGAAAATGAAAAGTGATTGTATTCAAATTGATTTCCCATGTCATTAAGAAAAATCCTTTACAAATATATTTAATCCTTTATTTCAAGTTTATTTAGTCATACAAGAGCATAAAAAATGAATTACTTGATTTAGTGAGGTAATTTGTTAGATATTTTAAACTTGAATATTTCATAAAATCAAAGACAAAATGAATGATAAGGGTTTTATTTATTAAGGAAAGAGAGACATAATTGAATTAAATATTGAATAAACAATTTATTTTGATCATTAAGATTAATATTACGGTGTCGCATTAATATTTCCACTATTTTAAATATTTATGTGCAGCCTAGGCCTCACATTCCACTTTTATACATCATGGATCATATTTTTAGTCATATATTATCCTTATTATAAAATAAAATATTTTATCATATATTAATACACATCTCATTATTTCAATATTTATTAGAATTAATAAATCATCAGAAAAATATAATTATAATATAATAATTCAAAAAAATTCATATATTTTACAACAAAATTTTAAAATTATATGACAATATAATTGTAATATTTTTTATAAAAATTTAAAAAGTTTCTAATACAACACATGATATAATAAAAGTTTATAAATATGATTTCTTATGTTTATCATATTTATTAACTATTTTTAGGGATTATTTATTATGTATTTAATGATAAAATATTCTTACAACGATTTAAAAATTTTCCAACATAGAAATTTTACTATTTTTAATTTCAGGTTATTATTCAAATGATCATATAATAGTTCTAATGGTTAATTAATATTATAATATATATTTATCAAATTGTAATGTATAAAAAATTAAATGGAAATATCTTCATTTTACATACAATATGTTAATACAAATTCCATTGATATTCATCCAAATATAGTTATTTCAAAATTATCTATATTTTCTTTATCAAATTTGTATTATTATTTGTAATTATATATTTTTTAGTATAATTTTATTTCTGACTATAGTATTTCAATAACAAATCAACTTATTATTTTAGGGATTTTTTTCGATGATCCAATTTATTAAAAATAAAAATAACCATCTTTCATCTATCCTTATTGTGGAACCATTACAATTACGATTCCTTAAGACAGATCACATGAGAGTTTAGAGATGGAGACTATAATAATACAAACAATGAAAATCACAATTACATAATCAATGAAAAAGACCTCGAGATCCTAAATGAAATCCCCAAAAATAAGGTACACAACCCCTCAGTTATAGCCATCCGAGATGGACCAGACCATATTCGAGACATGAACATCAGATAATGGCCGTCTATATATACTGAATTGTAATTATTTAATTATAATATATATTTTGCTAATAATATTTTAGGATTATTTAAAAAATCATATAATATTAGGGAATGTTTCATTCTTCATATGTTAAAAAATTTTATCTTCATTATATTTATAAAAAAATAATATCCAAATATTTGATCATATTATTATTAATTGTCATCCTCTAGAAACAAGGTTATGACCTTATACATATTATTTTTATATAGATCATTAAAAAGAAGAGTAGTATATTTTCATAACATATTTTCATTAAAAATATATATATCAGCTACTAATCAAATGATCTATCCATATCCAATTTAACTACCTCAAAATTAAATATATAGAGGATATGTGGAATATACATCCTAAATCACTTTACATAGAACACATAATGAATTGGATAGAGTATTAGTAAAATTTCCAATTTATTTTCCATTTCTACGACATGATCGAGAGAAAACAAGAAGAAAATAAACCATTAGAAATATATTTCCATCCTTAAAAATATCATAACATTAGACTATAGTAATATTACAAGGAAATAATTTTTCATTTACATAAAACCCTATATATCATTGAAAATTTCCAATATAAATTTTCTCTCAATATTACCCCCATTGGTGTGTTTTACAATTTAATTTACTATTTAATTCATATTATAAACTAATTATAATTTAAATATCTATAATTTTTAATATTAATCTAATAATGATATATTTATTCAGGTATTATCATAATGGGATTCATATTGGTTCAAGTAAATGATTGAATGAAATATATATTATAATGTAGAATTGGTCAATGTATGATGTTCTTACTAAACTATTTTTATCTTGAGAAAGAATTCTATAAATATTTAAAATCAATATTGAGTTCAGGTCATTCTGCAGAATATTGTTTGACCATTTAAGTGATCGTCATTTCACATTTAAAAACTATAATGAATGTTAATCCATAGAGATGTATAAATTTTATGAAATATATCATATTTTTTTTGGAGAGAAAAATATAATATAATGTTAATGATGTGAATATAATTATTAAAGTGATATATAATAAACCATATATAATTAATTTAATTATATATATTTATAATTACTGCGATAAAATTCAAAGTGATGTTTTCCAATTTTCATGTGGGTATAGATAATGTTTTAATTATCCCATTTGTATATATTTTATTCATAATTCAATATGATTTATAAGAATATATTTGATTCATAATTGGAAATATCATTTATATTATCACACAAAATTGGTTATACAAGATCTACTTAAACTATTATGAATTTTGGGGGATATAAGTAGATGAACTATGTACATTATAAAATACCAAATTCCTTATTTCTAATATTGTTGACAGAGATATTGGTGTCCAAAATTTTTTAAATAAATGCATTAAAATTTTTAACTCATACTTTTACGACTTACCACTATATTGAACCAAGTTTTTTTATCCATTTAATCTCTTTATGAAATATTAATCTTCTTGAAGATAAATGGAAAATTTGGCTTCATTTTTCACAAAGTTAAAATAAATAGACATTTAATCATTATTAAAGTACTATAATTCTTATATAATTTATATAATATGAAACAATCTCTATACATGACATTATAATATTTTTATTTTATATTATGCGTTATTAAAAAATTATGGTAATTAATTTCAATGTATTTTCAGGATAAAGGGATGAAATTGAAGAAAATTAATATTAACCAAATTATCATAGTAGTAGTATGAAACAATATGGACAAATTTTAATAATATCTATAATATTATAAATTATATATCAATACAATAAATCATTAATTACAGTTTATAAAATAAGATACTATTTATAACAAACTACATAATGGTGAAAAATCCCTCTAAAATATAATTACATAAACTCAATTCCAATGATAGAAGAACAATATTGTTTCTAATAAATCACTTTCCAATTTATTTTATTGTATTTGTATGAACAAACATTTTTCATTATGTGTGTCAAATTGTAAAATAGTGAAGTTTTACAATAATAAAAAACTACCCATCCATTGATAAAAATCATTTCCAATTTTAATTATTTAATTTTCATATAGAATATTATATTGTATAAAATTTTGTAGGAAGAATTCACTTTGTAAAATACCAAAAGTGTATCATTAATTATTCATTTGAATCAAATAATATGTGTAGTAAAATTGATCATGGTAACAAGTGGAATCCTATTAAAAAGAAATTATATATATCCTTATGTAACTAAAACATAGTTCCTAATCCAATTGAATTATCAATTCACATAATCACTATTACACAATTGTATTATAATCTATGGATAAAAGGGATACTTTAAAAATTATTAACGAAATATAACTGATTCTACATCAAAAAACCATTACAACTCATTGATTAAAAAATTTTATAATTGACATTGAATAACAGAATGAAAAGTTAAAAATACTAACATGAAAACTATTAACATTACAAAAAATAATTGATAAATCCCACCAAACAATTAATCAAATATCTTTAGACAAAAATGTTATAAATTGAAAACTAAAAGGACCATGAGTTCTCCATGTAGAAATAGATAAAAACAAAAATCACACACACGTGGGCCAATATCTTTAATTTCATTTACTAACAACGACCCAAAATATGAGAAATGATCAAAGGAAATATTTTTTTATAACATGATATATCAATAGAAATGGTAAGTGGATAAATTAATATGATCATAATAAGTGATAAAAACCATAAAAAACCCAACAAAAACAACAACCCCAATACCAAACAAACCAAAGCACCCAAATATATTATCTTTTACCATAATCCAAAAATACCAAAACAACTCTCACACTATTAGACAAATGTATTTAGAATTATGGTAATTATATATATAAGTTTTTTAGGGGAGAGAAAATATATTACTTGAAAACAACCACTCAATATTAAATCCATGAATCATCAAACATGACCACCCAGACAATCACATACATCAATGTTAACTAATGTTCTAACAAAAAAATCTATTTTAATTTTTTTTTCTATAATATATATACCCAAATAATGGATTAAATAGGTATATAAACCCGAGTTAATGGGGAAATCAATTGAATTACAAACAAAATAATTTGGAAAATATGTAAGTATAGAATAAAACATAAGATTATAATGGGATAACCGAAGAATAATAAGAATGAGTGGAAGGATATTAAGAACATATAAATATATAATAATCATTAACACTATGTAAATTTTTTATAAAAATTTCTTTACAATATATCATATAAACACCCCACATTTATTTTCAAGAAAAATAGTACATACTATTAAAATAGTATTTAAATTGCTATGTTATAACATAGAAATACAATTTACTATATGAATATGAATACATTTTCTAAAAAAATTATACAAAAATTTCACATAGTTAAACATTTATTATTAATTAATGATAAATATTAATTTAATTTATATTTATGATATTATATAATTAAAAAATAATTTTTCATCACAAATTATTTTAATTTTGTTCGGTGAAATGGAATGATAACTAATTTATATATTTTCAAATAATAATATTTTAGGAAAGTATGATATTTTTTGAAAGTAACATGTCAAAAATGAAATGGGTTTAATTTTTGGGATCATTCTAAAATGATTAAATTTTTATGTAAATAGTGAAATAATAATGTTTTTTAAAAAACTGCTTAGTAATTATCCCTTTACAATGTAATTTTAATAGCACGTTATTTTCTAAAAATGATAAAATAGAAAAATATAACTCATTTATTTCAAATTAAATTAATAAATTACATTTACATCGTCATTATACATGATTTATGTGTGAGTTCATATTTTGGTCGTAAAAAACATATGTTAAAATAATATTTTTATATATTAAACTTCTTATTGTATTAATAATATTAATTAAAAATTATTGATAGATGTTTTTAAAACTATTAATATAATTTTTTTAATAATAATAATCATTATTAATATAATAATTTGAAAAATGTAATAAATGAATGTAAATAAAATTTTATGCATATTATTTTTTTAAGAAAACGGATACTCTGTGTGGTCATATAACTTATTCAAATGTGAATATATACCACATAATGATGAGGAATAATTTAAAATAGATTATTTCATGTAATTATAATATTTAATATAAATTTTTAGTTTATAATTAATTTTTTGTCACAATTAATAATGAAACAATAATTTTTTATTTAGTAAATGGTATGGCAGGCTTACTGGGTGGTTTAATCTAAGTAATAGGGGTAATAATGGAATTATCAATTTTATAACTACTAATGATTTAATATATTTTTAATATTTTATATCCTAAAATACAATTAATATTTACATTATGAATTATGGAAATAAATGTTACCCTATATTACATATATTATATATGTAATTGTATGTGTGTCCCCACCATATCTCATACATGATGCCTCCATTATTCAATAATTCAAATTCACTGAGGAATAAATATCAACTGAAACAATATTTTTATACCTAAAATAATACATTACTTTAATCATAATTTTATTTTCTACTCTAAATACCATATTAATTATTATTATGCTGTAATCCAATGGTCGACTACCATTGAATAGTAAATTGTCATTACCCAATAATTCAAAACTAATTTCTTCTTATAATTACTCCAATACTATTGTCTTAAACCTAATATAATGATTCTAATTTCATAAATATTATTTTAGTAATAATTATTATGGTTTATCCATTTCCACCTCATTTCCATCCAAGAAGATAAAATATCAATTATGCATACATACAACAAAACATTCTCACATATTGGTGTGATTCATTTTTTATCACCACATTCAATGAGAGATTATATATTTATAGATAATGAAAATATATTATATTCATGTCATAATTATTAATCATCAAAAATAATATTTTATTTACCTTATTATGCATCTTCCAATTATAAATTGATAACATCACGCACACGTATGTATGGACTACAATCTCAAAAAAGAAATGTGATTTAATTTTCATCTACACCTATCATAGATGGTAATAAAAACTCATATAGTTTTTATAAATGTTATTTATCTCATTATTAATATTTGTCTTATTATTTTAGAAAGTGAAATATGTGGGGACAGAAATTAATTATCCAAAACATCAAAGAAAATAAAAATTTTATCAATTTTAAAGAATTATTTTTAAAAAGATTTACTAATAAACAAGAAATTAAAATATATAGGTTTATAATATATGGAAATATACTAAATGTAATTATGTTTTTGAAGAATTTTTTTAGAGATGATTTTATTACAACTAATTCTAGAGTGTTTATGAGTCAATTCTGTCATTTGGTAAAGGTTCGTGGTCTAAATATTTGTTCATTGAGACCTGATTGATGTTATGATTGTATTTATGATTACTAGGTGTATACAGTTATTCATTTACATGTTATATTATTTGTACTTGTTAATTTGTTTTTATAAAATTCTAAAATTAAAATATTAAATCCATGGTTTTTTTATTCAAATGATACTGATGTGCTAATGGTTTATATTATAATCCCATACATAAGGAAGATTATTTATTTTTATGTTCATTTTTGGGAAATTATAATATAATTATATCTTAAACATGAAATATTTTCTTCTTCAATTTATTTTTATTTCATTTACATTTTTTTATTTAATGTTTCTCCCTATATGTACTGTTAAATTGAAATGATATTACTTTAATGGAATCCAAATTTCTTTTATTCGATATAAATTCATTATCCTCCATTTCCATATTTTTACTAATCTGTTTTCATGAATGTTTTTACATTCATCATATAATTTATTAATGACATTTTAACACGTTTAATAACATTCATATAATGTTTAAAATGGACTTTTTGTTGTTTTCAGAATGAGGTGCTTTTTACATAACGTGTGCATTGAATCATATTTTAACATAAACCTAATGAAACATTTTTATAAAATTCGTTAAAAAAATTTTCCTTGAGGATTAAATTAAATTATTCTTTTTTTTCAAATGAAATATTTTTCATAATAATTTTTATGTTTTTTAAATTTATATATGAGATTTTGAGACGAAATGTTTACTTTCATTAAGAAATTATTCGAGATAAATCTATGGGTAATAATATATATGTCAAAATACCTTTAGATAAAACTATTTATGGGGGATACGATTAAAGGATAACACACACCTAATTTATAAAGACATACAATGATCGTGGTGTTATATTTATTGATTAGAAATGTTATTAACATTTCGTATGATAGTGTTTGAATTTGTTTTTTTTCAGAGATTGTGCATTAATCTGTGATTTTAAATCTTCATATGATGAATGTGTTTTCTTTTTCATATGATGCGTGAAAACCTTTATTTTACGCAAATGAAATGGTTTTCATTATGAGATAAACTATTTTAGTATTTAGAAATCACCAAAACTATTTTTGTATGAAGTCCTTTCAAAAGGCCTAGATTGTAATATTAATATTTATGAAAATATAAATTCTATCAATATGAACATAGAAATTACAATCCAAGGAATTTTTAATTTTTTTATTCATTCTTGAATATATTACAATTTTCATAATATTATTTAAATTTCATATGTGATTATTTTTTAACTCTTCCATATTAATTTTCATTTATTATTTCTATGATATCTTATGTTGTAATATATGGGTCACTGAGTATCTTAATGAAACCTTTATTATGATTTAATTTCTATTGGGAAAAAAGAATAGATCTTTGAATTATTTAAATGAATTAATAAAATATATAATAGAGTTATCACTGGTATTTATGTAGTCTATTTTGGGGTTTTAATACTTAATTTTAGAGTCATGGTTGTATATAGTATCCCAAAACTAATAAAAAATTATATCCACTTGGACGTTATCCCTTTTATTTTATGATAATGTAGTAAAATATCAATTATCAATGAGGATTAATGTTTTTCTATTATTTATTTTATCAAATAAATTTTTTTATATTACATGTTAATATGATTTAAAAAATAATAGATTAGATAACATAAAAAAGGACAAATTTTGGGGATATGTCAGACCATTGGATAATATAATAATGTTTTTTAAAGCATATATTGATTGGTTATCAAAAATAATGAATGATTGTCATCATATAATCTCTCCGATATAGTCATGGCATAGGAATGACTATTTGAAAAAACTCTATATTGTATTTCATTAATATTTGGATGATCATCACTGGTGCATAATGAGTGGGCCTATGACATCACACCAATCTGGATACTAAAATGGGATATACATTTTTTTATTTTCATGCTATATATGAACTGTTATGAATGATTGAACAATATATTATTTTAATATATTATGGAAGATAATAATAATATTGTTATGATATTATCAATAGATTATTTTTCGATTAATGTTAAGTACAACAACATATTTTTAATTATTCACTATTATGTATATTATTTTGAGTTAATTTGTATATAATGTTTTTCAGAAATGGTTCCCCATTTAAGGAATTGAAAATTGGAAAACACTAATAATAAATGTATTGATATTCATTACAAGAATGAAAATATGAATATTTTGGGATTTGGGATGATTATGACTATATTTTGATAGTTAACTCATTTTACTAAAAACAACATTGCATGTTTATAGAACCATATTATATCAAAACACGATTCATTGATACTATGCATAATCATGTGGTAGAAAAATCCATTATTTTTGGGAACTAATAACATGTTGGTCTATTAACATTGGATGATTTTTCATGAAATATATTTATAACATTGTCATGTAATGAAAATAAAAAGTTATTTTGGTAGTTTATTTTTTAATGCATTATATTTATGAATGATTTTAGTTGATTCAAAACAAATATGTGGTTTAATTGATTGAAAAAATAGAATAGATGTTTTTTACAAAGATATTATTTGAAATGGAGTTTCTATATAGGAAATGAGGTGATTTAGAATAAAAATTCCCTGATCTATGATTGAATGAATTAATAAAGTGAGATTTTGTATAACAAAAAATTTGAATACCTTTAGGGAATTTTATAGACTATTAATTTACAATGGAAGGTTATATTTACTATTTCATTGAAGGTGTTAATAAAATAATACAATGGGAAATAAACTCGCAAAATTTTTAATTGTCTGATTGTATGTTATGAAGATTCATATGAAGGGAGGGAGACTATCAAATGACATATAATTTCGAAGGAAATAAATTAAAGGAGAAGATGAATGAGCCCCAATTAAAAATTGAAATGATGAAAATTAAGTGAACATGATGATGAAAATTTCAACTTGTGGAAATGTTTTATAGAAACTCCCTTTTAGTTTTTGTAAGGGAGATATAATTTTCATCAATTGTTGAGAGAATTTTCATAAATAACATGAAGAATATTGTAACTAAGAAGCCACCAAGGTCATTGGATTCAACATTTAATAGAGGCGGAACCATGATAAAAATTTCCACAATATTACAGGGCATATACCATAAAAATATTAAAGGGATAAATTATATGCATATGGAATTTCAATATTTGTAGATGAAATATATTAATTTTTTAATCATGATCATTGATCATAAAAGAATTCATTGTTTGATTCCAAATATACACTCTCATTTTTATTTTTCATAGATATTTAATCATCCCTTGAAACACTAAATAAATAATTTTCAATGAGGATACATAAGGGGAATATGGTCATACAATATTAAGTTTATTATGTTATGAAGAATTATAATTCAAGTATATAAAACCTGGATGTGATGCATATTTTTTCAGTTGAATTAATTCTAATTTTAGGAATTCATTTAATATTAATGATTTTTAAATTAGTTGATAATGTTTAAAAAATATATGATAAGAAATTGGTATTACCATTTAATGGAAAATGTAAAATTAATATATGACATCTTGACTAGATGTTATACTCAAATTATTTGTAACCAAAAAATGTTCTAATTAATTTTTTTTCTCACATAAAATAAATTTTCAATATTTTATATATGCTCTAATACATTGAATATTTTTTAGTGGTTTGGGAATGAAAAATTCATATTTTTCCTTAATTAAAAAATTATGTGATGCAAAGAGGTGGGAATTAATTGAAAAATGAAACTAAATTGTAAAATTTCATTTATATATTTAATTATATGAAGTAATAATATTTTAAAACAATCAATAATGATAATATAATATAATAATATTATATCTTTATAGATAAAACATGTTGTTTTACAATAAATTATAAATAATTTATTGTTTCCCCCCTCAAGGATTTACAGTTTTTAGTCATTGAATTTTCTATAATAATGTTCCCTATAAATCTATTTAATATATGGAAATTAACATTGATCACAATGTCCATATTTGTACCATTAAAATATTTTATCCTTAGTTGGGATTCATATAATGTGTTAATTTGGTTATCTTTTATATTTGTCACTTTATATTTTTATTGGAAGCATTATTAGCCCTATGTTGGATATGAGTGTTCAAAAATAGTAATTTTAAATAAAAAATCAATGATTAACAAGATAAAAAATTCATGGATGAAAATTATTTAATGTTGGATAATATAATACCCCAAAAATATATTTTAATATATTAGTATTCCATTTATTTTAACATGATACACTGAGATTTATGTCATGAATTATAAAATATAAAAAGATGAATTAGTTAGGGAAATTATATAATGTTCCTTAATATGGAGGTATGCATAATAATTACATTATAATTATTAATGTGTATAATATTTTCATACAATTAAAATGTATTAATTAATTAGAAATAAAAATTTACTCAATTTTTAGAAAGGATATTACAAACACCATATATAAGTTTTCAAATAAATTGGTTTTTATCAATTTTATATGTTGTCATTATAACTAATGTATAGAATTCATCGAAAAATTATATGAGGAAAAAAATAAATTTCCAAAAAGTTAATTTAATGAAACATTTTTATATATAAATTATAAATGATATAATAATATCATTGGAATTAAATTTATAATAGTTTTTGAATAATTTGAATTTTTTTAGCTTAAAATGAATTTTCATATAAAAAATTATAAGTGAAATATGTTTTGATATTAATTAATTATAGAATTCACTTATAATTGATAATTATAATGGATTATTAATAATATTTAATCATTAAATTATTTTATGTACATCAAAAGGTTTTACTATGTAACGAATGAAAGTAAAATCCATCATATACATGAAAATAAATTCTGAAAAAAAAATATTTATTTCATTTTGTGGACATAATTTAAACCGAATTCACTCAAAATCTAAAAGAGTAACATTTCATAATTTACATCATATCAAAATTCAAAATATTTAATATGATGTAATAGGATCAACTAAATTATTCGTTACAATGAATAATAAAAATAGTAAATATTCGTAATATCATTTATGGAGAAAACATGTTTATCAGTGATAAGCATATAGGTAGTAGAATAAATGAATCATTAAATTGTTTAATTCTTATAACATTAAGATAACTAATTTTTATAATATCACAATTTCAATTTTTCTCAATATAGAGTCAGATTCACTTGAATGTTACCTTTTATCATTGGAATCTTTTTCGTACGTTTATATGTAAAAATTTCCACACTTATAAAAGGTTTACTCATCTTAACCGTTACTCATAATATTTTGGGATTTATATATAGAATCTCATTTTCTTTCAATATTATTACACCATTTTAAATATAAACAATATAATAGCGTTTCAATTATAGGATCTGAAGGTTTAGTTCCTTTGTAAAATTAGATCTATACATATCATTTACACAATAAAACATAAAAATTTACTTAATTACTATTTATATAGACTCTTATTTGTCCCCTGGTTATACTTAGTACATGTATTAACCCATGGATATTCATAAAAATAGATTATAGATAATCCTAGAATATGGATGGATAAGGACATGAATAAAAATATTGTGGATGAGCATAATCCTTATCATCATGACATGATAATGGTATCATAATCATTATAATTAGATGATTTATTTGATAAATTCATCAAATGTCATGTTGCATAAGAATGAATCATCTTGTCTTAGAGGTTGAATACCAAATATAGATGTGACCATATATGGCATCATATTTAAAATATTTCAATTTATCTCTTATGATTAATGACAATACCAATGAAGTGGAGAAGTATATAACATCAGTTTCACATGTTACATAATAATAATATCATGTGCATTATTATTCTGGGCACAGGTATTATTTCATAATAGTTACATTATAATGCATTATTTATAAAATATATATAAATTTTAGACATCAAATAACCCATGGATTAGAATGTGATTCATTTCAAATAGAAAAAGTTCAGGCCTAAAATTTGTTACACTCAAATGAAATATAGAATAATATACTTGGTATAAGAATAATCAGTCTTTAGTGATGAGGTAACAACCTCAATAGAAGTAAATTACATATTTTTGGAAATAATAGTTATTTTGGAGAATTCGTATACTTTTTCATAAAACTAAAAAATAAAAATGTATATAATATAAAATAAAAGGTATAATGAAATTCATATTTTAATAAAAATAAATGACCATGAATAATTAAAATGTAGTTAAAGCGAAAGACACCAATGAAGGTGAGTTGGGTTTGAGAATTCACAGACCTTATGTCCAAATTATTTTTTCATATTCATTTAACAAATAATCAAATAAAATTCGTTAATTTAAAAATCCACAACCCTATATGCATTAATTTTATAAATTATATGTTTATTACGATTGTTTATATCATTTTAATTGAGTAAAAAAGATCAAATTCAACATTTGGGAGTGTTTATTTTCTTTATTTTGTTTATTGGTTCTCTTTTATATATGTTTGGATGTTAATGTAAAATTTGAATAATTATCCAAAATTTAAAAAATCTGTTTTTAATGATAATACATCTGTATATATATTACTTTATAACATTTGGTAATATATTATGAGGATGAATTATAAGATAAGAAATTAATGATAATCATTTAGATTATTATGAAGATTTTTTTCCACAAAAAACTAGTTTTTCGTTCTCATATATTAATATAATATGTATTACACACATAATATAAAAAAGTTATAAGATAAAAATTAAAAAAAAATTTCCCTTAAAATGGTTTTTTGACCATACATAATAGTGGTAAACGACACTGAAAATTTTTTAACATTGAATGAGAAAATTAAAAAACTCATAAATAATGGTTTCCTATTATAAATAAAAGTTATATGAGAATGAGTTTGATGATGGATTATTAAATTTACACACAAAAATTTCTTTATATAATTTATCCTGAAATTTTAATTCCATTTGGTTAAGGTGAGGCGAGGAGAGAATTATAAAATAAAATAACATTAAATAAAATTAAATGAAAAGAAAGTTAGTTTTTCCTCTTGAATATTTTTCCTCAAGAACCTCCTTAGGGAAAATGGTTTGGTTTTTTAGGAGACAATGAGGTTTTTGATGTGCAGGAGGGACATTAGAAGTGTATTGCGAATAATTTGGACATTTTTCAAATCATTTAATGTGTGTGGTGAATATGGATTGATTGGTGGTATTAATAGGGTAGGAGAGGGGTGTTTTCTATAAATCATTAGCTTATTGTATGGGCTCATTAATATGAATATATTGGTAATTATTAATAAATATATTAAAATAATTAATGTTTGTTTGATATTACAGTTCTTACACTAGAGATGAATCATGGACTAGTATATTTAACGTATAATGTATATATATAATAAATTACTATTTTTTAGTATTCACCCAAAATTAATGTATTTCAGAAAAAACCGAAAATTTAACTGTAAACAATTTTCAACCTGTAGATTTAAAATAAGAACTCCATTTATTGAAAATAATTTTATATGTATTAAAATTTTAATTTTTTATTAAAATATTCATTTACATGGAAAATTTTGACATTAAAATTAATATTTATTTTGTAACATATTGAAAAAATAATTATGATCTCATAAATTTATCTTATAATCACCAGAAAACAAAATATTTTTTTTAAAAAATTGTTATCAAAATACATTGTCTTATAAATATTAATTTTAATTAAAAAATTTTATTTAAATATATATTAATTTTAAAATTAAAAACAATATATTAACAATTTCTAATTAAATTATTAACTAATATGATCATATTAAGGATTATAACATTCTAAAATTTTATTTATACATTCATGGGTGAGGTTATTATTCTATTTTCTTGTTTAGTATATATTAGTTCATATTACTCCCACAAATTTCATGTTACAATTACTTAAGGATTTTATTTTTAACATTGTTAAATACCACTTATTTCATTCATTAATCATTAATCAGTAAATGGATTTGACCTCCCCGGTTTGTTACATTGTGAAAATAATGTTTTCAGGTGTTTTGTGGGGAAACGATTTCCCATTTCAAGAGTCTTCCTAATATACAGTTTTTTCATAGATGATTCAGGTGTTAGTAGAATGCATTGGTATTTCGCATTAGTATGCTGCATTTGTGTCTCAACGTTGGTAGATCAGCATCAGTGGATCATCATCGGTATCTCAGCATCAGTGGTTCAGCATCAGTAGGGTGAGGAGTTGGTAGACCATGTCGTTTGTTTGTAAGGTTTTTTGTGTGTAAGGGAATAAATATATACATATTTAAGTGATTCAGGGTGTTGGTGAGTCATTTTATTGTCGATCAACATGTCGGTAGGTCGAGGAAGCAATATGTCATCGCATCGATGATTGAACACATTAATATGTTTTGTAGTCAATAGGTTGGGCGTCACTGATTTGAACGTTAGTGAGACTTGTTACTGAAACTCTGTTAGTAAGTCATGTTGTTGGGTAATCCATCAATTATTCAAGATTCAGTGACTCACTATCGATGACCCATATCAGTGAGTCCCCCATTGGTGAGTCGTTTCAGGTATTTCTCAATTTTTCCAGTTTCTAACCGCTTACATTTTATATGACAGAAATCGAGTTTAAATCCTTTTTGGAGCATTTATAAAGGTGTTTCAAGGGATATTAATTATATAATTACTATAATAATGCTCCAATGAAATTAATATAATCAATCCATATGGTCTTGATCATGATCCAGCATTAATGCCCCTAGAAACTATTTTCATTATGTTGATATAAGATCTGGCTATTCCAAAGATGAGATCCTCTCATCTATTAATGCATTTTATTTCTTATTCTTGTGTACAAAACCAATATTCCCCATATAGTTTAATATGTGATGTAGCAATGGATTCAATTTTCCTATGATTCTATCTTATTACTTGCCCGACCTCCCATTTTTTGTGCCTGAAAAAATTGATTAATGTCTATTTTTCTAGGTAGGAATTACTTTGGATATCATTTATTTGAGAATCATGTTTTGTGGGTGTACTCTTTTCCAATTGGGAATACTGTTGGACCAAACTTTAATGATGATAATAAGAAGTATCAATTGAGGTTATGAGAATATACTGATGATGCTCTCTTGTTTTATATGAAATCCTTGATCCATGTTGTGTTTTGTATGGGCTATATGGATTCTAAAAATCATGATCTTCATTGGCCATTATTTTGGCACCTGTATGACGTGTGGGTATTTCTTGTATTTTATATTTTAACGAAAATAAAATAAATAAATTGATTAACTACATACACCTAATTAATATTATGGATTCCCCAGGATCAAACATTATCTTTAATCACCCCTGAATTATCATTGTAGAATTATAGTATGAGAGTTTCTATATATGAATATGCCTTGATGTTGGGTGTGGCTATTTGATATTTATTCTTATGTTTACATTGTTTTTATTTCAGGTTAGGTAGTGTTGTTAACAGAAGTGTGGTAGTGAGTATGCGGTGGTATGGATGGTATAATGGAATCTAATGTAGGGATTTTTAATGATTGTATAGTGGATAAACAAGTTATGCAGTGGTACATCATCTGGATAGTGTTTGGGTAGTGTAGTTTCATGATTGTATTGTGTAATGGCTATGTTACTGGTTGTGGAGTTATTTTGTAGAGGGGATGCCGATTGTGAATGTGATGACATTTTTTGGGGGTTTAAATGTTGAATGATGGATATGGCATCATGACTTTGAAAAAATATTTTGGTAGAATTTGGATGAGTGTTCACGAAAATAGAGTGTTTAGTGGGCCTTCACGGTGGTTGAGTATTGTTGTTTTTTCTGAATGTGGTGGTTTTTTCCTAGTAAGGAAGATGATGATGTTTTTTAAGTATAATTTTGAAGGACAGTTTTACCATGTCTCGGCCTTTCTCCAAGAGTTTCATGGTAATTCAGAAAGTGTGTGTGGGTAATGATGTTAAATATGGCATGTTGTGTTTGGTAGATTCCCAGGAAGGGATGGAATAAATAAATAAATGAATTTATAATGAAAAATGTCAATTGGTTAAATGAATTTGATATTGGTTTGTTTTCAGTTAGATCTTGTATTGAAGTGAAAATCATTTATCATCTTATGAGAGTGAATATCATTCTTGTTGATACACAAATGAAGGGTTTCTGGCATGGGTAGTTTTGGTGTGGGAACATTGTTGTTTTAAAAATCTATTGATTAGGATGGGTGTTTTTTACCTATATATATACATGTATTTCATTTTGATTTCTATATGCACCACAATTGTGTTGAGAACTACATGAAGAACACCATAGTTTTTATGGGGGTCGGTGTTTTTACAAACATCTCAGTGGGATGATGGATGACTAGTTGTTGGCTCTACCCTTAATCATATTCTAGGCATTGTTTTCCCAAGACACATCAGGAAGAATGTGGTTAGGTTGTAATCCCCATGTGATTTTGGGTGAGGTGTGCATCCAATGTATATTTGGGAAGATATATATTGTACATTCCTAGGTTTATTCGTGAAGAGAATGTGGTTTCGTGGCATAAGAGTTTTCACGCGACATGTGATGTGGTTTTGACCTAGGTATTGCTGGGGAGGTTGTGATAGGCTGGTCTCTGGAAGTGTGAGTGGACGTAAGGATCTTCATATTTTAGGATGAGCAGTTAACCAGTTGGAAGTTGTGCGGGGTTTCCAAATACTGATGTTATTACTACTTTACATTACTTGACATTGGTTATTTGGTGAGACTACCATGGTGAAGTTGTGGTGGATAGTATACCTTTTTGGTTTCATTTGAGTCTCAAATGGTTTTCACATAGGTTATTTAGTATACTTCTACCACTTGTGTCCATGTGAATTAGAATTTTCCTTCTGAGTATACATGAATTCTCACTCTACATATATAAAACAGAATTCAAGTTTCTAGTTGGATTATGCAGACCATGATAGACCTTACTTTCTTAGGTGTTCTTATAGTTACTGTTTCACAGTTTAGATATTTTTTGCGTATTTAATTATGAGTTTTTTGTATTATATCTTGATGTTTTCCTTTAAATATTCAAGTGTGATGGGTTTTGGATTATTTTTTATATATATTTAGTATTTCTTTTGATGTTGATACATCTTAACTCTTTATAATGAATACTATAAAAAAGGAAATTCAAACCATGTTGTGCAATTTATATTCATTTGGTGTCGAACAACTCCCTGTGGCCTTCTAGAGGCAGGACATGGGAGGTCATTATCTCTATTTCTTGATACCCATCTCAGGAGGAGAATATTTGGAGGAAGGGAGTCATTATTGGATTGTATTATAGGCTAATGGTTGATATATAAAATGGATTTTGGAGTTTTGAATAGGGAGGATTGCATGGGATGGAAGGGAATTGTGTTAGGTGATCATGGTAAACGACATAGGCCATGGAAGACTAGCTAGGACATGAGATATTATCCACCTTGATATGAAGCAAGGAATCATAACTTATAGAATAACCATGTGAGTCTACATTAATTTTGGGGTTGAGACCATAGGAAATGTACCATTATCATGATAACTTGTTTAACAATTTGTTTTTGTTGTTTTGGATAAATTAAAACAAACAATGAGTAAAATGTAATCCTAAATAAATATCATACCACTTAAGCTTAAGAGTTCATTGAATACCATCCAGTTATGGCACCCAGTCATCATCCATGATCAGTTAAAGTAGTAATGGCCAAGCAGGGAAATCTTGATGATCGAAGGAAGGTTGAAAAATAGGAGGATGAAAAACAGTGGTAGAATATGCTTCATTATTTTCAGTTGTAGACTCTTGGAATGTACTATAGTAGTTTCTAAGACATTAATATAAAGAGATAGCTCAATGATCTTGAGATAACCTTCATCTCGATCTTGGATGTGACAAAGTATTAGGTTTCAATGGTAGTTAGTTAGATGAGAGGAGTTGTGCATCAGTGGTGGAAAATGTATCTAGGGGAAAAAGGTGGTTGAAGAAGTGTGGGTAAATTTTGAAGATTAATCTCGGGAAAAATTCATTCAATAGACCATGAGGGTTAATAAGAAACATTATTTACTGTCCCTCATATTGGAGAGTAAGACGATACATGTATTAAAGAACATGTTCGAGGACCATATTCCCTTTACTCTAGATCACAATCCATATGAGGACTATCTGGAGAGAGTCTTAGAAGGGAAAATATGTCCCTATCTCCAGTAAACAGTTACTCCCTTCACCTTGATGTTTTACTGTGTGGTTCAGAATAACGATGACGTGGTTGAGAAGATGCACTCATGAAGGGGATTACAGTGATATGGGAGCAATAAATGTTCTTTAATGGGGAAGGAATCTACTAGAAAGAATCAAGAGCCAGGTCCTTTGATGTTTCAACTAGCTAGGAGTCATCCTCAGTATGTTTAGTTTCAACCGTTCGTTCATCGATAATTTCTCATAGGCATTGGACCAAAGTGTATGCATTATTGAGGCCATGAGAACCATCAAAAAATAGAGCCCTGTTTGAGCATAGTATGTTTGTGATGGAATTGTTCAATGCTACCCTTAGTAGTAGTTTTTGATAGGTCCATTAGAGCAGTAGGGACAGAATACTCATATTTTACCTAGGGGATACAGTGCGTTCAGAGGAAAACCATAGTGTGTTCCTTCGGGACCTCGAACAGAGCATGGTCTGGTCGTCGTTTGATAGCGGTGGGGAATATGATTTGTTCATGGACAGTTCACTTTGTAGAAGACACGGTTATAGCAGTTCCAAATATCAATCTTGGTATGATCTATTTATTTAGATCTCTTGTTTTCACCTAGTTTTATTCAGAATCATTGCAGTCCTTTGTTTCCCCTGTTCTACCCCATGATCTCGGACATGACATAGATAGGCTTTTTTCCCGTAGTTATTAATATTGAAGTCGAAGTTCACACCAGTCTGTTTGTTGTATTTTTGGGAAGTAGATTGATGTTGGGATCAGTTCATGAAACATATGTAGCCCAATGATGTCATCCTTTGAATCATCTTGTTTTTTTCTATGCATGCTGTCACCGGCTACTTCAAGAAGTGATTTTTTTTTCATACTTGGATGGATATTATCTGGATTTTGTTGGTGAGTTTGGTTGTCTGATGGGCAGTTGGTGTGTGGATCCACTTCTGTTCTTTTTGGCCAATCTATCAGTGGAATCATTGGATGATTAGATGGTGGGGGTTCCCTTAGTATTTGGTGTGTTCTTGGATTTCATTTCCTTGTATTATAAGACTCTATAACCCTTATCCTGATATTGAGTTAATGATTGAAATGATGCCCCATGCTCATCCATTTGTGAAGAACCATTATTGTATAGGACCTTCTGTGTTTTAGGTGATAATGATTAATATTGATGATATGAAGATGAAGGGATTTATTTGGCCCAATATGTCATCGTGTTGTGCTACATTCTTTTTTTCTATGAATAAATATTTTGGAATGGGGCTATGTATAGACTCTTTGGGGTTGAATAAGGTAATGATCAATAACCATTGCCATATTTATAGAATATATGATCTTTTAAACCAGCTTATGAAAGAAAATTGGTTCTTTAAATTTGATCAACATTCTGGATATCACCCATTATGTTTTAATTTAGATCATATACATAATAATATTTTTAGGTGCATGTATGGGCTCTTAGAGTTCGTGGTTATGTCACTCAGTGCAACAAATGAACAGGCCATGTTTATGGGACTTTTGACCTCTTTCATCTGTGAGTTCCTATAAAATATTGTTGTCGTATTCGTCTAGGATATTGTTATCCAATCAAATATATATGTGGAAACAATCATGCATCTAAGGACTCTCCTAGAGGTCTTTCAACACCAAAAACTCAATGGAATGTTGGCCTAGTGCATGTTATCGAAATGGGAGGTCCACTTCCATTGACATGTGGAATCTTAGAATGGAGCAGTAGTGGATCTTTCAATGGTCGAGAAAGTGTATTTTTGGGAATCACTAGAGAATGTGAAAGAGGTTTTCACTTTTCTCATTCTAGAAGCCTAATACTAGATATTTTTACCTGATTTCTCTTGAGTAGAAGATCTTTTGATAGCTCTAAATAAAATGATCTGGGCTATTTTGTGGAGTGAGAATTGTTAGAAGGAATCTATCTATACAAACAGGATGTTTATTAGTGTGCTAGTGATCCAGTTTTCAGTGGAGGGTGATAATTTTGAGGTGTTTAACAATGTTACCTTTCTAGGATTGCAATTTCTGTAGATGTAGAAAATAGGACAATTCTATTATGGGTTAAGGCGGTTATATCTCCATGAATATAACTATCCCACCATTGTTATGGATCTATCATCATTCATTTATAAGCACAAGTTTTAGTGGAACTGGTTTATTTTAGAATGATTTTTTCTTATCATATATCAAATGATATTGAAGTATATTATTCCCCGGTAAAATTTCATCATGCTGCCATGAAGGTGGATGACATTTCTCTAGTATTATGGCAGTGATATCTCCTATACCTTTGAAAAGGGGAATGCATAGGCCGATTCCATGACCATAAAGTTATAGAAGAATGTAATTCAAGGATCTATAGATTCATTGGGGGAGATGGAGGAGTTATTTAGCTTGGACAAAGATGTGGAAATAAATGGAGATAGATTTTATCTAATTCATACGATGGTGTAGTCATCCATGAAGTAACATGTGGATGATTCTCAGTGGGGATACTCATAGGTGGAGTTGATGTGTGATCACATTGACTAGGGTGATTCTATGGAGGGATGGCCAAAGAATATTCATAATAAGATGATGTTCTATAAGATTCTATTTTTTTCAGAGGAGAGGTTCGAGGGTGTTGTCCATGAGTTTAACAGATCACCCTTTGGAGTACACAAAATAGTTTCCATGATATACAAGAAATTAAGAGTGAAATTCGGGTGGACAGGAAAGAAGAAGGTTGTGGCAGATTTCATTCCAATGTACATGGTAATACTGCAATTGAAGGATGCAAACCATTTTCCTTGTGGTTTACTATATCCCATAGATGTTACTGAGTTGTGGTGGGATGACATATCAATGAATTTCATCGTAAGATTATCCTACGCTTAGGGATAATGTGATTTTATATGGGTAGTAGTGGATGGGATGAAGAAATTTCCGCACATCATAGAAATTAAAGATTCCGGTCTAGTGGACACTTTAGCATAGTGGTGTGTGGATGTGGTAGTGAAGATGGATTGGCTTTTAAGACCCATTTTCGAGGATCATGATATATTTTTTATCTCAATAGTCTAGAGGGTATTATATCATGATTTTGGTACTCAGTTACGCCTTATCAAAGCTTTCTATCTTTAGAGATATGGGCAGATATAAGGGACCATCCAGACATTGGATGAAATTTTGTGCTCATGAATCTTGGAATATGATGTGTCTTGAGTGTGACATTTGACCATGGTATTGTTTTCTTATATAAAATCTTATACTATACAATTTAAATATCTCCATTCAAAACATTTTATGGGAGACTGTGTCATTCACATTTGTGATGGAAAAAAGATTGGGATCCAGCTATTCGTTGTACAAATATCGTACATATCACAACTGAGAAGGAGATATCTTCCATGAGAGGATAAATGATGTTTATGACTAAAATATGTCTTATTACAATTGTAGGATGAGGACCTTAGTGTTTCATTTTGAGGGAAATGTGTTCTTCAAGGATTCCCCTCTACTTTGATTGTGGTGGTTTATCTAAGGGAGAAGTATTTCTCCCATATAAATCAGACCCATTGAGGTGTTGGGTAGAGATGTATAGGGGGCCTACTAGTTGGCATTTCAACTATATTTGGAGAGTATCCATGAAGTCCATTACATATTTCAACAATGTTTGTATCGTCATGATGAATCCAAGGTCATTGACTGGGGAGAGTTAACTATTTAGGAGAAACAACATTTGTGGAGTGGCCAGTAGAGATCCAAGATCATCAAGAGAAATCCCCTCATGGACATACCATTCCATTGGTTCCATTGTTGTGTAGGAACGATGTACTAGTGGAGTGTACTTGGGAATCCGAGACATAGATGTTTTCCTTGTAATCAGTGTTGTTTTGAGTTTTTGTTTTTGTTTTCATTTCGTATTATGTTCTAATTGAACATTGTTTCCTATGAGATGACTAGTGTCCTTATTCCATGATGAGTGATGAATTATTGACATGTTGCAAGTGGGAAATGATTCATAATTGAGGCTCATTAATTGAGATGTGATTAATCCTATGTGGGGGAGTTAGTGCCGCCCACAAAGGATAGTATAATGACATGGAAGAAAGAATTATCTGATTCCTGATTATAGATAGATGGTTCTTGTGTGGGGGTATCATATATATGATTGTGTTATAATATGTTGTAGGATTAATTCATGGGTATATAGGTTTCACTTTATCATAGAAACAATAAATGGTGGTTTATACCTGAGATGTATCTTACGACGTGGTTTTTTTGACCCCTCTTTCTTTAGGATTTGTTTTGAATTCACAAGGGAGAGAATATATTAGGAAGTATCTGATGTAATGTCTTGTGCCTCCCTAGTTCATTACAATGTCAAAATCACGTGTTTCATATTATTTGGCAGTCAACAGTAGCTCGTTTAAACAGTTTTCATAATTTCCATTTTTTTTATTTGTTAGTTTGGCGTCTGTATCTAAAGCTGTAAAAACATATTTGTGAGTAAGTGTCGGTACGTTTGTGTCTGTGGCTCAGTGTCTATGGTTCATGGCATATATTGATTGATGCTTCGGTGGTTTAGGTTATTTGTGGGCCAGGGCATTGGTAGGTAATGGTGTTGGTGAGTTATGGAATTGGTGAGTTAGGGAATTTGTAGGCCGAGGTAGAAGTTGGTCATGGTGTTATTTGGTCAAGGGTTCGGTGAGTCAGGGCATCAACAGGTCAACGTGTCAATAGGTCAGGTGTTGATGAGTCAGGAATTTTTGAGAAGCTTTAGTGAATCCATGTTGGTGAGTCGTGGCAGTGGTGCAATTTATGTAGCCTTCATGTTTGTGAGTTATGAATCAGTGACTCAATGTCGCTGACTCGTTTTATTTAGTCACTCATCAGTTAGTCATTTTCAATTTTTATTTTTTTTTCTCTTTCACCCCTCATATGTTTTACTTGATTTATATCATGACTAAAGCAATGTTTGAGAATTGATAAAGGATTTTCAAAGGGTATTAATTATTTATCTAATATCGTAATGCTCTAGGGACATTGAAATAATCATATTGTGCATCCTTGACCACAATCAGACAATAACGGTCCTTGAAACAATTTCCCTTACTTGGATATAGATTCTAGACTTTCCAAAGGTGATATCCTCTCTCCCTTTGAACCATTCAGTTTCATCATCGTGCACCTAGAACATTTTTCAAATTAGGAGTCACATTTGTGTTGTTGTCATGGATTCAGTTTTCCATAGTGTCTTTTCGGTAACTTGTCAAACCAATTATTTTTTCTCAAGTTGGAATTTTTGATCATATATTATCCCTGGTAGGAATTCCCTCACCACATTTTTATTTGTGTATCATACGAGGTTGGTGTACTGATGTCCCTGTGTGAATAAATTTTCACCCAAATTTAATAATGATAATAAGACATAATGAATGAGGTTTTCGGAAAATAATGATGATGATCACTTGTTTCATATGTTATTCATGATCGGTATTGTGTTTTGTAAGGGTCGTATTCCTTCTAAAAATCATGGTCATTTGAGACCCCTGTTTGACCAATTATAGGAATTGTGATTTTTTTTCCAGGTTGAAAGGATTAAATCATGAAATTTATTAACCATGAAAACCCAGTTTAATATATGGATTACATTCGATAAAAATTATTCTTTGTTCATAGGTGAATTATAAAAGTCGAATTAATAAATGAGGGTTTCTAAATATTAATACTCCTTGTGGTTTGGTGTGGCTGTGTGATATCTATGGGTCATTAAACCTTATGTTTTGTGCCAATTTTTTTGTGTCAATGATGTGTGTGTGACTCTGAGTATGGGATGGTACAGGTGGGGTAATAGAATCTCCAGATGAGAGTTTCATTGATTGTGGAAGGGATGATCTATTTATGTTTTGGGACTGCATGTGAGAAGTGACTGTGTAGTTGGCCTGGTGGTTTTGATTTTGTTTTTTTATGTTACTATATGTAATGGGGTGGTGTTGTAATGATGGAGGGATACCATGAACTGTAGTTATGATATGTGTTAGGGGGTTCTTCTTATTGATATCAAGGACATGTAGGAATGAATATGAAAAATGATGGTGGTAGGATATGGATGAGTGTTCAAGAAAAGGGAGTGTGCAGTTGGATTGGATGAATGTTGTGTTTTGATTTTTATTGGGATGTGGTGCTTTTCGTATAGCAGGTATTTCACGGAATGTTTATAATGGATAATTTTGAGGAAGGATGGTGTTACCTTGTTTGGGTCATTTACCTAAGAATTCTATGGACATTGGGATGTGTGTGTGAGTTATGATGTAACTTATGGTGTACTATGGTTGGTAGTTTCCTAGGATGGGATGGAATTAATAAAAAAATTAATTTATAAATCAAAATTAAAACCGGTTAAATGAATTTTTTGTTGGAATGATTCGAGTTGTGTCCTGTAGTGAATAATAATTTATTTATCTACATACAAGAGCGACCACCATTAATGGTGATGCGTGCTTGTTGGGTTGGCAACAAGAGATGTTTTAGTGTGGTATGGTTGTTGTTTTGAAACCACATAGGTTAGAATGGGTGTTTGGTTACTGTATATGTGTATATATATATATACATCCATAGGATTTCTATATGCACTCCACCTGTGTTGAGTGCTACGTGTCAAACACCACAATATTTATTGGGGAGTGTGTTCTCCAAATATACCAGTTGGAGAATTTATTGCTAGATAGTGGATATTCTCTATTCCCACTGCTGGAAAATGGTGAACTAATACTCTTCATGTAGGTCGTTGTGTGGTTCTAAGGCCTTGGTGTCTATTGGGGAGGTGTTATTCCCTTTTGTTTCATGATGATATAAAATTAATATTCCTAGGTGGCTTCGGGATGAGGTTGTGGTTTTTTGTACTAGTTGTCTGCGGGTGGGATGTGATTTGATTGGGAGCCTGGTGTGTGGAGGAAGGTTGTGACAGTGTGGCTTATTGAATACTGTGGTAGTGGCATAACGTTTTCTGTTAGGGATTAGAAGTTTACTAGGGAAGTAGTGTATTGTAAACAAATACTTATGTTCTAATTACATTACACTACACACCTTTTTTATTCGATGATTGTTCCTTGGTGAGGTTGGGGTGGACAGTAGATTGTGTTAGTTTATTTTGAGTTTATTCTATTTTTCTCATAGTGGAGCTAGTATTCTTCTCCTACTGATGTACGAGTGTCATTATCTTTTCTTTATGAGTATACTTATATTATGACCATACAAATATAAATTTGTTTTTGTGGATTCCATGGGGATTATGAAGGCCATGATATACCTCACTAGAATAGGTGTTTGGATAGTTGTGGTGTCGCTACATAGATTCACTATTCTATATTTACATTAGAATTTTCAATGTACTTCAATATTCTATACTTTAAACATTCATGTGGGATGGATTTTGTCTCCTTTTATATATATGTATTTTATTTTTTTGAGGTTGAAATGTCTTATTTTTTTTCATGGTTACTATGAAATGTTTAATTCCATACTTGTTGTGATATTTCTATACCCTTGGTGTTGGTAACCACCTCGAGACCTACTGGAGGCATGACTCGAGGGTCATTATCCCTCTTTATCAATCTCTAGTTCATGAAGGGAATCATTAGAGGGACGGGCCAAGATATAATGGTATCAGAGGATGATGATAGGTATATAGGATTTCTTATGGGTAATGGAACAATGAGTATTATAGTGGTTGGAAGCGAAATAGTATCAGGTGATCCCAGTACAACACATAGGACAGGGATGACTAGATATTACATGATATTTTAGGACCCCCATGATCTGAATCAAGGAATCTAATATTACCAAATGAACATGTTAGGATACACTATTTGTGGGGTAGAGAGTGTAGGAAATATAAAAGATTCTTGATGACTTGTGTTCCTTTTTGTTTTATATTTTCATGGAAAATAAAAATAAACTATAATTTAAATTGAATCCAAAATAAATTACATACTACTCGGGCATCAGAATCATTTGTTTACCATTCAGCTATGGCTCCCAATCATCATTCATGATCGGATAATGGTGGTTGAGTATTAGAATGTAAATATGTTGATCAGCTGTGGGTAGATCTAGTGTAGGAGGAAAATTAGTTGAAGAATATGCTTCATGATTCCTATTACTATTACATGGGATTGTACGAGGGAAGTGACTCATACATGGATATTGAGAGATGGCTCGAGGATCATGAGATCACCTTCATCCGGATCCGATCTCGAATGTAGTACATGGTTTCATTGGTAGTCAGTTATATTAGTGTAGGTGTGAATTATTGGTGGATAATTTATCGTGGAGAAAGGAAGGATGCTCATTATCTGTGGGTTTAGTTTCAGAATATGTTCTAGGGGAATTTGTTTTATTGGGCGTGATGGTTGAGAAGTGACATGTGTTATTCTCCCTGCAGTAAAATAGTTTTTTGGTATTAGAACAAGGTATAAAGACCAATGATATCTTTCACATTACTCTAGATCATTTACTAGATGAGGAGTATCAGACCAGATGATTTGAGTAGGTAGTTTGTCCCTCAATCTAGTATGCAGATACTCCCCTCACCATAATGTTGTACCTTGAGGTCCAGAATAAGGAGGTTATTGTTGAGATGATGCACTCATGAGGATTTCTACCTCAATAAGGGATCCAACAGAGTTCTTCAAAGGGGTGTGCTTCTAATATAAGAACTAAGGCACTAGGGCCTATGAGGTTTCATCCAAGGAGGTGTAAATATATGTAGCTTCAGTTTCAACCTTATAGACCATGACATTTTCTCATATATTTAGGACTAAATTGCATCTCTTGTGGATTCCCCATTCACCATCATATTTTAATGACCAATTCTATCTCTGTATGGTGGAGGTGGAAAAGATCAGTGCTCGCCTCAAAAATAGTTTTTGGATAGGTAGTTGTTGAAGCAAGGACATAAGAATCCAACTCTACCAAGGAGAGAATGATCATAGAGAAGAAAACTTGAGGGTTTTCTTTAAGGACCTCAACCTGAGCGTGGTTAGTGTGAAATTTGATAACAGATGGGTGGAGAAGCTGGGCATGGTCAATTTCACACCCTAGAGGCATCATTCCTAGTGGTTCCATATATTGTTCGAGGTTTGATCATTTTTTTCAGTTATATTTTTCCATTTTTTTATTCAAAACCTTACCACTACTTTGTTTCCATCGGTCTAGCCCTTTCTATTGTAAATGAAATAGAGTGGATTTTTGTGCCTGTAGTTATGAATACACTACTCGATGGGAAGACATTTTTGTTTGATATTTTCTGGTAATGTAGAATGATTTTGGGATCTCTTATTACTACAGATGCAGCCATATGATGTCATCCATTTCATATATAGTTTGTTTTCCTTTCATGTTGTCAGAGTCTTCTTACAGTCGAGAATCATGTTTCCAAACATGGTTGTCCAATGAATGGATTTTTTTTCATATGGCGCTGTCTGATGGGTAGTTCTTATGTAGAGCCTCTTTTATCCATTTTGGCAAAGCTATTAGTGGGATCGGTGTACGATGAGATGGAGGGGGTTCCCAAAGATGTTGGGGAGTTCTTGGATGTTTTTACCTATGTGGTGGGGAATCTACTCCATCGATAAGAAACTATTTTTGGAATATACTTGAATCCTAGTGCTTGTACAATCACGATGGATCCTTATTATATGGAGCCTTTTGAGATATAAGATCTAAATACACATTTTGAGGATCTGATAAAGAAGGTCTTTATCTGGCCCAAAATGTCACAATTGGGTGCTTCAGTAATGTTCTCAGAGAATAAAGGTAGTGGAATGAGGTGGTTTATAGACAACTAGTGGTTGAATTAGTTAACGATCAAGAATAATTGACCTCCCTTGAGGATAGATGGTATTTTAGATCAGCTGATGGGAGCAAGTAGGTTCTATAAGAATGATCACCAGTCTAGATATCAATCATTGAGGGTTAAGTGGGATGATATCCTTAAGTCTATTTTTAGATGCATGTTTGGGAACTTCGAGTATGTAGATATGCTATTCGCTGCTAAAAAAGCACCTCTCTTGTTAATGGGAATTATGATCTCAATCATTTGTGAGTTATTAGGATGTTTTGTTATTATATTTATCAATTACAAATTAATTTATTTAATGTATTATTATGAGCATAACGAGAATATCAAGACTCTCATATAGGTCTTTCTATGCCAGCATCTATATGGAATGTTGAAAATGTGATTTTTTTTGGAAATGAGAGTTCCACATTATTGGAAATGTGGTGTCTCAAAATTGTATATAAGAGGATATGTCTAAGGTTAAGAAAGTTGTTTTATGGGATTCACCCAATAATGTTGCAGTGCTTCACAGTTTTCTCGATCTGGAAAGATATTACTAGATCTTTTTAGATGATTTTTCCAGAGTAGATGCTCTATTGATGGCTTTGAAAAAAATGGAATAGGCCTTTGTGTGGATTGAGACGTGTTAGAAAGGTTTTAGAAATCATAAGGGGATGTTGGTTGGTGCTCCTGTGCTCATGTATCAAGAGGATGGTGTGAATTTAGAGGTTTTTTACAATGTCTCCCATATTGTCATTGGGTGTGTACTGATGTAGCAACATGGACTGATCTTTTATCGTTCAACTATATTACATCCCGAAAAATGTAATTATTCTAACCATGTTATTGAGCTAGTTTAAGTAATGTTCATGCTGAAGTTGTGGTGGAATTACCTCATTCGGGAACAATATTTGGTATTTCACATATCAAATTTTACTGAGGTATATCTTTTCCTGGTTAGACTTGTACATGAGACATTGGAAGTGGATTATGACTCTCTAGGATTATGACTTAGTGATCTTTTACACCTCATGATAGAAGAATGTGGTGGATGAATCCAAGTGTAGGTTGTCAAAGAAAGGGGGTAATTTGAGAATATACAGATTCTTCAAGGGTGAGGGAGGATTTTTCATCATTTCATAAAGGATTATTAATATATGTAGATAGATATTGTAATATTTAGATAACTGTGATGTTATCTCTGAAGATGCAGGTGGAGGTGTCTCAGTGGGGAGACTCAGATGTTGAGGTGATGTGTGATCACATTGACTAGGGTGATGCTCTTGGTGGATGGTTAGAGGATGTTCAGAATCAGATTATGTTCTGTGAGGAGCTCTTTTTCTTAGTAGTGATGTGGGAGGGAGTTCCCTATCAGTTTCATAGCTCACCATTTTTGATAGAAGATGGTGTTTCTATGACATACGATAAATTGAGAGATAAATTTTGGTGGAACGAGATGAAGCAGGCTATGGATTAGTTTGTGATAATGTGATTGGTGTCCCATAAATTGATGGATGAGCACCATGTTCATTGTTATTTGATATAGAACATTGTTTTCCCATAATAGATGTGGGATTACATCTCAATGAATTTCATCTTAGAATCACTTATGGTTCAGAGTGGATTCAATTAAATATGGGTAGTAGTAGATAGGCTAATAAAATTGGCTCACTTCGTAGATAATAAAAATTCATGTGTAGTAGATGCCTTAATGAATAGATATGAGTATAAGGTAGTGAAAATCCATGGGATTCATAGACCCATTATCTCATATTAGGATATTCATTTTACCTCAATATTCTAGAGGGGATTGTAACAATATTTTGGTGCTCAATTAAGCCTTACCACTGATTTCCAAACATAGATAGATGGGATGATAGAGAGGACCAACCAGAAATTTGGAGGAAATGTTGTGAGCATGTGTCTTGGATTTTGGCGAGACATGGGTGTGACTATTTACCTTCATATAGTTTTATTACAACAATATCCACCACAATACCATTGGAATGGATCTATTAGACGTGTTGCATGGGAGACCATTTTTTTCACCTTTGTTCTAGTAATATGATGGATTGATTGTTTTCCTTGGTCCAGAAATTGGGTATAGCACAACCAAAATGGTGTTAATAGTATGTTAGAGGATGGGCGAAGTGCATGTATGGAATAAGATATATTCCAATCATAGTAGGTGTCCCTTTTAGTTCGATGTTGGGGAACATGAGTTCATAATGGTTTTCCCTCATCATGGACAATGGAGGATTAAACATGGGAAAATGATTTCTCCCAAGATCATTAAACCCATGTAGGTGTTTTTTCGAGTTTAATATTTGTCAGACTTGTTTACATTGCCACCAGAGTTGGAGGGGAACCAAGACCTCTTTCATGTATTTCACCATTGTCGGTATCTAAATGATGAATCAAATGTTATTGAAATGGGATAGGTGGATATTTATGATGCAACAATATTTGTGGAGTGGCCAGTGGAGATCCAAGATCATTGGGAAAGGATATGCATGGAAAAACCATTCCATTGGTTCGTGTTTTGTGGAGAAATGTTGTAATAGAGGAGTTTCCTTATGAAATGTGTACTTAGATTTTTTTCGTACCTTATTATTTTAGGGTTTCCTTATGACGTTGAATATGATGTGGTTCTAGAACCTCATTTGTTATGAGATGAGTAGTTTCCTTATTCTATAATGTGTGATTAGGCCCCAAAATTTTGAAAGGGGATGAACTGATTCCTAATTGAGACTCATTATTCTATATGTGATTGAAACCATTTAGAAGATTTAGTACTTCCTAAAGCGTATAGTATAATCGTATTGGAGAAGGAATTCCCTAAATCAGGTGTCCAGATAGTTCGTGATTCTATGGGGTATCTTGTGAATGTTTTGGATTTAATATGTGGGTTGTGTTGTTCTTTTATGTTTTGGTTTTACTATATCATTCAAAAATTAACGGGTGTTTTATCCTTGAGAGGTATCATATGGTGGGGTTTTTCAGACCCCTATTTCATCTAGGATTGGTTTTGAAAATTTTACGTTGATAATAGTTTGGGAGGTATATTCTATAATGGCTTAACCCTCCCCAGTCCATTAAATTTTTAAAATCTATTGGTTAGAGTGTTTTGGGATGAAATAGAATGTCATTTCACGAGTTTTCCAAATTTCAAATTTTTTCATCAGTGATTCAGACGTCATTATATCACGTCAGTAGGATGCAGCAGTGACTAAAGTTTTGTAGCTCAGTATCAGTGGCTAAACATCAGCAGATCAAGACGTTGGTTGGTTGGGGTGTTGGTGAGTAAGGGTGTTGGTGAGTTGGGGAGTCGATAGGTCACATCATTGGTCGTTCTGGGCGTTGGTGAGTAAGGTAATCAGTGAGTCAGGGAATGATAAGGTCGATGAATCAATATGACATTGTTTTCTTATGTTGGGTCTTCCTTGTTTCAAAGAATCGTTATGTCAAGGTGTCCATAGGTTATGCAACAATGAGTTAAGAATCATTGAGTCTCATTAGTGACTCACTATCGGTGATTCATGTTAGTGGATCACAGTTGGTGGCACTTATTTTGTTGATTCCGGCATTGGTGACTCAATGTTGGTAGCTCATGTCAGTAACTCTATAATCAGTGACTCATTTCAAGTTTTTCTTATTTTTTCATGTTTTTAACCTCTAACATTTTATTTGATGTAAATCATGTCTGAAGCCTTGTTTCATAATTAATAAGGGGTTTTCAAGTATATTAATTATATCTATAATATCTAAACTCTTTAGTGAATTTGAAATAATAAAACAGTGTGGTATTTACTGCGATATGACATTAATGGACCATGAAATTGTTTCTCTTCCATTTACATAATATTTGGATTTCCTAAATTTGAGATCCTTTAATCGTTTGAACCCTTCCATATTCTCTACATGCACCAAAAATATTTTCATCCTTAAGCAGTCACACTTATTCTGTTGTCTTGGATTATGATTTCCTTAGAGTCCATCATGAAACACATGGGACCCCTTTTTTGGGTGCACATATTAATTGTTGGTCATATGTTACATAAAGTAAGAATTCATTCATATCCCTTTTATTAGTGTATCATGCAATGCGTGTTTACTCATGTCCCCTTGTGAATAAAATCTTACCATAATTTAACAATAATAACAAGATGTGATGAATGATTCAATTAGAATAATATGATTATGATCACCTATTTATCATGTTATCCTTGATATGTGTGGTGTTTTTAGGCGTTTTATGCCTTTTAAAATCATATTCGTTGGTGGCCTCTAGTTGTTCACATGCATTAATATTGAATATTTTTTGTCATTTCCTTATGTCAAGGATAAAATAAGAATTTTATTAACAATGTAAACTAGGATTAATAAATAGAAATACATTGATCAAGAATTTTTATATGATCACTCATTAATTATCAATGTGGAATTTAAGAATTATGTTTGGAAAATATTGATTAGACTTGATGTTTGGTGTGGTTGTGTGCATTGTATGGTTTATTCAACATTATGATACGAGCAAGTTTTTTGGTGGTGTATATGGGAGTGTAGATAGTAGTAAGGGTGGTAACGGTGGTGCAATGGAATATTTGCCTAGAGGTTTGACTGATTATTGAATATATGAACTTTTTATGAAGTGGGACTGCATGTGTGTAGTGGTTGGGTAACTGCAATTAAGGTTTTGTTTTTTATATTTATGTTATTTGGTGTTCTAGGTGTACTGTTGTTATAAAGAATGGCTACCATATGGGATTGTTATGAGGTGTGTTGATGGGGGGGGGGGGGTTACTTGTAGATAGGATGTACCTGGTGACATGAGATTGAAATTGATAGTGGAAACATATGAATGACTATTAATTAATGGGGAGAGTGCATTTGGACTACATGCTAGTTGAGATATGTTTTTTTTACAGGATGTGGTGATTTTCATCCATCAAGGATGCTGAGGTATATTTATGAGGGATAATTTTGAGGAATGATGGTGTTACCATGAGTTGACCTTTTTTTAGCGTGTATAGGGACTTTGTAATGTGTGTGTTGGTTATGATGTTATATATGGTGTAATTTTTTTGTCAGTTCCCTATGTAAAAATGGATTTCTTATATATATATATATAATTAGGAACAAATAATAGTTAAATGAAATTTTTGTGGGTATGAATCAAGTGGTGTATTATACTAAAGAAGAATTTATTTATTAACATATCTAACTGACCATCACTTTTGGTCATACGTGCATGTAGGTATGAAAGAAATGGTAGTTTTGGTGTCGCATGGCTATTTTTTTGAAACCTGATTGGTTGGGCTGAGTGTTTGGGATATAATTATATAGTTTGGTGTTATTTCAATATGCATTCCACATGTGTAAATCACTACATTCTGATCACCACCATTGATATGGGGGAGGGTGTTCTTCCAAACATTTTAGAGGGAGGATTAGTGGCTTGTTATTATCCCTTCTATACCCCCTATTCTTGGAAATGGTGGCCCAATACTCTTCAGGTTGGTTGTGGTGTGGTTGTGAAGCCCATGTGTCTATGGGTGAGGTGTGTGTCCTAGTTGTTTTCAGTATGATAATTTTTATACATTCTCACATGCCTTCAAGATGAAATTGTGGTTTTTTGTAATAGGTGTCTATGGGAAAGATGTGATTTGGTTATGTCATAGGTGTGTGAATTTTTTTTTGTTATAGAGTGTATTGTGGATGAGCATGGTTGCATCAGGATGTACACTGTTAGGGATGAGTAGATAACCAATGGTAAGTGGTTTGATCTTGTGGAATAGAGTGGTATACCATGTCAGTTTCTTTTGAGTTTCTATTGTTTTCTCATAGGGGCATTATTCGGAATCCCCCACCTGTGAAAGAGTTATTTTGGTTTTTTCTACTGAATGTTCATGAATGATCACCATATGTATATATATATATATATATCTATTATTAGGATTATAGGGGTATTAAATGGACTATTCTAGACATTATTAGATTTTTCTTGGGATAATTGTGTTGTAACTACTTATCTTTCATACATATTTATTTATATAAGAATGTTTCATTGTATATCTAGTTTCTTTACATTAAACATTCATATAGTATGGATTTTGCATTATTTTATATATATGTCATGTAGTTTTTTTGATGATGATACATCTTATATATAAATATTGGTTTCTATAAAAAGGATAATTCCTCCCATGTTGTGATATTTCCCTAACTTTGGCGTTGGTCACCATCCTAGGCCATACTGTAGGTGGTACTCATGGGTCATTATCTATCTTTATCCATTTCAAGCTCAAGAGTGGCATATTTTAAGTGAGGGGTCATTGAAAATAATGTTTTAATTTTTTTATCAAGATTATATTATGTGGTTTATAATATTTTAAATATTTAAAAAAGTAAATATTGATTAATAAAATTTCGAGTAGTTATTTTCATTCCCCCTTGTGGAAATTCACGCCCAAAATTCTATTTTACAAATAATTATTAAAATAATTATGGGTTATTAACATTCATCACCTCTTCTAGTTTCTAGTTTCCATCTTTATAAAAATGGTTCTACCATTTTAATTTTTCAATGTGAGTATTATTGTTTCATATAACATTATCTCTATTGTACAAGATCATCATTATCATGTCCTCGTAATAGAGATAATAATCAAAATATAACACCATTAGATTAAGTACAATTGATGGATCTTGTATATATTTCCTCACCAAGGATACAAGGAATATATTTCGTATATTAGAAATAGTATATGGAGGTTCAAGTCAATAGACCAAAAATCTGACATGATAAAGTATCTCAAATGGGATGATATACTTGGGATGTAGCTATCCTTCTTCCCAAAAATTTCATGATACTCTTCTGTAGTGATATGGTGAGGATTACTTTTTTTCTAGCTTTGGAATCTATTTATCATCAGTTATTTTATAAATCGTTACTCTGACGACTTTGGGATTCCATGATTTGGTGTGGAATAATTTTCTATTATTCCCCCATTTAAACAACCATTTCTATTCATAGTAGCATACATCCACCAAATTCATCCCACATCATCAGGGGTATTTAACATTTCCCATAAATGGGATCCAATGTAAGCATCTTTATGTGTTAGTGAAAACAATTTGTAAGAAAACTCAATCAGAGGCAGATGATGGTCCTATCATCAATTGAAGTCCATTGAACATTCCCTTAATATTTCATTTAGTGTTATAATTTTTGGATCATGGTTGTAATTTCGTTGATGATGATAATTCATACTGATGATCCAATCAGTATTTAGATCCTTTTATAGAATTTCCAAAACATAGAGGTAAATCTCATATCTAAATTGGATTTAACCAATAGTAGTACTCTATGTAACCATACCACTTCTCTGATTTATATATATGAAAGTTGTACCATTTAGCTTTCCTTTCAAATTATGATAAATTTAGATATCTTTGTATGATGATCCACCAGAACCCATTTAGAATTATTTGATATGGATAACCTATGATGTATGTTGGAAATTTCCACAGTGATTTTTCCTGTTTCCATGGTTGTATGTGTAGTGGTAGCATCATATTCATTGAATTTTATCTTTCATAATTCACTTGATGACATTACAATAAGTTTTATATATATTTAGTGATTTCAATATTCTTATTTTCCCCTAAAATGATCTCATAGAGAGGATGAAATATCATTGTGAGCATTAGGTGAATTTAGATGGTTGATATATATGCATCATTATGAATCTCTTTATTTATCTCTTGATTGTATGGTACACATTATCATGGCCCAAAAAAGTCCATCTTCATGAAATTCAATGTATAGGAATTTACCCATTGTTATTGATAACTAATTATTATAAATTTCAGCATCATTTATTTGATCATTGGTTATTCTATCTATATTGTAATGCTAAGAAAAAATTTGGGAAATTATTGATGATTTTACTTCCATAGTGATCCGCATGCCTGTCTATTAAAAATCAATGAATATTGTATCATTAATAATTAACATCACTAATGATGTTGTCGGTTCTTTTATACTTACAGAATCCACCACTTTAATCACCACACTAGGATGTTAGTGGATTGATCAGTTTTAATCCATCATGAGATCAAATATTTTTTGGGGGAGCATATTAATATTCACTTATTTGAATATATTTTTCATATATTATCATCATTTTATATTTAACACTTACCCCAATAGAGATACATTTTTCACATATTTTTTTTAAATATCATAGCTGCCATGTAAAAATCATGTGTAAAGTAGTTTATCTCTATAATTTTCAACATCCTTGAGGCGCGAGTTTCCAATATTTCATTTTAAATCCACAAAAATCCTAAGATCTTTTTTAAGAATCATTGTACCCCACAAATAGATACCGGCCTTTTTGAAGTGTGAGTATGGGAATAGTGATAATCCACTTCATTAACTCTTTGGGAAAATAATTATATTAATAAATCAAACAAATCAGTCTCTCTTATAAGTGTGATATGTTATTAGATTTGGTAATAAACATAAGTTCTTTAAAATTTAATGATAATACCTAGAAATGACAAGGAGACTACAGATCTATATTACAGATGTTTCGTTATCTCACTATTTGATGGTAATTGACTTGGAATGATCCACATACATTCCTTTTATGGTGATTACATTCCTCAGAAAGGATACATCCTTCCTCTAGAACTCACATTTACCGAACCTTTCATAAACACATTCGCTCAAAAATATCTTTAGCATTGTATTCAATTGATTCTCGTATCCCTCCTCACCCTTGTTGTATATCAAAATATAACTAATAATGACTACAAAAAATTTAACTATGTAAACAATATTATTTCTATTAATTATGTATAAAAATATTTCTGGATCTTTTGCATGTCCAAAGTGAATCACAATGAACTCATATTGTCCTTAAATCAGTTGAAATTTAGACTTCATAATATATAGCTTAATAGCCTTTAATTTTTGACATCCTGAATAGTGGTCCTATATAGAGAAATATATGGAAACACACAGTTGATCACACTATACATCTATCAATGGAATGATATTAATATTATTTATTATGATCTATTGATCTTATACCAATCAATGTAGAGGTGATATGATACATCTTTATTCCTTAATAAGAATAATGGTGTACCCATGGTAAAGCAATCATGTATATAAAATCATTTTTTCGATATCATATAACTGCTTATTTTATTTTTACAACTAAATATTGGTAGTTATTTAAGGTGTCATTGATATAGGAATATATACAGTAATAAGGTCATTTGAGAACCTGACCACTCAGTGAGGAGGAATAAAATTCAATTCTTCAGGGAACAAATTAGTGTATTCCCTTACAAAGAGAATTTATTTTTCAATGATTTTATCCTTTGACTCACAAATAGGTGTCAAATATGGTTTCCCATAAGGAAATAATATAAAATCTTTATAATATTATTCCTAAGGATATTTATCCTACCTGATAAAAAATACATAATTGGGGGATTCTTTGTGATGTGTAGAGTGATCACCATTTCATAACTGTTGAAGTAGGCTTTGTGTAAAGATAACCAATCCATACCTAATGTACCGTCACACTCCACCGAAATATGTAAGACAATATATTCAACTATGTTCGCACGAAAACATAAAACTTAGAGTAATTATATACATTGGATATAATAATTTCCCATATTTCTAAATTTCATGCTAAACTCATCCATTATATTTTCATGTGATGTTTTAATAGTACTACTAATTTTTATGATTTTAAAGAATGTAGTGAATAATAATCAAATAGTATGTGCTATATTATTGAATCAATAAATAGATTTCCCATCACCACATCAATGTTGGGATCTACCATAGCATTAGTAATTGAAAAATACTTTACATTCACTTATGGATTTGGTGGATAATGACACTAATTACCATCGTGGACTCTAAGTATACTACAATAGCTTGAATAGGTGCCATGTTCCAAATATATTAAATATTTAACCATGGGTGTTTTTCTCTTATACTACACCACATTTAATTCTGCATCACATCTCTTAAAAATTCATGAGCTTAGTGTCCGTCCCACCAACAATTATACAATTTTTATGTTCTGTTGAACAAAATACAATGATGAGACATAAAATATTTTCATAATGTTGTTGGTTGAGTTTTCATTACATTTTATCATAATATCCTACATATTTAAAAAAAATATTTTATTTTATATCACCATAGCCTTGGGAAAATTATCTAAACTGATTCTCTTATTTGAGAGCACATTACATTTTTTTTAATAACTACAAAAATATTGAATTTCTAGAACCATTCAAACGTGTGTTTTATACATAATGCAAATACATTTATTTTTATAGAATTATTGATAACCAATCCAAAATCATTTTGAGAATGCCATGCGAAATTTTCCTTGTTGGATTTGATTGAACCACATCCCTTTTAATTCAAATCAATTAACTATATCTCCATATTTGTGAAAACATTTCGAGGTAAATACACATTAAAATATTTTAGTAATTTCCAACCACTCCATATCTTCAATTATTCTTTAGACATTGTTTTATTAATCCACTCCCACCATTTTTTGGCCTCTCCATATATACAATAAATTTATAGAGTCACCTTCTCCATATCAAAACATTTATTTAATGAAATTTTCTTCTATAATGAGTTGACCCACTATACCGAAACTAGTGAATCATAAGATCAACTAAATATCAATGGGTATTTATGCATAAAATAATCAATATCCAGTTGCTCCCATAGATTTTAAGGAGAATTCCTTACATTATTAGGGTTATTATTCATATCCTGATAAATATTGGTAATCATTTCCATGATATTTTGAACTCCACATCACAAAGAATTGGATATGTCATTTGGAAAATTGATGCATTTCCCTTCGCATGAGTTGATAGCCTGGTAGCTCATGGTTCTATCAATTTTATAAAATGGAAAATGTAACAACATATATCAAAATGTAATTAATAAATAATTTATTTCATTTAAAATAAAATATAAATTCATATCTTGTGGGATACCCTGGTTATCAATTTTTCAGTAACAAAGATTCTTGGGTGCATAATTATACACAGTCTCATACTAAGGGTTTTCACTAGTGTAATCTAATACTTATTACTATTTCAACTAAATAGTTCTCTAATGCCAACTATAGTGACCATAAATTTTTGTACGTCATTGTTATATCATTATAAATATAAACTGTATAATATCATTTCAAATTGAGGATCCAAAGGATTAGATTCGTGGGAAAAATAGAACCACAAATTAATTTTACATAATAAAATATAAACTATTATTTAAAATCTTATTCTCATGATTTTTATTGGACCTCGTGTTTTCATTAGTTTATGAAATATCCTGGTGATATAAATAAAAATTGGGAGAGATAATATCACAGTTAGGTGATATATAAAGACATGAATCAAAATATCATGGGTGAATATAATCATTATCATCATAACATTATAATGGGATTATCATCATAATCACTATACGAAACAATAGAAAATGGCATGGAATTTGGTAATGCATAAAAATGAAACATTATGTCATAATAGTCAAATAAGACACAATGAAATTAACAAAGATAGAATAATGATTGTAAACATTTTACATTATCTCATTACATTCATCACATTACACAATTCATTTGAGTTACATATAATGTTGGGATTACCTATCACAATATAACATTTACATGTGCCATATAATTCTAGGAACTCAAATCAGATGATGGATTTTATGTTTTCATTCATTTCACATATAATGTGTTAAAATCATAGAAATAAAATAACACATTTTCAATAATGTGTCTAATTTCACATTGAATAAATTCATTAATATACTATTTCTTATAAAATTAAATAGGGAATGGAATACCTGAAATCATAATCAACAAAGATTTATTGAAGAGGAATCAATCTCATGATAAGAAAATGATGTTTTTTTAGAATGAGGAGTTCATTTTGAAGATTTAGTGATTTTTACCTAAAACCAGATCGAAAACATTTCAATCATATTAATGTATAGTTAATGAAAGAAAGTATATTTAAATAAAAATATTGGATCATCCATTTTGAGAAAGGAGTGAAAGTAGAAAAACAATAATTATTGGATTATGGATTGAGAATCCACTTAACTTATTACTAGATTTGTTATTGACTATAATTTAATGGGTAATACAATTAAATATATTAATTTAAAAATAAAATAACCTTTCATAAAATAATTATATTTTTTATAAATTAATATGGTTTTTTTTATTTTCAATCGGTTATATAGTTCAATTTACTCATCAGGGAGTCATCACTTTCTTGTTTTTCATGATTGGATCACTTGTATATATGTATTAAAGGTCATGTACAATTGGCATAAATATCAAGAATTAAAACTATATGTTATAAATAAAAATACATAATCATAATTGTTTAAATATCATTTGGATATATGGTATTATGGTGAATCTTTATAAAAGATATTAGTGACAACTTTTTAGATTATTATGGTGTTTTTTATCACAAAAAAACACATTTTGTTTTACAATTTTGTATCATTAAAGTATACTACACTCAGAACATAGATATAGTTATAAAATACACCTAAAAATCTATTTATACTTAAATTTTTTTTCAGGACCACCCTTGAAGGTGATAAATCATATCCACATAGACGATTCTTTGATTTTAATAATAAAAGGGAGGTGAGGAAGGGTGTGATTATGGAATATTCCATTATCAAAATAAAATTCCACGAGATTTAAGGTAATAGAGTTATCATTTTATTTGGATATAGGTAGGTAAAGAGTGAAATTGAAAATAATTGAATATGAAATGATTTAAAATGAAAACAAAGTTGATTTTAGCTCCCAAATACTTCTCCATGATAATGCAGATAGGGAAAAGGGATTATTTTTATGATAAAAATTGATTTTAGAAGGGGTGGAGGGGATTGAGAAGAGTATTGTGAATAGTTTTTACATTTATAGTGTCTTGGATGTTGTGGGGAGGGGAGGCGGTTATAGGTGGTGTTTAGAGGTGATGATAAGAGTGTTTGTTCATTATTTCATTCATTAGTTAGTTATTTTGAGTCACGACTACGAATATATTGAGAATTATGAATATATATTAAAATAATGATATAGAGTTCATGATTATGGTGACTGAATCATTTATTATTAAGAGAATAGGGAATTTAAATTTTATGTATATAAAATATAAATTACAAATATTTTATTATTTACCAAAAATTCATGTAATTCAGAAAAATCCAAAAATTCCAAGGGAACCATTTTTCAATATTTGGAATTCAAATGTTAATGATATTTAATGAAAATATTTTTCCAAAAATGATAAATTAAAATTTTAGTTAACTATATTCATGGAAAAAAATTATTTTAAAATTATTAATGATTTTAAAAAACATTAAAAAATTTATTATAATCTTGTAAAATTATCTAATAATCAAAATACCATAAAATACTAATTGATACATACATTTTATAATATTTTTTTAATTCATTATAGAAATTATAAAATTATAATTAAATATTTATGACTTATAAAATTATCAATAATTATTTAATAATTTTTAATTCATTTATTTATTTACAACATGATATAATTATATCATATTACCATTTATAATATGATTAAATTTTATTTTTAAATTCATTGTAGAGTAAAATAGTCTATTTGAATGTTTTGTATTAATAATGGTCCTAGTAATATTAAAAATCTAATTTTTCAATTCCATAGGGGTAGGTTCTTAAAATTCTACAAATTCCTATTATTTTAATAATTATTCATTTTTAAATTTGTTTATTGTTTGTTAGGTAATTTTATGACTTTTATACTATACGAAAAAATTATATGAAGGAAATTTCCATTGATAAAATTAGGGTATCTAAAAATCTAAAACGGAAGCAACCATACTAAAAAAATCAATCTAGTATTTTTCTATTAATTAATTAGAGTATTGTATTCTCATAGATCCAATCCATAATATCATAAGAATTAAGACAAACTAGATCATTCAAATAAGAGAAAATTTTCATTACAGACTATTTCAATGTTTATTTCATTTTATTGTTTCTATAAATATATTATATACTTATTAAATTATTAATATTGTGCCTTTATTATACTGATATGTTATTATTATAATTTTGAAACTATATTCTAACACCTTTCCATCCACTTTAAAACAATAAAAATTGATCATGTGTGTATGGCCCATACTATACAAATAGTGCTGTAATTTAGATCTCATAACCACATTAAAAGGATTATTATAATGATAAACCAAATAAATATATATTATAATAATGATATTATTATGAATTAGTAAATATAATATTTCATTTATCTTTTAACCCTCCATACATTTTAGGGTGACAATTTTGAAAATGCATATGTGTAGACTACAACATCCATGAAGAGATCTGATTAATTATCCGTGTTTACATCCATAGATGATTCTAAGAATCTATATCAAGAATATATATAGTATTTACATAATGGATAATGTTATATTTATGATAGTACCATATCCATGATACAACGATTGCAACTAACAGACTTAAAAATACATAAAAATATAAATTATTTACACTCGAAAATAAATATTCAAATATATAATTACTAATAAACTTCATTCCAAATTATATATGTGGACAATATATAATATTATATGTTTTTAATGGGGTTTATATAATTATTATGACTCTTAATTATATATATTGGATGACTTTGTTCATAAAAATAATGTTCTATATTAGATAATGGTTCTTCATCTCAATGTAATTATGTTGAGACATGTTTGATGATATAAAAATATTTATATTTATGAGGTTCATATTATTCCCCCATTAAATATTATACCATTTATGATTCCATAATAATTTTATTTACTATTTAAAGAAAAAATATTTCATTAAACATGGTTTTTTTCAAATGTTTCCATATTTGTTGGGTTTTACTTCATTATATCATCCTAATCAATGATTTATTATGTTTAATATTCAATAGTGGGTATTATATGATATTATTATAATAATCCAAAAAAAAATTCTTCCCATAATGATATTTCTATATATTTTTTAAATATTCATTTTCATATCTCACTATAAAAAAATTATGTTTGGTTTTATGGAAAATTAATCATTTTCCTCTGTTAGGTTATGAATAATTTACATCAATGTATTTTGTTTTCATTAAAAATATTCAAGATATTCTATTTATTCACTTAATGATTCTGTAAATCCATTTTTCCGTGTATAAATTATTGTAATATAAATTTATAATTAATATTCCTTTCATTATCTGAATAAAGGTCATTTTTAAGGATTCCCCATACAAAATAATTTTTTTAACTCTTATGAGATGAAAAAAAATTAGAAATATCATCAAAATACATTAACATATATAATGATTCCAATGATTCCATTTTTTCAATAATATTGTTTTTCAAAATATTTTGGAAATTTTATACATTATATAAGTGATTCTACAATTAAAATGGAATATTCGTCATGAAATTCTTTATTTTTGATCTAAAGGTATTTTCATATATTATAAAATCTAATGACAAACAATATTATCTAATGTCCATATACCCTAATGATGAAAAAAATTTCTCAAGATTTATTCTGATCAGATTAGTTTATATATTTATTGGAAAACATATTTCTATTTTATATTATATTTTTTCTTTACTAATATTATTAATATTTAGGAATTAATTTATTATTCACTACTATGATATGATGAATGTATAATACTTATTAATTGAGATATCATGACTATTTTATTGCTCGATGCATTTTATTATCCATGAGACAAACTATTTGGATTATTTGGTGTACCCCTAACATATTAATGCATGATAAGTTCAAATAAAGAATTGATTCTATGATTATGATGTCCATTATTATGTATAAAATTATTGTCATCCCAGTTATATTCATCCATTTTATTATTTCTATGGATATATAATGTATGTATTTGTTGCAGTTTTCTTATATTCATTATATAAATTATTTTATTTTTATTTCCATCAGTAATAGTATTCATGACTTATGTTTTCTTTAAAAACATATATGGAATGATTTCTCATAATAAGAATCAGAAATAAAACTTTATTAGGATTTCATTACCTAGGATACCATGATATAGTCTTTAAAATTATTCATATATATACTACAAGGTATATTAATGATTTAAATACAATTTTTATTGTATTTAATGTTTATTGATATAATATAAGACACTTTTTTCTATAGTTTATCAATAGACAACTAAATAATTTGATAACTTGGGATGAGAACCCCTTAATTTGTTACAAATTTAGTAAAACAACCACTGGATATGGGATACTATAATCGGGGTGTTATTGATTCCTGAATAGGTGGTTAGGAGCTTCTTTAGAACTAGAAAAAATGATGTTGTATTTTTTAATTAATTATATGTGGTCATAATGCTTATAACATAATTATACATACAATACACGATTGTTTTTATATCATTAAATATTTATTGAGATATAAATAGTATAATCAATGTATATTATACTATAATATAATTAGAATAAATACCACATATGAATGAATTTTAAAATACTATAAAATTAGTATGAAGTTTCCAAGGGAGAGAACTATTTCATAAATGTTCTAAAAATCAATCAAAATTCATCAAAACAAAATTATTTTCCAATATAAATATTAAATTTTAATGAATGAAAAGTAAAAAATATTGAATTATTACATGTGTATCATGATATATCATAATAGTAACTCCATGGATGAAGAAAATTTATTTTTAGTTATCCATTGTTAAGAATCCAAAGATCTCCATTGTTCTGTTTTATATTTAAATATATACTAACTAATATATCTGACAAAATAAAAATAATTATCATTCACACTATAAAATTTAATTATATATATGAAAATACTCAGGAAATTTTAATGAAATCAATTTTACACTAACATGAAAAGATCTATCTGGAATTAAGGTTCTCTCCATCATCATTGAATAAAGTATTAGTGATTCTAACATTAATCCACTAAACTGCTACTATCCTGGAAAATACATCCTTTTTAATTTAATTTTATAATGTTTGTATCCATTTTTATTGTTACACAGGTAATAATTAAATCTTCACCTGATCATTTTATAAAATATATGGCATCATTCTATAGTGGTTAAATAAAACTATAAAAAGTTATAATCCTAATATCACCAAAGTGTTTATGATCATAATCAACATTTCCAAAAATAATTCACAGTATTCTTTAGAATTATAATATCTTACCAATGAATTGTATCCCGAAAAAAGCAACTATAGATATTAAAAGTATTACTAATATAAATTTCAATGAGTAATATTAGTTATCAGATGATCTATATCCCATGAACAACCATATTATTATTTAAAACATTATAAAATATATTTATTATGTATGTTGTTATGATAATGATTTATTAATCATTCGAACCATTATTAGTTTATTAAAATGATATTTCTAAAATATAAGACAAAAACAATATTTCATCACTTAATAAATAAAATGATCTACTACGTATATTTTTAGATAGGTGACCAATATGATCCTCAACCATATATTGATTCAAGTACCAAGAAAAAAGAGTACCCTAAATATCAATAATCTTATTCCCCATGACATTAGTACTCATCTATCTATCCAATAAATAATAATGAACTATCATAATTATATTTTAATGAATTCCTTACATTCTAATTTTAACAAAATAAAACATTGGATCAAATTAAATAATCATATGTGAACTATAAATTGAAATATAAATTTAATATATATATATATATATCCAATTTTAGACATTATATTTATATTGTAAAAAAATACAAAATTTTTAAAATTATATATATTTTTCTACAATTAATGAAATAAAGGAGAAATATTTTCAACGTATAACAATAGAATTCGTCTAATTAAAAATTTATTCTCATAGATTCCAAAAATAATCAGATTATTATGATTCCTATAAGATAAATTATATTATTCATAATACAATAGAAAATATTATTTTCCTATTAATATCGAAAAATACCACCACATCAAACACAAAGATTTATTAAATGAAAAATAAAAAATTATTTTATAGTGGATTTCTTCCAATTATTCATAAGAAGGTTACATTATATATAATATAAATGATACCCTCTCATTATGATATTTATGAATGAGAATTTTTTCATCAAAAAGACTTAAATTTGTTTATTATATATACATGGGATAGTTACTTGACTTCGATAAATAATGTTTTATTAAATTTGAGGTTATATTAGTTATTGTAATTAAACAAACATTATATCAAGGTTAATTTTTCTCCACGTTCAATGATATTAATCATGAAAAACAATTCGATTATATAATATTATTTCATATTAAGATAAGAACATAAAAATATATTTTCTCATATTTAACCTACCTAGTAGTTCTTATAATTAATATTTGTTCTTTAATATACTTTATATTATATTTTTTTTTATAATTTGATATAAAATTGGTGTTTATGAAATATAAAAAACATCATTTCATTATTCAATCGAAAGTAACAACAATATTCTATTTAAATATAACTACAAAAAAAGAAATTGAAATGTTACATGCGATACCAATGATATATTTTACTATCTAAAAATATAATACATTAAATAAATGGTTGAATAGAGTTTGGGTAGAAATTTAGCTACGATAAAGAGTATAATGTTCATAATGCATCAAAAAGAGGATAAATGTCGATACGGATGAAATGAGATAATAAAGGGATCAATGACAATTATTTTTTCAACAATTATAATATCAGTTTTCATTATATGATTAGAGATTAAATAAAAATTTATTTAAACAAGTATTTATATAACAGTTTTAATAAAATATTTATTATATATGTTAATCAAAATATGTTCCCATGAGAATTTTATTGGATATTGGTAAATAACTATGATCATGTCTTCACAATAAATAAATATTTTATTCATTTAAAAATTTTAAATATATGAATTTTATTATATCCAATATCACTTTAATTTTAGACATAAAAAAATATTATTATAATCCTAATATTCAATTTCTTATTATATAATGTTCATATCAATAAGTAAAAAAATTTATCAAAATTTTAATGTAAAAAAGATAAATCGAATGAACTAAAAATAGAATATAATTATCGCATAAACCATCTCATATTTTTTGACATCATATTAGTGAAGAAATCAATTTTTTTCAATTTAATATATAGTAATTAACAAAATAGAACACATTAAAATGTATGAATCAAGTTGAAATCATAGTGTGTATCTGTATTTTTTAGGATAAAAACCCATAATTATGGGTCCTATAAAAAAAATAATAAATTTAACACCCATTCTCATTAACTCTAAATTAGCAGACTGATACTTCAAATTTCAAATAAGCAACATAATAAGAAATTACCTGAGTAAAAGTAAATAGTAAATCGATATCGAATAAAATTTTATATGATATATACTAAATTTACAATTATATATCATAATTGTATCTCTTTCATTGAACTGGTTATTTAATATCGAAACACCATCACTGATTTCTATTTTCTCATTATAATATTGTTAAATTTCATATAATTTTTTTGAGGTTTTATCTAACTCATAATAAATAGTAATTAATTTCATTATTTATATTAGAAATTATAATTATAATATTTATAGGATAATAATCTATATTATCTAACTCACATAGTAAAAGATATTCTCTCAAATAAAGTATTATATATTGAAACATTCCAACTAGAGTATTGAAATGCTTCTTATATTCCAAATGATATTCAATTGGTCTTTTATTACAATATTTTATTTTCTTTTTCAAAATCATTTATCAAATTTTAGTTTTCTCTATATGCAACAGGTTATCGAGAGAATTAGTTTATGTACAATATCATTTTGAAAAATTATATATGGATTAATCCTTAAATATTTCCATTTTGTGAATTTTATGTAAATAATTCATTTTCAAATATTTCTAGGATCACTACTGTAACAACCAGGAATTATTACATCTATATCATGTGCTAGGGAATTATTATTAAATATTCTATTTTTATAATGATATAAATGACACAATTTAGTTTTTATGTAATAACTATAACAAAGAAATGAAATTGCAGAACACATACATTCCCATGTCTATGTTAGGTTTATAGATTTACAGATATATGAAAATATCACAAAAAATTTGGTTCATAGACAAACTGTTCATAAAAATCTACATCATTTACCACCATAACTATATTATCATATTCCATGAAATGTTTTCAAAATATCCCATAAAATACAACACATATTAATCCATTATAAACATATATAATTTTTAACAATTAGTCATGACCCATGGAAAATGATAAATAATAAGGGTAAGATAAAATCATGTTTATGGGTAATCATAAGAAAAAAATGTATATCATTATAGAGAGTAAGATGAAAATATGTTAATGAGGACCTAATGATTATGGATGGTAATAACATAATGTAATTCATACATTGATAATTAATTATGTCAAAAAGAATTTACAAATTAACGAGCCAATGGATTCAACAATCATGACCCATATGAAATCAATATTGATCTACAAAATCATGAAAACCCCAAGTAATAAAAAATAAATAATGCAGATAACATAGTGAATCATATCAAATAAATCTGAAATTTGTAATTACAATCACTTTAACAAATGGAATAACCATCATGATTACACATAGAGTAACCATCTCAGTTATACTTGAAATAAACACCATAATTATACATGGAATAAACATAATAACATAATCCTATAATCCATTACTAAAATCCTAGTTTGATAACACTACCACATATTTGGAATAACCATTACTATATATTCCCATATTGTATTGGATAAACATCATCTGTTGACTCGATCCCCTTTCCAAAAGCATTGCAAGATTTAACAGCCTAACACAAAATTGGTTTATAATGAAACAATATATCTTCGTAATCTATTACCAATAACTATATAATAATAATGTTTATAGATAATGGATTTTGTTATAAAAATAATTAAATATTACATTATTACATTAAAAAATTTATTAACTCGTGGAAAATAAATGGTTATTAATTTAATATTTATGAAAAAAATCAAAATCCACATATAGAATGAATTTTGATGGTGTTGATAAGAAATATCTATAGTAGAGAAATTTTATTGTCAAGGGTTTTTAACATTGATTAATGGAAATACCATTAAAATATATTTAAACTAATTCATGATTAAAATAAACATTAAACTTTGGAAATCAATTTTAAAAACTAAAAAATATTTAAATAATAAAAAATATTTTTATTTGAATATATATATAGAAAATGATAAAGAATAATATTGGAAAATAATGGCCACGATGTTCAGAAAGACCACTCATGTTTCAAACATTAAAAAAGTCCTTACTTGCAATCATTTTGGAAAAAATATGTAAAAATATACCCATTCAGATAATGTTATGGATTTTACTTTTTGAAATTTTTTCAAAATTCAAATGATATTTTAAAATAATTTTATGAAATAATTATATAATTAGAATAAATTTTTTAATATTATTAGAAAATATTGATAATGGAAAAATGATTATTTATCTATAGGATGGTACACAATCAATGTCACTTACAAATTACTTTTTGATCTTTCTTTAATATGATAGCCTTTATCAGGAATATAGTAACTTCATGTTCAATAGTTTATGTGACATGAAATGAAAAAATTATAAGAAAATATAACAATCTAATATATGATGGCATGTTCCTTTAAACCTAATCCCCGAGATAAATTTCAATGTAAGAACCCTTTAATTGAGCAAAACACAAATACTCTATTAAAATTTTATTATTTAAACAATACCAATATAATCTAGATATAATGATTTATGGTGTGAATAGTATTTACTAAATTATGGAAAATTTATTTTTTAATAATTATTTAAAAATTAATATTATTTATAAATATTATAAATTAAATAATAATAGATTTAAAGGATTAGAAATGTTCTTTGACCAATAATATTTTTAATAAAATGTTTTATAAATTCATTACAGATATTATATAATTTCTTTTTCCACTAATATAAAAGTATATTAGTGAAATAAATTTTACTTTCCTAATATATGTTCCAAAAATATCCTTGGGTCAATTTTTGGGATTTTTATGAACTGTATGTATTTTAATAAATAGTAAAAAATACAAATTGTTGTTTAAGACATCATTTTTTTGAAATTATTTAAAAATTTATTTATACTAATGATTGGGTCTAAATATATAATTTTTAAATAATATTAATAAATTAATAATTCAAAATGTTAGATTAAATTTTATATTAAATTTTCATTATAAAATATTCTTAACATATGATAATTTTTTTATTAAAATCAACACTTCTATATCACCCTGGATGATTAATATATAATTAGATTCCTTAACTTATGTGAGTTTTATTCTGAGTACTGTATTATAAATTTGTAATCATAATAATATATATTATCTTATATTGATAAAAATAACTTTTTACTATAATGAATATTGAAAAAAAGTTATTTATCATGGTTGTGATACAAAAATGTTTTTTTGAAAAACATGAATTTTGTTTTATAGAAATTTCATAATAATCATAAATTATTTATATACGATTTCCATACACATATGATATAATTCATTAATAATTTAACAGTGTTTTGTTTCACTTTTAATTCAGTGAGATATACCACATATTCACAACTCAATCCTTTATGTGATGTATATGATACTACTTTAAACATATTATAGGAGGAAAATAATTCTCTTCATAAAATATAGTGATTCAATTTATGTGATTGTATTCAAGGATATTATCATTAAAATTTTACCAAAGTGGTATGCGTTTATTTCAAAATCTCACCATTAGTTGAGAGTTTTTTGATTAATTATCCATTGGATGAATTATTTGATATTTACATCTTAAAATAAATCAATTTTCTTTAAATATAGTGAATAACTAAAATTATCATTTAATAATACAGTTTGATACTATTATGTAATTAAATTGAATTAATTTTTTTTAAAATCCTAATATATTTTCATTGGATTTAAAATTCACTACCATTAAAATCCATGATTTTTTAAAAAAAGGTTAAAAATTGGTTTTTTTCATTTCCATAATGATTTTTTAAATCCATTTTACAAAATTTAAATTTATATAAATTTTTTAGATGAGAATTTTCTAGTGACATTAAAAACATTTAATTTTCTTATTTTACAAAAATATGCCAAATCATTTTTTTCACATGTCGATATGAATTTATTTATAAATCATGAATTCTAATTTTACATTGTTTCAATGAATATTTTCATATAATATTATTTTAAATATATTTATTAAACTTTTGGTTTTAAAACAATTTTCAATGAATTTTTTTTCATCAATAATAATTTTAATGAAATTTTGATTTTGTTTTATACATCAATGAAATCACCCCTTAATTGAGGTAATAATTTACCCGGAACGTGCCATAATGATATGATTTTAATAATTTCTTTAGATGAATTTTTTACTGAGTATGTGATGTTTATTAAAATTAACCATATTACAATGTATGGATTATGTTTTGGATTATTTAAATAGTGTATGTATTATCATTTCATATGATATTTATATATAAATGTTTATATTGATTTTGATTAACTTGTTTATTATGAATAATTAATATAACTTAATAAGTTATGGGTGTGACCATGTATATATATTTTTTCAATTCATTGAAATACTTCATGATAAAAATCAGTTTTTTTGACACTCCTAGGGGATTGGATTTGAGATATATACATTTTCATTTAAAAATTAGTAATTTATTTAATACCTTTTTGGAAACCATAAAAAATAAACATTATTTATCATTATGATATTTTATAGGAAACAATATTCCAATTAATTTAAATTACTTCCCTGGTATTGATATAAAAAATTATCTTTCATGATATTATGATCTACTATAATATGAAACATTATTTTCAAATGACTCATATTGGTATAAATTTGATCAATTTAAATGTGTGTACTCTATATATGGGTTTCCCATAGTGAAAAATAATGCTGGATTTTTATCAGAATCTAATACAATTCTATCCATGTTGTTCTGTGACACTATTTATGAGAAATAAGCTTCACTCTATGGATTGGCCTATTGGTCCACCATGTGGTGTTACCATACCATAATAGTTTATGAATCAGTAATATTTATCATACAATGGGACTAAATTTCATTTCTAACTGAGAAATATGTAATTTTCATTATAGAAGACATTTCATGATTTCATATGGGATTAAATGGAGATGGTTTTGATATTATTTTATCATCTCTTATGAAAATAATATCAATGGTGTTCATTGAAAAAATAATAATGTGGAATAATAAATAAAAAACATTTATTGGAATTATTTTTTTGTTCTATTCATAGAATATTACCTTAATAAAGAATAATCAGGGGATATGGAGTGAAAAATCATGTCCTTATGTCATTAGTAAGATGGTAATATTTCTATATATTAATCCGTGATTTAAATTTTATAATGTAATGTTATGGAATATATAGGTAATATAAATATAAAGATATATCATTTATCAGTTTGGATAAAGAAAATCCTCAAAGGTAATTGGACTCTAAAATATTAACATCTTATAAATACAATGTACGACATGAAATCATGATTAAGAAATAATTATTCATTTATTATAGATTCAAGTAATGACAAGTGATTAAGAGTATATATGAGAAAAGTTCACATAATTATTTGATGGAAAATATTAATATTCATACACGTGGTAACTTGTGAATGAAACATCCTATTAAATTCATAAATGTTATCTGAAAATTCTATAAATGTTATGATAATTCCACCATTCATGTGATTTTATGATCAAGAAATATGTTTCAATTTAATTTTTTGTAAGTGTAACGATATGGGGAAATATATAAATGAATTTTTAACGAGTCATGGGAAAATAACCCATAATAAGTTATGGATTAAAGGTAGAGCTTATGATATTGTTAAAAATTAATTGGGATGATTAGTTTATGTGTTTTTTTTAATGAATTATATTTTCTATCTTTTACAAATATAATTCATGTAATAAAAATCATGAAATTAAAAGGGAAAAATTTTATTAGTATTTCATATTGGAATTTAGAGAATATGATGAATCATTCACATAACATGAAAAATAATAGTGGAATTATTATATTTTCTTAGGAAAATAGATTTTGTGGATTGATAACCTTTCATTTTTTTTCCTGATGTGTGGAAAATACAGATTTTTTATGGGAAAATATTGGTGAGCATGAAATTTTTTTAGTGGTTTGATGTGTTATGTCATCTTTTCAATTGTTCACTGCAAGTATTGTTTTATGGAATATATTTAACAACCTATTATTTTATTTTTTGGAAGTGTTCATCTATTCATTATGGTTTCTTGGTGATCAAATTATTCACATATTTGGAATGTGTAATTAGGATAAACCATATATTTTTTATTGAATAAAATGTTGGTTTTTTGACATTCCATATAATATTTTTTAAATTGAATTTAGAAAGAAATACTTGTGATGATGGACAGGGTTAACTATTTTTTGAATTGTTTGAGTTGAAAATTTTTCTTATTATATTACATATACTAACCATTTTGGTCTTGAAAAATATATTGTTATAAATCAAATGAATTTTCATTATTTAATTTAGTTAATTGTTTTTAAAATATTAATTTTAGTAAATTATATATAAAATTATATATTGGTTATTCATTTCATGGTGTATTAAATAATATATTAATTCATCAAACCACAACCAAAGGTTGAATTTTAAATTATATTTTCTAGTGTTACCTGTCATTTTATTAATATAACCCCTAAAATTTAGGAAAGACATATTGAGAAAAAATTTTGTTTTATTATTATTATTTAAATTTAATAATATTTTTAAATAATAAATAATTAATTGTTTATATGGTTAAAATTTTATTTAATATTATCTATATTATACTATTTTAATACTTGGGTTTTATCATTCTCTTATATGTTTATGTTTTTCTAACATCAATGACCTCCAAAATGGAAACCTTGTAGTTTATCAATCTGAATAATAGTCATATATCCCTTTTTCTATTATTAAAAGTACGATTAATTTAAATTTTTTATTATGTGGGATTCTAAAAAATTATAATATATTTTCAAAAACATTATTTTTTACATCATGATTTAATTTATTTGAATTATTTTATTTATAGATGTAATATGTCACACCCTGAGTTTTTTAAAAAGAATTATCTTGTTAGATAGAATGAATTCCATGCAACAGAAAGATTAGAATAGAAAACATAACCCCATGAAATAATGAAATTTTTCTTAAAATTAATTATCATTGATATCTTGCGATGTACAAAACACAAGGATTTAACCAAATACAAATAATATTCTAAAATATTGTTATTTAATCATGGAAATTATCACCTAGTAGGTAAGATCGGAGGACTGAAATGTAATATCAAAATTATGAAAATTAAATTTTTTAAAATTTAATAAAATAATTTTAATGGTTAAATATTGAATATAAATAAAATAATAATCAATTGAATGAAGATAAATGTTTTGGGAAAAGTGTATTTCACTAAATGGTGGGTTATTTCTCTATTCACACATAAGATAAAAATAATTATTTTAATTTTTAAAACATTAATATATAAAATTAATAATATTTTATTAAATATCAATTAGAAAATTATCTTATGGTGACATTTTGGGATTATTCTGAAAATAATAATTTTGTGATGAATAGTAAAAAAATAAAATTTCTTATTTAAAACATCGTTTCCATTTAGAATATTTACCTAGGTAAATTATATATCAAAAGGATTTCATTGTAAATATATTTCATTTATATTATAATTTATCTCATTTAGTTAATTTTAATAATTAAAATATTGATATATTATTTTAAAATAATATATACTTATCAAAATCTTCTCTTTATGAATCTTCTTTTATATTACATGTCTTTTTTAATTTTATATGTAATTATGGCACATATTTGAATGTAATATGAAAAAATGGTTTCCATATTTTGTATAACAATAATATATATTATCCAATAACTTAAAATTAATTATTAAACACAATGAATGTTAGAAACAGTAAAAATTAATTATCACAATGAAGGTAAAATGGGATTACATGGTGATAAACTAAATAGACAAATAAAAAATGACAAAAAACAGGTCCAAACCCCACTTTTGGATATATTATGACCATAATATCTATAAGAATTGACAATTAAACTTTTTAAGTACTTTCAACAGATAAAAGTGTTGGAATCACATTAACATTTCAAAACATCCATTTTCCTCATCTCCCCCACTTATAATTGGCCACACATATACTACAATATACTCCCATCCATTAATATTTAGATTATCCAATAACTAAAATAATGAATTCCATAATTCCACAGCGACATCCTATAGGACCATTTTAGATCATAAACTAAATCTAAAATGTATTTAGATATAGATAAAATGAGGCTCACTAAAGAAGATGTAAAATTATTAAACATGCATTATAGATTCATTTCTTCTTCCACCATAATAAAACCTTATTAATGAACTATAATTTTACAAAAAATATTATAATATATTGTTAATAGTTTTTATTTTAAGTTAACAATCCATAAACATCCTATCCATCTACAAATGATAAGTAATATCGTTGATCGCATGTATGGTGCAATACCACCATGGGAATTTATTTTTTTATTCCATTCCTACCATTAAAAGAAGTGAAAAAATGTACATCAAATATTCAAATTATATTTTTGAATTGTTATTATTTTTATTTTTTATATCCCATATATATTTTAAATTACATTATGGGGGTGGGGAATGATAATATTGGTCGTGTGTACGATGGAGTACGACCTCATGAATAGATGTGATTCACTTTTCACATATTCTTTATATGAATGATATTAAAGATACTGTTAATTAATATATGTGATATTTCTTGTCACGACCCATCCTCGGGGCCCGTGCCGTGACTACCCCAAGCCCGCCTTCCATAGGACAGGGGCTGGCGACTAGAACCAAAGGCGTAAATCCGAATAAAAAAGGAAGGTATTGATTTTATGAAATGAAAACACACACAAATAGAGTAGAAGAAAAAGATACACTATGTAAAGTAGTAAAACAAAAGTGTTGAAAGTATGAGGGGCCAGAAATACAATCCCAAAAGAAAGGTACAACTAAAACTGAAAGTAAAGTACAACTCAAAGTACAATAGAGAAAAAGTGACAAGCAGCTACTGGATCGTCCTCTAGCTTCCTACCTGAAGGGTAGGTACATATGTCCTCCTTAGTCCTCCACGTCCGTCCATCTCCTCAGGGTACCGACTCGTCATGAGATCCACCTCCGGGTACAGACTCGTCATGAGATCCACCTCCGAGTACCTTCCATCTCTACCAGCCTCAACCACGATCAGTGATGTTTGTAGTCTACATCAAACACAACGAGGTGCGGGCATAGGCCGTGCAAGGGTGAGTATAAAGATACTCTGTAGGGACCCCGAGACCCTCAAGGTATCACTAAATCCAACATTAAAATTGTAACACCCCGAGATTTTATGAAAAATATTCTTTTTAATTTCATTAATGTCTTGTGTTGTATGCTACACCAAAAGGAGCTTGCACAACACGCATCCTTGACTTTCCTTACATTACACGCAATCGCGACCTTTCTCGGTAGCATGTGTAGTATGCAATACCGAGTTTCACTAAACAACGATATGCTATTAAAATATTATTAAAACTATCCGTTATGAATAGTAATTACCACTTTTTGATATTTTGTAAATTTCATTTTCAAAATGGAATTCATTTTTGGATTCGGAATATCGAAATTAGCATAGGGTGAAATTTTGGTACTTTTCGGATAACATTCATTTTCTGATGAATAGTGAAAATAACTAAATTTTAATTAAAAACAACCTTTTTAATAGAAATAATTAAGAGTGATAAGTTATTAATTTGAGTGGTATTAATGTATATTTAGAATATATTTTTACAATTTAATACAATGTTGGTCATTGGATGTAATTTAACATTTAAACCAGACAAAAACAAGTGTCAATCTTTTGATAGTTATTTTCTCTTAAGTACACGCTATTTGTTTTTACGACGGGAATTAATTTTTAAATTAATTAATGAATCTCATATGTTTTGAATTTGGTAAAATATAAATCATTTTTCAGTTCATAATATCAAATATAACTTAGGCCTAATTTTTGGTATTTTTCTTGAAAAATTCATTTTTTGATGAATAGTGAAACCACTAAGTGGTAGTAAAAAAAAATGAATTTTTCATAAAACATAATTTTACCTCTTCTGTGAGTGGAATTTCAAAAATCCGAGAGACATGGTTGATGTCAGTAAGTAAAATGTGGTTCAATGAGATGAAAATATTTTTTGGTGAATAGTAACTTTTTACTTTTTTTCCACGATTTAAAGTAAATACGGTAATTAAGGGTAAAAATGATATTATTATTACCATAAAACACGTCCTAATTCTATTGGATATGTCTAATTCCACCAAGAACATCCTTAGGAATAAAATATGACCCTTTAGGCCCACATGGATTAGATTAGGACATTTATTATTAATTTATTTAAAGAAGGGTTAAAATAGTTAAAATCAAAGACTAATAAAGTATATCATTTTTAATATAGGATTATACATAAGATAAATTCGACTATAAATTTTAATTAGAAATCTAAAAGTATTTGCTACATAATGGTATTTTATTTGTAATTTTTAGGCATTAAATAAGTTAATTTATTTATGACACAAAGATGATGCTGTAATTATCTTATTAATGAAATATTGACATTATTGATGTTATAAATACCAAAATAAATGTAATTTGAGACTTTTTATGAATTATACTTCTAGGTTAATAGGACATGTTATTATTTATTTATTTATCTTTTTTCGAACTAATCATTCTGTTATGATTTTCAAAAAATTAATTTCAAAATAGTGTCAAAATTGACAAAAAATAGTTTTTAAAACAAATATTATATTATTAATTGCCATTTTATTCCTATTAATCTAATGATTGTCCATGATACTTATATCATGATAGGTGTATCATTAATGGACCACTTGGGGGTATCATGGATGTATATGGTATGTTTATTAACTATATAATATAAAAATACAAAGTGACATGGTAAATGTCAATCTAATTAACTAAGAGTTAAAACTAAAAGATAAGGTTAATATAATGTCCTAAACTTGTCTAAATTCTATTGGACGACAGTATTTCGACCCATACCCACCTTAGCTTTGAAATATATCAATTTGGATTTATTTAAAACCGAATTTGGCTTTATAATAAAATAATATTTTTAGTTTTTCGAAAGAAGCCCCTCTCCTCCTTTATAAAAGGGCACCTCCTCCCTCTCTTCCTCACACCACATTGAGCTTTCAAGCTCGGCCAACCCCTACAAAATTATCTTCTACACTTCCCTAGAAACATCCTAGTGGTTCTGGTCTTCCTCAAATACCAATTTTAGTGCCCTAAAAGGAGATCTCAAAGAGGCGCTTCAAAGAAGAGGTAATGTCCGTTACCGATTCTTTCAACTTTATTTCTTATTCCACTTCTTATTCTTACATGTTTTCATTATTAAGTAATAAAATCAGTATCACTCATATACTGATATGTTATTATAAGTATGAAACAACCATATTTCACCATCTATCCATCCTATAGAAAATGAAATCACCGCGCATGCGTACGTACGGAATACCGTCTCCACGCTATGGTGTAATCTATTTTCCACCACCACCTTACTTGGATAGGTATAATGGTTTACAAAATAACTATATATGATTATTGTAATGCGATATTGATTTTGAAATAGTATACATACATTTCAATACAATTCCATGATCATGAGAATGATATCATCGATCGTGCGTACGTACGGACTACCGTCTCCACGACGTGATGAGATTCATTATCCACGTTAACCATTAATGAATGATTATACAGTATATATAATAAGTAATTATGAAATATATGACATAATAATGATACTGGATTTATGTGTATATATATGTATGTCATCTACTTAATTCCATTCAACTCAATAAGGAAATGAAAACAGCGTTCATGCGTACGTACGACCTACCGTCTCCATGAATGGTGTATTTCATTCCATTTACTGATCTATTATATATATATGTATATTATGAATTTATATTATATATAAATCATGTTTTATATTCTGTAATTATTTAATCATTATCTATGTAATCATATGAATAATTACAAGTCAAAACACGGACCACAAATGAAACGATTTTACCCAAAACGCTCTTTAACATGGAATTTACAAACGAACGGGTAAAATGAAGTCATAAGTGAACCATATATGATATAATAACAATGAGTATGATTCAGGAATAAGTCAATAACATTATTTAAAACATTATACAAGAGGTTCGGACACTTACGAAGCAAATCAGACCTAAGGTAAGGGAAATATCACAATCTCATTTTTATCTGAGATTGTTTATACTTCGAAATTTACTAGGGTGTATTTTATCATCCACATCCATGTTTCCTCAATATGTAATATTATTTCCATCTACCTAAATTTTTTTAAATCCAATTTTACCCTTCAGTGTGTTTTTAGTAAATGATATGAAAGGAATCTTTTTTCGTTTTTTGTATGAGGTACTTCTTGACTTTTTCGAAAAATATAAGAGAAGAATGTTTTTTTTAATTTATACGGCATGAATGGATTTTTAAAAACATTATTTCCAAGAAGCTTCCTTTAAAAGTTTTCAAGTCTATTTTTAATCAACTTCTTTTAGTTTAAAATTGTATGACATGTTAAGAAAGGAAGAGTGTTTTTGAAGTAGAAAAGATATTTTCCTCAACAATGGAGTTCAAGTGTTTTATCAAAATTATTTTAGATCTATGATAATAAAGGGTTCTTTTTCTATCCCTATTATTACATGGATTTGATTATGTTGTGATGAAAATATTTTTATGAATTATTTTATCTTATATGAATTGTTTTATGATGTCACGATGTTTAAGATTCCCATTTTTATTACACGGGTTATGCTATGATGTATGGTTTATGATTTTGTGGCACACAAAAGCATGGTATCATTATGAGATGGGTGGAACCTATATTTCCCTCCAATTCATTGGGTAAAGATTTTATATCTCATGAGATAGACATCGCTGGAACGGCATGTTAAACCGGTTCAGTGAAATAGGACTGAAACGAGGAGTGAACTCGGTTCAAAAATAGAATTTGTCCACTAAGATAGTCATGGAAATGAGTCTTGACTAATAAGAAATGATTCCTTATGATTATGTGTGTATGCCACAAAGTTTCATGTTTTAAGTTATGATTATTGGGATTACATTTCACTACTATGATTTATCCCATGTTAATATGGTCGCTTTTGCAGGATAAGATTTCCAAAATGTTATCTTCTTATGAATATGATGTGATTGATATTTCTTTTTTTTACCCTTAATGAGAATTTGAGCGCACCCATTTATGTTTTCTTTTCCCTAGGAAATAAAGAAAGGTTTTAGGTAAAAAAAGAAGATCTTTATGGGAGTTGATGAAGATCATTCACCATGATTAGATGATTATTTTCCGAGTTTCCAAAGACACTAAACTATTACAGTCCTTGTGTGTGTGTTTTTGTTATGTACTATGTATTCCACAAAAGTAATGTAATGTCCATGTACATTATGCTTAGGGTCTCTACAGTTGGTATCAGAGGAATGGATTAGTCAACCTTTGGAAACTAGGATGCAAGAACTTTAGTGAGATCCCTATAGATATTTCTAAGGTATGTATAGGGATGTCCCTAAGGTTAAGAATAAGTATAGGTTATAGTAATAGAATTATGGTAACCCAAGATGTTAGATATTAATGTTACCACCCCTTTATTATATTTTTTTCCCTACCGTGATTTTTCTCTCGCACACTATTTTTTTTGGGTTTTAGACGATGGAAGGAACCCGAAGGAACCGTGTTGATCAATGTAATGGAAAATGCAATGATTGTCCTCCTGAAAATACAAATTTTATTGGAGATGGTGTGGAAAATATTATTTCTATACTTACACAAGCTATGAATTATTCTGGACTTCCAAATGAGCATAGAAGGGAACAATATTTTATTGAGTCCTTCAGGAGACAACGTCCACCTTCTTTCAGTGGGTCTTCTGATCCACTTGTTGCTGAACAATGGATCAGTACTACTGAAAAGATATTTGCAGTTCTTCAATGTTCTGAACATGATAAAGTCATCTTAGCAGTTTATCGTTTGAAAGGTGATGCTGATCAATGGTGGAATATTATCATGAATAGGAGGCCAATAGATGAAATTGAGTCCATGGAATGGGACAAGTTCAAGAACTTATTTTTCAATAAGTACATCCCTCTTAATCTTCGAACAAATATGGAGAAGCAGTTTCTTGATTTAAAGCAAAAGGATGATGAATCTGTTGGTATATACGAAGAGAATTTTTCAAGGCTTGCAAGGTATGCATCTGGATTTATCATCCAACCTGAAAGTAAATTTGATCGATTCTTCAGTGGCTTAAAACCAAATCATTGAAAGGAATTAGCTATAAGAGACTATAGTAGCTATGCATAAATTGTGTGTTGTGCTATCAAGGAAGAAATGGATGTTGGTGTTACTTATCCATCTCATAGTTTTGACAAGAAACGAAAGATGGAGTTCAAGGAGAAATCTCAAAATAATGGTGAAAAGAAGATGAATGTTTCCTTATGCTCAAAGTGTGGAAAGCAGCATGGTGGAGATTGTCTTAAAGGGACTAGAAAATGTTTTAAGTGTGGAAAAGAAGGTCATCGAGCAGCTGAGTGTCGAATTAATGGAAAAAGGGTTTCTAATGATGTGAATAAAGAAAAGACTGCAGAGAACGCACCACCAACACTTCAATGATTCAAGTGCAAGGAAATTGGGCATTATTCTAATAAATGCCCTAATCCAAGGGTTAGTGATGATCGACATGAGCAAACACTTAAGGCAAATGACAAAGGGAAGTCACATGCGATCACTATTGGCGATGTTGAATACAAAAACGATATGGTAGAATGATTATGTGTTTATGTAATGGGATTCCAAAATAATGTTATATATAGTATCATGGAATATTGGAATATTTATGTATTGGTCCTTTGTGGTTTTCAATAATTTCATGTTACCTATAACCATGTAAAGTGATTGAGATATTTTTGGTAAGTAGATGATATGCGCATAATGAAGGGATAAGAAGATAATGAGATGTTTGATTGTATTCATGAGCTCATGATTGATATAAGGACTAAGTGACATCATGGTTTGAGTATAATTTTTTTTGAGGATTTTGGTTTGTGGAAAGAGTTAACTTTTAACAGAATTCATGTTTCAAATAAGGTTCAATGGGTATTCATTATTTAATAAAATACATGATTAAGTTATTCACATGTTTCTAATTTGACCAACAAAATATATCTTATGATATATAGGGGATAAATGATGTCATTTCTGTGATCATTTTATTTATACTATGAGCTTTGACCGAAGTATTCTAGATAATCCTAAATATTGTAATGGATTATGTTGGACATAAGTTAGGATAGAACATTTTTCGATATTATTGAAGGGATGTTATAGTAATATAGCATTAGAAAAAGGACATCCTGCAGGACAGGCGACAACCCATCGTGTCAGACAAGGCTGTGGGAATCGAACCCACAACTGAAGTGTGACTAGCCTTTATCGCCTACCACTAGCCTAAAAGAAGTATCTGTTTAGTAGAAACTAGTTTTATTATATTAAGCAGTAAGATATATGAAGTATAAGTCCATTTTAAGAACCATATATAATTAATCTCACTATAGATGGACTTATGTAAGTTTTGATAACTTTTCTAACCTTTTGTTTAAGACAGATGGAATGACCCATCATTCCATCACATGATCTGCTAACACATCACGAATGACAAATTCAACTTCATTTATTTAAGAGATGAACTGGAAATTGTCCAGAGAACGACCAACGGTGAGACTATATCATAATCATGAAAGTATTTCTTCTAATTCCAATTCTTCAACATTAGGGAAATGATATTGAAAACAAAAAATGTTGTTCTAGTGTTCTTATATCTAATAAATCAGATGGTACCATAGATCGTCACAAATTTATGGCTTTATGATTGCTGGCTTTTCTATAGCCATGTTCTCTACCACTCTTCATCAGAACATAATGGTTAGAATTGTCTTCCATATCCATATTTTCACCTATGTGGAATCCCGGTGATTAGTTTATTTGGGTAACCATTACGTTTCATAATTTTGTTTTTAAATATTGGTTTTGGTATTCGATTTTACGATATGGGTTTCTATTGAAGAAGCTTTCGTGTAGTGAACTATTTATAACCCCAACAAATTTTGAGGGCGAAATTCATTTTAAGGGGGGTAGAATGTAACTCCCCGAGATTTTGTGAAAAATATTATTTTTAATTTCATTAATGTCTTGTGTTGTATGCTACACCAAAAGGAGCTTGCACAACACGCATCCTTGATATTCCTTGCATTACATGCAATCGTGACCTTCCTCGATAGCGTGTGTAGTATGCAATACCGAGTTTCACTAAACAACGATATGCTATTAAAATATTATTAAAAATAACCGTTATGAATAGTAATAACCACTTTTTGAAATTTTTTAAATTTTATTTTCAAAATGGACTTCATTTTTGGATTCGGAATATCGAAATTATCTTAGGGTGAAATTTTTGTACTTTTCGGATAACTTTAATTTTCTGATGAATAGTGAAAATTACTAAATTTTAATTAAAAACAACCTTTTTAGTTGAAATAATTAATAGTGATAAATTATTAAATTGAATGGTTTTAAAGTATATTTAGAATATATTTTTACAATTTAATACAATGTTTGTCATTGGATGTAATTTCACAATTATACCAGACATAAACACGTGTCAATCTTTTGATAGTTATTATCTCTTAAGAACACACTATTTGTTTTGACGACGTGAATTAATTTTTAAATTAATTAATGCTAATCATATGTTTTGAATTTGGTAAAATTGACATCATTTTTTAGTTCATAATATCAAATATAACTTAGGCTTAATTTTTTGTATTTTTCTGGAAACTTTCATTTTTTGATGAATAGTGAAACCACTAAGTGGTAGTTAAAAAAATGAATTGTTCATAAAAAATAATTTTACCGCTTCTGTGAGTGGAATTTCAAAAATCTGAGAGACAAAGTTGATTTCAATAAGTAAAATTTGGTTCAATGAGATGAAAATAATTTTTGATGAATAGTAATTTTTTACTTTTTTTACCACGGTTAAAAGTAAATAGGGTAATTAAGGGTACAAATGATATTATTATTACCCTAACACATGTCCTAATTCTATTGGATAAGTTTAATTCGACCAAAAACAATGCTAGGAATAACATATGACCATTTAGGCCCACTTGGATTAGATTAGGACATTTATTATTAATTTATTTAAAGAAGGGTTAAAATAGTTAAAATCAATGTTTAATAAAGTATATAATTTTTAATATAGGGTTATACATAAGATAAATTCTACTATAAATATTAATTATAAATATACAAGATTTTCTACATAATGGTATTTTATTTTCAATTTTTAGACATTAAATAAGTTAATTTATTTATGACACAAAGATGATGCAGTAATTATCTTATTAATGAAATATTGACATAATCGATGTTAAAAATACCCAAATAAATGTAATTTGAGACTTTTTATGAATTAAACTAATTTTATAGGTTTATATGACATGTTATTATTGATTTAATTAACTTCATTTCTATCTAATAATTCTGTTATGATTTTCACAAAAATCAATTACAAAATAGTGTCAAAATTGACATAAAATAGTTTTTAAATCAAATATTATATTATTAATTGTGATTATATCTCTAAAAATCTAAGGATCAGCCAAGATACTTATATCAAGATAGTTGTATAATTAATGGACCACTTGGGGGTCGCATGGATGTATATGATATGTTTATTAACTATATAATATAAAAATACAAAGTGACATGGTAAATGTCAATCTAATTAACTAAGAGTTAAAACTAAAATATAAGGTTAATATAATGACCTAAACTTGTCTAACTTCTATTTGATTAGATTATATAGACTCATCCCCACCTTATCTTCAAAATATTTCAATTTGGAGCTATTGAAAACCGAATTTGGCTTTATAATAAAATAATATTTTTAGTTTTTCCAAAGGAGCCCCTCTCCTCCATTATAAAAGGGCACCTCCTCCCTCTCTTCCTCACGCCACTTTGAGCCTTCAAGATCGGCCAACCCCTGCCAAATTCTCTTCTCCACTTCCCTAGAAACATCCTAGAGGTTCTTTTATTCCTCAAATACCAATTTTAGTGCCCTAAAAGGAGATCTGAAAGAGGTGCTTCAGAGAAGAGGTAATGTCCGTTACCGATTCATTCAACTTTATTTCTTCTTCCACTTCTTCCTCTTAGGTTGTTTCGTTATGAATTAATAACATCAGTGTCACTCAAATACTGATAAGTTATTATAAGTATTAAACAACCCTATTTCACCATCTATCCATCCTACGGAAAACGAAATCACCGCGCGTGCGTACGTACGGAATACCATCTCCACGCCGTGGTGTAATCTATTTTCCACCACCACCTTACTTGGATGGGTATAATGGTGTACATAATAACTATATATGATTATTGTAAAGTGATATTGATTATGAAATAGTATACATACACTCAAATACAATTCCACGACCATGAGAACGATATCATCGCTCGTGCGTACGTACGGACTACCGTTTCCACGACGTGATGAGATTCATTTTCCACGTTAACCGTTCATGAATGATTATAAATTATATTTAATAATTAGTCATGAGATATATGACATAATAATGATACTGTATTTATGTGTATATATATGTATGTCATCTAGTTAATTACATTCAACTCAATAAAGAAACTAAAACAGCGTTCATGCGTACGTACGGCCTACCGTCTCCATGAATGGTATATTTCATTCCATTTACTGATCTATTATATATATGTATATTCTGAATATATATTATATTTAAATCATGTTTTATATTCTGGAATTAATTAATCATGATCTATGTAATCATATGAATAATAACAAGTCAAAACACGGACGACAAATGAAATGATTTTACCCAAAACGCTTTTTAACAGGGAATTTACAAAAGAACGGGTAAAATAAAGTCATAAGTGAACCATATATGATATCATAACAATGAGTATGATTCTGTAATAAGTCAATGAAATTATTTGAATCATTATACAGGAGGTTTTGACACTTACGAAACAAATCAGACCTAAGGTAATGGAAATATCACAATATCATTTTTATCTGAGATTGTTTATACTTTGAAATTTACTGGGGTGTATTTTATCATCCAGATCAATGTTTCCTCAATATGTAATATTATTTCCATCCACCTAATTTTTTTTTTAAATCCAATTTTACTCTTCATTGAGTTTTTTCTAAATGATACGAAAGGAATATTTTTACGTTTTTCATACGAGGTACTTTTTGACTTTTCCGACAAAAGTACGAGAAGATTTTTTTTAACTTATACAGCATTAATGGATTTTTAAAAACATTATTTCCAATAAGCTTCCTTTACAAGTTTTCAAGTCTATTTTTAATCAACTTCTTTTAGTTTAAAATTGTATGACATGTTAAGAAAGGAAGAGTGTTTTTGAGGTAGAAAGGACATTTTCCTCAACAATGGAGTTCAAGTGTTTTATCAAAATTATTTTCCATATGTGATAATAAAGGGTTCTGTTTCTATAACTATTTTTACATGGATTTGATTATGTTGTGGTGGAAATATTTTTATGAATTCTTTTATCTTATATGAATTGTTTTATGATGTCACGATGTTTAAGATTCCCATTTTTATTACATAGGTTATGCTATGATGTATGGTTTATGATCTTTTGGCACACATAAGAATGGTATCATTATGATATGGGTGGGACCTATATCTCCCTCCAATGCATTGGGTAAAGATTTTATATCTCATGATATAGACATGGCTGAAATGGCAGGTTAAACCAGTTCAGTGAAACAGGACTGAAACGAGGTGTGAAATCGGTTCAGAAATAGACTTTGTCCACTAAGATAGTCATTGAAATGAGTCTTGACTAATAAGAAATGATTCACTATGATTATGTGTATATTCCACAAAGTTTCATGTTTTATGTTATGATTATTTGGATTACATTTCACTACTATGATTTATCCCATGTTAATATGATCTCTATTGCAGGTTAATATTTCTAAAATGTTATGTTCTCTTGAATATGATGTGATTGGAATTTCGTTTTTTAACCTTACTGAGCATTTGAGCTCACCCTTTTATGTTTTCTTTTCCCTAGGAAATAAAGAAAGGTTTTAAGTAAAAAAAGAAGATCTTTATGGGAGATGTTGAAGATCATTCACCACTAATAGAAGATTATATTCTGAGATTCCAAAGTCACTAAAATATTATGGTCCTTGTGTGTGTGTTTTTGTTATGTACTAAGTATTCCGCAAACGTAATGTAATGTCAATGTACGTTAATCTTCGGGTCTCTACAGTTGGTATCAGAGGAAAGGTTTAGTCAACCTTTGGAAACTAAGATGCGAGAACTTTAGTGAGATCCCTATATATACTTATAAGGTATGTATAGGGATGTACCTAAGGTTAAGTATATGTATAGGTTATAGTAATAGAATTAAGGTAACCCAAGATGTTAGAAATTAAAGTTACCCCCCCTTTGTTATATTCTTTTCCCTAGCGTGGTTTTTTCCTCTCACACTATTCTTTTTGGATTTTTGATGATGGACGGAACCCGAAGGAACCGTGTTGATCAATGTAATGGACAATGAAATGATTTTCCTCCTGAAAATACAAATGTAATGGAAGATAGAGTGAAAAATATTATTACTATATTTACACAATCTATTAATCTTTCTGCACTTCTAAATGAGCAGAGAAGGGAACAATATTCTATTGAGTCCTTCATGAGTCAACGTCCACCTTCTTTCAGTGGGTCTTCTGATCCACTTGTTGCTGAACAATGGATCAGTACTACTAAAAAGATATTTTTAGTTCTTCAATGTTCAAAACATGATAAATTCATCTTAGCAGTGTATCGTTTGGAAGGTGATGTTTATCAATGGTGGAATATTTTCAAGAATACGAGGCCAAGAGATGAAATTGATTCCATGGAATGGGATGATTTGAAGAACTTATTTTTCAATAAGTACTTCCCTCTTATTCTTCGAACAAATATAGAGAAGGAGTTTCTTGATCTAAAGAAAAAGTATGATGAATCTGTTGGTATATACGAAGCGAATTTTACAAGGCTTTCAAGGTATGCATCTGGATTTCTCATCCAACCTGAATGTAAAGTTGATCGATTATTCAGTGGCTTAAAACCAAATCTTCGAAGGACATTAGCTATAAGAGACTTCATTAGATATGAAGAAATTGTGCATTGTTCTATCAAGGTATAAATGGAAGTTGGTGTTAGTTATCCATCTCATAGTTTTGACAAGAAACGAAAGATGGATTTCAAGGAGAAATCTCATAATAATGGTGAAAAGAAGATGAATCTTTCCTTATGCTCAATGTGTTGAAAGAAGCATGGTGGAGATTCTCTTAAAGGGAATAGAAAATGTTGATGTGTGGAAAAGAAGGTCATCGAGTAGCTGAGTGTCGAGGTAATGGAAAAAGGGTTTCTAAAGATGTGAATAAAGAAAATACTGCAGAGAACGCACCACTAACACTTCAGTGCTTCAAGTGCATGGAAATGGGGGATTATGCTAATAAATTCCCTAATCCAAGGGTTAGTGATGATCGACATGAGAAACCACTTAAGTCAAAGGACAAAGGGAAGTCACATGCAATCAATATTGGCGATGTTGAAATTGACAAATATGTGGTGGAATGATTAAGTGTTTATGTAATGGGATTCCAAAATAATGTTGTATATAGTAGAGTGGAATATTGGAATATTTATGTATTGGTATATTGTGTTTTTCAATAATTTTATGGTACCGATAACCATGGAAAGTAATTGAGATATTTTTGGTAAGCAGATGATATGCTCATAATGAAGGGATAAGAAGATAATTAGATGTTTTATTGTATTCATGAGCTCATGATTGATATAAGGACTAAGTGACATCATGGTTTGAGTATAAATTTTTTTGAGGATTTTGGTTTGTGAAAGAGTTAACTTTTAACAGCATTCATGTTTTCAATAAGGTTCAATGGGTATTCATTCTTTAATAGAATACATGATTAAGGTATTCAAATGTTTGTAATTTGACCAACATGATATATCTTATGATATATTCGGGATAAATGATGGAATTCATGTGATCGTTTTCTTTATACTATGAGCTTGGACCGAAGTATTTTAGATAATCCTAAAGATTGGAGTGTATTATGTTGGACATAAGTTAGAATAGAACTTTTTTCGATATTATTGATGGGATGTTATAGTAATATAAAATTATAAAAATGACAACCTGTAGGACGGGCGACAACCCATCGCGTTGGACAAAGCTGTGGGAATCGAACCCACACCCGAAGTACGACTGGCCTTTATCGCCTACCACTGCCCTAAAAGAAGTACCTGTTTAGTAGAAACTAGTTTTATTATATTAAGCAGTATGATATATGAAGTATAAGTACATTTTAAGAACCATATATGATTAATCTCACTATAGATGGAATTATGTATGTTTTGATAACTTTTCTAACCTTTTGTTTGAGACAGATGGAATGACCCATCATTCCATCACATGATCTGCTAACACGTCACAATTGACAAATTCAACTTCATTTCATTAAGAAATGAAGTGGAAATTGTCCAAAGAATGACCAACGTTGAGACTATACAAAAATCATGAAAGTATTTCTTCTAATTCCAATTCATCAACTTTAGGGAAATGATCTTGAAAATCAAAAATGTTTTCCTAGTGCTCTTATATCTGGTGAATAAGATGGTACCTTAGATCGTCACAAATTTATGGCTTTGTGATTGCTGGCTTTTCCATAGCCATGTTCTCTACCACTCTCCATCAGAACATGATGGTTAGATTTCATTTCCATATCCATATTTTCACCTATGTTGAAACCTAGTGATTAGTTTATTTGGGTAACCATTACATTTCATACTTTTGTTTTTAAAGATTGGTTTTTGTATTCGATTTTACGATATTGGGTTCTATTAAATAATCTTTCGAGTAGTAAACCATTTATTACCCTGACGAATTTCGTGGGCAAAATTAATTTTAAGGGGGGTAGAATGTAACACCCCGAGATTTTATGAATTTTTTTTAATTTCATTAATTTCTTGTGTTGTACGCTACACCAAAAGGAGCCAGCACAACACACATATTTGACTTTCCTTGCATTACAAGCAATCATGACCTTCCTCGATATCATGTGTAGTACGCAATACCGAGTTTCACTAAACAACGATATGCTATTAAAATATTATTAAAACTAGCCATTATAAATAGTAATAACAACTTTTTGAAATTTTGTAAATTATATTTTCAAATTGGACTTCATTTTTGGATTCGGAATATCGAAATTAGCTTAGGGTGAAATTTTTGTACTTTTTGGATAACTTTAATTTTCTGATGAATAGTGAAAATTACTAAATTTTAATTAAAAACAACCTTTTTAGTCGAAATAATTAATAGTGATAAATTATTAATTTGAATGGTTTTAAAGTATATTTAGAATATATTTCTAAAATTTAATACAATTTTTGTCATTGGATGTAATTTTACAATTAAACCAGACATAAACACGTGTCAATCTTTTGATAGTTATTATCTCTTAAGAACACACTATTTGTTTTGACGACGTGAATTAATTTTTAAATTAATTAATGCTAATCATATGTTTTGAATTTTTTAAAATTGACATCATTTTTCAGTTCATAATATCAAATATAACTTAGGGCTAATTTTTGGTATTTTTCTGGAAACATTCATTTTTTGATGAATAGTGAAACCACTAAGTGGTAGTTAAAAAAATGAATTGTTCATAAAAAATAATTTTACCGCTTCTGTGAGTGGAATTTCAAAAATTAGAGATACAAGGTTGAACCCTTACTTAGTTATAATCCCATACTTATATTTTAGAGACACTGTTGAACCCTTACTTAGGTATAAGCCCATACTTATATTTTACCGCTTCTGTGGGTGGAATTTCAAATATAACTTAGGCCTAATTTTTGGTATTTTTCAAAAATTAGAGAGACACGGTTGAACCCTTACATAGTTATTATCTCCTCATGTGTGTGTTTTTGTTATGTACTAAGTATTCCACAAAAGTAATGTAATGTCCATGTACGTTAAGCTTCGGGTCTCTACAAAAATCCTCAAAGAAGGATCTCAACCGTTAACCCTTACTTAGGTATAAGCCCATACTTATACATTACTTATAAAGTAAACCATCTCAATTCAAGAGGTATCTCATAGATATGATATAAAAGGATAACCACTATATAGTTATATGTCCATACATATACCTAAGTTATCAAGTAACCCATATTAATCATGAGTAAATCACAAAGGTCAACGATTCAGCTCAAACCAGGATTTTCATTTAAGATACCGAAACCTCAACTACTAAAGAACTCCTCCCCTGTCGAGTACAGTAGCCCTATCATGACTCCGAGGTGCTACTCACTATCCTTGGACTGCTGAGGTACTCCACCTGTCATGTACTGTGGGCCTGCTGCTACAACCATGAGCTTACCACCATGGGTCTGCCGCTACAACCCAGCGCACCACCTCATAGCCTACAGAGGTACTTCTTCTGCCGATTACCACGGGTCTGCCACAAAAACCAAGTGATCCTCTGTCGTGGGTCTGCTACTACAACCATGTGCACCCCACTGGGCTATCCATATGACTCCGAGTCGATCTATCAGCAAACATCAAGTCTCATCCAGCTATTAGGTCTCTGCATTCTTCTAGCTCGTCACTAGGAGGGTCCGCTCCAAGATCTACTGGTCGATACTTTAAGTATTACAAGGATCTACTAAGATGTACCCCAAAGGTCTGTCATGTCATAGGAAACTCAACATAATAGATGGCACATCAATTGTATGCCTGATCTGTGTGTTATTAGCCTTTTCGTCCCGAGGGCCTGGTTGGTTTCATGTATGAACCAACCCATCTGTATTAAAACTGTTCCCCGAACTCTAATAGGGTATACTCATAGGGACTGTTTCTCAACGTGATTAACAACGTCACAGACCATTCGTCAAATGGACATCCGGTCAGAAAGTTATCAGCTTTTCCATTCCTGGGGCCCGGTTGTATTTCGGGTACAATACAACCCGTCCATTTTCCAACTGCGTCCAAACCTCAGTTTAAGTATACCAAAATTACTGTCTCATCATGAGGAATCCAACAAAGTCGACTGTACGTCAATAGGACGTCTGGAACTCATGTTTTATGTGTCTCCGCTCCGAGGGCCCGGTTGGACTCGGGTTCGAACAAACCCCGACATACACAAAGTTCTCAATAACATTGATTGTAATATCCCAAAACGACATTCTCAATCCAAGGATTCCAACACAACTGACGGTGCATTGATCAGAGGTCCATAGCCCATGTTATGGGCATTTGAACAGATCTATCGGAAAGAGGGGGGTTTGGGCCCGGTCCAACCCAGCCCAATACCCCCTAGGTTGGCCCGAACAGGGTTGACCCGACCCGGGTCAGGGTCTGGCCCGTTAGGGCACGGCCCGACCCAGCTGGCCCGGTCGGGCACAGCGCGGCGGCCCAGCCCGCGTTGCCAGCGGCTCGGCCTTCTGCCTAGCGGGATTCAGGTTGGGGGGGGGGGGGGCTTCCCCCCATGATTGAGAAATGGCGGCCCCCATTATTGGTGGGGTATGCCCTAAATAAATTGGGGGTTACACCAACGGGATTCTCGGAAATGTCTGGCCATGTTGGCCAGCTATTGAGCTGTCACAGGACCCCCGCCGCGGGTCCCGCCTCCTGGTGGTGTCGGCGGTCGTCCGAGCCCGGCCCCCCTCTTTCGAACCGCTACGACCATACCCGCAGCTCCTCTTTTGCCGGCACGGCATGACAGTGCCATTCCCCTCTGCCGCTGCCCGCCCCGGCCGCAGCACCTTGATGCTCCGTCGCGGCGCGACGGCGCCGCGCTCATTCGCCGTGAACCGCTCCTGGCTGCGACCTCCTTTGGATTATTCGACACGGCGCGACGACACCACGCTCCAACGCTGCGGCCCACTCCGGCTGTGATTCTCGTCGTCCCTGCGCGGTACAACGACACTGCCTCACCTCCGTTTCAAGCCACAATAAGTGTCAATAACATAAAGGGGAGGAGGATCGGCTGTGTTTGGGAGGTCTGATCCCCTCCCGTTATATTGATAACAGGCGGCCAATATTAATGAATAATGTCAAAATATTATTGAATTTAAAATCATCCCCTACCTCAACTCTAGAAGGTCGATCACTTGAAGAATAAAGGGGAAGAAATTTTTTTTTCGTAGATATTGTTGCGGGATGATGGCATCGCTTCGTCAAGCGATGAGAAAAAGGAAACCGTTGTTGGCACATGCGTTCATCGTGTTCTTCAAGGATGAGGATGAGTTCTATCTCCTCCAAAAACTAAAACTCTCCCCAAAAACTTCACACCACAATCTAAACCCAAATAAAATAAGACACCTCTTATTTTATTACTCAAGCCATGCATTTCAAAATTTCAAAATTCAGATCCAAACACACTTAATTAATTAAAATTAAGTTGTCAAATTAATTAGATATGTAGTTGACATGAATTAAAGTTGGAGGTGAGGAGGGGAGGAGTCACATAATTAAAAAAAACATTTAGAGGAGTTAGGGAATTTGTATATTTGGGGGCTTGTGTGGGCCCCACATCACCTTTAATCCTCTAATGGGATGTTATCAACCAGTGGGTCCCACTCTAACTCCCACACCAATGCTCTAACACTTAGAATAGTGAAATAAATTTTGTAACATAATTTAATTTCACTTATACCACATTTTTAAATAGCACATCCTGAACAAACGCAACTTCAGAAAAGGTATTCTTAAGAAATTATCATCGTTGCGGTACAATCGGTGCCCTCAGATTTCGAATCCAAGCAATAGTTCAAAAGTTAGAAAAACTAGCTCGTTCGTTCACTGAACGTACCCATGCTATTATTCAGAAATTGATTCCGGGCACACCGTGCCTCCGAATCAGGTGCCGTCGAAAAATTGCGGACTCGTAAAATCCAAAGAAATTAAGAAACAAATTTCATTGAATTTTACGGGTCTTTACATTACTCCCACCTCATGGATTTACGTCCCCATAAAGCGTCAACACACACTAAGGAAAACAAAGTGATACTGAGCATGCATCTGAGCCTACCTCTCCCATGTGCCCTCTTGGAGGTTCTCGAGCTACCAGTGAAAGACCACCTGAGTAATCGTCCATCCACGTAGGAACCTCTCATGTTCATCCTCGATCTCAACTGGAACTTCTACAAATGTAACCCCGTCATGAATGTCCAACTCCCCATGATTGTTGGTATGGGTTGGGTTGTGCACGTTTCTCCTCAGCTGAGATACATGGAAGACTTCATGCACCTGGTGCAATTGAGGTGGATGGGTCAAGAGGTAAACCACCTCGGCTACCCTGTTGAGGACATAGAAGGGTCCGATGAACCTCAGAGATAACTTGCTGACCTGGCCAATTCTCCGTAAATCACATCAAGGTGAAACCCATAAGAAAACTTTGTCACCATCCTCGAAATCTAGTGTTCTATGTCTCCAATCCTCTTAGAACATCTATCTGTATTTTATAGTCTTCATTATCTCCTGAACAAAATGCACTTTAACCGTCATAATCTAAACCATCTCTGGTCCTAAAAGAGATGCTATGATTTCTTCTTTTCCTATAAGAGAAATCTGGTCTCATCCCCTTCATGAACCACATTCATTGCCTAATACAGTCAATCCTGACATGAATGATACTAATCCATGACATGGATGAATTAGAAAGGACTCAACGCTACTACCAAGAGATCTAATTATTACACTTGCCTCCAAGGGTTGAGTCACGCTGTAGGCATCATTGTGTGGTCACTAGGTATCCTCCAGTAGGAATATCAAAAGTGAGTATCAAGTCAACAGTTTAAACCAGAACCTCTTAGCACACAAAAAGAAAGGAAGAAAAGTCATAAGGAAAAGTTTCTTTTCTTACTGCAGTTCATGTACAAAGACACACAACAACCAAAAACAACAACAATGACAACACGGAAACTAGAAGCACCAAGATCAAAGGTCCCATTCTGGGAAATAGTCCCGATCTTGTCCTCCATCTTCCAAAGCTCCATAGTCATATGATTCTGTTACCTGAAGCATAGCTCTCCCATGTACACATGTTACCTACGGTCAGGGTGGACCTCCTGGTGCTGATGGTGGAAACACCTCGAAGGGTCGTCCACCTCCAGTTGCACAGCCAGCTCCCATGCCTCGGTCTCCTGCTCTTTACGGTCTGCCTCGATCGAACCGCAGCCTCTTCTTGGGAGGTCCTTCATTTATCTACTGGTCATCTGTATGGCGGGTCGGAAAGTCACATTCCATGTGACCAACCCCGCCGCAGGAGTAACACTATCTACTCCTGGTAATTCGTTCTCCATCATGGGTGCCTCACACACACGATCATGTGTCATGAGGTCGACCACATGTAGGTATTTTCTTCTTGGACCTCTGTGTCATCTGTCTACTGCCCACTGTAGAAGACTCTGCAGCATGCTAGCAATTGGTGGGTCCGGCTGCTGGAGACTGCTTAGCAAGGAAACTCTCCACTAAGAGGGCTCACTCCAACACCCCTGTCTGCGTCGGGATGCTGTGAAAAACAACTGAAACTCTAATCTATTTCCTAAGCACTTTCTCGAAGGTTCGGACCATAAAGAACGGGTCTCGTACCATATCTGTAGAGTAGGGCGATAGATCGGTGAACTTCTCTGAATACTGCACCACCGACATGCTACCCTACTGAAGATGAAGTAGCTCCTATATACACACCACTCGAAGGGTGGAAGGTACAAACTCTTCCCGGATTAGGCTCTCAAAGTCTTCCCACAGAAGTGTCGCCTCGTCATGCATCTGAAGAATCAGGCTCCACCATCTGCATGTCACTGCCTGAAAGAGGCTGGAAACAAGGATCACCATGATGTCTGCTGGCATCCCTACTTGCCTGAAGACTCTCGCCACAACCTCTAGCCAATCCTAAGCAGTAAGTGGGTCCGTCTCTCCCCTGAAACTGGGTGGCCTCTAGCGCTGGAACTCATGCAGTGCACTCAAGCGACATGCACTCTCTGCTGCTGGGGCTGGTGGCATCGGTGGCCTAATGGGTGGTATTACCACTAGTGCATCCGCTGGTGCCATAACTAGAATAGAGACCTGTACTGAGGCCTTGTCGCTCGACGGGCTGTCAGTACGTACAACTCTCGCGGCTCTAGCTGGTCATCCGCCGGGAGGCGTCCTGAATGAAAAAAATGTGACACGGTCGAAGAATATACCTGGTGAGCTAGCCTAGTTTGAGATGACTTAATGAAAACATTTGGATACACACACACAATAACTGTTTTCATGAACTGGGTCGGAAATCAGTAGTTAGGGTTCTGGTGTATGGATACGTCGGCCGTTGTACCAACACTGGACTCCATGAACTGAAGACCACACTCGGTACCCTTAACACTATTTCATCGGATTAATTAATTATCAGAGTTTTGAGTTCTGCAGTAGAACCAACTCCTCTGATACCAATTTGTCACGACCCGTCCTCGGGGCCCATTCCATGACTACCCCATGCCCGCCTTCCATAGGCCAGGGGCTAGCAAAAATCTCCAAAGGCATAAATCCCAATAAAAATGGGAAGGAATTTCCATTATGAAATGAAAACACACACAAAAAGAGTACAAGAAAATGATACACTATGTAAAGCAGTAAAATAAACATGCTGAAAGTACGTGGGGATAGAAATACAAGCCCAAAAGAAAGGCACAACTACAACTATAAGTAAAGTACAACTCCAAGGACAACAGGTGAAAGGTGACATGTAGCTCCTGAATCATCTTCCAGCTTATACCTGAAGGGTAGGTACAGATGTCCTACTCAGCACTCCACATATGTCTGTCTCCTCCAGGTACCGACTCGTCATGAGATCCACCTCCGAGTACCGACTCGTCGTGAGATCGACCTCCTAGTACTATCCAGCTCTACAAGCCTCAACCACCATCAGTGATGTCCATCTTCTGCATCCAACACAACGAGGTGCGGGCATAGACCATGCAGGGGTGAGTATAACTATACTCAGTAGGGACCTCGAGACCCTCAAGGTCACACTAAATCCAAAAATAAAATCCTCAAAAATTATCTCAACAGTTAACCCTTACATAGGTATATGCCCATACTTATAACTTAGTTATCAAGTAACCCATATCAATTCAAAAGGTATCACACAGATACGAAATCAATGGATAACCACTACTTAGGTATATGTCCATACATATACCTAACTTATCAAGTAACCCATCTTAATCATGAGGAAATCACAAAGGTCACTGACTCAGCTCAAACCAGGATTTTCATTTATGATAATGAAACCTCAACTACTGCAAAACTCCTCCTCTGTCGAGTACAATAGCCCTGTCATGACTCTTAGGCGCTACTCACTAACATTGGACTGCTAAATTACTCCACCTGTCGAGTACTGTGGGCCTACTGCTATAACCAAGCGCTTCCCACCATGGGTCTACCGCTACTACCAAGCGCACCCCCTCATAGCCTACATAGGTACTCATTCTGCCGAGTACCGCAAGTCTATCGCAATATCCAAGTGATCCTCCGCCGTGTGTCTGCCTCCACAACGAATCTCACCCCACTGGGCTATCCAAATCACTCCGAGTCGATCGATCAACAGTCGTCAAGTCTCAGCCAACTACTAGGTCTCTACACTCTGCTAGCTCGTTACAAAGAGTGTCTTCTCCACGAGCTACTGGTCGATACTTCAAATACCACAAGGATCAACGAAGAAGTACCCCAAAGGTCTGCCATGTCATAGGAAACTCAACACAATAGACTGCGCGTCAATCTGACGCTCGCTCTGTGTGTTATTTGCCTTTTCGTCCCGGGGGCCCTTTGGTTTCGTGAACTAACCAACCCAACCATATCACAACTGTACCCCAAACTCTCATAGGGTATACTTATAGGGACCTTCTTGATCCCTGGATCCCAATGCAACTGATGGTGGGTCGATTAGAGGTATGTAGCCCATGTGATGGGCGTTTGATCAGATCTGTCCGAAAGAAGGGGGTTTGGTCCAGGTCTGACCCGGCCCAATACCCCGTGGGTCAGCCCGAACCGGGTCGACCCAACCTGTCTCAGGTTCCAGCCTGTTACGGTACGGCCCGACCCGGCTAGCACGGCCCAGCTCAGCGCGGCGGCCGGGCCCGTGTGGCCTGCGGCTAGGCCTTCGGCCGAGCGGGGGGGGGGGGGGGGGGGGGTGGGGGGCGTTGTCCCCCTTGATTGAGAAACTGTGGCAACCATTTTAGGTGGGGTCATATGTAAATAAACAAGGGGTTATTCCCCTGGGATTCTCAGAAACTGCCGGCCGTGTTGGCCAGCGGGTGAGCTGTCACGGGACCCCCGTCGTGGGTCCCGCCTCCTAGAGGTGTCGACGGCTTGCCGAGCCCAGCTGCCTTTGTTGAACCACCGCGGCCATAGTCGTGGCTCCTCTTTTTCCAGCACGGCGCGACAGCGCTGTGCCCCTCCTTCGCTGCACACCCCGGGTGCGACCCCTTGATGCTCCAGCGCAGCACGACGGCACTGCCCTCCTTCGACGCTGCCCGCTCCTGACTGTGGCCTCCTTTGGTTTCTTCTGCATGGCGCGACGGCGCCGCGCTCCACCATTGTGGCCCGCTCTGGCCGTGATCCTTGTCGTCCCCGTGCGGTACCACGGAACCGCGTCACCTCTGTTTCAATCCACAATATGTTTCAATAACAAAAAGGGGAGGAGGATCGTCCGTGTTTGTGCGGTCCGATCTCCTCCCATTATATTGATAACATAAGGCCAACATTAACGAAGAACGTCGAAATATTCTTGAATATAAAATTAACCCCTACCTCGACTCATGAAGGTTTATCACTTGACGAAGAAAGGGGAAGCTCTGCTATTCTGTAGACATTTCTGCGGGATGACGACATCGCTTTGTGAAGAGTCCAGAAAAAGGAATCTGAGGTTGGCACTAGCGTTCTTCGCATTCTTCAAGGATGAGGATGAGTTCTATCTCCTTCAAAAACAAGAACTCTCCCCAAAAAAATAACACCAAAATCTAAACCCATATAAAATAAGACACCTCTTATTTTATTTCTCAAGCCATGCATTTCAAAATTCCAAAAGTCAAAACCTAATACATTTAATTAGTTAAACTTAAGTTGTCATATTAATTTGATATGTAGTAGACATGAATTAAATTGGGAGGTGAGGAGGGGAGGACTCAATTAATTAAAAAGGGATTCACTGGAGTTAGGGAATTCGGAATGGTGGGGGCTCATGTGGGCCCCACCTCTCCTTTAATCTTCTCATGGGAAGTTATCAACCATTGGGTCCCACTCCAACTCCCTCACTGAGGATCTAACACTTAGAAAAGGGAAATAAAATTTGTAACACAACATTATTTCACTTAAACCTCATTTTTTTGCAACACTTCCCGAAAAAACGCAACTTCAAAAAAGGTATTTTTAATCAATTACAGGCGTTGCAGTTTCATCGAGGCCCTTGGATTTCGATTCCAAGCAACGATTCAAAATTTAGAAAAACCTGCTCGTTCGTTCACTGAACGTACCCAAGCTAATATTCAGAAATTGATTATGGGCACACCGGGCCTCAGAATCAGGGGCCGTCAGAAACTGCAGACTCGTAATATTCCAAAGAAATTATGAAAAAATATTCCATGAAATTTCCAGGTCATTACATTTCTGATATAACCAAATATTATGAAATATAATATGACATAAATTTTATTTATAAAAAATAATTTTCTTATAATAAAGTAGATTCTGAGTATATGAGGACTACCACCTCCGCATAGCAATGTGAAATGTTATATATTTTACTTCTATATAGATTGTGATAATGATTGATTTTATTAATATAAATTCCATATATGAAATAATTTTTAATCTATAAATATAAATTAATATTTATTTTCACTTATTTATATAGGGTAATAAAAATAGATGTAGCATTCTTGCGTACGTACCACCTACAGTCCCTATGAACGGTTTAATGTATTTCTTATATATATAACTAATATATTACCCAAATAAAATATATAACTACTTTATATAATATTTATACATATGTAATTTAATTCATATGTTATAATCATAAGAAAATTAAAATTACCAAGATCATTGAACTAAAACAAACAAGGAAAATGATACAATTATCACCTAAAAAAGATATTTTTACAAAAAATGTTATTATAATTGATTTAAAATACTTCAAGTAAATAACATAAGGAATAAGATACAAAATTATTGTATTTCAATTTATTTTAAATAAAACAATAAATTTTATTTAAAATTTTAGTAATTATATGATAGAATTTGAACCTTATTTAAGAGTTTTTCATTTATCTTTTTCTTCTATGAGACATGTACCATATTTACCATTTTATACCATGTTTTTTGTATATAATTTTAATATTTATATATTATATCATGAACATATTAATATTAATGTAATATTTTTTTATTTTTATTTCATTCATGGGGATTATTATTCAATAGTTACGAGATTTGAATGTGTTTATTTCATAATCATGTCAATATTCTTGATTTTCTAATTAAATCTCCCATAGGGGAATTATTTTGTATATCTATGTTAAAATAAAATTATATTTTCCAAAAAAAATTATATTTTCCAAAAAAAAATTATCCATAAACGTTTTCAGGAAATATTACAATTTTACACATGTTTTAACAGAAAATGAATAAGGTAATGTTTTTAGAATACCTGGCTTCATTTTTTCATTTAGTTGAAAATGCATTTTTAATAAAAATGATTATTTTAGAAAATGTGATAATTTTTTTTTTACAATTTCAAAATTATTTATTATACGAATCAGTACCCCATTTAATTGTTTAAAAATTTTCACTGTAATATTCATGTCCTTATTGTAATTAAATAGGCAATAGTAGGCTAGACATAGTGTTTTTATTATTACATTGGAATAAGATATAATTAATTCAATCCTAATGGACTGAATGGTTTAATATGCTTTGTAAAATAGTTACATAAATGGTTCACATAATACATTTGAAAAAAAAATTATATCATTTTTTTGAATAAATTTATTTCTTCAAGAATAACTTCATATAAAAATTATTGAAAAAATCATGAGTTCTTGGTGAAAGGATAATAATATGGCCGATCTAAATTTATCATCATATATAAATTACAGAAGAATTTTTGATGAATAAAATAACATAATAATCTTTTTTTGGTGAATAATATAACATTATTTCTATTTAAATAAATTTATATAACGATAAGATACGTAATATTTAATATGGGAAGTTAAATAAATAAAAATAGATTTATTTTAATCAATAAAATAATAATGAAATGAATCATTATAGAATATCATTTTGAAAATATAATGTATCATACTAAATTAAATCCCAATGACGAAAATTCTTAATTATGGAATTCCACTATCTTAGGAATCATGATACTACTACTGTCAAGAGAATTCACATTGTAGTTTCATCTATTCTATACATAATCATTTGGACCAACTAATTAATTTAATCTTATCTTACTGATTCCACTCAAAACGATACAAATGAAACAATATGATATCATTTTTTAAGGCATGACCTTGGTGATGCATGTCTAATTTATTCTTCAAATATTTAATAATAAATTTAATTCACAAACGATGCTCTTTATCATCGATTATTTTTATTGAGTAATGATACCTTATTTATCAATATATTTTCAATTAATCAAATAATGTTCAAAAGTAAGCTACATATGTGAAAATGTTATATAGTTTATAAAATATTCATATCTGTAATATAATAATATGTATATCTTAGAGAAATGAAATACCCAATGATTAGAATAAGGTAATTGGATTAAATTATTGTATAATTTAAAAATATACCAGGGGGATTAATTAAAAACAAGTGTTTTATAATTGATGAATAATAATAATATAAAAATTCCTTTAAAAATAATTTTCTTAGGAAAAATATAATTTAAACATTGAAAGTAATATTAAAAATATAGCTTTGTAAATATTAGGGAAAACATATTCATCAAAAATATTCTTATAAACATATAATGGAATGCTGGTAGAATTAAATAGTAATGATGGTAGGAAAATCAACACATTCATTATATGATTTGAAAAACATTCCATTTTTTCTGACAAGTCACAATATATAGAATTTCAAAAATGATATGAATAATCCTGAAAAAAATATAATGAAAATAATAAGAAGGATAAAAATTAATTTAAAAAATATAGAATACTTGAGGAAAAAATTATGAAATAATTTTTTTAGATCATAAAAAAGAAAGATAATTTTTATAAATTAGATTCTTAAACATAATATATTCTGAATAATAATGAAATTTTGACGGTAAACATTACCATTATGGTTTCTTTTGAATCATAATGCCCATGAAATATAGAAATTCATATGAATATGCATAAACCCTAAACATTCATATTATATGTCTTAAATTTCATTCATGGTTTTAATATATACCCCACAATGGAGACAAGTATTTTATAGGGAATATAACCCATATAAATAAAGTAAGATAAAAATCACACATCTCACCCTAGCCATTAGTTGATAGTTCTTTTACCATGCCTGTAATTGTTTTACGATAGATATTAATTTATAAATAAAATTATACTTATATATTAATATATTATCAAATTATAACATCTTATCACCTATTAGTAAACTATATTTTATTATTACACTTGTTTTTGTTTTTAAATTCCACATCTAGACATGCATGTTTTTATTTATGTTCCAGTTCTTATTAATTGGAAATTGTTCCATACAGTATGGAATTATAATATTGTCCAATATATTATTATTATTCATTTGATAAATTTTTCAAATCATTAGAGAAATGTTAATATATATAATTAATTATGTTCTGTCATTAAGACTATTATCCATACATATGCATGAGCATTGATATAATTTATAAATATTTTTTACAATATGAAAATCGATGATTTATTTTTTTAGAATCAACATAATTTCCCAAGTATCTTATATTATATTTATTTTCATCTTTACAACCATCAAATTAATGTGTCTATGAAAACAAATTTCCCACTATGTGTATGTAGTAATTCATATGTTTGTAAAAAGGGTTGTTTCATTTTCATATGATTGATAAAACATAGATTTTTATTGTTTAATATTCATATGATCATATAAGTACATATATAGTGTGATATTTATTAATTATTTATGGTGAATAATATTTTAATATGGTGTATTATGTGAAATAATGAAGAAATAGTTGGTAAAAGCGATTAACTCCTCTTTAGTAAACATACGTTAGAACTATTCATAAGGTGTCTACTAATGGTAGTTTGGAAGGGACAGAACATCTAAAACAGTGAATGTGATATTTATAAGTGTAATGGGTAGTTTTTCCAACCAATATGAATCAATGTAGTGTATATAATTGATTTAAAGGGTGTTATTTTATAAATGTGATTTGGTACACTTTTTTAATTTCATAAAATATTAAAGTATAAAAAATCTATTCTATCTTGAAATGCTTCCAAATGTTCTCTAAATTCACAATTTATACAAAATTTGGAAATATAATAAACCATTTGTATATATTAAATTTTTCATTATTTTTCACTACCATAATATAATATTATATCATTAAAACATCATTATTTACATTTTAACACTATTTATTACAATAACTATAATAAAAAAGAGATAAAAACGAAACATTAAAATCATTTTAATTCATCCAAAATATGTAATATTAATCTATAAAATTAAGTGATAATCATAATTAATTCATATTATATTAAATTAAATATTTTTCATAAGATTTATTTGATTCTATTAGTACTTTAATATTTACGACATCATCATTGTGAAATCATTTATGTAAATTATAATTTTAATAATATATGAATCTAAATTACCATGAGGTAGGTAAATATATTCTATTTCAATATATATTTATTATTATAATATATCAATTTAATAACCCCATATTAAAAAATATACCACTGTTAAAAATATTAATGTGTCATCTTTGTATTTCACATAAATTTAATATTTTAATGGTCGCAATAACTAAAAAATAACCCTAAATGTACATAATATATAAATTTTAATTATTATTAATAAAAAAATAACATCAAATAATATTGTATAAAATTTTAGGGACATTATTTAATCATTTTCATTTTATTTGTAACATTACTTTCCCAATTTACCCAATACATTGGTTATTGAAATTATAATGGATATAATTCATATTAAAAAACAATCACCATAATTAGAAAATTATGAACCTATAAATGAGTATTTGGATTCCATGATTCAAAATTCAGATCCTAATAGTTTTTGAATTCCATTTTAAATAAAACCCTAATAACACAATGAAAAATAGTTTTCCAGCGAAATGAACTTTTTAATTATAAAATATTTTTATTCCAAAGTCAATGATAAAATAGATTATAGTTCACTAGATTTGGTTATTAATAATATAATAGAACTAATTTCACTTTGTATCAATTTAAAAAGTATGTAAATATTTGAATAAAAATATTTTCCTAAAAAAAATTATTTTACACGATTCACTATAAAATCTTTTTTTAGAAAAATATATAAAATCCACATAAAATAATTTTTTTATAAAAATTTCTGATATTAAATTAATTTTAATTATTTTTTAAATTCTAAAAAATGAAATTCATCTTATTTTTAAATTGAAAGAAATGAAGATATATTTTTTTTTAAAATATATTTTTGATGAATAAAATGACATTAATAAAAATTGGGTTATTATTTTCAAAGTATTAATAAATACATTTTTATTGTGTATTACATCCAAATGTAAATAATTCATTTTCATATATTTCCTGGATCACTACTATAACAACCAAGAATTATTACATCTATATCATTTCTTAATGAATTAATATTAAATATTTTACTTTTATAATGATAAATATGACATAATTTCTTTTCTGTGTAAAAACTATTACTCTAAAAGGAAATTGTAGATCACTTACATTCATATTTCCATGTTAGGTTTATATATTTACAAATATATGAAAACATCACAAAATTTTGGGTTCATAAACAAATCGTTCATAAAAATCTACATCATCTCCCACCACAACTATATTATAATATTCCATGTGATTTTTTCAACATCTCCCATAAAATGTAACACATATGAATCCATTATAAACATATACAATTTGGAATAATAAGTCAAATACCATGGAAAATGAAAAATAATATGGGTAATCTAAAATGATTTTTATGGGTAATCATTTGCAAAAAATGTAAATCATTAGTGAGAGTAAACAAAAAATAAGTTAATGATGACTTAATCATTATGGAAGTTAATTACATAATGTTTTTCATACATTGATAAATAATTATGTCATAAAAATTAACAAATTAACAAGTCAATGGATTCAACAATCATGACCCATATGAAATCAATATTGATCCAAGGAATCATGAAAACCCGTAGTAATAAAAAATAAAACATTCTGTTAACATAATGAATCATCTTCATATCAATATGAAATATATAATTACAATCACATAAATAAATGGAATAACCATCATGATTACACAGAGTGTAACCATCTCAGTTATACTTTAAATAAACACCATAATTATACTTGAAATAAACATAATAACAATTCAAATAATACATTATTAAAAACCTATTTTTATAACATTGCCACATATTTGGAATAAACAATGCAATATATTCCCATATTCTATTGGATAAACTTCACATGCTGAACTAATCTCCTTTCCAAATGCATTTCAAGATATAACAGCCTAACAAAATATCAGTTTATAATGAAACCATCTATCTTTATAATCAGTTACCAATAACTATATAATAATAATGTTTATAGATCTTGGATTTTGTTATAAAAATCATTGCATTCAAATTTTATTAACTCGTGGAAAATAAATGGTTATTATATAAAAATTAATGAAACAATCAAAATACACATATAGAAGGAATTTTGATGGTGTTGATACAAAATATTTGTGGTGTAGAAATTGAATTGTCAAGGGATTTTAACATTGATTAATGGAAATACCATTAAAATATATTTAAACTACTTCATGAGTAAAATAAACATTTCACATTTAAAATAAATTATAAAAACTAAAAAATAAATAAATAATATGAAAATATTTATATTTGAATATATCTTTGGAAAATGGAAAAGAATTATACTGAAAAATAATGTCCATGATGTTCAGAAAATCCTCTCATGTTTCAAACATTAAAAAAGACATTATTTTCAAACATTTTGGAAAAAGGATGTCAAAAGATACACATTCAGAAAATGTTTTGGATTGTAATTTTAGAAAATTTTAAAAAGTAAAAAAAATATATTAAAATAATTTTTTTAAATAATTATATATTGAGAATAAATTTTTTGTATTTTTTTTAAAATATTGTAATGTGAGAAAATGATTTTTGATCTACAGGATGGTACATGATCAATGTCACCTACAAATGACTTTTTGATGTTTCTTTAATATGACACCCTTCATCATTAACATAATAACTTCATGTTCAATAGTTTTTGTGACAAGAAATAAAAACATTATAAGATAATATTACAATCTAATATATGATAGCGTGTTCCTTTAATCCTGATCCCCCGGATAAATTTCAATGTAAAAACCCTTTAATTGAAGAAAACACAAATACACTATTAAAATTTTATAATTTAAACTATACCAATATAACCTAGATATATTGATGTGAGGTGTGAATAGTATTTACTGAACTATGTAGTATTTAATTTTTAATAATTATTAAAAAAATTAATATGATTTATAGTTATTATAAATAAAATAATAACAAATTTAAAGGACTAGAAATTTTCATTGAACAATAATATTTCTAATACAATGTTATATAAATGCATTACACAGATGATATAATTATTTTTCTACCAATGTAAAAGTATATTGGTGAAATAATTTTTTTTCTAAATATACATTCCAAAAATATCATAGGGTCAATTTTTGGGGATTTTATGAACTGTTAAAATTTTGATAAATAGTAAAAATACTAATTTTTGTCTAAGACATCATTTTTTGGAAATTATATAAAAAATTAATTTTTAATATATATTGGGTTTAAATATTTATTTGTTCAATAATATTAATAAATTTTTAATTCTGAATGTTAGATTAAATTTTATATCAATTTTTCATTATAAAATATTTTTAACATTTAGTAATTGTTTTTTGAAATAACACTTCTCTATCACCCTGAATGATTATTATAAAATTATATTCCTTTCCATTTGTGAGTTTAATTATGAGTAGTGTATTTTAAATTTGTAATCATAATAATATATATTATCTTATATTGATAAAAATATGTTTTTACAACAATGAATATTGAAACAAAATTATTTATCATGGTTATGATACAAAAATGGTTTTTGACAAACATGATTATTTTTTATAGATATTTTATAATAATCATATATTACTTATATAGGATGTTTATACACATATGATATAATTCATTCCTAATTAATAGTTTTTTGTTCCACTTTTACATTATTGAGACATACCTCGTATTCACAACTCATTCCTTTATGTGATGTATATGCTACTACATATGATATATTATATGATGAAAATAATTCACTTCATAGTATATAATGTTTCAATTTATGTTATTTTATTCATGGAGATTATCATTAAAAGATTAAAAAATTGGTATTGGTTTATTTCAAAATATCACCATTAGTTGAGAATATTTTTGATTAAGTATCTATTGGTTGAATTATTTGATATTTGCATCTTAAAATAAATCCATTTTCTTGAAATTTAGTGAATAATTAAAATTTTCATGTAATAATATAGTTTGATACTATTATGTAATTAAATTTATTTAATTTTTTTTAAAATCCTAATATATTAATGTTCGATTTTAAATCCACTGCCATTTAAATCCATGATTTATAAAAAAGTTTTAAAATTTGGTTTTTTTATTTTTAAAATGATTTGTTAAATACATTTTACCAAATTTCAATTTATATAAATTTATTCGAAGGGAATATTTTGGTGACTTTAAAAACATTTCATTTTTTTATTTTACAAAAAATATGTGAAATGATTTATTTCCTTGACATGTCAATATGAATTTTTTTATAAATCATGAATTTTTATTTTACATTATTTCAATGAATATTTTATTAGAATATTATTTTAAATATATTTACTATCATTTTGGTTTCAAAACCATTTTCAAAGAATTTTTTTCAGCATTAATATTTTTAATAAAATTTTGATTTCATTTTTATACATCAATGACGTTACCCCTTAATTGAGGTAATAATTTACCAGGAATGTGTCATAATGGTATTATTTTAATAATTTTGTTTGATGATTTTTTTAACTGAGTGTGGGATTTTTATTACCACTAACCATATTACTATGCTTGGATTATGTTTTTGATTTTTTGAATAACGTATGAATTAACATTTCATATGATATTTATATATGAATGTTTATATTAATTATGATTAACTTGTTTAATATGAATAATTAATATAACATAATAAGTAATGGGTGTTACCATTTATATATATTTCCTTGAGGCATTGAAATACATCATGATAAAAATCAGTTTTTTTGACACTCCTAGGGGATATGATTTGATATATATACATTTTCATTTAAAAAAAGTATTTTATTTAATATATTTTGTTTGAAACCATAAAAAATAATCATTATTTATCATTATGATATTTCCTAGGAAACAATATTCCAATTTATTTAAATTTATTCCCTAGTATTGGAATAACAAATTATCGTTCATGATATTATGATCCACTATAATATGAAACATTTTTTTCAAATGATTCATATTGGAATAAATTTGAACTATATTAATGTGTGTAATCTATATATGGGTTTACCATACTGAATGATAATGCTTCATTTTTATCAAAAACTAATTAAATTCTAACCATGTTGTTTTTTTGACTCTATTTATGAGAAATAAGCTTCACTCTATGGATTGGCCTATCGGTCCACCATGTGGTATTACCATGCCAGAATAGTTTATGAATCCACAATATTTGTCATACAATGGGACTAAATTCCACTTCTAATTGATCAATGTGTAATTTTCATATAAATGATATTTCATGGTTTTGTATATGATTAAATGGAAATGGTATTGATATCATTTTATCATCACTTATGAAAATAATATTAATGGTGTTCATTGAAAAAAATAATTTTGAATAAAAAATAAAAAACATTTATTGGAATTATTTTGTTGTTTTATTCATAGAATATTAGATTAATCCATAACAATGAGTGGATATGGAGAAAAAATTCATGTCCCGAAAACATTAGTAAGATGGTAATATTTCTATGTAATAATCCATGTTTTAAATTTTATTAAGTAATGTTATGGAATATATAGTTAATATGAATATTAAGATAGATCAGTCATCTATTGGGATAAAGAAAATAGTAAAAGTTAATTGGCCTCTAGAATATTAAAATTATATAAATACATAATATGACATACAATCATGATTAAAAAATAATTATACATTTATTATGGATTCAAATAAAAAAAACTTATTAAGAGTATATAATATAAAAGTAAATATAAATTTTTGATGGAAAATATTAATTTTCTTACATGTGGTAACATGTGAATGAAACATCATTGTAAATTCATTAATGTTATCTGAAAATTCTATAATGTTATGATAATTTAACTGTGCATGTAATATTAAGATCAAGAAATATGTTTGAATTTCAATTTTTTTAAATGTAACGAGATGGGGAACTATATAAATTAATTTTCAATGAGTTAAGAGAATATAACCCATAATAAGTCATGGTTTAAAGGAAGAGCTTATGATATTGTTAATTATTAATAAGTATGAAATGTTTAACTTTTTTTTAACGAATTATATTTTCTATATTTTAAAAATAAAATTCATTTAAAAAAATTCAAGAAATTGATGGGAAATTTTTTATCAGTATTTCCTAATGGATTTTAGAGAATATAAATAATCATTCTCATAACACTGAAAAATAATATAATGGAATTATTATCTTTTCATAGATTTTTTTGTGGATAGATACCCCATCATTTTTTCCTGATGACAGGAAAATACAGATATGTTTATGGGACAATGTTGGTCACCATGATATTTTTTTAGTGGTTAGATGTGTTATGCCATCTTTTCAACTGTTTACTGCAAGTATTGTTTTCTGGAATATATTTAACAAATATTATTTTATAATTGGAAGTTTTCATTTATTCATTATGAGTTTTTGGTGATAAAAGTATTCACATATTTGGAATGTTTCATTAGGATACACCTTATATTTCCTATTGCATAAAATCGTAGTCTTTTGACATTCAATAAAATATTTTTTAAATTAAATTTGGACAGGAATATTTTTGATGATCGATAAGGTTAAATATTTTTTGAATTGATTTAGTTGAAAATTGTTCTTATTATATTATATATAATAACCATTTTGGTCTTGAAAAATATATGCTTATAAGACAAATGAATTCTCATTAATTAATTGAGTTAATTGTTTTTAAAATATTAATTTTTGTAAATTAGATATAAAAATTCTTGTTGGTTATTTATTTCATGGTGTATTAAATAATATATGAAGTCATCAAACCACAACCAAAGGATGATATTTAAATTATATATTCTAGTGTTCCATGTAATATTGTGAATAGAAACCTTAAAATATAGGAAAAAAATATTATGAAAAATGTTGTTCTATAATTTTTTTTCAATTTAAATTTTTTTATTAAATAATAAATAACTAATTATGTTTATTGTTTAAATTATGATGACTATTATCTATATTGTTCTATTTTAATCCTTGGGTTTTATCTATATCTTACATAGGCATGTTTTTATTTAACTTCAATGACCTATAAAATGGAAACTTTGTAACGTTTCAATGTGGATGATAGTCATATAACCCTTTCTCTATTATTAAAAGTATGATTAATTAAAATCATATATGATGTGGGTTTTAAAAAAATTATTTTATTTTTTAGAAACTATGATTTTTACATCATGAATTAATGTAGTTTATCTAGTTTATTTATGGATGTAAAATGTGACACCCTGAGGTTTTAAAAGAGAAATATCTTGTTCGATAAAATGAATTCCATGCAAGACTATGATTATAAGAAAATATAAAACCCCGTGAAATAATTAAATTTTTCTTTAAATTAATTATCATAGATATCGTGTGATGTACAAAACTCAAAGTTTTAACGAAATACCAATAATACTTTAAAATACTGTTATTTAAACATGGCTATTACCACCTTGTAGGTAAGATCGGAGGTATGAAATGTAATATCAAAACTACGAAAAACATTTTGTTTAAAATTTAATAATATATATTTAATCATTAAATATTGAATATTAATAAAATAATAATCATTTTAATGAAAGATAAATGTTTTCAGAAAAAGTGCATTTCTCTAAATGGTGGTTTCTTTCTCTATTCACACATAAGATAAAAAGTAATGTTTTAAATTTTAAAACATTATTACATAAAATTAATAATATTTTATTAAATATCCATGAGGAAATTATCTTATGATGACCTTTTGGGATTATTCAGAAAATATTAATTTTTTGATGAATATGAAAAAATATATAAAATTTCTTATTTAAAACATCGTTTCCATTTAAAATATTTACCTAGATAATTTATATATCAAAATGATTTCATTGTAAATTTATTTCAATTATATTATAATTTATCTAATATAGATAATTTTAATAATTAAAATATTGATATATAGTCTATACGTAACAAAATATTCTCTTTAGGAAACTACTTCAATATTACATATGTTGTTTAATTTCATATGTAATTATGGAACATATTTGAATGTAAAATGAAAAAAATGGATTCCAGATTTTTAATAACAATAATATATATTGTACAATAATTTCAACATATTTATTTAACATAATTAGTGTTTGAAACAGTAAAAATTTTTTATCATAATGAAGTTAAAAATGGGATAACATGGTGATAATCTAAATAGATAACGAAAAAATGACAAAAAACTTGTCCAAAACCCATTTTATGGATATATTATCACCATTATATCTATATGTATTGGCATTGAATATATTTTTTCTTTTGAACTGATCAAAATGTGGGAATCACATTAACATTTCAAAAAATCCATTTTCCTCCTCTCCACTACTAATAATCGGGCAACCATATACTACAATATTCTCCCATCCATTAATATGTGGATCATCCAATAACTACAAAACGAAATACCATAATTCCACCGCCACATCCTATATGACCTTTTTAGATCATAAAATGAATATATAATGTATTTAGATATAAAGAAAAAGAGGCTCACTAAATAATATGTAAATTTATAAAACATGCATTATAGATTCATTTATACTTCCGCCTAAATAAAACGTTTTTAAAATACTATAATTTTACAAAAAAAATTTATAATATGCTGTTAACAGTTTTTTTTAATTTAATAATCCATATGCATCATAACCTTTTACAAATGAAAAGTAAAATCGTTGATTGCAGGTATGGCGCACTACTACCCCAGGAACCGTTTTTTTATTCCATCCCTACCATTAATAGAAGTGATAAAATTTATTTAAAATATTAAAATTATATTTTTGAACTATTATTATTTTTAATTTTCATATCCCATATACATTTTAATTTACATTATATGGGGGGTATGATAACATTGGTCGTGTGTATGATGGAGTAAAACCTCATAAAAAGACGTGATTTGCTGTTCACATACTCTTTATATGAATGATATTAAGGTTAAAGTTAATTAGTATAAGTGATATTTCTTATATAACCAAATATTATGAAATACAATATGACATATATATTATTTATAAAAATAATTTAAAAATAATAATGTAGATTGTGATAATGGTTGATATAATTAATATAAATTCCATATATGAAAAAAAATTACTCTATAAATATAAATTAATATTTATTTTTAATTATTTATATAGAGTAATCCAAATTGATGCAGCATTCATGTGTGCGTACCATCTATAGTCCCCATGAATGGTTTAATGTATTTCATATATATATATAACTGATATATTACCCCAAATATATATATATCTACTATATATAATATATATACATATGTAATATTATATATATGGTATAATCATAATTTAATTAAATTTACCAAGATCATCAAACTAAAAAAATCAAGGAAAATGATGAATATTTCACCTAAAATAGTAATTTTTACAAAAAATTGTTATTATAATGTATATAAAAAACTATAAGTAAACAACATAAGGAATAAGATATGAAATTATTGTATTCAGTGGATTTTAATTAAAACAATAAATTTTATTTATAATATTAGCTAACATATGATAGAATTTGAACGTTATTTAATAGTTTTTCATTTATCTTCTTCTTCTTTATGACATATACCATATTTACCATTTATTACCATGTTTTTTGTATATAATTTTTATTTTTATATATTATATCATGAACCTATTAATATTAATGTAATTTTTTGTATTTTATTTATTTCATTCATGGGGATTATTTCTATAGTTGCTAGATTGGGATGTGTTTATTTCAAAATCGTGTCAATATTCTTGATTGTTTTATTAAGTCTCCCATATGGGAATTATATTGTATTTCTATGTTAAAAAAATATATTCTCCAAACAAAAATATCCATGAACAGTTTTTGGAAATATTACCATTTTACACATGTTTTTAATAAAATGAATAAGGTAATGTTTTGTAGAATACCTGGATTCATTTCTACATTTACTTGAAAATCCATTTTCAATAAAAATGATAATTTTAGAAAATGTTTTAATTTTTTTTTACAATTTAGAAACTATTTATTATATGAATCATTATACATTTTAATTTTTTAAATTTTTTTCATTTTAATAATCATGTCCTAATTGTAATGAAATCAGCAATAGTAGACTAGACATAGTGTTTTGTTTATTACATTGGAATAAGATATAAGTAATTCAATCATTATGGAATGAATGGTTTACTATCCTTTGTAAAATAGTTACGTAAATGGTTCTCATAATACATTTGAAATAAAATTATATCATTTTTTTGAATAAATATCATTCCTCAAGAATAAATTTATATATAAATTATTGAAAAAATCAAGAGTTCTTGGAGATAGGATAATAATATGGCCGATCAAAAATGATAATCATATAAATATTTGAGAAGAATTAATGATTAATGAAATAACATAATAAATTTCTTTTGGTAAATAAAATAATATACATTCCATTTAAATAAATTTTAAATAATGATAAGATATGTAATATTTAATATGGAAAGGTAAATAACTAAAAATAGATTTCTTTTAATCAAAAAAATAATCAGGAAATGAATCATGATATAATATCATTTTGAAAATATAATGTATCCTACTAAATTAAATCCCAATGATGAAAACTCATAACTATAGAATTCCACGATCTCATGAATCATGACACCACTATTGTCAAGAGAAATCACATTGTTGTTTAAACTATTCAACACATACCCATTTAGATTAACTAACTCATTTACTCCTAGATTATTGATTCAACACAAAATTATATAGATGAAACAATATGATATCATTGATAAGGCTCTTCCTGGGTGATGCATGTCCAATTAATTTCTCAAATATTTAACAATAAATTTTATTCATAAAAAATGTTTTTTATCATCAATTATTTTTATTGTGTAATTATAACTTATTTAACAATATTTCTTCAGTTAATAAAATAATGTTCAAAAGTACGATACATATGTGCAAATGTTATATAGTTTAGAAAATAATCATATCTGTAAAATAAGAATATGTATATTTTAGAGAAATGAAATACCCAATGATCAAAATAAGGTAAATGGATTAAATTATTGTATAACATCAAAATATACCAGTAGAATAATTAAAATAAAGTGTTTTATAATTAATGAATCATAATAATATAAAAATTTCATTACATTTTTTTTTTGGAAAAATTTCATTTAAACATTGAAATTCATCTTAAAAATGCAGCTTTTTGAATACTTAGGGAAAACAATTTTATTATAAATAATATTATAAACATATAATGGATGTCTGATAAAATTAAATAGTAATCATGGTAGGAAAATCAACCCATTCCATATATGTTTTAAAAAAAATTCCATTTCTTCTAAAATGTCACAATATATAGTATTTCAAAAATGATATGAATATTCCTTAAAAAATATAATGAAAATTATAAGAAGGATAAAAAATAATTTAAAAAATTATTGGATATTTGATGAAACATTTGTGAAATAATTTTTGGAGATCATAAAAAAGAAATATTATATTTATAAATTGGATTCTTAAAAATAAAAAATTCTGAATAATGATGAAATTGTTACTGTAAAGAATACCATTATGGTGTCTTTTGAATCATAATTCCCATGAAATATAGAAATTAATATGTTTATGAATATCCCTAAACATTCTTATGATATTTCATAAAATTAATTCATGTTTTTAATATATACCACACAATGGAGACAAGTATTTTATATGGAATATAACCTATAGAAATTAAAATAAGATAAAAATCACACATCTCACCCTAGCCTTTAGTTGATATTTCTTTTACCTTGTCTAAATTTGTTTTACAATAGATATTAATTTATAAAAAACAAATTTTATACTTATAAATTTATATATTATCCAATTATAACATCTTATCACCTATTAGTAAACCATATTTTATTATTACAATTGTTTGGGTTTTTAAATTCTACATCCACACATGCCTGTTTATTTATGTTCCAGTTCTTATGAATTGGATATAGTTCTATATAGTATGGAATTATAATATTATCAAATATGTTATGATTATTCATTTGAAAAAAATTTAGAATCATTAGTGAAATTTTAATATAGAAAATTAATTATGTTGTGTCATATAGACTGTTAGCCATTCATATTCTTGAGCAATGATATAATTTAAAAATATTTTTAACAGTATTAAAATAGATGATTTATTTTTACAGATTCAATATAATTTCACAAGTATGTTATATTATATTTATTTTTATCATTACAACCATCCAATTAATGGGTCTATGAAATAAAATTACCCCACTATGTGGAGGAAGTAATTCATATATAGGAACAAAGGGTGGTTTCATTTTCATATGATTGATAAAACATAGATTTTCTTAATATTCATAAGATCATATTAGTACATATATAGACTGATATTTCTTAATTATTTATGGTGAAGAATATTATATTATTGTGTATTATGGGAAATAATGTTGAAAGAGTTGGTAAAAATTATTACCTCTTCTTTAGTATGCATACATTAGAACTATTCATAAGGTGACTACTGATGGTAGTTTGGAAGGGCCTGAAGAGATAAAACAATGAATGTGATATTTATAAATTTAATGGGTAGTTTTTCTTACAAATACGGATCAATCTAGTGTATATAATTGATGTAAAGGGTGTTTTTTATAAATGTGGTTTGGTACATTTTTGTAATTTTTCAAAATATTAATGTATAAAAAATCTATTCTATATTGACAATCTTCCAAATATCATCTAAATTCAAAATATATACGAAATTAGGAAATATAATACACCATTTTAACATATTAAATTTTTCAGTATATTTCACTAACTCAATAAAATATTATATTACTAAAATATCATTATTTTAATTTTAACACTATTTATTACATTTACTATAATAAAATAAAGATAAAAAAGAAACATTAAAATAATTTTAATTCATTCCTAATATGTAATATTAATCTATAAAATTAATTGAAAATCTTAATTAATTCAGGTTATATTACATATAATATTTTTAATAAGATTTAATCGATTCTATCATAAATTGAATATTTATGACATCATCATTGTGAAATCATTTATGGAAATTACTTTTTTAATAATATATGAATCTAAATTACCATGTGGTATAAAAATATAATATATTTCAATATATTTTAATTATTAGAATATATCCATTGAATGACCCCATATTAATAAATAAAACATTGTTAAAAATATTAACGTGTCATCTTTGTATTTCATGTAATTTAAATATTACAATGGTCACAATAACTAAAAAATAACCATAAATGTACATATTATATAAATTTTAATTATTCTTTATCAAAAATAACATCACATAAAAGTTTATAAAAATTTAGGGACATTATTTAGTCAATTTTATTTTATTTGTAACATTACTTTATCGAGTTTCCCAATACATTGGTAATTCAAATTATAATAGATATAATCCATATTGAAAAATAAATAACCATAATTACAAAATTATGAAACTTTAAATGAGTATTTGGATTCCATGATTCAAAATTCAAATCCTAATAGTGGTTGAATTCCGTTTTTAATAAAACCCTAATAACACAATGAAAAATATTTTTTCAATGAAATGAAATTTATAAGTATTAAATATTTTCATTTCAAAGTCAATAATAAAATAGATTCCATTTCACATTATTTGGATATTAATAATATAATAGATTCTATTTATTTTCACATTGAAAGAAATAATGATCTGTTTTTTATTGAAATATATGATTGATGAAGAAATTGACATTAATAAAAATTGTGTTAGTATATCCTAAGTATTAATAAATAAAATTTTATTGTGTATTAACTTTATATTTATTTCATAATATAATAAATATTATTGATACATGAGAATATAATTTTTAGGTTCATTGGTTATGTTAAAAAAATAATATTTAATAGTATATCACATTTTATTTAGACATAGTGTTGCGTACACCAGAAGTCATCAACTACATTTTATATATTCTAATTTCATGGGATCATACATTCTTTATAATGTCGATAAATGGTGTCTTATAAATACAAAATTCACCATGGATACTGATTTTTGGATATTGGAAAATTTATTTTTGTGAATCTAACAACATAAACGAAATTAGTAAAACACCCTCAAGACAATAAATAAAGAGTTGTACTGAGGTGATTTTCAATGGCACAAAATGGGGATACAGTTTAGGATAAAATTATTGAATTTAAATGTAATGTTCTAGGAATAAATATTTATATAATTGTAGTGATGTATTGAGGTCATTGATAATAAATAAGAGAATGAACACTAGAAACAAATGAAATACACAACCATAAATCAATGATATTATAAAAGTCCATCTTATTCATTGGATATGAATGTAATTTGATAGAACTATTATTTTATTAGAATTTTTTCTAATTATGAAGAATTAAATTATAGACTATGAATATAATAAAATAACATGATTCAATATTGATTAACATTCATAATTTTATCCTTTTGTTTTTCATCAATCAAAAATTACTTCATCCATTGCTTCAATAAATTAATATAAAAACAGAAATTTTATTTATGATTAACTACAATTTTATTTTAAATGACCTAAACATCCAGAAATGAATGATATATCATTAATTTAGTCTCAAATTTTTACTATGACCATACTGTTTTCTCATGATATCCAATATTTAGAATTTATCATATCATAAACTAATAAATTAATCTCTAAAAACATATCTATAATTTCATGTATTTATCTAGGTACATACCTATTTTAGTTTGTTAATGGACCTTGGTGGACAAGTCGTGTTCGATGAAGTAGTGTGTTTTTTTGAAAAATGAAATAATTTTCCTGGGATTTATGTTTATCTTCATTAAAAATTTATAATTATTATCTTTTTAATTCACTTAATAGGGATTTTATTTATATAAATGAACTAGTTTTACTTTGTATAAATTAAATATATATCCAAAGGAATGAATAAAAATAAATGTTTCTATTAAAAAAATATTATTTAGCCTAATTCACAATGAAATCATATTTTTAAAAAAATATATACAATTCCCACAAGATAATGTTGTTATAAATATTTCCAATATTAAAGTTATTTAACTAATTTTTTAATTTTTAAAAATATAATTCAATTTATTTTCACATTGATACAAATAACCATGTATTTTTTATTAAAATATATTCTTGATGAAGAAAATGACTTTTATAAAAATTGTGTTATCATATCCTAAGTATTAATAAATAAATTTTTATTGTGTATTACATCCACATGTGTTTCATAATATATTAAATATTATTAACACACAAAAAATTAATTGTTAGGTTCATTGGTCATGTTAAAATAATAATATTTAATAGTATCTCATGTTTCATTTAAACTCAACGTTGTGTACACCACATGTTATCAAATAGATTTAATATATTCTAATGTCATGTGATCATACATTCATCATACGGTCAGCAAATGGTGTCCTATAACTTGAACATTTTCAATGTAGAATGATTTTTGGATATTGGAAATTTTTTTTTATGGAATCCGACAACATAAAAGGAATTTGGAAAACAACTTCTAAATAATAAATAAAGAGTTCTACCAAGGTTATTATGAATAATGCAAAATGGGGATTCCATGTAGGATAAAATTATTGGGTGCATATGTAATGTTCAAGGAAGATATATTTATATAATTATAGCGATTTATTGAGGTCATTGATCATAAATAAGTGAATTATCACCAGAAACAAAAGGGCTATAAAACCATAAATCAATGATGTTTTTAAAGTCTATTTGAATAATTGGATATTAATGTAATTGTATAACACTATTATTTTATTATGTTTTTCCTAATTATGAGGAATTCAATTCCGTAATATTAATATAATAAAATAACAAGATACATTTTTGATTAATAATCATAATTTCATCCGTTGATTTTTCTTCAATCAAATACCAAATCATCCCTTATACCAATATATTATTATAAAAAACTAATATTTTAATTCATGATTAACTAAAATTTAATTTTAATAGATTTTATCATCAATAATAGATTGATATTTCATTTCATTAGTCTCAAATTATAAATATGACCAAACTATTTTCTCATGATATCCTATATTTAGAAATTCTCATATTATTAAGTAAAAATTTAATATCTAAAACATTATCTATAATTTCTTGCATTTTTCTAGGTACAACCCTATTTGAGTTTATTAATAGACCTTGGTAGCCAAGTCTTGTTCGATAAATGAGTATTTATTATTTGTAAATTGAAATAATGTTCTGGATTTTATGATTATTTTAATTAATAATTTATAATAATAATCATTTTAAAAATGATTATGAATGGTCTCCTTGAGTTTGGATGGAATCAAAGATTGTTTATGAAAAGGCATAATAGCTACACTGAAAATTGATTAATGAACAATTATATGAAATTTACAGATTACATAACTTTAATATAATTCTATAACCTTTTTATGAACTCATTTAATAAATGACATGGTTTCCAATCATGATCATAATTCATGTTGCATGAAAAATTATTGTGTTAATTATTTAACTGAGGAGATATTTTTTTCAATGTATCCATTTAATTAGGATATAAATTACATGAATGTGTTACATGACATGTATTTCATGGGCATAGTGGTGTTCTGTATGTATAATGTATGATAATATGTTATTCCAACATGGGCATCCCATTCATGTCAACCCTTTGATGAATTCGAAAATATTTGGGAGTCTCTTACTCCACTCTAGACATACCTATTACACATGTAACCCCTAAAGAGTCTTTCTTCTCTGGGATCATATTTCATATGTTGTTTCTTGGGGTAGTTATAGAAATATATCTACCAATGGTTTTTTTATCTTAACATGGTTAAAAATAGAATTTTCTTTTCATCTTTCATGCAATCATCCTTGATGAAGTTTTACATTGGATGTGATCCATTAATCACCAGTTAATATTTTAGAGTGTAAACATGGACCTATGTTTTATATAATTTTAATGAATATGAAATATTATTATGGATCAATATAAATTGTTCTCAAATTAATTATTTGACATATAGAAAATCAAGGATTCAAATGATGGTTATAATATATCATATTTAATGGTTGCTGAAATATGGCTTATAGCTACCCAGTGGGTGAGAAAACCATGGAATAATAAAAAAATGGATTTCATTATAGTGTTTTTATCATAAAATGAGACCTTCTGTTATTTCATGAAATATAATCAATAGGAAATGTGTTATTTATTTGTGATGTGAATGTAGATTAAATGATATATAAATGAATGTCTAATTAAAAAAAATTAGTTTTAATATTTTCCATATATATTTATTATTAAATATTTTCATATCCTTACTACTATGAATTTGTGAGACCCATTATATAATTCTTATATAGAGATGGATTTTCCAAGTGCAATATAATAATTCTTATTTAGATAGTTCATTAAATAGTATAATGATGTCATTATTATATTGAAAAGGATCTACCCATTCCTATACAGTAATTCTTATATAGTTCATTTACCCAATATTATTTTTCAATTATTATATAGAGAGGGATTTTACAAGTACCATGAATAAATTATTATATATAGGGCTATACTAGAATTCTGAAATTCTTATTGAGAGGGATTTTCCATGATTATTTATTCTTACATGGTAAATTATTATCAATGGAATAGATATGATACATTATTAGTTGCATTTTGGAACTGTGTCGAAGTGTGTTGATAGACATATTGTATTAATATATTAATCAACACATCTATTTATCCCATTATTTCATTCACTTTTTCTCATATTGGTATTTTTTAAATGTGGGGGTTCTAAACTAAAATGATTTAGTCACTCTCTTTTGGGATTTCATTTAGATATTGAGAAGATCAAATGGATGGGGGATTGGATAAGAGAGAGGGACATTGTGGTTGATTGGGGATACTAGATGGCCTGGTGTTTGGAGGAAGTTCGAACATGGTGTTTGGGGACTGTGTGTTATTTTTATTTAGTGTGACCTGATAATTTTATTTATATTGAATGATGGTTAGCATTTAGATACATTTGATCTTGTATGTAAATTTTTTTTATTTTTTTTCGGTTCCATAATTTTTCAAGTTGAATGATATATTTCAAAGAATATTATTTATTACTCTAATTTTTATTATTATATATTATTCTACTATATTTTAATCTATACCATATTTTATAACCCCTCCACTATACATATAATATTTTTTCTACATGTTGTATTTCTTTGGAATATAGTGATATAATCTCGATGTCCAGTTACTAACCCCGTTTGGTTGTATGAAAGAGTTTCAGATAAGGAGAAATTTATATGTTCTATCAAAGGTACAATTTTTTATTTTTTATTTCGTTATTATATATATAATCCTGAAAAAAGACTCAGATTGTTTCATAATATGCTAATAATCTTTTTTATAAGAGTATCTAACCCATGGATGAGGGGAAATCTGAGTTTCAAGTGACGAGATTTTTATTTATGATATTTTCTCATTACAGTTGATGTAATTTAACCTTAATTGTTTCAATTTTTTTTATGATTTTATTATTTCTTGATATTTATACACGTGGAATACTTTTTGTGATATGATTATCCATGCATCCAGATAAGATCATTAGTATAAATATTGACATGTATTGTTCATGATAAGTATATATTTAGGGAGTGTGTTATATGTATTTCTTCATGAACTATTACTTGAGATAGTAGTTGTGTTTGTTAATATATTGAAATGAAATTTTCTATCATGATTAAACACTTGTAAGACTTTTTGTAGAGACCAAGTGTAGTGGTTAATTAGTGTTGTCATCAGTTTAGGTTGTACTTATTGATATAACTAATGATAAAAGGAGTTTTCCGGTCTTTTAGATAAAATCCCACCTCATCATATTTGATTTGAGCATCAAATGATGGAAAATCTTCACCATCCTAATGAAGTTGATGAAAATATTCATGCAGTTATCATGGATATGATGGATTTTAATCTTCATGATAGCTTTTTTAGGGTCATGCAATCCATGTAAATTGAGACCTTTAACATCATTTCAATGATATATGAGTTTATGAGAGTGTATTATATAAAACATCCTTCTATGTTCCATGTGGAGGTAAATCCCCAAAAATTCTGGTTTTATATCAATTTAGAACCATTTATATTTATATATATTGAGATACATATTGATTAGTTGGTGTCTATATCTACATATATTCGTTGTTAACCAGCCTTGCATTGGTGGGATATTCCTTATATAGTTGGGTAGCTGGAGAATTTATCATAGATGATCATCAATGTGGTGTTTTTGAATATAATTTATCTGGAGACATAGAGGGTTGTAAAGACTACTGATTTTATTTTTATAACTTTTTTGGGAATGTATGCGATGAAATAAACAAAATATTTCATTGATGTAGTGAAAATTTGTACATATTTAGATGCTGATGAGATCTACAGTGGTATATTTTTCTGAGGGGGGGGGGGGATTAGATGATTATGTCATAGTGAATTTTCATTATCTAATTATAATTAATTATTTTTCAAATTAGACACTATTTAGATAATGAAATCCAATAGATTCCCTAAAGAGGGTCAATAATGATTTAGAAATGTGAACTACGACCTCCTCTTAATGAGTGTCACTTTTCCTATATGAATGATTCTTCCATGTAATTAGTGGGCATATTATTCAGATCATTGAACATCTATCCCAGGTTTGTATTAATTTTTAGATCAGTCTATACAGAAAATTGTATTACCATAGTCCTAAATGTCTACAACAAACATTAGAGTTTCATACTTATTTCATGAGGATACATATTTTTTTCAGAAATAATCATATCTGAGTGTTTAAGGGGATTTGGATCGATAATTGAGTCTATGAATTATTCAGTTTATCCCTAGTATAGAGGTAGTGAGAGTTATATTTGATAATTGTGGTGAAGTAGTGGATGTGGTCCCACAATGTTGGAACGAACATAACTTGATTATGGGATAGATCAGGGGAGTGTGACTAGAGCCTAGATTTCAGTGGTCACTCACTTGTATGTTATACAGACTACTTACTAAATTGATGATGCATGAACATATACTCTCATAGGTATGATTTTGGTATTATCTATACATTCATGAATATTTTATGATATAGAGGAATCTATCTCCTTTTTATCTTATCATTATGAATATTTTTTGGGCATGGTTTTCATATGATTGGGTAGATCATTGACAATAAATATAGAGTTAAGAGTATGTTCCAATAATATTAAACTTTTTAAGGCATGTTCTCTAGAGACTGAAGGATACCCATTATTGTGGGAATTGTTTTTACTCTAAATGAGTTGATTCATCTTGATTAATGGTACAAATTTTTTATAGAAACATCAGAATAATATTAATATTAAATACCGAATGATACATTTATTTCTGAAGAATGAAGAAGTTATTCTCACTAGGGTCAGTGGGATCTTCTAGATGGTCAGGCAAGACCAAATTAGTAGGTATTATACTATCTCATGTGTAGGACCCCAAGACATTTTCATTATTTCATTTTATAAAAAATTAATCTTCTCGATAGATTGAAAAACATGTAAAGAAAATTTTAGTCATCCAAACATCTGATTTAAACAAAACAAGATTTAGTTACGTTTTTCACAATCAATTATATTAATCCCAATTTTAGATAATTTATATTTTTCTTTTTAAAGTTATATATATAATAAAATATATTTACAGAATTTAAATATATTTTATTAATCATTATATAATAATAAACAACAAATTTCACCTTATAACCAATATTTTTATAAAAGAAATTTTATTTTATTTTAATGGAGGGACGATTTTTAATAATAAATTTATTTTATAAAATAGAAAAATAAAATTCATATTTTATGTAGAATTATAAAAATTATATCGTCGTTTATTTCAGGGATTTTCTACGAATTTAAATTTCTTAATGAATGTTGATAAATACGAAATTTAAAATCAATTTTTCTTTTTAATAATAAATATTTATATGGATAAATTGTGATTTTAAATGGTGTTAATGTTCAATTATATCAATTATAATTTAATTTATCATAATTATTTCAATATAATATGTTTTACATTTCAAATTGTATATAAAAATCTATAAAACCGATGAAAAATTTTACATATAAAAAAACATTGTTGTCCCATTTATGTGATTAAATTAAATTAAATTTATTCCAATTCTGCAATTGTAATTCAAAAGATTGGATTAAATATTCAGAATATGAAAAATTTATAGTTTCTAATAATATAATCATATATCTTGAAAAATAAATATTAGTGAATGTGTTTTAAATAAATTGTATCAATAAAGTCGAAAATTTAAATATTAATGGATTAAAACATTAACATCAGTAAAAAATTGATCTAAAGACATAAAAATGCTATTTTCCTTCCAAATTTCATCCTTACACTCATTTTTCACTAATATAGAAAATTAATGGAGCCAAATTTCATTCGAATCTCGGGGTTGGAATTCTATTTTCATTTATTTACTAGAATTACAATAATCATCCACTAAAACATGACACACACCCCACCCATTTATTCACACAAGTCAATACCTATGGCTCACAAAAACTGTACAAAAATATTTCCCCAACACATCTACCCCTATAAATAGGATGCTCACATTGGGTTGAAATATAGCAATGTTTTTTTGGTATAAACTGAATGAGTTTACTCGAAAATGAGGCAATATACTCCCATAATATCTTATGTTTTATTTTTCTTCTCCACCCCATTACACTTATTTTCCATGATTATATAATACAATACATATATTATATTAATAGAGTTTTGTTTTCTATGGGTTTTTCCTAAATATACACATGCTCATATCTTATGGGTAATGATCTTTTTGTTTGTCTTAATGGTGGTTTGTTGCCTCCTGAAGGGGTGATTGATCATTCTTCCAAAACCAGCACTCATGGTTGGAATTATTGTGGGATTAATTTTCTATTATTTTATAAATGACATTTATATTTTCATTATTATTATATAATTTTTTTAATATATATCATTTTTCATTCAATTTGGTAGAATACAATAGAATCATTTGTGAATTGGTAGACTACCACATACTCAAAGTGATGTGATCCATTCACTCTAAACATTAAATGAATTAGGAAATTTTTTATTAATAGTATATGGAATATATTACATATATATAGAACTAGAATAAAAATTTACATATATACATCTTTTAATTTTATCCTTTAAATTCAAAAAATATGTGGAAGTAGAATTCTTTCTTACATATGACATTCTATCTCTATAAATAGTGAATTTATTTTATTATAACCATCTATTTTGAATTATTATAAATAAATATATCATCGATATATATATATATATATATTATTTTAATTTCATTGATAAAATTATAGTCATTATGAAATAATGATCTAATTAATAAACAAAAGGTTGTAGTTCAAAACATACTTGATAAACCATGAAAATTAATTGTAACACCCCCAAATGATAAAGGGCTATATGGAACAATGATATGACTCATGTACAAAAGTTGAACCTTCCTTTTCATAAGCCTACATGACTAGAATTCCACAGTCGTGTGTCAATGGCCTAGAGTAGTGATCAGCTTGGGTTTCTTTCTGGGATGTTTCACAGGGAGTTTGTGAGTGAGGAAAAAGCACACTGGAAAGGACATGTGTTGTCATGTGGGGATAATCATTAGTCAAATTACCCATTCAGGCACGTGGGTGGGCCCTTGGGTGGCGACCACGTGTCTGTGGGGCAACTGGTGGCAACTGGCAGACCAGGACCCGATGACCATGTTAAGGCGGGGTGGTTGTGGTATCACCAGGACCCATTTGTCACAATTGGTTTCAGAGGTTGTACCCAACAATAGGTGCGATGAACTTCTTGGGTAAAGTTGTAGGGCCCACAACTAGGATGTTTATCTCTATTGGTGGGTTGATTGTAAAACCCCCGAATGATAAAGGGGTAAATGGATAAATGATACGACTCTTGTTAACAAGGTGAACCTTCCTTTTTGGGAGCCTACATAATAATAACTCCACAGTTATGCGTGCTTGACCTAGAGTATTGATCAGGATGGGTAACCTTATGGGATGTTTCTTAGGATGTGTGTGAGTGAGGACAAAACACACTAGAAAATACATGTGTTGGACTGTGGGGATAATCATTTATCAGATGACCCATTCAGGAAGATGGGTGGGCCCCATGGTGGGGACCACAAGTCTACGGGGCAAATGGTGGTACCTGGGGGTGAGAAATCATTGGCCATGTTTAGGCGATGGGGTTGTCCTATCACCGGGACAATGTTGTCACATTTCCCAAGCATGATGTGATAAATAAATCCCAGTAGGAAACCAACAAAGGCTCATTCCCAACTGTCAGTGAAAATGTGCAATAGTAGAATACATTAATGAAATTAAGATAGCTAGGAAGTACTCAAAAGAAGGTACTCCAACCATTTCCATTACCATTTAATTAATTTTTAACAATTCAATATAATTGAATTATAAGTTCCCAAGAGCTGGCCTCTACCAAAAATCTCATATACAGTGCCACAATAGATACTACAACAGGCTATCTAACAAAAAGAAGGTAATCCCAATACCAATCAAGTGATTTTTCTTGGTAGATATAACATAATATTTCTCCACAGTGAAAATCCAAGTAAACCTTTTCATCAGACATGCAAATCATTACCCTTAGGAAATCTGAAACAAAACACTTAGGTTACTTCCCTCAGGAATAATAAATATTTCCCTTAGGCATATGAGATATCGCCCTCATGCACAGAAGCCACTACCCACATGCGTATGAAATATTGTCCTCAAGATAAATGAAACACCTCCCTCAGGCTAAGAGAAACACAACCCTTTGGCAAAGCAAATAACCAGGGAAGCCCAAAACTTAAGCATGCAATTGATATATGTTTCCTCTCAAGAATACTCAATCATTATATAATCATGGCATACCCACGGGTATCCTAGCCAAACAACTAAACAAGGGGAACAGACCCATGGGGTGACCCTGGATCAAAGAAATGATCCCAATCAGCAGTTTATACTTATTCATTATATTACCAATGAAATTCTAGGTATCATTGAAATTAATTCCTCAGCCACATGACACCCTGAACATTGGAGTGTGGCACAACAGTGCACAATAACAACTCGACAGTTAGAAATAAACACAACAATGCCTACCTCAATCTCCTCTGATTGATATATGTGAATGAAGCCTCATGAAATAACTAAGAACTAAATTGATATGAGATAAAAACATACTAGTTCCATGTTAAATAACATCCCTTAGGTAAATAATGCTAAGGATAGACTCAATGAGAGTTAATTCCCTACCGACATGGTCCAAACGTGATTGTCGGTGGAAGAATCAGAATCTCAGTGAGTGTTCGGGAGCTTCTCCAAGCCTCGACCACCTCTCCATGGATCCTAACGAGTTTTCTGCCTCCTCTACCAAATGTGGAGGCCTCTACCTATTTTTTTTTTAAAAAAACATAACTATACGGTGTGTACTGTCATGTACATGGCATGTAATTTCTTTTTAACTATTAACTGGAGGATACTCTTCACCACCGTACCGCACTTCTACCGACTGATTACATTGTGTATAATAGTAAGTACACAACATGTACTATCCTTTTTTACTATTTATATGGTGGATACTCTCAACCACCTTATTGTTCACCTACCAATTGATTACACAGTGTGCATTTACTATGTACATGGCTTGTATTTAGATTTTACACCCAAAATCATCGACAAGCATACCTGCCTGGTATTATAACCCCACACAGCCATAGTACAGGGCGTGTGGAAAAGTACATGGTGTGTACCCATAAATTTGGGAATTTACTCCATTTTATTTATTATCACAAAAACACAAAAGGAAAAGGAAATGAATAAACTCGTATATCAAGAATAAGAACTGTGTTCTTGCAAACATCCCCCTTTAATGCAATTCTTTCCCGAATTGCCCTTCCAAGGGTGGTGATGGTAAAGCTGAGGAAAAAACTGGCCACTAAGCATGTACATAAGTCTCCTGCTACTAGGTTTCTTCATGCACTTGGCCATGCTTCCATAGCACCCCTACGATAGGAACTGACTGGACTCAGAGAATCATCATGCTACTATCAACAGTACGAATCAGATGATCTGTAAAGGATGCATTGACCTGATGGTCAACATCATCGGGCTGAAAAACATGAGATGGGTCTTTTTGATAATGGCGCAGCTGAGATACATGGATAAGTTCATGCATGTCCTGATACCTCTGTGGTAACTACAACCGATAGGCAACCTGCTCGACTCTCTCCAGAATATGAAACGACCACACATACCTCGGTTAAAGTTTACACTCTCTCCTTTTCTGCATGTGTCCCAACCTAGATAAAACATAAAAGAAAACCCGATCCCCGACCACGAACTCTAAAGGTCATATGCGGCGATCAACATATGATTTCTGGTGAGACTGTGAAGAAGCCGTTGGCTTCTATATCAATTGGACCTGCTCAGAAGTCTCATGAATGAGATGTGGTCCCAAAAAAGCAGCCTTGCATGCCTCTAACTAGCAGAAAGGTAATCATCATGGCCTACCATATAAAGCCTCGTAATGTGACATCTAAATTGTTTCCTAAAAGATATTATTGTAGGAAAACTCGTCCAGGGGTATGTGATTCTTCCAAGAGGCCCCAACATCCAAGACGTAATCATGAAACATGTCCTCTAACCCCTATATCATACGCTCTGAGTAGACTTCAGTATGAATGTGGTAAGTTGTGCTCAGAAGAACCTATATACCCAGTGCCCTCTGAAAAATATGCCAGAAATGAGATCTATAATGAGAGTCCATATCTGAAATGATAGAACGATAGACTAGATGAAGATGTACTACCTCACAGATATACAGCTTCCCAAGCTCATCAAAACTGAAGGTCTAATTGATCGACAAAAATTGAGCTACCATGGTATGTCTGTCCACAACAACCCACGAAACATCATTGACTCGAGGTGACCTCATCCACCTGGTCACGAAGACCATCTCAACATAATTCCATTTCCACTCCAGAATGGGTAACTATTGAAACAGTCCAACTGGCCTCTGATTCTCCACCTTCACCTGCTAACATGTGGTAGATCTAATAACAAAACTAGCTACCACTCCTTTCATATGCGTGGACCAATACTGACATATCAATACATAATACATTTTGTTTTCTCTGGGATTCACTACCCAAGATGAATCATGAAACTCCTACATCAACTCCTCACATATATCCACTAGAACCCAAGATATGCAGTACCTCATCATTGCCAATCATCCAACTAGGAGGAGGGTCCTTACATGCCACCAACACCCATAGAACTAGGCTTTCTGAATATGATAGCTGTCTCATCCACACTCTATCAAAGATGGTTGATGTCATAGATAATGATGAAAGATATGTTTTCCAATGACTATATTTCACTTACTAATTCTTCTTAGAGAACAAATCCATAAGCTGCACTCACCACTGGCCTCTTGCACTACCTGTATCTGAGTCATCCGACTCAGTGCATCAGCTACTATGTTACCCTTACCAGGTGTATAGGGATGCTCAAAATCAAAAGAATGAAGTTATTCAATCCACCTCTGTGGTCTAAAATTCATGTCACGCTGGGTAAAAAGTATTTAAGACTATTTTGGTCCATAAACCCCACAAAATGTTCTCCCAATATATAATGTCTTCAACAACATTACGCATGACCAACTACATCCATCTCGAGATCACGTGTCTGGTAATTCCTCTAATGTGGACTCCACTTCCAAGACATGTACACAACTACTCAGTCTCCATATATTAACACTTCTCCCAACCAAATACCTGATGTATCATAGTAAACTATATAGCTCTTCCCTTACTCTATAATTATCAAGACTGGTGTTGATGGCACCCTTCCCTTCAGCTCCTGAAAGGAATCCTCACAAGCATATAACCAAATGAACATCATACCCTTCTAATTCAAACCCATCAACGATGCTTCTATGTGGGAGAAGTCTTGTATGAACCGCCTTTAGTAACCAACTAGCCTCAAGAATCTTTTTATTTCAAACACGTTCTTAAGATGCTCACAGGAAACTACTACTCTTACTTTCATTTGGTCTACTTCCACACCGTCCTCTGAGATAATATGACCCAGGAAGTTTATATGGTCCATCCAAAAGTGGATATTTGAGAGTTTAGCATATAATGGATGATCTCTTAGGGTAATCAGTATAATCTCATGATGGGTGGCATGGTCGAGTCGAGTGAGATAGTACACCAAGATATCGTCCATGAAGACTACCACAAAAGATTCCAGATATGGATAGAAAACTAGATTCATCATATTGTTGAAATCTATTGGCTAGTTCGTGTACATTATGTAAATTTCATGTATTTTCTACCCGTGTCATAAGCCCTGTGGGAAAAAACACATGATAGGGAAACATTTGACGGAACACTCCATGTTCCTGTTATACTTGTTTGTGTTGTGTTGACCCTGTGTCCGCCCATGTGACTAACAACATGGACAGAGAAACCATATCGTTAATATGACATGTCAATGTAGAACACGCCATGTAGTTAAATCAGGGGATCCATCTGTGTAACTAACATCACGGGTCAATGTTACCTCTTCTTGTACATGACGTGCCTATATGAAACATTCCAGGTATTCTGAGCCGTCTATCTGGTCGTGTCTCGAACTACACGAGTTGGTAGAGCTCGTTTGATACACATCGTGTACCTGTGGGTCATGCCATTTAGCATTGACCAGTGAAATCCCGTGTGGACTTGGATGTGTGGCTGGGGATGCGGAGTGGTGTACAATTCACTATGCGAGTGTTACATGTCGTGTACCGATGGTTGATACATTCCTATGCCAGAAATAGAACACGACCATGTAAGGGCTTAAGGGTACACAATGTGTAGACCTTACACACACCATATAGTCTCATTCAAAAGAGAGTTTTGTGGATTATCCATGTATAACGACTTAGGTAGGGGAAGAAAACTCAAGTACACGTCGTGTGTGTGGAAAAAACACCGTCTGTTTGGGGTGTTACACTACCAGTTCTGGCAGAAGTACACGCCTAAGTGAAAGACATACATGAACATGTCATGTATTTATTATAGACATCATGTTGTCTTGTTTTATAAAGCATGACTATTTTAATTTCATCGTTCCATTAATACATTCCCAGTTCTTAGTCCCTGATGATCATAATCTAAGGCGTGTGTGTAAACTTTTTGAGTCATGCCACCAAGATTAACATGATTTTTTCTCCATGAGAGCAACAACAATTATACTCGAGAGATGGTAGGGCATGGGCTACCGATGGATCCTCCAGTAGGGCCAAATGTGGCACTAGATGTTATATAAGATGTAGGTGCAGATACACAGTTCTTTGAAGGCCTCCCGTGGTTCATGAAAATCATTCAGGGAGAACTACCGGCTGCCATATTTATGGCAGAACTGACACGTATAGTCTAGCAGTAGAATTTGCCTACATTTTTAGGGTATGGCTGACTACAGGCTGTAGAGTCATGGCTGGATTCATTGTAGCACCAGTTCTAATACTTCTAGAGCAAGGGAAGAGCTACACAGTTTACTATGATACATCATGTATTGGGATAGGAGGAGTGTTGATGCATTGAGATTGAGTAGTTGTGTACGGGTCTCGGCAGTTAAGGCCACTTGAGAGGAATTACCAGACACATGATCTCGAGTTGGCTACAGTTGTACAAGTGTTATGTTGTTGGGTATATTATCTCTTGGGATAACATTTTGTGGTTTTTACGGACCAAAAAAGTATGAAATACATCATTTCTCAGCGTGAATTGAATTGGAGACAATGAAGGTGGGTTGAATACCTTCATTCCTTCGACATTGAGCTTTCCAATACACCTAGTAAGGGTAACGAAGTAGCTGATGCACTGAGTAGGAGTACTCATATAAAGTTAGTGAAAGAGTCCAGTAGTGAGTGGAAGCTCATGGCCGTGTTCTTTGTGATGCATTTGGAGGTGCATGATAGTCAGGGATGAACCTATATTTCATCCTTTGGTGTGAATTTAACCACCTGGCTGGAGTGAGAATGAGAGAACTATAAGATTAACAAGGCCTAGTTCTACAGGAGTCAGTGGAAAGTGAGGACCCTCCACCTCGTCAGACGATAGGAGACGATGAGGTACTGTATATCCAGGGAAGAGTGTGGGTTACCTGGGATATACACGAGGTGTTGATTGAGAATTTCATGCTTCGTCTTGGGTAGTGAATACTGGAGTTACCAATATGTACCATGACTTGAGACGTTAGTATTGGTGGCCATGTATGAAAAGAGAGGTAGATGATTTTGTTATGAGATGTTCCACCTGTCAGAATGTGAAGGTAGAGAATCATAGTCCATATGGACTGTTACAATAGATACCCATTCCAGAGTGGAAATGGGATGATGTCACGATGGACATCGTGACCAAGTTGTCATGGTCACATCGGGGAATTTATTCTGTGTGGGTTGTTTTTGACAGACATACAAATGTAGCTCACTTTTTGCCGATCTAGGATACCTTCAGTGTTGACGAGCTCGGGAAGTTATATATCTGAGAGGTAGTGCGTCTTCCTGGGGTCTCTCGTTCAATCTTTTCAGATAGGGACTCTGGTTTTACATCTTGTTTCTAGTTGATTTTACAGAGGCCATTGGGTAAACTGGTACTTTTCAGCGCAACATACCACCCTCAGACTGATGTTCAGTCAGAGTCTACATTTATGTGCTAGAGGACATGTTGTGTGCATGCGTCCTAGACTTTAGGGGCTCTTGGGATAAGCACATACCCCTTGTCAAAATTTCCATCAATAATAGTTTTCAGGAAACTATTGAGATGGAACCTTATGAGTCTTTATAAGGTAGGCCATGCAAATCACCATTGTGCTAGTTGGAGGTAGGTGAGGCTGCTTTAATGGGAACACATCTTGGGAAGGAGACTTCAGAGTAGGTCTATTTGACACAGAAGTGGATGGCTACTACATAGTCTTGTCAGAAATCTTATGTTGATCACCGAAGACGACCTTTGGAGTTTGTGGTCGGGGATCAACTTTTCTTGTGTGTTTCACCGAGGATGGAACATAGGAAGATTAGGATAGACGGAAAAATATTACCAAGGTATTTTGGGCCATTTCAGATTCTAGAGAGAGTCAGGCCGGTCCCCTATCGGTTGCAATTACAATAGAGGTTCAGGACCATTCACGACATCTTCCATGTATCTCAGCTACATCATTATCACTCAGACACATGTCATGTTTTTTAGATCTATATGTTTGAACTATAGGTTGATGCATCCTTTGAGGAGCATCAAATTCGTTTTGTTTATAGGAGCACAATGGTTCTCCAAGGCCAGTCAGTTCCTCTCATACAGGTGATATGGCAGCATGGTCGACTGTAGGATGAAACTTGTGAGTATGATATCGACGTACATGCTAATTGGCCTGAGTTTTTCACATCTAAATCTTCACCACCCTTGGATGGGAAATTCTGGGATGATTTTTTTATGGGGGGGATGTTTGTAAGAACCCAGTTATTATTATTGAGGCACGAGTTTCTTCCTTTCCGTTTCCTTTTGAGTTTTTGTGAAAATAATGAAACTGGAAGAAAACATTCCCAAATTCATGGGTACACGCCATGTACATTTCCACATGTCGTGTACTTTGGCCATGTGGGATGAGAATATCGAGTGTGTAGGATTTTCGGTGATTCAGGGAGTAAAAACTAACTACACATCATGTACTTAGTAATACATGCCATGTAATCCGTTGGAAAGTGAATAGTAAGGCGGTGGAGAGTAGCAGCTAGATGATTAGTAAAACAAAAAGTACATGCCATGTACATAGTATTACACACCCTGTAATCAGTAGGTAAATGAATAGTAAGGCAGTGAAGAGTTGCTTCTATTTAGCAGTAAAAAATGAAGTACACAATGTGTTCATTAGAGTACACTCCATGTAGTTATGTTTTTTTCGTTAAAAATAGGCAGTTGCCACCCCATTTGGCAGATGAGGCAAAAATATTGTTAGGATCCCGTTAGAGGAGTCCAATGCTTGGAGGAGCTCCTGAATGCTCACCAGGATTCGGATTCTTATGCCAATGATCTCGTTTGGACCATGATGGTAAGGCCTTCCCTCTCCTAGAGTCTTTCCTTCCAATTATTTCCCTATGGGATGTTATTTGAGTTTTAACGGTTAAATGTTTATCTCTGATCTTCTTCGTTTTCGGTTGATTCAGGAGGCATCGTTCATGTATATCGATTAGATGAGATCGAGGTAGGTTGCCTTGTGTTTATTTCCAACTGTTGAGTTTTTTATGCACCGTTGTGTTATGCGCCTATGTTCAGGGTGTTGTATGGCTAAGGCCTTGAAAATTAAGATATCTAGAATTGCATAGGTAATCTGCGTAACATGTATAAAATACTATTTGGGTTCATTAAATTGATCCTAGGCCACCCCATGGATGCGTTCCCCTTGTTTAGCCGTTTGGCCAGGATATCCATGGGTGTTTCTTGATGATAGAATGTTTTGAGTTTTCATGAGAGGAAACATATTTAAATTGATTGCTTATGGATTCGGCTCACCCCGACAACTTTCTTAGCATGAGGGAATTGTTTTGTTTAGCCTGAGGGAAATATTTCTAATGACTATGGGAAGATTCTTCTATTCCTAAGGGAAATATATCATATTCTAAAAGTAAAAATTAGTTTAGCCTGAGGGAAATATTTCATATGCCTGTGGGCAGTAGCATTTTCACTTGAGGGCGATATCTCGTATGCCTGAGGAAAATATTTGTTATGACTGAGGGCAATCACATGAGGGTTCTGTTTCTGCATTCCTGAGGGTAATGAGTTTTACGTCTGAGGATAATGTGTACATGAATATTCAATATGGTTATTGGTTATGTTATACCTGCCATGCTAAAGCACATGATTTGTATTTTTATTACTTTCTACTTGTAAGATATCATATTGTGTTATTTGATGTGGCACTATTTAGGAGATTGTCGGTTGAGTTAGGGTCTCAAGAACGTATAATTCAATTATATTGAATAGTTAAATTAAAATTAAATGTCAATTGAACTAGTAGGTGTAACTACTTTTGAGTACATTCTAGCTTACTGCATTTATTTATTGTATACTGCTGTTGCACATTTTCACACACAGTTGGGCACAAGTCATTCGTTATTGGCTATTGGGATTTATTTCTCACAACCTTTTTGGATGATGTATTGGGCCCAAACAGATTATATTTCTATTGGTGTTGATAAGGGAAGGGGTCCCTATACAAGTACTTTATTGTTGAAGAGGAGTAGGAGATCATGGGACCGAGCTTTGGCTCGCAATACTGCTATGTTCCTATTGCACTCTTTCAGTTTTCTATTTCTGTACTTTTACCTTGTGATGTATTATATTAGATTATAGTGTATCTAGTTTTAGTTGCTTTCATAGAATTAGGGACATATTTCATCATCATATATAAGACTGTTGTTTATCCTTTACTTCTTTACCGTTGTCAATTTCAAATTTTTATTGTTTACTACATCCAAATTTGGTATGTTTATATTTTCCCAATGCTCTATACTTTGACAAATGAGGGCATAGTTTCCCCACTATTTGACCTAGGTCCTCGCTGCTATTTTTCAGCCTCTGGCGTTTGGGGAAATAAACATGTGTTCATGTGACCAACTAGGTTGGGGGCACCCATTTTGTGGCACTCGGTTCTGGGACATTATAATAATACTCGATATTGTGAAAATAGTGAAGGATTTTTAACAGATGGATAATAAGACTTTATAATAAGGTAATATATGATATCATAAATATTGTTATTTTTCTTTTATTGGGTACTGACATGATTAAAATCATTGTTCCTGAGCATAATAAATATTCACTTAAAAATAAATACTAGGTAAGGTATTTTCATCTAACATCATACATCCGTGAGATAAATTAAATATAAACCCCATAATACTTTTCTATTATTTATATAATTAATAATATTATATGTCATATATTTTAGCCTTTTATATTTTATTTTCTTAATGTATTTATATTATTTTTCTCATCCAAACAGTTTTTCCTTCAAAATTACAATCTAGTAAAATTTATCATTACAATCTCACATTCTCATGTGACTGTTAACATTCTCAAGAAAAAATCACATCTTAGTGACAATTTTTCATTGAAATATCATTATATTATATATCCATACTATTCTGTGATGGGTATAATTATTTCTTACACTATATTCAATTTTTACATATAGTGTGTACTTGAAATTTATTTTATTATTTTGGGAAATATTGAAAATTTTGTATTCCTTATTCAATACTGATGTTTGATAAGAATTACAATTTATTAATTCAATCAATTACTCTATATGAATACTAATTTGAAAATTAATTGAATGGTTGGGCCCATACAATATATATCTACTGGATGAATCGACATATTATCACGAGTTAAATAAGACCAAAAAATAAAATTTTTTACATTTGTTTCAAATTTTCCTGATGATAGATCCTGATAGTTATTTTTTTCATGTTCTATAGAAAATATGTCCAATAATTATTAATTCCTATCATATTAATTCATTATTTATAGTTTATTATTTTTTCACTATGAAAATTATATTGATGAATTTATTTCTTAGATTATTTATTGATCAAAATATGTTTTCGATTATGTCACTTACATATTGATTATGAATTATTCAGTTATTAATAATGATTGTGTTCTCAGTTATTTGTAATTCTTTGTTAAATAATTCCCATCTATTTATTATTTCTTCTATTTTACATACCATTAATATGAATTTTTTCACACCCTTATTTTTGTTTCTTTCCCCAGGTTATGAAAATGTATACTTTAAATGATTTATGAGGATTTATATTATTTGTCATAATTTTGTATTAGGTTTTATTTTTTATTTACCAATGTAATAAAAGTATCATTTATGTAATTATTTTCCAAAAAATATAATTTTTGGTCACTCATTATTTAAAACATTTAGCTATACTAATGTAAAAATGAATGAAATAGACTCCAAACTTTTGGGTTCAAGTGTTATAGTTTTTATTATAGAATATTAAATATTAACCATAAAAATTTGATTTTGATTTTATAGATTAGGGAACATAACCCTAATATAGGATTTAATGAAATGAATATAAAAATTTCATATAATTTTGGTTCAGTAGTGATTATTTATGTCTTACTAAAATCATATCCCATTTTGGATTCTACTTGTGGGCAGGGTTCCTGAACATATATTCCTAGGGGTAACAACTATGATAAGGTGTTTTGGGAATTAATCAATCATAACATGGTAAATGATATGTGTCCTCAGATCAAACCATTTTTGATAGTCATGGGGAAAACACTTAGCATAAATCTCGTATTCTTCATTGAAAACATTGAATTAATAAAAATTTAATATACTCCCTATGAAATCAATATTTATGAATCTTGTATTTATGAGGAATAAATTTATGTTATGTGATATACCACATTTGGAATTATACATTACATTTTTATGATATAATATAGAATATGAAATTGTTTAGAGATAGTGCCTGGTATGAATAATTGTATCAATACTCATGTATATTGGGTAGATTTCCCTACTGAAGGATCCAATAAATATGGTAATGGAATTGCGAACATTATTGAAATATTTGGGTAAAATAATTAGTTTTTAATAAATAATAATTCTATAACAGAGAATCATATATCATGGATAGAATACCTTATGATGTATCTAGTTACTTGGTATAATCCCCCATCACATAGTTGGTCTACTAATCCAATTATAGATGAAAAATAGATCAATTATCTAGAAAGTATATTCACAGGCATATTATTTAGTGAAATTAAAATGGTTACACCTGTGGTGAATTTTCTCCAACGTGATGTGGATCAATGGTTGTATATGATACATATTAATATGGAGTAAAAAGAAATAAAACTAAGGAAATCAAATATATTTAAGGATACATTATAAAATAAATACATTCATCCTGGCCAACAAAATTGAGATGAAGATAAACATATACATATTAAATATAAAATTAAGAAAATTGTTTGGAAAATTATAAATCTATCATTAAAATATTATCCAGGCATTATTATATTACATATAATAACATAGTGAATGATCAACCACATTATGGAATGTCCTTTTCCATATATCCGAAGGTAAAAATGTTTCCCAATCAATTTAATCATTGGAATATATAGTTATATTTTCCACAAACATGGAGAAAAATTTACTAGAATCAATATATTTATAGGAATACAAGAGAAGATGAGGTCATATACAAAGCAGGAAAAGGGACATCATTCTATGATTAATAAGAAATATCTAAATTTTTCACCTTATCAAAGCTGTGGAAAAATTATCCTGATATTTTTTTTGAAGGGATTGGGAATTTTGATTATGTATGAAGATGTGGGTCACCAGGTTCCATAGTGAAAAGTGGATAATGAAATATCTTTTGTATAATTTTTCAATGGTAGGTAAATATGGAACTATGTATGTAAAATTACTATGAATCAAGGTAATCATCCACAGAAGAGGCCAAATTGGATGTGTTCAAGCATATATTATAACTAAAGTTGATATAAAAGAAAAAAAGAATGTGTTCGATGGTACATTAATCCTATAACCAAATTTTTCAAATGCATTATTTTCTTCATCATCATCACGCATTTATATATTTATATATATACATTTTATCAAGAGAATAATACTTAATATTATTTTAAAAAACGTTTTTTGTCATTAAGAAGAACACATGGATGTCTCGTTGCAATAAATATGTGTCTAGATGTACCAATAATGACACATAACATTGATTTACTATGTGATCATGTAATCATACATCTGCTTTACATTGATATAAATCTCAGTATGAATTGGAACTAATAATATGATGCAAAAATATACAGAAAGCGTATGTAAATTATGATTAGTGAGAAAGATGTAGAATTAAACATCATTAGAGAATAATCATTCATACATGATTATGATCCATATCCACCATAATAAAAACAATTAATATAATTCATGGGAAATAAGGGTAAAAAAATCATGTGATGAAGAGGGTACTCTAGAAAATGGGGAAGTACAAATTGTGTAGCAACATAATGATGTATTTTATGAGTAATTACCATGAAATACCATAGACAATGAATTTTATTTTCCCATTGATTTAATCCATGATGGAAGGCCCAAATTAGATACACAATATAGAATGGTCACTGTGGATGTAGTGGAGTTTCATAACAAACTATATTATTTGGATAATAATGGTTTTTCTAACCATAGTGGTTCACCATATCGAGCCTCTATTCGATTTTTTATGAAAAATGATGGATCCATGAGAATGTTTCCTAATTATATTGAAAGAAATGATACTATAATAATTAACAAGAATCATAAAAATCATGAATAATTCCTTTTTGATTATCTTCAGAGAGGCCAATATTTTTCAATGATTGATCTTCATTCTAGTTATCACTAATTACTAATTGATATTAAAGGTAGTCTGATTAAATATATTGGGAAGAGGTATTAACCTTATGAGTTCATAGTAATTATATTTTTATTTAGTAGTTATCCCCTTTTTATTATAGACCTAATAATAGAGTATTCATGTAATATCTCAATGTTTTTTAATGAAATTCATCAATGATATTATAGAGTATTATCAAATTTATGAGGACCATGAAAATTAGTTATGGATCATTATTAAGACTGGTAAAATGAGGATTTATATTAGAAAATATTTATGTGATATTTATAACATCATGATATTTCATTTCGTAGTTATACCGTGTCTGAGGATGAATTATCTCCAATCATGCAACGACAAAGGCAGTTAGAGAATGTCCAACATCGATAAACCAAACTATGGTATGTAGTTTCAATGGGTTGGTAGGTTACTATTGAAAATTAATTTTGAATTTTCATGATTATATAATATGTTAATCAATCATTCACATGAGTGGGTTGTGTTTTTGTTGAGATAATAATGTGAATAATTCAATATTTAACTAAATAGAAGATATTTTAATGCTATTTTTTACTCTACCATCTAGAAGGTATGGGTTTGTTATATATAATCATTCATCGATTAATATAATTGGGCATTTCTAATTAAACATGAGATAATTATTTTATCTGCATAATGTAAATTGAAGACACATGAATAGAAATATCATCCACATGTTCATTAGTAAGCTGTATAAATTTAGACATTTAAAATATGTATAAAATCTATCTATGGTGATATATTTTAGATTTGAATGGATCATAAAAGTAATATATATATTTTCACAAAAGAGCTCAATATTAGACAAAGATGATTGGTTGAGAAAAAAATGAATTATTTTTTCTAAATAGACTAACACCCCTTGAAGAATATAATGTGGAATGTGCATTGAGTATGAAGAATCATATAGTTATAACCAAAATGAGTATTTTTATGGAACATATATTGGTGGATATAGTAAAAATATATATGATATTTTCTATATAATTGGATTCATAAATAATTTTTGAACTGATTTTTACAAAATATTTATTAGAGAAGACAAAGAATTCCTAATAAGATTATGAGATCTTTCAGAAGAAAATAAAATCTAAGAGTGATTTTCAGTAACATACATTCTTTTTGGAATATGGAGTTATAAAATACCGAAATTGATATTGCCTTCCGTCTACATATTATCTAAATAGGTATTTTTATATGATTCTCATGTTTTAAATTTTTACATACACCCTGGTGGGCATAATTATGATTAAGGACACATAGGAATGTTTTTGGTGGTAAAACATAAATTGGGAAATTGTTGATTATGTGGGCATATGATTAGTTTGTAATCCAGGAAAACCTATGAGGATGAATAATAAAGGAGTCTAGAAATATCTTCATATTCTCATATTAATAGTGTTAATTTAAATATTCCAATAGTGTCATATAACGAATTATATAGAAAGTAGTGTAGTTCTAAAACTTATTTAGATGAGGTTGGTTAATGAAATCACATACGCCGAAATTTTATTGATGTGACGATGATTATGGTATAAGTTATTTACTTTCATATTATAGTATAACAATGTCGGAATATTTGTGATGGTAATAATTGGATGAACGATTTCATGTCAAAATTGAGAGAACATATTTTGTTTAATGTACCTCCATCGAAGGGTGTTATATGGTTTAGTATAAAATGTAAATTTAGTCCCATGTACGTTGTAATATTTTATATTCTTTACATAGTTGAGTTTTTTCTAATCATTTATCAATGCATCCTAATATCTCAAAGGTACACGATGTGTTCTATATCTAAATGTAGTGGATATAGATGCCAGACCCAACACATTTTCTCATATTTGAGGAATTAATATTGGAACCGGATGATTTTGATGTTTAGGAACCCATCTTGATTAATGATATTATAGATATAGTGTTGAAAAATCGGATGAATCATCTGGTAATGGATCATTAGTGAAATTACAAAATTGAATAAGAAACAAGTGTACTAGGAGATTATAGGACGAAGAAGTACCCACCTAATGTTAGAAGTAAATAACATTAAAATTGAGAATAATGTTTTTTAAAGAGGGAAAAATTTGGAACCCTAAGACATTAAGAAACATTCATTTAATAAAATTTTTAATTTGTGAGATTTTTTGAAAAACATGGAATATTGAGTTAGTTTTCAATTCACGCAACCCCTGATAAAAAACAAACACTACTTAGTTACTTGTTTCACAATCAATTAAATTAAATCATTTAAGTGAATTAATATAGAAAATTTATATGTTATATTTCAAAAAATATTTTTTTAAATTATTCCAATATATTTGATTAAACATAGTATTAGAAAAACCCCAATTTTACATATTAATGCCTATATTTTTATAATATATTAATTCTGAATTTTAATGGTGAAACTATTTTAAATGTAAATTTTTTAATATTTTTAATTTTAATATGAAAATATCAATTTTATTTTATAATGAGAAAAGCCAAAATTGATTTTTTTTTGTTTTCAATTTTTTGATTTTTTTTTTGATGTTTCATTTTTTATTAAATAGTGAAAAAAAATATTTTAATTAAATTAATTATTTTTGTAAGATTTATTAATATGGTTAAATTATATTTTTATTAGTTTTAAAGATAACATAGATCAATTAAAAATAACATTCTACAATTTAGTTCATTTTAATCAATTTCAACATAAAGTAAGATAAATAAAATTGCCAACTTTTTTATCCTTTTTCTTTAAAACCCAGCATTGTTCTCCAATCCACTAGATTACATTTAAATTAATTTATAATACTTTTGGGATTGGAATTTGAAAAATCGATTACATATTTCGTATCAGTAAAATTTATAATGAAAAATATGGTGTATTTCTTTCAATTAAATGATTATTGAATGGGATTAAATTAATTATAATTTTTAAGAGGAAAATTAGATTAATAAGGGAATAAACATTATAATTAAGATCCAACATGACATATAAATTAGTAAAAAAGATATTTTGTTTCCATATATCTACAATAAAATCAATTTTATCAGATATTTACTTTTAATGGAGACACTCAAAAAAATAAACATGTCGGTGGAATTTCAATTTCAATAATATATAATAATTATGTCCCCCAATTATAAAAAGGCACTCAACATTCCCATTTATTTACACCACTCAAGCCATTTTTCTTACCCAAAATCTAATCAATTAATCTCCAATCATCGTTCCTCTAAATATATAATCCGTACAATTGGTTGAAATCAATCCAAGGAAGAGTTTTAGTATAAACCAACATGAGTTACCCTAAAAAGTAATAACATCCTTCCACAAGATCTTTTGTTTTATTTCCCTTCACTACCCTGAGAAATAGTCTTTTTTCATTATTAAATATTACCCTTATAAACAAAAATATATTTATATTTTTTTCTTTTTTTGTTTTTACTATCACCTAATCTCACATCCGCCTAATGGGTAACCAACATACACTTCATGTTTATGGTGGACAAGTCCCTCGTTAAATGATGATTAATCATTATCCCATTACCATATATAATGGTTGGAATTTTGTGAAAATGCATTTGTTATATGTTATATATAATATTTATAATGTAATTATTGTTTTAAATTTTTTAACACATTCCATTATTCCCTCCACTATGTGGGATTATAATAACATCATTCATGGATGAGTGGACTACTGGATGGTCAACCCACTTTGGCACATTGGATTCACATTATAGGTTCTGGACATATCGAAAGTGCATGGATGGGTGTAGCATTCATTAATTTTAATATTAACAATGATCAATCCAAGATCATTGATGGTGATAAAATGCATGATCTTCGGAGTAGAAAAATGAATGAGAAAAGATATGGGGAAGTCATGAAACAATATATAGGATCATAATATGTTGGTTATAATAAATTTAACTCAAATAAAATAATTACCTTGATGGAATTTTCTCTTAATTGATTCTTCCAGTCATGATCCAATTCGATATTTCATCATGTCACTGAATCCAAGTGTACGCTTCCTCTAGTGCGGATCCACACGTGAAGCATGTATCTATGGACACTGTTGAAGGGATCCCCATGTTCTATCATGGTAGATCCTTCACATGCGATATCCTCCATTAATCACATTGAGAGACACATTCAAAAAACTCTCCTTGATCTGCTGGGGGAGGATCTCTCTCACAACTCGAGAAATTTTTTTGAGGAAATTACTTTTTTCATGGCTTGAGATATTTTTCTAGATCTGTTGTGAACAACCACAAAGAATGGATAGATCTAATGAGAATAAATTAATTGGGATATTTATTACATTGAAATATAAAATTAATTAATTACCCAAAGGAATTTACTCATTTCATTTAATTCTTAATGAGACTGCATGTTTAATAATAATATTTTACTTTAATTATCACTTTAAAAGCTTCAATAAAATTACACCTTATATTATTTAATTTTTCAAATAATATTATTTAAAACAAATCCCTAGAAATACTACACTACGTGCCTATTAATTTAAACAACATATAATTTTTTTTTCAATTTACATTATTTCCTCCACCACATTTATTAGTCCTTGAATGTAGACTATATAATTCATAAATAAATATCACTGCATTATTCTCTAATAAATATTATATTTCCGACACAATATATTCTCTAAAATAACTACTATCAAAATAAATATGTCCAGTTATACTTGAATATCTATTAAAACACAACCATGATTAATATTTATTCAACTAGTAAAATGAATATTTAACTGAGATACTTGGATATGGTAATTGTGTGACCCTCTAGTACGTTTTGGCATTAGGCAGATACATCTTAATATCAATAGTTATCATTTAGAATCATTTTAGGGAACCCATAAAAAATGATGTTATCTCTGAAATGGTGTGTAACCTCATAAACATACTGTATAATGTCAAAAGTTTTTCTCAATATCTCGAATCATGTGGGTTTCATGATGGTATCAACAACCCATGTGCTCAATTTCCCTTTCATTCGCCTCCCGTAATTGAACATAACAATTCCTCACTATGGACATGGTTTTATTTACACTATATCATCTCCATAAAAAGGCCTTGCATATTTATAGAATAGGAGTGACACATCATTTTTCTTATTATATATTAATGTTGTAATACTCGTGTTTCACCCCACATATCCAACAACTCTTCAAACAGTGTGTCATCACAGAATTTTTCCACACATTTATGTGTGAAATTTGTAATACCCCTTAAAAATAATTTTAATGTCTATGAAAAAATACATGAGTCTGTAGATAGGAACATCCAATGACACAATGAAATGTGGATTTCCTAATGGAGTGTCTCATTTTTATAATATCCTCCAGGATATTACCAATGGTTCACACAATGAAAAGTTTCTATAATTTTTACTGAGTCCTCATCCCTAATGGCCTATATTTTATGTGTCACACAAATAAAATCTTTCTAAAATAGAACATATAATCCATAATAGTCTTATGGAACTTCCCTGTTCACATGATAACATGGATCCACTATGATCTATTGTTGAAACATCTATCCATAAAACATTATAAAATGCATTTTCACACAAAAGAACAGTCAATATGTGATAAGGTATTTATTAATAATCAAATACATGAATACAATATTGTCATAATGTACAAAGTAGTTGGTTCATGACCACCAACTGCAACTGACTCCCACCTTGAGTATATCTAACTACAAAAACAATAAACTCTCTAGCTATCAAATTATATCAATGCTACGACTGAGAAAAGAAATTAATCATGGGGTATCCCACATTTTCTTAGATAGAAACTATGCTATCAATAAATTCACCCATTTAATATAAATCCATCATGTGGTGATAGTTCATTAAAATGTTCGTTGTCTGTTGATGTTACCATGCTTCATTTCCAAGAGCCACTACTTCAGTATTTTCACAATACAATGTGAGAGGTTATATTCTTCTAGGAACGACATCATGCTCCTGGAAAATGTTACGAATATAGATGGATTCCATTGATGCATCAGAAGACGTAATATATTTATAATCCACTATAGAATCAGTGATAACTAGATTCTTTGAACTTTCCCAGCTCACAGATCCTCTGTGTTTATAGAAAACATATCTTTATTATAGATTCATGTCGTTCTAAACTTCTTGAATGCCAGCATCAACACAACATCTTATTATATGATCCTCATCTCCTCAAAAACCTAAGAACATATCCTCAGTTATTCTCATATAGTTCAGGATAGCCTTAACTGTAGTCCAATGTTTTTCTCTTGGATCATCTTGATATCTACCTACCATGCATAGTGCATAGGCAACATCATGGTTGGTATAGAACATGGAATACATGATGGATCCTATAGTCGAATAATTATGTACATAACTCATCCTATCTTTATAATATTATGATGTAGGAAACATTCTTGTCAAAATACATAGGTCATTTGACATAGGAACCAATTACCTCATTGTTTTTTTGATAATAAATCTCAGTATTATCATGTCCATTAATGTTCCCTGATATTTTCCAAGAATACCTTTAGATCTATCATGAATGATCTTGATCCCTAGAATATTGTCTGCTTCATCTATGTCCTTCATAGAGAAACACTAGTTTCCATCATCCTTTAACTGGCTATAATATTAATATCTTCCTTATGTATCCTCTTAAGTAATGATGTTTTGACATCTATCTTCCAAATCTTGTATTCATGGTATGCTGCTATGGAATGTATGATTCATATGGATTTAAACATGGAAAATGGTAAGAAGGTTTCATCATAGAAAATTCCTTGACATTATCTGAATTTATTATCATCAAGTATTTCTGTATATGTGACAACATTAAATTCAATGTCTAGTATTCTCTTGAACATCCATTTTCACCCAACTAGCATTTCATTAATTGGACCATCATCAATAACCCAGACTAGGTTCTGAAATATGGAATCCAACACTGAATTCATATATTATATCCCTATTGATGCTTCTGTGCTCATAAATGTTTCCTTGTATGAGATAGGTTCGTCATTTTACAGTAATAATGTTTCATTATACTCGGTGACTATGAAACCAAATATCTCTATTTCCCATACCACTTTGGAGATCCAAAACAGTTCTTGTGTAACTTAAATCTCTTCCAAGGGAACCTGTGGAACTTGTTCAAGTACCAACACCTATGTTTCTTGAGCATCATCTTTTTTATGTAAATATTTCTCCCACTATAATTTTTTACAATTTTTTGTCTCATGAAATACTGTCTGTCTTGCAATAGTATGTTTTTTATGAATGGTTATATAATAAATATCATTACATTTCATTAGGATATCCTATAAGGACACACCTCGTGCCCTTGGGTGCTAGTTTTTGGCCCGATAAGGCCTTAACAAACTCTTCACATCCCCATACACTTGTGTGCGAATAAATGGGTTTCATTGCATTTTATAACTAGGATGAAATTAAATTGTCCACATATATAGGTACTCTTTTTAATGTGAATAATTTAGTTTTTAATGCATAACACCAAATGGTTAATGGAATATCTAAATTAATAATCATTAACCTCACCATTTTCATCATGTTGTGGTTCCCCCATTCACAAACACCATTCAATTATAGTTTAGAAGGAGGAGTGAGTAGAGATATAATTTATGGATCCTGTAAAAGGTAGATAAACTCCTGGATTAGATAGTATCCACATAGATCTGATCAATGTTTCTTTAAGTTCACACAAACAGATTTTTTAATTTCATTCTTGATTTCCTAAAATTCCTCCAAGTACTCCGACTTATACATCATTAAATAGATATATCCTTATTTACTCAAATCATAAAAAAACTAATAATGTATGAATATCCACCTCTAGTTCTACATGAAATGGTCTACACACATCCATGTGTCCCAATACTATATGCTCTGTGTCCTTTTCACCCTTTCCACAGAAAATAATCTTTTTTATCTTCCCTTGTTAAAACGTCTGAGGCATGTCATGTCATTTTATCTCAGTACAGTCTAAATAAATATCTTTGGAGGGATTTTTCAAGAACGTATCATTTAATTGAACGAGATGGTGATGGAAAAAATTGGTGTTGCATGAGTCATGTGAGTGTGCTTCATTATTTATTTCCAACATTTTGTTTTCAAAATTTATTACATTTAACCCATTATTTAAATTTGTCATATTGTAACATATCTTGTTCTTATAAGATAAAAGAACCTTATATCCAATCATGATAATAAATCCATCCCTATCCAAACATCATTCAAAATTTTTGTTCCTGATAAAATTAGGTACATTCTAATAGTTTTGTAAAACTAAAAGAATCCTAATTGGAAATGAGATATTCAAATATCTAATGGACAATGTAGACATCCTCACACAGTTAGTAGCTCGATGATCCACCAATCCTACTGAAATATTTTTAAATCTACATGGTTCCTTCATTTTAATACAGATTAGGACCCACATGTTGTATCTAACATCCAAAGTGTAGAAATTGAATGATGAAAATCCAAAACAAAAAAACCATTAGCATCCCCATGATTTAGGGTTCAGTTCATCATCCAATATCCTTGATTTTCATATGAAAAAAAATATTGTCTCACATTCGATTCATTTCTTTTGAATCTTCCCATTTATAGAGGGAAGATATTTTGGGGCATAAAACCATTTATAATTCCATTTCCACTTTGATTTTTTATTCCTCTTCTTATTCACCATAAAAACAGTTGATCTATCATTCCCCATGCACTAATCTACCTGAAAAATCAACATCAGAATTTCTAATAGAATCATATCATTGTAGGTCATTTTTTTAGTTTACAATAATTTTAGAGAAGGTCTTGGGTAGTGAGGAATGGATTAAATCTATGTGAAACTCGTCCTAGAACATAATCCCTAAGATGAGAATTAATTCAATGTATCTCAAATTTATGACTACATGAGGGCCATCGGGAAGAAAATCATCTAGAATAGTTGTGAAGAATGCGTTTGAGGTCTCATGTATCTCTTGTTTCATGTTCTCTTGATATAGATCCTTAAGTCGAGACATTATGTTATACACGCACATGCTTTCATATTGATGCAAGATATCATTAGACATGGTTGATAGCATGAAACATTGAAATTTTTTTTCATCTCCAAATTATTCATATAGAGAGATATTCCTTGCCACAATCCTTTTTTTCAAGTTGATTCTAGAACAAGCTCCTCTAGCATATACAATTTCCACTTGTGGATAAGGATGATGCATAAAACCCTCTACCACTCATGGAAATTTTTGTTGGTGAAAGTGTTTTCATTTTCCATTATGTATTGCAATGATATGTTTGATTTCATTATTCAAGAAGTTTTTAAATATTAATATAATAAATGATTTATTACTTTATCATTATAAAATAGATAAAAATCCAATAACTAATACTTATTATTCTCCCAATATTTTATCGAAATCAAATATCCCATACCATGGACTTGAGAATATGATGTGGCCTAAATATTCTGGGGGAAAGGATCTGTATTTCCCTTTGCATTAACCATACCAAGGTTGGTCAAGATATATGATGTATTTAAGATAGTCATATAATATTCAAACTTCATTAAATTGTGACAGCATGATCTACCGAGTGGAAACCCCACCCCTGAAATCCATTTATTTTGGATTTCATCAACCATTTTCTCTTTTTCACACCTTTTCTTTATGTGATAGTAAACTCTTGATATGGAAAAAGTCAATTCAATAAAAACCCTCAAAATATAAATCCCAGATATTTGAATTCACCCCAACAAGGATTGGTCAGGCACCTTGAATTATGGTGTGATTCTTGACAAGATAATGGAACATTATACCAAATTAATATTTCCTTTAGTGATTTTATATTTAGACACAAATTACCCTATTATATGTTTTCTTAAAATAAATTTATATTTTTGTGAGATATTATTCTATGATTAACCATGTTTATGATAATATTTATTCATATGTCGGACTTATTTTAGTTCCATCTAGAATGCTTGTTTAATTCGTTAATTGTGTGATTTAAAAAAAACAATCACAATAAATAAACCAACCAAATGTTATAAATAAAATAAATGGCATGATCAAGATCTTTTTCTATTGGTTATTTTGTCTAGTGGTTGATAATATTACTCGATACCTAAGGGAGATACCCCATTGTTCTTTTGGGTTCATCTTTATAGCTTTTCACTAGTCCCCATTTGTATCTCTTTAGATTTTTTTCTGCATGGCTCGAACATGGTCACATATAATATATTTGGAGCTTAATATATTACATATACTTTGATCTCACAATCTAGTAAGGGGTAAAATGTGGTTTTACATAATATAGACATTGGGAACGTGGGCCCTACATATTTATAAAGAAATGGCCTATAAGGTGACAAATTTAATTTAAATAAATAAATTAAAAGAAACCATACACATAAAGTGGTCATAGTCTAGATCATGATCATCAATACAAGCAATCATATTTACAGATTAATAAAAATAAAATTAAATTCATTTATTCTTCTTGTTCCAGACAAATCAAACTCAAACAAATTAACTATTATATTTATTTAATCATTTCGTTTATCTTAAATCCTTTTCGGAATTTTTATGATATTCTCCTCCATTATAATTTTAAATAAATAAAATCATTTAAAATTATATCATTACAAAACTTTTACCTTGGAGGGACCCTGATTAATTCACAATCATAATTACCCCTGAGTAGAAATGAACTTTAATAAGATGTTAAATTAAATACATAAGTATAAAAAACATATCACAAGTTTTTACCTAGTATTATTCCCAAACCATGATACACATTTTAATGGTTTGTATAATATAATAATAAATTTTAAAAAATATTCCTAATTTGGATGAGTACACAACATGTATTTCCTACCACATAGTGAGTATTACCACTGATCGCACGTCCAATGTACACACTCGAGGGAATAGTTTGTATATATACATTAGAATGCTTAGGAGTACACTGCTTGTCTAGGGGGCCATATGCTATGTAGTATCTATATTACATGGTCTCAGGTCGGGCATGCCTTTTATGGGGTACATAATCCAACCCTATCCTGGAAGGACCACCTGACATTCTTAATGGGAAACATGACATGTATTCAAGAAACCAGGTGACACCTATTCCTAGTCAACAAATAGAGTCATAATAATCAGATAATCTCTATCAAATGGATTGGTCTGGTGGACATGTCATGATGCATTGAAAATTTATTACACAATGTGTGAGGAAGAATACATGCTATCTATTTTAGTGTTTTACATATTGGAATATTTAGTACCTATAGATGATATCCTGTGTTTTTTATTCAAAATTAAAAAAAAAATTATTTTTCATATAAGGTGAACATGAAACAATAGAGTAGGAACATATATCGAGATTCATATTTAAAGAACATCAAACATGAATTTAAACAACCACATAATTAAATGTGTAAATCATAAATAAAAAAATATATTATTATAGTCAACTATATTACATCTACGAAACCATTTCTAGGTTTCGGGGGTAGTAGATGCACGTGGATCATTTTATCAGACTTTGATATTATGATAAGCAATGATCATTCCAAGATCCATCATGATTAGTGAATTTCAGTTCATCGGAATAGAATGAAGGATGAAAAAGGAAATAGGGATGTCTGGGAATAATAGAGAGGATCATCATATATTGGAAAAAATTAATTTAATTAATAGAAATTAGTTATATTTATATAATTATCTCTCTATTGATGCTTCTGGTACCTATCCAATGTCTAATGTCATTCTATCCCATATTCCATGATTAGGTTTCCTCTAGAAGTGAACCAAAAGTGCTCCTGATATCTCTGGATGTCACCAAAGGGATTCATGGGTGGTAGTACGAAGCACCATTCACTTGTGAAGTCCACTTTTTATCACCTTGAGAGATGCCTCCAAAGTGTCTTCCTTGATCTGGTGGTGGATGATATCTCTTGTATCCTGAGAGAATTCATGGAGGAAATGAATTCTCTCTTGTCTTGAGATATATTTCCAGATCAATCGTGCACATCCACATAGAATGGATAGATCAAATGAGAAAAATTTAATTGTGATTTAAGTTATTTGGAATAAATATTGAATTAAATAACAAATGCATTTATTCATTTAATTTAATTGTTGATAAGACGAAATGTCTAATTATAACAATTTAATATAATTATCACTTGAAAGGCACCAAAATAATGACACCTAATATTATTTTATTAAATTACTAAATTAATTTTTCAGAAATACCAATAAAAAAATACATGGAATATTTATTAATATTCATGACATTTTTATTGGTTTTTCTATTTTCTTTATTTCATCAACCATATTTATTTGATCCTGAAAAATTACTATTTATTTCCTAAATAAATAACATTTCATTATTTGATAATAAATACATTATTTTTCCAACAATATATACTTTACAATATATATACTAGAAATAAATGTGAGTAGGAATCCTTGAATAAGTATTAAACCATAACCAAAAGTATTCTATATTGAATGTTTTTAATGAATAGTTAACTAAGATACTTGGATACACATAGTGTGTGACCTATTAGGCCTCTTTCTCAGTAGATTTAGTCAAATACTGCCAGTATTCCATGGTTAACACATAGAAAAAATCCATAGAACAGATAAATAAAGAAGTTAATGCCTTAATGATCCATCATCTCATACGAACACTTTCTGTGTGATTTAATACCTTTGTCTCTATATTTTGAATTATGTAGGTTTCATGCTACTATCATTAACCCATGTGTTCGATTACTCATTTTAAAACCTCCCATAATGGGACATTAAAATTCCTCAGAATTTCCATGGATATATTTAGTATATATCAATTATATCAATCGGCCTGAGGTATCGAAATTCATTATAGAACAGAAGGGAGATATCCTCTATCGCATTATCTATTAATGTTGTGTTACTCGTGACAAACCCAACATATCCTACCTCACTGAAAATAGTTTTCATCATAGTTTTTATTTATACATCTACGTGGATGAGTTTTTATGCCCACTAAATATATTCATAAAGTCTAATGAACAATACACACACCCGCAGATAGGAACACGCAATGACCCTATGAAATGTAGATTTTCTACTAGAGGTTATCGTTCTCATAATATCCTCACGGATGTTACCATGGGAGAACACCATAATAATGTGACTCAATGTTTTATGAGCGCTCACCCCAAATTTCATATATTATTTGGGTCCCTCAATTTACATCATCTGGGCATAGAATATATATTCATGAATAGTGTCATAGAAACTCATGGTTCTCATAATAGAAGGGATCTTATATGACCCTTTATGGAAACAACTATACATAGGAAAATATAAAATTATTTTTCATGAATAATAACAATCATTCTATGATTAGATATTTATTAATATTTGTATCCATGAATACATGTTTATCATAATGTAATAAGTATGTCATTCTAGGACTCCAACTCCCAAAAACATAACATTGGCCGGCTAATTTTTTATTTAAATTATCATTGAGGCCTATTATATTTGTATTTCTTATGTATATATTTAATTATAATGGAATTTTATGTTGATCTATGTTGTGGAATAATTATTTTATAATGGATTAGTACTCATGAATGGGAAGTGAAGTGGATATAGTTTTTCAATATGGAATGTAATTCCCTTCTGATGTGATTTCCTTTTTGTTGCACCACTTTTTATGCATTATTTTTTTGGATGTGTTGTTATCTAAAATGATTGGTTAGTATGACGACAATGAATAATATGAATCTTATTGTGAACTAGACCTCTAAAGGATATAACCATATAAAAATTCTTGTTGTGTGTTAGCTTAGTTTCACTTCTAAGTTGGGGTCAAGATCTCTAGGGTAAAGATTCATCATATGATGGTCGAAAGAAAAGATCTCTTTTAGGTTGTGTTTTCAGTTCTGACCATTTTTTGTTTGTGTTATCATTACCTTCTTTTAAATGGGTTTGATCCTTTTTTTTCTAGGTTTTTAGACAATGTGACAGTGTTGTGATTCATGTTTTGTATGGATCGGTGGGAGACCTAGCGGTCATTAGTTTTGAATCGAACCTATGTACATTGACAACTATTTTGTTCTACGGAATACTATATGAGAGTTGATGGACGATTATTTCAGATTCCTTTTTATTGTAGTGAGTCTTTTTGCTCGTTCCATGATCGAGGCATAATAGGTAATCAAATTTTTCATTATAGTCTTGGTGATGCCTTCATATTTTAATGAGTCACCATGAGTGCTTGTTTTTCAATAATGGATTCAACAGGAAATCCTATCCGGTACCCTAGCCCGATCAACTAGTGTTTCCACTAAGGATAATGTAGTTTGAGCTTGGGTTTATTCTCATTGTCTGAATGAGTACATTTTTAGGGTAGTCGTGAAATAAAATTTTGGCACATGTGAGGTGGCTAATATTGAAGAGGATTTATAAGGGAGCCTTGGGAAAAATTAATGTTTTGTGAAATATATCATGGTTACATTATCCTTCTGATTAAAAAATCACATATCTATGAGTCTGGTGATAAATATACATACTATTTACATGTTATATCATAGGTATTTAAATCACTGGTTGGTTGGTTGTGATATGAGGATCAAAAGTTTCCATACAATTCATTAGATTCAATCCTATAAATTGTGTGTATTGTTCTAATGTGGTATGGATTCATCGCGAAATGATTGGGGTTTCTATGAGTAGGCTATCTCAGGGATAAATCATATACATGCTTTTATAGGATGTTGTCTGTGGCTTAGAGGGTTCTCTAAATTCCTTTTGGTAGAGTCTTTGTGTACTCATGTAAGAGATGTACACACTCAATCATGCATCATCTTCAGTATGCTAATAGAGAATCATCCATACAACAAAATCCATTTTTTCTTTCTGATTGTTCTTCCCTGTAGATGAACAGATCCTTTTGATGTTTCACTAATGGAGTGGTGTTTGGAAATTATTTTGATGGGGAGAGCACCATTGGCCATTTTGGGTTGGTGACCCACTTTTTTAGTTTAACAATGATTGTTTATGGGACATTTGTATTATTAAATTATTATAAGTGTAATCCTATGGTAGGGAGTACCAGATCAGAATTAGTTAAATGGATTCTATATAGGAGAAATTTATTGATTCAATGAGGGTAGTCATTGGAAAACATAGATAGCTTGGTTCTGTTGATAATCAGGTTAATATCATGGATGTTGGTATTTTCACCAAGCTTATGAGGGATGATATGTTTATGGTTGGTGTTCGTATATACCTATGTTGATCTAGACTTCATTTTTAGGATAAATTATATTTTTTTCTAATGGATTCATATAAGGGTGGTAAAATATTTTTTTCTCCTAGCAGGTTATCTCGTAATATTTCTATGTCCTCTATATTGGTCTCAGATTGTGGTTTTTACCCTAGGACTGGTGTTTGGTGGAAATAAAAGACATTAAAAATTTATATGAATAAATAATAATTAATAATTAATAAATTAAATATTAAATTATTCCTGCCAGTTTGGATATCCATATCATTTAAACGGTGCTTTAGAGTGAGAATTTTTTTCATTCATTGAGTCCATAATGGATATTTTGTCATATTCAAGTCATAAACTTGAGTTAGGGCCATGGATTACCCGATCCCTCTTTTCTTTTCATTTCATTTTCCTCCATTATAGTTTTTCCTTTTAATTAAATTCTTTTACTTCGTCCTTCTTGCATATTTCCCCCTTGAAGATCTACTATTACATTACTCTAAGGGAGAAAATATGTACTGTGAAAAATATTGAGGTAGGTAATAGAAGAGTGGTACCATCGTGGAGTGCTCGATGAGATGGATCAATGTGCGGTAGTCATGGACCACAAAATCCAATGATGCATCGATGGATTCAATGATAATGTAGGATATTATAAATATTTAGAGTAATAACAATTTTTTAATCATTTTATAATTATAGGCCCATGTTATGATTAAATGTGTCCCATTGTGGTCTGATCAATTTATTTAGGGGATTAAACTGGGGAATATAGTGATTTAGAGGGGATTCCATTCAAGAAAAAATGATAACACAGTTTGCAGTTTAGTGGAACTTGTCATGTGTTCTTCCCATTCAGTGGAGATGAAATATAGGCAGTACATGCCGTGTACAAGGGTGTACATGTAGTGTATTGGTACTCTGTCATATATCCTATTACCCTTCTAGGATAATTCATGTATGGGTACAAGGCTGTTTGTAGAACACGACTAGACCCTGTTTGGGCCTCACATCATGTAAGTGTATATGGACTGGCCTCGTACACATATAGGATTTTTGAGGGACATGGGAATGCACACCTTGTTGGGTACATGTTGTGTTCCTGGTCTATTTGCATTCCAATTTCTATCAGATTACAAGACCATGTGGGTTGTTGAGAGTACACAATTTGTACTGTGGGATACAAACCATGACCTTCCCACTTTAAATCCTTTGAGATATTTTTGTGTTTTCATGGCCCTTTTTCAGAATTAGAAATTGGAATATTTAATTATAAGTAGTTTTGAACCTAGATTGCGATGGTGAAACCTTTGGACATATTTAATGAATCCTAATGGTTTTTTTATGGATTCATCCTAAATGGAGAGGTTCTTTCTACTATAATCAGAATTAATTTAGATCCATAGTGAGAAACATAAATATGAATGAATGGTTGGGTGGGTAGACCATATTAACCAATATATTATTTTGATATGATATATTGGTTATCCCTCATGAACATTTCCATGTATTATTATAGTGAGGAACTATCCCTTGGACATGTTCCCTACTGTCCTATGAGTTCATGAGTTTAGTTATTCAATGGATCCCATATTCTATTAATTTGCTTATGAGATGATCAATAGAGTCTGTTGTAGGATAAATTACCTTTGTACTATACACAAGATCCCATGTATGATGGATTTTATTTTTTGGTGTTGTTCCTATGATCACATAAGGGTGCAACTTCCTTTCTTTTTTGTTTTTGGGATTCCGTGAAAGATTCTCCTCTAACCTATACTACAAAGGATCCTGATTTTGATTCCTTCCATTGTGAGATTACCTTTGTCGACAGCGAGTAGTATGACTGTTATTTTTTGACATGATGTAACCAAAATGTTCCCTACTTCTTGACTAAACCTGATTGTACATCGGATTTCGGTATATATGGTCTTATGGTGTCACCTTATTACCTATACCAAAATGGTAATCGCGTAAGGATGAGGTATTAGTGTTGCACTGTGTTTCTGGGACTCTCTCACTCTTTTTAATATCATTAACTTTATTATTTATAATGAAATAATGGTTACCAACAATTCATATTTTTTTTGGATGTTAAGAATGATGCGAGGTGACATTCATTCTTTTCGGATGTCTAGAGGTGGTTACCTAGGATATAGCTTCTAGGCCATGTTTTTATTATGATATTTATTTTCATACCAAGAGGTATTACCAAGTCAATGTTTTTTATAATGGATATGTATATAGCTCGTGAAATATATTTTTTTGGGATGAAATTTTATTCTTCCTCGTATATTCTTGTTGATCTGACTTCTAGGAAGACTGTGTGATCATCCTTTTTTGTTTTCGGATGTATTATGAGATACTTTTGGTAGGGAGACCCTGATAAAATCCTTGATGTTATCCAGTCCATGTTTAGGGGTAGACTGTGAGAGCATCCCTAAAATATTTATGGTGGTGTTACATCCTGATATACCCTTATTGTTATCTTATGCATGAATATAAAGTGACATTGGCGGATCCTAGACCCGGGTTATAGGTATACCGTGTGTGCCCCCAAGAATATTGATGGTGGAGGAACATAATTATATACCCCAAAATTATCATATTATTGAAGGTCAATAGATATTGGTGGATTATGGATATTTTTTAGCAGTAGACCATGGATTCCACCCTATTAATATTATGTCGATGGTACCTACTGAAACCCCACACATTTATATTATGCGGGAAGGTAAAGAGAAAATGAGGGAACTTGGACCTATGTAAGGACTAGACCATGAGAGCACCTTTGGAATTTATATGATAGTGAAACATCCCGGTCCACCCCACAATAATTAGATATGTGAAGGTTAGGAGATACTGAGGGCTATTGGGCATGGGTTAGCAGTCGATCGTGCGAGGTCCCCTATATATGAATTGATGTGGTATGCCTTGATAATCCCCAATAGATATCTATGTTTATATATATATATATGGTTTATGTGATCAGGAAATATTTCCATGGGATGAAGAAGATATATCTTGACTGGGATTATAGATCCTATGATAGTCTACTATTGGTTTTTTTTGTTATTTGTTCCATATAATAATGAATTTGTGTTTTTATATATAGTTATGGGTATATAAATACACATTCTAATAAATATGTACATCCATGGTGGATCATGACCATTTAACTAGGACTACAATCCTGATATTTGACTATGAATTAATATTTGGTTATCTAATTTTTTATGTGTTGAGCATCGAGGCTGATCAGTTTTTTTAATACACTTAAATTAACACATTTGTAGGTTACTTGTCAATGGTTACTATTGAGATTTTTTCACACCACTCCCCACAAAACTCATTTTACCTGCATAACATATATATACATTTCAAGTTATGCATGAGATGAATAGCTGATGGGCTGGGGAACCACAATGCATGTTTGAGTAGACCTACTCATTTGATTTCATCTAATCAGGATGTTGTATTTTGAAATTTCTTGAAGAAGGAGTATGTGGTTTGGCTCAGAGTTAATAGTAGAGCCCTATAAATTTACATTATGTTTTTTTACTTCTATATCTATATCGAAATACCATTTTTTGAACAATATTATATTGTATGGATAGCTCACCATAATGTTTCGATATTTTATTTAATATTTCATCATATTCTATTTCTATTAATTACTTATTCTCTACTCTATTTTTTAATTCTATGTATTATACATAGTTATTTCCATTGTTTTCATACTCAAATATGATAGATTAGTATATATAAAATAAGATTTTAGATATTTGTTTCCAGTCTGTTGCCTCTAGTGTACGAGAAGGCATGCTTAAGGCCTTGTAACCAAACAGCTAGAATAAGAGGTTTAGTGGCATCTAGGGTAGGATGTGAAAACCTAGATTATTTAAATGAATTATGTAATAAAACCATGGAATAATAAAAACATACATATTTTTTTATTGTGTGTTTATCAAAACATGATACCTTATGTGATTTATTAATATTGAATCCATATTAAATATATTGTTTCTAATTGATATGACTATTGATTAATGGGGATATAAATGTATGAGTAATTTAATGTTAAATAGTCATTTTTATTATTAAGAATAGATTTTTATGATGTGAAACAGTGATATACATACTATTATTGATATTTCAGTCCATTGATTTAAGACATATATATAGTTTTCCATTACTAATCTTATTCAATAATGGTCATATAGAGAAGGATTTTCACACTCACATAGTTTAATGATAACATTGAGTAGGATCTACCCCATAATATGAGGTAATTCTTGTATAGGGCATATGCCATGTTTGATATTGTAATGATTATATATTTGTAGTTATAACTATCCCAATACCGATATGGTTATATCCTAGTCTATACAGCTCTAGTGAAATTCTTATATACTTGGATTTTTTTAATGTTGTGATTAATCTATGGTAAATTTTTATCCTTGAAATCGTTATGCTATATTTTCTATAAAATTCCTACATAGATCCGATGTTTTTTGATTGATATATTGTAAAAAATTATTAATTGATACACATCTCTATTGATTTAATGAACAAGTCAATTATTAAAATTTTTATCTATATATGTATTATGGTGTTGAACTACAGAGTTTTACTAACTCCCAATTTCGGTCATCGTTTGGTAATCGAGGTTTTATATGGAGGTATTTTTGAACTATGGAATGTGAATTTTTTAATAATTTTTATAGGCTTGATTGGATGTGGTTAGATGATGTGACTAACATAGTCTATGATAAGGTTCATAAGAATTTAATTTCCATCAGTTGATTCTTTTTTTTGAATTTTCTGTTTTAAATTTACATATATATATACATTTCATTACATGATTATTAATTATTTTTATTGGTTCATACATTTAATTTCATTGTTGTTAGTTATATTGTTTATATTTTTTCCATTAATCTTTGTTTTATTATTAATTTTTAATTATTAAACAATATTGTACTCTATAAAATGGATTATTGTCTCCTCGTAATTAATATCACACCCCTCATACTAGTTGGTATTATATGGGTTGTGGGATAATCTCTTGAGGTTTAGTAAATTAACTATAATGGCCAGTTGATTTATCATTATAATGTGGGAAATTACATTATCCAATTGAAAACATATACCATTTCATTATTGTTTAAAATTAGAAATTTCCAAAATAATAACATACAAAAAAATTCATTATATTCACTTAAATAAATTTATCATTAATCTGTCAAATGAATTGAAATATATTATAATGGTCCCTCAAAAACATGTTAACAACTTCCTTACGTATTGCCTTTAAAATTGATAATATACTAAATTTCCATTAAACCTTGTTTAAAAAATGCTATATTTTTATTATTATATAAAACATCGATTATTGGATATATTACCTACATCCAAAATGTTTATTAACTATATAAATGAAATAATAAACCACATTCTTAATGAATCATTAATGAATTAACTGGTAGTCGGTACTTGTCAATTCTTATATCTATATTAATCAATTCATCATTCCAATATAACAATCCAAACATCAAGAACACAATAATTCATATATTTCCATCAATCATGTGTTTTCCAAGAATTTAAACATTCCACCAAAATATTTGTTGTTATCATCAGATCAGTTAAATGTATGCATTCAAAGTTTTAATGAAAATATAATAAAATACAATACATTTACATATCATAATTTTTAAATGTATGTCACCAATATAAAACTAATATTACATAATTAATGATGACAAACAAAACATCATTATTTATTCCAAATTATCTTTGGTAAGAGAATAATCTTTTCTATGACTCATTATCTTAGTTTGAGTTATATTAATTTTAATTTTGAGAAAATCATTTATATAGTTCCCCATCCACTTAAAGTAGGCTAATTATATATTAAAATTTTTTTTCATACCCTTTAATATATGATCATGGAATCCTTTTTCTTCACTTCAAAAGAATACTCTATTTAGTTTTAATAATTCACCATGTTGTTTCTTTCCATGATTAACCTATGTGGGAAATTCTCTAATTCCCTTCATCCATTTATTCATATTTTTATATATCACCCTATTCTTTATATATATCCAATAGAATCCATAATACATATAAAATTATTTCGTTATCCATTTATAACATAATCCTATGTCTATATATGTCAATAATGTTTGGGATACTAGTTCCTTTAAAAACGTTAGATTAATCATACAAAATTTGTTAATATTATAACATTTTGGAATCTATTAATTGATTTAGATATAATGAATTTAGTAATGAATCATTTAAATATGTGTGAATATTCTATATTATATCATATCATTTTGAATGAAATGTAAAATTCCAAAATTAGTGAAATATTTATCATAAATTGAAACAAATTTTATAACTGATCACATATTCCTAAACATGGTTTCATTTTGTGATATAATTATCTTCAATTCCTTCATAAATGTTTTTAATGAAAAAGTTAATTTTCATAATAATATTGGTTTGGATCGTAAAATCAGGTGTACAATAGTGATCGTTATCATTCACAGGGTAACAATAAATCCAAGACCATTATGCGATTTTTGGAGTCATTACCCCAAGTTACATGTATTGTAGAACCAAATACACATCATATATATAAGTTGATATGTATATAATATAAAACCAATTAATCTATAGACAAATAAATTCGATGTTCTTCAATACTTATCATCAATGTAAATTAAATGTTTATGACTTCCATTATATATATGCATTGATAATGTTACAATTGTTTATACTAAAAATCATAGGATACAAATTGTAATATCCCCTTCCACTATAGTCCATAGCCAATTTTATATCCATAAAATAATGTAATCTCATCCCAACTAATATAATAGTTTAAGAGAGTTGGTAAACATGATACAAACAGAATTCTCATTTTACATTTTAAAACCAAAATTATTTATTAATTTATAGTTTAGAATTATATGATTTAGGCCATAATATTCATTTTTAAAAAGAATAGTACACATCATGAATTCATGGGGATAGGAACAAATAATTATTTTGTGCTCTGTTCGTATAAATGGTTATGTAAAATTGAATCTATCATGAATAATATAACATATTGAACCTTGAATGGATAATAATTGAACTCATATTCCATTTAAATTAGTTCGATATAACGATTACACATGTTATGATTAATATATCCAGATAAATAATAGAAAAGATGAAATATAATCAATAAATTAAGTAATAAATACATCCATATATAATATCTTTTTAAAAACTCATGGATTAATATGATTGTTATCAAAATGGAGAAAATGCATAATTATTAGATGTCATGATCTCAATCATTATTATACCTCTATTTTCATTCCCTTAAACATGATAGTTTAAAAGACATTGTATAAACCTATTATGATTGGTCAAATGATTTCATTCTACATTAATGATTATCCTCATAAGACATCCAATGCATCAAGGGGATATAATTAATATGTCCCCATATGGGTCTTGCATGCCAAAGCCTTCCTCACATATCTAATAAAATATTTTATTATTTTAAAATTATTACTAACATCAGATAAACATATTCGGCAGAGAATACATATTTTTATTATTTCCTAGTTAATCAAATAACATAAATAATAAAAAACATTTGTAAAATATTCTATACTATTTATGAAAATAATATACCCATAGTAAAATAATATGAATTTTTAAATAAAATACAATATACAATTTTCAAAAATTAAATTAATGTTTCAATCGTTGGTATCATGAAAACATATACTAAGGATGAATATTGAAAATAACATTTTATAGTCATTTATGATTAAAAGAACCATTAAAATATCAATAATTGTTTTCAGGGAAAATAGCATTTTGACATTGAAAATCACTTTTAAATTGAAACTACTAAAAGAAAATTGATAAAGTATTCATTTAAAATAAAATAATAAAATTGAAAATGAATCAACACAATATTGAAGAATCGTGAAAACATGAAAATATTAGCATGTTTTATATGTTAAAAACATTCCTTTTGTATTTCTCATGAAAATCCACAATGTAACTCATTTGGAAAATGATATGAAAACTCATTTATAAACATTTTGAATAAAATATATTATGTGAAAAATTGAATATTAAAAAATTATAGAAATATTATTAATATAAAATTAGAATAAAATTAGATAACCTAAACATTGAGGAGAAATACACCCCATTAAAGGTATAAACATGATGTATCCGGAATAATGATGAAATTGTAAAATAATCGATATGATTATGGTACCTTTTGAATTTTATGCCCCATTATAGAATAAAATTAATATGGATATGTAAATTACTATATGGTTTATAAAATATATCATAAAAATAAATCATGGGAAACATGTAAATAAAATAAATAGACACATATATTATAAGGAATGAATGCCGATGAAATAAAATTTAGATATAAATCCCTTATCACACCTTTTCTCTTATTTTATCATTCATTAACCTCTTGTATAATGGTTTTCAACAAATTATTAATTTATAAATAACCATATTAATAATTATAATATTTTATATGATCCTATTATATAATCCTTTCACTGGTTTGTTAATAATATTTTATTTTGACCCTTGTTTTGTATGTTAATTATATTATCTTCCAATGTATGTTTCTTCGTGTAATTTCTCATTCTTATTCAGTTTATAGATTTCCATCATATCCATAATTACATTGAGTTAATAGATATTTTATGTATTTTTAGATAAATTTTTATAAACATTCATTAATGGTGAACATAGAATTTGCATCACATCACCTCACGGAGACATTAAATTTTACTTATGCCCAATCGATGGTATTATTTTTAAATTGAAAAAATGGTAAGGAAAAAATTTTATATTAATTAAATAGAATAAATATAATTTCTACAGTATATTATATATCAAATATTTATATAACTATTACTATCCATGAAATTTGGTGATTAAAATAAAATTACAGCACTACGTGGCGATGAAAAGATATACGGACAAACTCACACTGCTTTAATTTTTTTAAAAATAGATAAAACATGGAATATGGTAATATAAAATAATTAATAAAATATAAATAAATAACGTACTATATTTATTATTTTATTATTATAATAACATTGAAATAAGATCAAAATAAAAAAAATGAATGATTTAGTAAAAATGATTACCTTTTTTTGACATACATCCTTTAGATCAGTTCTAATTTGGTATATGGTTAGTCACTTATAAGAAATAGAACCATTAAAAAAAGTATTATTATTTTTAAATTGGGAATAGTAATGTGTTTTTTGGTTTATGGATAAATTTAATTAAAATAAGCGAATGAAGGGGTACTCTTTTATAATTGAGGTGAAGGGAAATATTTGAATATCTCAAAATATTAAAATACAATAAGACTATTGTAGATTCAAATGATTCCTAGTAACCTAGATATATACATGGGATGATGTTTTATACCATATATTTTATCCTTCGTCCATATATAATATTTATATTAATTTTTAGAAATTTAATAATATTTTAATTTCTTCAAATATCATAATTATAGATTTTGAAATCATTCATTACTCTGATATCAATAAAACCACTAAATTATAATAACAATGAAAAAAATACATTAATATATTTATTATATTACATATTCATATTTAAATTTCAAAAATAACATTATTTAATTATTATAACTTTTATTTTAATATTTTTAATATAATGAATTTCATTTTCCATTATTTGAATAGATACTACTTCATCATTGTGTAATTATTTTATGTAATTATTTCATCAAAAAAAATTTATAATAAATCACTACAATGCAAATAAATAATTTATATTTTAAATAAAACTTATAATATAAAATTTCATCTGTATTACTACATATCCAAAAAATAATAATATTTATTAAAAACATGTTCGCGACATCATTGAGTTTTTGTTAAATAAAATATTACAAATGCCATAATCACATCCCAATGACCATAAATGATTCTATAACAAATACATCAATTATTTGGGTTTCAAATTACTCTTCCAATATTTTATAGTTATTATTCAGGGTCATATTATAGTCCCTTTCATTTTATTTTTAAATTTTTTTACCACATTTAACGATTATCATGTTTAAAAAAAATTAATGTCAGTATTCATATTTAAAAAATACAATGGATGTATTTTCTAATGTTAGAGATTCGAATTGAAACTTTGAATCCTATTTTTTATAATTTAAAAATGGATGTTGAAAATTTTATTTTTAAATTAATCTAGAATAAAAAATAAGAAATATATTTTTATTGAAATTATTTTTTATGTGTAAAAATATTTTTTTTGATAATTTCAGACTAAATATTATTCTAATGAAATTAAAGGTTCAATAATAAAATTTAATTTTTTTTCATTTTTTTAAATATTATAGAAAAATAGTATATATTAAACTCTTGAAAAACTATTATTATCTATTAACAAACTATATTTATCAATATTCACTATAAAATCCACCTGTCCGAAAAAATTAACAAAATGTTTCAATAATATAAATTTGATATTCCAACATCAATTATATAAAATTAATTGTAAATAATATTATGAAATTAAATATATTTCTTTTCTAATATTAATTATTATATCAACTTTTAAATTAAAACTAATATTTAAATTATTAAATGACTTCACTACGAATTGTGTGTTAATTGCAAAAGAATTCACAAATGTAACACTTTCATTTTTGAAAGATGATAATTTAATGAAGTTAAGTATAACATTATAATTCCAGATCGATAATTACCTCATAAATATTATATTAATTATTTAAATATAGATATATATAATAAATTTTATGGGGTGATGAAAAACACATCAAAATGCATTGTGTTGTATGTAGTCCACAAGTATTCACAATTTGTTTTCATGAAGGGAAGGAAAAAAGTAAATGAAATATCGTGTTTTCATAATTAATCATATGTTATAAGGATCATATATATTATCACTAATTTCATCGTTATAACTAGCATTGACATGTACTGATGGAATGTCAATTTCATTAGTCCATGAGGTGGTAGTTGGTCATACATGAAAACAATTAATTCATTTCCATTAAGAATGAGTTTGTATGTGGATATAGGTTATGTAGTTAAATTAATAATTTCTATGTATAATAAATATAATTATGTTATTATATTATCAGTTTTAGTATGATTTTATGGTGGGGGAGGATGATATAAAGCATAAACAATTAGTTAAGAATGACCCCTCTTCCTCAAATATCCTTCATTTCCAAACACCTTAAGAACATTATGGTTGTTATTTTTGACTAAATGATTCCTTTAGGACATGTTATGGAACTTTAGAAACCAATTTTGGTATATATAGTTTGAACCATATGTGGTATTATGTTTCCAAAATTTAGAATAGTAGATTCCTTTTTATATGTGATTGTTAAGGCTCTCATGAAATTTGTTAAGATGATAAATTAATGTTATATAATTTTTATTTATTTTTTACTCTGTTTTTAATAATATCATTGTGTTTTACAACAATTACCCATTTTCAAACATACATTGACATCATGTTTTTTATTCACTAACAGTAATAAAAAATTTAATTAATATATTAAATGGATATAAATGGAACATTTTTAATTTTAAATACAATATAATAACCACTTGGTTGAATATAATATTTTTAATAAATATATATCAATTTATAAAACAATATTTGTTAAAATACCAATTTAATGTCGGTTTTTATAATAATTCAGAATTTTCAAATCAATAATAGTTGTAAACACGAAATTAAAAAAAATCATTTCACCCGTATTATGTTATATTAAAAAAAATATATTTTACTTTTATTATATTAAATAATTTTTCTTTTATTATGTTTGTTATCATTTTGTTATTTTACAATTGATTGAATTGTGAATACATCATCATTGTCTAATAATATATGTCAACTATATATTACAATATAATTAAAAATAAATTATAATGATTAATAAAAAAACTTATCATTCAAATCAATATTGATAACAATTTCTCTAATGTTTATCCCCACGATAAAAATATCATAGTTATTAAAAACCTGAGTTTGAATTTTTTTTAATTTTCATGAAATAAAATATAACAATTTTACTAGTCAAAAGAAAGGTGAAAATGGACATATAAATGAATATATCTTGAGAATTGTCTATATATTTACATAAAATTAATTTGTTCAAGTTTTATGGTCATTCTATAGTCTTTAAAATATTAATTTATCCCATAATTAAATGATGTACCCTTTAATGAGGTAAAAAAATTCAATGGTTACAATTCAAATTATTAAAAATTAAATGGTTCTATTTATCAAACAACTTTCCAGTGATTCCATAAATTTAATCCAATTAACAAAATTTATAAAACTAATCTTGAAGAAATTATGATAAAATTATAATTGTACAAAATGATGAAAGATGTTTTAAAAATAACACATAATTTTTTGTTTGAAAAATTTATAATAATAAAATATATTTTAAAATTAACTAAAAACAATAATTGGTTATTTTCATATAATAATGAAATAGGTGAATTTTAAAATTATTTCAAAATTTTATTTTATTTTTTAAACTCTTTTCAATAAAATAAAATTTTCCATATAAATAAATGGCTTTCGAAGATCACGGAAAAAGAAATCATTTCCAAAATAAACAAGAAATTCAACCAAAGATAATTTTCATATACTAAAATAAAAAATATATATTTTTCATAAAAATAGATTTATATTATTTTTAAAATTAATATTCAATATTCACTGAAAATAATTAATAAAAAATATCCTATTGAAAATATATTTATGAATAATAAATATATATTACAAAAAATGAGTTCTTTTTCATAAAAAATAATCAATATATTTTTATTTATTATAACAATTATATATATATAAGTGGTAAGTATTTTTCAACCACTCCAATTTAACAGCTATAATATAAAAATAATTTTTAAATAATAATATTTCATGTTTTGTTAATTCTCAGTATTTGGTGACTTTATGCAGTCAATCATAATATGTATATTAAAAATATTGGTATATTACATCCTCACACAATTAATTTCATCTAAAAAAATTAACATGATCCCATTTTCATGGGTTACAAATTTCAAAAATAAAATATTCAAAATCCTACAAGATAAAAATAGTTTGCAAAACATCCACATGAAATCAGATAAATAGTAGTACAATGTTCTGATGAAGTGTCGCAAAAATGGGATTCAAAAGAGGATAAAATTAGTTTCCTTCTAATATATATACACTAAATCCAATGAATTAATATATATTACTAATGAAGATTATAATGATAATGATAAAATTCCTAAAACCATAAATATATTATGGGTAAGAGACCATTGATTTATTATTTATAATGTAATGGATAATTTTTTTTGATTCATTACATGATTATGTTATTTGTAGAATTTATTTATCATATATACCAATTACATATGAAAATAAACATATTTAGAAATTATTATTTAATTGTAGAGTAAATTTTAAATATAATATCATATTCTTCTCATAAATATGAGTATTTTAGATGAAATTTTATAACATGATGTAGTTCTATTATATCGTGTAATTTTGCAAAAAGATCATCACCTTGTTCAATTATTTTTAAACATCAACTAATTTAATAATTCTTATGACATGGTATGATAATTCACCAAATTAAAATAACATTCTAATAATGAAATTTTACATTAATCCACAAATTGTTATAGTAATGCCTATATTTCATATTAAATCATTGCATAAATATTTATCAATAATTTTTTATTATATTTCTAACCAATATTGATTGAAGAAAATAAAAATTAGTTGATCACATGATCTACTAATATAAGATTATCATTTTTCTCAATATTACATTACTTATGTATAAAGGCTTATAGCCAAAATGTTATACACCAAAATTATATAATCTCAACAAATTAAAATGAGGAACATTAATATCATATACTCTTCAATAAGTTAAATCATACATGACTCCAAAAGTTATATTTCATGTCAAAAAAAGTATTATATTACTCAACTAAATAAAAACTCTCCCAAAAATATTAAATGTCTCCATAAACATCCATCACAAAAAATCATAAAAGTTTTTTCCATGAAATTGGAAATAGGACCAACCTTAAACATATTAACCAAATATGGTATTGATAACTCTTTAAATAAACAGAAATAAAAACTTCATGACACCAAAATTTATCTTATCCTTACTCTAATACAAACACTAAACTGTGAAACTACACTCCCTCATCGGGTGCTGAAATCATAAACATTATATTTATGTATTTGATATTGATAATTATGTCTATAAAATGTCCTCTACAAATAAAAATTACAATAACGAATTTTATTACATATATACCGAAGGACATTTTATGATTATATTCTTAATTAATTAGGATATTTATTTATAAAATGTGTTCATAATAAACTAGTTTATAATGATCAAAATCATCTCCTAATGTACCAAACATTATTTATTTCTTGTTAAGTATTAAAAATATCCTATAAAATACATACCATATATATCTTTTATAATCACAAATCATTTTCCCCCATTAATCAAAAAAAATAGAAAAGGAAATACTATACTGGTGAGCTCAAATGTGAAATAAGATTAAAAAAAGAAATAAAAAATGAATTTCATTTGTGGGGGAATGATTAGATAGTGGGTTTCATTACATAATCCTAATACATGATAATAACATAACGGAATTAATATGACGATAATAAATAAATAAATAAATTTTTAAAAAATGTGTTAGAAATTGTAAGCGAAAATAATGAACCACTTCATGAAAATTTTGATCAAAGGAAACATTAATACCCTATTTGAAGTACAAATAAAATAATGTAGGTATCACATGTAATCATTTCTATATAAATATTACATGTTTACTAATAAGAATATTTATACTTATAATAACCATCTGTTTTATCCATACCCTGGTTTAGTTTACTAGAGCCCTATGACGATAGGCCCCAGGACCTGAAGTGCACCTTCAAGAATCCCAATTGTTACCTACTAGTAGCGAGGGACTAGGTTGTGTCTGTTGGTAGAATATTCCCCCATCAATCAAACTATTTTGTAAAATTTTATTCTTATATATATATATATATATATGAAATAAAAAATGGTATACGAAATGAAAAAAGTGTAAAGAGACCATGAATGACAACTAAATGACTAGAAGATGTTGAATAAAATAATACACACTTCAACGATTAGAAATGTATATTAGTTATCTATAAAAAAAAGTAGGAGTACATGGGGGTTAGAAGATATAACAACATACTAAATTCTATAAAATTCATAAAATGAAAAAAAATACAAAAGCTAGCATATCGATCATCATCTAACTACTTTTTCCCTAGAATCAATCCAAAATATATAAATCAGTCATGTCTCAAAAGTCGTATACTTTCCCTTGTCAATACTTGCACTCATGATGTCTTAGTTTGTAATAAAGACAGAAAAACAATGCATGATAAACAATATAAGTAGGCTATAATCAATGGTTTCTATTCAAATTCATTCCATGAAATAAATAAATTAGTACTGTGAAATAAATAATATTTATTGTGTTGTAAATATAAAATTAAATAAACACCTCACATTAGGTTCGGTGATGGAAATGCAATTAATAAAATCATCTTTGGTCTAATATGGATATCAGAACCAATGTAGGTAAGAAAGGGATAAGGTATATACATAGTCCATCATAAATGAATCATCCATGGTATGTGGAACCAAAGATTGTGATTTTTCATAGAGAACACATTCTAATTTCAATAGCTAGGAATGATGATAATGTTAATTAGTGAAATTTCATAATCTATAAAATCCATCTGTGGAGTCTCAAGAAAATCCCATGTGATCTATAAATAATTCCATTGGTTACCACAAGTAAAATGGATGTAACCAATTCCATTAATTCCAATAATATCAACCCATAAAGGCATCCCTTATATCACTAATGGAAAAGTGAACTTTGATTCCATAACAAGTATATCACATAATGGAATGTGTATCACACAAGGCGTGGTATATGAATCTTGAAATTGGGTCCATCCTTGGTCTCTCCACAAGGGAACCAGTGTCATAAAATAGTATGTATAATCCACTCATCCTTCCTCTACTTGTAAAACCAATATATCACCCTCTATGCATCATGTATATACAAACTGACTCACTATGTCCATACATTGTGTCCTTAACTCAGGATACAAGTTCTCTCCCCAAATTTTGTAGATGAATCACAATAACTATGTATAATATCAAAAGTATTATATTATATAATTATATCTCATTATAGAGGCTTTCAAATATCATATTCTATCATGTTTTCCTAATAAAAAAAGGTAACTGAATCCCTCAAACATGTAATAATGTAATATTGATAATATATTACACTAGACACAAGTTATATGGTATAATTTCTATCGTGTGGAGATGATAAAGGAAGTATAAAGAAAAAACTGAAGAGTCTAAGCATTTAAATCAAACACAAGGCACACAATATTGTATAAATAGAATGAAATGAAATGTTTTATAATGGATGGTACAATAATTATGGGTTATGTAGTGACATTTTAGCTATGTATATCTCTTTGATAAAAATTTATTTCAATTCCAAACCTAAATTTATGAATTTATTAAAGGGTAAAAACCCATAAATACGGTTTGAAACATTAAAAGGAATGGTAAAATTGGACAATTATTCCCAAAACCAAATGGGAGGTTAATAGAATTTACAAAAAAACATGGGTTGGTTATCTTTGTATGTTATGGTAACATAAGAAATTAATAACCAATTAAATAAATTTACTGTTATTTTAATCATTACAAGAAATGGTTGAGTGAGTGGTATAATCGTCCAACATATTAAAAATTCTGATGAAATCACAAGGAATGACATATATCACCTTATTATTTGAATATGTGATCTACAATTAAATTATTAGAGAATAAATTTATTAAAATAGGGGGAAATGTTTGAAATAACCTAATTACCTAAAAAATAGTTAAAACATAATAACATGTAAATAGTACAACATATGTAGTAACATATATGAAACAGTTAGTAGCTGAATGAGGTGAAAAACAATATCATTCAAATTCATAAGAAAGTGAGTGAATTTTTCATTTGATGTTGTTGGTAGATGAATACCAATGGAGGAGTATGAATTGAGTAAACATGTGTGATAGGGGAAGAATTTACCACTAGAATATAACAAGATATAGAAGGGTTAGAATTAAATAATTTATGACGGAAAACTAGTGTAATTCACCCCCAAAACAACGATGTACAATTTGGCCGCATGGCTGGACAAACCATGATCCAACCATGAGCCGTGATCTTTTCAATGTGTCTCCCTGTATGATCAGTCACATAGTTTGGTGATCCATGTTAGAACCATGGGATAACTCTCTCTATTGATCCTCGATATCACCACCTGATCATGGTACATGGGTCGCAATGTTGTAGGGATATCATGTGACCCCCAGTACCACACTATCAACAACCACAGAGTTTAGAGAAATCATGACGACTGTGCTGTATAGTTTTAAATATGCATGCATGATACCTTTCCCCTTTAATTTTCAATAATCTGGGATTTGAAAGATCTCGAGGAATTCTTGAGACCTAATGACTGCCTAATTAATTAATATTCGGGAAAAATATGAAATTTAAAAAAAATGATCTATTCCTTTAGAAGATCTGGGTCATTACAGCTTCACTCCTTAATAAAACATGTCTTTTTGTTTCCCTTCTGTGGAATGTATGATATCATATGAGAAATTATTTTCTACATTTCATGAACATTGTAATCCCTCTATAATGTATCAACATTTATGTGTCTATGAATTCATACCAACTAGGCTATAGTTCATGTCCTACCTTGGAGAGACTTTGTTATTTAATAAAAAATATACACCATATTCTACTTGAGTGTTTCATCATCCTTATGCTTAATATCATTGGAAAAAAATTAATCAGATCATTCACCAGGATACCATTTATGTTGTGAAATATAGAATATATGATTCATGAAATGAAACCTATTATGTAACAATAACAAATAGTCTATATTCATGACTATATCCACTCTGTCAAATTTCGGGACGTTTTGAGGGGATAACATTCAATGTCCCATGATTCATCTATTCCAAAATCTCATTAATACCATCAAAAAGACCTTACATACCATATTCAAATCTAGTTTTCTATGGTTATAGGTTTTATAATAACTTTTCCTAGATATTTTTGTATCCATATTATTTTGAATGAGATGGACTTTCTTTGAAGACCATTAAATGATCCAGGGACCCAGTATAACTACCTAAACATCATCATGCCATTATATAGGTGAATGACACATTATACTATTGAGGGTCTCATATGAGGAAATATTTATATTTTCTTTAATGCTATTGTTATAGGAAAACTAAATCATAGGAATATAATTTTCTCACTATCCTCCAAAACCAACAATGTAGTCATGAAATGCATCCTCTAAAACCTGTATTTTTTAGCTCAAACATCTGATTTATCTTATTATGGAATAATGTACTGAAGAGTAGGAGTGAGACCGGTGTATTTTCCAACACTTTTCTAATCCATTATGTAAAATGGATATCTATGTCAAAAATGATATAATGGTTAATACCATGATGTAACACTATATTAGGGACATAATAACATCACTTATCATCAATAAATAAGGTAATGAGAATCTATATAAATTGTGAAATTTTTGAGCCTATTGATGATCACTAATACAACATCAGAACCTCGAGGGGATCTCAGCAAGCACATCATGAAATCGATGGTGGCATCATTAAACATCCACTCATAAGTGTATAGAAGTTCTAGAAGTCTATCAACCAACTTTTTAATTTCCATCACCTATTGAAATGTGGATCACTGAGTTATAACAGCTATATTGCTAATTTTCATACATAGCCACCAATGATGAAAATTCATATCTTTATACATCATTGTGGGACCAAAATGAAATTCCAATATTAATGCTAGAGATTCCCTTATCAAATCATATAAAATATATTTAGGTACTGTTACACAGCCACTTTATAGTACAGTTGCATTCTTGTAGACAACCAAACAAGGGGGTTAGTTCTTACCTGTAATGGAGTCCCATAGGATAATCTAATCAGTCACCCAAAATATATTTAAATGTATTCCATCCACCCAGGAAAACTCAATATCGAATCACAATAAAAATATATTTATTTGATAATTTTATTATACATGTAAACAAATAATCACTCACCTAGAAGATAGTGCCTCTGATATAGTAGATAATGAACTGGGAATTCTATGTTGAGGTTTTGAATATGGTAATTATTCTCACATTTCCTCACCTAGAAGAACCCATATTCCACAACTCGATCACCATGTATCAAAAAATCACCTAGAATTTTTATTAATAAAAAAACATAGAGGGTATAAATTATTTAAAGGTATGAAAGAATTAGGATCAACACTATTTTATTTCTTCCCTTTTACTCTTTAAAATATGCCTCACAAGCTTTAGTATAGCCAAATTTTACACCCATCTTGGTTAAACTAAAAATATGATCTTTTGGGTGTGAGATGTCCTGGATGAATCACCTATAATATCTTTCAATCCTTAATAACATTTTATTATCAAATTCATTCATTGTAAACTACCATCAAACAAACATTATCCCCTTTTTTAGGTAAATTGACATGCAAAATTTTGATATGATACGACCCATGAAGTGAACCATTCTGATCCAAAATTATCATTTACTAATTTTTAGAAATAGTGTGTTCTATCTTATTGTACACAGTATGATCAAAATGTGGATGTCATGGTAATGCTACAAGTGATAAAAAATGATATTGACTATAAGGATGAAAAATAAAGAATAATGATGCTAGTTGAAAAACCATTTCATAAAGGACATAAATACTATCAGGATGTTCATTAGAAATAATTTCATAACAAAATACTAATAAAATCCATAAATGTTTGGGAAATATGTACATGGTTTTTTTTATTTCCTCACAGAACATGATGATATCAACAATATGCTCTAACTCTTCTAACACCACTCTTAGATCGCTTATAAGGAGACCTTCCAAATGATGCATCACTCTACCCATCTATGTATGCCTAGGATTTTCTCATCACTACAAGATGTACCATGAACACTTATGGATATACAAATTTCCCATAGGTGATGTGATGGATACCCATTAGTGATAGTTATATAAATGGGAATGATATGGAAAACCCAATTCTATAACAAAAATAACATAGAAGGTAGTTATTTAAGCGATGATAAAAATTTACACAAAATGTCATCAAAATATTTCAAGGGGTACTCCGAAATATATAGTGTTCCCATAGTTATGAACCCTATCATTGTGTGTAGAGATATAATTCCACAAAATCACTCAATTTCAAGGCCACAACATTCCACAACTGCATCATATATATATGTGTTGGATAGAACAATACAATACATGGAAGATAATTGTGTAGAGGCTATCAGAATAGTAACTCTAATAATAGATTTCCCTTAACACTTATAATCTGGTTTAGTATGCATTACATAAATATGATCTAAAATGTGGAATTGATATGCTTCAAGGCTATCATGAGAAGATCAACTATGATGACACTAATTCTTGGTTCCTACCTACCTATTCCATGACCAATGTCACCTCAACCTAATCATAATTTATAATATAAACAAATATCATGTCATGGATACATGGAATATAATCATGATTGAAGCATCAGTACATATCCACTATAACTAGATAATTGACAAAAAAAATAAAAAAAATCATTAATGATCACCGGTCATGCCACAACATCCAGACTCGATCTTTTATTTTTGGCATCGAGGGTTAATATGGCCTAGTCTTCCACAATGGTGAAATAATATAGACAAATCATGGAGTATCACCTGGATGGTACCTCCCCCATTTTTACAATCAAGAATAACGATTCTTTGTTCTATAAGAACAATAGACTCACCTCAAAACTAATTTGACTTATCTCACATTAACATCATCATTAATATTTTGACCTTCTATATGGGTGTGACACACAATATCTATAATGATAAAAAAGTGGGGTACATTATAAATTGTTTATGAATTATACCAAATCCCACATATATAGTTCCTAGAAGTCATCAGATCATGGATGTTCAGAGATGATGTGAAATTATAGAGCTCAATGAATCGATAAGAATACTGATTCATATTTATATATTTGTACTAATGTCTCTTGAACATCCTAGAATGATCCTAACATAGATTACTTGTAAAACCATGAGATTTTATGACATATATTAATTTTAATTTCTTTTATGTATTCTATTATACACCACACCAGGATTAGATTGTCCTATACGCAACACTGTATTAGCTTGTAGTATACGCAACACTATTCTTGGATCGTGTTACACACAATTTCATGTTTGTTTGATAGTAGTTATTCTATGCAACATTGAGTGTGTGTATAATATATATATTCAATTTATAAATTAAATATGGTTGGATTTTGTTATATTCAATAGAAAAAGAGTCTTTCACAACACGCAACCCTAACATGGCTTGGATTACACGCAATCAGGACCTTCCTCGATAGCGTGTGTTGTACACAATACTGGGTTTCACTAAACAACAATATATGTTTCTAATATTATTATGAACTAGATTTTATTAATGTTATTAACTAAATTTTGATATTGGTAACTTTATTATTCATGTTACACATTTTCTATAACATGGTATGAGAACAAAATAAAAATTTCTTGTAAAATAAGTAATTTTAAAAAAATGTTGTTTTGCCACCTTTTGATGGCGCACCCACATTAAATCTAGTTTTTGACATGTTTATATTTAAAATTTGAAAAAAATAAAATTCTTGTTTGGGATTAGGATATAAAAATTTAATTTCAATAAATTTTTCATATTATTTTGATTACTTACATATTTTATTGAATTGTAAAAACACACTATATTTTAATTAAATACAAGTTTTTTCATCATAATAATTTATATATGTTAGATTATATTTTTAATTGGTTTTAAAGTCTAATTAGAATATATTTTTACCATTTAATCCAATTTTGGTCATTGGACTTAATTTCACTTTGAATTTGGACATAAACAAGTGTCGATCTTTTGATACTTATTGTTTCTTAAAAACACACTATTTTTTTTGATAATGGGTATTACTTTTAAAATTAATTAATTCCACATATATGTTTTGAATTTAAAAAAATAGACATCATTTTTAAATATCGAATATGAAATATAGATTAGGTTTAATTTTTGGTATTTTTCTGAAAATCTACAATTTTTTATGAATTGTGAAACCACATAGTGGTAGTTAAAAAAACTGACTCTTTCATTTAAATGAAATTTTACCACTTCTGTGAATTAAATTTCAAAAATATGACATAAGTTCTTGTTATCATGAAGTAAAATTTGGTTCAATAAGATGAAAATAATTTTTGGTTCATAATAACTTTTGAATTTTATTCACTGCGGTTAAAGGTAAATATGGAAATTCAAGGATAAAAGAATAATATAATAGTTCAAAATTACATTATCACATTTCCTATCCATATTTAATGAGTATTGGACGACCATGGGAATCCTAGGGTAGATTTTGGGACCCCATTTAGCAACTTGGTAGTGATAATGATAATTTGGATTAATTAATTTAATGTAATGACAAAATTGATATTAACAAAACTCTTTTAGTAATTAATTTTTATAAGGGGTTATATAAATTTTCATTTCGACTATAAATATTCATTGGAAATCTAAAATGATTTCCTATATGATGGTATTTTGTTTTATAATTCTAATATATCAAATAAATTAGTTTATTTATTACACAATAATGATGTAGTATTTACGACATTAATAAATGATTCAAATAAATAAGGTTGTAATGATTAAAATATTTTCCAAAACATGTCCAATTCTGATTGGATGATTTTATTTCGACAACGAGTCATCTAATATTCATCATTAATGATTTTCAGTCCTTTTTTAAACTGGTGATAAGTTTATTATAAAATAATATTTTCACACTTTCCAAAGCTGCCCCTCTCATCCCTTATAAAAGACCACTTCCTCCCTCACCTCTTTACACAACATTGAGCCTTCATGCTCGGAAAAAATCTGTCAATTTCCCTTCTAAACATCCTTATAAACATTATAGTGGTTCTGTTCTCCTCGAAATACCAACTCTAGTGCCTTATGAGGAAGCTTACAAGAGGTGTTTCGAAGAAGAGGTAATCTCTTCTACCGATTATTTCAAGTTTCTTTCTTCTTCAACTTCCCCTTCTTTAGTTGTTTCATTGTAATATAATACAATAAATATCACTAATATGCTGATATAATATTATAAATATTAAACAATCTTATTTCACCTTCTATCCATCCTATGGAATATAAAATCACCGTGCATGCATACGTATGGAATACCGTCTCCACGTCGTGGTGTAATCTGTTTTTCGACTACCAGTTTACATGGATGTGTATAATGGTGTAAAAAATATCAATGTATATTTATTATAAAATAATAATGATTCTGACTTATTATATCATCCACTTCAATTCAAATCAATAATTATGGGAATGATATCATCGCTCGTGCGTATGTACGGATTACCGTATCCACGACGTGATGAGATTCATTCTCCATGTTAACCATTCATGAATGATTATAAATTATATATAATGAATAACAATGAAATATATGACATGATAAAGATACTATATATATATATATATATCATCTACTTACTTCCATTCATGTCAATAAGGAAACGAAAACATCATTAATGCATACGTACAACCTACTGTCTCCATGAACTGTGTATTTATTTTGATTTATCTATATGTTATATATATATATACTGAATATATATGGTATATAAATCATGTTTTACATTCTGGAAGTAATTAAACCATGATATAATTAATAATAATATCAAAAACAACAAGTCCAAAAACGTACGACAAATGAAAAGAATAATACCCCAATCCTAGCATTAACATAGAAATTGACAAATGAACCAGTAATATAAATACATAAGTGAACCAAATATGATATCATAAATATTAGTATGGTTATATTAAAAGTTAATAATATGTTTAAACCCACTATACAGGAGACTCAGACACATACAGAAGATAGTGTACATAAGTTAAGGGATAACTTTTCCAATCTCGTTTTTATCTGAGATTGTTTATTCGTAAGTATTTACTGGGGTTATTTTTTTATTCATGTACATGTTTTCTAAAAATTGTTTCATGTATGTTTATAGTCCTTTTTACCCATTTTTGACTTTTAATACATGGTGTGTATGGAATATATCTTATGTTTTCCATACGATGTAATTTTTGACTTTTCCGGAAATAGTACGAGAAGGATGTTTTTTTAACTTATACGGCATGAAACAATTTTTAAGGTTTTATAACTACTTATTTTTATGATTTTTACTCTACAATAATTCATGAATATTTTCAAAAAAATCCTTTTCATTTAAAATTTCATGGAATTTTGTGAAAATAAAATGAATTTGAAAATGAAAGAATATTCTCTTCAAGAATTCATTTCAAGTGTTTTATCAAAACCATTTTCCATATAAGATGAATTTATTACATATGTGTATGTTTCAATAATAATGTCTCTATGATTTACATAGAATCACTTTTATTATGATGAAATGATATCCATTTGTTTTATTTGGATTATGTTATGATTAAATGATTTTTATGAAGCACAATTTATTCTTTGGGTTATGATGAATGATTTATGATTATGTTGTAGAACACGTAAGAATGATTACATTATGAGATGGGTGGGACCTATATCTTCCTCCAATGCATTGGGTAAATATATATATCTCTTGAGATAGATATGTCTGGAATGGTAGGTTAATCCGGTTCAGTGTTACGAGACTGGAACAAGATGTGAATTCGATTTAGAAAGGGACATTGTCCACTAAGATGGTCTTCGCAGAAATGCCTTGGATACTAGGGAAATCATATCATGTTTATAATGGTTTTCCACAATTAAATTTTTTATTCCCATGCAATTTTATCATGATTGATGTTCCATTATGATACATGCCTTACATACTTCCAAGATTTATGTCTATATTTTGATGTTTAGATTTTATGTTCTTGTTTTTTCATTCAAATTTTTATGGTTCGTTTTGTGTTCTATATGTTTACACTTACTAAGAATTTGAGCTCACCCTATTTATGTTTTTTTCGAAGGATATAAAGATAGGTTTTAGGTAAGAGAAAATAAAAGGGGAAGATCTTTAGGGGAGATATTGAAGATCTTTCACCATGATTAGAAGATTTTGATCTGTGTTTCCAAAGACACTAAACTATTATGGTCCTTGGGTGTTTGTTTTTATTATGTATTAAGTATTTCACAAAAGTAATTTAATTTCCATGTACGTCATGTTTGGGGTCTATACAATTGGTATTAGAGGGACAATTTATTCAACCTTTGGAAACTTGGATGCAAAAACTTTAGTGAAATTCCTAGAGATATTTCTAATGTACGTCTAGGGATGTCTCTATGGTTAATTTTAAGTAGATTTCATAGTCCTAGAATTACGGTAATGATATTAGAATTAATCCTAATATGTTAGATATTGGAGGTACTCCCCCTTGATTATGAATTTTGCCTCTCACACTACTTATTTGGGTTTTAAGCAATGGCAGGAAACAAGAGGATTCATGTTAATAGAGAATATGTTGGACAATGAAATGCTATTCATCATGAGAAACCAAATGAAACTAGATTTGGATGTCCAAACATCATTATTATGCCTAATCAGCAATAAAATAATATGATCAATCATATCAACATTGGTATGTTTCTTGACTCGTCTAATATGAGAAATATGGATTTTCATGATGATCATAGAGGACAGAAAGTTCAATTCCCTTCATGTAAATCATGTTGAAATAGGCATCAAGAAGAATATTTTAAAGGAACTGGAAGATTATTTGGGAATGGAAAAGATGGACACAAAGCTAGTAATTGTAATGGAAAAGGATTAGTTAACACCATGGACAAGGATAATGGTATTTCTAAGACATAAACAATGGTTAAATGTTTTAAATGTGGAATGTATGGGCATTATGCAAACCAATTCCCAAAGGGAATGACTAATAAAGAAAATCAACATGGTCGTATGGGTAGTATTAATGTTGTTGATGATGAAGAGACTACAAATGATATGTGAGATAAAAGAATTGTTGAAGCTCAGTCAATGGTTTAAGAAGGTAGTGGAATAATTTTATGTTTATCAAGAGTAATGTTGTATAGTTAATTGTACCATGGAATAAAGACACATCTAAGGATTGTTACACTATTGTTTTTATTAATTTATTTGGAAGTAAATTTTAAATGGTACTGGTAACCATGGAAGGTTATTCAGTTAATTTTGGAAAAAAAGATGATATGTCCATAATGAATGGATAAGGGTAAAATAATATGTTTTATAGTATAAATGAGATCATGACTGATATAAGGACAATGTAATATCATTGTTTGAGTATATGGAAATTTTTTGGATTTTGGTATGTGGAAAGGGTTAACATTTAACAACATTCATGTTTTCACTAAGGTTCAATAGGTATTCATTTTTCAAGAGAATACATGATTAGGGTATTCACCTGTTTGTAATGTGACCAACAAGATATATTATCTGATATATGGGGTATAGATGATTGTATTCACATGCTCGGTAGATGGCATTTCAAGTAATTGTTTTTTATTACTATGATCATGGATAGAAGTATTTAGGATAAGTATAAGGATTTGAAATGGATTATGTTGTACATAAGAATATATTGTTTATGGATATAACCTTTTTTCGATATTATTTCTAGAAAGTTATAATATTGTAGTTATAGAAAAATGGCAACCTACAGGATGGGCGACAAACCTTCTCACCAGACATGGTTGCGGAAATCGAACCCACAACCGAAGTGAGACATGCCATTACTACCTACCACTGGCCTATAAGAAGTTCCTGGTTAGTAGAAACTAGTTTTATTTTATTAAGCGTGATGATAGATGAAGTATATGTCCATTTTTTGATTCATATATGATTAACCTCACCATAGATGGACTTATGTAAATTTGATATCTTTTGTTAACCTTTTGTTTGAGACAGATGGAATGACCCATTATTCTATCACATGATCGGCTAACACTTCATGAATGACAAATTAAACTTCTTTTATTTAAGATATTGAACAGAAATAAAGTATGTATTTATTCTAATTAAAATTCATAATCTTTTGGGAAATGATCTTGAAATCCAAAAATGTTGTCCTATTGGCCTCATATCTGATGAATCAGATGGTACCTTAGTTCATCACAAATTTAAGGCATTATGATTTTTTTCTTATTCATAGCCATGTTATCTACCACTCTTTATCTAAAAATGATGGTTATATTTCTCTTCTATATTCATATTTTCACCTCAATTATCGTATGTGGAAGCCCAATGATGAGTTACTTTGAGTATCCATTATGTTTCTAACACACCTTTTTAAAATTATGATTTATTATTCCTTTTTATGATGTGGGTTTCTATTAATGAAACTTTCAAGTAGTAAACAATTTATAACCCCGATGAATTTTGAGGTTGAAATTTATTTTAAGGGGGGTAGAATGTAAAACCCCAAGATTTTATGAGAAATATTATTTTTAATTTCTATGATATCTTCTATTATACACTACAACACGATTATCTTTTATTATACACAACACCGTATTAGCTTGTAATATACGCAACACTATTCATGGATCGTGTTACACACAATTTCATGTTTGTTTGATAGTAGTTATTCTACGCAATATTTAGTGTATGTAGATATATTCAATGTATAAATGAAATATGGTTGAAATTTTTGTACACAACAACAATATAGTCTTTCACTACTTTCATCCCTAACTTGGCTTGAATTACACGAAATCACGACCTTCCTCGATAGCTTGTGTTATACGCAAAGCCGGGTTTCACTAAACAACTATATATGGTTAAAATATAATTATGAAATATCCATTATGCATATTATTAAATAAATTTTGAATTTTATAACATTATTATTCATCTTATACATTTTCTAGAACATGGTATGAGAACAAAATAATATATTCAGGTAAAATAAATATTTTTGAAAAAATGTTTTTTGCCACCTTATGATGGCCCACCCACTTTAAATCTAGTTTTTTCATGTTTATAAATTCAATTTAACTAAATAAAATTCTTTGTTGATATCAGGATATAAAAAGTTAATTTGGATAAATTTTTCATATTATTCTGATATCTTTCATTTTTTAATGAATAGAAAAAACAGGCTATATTTTAATTAAAAAAACTATTTTCATCGCAATAATTTATATTGATAGATTATATTTTTAATTGGTTTTAAATTTTAATTTGAATATATTTTTTCCATTTAATCCAATTTTTGTCATTGGAATTAATTTCACTTTGAATTTGGACATAAACAAGTGTCGATATTTTGATAGTTATTGTTTCTTAAAAACGCGCTATTTATTTTGATAATGAGAATTACATTCAAAATTAATTAATTCCACTTATATGTTTTGAATTTGAAAAAATAGACATTATTTTTGAATACGGAATATCAAATATAGCTAAGGCTCAATTTTTGGTATTTTTCTGAAAAACAACAATTTTTTATGAATAGGGAAACCACATAGTGGTAGTTAAAAAAACCGACTCTTTCATTTAAATGAAATTTTACCACTTGTGTGAATTTAATTTTAAAAATCCAACATACATGGTTGTTATCAAGAAGTAAAATTTGGTTCAATAAGATGAAAATAATTTTTTGGGGAATAGTAACTTTTGACTTTTATTTACTACGGTTAAAGATAAATAGGGTTATTCATGGTTAAAAGAATATTATAATTACTCAAAAGTACCTTAAAACATTTCCTACCCTTATTGTATGTGTATTGGACGACCATGGGCATCCTTGGGTTGATTTTGGGACCCCATTGAGCCACTGTGTATTGATAATGACAATTTGGAATAATTAATTTAATTTAAAGACAAAATTGACATGAAAAAAATCTATTAGTAATTTATTTTTAAAATTGGTTATATAAATTATCATTTATACAATAAATATTAATTGGAATGCTAAAAATATTTACTACATGATGATATTTTATTTATAATTTTTATACTTCAAATAAATTAAATTATTTATGACACTATAATTATGTAGTATATACCTCTTAATAAATTATTTATAAAATAAGATTATAATGATTAAAATATTATCCAAAACACGTCTAATTCTGATTGGATGATTTTATTTCGACCATGTGTCATTTTATATTCATATATAATTATTTTTGGTCCTTTCGAAATCGAAGATAGGTTTATAATAAAATAATATTTTCACACTTTCCAAAGGTTCCCCTCTCCTCCCTTATAAAAGGTTAGCTCCTCCCTCTCCTCATTACACAACATTGAGGCTTGAAGCTCGTCCAACACATGAACATTTACCTTCTCAACATCCCTAGAAACATTATAGAGGTTCTGGTCACCTCAAAAGACCAGCTCTAGTGCCTTAAGTGGAAGCTTACAAGAGGAGCGTCGAATAAGAGGTAATCTCTTCTACCGATTATTTCATGTTTCTCTCTTCATCAACTTCATATTCTTTAGTTGTTTCATTTTAAAGTAATACAATAAGTATCACTAATATACTGATATGATATTATAAATATTAAACAACCCCATTTCACCTTCTATCCAACCTATGGACAATGAAGTCACCGCGCATACGTACGTACAGAATATCATCTCTACGCCGTGGTGTAATATGTTTTTCGACCACCACCTTACTTAGATGGGTATAATGGTGTATAAATAAATATGTTTACTTATTATATCATAATAATTATTCTGATATATTATATCATCCACTCCAATTCAGTTCCATAATTATCGCATTGATATCATTGCTCGTGCGTACGTACGGATTACAGCCTCCACGAGGGGATGAGATTCATTCTCCATGTCAACCATTCAAAAATGATTATAATGTATATATAATGAATAATAATTAAATATATGACATGATAAGTATACTATATTTATGGATATATATATATGTCATCTACTTACTTCTGTTCAAGTCAATAAGGAAAGTAAAACAAGGTTTATGCGTATGTACGCCCTACCGTCTCCATGAACGGTGTGTTTCATTTGATTTATCTATCTATTATATATATATATATAATGAATATATATGGTATATAAATCATGTTTTACATTATAGAAGTATGTAAATCATGATATAAGTAATAATAGTATCAAGAACAACAAGTGAAATCACATACGCCAAATGAAAATAATATTACACCAAACATTGCTTTAACATAGGAATTGGAAAATGATTGAGTAATAAAAATACATAAGTGAACCATATATGATGTCATAAATATTATTGTGCTTTTGTTACAAGTGAATAATATATTTAAACCCACTATACAGGAGTCTCAAAAACATACAAAATAAATTGGACATAAGGTAAGGGATAACTTTTCTAATGTCATTTTTATCTGAAATTATATTTTCATAAGTTTAAACTGGGGTTATATTTATCGTCATGTTTTCTAAAAATGGTTTCATGTATTTTTGATGTCCTTTTAACCCATTTTTGACTTTTACTACATGGTTTGTAAAGAATCTTTATTTATTTACCATATGAGGTACTTTTTGACTTTTCCGGAAAAAATAAGAGAAGAATGTTTTTTTAACTTATACAACATGAACAGATTTTTATGGTTTTATAACTTCTTATTTTCATGAAGATTACTCTACAATATTTCATTACTATTTTCATCAAAATCCTTTTCATTTTAAATTTCATGGAATTTTGTGAAATGAAAATGATTTTGAAAAAGAAAAGGATATTTTCCTCAAGAATTCATTTCTAGTGTTTTATCAAAACCATTTTCCATCTAAGATGAGATTATTTCATATTTGTATGTTTCAAATATAATGTCTCTATGATTTACATTGTTTAACTCTTCTGATGATGAAATGATATCCATTTGTTTTATATGGATTATGTTATTATTGGATGATTTTTATGAAACCCATTTTATTCTTTGGGTTATGATGAATGATTTATTTTAATGTTGTGGCACACGTAAGAATGATTTCATTATCAGATGTCTGGGACCTATATATCCCCCCAATTCATTGGGTAATGATTTATATCTCATGATATAGATATGGCTGGAATGGTAAGTCAATCTGGTTCAGTGTTAGAGGACTGGATCAAGGAGTGAACTCGATTTAGAAATGAAATTTTTCCACTAAGATGGTCTTGGCAGCAATGCATTGTCTACTATGGAAATCATATCATGTGCTTAATGGTTTTCCACAATTACATGTTTTCATCCCATGTTATTTTATCGTGATTGATGTTCCATTATGATACATGACTTACATACTTCATAGATTTGTGTCTTTGCTCAAGATTTTGATGTTTAGATTTTATGTTCATATTTTTTCATTCAAATGATTAGGGATTGTTTTATGTTATCTATGTTTACCCTTAATGAGCATTTGAGACCACCCTTTTTATGTTCTCTTTTCCCCAGGATATAAAGAAGTGTTTTAGGTAAGAAAAAATAAAAGGGAAGATCTTTATGGGAGATATTGAAGTTCTTTTACCACGATTAGAGTATTTTGATCCGAGTTTCCAAATACACTATACTTTTATGGTCCTTTTGAGTTTCTTTTTGTTATGTGTTATGTATTCTGAAAAAGTAATGTAACTTCCATGTACATCATGTTTGGGGTCTCTACATTACTGTTGAATAAACGACCATATAACGATGTGTGTAAGTCATAATAGACCATAGCATGGTGATGATCATCATAAGATATGATGTACCACAAACACGTTAGATGAATCATCTAACATGTATATATGGAGATTGACCCTCCAATATGAAGGTATCATATGTTGATCAAAGATAGATACCATTAAATATATCCATGAATCATTATCATGACGTTTTTCATAACCTAATAAGGTAGTAGGATACTACATCTGAAATTCCAAAGGAGTATTTTCCAAATATGAGTAAGTTCAGGGAGCTCTCCAAATATATATGATTAACAATTGAAAACATTAACGGAATAGATCATCTGATCCAAGTGTAATATATGGATGAGTTGGATCATGTGGTACTCTGGGATGTGTAATGGGTAGATTAGGGCTCACCAAGAATGATGTGTTCTCATTATCACTCTTTTGGAATACAACATGTGGATGTTGTGGAGGAATAGCTCTAAAATTTCGATTTTCACTTCTGAAAATATTTATATAAATGACACAGAATGTGGATAAGGGATGTTATAAGGAAATGATAATGTACATGGCCCCACAATAAGTATGATGTAACCACTGACCCCCTCTGAGACCAAGGTATACATAATATGATAATTCCATTGATGGATCATAAGAGACCTGACTTACTACCCATTACTATTGATGGGTAAGGTTGATACTCTCATTTTCACAAATATTGTGTCCATTCAATTTCAATGGAGGTAATAATTATAAATCATTAATGTTTTTAAATTAAATATTTTAATTTTTTTATGTAAATTGATTTCAAATTCTAATTTATATAGTTATTTTGGCATATTAAATTAACACGATGTATCGAATTAATCATAAACATTACATGTTCCCACCAATGTGACCAATGATACATAGATCAACATGACATAAAATAATACTTAAGGTGTTTAGTTTAATAGATGCATGAAAATAATGTTATGATAATGTAAGAAAATTTAGTTAATAATTATGTTTTCTTAGTCCTTATTTAAATGTTGGTTGACTTATATATGTAAAAATCAACCAAGACAACTAGCATATGTAATATATAAAATTCATGATGAATGTAGTTATGAAATTTAATAACCCATGAAATTTAAATAATGATTATACCTAGTATAATAAATTCTATGAGAATCCCACATATATATGGGGAATGGTAAATAGTAACCCCTATTATTATTAAATTGATCAATAATAAAAACAAAAAAAGTTGACTGCATCTAACAATGGTGAAATATATGAAATTATAATAATGCAAGAGTCAAAATATACCCATATTATTATATTTGGGATTCCCCTATATGGTGTTTAGATACTCCCAGGAAAAGGTTCATTTAAAAATTGTAATGTATTAATTTACTATATTACAAAAATAGAAGGAAAAGCGGAGAAAAAGTGTGTTGATACAACTTTTACCATCCCACCCAAGGTTCCACTTGCTGGTTCCTCATGATGGTAGGACATAATTCTTCATGCATTCCTCCCATAATGCTAGAGTCTTCCAATGAATAGATAATCGATTGGGTGTGTATGATGGGATACCATTCCATCATCGATCTGAGTATGACACATAATTATACAAAAATAATTAATATGAAACCATGGAAGTAGTAAACCTATAATAATAAACAATGAATGAAATCTAAATGATTAGTTGAATCTAAATTAAAGTTATCGACAAATAATATATGAGCATTATTTCACATGGATCAGTATAAAAACATGAGTACATGGGGGTCAGAGGATATAAGTAAACAGAAAATGCTATAAAAATTAAGAAGGACCTGAAACTACTAATAATAGCATCTTGAGCATATGGTTGATCTTATAATTCCATACACAATTCCAATGATTGAAATAAATCATGTGTTATATGTTATATGTTTCCCTATGCCAATCCTTACAATCATGATGTCCTCTTTGATAGTGAACCATGTATGGATTGAGATACATTGTTTTCGGTCCTCACCCATGGTTTTTTGAAGAATCCATTACATGAAACAAATGATATGTGGTCCAAATATAATAAATAATGGTTATAAAATAAAAAAATTAAATAAAACATTATTCCTAGTTCATGAATGGTTAGTTTACTGATACCATAATTGATAACCTATGTCAGATATCTAAACCAAGGTACCAACATTGGTAATATGATTAATTCATATATTAGTATAAATTAATGATCCATGGTATGTAGACCCCAAGCGTATGCTTGGATCAGTGTTAACATTCTCATGTCATCAGTTATGCACCCTTATAATTTAATTGAGATAATTCACAATTTTATAAGAATAAAATCAATAGATTCCAATGGTTTATTCGTGAACCCGTATAAAGAAATTTATAAAGAATCCACAATGTTAATAATGTTATTTTCCATGAAACCAAGACAACTGAGTCTATCCATTTTATCCCATAAAAGCATTTCTTGTATCAACAGTTGCATAGTGATCTGTAAGCCAATACCAAGTATCTCACTGATGCACCCAATTTGTGTATACATTTCCAAATATATAATTTATGATAAAAGCATGTTTTCAGCATATATCTGTGGTTTCATGAACATATTCTTTGATTTTTTTGAATCTGTTTACTTGCAGGAGCTTGCTGGCTTAATACACAGATCAAGGGAAGTTTGTAACATTTTTGAAACTACACGACGTGTACTTTCTATACACTCCTTGTACATCCAGACAAGGACACAGGCTAAATCAGGGAGTACACGCCCATGTCTACCAGGTAGAGATGCACGCTGTGTGGGTCAGCGCTACACGCCGTGTACCACATTCTAGAAGCAGTGGTTGTAGAGAAAAGTCCACACGCCCATGTGGTCGTTGATGAAGACACGGCGTGTCTGAACTTTTACACGTCGTGTAAGCTATTCTAGAAGGGGCTGGCGGTGCTACACGCCGTGTATGGCGGCGCTACATGCCGTGTTCACTCAACTTGCAGGCGGAGCCGTGTGCAAAAGTCATGAACGGCGTGCTCAGCCACCTGCCAGCAGAGAAAATGGTGCCAAAACGTGTTGACGAAAAGTACACGGCGTGTACTTTCTATACACACACTGTACTTTATTTTTCTATAAAATGAGGCCTTGGCCTACGAATTAGGGAGTTCAGAACCATTGGAAGAGGGAGAAGCTCTGCTACAACCATTCCTAAAGCCACCAAGGTGCTGTCTGTCACGACCCGTCCTCGGGGCCCGTGCCGTGACTACCCCAAGCCCGCCTTCCATAGGCCAGGGGCTGGCGACTAGCACCAAGGCGTAAAATCCCGGTAAACAGGGAAGGCATTGCCTTTAAAAGTAACAACCAACACGGAGTCATCAAGCGGAAAGTAACTACAAAGTGCAGAAAAGTAAAGGGGGGCGGAAATACAAGCCCAACTGTAAAGTACAACTGAAAAAGTAAAGAACAACAACTGAAGAAAAGACGGCGGTCTCGTGTCGTCCACTGGCAATCCCACCTGAAGGGTGGGTAAAGATAGCCTCCAGGCTCCTCGGGTCCCACGTCCGCTCCGAGCACGTCCCGTCCAGTGGTCCACCTCCAGGTACTGTCCTGCTCCACGCCCCAACCGTGATCAGCGCTGTCCGTCGTCTGCATCCAACACAACAAGGTGCGGGCATAGCCCGTGCAGGGGTGAGTATAAGCTACTCAGTAAGGACCCCGAGACCCTCGAAGGTCTCCCGAAATCCACAAAAGGATATAGCACAAAAGAAAGATGCAATCACGAAGTAACATGTGACTCGACTTAGGTATATGCCCATACATATACCTAAGTCCCCAATTCTAGCTCTACTCACGAGCCCAAGAACAACTCAATCCACGCAGGAAAGCAAGACTCAAATCCACAAGGAGAGTAAACAGTAAATCCACAAAGGATAGTTCAACACAATCCACAAAGGAGAGTAACATAAGATTCAGCTCAACCAGGTATACTTTTTCAGATGACGTCAAAGATGATCACTGATCCATCTAAGTCGTCGGACCCACGAAGGATCGATAGGTACTAACCCCCGCAAAAGACCCACGTAGGATCGGGCTCACACAGAACCTGTAGGCAGTGGCTCACACAGAACCGGTAGTAAGGACCCACATAGGATCGGGCTCACACAGAACCTGTAGCACTGATCCACGTAGGATCGCTGAGTGCAGTAGTCGACGCAGTCCACTGAGGATCTCTGCACAGTCGTCGCCGCAGTCCACGAAGGATCTCTGCTCTGCCGTCGCTGCAGTCCACGGAGGATCTCTGCTCTCCCGTCGTCACAGTCCACGGAGGATCTCTGCTCTGCCGTCGTCGCAGTCCACGGAGGATCTCTGCTCTGTCGTCGAAGTCACAGCCAGCGCTAGGTTTCCCGCACATAGCGAGCTCGTTTAGGAGGGTCCGCTCCACGAGCCGAGAGGCTGATACATCAACTGACACGTAGTCCGAAGTTGATGTATCCAAAAATTCCGTAACGACAACAGGATCTTAACGCAACAGACGGCGCGTCAATCGGATGCCCGGTCTGAGAGTTATTGGCATTTTCGTCCCAGGGGCCCGGTTGGTTTTTAGGGAAAAACCAACCCGACCGTACTCCGCCTGTGTCCGATCCTCGGGCGGAGTATGCCAAAAGTTCTGTCTCACTTAGAGGAAACTACCACAGCTGACGGTACGTCGATCGGACGTCCGTAGCTCAAGTTATGAGCGTTTCCGCTCCGAGGGCCCGGTTGGTTTCGTGTACGAACCAACTCGGCCGAACCCAAAGTCTTCCGAAACCTTGATTATAATATACCTAAACGACCGTATCGATCCAAGGATCGCGTAGCCGCTGACGGTTCGTCAATCGGAGGTCCCAGGCCCAAGATATGGGCGAAAGACCGAAGAAGGCCCGAAAACGGGGGTTCTGGGTCCGGGGCGACCCGGCCCGAACCACCCCTGGGTCGGCCGAACCGGGTCGCCCCGACCCGGCCCGACCCGGCAAGGCCGGGTCCGGTCCGGCCTGGGCGCGGCCCGGCCGACCGGACCGGCCGGCTCGGCTTCGGCCGGGCGGCCGAAGAGGCGCCGCGGGTTTGACCCGCGGCTTAGGTGGAACGCGGCCCCGCGGGGGGGGGGGGGGGGGGGGCGCCTGTCACGCGGACGCGGCCGGGCCACCGCGTCCCTCCCCGGTTCCGCTCGGCCGCGGAACCGGCCGCCGCCGCCGCGGCTTCAGCCGCGGCGGATCTCCTCCACGGCGGCGCGCCGGGCGCCGGCGCCGCCGCCGCCTTCCGCGGGCCGCCGGAGTTGCTCCGGTGGCCCGTTTTGCCTCCCGTCTGCGCCATTGCTCCTCCCGGGGGCCGATCTTCACTGCGGGATCAACGGATCGCCCTTGCCACACGGTTCGTCATCGTCCGCCAAATCCGCACAACCAAAGATCGGCGGAGGGTTGCCGGGTCTTGTTCGTTAGACCCGCACCCTCCGCGTTAGTCATAAACAACGGGAGGAAAAGAAAATAATCAACAACAATTTTAAATATATTAAAATTGTTCGGAGATCAGGTTCTTTACTTTCAAAGAATAAACACGGGAAATAAAAAATTATTCCAATCAACCCTTACTTTGTCGTCGTTGTCGGACGAGAGGTCGTCGCGGAATCGCTCGTCACGGAAGAAGGGGGATCGTCGCGTCGTCGCGGTATCCGGCGTCGCGTCGCCAATCTCCGGATCAAGATCAAACAGATTTAATTAATTTAAATCCGTTGATATCGAATTATAAAAAGGGAATAATTAGAAGATTCGATTCTCACCTTTGTTGCCGAACGAGGATCGGCCGCGGAAGAAGAGGCGTCGCCGAAGAACGTCGCGGGTAGAGCTCGTCGACGTCGCAGATCACGGTGTGCGTCGTCGAATTCCGGTCGCCAGCGTTCTTCGTGTTCTTCGCGTTCTTCGCGAGGAGGGTCGAGGCTCAGAGGAATTGCACAACGATAGCAATCCTCCAAAATAGACAAGTTTGTCTATTTTATTATTTTGCCAACGAACTCAAACGCGTAAGTAACGACCCATTAAATTCGTTGAATTAATTCAACGAATGAAACAACCCATTTAATTCACGAAATAAACCGCCCAATTAAATGGACCGTTAAGAAATAAAGAAAACGCGTCGGTTGACTTTTCAGTTACTTTGACGGGTTTTCGCGGGTGCGTTACTTAGCGAAAGAAACTACGGGGCTCGTGCGGGCCCCACCGCACAAATATCCTAACAAGGGGTAGGATATTTCCGGATAGCACCCTATCCGCTTTAACTCAGTTCAAGTGGCTTCCAAGTGACTTCCAAGAAGCTTATGTGAAATAAAATAAAGTTGTCGCACAAATTTTATTTTATTTCTGTCTTAAAGCCCCAAAATTTAAAAACCACGTCTGAGCAAACGCAACTCCGGAAGAGGCGTTTCTAAGCAAATACCGGCGCTGCGATTTCATCGGTGCCCTCAGAATTCGATTCCGGGCACCGGTTCAAAAGATAGAAAAACCCGCTCGTCCGTTCACTGAACGTACCCGAGCCAAACTTCGTAAATTGATTCTGGGCACACCGGGCCTCGGAATCAGGTGCCATCTGAAGCTGCGTTCTTGTAAAATTCCAAAGAAAATTAAGAAAAAAATTTCCTTGAAATTTGCGGGTCTTCACATTACTCCCACCTCAGGGCTTTACGTCCCCGTAAAGATACATCAAAAACTAGGGGAACAAATGGGGGCACTGAGCACGCATCTGAGCCTCCCGCTCCCAAGTGCTCTCCTGGAGGTTCTTGTGCTGCCATCTGATGCGCACAAGAGGAATCAACCGCCCACGTAGGACCCGCTCCTGTCGATCCTCGATCTCCACTGGGACCTCTGCAAAAGTCGCCCCATCGTCCATGTCCAGCTCCCCAAAGTCGATGATGTGCGTCGGGTCGTGCACGTATCTCCTCAGCTGAGATACGTGAAAGACGTCGTGCACCCGGTGCAACTGAGGTGGTAGAGCCAGGCGATAAGCCACCTCTCCTATCCTGCTGAGGACCTGGAAAGGCCTGATGAAGCGTGGAGACAACTTGCCGCCTCGGCCAAATCTCCGTAAACCATGTCGAGGTGAGACACGCAAAAAGACGTGGTCGCCATCCTCGAACTCTAGTGGCCTCCGCCTCCTGTCGGCATATGACTTCTGCCGCCTCTGAGCTGTCCTCATCCTCTCCTGGATGATCTGGACCTTCTCTGTCGTGGCTCGGACCATCTCTGGTCCCACGAGTGCTGACTCCCCAGGGTCTGTCCAGCACAACGGTGATCTGCAGGGTCTGTCGTACAACGCCTCGTATGGTGCCATCCCGATGGTGGAGTGGTAGCTGTTGTTGTACGCGAACTCCACCAAGGGTAGGTGGTCCTCCCAGCTGCGACCAAAGTCGAGAACACATGCACGGAGAATGTCCTCGAGTGTCTGTATGGTCCTCTCCGTCTGACCATCCGTCTGAGGGTGGAAGGCTGTGCTCAGATGGAGCCGCGTCCCGAACGCCTCCTGCAACCCCTTCCAAAGCCGGGAAGTGAAACGAGCATCTCGATCGGAGACGATAGACGATGGCACACCGTGAAGCCGTACGATCTCCTGGACGTAAAGACGTCCCAAGCTCTCCACTGAGCCCTACTCTCTGATGGGTAAGAAGTGTGCCGACTTGGTGAGTCGGTCGACAATCACCCAAATGGAGTCGTGACCTCTGGAAGTGCGTGGAAGTCCAGACACAAAGTCCATAGATATGCCGTCCCACTTCCACTCCGGGACCTCCAAGGGCTGTACCAAGCCTGCTGGTACCTGATGCTCTGCCTTCACCTGCTGGCAGGTGAGGCATCGTGAAACGAACTCTGCCACAGCTTTCTTCATGCCCGGCCACCAGTGCTGTCGTCTGAGATCCTGGTACATCTTCGCCACTCCGGGATGCACCGCCAAGGGAGAAGTGTGAAACTCTCCCAGCACCTCCTCTCGTAAAGCGACTGGTACGAAGGTACGTCCTCTGAAAAGGATGTCGTGCTCCGCTCCAAGGGAGAAACCATCAGGCGCCTGACCTGAGGATATCAGTGCACGCCGGGTCTCACAGTCAGCATCCCCAGGCTGAGCCTCTCTGACCCGCTGTAGAAGTGGAGGAGAGACTGTGAGAGACTGAAGAAAGGTTGCTCCGTCTCTATCCACGAAGGATATCTGTAAGGAGGCTAGCTGCTCCGTCGCCTCCTCAAGTAGCTGAATACCCGTCCTCCTGCTGAGGGCATCGGCTACCACGTTCCCCTTCCCAGGAGTATAGACTATCTCAAAGTCATAGTCCTGGAGGAACTCAAGCCATCTCCGCTGTCTCAGGTTCAGGTCTTTCTGAGAGAAGATATACCTGAGACTCTGGTGGTCAGAAAAGACTGTGAAGCGCTCGCCCATCAGATAGTGCCGCCAAGTCTTCAGAGCGAAGACCACTGCTGCTAACTCCAGGTCATGAGTGGCGTAGTTCTGCTCATGCGGCCTCAACTGACGTGATCCGTAGGCGATCACGGCCCGCTCCTACATCAGGACGCACCCGAGTCCAGTCCCTGTTGCATCGCAGTAAACTACGTACCCAACTCCCTCCTCAGGCAACCTCAAGATAGATGCGCTGGTCAATCTCTGTCTCAGCTCCTGGAAGCTCTGCTGGCATCTGTCTGACCACACGAAGGGTTTCCCCTTCTTCACCAACGCTGAGAGTGGTGCCGCAACTCTGGAGAAGTCTGGCACGAATCTCTGATAGTATCCGGCTACGCCCAAGAAGCTCCGCACCTCCGTCACGCTCCTCGGTGGCTCCCAAGCTAGCACTGCCTCGATCTTCGCGGGATCCACTGCAACTCCCGCCTCAGAGATGACGTGCCCCAAGAAGTGGACCTCACGTAACCAGAACTGGCACTTTGAGAGCTTGCCATAAAGCTGGTGCTCTCGGAGTGTGTCTAACACAACTTGCAGGTGGTAGGCATGCTCCTCCTCAGTCGTCGAGTATACCAAAATGTCGTCAATGAAGACCACGACAAATCGGTCGAGGTATGGCTGGAAGATCCTGTTCATGAGTCTCATGAACACTGCTGGAGCATTGGTTATGCCGAACGGCAAAACCAAGAACTCATAATGGCCATACCGACACCTGAAGGCCGTCTTCTGCACGTCCTCGTCTCGAACTCTGAGCTGATGATAGCCTGACCGGAGGTCTATCTTCGAGAACCACCGCGCTCCCTTGAGCTGATCGAAGAGGTCATCAATCCGTGGCAGCGGATACTTGTTCCTCACTGTCACCTGGTTCAGGCGACGATAGTCGACACACAGTCGCAAGCTCCCGTCCGCCTTCTTGGCGAACAAAATCGGGGAAGCCCAGGGTGAAACACTGGGTCAGATAAACCCCTTGCTCTGCAAGTCCTCCAACTGTACATGCAGCTCTCGAAGCTCGGCGGGGGCCATCCGATATGCTGGAGTAGATATCGGGGCTGTCCCAGGGTACAAGTCGATGTAAAAGTCTACCTCTCTATGAGGAGGTAGCCCTGGAACGTCGTCGGGAAAGACGTCCACGTACTGGTCCACCACTGCAGGAAAAAATGGACTCCGCACGTCCACTGCTCATAGGATGAGGCTAGCCAACTGATGAGAGATGGGCTGCACTCTCCTCCGCGGAAGTCCATCCTGTGCTGCAAAGGTTCCCTTCTCGCCGGTGAAGGTAAACCTGCTCCCGTTGGTGCGAACACATCGCACCTTGCGCCTAAAACAGTCGATATGGGCATGAACCGTGGATAGCCAATCCATGCCCAAGATGACGTCGTAAGGGCTCGACGCCGCTACAAGGAGATCCCAGCCGAAGCTCTCGCCTCCTAGAGTAAGCTCACACTGCCGGCACCAGTGCGTAATCGTCGAGTCTGCTCCCGTAGGAGTCTCTAGCCTTAAGGATCGAGCCAACGGCTCAGTCGGAATCTCCGAGCTCCAAACAAGGGCAGAGGCTATGAATGAGTGACTCGCTCATGTGTCAATAAGTACTGCAGCAAGGGTGGAATAGACACAGATCGTACCTCGAATCATCTCTGGCATGTTGGGGTTGTAGGCCTCCACTGCCTGGAGCTGGGCCTGCCCCTGCCCGCCAGCTCCCTGTGGTCGAGGTGGCCCTCCTGGTGGTGGTGGGGGTAGAGCCTGGAAGCGTCGCCCACCACCCGCTGCTCGGCCAGCTCCTCTGCCTCGTCCACCTCTTCCCTGCGGACCGCCACAGTCGACCCTCTGCCTCTGCCTGGGTGGCCCCTCCACCGACTGCTGCTCCTCTGATCGGCGAGTCGGGAAGTCACGAGCCATGTGACCCTGCCCGCCGCAGGAGTAGCACAACCTGCCTCTCGGAAGGCTGACACTCCGTTGTGTGCCCCGCACTGCTGAGCCGGTGTCCTGAGGCCGTCTGCGTGGGGGTCTGGTCTGCCTGGACCCGAGAGTCATCCGTCGGCTACCTACTGCCGAAGACTCAGCTACCTTCCGCCCTGTGCTAGGTCTCGCCGCTGAAGAAGGCTCTGCCAGGAAGCTCTCGATCAGGAGGGCTCGCTCCAGCACTCCCGCCTGGGTCGGAATGCTGAGGGAGATCAGCGACGCCCGAATCTCCTGTCGCAAGCCCTGCTCGAAGGTCCGGGCCCGGATGAAGGGGTCCTGTACCATGTCGGTCGAGTAGCGAGATAGGTCAGTGAACTTCGCCGCGTCTTGAGCGACCGTCATGCTGCCCTGGCGCAGCTGGAGAAGCTCCTGGATGCGCACCGCTCGGAGGGTGGCCGGGACGAACTCAGAGCGGAAGAGGCTCTCGAAGTCCGTCCAGAGCAAGGATGCCTCATCCTGAACCTGGAGCATCAAGCTCCACCATCGTCCTGCCGCCACCTGCAGGAGGCTCGCCGCGAGAATCACCATGAGATCCGCTGGTGTCCTCACTAGCCTAAAGATCCGTACCACCGCCTCTAGCCAGTCCTCGGCGGCCTGGGGGTCCGCCTCACCACGAAACCTGGGCGGTCGCTGGCTCTGAAACTCATGCAGTGCCCTGAGGCGACGTGCATCGTCAGCGTCTGGTACTGGTAGCATCGGTGGCTCGGCGGGTAAAACTACCGCCGGTGCCACTGCTGGAAAAGGGCCCTGCACCGAGGCCTCGTCGCTCGGTGGGCTGCCGTCGCGCCCTACACTCGGAACCCTAGCTGGTTGTCGTCGCGGGGCCATCCTGAAAAGGAGAACAAGAGAACCATAGTCAGAACGGTATACCTGGTGAGATGGCACAAGTAGTCACAAGGAAAACTTGAGACTTTAATAAAGCAGATCAGTATACCCGGTGAGCTGACACAAGTAATCACAAAGAAAACTTGGAACACACACGCAATCAATGTTTTCATGCATTAAGTCGAAAATCAGGAGTCAGGGTCCTGGTGTACGGATACGTCGGCCGCCGCACCAACACTGGGCTCCCTGAACTGATAACCACACTCAATACACTAAACACTATTGCTTCACATAGAATGAAAAGACGATCAGAGTCTGCGATAGAACCGACCACCTCTGATACCAATTTGTCACGACCCGACCTCGGGGCCCGTGCCGTGACTACCCCAAGCCCGCCTTCCATAGGCCAGGGGCTGGCGACTAGCACCAAGGCGTAAAATCCCGGTAAACAGGGAAGGCATTGCCTTTATAAGTAACAACCACCACAGAGTCAGCAAGCAGAAAGTAACTACAAAGTGCAGAAAAGTAAAGGGGGCCGGAATACAAGCCCAACTGAAAGTACAACTGAAAAAGTAAAGAATAACAACTGAAGAAAAGACAGAGGCCTCGTGTCGTCCACTGGCAATCCCACCTGAAGGGTGGGTACAGATAGCCTCCAGGCTCCTCGGGTCCCACGTCCGCTCCGAGCACGTCCCGCCCATAGGTCCACCTCCAGGTACCGTCCTGCTCCACGCCCCAACCGAGATCAGCGCTGTCCGTCGTCTGCATCCAACACAACAGGGTGCGGGCATAGCCCGTGCAGGGGTGAGTATAAGCTACTCAGTAAGGACCTCGAGACCCCCGAAGGTCTCCCGAAATCCACAAAGGATATAGCACAAAAGAAAGATGCAATCACGAAGTAACATCTGACTCGACTTAGGTATATGCCCATACATATACCTAAGTCCCCAATTCTAGCTCTGCTCACGAGCTCAAGAACAACTCAATCCACGCAGGAAAGCAAGACTCAAATCCACAAGGAGAGTAAACAGTAAATCCACAAGGATAGTTCAACACAAACCACAAAGGAGAGTAACATAAGATTCATCTCAACCAGGTATACTTTTTCAGATGACGTCAAAGATGATCACTGATCCATCTAAGTCGTCGGACTCACGAAGGATCGATAGGTACTAACCCCCGCAAAAGACCCACACAGGATCGGGCTCACACAGAACCTGTAGGCAGTGGCTCACACAGAACCGGTAGTAAGGACCCACATAGGATCGGGCTCACACAGAACCTGTAGCACTGATCCACGTAGGATCGCTGAGTGCAGTAGTCGACGCAGTCCACTGAGGATCTCTGCACAGTCGTCGCCGCAGTCCACGAAGGATCTCTGCTCTGCCGTCGTCGCAGTCCACTGAGGATCTCTGCTCTGCCGTCGTCGCAGTCCACGGAGGATCTCTGCTCTGTCGTCGAAGTCACAGCCAGCGCTAGGGCTCCCGCACACAGCGATCTCGTTTAGGAGGGTCCGCTCCATGAGCCGAGAGGCTGATACATCAACTGACACATAGTCCGAAGTTGATGTATCCAAAAGTTCCGTATCGACAACATGATCTCAACGCAACAGACGGCGCGTCAATCGGACGCCCGGTCTGAGAGTTATTGGCATTTTCGTCCCAGTGGCCCGGTTGGTTTTTAGGGAAAAACCAACCCGACCGTACTCCTCCTGTGTCCGATCCACGGGCGGAGTATGCCAAAAGTTTCGTCTCACTTAGAGGAAACTACCACAGCTGACGGTACGTCGATCGGACGTCCGTAGCTCAAGTTATGAGCGTTTCCGCTCCGAGGGCCCGGTTGGTTTCGTGTACGAACCAACCCAGCCGAACCCAAAGTCTTCCGAAACCTTGAGTATAATATGCCGAAACGACCGTATCGATCCAAGGATCACGTAGCCGCTGACGGTTCGTCAATCGGAGGTCTCAGGCCCAAGAACCCCCGTTTTCGGGCCTTCTTCGGTCTTTTGCCCATATCTTGGGCCTGAGACCTCCGATTGAGGAACCGTCAGCGGCTACGCGATCCTTGGATCGATACGGTCATTTCGGCATATTATACTCAAGGTTTCGGAAGACTTTGGGTTCGGCCGGGTTGGTTCGTACACGAAACCAACCGGGCCCTCGGAGCGGAAACGCTCATAACTTGAGCTACGGACGTCCGATCGACGTACCGTCAGCTGTGGTAGTTTCCTCTAAGTGAGACGAAACTTTTGGCATACTCCGCCCGAGGATCGGACACATGCGGAGTACGGTCGGGTTGTTTTTTCCCTAAAAACCAACCGGGCCCCTGGGACGAAAATGCCAATAACTCTCAGACCGGGCGTCCCATTGACGCGCCGTCTGTTGCGTTGAGATCCTGTTGTCGATACGGAACTTTGGATACATCAACTTCGGACTACGTGTCAGTTGATGTATCAGCCTCTCGGCTCATGGAGCGGACCCTCCTAAACGAGCTCGCTGTGTGCGGGAACCCTAGCGCTGGCTGTGACTTCGACGACAGAGCAGAGATCCTCCGTGGACTGCGACGACGGCAGAGCAGAGATCCTCAGTTGACTGCGACGACGGAAGAGCAGAGATCCTTCGTGGACTACGGCGACGACTGTGCAGAGATCCTCAGTGGACTGCGTCGACTACTGCACTCAGCGATCCTACGTGGATCAGTGCTACAGGTTCTGTGTGAGCCCGATCCTATGTGGGTCCTTACTACCGGTTCTGTGTGAGCCACTGCCTACAGGTTCTGTGTGAGCCCGATCCTGTGTGGGTCTTTTGCGGGGGTTAGTACCTATCGATCCTTCGTGGGTCCGACGACTTAGATGGATCAGTGATCATCTTTGATGTCATCTGAAAAAGTATACCTGGTTGAGCTGAATCTTATGTTACTCTCCTTTGTGGTTTGTGTTGAACTATCCTTGTGGATTTACTGTTTACTCTCCTTGTTGATTTGAGTCTTGCTTTCCTGCGTGGATTGAGTTGTTCTTGAGCTCGTGAGCAGAGCTAGAATTGGGGACTTAGGTATATGTATGGACATATACCTAATTCGAGTCAGATGTTACTTCGTGATTGCATCTTTCTTTTGTGCTATATCCTTTGTGGATTTCGGGAGACCTTCGGGGGTCTCGAGGTCCTTACTGAGTAGCTTATACTCACCCCTGCACAGGCTATGCCCGCACCCTGTTGTGTTGGATGCAGACGACGGACAGCGCTGATCTCGGTTGGGGCGTGGAGCAGGACGGTACCTGGAGGTCGACCACTGGGCGGGACGTGCTCGGAGCGGACGTGGGACCCGAGGAGCCTGGAGGCTATCTGTACCCACCCTTCAGGTGGGATTGCCAGTGGACGACACGAGGCCGCCGTCTTTTCTTCAGTTGCTGTTCTTTACTTTTTCAGTTGTACTTTCAGTTGGGCTTGTATTCCGGCCCCCTTTACTTTTCTGCACTTTGTAGTTACTTTCCGCTTGCTGACTCTGTGGTGGTTGTTACTTATAAAGGCAATGCCTTCCCTGTTTACCGGGATTTTACGCCTTGGTGCTAGTCGCCAGCCCCTGGCCTATGGAAGGCGGGCTTGGGGTAGTCACGGCACGGGCCCCGAGGTCGGGTCGTGACACTGTCATTCCGCTATTCCACCATTCCACCCTCTGATACTGTACCTCAACGCCTACACGATGCATCCATCAGGTATCACGTGTGTAATTTCTCTCCTAAATTCTATTTGTAACTAAAACCCTCATTTTGTGGATGTTGATGATGGGATTATAGTTTGTATATTGTTTTATATAGTTGTGTTTGAATTGTTGTAATTCATCTTACTTTTTTAAGCCATTGTCTAATATAACTGAGAATTCTTAGCCGGACCAAGGGAATGATTCTCAACGATACAAAAGAAAAGTAATGGTGAAAACATCCATGACTATTTGAAGGTTTTCACCAATTCAAGTAGTGAACTAGACGTAATAAATAATTAAGGACATTGACTGTCGGGCCAAGGAGTCAACTGCTCTAATTCCAAACAAGAGGAACCAGACCAAGGAAATCTTGTAACAAAATGGAATTCTAAATGATTGAATTATTATGAACTACACAACCATTTAAACAATATGCATTATAACTTCTTATTCACCATATCCCGAACACGTCTTTTGGTTCCATTTCTAAGAACTTTTTAAAATTACGCGTTGTTTTCCTTCAAACTATATCCATTCTTCAAAGTAAATCAGTTTAGTTTAAATCAAAACCCAAAAATCAAACCAATAGTTTCTAAACTTTTCATACTTCACCTAATTTAGTATTAACTCAATTAAATTCATGCACTCCATGGTTCCATGTGGATCGACCCCGAACTTATGCTATACTAAAGTTCTAAGAACGGGTAATTAATTTGGGATGCATAAAACTTCAACCAATGAAAAGCGTAGACCAAATTTTGGCACCATTTCTGGGGATCCACGTTTAGTTCTAAAATTTAAATTGTGTTAATAGTTGATTTAAGTGAACATAAAAATCAAAAAAATATCAAAAATCTATTTTCTAAATATCAATTCAAATTTTCTTTATTTTTTTCCTTATACGCCTGGTGTTCGTTTTGTGTTTTGTAGCGCTTCAAGTGTATGTTTCGACGCTTTACATGATCCAGAAGTGCCGAGTCATCGAAATTAGTTCTTCTTGACCCGGAAATTGAATGGACCTTTCCCCATCGTCGGCGTACACAGAGAGAAACTCACAACCATCTTTAAAGACCTATAGCGAACAAGGAAGAGGGAGCACCAGCCGTAGATGGTGTGACTGAGCATCAGTACCATGATCAGCAACCTCCCGCTGCTGGTGTATCGGAGCAACCTCTTGGAGCCTTCATGGAATTCCTCCCAAGGGATTACCAATGACTGCCATAACAACTCTTCCCACGACCATAATTTTCCCCTAAGGAGCAGTTTATGCAAGATCCACCCCATCAACAACAACCTCCAAGATGTACCCTTATGGAGTGCGTACTTCCATCGATTCACGGAGCTGATACGGGCATCGTTCGTCCTAATGTCCAGGCCCAGCACATCGAAATCAAGCCTGCTATCATGCAGCTAATCCAGAACACAGTCCAATTCAGAGGCCTGGCCAGCGAGGATCTGAAGGCCCATCTATACATCTTCTTGCAGATCTTACACCCCTTTCAGTACCATGGCGTGTCCGAGGACGCCATCCGTCTTCGCCTATTTCCCTTTTCTCTACGGGATAAGGTGAAGGAATAGATCAAGGGGCTGACACAATGATATATCCTCACCTGGGAGGAGCTAGCGCAGTCGTTCCTTTCCAAGTACTTCCTTCCATCCAAGATGGTGACACTCCAGAAATAGATTCATAACTTTCAGCAGCACGACTCGGAGTCATTGTACGATTCCTGGGAATGCATCAAGAAGATGTTACGAAAATGACCCCATCACGGACACCCACTCTGGATGCAAGTCCAAACCTTCTATGGAGGACTTACCATGAATTCCAAGTCCGTGGTGGACGCTGCTGCTGGAGGTACGGTGATGCGGAAGTCCCCCGAAGAACTATTCAAACTACTGGAAGATATGTCAGCCAACAGCTTCTAGTGGCACTCCGAGCGGGGGACTCAAAAGTGAGGTATACACAATATTGACGCTACCACAATGTTGGCTGCTCAGTTGAATTCTGTGTCCAAGAAAATCGACGCATTGAACCTCAAAGTGACATCTAATGTTCATGTGGCGCACCACCCAACATGCGTTGATTGTGGTGATAACCACATCATGGGAGAATGCCCGGGTTCAACTGGAGGCACCTCGGCGAGCGAGGTGAGTTATGTTGCCCACAATCAAGGGCCCAACCAGTAACAACAGTACCAGAACCCGGCATGGCGAGATCAAAAGAACACAGGTTGGGGCCAACAATAGAAGAATCCTCCGCCCCACCGACAGCCCAACTACAACCAACCTCTATACCAGAACCAATTCCAAAGGACGAAAAAACCCCAGAAGGGTCCTTATCAGCAACAAGGGTATCAAAACCCTCGTCCACAGTAGACACGTTAGTCTCCTCCTCCACTGGCTCAAAAACAACCTCAGCTGGAGAACACCTCAAGGTTAGAGGATTTGATGACTAAATTTATATCTACTACTAATAATTGGTTCCAGAATCAGGAAGATTTGATTCGAGGCTTGGAGAATCCGATTGGCCAGCTGGAAAATCAACTCTCAGGGAGGCAGCCTGGTACACTACCAGGGAACACCGAAAAGAACTCAAGGGAGGGGGCCAATGCTATTATGCTCCAGAGTGGAAAAGAGCTCCACCAGAACAAATCAGCATAGCAAGGTGCACCCACACCCACTGTTGAAGAAAAAGGTACCAATACCGACCCCCCTCATCCAATTTCCCACAGAAGGAGGCTTTACAAAATAATGAAAAGGATGTAATCCAACCATTTAAGCATGCCTTACCCGTTCTGGAAAGAATGAAGCAGAGGAAGCTGGACCACCAATTCAGAAAATTTATGGATGTTTTCAAGAAGCTACATATCAATATACCATTTGTGGAAGCCCTGACACAAATTCCAACATACGCCAAATTCATGAAGGAAATCATCTCGAATAAAAGGAAAATGGAGGAGTTGGGCGTAATTGCACTAACAAAGAAGTGATCCATTGTGGTTCAACATTCCATTCCTCCCAAACTCCAAGATCCATGTAGTTTCACCATTCCTTGTACTATTAGATCCTTCGAGTTTGGGAAGGCCCTCTGCGACATAGGGGCCAGTGTGAACCTTATGCCCCTCGAAGTTTTCAAGAAGCTGGGACTCCTCGAGCTCAAGCCTACCCGCATCGCCCTTCAACTGGCCGATCGATCCATCAAGCACCCGAAGGGACTACTTGAGGACGTACTGGTCAAGGTGGGTAGACAAATTCTCCCTGCTAATTTCGTCATCCTTGATATGGGGGATGACCAGGAAGCAACTCTTATACATGGAAGGCCTTTCTTGGAAACTGTGAAGGTCCAGATCGATGTAAACCAAGGGGAGCTTATTTTTCGGGTAGGTGATGAAAGAGTTTCCTATAACGTCCACAAAGCCATCAAACGTTCTTCCTTGTCAAAGCATGGGGAATGTTATGTAGTGTCCACCATGGATAATCAATTTAGAAACAAAGGATATGAACATGTATGTTCTTTTATTTCGAATAATTTATCTGATCTAGATATTCTATTACAGGAAGCGCTGGATGACATGAAATTCATAGAAGGCCAGGGCAGCCACTATTGGCAGCGTGCAGTTGTTCATGATAGTTTGGAACAGGACGAGGTGCAACCACTTGTCCCATCGATTTTAAAGGCGCCAGAACTCAAACTAAAGCCTCTTCCATCTTCTCTCAAATATGTATATGTAGGAACCAATCAAACTTTTATTGTAATACATAATGCAGAACTATCACAGGAGCAGGAAGATGCACTTTTACAGGTTCTCAAACAGGGGAATCATGCTATTTGGTGGACAGTCGCTAATCTGAAGGGCATCAGCCCTACCATTTTAACTCACAAGGTGCTACTTGAAGAAGGTCCCAAGCAATCTCGGCAACCATAACGGCGCATGAATCCTCCCATGAAGGAAGTTGTAAATAAGGAGGTGATCAAATTATTGGATGCAGGCATCATCTATCCCATCTCGGATAGTCCGTGGGTGATTCCTCTCCAAGTGGTAACCAAAAAGGGGGGTATCACTGTGATTTTAAATGACAAGAACAAACTCATCCCTACACGCACTAACACGGGCTAGAGAGTCTGTGTGGATTACCGGAAGTTGAATGATGCGACAAGAAAAGATCACTTCCCCTTGCCATTCATGGATCAAATTATAGAGAGGCTAGCAGGGCACATCTTCTATTTCTTCCTCGATGGTTTTTCCGGTTATAACCAAATCTCCATTGCTCCAGAGGATCAGGAAAAGAGCACTTTCACTTGCCCCTACGACACATTTTCTTATCGAAGGATGTATTTCAGAATGTGCAATTCCCCCACCACCTTCCAGTGTTGTATGTTGGCCATCTTCCATGACATGGCGGAATGAATCCTTAAGGTATTCATGGATGATTTTTCCATTTATGGAAAATCATTTACCATTTGTTTACGACACCTAGAGATTGTTTTGGAAAGATGTGAGTACACTAACCTAGTTTTGAACTGGGAAAAGTGTCATTTTATGGTACAAAGTGGCATAGTCCTTGGCCATAGAATTTCAGCGAAAGGGATAGAGGTTGACCCAACGAAGATTGAAGTCATTTCATGACTACCAATACCGACTTCCGTCCGCGCCATCTGCAGCTTCCTGGGGCATGCAGGATTTTACAGGCGGTTTGTCCATGACTTCTCCAAAATAGCCCAACCCCTCACCAATCATCTAACCATGGATTATATATTTGAGTTTGATGACCATTGTTTTAGATCTTTTGATCATCTGAAGCAGTGCCTTGTGAAAGATCTAGTTATGATTTCTCCCAACTAGGAGGAACAATTTGAGGCGATGTGTGATGCGAGCAACTACGCAGTGGGAGAAGTCTTAGGCTAGTGCCTTGACCAGATTTTCCAACCTATCTATTATGCCAGAAAGATGCTCAACGAGGCACAGATTAACTACACCACCACAGAAAAGGAGATGCTCGCAGTGGTTTTTTCATTTGACAAGTTTCGTTCTTACTAGTGTTGTCTAAAGTTATTGTTTATACTGAACATGAACCACTAAAGTACATACTCAACAAGAAAGACGTGAAGCCCCGATTGATCAGCTGGGTACTCCTCCTACAAGAATTTGATCTTGAGATCTAGGACAAGAAAGGGAATGAGAACTTCATTGCTGACCATCTCTCCCGCCTCGATCTGCCACACATAGAGAAGGAAGAAGATCAGGAGATCGGGGGGGATTTTCCTGATGAGCACCTCTTTTTGATTAGTGAAACACCTCGACCATGGTATGCTGATATTGGTAATTTTCTGGTTACAGGTGTCGTTCATCCCGACCTCTCCTTTCAGCAAAGGAAACGATTTTTCTCTGATGTGAAAAGGTACTTCTGGGAGGATCCTTTTCTATTCCGATCATGTGCAGATAGAGTGATCCGTCGTTGTATCCTGGAGAATGAAGTTCACGGTGTCCTAGAGTACTGTCACGCCTCACTAGTAGGAGGACATCATGGCCCGAACCTTACCATAGCTAAGATCCTACAGTCTGAATTTTTCCGGCCCACCATGCATAGAGATGCTCGAGCCTTTGTTTCTTGTTGCGATTGGTGCCAGAGGACGGGTAATGTGGGATGTAGAGCCGAGATGCCTCAGCACCCCACCCTGGAGGTCGAGATTTTCGACATCTGGGGCATAGACTTCATGGGTCCTTTTCTCTCATCTTTTGGGAACACTTACATCCTGGACTGCGTCGACTACTTCTCCAAATGGGTGGAAGCTATTGCTACAGCTCAAGACACAGCCAAGGTAGTCATAAATTTCTTAAAGAAAAATATTTTTAGCAGGTTTGGAGTTCCTCGAGTACTGATCAGCAATAGAGGGACCCACATTGACAACACACTGATGAGAGGAATACTGTCGAAGTATGGAGTAAAGAATCAGATGGGGACACCATATCATCCCCAATCCAGTGGACAGGTCGAGCTCTCCAATCGAGAGCTCAAGCAGATCCTGGAAAAAACAATGAACACTTCACGGAAGGACTGGTCCAAGAAGGTAGATGATGCCTTATGGGCATATCAGACTACTATCAAAAGACCACTGGGAATGTCCCTGTTCCGCCTCATCTATGGAAAGACCTGCCATTTGCCAGTAGAATTGGAACACAAAGCCTATCGGGCCGTCAAAGCCCTAAATTTTGATATGAAGGTAGCTGAAAAGAAACAGAAGTTCCAACTATTGGAACTAGATGAGATCCAATTAGAGGCATATGAGAATGCCATATTGTACAAAGAGAAGACATGATCCATTCACGACAGGATGATATCACGAAAATATTTCCAACCCGGTGATCATGTACTTCTCTTTAATTCTCGTCTACGCTTATTTCCAGGGAAGTTAAAGTCATGCTAGTCGGGACCATTCCAAGTTATCCGCGTATTCCATCACGGAGCGGTAGAAATTTTTGGAGAAGATGGTCAACCATTCAAGGTAAACGGGCAGCGGTTGAAAGCTTACAATCCTACAGATAACATGGTGGGAAAGTTGTCCACCATACTCCTCCGCTAAGCAAGGTATGTTGGTTGATCCAACGACCTAAAACAAAGGCGCTTCCTGGGAGGCAACCCAGAGGTTACACGCCGTGTCCCACTTATATACATGGTGTGTACTAAGCCTTTTTCATTTATAAACTTAATAGTATAAATTTATAGAATAACAAATAACTAAGCAGGGATGACACCGGTGCTGATGGCAAAGTCATTGGAGTTTATTCGATCCGTCCTCGGTTCGAATCCTCCTGACCTACCTTCGGCATGGGGTTCCTCCTTTTTAATTACATGACATGTGTGGTATTGTCAATCTATATATATATATATATACGTACATGCGTTTAATAAAACCCATAGTGGGGATGGGCCGGTTGGCTAGAATCGTGATCCAGTTTCAAAATACCCGGGATCAAATCTAGACAACCGTCCCATTTCCATCATTTGTTCTTTTAAGAAAACCACACGACGTGTACTCCGATATACGCCGCGTGTGCCATGATTTTTCAAATATAAATCAAAACATTTTAAAAAATAAGAAATTACATGCGGGTGAAGTTAGAGGATTGGCAAAGTCTCGACACTAGGTTCACAAGACCCGGTTTCGAATCGCGCTAATCTCCCCGCTTCACCCTCATCCTTTCCTAAATAAAAACCACACGCCGTGTTTTTCCTTATTTCCGTTTGTTTAATCCGTATGGAATAAATATATATATATAATAAATATGAACAGCAGAACAACCATTGCTCCAGTGGGTGAATGCGTCCGTTCAAATCAGCCGATCACCGGTTCGAATTCCACCCCAAGCACCGAACCAAAGGTTGTACTACTCTTTTTCTTATTTTAAAATACACGGTGTGTATTTACCGATAGACGTCGTGTATAGGCTTATGTATAATAGAATTTTTCAATATTTCTATTTTTAATAATTATTATATAGTTTACTATAATAATGAAATTTTGTACTTTTCTTAATTAAAAAAAATAAAAAAAATAAAATAAAAAAATAATAATACACGGTGAGTACATTATATACATGTCATCTACCTCGGCTATAAAAGCCGCGGGCCACCCGACTTGAGGCCATGTTGCACGGCCTCCTGATTCTTCTCCTCCTTCCCGTTTCTTCTCCCAAACTCCGTCCGAACCCCCTTTTGCCAAATCCATCGATTTGGGGCGTTTCAAGTTCTATTTCCTCTCACATTGTGATCCTCGATCCAGGTAAACGATTCTACACCCTCTATTTCAAATTTTTAGACTCTTTTAAGGTGTTTTTCGGATCGGCCGACCGTTCGGATTCCAGCAGTACACCACCACGAAATGAAGAACACATGTCGTTTACATCTAAACACGGCCTCAAAATGAATTTTCAGAAATTTGAATATACACGGTGTGGATGTTCGGTACACACCGTGTCCGTTCCATCGTGCCAACATACACTTTTGCACACGGTCTCACACACCATTTTCATTTACACGGCGTGTGTGTTTGGTACACGCCGTGTGCATTGTTAGTGTTGGCCCCTCCGTGTGTGGCACATAACATGGCCTGTCACCCCATGTTCCAGATCATGGCATGTATGTTCGGTAAATTTCGTGTCCTCTATATCTATGGTCGGCCCCTGTCTCCCCCTCTGCATGGCCATGTTCTTCATACGTAGTCCACGCCGTGTCCAGACACTACACGACATGTATTGTTTTTTCTAAACTGTTATAAGCATGGCCATGTCATTTGTTACACGACCAACTGGGCGTTGATGTGAACACGATGTGTATGTTCGGTAGACGTCGTGTCCTATTACATGGTCTCTTTCCACCCTCGGCATGTCTTTCCAAAGAACACGGGATATCTTCCAGCTGTGAGTACACGCCGTGTACTCGGAGTACATGCCGTGTACTTTAATTTTCCAGTTGCCTCACATTTTCATTGTTTTATTTTCTTCTTTTGTTTTGTTTTGTTTTTCTTTTTCATTCTATTTTAGGATATGGAAGATCATGATAATTCATGCGGGAAGTGGCCAGCCTCCTCCAATGAGGGCAAGGAGTCCAGTTATCGTCGGATCCGACTCTTACCACATACTCTTCCGGACCACGACGATCCGTTCTTTGAGCTCCCTCTGTTGGCCATTCTGCCGCCACTCACTCCCTCAGATGAGGCGGGGCCTCCTTCTACTGCACCAGATGACACTTCTGTTGTACCATCATCCTCAGTAGCTGCTCCCTCTTCGAGCTCCCCTTCCACCGAGCCATCTTCTTCTTCGACGGATCCACCTCTAGAACTAGATGTTGTTGCTGCACCGACACTTAGGCTGGGACCTACAGGTGATCCCTATCCCTGCACGTTATTATCAGTTACCGACCTCGCATACGACAGACTCCGACGCTTTTCTCATCGTCCGATACCATTGAGTGGCCAGTACCTTGACAGCAGCATTCCGCAGTGGCTCGTTATTTGAGAGGAGTTGGAGGTACTTCTCAGGCACACCGCACTCCTCGAGATTTTCCAGGTCAGCCCTCATGTGTTCCGAGATTTTTTTTTTGAGTTTGCGGCCTCCTTTGAGTTCGATGGAGCGGAGTACCGAGAGACGCCTGGAGATGCGGTGCCAGTGGTTCGATTCAGGCTAGGCAGCTGATTTTTTTCTCTGAAGAAGACAGAGTTCGGCCGAGGGTGCGGCTTCTACCCTCATCCTTTCGCCCCACCCCTCATTTCTCACTTGACCCGACCCGAGGGCTCTGACCTCATTTCCATGTGGCGGGAGACTACTGGGCCTGACCACCGGTACTCACCCACTTCTCAAAAGAGCACTCTTATAGCTGATCCCATCCTTCGCTTCACCCACCGGTGCTTCAGCGCCATACTCTTCCCCCGCCATGAGGATATGGGGCTTCTGACTGGCCGTGACATGGAGCTTCTTACCTGTGTCATCCGGCACGCCTACCTGGACTTCCCCTTTCTTGCCGCCTCATATATTCACTCCATGTTTACCGGCCGTCAGGGTAACCTGAACGACGATTTTTACACCACCCCTCATGCCCACAACTTGTAGGTATTCGATCCCTCATTACCTCATGACATGTTAGGTTCACCCTAGCAGATGGACTTCCTCAAGCTCATTCGCATGGGATTGGTCTGGAAGTAGGGGGTTCCTACATCCTTGCTCGGGCTCAGGCCCCACCACATGTTGACCCTACCCCTCTTTCCCCACCTCCTCCAACTTCTCCCCCTCACCCACCTCCTACTGACCCTACATCTTCTGACCTTCCTTCTTCTGTCCCCTCTCCCATCCCACCTACCCCCGCACCCTCGGTCGATCTGGGAATTTCCCTCCGCTTAGCCACGATGGAGCAGTAGTTGGCCCGTATCATCAGCTTCCAGGACACCATTGCTCGCCATTTGATTCGTCTGGATGACCGCCAAGACCGGATGTAGTATCTATAGGTACATCTTGCTCAGCATCTTGGTGTTCAATGGTCTCAGCCACCAGCCCCTGCCTCTGTTCCTGGCCCTTCTACTACTGATCCACCACCGTCTCCTGTGTCTGCCACAACTTCTGTTCTGATGACTACAGTGAGCTCTGTTGCTGCCACTTCTGCCAGGCCAGGGCCTGCTGCTGAGCTTCCGATCCCGAGTGTGGCACCTGCGACTCCTACTTCTTCAGCTACCCTTCTCGATGCCGAGTCAGAGCCCCACCCTTCCACGGTTCCTACACCATCTCTCCCGGCCGATTCTATACTGGATGATGCCTCCCCTGAGGCGACCCCATGATAGTGACATTTCCCTTTCTCTTTTATATCTCTTCTGTCATATTATGTGTTGTGTTGTTATGCATGTTTGTAGTCTTCTTTCTTTTTCTTGACAGTCACAGGTACTGGCATGGTGCGCTTTGTGCATCACTTTTCACGAGGGGAGTATTTTTCCATTTCTATTTTCTTTCTTTTTGGATTTACTTCTTCCTCTACTTTCTCTCTTTTTGTCCCCAATTTCTCCCTACTACATACCCTTTACCTTGGTGTTTCACTTGGTGGCCCATGTGCAGTGTTCAGTGTGGGGGAGCATCTATATCTTTCACCTTAGTCTTTTCCCTTAAACTAATCATAGAGACATCATTATTAGACTCTATATTTGTAAATGTGATGAAATTTTTGTTAATAAGTCTTATAAATGCTAGAGTTATCAGTAGATACTTTTGGAAAGGTTACATGCTTTTTAGTTTTTTAGTATTTTAAAATTATTGTTGATATAGTTTTAATTACAACCTTTCATCCTTTATTAAATTACATTAATTAGGCTAATCATTTATATGCATGTCATGACCTGATTTTCCCATTATTATTTTTCCACTCCTCAGAGGTATTCTAAACCCTTTTTTGTATTTCTTTTCTAATACCCTCTTTCTTGAGAGATTCTTAGGATATGCATCACTACCAAAATTTGCAAATTTTCTTTTCGAAATATGAAGAAATTTTTGAATTACTTTAAAATGATTGAGGCATTAGATTGTTTAAACCCCTTTATCATGAGACCTACCCTATATTTAATCATCGTTAAGCCCATTGAAGCCATGAACAACCTTTATAGGAAGCCACATTACAAGCCTATTTCCCTTCCTACCGTATTTCTTTTTAAACGTTGCATGATTATTCATATAAGCATTAAAGAGGGAGTTGGAAATACATGGCATATTTTTGTATAGACATGAAATAAATTGTGGGGGAGTGCCTCTTGATTATTTGGGGTAGAATGGGTTCCAAACATGTACTCATTGTATTCATAAGGGATGCCCTTGTGTTTTGTTGTTACAAAAAAACAACAATAACAAACAAACAAACAACGAGGGGACATTATACTTATTTTCTACTTATTTGCCCCTACACCCTACTTACCTAAGGGAGTTGGTAACGATTACAAAAGAATTTGAGTGGGACTTTAAAGGATGTATTTTCAATGAGCTTTACTTTGAATATCATAAAATGTTGTTTAAAGGAATTATCCATCCTTTTTCAAGCCTCAAAATTTATTTTCACATCTGAACCTACCAACCCTTAGCCGCAGAAACATCTAAACTTTATTGATAAAGCCCTCATGATTTTTGTAATTCAATTTTTCTAAAATAGAGAACAAGATATCTTGCAATCCTATGGATAGAATGTATATGCCTTGGATTGTGCATATCTTCGATTAAAAACATCTTGAGTGTGGAGTGTGATTTTAACTGGTAAGTCAAATCATCATGTGGCATTCTTATTTTCGTAAGGTTGAACAATATGTTGAAAGAGGATGAGAGTAGTTAATTACATTATATATGAGGCATGATTTTAATATCTTCTAAATTGAATTTGTTTGTGCCTTTTAGAATTTTTCCTCAGTAACATTATCAGTTATATGTTTGATTAACTAAATACCTTCCTTTTCAAAGTATATGCTCTCTTAATTAGATGTTGAGATTTTGTAAGAGGGAAAGCAAACGACTAATTGTGGGGAAATTTGATGATCCCAATTTGTGTATAAATTTCCAAATATATAATTGAAGATAAAAGCATGTTTTCAGCATATATTTGTAGTTTCATGAACATATTCATGGATTCCTGTGAATCTGTTTACTTGCAGGAGCTTTCTGGGTTAATACACGGATCAAGGGAAGTTTGTGACATTTTTGAAACAACACGGCGTGTACTTTCTATACACGTCGTGTACATCCAGACAGGGACACAGACCAAAGCAGGGTGTACACGCCCATGTCTACCAGGAAGATATGCACGCCATGTGGAATAGCGCTACACTCCATGTACCACCTTATAGAAGCCGTGGTTGTAGAGAAAAGTCTGCACACCCATGTGGCCTTTGATGAAGACACGGCGTGTCTGAACTTTTACACGCTGTGTCAGCTATTCTAGAAGGGGCTGGCAGCGCTACATGCCGTGTATGGCTGCGCTACACACCGTGTTCACTCAACTTGTAGGCGGCGCCGTGTGCAAAAGTCAAGAACGGCGTGCTCGGCCACTTAACAATGGAGAAAATGGCGCCAAAACGTGTTAACGAAAAGTACAAAGTTTGTACTTTCTATACACCCTGTGTACTTTATTTTTCTATAAAATGAGGCCTTGGCTTACAAATCAGGGAGTTCAGAATCATTAGATGAGGGAGAATCTCTTCTACAACCATTCCCGAAGCCACCGAGGTGCTTTCATTCTGCTATTCCACAATTCCACCCTCTAATACTCTACCTCAATGCCTACACGATGCATCCGTCAAGTATCACATGTGTAATTTATCTCCTAAATTCTATGTGTAACTAAACCCCTCATGTTGGGGATGTAGATGATGGGATTATAATTTTTATATTTTTTTATATAGTTGTGTTTGAATCATTGTAATTCATCTTAATTTTCTTAATCCACTGTCTAATATAACTGAGAATTCATAGCCGGACCAAGGGAAGGATTCTCGGCGATACAAAAGAAAAGTAACGGTGCAAAAATCCATTATTATTGGAAGGTTTTCACTGATTCATGTAATGTAATGGACGTAATAAAGAATTAAGGAAACTGACTACAAGACCAAGGTGTCAACTGCTCTAATTCCAAACAAGAGGAACCAGACCAAGGAAATCTTGTAACAAAACGGAATCTTGAATGATTGAATTATTATGAATAGCACAACCATTTAAACAATCTTCATAAGAACTTCTTATTCACCAAAACCTCGACACATATTTTCTTTCCATTTCTAATATCTTTTTAAATTTACCCGTTCTTTTCCTTCAAAATGTATCCATTCATCTAATTAAATCATTTTAGTTTAAATCATAACCCAAAAATCAACCCAATCGTTTCTAAACTTTGCGTACTTCACCTAATTAAGTATTAAATCATTTAAATTAATGCACTCCATGGTTCCCTGTGGATCGACCCCGAACATATGCTATACTAATGTTCTAAGAACGAGTAATTAATTTGGGATGCATAAAACTTCAACCAGTGATAATCGTAGACCATTCACATAAGAGAAAAAGAACCAACTATGGTACATTGTATCAATCATTCAATTTTTTTTGGGTGGGGGAGGTGGGGAAAATTCTTGGTTACTCCCATTGGGAACTTATTTCACTCAAGAGTATATATATTCCACCAATATAAACTATACATGGAGGGAAAATGTATTGCTCTTGGACTGTCACGATCCCCCAAACTAGCATGATGTGTCCATCCACAATGTCCTTATGTTGGGATACCTATTCTCACCCGACCTATAGAAGATGAAACATGGAAACCAATGAAATTATCCCAATGAAAAACATATAAAATCACATCATATAAATGAGTCATAGAAATATCTCATGCTAATAATCTACAGTAATCATAAGATCCAACTGAAGACAAAAAACATCAACTAAATTAGTAATCATAAGTTATGAACAACGAAAAAATGTAAATGACATAAGTTATTGTGTGGGGCGATGAGACATGATGCATAAGGCCCAATCACTGGAGGATAAGCAACATGCTAAAAAACAAGGTGCATAACATAGTATAAATTTAATTAAATGACATAAAGAATAATGTATTGGACAATCAATAATCATTTAGTGTTGAAATTATAGAGTCATGGGATCATGTCTCACTGTTAAATTAAATTGGAAATGAAAATTTATCAATATTACCAAGGGAAAACACACAAATAAATGTGGTTATCATTCATTGTAATGAGAAATTTGTCCATTTAGTTGGATACACACAAAGGGGTGGCCGATGAATATTATAGAAATCTATTGTTTGTTTTATCTATAAGGTAATGTAATATCGGTAATGAGAAACCTAATAAATTAATTTTCCAAACATATTTTATCCACCACAATATCGGTCTGGTGAGGGTTAATATATAACATCATTTAAAAAAAGTGAAGAACCGAGAGGATATGACCCTGACCTCCTACCATGGGGAAGTAGTTCTCCACTCATTGTTAATATAATATTGAATGAAGTTAATATAAGATAAATTATGGAAATATCTTATTGTCTAAAAATATTGAAAATATATCCATACATTATTTTCAAAACTAAGGATGGAAGATAATTGAATTAAATTTAATATTATTTTTTATCTTTCTTAAATCATACCAATGATACAAAAAATGATAAACTTTGTATCCATATGAAACTAAGAGATAAATACCTATTGAGTTTGAAGGATTGAGTCTCCACACCTGAGAGAGGAGTAAAATCGCAATAGAAAAGGGAAATGTAGATGGGGGGTTGAATTAAAACATTAATTATTGGACAATTTCATATTTTACAATAATAATAATAATGAATGGTTTGATAATTTATGATCAAAACAAGCACCATGGTCTACTTAAAAGGATAATCACAGTCAGTTTAGTACATGCTCTGGTGAATCATATGAAATCCATATATAACCGCTCCGTCCAAAATCATTCCATCACCACATTATTATGCTATTTGGGTCATATAGTTGCAGAAAACCATGTAAACTAGTCTACCCATTTAATTTTCAAGGATCTAGGATTCAAAAAATCCCCATACACCCCTGAAACCTCTTCTAATCCATTTGGAGTCATGAATAAGGATAGAAATATTAATTGAATAAAAAAAATTTGTTCCTTTGAAATAAGTTGGTATGTTACACCATCACGGTTACACTTAGTGTAACTCTAGCAGTAACACTTGAAATATCATTCTCATTTATTCATGCAATTACCATCACAGTATATTACAGTAATCTATATTCAAAAAACCTAATCGGCTAAAATAATACCATATTAAAAATTTCCATTATTGTATATTTAAATATTCTTTTTTGAGAAAAATATTTATTTAAATTTATCTCGTTGCTGAAAATATCATAGAGATAAAATAGTCTCAACCAACCATGGTTTACATAGTAATAAAACATAATTATAATTATATCCTACAATCTGAAACATATTAAATTATATAGATCTTTAAAAATATTATAAAAATCAACTAAATATCTACTCATCTCTTATAAAGTTGATTATAACATGGAAAAGATAAATTGTTATTGACAATATCATTGAAAAAAATATAATCCATCAAATGAAGGAATTTAGATCGTATAAATGTTATGTCAGAATTCATATAATGACGACACTAGAGGGGGTGCATTGTGTCCTTTTCAACATTTTATGATTATGTTGATTCTCAGAAATAGATGTTAATAACTGGAAGTATTTCCATAACAGAGTATATACAGTGGATATGAACAAAAAGCCAAGCACAAAAATTTATAGTGGTTTGAGACACAATAATCCCCTAGTCCACTACACCATTTACCCTCACTGTAGGATTGGATAATTTCATTATAATGGTCCTCAAATCATTATACTGATCCATGAATGAGTGTAGGCAGTTTTCACCATTACAATCAAAGGCATAAAGAACAGATCCTTTAGGATCTTTTAAATAGAACTGATAAAACCCTATCATAGTATAAGAATATAACACTTCACCATGATATAATGCAAGTAGATGAAACTCAAAATAGAAAAGATGTTATTTTTCATGAAATATATATAGCTCATAGTTGTAGCAACACACAACTAATAAAATAATGATCGTTGAATTTAGAAGAAAATATACATAAAAGAATGTCTGAAGTGATCTGGTTTTATCAAACGATCATCGTAATTTTGAACAAAAACTAAAAAAAGGAATCACATTCACATGATTTAAAAAAGTATATTGAAAATTAAATTTGTGTTTTTGTGATGCTTTATCATTCTAGCACAGTAAAAAAATTCACTTGGAAAATTCTATGAATAATATTTACACAGACATCTGAGAGGTATTCACTGATCCTTTTTTATAGATGGTACTCAGATATATATAAAATGATAAATATCCCTCACGGTTTCAGATATGCAAATAAATCATGATAAATCACCAAAATTTAAAATCAAATAAATTGGTTAGAGAATAAGTAACATCCATAAAGAATAAGAGTAAAAATTTCTATTGTAAAAGGGTATTTAAAATATATATAACGAGCATTGAATCTGTCTACAAATTGATTTAATTCAACATGATATTCTACATGGACTATTGAAGAATGACCCGATAAATACGTAAATACAAATTTCCTGCATTGAAATCTCAAACATAAGGTTCCTTCACAAAATGAAAAAAATTAAAGAAGTATGGTTCTACTTAATTAACCGGGGTTGATGATATATATATATTTGTCCAAGTCATCATAGATCTTTAAATATAACATTCATTATGTATACATTCACTTTTCTCAAATGTAAGGTTGATTGTGTAATGTTGACTACCAAAATAAGGTTGATGATCTATATGTTGGTAAAGTTCCATACATATATAGGGTTCTTTAACCATATTTTTTTTTATGAAAAATGTACTCTTCTTATCCAAACATAATGTTCCTTAACCATTTGTTTCTTCAAATTTATGTCTTATTAACCATAAATTATGATCCATCAACCTAAAAAAAGGTTTATTCCATATGTTACATTCTTCAACATGTTGAATGAATAATATTTCAAGTAAATGAAAAACGATGAATAGTGTTTGCATAATACACATTATAGTATTCTGAACACTTTAAAAAATATTTCTCGAAAATAAATTGATGAATATTTCATCAATATAAGAATTATAATGAATATAAATTTCATAAAATACACTCAAAATAAATTCATTAGTAAAACAATTTTTGGTATTTATGAGCATCAAAATCAATAATATTAATAAAGTATTGTTGAGACAATACATTACCAACAATATCCCCCGTTTTTATTATCACAAAACCCATTAATTAATACAATAATCATAATTATATAATTTAGAACATTGTAAACATTAAAAGAAATTAATTTAGATTTCATACATTTGTTTTTTATAGAAAATAAATATCTAAATTTCTCCCCTCATATGTAAATTTCAATAAAATACTAATGCATATCAAAAATTCTCAAATAAATTAAATATTCTTTATCTAAATTTCACAAATAAAATAAATGTTGTGTTATCTAAATTCCTCCCACTTTTTGTGATATATATAACAATATATAGAAATAGATTAAAAAATATTTAATATTGATCAAAATGATATGTTTATGTAATAGGTAACTGTTATGAATGAAAATAATTGTATTTTTTCTATTAGAAAAAAATAAAAAATGAAATAAAATAATTAAATGTAATATAGAGACAAATAACGAGTTCACTAATCAACAAAGATATCAATGAAATAATGATTGTGATTAAGAAATGAAAATAGACATTTTCATTATTCAAGGTATAAAAAATGGCTAAGGACTGGCTAGGTTTGGATTTTAAATGGATTCAAACATATCCTTCAGCTCGACCATCTGTAACATTAGATTCTTCATCATGTTGTCTCCTAGTAGAACAACCAACATCATGGGGTCATTATTGACATCAATATTTTCCTCTATGAGGACCTACAAAAACTCATGAAGAATATCTTCTTCCGTCCTGAACTACTCCAACTTATCTAAAAACTAATAAAAAATTTATCAAATTCTAGTATCACATTGTGTTACCTGATCAAAAAGAAATTTATCATTCTACAGAAGAACTGATAATGGTGAGATATTAAACTACATATATTCACGATGAATTTTCATGTTTTCCATAACTGATGTTATGGTATGAAAGCTTCTAATTAAATATTGACATGTAGCATGTAAAGGAATAGATATACGAGATTGACCCACACATCTCTTTATTGATTCAAACAAACTACTCAGATACAACATTAAATTTGTATAATATGTCTTTGAAATAGTTTCAGACTTGAGTTTCCCAAAATTATCTAGAATTTCCCTTTTAAATTCAATAGAATCTTTTTTAGAAACAGTATTCTCATTTATGTCTTGAGTCTTATTCTTTACTATGTCATTATCTTCCCCTATAGTCACATTATCTTATTTTAATTTTTTAAACTAAACCAAAATCTCTTCTATATGATGATATACCAAATTATATGTCCCATCATCTTCTTTCATAACCATATTTTCTCCATTATTATGAAAATGATTGACCACTATTTTAATTACTAATTCTTTAAAATAAAATGTTTGATTATCTAAAATATCTATCTTAGAATAAAAAATATGATATAAATTTCCCACAGTCTAATCTACAATAAATGGTTATGTTTTTGTATCTTATTCACGTAAAATATATTCTTCACTAATAACTCATTTCTCAATTACTTCTTCTCTAACAATCTATAATTGAACAATTCTATTTCGAGTATTATTTTCTTGAACTTTTTCTACCAAAATGTCCTACTGTAACTGTTCATTCACCATGTGTACAATAGAAATCATTGTAGCTTGACTCTCCAATAGAATTTCCTCTTAAATAAAAATTTATTCTAAATGAATCGAGCATGTTTCTTCTCGAGATGGAAACATTTTATCTTCACGATGAGGATAATATATATTCGTCAGTTTCATAACATGTCCTTATTGACTGTGTTCCTTCTCTACTTCTACTTCTTGAGGGTCTAATCTATGCAGTCTTTTATATAGTTTTGAAATTGCATCTATTATTGATTCCGCAACACCCTCATTTTTAACACCATCTTGATCCACCTTTTAAAATGATTAGGATACCTATTCTCTCTCAGCTACAACATAAAAAATCATTCATTTTATAGTTCTCTAAAAAAATCCATGCTTTCATGGCGTTCTAACATTCAAACAATTAATATGATGACATTTGACTCATTCATCAACCTATGTAATCATGTCCTTCTTAAATAAAATCCATTAAATAATCCATATGTATGGAAAAAATTTCATTCTTTCATCCGAAGAATATAATTAATGAAGGTACAAAAATAAATATTTTGGATAATTTAATCTAATATCTCTCAAAAAAATCATTATGTACATGTTTGTGTAAAATATTTTCTCCATATCATCCATTCTTGGTTCAATTACTAACTAAATAAACTTCTCTAAAATCATATGGTCCGCTTTAAAATCCGTAACAAATTTCATTCTAATGTTTGTAGAATGGAACAAAAAATAAAAGATTGATTTAGAATAATGTTTCTAATCACAAATCGATCTATGAATAATTAAGTTGTACATAATATAGAAATTCTATTTTGATGTCATTAATAGCTTTCTCGAGTCTGTGAAAAGCTAATGATTGTTTTAGGAGAAATTACATCACATATAACCAATCAGGTTCAACCAATATTTCCTGGTGTATTTTTATCCTATAAATCATTGTTTTTTTGGTCGCATGCTTCTCCTTCTTCAACTCTCTTAGTTTTCATCATTTCTGATGATATGAAAATCATAGGTTATTCTCTTCTATGGTTTGGAAATACAATCAATGATTTTGGGTTAGGCGAAATGATTTTTTTGTAAAATATCGGCATAATTGAAGAAGGGTTTCAGAGAGATGACACATGACAACATTTCTCAGGTTACAAATTAGTTATGAAAAAAAATTAATAATTACTTGGAATAAATAGGTAATTGATAAAATAGATTAACTAAATTACCGTAAGATATATATAAGAAATGAAAATTATAATTACATTAATAATTTGGGTGTTATGTGAATTAAAATTTAAAAGTAAACAAAAAAATAAAAAAAAAATTATTTAATAAAAAATAAAATATAATTAACTCCCCATAAACATAATAAAAACACAATGTGGGAAGTTTTTTAGTAAATATTTTATCTAATTGATATTTAGTTTTAAAAAATTATAAATATATTTCCTTTTATAGAACATAACCTTTTATAAAATGATATATATTTTCAATATACTATGTTCTAGAATGACTTATTAGATTTATTGAAATATTTATATCACTAGTTTTATCACATAAATTTTATGTATTATTATAATTAATTCGAAAGTCCTTTAGAGTGTTTTTCATCCACATCACTTGTGCGAAGTTACTGCCTACAGATACATAATCTTCTTCGACTATTGATAGTGAAACCGAGTGTTGATTTTTTACATGACCATGACTCTAATTATTTTCCAAAAAAGTGATGGATTCCTAATGTGATTATTATATCCCATCTACATCCTCCAAAATATTCAACTAAATATTATATTGATTTAAAATAATATATTTATATATAAATAATATATAATATAAATGTTCATTTTTAAATAACAACAAATCCTGTTCATATCAGTAAAATGTTATTTTGAGATTTGATTGAAATCTAGCACAAAGACATTCTGAAAACATAAATCATTTCTACTAGTAGTAAGATATAGAGAATATCCAATCATACCTCTATATAAGTTTTTGACCACTAGTTTCCCAACATCATCTAAGTTAATTTTAATATTAGTAAACATAGGAGTTGAATATGTCATTATTTTATAAATTAATATCTTTTTTAGTAAATATGTAATGTATTTACATTTATTTATTACATTTCTATAATATTTTTGATAAAATTGATGTCCTAAAAAATTTAATTATCACATTATGCTCATTTCAAATTCTTTTTTCATATGTTCTGAAAAATAGATACAATGTTTTTTATTTGATAATCCAAAAATTAAAATCATAATCATAAATTGGAACTAATAATAAATTAGAAAAAAAAAATTCATATTAAGGCTTGGGTTTCCCAAACCAATAGTTAACCTAATTTTTAAAATAAATGAACATAATTTTCCTTACAATGATCTTGGTGGTTGATTAAGGCCATATAAAGCAATAGTATGTAAAAAAATATATAGTTTTTGAACATTTTAATAACCATGAAGTTTCTAAACTTAAAAATCCTATATTAAATATCTATTTAAATGGTATATTTTATATCAATATGATATAATTAAATAAATCATATGAGAATCATTGGCCAAAAGATTTAAAATTGTTTCTAGGATAGGCATGGGAGAGAATGATTCGACATAATCTATACTTTCCTCTTGATTAAAACCTTTGGATAATATTATATTTTTTCTAGTAATAATACCCTGATCATATTGTTTATTCCTAAATAACAATTTAGTTTCATTAATTGGATAATAAGATGTTCTTTCAACTCATTTATATACATAGATTCATTTAAACTGATTTAGATCTTTTTAATTTCTAAAATCCATATATCATATTCTATAATATTTTCCATTAGCTTCTACAGAAAATTAGTTTGGAAGAATGTATTCATTTTTCATATTCCCATCCATTTGATGAATAGTATTATTTCATATTTTAGAAATTCCACTTTTGAGGTGTTCTTGGTTCTTATAAGGATATTTAATACATATATTTGAGAAAAAAGAATTAAATTCAGGATTCTTAAATTCCCCACCATGATCACATCATAACGAAATTATCCTAAAGCATTTTTCATTTTCATCATTTTTACTGAAAAATTTATGAATAAAAAAAATCCAAATTTTAGAGTTTTTGAAAATATAGATTAATCATCAACTAAAACGTTAAAATACAAATTACCATCCAATCATGATATTCAATATGGTATATGAAAATCCATAGGAACAAGTTCTCTGGGCATTTAAGTAGAAATTTAGTTTATAGATTTGAAGAAAGATTTGTGTTGTTTTCCAATTTGACAGGCATCACAGAATATATCATTATAAAATTTGAGACTTGGTAAATCCGAAACAATATTTTTAATAGAAAATTTATGTAATGAATAAAAATTACAATGAACATGATTATTTTCCAAATCCATAACTCATTTACCCCATAAGTTAATAGGTTCACTTCATGATTATATAAGGAATCTAAATCTAAAGTGTCTGCATTATCTGTTCTTGGTGCTCTTCATTTATTAAATGTTTTGTTAAAAATATAACATGAATTATTAGAAAAACGAACATATTATCCATCATCACATAGTTGTAAGAAACATTTAATATTTTACTTAAATCCTTGTACAAAGAGTACATTATTAATTGATACACTATTGAGATCCCTAACTATTATGAGTCCAAAATTTTTCCTTTGGTATTGTCACCATAGGTGACTAGGCCTCCAACTATATTCGAGTATGTAGATATATTTGATGAATTTCAAATCATATGTCTTTAAAATTTACTGTCTATATACCATATGCTTTTTCATGTTCTGTGTCCAGTTACCAATAAGGAAAAATTAATCCATACATTTTTTTTATACCCATACCTTTTTAGGCCCAGCAGTGACAGTTATTAAAGACATAGAAATCCAAAAAGATTTATTTTTATAAAAACTATTTTAATTAATTATAGATAATTATTTTGAATAACGAACATGCTTGAAACCACATAATTTTGGTCTTATAAAATAGAATTCATAATCATAATGTAAATTAATACCACAATGAAATCATTTAACATAAGACATGTCTTTTATTTTAGATCCAGGAAAAAAAGGTTTTTGTACAGTTGGTGTTTCTCAACCATACATCCAATAAAAAACCATTCATTTTAAAAATAAATAAAAACAATTTTATTATGTTTATTATCTGCTTTCATGAAAAAAAGATCAATCAATTTATAAGTTTCTACTTCTCCATGTAGAGTTTTAATCTTACTTCCCTGAATAACACAACTGGTAGTAGTTGAATTAAATATTTCAACAAACACTTGATGAATTTTTTGTAATGTATCTCATTCCTATATTCGAATTATGAATTTTACACTATGATTTCTATTTCATTAATAAATAATAATATTATTCTTCAAGCATACTCCAATAGGTTGTCATTTTATAATTCAAATAGCTACAATCAGAATATAATGAATAATATGAAAATAACTTATCTTTTTTTTTCATGAAGCACATATTAGACATCAGATTTGATTTTTAATTGTCAGAATCATAATTATATGATCTACTGAATTCCTCATGAGACTCTAAGTATATTTCATTTATCTTCTATCCATTTTCTCATAATCATCAGTTTTATGATATTTCATTTCTGGATTTTACTTTTCTCCATTCAATTGAGGACAATCAGGTCATATATGTCACAATTTTTTGAATTCATAACATCTTACATTCCTTGGGTCATTCTCATAACCTTTGATAGTACTTCAGGATCCAATATTCTATCTAAATAATTTAAAGAATATTATAAGTGACTGAGCCAGCTCAATTTTATAATCAGAAGAGTATGAATTTCATTGTTCTAGTTTTATTTTTCTGTTATTTAGATATAACTATTAAAGAAGTGTTATCATATTTCATCAAGACATTGTGATATTCAACTTTATCTTTCATTTCATCCTCCCATATCATTAAATTTTAAACAAATTCTATCATTTTAGGATTATTAACAGCGACTAATTGTTAGATTGTAGACGAAATTCAATACCTCTATATAGGTATAACTCATATAAATTTTTATGCATGATCAGGTTGGCCGATAGGATCACCTAATGATGTTATATTACTAAAAACTTTTGTCATCCTTTCATTCATATGTGTGATTCTATGTCCATTAAAAATTCTAAATTTATCAAACTTTAATTTCATTGTAAAATATCTTAATTTTCTAACATTGTCAATACCTTCACAGGCTACTACAATTCCCTACCACAGTTTATATTCTGTTGGGAATTGAGATACATGGTGGAATTTATCTGTTCCATGACAACAAATAACAACATTCATTGTTTTTTAATTTATATCATACTTAACCATTATTTTAGTATAATAATATTCATGTTATTCAAGAATTGTGTAAGGAGTAACAATAATTGGCTAGAAAGTAAATAAAATATTTTTTTAAGTAGAATATCATTTTTCCATTAAAAATCCAAATATCATAGCATTTGAATATGGAGAATGAAACATTGACATTAATTACTTGAGGTTCTCCATTTCCATCACTAATATGGATCATATGTCTTTAGAATGTAATAGCTCTGTTGAAAATTTCATCCTCTGATACAAAATGTGTGGTCGGAATAGCTATATTAATGACACATGTGGTGTTAAATTATTTCCTTTTCCAAATTTTACGATTCTATTGATTCACACATATAGAATATTATATCACATAAAGTTAATGTAATAAAATATATGCAGAATATATAAACTAAAAAAATCACAACAATTTATAGTGGTTTTGGGATCAATGTTCCCTTAGTCCCCTCCACCAACTACCCTCGCCACATTCCTAATTAATTTCAATAGTAAGGTTCTTGTATAAAAGGACTGATCGACAACTAAGCATATAATTTTGTCACTCTTACCAAAAAAGCCTGAAAAACAGGGCCTTCTGGTTCTTTTATAGGGAACTGATACAACCATAACTTAGTGCGTGAAGATGTCCCTCAACCATGACTGAATACAATAGACTAAAACTCAAGATAGATAATATGTATATTTTCCAAAAAAAGATATATCTCACCATAATCGAAACACACAATGGAAAATGTATGGATCATTGACATCAGATGTAAAAAAACATTGAGGAATATCTAATGTGATCTGGTTTTCTCAAAAGATCATTTTCATTAATAAAATCAACAAAAATAGTGTGTCACTTTGAAAATATTATAAAATAGATCTTCAAAATGACATTATTGTTTTTTTATGTTTTATCATTGTATAACAAAATAAATTTTTTTTAGGAAAATTTAAAGAACTATATTTACATAGATATCTGAGAGGTATTAACCAATTCAGGGTATTTTATAAATGATACTCAGAGAGATATATAATTATAAATATCATTTAGAGTTTCATATCTGTAAAATATTCTTGATTAATCTCCTTGATTCAAAATAAAATAAATAGATCAGAGAAGGCATGACTTACCTTAAAAATATTAGTAAAAAAATACATTGTAAAAATCTCTTTAAATCAGATATAATGAGAGTTCAATCATTCAACAATGTGATTTAAATAATATACAGATTCCACAAAAACCATGTCAAAAATATACAATAATGTCATAAAATCAATGTTCTGGCATTGAAAAATCAAATTTAATGTTCTTTCACAAAATAGAATAATAACAAATGCAGGTTTCAACATCATAACATTGGGTTAATGATCAATATGTTTATCTACATCCACATAGATCTATGAATGTAACATTGATTGTACATCTGTTTTCTTTTCTAAAATGTAAGGTTAATAATATAATGTATATTACAAAATTGATGTTGATGATCCAGATGTTTATAAAGTTACAAACTTACGTAGGGTTATTTAAAAATAATTTTTCATTCTATCAAACATAAGGTTCCTATCCAAACGCAATGTACCATAACCATATGTTACATCAAATGTATTGTTTAATTAAAATACATGATGATCCTTCAACCTAAATGCATGGTTTGTTCCATAGGTTACTTTATTCGATGTATAGAATGAATAGTATTTCACGAAAATGGGAAACTAAGAACAGTGTATCAAAAATAAGATTATGTTCATTCGGAACACTTTAACCAATATTTCTCACAAATAATTAGTTTAATATTATTTCAAGATAAAAAATATAAAGAATACTAATTTCATGAAATACACTCAAAATAAAATCAATAGTAAAACAATCAGGGGAATTTGCGAGCATCAATATCAAAAATATTTATAGAGTATTATTGAGAAAATACATGACCAACAATAAATACCAAACATCCCCAATGGATAATAATTATCATCAAGGGCTATATTGAAATGATAAAATTGAATATCATAAAAATTCATTTAGAATCATTCTTTATTGAACTAACAATTTCACATTTAGAATAACGTTGTTTAAAAAAAATTATAAAATTTTGATAAAAACCATGAAAAATACCTTATTAAACAATCAACTAATCCTTAATTATAATAATTCTAACAATTTATGGGAAATTTATTCATTCTGAATGTGGTATAAATAAACATGAAGTTCAAATATTTTGTTATAAAGGATTTGAAAGATTCCCTATATGAAAAAATTAAGAAATTTATATTTAAAACATATTAATAACAGGTCAAAGGTCATGTAAAATAACAATAATTAATCAGTTATTTTTATTGAATACATTTTTTTTGAAAACAAAATTAATTGAGAAAATGGAATGAAATTATTTAACATTTAAGGGATGTTACAAGATTTTTCCACAAAAAATTTATATTTTTATGTTTCTTTATTAAATAATGGATGAAATGGAAATTAAACATTATAAAAAACTCATATATAAGTGATAAATATTTATATTTGGTCTCGTAAATATTATTATATTTTTTTGAAAAAAATAATCATTATCATATACTATCTCTGAAAGGAAGAGATTATAACGTAAAGTCGTTACCACTTTGGTAACTCTTCAATCATAAACACCATTTAATTATAACATCAAATGAAACATTAAATATCAGGAATATATCAATATTAATGATATAAAATATCAATGGGTATTTATATTCCCCATATAAAGGAAATTAGTTTCATTGCATTAAATTATTCTTCATGGAAAGGAAATTGAGATAAAATCCATCACCACATTGCCAACTTTCCCATGTAATTACATTAAATACTATATAATAATGTTGTATATGTATTTTATTTTATGATAAATATTACTTGTATTAATTATTTATCCATAATCAAATTTTTTCCTTCATTATAATTACATATTTAATTACATATCATGTCAAGTCCCCCTAGAGTTTTTTTGGATGTTTGGGTAAAGTTTTTTATAATTTATTTTGTATGTTCATCGATAAAAAAGGGTAATTGTGAAATATGTCCTTAATAATAATCATGTTATTTATATATTTTTTATAAATATATTACATATATAATTGAATCAATTATATACGATTATGAAAAAATAACTGCATTACAATGATAGAGAAAATAGTCCATACGTACGCATCCAAAACAATAACATTGTTCAACGATTGTTTTTGAAAGAAGGTAAGTAATATTTAATAAAAACATAATAAATATAATTAATAAATATAATATTTTTTCTTTTCAATATACATGTAAAAAGTATTCATGTGATGTGATGACAAAGAATGAATCACATCACATCATGGAGGTGGTAATCCAGAGTACACACTAACGATGTTATCATTTATCATTGAATAAAATAGTAAGAAATTGAACTATAAAATATATTTTAATATGATAAATATGTCATAAATATCATTTATGAACATAAATTATATCATTATAACTAGTTTTTAGAGGTTGTGATGGAAAAATAAATATATCAGTTTGCGAGGTGGTAGTCTATCATGCCCAAGAATACTGAATTTATTTCCCATTTGATGTAGGATAGAGATAAATATATGTTCTTACATTAGAATAATAAAATATATGTATATAAAATATACTTATAAAAATATATAATAACGATTATAAATTAATTTATATATGAGATAGAATAAATAATACTGAAACGACTAGTTAAGACCATTACCTATTTTCATGAAAACCACCTTATCAATACACATTTAGATGAATAGTTTTGATATTATACCAAACCTAAGGACTATTAAATGTGTTTTGGAGCTTTTCTATATTTTTTTGGAAGTTATAGGAAGAATAATATCATGTTTTGAAGTATGAAATATCAAGAAGAAGAAATTACTTTTTATAAGAGTGGGGATGGGAAATCTTTGAGTTTCTTAAAATATTAATATAGTGTAAAATTATTTTGCAGTCCAAAATCGATAAAAATGATAATATTTGACGAAAAAAATATTATGACTGTAAAAAATGACATAAATCTATATTTTTACATGTTTTGATGATGTTTATAATTATATATATATTTTACACAACTTTTTAACCCTTTATATACATACAATGGAAATACATTGTTTTACTCTTCGAGGGAAATTATAAATATAATAATTGAAAAAATGACCATGAAATTGAATATGGATGATGATATAAAACTGATAATAAATAATTATAAGAATAATAATATTTTTTTCTGTAATTTTATATCAATTAATGAAATATTTTATATTATAAAATATCATTAATGTAAAATTATAATACCATTAATTTTTTTGAAAATAATTATATCAGTTGAAAAATTTCATTTTAAATTTTTTATTTTATTATATCCCTATCCTATTATTTTCATCTATAAAATTTATGTATCAAATTTATTATCAGACTCTATATTTATTTAATATTTTTATCAACATTTAATTAATTCTTTAATTACTTGAATTATCAGTCTCTAATATTTGTGTATGAATTTATCGTGATTGTTTTTTCACTATAAGTTAATAAAAAATTATAATTATGAATATAAGTAATATAAAATTTACATTGATATGAATAAAAAAAAATATTCTCTTTATATCCATTTTAATAAAGATAGAGTTTTTAGAAACAATAGTGTGATAATTATGAATTTTCAACAAGTTAAATTATATAACGGTCATAATCACTAAAAAATAGACAAAAAGTCCATATAACAAAATCATTGATGTGTATGGACATAATATAAAAATTAAATAAAAGATATAAATGTTTTGGGGAAATTTTATAACCCGCATCGTATTCTTTAAAACAAATTATTAAATAATTTACCCTTTACCATGTTAAAAAATTTATATGCTTGCTATTAAACTAATTTAAAAACATAAACTATTTAAAAAAATTAGAAATAAATTTCAAAAATGGGATACATTTTTCCTAATGGAAATAATATAAGTTATAAAATTTAAATGCAATCTAAACTAGAAAATAAGTTGAAAAACTATTTTTTATAAATATATATTTTATTTATTAAATAATTTTATACAACATTGCAGTATAAAATTGACATTAAATTAAATAATTGGAATATTTAAAATTAAAATGAACTAATATAAATTATAAATTATAAAATTTATTATTTTAATCTTTAAATAAATTAATATGATTTAATGATTTCTTAAAAATTAGTATTTCACAACTCACCGAAAAATCTATATTTTCAAAAGAATGTTAAAATATAACCGAATGATAATTTCTCAAATAATTTTTAAATAATATATTTATTTTATAATATTTATAATAATAAAACGTTCAAATTATTTATTAAAATATTCACCTTTAAATATAATTAAGTAATTTTTGGTTAAAAACAATTTTTGGAAGTATAAAATGACTACAAAAAAATGAGCTCTTATTTAAAAATAATTAATCATTAAATATGTATTAAATAGCATCATATTATATGTAATTTTGAAAAAAAAATTATATCTATTTTTTCACTCAAATTTATTTTCTAAGTTATAATTTTCTTATTGGAATCATAATAATTAATGATTCGATTATGCTAAGTGTTGCATATTTTATACGATGTCACACATTGTCATTCATTTTAAAATAAAAGGATATTAAAATTAAAATTTATAATTTTATATAAATGGTTCAGAAGTATTATATAATAAACTTATGTGTTATAAAGTTTACAATAATACTTATTATTTTTTTTAACACTCTATAAAATTTTTAAATGATACATGTTTTATTTTCATTAATAATAGTCATGAATTACAAATCGAATTAATTCATAAAAATCATTAAACCATGTTAATAGATTTTTATAAATTAGGTTGGGAATATAAATGTATGTAAGTGATGAAATATAAAGAAATTTATATTAGTCCAGTTAAATGTATGAAATACTATAATATTTTTATCCTTAAAAAAATATCCATTGACTGTATAAAATATAAAATATTTACCTAAAAACAAATATTTATATCATAAAACGAATTAAAAAGAATAATATCAAATTAAAACCATCGTAGGATATATTCAGAATCATATTCATAGAATGTGTTTATTACTATCATAAATTTATGAAATTAATAAATTTATAAGGTAAACCTCACCAATTAACTCCCACTATCATGCCATTGATGAGATGGAACGTTATTTAATGCATGGGAGAGTTATATTTGTCTCACGTATTTTATATGTTGTATATATCTCACCCATAATTTATGTTATATCATGTTCCCCCATCATCATTTAATTTTATCATGTTCTATAAAAAATATAATTCACTTTTCATCTTAAAAATATTTAAAAAAAATTTTTATACCCAGATAAAAAATTAATCAATTTCTAAAAAAATTATATAATTACCTCATTTAATTGAAAATACTATAAAAAGGAAAATTTCCAAAATAATGGGGAAATATTTTCATTTTTAATAATATTCGATAATTTTAATTTGTTAATGAAAATAAAATTCATGATGGTTGGTAAATTGAATTCATGAAATATGTTAATGAAAAATTGGTCTTTTAAAAATGGCTAAAAATAGTCCAAATTGGCCCTAATATAAAATGTAAATATATTCATTTTTAAACCCTTATAAATGAATAATAATATTGTATAAAAATTTTCCCCATCATTCTCAGAAGCATAAATAAATATCTTCTTCTCAAAAATTTAAAATAATACATACATTGTTGAATAATATTTACAAAATAAATCTATAAAACAATTTCATTGATGTTTTAAGTTAATGTGTTTATTTCCTCAATTATATCTCATCATATAAAATAATTATAATATTTTATAATAAAATTTTGTTAATTGTATATATTAGTAACTGAAATGTTTAATTTTGTTATCACGTTTATATTATTTATTATATTATTATATTCAATTACTCAATCAATAATGTTATTGTAAGATGACATGATTATATTTGGCTCATATGTACAAATTTAAATTAGTAGTTCGTCCAGGTCAATGATTTAATTATTATAATAATATCAAGAATAATAATTGTCTAATAATTATCATTTTATACATAAATTATAATTTTCAATCCCAATGGGATTGTTTATTATTAAAACATAACAACATTTACATATTTTGATATGGTATTCCATATGTATGCTTGAGTATGGTTTCAATTTTTTAATATCCAGTATTGAAAGATGATAATTATTATTTTATACATAAAAAATTTAAATTATATCATAAATATATTATTATTATTCAAAATACACCAATATATATATATATCATTCATGTTATGTGGTGACAAAAAAAGAATCACATTTCTTTGTTGAGGTAGTAATCTATATGTACGAACGAATGATATTGTAATTTCTAGGAATGTAAAGGTAATTAATTGATGATATATAATATTTCAAAATTTATAAATATTAAATAAATAAATTATATATATAAATTATCTATAATTAAATACTTTTTTATAGGTCATGGTGGAAAACTAAATGCATCACTATATGAAGGTTGTAATCCAAACGTACACACAAGTGATGTTCTTATTTCCAATAAGATTGGAAAAGTGGAAAAATGGTTTTCATCATTTTCATAACAAAATATAATTATATTTAATATATATATATATATATATCTGTTATTATTTTCATAATGGTTATATAATATTTTATTGATGTATGTGATGAAATTAACATATAATATATATATAGATGCGGTTATACCTTCTCCTGAACTGACCTCTTAATATTACACCATGATCATAAATAGATGCTATTTTTTTGATACGTGGACCTCTATTGTCTGCACAGTGACGTTAGCATGTGACTAGGATATGGATACGTTGAACTAGGGTACTCAAATGTTTTTAGGTTGAGGTGAGATGTGATTACCTCTTATAATTTAGGGAAGGGGAATTGTTGGAATTGCATAGATAAATTAATTAATATATATAATTTTTCCTTGAAAAGATGCTATGAATTGATAGAATTTTTATATAATATTAGTTTTTTTGAAAAAAAAACTCATCTAATACATTTTTAAAATGTTTATATTATTATTTTTCTATTAAATCATTATTTTAAACCCATGTTATCTCTTTGGACACATAACAATTTATTAATGTTTTTTACACAAAATGAATAAATAATGTTTAAATAATAGGAAAAATGGACTCAATAAATACTTTAATGATATTAGCATTCCTATAATATCCACTCGTGTAATGATAATATTTTGTGTAATTTTAAATAATTTTGTAAAATAATATTTTTTATAAAATTATATTAATATTATTTTAGAACTATTAATTTAATTTATATTGGAAGACAATGTGATAGAAAGAGAGTTAATATCGTACCCATTAACACATATCTAGTATTTTCATCTATATTTAAATTTTGGTGAGACTATAAATCACGTGAAAAATATAAATTTTGTGTTTTAAATATTATTAATATTATTTTTATTCATCATTCAAATGCACTGTGTCGATATTGAATATGAATATAAGGAAAATATTTCCTGAATGAAAAAATAAATAAAATTTCTTGAAAAAAAAATTTCTTCAAAATAACCATATATATATATGTTGTTTCTATCCCATCAAAGAATTGTATATATAAAAAATTCAATAACATTAAATTTTTTAATTTATATTTACATCAAATACTTTATAGGCCATTTTCAAATATTAAAGGGATAAGATTACAAAATATTCAAATCATGAATGATTATGGTTGAACCCCACTCATAAAATATATTACATTCAAGTATTATGATTATTTATAGTCTTTATCATAATATTTTAACCAATAATTGTCTAATTTACCCTTACTACCAAAACTGATATTTACTAAGTATACTATTCATTATGATCAAAAAATATGAGAAAAACATTGAATATTTGAACCTCTTGATTTGAAAATTTTAATCAATTTTTTATGATTTAATTCCTATAATTCATAGAGATGAGGTTTAATATCAGTGCATTAAACTGAATGATAAATGGGTTTTTGGAAGGTATGTTTTAAATCTTAAGTACTTATACCATAATCAATAATAATAATTATTCCTATGTACTATTATGTATATTTTCAAGGTAAGGATAAAAACATTTCTTTATAATAAAACGGGTTTAGAAATTTATTTATTTAATGATATTTCCTTAAATTTTTACAATAATTTTTATTTTTACTATTAATTGAACCATAAATATATTCAAAAATTTCCCATAATATGACCCAAATCAAATTTAGATATAATTATTTAAAACATTATGTTCATTTTTTTTTAATTTCAAAAAAAAATTTATATTAATCAATCTTTAAATCAATATATATTAAGAATAAATAAATTTGTTTGAATAAATTATTACATAATATTCATATAATGAAAATAACTATATAAAATATAATAAATGAGTATTATCAAGGAGTCAAATTTTTTAAAAAAATTTCATTCTTTTCAAAATTATACCCCATTTCTAACATTGTGTCCTTAAAATTTTATTCATTTCATATACATGTGGGGATATATTTCTTGTATTTAATTTTTAGATTCCCATGTTACTTTTTCCACTATATTGTTTTTCTAAAAAATGATAACTTGACTAATATACATATTCTATAAAACATGTTTTATAAACTCAAGAATTATTAATGGTTTTTTCTAATATGAAATGATTTCTTATACTTAATTAATTTATGTATCAAATAATGAGATGTATTTAGAAAATATTTTCATAATCCGGAAAATGAAAAATAAATAATGTTCCTAAGACGAACATGGATTCCATGACCCTATACGAGAAACTTTTCCAATAATATATTGGATTTCATGCGGTCTAAGGAACTACAATAAATGAAACCATTTTTTACTAAAACACCTATCACTCTCCCATGGAGATACATTATGAAAACCCAATATCATACCTTGAATGAAGGGTCATTGCTTTACCTATCTATTTAAAAAATTATCTTACTGTTAGTTTCCCTCATATGCCACTAAATGATCATTACATTTTTAATAATTTATTCCTCAAAATTTTTTATGAAATATATTTATTCTGATACGTAATCAAAACATGATATTGTTCGACCCCATAATCCATATAATTATACAAAACATCCCATATGTATAATGGAAGAAAATTATTTTAATAAAAATAAAATAAAAAATTATATTGATTTTAAATTACATATTAATCCATTTAAAATTATCATTGTATATATTCAAATATATGAATAATTTACGTTGACTATTTATAACATTAATAATGAATGGATATATATATATATATATAATTCTATATTGTACATCTTCTAAGGGTTATTCAAATAATAATACGTTATCTAGTGATCATAGCCAGATACAATATTTGGAGAAAATAAATGTAACTTTACTATCTCATTGAGTTATGTTTGAGAATTTCAGTCTAAATCCATAGAATTTTAAATTAGATAAATGTTCACAGAATTTGATAATTGATCAATAGTGACCCATATTGAAGTATTACCATGATTTGTATTTGGTAATACTAGCATTATGTTCATTGATATATTTTCACATTCTTATTATCGAACAATAATATGACGAAGAAACTCATTCTGTAATAGTCATTTGACCTTATACTATTGAAAATCAAACCCTTTCAGTTTATATTTTTTAAGAAAAATTCAGTCTACCCCACTATTATTACAGTCGATGGTATCATCACATTTTTGTTCTTCTATGATGAATGTAATATATGGAACTATGATCTTAAATTAAAAATTACCACTTCTATTTGTAATTAAAATAATATCTAATCAACTTAAAAATCTAAAAAAATACTCCATATCTATATTTAATTATAGTGTTTTACCATTCATTTGTTCTTCCTCTATTACATGCAACTCATAGTCCTTCATCCGAGATCGATTAATTCCATCTGACAATAATAAGATCATTAAAACCTGAAACAATCAATCAATATTAGTGAATGAATAATTTAATGTCCATATATTAATAAAAAAATTATAAATGGTTTGTGTTATAAACATATCATTATTAATAATGCATTATTTTTTACACTCAAATAATCAGTTATGTTGTTTTATTTATTTGTATGCTAATGAATTGTGCATTCAGACTCATAAATATGTTAAATCTATATCTTTTTCTTCATTTTCAAATATATTTGTGTAAATATATATATCAAAATTTAATGACCAATATATATTACAAAACATATAACTTATATATTATTTCTGAAAATATTAATGAAATCACTAAAACAAGATATTCATGATGATGTGTAAGATAATGAAACTCATGAGGTTCCTAATATCATTAAAAATAAACAACTAACTGATCATTTTATATTAAAACACTACCAGGTCCCATCAATGAATCATCATTTTAGATAAAAATTTCACTATTTTGAGATGGTGGGGACAAATCTATTGATTTTACAACATCTTTTTTACTTTAAAGAAAAAACAAAATGATTTTTATTTTTAGATAATTTAATTAAATTTCATGTGTAATTATTAAGATGTCTTGATAACCATGCAATGTTTTCAAAAAACCAATTCTATTTACCCATATATCCATGAATCATATCAAACAGTATATCATTTTAAGAGTATTAAATTCCTAAAAAACGTTATATTTAGTAGGTTCAATATATATTACATATTTAAAATCAATTAACCCAAGAATACAGATTTTTGCAACTATATATTCCATTTAATAAATTTTCTATATAGAATATTTTATTTTTTGTTTTTAAAATAAATACTTTTGTTTATTTCGTGATCATAATTAATTTTAGAATATACCCATATATAATCCATAATCAACCAAAATCATATCTAATAATTCATAGAAAACTATAATTATAAGATCCATGAATATAGTTAGTGCATTTTACAACACATAGTTCATAACTACTAACTTATATTGCCCATATCAAGTTTGCAATTTTGCCTTTAAAATAAAAGTATCCCAAACCATCTTCTAATGGCACCCAAACCTTAGATCTATCATTATAAATTAATTCAATCTCTAGGGTAGATCAGATAGGCCCATTATATGAGGAAAAAGATACATCTTATTAATGATGATGTTATCGAAGCTTATATAATAAATTAAAAGAATAATTGAAAAACAAAATTATAAAATAAAATAGGATCACCGCATTGTGATATTGTATTATGAGTGGACATTATAAATAAATTATTGTCATGTTTTTACAAATTTTATAAGTGAAACTAGAACTATTCAATAATGGGGTTTGCATTAATATTGGAATTTAGGATAACGCTAAAAGTAATATCGACCTCAATGTTCTGTAAGACACTAAAAAATCATCCAAAAATACATCAATATATATGTTAACTACATAAAACTATTTAATTTGAATGTTTAATTAATATAAAAAATCTGATCAAGGGACATTCAATGTCACATCTAATGAATTTATCTTTTTCTTTACATAGAATATAAATGGAAAAAAATAATTTAAATAATTATAATTATCCATAAAATATATTACATCATGAAAAAATAAAATCTATTCCATATCATGAATTAAATCAAACTGATCTATTGAAATATCATCAACATATATAAGGTATTCCATCCCCCTCATAATAAATGAAATATTTAAATAAATCCTTATCCCTTTGATATTTCTAATTATTGTTTTTAAAAAATGATATATCATATTTTTAAGTAATGAAATTCCCATTTTATTAAAAAAATATATAGAAGTTTTAGAATTTGATTATACTGAATCGAATAATGAATGTATATAATTCATATAAAGAAGGATCATATCAGTAAACATTTAATTATATAACAAAATGTCAACCACAGATGTCAACAATAATTTTCCCCACCATTTTACATTTTTCATGATGATTTATACCCTATGTAACCAACACTGGAAATATGATATAATAATTACCCAACTAATTGAAACTAAATCATCTCATCATTTTCTAGTAATATGTCACCACATCATTGGAATAATTATTCCCCCCTTTATTTCATATCAATATGACAAAACATACAACAATGGGAGCAAATTCAAAAACCAATTAAACATTCCATGAATTTTTTTCCAAAAATATAATATGACAGGGACTGTAAATCCATGGAATTTCAATGGATTTTTTTTAAATAAATGGGTATTTTTTGAGTCTGATAAATCTGACGGCGTGCGATTCTAAGGTGCAGAGTGCCGGGAATTATCCGTAAGGTTTTATTAAGTTTATGTTAACACGCCTAAGGATTTTTATTGAAAAAGTAGAATAAATTAGAAAAGGTTACTCGGATCAGAAATCCAAGGGCACCGTTTTTCTCTGAATGTTGGGTTTACCCTAGGTGTGACTTTTGATTAGTTGGCGTGAGCCTCCTGTATAAAAACCAAAAAATGGCATAATCATAAATAAAATATTTAAATAAATTATTTTATTTTCAAATTCATATAACTCACAAATAGTAACTTAGATTAATAATCTGATACCACCACTAATCTAATGAGGGAATGATTTATTAATGAATATACTATCATTTCCCGGTGCTGGCCAAAAGATAAAGTTAGTATTTGGATGAAAATAAAATAATTAAGTAACAGTTATTTAATTATAATCTTAATAACTTCTCATTGGTAAATCATATTGAAAATAAAATATTTCCATTGTGTTTGTTGGGTTGTGTTTCACCTAGGAAGAGCCTATCCTTGATCGGAGTGAGTTGATGGTGACTGATAATAATTTTACGACAATTTTTTGAGGTACCTTTAGTAAACACGGAAGCTGAGTTTTGTAACATTTGAACCGTTCCATAGAATAGAAATCTGAGGGTACAGTTGTACTCGCGTCGCCGTTATTTGCTGAAGAAGACTTTCACCTCGACGATAGTTGGTCGAGGGTGGAATATAGTTTTTGAGATTTTTCAGGAAATAATAAAATAAAATGACACATGATTTATTTTATTATAACCACCCACGTGGAAGTTGGATGTGGGGACCCCCACTCCTTAACCTCCCATTAGATGTTAAGGTGATGGGGACCACCCGAACCATAACTTCCCATGACATTTTATGGTGGTGGGGACCACCTAGGATGAAACCCCATTTTATTGGGAGAAACCCTCAATTACCACAATTAATGAGGGTGAGCTTCTTGACCTCCTCCACCATAATTGTGCCAACACACATACCATTAAACTTACTAATGCACCACATTTTTTCCTAGGGTTAATTAATTTTCGTGACCCTTTTTAAATTATGTAACAGTGTTGTTGGAATTCAGGAAGCTTCCTAATAAATGTACCATCATAAATTCCAATGATCATTACCTAACTACCCCCTCTCATATATATATGGAGCTTGGGAGAAGGATTTTGGATTGCTTTACCAATCGACGAAGCACTGGTAAAGTGAAGAGATGCCCAACACATGGAGAATTACGTTCTCCAATGAAGAACGTGTTCTTCCATGAAAAACGCTCCACTAAAAAATAACTTCGATGAGGAATTCCTTTGACTTCGAACAACTACCTTGACTTCATATTCCTTTCTTGGAACATCCTTTGAGGTAGGACATGTTTGTCTACAATGAATCGACATCCGCCTTCTCACGCCAACGTCGATGAACAATGACCAAGGTAGGGGTTTTATTTTAATATGATATTATTCCTTTACTTTTTCCCTTCTAAGACAAAGAATTTTTGTGGATTATTTTCCTTACGGGTTGGGAATTGTCGTTGTTGGAAGTTGCAGGGTGTTGATAGACTTTTCTTCTTCTAACTTCTTTTCTTATTAATTATTTGTAATTCATGATAGAATTGGTCTCCTTGATACCACCCTAAATGCGGAGGGTGTGGGCCAAACCAATGTGGCCCGACTCCTCTGCCGTTCTTATTCGCGATGTTTTTTGGCATGGCGACGAGGTGATGAGAGGACGCATGCAACGTAGGATACAGCATCACTACTCACGGCCTTCGCAACCCGCGCCACCCGCCGACCGTGCCATCCACCAGTAGAATTGGTCCCAACCACCCCTTCTGCTGGCTAAACTGGCTCCGCTTCCCCAGGTTGAACCGCAGCGCCCTCCCGATAGTCGCGCCTCCCAGCCTCGCAGACCCACCTTGCCACGACCGAACCACACCTGTCCTGCCAACCTGAACTGATACGGCCCACAACCCCACTCATGGTGACCCCGCTGAACCGCGACAGCCCACAACACCCCTCACGGTGCCCTAAACAAACTGTGTTGTCCTTCGTCCCCCATCGCAGTGCCACGACCGAACCACGCTGGCCCCACTGGCCCGAGCCGCATCGGCCTCCGGCCTCCCTGCACCTCGAGCCGCCGCTGGCCACCCCGGTCTCAGAAATCTGGGTCGAGCCATCTGAGTTGTACCCCTCGCGACACTGGCCAAAACGGCCCCAGCCTCATGGGCTGAGCCGCCGAGCAACACCCCATGTGCGCTTGGTTAAGATGGCCTCCAACACCCCTCGTGGTGCCTCTGTGATGAACTTCCATCACCCCAACCTGCAACTGATCGACACCCATGCGACCGGTTCATGCCCTCAGGCTGCTAGCATCCCTCGCGGCTTGTTGACCCAGGCCCAGAAGGCCGATCCAAACCCAATGGGTTAGGTCGTGCTGAACCCAAACTGGGTCGGCCCAGACTGGGTTGGGCCAGGTTGGACCAGACCCATACCCACTATGACCCTCTTTCTTTTGGACATATCTATGGCACCGAACATCTGCATGAAAAACTATGAGTGGAACTGGTAATAATGGAGAAAGAAGGTCCCTTTGGGTATACCCCATTTAAGATTGGGGTATATTTGAGATATGTTCAGGTTAGATCATGCATGAATCTAACTTGGCCCCCGGGACTAAAAGGCTAATAACTCCCAGACCTGGCATCTGATTGATGCACCGTCTATTGCATTGAGACCCCTATGACGTGGAATACCTTTGAGATACTACTTTGTGGGGGTTCGTTACAGTTGGAGTATCGAAAAGTAGCTCATAGTGTGGACCCTCCCAAAGATGAGCGAGCGTAGAGCGGAGACCTAGTAGCTGGCTGAGACTTGAGAACTGCTGACTGATTTACTTAGAGTGACTCGACTAGCCCAGTTGAGAGAACCAAGTTGTGGCAGCAGACCCACAATGGAGGAGCGCCTGGTTGTGGCGGCAGAACCGTGATACTCGACATGAGGAGTACCTATGCAGGCAATGATGGGGAGTGCCTGGTTGTGTCCGCAGACCCATGGTGGGGGAGCACCACTATGTGAGACATCAGTACCATAATACTATACAGGAGGAGTGCCTCAGTAGTCTGTGGTTGGTGGGAAGTGCGGTTGGTGTCATGGAAGGCCCACTGTACTCGAGAGAGGAGGAGTTCTCTAGAATTCGTTGTTTCGATAATGTGAATACAAATCATGGTTGAGCTGAGTCATTAATTTTTTGTTTTCTTCATCGTTGATATCGATTACATGATAACTTATGTAAATGTATGGGAATAAATCTAAGTACGGTTATCTGTTGTTTTCAGACTTGTTGGATTATCCTTGATGTATTTTGTGAGACCTTGAGGGTCTCGGGGTCCCTACTGAGTATCGTTATACTCACCCTGCATGGACTATGCGCGTACCTTGTTGTGTTGGATGCAGATGAAGGATAGCGCAGAATGTGACTGAGAGTACCATGACTGGACGGTACCTTGAGGTGGACCTTACAACGAGTCGGTACACATAGGGGACTGACGGACGTGGAGTGCTGAGGTGGCAATCTATACCTACACTTCAGGTAGGAATCCCAGAGGACAACCTACTAACTATTTTTCATTCTTTTTCTTTAGTTTTATTGTTTTCAGTTATACTTGTACCTTTACTCTTGGGCATGTATTCCAGACCCTTTAACATTTATCACTCTTTTGTTATATAGTTTACTTATTGTTTCATATCTAGTTGTGTCTTTTTTGTGTTTTTACAGGTTATAAAGGAAATTACTTCTCTATTTTAGAGAATTTATCCTTTGTTTCTAGTCAACATGCCCTGGACTATGGAAGGCTGGCTTGAGGTAGTCACGATATGAGCCCTGGGGGACGAGTCGTGAAAAATTGGTATCAGGGGAGTTGGTTATACCACAGAACATAGAACTATGATCGTTTATGTGAAACAACAGTTTTTTTGTCTAGTGAGTTTTGTTTTCATTTTAGGGAGTCCAATTTTCGTGCGGCTGAAATATCCATACACCCGGACCCTGACATCTGATTTCCAACTTAGTTCACGAAAACACTGATTGCATGTGTGTTTTCAAAAGTTTTTTTGTGTCAGCTCACCCAGGTCAGCTCACCTGGTATAATATTTTGACAATGTCACATCTATTTTTTTAGGATTCATCCATGTAGATATACGGTAATAGTTCTTATATTTTTATGGAATGACATCCCACTGAGCGACGAGGATCTAGTGCATGGCCCTCTTACTATGTTGGCACCTTAAGGTGGTGTACCAGTAGCACCACCACCTATTGGGAACAAGATACCACCGGTGACACTGGCGGACGGTGCATGCCAGCTGAGTGCATTGCACAAGTTCCAAGAGTAGTGTTCTATGATGTTTCGTGGCGAGACAGAATCTCATGTAGCTGAGGACTGGATGGAGGCGATTTCTAGAGTTTCTCGTACACTTGGGACACTAGTAGTGAAAACTGTTATCATAACTTCTATTATTTTTCAATGAGTGACATGAGGATGGTCCGCATAGTGATGATGCTTTGGTACGTGGATCATTTCCCATGATAATACCTTCGGGTAGTGTGCCAACTATATCAAAACCTGTTGGTTAGCATTTACAAATGTTGGTACCAGTAGAGGACACATGTAGTCTTAGTGACTTACATGTGTTTCAAAATAAGATACCCATCAGGTTCTACTGTGAGCCCAACTCATAGCTAGCTGAGGACTGGCTCGAGGAGGTGTCTGAGAGTTCTCTAAAACTTCTACAGCTTCGGCATGAAGACATGTATGTAGCTGAGTATTCATCAAGGTGTACCAATCCTTCTTGGTACTCAATTAATTTGATACGATCAGTTCATCAGTTCTCGAACATTAAAGAGATGTTTGTTTAATGTAAATATGAGCTTCAACTATTCCTATATAAATTCAAACTTATTATAGTGTGCTAGAGACAACTATTGTGGTCTAATATTCTTTGGTTGGACGGATACAACTAGTGAATGTTAGCAGTTGTAAAAAAGGGAACTAGATCCAATCTTAGAGACTTGGGCATGTAAAATGTTTTAGGAAGAGGATGTGTTAGGGACAGATGAATCTCTAGGGAAGCAGATGTGGAAGCAGAGCTGGGAGGGTATCATGTGGTGGTTTAATTTTTGACATGTTACAACAACCCCATTTTTTTGGACCCCGCCAGACTCAGGGAGCTAGAGGACAAGGGAAGAGAGTTGTTGCATGTGGTAAAAGAATGAGACCCAAGGGCTCTAGGAATGATTCATGGAATGGTAAATGTCTACTACTAGCTTCTATATTAATAAAAATAGGTACCAATCATTACTTCCTTCAATGAATCTTGTCTAAGACTTCGGGTTTCCGATTAAACCGCTGACTTGACCCTCATGTCTGTAGATACCTGTGGGAGGAGACTCAATATTCACATTTACACCGACAGTGTGATATGACTCTTGAGGCAAGAGTTTCAGTTGGAACCTCTTGGTGGGAGCATCGAGGCCTTATGATGATAGTTTGGGTTTGGATATGAAATCCACAGTTCACAATCAGATTAACTGTATTATGTAATGATGTTGTGGTTTATCTACATAGTTGGGATGGGGTTTTCCGTGGTGGGAGAAAATGAAAACCAATGGAGCACAGGATAAACTCATGCATAGTAGGGTGAAACCAATCACTCATGAGACTTTCAACCTCACCCTCCTAGTTACAGAAGTTGACTTTAAGATATTTTATACTCATGGGAAGGGGAACATGGTAGCAGACACACTCAGCAAAATGTCTGGCCTAAATCTGGTGAGTGAGGCGATATAGCAGCTGGCTAATTTATAGATATCCTTTGTGGATAGAGATGTATCAACCTTCCTTTAGTCTATTACAGTCACTCCCCCACTTCTTTAGTGAGTCATGGAGGCACAACATGGGGACGCTAACTGTGAGACATGACATGCTCAGATATCCATAGGGCAGGCACCTGATGGATTTTCTGAAGTTGGGGAGTACAACATTCTTTTCTAAGGAAATACTATGGTACTAGTGTCACTTTAAGAGGAAGTGTTGAGAGGGTTTCACAAATCTCCTCTACCAGTACATCCAGGAGTGGAAAAGATGTACTAGGACATATAACGACATCACTGGTGTTCGGGATTGAAGAAAGAAGTTGCAGAGTTAGTTTCTCGGTGCCTCACTTGTCAGAATATGATGGAGGAACATCAGGTACTAGCAGGCTTAGTTCATCCTTTAGAGGTCATTGAGTAGATATGGGAAGGAATATCCATGTACTTTATGACATGACTTCCACATACATCAAGGGAACATGACTCGATTTGGGTGATCATCGACAGACTCACCATGTCGTCCCACTTTCTACTAATTAAAGAGTAGGGTTTTGTAGAGAGATTGAGACGCCTATTTGTGAAAGATATTGTGCGGATACATGGAGTAACCAATCAATTTTTTTTCAATCATGATACACGTTTTAATTATCGGATATGGAAGGGGATGCTAGAGGCTTTTAGAATGTACCTTCGTCTGAGCACCGCCATCTATCTGCAGACAGATGGACAGAATGAGCATACGATTCAGACCCTCTATTAAATATATCATTCTTGTGTCCTCAACATCAGTCATTGATGTGAGGATCACTTACCTTTGGTGGAGTTTTCATACAACTATGGCTATCACTCCACCATTAGGATGAAACTTTTTGAGTGGTTATACAGGCGACCTTGTAGATCACCTTTGTGCTAGAGTGACCTAGGGGAGTCAACACTTATGGAACTAGTGATGGTACGGGCTACCATAGAGAAAGTGCAGATCATCTCAGAGTAGATAAAGACAAAACAGAGCAGGCATAAGTCGTATACTGAAAAAATATGGAGACCTCTGGAGTTCAAGGATGGCGACCACATATTTTTACATGTCTCACCTCGTTGAGGTTTGCAGAGATTTGGCTGAGATAAAAAGTTATCTCTGAGGCTCATTGGACTTTTTCAGGTCCTTAATAGAGTTGGTGAGGTTTCTTACCGCTTATCTCTTCCACCTCTATTGCATTGGGTGCATGACGTCTTCCATGTATCTCATCTGAGGAGTTATGTGCACGACCCTTCCCTTATCATCGACCATGGTGAGCTAGATGTCGATGATGGGGCGACGTTTATGGAGGATCCATTAGTGATTGATGATAGACAGGAGGGGGTCCAAATGGACATTATATACCTCTAGTACACATTCATTTGCAGCACGAGAACCTCCATGAGAGCACATTGGACCAGACAGCTCAGATGCATGCTCAGTACCCCCATTTGTTTCCTTAGTTCGAGTTGTGGCTTACAGGGACGTAGATCCCTATGGTGGGAGGATTTAAATTCCCCGAAATTTTATTTAATTTCTCTAAAAATAAATAGTAATTTTATGAATCCGCAAAATCTGACGGCTTGTGATTCCGAGGCCCGAAGTGTCCGGAATGATCTGTCGAAGTTTTCCTAATCTTATGTTAATGAGCTTAAGAAGTTTTCCTTCAAAAGTGTAAAACTCATAAATGGTTACTCAAATCAGAATTCCGAGGGCACCATTTCACTTAGGTTGGTGGGTTTACCTGAGGAGAAACTTAATATTTCTCGGCACATGCCTCCTGTGAGAAAACACAAAACTGTCATAATCATAAATAAAATAATTAAAAAATTATTTTAATTTTCAAATGCTTATAACTCACAAACGGTAACACGAATTAAAAATTCTAGATCACCACGGAACTCATAAGGGTATTCATTCTTTATGAAGATACTTACCTTAGCTGGCGCGGGATAAGAGAGAAAGTTAGTTTTTGACTGAAAATAAAATAATTAAGTGACAATTATTTTATTGTAAAATTCATAACCTCTTAACGGTAACTCAGATTGAAAATACGAGAGTACGGTTACCTTCACTGGGGTGTGTTTCACCTAGGAAGAGCCTAACCATGATCAGCGTGAGTCGAGGGTGACTGATAATTATTTTCCAAATTATATTTTTGTACGTTTTTTAAATGCATGAATTACGTTTCGTAACATTTGAACCGGTGTTCAGAATTTAAATATGAGGGCACTGATGAACTCTTAGCTCCATTATTCACATAATAAGACATTAATCTCAGCGACAGTTGGTCATGTGTGGAAAATAGTTTTTGGGTTTTTCATGGAAATAAGAATATAGAATGACAGATGTTTATTTTATTATAACCACTCAAGAGGAAGTTGGAGGTGGGGACCGCCACACTATAACCTCCCATGAGAGGATAAGGTAGTGGGGACCATCCGAACCATAACCCCCCGTTAAAAATTATTATGGTGGGTACCACCTTGGATGAAACCCCCATTAATTGGGAGAATCCCTCAACTCCCAAAATTAATGAGGGGGAGCCTCTTGACCTCCACCACCTAAATTTTTCCAACGCTCATACCATTAATCTTTCCAATGCACCGCATCATTGCATCAGGGGAAATTAATTTCCATGCCCCCTTTTAAATTATGTAACAACATCGTTGGAATTAAATATGGTTCCTAATAAATAAACCGTCATAAATTCCTACGATTGTTACCAACCTCACCCCATTCCTATATATATGGAGTTTGGGAGGAGGATTTGGGAAGAATTCACCAAACGACAAAGCGCTGGTAAAGTGACGTAACTACAAACACTTGGAGGATTATGCCCTCCAATGAAGAACGTGTTCTTCCACAAATAATGCTCCACCGACGAAGAATGCTGATAAGGAATGCCATCGACTATGAACAATGACCTCGACTTCATCTTCCATTCTCGGAACATCATTCGACATATGACATGTTCGTATACAATGAATCGATGTTCCCCTTCTCGCGCCAACGTCGCCGAACAATGAGCAAGTTAGGGGTTCTATTTTAATATTACATTATTCCTTTAATTCATACCTTCAAAGATAATGAATTATTGTGGATTGTTTTCCTTTCATGTTGGGAATTGTTTTTACGGGAAGATGCAGGGTGTTGATAGGCTTTTCTTCTTCTATATTCTTTTCTTGTTAATTCGTTGTAATTAATGAAATAATTGGTCTGTTTGGTACAAACCTAAACATGGAGGGTGCGGGCTAAACCAACATGGCCCGAATCCTCTACCATTCTTGTTTGTGATGTTCTTCGGCATTGCGACGAGGCGACGAGACCACGAATGCGACACATGAAACGATCATGCTACCCATGAATCCGCCACCCACACCACCCATCAGCCACACCATCCACTGGAAGAACTGTTCCAGCCATCACGTCTGCTGGCCCAACCAGATCCGCCACTCCAGGTTGAAATGTGGTGCCTTTCCGGCCACTCGTGCCTCCCAGCCCCACCGACCTGCCATGCCATGGCCGAACCACTCCAGTCCTACTATCCCGATCTACACAAGCCAGTTTCCCCACTAGTGGTACCCCGGATGAACAGCTCTGGCCTGTGGTCCCCCTCGCGGTGCCCCGACCGAACAGCGCCAGCCCGTGGACCCCCTCGTGGTGCCCCATCCGAACCGCGCCGACCCGAGCCGCACTGGCATCCGGCCTCTACGCGCCCCGCACAACCCACACCGCCACGGGCCGCACCGACCTCAACCATTCAGGTCGAGCCGTTCGAGCCATACCCCTCATAGTGCTTGTCGAACTGGCCACGAGCTCTCGGGCCAAGACACCATGTGATGCCCCACACGCGCCTGGCCGAGCCGACCTCCCATGCCCCTCACGGCACCTCCTGGATGAACTTCCTTTACACCGACCCGCAACCGGTCCGCACCATCAAGACCGGTTCACGCCCTCGCACTACTCGCGGACCTCAAGGACTAATGGGATAGGCCTAATGGGCTGGTCCTAAACTAACAGGACAAGCTGGGGGACAATAAACCAGGTCGGCCAGGACTGGGTCGGTCCAGGTTAGACCGGACCCGAGACCACTACGACCCTTTACATTCTTTTGGCCATTTATTTGGCACCGAACGTCCGTTTGATGAACTGTTAATGGGGATGGTAATCTTGTAACATGAAGGTCCCTTTGAGTATAACCCATTGGAGTTTGAGGTATAATTGATATACGGTATGGTTGGATCGTGCACGAATCCAGCCGGGACCCTAGGACTAAAAGGCTAATAATTCACAAACCGAACATCTGATTGACGTGTCGTATATTTCATTGAGACACCAATGACGTGGAATAACATTGAGATAATTTTTCGTGGGACATCGTGATAGTGGGAGTATCGACCTGTAGCTTGTAGAGAAGACCCTCCTGGAAATGATAGAGCGCAGTGTGGAGTCCTAGTAGCTGGCTGAAACTTGACGACTGATGACTGATTGACTCAGAGTGACTCGACTGGTCCAGTGGGTAGCACCTGGTTGTGGTGGAAGACCCATGGTGGAGGAGTGCCTGGTTGTGGTGGCAGACCCACGATACTCGAATGGAGAAGTACCTCTATAGGCTCTGAGTGAGAGTTCCTAGTTTTGTTAACAGACACACGGTGGGGAGTGCCTTTGTGTGATGCCACTGACCCATGGTACTCGACATGAGGAGTACCTCAGTAGGACATAGTTTATGGGAAGCACGCTTGGTGTCATGGTAGGACCATTGTACTCGATAGAGGAGGAGATATCCAGCAGCCGTGGTTTTGATAATTTGAAAAAAAATATCGGTTGAGTGGAGTCTGTACTTTTGTGTTTTCCTCATGTTTTAGATGGATCGCTTGATAACATTGGTAAATATATGGGCATATACCTGAGTTTGGATATTTGTTGATTTCAGACATTGTGGTATATCCTTGTGGGATTTTGTGAGTCCTTGAGGGTCATGGGTTCCCTAAAGAGTATCGTTATACTCACCCCTACATAGGCTATTCCCACACTTTGTTATGATGGTTGCAGACAAAGGACAGTGCTAACAAAGACTGAGACTACCATGACTGGATGGTACCCAGAGGTGGACCTTATGACGAGTCGGTACACAGAGGATAATGACCGACATGGGGGGATGAGGAGGCTATTTTTACCTACCCCTCCTATAGGAATCCCATAGAATTACCCCGTAACTGATTTTATTTCTTTTTCCTAAGTTTTATTTTTTTCAGTTGTACTTGTAACATTACTATTAGGATTGTATTCCAGACCCTTTTACATTCAGCACTCTTCTGTTAGAAAGTTTACTTAGTGTTTTGAATGTAGTTATGTGCTCTATTTTGTTTGTTTACAGGTTATAAAGGCAATGCCTTCCGAGTTTTAGGGAATTATGCCTGTGTTTCTAGTCACCAGCCACTTGCATATGGAAGGCGGGGATGGGGTAGTCACAACATGGGCCCTGGGGGACAGGTCATGATAGGGGCATAAATCTAGACATATTATTTGGTTTTTTATTAATATTTGATATCATTTTCACATGTTAAAATTAAAATTAGGAGAATTATATGTTGTCAAAATCTACATCCCAACATTCTGGTTACAATGAAAACAATTCTCATAAATTTTAAATTATTTTTTTTCCATTTATATTAGTAAATTAACATTTAAGTATTATAAATATTTTTTAAAATTATTTTCATCTTCCAAAATAATAATTAGAATATAATTATACATTCTTGTTAAATTTTATTCAAAAACTCCAATAGTGTCTCTATCATGATTAGTATTTCTAATGTAATGATTCTCCATTATTAGTTGAAAAAAATTGATTACTATTTATATCAAAAAACTTTCTTAAATTAATACATTTTTATAATATCGTGATCTTTTATCACTCTATTATTTGATAATGACTATACACCTTAAATAATAGTAAGCATTAAAAATGTTAATAGTAAGCATTATAATAATTTTTTATTTACACTCCATATTTCATTAGATGTCTAATGAATTACTCATACTGAATAATAAAAATAAATAATATGTCTTATCCAATATCTTAATCCAATAAATTATATGGAATTATCATCATTTTCTAAAATAATAAAATAAAAATCATATTAGACCCCGTATGATAAAAGGAAAATGGTTTAGTAAATATTATTATCCATGAAAAATTAAAAGGCTAATAATAGGAAAATAAATACAAAATCATCATTGGAGAGTGAATATTTCATGTGAAATAATAAATTATTAAAATATGTGACTATAAATACTATAACTATTTAAATAAATAATAAAACATCTAGAAAAAAATGGATGGTATCAATACAACAAATCACAAGTTGAGTAAAATTAAAGCGTTTTTGTTTTATGATGAATAAATATCCTATGGATTTATATTTTAAAATCATTCAAGAGTAAAATACCCTTTTGATATGTAAAATCAATTTTTTAAAAAATAATTGATATTATCATTGTTAAAAAAATTATTTGGAAGTGACATTTTAGAAAAGAAAATGTATCATTAATGAAATGATGCTGAGTAAATCCAAACATTTCGTACAATGTAATATGACATCACTTTTTCAAGTAATGAGTTTCGAAAAATTCTTTATTGAAAAAAAAATATTCACTTGAAAATTTGATAAAATCCAAAAAGAGTAAATTTTTTCTCAAATATAATTTTAAATATTTATTTTCATATTTTTTTAATGAAACATGGGTTTTTTTTGAAGGTAACAGGTTTTTCAACTAGATAGATAAATAAATTTTTTTTTTCTCTAATAACATATTCTAAAATATTTTGAGTTATGATATAGGGAAAAGGTGTAGTAATACATAAATATGGTCATCAATATCTTATGTAGTGAAAATTAATCAATTATTTAACAATTTTCAGAAAATTTAATTGAATGGAAATAGCATTGAAACATCATTAAAATTACTATTTATGAAAATAATCTCAAAACATTCAAAAAAATCCTATACTACTTTGAATCATTTTAAATCATAATTTTTATAATGTAATAACATTAAATTAAATAATAAATTGAGTTGAATTATAAAATATTTAATATATATTATAAAAAAGTATCATTATATAGACCACTCAAAAGATTTATTTAGTTAACATGACTTTTATCTGAAAAATATAAAACTTGAGATGACAATACCTTACCTTATCATGAATTTTATTGTGTGGTATTTATCATCATGTATATAGGATTAAAATATGTTACAGACATTACAAAAAACTAGTAATGTTTATAATATCATAAATTATATTTTTATAATATCATGTTATCTTTTTCTGACTAACAATCACTAATTTCCATATTTCATGTCTTAATTGTGTAAATTTCATGAGTATATTTCCTAAATTTTTACATTTTGTTAGACATAATTAGGTAAGGGTTTAATCATATAAACAATGTAATACAAGTATTAATTATCATATATAATAAATCTAAATTATATAATTAAAATATATAATAACCGGAGATAAGTAATGAAATTCATTGTTCATGGAGATAGTAGTCGGTATGTACAATAGAATGCTACCTTCATTTCATTATAATATTTTAAATGAATGAAAGGTAAATTCTATGTACATAAATTTATATTAATATTCAAGTACCCTAGTTATGTAATATATTTCATATACATTAATTTAAATTATACTTCATATGTTCCTTGTGAAGTGTGAATGAATCACATCACTTTGAGGAGGCGGTAGTCCATACTTCCTCAAATAATGATATCGTATTAACACAAAATGGAAAGTATTTAATGTATTTCTCATAAAATGATTAAATATGTAAAAATAAATAATAAATACATCATATGAAAAATATAAATATAGTTTTCATCATAAATTCTAACCATAAATATTGGTAATGGATAAATTAATAATTATAATTTCATGGGGCTGTAGTTTTACGTACAAAAAAACTAAATATGGGTTACCTGTTAGATTGGTTTTTTTCGGTTTGGTTTAACCCTTAACAAAACAACATATATGTCTATTGAATATTCATGTGATGTAATATTAACATGTGATAAGAATATATATGGTAGTTGAAATTTAAGTTATATTAATGAGATCGTTGGAAATCATTACCTTTAAAATCCAGTAACTCTGTTTGGTTTAAATCAATGTGCTTAATTGTATGTCTTCAATAATAAAGGTGGAATCATTGTATATTTGAGGTAATTTGGTATTATTTTGTTGATTTTTATCTCTAAACTATGGGGTCTTATATGTGTTAGTAATGGGGATAAGTGGTGGACTTTTATATTGGATAAGGAGTTTCACAGTTTTCTTATTTTGGAAATAGTATTCCTATAAGGCCCCATCCTTAAACCTTACTTAATCTTGAGTTATTACAAGATTACACATTGAGGATATTTTCGGGTTTAGTGTTTTAGAGAATAAAATCATATAACTTTCATTACATTCCACATATAAACAAAGTGGTTACATAAAGATATTATTCTTCATTCCCATCAATGGAGACACATTTAAAATAAAACATGGATTATTTCTTGACACATCCTTGACTCTATCATCTTATCATGTACCTTTCCCTTGACCTGTGAAAAACATTTAAAAACTTGGGATGAGCATAAAAACTCAGTATGAGTTATAAAAAAAACATGGAAAGGAAACATGAGTTCATATATATATAAGAATGAAATCATACTTTACCCATAAAACATAGGCACTTTAACATACCTCATAAAATCATGAATAAATCATAGAAATCATAAGACATAAAGGTAACTTGAGGCATTCATAACATTCTTACGTAGGGAGTAACCCTCTTGGTTACGTTTGGAATACCCATCACAGTATAATCCCTAAAATATCTTCGGAGAAACCTTAACGTTTCACTCCTTCGCATTACCCAATGCATTGGAGAGCTATAATGGGCTCACCCGCCCTTAGTTTATCACTGAACCACCCGTCTTCATAATAATTCCCAAGAACCATAACATAATCATATCACATAAAACATGCATAAAGGTAACATAAAATTTCCACATTTCAATCACGAAATATCAATACAACACATTGATATAAAAACATTATGAAAACCATTTTCAATACTAAAATAAAAGAATAGTAAAACATGGTATTTATTTTTCTTTTAAAAAGATGGTATGGCTTGTAGAGAAAGCCGAAACTCAAATAACGGTCATGACGGCGAAGAAGTCGTTGTCGCCGCATACGTACGACAAAAACATTCCCTTTTGTCGTTTAGTAAATGCTTCGTATAAATAAGATTCTTTTTGAATAAACGTAAAAGTCAAATGGGTTTGTACACCGTATAAAAGAAAGTTCTGTATAAAATAAAATATGCCTCAATGAAAGGAGATTGAGATGAAGTCCCATACCTCGTATCCGACTTGACCCGACCGTTCTTTAATCTCCTGAATAATAAACTTGAGTTAATCTATACTTGATTATGAATCTTTTTCAAGTTCATTATTCCTTTTATACCATGTTATGAACATCATGTAATCAGTTAAGTTAATAATGTTCATTTTGTCGGTATTTGGTTCTTAAGTCAAAAATAGACTTCTTACACTTACATGTTGTTAATTTGGTCAAAGGATCATTATATCCAGAATGGTATTCATGATTTAGATATCATATATGTCATATATATCTAGTATATACTTTCATTTATAATATTACATAATCATTTAGAGGTAAGAAATGAAATGCACTGTTCATGGAGACGGTAAGCCGTACGTACGCATGAACGCTACTTTCATTTATATTTCATATTTTATATAATGGAATCATAATTATATAAAGGTATATTATAATTCCAGTATAATATCATATATAATATCATAGTTCCATCCTTTATATGTCCAACATATGGTATTTAACGAATCAAATCACTTTGAGGGGGCGGTAGTCCGCACTTCCTAAAATGAAGATATCGTGTTTACCCATAATGGAAACCATAAAGGTATGCCCAAAATGAAAAAAAACAGAAGCTTAAGGAAAAAATAAACATATTATATATCATATATAAAAATAGTGACATCATAATGGCCACCTTTGAAGGTGTTAAATGAGTGTTGAACAATCATCGTTTCGGGAGGCAGAATTTCACCATCCACGGAAACCGTATGTTCTATAACCATTTGATGTAGTTGTGTGAGAGTGTAGCTCAAATAAATATTATAACAACATCCTTGTATATTTAAGATACTGGTGTTGTTACAAAATAAGTAAATAAAAAGAGTTTAGGGGGTTGGAGAAGCATAATAAAACAAATGAACATGAGAGAATGAATTATCTTTAAAAGTGTATCTCCTTTTGATTTGAGTCTAAAAGCTTCCTTTGATAGGATTATTCCCAAAGGGAATCCTATAGGATGAGGAGAGGGATTTGGAGAGAGTAAATGGGCAGGGGTTGGCCGAGCCAAAGGCTTGAGTAGTGTGTGAAATGAGGTAGAGGTGGGGGCCTTTTATAAGAGGAGAGGAGAGGCACTTTTGGAATGTAAATAAATATTACTTTATTTGAAAATGTGTTTCGGTTTCAAAAGGTCCCACATTGAAATAATTCGTGGATAAGGTGATAAGTCTTCGAAATACACTCATCCAATAAGTTTTGGACATGTGTAGTCCATAGATTTTACATTATCTTTCCATTTTATTTAAATCGTCAAATAATGATGTCAACGCTGCATCATTATTATGTCATAAATAATTTAATTTATTTAATGTCTAAAAATTATAAAACAAATACTATGATGTATGAAATCTTTTTAGCTTTCCAATTAATATTCATAATAAAGAATATTACTTGTATAACCCCACTTAAAAATTGTTTTAGTAAAACATATCATGTTTGTGTCAATTTTACTTTTACATTAAATAAAATGTTATTTATGTCATTTCCCAACCAAAGTGAATCCATGGGGTCCCCAAGTTGACCCATGGCTTTTATTGGTCGTCCATGATACAACCAATGAGGGTAAGACATGTGTCAATCTCATCTCATTTTATTAAAGCATTATTTTTACCTTAAACTACACTAATTACCACTAATCGCGATTAAAAACTTAATAAGTTACTATTCACAAAAAAATTATATTAATCTCATTGAACCACATTTTACTTCTTAATGACAACCATGTATGTCGGATTTTCAAAATTCAATACACATTAGTGGTAAACTTTCATTTAACTGAAAAATCAGTTTGCTTGATTACCACTTAGTGGTTTCACTATTCATCAAAAATTGAAGTTTTTCAGAAAATTACCAAAAATTCACCTTAAGATATATTTGATATTCCGAATTCAAAAATTAAGTCTATTTTACAAAATTCAAATCATATAAGTAACATTAATTAATTTAATAATTAATTCCCGCTGCCAGAGAAAAAAGCGTGTTTTTACAAAACAATAAGTATCAAAATATTGACACCAGTTTAAGTCTAATTTCAACGTGAAATTGATTCCAATGATCACCATTGGATAAAATGGTAAAAATATATTCTAATTTCACTTCAAAACCAATTCAAAACATAATCTAATCATATAAATAAATTAGATTAAAAACAGTTTTGATGTAAAATGCAGTATTTTTCACTATTCATAAAAAAATGAACATTGTCAGAAAAATACCAAAAATTCACACAAGGTAAATATTGATGTCCCAATCATAAAGAATAAGTTTATTTTGACAAACATAGTTTATAAAATTGTCAAAATATAGATTAAAAAATGGTTTGCCATCAAAAGGCAGTAAAACAATCTTTTAAGAATATTAGTGTATTCCATGCATAAGATTGTATTTATTTTCATTTTAAGCCTCTATAACACTATCTTAATCATTAATAGACATAGATAAAAATATCTATTATTCATTACTTACTTGGGATGTTACATCCTTCCCCCCTTTAGAAAATTGCATCCCCGCAATTTATTTACTTATCGAATAAATGGGGGTACTTATCCCTCATTGCATTTTCAGATTCCCATGTTGCCTCTTCAATCATGTGGTTTTTCCACAAAACCTTTACCTGATGAATCACCTTATTCCGTAACACTTGCTCCCTGTGGTCAAAAAACTGGACCGGTTGTTCCTCATAAGATAGGTTCTCTTCCAGCTGAACTACCTCTGGACTCAAAACATGAGATGGATCGGGCATATACATTCTCAACATCGAAATGTGAAGAACATTGTGTACCTGAGATAAACTCGGAGGTAAAGCCACTCGGTATGCAACTGATCCAACTCTCTCCAGAATTTCATATGGTCCAATGAACCTTGGACTCAACTTTCCTTTCTCACCAAATCTCATCACACTTTTCCAAGGAGAAACCTTGAGAAAAACATGAGCACCTACCTCGAAAGATAGATCCATCCTCCGGTTATCCGCATAACTCTTCTGCCTGCTCTGAGCTGTTCTCATGTGTTTCTAAATCAGCTGAACTTTTTCTGCCATCTATTCTACCAATTATGGTCCCATAAACTTTCTTTCACCCACTTCATCCCAGAAAGCTGGAGTTCGACACCGCTTCCCATATAATGCCTGAAATGGCGCCATCTGTATACTGGAATGAAAAATGTTATTATATGAAAACTCAACCAAAGAAAGATGTTGGTCCCAACTTCCCTGATAACCCATAGAACAATCTCGTAGCATATCCTCCAATGTCCGAATTGTTCGTTCTGACTGCCCATCTGATTGAGGATGGAAAGCTGTACTAAAATTTAATTCAGTACCCAACGACTTCTAAAGGCCTTTCCAAAAGATAGAAGTAAACCTGGGATCATGATCTGATACAATGGAGAGAGGAACTCCATGTAACCTGACTATCTCTTTAAGATACAAACGGGAAAGTTGATCAAGAGAGAATGTATCTCGTATAGCAAGGAAATGAGCAGATTTGGTCAAGCGATCAACAATAACCCAGATTGCATTATTACCTCGAGATGTCTTCGGTAATCCAACAAAAAAGTCCACGGATATATTCTCCCATTTCCACTATGGCACTGGTAAAGGCTGAAGCATCCCTTTCGGTAACTGCCGCTCTGCTTTAACCTGCTGACAAGTCAAACACTTCACAGTAAAATCAGCAATATCTCTTTTCATTCCATCCCACCAGTAATACTCCCGCAGATCTCTATACATCTTAGTACTGCCCGGATGAACTGAAAACGAAGAACTATGAGCTTCACATAACAAATCTCTCTTCAACTGTGAATCACAAGGCACACACAATCTCTTCCCAAATCTCAAAACGCAATCATTATCAATGTTGAATTCAGGGAACTTACCTTTCTGAACCAGCTCTACCTTTTTCTGCAACTCACTGTCTTGCTTCTGTGCTTGCTTGATTCTATCTGATAGAGAAGATCTCACTGATACCTGAAACAAAACAGAAGGACTTCCTGCACCAACAACTTCTATGCCACAGTTCATCAAATCCTTAACCAAAGGATCATGTTCCAACCGCAACATTGTTAATGAAGCATTACTTTTTCGACTCAAAGCATCAGCCACTTTATTTTCTTTTCCCGGATGGTAATGAATTGTACAATCATAATCCTTGATTAATTCCAGCCATCTCCTTTGTCTCATGTTTAACTCTTTCTGAGTGAATATATACTTTAAACTTTTGTGAAAGGTATATATTTCACAATTTACTCCATACAAATGATGCCTCCAAATTTTTAAAGCAAAAACAACAGCAGCTAATTCCAAATCATGTGTAGGGTAATTTACCTCATGAGTTTTCAACTGTCGTGAAGCATAAGCAATTACCTGATTATTCTGCATTAGGACGCAACCAAGTCCTTTCAATGAAGCATCACTGTATATAACAAACTCACCATTCGTGGAAGGTAGTGCCAAAACTAGAGCATTCACCAATCTTCTTTTCAATTCCTGAAAACAATCATCACATTCTTTTGTCCAGATAAACTTAAGACCCTTCCAAGTTAGCTTAGTCATTGGACTAGATAACTGTGAAAAATTTCTAACAAACCTTCGGTAATAGCCCACCAAACCAAGGAAGCTACGAATCTCGGTTACATTTGTGGGTCTTGGACATTCTTCCACAACTTTTGTTTTTGCAGGATCAACAGTTATTCCATCTTTAGAAACAATGTGACCAAGGAAAGAAATTTGTTGCAACCAAAACTCACACTTGCTGAATTTCCCATACAGTTTCTTTTCTTTTAAGGTTTGCAAGATAACCCTTAAATGTTTTTCATACTCCTCTTTACTTTTAGAAAACACCAAAATATCATCAATGAAAACCACCACAAACTTATCCAAGAACTCATGGAAAATTATATTCATTAAGTCCATGAATACAGCAGGTGCATTGGGTAGCCCAAAAGGCATTACTACAAATTCATAATGGCCATATCTCGTACGGAACGCGGTCTTCGGAATATCTGCCTCCTTTACCTTCAGCTGATGGTACCCCGATCTCAAGTCAATCTTTGAAAAAAACTGAGCTCCCTGGAGCTGATCAAACAAATCATCGATATGAGGCAAAGGATATTTTTTCTTAACAGTGATATTATTCAAGGCACTATAATCAATTCAAAGACTCATATAACCATCTTTCTTTTTAACAAATAAAACAGGAGCACCCCATGGTGATGTGCTAGGTCTAATGAAACCTTTCCCTAATAAATCTTGCAATTGCTCCTTCAACTCTAAAAGTTCAACTTGTACCATTCGATAAGGCGGTTTTGAAATTGGCTTAGCATCAGGAACTAAGTCAACAGTAAACTCAACTTCCCGATCTGGTATTATTCCAGGAAACTCATCATGAAAAACATCAGGATACTCATTTACCACTGCACATCATTAATCTGAACAGTTCCTTTATTTTCAACGACGTGTGCAAGGTAACATTCATTTCCATCTTTTACAAGTTTCTCGGCCTCTTGATATGTTATCAAAAGTAAGGGTTCATTCTTGTAAAAAAACTGAAAGTCTTTCTGAAAAGAAACTTCTTTAGCTCTACAGTCAATCTTAGCATGGTAAATAGAGAGCCAATCCATACCCAGGATAACATCAAACTCTACTAGAGGTAGAACAATAAGGTTTGCAAGTAGGTTCTTTCCACAGATAAGGATAGGAAGATTATTATAAATTATTTTTGCCTCGACATTTCCCCCAGGTGTTTTTACCAAAAGATTAGGAGTCATTTCGTGAGATGGTATTCCCATTTTACTAGAAAAGGTTTCAGAGATGAAAGAATGTGTATACCCCGAATCAAACAGCACACTGGCATAAACTGAAAAAACAAACAAAGTACCTGATACAACTTCATTTGATGGCCCGACATCTGCTGATGTAGTTGCAAAGGATTTCACCACCCCTTTCTGCTTGTAGTCTAACTGCTTCCCATCACTCAAGCTCCTTGTCGGACACTCGTTTGCATAGTGACCCATCTCATTGCACTTAAAACATTTCTCTAACTGTAAATCAAATTTGTTCTTACCTTCACCATGATCCTTTTCAGTGCAATCACGAGCCTTATGTCCCATCTTACCACATTGGTAGCACTTTCCAGAATTCAGAAGACATTCCCCAGCATGCCTTTTGCCACATTTATCACAATCTGGAAACTTAGTTCTCTTACCATCAGACGTTTTTGAATAATTCTTACCTTTCTCCTGCCACCTCGGTCTCTTCTTCTGGTGGTTGTTATAGAAAACTTGGTCATAGGAAAACTCCATTTCCACCTCCTCAACACATCGAACAAGCTTTTCATAACTTTTAAACTCACGAGAAGCTAATTCCCTTAGATACATTGGATTTAATCCTGAGTAAAAACGATTGATTTTACTATCAAGGTCCCGGATAAAATTTGGAGCATACCTTGCCATTCGAGTGAACCTTTCTTCATAGGCAGCCACTGAGTCTTCCTCTTGCCTCAATTCCAAGAATTGCTTTTCCATCCTAAGTCAAACAGCCTTAGGAAAATACTTCTCAAGAAACATACCTTTGAATTCATCCCAATCAAGAGCATCAATCTCATCGGCGTCTCGGATATTTTTAACCATAGACCACCATTGATCTGCTTCACCCTCCAAACGGTAAATAGCAAGACTAACCTTTTGATTGTCTGAACACCCCATGACATCAAAAATCTTCTCTAGTGCATTAATCCACCCTTCAGCTAGCACAGGGTCAGATGATCCTCTGAATGATGGTGGATGTTGCCTCATGAAATGTTCCACCACTGACATGTTCCTCTGCGGTTGTTCTGGCTGATCTCGTGCATGGATACCACCGCTATTTATCGCTTGAGTCAACTGCGCCATTACTGCAACAAACTGTTCAGTTCCAATTCCGACCATTTCTGGATGCTGATTCGGAAGGTTATTTCCTTCTGTATGCCTTCCTAGCACTGCTTCCCTGTTTCCTCTGCGGAAAACCATTCTGAACAAACATGTCTTAGATGAAGCAACATGGTAATCTTTAAATTCTATATCATTTCGAAAAAAAATTATTTTTGGATAATCATTTAATAGAATTCTAACTCCTAAAGTTATCTAAACCGACCTCTGATACCAACTATAAGGCCCCAGACATAAACCTTACTTAATCTTGAGTTATTACAAGATTACACATTGAGGATCTTTTCGGGTTTATAGTTTTAGAGAATTAGATCATAAACCTTGCATTACATTCCACATATAAACAAAGTGGTTACATAACGATAGTATTCTTCATTCCCATCAATGGAAACACATTTAAAATAAAACATGGATTATTTCTTGACACATCCTTGACTCTATCATCTTATCATGTACCTTTCCCTTGACCTGTGAAAAACATTTCAAAAACTTGGGATGAGCATAAAAACTTAGTATGGGTTAAAAAAACATGGAAAGGAAACATGAGTTCATATATACATAAGAATGAAATCATACTTTACCCATAAAAAATAGGCACTTTAACATACCTCATAATATCATGAATAAATCATAGAAATCATAAGACATAAAGGTAACTTGAGGCATTCATAACATTCTTACGTAGGGCGTAACCCTCTTGGTTACGTTTGGAATACCCATCACAGTATATTCCCTAAAATCTCTTCGGAGAAACCTTAATGTTTCACTCCTTCGCATTACCCAATGCATTGGAGAGCTATAACGGGCTCACCCGCCCTTAGTTTATCACGGAACCACCCGTCTTCATAATAATGCCCAAGAACCATAACATAATCATATCACATAAAACATGAATAAAGGTAAAATAAAATTTCCACATTTCAATCACGAGATATCAATACAACACATTGATATAAAAACATTATGAAAACCATTTTCAATACTAAAATAAAAGAAAAGTAAAACATGGTATTTATTTTTCTTTTAAAAAGAAGGTATGTCTTGTAGAGGAAGCCGAAACTCAAATAACGGTCACGACGGCGGAGAAGTCGTTGTCGCCGCATACGTACGACAAAAACATTCCCTTTTGTCGTTTAGTAAACGCTTCGTATAAAAAAGATTACTTTTGAATAAATGTAAAAGTAAAAGGGTTTTATACACCGTATAAAAGAAAGTTGTGTATAAAATAAAATATGCCTCAATGAAAGAAGATTGAGACGAAGTCCCATACCTCGTATCCGACTTGACCCGACCGTTCTTTAATCTCCTGAATAATAAACTTGAGTTAATCTCTACTTGATTATGAATCTTTTTCAAGTTCATCATTCCTTTTATACCATGTTATGAACATCATGTAATCAGTTAAGTTAATAATGTTCATTTTGTCGGTATTTGGTTCTTAAGTCAAAAATAGACTTCTTACACTTACATGTTGTTAATTTGGTCAAAGGTTCATTATATCCAGAATGGTATTCATGATGTAGATATCATATATGTCATATATATCCAGTACATACTTGCATTTATAATATTATATAATCATTTATAGGTATGAAATGAAATGCACCGTTCATGGAGACGGTAAGCCGTACGTTCGCATGAACGCTACTTTCATTTCTATTTCGTATTTTATAGAATGGAATCATAATGATATAAAGGTATATTATAATTCCAGTATAATATCATATATAATATCATAGTTCCATCCTTTATATGTCCCACATATGGTATTTAACGAATCAAATAACTTTGAGGGGGCGGTAGTCCTCACTTCCTAAAATGAAGATATCGTGTTTACCCATAATGAAAACCATAAAGGTATGCCCAAAATGAAAAAAACAGAAGCTTAAGGAAAACATAAACATATTATATATCATATATAAAAATAGTGACATCATAATGGCCACCATTGAAGGTGTTAAAATGAGTGTTGAACAATCATCGTTTCGGGAGGCAGAATTTCGCCATCCACAGAAACCGTATGTTCTTTAACCATTTGATGTAGTTGTGTGAGAGTGTAGCTCAAATAAATATTATAACAACATCCTTGTATATTTAAGATACTGTTGTTGTTACAAAATAAGTAAATAAAAAGATTTTAGGGGGTTGGAGAAGCAAAATACAACAAATGAACATGAGAGAATGATTTACCTTTAAAAGTGTATCTCTTTTTGATTTGAGTCTAAAGGCTTCCTTTGATAGAATTCTGCCCAAAGGGAATTATCTAGGATGAGGAGAGGGATGTGGAGATAGTAAATGGGCATGGGATGGCTGAGCCAAAGGCTTGAGTAGTGTGTGAAATGAGGTAGAGGTGGGGGCCTTTTATAAGAGGAGAGGAGGGGCACTTTTGGAAAGTAAAGAAATATTACTTTATTTGAAAATGTGTTTCGGTTTCAAAAGGTCCCACATTGATATAATTCGTGGCTACGGTGATAAGGATTCTAAATCCACTCATACAATAAGTTTTGGACATGTGTAGTTCATAGATTTTACATTATCTTTCCATTTTATTTAAATCGTCAAATAATGATGTCATCGCCGCATCATTATTATGTCATAAATAATTTAATTTATTTAATGTCTAAAAATTATAAAACAAATACTATGATGTAGGAAATCTTTTTATATTTCCAATTAATATTCATAATAAAAAAGATGACTTGTATAACCCCACTTAAAAATTGTTTTAGTAAAACATATCATGTTTGTGTCAATTTTACTTTTACATTAAATAAAATGGTATTTATGTCATTTCCCAACCAAAGTGGATCCATGGGGTCCCCAAGTTGACCCATGGCTTCTCTTGGTCGGCCATGATACATCCAATGAGGGTAAGACATGTGTCAAGCTCATCTAATTTTATTAAAGCATTATTTTTACCTTAAACTACACTAATTACCACTAATCGCGATTAAAAACTTAATAAGTTACTATTCACCAAAAAAATTATTTTAATCTCATTGAACCACATTTTACATCTTAATGACAACCATGTATGTCGGATTTTCAAAATTCAATACAAATTAGTGGTAAACTTTCATTTAACTGAAAAATCAGTTTGCTTGATTACCACTTAGTGGTTTCACTATTCATCAAAAATTGAAGTTTTTCAGAAAATTACCAAAAATACACCCTAAGCTATATTTTATATTCCGAATTCAAAAATTAAGTCTATTTTACAAAATTAAAATCATATAAGTCACATTAATTAATTTAATAATTAATTCCCGCTGCCAGAGCAAAAAGCGTGTTTTTACAAAACAATAATTATCAAAATATTGACACCAGTTTAAGTCTAATTTCAAAGTGAAATTGATTCCAATGATCACCATTGGATAAAATGGTAAAAATATATTCTAATTTCACTTAAAAACCAATTCAAAACATAATCTAATCATATAAATAAATTAGATTAAAAACAGTTTTGATGTAAAATGCAGTATTTTTCACTATTCATTAAAAAATGATCATTGTCAGAAAAATACCAAAATTCACACAAGGTAAATTTTGATGTCCCAATAATAAAGAATAAGTTTATTTTGACAAAAATAGTTTATAAAATTGTCAAAATATAGATTAAAAAAAGGTTTTCCATCAAAAGGAAGTAAAACAATCTTTTAAGAATATTAGTGTATTCCATGCATAAGATTGTATTTATTTTCATTTTAAGTCTCTATAACACTATCTTAATCATTAATAGACATAGATAAAAATATCTATTATTCATTACTTACTTGGGATGTTACAATTCCCAACACATTTTTCATATTTCAAGTGGGTCCAATAATAAACCCAATTCATGAATAGATATAATTGTTTCTAAATATGTCCATCCAATAGATATTATTCTTGTTTAGAGGTTTTTTTCAAAAATAGATATGGATTCGTCCCCTATTTGGTATAATTTAACCTTACTCACTGTAATTAATTTTAATCACATTCACTAATCATTTTGGTCAAAATATTATGTTTAAATTATTAGACATTATAAATTATTATGGTTCAAAATATGGAATCATATTTTACAAATTCTAATCATATAAGTGTCATTAATTAATATAAAAATCATCCCGATAGTGGGATGACAATTCATGTTTTTATATAAAATATCTAAAAGTTTGATTCGTTTTTAGATATAATGTCAAAGTGATATTGATATCAAAGAAACAAATTTTTGTATTGACAAATATTATATATAACTTTACTTAAAAAAAATTTAAAAATTTATTGAATCTCTCTAAAAATATTAGATGAAATAGTAGTTTTGAATAATAATTCATTATTTTTAACAATTCACTAAAAAACCAAATATCGCATAATATTACAAAAAATTAAACCTTATCTATTTTTTTCGTTTTTATTACAATGATGAAGTATATTTTTATATATTATATTTTAAGTTTTTAAACAATTATTTAAAATGTGTTAACCATTTAAATGTCATAAAATTCCTTAATAATAATATTGTTTTTTATGTGTAATATTTGGTTCTTTCTTATCTTATGCCAATAAAATATATTGAATGAAAATAAAAATATTTTACTCATTAATTAATAAAAATTTTACATTACCAATTGTCATTAAATATGATAAATATAATTTTTTTTTGAAAAAACATATAAGAATAAGAATAATAAAATTTTTCTTCAAATTTATCTATTTTTTATTTTAATTTATAATTATTTTGTGAAAAATAAAATTGATTTATAGTTATTTGCAAAACATATTATCATAATTTAGTCAACCATTTTCATAACTAATAAATTTAATGGGTTGATTTATTAATATTAATATAGTATTTTAATAAAATATTATTATATTATGGAAATCGATCATGCTTGTGATACATGATTTCAATGAAATCATCTCTTGAATATATGATACACTAAATCTGTTTTTCATTAATTATATGATATTTAATTTGTGGAATTTATTTAAAATACTAAATAAACTATAAATTGTCAGGTTATTATATTCAATCAATTGTTTATGGATGATTGTGATATAGACTATTAAATACAATGTTAACACATTATAATTTCATGGCTTTGCATAAGAGGTAGAAAATAATTCAAATTTAATTCCGATGATGGGATGAAATTATGCAGTTTTAATGATAAAACATCTGAAAAATTGATATGTTTTTAGAATAAATTTAAAATTCATATTAATTATATTTTTCAGAATTTGATTAATTCATAAATATATTATCTAATTAATCTTCAATCCCCATTTAATATTTACTTTATTATTATAAATAAAATTTATGAAAATGTCGTTATGAACTAAAATTTTGTAATTTTAACGCTTCATTATAATTGAAAACACGTAGTTATTCAAAAAATTTACCATAAACTATATTTTATTTTTTCTTTTCATATATGAATTTTATTTTTACATATATACTTCATCAAACATCGAAAAATATGATTTAAAATAGGTTCTCTCTTAAGTGGTTGTAATGATTCTTTAAAAATGAAAATAGTATTTTTGGAATAATTTTTTTTATCATAGGCCTATAATGTCAATTGGATGAATATATATAAGATTTTATTGAATATATAATGCATATAACATGTTTATTTCACCCACTAATTGTTATTTGTTAAATTTATTGGGGGTGAAATACCATTAGGGGTATAATAATGTTATCTTTTTTTACTAAAATGGTTTTCATATTCATTTAAATTTTTTTGGAACCAATGAATTAATTTTAAATTTTTCTAAACTATTTAATTTAATAAGATAGTTAAACATTTTCATAAATAAAAAATAATTCCCAGGATGCAAAATATATCATTATTTAGTGAAACACAATATTTTACGTTACAGAAGACATTATGGAAGGTCATTCTTGAGTGTAATGTAGGCCAAACACTATGTTCTATGTAGATATAGATAAAATTTATATCGGATTTAGAGAAATATTCACATGTTTTTGGTTATGGCACAAGGTATTCATTGTTCTTAAATACAAAAGAAACTATTTTTTGTTCTATGAAAGGAAAAATATCAAAATGATTAATTTAATTAAAAATAATAATGTCAAAATATCTTGACGTGTGACATCCTACCTTACTTAAAATTAAATTTTCCTCAAAATTCATCTATGTTGTCAATATTTTACTACATTATAGTTTTATTCATAGAAACCAACAATTTAAAGTTATTATTATATCATTTCTTAAAAAGGAAACATTGGAACCAGAACTGTTTCCCAACGTAACATATTAATAAGTTTTCTCCAAGGAGAAAATTGTTGGCAGTGAATATTGGACATGGAAGAACATAACAACAATATACAGGGTGTTATTGAGGTCATCAATAAAAAAATTGAATTATCAAATAAGAGTTGAGGCTCAAAATTTTATAATTATGTAATTATTAAAAGTACAATAAGTTCAAAAAAATTAAGTTATTCGGAGAACTCCTTTTTTATCATTATCCTATCATTGTGTAATTGTTTTATTGAAATTTATGATAATTAAATATAAATTTTATATATATATATATATTATTACCTAAATTAGATGTGATTTAATTTATGTCTTATTAATCAATTATATCACGAAATAGATGTCTAGTAATTAAATTTTGTGCTTGATTTAATAAAATACACATATAGTAGATCATGAAGACAATAAAATAATGAAAAAAGTAATAATTTCTCATGAAACATTATTAAAAATACAAATGGATAATAAAAATATATCTAAAAAAAGTAACCCTACTTGTTCATCATTATTATTAATTCATCTAAAATAATTACTACTTAACCAAGAAATCACATTTTCTAGTGTTAGGCATGAAGCACTTAACACTCTTTGTTCTTGTGATCAAGATTTGTTACCTTTTTGAACATGATTAGATTTCAATAAACATACAAGATGTAATATTTTAAAACCACAATAACATAATTTCCAAATTACATGGTACATCCATCAAATAAGGATAATCAAAAAATAGTCATTTGACCAAGGATTCTAACAAAATCTCAATACAAACAATTTCTATGAAGTATTACAGAAACTTTTCATTTTTTGTTAAAATTATAAACCATTAAAATGATGAGAATATAAAAATGAATAATGAATATCAAAAAATCAGATTCATATTGATCCACATATATCACAATGTATCTAATGGTTGTAACATTCCATACATTTAGATATCCTCATCATATTACCCCACGAAACAAGGTATTTTTTTTAAATTCACATAAATCCTTATTGAAAACATGTTTGTTTTCTTGTTCAAATGTATATTAGATATATCACATAAATCATGAAATTACATAACCTTCATCAATGATAGCATGAAACACATGTTAACAAGTCCTTACATAGTTCTAAGGAATGAAATATCATCCATGTGACTTTTTTATAACCCACATACCTTTTCTTGAATTAAATTATCATAACATAATGAACATATTATATTTTACCCTTCCTTAATGAAATTAACAACTTTTCATTAAATCACATTACCATTACATCAAAAACATTCAAAATATTGTTGTAAATACTAATAAAAACATTATAAAAATATCCTTATATATTTCATCATTCATATAAGATACTTTGTTATTCCAAATACATAACAACTATGATTATTCCACTTTATCCTTACCCAATTAACAATGATATGTCATCCTATTACACAATACCTCATTTCATTCAAATTTCATATATATTATCATCATCATAACAATGTAACCATTACTCACACAACCTCATAAATTATCATATGGATAATTCCTCTTCGGATACATAATTTCATAATGACCATGTATAAAAACAAAACATAGTCTTAAATGATGTATAAGGGATGCCAATATTTTTAAACATATCATTAACTAAACATTTTATTTATCTGTTGTTGTTTCTTTCTTTATTTATATCATTTCATTTGTTAAAATAACTTCACATTCCTTTAAGATGTTCACATAGATGAATATTTACACATTTATTACATGAGGGAAACTAAATCCTTGGAATTTCATAGTCATACTTACCTGAACCCTTGATAAACATTATCCATCTCATATTTCGTGAGTTTTAGGGATTTATAAGTTAAACATGATTGATGATGTCGCATGAAAAATGATTATGAATTAACACTACATCCTTCACTCCAGTGATCATCCCATTCGAACTCACATAAACAATATTACATTATATTCTATGATAATTTTGTTCTTTAATTTTAATTCCATTGACTGAAACATTTAAGAATTGATTATTAAATGATTTTCATAGTGAGTATTAAAATAATCATGAAAACAAAATATTTTTCCTCTAATTTTAGACATGATTATTAAACTATGAAATATCATGTTTACCCTATATTATTTATAACCAATTATTTTTAAAATAAATTATGATCATTTTTGAGAGTTTATAATTTCCCAAATCATAGCTATTGAGAGTCTAAAAACAGGTAAGTATCAATGCCAATTTACCTACAAAAAATTACCCTTTATCAGACACAAGATATCACGTAGGAGTTGTAAAACCTATGGAAAATTTTTCTAGTGCTTCAAAAAGTCGATGTATATTTAAAATGAGTTATTTCTAGGAAACCACTCAATATATTCTTTAACATATTCCGGAGATATTTCACTATACTTTTCACAATCCTTAGACTACTACTAATACCTGTCTGTAGAAATATCTCTTAGGGTTTCTAATGATAGTTTTAAAAATTGAACTAAAACATTATTCAATGCCATTTATAATTAACCTCAATTAACGTATAGTCTCATTACATATTTTGTGTAGAAAATGCAATACATAACATAATAAGATGATGATTTTATGTATTAGGTTTAATGCATATGGAAATGTGGAATCATAAGCATCATTACATAAATGATCCATAACACCACCCATGATGTTCTTCATGACTAGGACCCTCCATTACAACAATATAATTAATACATATCTTCATAACAAGTGGAAGGAATCAAAATAAATGTGTGAGATTAAAAGCACTATATGTGTAATCCAATGATTCATCTAAGCATAAAAAATAAAATAATGATGAGAAGATGATAAAAAAATTGATGATATTACCATATATAATAAAGATCAAAGAACCGATTCACAGTATAAATCGTAGATATTCATAACACAATTATCATAATGAAATTATCATTATAGTACATTAAATCAAAACATATGAATTAAACATGCAATTTTGGGAAACAAATATATATAAAATATTAGTATATTAGTAGTAATGGAATAAAAACCAATTTAATCTTAGTATTATGTGTTCACTCCCCATACCATATTAGTGGGCATGGATCACTCCCATGGAAATATTAGTGGTTTGAGTTCACAACTCATACAATCTTGGAAGTCATCGATTACTCCAATGGACATCTTAGTAGCTTGATTAATCATAACACAATGTCATGGTAGTGATGGTTGACTCCCATTTCCACCATTGTATTCATTGTTCACTCCCAATACCATCTTAGTCAATATCATGAGATTCAAATAATTACCCAATACATTATAGGGAGATATAGGTCCCACACAAATCATAATGAATTTATTCTGACATGTCTCAAAAATTAATAAATATCTCTATCATAACATGTGAATGTAAATGGGATTCATAAACATGTAGTCATATATTAACTTGTTAAAAAGATAAATGTTCCATAATCGTTTCATCAAAAACATAACCTGTGAAAATATATGAGTTTCAAAGTCATATAACACTTGAAAGAGAAGATGGTATGATAATCATTATGACATCAAAAGTTGAAACATTTATATAATTAGTAGTAATTGAAACATTTAGTCATTTTCCAGAAAGGATTGATTACCCACAAATTAGTTCATAATATATATGAAATAAAATTTAAATAACTTTTATATACATATCCTGAGTAAAATATACTTTCTTCATTGCATAATTAGTTTTTAAAAATATCACATTTGGAAGAACATTTTTATGATAATAAAATGTACAAATTATAAAGATAGATTAAAAATATTTTGAAAACAACTATATTAAAAATATATAAAAGATTCGTGGACACATTTTGAAAAACATTTATTTGAAAACATAGTCAAAGCTTATAAATAAATAAAGATTTTTTTTGAAAACCCATTTCATTGAATGTACATTGAAATTTTTTAAATAATCCATGAAAATGATTTAAAAACCATTTTTTGAAAGTAATTGGAAAATTTATAAACAATGATCCATAGATTTTTTGAAAATAATTACCTTGAAAATACTTGAAAGTCATATAAATAAATCATGAAAACATTTTTAAACCCATTTTCATGGAAAAATAATAAAAAAACCTAAAAATATTTTTTGAAAACCTATGTCCGTGGTAAACACTTCACTAATAAGGCCTATAGTGAGATGTATATGTACATAAAAGCATCAGAATCCACTATAGAGTACATTGGAGAGGAATCTGAGACATTTCATATAAGAACATCAATATTTGTCCTTGAACACAAAAAATAATCAAAATATTTATGTGTGTGGGAAGGTAAATATGATTTGAAAAAACATTACCAAATGATCAAAATTTATTGGAAAATTGAAATGTTATAATTTTGTTGATGATAGGTCCCATTGTAGATAACTTCCCCCATCAACCTTGTGAATATCATGAAACTTCATCATTCACAATAAATCAATACTATTACCAATTTGTTAAATTGAATTATAATAGTATACAATATTTGTAAAAATATATGATTCTTATATAATATATCTATCAACTATCTCAAAATAGGTGGTATGATTTCAAAAATATACCGCGAATCTGATGTGTGGTTACAAACCATGCTGATATTTATTATCTCCTAACGGATCATTAGTCAATACAATGGGAGAAAAAAACCAAATTTGTAAAATTATTGGTGTCCTTGGAATCCAAGGGGTCGACCTATGTAATGATATGAATTCTAATGAATATAATATCATCAAAGATTCTAGAAAAAACTTTATTACTATTTGGGTCTTGAGACACTTCCAATCAAGGACCACATACCGATTTTATTTTACCATGGAATCCCACCACATATAATTGGAACCCGTAATCATGAATGTTCTACACATGAACTTGATATTCTTAGTTTAAGAAGGAATTTTATGATATGATAATTCTTATCATACACATCCAATGCCTATTGTGGTTTATTGTAACCCTTATATGATAGGTGATTCTAACAAATGAAACTCTAATGATTGGTCCAAATCTCCTTCCACATATAATTGAACCTAGTCACCAGGATTTGAATATATTGTACATTGTATTACATTAAATGAACATCCCATATGATATAATAAAATTGATTTTGATCAAAAATAAAAATTTAATTAGGATTAATAGCTCCCTTCATCCTTCATGGAACCTTTATATGATGTATCAAATGCATGTTTCTACATACTATAAATAGTGGAAATTGATCATATTAAACAATAAATCAATGTTTAAACTATATTGTCATAAGAATAAATAGATTTCATGATCAAAAAAAAATATTGGGAACAAATCCCAGAATCCCATGGCTACCTAAGGATCATCACTGTAAGGGTTGTCCAAGAACTCATTAGAACCTACCTCTCAATTCATGAATATACTATCACATATTGACTAGATATCTCAAGACAATGACTCTTGAGGAAAAACACCTAGTATACCAATTTTAAATAGACAATAATTGTATAAACACTAATAATAATTCTTTAACCGATTCATCGATGACTCGAGTAGTATTATTATTCACCTCGAGATAATTTCTAGAACCCATATATTAATTAGGAACTAGAGAGATTTATTTTTTCCATTTTGAAACATGATAAACTAATCAAATGCATAGTAAAATATCATGGAGGATAGAAAAAACCAAATCTATATTTCTAATAAATAATGATTAACAATGGTAGTGATAAAATCCAAAGGAAAATTAATATTAAAAAATGTAATAAATCAAACATGTATAAATTATATCTATTACTAAAAACAAAAAATCATTGTGATACGTAGAATGTGTCCCATAGTTACACAAAAAACTACTCATACTGAATTCATATAATAAATTTTTTACTATATAGCATTGGATTTTCGACCATCAAATTACAATAAAACCTCATCAAATTCATGTTTGAATTTATAAGGTGTGATCTAAAAAGGCACAATACCAACACACATAAGTTTACCACATCATAAATCAATAAATTTATTTCGATATACAATATTTTTAATTAATGTTCACGTTAAATAAATAATCAATTTTTTTATCAATTTCATGATACAAAGATACTCATATTCAAATCATTTATAATTCATATATAATCGTTTTAGAGATAAATTTAAAAAAAATAATTTTAGAAAATAATTATTGAAAAGAGAAAATTAATTAAATCAAATTATTAATGGAGAATATTTATATGATAAAAACATATTATGCTATCCAATCAGCTCATAATTCAATGATAAAATATGGTGAATATAAAGACCCTATAACCCATACATAATAACTTGAGAATATAGGAACACCAAATAAAGTGAAGCCCTATATTGTCAGTCATGTCTTAGAAAACATGAATCTATGATTGAGAAAAATATAACACCCCCATTTTGTGGTCCCTAAAAATCCCAATTGATGATAACTAATACATCAAACACCCCTGATGTATCCTCGGATCCCATGGGATATATTTCAAATCATTTTAAATTGTTATATTACATTTCACAAAAAAAATAATTATAGAAAATCATAATTTTTTTAAAGATAATGCTATAAAAACCAATTTGATAATAAATTTTATGATTCATTAATAGAACCATTATTTTTCAAAAAAAAATTAAAATAATATTTCCCCAAAATTCAATTTACCATATTGATTAAATAGATAAATAATATTTTTTAAAATTTTGATAAATTTATAAATGCATGATTAATAATGATGAAATTCCATTAGATATTTCTTTTATATCTCACATAATACTAATGTCACACACTATATAATATAAAATTGATACAAAAAAAGTGGAATGAAATGAATGATGAAAAATAAAATGGTCTATTTATATGGACATGAGATAAAACATTACTTAATATTGAGCTATGTTAAGAATTAACATTGAGGATCCTTTCTGATTTAGAGTTTCATAAAATTATACCATAAATCATACATAACAAAAACATATAAATACATCATGGACAGTTCAAAATTTTTCACAATCATCAATAAGAGAGATACATTTAAAATGAATCATGGATTCATTTCATATCTAATCATATGTTTTCCATGATCGTATCCCTGACTATATTATTCTTTAATACCTAGGAAAAATATTTAAAATTTTGTAATTGGAATAAAATGTTCACAAAGGGATACATAATAATGTAGAAGTGTTAGTCCTGAGAAAAAATGTAAACCAAGAATACATTAATATAAATTAAAACTTTTCAACATTATGAAGTAATAAAACACACTTCCCTGAATATAAGTTCATTTCCGTCCTTTTTTGTAACCAAAATATTATAATAAACCCATTTAAAACAACATAAAACCTGTAAAGGTATCATGGTGCATTAGGATTCGAAAATGTAATAACCAAATGACCCACTTTAACACATATCACTAAATGGAATTGACATACGACCGACTTCAATACAAAATTAATCGGAGGTTATCACATAACCACTAGTCCCTGGTTTATCATGTAACACCCTTCATTGGTGTATCATGTAACCACCAATATTTGGATAATTAAATAACAAATCATTAAATGTCAATGTACCATTATATAATCATAACACACAAAAAATTTGATTAATCAATATTTCACTCAAAAAATTCCATTTTCAATAACAATGAATCATTCAATATATTTAATTTTTCAACCCATTTTCAAAACTATTCAAAAAAGTTAATAAAAAAATCTATTAAAAGTATCCAATTACACATTGAATCATTTTAAAAATATTTACATTTTAAATAATTCATGTCTAAATTAATAAATCCCTAAATTTTTTTGAATTCATTGATATAAAATAAAATGATTTAAAAGAATAAATATATATATCATTTAAAACGATGATTTCATTAAAGGGTCCATTTCCACATGGTAATCAAATGATTACAAATCAATATAGAATAACAATAAAAACATTAAATACCATGATAATATACCAATTCAAGATATAAATAGTCATAAGGGTTGTATATACACTTTCATGTATAATAATGGTTCATAACATCAAAATAGGCCTCATAGAAAAGAGATTGAGATGTAATCCATTACAAATATCATATCATTAAATTGAGTTAAAATAATTGAAATAATTATGTGTGAATATATATATATATATTTATATGATAAGTGTATATTATTTTTAAAAAAACCATATAACTTCCACAAAAATTCTATGAAAAAAACAATGACATGGGTATTTAACTCAATTAATCTAGATTGAGTTAAGGATTCCATTACACTGAATCTGAATTATCTCATATTTTCATTATCATCCTAAATAATAAACAATGTATAATTATTTACATTCTATAGACCAGATTTTACGTTATTTTATTCCCTTTATGCAACTAATTACCATGTTATATTATTTAGATAATTCAAAGAGTTCATGTACAACGTTTTGTGGATATTCTGTACATGAGATAAAAATGATGATGGTATGATGTTGTTTTTCATTATGGTCAAAATTCCATAATATCCAAATTAGTATTCATGACATATTAATCATGTTAATACATTAATCACGATTTTTAATTCTATTCATTAATTATGGTTATGGGAAATGATCACTGTTATAATCATAGAGGATGTAGTTTGTATATTCACTTGTGTAACATTTTCATTATTCGATGATCATTATGGAAATTAGAGAATTATCATTCTATCATTCCAGAATTATCATTAAATTTTTAACATCATAATAATAATTTCAATATTTTTATATATATCATAATGTTATACAATTAATCAAAATGAGTCACACTTCGTCATGGAGGTGATAGTTCAGATGTACGCATGAACGATATTATCATTTTTTATGAACAAAGAGGCTAGAATGTAATTAATATATTACTATTTTATAATTATTATTAATTCATCATTATCACATTGAAAAATAAGTTAATTTGTATAACCAGTCATGTGAGATATTTATGGAAAATTAATTAGGTTGGTTTTTGGATGTGATTGCTCACACGTATGCCCGAAAGACTAATTCCTTTATGATTTTTGGATGTTGAGATATATTTAAGAGATGATATTAAAATAATAATATCTCATTTATCATTGATACTATTTATATAATCTCTAAATTATTGGAGTAATTTTTAGGAAGTGGATGAATAAAGAAAATATTAACACTTACTTAAAACGGTACCTTTTTTTTGGTTGATTTATATTGAAAAACATGTTAAAACCTACAAGATGGGTATTGTACCTAAAATAATGTATTAATATTGTGAGAATAGATTCAAGGAAATGTTTCGTATAATTAATTTTTGAACTAAAAGGATATGGAAAGGTGAAAAAAATACAAGGATAAGATCCCTTTTATAGGATATATGAGGTGAACTTCAGGAAAGTCATGAAATATTAATATATTATAATTTAATTATCAGTTTATAATAATCCAAAAAGAATTAATTTCAATGCTAAAATTATATTTGGTCTATACCTATTATAAAATTAAAATTAGTCATATTTTGAATAGTTTTTAATATTTATCTCCTTGGGTAAACACTTATTTTTCCCTTTCCTAATCATACCATGATAAATTGTTATTTGTTGTTTGTTTTTAATGTAATTACAATAACAATTCAATGGTCCAAAAAAAGAATATTTTAAGAAATATTAGTGCTTATCCTCTCAATTTGGTCAAATCCTCTATTTTGAGAAATTTTATAACATTTGATAAACTATTTAATATTTTAGGTTATGAATTATGTCAATTTTTACCCAATTCATTCGTGTTTTTTAAAAAATTCGTAGAAACTAGATTCCTTCATGAAAAAACCATTAACTCAATCCTAACATTCCATATTAATCCAAAAAATTTGTTTTTGGAAAACAATATTACATATAATATATATATTATCATTTATAATTTCATTTATAGGAAATATTATATTAATGATGTAATCAATAGATCACAATTAGGTTAATATTAAATTTTTTTATATAATATGTATAATTACAAATAAGATAAAATTATATAGGAAATTGTTTTCAGTTAACAATGAAAATTTATAGTGAAATATATAAATTACATAACCCATAATAAAATTGTTGTATTAGGAAGATTGATGTTTATAACATATTTTCCATTACATTATGTTTAATGTTATATGCTTCACAGTCTCACCCATGTGGATTACAAATGCAAAATTTTGGCCCCAATGGTTTTTTGGGTCAGAAATATGTCCTAAAATAGGATTATGACGTTTTGTAAGGTAATTTTATATTATTATACTATTATGATTAACTTTTTTTACATGAGTTATCCTTTAAATGTGTAAAATTAAAATAATAACTAAATTTACAATTCATAATGTCCAAAAAGGGACATATTTATAAAAATATTACAATATGTTTCAAAATATGGAATAAATTTTTCCATGTTTATAACATATAGAATTTATTAATTTATATAATGTTAAATCACATTGTCATAAAGAAAAAGGGTTTTCTTAAAAGTTAAAACCATCAAAATATTAACATGTGTGTATGTAGAATTTTGATTTGAAATTAATTTAAATGACCATAATTGGATTAAATGATAAAAAAATATTCCAATTAAAATTTAAAACCAATACAAGGATAACCTAACTATATAAATATATTATATTAACTGATAGTATTGAACAAAAATGGTGTATTTTTCATTATTAATTAAAAAACAAATTTTGTCACAAAAATTAAAAAAATTAACCAAAATAATATTTTATGTCCCACTTACAAATATAATGATAATATTGTAAAATTGAACTTATGAAATTGTCAAAGACTATATTTAAAATGGGTCCTCCATCAAATGGTGGTAAAAATTTATTTTTTTTAAAAATTTATTATTTTATTTTTAAAATTGATTGTATTCTTATAACACATATAGAAAATATATAAAATGAAGTTTAAACATAAAACCAAGTTTTTATATTATTTATATAATCCAAAAATAGTTATATGATATTATAAACACAATTATTTTCATTTAAATAGGTTTTCATAAAAACTCATCCTTCATATTCAATTGATCTATATTTCCACATCTAATAAATTTGGTAACCAATGAATAATTATATAAACAAGTGTGAAAATTATTCTCATAATTTTGTTAATACTATTCATTTTATCTAAACCAATGTCTAGGTTAAAATGGCAGTATTTAAATAATACCATTTAGTTGTTTTTTAATATCGATGTAACATATTATGTACGCTATTTAAAAAAACAATTTCATTATTAAAACTCAAGATTTCACATAACCCCAAAAATAAATTTCATCCTCAAATTTTGATTTTGGATTCATTAACTATGGTGCGATTTTTCAAAATACATTTATTTCTAACACCAAACAGAAAAAGGGATAATAAAATTACATCATAAAAAAGTTAATTATAAAGGTCACCTTAGATAACACATACAAGGATTCTATATAGGAAAACAAGGATATTGAAGAAATAATAACCCTCTTGTTATGATTGATGTAATTGAAAACATGATAAGGTGAAAGTTAATAATAGAAAAATCACAAACATGATATGTGTAAAACTACCTTTGTTTTCATAGTAGAAAAATTAAACGGAAAACAATTTGTTATTAATAGTCTTTTCAAAAGATTGAGGAATTTATTGATGGAAATGAGAAAAAAAATTAGTAAAAACACTTAATTATCAATTATATTTTCATCGTTTAATCAATTTGTATAACAAACTCGTGTTTTCTCAAAATAATTAGTATCCATGATAACATGGTAATACAAGAATCACATGAATAACCATCTAGAGAATTACATTATCCAAAAATGATAAACTGTCTATTAATCATATCATGGAATAATAAACAAAACCAAAATTGTTCTGATAAAATTAGAATATTCCCCCAAAAGCATAAACTATTTAATTAAGAAAACATAATTTTAAATATCAAAAATTCAATTGTAATATGAAATGATAAAAATGTCCATTTGATATATAATTTTCTATAATATTATTCAAAATAATAGAAACTATTATTGAAACAAAAAATACATAATGATCTAATCACATAGTATTCAATAGTAAGTTTTATTATTTATATCAATAAACAATCTCTTAATGTCTTACACCAAAAATTAATTAACATAATCATATTTTCTCAATGATAGGTTAATTACTTCCATTAATAACATGACGAACCATATATCATCTATAAAAAAATTGACACCTCCTACATAAAATTCAAATATTACTCAATAAATATAATACCATTGTATTCCATTTCACATAGGAATTTGAGGCACAAAAAATATTTAATGTCTTAAGAAATAACATTTATAATGTAATCCTAAAATAATTTTCGAATACCGAAAGTATCCATTTGATAAAATATATAACTCCAAAATAAAATTATTTTGAATCCATAAAATCCATTATCTAAATATAATATGTAATACTAAGTATGTACATCACGCAGTACACTGGTAGAATATGCACCATTATCACCCATCAGTTGTTTGCTTGATTCTTGCATCCTTGCTGGATGCGACAGGTTGTCACCCATCCCTCTGGTTTCCATTTTCCTAAAACATTATAATTCATTTAATATTCCAAAAAACATAAAATAAACAATATTTTTTTCAAACCAACATTTTTATATCATACCTGTCATTTTTCATCCCAAAAAAATAAACCATAATTTCTTCAAAGGGGAATGTCTCCAAAAATAACATTGGTCACCTTAATATTTATGATTATAAATACTTTAATGGTGTTTATAATACATTGAACATGTGTTATACCATAAAATTATAAACATAGGTTGATATCCCAAACTCTTAATAAACAATCATAATATCCAACATTGTATAAACCATCATATGATACCAACTATAAGGACCTGACCATAAATAGTACATAATCATGAGTTCAGTCGAGAATTAACTTGGTAGATCTTTTCATTATTGGAGTGTTAGGGAAATAAACCACAACAACTACATAACAAAAACATATAAAAAATGATGACACACCAAAAAATATCCATTTCTTCTATAAATAAAATCTTTTAAAAAGAAATGTTGTTTTTTTCATGTTAAATAATAACTTTTCTATGATCCCATCATTGACTATAATTTTCATTAAAACCCATGAATTTTTTTTTTCAAAAAATGGAATGATCATAAGAATCTCAGTAATGGATTCATAAATAATGTGAAGTATTGTTCTTGTGAGAACATGTAATCTATGAATTCTTTTTCATAAATTAATACTTTTCACCTTTATTTGTTAATACAATAAACATCATTGTCAATAAGTTTATTTCTTACAATTTTTTAACTAAAATATTACCATAAAACCAAAGAACGATACATAACAAATATAACAAAAAATAGTTATATAATCCTACTTAAATTTTCAAACCATATTAATGAAATTAAGACATATAATTAAATAGAATATCGATATGGACATCTTCCATACCTAATTCATTAGAGATTATAAAGTAACAACATTTACTTGTTTTATCATAGAACCAACCGTCTTTATTTTATCACATAACCACCCATAATTGCTTTATTATTTAACCACCCTAATAATTACAATTAAACATTACATAATCATAATATATAAAATATTTCAATTGTCAACATTTCATTAATAAAATTTCATCTTCTATCACCCAAAATAAATCATGAAATTTATATATTCAACCCTTTTCAAAAAAAAATATAAATTTTGAATAAATTTTTACCACAATAATTAAAAATTATTGAAATAAATTACCATTTTAAAACATTCCTGTCCAAATAAATATATTCTAAAAACCATTTTGAAAAAATGGACTTGAAATAAAGGATTATGAATAAAAAATGTATATAACATTTAAAACGTAGTTTTAGTTAAAGACTCCCTTTCCACATGGGAAAGACATGAATGAAAATGATTTTTTTGAGAACATTTAAAAAAGTATAATACCATGAGAATATATTACATCATGAATAAAAATTTCAAAAGGTATGTTTATAAACTTTTCCAGTAAATAATGGGGCATGCCATCAAGATAATGCCTCAATGAAATGATATTGAGATGAAATATCTTACAAGCATCATATCAAATGATTCTAAATAAATCAATGACGTTAATATGATTGAAAAATATAACTAAAACTGATATATATTTGAATATTTAATGTAAAACAATCTGATTTCATTCAAAAATAAATTAGAAAAACAAAACCGATGACAAGTTTATTTAACTCAATGAATAGAGATGGAGTTATGATTTCCCTTACATTTAATCTGGCATGTGTCGTTCGATCATTATCATCATGAATAATAAACTTAGGTTAATTTAAAATATTTTAATAGCATATTTTATGTTTTCTTATTCCATTCATATAACTTATTTCCATTTTATTTAAATTAGTCAATTCTATGATTTCATGTCGCTTGTTTTGTCGATATTCGGTACAAGATTTTAGAATGAACACTGTATGATGTAATTTTTCATTGTGGTCATAAGTCTATATTCTGTAGAAATGTATTAATGAAATACTAATAAATTTTTTACAGTAATAATACTTTTAAATAAAACAATTTATTATGGTTATGAAAAATGAACAATGTTATAATAAGGGAGATGGTAGGTCAAACATTCACATTAGTAACATTTTCAATTTTCATTGATCAATATGGGAATATAGATATAGATATTTTATCATTATAGAATGATCCTGATATTATTAAAATCATAATAATAATAAAAATATAATTATATATATATATATCTTTAAAGTTATATAATGAATCAAAATGAGTTACACCCCTTTGTGGAGGTGATAGTTCACACGTACACACAATCAAGATTTTCATTTTTGTGCACATGGATGTAATAACATAATTGATATATAATAATACTAAAATGATTAATACGTCATGTGTAACACCCCAAACCCATAATACCAGATTCAGTACATTATTATGTATCATTATATTGATCACAAAAGATAAAGTCTTTAAAGACCGATTAGTTTAGTAGCCATGGAAGTACTAGATACATTTATAAGGTTTACATTATATTACAAAATGGAAAAATACAACAACATTGATTACCTATAAAACACTGAGATCCCATAGAATATCCATGTAGGTTAGTCAAAATATACTTCTTCATATCCTAGGAAAAATAAAACATAGAAATGGTTGAGAATTGATGATGATTTAGGATATCAATATAGCTAAAGCATTCAAAAATAAGCATAAAAATTTAAGGCGATGTATAAAAAAAATCCAAATCCATTTCTAAATAAAAACATCATAATGTGGAAATTATAAATCAATATAATTTCATTTAATTACTCACATGGATATTCTACTAGTAGAATAATCACATGTAATATCAATATCAACATTCATAATGATGGAATGCATAATCCCTGACTTTCATAACCACATAGTCAATGCCTTGTGCCAATACTAAAAATAAGATTTTTTCAAGGCCTTGTGCCAAGACACTAGTTTGTCTAATGAGACCCATCGATGCATCAAAGATCTATAGAGGGCTCCACCAGTAACATTCTATGTCCAATGCATTCCTCATATGAAAATGTTTAATCATAACATAAACATTTGTATTAAAACTAACACACGAAATGTCAATAATTTATCCATAAACCATGAATGGTATAAAAATAACACATCCACAGTCAAACATATTACATAACCATTAATACAATATGGAAGTTTTGTATCAAAATAAATCAACATCAAACAAGGTTAAACTCCATCAATGGATGTTGACATAGATGAAACCAAAACCTTTTTTAGAGAAATATCACTTTCTATTTTGAAACAATTTAAGATTCAAATAATTTGTGATGAAAACATTTATTTTGAAAATATTCTTATGATCTTGTAAAGGATTCATCGATGATGTTATAACGGTGGAAAATATCCGCACTCACCGAATAGGTTAAAAAACAATCTTACCTAAATTTTGTCGAAAAGGTTATAAAGACCTTGTTTGGAAAACGACGGAATGAATAGATAAAAAGATAAGACTGATTAATCATACCATATTAATAGAATCCATCTGAATAAGTGTTCAAACCAAAAATTAGTGATGTCTGGATGATGAGAATCCACCCAAAAATTCATTGTGTGGTCATAGGGATTGATAGAGGAGTTGTTTGTCGAATGAGATATGTGCCTAGCTGGAGGATCCCAATTCAAATAATTAACATCTAGGGAGTAATTCATAATGAAATATAAATCACCAAAAATAAAAATCCCATTCTAAAAATTTAATTTTGTAATAAAATTCTCATCCACTTAATTTTCACTCCATGAAACATGGACTTTGGTTCAACAGGAACAAAATTATCCTCAGGAATAAATATTTCATGGTAGGAACTATTTATGGTGAACAACCTTTTATGAGGATTATATATAAATACTACCATGAAACCACTAGGACCCCAATTATAATGAATGACCACATAGAAACTAAATTGATATTTTAAAATAATCATGATTTTTCAACTAATGCACCCCTAAAGTCGAATATGTCATTATTCTATCCAAAGGTACAATTTTATATTAAAATATTTTTCATTGAAGTAATATACTTATCAAATACTGTTGGATGTTGAAAATATTTCTCTATATTAATTCCCAATACTCACCTATGGTAACCCACATCTATTTCTTATCTCATAAATTTCAACACAATAATGTTTTTGAAACATAAAATAATGTCATTTTTTGAAAATATCATTTTGAGACATAAAAATTCCTTATTTTTATATAACATTAATATTAAAACCAATAATATTCATAACTATTTAAGAAATATTAAAATAGACTAATTTATATTTTCATGTTCACTAACTCACATTAATTTAATTTTTACAGAGAAAATGAGTATCTATTGGACGCTTTTATAAATCAATTACATTGGATGTTTGTTAATGGTTGGGAAATATTTATAGATTAGTATGATTTTATATATTACAATTGTAATTTCAGGGTAGTAAAAATAATTTTTTATTTTTTCATCATTTTATACATATATTTATTTAAACAATTAATTTTATACCATAAAGAAACCATTTATAAGAATAATATTTTTTTTGGAAAAAGTGCTCTTAACCACCTAGGTGTGTTTTTGTCAGGACTATTTTGTATGGTTTAATTTCGAATAATTTAATTTTTTTTCTTATTTCACTACATCATATTATCAATAATTTTAATTGGTTTGACTTTTCAACTTCATGTTTAAAGAGATTATTTTTTGTGTGAAAATGGTCTATTATACAATTTATCATTATAAAAACTATTTTAAAAAATATAAAACATTCAAAATAAGAAATATTAAATTAAAAACTAAATGAATTAATTGAATAGTTAAATTATTGATCCTTTGAAAATTTAACCAACAACCATTCCATGTGTTTTATAGGATTTGTATCAAAAAATAAAAATTTATTTTTATATTATATAATAATATAATATGGTATCATATTGTTTATATTACAGGGAGGAGGTACCTAAATAAAAATTTTTACTTTTCTTAATAAATTAATTTTAAGACAATCATTTTATGTTTGAGAATGATATTTTTTTCATAATGCATAATAATAACTAAAAATTTGAAATTGAATTAGTTATTATAAAAAATATTTATATTTGTTTTTAACCTCTTGGAACTATAGATTTAATTTTCTAACTAATATATCACCACATCTAATCACATTATTCATTGCCAATAATCATATTTTATGTGCTTCAAACTATTTAATGCTGAGAAATCACAGTGAATCACTAATATATAGAATATATATCATTGAGAAATAACAATTTTAACATTTTTTCACTACATAAATGGATAAAAACTATAATTTATTGTTTTCATGTATGTAAAATATGAGAATGAATATTGAATTATAGAGTCAATTTCTAATAAACCCTTCATTATTGTATCAAAATATGTATCTTTTAGGGTTTTAAAACATTCTATAATATAGAATTTATAATATTAGGAAAAGATAAAAATTTCATGAAAAATAAATAAAAATAAACAACATAACATTGATTTCTCAATTAAAAAGAAATAGTGCATATCATTATTATAAAAAATATATAAATTTAGTATAGTACTTAGGAAATTCTAGTTTAATAACTCTTAGTAGACAACTAGTATAAGATTTTTTGACCATATTTGTTTAATGTGATCCCACAATAATTACCGTTCTTATATCCAAATATAATTTTTATAGCTCCCTAATTAATTTCTATATTAAACTAATATTTAAGACCTCATAATATGTCACCATTTTATTAATGATAGAAAAAAATTAAAATTAATATAAGTTTTCATCATGTGGAAAAATTCTTATCGTAATGAATTCATCCCCATAATCTATTATTAAATACTAATTGAATTTTGTGTAAATTTTTTTATCAAATACATCATACTAAGGAATGAAAAAGAATTACTTTATAAAGTGGAAATATATCATCATTGATTCTCTTAGAAACACTACATGTCACCAAATGATCTTAATATATTCTCCATCCCATCATAATGTTATAGTGTTTCTAGAATCTATATTGAATATCTTATCTTCCTATCATCCATACAACTACGAATATCATTAATATAATCAAATCACTATTTCTTTTATAGTATCTAAGCAATACTCTTCTCCAATATATTTTTTCAATAATATTCAAACAACTAGAAATATTATCATGAATAACAGACAATTTTATCAATTCTATTACGTAATATAAATGTTTAGTAAAATTTAACACCTTAATATTTGTGATTTTACCATCAGGTTTCTTTGAATCCAATTAATAAAAACCCACATACAATAATGATTCATCCAATGTGTAATATAATTTCTAATCCAACATGTATATATATTGATACTAAATAATAAAAGAAGGAATTTTATTGAGGTTCCATGTAACACATTTCTAGTAGAATATTCTCTCTAAAAAAATGAATTCCTAATATACTTAATGTTCCATCCAATATGAACATTCTAATAAATTGAAAATACTAGCATAACAGAAAATAAAATTATATTAAGAAGTATTAATTTAATATATATATATATCATTAATATTATATATACAATAGGAATAAGAAATTATTATTCAATATTTTATAAATTATGAAAAAATAAATCTGTCTACAAATATTTTAATAAATGTTAATTATTTCCATTGGATAATAAGAGAAAATATAAAATATTTATTCTTCATAAATGGTTGAGTGATCATTTTAAAAAATTGGTACATCCTGTATTTATATTTATTATGTATATTATTATTATATAAATTAATATTTTCCTCTCTCAAATATCTTCATAGATGATGTTAGAATATCATTTGTACAAAAATCATATATAGCCTTATATTCTTTCCTATGTTGGTGATCAATTCGATAATCAATATATTTTAAATGAACAAGAACGCTTCATTCATACCTGTTCAAATCATGAAATTTCAATATTTAATTTTGTCTTTTATTTACTATATATATTTCACACTTTTCTCTATATTTACAATTATATAGAATCACTAATTCAGTGATTTATTCTACCAAATAATTATCATGTAACATTAAATTATTTTCATGAAATGTAATTTTTTTGTCATTTTATTATCTCATTAAATATTTTTCATTAGGGACCACCCTAATAAACTTTTAACCATCATTTTATAAGACAAATCCATTAAAATTTACTTGTGTTTTGATTATAGGTTTCATAATTAGACTATTATAATCCACATTATACATCTATTCTTATTTTATATCTACAAAAGATTTAATACTATATGCATTATATTGGATATTAGTAATTATAATAATGGAAAATTACACAAAAATAATTTTTAAATACCATTTAATCTACACAGACAATGGTTAACAATAATGAATTCTGGTTTTATGATGACATATTTTTTAACACAAATAAATACATTATTTATTACATAAATATACACATAGAAATTTTGAATACTTTTGTTTTTGTATAATTAGGATCATATCATTAAAAAAAGGAAAAATAATATTTAATATTATAAACAATACATAACATGCTACAAAAATTTCATTTAAGGATTAATATTCCAAAAGATATCATAGTGAAAGTCATCAGAATCGGGGCACAATAAATCTGAATAAATAAATAAAAATATTATAGTAAGTGTTACATTACTTCTAGTTTTCCAATATGAATATAATCAAAACATAATTAGGTTAATAATAAAAATCTTGAATAATGATTCATGATATTTTATGATATGATAAACTAATCTTGGGAATATATAGACAGAATTAAACATGACCAAATAAAAATATGACATGGAATATTACAAGACATCATAACATGGTGGAATGGTCTAATAATAGATTAGTTTTTTAGACTTACCCAATATATAATGTCTCATTAGACTATAAAATTATGCAATGAATTGGTGTTCAATTTTGGTTCACCCATCATTTTCATACCATCAACAAGAATAATAGTTAGACATGTATATTAAAAAGTAACTATTTCTTTTATTGAAATTTAATTCCATGGTCAATGTGTTTTTGATACATACATGGTCTTTTAAAATCAATTATGGATAGTTACATTTAGTTGATTGCACATTAGTGTAAATTTGTTGTGGGTAATCACAGAGAAAATGTATTTCATTGGAAAATTGATATAAAAAATTATGTAGAATAACATGGTTATATACTGTTTAATGAGAGGGATTAATAATACAGAATGGAACTTTAATAACATAGAAATCATTAGGTATGTTATATGAATGTGCTAAACCATTTAAAATAGTGTATAATTGTAATAAATTACCATAATATAAAAAATATTCCTTAATAAAGAGGATAAGGAGCTAATTCCTTACATTTTCCAAGGTAATAACATTAGAAAATATCATAATGACAGAGGATAAATGATCATTAATTACAATAAAATCAATTAGATAGTAACAGGTTTCTTATCTAGGCATGGAATCATTAACTATTTACATTCAAAAGGATGAAGAAAAATAAGGTACATGAATATAAAATACATTAGGAATTTCTATTACCATGAGATGATGTTGCCAACAACATTGGAAGAGCTTTTTATGATATGGGGTAATATTTTGAATGATACTGAGAGGTATGGGTTGAGTAAAATCATTATAAAATGATTTTGATTGAATAGGAATTTCATAGTTGTTGGTTTTTATTGGATTAGATAATTGATTAAACTATTGTTTAAATAAAATTGGGTTATGGATTATATTTTATAATGTATGCAAAAAATCATTCCCTTCCATTTTTGCCACATGGTTTCCTCCAATCTGGAGTGGTTTTTATTTATTTCATATGACCATGAAATGAAATTATTAAAATAATATTGTGGTGATGTGGAAGGGAATCCTTATATCATCTAAGCATGGGATCTACTAAAATGGTGCCCCATGACATTTTTTCAGATGGCCTTATGTTTTCCAACCCAGACACTACATGATACAAAATAATTACAATAGGTCAAAGAAAGATTTGTGGCGAGAAAATTTATTCATAATATGAGTTAGACAAATATATAATAGATAATTATATATTGAAAAGTGAAAACTATATAAATAAAATATATTTATAAAATCATAACTGATAAATTTGTCTTAAAAACAATTCTTATCCATGAGGATATAAAATATGAATGAAGTAGTCATAATTATTTTACTACATAAGTTATATAAAATATATAAAAAATGAACTTGTTTTATATCCTTGATAATACTATGGTCCATATAAATTATGTGATCATATGCTCTGATGTAGAGATGTTATAGCACTAATATAATCCATGTAGTTGAACCTGCAAACATGTAGTATATTCGGGAAACCTATTGAAATGAAAAGATGAATATGTTATGAGATAAATTCAATTCACCCCAAAAATTATCTTTATGAAAATTCATTATATATGTTCATAATATAGTATTTTGCAATTATGATATATAATGATGTAAATGAATAATGTTAAAAAGACAGCTTAGGTTCCTTAAGGAATCCCAGATGAAAAGACATAGATATTCATAAGATGAAATATATTTAATCCTTACCATATGTATATATAATCATATTTGATAACATATAAATATATATATTATGACACATACATTCACTGGGTTTTAACCAAGGTAGATTTCCAAATAAATCGACATCACTAATTTCACATTTAAATGGAAATACATAAAGGTTTTTGCATGTGGGATTGAAACATAATTTATAAGAATGATCAAATTCATTGGAATGAAACTAGGCCACAAAAATTATATCAAGTCACTAAAAATCATCCATTATTAATATTTTTGTGGACAAAAATCGAGAAAATAATGATATTTAAAATTAACCAAAATTTAGGAAAAATAGATTGCATGGATTTAGAATTCCACATTGGAAGATTAACAAAGGTGTAAAGTATGTGGAATTGAGAGATTACCAATTAATATATTTCTAGTTGAATTGTTCATGAATCAGAGATCAAATTTAGGTGATATAAGTATTCCTATCATAGAGAGATGAGTTGCTATCAAGATGGGGTAACCCCTATATTGAATAAATAAAATCATGGATCGATCAACTAATATATATATAAAATGACAATGCATATTTCCTGTAAATAATAATTTTCATTACATGATTACTATTCATGAAAAAAAACTAGATACAGAAGATTAATTTCTCATGTAATGTGACCGTAAATTTCATTACCCAAATAACGCAAAAATATACAACATTTATACAATACAATTGATTTTCCTAATTCATGATGTCTATATCTTATAGAATTTGTTTCTAGTAGCATGGTGTGTCTATTATAAAAAAATTATTTTACCAAACCCTATTCAATTCCACCAAAGAATAACAAAATTCTAAAAACATAATTTTATTCTTTTAAAACCCCTTAGAAACTCACTATGATTCCTTAATTAAAAATGAACCATCCAAAAATGAAATTTTAAATTCAATTAGAATGAATTCCAATTGTTTTAAACACAAAATGTCAAAACCTCCACATATTAGATCTTATTATTTCTTATAAAAATTGTGGAAAACAATTAAATATTGTCAAAAGTATATCGTTTTTGAAACATTTCTTCAAATAGAAATATTTTATTTAATTAAATCAATGAATCTACCAGTGAAGTGCACAGATCAGTGTGAATCACTGAGAGGGGGAGGGGGTGAATCAGTGATCCTTTAAAACTTTTTACTAATTGATTCTTTATCAATTAAACCTCTATGGCTTGTTAAGGCCTCGATCCACTCTTCTTGTATCTCTCAACCTTTCCCGAATGATGCAGTAATGAAAAGGCATAGGACACAAGGATTTACAAGGTTCGGCACCAAAGGCCTACATCCTTGCCATGCTCTCCCAGCATGGATTCTCCCATTATAATCTGTTAGTATTACAATGGTCGATACAGCTTCCCACTGTATCACTCCTGAGTCCCACAGGAGGGTCTTTATACTGCTTCACACAGTGTTACCAGAGTCCCACTGGCCTGCTCCAGAATCCCACTGAAGACTACTTCTCCCTGAGTCCCACAGGGTCTTCTCTTGGCTCCTCGAGTCGCACGAGTAGCTCTTCTTCACTTTAAGCTTCTTCAAGTATCTTCAGCAGTCTAGGATAAAGACTGCTGGCCTTGCTCTGTACCTCTGATCACTTGAGTTGATCAGGTCTTCTCGTCTTGGTCAGGCTTTATCTCCTTCTTCTGAGGATGACCTGGCTTCTCTCCAACTACTGAATACTCAGACAACTGATGTCTTTAACTTCAGTCTGGTCCAGTCTCAGTTCACATCAACTTCATGCACTGAGTGCATGGCAACTCTGCATCCTCATGCACTGACTACATGGCCTTCTCAAATCTCTTCAAGATCTTCAAGTCTTGGACAACTCAAATGCACACAAGCAGATTTGACTTGTTTACGTGTGCACATGCATGCATGCAAACATTCACTCCCCTTCTTCTTCTCTAGGTGCAATAAACCCACAAAGGGTGTAGCACTTTTTAGCACACACCTTCTTCTTGAACTTCACACACTTTGTTCAATTTGTTTACACACTTAAATGTGCGTTGTTCTTTAGTGTGGGTGTCCTCCTCTTATTCTTCTATGTGTGTTCACTCCACTTAGTGCACACAAAAAGGTTCGGCCTCTTCTTCTTGTTTGCACACACACACTCAAGGTATGTTCTTCACTTTGCACACACTTGAATTGGCCTCCTCCTCTTCTTGCACACACACGGTCAAGATGTACTCTTCCACTTTGTACACACACTTTGTTTTTCTCTTTTAATCTTCAAGTGTGCACAACCAACCCGTAGGGTCTTCCTCACTTGGCACACACACAAGGTGTGGTCTCGGCCTTCTCTTCTTCTTCAAAGCGCGCTAGTGCAATGAGTGCAAGGGCCACTTCTTCTTCAACACTACCGCACAAGGTGCACTGGCCCGAGCGCGCATGTGCTACTGTCGTGCAAGCACTCGGGTGTGCAAGGTGCAACACCCGCATGCACGTCCTCCTGCCACAAAGGTACACGGGCAGTGAGGGTGCCAACCTCGAGTGCGCAAGGAGATGCGGCTGGGGTTTTTCCTGTCGCGCAAAGGAGGCGCGTAGGGGACTCCCTTTCTTCTTTCGTGCAAGGAGTGCACAAAAGGAACTCACGAAGCCAACAGGAGGCTTCGGGCTTCTGCCGCGCAAGTGGTACGCGCATGGCTTCTACATCGCGAGGCTAAGCGCTCTCACGGGACTTCGGATTTTCGACAAAGGATCAGCAAAAGCATTGAGAGCCTTGTCCTCTCCTTTTATAGGAAGAGGAGAGGCGGTTCATCCGCATGAGATACAAATCGAATCCCCGAGATTTTCAGATCTTCAATATTTTCTCCAAATCTTGTTTTCCTTCGCTGTTTCATCGCGGGTTTCTTCCTTTATTTTTTCCTCTACGTGCATGCGACTTTCAAACGCATGCATGGCTTCTTTCGGTCCAAACCATACAGAACATAGATGCTCAAGGCCTCGACACTTCGTTTTCCTTCGGCCTCACTCGAATTCTCCCACTAGTTGCATGCAAGCTCATTTTAAATCATGGTTGTGTTCATACGGCTCAGACGAACTCAATGGAGCCTTCGTCTTCGAAAATGGTGGTCGGGAGCTCGAAATCATCGTTCGGGAGGCTCCTGGTTCGAACGGAGCTCGCGGGTGGCTTTTGGGTGGCTCGACGAAGGAGACGAGCCGGGAGCCGTCGGATCAAGCGTTTGAGATACATCGGACGTCCGGATTAAATCGCAGCGCGCGGCAGATGAGATGAGCGGCTGCGATCCAGCGTGCGATGAGACGGACGGATCAGATCTGTCCCGGGTGAAATTTCTGCGTCCCACATCGAATCGGCGCGCTGTTTTTCCGCGCTTTATCACCCTAGCGCCGCCTCAACCCCTCAGTTGAACTTCTCCCTCCCCGGTGCCGCCCCGCACCGTGTTCTCCCTGCGGGCGCGCTCTGCGCCCACTCTCTGCTCCCTGCGGGCGCGCTACTGGCGCCCACTATGCTTCCTCGGGTGCGCGGGCTTCACCACCGTGTGCCCTCGGGGGCTTATACACGGCCCCTGCCGCGCTCCTCCGGGCGTGCCCCAGGCGCCCATGCGGTGTCCTAAAGGTGCGCCCCTGCCTCAAGGATGCTGCCCTGGCCTTTGAGGGTTCCCCATGGGCGTGGTGACCTTGAGTCCCACAAGTGCCTTGGGCGATGACCCTCGGCTGGCCTCCTTGGTGGCCTCATTTTTTTTGCTAAGTATAGGAATAAAGACGTTGTATAAAAACAAAGTATCCCCATATGCCAAATGCCACTTGAAGCCTTCTTCCTCATTTTTTCTCATCTTCTTCTTCATTTGAATTCCTCACTCCTCCTCAACAAATATTCATTACTTATGAGGGAAATTCTTGAAGGTTCTTTCTTCATCAACCGAGCTCTTAATCACATAAATTCTTCAATGAACTTCATTGATCTAATCAGAGATCAAGTTGGATCATCTTCATGATCACATGCACTTAGTGATAGTGCATGGACTTCATTAATCCACTTCATCCACTCAGTGATTGTCGATGGATCTCCTTTCATCTCCTCATGCATTGTCAATACAATTCATGGTCTTCTATCATTGTTGTGACATTGTATCTAGGTGATACAAGTTCTTGGAACTTAAAGAGCAGCTCAAAAATCGTCTGATATTCATAGAGAATGTTTCAACCACAACATCCTATGTCACTTAGTGAATCTCCTAAGTGACATGCATCTTAGTACCATGGCCATTCTCAATTCATCACCAACACCATCACATCCTTTGTCATTCACATATTGAAACTCCTTGACATCCGTCCATTCTTTCCTTGATAACAACATACCTCATTGACAACAAATGCAACACAGTGCACTTCAATCTCCCCCTTTGTATTTGTTGTCAATTCACTTCTTTAGCACATATGAATGGGTTAATATGTGTGCCAATATTTTCTCCCCCTTATTGGAAATCAAATGAAAAGGTGTGGTGTGGTTCTCTTTCAAAAATCTCTTCCTCCCTTTGAATAGTATCTTCTTGAAAAACACTAGGAGAGGGATGATGTCACATGTTCTTCTTTAGCAAAGAACCTTTAGTTGATCAACTCTAAGTCTACTTGGGCTAACCCGGTGTAGAAAACAAGAGTGATATAACCAAGGAACTCAATGCTGTCCAACATTCACAATACATGAGAGATCATGCTTAGGGGTTGAATTTTTCAGATATTCAATGAATTGATGAATCCTGCACATACTTCAAAAAACACATTAGAATGTTCAGGTGAAAAGATAAAGCTCCCCCTTTCATCTACTTTCTCAAGATGATATTAATTTCAGAACATCATCTTCTCCAGATTGGCTCCCCCTCAAGGGGTGCACTCCATTCTGTCCAAACCATCCTCCAGTTGAGAATGATCATCATCTTCAATTCCCTGCAATGTCAGCACATGTAAATACCAATAGTATAAGGGAATAAGATGGAACCTCCTTGGTTCATCAATGTGAACAACAAGGTTGAGAAGATTCTCTCAACCGAGATGTCCCATTTTCACCATTCTTCACACTTGCACATCTGATCTTCTTTGATGTTTGTGCTGGTGTGGATCTCAACACATCTTCATGTGAAATATTCTTCTTCCCTTTTGCCTTAGCAATTTCCAGAACTTTATCTTCAGCTTTTTGCAGATCTTTGGCAAGTTGCAACTGATTTGGCCATTTGACTAGTAAGTCACTTGTGAGTGTGGCCTCAGTTCTGGATATTCCACATGGTTCCTTTGATGCTGTCAAGCTACCTCTCTTAGGCAACTTGTTTTCAACCAATCCCTTCTGCTTCTTCTGGATTGATTGTGTGTTAGAGTCCAGTCCGCCTCTATAGAATTTCATGGCTTGTTTACAAAGATCCATGTTATGTCCTTTCGTTCCACAGTAGAAGCATGTTTTCTTGGTGGTCCTTATGGATGAATCACCCTTCTTGGATTTAGACTCCAAGGACTTCTCTTCCTTTTTCAACATCTTCTTGGGAGAATTGTCACCTCTCTTCTGTTTGCTTCCCAAGGATTCTTTCTGAGCCAGGTTCTGTTATCTTTTCTTCTTTTGAGCTCTGGATACAGTTGGAGATTGACATGTATCTATTTGACCACTTTTGCACACATCCCAGATGTTATCAAGCAATCCAAATCTTTTAGCAGTAAACTGATGTCTTTGGACCTGTGGATGTTGCTTATTTCCTTCTGGCTTGCTCCCCCTTGGCATGGGCTTCCTTTGTGCTTTGACATTTAGTGGATTGTACCAACAATCCTTTGCACAGTGCCCATACTTATTACAACACCAACATTGACCCACAAATCTTGACTTCTTCAGTCCTTCTGATTGTTGGGTACTTTTCTTGACTTGCTGTGTTGTTTCAAGAGATCATTCTTTCTGCATTGTCTTCATCCATACTTCTTTGGATTCATTCTTCCATCCTGCACTTTTAGTAGAAACACATTTAGAAACATGAGTACAAGATGGGATGGATGGTACCTTCTTTTTAGAATTTGTTTCCCTTTTATTAGAGGATGTACTTCTTTTGGAATCATCCTTCTCAATGCACACTTGTGTAGCAACATTTCTACTGTCAGCTGACTGGGAGGATTCAGCTTTGGGTGATTGCAGATTTTTCAATATCACCTCTAGTTCGAAGCATTTCATATTGAGGGAGTTCTTCTCATCCTAAATAGTTCTTAGCCTTCCTTCCCAATTTTCTTTCAGCTGTTCTAACTGGTCTTCATGCACCTTTTTCAATTCTAGCAATGAGTTGTCAAGCTACTTCACCCTTTTTACTTTGTCTTCAAGTTGAGCATCTTTAACAACCATTGATACTCTATGCCTCTTCTCCAGTGCATGGTAAACATCTTTGATTATTACTTTAAAGAATTCTATCTCAGAAAGGCTTCTTTGCAATTCTTCAGCAGTGTCTTCATATCTTTCATTGCAAAGAGAAACGGTTTCATCTTTAGCCTTCACCAGCTTTCTGAGAGTGTTGGTTATGCCAACCCTTTTAGCCAATTGATCTTCCATTGCATTGGCTTCTTCTTCTAACTGTGATTTTTCTTCTTGAAGATCAAGGATGCCTGTAGCTATACACATTGCTACTTCCCTGGGGACTGTCTTCCGAAGATATTCGATTGAATTTTGAAGATCATTCATTATTCCAACTTCATCACACCTATGACAGGCTTTCTTCATCTTCTTGTCCTGTTTCTTCTTTCTATTTTTCTAAGTCTTGGCAGATATCTCCATTTGAGGTTGGTCACACATTTCCTCAAATCTGCACTTCATAAAGACTCCCTTGGATCTTTTAGAGGCAACCTTACCGTTGATACCAATTGAAGTGCCCAGATCAGTGTGAATCACTGAGAGGGGGAGGGGGTGAATCAGTGATCCTTTAAAACTTTTTACTAATTGATTCTTTATCAATTAAACCTCTATGGCTTGTTAAGGCCTCGATCCACACTTCTTGTATCTCTCAACCTTTCCCGAATGATGCAGTAATGAAAAGGCATAGGACACAAGGATTTACAAGGTTCGGCACCAAAGGCCTACATCCTTGCCATGCTCTCCCAGCAAGGATTCTCCCATTATAATCTGTTAGTATTACAATGGTCGATACAGCTTCCCACTGTATCACTCCTGTGTCCCACAGGAGGGTCTTTATACTGCTTCACACAGTGTTACCAGAGTCCCACTGGCCTGCTCCAGAATCCCACTGAAGACTTCTTCTCCCTGAGTCCCACAGGGTCTTCTCTTGGCTCCTCGAGTCGCACGAGTAGCTCTTCTTCACTTTAAGCTTCTTCAAGTATCTTCAGCAGTCTGGGATAAAGACTGCTGGCCTTGCTCTGTACCTCTGATCACTTGAGTTGATCAGGACTTCTCGTCTTGCTCAGGATTTATCTCCTTCTTCTGAGGATGACCTGGCTTCTCTCCAACTACTGAATACTCAGACAACTGATGTCTTTAACTTCAGTCTGGTCCAGTCTCAGTTCACATCAACTTCATGCACTGAGTGCATGGAAACTCTGCATCCTTATGCACTGACTGCATGGCCTTCTCAAATCTCTTCAAGATCTTCAAGTCTTGGACAACTCAAATGCACACAAGCAGATTTGACTTGTTTACGTGTGCACATGCATGCATGCAAACATGCACTCCCCTTCTTCTTCTCTGGGTGCAATAAACCCACAAAGGGTGTAGCACTTTTTAGCACACACCTTCTTCTTGAACTTCACACACTTTGTTCAATTTGTATACACACTTAAAAGTTTGTTGTTCTTTAGTGTGGGTGTCCTCCTCTTATTATTCTATGTTTTTTCACTCCACTTAGTGCACACACAAAGGTTCGGCCTCTTCTTCTTGTTTGCACACACACACTCAAGGTATGTTCTTCACTTTGCACACACTTGAATTGGCCTCCTCCTCTTCTTGCACACACACGGCCAAGATGTACTCTTCCACTTTGTACACACACTTTGTTTTTCTCTTTTAATCATCAAGTGTGCACAACCAACCCGTAGGGTCTTCCTCACTTGGCACACACACAAGGTGTGGTCTCGGCCTTCTCTTCTTCTTCAAAGCGCGCTAGTGCAATGAGTGCAAGGGCCACTTCTTCTTCAACACTACCGCGCAAGGTGCACTGGCCCGAGCGCGCAGGTGCTACTGTCGCGCAAGCACTCGGGTGTGAAAGGTGCAACACCCGCATGCACTTCCTCCTGCCACACAGGTACACGGGCAGTGAGGGTGCCAACCTCAAGCGCGCAAGGAGATGCGGCTGGGGTTCTTCCAGTCACGAAAAGGAGGCGCGCAGGGGACTCCCTTTCTTCTTTCGTGCAAGGAGTGCACAAAAGGAACTCACGAAGCCAACAGGAGGCTTCGGGATTCTGCCGCGCAAGTTGTACACGCAGGGCTTCTACTTCGCGAGGCTAAGCCCTCTCACAGGACTTCGGATTTTCAACAAAGGATAAGCAAAAGCTTTGAGAGCCTTGTCCTCTCCTTTTATAGGCAGAGGAGAGGCGGTTCATCCGCATGAGATACAACTCGAATCCCCGAGATTTTTGGATCATCATGATTTTCTCCAAATCTTGTTTTCCTTCGCTGTTTCATCGCGGGTTTCTTCCTTTATTTTTTCCTCTACGTGCATGCGACTTTCAAAAGCATGCATGGCTTCTTTCGGTCCAAACCATGCAGAAAATAGATGCTCAAGGCCTCGGCACTTCGTTTGCCTTCGGCCTCACTCGAATTCTCCCACTAGTTTCATGCAAGCTCATTTTAAAGCATGGTTGTGTTCATACGGCTCATACGAACTCAATGGAGCCTTCGTCTTCGAAAATGGTGGCCGGGAGCTCGAAATCATCGTTCGGGAGGCTCCTCGTTCGAACGGAGCTCGCGGGTGGCTTCGGGGTGGCTCGACGAAGGAGACGAGCCGGGAGCCGTCGGATCAAGCGTTTGAGATACATCAGACGGGCGGATTAAATCGCGGCGCGCGGCAGATGAGATGAGCGGCTGCGATCCGGCGCGCGATGAGACGGACAGCTCAGATCTGTCCCGGGTGAAATTTCCGTGTCCCACATCGAATCGGCGTGCTTTTTATCCGCGCTTTATCACCCTAGCGCCACCTCAACCCCTCAGTTGAACTTCTCCCTCCACGGTGCCACCTCACACCGTGTTCTCCCTGCGAGCGCGCTCTGCGCCCACTCTCTGCTCCCTGCGGGCGCGCTACTGGCGCCCACTATGCTTCCTCGGGGGCTTATACACGGCCCCTGCCGCGCTCCTCCGGGCGTGCCCCAGGCGCCCATGCGGTGTCCTACTGGTGCGCCCCAGCCTCAAGGATGCTGCCCTGGCCTTTGAGGGTTCCCCATGGGTGTGGTGACCTTGAGTCCCACAAGTGCCTTGGGTGATGACCCTCGGCTGGCCTCCTTGGTGGCCTTATTTTTTTCTAAGTATAGGAATAAAGACTTTGTATAAAAACAAAGTATCCCCATATGCCAAATGCCACTTGAAGCCTTCTTCCTCATTTTTTCTCTTCTTCTTCTTCATTTGAATTCCTCACTCCTCCTCAACAAATATTCATTACTTATGAGGGAAATTCTTGAAGGTTCTTCCTTCATCAACCGAGCTCTTAATCACATAAATTCTTCAATGAACATCATTGATCTAATCAGAGATCAAGTTGGATCATCTTCATGTTCACATGCACTTAGTGATAGTGCATGGACTTCATTAATCCACTTCATCCACTCAGTGATTGTGGATGGATCTCCTTTCATCTCCTCATGCATTGTCAATACAATTCATGGTCTTCTATCATTGTTGTGACATTGTATCTAGGTGATACAAGTTATTGGAACTTAAAGAGCAGCTCAACAATCGTCTGATATTCATAGAGAATGTTTCAACCACAACACCCTATGTCACTTAGTGAATCTCCTAAGTGACATGAATCTTAGTACCATGGCCATTCTCCATTCATCACCAACACCATCACATCCTTTGTCATTCACATATTGAAACTCCTTGACATCCATCCATTCATTCCTTGATAACAACATACCTCATTGACAACAAATGCAACACAGTGCACTTCAACCAGTATTGTAGTTATAAGTATGATAACTAAGACATTAATACTCAATGCCATAGTCATAATCAAAACATAACATCAGAATAGTTCATACTCAAGAATGTCTATCCCTAGATCAGATTGTTTCATCGTCTCATTAATCAACTTACCAATGGTGTTTTCTACCACATGTTCTGACATGATGATCCAATTGGGATCCATGATACATCCACTACTAGAATTTAATAGGTAATCCTTACCCATACCTCATATCAATTCTCCTACCATTTTCAGCAATTCTTCAGTTGGTTGATTTAAAGTGGACCAAAAAATATATTGGTTATTGTAGATTTAAAAAAAAAAATTCAAACCAACTTGTACAGTAATCATCTCATCTCGACAACATGCCTGATGTGGTTCTACATTGACTACATTAGGTAATCAAAATGGAATGAATGTCATGCCCATAAAAAATTACAATCATTAATATTCTCTTATATAGTTATAGGATTATAAAAACTCAATATTCAGGACTTTTATCCATGGAAATCATTATTTCGTTATACACAATTGATGACTTTTGTAATCGTCTTTCTGTGAATTATCAATCCTATACAGTCATTTTATTGTCACACCATTAAATAATGTGGGTGTATATATATACAATTAATCTAATATTAACACCACATAATTATAATAAATTATTCAAAATTGTATGAATTTGGTAACCACATGATCAACTATATGGTTAAAAGGATCTCATCAATTTTTTCCACATATTAGATTATTAATGTTTATGTTTGTACACAACTGATGGGTTCACATATCAATCACAAGCTATTCCACAAGTGGTAGTCTCCTTGTGGTTGAGACAATTAATCGACTAGTGTATATGTGTCCATATATTAACCTCATACACATGAATACTACTATCAATGACGATAAACCACACCACTATAACTGACCCTCTCCTAGAGTGGAACTCAAAAGGGTCCATTCATCATGATATATAACTAACTCCCTTGTATAATATCCTATATGATGTCTAGATGAGGGTTAACTCTTCCATGGATCAACTAATAGGATATCAAAAATTACCAACAAAACCTATGATTCTTACAACATAAAAAATTACAATGTGGCCTAAATTATTTTAAAAGAAATATATTGGTGTGGCACTTTTAAATAAACTCTGCCACATTTATTTATATTTTATTTATTTTATATCTTAATATAATGTTTTCTTAATTATTATTTTCTATTGTTTTGTTTTATTGTAATATTTTTTATAAAAGTATAAATTTTATTAACATCATATTTTATTGAATATGAATTTTTTCATTTTTCATTAATTTAAAATAAAATAATTCCCTTTATTTTCCTTATTGATTTTCTATTTTATTTTTGATTAAATTAAAACGTTTTAAATTGATTATAATAATTAATTTCTTATATTTATAATCATTTTATTCTTATTAAATGTATAAGTTATTTTAAACTAAATCATCTATTTAATTAAATTTTCAATTAATTTTTAGACAAATAAATATTACATTTTTAAGAAATTAAATAATTAAATAAATGTTATAATTTTAATTCTTGAAATATTTTATACATAGTAATAAATAATTGTAATATAAATATATACTAATTATTTAATTTGTTAAATAATTTAAACATGTGAAAATATTAATAAATGTCATTGGCTATATAACAATTTAAAATTTATATTTTAACCATTTCACATTTTTATTTTTTGTAATATTATTTAATTATTTTTATTTTTCATTCATTAATTTGTTAATTTAATTGGATTATTTTTTATATTATCTTATAAAAATTAAAATTTCCCACCACTATACCAATAAAATCACCTACTATTTTCATCGCCCATAATTGGAAACCTTCAATGGAAAAACATTCATCCACCATCTCTCGCTATTCCAACAGTAATTACCCAAGACCCTACCATAATTAGAATTCCAATAGTGAATTCATTAGTAATCATTGCACCTCCCAATACCACAACACATTTTCCATTATCATTACCTTCATACTAGTGCAACAAGATGAAAACTCCTCAAGTCAGTACCACCCTGCTGTCCAATAATAATCATCCAAAAAACAATTGTTGTTGTTAATAGAGGAGTCATTATTAAACTCAAAACTATTGAACACAAAAGCTCACAAAATCTAGAACCATAAAAACCCAATGTAAAACCAAACTATATCAAATCAATATGTGAAATCAGAAAAAGTAGAACCCCGGTAACATTGATTTTTCCAGATCTGTAAATTTGAAATCCATCTACTTGATATCACTGGAATCAAATGAGTACTAGAGCAACGTGATCTTCCACCCAAATATTTAAATCTCACCCACTGATGTGATGCAACACCTTTTTCATACCATGAACCTTTTGGACCTTCTCCCCTGGAAAAATCACTCAAGCAACCGACCCCCTCCCCATTTTCATCTCTTCATCGAAGCTAAAAAACCCCCTTCTTATATAATTATATTCATATTTTATATAACTATATGTAATATAAAATACAAATACAAATAAATATAAAAATATATATAAATATAATAGTATGTAGTTATATTACATAATGATAGAATACATAATTATATTTATATAACAGTGAATATAAATAAATAAATATTATATATATACATCTAATAATAATTTTAATAATTATAATTATTTATATATATTATATTGTATACACAATCCATGATTATAGATATTAATTAGTTATACATTAATTTTAATAATAATATATATCCAATTATAATTTTTTGAACTTTGTGAACCTCATTTTTCATTCAATATTTTTTTTGGAAATACTATTTCATCAGCATAGGTAATTGAAGGAGAAGTGATTGTGGAGTATTCCATCCGAAAATAATGGAAATAGAGGTAATTTAATGAGGAAAACTACATTCACAAGGATATCAATTAATATTGGGGATACACCTGTTAGTGAATACTTAGTGGATATTCTACCTATAAGAATTATTTTTATTTTTAGTTCAATTGATTTTTTTCCAAAAGTGATGTCTTCCTTTGTTTATATTTAACACTCGATCATGGGAACCATAAAACAACAATGATATAAGAAACCTAATCTTTCTACTTCTTTATTTTAATTTTCACTGTTTTTGCTTCAATTATATAGATATTATCATCATGTTTCAGTTTTGTAATTAGGTTTTTGATGTCTAGTTCATTCATCCCTATTTTTTGATGTGATCTTGAATCATTTTTAATGGAAATCTAATTTGAGAGACAAGACTCATGAATGGAATGTTGATGCTTCTTTTATATTTTTACTTCATGCGTATCGTCACATATACACCACTCTATAGAGATATAAAAAGAAATTTGGGTTTAGGAGACAACATTCAATAAATAGATCTCTTTCTTTATCGATCTACATCGATAGATTTATTATTCCTCACTTATCTCTATTAATTGAGAAGTTTTTTGATGATATTGGTATTTTATATACTAAGATGATCACATCAGTTATGATTAAATTCTTAAATGAGGTAATTTTATAGGGATATTTTCTCACTATTGGAGGAGTTCCCTTATGTTGGGAGAGATTTTGCAAATGAATTCTTAATGTTTTTAACAATCCATTGTCCATGAATAAAGGGAGTGAATATTTCATAATTTTATCCATAAAAATATATTTAATAGGGTGGTGAGGGTGGATTGACATGGGTCAAGGATTTCTAATTGTTTTATCTGCCTTTTTTATTTTATAAATTTACATGTAATTTTTATGAAACTATATTTACATTAATGATTATTTTATTTGTCCCTTATATTATTTTCATCACTATATTATTCTATATTTATTTTATACATTCATGATTTATAAATTCTAAAATACATTTTGAAATACCACTAGGGAACTTGACACATATTTCTTGAGAGAATCTTTAAGGTTATCCATTGAGCTATATCATGGATCTTATTAATATATCCTTGAGTATTCATGAAAAAAATATGTTATTAAATTTTTTAATCTTATTATTGGATTAACCATTTCATGTAGTGTTTTGTCTAATTTTTCATTTAAAATAAATAAAAGGTGTATAATAATTATTTTTTAAAAAATGTGAATAAACATAGAATTTATATTTTCTTTTTATAATAATATGGCAGATTTTTGCCTTGTTTAATAACATTATGGTGATTATTAATTGATAAAATTTTGTTTAATAAACCAACATGATGCAGAAAATTCAATTGATATAGTGGTAGTATCTAATAAAAGTTAAAAATAGTATTTATAGAGATTCAATGAAATCAATAGAGGAAAGGAGTGGAAGAAACCATCCATGAAATACTTTCTTGAAAAAACAGAGAATAAAGGACTTCTATTTTCCATACATATAGATTAAGAGGTAAAAAAGATAAATTATTTAAAAAAAAACCCATTGAAGATTCACCGTTCGGAAAATAACATTCCTAAATGGAGAAACAAAGAAGCAATACTATGTTTGACTTTCCAATTTTTGAGTATGAAATTAAATATGATTTTCTAATATAAATTCAATATCAACATTTATAATCCTTCTTCTGTAGTAGGTAAGACATATGATATGAATACATTAAAGAATATTTGTATAATCGAAAATATAATATTAATTAAACAATAAAAATATATAAGAATGTTATGTTATAAATTTTATAATTTTTTTACATTGATTGAACAGGTCTAACTAGAATCATATATCCTATCATTTAATTATTATGACACTACACCAAAGGTTAATTTTTTAAGAGATACACTAGATGGGTTAATACCACACTCCAGACTATGACATACTCAATGGAAAATTGATTACACTTGGAAAGAGAAATATGACTAAATTCATTGACTATTTTATTTTATAGAACATGGATTAGTTTTGTATGATTCTAATTATTTTAAATGAATATTGTAATTTTTATTCCCATTATGTATGTTATAAAGGTGTAACAGATTTGTGTTCTTCCTGATAGATTCTTGAGGAATCAACACTTATGAATGATGATGGGGTTTCTTAGAAATTATTATAGCTGAAAAAATAGTTTGGAAAAATTTGTTATAGTTAAAGGGACACAATTACAATGAACTAAAATAAAAGACACTTCTAACCATATTTATAATGTCTAACCACTAGTGGACACAATCCCATAGGAAATAGAATATTGATGTGCCCCTATATTTTACTTACACCTCTAGTGGTCCATCATTTTTCTAGTTTCAAGGATATGGAAATGTAGAATTCATTATAAGGGGTACCCCAAATATGTAATAACATTATGATTTTAATGAATAACAACTAATGGATCATAAGAAACAACAATCAACCCTCATCAAACTGGGGTTGATCCATTGACTTTATGACTATGGATAATCAAAATATAGAACCTCTTTGAGGTAATCCCAAATTTACCAAATTTATTTGTTAATTTTTGTTTCATTATTCCTAATATTTAATTTTTGTGTTTATTAATATTAATATAACAATTTGGATGTTAGTTCACAGTGGTAGTCAGTACTAACTAGGGGACTAATAATTAATAGTTTACAAGATCTATGCTCATCAACACACATCTTCGATTCATTTTACTATGATATTTAAATATTGATGTTTAATTTCAATTTATTTTTAACTTTTTTGAACATGATTGGATCATCCATATTTTATACAATTAGAAATATTGGGTATAATCATTGAAAACATAATAATAAAATTATTCTACCTCATGTGAGTGATTGTATTAATTATTTCATTTTCATTAATTTAACTATATATTTTTGGAAAATAAATGAGGAGGGGTTCCAATAATTTATTTATAAAAAATTTATCTATCTTAAGTAATTGGGTGATTGAATTTTATAATATTGAGATGTAAAATTTTATGTATTAATTTATAATCCTTTCTTTCACCTACTATGTAACACCCCGAAACATGTTACCTAGAGACGATGCATTATTTTAATACATCTGAATGATTACAAGGAACCAAGTCCCGAAGCACTGATCAGTTTAGCAGCCTTGGAAAATAGATTACATATATGAATGTTACATTATAATTTCTAAAATAAAACTGAACATAAGTAATCCTTTGATAACGTCAATATTCACATTGATTAAGCCTACATATCCATAATAATAAACTAATTTGAATCCAAGAAAATAAACATAAGAAAGGGTTGAGCTCATCTGCTCAGTTAGGATATCAATATTACATAACTTATCATAAATAGTCATAAACAATTAAGGGAATGTATAAGACTAAAGAAAAAGCCTTTTAAACATAAAATTATGCATAATATGGAAAAGATATATCAAATAATTCCATTTAATTATTTACATGGATTATCTACTTGTTGAATAATCAATTTTAATAACAATAACTAATTTCAAAATTATGGAATGCATAATGTCATACATCATAACCACATAGTGAAGGCCCTATGCCAAGAGTGAAAATATGATTTTGTCAAGTCCTTGTTCCAAGACACTAGTATGTCATATGAGACCTACAAATTAATTGAGTAGATTTAGAGGGATCCTCCAATCAATTAATATGTCCAATGAATTCCTCATTTGAAAATGTGGAAACATAACACAAACATTCATTTTAAAACGTGCATATGAAATGTTAACACATTAACAATAAAAAATTAATGGTATAAAAAAAATCACATCAACAATAAAATATATCATAACACATTAAATAAAATATGGAATATTATATTAGATTAAATCAACCTCAATCATTAATAATATCAAATAATGGATGTTGACATAGTTAAAAATAATCAATAAAACTCTTTGTGGGAAATAACATGTTTCGAGAAATCTCTTAAAAGTCATATAGTTTATAATGTAAGTCAGTTAAGAGAATTTTTTTTAATAAAAGTGTCCCATACAAATTTGAAACATATGAAATAAATAATCACATTTAAAAAATTCTATCTACATAAATAACTACTTAAAATCATTTTGAGAAAAGGGACATTAATTAAAGGTTTTACAAAAATAAATCGTTACAAAAATTTAAAATGGTGATATTGTTAAAGGGTCCTTTAACTTGAAATATAAAATATTTCTTATTAAAGAGTTTTAATAAAACATGGATATAGATGAAAAATATATCTTAATAGATACTTATGGATAAAAAATCACGGCTAATAATGAGATTGAATAAATTTCTCTTATCATGTATTTTACATTAGTTGAGGGTACATTTAACCTTCTGTATTATGATAATAGTATGTTATAATATTATTGTAGAACCATAATCATATATAGGATATCATACATTATTCATTGATGGATATATACAACGCATTTAATAATAATTTTTTCTTTATAATAATATTTCGTGTAATAATCTATTTTTTCTATCGTACAAGTTTTTACATGTTATTCTTGATCGTGTCACTGAAATAATTATTTAATTTCCTACATAATATAAAAAAAATATTTAGGTATCATATATATTATGAATATAAATATTTATTATAGATAGATATATGAAATGGAAAACACCATTTATGGAGACAGTAGGTCGTACGTGCGCATAAACATTATATCCGTTTTCATATCGTATTGACCAGAAGTAAGTTAATGAGATATGTATATATATATACAGCAACGTTATTATGTAATATACTACATATTTATTAATAATATATATTTTTATAATCATCATTGAATGGTGAACGTGGAAATGAACTGCATCATGTCATGGAGACGGTAAGCTGTACATACTCATGAACGAAGATATCATTATATTGATGGTGAAATAGTATGTAATGGGATTGTATATTAAAAATATAAAATAATTTCAATGTTATGTTTATTATTTAAATCAATTATAATCATTATTGTACCCATCCAAATAATGAAGTGTTGAATAACAATATAAACCATAATGTGGAGATGGTAAGTTATACATACGCACATATGGTGGTTTTATCCATCATTGGACAGATAGAATAATTAATATGCTTCTACCATATTTGTAATAACATCTCATCATATAGAATGTAAAAGATTTATTATTTTTATTTGAAAAAATAAAATAATGAATAAGTGTAAGAAGAAAAAATCTTTGAGAGAGGTGATGAACTAATTGCCTCTTGTTGGGGGTTTTTCATTAAATTTTATCCAAATTGGCCATTAGACAGGCTTGTGATCATTTTAAGAAATTTAAGATGAAGTGAGGTTAGTTGGGATTATATTCAAATAGGTATTGGATGAGAAAAATGGCTTTGGATATGTTATTTTGAGAGAAGGGGAAGTGACCTTTTATAAGATAGGTGATCGTCAGATTATGAAATGCTTGAAATATTATTTTATTAAAAAATACTATTCTGTTTATAATAGAATATTAAATTTATTTCATGGCTAAGGAGGGAATGGGTCCCAAAAAATTCAACCAATTTTTTTAGACAAGTTTAGGTCACCATATTTACCTTATCTTTTATATTTCACTCATAGTTAAATAGTTTCACTTTTATAATGTCTTCATGTAGTTTTATATTAAATGGTTAATAAACATAAAATAAAATTACATGAGAACATCAAGTGGTTCATTAATGACATATCTATCATTATATAAGTCAGTTGGCCAATCTATTCATGTTTAGGAATACTATATCATTTAATAATATAGTATTTGTTTTAAAAACTCATTTAAGTAAATTTTCACACTATTTAGTATTTGGTTTTTTGGAATGTTAAAAAAACATGATTAATTAGAAAATAAGACATTAAATAAACCTTAAAATTAAATATTAACAAGGAAAATTAGTGGAATTCATCAAAAGTCTAAATTTAAATTTATTTTTATATTTATAATATTAATTATTTTAATCATTAATTAATAAGGTAATTACTACATCATCATTATGTCCTAAATAAATTTAATTATTTAATGTCTAAAAATTATAAATAAAAATAAATAATGTAGGAAATATTGATATCATTCTAGTGAATATTTATAGTTGAATTTATCTTATTTATAACGACACATTAAAAATAGTTTACTTATTTAACATAAAATTTAGCACTTTTATCAATTCTTGAAATAAAATAATAACAAATATTCTATTATAATCAACGTGGGCCAAAAGGTTCATATTTTATTCTAAGATTATTTTGGATAAATAAACTTATCCATTAAAATATGGAAAAGTGTTAGTGTAATTATATTATCATTTTTACCTTTAATTACCCTTTTTACTTTAAACTATGTAAAATAAAATTCCAAAGTTACTATTCATCAAAAATTATTTTCATCCAATTGAACCACATAATACATTCTTATTTCAACCGTGTCATTCAAATTTTTTAAATTTAATTCATATAAGGATCAGAATTAAAATTTATGATAATTTGCAAATTTGTAGAGAAGGTGGGTAAATGATGTTAAAAATTTAAATAAAAGTTTATACATATAATCTGATTATAAAATGAATCCATCGAATTATATTGAACTAATATAAGTATATAGTAGAATTTTTTACAATAAATTAAATTGAAATAAAAATAATTATTATTTAAATAAAAGTCTGTTTTTATACAATAATTCAGTGTTTTCCATTATTCATCACAAATTGAATTTTTTCAAAAAAATACCAAAAATTCCACCTACTATAATTTTGATATTCCAAATTCAAAAATGATGTCTATATCACCCAATTAAAAAAATATTATTTCTATTAATTAATTTTTAATTAATTCTTATTTTCAAAACCATAAAGCGGGGTTTTAAGGAGAAAACACAATTAAACGATTGACATGTGTTTATATACAATTTAAATGTGAAATTACATCCAAATACCAACATTATATTAATTGATAAAAATATATTCTAATTATACATTACAACCACCAAAATTCATAATTCAACACTATAAATTATTTTTATTAAGCATGTTTTGTTCAATTTAAAATTAATATTTTTCAATATTCATCAAAATAATAATGTTTTCAGGAAAGTACCAAAAAATGATCCAAACTAAATTGTCATGTCCCACTTCTATTGAAAATTTTAATTTCTTTAAATTTTATATATAAAACTGTCAAATATATGATTTAAAAAGGATATCCATTAAAAGGAGATAATATTACATTTTTTAAAAAAAATTACATATTCTATCTGAAAAAATGAATATGTTCATATATTATGTTTAATGAACACATAATATAGATTTTAAAATTATATGGGGTATATAAAATTTAAAATGAATTTAATATTATTTATGTCTTCTTTTTGAACAACATGTTTGGTAAGTCGTGGTGCGCTCGAACTCAAGGTTTCCCATAGCATAATCTATTGATTTTCTATAAAGAGATAATGTACTATGAAATCATGGGGTGTTAAATTCTCTCATCCTTCAATAAATCATGTCTTGAAAATTTGATATTGTTCTTTGAAAATAAAAGAATTAAAATAAAAAATATAATTCTGGAAAATCCACATCATAAATAGGGTCAATAGAACATAGACTAAATTAGAGGGAAGGGGAAATGATAAAAGTCACCACCAAATCAGGGTTTCGAATAGGAGTATATGGGTGGAAAGTATAGACACAATGTTGTAGAAAAAACATAAATATTTATAGGGATTGATTGATGTAATAAATCACAACTAAGTGAACTATAAATGGTACATTTAGGGAATCAAATACATTTATCTAAGATGAGTTAAAATAACATCAGTTCAATAAAACAAAAGGTTTTAGGATAACACATTATTGGTTTTGAGAACATTTCCTTCCTTTTTAATAATTAATTTCATAAGAGAATAAGAAAAAAAATACATTACAAGTAGAGTTCCATCATTTCAATAATTTCTATCAAAAAATCATCTTTCACTCCAAAGTATAATATAAAAAATATATTCTATCTATCATAATCATATAGGTGTCCAAAAAATGACTTCATAATTCATCTTTCAGAAAATTTAAAAAAACTACATTATATAATCTTGGAAATCACGTAAGATTGTGGTAGGTGATTTGCCCTTGTCACCCTTCGGTTAAGGGTTAAATTATCATGGCCTTTCTAGAGACGAAAGATTGTCGCCTGACCTCCATGATGTCCTTTTTATAACAATCAAAAAATAATCTTATGATATTCGTTATTCTTAAAATTAGTATCCAATGTCAAACATTATCCATTCCATCCTTTAGAATTATCCACAATACTCCTGTCTGAACTCAAAGTCCAAATTTTTTAAAGAATGTCACATAATATAAATGTGAACACCATCATAATGACTTATCTTAAGATGGGGAAATTAAATGAATTACCATAGAACCATATTTTAATAGGTATGTACTTATTTATTCTTTATATAAAACATATAATACTATATATAATACTTAAAATGAAAACTTTTGTATTCTCCACCAATGATAGATAAAACAGACCATTAATATGTTCCATTTTAGTCAATAATATCAAATATTATTTATCCATATCATTTATATCTCAGTCCAAAATCAATTCCATGGTATCGAGATCACATTAAAGATTAAAATTCCATTATCCATGTATTTTCCAAAAAAAATTAACTTGATATTAAGTCACTCGTCTTAGTACCGCCAAATTTCAAATCCTTAATGAAACAGTACTACAAGAAAATTATAGACTCCATAATTATTATATCCTGTACATCATTGATACAACAATCAAATCTCTTAAGTAATTAATAAAAATATAAGATCACTAATTATTCCTCTTCATCTATAGTAGTATCAAAACTTGATTTTTATCCAATACCATTATCTTCAGTATACTCTGATGATTGGGACATTGATTTACGTAGTGTCCCAACTCCATGTAGATAAATCATTTTACATTTGAATCATTTTTCTTACCATTTCAATCATGTACTTGGTGTCATTTTTCTCCCCAATTACAAAAAACCCCCATTACCTTCAATCATTTTCCAAGGAGATTTTTTCCACGATTATCACATATGGGAAAATCCTTCATTCCCTTTCTCCATTTATCAATCATTCTCTCTACCATACTTTTATTCTCTAGAATCCCTTCAAATGCATTGGACTCCGTGAATTCATTAATTATCTTATTAAAACATGATACTATTTCTTTATAGGATGATAATTTTTGGGAGACTATTTCCCTTATAAATGTTGATTTATGACCATGAAAGATATTATCCTTCTTACTCTTTGGATCATGCATATTTATAGAGTTCTCATTCCTTATATAAGAAAAAAATTTCAAATAAATGGCACACAATATGTTAGTTTATGAATCACAATACATTTTTTCAAATATGTAAAATACCTAAAATAAATTGAATAGTTAATTCATAAATTATATAATCATTAAAAGAATTCTTTAAGGATGTATTTATTCATAAATATTTTATAATGATTGTAAGGAAAATGTGAAATATCCTAAGTATACCCCCAGAGAGTGTCGTAAAAAAAAGTGAAGAAAGGTCTATTGTCGAGTACCAGGATACCTCAGGTCAAGCTAGAAAATCATTGTCGTAGTCTTCACTCCTAGGTACATCTGTGCAAAATCCACCTCTAACTGATCATATCCATAAATGGATGCATTTCATGTAAAAACTAAAAAAATCACAACATTACCAAAATTATCGATAGTTCTTATATACTAATCCTCAAATTCTATATTTGGGTAATTTTTCAAAATCGACGTTTATCTAAATCTATTTTAAAAAATGTTGCTAAACTTCCTCCGATAAAAAATTTAATTGATCATCCCCAATTACACAGATTCAGTGCATTATTTTAAAACATTGGAAGGATTACAAGGAATCATGTCCTGGAGGACCGATCATTTTTTTATTCATTGGAAAATATATTACATATAATAAAATTACAATAAAATTTAAAAAACAAAAAATAAATTATCTTCTGAGAACACCATTATTATCCCAGTTTAACCCTTCGTATCAATCATAATACATTTCTTAGCATCCTGGGAAAATTAAAACATATGAAAGGGGTGAGATCAGATCCCTAGTAAAGATAACAATATAACAGAAACTATCACAAATAAGCATAAACATTTAAGGCAATGTATATGAATAAAAAAGCCTTTTAAACATAAAATTCATCCTAATATAGAAAAGATAAATCAAATAATTCTATTTACTAATCCACGTGGATATTCTAATGGTTGAATAATCACATTTAATATCAATAGCTAATTTCAAAATGATTCAATGCATAATATCAGACATCATAACAACATAGTCAATGCCTCGTGACAAGACTACAAACAATATACTATCAAGGACTTATTCCAAGACACTTGATTGTTAAACGATACCTAAAAATCCATCAAGGAGCTATATCAGGATCCACCTTTCACATACCTAGTCTAATTCATTCATCATATGAAATGGATGAAGCATAACATAATCATTGGCATTAAAATTGCATAAAAAATGTAAATATTTTAACCATAAACAATTAATGGCATAAAAATAGAACATACACATTCAGAAATATCATAACTCATTCAATATAATATTCAATAATTTTTTATATTAAATCTACCTCAATCACGAAAAATATCCAATAATGGATGTTGGCATTGTTGAAAACAATCAATAAAATTCTTGGACAAAAATTCCATTTTTCAAGACATCATTTAAAAAAAACACAATTTAATAATGAAGACATTTAAAAGAAATTTTTTATTAAAATATTTTCATACCACTATGAAACTTTATAAAATAATTAAAACTTTTAATAAATCATTTCCACATAAATAATTCTTTAAATTCATTTGGAATACATGGACATTAATTATAATATTTCAAAAATATATCATTAAAAACATTTAAAATGATGATCAAGTTTATGTTTACCTTACATAAAAACATAAAATATTCCTTTTTAAAACAATTTAATGAAACATGTACATAGATGATAATCATGTCCCAGTTGATACATGTAGATAAACAATCTTAGATAATAATGTGATTGAGGAAATAAGCTTTACCTTGTACATTCTTTTCGAGTAAGGAACGTTTAACCTTCTCTATAACGACCAAAGTATCTAATTAAATTATACCAAAACCATATTTATATTAATGATATCATAATTTATTCATTTATGGATTTATACTAACCATTTAATAATAATTTATATGTTAAAGTAATAATTCAGGTAATAATCGATTTCTCAATCGTACATGTTTTGACATGTTATTCTTGATCGTATCACTTATATCATGATTTAAATTCAAACATAATATAAAACATTATTTATATATCATATATATTTAGAATATAAATATTTATAATTTATAGATATATGAAATGAAAAACACCGCTTAAGGAGACAATAGTTCGTACGAACGCATAAACGTTGTTTCCATTTTCATATCGTATTGAACAAATGTAAGCAAATCAGATATATGTAAAAAATAAATATTTATATATAAATATTAGAATTATTTTTTCATATATTAAATAAAAATTAACTATATATATTTTATTATCATATTTGAACGTTGAACATGGATGTGAATCTCATCACGTCATTGAGATAGTAACTTGTACGTACGCACGGGCGACGATATCATTCAATTGATGGTGTAATAATATGTCATTTTATGGTATATTTTATATAAAGAATCATTAACATGTTATATTTATTATTTACATCAATTAAACGCATTATTATACCCATCAAAAAATGAATTTTTGAATAACAAAATACACAACGACATGGAGTCGGTAAGCTGTATGTACGCACATATGGAGACATTTTCATTAATAGGATGGAAAGAATAATGAATATAGTTGTACCATATTTATAAGAAAATATAATTATGTATATGATTCTGGAGTTAAAATTTTAGTATGGAAAAAATCAATAAAGAGGAAGTGGATGAAGAAAAGAACTTTAAAAGAGGCGATGAATTAATTACCTCATCTTCAGGTTCTCCCTTTTGATTTGATCAAAATGAAAATTTAGGCTAGATTATGATCAATTTAAGTCCACTAATATTAATTGAGGGTATATGGGGGGTTTTTTGATCTAGCTATGGATAAGAAAATTGGCATTGGAAGTGTGATTTTGATAGAAGGGTAAGTTCCCTTTTATAATAGAGATGTGTGTCACTTTCGGAAAAGGATGACACATTGTTTTATTATAAAATAATTTTCTATTTATAATGGCTCAAAATGGATTTAGATTGATTATAAGGTGGTTATGGGTCACAATAATCTCAAAAAAATTGTTTTAGACATGTTTAGGGCACCATATTAACCTTATCATTTAGATTTATCTCTTAGTTAAATAGTTTTTCTTTTACAATGTCTTCTTATGTTTTTATATTAAATGGTTACTAAACATACTATAAAATGATAAGACGACCTATTGGGTTTCATCAATAAAATATCTATAATTATATAACTACTTTTCCCGAACCATATTTTTTTAGGTATTTTATATCTTCTAATAATGTAGTATTTTTTAAACTCATTTATATCAATTTTGACATCTTTTAGTATATGGTTTTGGTGAAAGTCATCCAAACATTATTACATTGAAATGAATAAATTAAATCAACATTAACTTGTCATATTAACCTGGGAAATTATTTGAATGCCTAATACGTCAAAATTTACATTTATTTAGATATTCATTATATCAATTATTTTAATCATTCATTAATAATGTAATTACTGCATCATCATTGGGTCATAAATAAATTTAAATATAAAATTCATAAAAATTATAAATAAAATACCCTGATGTTGGAAATCGTTTTATATTTCTAATGAATATTTATAGTTGAATATCCCTTATGTATATCTCTATATTAAATGTGGTGTTTTTATTAAATATTGAATTTTTCAATTTTATCACTTCATTAAATAAAATAATAATAAATGTCCTAATCTAATCCAATTGGACCAATGTGATCATATTGTTTTTTCTAAGGTTTAATTTGGTCGAAATAAACTTACCCAATATAATTAAGACATGTTTTAGGGTAATTACAACATCACATTTTCCATTAATTAAACTATTTTATTTTTACCATGTTAAATAAAATTCAAAAGAAACTATTGACTAAAAAATTCATCATATTGATACACATTTTACATAACGATGTAATTTTTATTTCTCGGATTATTTTATTTCAATTAACAGAAGCTATAAAATTATGATTTAAGAAAATTTGAAAATGTCACACGAAGGTGGGTAAAAGACATTAAAAAATAAAATAAAACTTTATAAAACTAATAGTTTTATAAAAGGACTCTGATTAATTATATTGAATTATTATATGTATTATATATCTATTTTTACATAGAAAAATTAAATATAAAAAATATTTATTTAAATAATATTCTGTTTTAAACCATAACATAGTGTTTTTCACTAATCATCAAAAATTGAATGTCTTCAAAAAAATAAAAAAAATCACCATACGTTAATTTTGATATTCCAAATCAAAAAATGATGTCTAAAATATCAAATTCAGACGACAAGGGTTTCATTAATTAATTTAAAATTAATTTCCACTATCAAAACCAGAAAGAGGGTTGTTATGAGGTAAAAACTATCCAAAGATGGACCTCTGTTTATGTACATTTAAAATGTGAAATTATATCCCATGACCTAAATTATATAAATATATAAAAATATAATCTAATTTTACTTTAAATCCAATAAAATTAATAATTTAACAATATAAATAATTTCGATTAAAAAGTTCTCTTCAATTTAAATTTATTATTCTTCACTATTCATCAAAATGTGAAATTTATAAGTAATGAACAAAATAATAATAAAAACAATTTATGTCCCTATTCTAAATAATAATTTTATTTTATTTTATTTTACATATAAAAGTGTAAAATATTATATTGAAAAATTGTTCGCTATTAAAAGGGGGTAAAATTTCATTTTATTAAAATACTTCTTTTATCTGAAAAAAATTAATTTGTTCATATATTATTTCTATGAAACACATAATATGGATTCTATAATTACATAGAGTATATAAAATTCTAAATGAAATTATTACTATTCATAACCTCTTTTAAAACGAATAGTTTGGTATGTCGTGGGGCTCTCAAACTTGGTGTTACATGTAGTTCAAGATATTGAATTATTTCAAAGAGATAATGTACAATGAAATCGTGGAATGTTACGCCCAAAATTAAAATCAACATTAATGTAGATTTAAAATATTTTAGAATCCTTCTTAAATTTTAATTTCAATGAAAAACCATTTTCCTTTATTTAAATTGTCATAGAGTGAATTTTGAAAAAAATGACATGAATGATTTTTTAGTAGTGGATGATGGAATCATTTATTTATGTTTTTTTCTATTCTATAAATTTGATTTGGAAAAACAAATTTAAGGTTTCCTAATTACCCATTAAAAATATTTTCTATGTTGATTTCAATATCTATTTAAATTAAACATTTAATTGTTTCTCCAACTATGAAAATCAGAAATGATGGAATTGTTAAATATGAAGTGTGGGGGAGAGGGGAATCTCTATGATAAGATGTACTTAAATTATTAAAAAAACAATCCCACAATATTTTTATCAATAATAAATGGGAAATATTTTTTTATTAATTATCAAATTATTTTAAAAATATACTTCTTTTTCATGTAGAGGGTAATATGGCTTCAATATGTGCATAAATTATATCATTCGTAGTGTATAATAATTTTCACGTTTTTTATAATTTATCTAAATAAAAATATATTTGATGTATGATTTTAATGTACATTTTCTTATTTTTCGTGAGTATTCAATTTATTTACTGAGATGTTGACATGTATTTGATATATATTTGAATAATTTAGATAATAACATTAAAAAACTAGATATATGAACATGAACCTAGGGAACTCATCTTTTAAACATAAATAATCACCTCACGGACCCTACTGTAATGGAAATCTTTAATTTACTTTGATATAGGAGTAAAATGGAAAAAATGGATCCTTTGTTGAAAATATGAGACTGTAGGAAATGGTTGTGTGTAACCCCAATTTAGATATGAAATATATTCTATTTAAAATTTACCTAAAAACATACATAGTTATGTAAAATTAAAACATGGAGTAAACATTATGAAATAATAATGCGTGTTGTAGTGAAAAACGACTTCATTAATGTGCAGGTAATTTTTCACTAAGATGAAAAATTGGAAGCATTAATTTTATGAATATAATTTTATTTATATCAATAATGTGAGATAAAAATTGATTTTTAAAACCCAAGTGAATGTGAACATTGATTATACCTTATTAAATGATTTAGTTCCACATGATCTAACCATTTACCACAAAAAAGTTGATTTTATACAGGAATTCATATATGATAATTAGTTGATTCATATATGATTCATCATGAGTTTTATAGTGAATAAATATATTTTTTATATGATTTCTAGTGTGTATTTTAGTCATGGAAGGACCTTCTGTGAACACGTTATCTGCACAACATGACATAGTTTTGTTCCACTACAGATAAGAATTTTGAAATTCTTTTTTATGGTTCACATTGAAAAATCTATTATTATATTTTCTAAATACAATATCATTATTTTTTTGAGGAAATCAAAATATTAATTGGATGTTATTTTTTGGGTACTTTTCAAAGCACTTTTACAAAATTATTTTTTATTATACAGATTTTTATTATTAAATTTAAATTTTCTATTTAATAATTTTCAATGTTTTAATTTTTTTATTTAATTGTTATATCATATTTAAAATATTTTTTTATAATTTTTGTAATATTTAATATTATTATAAATAAATCAACTATTTAACTTTTCCAATCAATTTATTTATTTCATTTTTGTTAAAATATTTATTTTTTATTATTTATTCTCTAAATTTACTTAAATATTTTTGTAATTGGTTTCTTCCATTATTTTGTTTTCTTTCTTTTTTATATTACATATAACATATATTAAATTCAATATCAATTGGTTAGTTAATAAATTTTACTTTATTGATACATTATATAGTTAAATAAAATTAAAATCTTAATTCATGTAATAAAATTTAAACAAGTAATATTAAATTATAATATAATTCAATATTAATCATTTATTTTGTTAATTAATTTATGTATATTTAATTTTTTATTGTTCTACAGTAATAATAAGAATTAATTTATGTTATGAATAATTTTTAATTAAGCTAATTGGGTATTTAATTTTTATAAAAGTGTAGTTGAGTGTTTTAATGTTAATTTAATTTACAATTGTATTGTAGTTTATTGTAGTTACATTAATTTTTTTTATATCACACTGTGGGAGCTAGTAACATTAATATTTACTCAAGACCATAAATATAACATAACCCATTATTTCCATCACCTTCCATTGGACGCCACAAATGGAGACTCTTTCACACACAATCAATCGCTTCTCCTATAAGGCCCCAGCCATAAACAATACTTAATCTTGAGTTACTTCATGATTACATGTTGAGGATCTTTTCAGGTTTAGAGTTTTAGATAATTAGATCATAAAACATGCATTACATTCCACATTTAAACTTATTGGTTACATAAAAATAGTACTCATTTTCCCCATCAATGGAATCATATTTAAAATAAAACATGGATACTTTCTTGAGACATCCTTGACACTATAATCATATCACGTACCTTTCCCTTGACCTATGAAAAACATTTCAAAAACATGGGATGATCCTAAAATGCTCAGTAAGGGATATAAAAGTATGAAATTAAAACATTAGTCCATGTATGAAATCATACATTACTCATTAAACATAATCAATTTAACACACCTCATCAAATCATGAATAAATCATAGAAATCATAAGACATAACGGTAACTTGAGGCATTCATAACATTCTTACGTAGGGAGTAACCCTGAAGGTTATGTTTGGAATACCCATCATAGTATATTCCCTAGATTTCTTCATAAAAACCTTAATGTTTAACTCCTTCACTTTACCCAATGCATTCGAGAGCTATATCCGGATCACCAGCCCTTAGTTTATCATGGAACCACACATCTTCATAATAATTCCCATGAACCATAACATAATCGTATCACATAGAACATGCATAAAGGAAACATAACATTTCCACTTTTCAATAACCAGATATCAGTACAACACATTGATATAAAAACATTATGAAAATAATTTTAAATACCAAAACAAATGAAAAGTAAAACATGGTATTTATTTTTCATTTAAAAAAATGTTATTTCTTATAGAGGAATTCGAAACTCAAACAATGGTCACGACGGAGGAGAAGTCGTTGTCGCTGCATACATATGACAAAAAAACATTCCTTTTGTCATTTAGTAAAACACTTCATATAAAAAAGATTCATTTTTTATGGAAATAAATGAAAAAGGGGTTTATACACTGTATGAAATAATGTTGTGTATAAATCAAAATATGCCTCAATGAAAGGAAATTGAGACGAAGTCCCATACCTCTGGTCCGACTTGACTCGATCGTTCTTTAAGGTTCTGAATAATAAACTTGAGTTAATTTCTACTTTCTTAAGAACCATTTTCATGTTAATTATGCATTTTATATCACTTATTACCATGTTATGAACACTGTGTAATTATTTAAGTTAATAATGGTCGTTTTGTCGATTATTGGTACTTGATTCAAAAATAAACTCTTTATAATTACAAGTTGTTCATGTGGTAAAATATCCATTATATACAGAATTATATTCATGATTTAGATATCATATATGTCATATATATCCAGTATATACACGCATTTACAATATTACATAACATTTAGTGGTAAGAAATGAAATGCAACATTCATGGAGACGGTAAGTTATACGTACGGATGAACACTACTTTTATTTCAATTTCGTATTTTATGGAATGGAATAATAATTGTTGGTCGGAGTGGATACTCAAGTGGGCGGTTGTAACAGCCCGAGATTTTATGAAAAATATTCTTTTTAATTTTATTTATGTCTTTTGTTGTACGCTACAACAAAAGGAGCTTGCACAACACACATCCATGACTTGCCTTGCATTACACGCAATCGCAACCTCCCTCGATAACGTATGTAGTACGTAATAATGAGTTTCACGAAACAACGATATGCTATTAAAATATTATTAAAACTATCCGTTATGAATAGTAATAACCACTTTTTTAAATTTTAGAAATTTTAGCTCTCAAAATGGACTTCATTTTTGGATTCGGAGTATCGAATTTAGCCTAAGAGGAAATTTTGGTACTTTTCGGATAACTTTCATATTCTGATGAATAGTGAAAATTACTAAATTATAATTAAAAACAACTTTTTTAATCAAAATAATTAATAGTGATAAATTATTAATTTTGAGTTGTTTTAAAGTATATTTAGAATATATTTTTACAATTTAATACAATTTTGGTCATTGGATGTAATTTCACATTTAAACCAGACATAATGAAGTGTCAATCTTTTGATAGAAATTGTTTCTCAAAAACACGCTATTTGTTTTAGCAGTGGGATTTAATTATAAAATTAATTAATGAAACTTCTATGTTATTAATTTGGTAAAATAGATTTCATTTTTGAATTTGGAATATGAAATATAGCTTAGGATGAAATTTTGGCATTTTTCTGAAAACTTTCAATTTTTGATGAATAGTGAAACCACTAAGTGGTAGGTTAAAAACTGAATTTTGCATAAAACTTAATTATACCGCTTCTGTGAATGGAATTTCGAAAATCCGACAGACATGGTTAATATCAAGGACTAAAATGTGGTTCAATGAGATGAAAATAATTTTTGGTGAATAGTAACTTTTTACTTTTTTTTACCACGGTTAATAGTAAATAGGGTAACTAAGGGTAAATATGATATTACTATTACCCTAACACATGTCCTAATTCTATTGGATAAGTGTAATTTGACCAAAAACAACCTTATGCATATAATATGACCATTTAGGTCCACTTGGATTAGATTATGACATTTAATATTATTTTATTTAATGAATAGTTAAAATAGTTAAAATCAAAGTTTAATAACTAAAACATTTTTAATATGGGGTTATACATAAGATAAATTCGACTATAAATATTCATTAGAAATATAAAAAGATTTCCTACATAATTATATTTTATTTATAATTTTTATACTTTAAATAAATTAATTTATTTATGACACAACGATGATGCAGTAATTACCCTTTTAAGGAAATATTAACATAATTGATGTTATAAATTCTCAAATGAATGTAATTTGAGACTTCATATGAATTCCACTAATTTTATAGGTCACTATTATATATTAGTGTTGATTAAATAAACTTTTTTTGAACATATAATTCTGTTATGACTTTCACAAAAATCATATATCAAATAGTGTCAAAATTGACACAAAATAGTTTTTAAATCAAATATTATTTATTAATTGTTATTTTATTCCAAAAAATATAAGGTTCGGCCAAATGACTTATATAAGGATATATATATTAATAATAAACAATTTGGGGTTCGTTTGGCATGTTATAGTAAGTGTATTAACCATATAGTGAAAGAAAACAAAAAGACACGGTAAAATTTAAATTATTTAACTTAGAGTTAAATTTAATTGATAAGGTTAAAATAATACCCTAAACATGTATAAATCCTATTTTATGATAGTATTTCGACCCATCCCCACTTTATCTTCGAAATAAGACCCTTTGGAACCATTATAAACCGATTTTGACTTTAATATAAAATAATATTTTGAGATATTCCTAAGGTGCCCCTCCCCTCCCTTATAAAAGGGCACCTCCTCCCCCTCCTCCTCACACAACATTGAGCCTTCATGCTCGGCCAACCCCTGCCAAAATCTCTTCTCCACTTTCCTAGTATCATCCTAGAGGTCCTGGTCTTCTTTAAAGACCATCCTTAGTTCTTTAAGTGGAGGTTATGAAAAGGCGCGTCAAAAAGAGGTAATATCCATTACCGATCTTTTTCAATTTCTTTCTTCTTCAACTTCTTCTTATTTAGTTGTTTCATGATAAAGTAATAACATAAGTATTTCTTATATACTGATATGTTATTATAAATATGAAACAACTCTAATAAACCTTCTATCAATCCTACGGAAAAAGGAAATCACCGCGCGTGCGTACGTACGGAATACCGTCTCCACGCCGTGGTGTAATCAATTTTCCGCCACCACCTTAATTGGATGGGTATAATGGTTTAATGAGTAACTATATATGATTATTATAAAGTGATATTGATACTTAAATATTATACATACACTTCAACACAATTCCATGACCCTGAGAACGATATCATCGCTCGTGCGTACGTACGGACTACCGTCTCCACGACGCAATGAGATTCATTCTCCATGATAACCATTTAAGAATGATTAAAAAGTATATATAAGAAATAATAATGAAATATATGACATTATAAAGCTACTGGATTTATGTATATATGTATATGTATGTCATCTACTTACTTCCATTCAAGACAATAAGGAAAGGAAAACAGCGTTCATGCGTACGTACGTACTACCGTCTCCATGAACGGTGTTTTACATTTCATTTATCTATCTTATATATATTTATATATACTGAATATATATGATATATAAATCATATTTTATATTCTCGACGTAAGTAAATCATGATATAAGTAATAATAATGTCAAGAACAACAAGTCAAAACACCTACGATAAATGAAACGATTTTACCCAAAACGCTTCTTTAACATGGAATTTACAAAAGAACGGGTAATATAAAGTCATAAGTGAACCATATATGATATCATAACAATGAATATGATTCTGTAATAAGTAAATAACATTATTATATCATTATACAGGAGGTTCGGACACATACGAATCCAATCGGACCTAAGGTAAGGGAAATATCACAATCTCATTTTTATCCGAGGTTGTTTATTCGTAAGTATTTACTGGGGTGTATTTTATCATCCACATACATGTTTCATCAATATGTAATATTATTTCCATCCACCTACAATTTATTAAATCCATTTTTACCCTTCGGTGAGTTTTTAGTAATATGTATGAAAGGAATCTTTTGTCGTACGAGGTACTTTTTGACTTTTCCGACAAAAGTACGAAGAATGTTTTTTAAACTTATACCGCATGAAGGGATTTTTAAAACATTATTTCCAAGAAACTTCCTTTACAAGTTTTCAAGTTTATTTTTAATCAAATTATTTTATTTTAAAGTCGTATGACATGTTATGAAAGGAAAAATGTTTTTGTAGTAGAATGGATATTTTCCTCAAGAATGGAGTTCAAGTATTTTATCAAAATTATTTTCCATCTAAGATAATAAAAGGGTTCTGTTTTTATCCCTATTATTACATTGGTTTGATTATGTTGTGATGGAAATATTTTTATGAATTCCTTTATCTTATATGAATTGTTTTATGATGTCATGTTGTTTATGAATCCCATTTTTATTACATGGGTTACGCTATGATGTATGGTTTATGATTATGTGGCACACATAAGAAAGGATTCATTATAAGATGGGTGGGACCTATATCTCCCTCCAATGCATTGGGTAAAGATTTTATATCTCATGAGATAGACATGGCTGAAATGGTAGGTTATACCGGTTCAGTGAAACAGGACAGAAACGAGGGTTACTCGATTCAGAAAGGGACTTTGTCCACTAAGATAGTCTTGGCAACGAGTCTTGACTAACAAGAAATGATTCTATATGATTATGTGTGTATGCCACAAAGTTTCATGTTTTACGTTATGATTATTGTGATTACATTTCACTGCCATGATTTATCCCATGTTATGAAATTATGCTCTCTTTTGCAGGTTAAGATTTCCAAAATATTATGTTCTTATGAATACGATGTGATTGATATTTCTTTTGTTTACCCTTACTGAGAATTTGAGCTCACCCTTTTATGTTTTCTTTTCCCCATGATATAGAGACAGGTTTTAGGTAAAAAAGGGGAAGATCTTTATAGGAGATGTTGAAGATCTTTCACCACGATTAGAAGATTACGTTCCGAGTTTCCAAAGACACTAAAATATTACGATCCTTGTGTGTGTGTTTTTGATATGTACTAAGTATTCCACAAATGTAATGTAATGTCAATGTACGTCAGGCTTTGGGTCTCTACAGTTGGTATCAGAGGAACAGTTTAGTCAACCTTTGGAAACTAGGATGCGAGAACTTTAGTGAGATCCCTAGAGATATTTATAAGGTATGTCTAGGGATGTCCCTAAGGATAAGAATACGTATAGGATACAGTCCTAGAACTACAGTAACGATCATAGAATTTAACATAAGTTGTTAGATATTGAGGGTACTCCCCCTTTATTATGTTGTTTTCCCTAGCATGATTTTTGCCTCTCACACTATACTTTTTTGGGTTTTAGAAAATGGCTGGAAACAAGATGATTCACGATAATGGAGGATATGATGGACAAGGGAATGATATTCTTCATAATGAAATGGGATTTGGAAGTCCAAACATAAATATTATGCCGAATCAGCAATCTCATAATATGATCAATAAAGTAAAATTTGGTAAGTTTCCTGACTCGGCTAGTAAGAGAAAGATGGAGTTTCATGATGAGCATAGAGGAAAGAAAGTTCAATTTCCCCTATGTAAATCATGTGGGAAGAGGCATCAAGGAGAATGTTTCAAAGGAACTGGAAGATGCTTTGGGTGTGGAAAATAAGGACACAAAGCAAGTAAATGCAATGTAAAAGGTTTTGTTAACAACATGGATGAGGATAATGGTATTTCTACAACATCAACAATGGTTAAATGTTTTAAATGTGGAATGTACGGGCATTATGCAAACCAATTCCCTAAGGGAATGTCTCATGAAGATAATCAGTATGGTCATATGGGAAGTATTTATGTGGATGATGATGAAGAGACTACAAATGATATGTGAGATGAAAGAATTGTTGAAGCTCGATCAATGGTTTAAGAATGTAGTGGAATGATTACATGTTTATCAAGTGTAATGTTGTATAAGTAATCTCATGGTACTATGGGATAAAAGAGACATCTAAGGATTGTTACATTGTTGTCTTTCCTTATGTTTTGAAAGTATGTGATGAATGGTACCAGTATTTTTGGAAAGTAGATGATATGCTCATAATGAAGGGATAAGACGATAATGAGATGTTTGATTGTATGCATGATCTCATGATTGATATAAGGACTAAGTGATATCATGGTTTGAGTATATAGAATTTTGAGGATTTTAGTATGTGAAAAGTGTTAACTTTTAACTGTATTCAAGTTTTCACTATGGTTCAATGGGTATTCAAGAGAATACATTATTAAGGCCTTTGAATGTTTGGAATGTGACCAACAAAACATATCTTATGATATATGGGGATCGACGATGGTGTTAAATCTCTGGTAATCGTTTTCACTATGTTATGAGAGTGGACTGCAGTATTATGGATAAGCCTAAAGATTGGAATGGACATAAGTTAGTATTGTTTTCTCGATATTATTGATGGGATGATATAGTAATATAGTTTTAGAAAAAGGACAACCTGCAGGACGGGCGACAACCCATCACGTCGGACAAGGATATGGGAATTGAACCCACAACCGAAGTGCGACTGGCCTTTATCTCCTACCACTAGCCTACATGATGTCCCTGTTTAGTAGAAACTATTTTTATTATATTAAGCAGTATGATATAAGATGTATAAGTCTATTTTAGGAACCATATATGATTAATATCACTATAGAATGACTTATGTATATTTAATAACTTTTGCGAACCTTTTGTTTGAGACAGATGGAATGACTCGTCATTCTATCACATGATCTGCTAACACTTCACGAATAACAAATTCAACTTCATTTATTTAAGAGATGATGTGGAAATTGTTAAAGGCATGAACAACAGTGAGATTGTACCAAAATAAAGTAAGTATTTATTCTAATTCAAATTTTCAACTTTAGGGAAATGATCTTGAAAACCAAAAATGTTGTCCTAGTGCCCTTATATCCGATGAATCAGATGGTACCTTAGATCATCACAAATTTATGGCTTTGTGATTGCTAGCTTTTCCAAAGCCATGTTCTCTACCATTGTCCATCAGAACATGATGGTTATATTTCTCTTACATATCCATATTTTCACCTATGTGGAAACCCAGTGATTAGTTTATTTGGGTAACCGTTACGTTTCATACTTTTTTTTTAAAGATAAGTTTTCGTATTCCTTTTTACGATGTGGGTTTCTATCAAATAAACTTTGAAATAGTAAACCATTTATAACCCCGACGAATTTCGAGGGCGAAATTCATTTTAAGGGGGGTAGAATGTAACAGCCCGAGATTTTATGAAAAATATTCTTTTTAATTTTATTTGTGTCTTGTGTTGTACGCTACAACAAAAGGAGCTTGCACAACACGCATCCTTGACATTCCTTGCATTACACGCAATCGCAACCTTCCTCGATAACGTATGTAGTACGTAATACTGAGTTTCACGAAACAACGATATGCTATTAAAATATTATTAAAACTTGCCGTTATGAATAGTAATAACCACTTTTTAAAATTTTAGAAATTTTAGCTCTCAAAATGGACTTCATTTTTGGATTCGGAGTATCGAATTTAGACTAAGGTGAAATTTTGGTACTTTTCAGATAACTTTTATATTCTGATGAATAGTGAAAATTACTAAATTATAATTAAAAACAACTTTTTTAATCAAAATAATTAATAGTGATAAATTATTAATTTGAGTTGATTTAAAGTATATTTTGAATATATTTTTACAATTTAATACAATGTTGGTCATTGGATGTAATTTCACATTTAAACCAGACATAATCAAGTGTCAATCTTTTGATAGATATTGTTTCTTAAAAACACGCTATTTGTTTTAACAGTGGGATTTAATTATAAAATTAATTAATGCAACTTCTATGTTATGAATTTGGTAAAATAGACTTCATTTTTGAATTCGTAATATGAAATATAGCTTAGGATGAAATTTTGGCATTTTTCTAAAAACATTCAATTTTTGATGAATAGTGAAACCACTAAGTGGTAGGTTAAAAACTGAATTTTGCATAAAACTTAATTTTACCGCTTCTGTGAATGGAATTTCGAAAATCCGACAGACACAGTTAATATCAAGGACTAAAATGTGGTTCAATGAGATGAAAATAATTTTTGGTGAATAGTAACTTTTTACTTTTTTTACCACGGTTAATAGTAAATAGGGTAACTAAGGGTAAATATGATATTACTATTACCCTAAAACATGTAATAATTCTATTGGATAAGTGTAATTCGACCAAAAACAACCTTATGAATATAATATGACCATTTAGGTCCACTTGGATTAGATTATGACATTTAATATTATTTTATTTAATGAATAGTTAAAATACTTAAAATCAAAGTTTAATAACTAAAACATTTTTAATATGGGGTTATACATAAGATAAATTCGACTATAAATATTAATAAGAAATATAAAAAGATTTCCTAAATAATGATATTTTATTTATAATTTTTAGACTTTAAATAAATTAATTTATTTATGACACAACGATGATGCAGTAATTACCCTTTTAAGGAAATATTAACATAATTGATGTTATAAATTCTCAAATGAATGTAATTTTAGACTTTTTATTAATTAAACTAATTTTCTAGGTTACTATGATATATTAGTGTTGATTTAATCAACTTGGTTCGAACATATAATTCTGTTATGACTTTCACAAAAATCATATATCAAATAGTGTCAAAATTGACACAAAATAGTTTTTAAATCAAATATTATATTATTAATTGTTATTTTATTCCAAAAAATATAATGTTCGTCCAAATTACTTAGATAAGGATATATATATTAATAATAAACAATTTGGGGTTCGTTTGTCATGTTATAGTAAGTGTATTAACCATATAGTGAAAGAAAACAAAAAGACACGGTAAAAGTTAAATTATTTAACTTAGAGTTAAATCTAATTGATAAGGTTAAAATAATACCCTAAACTTGTCTAAATCCTATTGGATGATTGTATTTCGACCCATCCCCACTATAGCTTAAAAATAAGACCATTTGGAACCATTATAAACCGATTTTGACTTTAATATAAAATAATATTTTGAGATATTCCTAAGGTGCCCCTCTCCTCCCTTATAAAAGGGCACCTCCTCCCCCTCCTCCTCACACAACTTTGAGCCTTCAAGCTCGTCCAACCCCTGCCAAAATCTCTTATCCACTTCCCTAGTATCATCCTCGAGGTCCTGGTCTTCTTTAAAGACATTCCTTAGTTCTTTATGTGGAGGTTAAGAAAAGGCGCGTCAAAAAGACGTAATATCCATTACTGATCTTTTTCAATTTCTTTCTTCTTCAACTTCTTCTTCATTAGTTTTTTCATGATAAAGTAATAACATCAGTATTTCTTATATACTGATATGTTATTATAAATATGAAACAACTGTAATTAACCTTCTATCCATCCTACGGAAAAAGGAAATCACCGCGCGTGCGTACGTACGGAATACCGTCTCCATGCCGTGGTGTAATCTATTTTCCGCCACCACCTTAATTGGATGGGTATAATGGTTTAATGAGTAAATATATATGATTATTATGAACTGATATTGATACTGAAATAGTATACATACACTTCAACACAATTCCATGACCATGAGAACGATATCATCGCTCATGCGTACGTACGGACTACTGTCTCCACGACGCGATGAGATTCATTCTCCATGTTAACCATTTAAGAATGATTAAAAAGTATATATAAGAAATAATAATGAAATATATGTCATTATAAAGCTACTGGATTTATGTATATATGTATATGTATGTCATCTACTTACTTCCATTCAAGACAATAAGGAAAGGAAAACAGCGTTCATGCGTACGTACGGACTACCGTCTCCATGAACGGTGTTTTTAATTTCATTTATCTATCTTATATATATATATACTGAATATATATGATATATAAATCATATTTTATATTCTGGAAGTAAGTAAATCATGATATAAGTAATAATAATGTCAAGAACAACAAGTCAAACCACCTACGATAAATGAAACGATTTTACCCAAAACGCTTCTTTAACATGGAATTTACAAAAGAACGGGTAATATAAAGTCATAAGTGAACCATATATGATATCATAACAATGAATATGATTCTTTAATAAGTCAATGACATTATTTATATCATTATACAGGAGGTTCGGACACATACGAAGCAAATCGGACCTACGGTAAGGGAAATATCACAATCTCATTTTTATCCGAGGTTGTTTATTCGTAAGTATTTACTAGGGTGTATTTTATCATCCACATCCATGTTTCATCAATATATAATATTATTTCCATCCACCTACAATTGATTAAATCCATTTTTACCCTTCGGTGAGTTTTTAGTAATATGTATGAAAGGAATCTTTTTTCGTACGAGGTACTTTTTGACTTTTCCGACAAAAGTATGAAGAATGTTTTTTTAATTTATACGGCATGAAGGGATTTTTAAAACATTATTTCCAAGAAACTTCCTTTACAAGGATTCAAGTTTATTTTTTATCAACTTCTTTTATTTTAAAGTCGTATGACATGTTATGAAAGGAAAAATGTTTTTGAAGTAGAAAGGATATTTTCCTCAAAAATGAAGTTCAAGTATTTTATCAAAATTATTTTCCATCTAAGATAATAAAAGGGTTCTGTTTTTATCCCTATTATTACATTTGTTTGATTATGTTGTGATGGAAATATTTTTATGAATTCCTTTATCTTATATGAATTGTTTTATGATGTCATGTTGTTTAAGAATCCCATTTTTATTACATGGGTTACGCTATGATGTATGGTTTATGATTATGTGGCACACATAAGAAATGATTCATTATAATATGGGTGGGACCTATATCTCCCTCCAATGCATTGGGTAAAGATTTTATATCTCATGAGATAGACATGGCTGAAATGGTAGGTTATACCGGTTCAGTGAAACAGGACTAAAACGAGGGTTACTCGATTCAGAAAGGGACTTTGTCCACTAAGATAGTCTTGGCAACGAGTCTTGACTAACAAGAAATTATTCTCTATGATTATGTGTGTATTCCACAAAGTTTCATGTTTTATGTTATGATTATTGTGATTACATTTCACTGCCATGATTTATCCCATGTTATGAAATTATGCTCTCTTTTGCAGGTTAAGATTTCCAAAATGTTATGTTCTTATGAATACGATGTGATTGATATTTCTTTTGTTTACCCTTACTGAGCATTTGAGCTCACCCTTTTATGTTTTCTTTTCCCCAGGATATAAAGAAAGGTTTTAGGTAAAAAAAAGGGAAGATCTTTATAGGAGATGTTGAAGATCTTTCACCACGATTAGAAGATTACGTTCTGAGTTTCCAAAGACACTAAACTATTACGATCCTTGTGTGTGTGTTTTTGTTTTGTACTAAGTATTCCGAAAATGTAATGTAATGTCAATGTACGTCAGGCTTCGGGTCTCTACAGCGGTGAATTGAGTTCCAATTAAAATTTCTGTTTAAAATCTTCTACTATAATCCCCCAATTTAAAAAACTAATTGAATTTTAGTGAATTTGAATTAAAGAAAACATTCAATTAGGTTCTCAAGGGATTGATTAATTCCCAATTAATCTAATCAGAAGATCAGATTATCTTTTGAAACTAACCTAATGATTTACAAATAATCCAAACACTTTCTAATTCAATTATCAGAGTAACTTTGAAAAAACATTTTATGTTTTAAAGCACTTGGCAACGGAATAAAAGGTTTTAGATAAGACTAAATAATGCACAGCAGATATGACCAAGAGGTTCAATCTCCAGTCGAGACTTAGTCCTCTCAACAATTTATATAAATTGGATCCACACCCTAGATCAGGGTTCATAATAGTTTACAATTGTCTAGGTCAATGACCTCTACCACAGTTCTATGTGGGGAAACAAAACAATAGCAAATCCAGCTGTCCAGGTCATACATGACCTCTACCACTATCCAGAGTGGGAAATAAAAGATGTAAAGAGTTGGATGAGGATTTACAGATCCTATAGTTAAAGTATAGGAGATGGTGTGTGTGTAAAATACAGCTGATGACACACACTGATCAAAATGTAAATAGTAAATCATTGAGCAAGATATAGAGTTATGAATGGATCTAGGGATTGTAGTGTAGCTCTAGACTCCTTCGAATTTGATCAGCAATGGTTTTGAGTCCTCTTCTGGTTTTCGTTTGAAAAATAGAGTATCGTCTGCTTGACATCCAGGTTCACAGATAGAGAAAAATGTAGTCGATGAAGTTCTTGTTTTGATGTTCTCTTTTTCGTTCTTGGCTATTCACATGTATGCAGGAATGCATGTATGTATACTGATGTGTCTAGTCGTCTCTTTGCATGGACACGTTTTAGAACCTTCTTATTTTTTCACATGCTCTTATTTATTTCTCCCATTCTTTTTAGCAGTAGGAGCATCTTTTATTTAAACCCCGAGCTTCGGCAACAGAAATTATTTCCTTTTTGTAGGTACGAGGTACAGTTCCCTGATATCCAACAACAAACATTAAATAAATGTCAGTGCATTAAAATATACCTGATATGACCGTTGGTTAGATTAAATAAAGATAAAGAAATTAAAGCAGCGTCGGGTTCTGTCTCTGGAACGGTAGTTTCGGATAACGGTAGCCTTGTGTATCAGTTGGTCTGAGTATCGGTAGCTTCATGTGTAACGATAGCCTTTCCATCGGTAACCCTTCTATCGGTAGAATTCATGTCTGTCGGTAGACTTTGGTATTAGTAAGCTTTATTTCATCGGTAGCGGTAGGATTGATGTACCGGTGATCTTCCGTGTAACGGTAGCGATAACTCTGTATCGGTAGACTTGCATAACGGTGACTTATATCGGTAGACTTCCCGTATCGGTAGACTTCTTGCCGCGTATCGGTAGACATTCATAACAGTGACTTTTATCGGTAACCATCCCGTATCGGTAGACTTGTTATAGCGGTGACCTTCACGTATCGGTAGACTTGATGTTACAGTGACCTTCTTGTATCGGAAGGCATGTTCTGTAACGGTGACCATCATGTATTAGTAGGCTTGTTCTGTAATGGCGACCTTCATGTATCGGTTGTCTTGATCTGTAACGGTGACCTTCATGTATCGGTAGACTTCTTCTATAATGGTGACCACTTTCCTGGTTAATCATTCTTTTGGTAGAATGGGATAAGTCATAATATATATATATATATATACATCCAGTATCAAAAGACATTTATTAGTCATAAAATAATAGGGCATCTCTTAACCAAATTATTTGATCATAATATGAATATTATAACATAAGAATATATTCATGAAGTACAAAAACAATAAGTATTGAACCATTATTCACAATAGGTATTATCAAAATATAAATAAGCATAATAAAAAAATCATCATGGGGATTATCAAAATATAATAATGCAACTAGATTCCTAGAGGGTTCAACAATCTCACCCTTTTTGATAATCACAACATATGCCAATGTATTATGAATATTAAACTAATACCATAGGAGAAAAAAAAATTCTTAAGAAAAACTTTAAATCAAAATTCTCAATTTTCTCCAACTTTAAAAAAAACATTTCCAGTTCTTATGTCTTGTGATTGTCTCCTATTTTTCTCCACCATTGTTATTAACAAAAAGAAGGGTAGAATCAGAGAAAAGATAACCTAAAAGAGAATAGATTGCAAGGAAACATAAACATGGTAATGTGGACAATGAAAGAGTAAATTTCCATTTAGGTACAAGAGGTACAAACATATAAAGTCAGAATTACAAAACAAAAAAATAAAAGTGAATCTTATAAAAAACATTCAAAATCACTCAATAATTCAGTTGAACAGAAGTCTTTCCCTTAGGATAAGAAGAGGGTGTAGGTTCAGATTGAGTAGATGGCATAGGAATAGTTGAAAGAACAACTGGAGGGTCTGCCACTGAAACTGTACCGGATCTAAAATATGTGCTCTTCTGTTGGATCATAGGTGTCAAGCTGCGAATAGCCTGAACTGGATTCAACTGAGGTGTACTCCCAGAGGCAGAGGTAGGAAGTGTAGGAGGTACAATCACATGTTGGGAATCTACATGCAAGAAGGGTAGCAACAGGTTCTTGAAATCCATAATAATGCTCCCGCCACTCTCCATTGCAGACACAAAATCATCTCAATTTTCAAAGAATTTATCCAAGGAAAGAGTAAGCTCCCTGATCTTACTAACCTATTCTCTGAAATCCTGAGTCACTAGAGGCTACATCATATTTTCCAGCAAGAGCATGAAATGGTTGGTCATTTGATGCTTGGTATAGACCTTCTCAAAATTAGAATCCACTTTATTTTTGATTGCCTCTTGAGAAGCAGTAGCTGTCCGTAGGTGATCATGAACAAAACTACTAACATCCCTAGTGGTAGCAAGGATCTGAGTATCAGAGGATCCACTGGTACAAGCCTTAGCAAACTCTTCCTGGATCACAGTTCTGACCTAGTCAAGGTTCATAGAGGAGCTGGATGAGGGAACAGGTTTAACAGAGAAAGCTACTGTCTCCTTGAAATATTGTGTCAGATTACTAACCATATTCTGAACAAGTTCATCTTGACTATTCAGTTGTTCTTTGACTGATGTCTTAAAAGCCTCAAAAACATCCACAAACTTCTTGACTACTTATTTGATATATTCTTGATATCAGTATGAACCTGGTTTTGAGAGATGTTCATGGCAGTTAATGATGCAATCGATTGTCTTAGAGCAACCATAGGTACTGTCCAACTCTAAATTTGAGTATGGCATACTTTAACTTCATCCATCATTCCATTCACTAGATTAGAAACAACACATCCCAGAGATAGCTCCAGGGATTTCTCTACACTTCTCATTTCATCAACTATGCTCTTCTTCAAATCTGCACTGATCCTCTCAGTGTTTCTTTCATTTCAGACTTAAAGGACTCAAGGTACTCCTTGGTATCCAAATTCTCAGCCACAGCAGGTTGGATAACTGATTCTCTTTGGCGCTGGTCTTCCTCATCAGTGTCTTCATAATTAAGTCCAAGAACCATGTATCCTGGGTCTGATGTCCAACCTTAAATGTCATATGACACTGATACTGAACCAAGATGCTCCCCCTCACATAGATCATTCACTTGAGGATCCTCTTACAACTGTTCTGCAAGAGGTAATTCAATAATTTGCTCTGCAACTGCAGCAGATTCAATATCCATTTGTTATGATGGCTCAAGGACTATCTCATCAACAGATGCTACTTCAGCTTCCTGGTCAGGCACTTTCTTGACTATACTGTCTATCAGAGGGCTCAAACTGAGCTCTTCTTCTTCATATTCATCATCATCTGCTTCACCAGAAGCCTCCTTCTCTACATGATCAATCTGATATGACTCGATTGCCTCATCCTCATCAGAGGTGTCTTGGACAACAAACTGATATGCTTCTTCTTCTTCTGTGGACTCAGTGTCATTTTCTGTTAGAATAGTTTCTCTCTTTGGTAGTTCTTTTGGAGGGCTAGCTCCTCCATAGTAAATGTTTTGGGTAATATTATTTGGAGGTAAATTTGGGTCTCCTCCTTCCTCAACTGATATCTCTTCTTCCTCAGCTTCATCTTCATTATCACTATAGACCGGTTCTGGATCATCTCGTCCAAGACCTGGATCCCTCGCATTATTTGGTCTAGAAGGATGATCCATTAGAGTTTACTTATTATAGATTTTTTCATCATCATTAACCCATGATTTCTTCCAAGGGTTCCAGCTGACATTCATAAACTTACAGACAATCTTGGTGAGGCAAACGTTGTTCTTAACTACAACAGTTTCATCTTGAGGTCCAGCTACCTCCTTTGTCTTCAACATAATAGAAATCAATTTTGAAATGAAAAGTGTATTGGACTTAGACTTCGGTCTAGTAATCTCCTCAATATGAATCATTAGAATTCTGCATAAATTACCCTTTACTCCATGCTTTGACAGATACAACAATTAAATATCTTGAAACATGAGGGTAGCAAAATCTCCTCTCCTTGGACTAATAACATGCTGTATGAAAATGAAAAGTAGTTTATCCTCTCCTTCCATCTCTACAGCAATGACCTTTCTAGGAGTTCCATTTCCTTTCAATTCTAATAATGCATCCTAATATTTGAAAAAGTCACTAGCAGTATGTATGGATTTTCAATAAAATCCATAATCACCACTACGAGGAACCTTAAGGTTCTCAGCCCACTGAACTGATGAAAACGAAAACGTTTGACTATTCACAAAGGAAGTCGTCCTATTTTCCTCCTCTATTGTCTCAAAACAGACAAACTCATAAAACTCATATAGAAGTATTTTTTTCTAATGAAATTCAGATTGTATACTAGAGTTAACCCATAAAATTGATAACATATTAGGAACTTGAGATACTATTTAAAGATAGATCAAAATTTATATTTCTAATATTTTTGAAAATATGGGAATAATTATGATTAATGATATTCCAATGTAAATTGAATACCTTGATGTTTTTCCTAATTTGTTACCCATTTTAATACATGATTAGTACGTTGAATTCAAAATTGTCTTTTGTACTGATGCTATAAAAATTTCAATTCTACCATATTGAATATATCAAATTAAACATCTTGAATGGAAAAATTAGTTGCAAGAGTTTCTTGATAAAGGAATCATTCATCCTAGCACACCCCCATGGTGAGATCCTAATTTTTGTTGAAGAGAACTATGGTTCCATTAGACATCTCATTTATTATAGGGATTTGAATAATATTACTATTATGAAAAATGTACTTTTATGTATATCGATAATTTTTGATTTACTACATGATTCATTTTATTTTTCTATGATTTAATTATGATCAATTTACAATGAGCTACATGTGATTGAAGATGAAATTCAAAGATAATATCTTTAGAGTATATATTTTAATTATGAATTTGTTGTTATGTAGTTTGGGATAACTATGAAACATGTTGTATTCATGGATATTATGAATAGAATATTTCATCAGTTAGTGGAAATGTGTTTAGTTGTGTTTATTGATGACATTATGGTATATTTTGTACCTAAAGAGGTGCATGGAAAAAAATCTAAGGTTTTTTTTAAAATCATGAAAGAAAATAAACTATATTTAAAATGCATCATGTGTGAATTTTGGTTAGAATAAATTTATTATTTGGTCACATTGTTTCTATATATGGAAAAACTATTCTTCCATCTCATACTGACCATGTTGATGAATGGAAATGTCACAAAAATATAACTACAATTCAGAGTTTTCATGCGTTGGAAGGCTATTACTGGTTGTTTTTCTAAAACATGGGACAATTATCTAGTCTAGTGACTAAGGTAACACTAAAAAAATTATATCCATCGAGTCAAGTAATGTGATTATTGTTTTCAGTAGTTGAAATTATTATTCATGTATTCTTTAGTTCTGAAGATATTTTCGAAAAATACTATGTTTTTCTTATTCAATGATTCTTCATTAATGGGTCTTGGTAGTGTTTTGATGTAGAATTATCAAATAATTTATAATACTTCAAAAAAATCAAAACCTAAGGAGTTAAATTTTTCCATAAATCAATTGTAATTTGGATCTATGGTTTTCACTTAATATATTTTAAGGCATAATTTATATGGATCAAAATGTGAAATATATAAGCACATAAAATTCAAAATTATAGTGGAAATTATTTTATATAATTCTACTATTTAAATAATTTATTTCAAAAGTATTTAGGGTTTTCAGTATATAATAACCCTATTGATTACATGATGTGTACAGGGATTGAATTCCATGTAGATCTCATGAGGTTTGATTTATTCAGAAAAAAATAATGAATTTGTCTATTTTATTTATTATAGCCCATTTCAACTGACCAAAATATTTTCTTGATAGATTTTGGGAATATAAAGTCTATTTAAATTGATTTCATTTGCACTCGATTATGTAGGATTTTTGTAGTGTCATTACAGTTGACATAATCTTTATTCCAATTAATTTTAATTTATAGATGATTTTACACCGCGTTTTTTTCATTATGAAGGTAATGAACATGTATTATCCAAGATTTAGTATCTGAAATTATTTAATGGATCATTCTTTCATTGGTGTGGTGCGGTGGTTGTATGTTCATTGAGGGTTTTATTGATATATAATTTTTTTCATCCATTCTTTGTTGAATCAATTGCAGGTGATGCGTAGATTAATTCAAGGGCTATCATATTCCGTTTTGGGTTCTTCTAACTGTTGACACATTTTTGTGCATGTGTAACCCTGAGTTGAGGTAGCTTATTTCTTCTCTAGACTATGTTGGATGAACATAATTTCTAAAGATTTGATGATAAATTTATGAACATGATATGAAATGATTGTTTAATTTTAATTATGTACATTGAAATTGGGTTTTGATAAGATAATGGTTTTCCCTAATAACATTAATTGAAAAAGGTTATGAAATAAATGGACACATATTTCTATAATAGGTTCAAATGAAGGATTTTGATGATATAGTTTGATATATTTTCTTGAAAAAAATAGAACTTTAGAAGACTTGTCTATATAAGTGGAATGATGTTTAATTTTCCACATCCATTGATTCAATCAGAGAGTAATCTAGTGATTGATGCTCAACTTTGTAATCCTTTTATACTAGGTATGAGGTAGAAACTATTTCGAGGATCTCTTTTTCAGCCATTCGTATGATTCATAGATTAAATGCATATATTTATAAAATTTATGTGCATTTAATTGTATATTTTGGGTATACGATTATCATAGCTATCAATGTCTATAGTGATACTTGGGGCAATGTTATCTAGGATTTTGTCTTGTAATATTTTTTTGTAAACACATATACAATATATTATATGAGATACATGATTTTATTTGATATTATATATATGATTTGATTTATATATATAAAATTTTGTGTGTGTGTGAAATGATTTTAATCCTTTTTATGCATAATTATTTAAAAAAATTTAAAGGATAATATTTATTATTTTTGCATTATTTCAATATTAAAACAAATAAAATACTTATCATTTCGTATTGTATTTATAGTTTATAACTATTGTTTTATTTTTTACTTATAATTTTTTGGAACACATTTGTTTTACCATTCTATGCCTATTTGGTCCCAACCATTGAAACTCTTCGGTTTTGGATAGAATATATTAGACCATTTAATATATGGAAAGGTAATGTGATGTAGTGAGGTGTTGTGTTTCTCTATTATTTTGGTTTGGGATGATTTTGGTGACATTGTGTGATTTTCCCATTCTATAATATAGATATAGTTAGAATTATTGTTCTATTTATGTCATCCTTTACTATAGGACCTGACACAATGAGATTTTTTCTACTTTTGAGACTTTTAGATTCCATTATTTTCATTTTAATTTGAATATATTTATCAATTTATCTATATCTATTATATATATATATATCAAAATTAGTATGGGTGAAATCATTCCCTCTGGATTTTTTTAATAATGCTCAGTTTCTAGTCTCCAACCACTGGGGATTGGGAACACCCATAAGATTTGTAAAAGTATATATTGAGTACCATTTTGTTATGATATCTAGGTCTTCTTGATAACAATTTAAATAAATAAAGATAATTTAAAAATAAATTTTACAAGAATAATAGTAGTTAAAATAGCGACGTTTCACTGGTGTAAAGTCACTATGAATGAAGAATTCATACTACGGTGAATTGTAATGTACCAAAAGTCCAAAATGAAACTACTGAGATACAACCAAGTGTTATTGGTGACATAGATTGATCATGGAGAATAATTCATGGAAATACACTATCCTTTATGTATAGTAATGATCCACATGTGTTTCAGAAATATCATGTAAATTTAAATCATATTTTTGACTTCCAGGACACACGTGAGAGTACCAAGGTGATTTTTGAAGTGTTAATACTCGATGGTCCTACATGTGTTTGTGAGAATCCATGGTACATGATTTAACAATCAATGTTTTTTAAAATATAATATGCTTAAACCACTATGTCATAGCATAGTGAAAATTTTTAAGAAGACAGTTATAACATAGTAGTTAAACATAATTTTTCTACATCTATCATTTTAATTTTAAAAAACATTTATGGTTGCAATAAAATAGTTATTTGGATTCTAATAGTATCCCATTATTTTGAGAATAGTAAAATTCATATATTAATAGTAATATGAATAGTAATATGATCTTTATGAGTATTAAATCATAATTATTTTCTTATCTTTATAAGATAATGAGATTGTGATTAATTTTTCAAGGTGATAAAAAATGATTTATTGTTAGTAACATTTTCTTTTTAAAATAAAATAATATTTTATTTCATATTTATATTAATCATGTATATATAATAATTATAAAATAATGGAATATATTTTTGAATTCTACAAATGTAAAATGAGTGTGGGTTTTTTGGTATTTTTCTGAGACAATTGAATTTTTGGTAAATAGTAAATATAATGTTTTATGATTATAGGTGTTTAATGACATCATAATGATGTAAAAATGATGTAATAATTCAATTAAAAACTAGAACATTAAATTATGATTTGATGTGTCCCTGGTGGCTAATACCATATGAATTTCATGGTCAAACACATTGTATATTAAATACCCATAATTAGGTGTGCTTTGAATTCAATTAAAAAGTCCCCCACATTCACTGTAAATACCACATGCAACACCCTCTTCCTCTAAAACCTCTCAAGACATTACAAATTGACTAAATACTTAAAAATACCATTCCCATGGATCTTCCACAAGTCCAATACCTACCGGTATCACAAAATGTCCAAAACCAAAGGCCTTAAGGAGGATCACATACAAACGAGGTCAAGAGGTAAAGAACCTCTTTCATTTTCATGCATTTTATTTTCAATTCTTTTCTTTTTTATACACTCATGACATCTTCTTATTCAAGATTCATAAAATATATTGTATTATATATATATATATATTGTATTCATACCTTTTTATGGAATAATTCATCTTCATTCTTCCTCTTTTTGACCTCCTATTCTAAAAATAAAAACATCGTCTGTGATGTGTTGATTTACCGACATCGTGGACGATGTGTCATAATTTTCCATTACATCCAAAAAAGATGGTTGTAAATTGATATTAATGATTTAAAAAGATTTTTCTGTTTATTTAATAACCTCTATTACTTTTTATAATTAATTTATATTAAAAATATTAAAGGTATAGGATGAAACTAGTTCATGATAATTGAAGAACCATCCAAATGATCTAAACAAATATCCATAATGACATATATAAAGACTTATACACATACCGTATATCCAATATTATTCATGGAATACTTTAATATTATCAAATCATATTAAAACCATTTCATATAACATCTAATGTATTAATTCCATTTGATAAGAATTTTTTTTGAAATGTCCACGGAAATCATGTAATATATGCACACGAAACAATGGAAATTACAAAATATTGTTAATTAAAGGGTAAAATGATATTATAAAATGATTATAAAAGAAATTATAAATATTATTATGATTCTATAAAATACTAATAATACCCTATTAAGAATTATACAGGTGGTTAAAACAAGGTTACATTATACAAAACCTAAGGTAAGGGAATTCTCAACTAAATTTATACTCTTTGGGTTAACCATCTATTTCATTGGTTATGTTGTGCTTTTTTTAAATTTAGTTTTTATTATGAGGCATTATGTGGTTTTATAGTTTATATCCAAAATAAATTCACTATATTTATTCTATCATCAATTATATGATATTTTTAATGTAATTTCCTATTAAACTACTTTTATAAAATTCTATTTTATGAAATTAAAAAGAAATGTTTTTTATGAAATTAATCATTTTTTATAATAATTTTCTGGTTCATGATAATAGGTAATGATAGAGGTTGGGACCTATATTTTCTCTCCAATTCATCTAGTATGTGTATGTTAGAGGTCAGACATATGGTTACTGCAAGTGTAATTGTGATGGTCACACTATAAGGTAGCTGATAGGGATACATTAGTATGTCGCTTTGAGGGTCACAAATAATAATGCTTATATGCAGGTTAAATATAAGTAATTAATGCCCATATATAATATTACGGTTTTATATATGTTCTTAAATGAGTTATAGAAGTCTCTTGTTTCACAAACTATGTATATATGGGTGAGAAGAATGTCATTATGGAAATGAATTCAGATGTTTTTAAGTATTCATGGTCAAATTGTTCCATTCCTTCTTATATAAATCATACTAATAATTTTATACTAATATCATTTTTTAAAATGTATTTAATAGATTTATGGGGTGTACAAGAGAAATAAAGATGTCATGATAGAAATTATAATTATTTTTAAATGAAATCATGTTGTTTTTTCTTGTAAAAAAATTATGCTTTTTATAAAATGGATATTTTTTAATGGAACTGACATTATATGCATGTGGGTTGATATGAGTGGGATATGTTTCCAATTAGGTTAAATATAAGTATTTAATTCTAAAAGGGACACATTATTATGTAGTTGTGAGGGTTAAAATAATAATGTTTTTGTGAAGGTTAAATATAAGTAAGTAATGCCAAGATATAAATTTATGGTTTTATATATGTTCTTCAATGTTTTATAGAAGTATTTTGTTTCACAAATTATGTATATATGGCTGAGTAGTATGTCATTGTGGAAATGATTTCAGATATTTTTAAGTATTCATGGTCTAATTGTTCCATTACTTATTTTATAAACCATATTGATCATTTTATGCTAATTTCATTTATTAAAAATTATTTCATAGATTTATGGGATTTAGAAAAGAAATAAGGATGTCATTTTAGATATTATAATGATTTTTCAAAGAAATCAAGTTGTTGTTTTGTGTAAAAAAATTTCTTTTTTTGAAGAAATTGATATTGTTTTAATGGTACTCAAAATTTATGCATGTGGGTTGATATGTATGGGATATGTACTATCATTCTAAAACAAAAATAATAAAAATATCATTGGTAATTTAATGAAGTTAAATCTTGTTGAAATTTATAAATAATGTAATGATTAAGGAAATAGAACTTATAGTTTGTATTAGAGATCAATTTTGTAATCAATGGGAGTTATTATATTGTTAATATAATACCTGAAATGTTTTTTACCTTATATTTATGTTTTAATAGTAAATAATTCAATGATTATAATGATTCTTCATCTATGATATCACTTTGTATAATGGTTTTCACACAAAAAAATAGGGATGCTAAAGGAAGAATGAACTGAGAGGCAGATATCATTACTATTCTGCAACCAAGAATGGTGGGAATTTGATCCAATTAGTTTGTGACCATAATGGAATAGATGACACATGAAATAATTGGTGGTGGAATCTGTGAATGGGAAAAACCAGAGATACCAAAACGGCAGATGACGATAATGTAAAATTTTAGAATATAACAATATCCATATTTCAGTGAATAGTCTAACCCAATAGATTATTAAGTATGTATTAAATACCTCAAAAATATATTCAATGTTTTGTGATGTTCATAAAATTAGATGGTTGTTATTTTCATTAATTATTATGAAGGTAAAGACAATCACTGGTGGTCAATTATAACGAATAGCAGGGATAGAGATGAGATTAAATCCCTTGATGGGGATAAATTTTAAATTATATTCCTTGAAATATATTTTCCTAAGATGGGAACACATGAGATAAAGAATAAATTCATTGAAATGAAGGAGAATGAGTATGATTTAGTGGAAACATATCAAGATAACATCACATAACTTGTGATTATGATCCAAATCTTATTCTTGATCTTTATAGAAAAATCATCGATTTTTCTCATGATTGAAGACATGATATCATTGGGAATTGGCTTCCCCTATGTTAAAAAGTTATGAGAAACCTATTCGATGTAATGTGATTGTATATATAGAGATTTATGTTTATAACATGTACTTTTAGATCAATGATAAGAATATGTACATATAGAAAACAATAGATGTCAATCAATAAAATGAAATCTGAGGGTAAAATAGTTAATTTTCCATTTTGTTAAATGCATGGTAATATAAAACCTAAGGAATTACATAGAAAAACTTATAAGTGTTTTAGATATAGTATGTTTGTACATATGTATCGGGATTGTAATGAAAATTATCTTAAGTTAAATTCTATTAAGATAAAAGAATTTTTTTTTAAATTTGAATTGATGGGACATTATGAAATTTCATTTCCAAAGAAATATTTGAGTGATGAAATGTGGCCATACAATAAGAAGAAAGGGGAATTAATATCCATTGGGACTGTGTCAAAATATTTCACACCATCCAATGATTTGTATCAGGTACATTTTATTCATAGATTTTTCTAATGACTTGTTTGTTATGAGGTGTAAAAATTCCATCATTGTTGATAAAATTTCATGTAAATTGGAAATATCAACTCATATAATGAAACAAGAATTTATTGTTAAATCACTGGGGGAAATTCTAAAGAAAAGTCATTTTATGAGTCTTATAATTGTTATCCATGGAATGAAATTACCTCTGATATTTTTTTTTCACTATTCATGGTTTCATTTTATTATAGGTTTGGATTGGATTTATTGTTTTCATAATAAGATTGATTGTAGAGCTATTAAAGTTATTTTTTATGAAATATTTTAAATTTTTATAGAAGAATGAACTCATAAAATTTATAACATATTTGGAAGATGGGAAACTATTTAATAATGGATGTTAATGTTATATTTCTTTTATTTTAGAAAATAAGGGAACTATTTAGATTAGTGTTATTCCAATGTAAAATGAATAACTTAATGTTTTTCATATCAGTTAACCAATTTTATACCTAATCGGTATGTTGAATAAAAAATGTACTTATTTATTAATGATAATTCAATTTCAAATCCCCCTTATCGAATGGATCAAATTGATGATATTGAATTGAAATTTATTTTTCTTGAGATTCTTGATAAAGGGCCCATTCATCCTAGAACATCACCATAGGGAGATCCCATTTTTTCATTGATGAGAAATATAGTTCCCCTAGACATTTTATTTACTATAGTGTATAGAATCTAATTATTATTAAGAATAAATATTATTTTCCCCACATATAATTTTTTTGATTTTCTACAAGGAAAATATATGTATTTCAATATTTAACTGAGATATGTGTAGCATCAGCTACACATGAATGAGGATGACATTCAAAACAAGGATTTTTAAACTATATATGTTCATTATGAATTATTCGTTATGCAGTGTGGGTTAACTAATGAACATATTGTATTCATGGAACATATGAATAACATATTTCATTATTTTATTTAAAATTGTTTGGTTGTGCTTATTGATTAAATTATTGTATATTTTAGAATTAAATTGGAGCATGGAAGACATCTAAGGGTTTTTTTTAAAAAAAATTAAAAAATAAACTATATGGAATATTTATTATGGGTGAATTTGGGTTAGAAAAAATATCTTTCATTAGTCATATTGTTTTTAAGTATGAAAAAACAGTTGATCAGGATACAAATAAAGTTTTTGATCAATGGAAAAGACACAAAAATAAAATTGTGAATCATTGTTTTCTATTTCTGGAAGGCTATTATAGGAGGTTTTTAAAAAACATGGCATTGTTATCTATTCCACTAAATATTGTACCACTAAAATGATTAAAATTCATCTAGAAAATTGAATTTTATGATTGTTCATAGTAATTGAAATTATGGTTATTGAATGCTTTCGTTCTGACCCTACATTCTAAAAATGATGAGTTTTCATCTAATTTGATGCTTAATTAATGGTACAATGTTTTTTTGGATTAAGAATGATCAAATAATTTATTATTATTCAGGAAAAATCAAACCTATTAAGTTAAATTATCATAAAAATTAATCCTAATTAGCAGATATTGTTTTATATTTCATAATTTTGAGGAATAATTTATATGGATCCAAATATGAAATATATTAGGAAAAAAAGTTATGAATTATAGTGAAATGTATTTAAATTAATTATTTTTTATCAATAGTTTTTTTTAATGTTGATAGTGTTTTCAAAATATATGAATGTTTTTTATTACATGATCTGTATAGGGATTACATTCCATGTATATCTTGTCAGGTTTGATTTATTGGGGAACATCCAATCAATTTGTTATGTTTATCCACTATAGCCTCTTTTATCATGAACAAATGGTATTCCCTATAGATATTATGAATATCGAATACTTACAAATTGATTCCACTGGAAACTGATTATGATGTCTATTTGCAGTGTCACTACAGTTAAGATAATCCTTGTTCTTATTCATTTCAATTGATAAATGATTTTACATATTTATTTGTCATTTCATATTCTATATATGATGGTAATAATAATGTATTATCCTAGATTAATTCTAGAATATTCTTCTATGTTTTATTCCTTTCTTTTTTTGGTGTGGTGGTTCTATGTTCATTGAGGGTTTCATTGATCTTTCATTGTTCAGCCCATTTTATTGTTGAATCAATTATATGAGATGGATGGATTACATCATAGGTATTCATTGTATTTTTTTCTTCTTCTTATCAGTGGACCTATTTGTGGGAATGTGTGATCCCATCTTATGGTGGGTTATTTCGTATAATACCTATGTTGGATGAAAATCATTTATCAATATTTTATTAAAAAAATTACATGAAATGGCATGATTATATGATTTTAATTTTTTTCATCAAAATTGGGGTTTGATAAGATAATGGTTACCCAAATTACTATAATTTAAATTTGGTTTTAAGGAATTGGTAAATAATTTTCTAAAATATCTTTCAATGATGGGTTTTGATGATATCATTTAATAAATTCTTTTAATAAAAATATGAGATGAATTGGTTACACAATGTGAACGTTTGGTAATTGGACAAATCCATTGATTCAGTCAGGGTGTTCACTAATGGGGTTCTCCTCAACTCTATAATCCTTTTGTAATAGTTTTGAAGTAGAAACTATTTATAGGATCAATTTTTATCCATTCCTACTATGTTTAGATTTGATACATATATCTAGTGAATTGATTTGAATTTTATTTTATATGTTTACTATGTGATTATCATTGCTATCAATGTATATAGTGATCGTTGGAGTGACATTCTCTTGGATTTTGTCTTATGATATTTTTTAAGTACATAAATATAATATAATGTGTGATACAACATTTTTTTTGATCTGATATATATGATTTGATATATGTATATGAAATGATTTGAATCATTTTTATTTATATTTATATTAAAAGTGTAACGGTTAATATTTATTTTTTTCCATTATTTCAATATTCACACAGGAAAAATATATATTTTATTTTATTTTATTAATAGTTCATAATGCTTGAATTATTTTTACAGAGACAATATTTGGAACACATGTGATGTATCCTTCTGTTCTTGTTAGGTCATATCCATTGAACCCATCTAGTTGTGTATTAACATTATTATATCATTTAATATATGGAAAGATAAGGTGTTCATGTAAGTAATTGAGTTTTTCAATTTTTTGGTTTTGGGTAGATGTTGGTGACATTGTAAGAGTTTTAACATTCTATAATATTGATTTTGTTTGAATTTATGTTCTATTTATTTCTTCCTTTGTGATTAAACATGACACTAGGATATTCTTTCTTCTTTTTTGTAATATATTTTCCACGGTTTTCTCACGATTATTGAATATATTTATCAATTTAAAAATTTCTATTTGATTTATATATATATATATCAATATTTTGAAGGATGAAATCATTCCCTATGGTTTTTATTAATGCTCAGTAGCTAGTCTCCAGCCCATGGGGATTGGGAATGACCCTTTAGATAGGTTTAAATTCATATCTAGTTTTATTGTGTTATGATATATAGGTCTGTTTGATCATAATATATATGAATTTTAAGAATTTAAAAATTATTTTTTCAAGAATAAGAATAGTTAAAATTGAGAATTTTGATAGGAGGATAAGAAATTTTATCGAAGAATGCATAATACGTTGATTTATAAAGAACCACAAGTCCAAAATGAAATTATTGACGCACATTCTAGGGTTATATGTGACATAGATTGATAATGGAAGATAATTCATGGGAATAAACCATAAAAAAAGTATATGAATGATCCTCACAAGCTTTATAACTATATTGTCAATTTAAATTATATGTTATGACATCTAGGACACCCAAGATCTTATCAAGGTGATGTTTGAAGTGTCCAAACTTGATGGTCCATTATGTTTTGGTTAGAATCAATGGTACATTCTGTATCACAACATTTTTATAAATTATTTAATATACATGAACCATTATGTCTCATCATGATGACTATTTTATAAGGATATAGTTTTAATTTTGTGGTTAAACAAAATTTTTATACTTAAATGATTTGAATTTCAAAAAGAAAACAGCAATGGTTGTGATCAGTAAGTTATTCAGAACCTAATAGAACCACCTACTTTCGAGAGTATTAACATTACTATATTAATATTGATTTGAATAGTAATATAAACCTTATAAATATTAAATCATATTATTATTTCTATTATCTTTATCAGATAATGTGATCATGATTAATTTTTCAAGTTGATATAAATTGAGTTATATTTTTTTAATTTTTATTTTTTAAATTAATTATGATTTTATTAAATATTTATATTAATCTTTTATATAAATTAATTTTAAAATAAAGGAATAAAATTTTTAATTCTAAATATAAAAAATTGTTATTGTGTGTTTTTTTGTATTTTTATGATGTAGTTTAAAATTTGGTGAATAGTAAAAATTTAGTATTATGTTTTTAGGTGTTTAATGACATTATAATGATGTAATAATGATGTAATCATTAAAGTAGAATCACGATGAATAAAATGGGATACGATGTGTCTGAGCTGGCCAATACTATGGGAAAACCCATTGGTCACCCCAAGGTATTTTACATACCCCAATTGAGGTGTGATTTTTATTAAACTAAAATTACACCACATTAAATATAAATACAACCTTAGGCCCCTCTTCCTCTCACACATCTCATGAAATATTAAATTTACTTAATTCTTCTGAATACCAATTAATTTCACTTACTCATACACAATACCTATTAGTTTCACCAAATGTGGAAACCCAAAGGCCTAAAGGAGGATCTAATGTAAAAGAGATCTAGATGTAAATATCGTCTTTCATTTTCTGGTTTTTTCTTCTCAATTATTTTAGTTTTTATAAACTATTAACTTTTATTTATCTAAGTGGACTGAAATCTATATATATATATATATATTATTCTTATCATGTTTATGGTAAAGTTTATCTTCATTATTCATCTCATCTCCAACTTATTAAGAAAATAAAAACACAGAATGTGGAGTGGTTATTTACCGAAAAAATGGACGATGTGTCATCAATTTAATTTTACATTAACTAAATAGGGTTGTAAAACAATTTTAATGATTTAAAAATATTTTAATATGAATTTTATGACCCCTGTTATATTTTCTAATTAATTTTTATGCATAATATTAATGGTATATGATGAAACAAGTTTGTCATTATTGATGAATTGTCAAAATATTTATAAAGTAATATCACTGATGATATATATAATGATTTATCCTCATACCATATAACAATATTATTTATGATATAAATTAACATTCTATAAATATATTAACACCATTTTATTTAACATCAAGAGTTTCACTTCCATTTGATAAGAAAATCCATTATGAATTTACCATTGAAATAATGTAAAATATGCACCCGAAACGATGGAAATAACAAAATATTAATAATAAATTGGTCAAATGATGTAATAAACATCCCTTGATTTATACATTTATGAATGTTTGTTTTTCCCATAGTAGGGTAAGACCACCGTAGGAATATCATAATCTGTCTTGTTATGCCTACAAGCCCTCATTATTGAATGTAGATGACACCTCTATCATCCAATTCCCATAAGTCCTCGATTGTACACAACTACAATCAGAGTCGCACAAAGCAAGCTGAACAAGTTTATCAGTACGCACAAGGAATGAGAGTATATCTCTCAATAAATAACATCAACATCATGCAGTCTCTGTAATGTTCAAACGATAATTAGATCATTAATATAAGCTCTTATTTATAGGAATTTCTCTTATAGTCAGCTCCCTCCTCCAATGGTCATATTTTTTCTTGAATCTCAGAGGGACATGTACATGTTTCACACAAAAAATTGTTATTTAGAAACAGAATGTATAAAAACATTTCAAAAATATGTAATTTATTAGAAAAATATGTTTTCATAACAAAAAAATTCGACTCTAGGGGAAAATAATGTTTGGATTCTATGAAATTAAACACTTGGAGACTATTAAGCATTGAAATTCGAATAATTTTTTCCATGGAAATTAGGAAATGAATTCTATTGATTTCGTAATACGAATTCTAATGAATTCATAATCTGAATTCATAGTAATTCAGAGTCTGAATTTTGAGGAATTTGGTGTTAGAATTATAAAGAATTTGGAATCAGAATTCGGAGAAATTTAGAGACATAATTCTGAGTAATTATGAGTCAGATATAGGAGCAATTCAGAGTTAGAATTTTTAGGAATTAGTTTTTGGAATTATGTTGAATTCGAAGACTGATTTCTAAATAATTTTGAGTCATAATTTTGAGGAATTCAGAGTCATAATTTTTAGGTATTCAGAGTCAAAATAATAATGCATTTGGATTCATAATTCTGAGGAATTTTGAGTCTGAATTCTAAGGAATCCAAAGTCACAATTTATAAGAGGTTCAGAGTCTCAATTCTGAGGATTTTTGAATCAACATTCTGTGGAATTTGGAGTCAATATTCTAAGGAATCCGTTCTAATAATTATATAGAATTTAGATTCATAATTTCATAGAATTTGGATTCTATATTTCAGAGAATTCAGAGTATGAATTTCAATGAATCTGGATTCAAAATTTCAGAGAATTCAGAGTCTGAATTTCAAAGAATTCAGATCTTGAATTTCAGAGTATTCAGAGTCTATATTTCAAGGATTTATGAATCATAATTTTAAAGAATTTAGATTAATAATTTTAATAAATTCGTTGTCTAAAAATATTATACACTATAACAAAACATTTATAGGAATATGAGGATTTAAATGTCAAATCAAATTTCACCCTTTAGAAATAAATATAATTAGATTTAGAAACTATAAAATGAACAATGACAACATAGGAAAGAATATAATTTCCTTGTAGAAGGAAAATTTTATTTATTAAAATAAATCATAGAGATAATATGATTTTCTTTAAGATAGAGTGTTTGTTATTTTTAAAATAGAGAGGAATGGATATCTCATAAGGAAACCTTATTTACTCAACAATATCCACCTTTTAGGAATGCATAGACATCCTTATGAAAATGAATATATGGATATTGATTTTTTCAATGTTAACATAAAAGAAAACCTACCTCCTTTTACATATGAATAATATTGAATTCAAATAACTCCTCCATAGGTTTTGAAATCTCTACAGATCGTATTATTGATTTCCGGAATGATATTTTTCATTTTCTTGCACACAAAAATCATCTTTGATAAGAACAACCCTTAGATGAACTCCCCCTTACATATGAATATATCTTTTTCACTTATAATTATTTTAATAATTCCTTTCTCTCCATTTGTGATTTTCAAAATGGAAAATAGGGAATAGAAATAATAGTTCTTGAAAAAATTAGTAATAAACAAGAATATATATGGAGAAAAACAAAAATTTCATTAACATTGAATGAATTTGTACAAGGAATAAATTCAATTAAAGATCATAATTGGATAAATCATCCTTCATTCTCCTTCCACATAAGCTTCTTGATAATGGTTTTAATCATTATTATCTCTTTTTGGTCTTCTTCTATACGCTTAAGCAACAGATCCTCGTCTTCAATTTTCTTCTCAAATGCTTTTATCTTTTTTTCTTGAGCCGTATATCATTCTGATTGAGCATTCAAAACATTTTGTTTCATAAAAAGCCTCTATTCAAACTCAATTCTAAAATCCCCTTCACTATTCCAATTCATGGCCACAGAATTCAGCTTCCCATTCAGATCATTAACATCCAGCGTAAGAGTAGTTTGTTCGAGACATAACTTTTCATCAATACTATTAGAAATGTCCTGAATATTCCCATCTTCAGTGTCAGAAGCATTATTGACATTCTCATGAATTTAATCAAATTCCTTGATTACTTTAACAATATTTCATGTCTAGCATGTAATATTTTTTCAATATGGTATAAGCCTCACAACCAAAGAGTAATGATTTTAAATCTACCTCAAGTACGACACATTTATCATTTATCAACGAAACTGAATTTGATTTCTGATTTATCAAATGATTAATCATATGGAATCATTAATCTATTATTGTAAATAAGGGAATGGTCCCAACCATCTTTTTCAGAGACTAAGCAAAAAAATCATGTCCAATAGATGATGATTCTGAATCTGAGTGTATAGTTTGGGAGAATTATTTTCCAATATCAGCTGTTGTCCTCTTCGATGAATCAACAACTTCTTTCTTTTTCACCACATAATTACTATATGAATCGACTACGACCTATTTTCCATTATCAAATATTAGAATATTGTATTGTGTTTTTTTATTCTTGCTCGCTATCTAATAACAAAACAATCTTATCTTTATCAACATCTTCTTTATCAGGACCATCCAATTGATCATATAGATGATTGAAATCAGGATTACATCTTTATTCTTCTTGATAATCCTCCACTTTCCATATTATGTCTTCTATATCATAACTTCCTTCTTCTACTTCTTCTTCATCCTCATCCTCTTCTTCCACATAACTATTTATTCTTGTTTTTCAGGTTCCAGAATATCTAATTCCATTCCTAGAGTCTCATGGAGTGATTCTTTAAAAAATTATTCTGGTACATGATATTGTTCAGAGGCTTTATCTATATCTTTGAGAATGAATTGGACTATCTCATCTTCAGACAACTTTTTTCATTGTTTCTTTGTTTTTTCTTGCTTCTCAAGATTATCGGAAGCCTTCAACTCTAATGAATTTGCCTTAGAAGGATACCATCCAAAAATAGGCACCCCTTCCTTATTATTTTTCTTATCTTCTATCCACTTATAAACCACTACATCAGGTTAAGAAATTTTCTTTTTTTGCATCTATGGAATTGACTATGTTTCTTTAGCCACCTAAGTTTCTCCATTCTCTTCTAGTTCCGTTGCATTCCTCTTCCTTCCTCCCTTCTCAAAAGTTTCATCCACTTTCAATTTTTTAGAAATAGATTCTATTTAACATTCTGAAAAGTCATAGAAATCTCTAGATTGACTATTAATTCCATCCTCCTATCACCTTAGAGTGTCATTACTAAATAAAAATACTATGAAATTCCTTTTCATGGAACTGCAAGGAATTTTAAATGACTAAAGGAAAAGTAAAATAATGTTTGATGGTATATCCAAATATATGAAAATTTGTGACTTCAAATTATTATTCTTCATATTCTCAATCATAACCAGGACATAATTTTCTTGGATTATCTTCTTGAGGTTCACCAAGAAGTTGATAATATAGTTATTACTTTTTATTAGGGTGTCCTTATCCCCTTTTCAAGTTTTAAAAAAACTTTGAACCCATAACTTAAGAATCCGAGGGTTTTTAGATAGATGAAAATCTTCAGATTCATCAATCCTTTCATACCAAGACAAGCTATATCCTTTTCCATATCAAAATATCCTGAAATACTTTGTAATTTGTTTTTATGGAATTACTCTTCTCTTCCATAAGGAATTCCCATAAAACTTGTAGACTTGTTGAAAGGATGAGAATAATCCTTCCCATAGAACTTGAAATAAAACATATATCTCCCTTATACATTGAAAAATCTTATTAACTAATAAAATCATACCAACAACTCTAGATTGACCAGATCAGGTATCATTGGATTAGATATACAAATGATCTCCCAGCCATTCAGCTTAATATTCGTTGAAATGATAGAGTCATACACAACATATAATTTCTAATCAACCAACCATTCTCAGTTTATCTGACATTCACAAATTTCTTTTACAGTCGACATTTCATTCTTAAGAGAGGCTCCAGAAAACATTCAGAAGTAAAAATAACTGAATATTTCAAATGACCTTTTGTATGGTGGCAGAACATCAACATGAGAAGGATTTGAAGATCAATGTGGGATAAATATCAAGTGGTTCATATAATGTTGTTTGAGGCAATGGTCGAAATTCATTGATTGATCCAATGGTTGAAATACTCATAATCATATCTGATAGTTGAGATGATAACTGAAGAAGGATTTTGGTAGGTTTAGATCATTGGAGCTTTTTAAGAAAAACATTCGGATTTATGAAAAAGTGAATCTAAAAAGGTTTCTTATACTATATAAAAATACCAACATGTAAAAGGATGATTATGAAAATTTAGGAATCAAATGAAAGCATATGAATTTCTAGGAAGATTATTCAGAATGAGGAAGATTCTTCGTAAGGGACGTAAGAATCCAGAAAATTTTAATGAAAAAATATTGATTGTGAAAATTTAGATTACGAATAATTTTTAATACGAAATTTTTTTACAAAGAATAATTTTGACAGATAAATTTTTTTGACTATGTGAAATTATGACTACGAAAAATTTTAACTATGAAATATTCTGACCAAGACAAATTTTGACTAGGCTGTGAATTTTTTTGACAATCCGACATATGATCTCCCCTAATGAAATAACGTTTCTTACTACAAGGATATATGTTTTAACAAAGAGTTATTATGGAAGATTACATCATTTTTTTCATTCCTAACTTTTGTATAATGTATTCAAATCTATTAAAGAGTAATTATTTTGTGATAATATCAGAATGTTGATCTTGTGTTCAGATAAATTGAATAATGATATCATCTTTTGGTGTGTGATATTTAAGAATGTTATGCCTTTTATCTATGTGATTTTCATGAGTGTGATGTGCAGAAATTTTACTTTTGGAAATGGAACATGTATTATAACACAATATTTGGGTTTTGGTAAAACTCATACCATAGTATGTGAGTATGTGTTGGAACCACAATACTTGAGCACAACAACTTCCAGCTACTACATATTTTGATTTAGTAGTAGGAACTGTTACGGAGTGTTACATTTTTCATTACCAAAAAACTATTGAATCTCATAAGAAATAAAAATTTCTGGATGTACTTTTCTTATCCATTATGCATCCACCAAATTAGGTATCCAAAATGCGTTTTGAAACAATATCATTTCTTGCAGTATAAAAAATACCTAAATCCATGTTTCACTTTTAGTAGTTCAAATTTTTTTGACTAACTTTAAATAAGATTCCATAAGATTTTATTGATATGTTGCACATAACCATATAGAAATCATTATGTCTAGATGATTATCTGTAAAGTATAGTATGCTTCCTATAAAACCACTAAATGATTTTTGATCCTTTAGTTTCATAGATTCTTCAAAATCATTTGAATTTTAGGTACCAATGGGAGTACTTATTCTCTTATTGTTATCATATCTATAATTTCTAAGATGATATTTAATATAATTATATGGAGATATATAAATTTATTCTAGTTTTTGTGAAATTTGAATACCAAGGAAAAATGGGAACTCACAAATAATACTCATTTCGATGTCATGATTCATCAGATTCCCAAATGAGTTGGTTAAAGATTGCAGTGTTGAACCAAATATAATTTCCTCGACATAAATTTTAACAATCAAAAAATTTTACTTATCATTCTTTTTAAAGAGGGTTGTCACATCATTTCCCTTAATGTAATTCTTTTGAAACAAAACTCTTGCAATTCTATCATACCAGGATCTATGGGCTAGATTAAGTCCATATAAAGATTTGGTAACTTTGAAAAAATGATCAGGATGTTTTTTTTCCTTCAAAACTCAGAGGCTGTTCAACTAAAACATTCACATGAACATATTCATTAACGATATCACATTTAACATCCATTTGTAAATTTTTAATATTATAGAATGTTTCAAAGGCAAGAAGAATTCAAATTGATTCATGTATACATACTAATGCATATTTTTCTTTGTAGTCTATTCCTTCTTGTTGATTATAGAATTTAGTAGAAAATCATTATTTATTTATTACTATTATTAAATTTTCATCATACATATATCTCAAGAACCATTTTACTCGAAAAACATATGTTTCCTTAGGACTTCTACTCTTGTTAGGACATTATTCCTTTTTAATTATTTTAGATCATCTTGCATGGATTTTTTCTATTTATCATCAACTAACGATTCATCTGTGCTTTTGGGTTCTAATTGAGAGAGTAATGATATATGTTATAATTCATTCCTTATGGAACATCTTTACATTACTGGTTGATTTACATCATGAATGATACTATCACTGGGATTATTCTTAATAAACAACTAATTTGTGTTTTGTAAAACCTATTCATCAACATATGGCATGAAATCATCTGTGGTAAAAGCCTCAAAATCATTTTGTTGAACATTTTCCTTATCAGAAGGATCTTTTATCAAGTGTTGATAATCAGTTTTTGTAAACACATCCATAGATATATGTTGATGGTGTGTAAAAACGAAAGGATTAGTTTCAGAAAATATATCATTTTCATTTTTTCAACAGTACAAGGATTTTTTTTCAAAACTCCATATTCCTTAAAAATTGTTTAGTGGTATAAGAGAATTCATTCATCGGATTTGGCTTTGAATTTTATATATTCTCATTAGTAATAAGAATGAATAGTTTGCATCCAAATACTTTGAAGTTGGAAAGTATAGTTTTTTTACCATTCCAAAACACAAAGGTGGTTTTATTAAGAAATTTTTTAATCAAAACTCGATTTATAGTATAACAAGCAGTAATTACAGATTCAGAACACAAATGTTTTTCTATAGAATAATAATTCAACAAGTTCCTTATTATCTATTGAAGAATTCTATTTATTCATTCAAAAACACCTTTTTTTTGGGGTTCTTGGTGGTGAGATGTTATGAGTAATTCCGTTTTATCTAAAATAGTTTTAAAAATTAGAATTTTGAAATTCTCCTCCATGATCACTATGAATAGTTATCAGTGAATAGTTTTCTCATTTTTAAATTGGGATATAATGATTTAAAAATATGAAAAATCATTATATTTATTTTATAAAAAATAGACCAATGTCAATCCTGTGGAACCATCAAATATAACAAATATAAAATATTTTCCACCAATGCTTCTACTTTTTATTGTACCATAAAGCCCCATATGAACCAACTTTAATTCATTAGAAGTTGAGACTTTATAAAATGACATAAAGCTTGATTTTTGTTGCTTCCCAAATTGAAAAAGACCCCAGAACTATTGAATAAACCTATCTAAGCTCTGGTAGATCATTCAAAAGTATTTTCATAGATATTATACATAAGTTCCTAATTTTACAGTGTTCTAACCTTCTATTCCTTAACTGAGATTGGTCTTCCATTGCACTAAGTCATGGTAGGTCATGGCTCCTATGGTATTCTATGTTTTCTGTGTATACATTATATTTTTTATGGCAAGAAAGATTAGACTCTTCGTTGGAATTGTGTGTTAAGAACATATAAATCCTAAAATACAAAAGGTAACATTCATCACATAATTGACATATGCTAATAAGGTATCATTTAAGACCATTAACAAATAAAACATTTGAAATCAAGATTTTTCCAAGAATAAAAATGTTACATATACAAATAAATTATCATTGAGCATTATCTCCAAAAGTTACTTTTTCTCTTATCATTATGATAATCATTTAAAATAATTTTTTTGACCGGTCATATTCTTAGAAAATCCAATATCTATGTACCTTGTATCGATATTGTTAATATCTTTATTTCAGTGAAAATAAGAGTTTTAGATTATTTGAATCCGGAAACATTAGAATGAAAAATTTTAGATATCCAAATTTTCTAAGAAAAATATTCATCATGATAACCTAAAGGCTATGATTTGTATAAAGAACAATTTTTGACCAATTTCTGCCAAATAAACACTTAGTGTAGAATGGATCATTTTGAGAAACAAAATATTTATTTCTAACAATTGGTTTAAAATGAGTATAACTAAAAATAGTATTATTTTATAGAGATCTAATTTTAGAATACATCTTATCTATTTTTTCCATACAGAAGGTAATGATTGAAAAACACATCCTCAAGGAAAATATTTTTGTCTTCTGACTAATAACGTTGTTTTTATCCTCAAAAACATTATATTATTCCGTAGTGTTTGTCTCTAAAATATTTTTCTCAAAAATTAAATTTTCATGATCCTTAGAAAGATTATCTTACTAAGAATTAACTTCCTCAAGGATATTTTAAATTCTTTAAAAATTATAATTTTTTTTATCAATATCTGTATAAATTTCTCATACTTATTTAATAAGAACATAAATTCTAGAATTTTCCTTATCAATGTTTTTTTAGTATTGAATTTTCATTCTCATGATGTTCTGACAACCTAGATACTTCATCAGAAGTAGGTAATATATTATCCTCATCAGAAAAAGATTCTTCATTTAAAGATTCATTATAATAGTTATTACTAGAATTTTCATATAAGGATACATTTTTTATAGATTCAGAAATGTGTACGTTGGACTTTGTTCAATGAATTTCAATAGGTAACTTTAAAATTAGACCAAGATTCTTATGACCAGAATATTCATATTCAATGGATTCATCAGAAGAGACTCTAAGTCTGGCACTCAGGGTGTCATTAGCATTCAAAACATTGCTAGCTTTTTACTTGTAATATTTCTTTCTATTTTTCTCATAATGAATTTCTTTTCAATCATTTTTCTTAAGAATAAGAAAATTTGGCATTATATGCCCTGCTCTTTTGAATTCATAACACATGACTTCAGAGTCTTTCATGTCTTTTCTTCCACTCTTCATAATCCTATACTGAAAGTCTTTTTCCCAACTATCTTGAAAACTTTTAGAGCAAGATTAGCTTGATCTTTCTCAGAATGTTCTCTTTTACTTGATTTAGATAAAATATTGGATTTATTTTACTTCGAACTAGTAACCCTTTTAGGGGTCTTAGATTTAGTTGTGGTGAAGTCTACAATCCCATTTCCATTGATTTTCTTATGCATATGATCATCTCTTTTAATTCTTGTCTCATGTTGAATAAGATTTCCAAAAATCTCATCAATAGTAATATGAGATAATTTCTTATTATCATCAATAGTTGTTCTCATTGATTCCCACTCATTAGGCATGATATCTATAATCGTTTCTACTAGTTCCTTATCATCTAAACCTTTCTCACCCATTGATTGTAAACTGTTATCAATAGTCATAATTTTCTGATGAACCTTGCATACTGGTTCTCCATAAGGAAATGGAAATCTATGATATTCTGTTCAAATCATAGATTTTCTTGTTTCTATAATCATGGATGTACCAAAAGGAGTAACATCCAATTTCTTACAAAAACAATTTTCATATTCATAATATGAAACTTGACTATATATATTATTGGTCATGGAACACAACAAAGTATTGCGTACATTGTAGTTTAGTTGATATTAGGACTTTAATGATTACATTAAGTTCTGACTTCCATATTAGGAATATTGTAATCATCGGTATGCATAAAAAAGTTGTCTAATCTGTTATTAATAAAAATATTTATATTATATCTCCAATATTCATAATCATTCCAATCAAATATAGGTGGTCTAGTAAAATTTATATTTTTCAATTGAACTTAAATTCATTATTTCCACTTAAAAGAAAATATATTTCCATAAAAACATGTTAATAGAAAACAATTGTAGACAAGGATAAAAATCATAATCAAGGAAAATATTTAGAAAAATGAAATCATGAGAAATAAATATTATATGTGAATATAAGAATTTCAAAAACCTGCTCTGATACTAATTATAAGATCAAACTATGAATATAGTTACTAAATTACTACAGGGAGTGATTTTTATGTTTAAAAAACTTATTTTTTAACTTTATAAAAAACTGTGTTTAAAAATGTTAAACAAGGTAAAATCACAAGACCTCTTCTAGTTCTAAAAACTTCCTAGGTTCCATAAATATGGTCACAGAAATGAATTATAAGGAATGTTTACATGAAAAAAGATTCTAACTTAAAACTTATTGAATATATCTTTTCAGAGTATACAAAAGAACAAGAATTTATAAGAAGGTAATACTTTCATCCTTAGTCAAAACACATCAAAAATAAACATTTATAAAAATCATTTATGAATTCTTTTAACCCTAAGATAAGGGTATCCAACAATCTTGGATAAAGGTCCCTTGATTTATACATTCAATAATGTCTATCTAACCCAAGCCATGGTAAGCCCTCAATATGAATATTGGAATAAATCATGCTATCCCCATAAGCCCTCGAACTTTTATTTAGTAGGAACCTTTTTATTAATATGACCAGAATTTCTCTATTGTACAGAACAACAATCAATGTCACACAAAGAAATATGAACAAGATGTTCAGTATGCACAAGGATTGATAAAATCTCTTTATAGAAATCACATTCATTGCATGAAATCTCTAGAATGGTCAAAAAATAACAAGCTTGTTCAAATGAGCTCATATATATAGGAATTTCTATAATGGTAGGATCTCTAGTACAATGGTCATATTTTTTGTTAAGTCTTGGAGGCACCTGTAGACATGTTAATCAAACAACAACTATTTAGAAACAGAATGATTGGCATCGTTTTATAACTATAAGAGCAATCAAAATATTAATGTTTCTTAAACAAAACTAAATTTCATAGTATTGGGAAAAATAATTTGTAGAGTCTAAGAAAATTACAACATGAAGCCTACAAACAATGGGAATAAGAATTATTTTTTCCAAGGAATTCAGAACCATCATTCTATAGATTTAGTAATCCAAATTCTAATGAAATTGGAATTTTAATTCTTAGGAATTCATAGTTTGAATTATGAGGAATTATGAGTCTGAATTATGAGGAATTCAGATTCATAATTCTAGGGAATTCGGAGTCATAATTCGGTTGAATTCTCAGTCAGAATTCTGAGGAATTCATAGTTAGAATTATGACTAATTCAAATTTAGAATTATGTGAAATTCAGAGTCAAAATTCTGAGGAATTCGGTGTTAGTATTCTAAGTAATTTAATTAAAGAATTCTGAGAAATTCAATACTTAATTACAAGGAATTCATATTCTGAATTACAGAGAATTCAGAATGTGAATTTTAGAGAATTCATAATCTTAATTTTAGAGAATCCGGAGTTTGAATTTCAGAGAATATGGAATCTGAATTTCAAGGAATTTATATTCAAATTTTCAATAAATTCATAGTCTATATATAAAATACCCAATAAACAAGGATTTATAGAATTCTGAGGTTTTAAATGTGAAACCATATTTTACCCTCTAGAAATAAAAATAATTAGATTTTGAAATATTAAAATGAATAATGAAAACATAGGTAAGAATAAATTTTTTTGAGGAAGGAAAATTTTACTTATTAAGTTATATCTTAGGGAAAATATAATTTTTTAAAATATAGAGTGTTTGTAATTTTCAATACACAGAGGAATAGAAAATTCATAATGAACCCTTATTGACTCAACAATTATTTCATATTTTTTCAGTATTCATCATATAATGGAATCATTCATTATTTTTAAAAACATTACTGAGAATTTAATGCCAATCCCATTTAATGAAATTTTTTTCAAAGGTTAAATGTATGTCAATGAGAAAGAAGGATTTCATGTTTAATGTTATGATGATTTTTAAAAAAAATCATGTATATTGTTTTGTGTTAAAATTTTAATGTTTTTGAAGAAATAGATATTTTTTTAATGGTACGATCTTTGTATATTTGTTAGTTGATATGTATGAGCAATGTAAAAAGGTTCTAAAATAGTAAATTGAAAATATCATTTGGAATTTAATGATGATAAATTCTGTTGAAATATTTAGATAATGTAATGATTAATTAAAGGGTCATTATTTTTGGTATTAGAGAACTAGTTACTAATCATTGGTTGTTATTATGATCTTAATCAAATAACATAAATGGTATTTACCGTCTTTTTTTTGTAGAAATTGTAAATCATTCAATTATTATCATGTTTCTTCTTCTTATATATTTATATTTATAATGTTTTTCAACCGATAAATTTGGTTTCCTAATTGTGGATGTAACTGAGAGGCTGATATATTTCCGAATACGCAAACGAGAATTGTAGGAATTGGTACTGAGTATATTGTGACTGTAATGGATTAGCTGAAACATGAAATAAATTTTGGTGGAATCCATGATATAGATAAACTAGAGACACTGTAATAGAACATGATCAAAATGAATAAATTTATGAGGCCACACCCTCTTTCATTCAGTGGAAACTCTGACACAATATATGATGATGTATGGATCAAATCCATTGAAATGTTATTTGATGTTATGTGAGGTTCTGAAAATCAAATGGATTGTATTTTTATTATCATCATGAAGTTGAATAAGATCACTAGTGGACAATTGTAAATATGAATAGGGATAGAGAGGAGATTGAATCACTAGAGTGGGATAAAATTAAAAGCCTTATCATTGAAAAATATTTTCCTTATCGTGGGTAGTCATTGGATAATAAAGAAATTCCATGAAATGAAGAAAAATGGGGAATATTCATTGGGCACATATAAAGATAACATCACCTAACTATCGAGGTATTATTTAAAGCTTATCTTGGATCTTTATAGAAAAATCAACCATTTTTTATGAGGATTGAAGACAATATATCAATGGGAATTGTCTTCCCTTGTCTTCAAAAATTATGAGAAACATATTCCATATAATCAGATGTTGTAAATAGTGTTTTATGATAATCACAAGTAAAATGAGATAAATGATAATAATATGCCTATATATAAATAAATGGATTTTAAACAATCTATGAGATATGATGTTAAGAAAGTTAATTTTCTAGTTTTTGAAATGTATGGAAATATTCACCCTTGGGAATGATACAAAAAACTAGGAAGGGATTTATAAATATAATGTTTGGACATATGTCTCCAAATTCGAATGAAAATGAACTTATGCTCAATTAAATTAAGAAAACTGTAAAGGGTATCAAATATGGTTAGATGGGTCATTATGATATTTTATTTCTAATGAATGATCCAAGCGATGGAAAGCAGGAGGACTATAAGAAGAATGCTGTATTGAGATCCTTTGTGACTGTATAACCAGTTTTCGGGTCATCAATGAATTGGTATTAGGTACATTGTTTGTTTTATCATATTTTACAATAAAAATTAATGATATGAGGTCTATAATTTCATTTATATATGATAATTTTTCTTTTAAATTTTAAATATCATGTCGCCAATTGAGACTAGAACATATATTTAAGAGACATGTGGGAATTGTTACAGAAAAAAAATGAAATTTAGGAGTCTTATAATTGTTAAGTCTGTAAAATCATTACATTTAAGATTTATTATTTTCCATTAGTAGAGTTTGATGTATTTCTGGGTTCGTATTAGCATTAAATTTAATCATTTAATGATTAATTGTTGAGCTATAGAAGTTGATTTTCCAACATAGATTCATATTATAGAAATGAGTAATCCCATAAAATTGATAACATATCAATAAGATGAGATAATAATTAAATATTGTAATTGAATGTTATATTTCGTATATTTTTGAAAACAAGAGAACTGTTAGTATTAATGATATGACAGTGTTAAATGAATAACATGATGATTTTTTGATGAGTTACCCAGTTTTATACCTCTTCGGTAAGTTAAATTCAGAATTGAATTTTTTTCTAATGCTATAAAAATATTAAATCCCCCTTTTCAAATGAATCAAATTGATCTTCTTGAATTAAAAGATTATTAGAAATATTTTCTTAGTAAAGGCATCAATTATCCTAGCACATACCCATGGGGATCTCACGTTTTTTTCATTGAAGTAAAATATGGTTCCATTAAAATATTCATTTATTATAAACCATTAAAAAACTTACCAATTAACAAAAAATATCATTTTCTCCACATCAATATATTTTTTTGATTTTCCATCGGGAGATCAGTATTTTTCTTTCATTGACTAGAGATCCATGTACCACCAGCTACACGTGAAGAAGTATGACAATTAAGGAAGATATTTTCCCACTCGAAATGTTCATTATTAATTATGTGTTATGTAGTTTGGGTTAACTAATAAAACTATTGTATTCTAGAATCTTATGAATATAATATTTCATCAGTTTATGGAAATGTGTTTAGTTGATTTTATTTATGACATTCTTGTATATTATAGACGTAAAGAGGGCCATGGAAAACATCGTAGTGTTGTTTTTGAAAAACAATAAAGAAAATAATATATATGGAAAAATCAAAATGTGTGAATTTTGGTTATAACAAAATATTAACATCTGTCAAATAGTTTCAAAATATGGAATTACTGTTGATGCAGCAAATAACATTTGATGATGAATGGACATGACCCAAATATATAACTTAGATTCATAGTTTTCTTGGTTTGGATTACAATTATCATTGTTTTTTTAAAAACATGGCACTATTATCTAGTCCACCAACTAAGTTAACTTTAAAAATAGTGAAATTCGTATGGACAAAAGAAAGTGATTATTTTTTTTAGGAATTGAAACTACGATTCATGAATGAGCCAGTTCAAACCCTATATTCCAAAAATTATTAGTATTTCATCTATAATAATGCTTTATTTACAAGACATGGTTGTGTTTTTATGTCGAATTATTAAATAATTTACTCCACTTTAATAAAACTAAAACCTAATGAGTTAAATTGCCCAAAAAAATTATATCAAATTAAAAGCTATTATTTTCCCTTTAATACATTTGAGGCATAATATTGATGGATCCAAATGTGAAATATATAAGGGAAAATTTTCTTATTATATAATCATTCATGTTATTAATCACGATTAGATAAGATTGATTAAATTGATATGATATTATGACTCCACGAATAATTACCTTGTTGTAATAGAAGAAAATGGTAGTTTCATTGACTAAAAAATCTTGTGTCATTTAATATGTTATATATAGACCAATAACCATTGATTCATGATTTAATTATTTATATCATGTACTTGTTTTGTTCAGTATATTATTTTATTTTGTTTTAGGTTTTAATGCAGTCATCATTGTCATACAGAATAATGAAGGCACATAAGATAGATGGGAAGCTATAAATAAATGTATAATTTGATAAAATGTGAATGTTAGCAATATTAATCTCAATAAAGATTGTGTTATAATATTTTTAAAGAAATTTTGTGTAGCATGTGATTCATAGTTGAATCTGGATTTTAGTTCATTATGAAAACACAATGATATATAGAGACCATTGGGAGTATTACTGGTGGATAGAATGAAAAAAAATATTGTATATTTTACAGTGAAATGTCTGAAATGACAATAGTTTAATGTAGATTGGAAATCACCAAAGGTGATGTTTAAGAATTTACCAGTTGCGTATTGAAATTGAGAAACTATAGCCATGGACTTAATTTTGGGAATACCAAAGACATGTCGATGTAACAATTCAATTTGGGTTATTTTAGATCTGTTGACTGAGTCTACACATTTCTTTTCTACTTCAGAGACAATGTATTTGGATAATAATTCTTTTTTTACCTCAAAATTATTGATGTATAACATGGATTTCAAATTTTAATTGTATCTAACCATGATCCTAGGTTCACTTATAAATTCTGGAATTGCCTTCAGAAGTCGTTGGGTATAAAAATTAATTTTTTTATAGATTTTAATCTTTAATTATATGGATAGTCATAATGTATGATTAATAATGTGGAGGATATGATTCATTATTTTTCATTGTACTTCCATGGGTTTTTATATAAACATTCTTCATTAGTTATTTTCTATAATAATAAAAGTATTCATCCCGGTATAGATATGGAAAATTTTTTGAAATTATATGATAAGTGGTGTCAATCTCTATATTTTTTAGATTAAGCATGAGAATGAATGTTGATTGGAAAAAATTCGTAGAGGATTTGGAAAATAAATATAATATTATACAGAAACACATGATGATATCTCATATTTTTTGAAATGTTATGAATATAATAGGAGGAATACTTTTCTTTAAGGGTAGGTGAATATGATTTTCTTAGAATATCACCATGGAAAATTTTTATGTTTTTTGGTATGAAACATAACATAAGTCCATAAGTCAATAAAATTTATGAAATCGTTTTGAAATTTGGACTTGTTTTCTATATAGTATATTTGACTCTGATATTATCTTAGGTACACAATAATTTTAAGTTTCGATTCTGAGAATGTATGTTCCAGATTCATCTCATGTTTTGAGCCCAAGATAATTTCATCTGGAAGAGAACCATTCTTATGAACAGAATGTTATTTATATTCTTGATTAATTTTTAAATGTATTTTAGAATAATGTAATCAACTAGGTAATGGGTTTTTGTAGAAACCAAATTGTTTAATAAAAAACACGGAATCCTAGAAATTATTTTATGGAAAGGTACACTCATTTTTTTAATAATTAAATAATATTATGAGGAGGAAATTTCCAGAAGGTGGGGAGAAAGTGACACCCCATGTATTTAAAAATAAATTGAAATTCATTAAATACTTTATCTCTAAATTTTAATACATTGATATAAGGATATAGTTATAAACATTCCACGAAACTTAATTTCTCCGCTTTTAGGATTTGATTTTCAAGAAATGGACAACAATGGTTGTGATACTTATATTTTATGGAGTATGGTAGATCCAAATAGTTTTTCTAGAGAATATAAATATAACCTTATAAATTATAGTATTAATAGTAATATGAACCTTATGAATAGTAAATCATTATTTTTTATGTTTATAAGATTATTAGTTCTTGATTAATTTTTCAAGGGAATATAAATTGATTTATTGTTTTAAAATTTTAATTTTGTGAATAAATGAGGATTTGATTTAAAAAATAAAAGAATAATATTTCCAAAAAATTCAGTATATTGAGTTATATTTTGATTCTAAATGTTATAAAAAGGTTCATTTTTTTATATTTTTGAGAGATAGTTGAGGATTCAGTGAATAGAAAAAATATATTTTTACATTTTTAGGTGTTTGTGACATCATAATTATGTAATCATTCTGGTTGAGTCATGAAGATAAAAATAAGATATGTGATGTACCATGAAACCTATTCCATTGGAAAAAAATGGTAAAACACATTGTTTTGAAAATACATGAAATGAGGTGTCCTTTGAGATTAATTAAAAACACCATCACTTTCACTATAAATAAAACCATCCTCCCCACCTTCTTTTCACTCCTCTCAATCCTTTATGATTTTTTAAATTTCATTCCAATATCATTCCAATATATATTATTTACATTCAATACCTACTGGGATCATCATAATTCAAAAATAATAGGCCTTATAAATATGTCAATGAGAAGAGATCAATTTGTAAAAATATTCTTTCATTTTCATTTTTTTCTTTTCAAATATTTTTATTCCTTATACTCATGCTGGAACCTCTTATACAAGAGGAATAAAATATCCATTATTATATATATTATATATTTTTATCATGTTTTTAAAAAATTCATCCTCATTCTTAATCACCTATTCAGTTTTAAAAAAAAATGAAAAACAACATCCTTAATGTGTTGATTTACCAACATCCTTAATCACCTATTCAGTTTTTTAATTAACTTATATTTATAATAGTAATTTTTTATGATGAATGATGTTTTTGATTATCAAAGAACAACTGAAATGATTTAAACAAATATCACTATTCATTAAACAAATTACTCGTCCTCAAACCGTATAAAATAATTAGTCATGGAATAAATTAATATACTATAAAAATATAAAAACCATTTATTTTTAATTTTTGTTTTATTCTTCTATTTTACGTGAAAATAATTTATGAACCCAATATGTAAATCATTAAAGGAACACACCTAAAAGTATGAAAATAACAAAATATTATTAATAATTTGTTCAAATGTTGTCAGAAAATGATCATGTAAGGTTTTATAAACATTACCATGATTAATTAAAATACTTATAACATAGTTTTATCTACTATATAGTATCATTATACATGTATCTTGTAACATGAGCTTTGTGTAAGAGAATTCTCAACCCAATTTCATTTCATTGGGTTAAAGTTCTATTACATTGATTTTGGCTACTAAAATTATTTTTGTAATAAATTTAATTTATATTATGAATAATTATGTGTATTTATAGTTTATAACCATAATCCTTTCATTAAATTAATTATCACTTCAATTATATAATCTTGATAAGTGGTTTTTGATTAAAACCCCTATTTTAAAAATTATAATTTTTGAAATTCAAATGTAGTGTTTTTATGAAATTGTTCGTGTTTTATTACAATTTTTTGGATTGTGGGAATTTATTATAATGAATTTTGGGACCAATATCTCCCTCCACTGCATTGGGTATGTGAATATTGTAGGTCTTCTATATGGTAAGACCATGTGGAATTGGGATGGTTACACTATAAGGTAGTCATGTGGGTTTCATTGTAAGGTATCCGCGAGGGATAATAATCATATTCTAGCCATGACAGATAAAATATATGTATGTATTGAAAAAATATTACCTTATGATTTTATATATGTTCTTTAATTTAATATCAAAATCTCTTATTTCCAAAATGAAGTATTTATGGTTGAGATGTATGTCTTTATGGAAATGATTCAAATGTTTTTAAGTAATAATAGTCTAATGTATTATTTCCTTATTTTTATATCCCATAATGATATATTTATCCTCATCCCATTTTTTTATATGTATTTCATGGTTTATAAGGATGTGTAACAGAAATAGGGAAGTCATTTTAAATTTTATGGCTATTTTTAAAGAAATCATTTCATTGTTTTGTATTAAAAAATTTGTGCTTTGGATGAAATTGAAACCATTTTAATGGTATTCAATTCGTATTCTTGTTGGATGATATATATGAGATCTATCTTACAATTCTATAACTCGGAATAGAAATGATCTTTGGGAATGTAATGTTGTGAAATCTAGTTTAAATATCTATATTATGTAATGTTTAATGACAAGTACTCAGACACACGGATATGAATATCATCATAGACTATAAGAGTTTCATGAAACTCTGCCTCTAGATTTTCCCACAAATTCTAATAATGGAGAAGTATCTAGAATTCCACTATTTTTACAATATATATAATAAAATTCTAGCATAAACATGTATTTTTTTAGATTTTTTTCTCTTCGGTCGATATGTGGTAATGAATGGCTAGATTAATACTCTGATGTACCCTAAGGTTTTCGGATAGGATATGAAATCATAGATATTTATGATGATGTGTTCAAACAATGTCCAGTCAGTGGAATGTTTTTTGATGGAATATTTGTACATGGATGGAAAGGATTCATATTATTTACATTCCCTTATGCCTAGTGGAATATTTAATAAAGAATTGGTGAAAACGAAAATGTTGAAAGAATATCAAAAGAGTTATTGGGGTGTTTCTCGGTGGTATGGATCCTTTTCAACTTATATTAAATCTAGTAACATTGTACTATCATTATATCACTAATTTAATTTTTCACACGTGTGGATTTATTTTTCATGACATTCAAAAATGTGTAACAGTTTTCTAAGGTATGCTTATTTTCAATTTTTTTGTCAGACTATGCCTACTTTGAGTTATGGTTTGGGATCGTTAGCTCCAAAGGCTGATATGGGGAAGTCATATGATTTAGATACTATATTAATCCAACGTAGGATTTAAATGTGATAAAAATTATGTATTATATGAGTTTCTTCTGGAGGTAGCATCAAGTCTAGTGATAGTGAGATATACACTCACTATTATATCATCCATAACCATTTTCTTGATACAAGTGATTCAAAATCATTTATATCCATTTGTTCTTTATTTGAAATTAATAAACATCCAAATGGGAAAAATTCCATTTATATAGTGTTAAAAGACCACTTGGGAATATGAACGTTAATAGGTTTTGATTTCATTATTTATCACTATCAATAATTGAGGTTGAGTTAGTATGCGATATCCTAGTTCTTGATCGAGATATGTTTCATTGAAATGTTGGGATGGATTTGATTGATCCGCATCATACTACTGGTTTTTAACAATATGTATGTCTCATATAATTCATTTAATTAATTTTCATTGGCGTTTCAGGTTTTTTGTTGTCTGAGGTCTCATTTTTCAAGACCTTCTCACATAGATAATAGGAATTTATTTTCAACAATAACTTATGATCTCGATGATGTTTCCTATTGGTTTTATTTTTTTTGAGATTCCATAATTTATTCACAAACAATTTATTTAGGAATCCTTATAAGGGGGTGGTGATGTTTTCTGTTGAATTTGTTACAGGTACATATCTAATGTCAATACCTTATAATCATATGAAACAATAAAAATTTAGAGTTCTCAATATTTTATTGTACTATCACATGGAATAGGATTTGGTTTAACTTATTGATTATCCTAGGGAAAACTATTACTCATTAACAAGAAGTTAGATTGTTTTCCTTGATTGTGTTTGGACTATCAGAAGTAGAACCAGGTAACAGGGATGAAAAATTATCATTTTACTACAATGTATAATTTTATTGATCGATGAAAAGATAAATGTGTTCCTCCGAGATTGATCGCTAATCGTTTTATCATTTTGTCAATGATGGAGAGTTTGATATAATGATGATGGATTTGAAGATAATTTTTTTCCATTAATAATATTATTTGATGATGTTTTATATGACTATAACTATAAATATTTTAATGAATTTATTAATATGATATGAAAAATGTATATCAACCAATATTGTGTTGATATATTTTAATGATAATTTAGATTACTCAAGATATGGTCACTAGAACAAGCATCGTATGAGATATATTTAGGAAATCCTTGGAATTCATCATAACTATAGAACACATCCAAATTGGTACATCTATATCTACAATTGTACATTGATAGCGATCAATATTTCTAACAATAGAATAGTATTTCATCATGTGAATGTGAATGATTTTTTATATTGGAAAGAACCATGGTATGTCAGTTGGATTCATATCATCTTTTTTCATGATCGATATTATCAGAAATTCATCAAGGATTTATCCAAGTCGGAATCACCATTGAATTCAATTATCATGCATGGTTTGAATTTATATGTGATGGAAAATTTCATTCTTCTTTCAATGAGAAGAAATTAATTCTGACATCAAATCATATTCAAATCTTACAATATCATAGAAAGGGGTATATAATTTTGTGTGATTCATCTGGTTCTATTTTGGGTTTCATGATTATAAAATATGATAATTCCGTAGGTTATAGATCTCAAAATTTTTGGCCACTTATTATGTAATACCCTGACTAATTTAGTTATTTTTGTGGTTATACAAGTACTTATTATTTGGAATCAATTTTTTTTGTTGAGGATCATTGTATTTTATGACCATAACAGTTTTATATTTTTTTCATAAAGAATTATTGACACTAAAAAATTGTTTTTTTGAATAACTTTTTATATTTGAAATTGGTATCTCATACAAAATGTAAATGGGATATTTAATTAGAGATACTCTTAGTAAGAATGTATCATCACATTATATTTTGAAATTGCTATCATAGTTGTACCTTATGGTTCTTTTTTAGATGATTGTTGATTATTATGATGATTTATCTGATATATTTCAAAACAATGTTCAGTTTAAATCATCTATATTTATCGAGATTCTAAATATTTAGTAACTAGATTACATATTTAGAGGAATTTGAGAAAGAATTTATTGTGGGATAATGTTTCTGTTTGGCCTCTCTCGTTATATGGTATTATAATTTGGGGGTTCCCTTATTCTTACTCTAATTAGTTAGAATATAATTATTGTTTTATTATCGTATTTTTTAAAGATTGTTTCTTAATATATCTTCAATGATGTATTGTGAAATGAAACATATGTTATAACGTAAACGTATAATGTGTTACATTACTGATTAGGTGTATCAACTATAGACAAACTAACAAATAAATTAAGAGAATTTTAAAACATCTGGTTTTCTTCATACTCATCCAATATAAGTATATAAATTTGATGAGGGGTCCATGAATTTTAGTCTTATATTACTATATAATCTCGAAATAGAGAATTCTATCTGGGTTCTGACTAATTAATTAACAATTTCATATCACATTTTTTTGTAATGGAAAATTAATAATGTGGATCATTTGGGTATGAAATAAGTTCAAGAGACAAAGAGCTTACATGGGGTACATTATATGGATATATCAAATTGGGATAAATGGTTTACATTGTGGTTCTATAGGAGTCTCGCTGATGTAACGTGGACATAACTGATTTTGAGTAAAACTAACCACCCATAGAAAAATGGCCAAATAGTGCACACTCTCTACATACTAGAGGATATTCATTGTTACAATTGATTTTATGTTGTTGGATATTTGGATATTCATCATGTACTGTTTTATTGGGCGTATAAAAGAGTTATCAGTAGTTCATTAGAATTGATCCATTTAGGGATTATTATGGTCTCTCTTGTAGATCACCACATTATTGGGAAGAGGCAGGGTGCGAATATTTGGTGGGACATAGTATGAATTAAAAGATTCCATTTAGGATTCAGGATATACATTGGTGTCTAGATTCATACCATATTATAATTAATTATTTTATAGATAATTGGATTCCTACATTTTATTTTTAAATATGTAAAGAAGTTTGATATAATTATTCTCTATATATGGGTAACGATAGTCATCGGAAATAGTGAAACATAACACGAAGATATGTTAATGTATTTTATAACCCTGAGTACCTTGTACTTGTTTCTTATCTATTTTAATTTGTGGTGTATTTGATAAGAATTCATGATACATTCCACATATATGATATAAGGAAATAAAATATTGTTTCACATCAATTTGTTTTGGGAATTTATTCAATTATATAATGTTTTTTTATGTATATAATCATGCATAACTCATGACATTCATGTAATATTATTACACGAGAAGTTGAATCGGTAAGATAGAATATTATGGCTACTGGGGGAAATTAATAATGATAATTGTGAGCATGAATCAGTAATGAGGGAGAAATATACTCACCTCATTACAAAATTACATTCATACACGTGGAATAATTGGGAATAAATGTATTATAGAGGTATTTTTTAACCCCAAATTATCTGTATTTAGGAATATCTAAACTTTTATTTCATTATCCCTTTTATTTTAGTACACCATGAGAATTTCTTAGATAAGGATTGTTTTCAAAGAAAAATGACCTGATGTTTAGGTATATATGTTTTTTAAATAAAAGGGTTCATATGTAAATGTGAAATGTTGTAATGAGGTTCTACATTTTTTGAAGAATACCCCATAGAATATTACAGATTTTATACGAAAATACAGGTGTTTTCACTATATGTTGGGAATTTTTTCACCCTGTGATGGGAGTACACAATTATTACTATTCTCTAGAATCATAGTGTAACATGAATAGACAATTTAAATTGGTTCACATCATGAAAAGTATTTAAACATTGTTATATGTTTAAATATTGGTTTTGGTAAAAATGTGAACTGTTTTTCTGTGTATATGGGCTCTATGGATTTCATGATTTTTTTAGTGGACAATATGCAATGTAAGACTCATGAGAGTTTATTTTTGGGTCCCTGTTCATATGATTTATTTTTTTCTTTCACAATAACCACTCTTCCAATTACCTAGATCACCTCAATGGATATTTTGTGAACCTTTGTTCAATCATGATCAGTTGTTTTAATTTGTAATCATTAAGGTTGTGTTTTATGTATCTTAGGTTGAGTGAATTATTCTTCTTTTTCATTTTATTTGATTACACTACTTTTTTTGTGTTAGTGTATTGAATTTTTTGATCTATGATGTAATTATATTATATTCATCTAGATATTTTATATGGTCTTTCTATAGGGGCTTGTACATTTTTGTGGTTCATTTGTTGTGGGTACCTTGAGGTTTTCAATGATATACCAATTTCTTCCACAGTTCTATTTAATGAATAAATTATATGATATTTGAGGATTTATTTTGGTTCATATGATATCATTTTTTGTTTTCTTCTCATAGGTGGATCCCTTTTAAGTCATGTTCCACCCTAAGATAAGTTAATTGGGTTTGATTATAGAATTTATGGGATGAACAACATTGCATTGATTTGGATGAATTATATTATAATTGAAATGATACGATTGGATGATTTGATTTGGTGCATATAAATGATTTTTTTATAAAATATGTGTATTAACAATTATTTTAAATGGAATTTTTTTCAAATAATTGTGAAAGGATATTTTAAAATTGCTTCTAATGAATGGTTTTGAATAAATGGATCGATGAATTTGTTAAGAAAAAAATAAATATGGAAATCCTTGGGTACTTATGATGATTCTCTAGTTATAGTCTTCATCTATTTATAAAATTTAAGGGTTCACTCAATACTTGTTTATCTTCTCTCTAGTATGTTGTTTCTTGGAATTTGTAGTCACTATTGGTAGGTTCACATTATTTGGATTTCTTATTCCATTAGGATTTCATGCATATATCGTGGGTCATGATGTATGTGTGATTTTATATTTTTGCGGCAATATTTACCTCGATATTCTTGTATGCATTGATCTTTGGTGTGATGATACCTGTGTATTTTTTTTAAAAAAAAAATCATTGATTATACAAGTATTTAAAATGATCTATGTTACACAATTTTACTTTGTTTTTAAATATGTGATCTGATATATGTAGATCAAATAAATAGAAACTATTATACACAAAATAATTTGAAAATGAAGAAAAATTGAATGGTAAATGTTTTTATATTATTTTCATATAATAATAAGTAAAATATATAAAATTCCATGTTTTCATTGAATTTTATCATCTGTGGATTATTTTTATAGATAATTATCATGGAACAACTGGGTGGGATCCTACTGATCATTTTAGATCACACCCTATGCTCCCTATCAGTGGTGCGTATACCATGTTATGTATTCAGATGCTATAAATACAAGGAATTATCATGATTCGTAGAGGGTTATTATTAGTTTCATTTGGGTTTTTGGTTCTGAGGTTGTGGGATTTTCTTATTCAATCATATAGAGAATGTTAAAGTTCCCAATTTTATTATATTTTCCTTTACTATTGGTCTTGTGACATGTATACTTTTACTAATTTGGATTTCAGTAGATTCCACTATTTTCATTCATTTATATCCTTTATTTATCTATGTTAGAATTTTTTTTGTGTGTATATATATATGTGACATTTATTAGTTTCATATTTGGTTAAATCTATCGCTATGTTTGTTTTTTGATTTTTGTGAGCTAGTTTCTATACAATGAGGATCAGTAATTCTATTTGTTTATGTGTAAATTTAGTTATAGTACATGATTTGGTGAAAATTATCGTTAGTTTCATTACATTTCAATTATCAGAAATAAATATAACAGAAAATATTCATGAAAAAGAGTAGTATAATCACTGATTTTTTGTTGGAGGTGAATGAACTAGTATAGAATAATTCATACAATAAATAATTAAAAGAAATAAAATAAATATTGAGACAATATATTTTAATATTTGAACTATTAACATATAATATTTGGTAAAAAAAGAACCTAAAATTTAATAAAAAATAAAAATACACAAATAAAGTGAAATATAAAAATTTAGCAGTATACAATTTCTATTTCTTCGGTAGTTCTGGTTGGTCAAAATAATATCCCAATTATGTGAAATTTTTTCATTTTTATACAACTCTAAGTAAATTGTAATATAAAAAAATTATTTTTATATGATAAAAAATTATAATATTTTGAATTTAATACTTAAAATAATTAATATATCTCACTATATCAAAAACAAATTATCATACCTGTTGTGATTGTCTAAAACATGAATAAAAAAAAATTAGATGCTTTCCAAAAATCAATTTTTATGAATAATATATAGTTCTGAAATAATAAAATTAATATAATAACCAAAAACATACACTAAAGAGAAAACATGCATTACCTAATATAGAATATATTTTCAAATAATTTCACAAAGTTGATTTTATTTAAACTGTGTATCGATAGTTGATCATTTTTTATTCATTATCATGGCCAGTATTGTCAAATATATAATATAAAAACACAACTAATAAATATTATTTTAGAATATAGAGAATAAAAATAAAAAAACGTATTTGATTTAAAATATTATCAGATGAATATATAAAATTCCTAAAACACAAATGTAAATCAATAGTCAACCATATCAAATAAAACAATATATAAGAACAAATATTTGAAAAAATTAGTATAAATATTAATTTATTTATGGTTAATTAAAATGAAACACAAATGAAATATCTAAAACCTATAAAAAGATACATAATATACAATATTCATAATAAAATACATTATAAAATTACACATCATTATAACATAAATTAGTATATATATAAATGATTATTTAAAATAGAACAAAATATAAAGAATAATTTCCAATTATGGGAACTATAAAAGGAAATATTTATAAACATAATTAAAAAATGATTTTCTAATAACTAACTTTTTATCTTTAATTAAAAAAGACATTCATTATAATTAATGTCACAATCATGCTTAATTTTTTTTTCAAACGAACTATTTATATGGGAATGTTCATAAATACTATAACATATTTAATCATTGACAATAAAAAATTAAAATGATTTTTATAATATTATTGAAATTTTATTTTGATATAAAAATAATAATTCACATAACTAACAATATGAAATTCATTCATTTACCATGATGTTATTTATTCAAACATAAATCATAAAATATTATAACAATAATCTACCCTTCTATTCAGATAATGAAAATTCATTTATAGGCATTGAAATAAAAATAATAACAACAAAACAAACACACACATACACATACGTATGAATTTTTCAAAAAACAAAATTCAAAATATATATAATTTATTTTAAATTAGATCCTTTTATTCGATATTATATTAATATTTTAAAGACAAGTTGTCGTTATTAATCCTCATCCATGACCTATATTTTCTTATATTTTAACCAACACTTAATGAAGGAACAATAATAATTATTAACAATGTACTTATAAAATTTAATAAAACACACTTGTCTAATATGATGGTATTTTATTTATAAACCCCCCTCGTAAAGTGAAAACCCAATATAATATACATTAAATTGGGAAAAATAGGCATGTGATCCAAATAACACTATAATATAAAATATTTAAAATTAATGACATTATAATGAATATTATATCAATATTTTCTTAGTGTTATTACACATCAGGTAATAGAATCAACTAGTACACAATCTCACTTTTTGATAATCTTTGACATATAGAAGAAACTATAGAATAAGTATTCGTATATTCAATATCGTTTGAAATTTAATTGCAATAAAAAATACATAAACACCAATGCTATCATTTTCAATAAAATTAATTTGTTGATACATAATTAAATAAGTAATATAGTATGTCACATGAAATCATCCTTATTTTTTATAGAAAAATGAAACTTAGATTTACCAATATTGAACAAAACATCTACATAGGTACACTGATCTTATAAAAAATGATACATGATATATTTTTTGAATATTCTACAAGGATAATATCTTATACATATACCTTTCATTATCCAAAACTCATAAATATTGTATATGGAAGATGAATTATGTGATAATATTTTTATCCCATAATTAATAATAGAGGTATCATAAGATCATCATTCTAAATAGTTATGTTTATGTTGTACTAATTTTTTATATTTTATATAATCCAATAAAAATTTAATTTCATAAAACATTATAATTTCTTTTCAATTAATTTAATATAATATTTAAAAAAAACACATAATTTATATGTATGGAAATGATATCTTTCCATACAAAGATAAATAAAACTAAACTAAATAATTTCCAACGTTGTAATCCTCCTTGTTAGGCAATCGATATTTTCTAGTAGGAAAAATATTATCATATAATAAAATTGTTACCTGAACTAATATCGTATGATGGTGATGTTCAAAATAAATAAAATGTATGACTCTTTATTATATAATACATATATGGGGATCTCCAATATTCAAATAAGTGTATATGTTAGGGTCTAAATGGGAGGTGGAGTATCTGAATCAGAAACCACGGATGACTGGGTAGGCTTCTCCTCTTGCGTGGGCTACACTGGATGGGTTGGATGTATAGTTTGTACTATTGCACATACTGTAATTGTCTCATTTATTGGTCAAATAAGGAATACCCATTTTATTTTATTTTACAACCCACATACTTTTTTGAAATTCATGTAAATTTTTTTGTAATCTATTTGTGGTTATCGTGATTTTAATATTTGAGTAATTAAAACGTTTCTAATAATGTCTCCCACATCATATCCACATATAGATTTGAGATGTTTTTTGTTTCCAAATGTTTTATCCATGAATAAAATTATACCTTCATTGGTAGATTTCTCATCCATCACTTTACTCTATATTTCATATTGAAATTAAAAAATAAAATGTAATAATGAAATCCAAATGTATCAAACATAATATTTTAAAAATTATTTTTCATTTTTTCGTGCTAAGAAGAGGGAGTTGGAGTCTCATATTGTACCTCTTCTACACCTCAACTATATTGATATCTAAATGGATGAAATATATAATCATTCATTTTCTCCTACAATTAATAATACAATCATTGTGATAAGTTATTTGTAACATCCCAGGTAAATAAATAATATGAAATTTTCATATTTATTAATATTTTTTATTAAAATATTAACATTACTTTAAAGGGAATGCTATGTTCAATGACATACCTAATACACAACAATGAGTTTCATTGAAATAATACGTTGCACAATAATAATATAATAATATCATTTTAAATGGTAGTTAACGCCTAGCCATTGTAACGACAAGAATGAATAGAACTAACTACCGAATGATTATATATTCCTATCAAATATTTTTACATTAATCCAAATAAATATTAGAGGCTTAACATGCAAATGAATCCAATTTTAAGCATAAATCTTCTAATATACTTTAAAAGGTTGATTAACCACCTTTTTATGGAGAACCCTTTTTAAATAAACTTTTGAAGATTTTAGTTGTTTTATTTGAAAAAATAAAATCCTTCATTAGAATCTGGACATCAAAATTTACTTTGTGTAAAATTTAGTTATATTTCCGATAATGATCAGTTTTATTGAAAATGTTGTATTTTAATTCAAAAACTCCTTTTAATCTAATTTATTTATATAAATATATTATATTTTTAATTGGTTTTAATTTGTAGTAATGTATATTTTTACCATTTAATACAATGGTGGTCATTATAAATAATTTCACTTTGAAATTGGACTTAAAATAGTGTCAATCTTGTAATAGATATTATTTCATAAAAACACGCTATTTGGTTTGATAGTGGGAAATAATTGTTAAATTAAATAATGAAACTTATATGTTTTGAATATTGTAAAATAGATATCATTTTTTAATTCGGAATATGAAATATTTCTTAGGGATATTTTTTGGTAATTTTCTGAAAAACATCAATTTATGATGAATAGTGAAACAACTATGTTGTAGTTAAAAAAACTAATTTATCATTTAAATAAAACATTACTACTTCTGTGATGTGAATTTCAAAAATCCTACATACATGGTTTTAATTAGGATTTAAAATTTAGTTCAGTGGGATTAAAATAATTTTTTGGTTAATAGTAACTTTTATGTTTTATTAATCGTGATTTAAGGTAATTAGTGTAGTTTAAGTTAAAGATAATTTTATAATAAAATTAAATGACCTTAACACATGTCCTACCCTTATTGGATAATTCATGACCGACCAATACAATCCATGGGTCATCTTGGGGACCCCATGGAGTCACTTTGCTAGGAAAATGACATTAATAACTTTTTATTTAGAGTTAAAATAAAAATGTCACAAACATGTATTGTTTTACTAAAAGAATTTTTACATGGGGTTATATAAGTCATATTTTTAACTATAAATATTAATTAGAAATCTAAAGAGTTTTCCTACTTCATCATATATTTTTTTTAATTTTTAGATATTAAATAAATGAATTTATTTTTGACACCATGATGATGCATCGATTACATCATTAATGAATGATTTAAATAAAATGAAAATAAAAGGTAAAATCTATGACTCACGCTTTTACAAAACCTATTGTATGGGTGTATTTTGAAACTGTATCACCTTATCCTCGAAATATTTCTTTTTGGGACTTTTAATAACTAAAAGGCATTTTATAATAAATTATCATTTCATGACTTTCCAAGAGTGCCTCTCCTCCCTCTTATAAAAGGCCCCCACCTCTACCTCCTTACCCACACCTCTCAAGCCCTTGGCTCATCCAACCTCTGATAATATTGTCTCTCCACCTCCCTCTATTACTCCTAGAAGCCTAACGTTGGGAAAAAGTCTTTCCAAGGAATCCTTTGATCTCAAATCAAAAACAGTTATCCGATTTGAAGGTAATGTCTTCTCTCATGATCTTTTTTTTTATTTTGATTCTCCAACCCCCTAAACTCTTTTTATTCAATTATTTTTTAACACCAACAGTATATTAAATATATTAGGAATCTTTTATGAGGAGTATTATACCTACACTCATACACACCTCTATCTAGTGGTTAAATAACATACTGTTTCTATGGGTGGCAAATTACTGCCTCACGAAACGATGATTGTTCAATCTTCTTTTAACACCTCTAATGGTTGCCATTAAAATGTAACTGTATATATATTTGATATATAAATTATGGTTATTTATATATTATGATCTTATATTTTTCATTCATTCCATACCATTATGGTTTCCATAATGGGTAAACAAGGTAATTTCATTTTAGGAAGTGTGAACTACCGCCCCCTCAAAGTGATTTGAATCGTTAAAACAATATGTAGTATGTATAAAGGATTGATTTAATGATAGTATATATTAGATTATACTGTAATTATAATATAACTATGTATATTTTTTTTAATTCCATTAATGTATTAAATAGATATGAAAGTAGCATTTATGCGTATGTACGACTTACTATCTCAATGAACGGTACATTTCATTTCTTATCTCCAAATGTTATGTATTAATAAAAGTACATATATATAATGGATATATTTGTCTTATATTACATCTAAATTTGGGATATCATTATTTAATTATATTATATATATCTCTCATTTAGTTTTTATTCCATTAATATGACAAAGAAATGAATGTAGCATTCATGCGTACGTACGGCTTACCGTGTCCATGAATGGTGCATTTCATATTTTCTCTCCAAATGATATGGAATAGTATAAAATGAATATATACTGGATAAATATGATATTTAAATCATTAATACTATTCTGGAGATGATGTACCAATAACTACATGGAATATTCTTTTCCAACATGTTCAATTTTTACTCATGTATCGAACATCGACAAAAACGTCTGATATGAAATCACATTATTAACAACTTATTATAATATTATAATATGTGATATGAACTGAATAATAATATGTAATGGAGTTCCTTATGAAATAATAAATTGAACAATTTTTATTATTCGTGAATATAACGAAATGAACAAGACAAGTTGGACTATTTGTAAGGGATCCTACCTCTCTCTTTCTTTTTAAGTACTCTATTTTATGTCATATCTTTCAAGATAACCTTTATTACGTTTTGGGATGTTATTTTATATTCCAAATAATGAAAATATCATTTTCATATGATGAGAGACCCTCTTTGATCTCGTCAATCCATTTTTGGATGTTTTATGTGGCGTCGTTAGGCTGCCGAGTTTTCATAATGGATTTTTTCATCTCACTTTTATTCCTGTGAGATTCATGGTACATTTTACACTATTTCCTTTTGTGTGGTTTATATACATACCATGAGTGTATTAATTATGTAATATATATATCAATTTATGGGTATTTACATCTTCATTTTATGATCCTTCTTTCATGTGGCTTATGTTTTGTAAGTTACCAAATCGGTAAGGGAACCTTTCACCCTCTTCATTTTAAAAGACTGATTTTTGTTATATCTTTGAATTTACATATTATTATGTCGGGATATGTTCTTATATATCCTTATTGATGTAATGTTTTTGTACAAGTGATGAGATACCATTTTCTCTCTAATCAACTCTTTTTCTGAATTTTAATTTGACGTCATTAGGCTGTCGAATTTTGTAAGGGAACATGTTAACCCAATTTCAATTCATTGGGTTAAAACTATAATTATTGATTATGTCATGATATAAATATGTGTGAATGACCTATTATTTTTTTACACTTATTATCCACTTATATTGGGAGTATTTATATTTTTCACACACAATTACATAATCGATTTATCCTTAATCTAAGGATACCATCTTTAAACGGGACTTCGTCTCAATCTCCTTTCATTTAGGTATATTTTGTTTTATACGGAACTTTCTTTTATATGGTGTGTAAACCCCATTGACATTTACATTTATTCAAAAGTAATCTTTTCTATACAAAGTGTTTTACTATACAACAAAAAGTATGTTTCTTTTTAACGTACGTGGTGACAGTGTCCTTTCCGCCGCCGCGAGTATTATTCGATCTTTGGCATCCTCAACAGGTCGTAATGTTTTTAAAAGTAAATAAATATGATATAATATTTTATGAATTTTGGTATTGAAAATGGTTTTGATAATTTATTTGTTATGTCAATATATTTAAGTGATATATTTTAATTGAAATGTGTAAATGTTTTCTTTCCATTATAATTGTTTTATGTGTTATGATTTTATAATGTTACATGGAAATTTGACGGCTAGTTACGTGATAAACCATATGACGGGTGGTTCCGTGAATACCTAGATGGGTGGTTACGTTATAACCTTCAATGTATTTGGTATGAAATTCGGCCGTATAACTATTCCATGTAGTGATATGTGTGGAAGTCGACCGTATGGTTATTCCATTTAAGTAAGTTTATGTCCCAAGTTACTATTATATGTTATGTGTTATTTATATGGGTTTATGGTAATATTTTGGTTATGAAGGTTAAGTGGTGATCCTTTATTTAGTGAAAAGTATTTACTACTTCGTAAAGGTGAAAATAATTAATTTGATAAAGTATTAATGGTTTAAATGTTGTTTTGAAAAAATAACAGATTTCCTTCTTTTTGTATCCTTTATTGGGTTTTTTATGCTCATCCCAAGTTTTTGAAATTTTTTACACAGGACATACAGATGAATAGGGTCAAGGATGGGATCAAGGAAGGACATGCTATCTAAAACATAGAACTTGAAATGTTTCTTTTTAAGTGTTTTGATTTTATGGAAACTTTAAAGAAGTGTCTACTTTGTAATCTTTTGAAATATATAGTTATATCATAATTATCTAAATCTCTAAACCTAAAAAGATATTCGATTTGAATTATTCATTTAATTCATGATTATGTAATGTTTTAAGGTCGGGTCCTTATAGTTGGTATCAGAGGTCGGTTTAGATAACTTTATGGGATATGGTATTCATTATGCATAAGTGACATTACCATAATGGCTGGGATTTCAGGAAAAGTCATATTTTTTAGATAAAGTGAATGAGTAAGTATATCTTTATGTTTATCTTCTTCATTAGTACATTATGATTTTGTTTATATACTCACACTGACATTTTTGGTTTTAGTAAATGGATCGATCTACCAGGCACCAAACTAACAATGGGATTGAAGGAAACTATGGTGGTTCTCAAATTAATAGACTGGATAAAATGATGGATTCAATGAGGAATCCTTGGTTATTATAAACCAACCATCAAGGATTCATGATCAACCACTTGAATCTTGGTGAGTTCTCTAATGCATCATGTACGAGATTACCAAATCGATGTAGAAGTTCATGTAATAATTATAAAGGTAACAATTTGGGTTTATATGATCCTTATTTTTGAGGTAATTATGGGTTACTATATGGTATGATGGAAAATGAAAGACATGAGATAAAATTGAGTTTATATTATGGTATGGTTATTTGTGAAGATTTTATCAATTTTGGGGAATGTTAATAGAATTATTTAGTTTTAGAAAAAGGAAAACACGTAGACCATGTGAAAACCTATCGCGTCAGATGAAGCTGTGGGAGTCTATCCCACAACCAAAGTGCGACTGGTATATATTTACCACCACTGGACTACGTGAAGTCAATAGTTAGTTTGACTAAATCTTTTTTGTTAGATGATATTATGAATCAGGAATAAGTTGATTTTGGGTTATCTATGTAAATTATTATCCTATCAGGGAGGATATGTGATTAGGTAAGTTACATTTCAATGTGAGACGTTAAGAACAATTGTTGTTACTTGGAGATAAATGTTATTTTTACCTTGGAAGACTATGTGAATAAATCCATCAATGATTTTGGTTTAATCTTAGTTTGGTTTACTTTGAATAATTTTATGGACAATTTTTTTATTGAATGGTCTTCTTTGAACTTTGGGTTTTGTTGGACAAGTTTTGCAAATTAAGAATGGATTTTCTTTTTATACAGGATTGTGCTTTTTGGATGTTATTTGATCTTGTACTAACCTTTTTGGTTTCGGTTTTTGTCTAAATACATGGGAAATATATAGTTCTATTTTTTGGATTATGTGATTCTCTAGATGTTGATTATAGCGCACTTAATGTGAAATAGTCTTCCTAAATACTCGTCTTTTGGAGAAAATATGAGTTTGTTTAAGAAATCTAGTACAAGTTGAAATTCAACATGATAAGTAAGTATGTTTCCTTATGATTTAGTTAATCTGATAAATAAATTCCTCAATGAAAAGTAACTTAAAACTAAAATGTTGTCTGCTAACTTTTCCTACTGTGGAATCAAATATTGTTTAACCCATCACAAGTTTGTGATTTTCTGGTGGTTAACGTTCTCTTTAACATGTTTTATATCACTCTCCCTTAGAACATGACCATTCATTTCATCCATATATGTGCTTTCCTACATGGAATCCTAGTATGGGTTAACTCGGTTGACTTCTATACTTCTCTTTCTTTCTTTTAAAGTGATAGTTTTGCTGACTCTTTTTCCGATGTGGGGCTTTCAATGAAGTTTCCAGGCCTAATTTTAAAATTGCGAGGATGCAATTACCAAAAAGGGGGGAAGGATGTATCATCCCAGGTAAATAATGAATTTTAAATTTTCATATTTAATAATATTTTTGAGTAAAATATTAATATTACATTAAAGGGAATTCTATGTTTAATGGCGTACCCAATATGAAACAATTAGTTTCATTGAAATCATACATTGCAAAATAGTAATATAATAATATTATATAAAATGGTAGTTAAAGCCTAGCCATTTTAATGGAAGGAATGAATAGAACTAACTACCAAATGATTTTATATTCTTGTCAAATATTTTACATTTATCCAAATAAATATTAGATGCTTAACATTCAAATGAATCCGATTTTAAGCATAAATCTTCTAATATTATTTAAAAGTTTGATTAACCGGCTTTTGATGGAAAACCCTTTTTAAATATACTTTTAAATATTTTATATGTTATATTTGAAAAAATAAAATCCATCTTTAGAATCTGGACATCAAAATTTACATTGTGTAAATTCTTGTTATTTTTCCGATAAAGATCATTTTAAGTGAAAATGTTGTATTTTAATTCAAAATCTTCTTTTAATATAATTTATTAATATGGATAGATTAACATTTTAATTTGTTTTAATGTTTAGTTAATTTATATTTTTACCATTTAATCCATTGGTGGTCATTGAAATTAATTTCACTTTGAAATTGGACCTAAACTAGTGTCAATCGTTTAATATATATTGTTTCTTAAAAACATGTGTAACACCCCAAGCTTCTACGGTACGTTTCCCTTCGAATAATGCGATAGCGTGTGTTGTACGCAACCTCGAGTTCTAACACACACCACAACTAATTAAACTAGCCGTTGTGAATAGTAATACCTACTTTTTGAAATCATATATATTCTATATTTCAAAATGGACTTCATTTTTGGATTCGGAATATCAAAATTAGCCTAGGGTGAAATTTTGGTACATTTCGGATAACTTTCATATTTTGATGAATAGTGAAAATTTCTAAATTTTAATTAAAATCAACTTTTTTTAATCAAAATAATTAATAGTGATAAATTATGAATTTGAGTGGTTTTAAAGTATATTTAGAATATATTTTTACCATTCAATTTAATGTTTATCATTGGACATAATTTTACAATTAAACCGAACATAAACAAGTGTCAATCTTTTGATAGTTATTATCTCTTAAAAACACGCTTTTTGTTTTGACAGCGGGAATTAATTTTAAATTAATTTCTGCCACTTCTGTGTTTTGAATTTAGGAAAATGGATTCCATATTTGGAATCAGGATTTTCAAATTGTGTAAATAGGTAACTTTTATTTTTAGACATTTTGAATAGTTACTGTGGTAAATATTTTATTTACCATGGTTAAAGGGTAAATCCGGTAAATAATGGTTAAAACAAATAATATTATAATAATAAAAAATTACCCTAAAACGTGTCCTAACCTTATTGGTGGACACATACCCGACCATGGGCATCCTTTGGTCAATTTGGGGACCCCTTGGAGCCACTTGTATGTGGTAGGGACACTTTATATTAATAAAGTTAAAATAAAAATAAAAATGGCATAAGCTTACATCTTTTAGAAGGACAATTTTTACATAGGGTTATACATGTTGGATTTTCGATTATAAATATTCATTAGAAAGCTAAAAAGATTTCCTACATAATGATATTTTATTTATAATTTTTAGACATTATATAATTTATTTTATTTATGACACAATGATGATGCAGTAATTACTAAAATAGTGAAAAATAAAAATAATTGATCTTATAAATACCCAAATAATTATAATATGAAACTTTTAATGAATTAAACTAATTTTCTATGATAATATGATATATTAGGATTGATTTAATTGACTTTGTTCGAAGTAATCAATCTGTTAGGAGTTTCAAAAAAATCAACTATTGAATAGTGTCAAAATTGACATAAAAGAGTTCTTAAAACAAATATTATATTATTAATTGATATTAAATTCTTAAAAATCTAAGGTTCGGCCAAGAGACTTATATTATGATAGGTTCCTCATTAATGGACTACTTGGGGGTCTCTTGGATGTATATAGTAAGTTTATTAATCATATTATATAAAAATACAAAGAGACATTGTAAAAGTGAAACTAATTAACTTAGAGTTAATACTTAAAGATAAGGTTAATATAAGTACCCAAACCTGTCTAAATTCTATTGGATGAGTTGTTTTCGACCTATCCACACCTCATCATTTGAATAGTCAACTTTGGAGCCTTTGTAAACCGAATATGAATTTATTATAAATTAATATTTCTAGCTTTTCCAAAGGTGCCCCTCACCCCTCTTATAAAAGGGCACTCCTCCTTCTCATTTCTTCACACCTTCAAAGCCTTTTGGTTCGGCCAAACTCTGCCCAAATAATCTCCCAACATCCCTCACTACAACCGAGAGGCCTTAGTTTGATCAGAAAGCCAACCTAAGGAGCCCTTTTGATCAAATCAAAAGGAAGAACCCGAAGAAGAGGTAATGATTTCACCACCCTTTTCTAAGTTCATTTCTTCTTCCACTTCTTCTTCCTTTGTTCTTACCATTCTAAAATAATAACTCCAGTATCTCACATATACTGTGATGTTATTATAAGTATGGTACAACCATATTCAGTATTCTATCCACCCTTTGAATAACATGTCACCATACGTGCGTACGTACGGCTTACCGTCTCCACGCCGTGGTGTAATTGTTATTCAATATAATATTATTTGGATGGGTATAATAATGATGTGTAACTCATGTAAATAATAAATATAAAATGTTAATGATTCTGTATATATGATATACCATCCATTTATATATTATTTTAATATCAAAAGAATGATATTGTCGCTCGTGCGTACGTACGGACTACCGTCTCCACGAACGCGATGAGATTCATTCTCCATCGTATCCATTCAAGTATAATTATCATTTGATGATTTAAAAATGATGTTTAAGGACTGTATATCATTCTGGATATGAATAAGATACAACAACCATGGCTTATGTAACAAAACATATAAAAGAAAATGAGTAAGTTAACTCCCGAAACGACGATAATTCTAAGATATTATTAACAAATCAATGTTAAAAGATCATATATGATATCATATTAATATATATGATTCTTGTATAATTTAATAACAACTATTTCACCATTATACAGGAGGTTAACCTACCCCAACCAAGTAAAAGTACAAGGTAAGGGTTATTTCACAATCTCTTCATTATCCGAGGTTGTTTATACGTAATAATCTACTGGGATCTCTTTATCATCCACATCCATGTTTCTTAAAAATGTATTTCAAAACATTTTTTACTATTTACTAAAATATGAGTTAAATTCATTTATACCCTTTTTGACTTTTATAAGTTGTTTATAAAGGAATCTTTCCGTCATTTTCAAAACAAGGTCCTTTTTAACCTTTTCGACAGAATTGAGGTAAGAATGTCTTTTTTTTAACTTATACGGCGGGTGCGGTTATTTTACGCCGTTATAAAATCTTCAAAGCATTCCTTACAAGCTTATAAGAATATTTCCAAAGAAAATGTTTTATTTTATATGGATCTTAAATGATTTCAAAATAAAAGGAGATACTTATTTAAAAAGAATTTTGATTTCATCTATGTCAACATCCTTTGATGGATTTTAAGATTATTTGAAGTTGATTTATTATGATACAAAACTTCTATATTGTATTGAAGGTTTTGTGATATGTTTGACTGTGGATGTGCTATTTTTATACCATTCATAGTTTATGGTGAAATTATTGACATTTCGTATGCTAGTTTTAATACGAATGTTTATGTTATGTTTAAACCTTTTCATATGGGAATGCATTGGACTTAATAAGTGACGGGTGGAGCCCGCTATAGCTCCTCGATGCATCGGTAGGTCTCATGAGACAAACTAGTGTCTTGTCACAAGGCCTTGACAAAATCTTATTTGTAGTCTTGGCACGAGGCCTTGACTATGTGGTTATGATAGTCTGGCATTATGCATTCCAACATTATGAAAGTGGTTATTGATTTTTGCATGTGATTATTCGATTAGTAGAATATCCATGTGAATAAGTAAATGGCATTATTTCATTTTATTTATGCCATACCATGTTAAAAGTTCATATTTAAAAGGCTTTTGTTTTAGTTATACATTGCCTTAAATGTTTATTCTTATTTATGAAAGTTTCCGCTATATTGTTATCCTTACTGGGCATTTGAGCTCACCCCTTTTCTATGTTTTATTTTTCCCAGGAAGTGAAGAAGTAAATTATGAATGACTTGCAGGGATATTATGAGGGGTTAATAGTGTGGATATGAAGACTTTGTTGTTGTAGTAGTTTTTCACTTTGAAATGTAATGTAAAACTTTATGATTATATCTAGTGTTTCCAAGGCTACTAAACCAATCGGTCTTTCGGGATTTGATCTTTCTTGTGATCATGCCAATGTTATGTAATTAATGCACCGACTCTGGGCAGCTGGGGTCGGGGCGTTACAGTTGGTATCAGAGGAAGTTTAGTACAAACCTTGGAAGCTAGATTTAGATAAACTCTGATTAGAGCACGTAGACCTAAGATGAACTTTGAGGATTAGTATAGAAGAACTTCCTAGAATTTTGGTATTGTAGAGACTTTGTGAGTTTTGCGAGCAATACATCCCTGTCTGGATACGAGCAGGTAGAGGCGGCTCTGGCACAGATGTACCTAGGGGTAAAACCCGAAAACACCGCTTTGAGCTAGACTCGAACGGGAACTGGTGCACGACAACGGGCCTTGCTGCACTCTTGGTTACGACACTCCCGGGGGATATGCTTAGGATAACTCTCACTTTCTTTACAAATCATTATGAAGGGTTTATGAGTATATACTTCCTCAAAGAAAACATATTTATTATTATGGATTATATCCATAGATAGTTCAATTTATGTTAAGTGTTTTATAAGTATGGGATTATGTATTTTGATTCATAAACTGATCTAGTTTATGCCATTGTTTAGAAATGGCGCCTAGTGGAAGAAATGGAAACCGTATCAATGCACGCACTCCATGTAGGGATTGCCCTCCTGCTCAAGATAATTATAGTGGGGCTGGTGATGCAACTGGTGCTGATCAGCTAATCACCGTACTGGGACAACTTACTCAGGTTATGAATAATAACCTTACCCGTATGGAGCACCCTGATCCGCAGCGTGGAGGATCAATGTTAGATCGATTCATGAGACAACAACCACCAACGTTCAATGGGAGTACAAATCCCTTAGTAGCTAAGCAATGGATATTTTCCCTAGAGAAAATATTTCAGGCTTTGGGGAGTAGTGAAAGGGAAAAAGTTACCATGGCAGTTTACCGCCTCACTGGAGATGCTGATCAATGGTGGTCATTGATTCAAAACATGAAGGAAGATGATGAAGTATCAAACATGGAATGGAGGGAGTTCGAAGATCTGTTTTTAGAAAAATACTTTCCTCGCGACCATCGAGCAGATATGGAAAGGCAATTTCTGGGTCTGAGACAAAAGGAGGATGATAGTGTCACAAAGTATGAGGCTAACTTTACAAGGTTAGCGAGGTACGCTGGTGATTATATTCGCAACCCAAGAAGTAAGATTGATCGTTTCTTTGATGGGTTAAAACCATTTCTCCGTCGAGCATTAGTCTCACAATCCTTTTCGTCGTACGAAGACATTGTCTCATGTGCTATCAAGACCGAAAAAGAATTCTCTAAGTCTTATGACTTTAAAGCGAAGCAAGAGAAGAAGAGACCTGCTGATCAATCTGGGAATGGAAATAAGGGGAAGAAGGGAAAGGTTGAATATCCATCTTGTGGTAAATGCGGGAAGAAACATCCTGGTACTTGCTTGAAGGGAATGGGAGACTGTTACAAGTGTGGTGAAAAAGGCCACCAAGCTCATGATTGCAAGGGGAAGAAGGAAGCTACCAACGTTCAGTGCTACAATTGCAGGGAGATGGGGCATTATGAAAATGAATGTCCTAAGCGTCAGGAGAACTTACCTCAGAAAAGGCCAAGGGATCAAGGCCAGGCTTATGCTATCACTACTGCTGAGGTAGAAACTCCGAAAGACGTGGTGGCAGGTAATTTAATGGTTTCCTCAAGTTTAGCAAATGCATTATTTGATTCTGGATCATCGCATTGTTTCATATCTTCCCAGTTTGCTAAGAAAATTAGATATTTCCAATTTGATTTAATAAGGGAGTTGTCAGTTAAAACTCCTAAGGGAAGTATCGTTGCAACAAAGTTTTGTGAATCAGTCCCCATTAGAGCACATAAATTTTCTTTATCTGCTGATTTCATCGTCATACCTATGATTGAGTTTGATATAATCCTCGGTATGGACTGGCTTTCGGACTATGATGCGGAGATTTATTGTAAGAAGAAAGAGGTTACGATTCTTGATGATAATGATAAGGAACACCTTATTTTTAGAGCAGAATCGTCACCACCTAATTCTTATTTAGACCCACCCCCAGTAGCTCAACTTAATTCAATTATTGGGGAGGAAGAGAATGAAGTAACTATCGGTGAGGAAAGGAATGTTCAAATAGAGGATGTACCTGTTGTGAAAGAATTTGTAGATGTATTTCCGGAAGATTTACCTGGACATCCTCCAGAACGAGAAGTTGAGTTTTCTATTGATTTGATTCCTGGATCAAGGCCTATATCAAAGACCCCTTATAGAATGGCCACTGTAGAGTTAGTCGAACTAAAGAAACAACTAGAGGAATTGAGTAATAAGGGATTTATTCGCCCTAGTGTTTCTCCATGGGGAGCCCCTGTTCTTTTTGTTAAAAAGAAAGATGGATCTATGAGGTTATGTATCGACTACAGGGAGATCAATGCTATAACGATAAAGAACAAGTATCCCCTACCTCGTATTGATGATTTATTTGACCAACTACATGGAGCTCAATACTTTTCAAAGATTGACCTTCGATCTGGATACCATCAGTTGTGTGTAAAGAAGGAAGACATTCCGAAGACAGCATTTCGAACCAGGTACGGGCATTACGAGTTTACTGTAATGCCGTTTGGATTGACTAATGCACCCTCTGTATTCATGGATCTGATGAATAGAGTTTTCAAGGAGTATCTCGATGAATTTGTGGTGGTATTTATTGATGATATCTTGGTATACTCCAAAACCTACGTAGATCATGAAAATCACTTGCGCATTATCTTGAAGACTCTGAGGAGGCATGAATTATATGGAAAGTTTAGCAAGTGTGAATTCTGGCTTCAGGAGATTTCTTTTCTTGGCCATATTGTCTCTAAAGATGGAATCTCTGTTGATCCTTCTAAGACCAAGGCAATCCAAGAATGGCCAGCACCTACGAGTATAACTGAGGTACGTAGTTTTATTGGCTTGGCAGGTTATTATCGATGTTTCGTCCAGAATTTTGCCCGATTGGCTAACCCATTAACGAAGCTCACACGTAAAGGGGTTAAATTTGTTTGGACAAAAGAGTGTGAAGAATGTTTCGAAGAACTGAAGAGAAGATTAGTCAATGCTCCTATATTGACTCTACCATCGGGGAATGATGGGTTCGTTATTTATAGTGATGCATCAAAGAAAGGACTTGGCTGTGTCCTTATGCAGAATGATAGAGTTATTGCCTATGTATCACGACAGTTGAAAATTCATGAACAAAACTATCCTACTCATGATCTTGAGTTAGCAGCTGTGATCTTTGCTTTGAAGATATGGAGGCACTACCTCTATGGTGAAAAATGTGAGATTTATACTGATCACAAGAGTTTGAAGTATATTTTCTCACAAAAATAACTCAACATGAGGCAAAGGAGATGGCTTGAATTACTCAAGGATTATGATTGTACGATACACTACCACCCGGGGAAGGCAAACAAGGTGGCAGATGCTTTGAGTAGAAAAGACCATGGAGTTTTGAACAATATGAGAATTGAAAGGGATCCAATTTTCATGGATCTAGTGAAAATGGACATGGGAATAACCAGGGAAGGTGAAACATCAATGCTTTTTCAAATGGTTGCCAAACCATCTTTACTAGAAAGGATTAAGAGTTCTCAGACCGATGATGACGAATTCCAAAAGAAGATTAAAGCTGTGAATGATGGGAGATTGAGAGACTTTGTGTATGAAGATGGAATTTTGAAATTCGGGAAGAGACTTTGTGTTCCCAATATACCTGATCTAAAAAGGGAATTGCTGGATGATGCTCATAGTTCCAATTTCTCTATACACCCTGGGAGCACCAAAATGTATAGAGATTTGAAGGAACATTTTTGGTGGGACAACATGAAGAGGGAGATTGCTGATTTTGTGTCAAGATGTATGGTTTGTCAACAAGTGAAAGCTGGAAGGCAACAACCTGGAGGAGTCATGCAACCTCTTCCCATACCAGAGTGGAAATGGGACAATATTACGATGGACTTTGTCATGGGGCTACCAAAGACTCCTAAAAGGAACGATGCAATATGGGTTATTGTTGATCGTCTTACCAAGTCAGCACATTTTCTTGCTATAAGAGAAGATCTACCCCTGGAACGTCTAGCAAGACTATACATTAATGAAATTGTGAGACTTCATGGAGTTCCCCTATCGATTGTTTCTGATCGTGATCCCCGTTTTACTTCAAGATTTTGGAAAAGTCTTCAGAAATCCCTGGATACTAAACTTCATTTGAGCACTGCTTACCACCCTCAGACAGACGGACAATCAGAACGGACTATTCAAACCTTAGAAGACATGTTGAGATCTTGCTCACTTGACTTTCAGGGTATGTGGGATCAATATTTACCACTGGTAGAATTTTCCTATAACAATAGCTTCCATTCGAGTATACAGATGGCACCATATGAAGCGTTATACGGAAAGAGATGTCGTACACCAACCTGTTGGGATGACGTTGGTGAAAGAAAACTTGTAGGCCCAGAGCTGGTGGAGGAAACGGTGGAAAAGGTGAAAGTAATCCAAAATCACATCAAAGCAGCTCAAAGTAGGCAGAAGAGCTATGCCGATAATCGAAGGAAGGATTTGGAATTTCAAGTCGGTGATCATGTTTTTCTGAAGGTATCTCCGTGGAAGGGAGTCATACGTTTTGGTAAGAAAGGTAAATTGAGTCCCAGGTACATCGGACCTTTCGAAATTCTAGAACGAATTGGGGTTGTAGCTTACCGATTGGCAATGCCGCCAAGTCTCTCCAAAGTTCACGATGTGTTCCACGTATCTCTATTGAGGAAATACATGCCTGACCCAACACATGTACTCACCTATGAGGAATTAGAACTGGAACCCGATCTGTCTTATTGCGAAGAGCCCGTCAGGATTCTTGATACAAGAGAACAAGTACTGAGAAACCGGAGGACGCGTCTGGTAAAAGTTTTGTGGAGAAATCATAAGATGGAAGAGGCAACGTGGGAACCTGAGGAACTTATGATGAAGAACCACCCGAGTCTTTTTATGCAGTAATACCCTAGAAATTGCGAGGACACAATTATTTGAAGGAGGGGAGAATGTAACACCCCAAGCTTCTACGGTACGTTTCCCTTCGAATAATGCGATAGCGTGTGTTGTACGCAACCTCGAGTTCTAACACACACCACAACTAATTAAACTAGCCGTTGTGAATAGTAATACCTACTTTTTGAAATCATATATATTCTATATTTCAAAATGGACTTCATTTTTGGATTCGGAATATCAAAATTAGCCTAGGGTGAAATTTTGGTACATTTCGGATAACTTTCATATTTTGATGAATAGTGAAAATTTCTAAATTTTAATTAAAAACAACTTTTTTTAATCAAAATAATTAATAGTGATAAATTATGAATTTGAGTGGTTTTAAAGTATATTTAGAATATATTTTTACCATTCAATTTAATGTTTATCATTGGACATAATTTTACAATTAAACCGAACATAAACAAGTGTCAATCTTTTGATAGTTATTATCTCTTAAAAACACGCTTTTTGTTTTGACAGCGGGAATTAATTTTAAATTAATTTCTGCCACTTCTGTGTTTTGAATTTAGGAAAATGGATTCCATATTTGGAATCAGGATGTTCAAATTGTGTAAATAGGTAACTTTTATTTTTAGACATTTTGAATAGTTACTGTGGTAAATATTTTATTTACCATGGTTAAAGGGTAAATCCGGTAAATAAGGGTTAAAAAAAATAATATTATAATAATAAAAAATTACCCTAAAACGTGTCCTAACCTTATTGGTGGACACATACCCGACCATGGGCATCCTTTGGTCAATTTGGGGACCCCTTGGAGCCACTTGTATGTGGTAGGGACACTTTATATTAATAAAGTTAAAATAAAAATAAAAATGGCATAAGCTTACATCTTTTAGAAGAACAATTTTTACATAGGGTTATGCGTGTTGGATTTTCGATTATAAATATTCATTAGAAATCTAAAAAGATTTCATACATAATGATATTTTATTTATAATTTTTAGACATTATATAATTTATATTATTTATGACACAATGATGATGCAGTAATTACTAAAATAGTGAAAAATAAAAATAATTGATCTTATAAATACCCAAATAATTATAATATGAAACTTTTAATGAATTAAACTAATTTTCTATGATAATATGATATATTAGGATTGATTTAATTGACTTTGTTCGAAGTAATCAATCTGTTAGGAGTTTCACAAAAATCAACTATTGAATAGTGTCAAAATTGACATAAAAGAGTTCTTAAAACAAATATTATATTATTAATTGATATTAAATTCCTAAAAATCTAAGGTTCGGCCAAGAGACTTATATTATGATAGGTTCCTCATTAATGGACCACTTGGGGGTCGCTTGGTTGTATATAGTAAGTTTATTAATCATATTATATAAAAATACAAAGAGACATTGTAAAAGTGAAACTAATTAACTTAGAGTTAATACTTAAAGATAAGGTTAATATAAGTACCCAAACCTGTCTAAATTCTATTGGATGAGTTGTTTTCGACCTATACACACCTCATCCTTTGAATAGTCAACTTTGGAGCCTTTGTAAACCGAATATGAATTTATTATAAATTAATATTTCTAGCTTTTCCAAAGGTGCCCCTCACCCCTCTTATAAAAGGGCACTCCTCCTTCTCATTTCTTCACACCTTCAAAGCCTTTTGGTTCGGCCAAAATCTGCCCAAATAATCTCCCAACATCCCTCACTACAACCTAGAGGCCTTAGTTTGATCAGAAAGCCAACCTAAGGAGCCCTTTTGATCAAATCAAAAGGAAGAACCCGAAGAAGAGGTAATGATTTCACCACCCTTTTCTAAGTTCATTTCTTCTTCCACTTCTTCTTCCTTTGTTCTTACCATTCTAAAATAATAACTCCAGTATCTCACATATACTGTGATGTTATTATAAGTATGGTACAACCATATTCAGTATTCTATCCACCCTTTGAATAACATGTCACCATACGTGCGTACGTACGGCTTACCGTCTCCACGCCGTGGTGTAATTGTTATTCAATATAATATTATTTGGATGGGTATAATAATGATGTGTAACTCATGTAAATAATAAATATAAAATGTTAATGATTCTGTATATATGATATACCATCCATTTATATATTATTTTAATATCAAAAGAATGATATTGTCGCTCGTGCGTACGTACGGACTACCGTCTCCACGAACGCGATGAGATTCATTCTCCATCGTATCCATTCAAGTATAATTATCATTTGATGATTTAAAAATGATGTTTAAGGACTGTATATCATTCTGGATATGAATAAGATACAACAACCATGGCTTATGTAACAAAACATATAAAAGAAAATGAGTAAGTTAACTCCCGAAACGACGATAATTCTAAGATATTATTAACAAATCAATGTTAAAAGATCATATATGATATCATATTAATATATATGATTCTTGTATAATTTAATAACAACTATTTCACCATTATACAGGAGGTTAACCTACCCCAACCAAGGAAAAGTACAAGGTAAGGGTTATTTCACAATCTCTTCATTATCCGAGGTTGTTTATACGTAATAATCTACTGGGATCTCTTTATCATCCACATCCATGTTTCTTAAAAATGTATTTCAAAACATTTTTTACTATTTACTAAAATATGAGTTAAAGTCATTTATACCCTTTTTGACTTTTATAAGTTGTTTATAAAGGAATCTTTCCGTCATTTTCAAAACAAGGTCCTTTTTAACCTTTTCGACAGAATTGAGGTAAGAATGTCTTTTTTTTAACTTATACGGCGGGTGCGGTTATTTTACGCCGTTATAAAATCTTCAAAGCTTTCCTTACAAGCTTATAAGAATATTTCCAAAGAAAATGTTTTATTTTATATGGATCTTAAATGATTTCAAAATAAAAGGAGATACTTCTTTAAAAAGAATTTTGATTTCATCTATGTCAACATCCTTTGATGGATTTTAAGATTATTTGAAGTTGATTTATTATGATACAAAACTTCTATATTGTATTGAAGGTTTTGTGATATGTTTGACTGTGGATGTGCTATTTTTATACCATTCATAGTTTATGGTGAAATTATTGACATTTCGTATGCAAGTTTTAATACGAATGTTTATGTTATGTTTAAACCTTTTCATATGGGAATGCATTGGACTTAATAAGTGACGGGTGGAGCCCGCTATAGCTCCTCGATGCATCGGTAGGTCTCATGAGACAAACTAGTGTCTTGGCACAAGGCCTTGACAAAATCTTATTTGTAGTCTGGGCACGAGGCCTTGACTATGTGGTTATGATAGTCTGGCATTATGCATTCCAACATTATGAAAGTGGTTATTGATTTTTGCATGTGATTATTCGATTAGTAGAATATCCATGTGAATAAGTAAATGGCATTATTTCATTTTATTTATGCCATACCATGTTAAAAGTTCATATTTAAAAGGCTTTTGTTTTAGTTATACATTGCCTTAAATGTTTATTCTTATTTATGAAAGTTTCCGCTATATTGTTATCCTTACTGGGCATTTGAGTTCACCCCTTTTCTATGTTTTATTTTTCCCAGGAAGTGAAGAAGTAAATTATGAATGACTTGCAGGGATATTATGAGGGGTTAATAGTGTGGATATGAAGACTTTGTTGTTGTAGTAGTTTTTCACTTTGAAATTGTAATGTAAAACTTTATGATTATATCTAGTGTTTCCAAGGCTACTAAACCAATCGGTCTTTCGGGATTTGATCTTTCTTGTGATCATGCCAATGTTATGTAATTAATGCACCGACTCTGGGCAGCTGGGGTCGGGGCGTTACAACATGCAAGTTGTTTTGACAACGAGATTTAATTATTAAATTAATTAATGAATTTATATGTTTTGAATTTTGTAAAATAGACAAAATTTTTTAATTCAGAATATCAAATATAGCTTAGGGTGAATTTTTGGTATTTTTCAGAAAAACTTCAAATTTTTATGAATAGTGAAACCACTAAGTGGTAGTTAAAAAAACTGATTTTTCATTTAAATGAAACATTACCACTTCTGTGATTTGAATTTCAAAAATCTTACATACATGGTTGTAATTAGAATATAAAATTTGGTTCAAATGGATTAAAATAATTTTTTGGTGAATAGTAACTGTTAAGTTTTATTAATCGCGATTAAAGGTATTTAGTGTAATTTAATGTAATGATAATGTTATAATAATATTAAATGACAGTGACACATGTCCTACACTTATTGTATGAGTCATGGCCGACCAAGAAAATCCATGGGTCAACTTGGGGCCCCCATGGAGCCACATTGGAAGGAAAATTACATTAATAACTTTTTATTTAAAGATAAAATAAAAATGTCACAAACATGTATTGTTTTAATAAATCAATTTTTACATGAGGTAATAAAAGTCATATTTTTAACTATAAATATTCATTATAAATATAAAATTATTTCCTACATCATAATATTTTTTTTATAATTTTTATACATTAAATAAATAAATTTATTTATGATACCATGATGATGCAGCAATTACCTCATTAATGAATGATTTAAATAATATGAAAAGACAAGGTAAAATCTAAGACTCAAACTTGTAAACAACCTATTTTATCAGTGTATTTATAACCCTTATAACCTTATCCTAGAAATATATATTTTTGGGACCTTTAATATCTGAAAATCATTTTATAATAAAGTATCTTTTCATGACTTTCCAAGAGTTCCCCTCTTCCCCCTTATAAAAGGCCCCCACCTCTACCTCCTTAACCACACATCTCAAGCCCTTGGATCATCCAACCATTGCACATATTGTCTTTCCACATCCCTATAGTACTCAATGAAACCTCAATTTGGGCATAAGTCTTTCCATGGAAGCCTTTGAGATCAAATCAAAAAGTGTTATCTAATTTGAAGGTAACGTCTTCTCTTATGTTATTTTGTTTTATTTTTCTTCTCCAACCCAATAAACTCCTTTTATTACATTCTTTTGTAACAAAAATAGTATCTTAAATATACTAGTATTCATTTATGAATAGTATTTTAGCTACACTGATACACACATCCATCTAATGGTTAAAGAACATACTATTTCTGTGGGTGGAAAATTACTGCCTCACGAAACGATGATTGTTCATTATTCTATTAACACCTCTCATGGTGGCCATTAAGATGTCACTGTATTTATATTTGATATATAAATTATTTTTATGTATTTATTATGCTTCTTTATTTTTCATTCATGACATACCTTTATGGTCTCAAAGATGGGTAAACACGATAATTTCATTTTAGGAAGTGTGAACTACAGCCCCCTCAAAGTAATTTGAATATTTAATACAATATGTGTGATGTATAAAGGATTGATTTAATGATGTTATATAATATATTATACTTTCATGATAATATAACTTTGTATCATTATTTTTTTTCATTCCATTAAAGTATGAAATAGAAATTAAAGTAGCGTTCATGCGTACGTACGACTTACCGTCCTCATGAACGGTACATTTCATTTCTTATCTCCAAATGTTATGTATTGTTATAAGAACATATATATAATAGATATATATGTAATATATTACATATAAATGATTTATATAATTCTGGAATTATAATATATATATCTCTCATTTAGATTTAATTCCATTAATATGACAAATAAATGAAAGTAGCGTTAATGCGTACGTACGGCCAACAGTCTCCTTGAACGGTGCATTTCATTTTTTATCTCCAAATGTTATTTAATAGTATAAAATGAATATATACTAGATAAATATGATATTTAAATCATTAATACTATTCTAGATATGATTTACTTTTAACTACAGGGAAAATTCTTTTCCAACAAGTTCAATTTTTACTCATGTACCGAACATCGTCAAAAACGTCTGATATGAACTCACATTATTTACCAATTATTATAAAATTATAATATGTGGTATGACCTGAATAATAATTTTTAAATGAGTTCCTTAAGATATTATAAAGTTACCAAAATTTATTATTCAGGAATATAAAGAAATGAACAAGACAAGTCGGACTATCGGTAAGGGATCCTACCTCTCTCTTTCTTTTTAAGTACTCTATTTTATGTCATTTTATTTCAGATAATCTTTATTATGTTTGGGGATATTATTTTATATTACTGTTACTGTAAATTTTATTTTCATCTGATGAGAGACCCTATTTGATCTCATCAATCCATTTTTGGAAGTTTTAAGTGGCGTCATTTGGCTGCTGAGTTTTCGTAAGGGACTTTTTTCATCGTACTTTTATTCCCATGATATTCCTGGTACATTTTCCACTATTTCATTTTTTGTGGTGTATATACTTCCCATGACTGTATTCATTAGGTAATATACTTCAATTTATGGGTATTTACATCTTCATTTTATGATCTTCTTTCATGTGGATTATGTTTTCTTTGTTACCAAATCGGTAAAGGAACCTTTCACCCTCCTCTTTTTGAAAGACTCCTTTTTGTTATATCTTTTAATTTACAAATTATTATGTTAGGATATGATCTTATATATACATATTGATGTTAATTTTTTTGTACATGTGATGAGATACCATTTTCTCTATTATCAACTCTTTTTATGAATTTTAATGTGACGTTGTTAGGCTGTCGAATTTTTGTAAGGGAACTTCTTAACCCAATTTCAATTCATTGGGTTAAAACTCTAATTCTTGGTCATGTCATGATATGAATATGTTTGACTGAACTGTGATTTGTTTACACTTAATATCCTCTTATATTGGGTGTATTTATATTTTTCAAACATAATTACATAATTTATTTATCCTTAATATAAGGATACCGTCTTTGAACGGGACTTCGTCTCAATCTTCTTTCAGTGAAGTATATTTTTTTATACACAACTATCTTTTATATGGTGTATAAACCCCTTTTACGTTTACTTTTATTCAAAAGGAATTTTTTCCATATGAAGTGTTTTAATAAATGACAAAAAGTATGTTTCTTTTTAACGTATGCGGTGACAATGACCTATCTGCTACCACAAGTAATATTTGATCTGTGGCTTCCTCAACAAGCCGTAATGTTTTTAAATGTAAATATATACCGTATACTCTTTTATGTTTTTTGGTATAGAAAACGGTTTTTATAATGGATTTTTTATGTCCATATATTTAAGTGATATATTGTGATTGAAATGTGTAATTGTTTTCTTTCCTTTATAATTGTTTTATGTATTATGATTTTATAATTGTACTTGGAGATTTGACGGGTGGTTACATGATAAACCATATGACGGGTGGTGTCGTGAATACCTGGATGGGTGGTTACGTTATAACCTTCAATGCATTGGGTATGGAAGTCGGCTGTATGTCTATTCCATGTAGTGATATTTGTGGAAGTCGACCGTATGGTTATTCCATTTATGTATGTTTATGTCCCACGTTACCATTATATGTTATGTGTTCATTATATGGGTTTATGGTAATCTTTTGTTTATAAATGATAAGTGGTGATATTTCATTAACTAACGAGTATTTACTAATTCGTAAATGTGAAAAGTATTAATTTGATAAAGTATTCATGGTTTACTTGTTGTTTTGAAAAACAAACAGTTTTCCTTCTTTATATATCCTTTACTGGGTTTTTTATACTCATCCCATGTTTTTGAAAATTTTCCCACAAGACAAAAAGATGAATAGGGTCAAGGATGGGATCAAGGAAAGATATGCTATCTAAAACATGGAACATGAAATATTTCTCTTTAAGAGTTTTTATTTTATGGAAACTTAGTATAAGTGTCTACTTTGTAATCTATTGAGATGTATAGTTATTTCCTAATTCTCTAAAACTCTAAACGTGAAAGATCCTCTATGTAAATTATTCATTTAATTCATGATTATGTAATGTTTTAAGGCTGAGTCCTTATAGTATTAGAATATATGTTTTTAAACATGATCTCTTATTGAGATATCATAGAATCTAGTCACATACAAATAAATTAATAGAAATCTAGTATTATATATGGAATTTTTACAATCTTAAATAATTTTTAAACCATAAATTTATCACCATGTATGCTGGTGATAAATTTATTCAATATTTCTACATTTAAGAAAACATAAATTAAGGTTGGAATTTAATTTTATAAATACACAATTATACAAATTTATAGAAATTTTTTAATCCTCTACATCAAAATGATTCTAAGGATTCAAATTTTCTCTAATTTTATATTATTTCCTGTATATTTAATGAAAGTTATAATGATAGAAATTAAATATTAAACTTATAATATATAAAATATTTTAAAAATCAGAGAAAATAAATCAATTGATAAATTTTTAGGTTATAAAATACCACAACATCCCATTTTTATCATATAGATGGACATCCAATAAGGATATACAATTCTAATACTGTATTAACCATAGACTATGATCCAACTAGTAAATTGTGCTGAATTTGGTATAGTTGTGTTATTATTATGATCAAAATTAAAATGTATTTTTTCTATCTGTGGTCATGTTATATATTTGGTAAACATGTAATCCCATGCATGCTACCTCTAGAAATTTATTTCCCTATTTTAGAAGGGAAAGAATTCTCCATAAGAGATATATCAATGGTCTAGATAATAGATATTTATATTAATATATATGATATAATATATAATTTAATTAATGAAAATTTAATAATATGAAAAAAGCTATATATCTCAGTATTTATTCTTCTCTCTCTGTAAATGAAATTTTAATAAAAAATAAATAAATAAATTTTATGTACTAATATTTTATAAGAACAAAGAATATTGAAAAACTATGATTAGAAATATATGTATGTAAAAAAAGTCTCACACATTTTTCAGTGTCATAAAATGTTTTTAGGAATCTTAACAAAAATGAATATTATGATTAAAATATTATATATAAAAATAAATTCTAACTTTATAGACAAGCTTATGATTTTAAATATCAATGATAGAAACATGAATTTTTATATTCATAAATATCACAATACAATAATAATGTATGTCTTTTTTTTAATTCAAAAAATGTTTAACCATAACTGATGGTTATAAAATTTAACACCAAAATCGTATAACATATATATATATATATATATTGATCAATTAAATTTTTAAAAAATAGATTTTTCATATATGATAATTTAGAAAAAAAATGTAAATATAAATATTAAAAAGAATAATTATTATAGTAATTTAGTGTTTCCCCAAATCAATTTATAATGAAAAATTTTTAAATCATGGAATATATATGAATTATAGTCGTTTTTTTCATTCATAAACATGACATATGATAATAATCCTCATATAAATCCATAACTTAATCATCATCGTTACCAATAAAATGAATTTCTTTCTATTGAAAAATGGAAGTCCACATCTACGATATAAAATATTTATTTTAATGTTTCTTCATGATAAATGATACATCATTGCTACAGATTATTCCAAATCAACTACTATAAACCAATAATCATCAAGTTGCACACTACTATTACTATCAATCCATTTTCAATTATACACCTCGACTCAATGATTAATATATTAAATTTTCCATATATCTTCCGTAACTCTTAAATAATACAATCCTTTAGATAATTGGTTTTCATATTGTTCAGTTGAAAATTTATATTAAAAGAGATGGCCATTATCCCTGATATCTTGAATTTTACTCTATTCATCATTATTTTTTGGGTATAATTTTTTCCTATAAAAATAATTCCTATTCCATTTAATTACATTAAGGGACGGACCACTGCAATATATTTCAATTTTTTAATGAAAATATATATGTTCTGACTTTCTATTTAAAACATGAACAAAATATATTTTCAAACTAAACTATTTAGAAATTTTCAATTATTTTCAAATGTTGCACCATTAATTAAAAATATTTGATTATATATATGTTTAATAGTAATATACCTAATTTAAAAAGAATAATTATTACTATAACACATCATCATCTGGAATGTAAATTGCATATAAGAATAAAATCCTTATACATTCCAATCAACTATTGTATGTTGAGATATAAGAGGACCAATATTATCCATATCATATAAATAAATTTTACAGAACCAAATAAACACATCTAATACATTTCATTTACAATAGGGTTTTGCAGTTGAGGAATATTTTTATCATATCCCGTAAATATTTCAATATATATTTTAAAATGATACCTAAAACATTAAATAATTTTCACAGATAATCATATCTCATTTACTATTTGAATTTGTAGTTGAAAATTATATAAAAAATTGGAAATTAATTTCATGTTGAAAAAATATGTGTGTTGATTAGTTATAAAAAAAATTTGGATCAGCAATATCCATAAAAATTGTTTTGATAAAATTATTTTATTAGATAATTTTATTTCTAATTTGGGTCGGAAAAAATACCACACAGAGAAATCGGTAGTAGTTTTTTCATCAATACATTATAATAATAAGATTTCATAACTATTAATTTAAAAACTATAAATGAAACCAATTTCATCACAGATAAAGGTTATTCACTCGGTACATTAATACCATGAATGAAATAAAAAAATCATTTTATCTCTTTTTCTTAATGTGTGACAACCGAGTGGTAAATATGTAATGTTTCAGTTTCTAATGAGATATAAATCCAAATGTATTTCGATGAATATCAAGTGTAATATTACAAGAAATGTATATTTTCACGTTATTTTTATGTCTAAATAAATTCCAATCAAATTCTCACATTTTTTTTCTCAACATCCAGAACATCTACGTTATGTTTTCTCTCTATAAATTATCAATAAGGTAGTTCCAAATAGATAAATTGTTTATTCAATGATTATTTGATTACTAGACCTTCCTTTCATTCCTAATTTCAAATAAATATTTATCACAATGACTTAATAATCATAAGAATTTAATGATTATGGGGTAATAATATTACTATAAACGGTATACTTATTTTTCTTCTATGATAAGGAAGATAACTTTTAAATGAAAAGTTGATGTCCCATATACATTGTGTTTAATTAATTTTTAAATTGGCAATATAAATTATAATATTCTATAATTTGATAATATGTTTGTAGTCGAGGAAAAAATATGTATTCATTCCATCTCTTAATATACCCATTATGATATTTCAAACATCACATAAAATATTTATAATTTTTTTGCAAATATATTATGATGTGGTGAATCAGTAGGGTGAAACTAGTTACCAACATATAGGTGTTCATCTAAATTATATCATAAATTTTTTGGGTAATGTAAATTTGAAAATTGAGGCTTAAAATGTGATATAATTAGAATGAATCAAATTTCATTACCATGATGTTTGATTTAGATAAATAAAAATTAATTGGTGTTAAATTATATGGATTGTTTGAATGATATATTTTAATATACCAAATTACAATAGCATCGGGTTTGATTCAATTTCCTAAAAATGAATCATAGTAAAACTTTTCGTCCATTATATATATTTAAGATCCATTTTTTTATATTTAATAGATATTAAAATTCCATCTCATACAATACATGATCATTGTATAAATCTTATATATATTAATTTCAATATTCCATTACTTATAATATTTTCAATGACTGATAAATATAACCTTGATGCATATTTCCTTATTAATGTAGCTCTTTTAAATATTCAAAAAACTTATAGATTATTTTATCCCTACTCCCTTTTATTACATTCATGTAAACAAATAACCAACATTAGGTAACAATAGATATTTTTTGAAACCTAATAATAATGGTTTATTGTAATCTCAATAAAATTATTAAATAGTTTATTTTTCTAATGATATTAATTGAAACATCATTAATTACTTATTTAATATGATTATATTCCTCATTCTGAGTATTTTATTCAATAATAGATGATTAATGTACCATTCATTCACTATTATATATTATTCATGTCTAACGACCACTAAAACCTTAGAAAATTAAATGAATCTTGATTTACCATGAATTTTACATTATCGTATTCAAAATAATCATTATTGGATAGAAAATAAAATATTTGTCTAAAATATTTAATTTATATAATTAAATGAAATCAACACCTCATTTTTCATATTATGCATTGGTTCTTCATAAATTTTTCCAATTTTAAATTAGTAATTGCCTTTGAAGAAAATATTGAAATTAAATAAATTAAAACAAATAATCATTTAAAAAATATTCAAATAGATACATTATAAACATACAAAATATATAATCAAAAGAATCAACTATTTATGACCATTGGATTATAACAAATAATTATAGAAATTGGTAAAAACTTGTAATATAAAATATTAAATACACGTAAATAATAATATATAATTATAGATAATTTAGACATGTATAGATTTAAAAGAATAGTTTTCCATAAAAAATATTAAAAAATGAAAATAATTTTACAAAAAAAAAATTAATCAAATGCCATTATGTTGACCAAAATTATTTATAAGACAAATAATAAATTTATGAAAACCAATTTATAACAGTTATAAAAACGTAAAATGATAAAAAATATTATTTAAAATCAATTATAAATAAAAAAAATTGTGAATATAACAAAATATAGTGACAAACAATTAATAATAATAATATGTTTTAAAATAAAAATATTTAAAAAATAATAATTTATAATTAAATTAATGCAAACATGTAAATGATTGAATCAAAATTATAACTAATAGTCAATTAGATTATATTAGAAAAAAATTATAAATATGAGGTTTGATAATGAAATGAATATATTCCAACAGAAAAATCACTCAATATGAATGCGGATATGGAGAAATCTATTGGAATATAGATTTAAATTGAAAAAAGAATGTTGAAAATAGAAACTAGAAAAACATTATTTGTATTTTATGGTTAAAAAAATTGTATTTTGATAAATTAAATAATAATGGAGATCATTAATAATTGATTATGGATGGATTTTAATGAATACATATCATGAAAACGTTATACAAATTGACTACAATGATAAAATTAATCATCTTCAGAGGTTTTGAGTTTCATCATTGTCATAAATAGTCTATAGAGGAGAAAGATCAGTGGAAAATAAAATTAGTGTTTTGGGTTATGTTATTTTGTATTTACTTTTAATTTATTTTTTAATACAAAACTCATATTAAAGTTTTCTATCTATTATCACAAGTTTATAAAAAACAATGTTGACTACTTTTTTAACGTTGTTTTTTACCATCATTAACATTTATATCCTGATACCATTCACATTAGTTTTATGTAAAATCTATATTAATGGGAATAAAACAATTAATTTCAAATAATCATTATAATAAAAAAATGGTAATGATACACACGGTTCACATTTATCATTGGTTTCTAAGTGATTTATGTTAATACAATAAATTTGAATCCCATATCTCGTCCATTATTATAGCAGAGAGCAATATATTCTATAAATTATACTGAATATTTGTTGAAATAATTCCTATATAGTCAATTAATTATGTCCATAGAGATAACTAGATCATTATTATGTCAAAATGAAACCCTTATAAACTGATATTTTCCATACATTATATGAAAAAAAGTATTAGGGATACATTTATTCTACTGTCCTGATAATATCCCAACAAAAGATCAACCTTTTGGATTTATTTGGATTCATGTATCTTATTTAATTATTTATAGAATTATGTTAGACGATAACATATATTTATTGACATATATCTTAAATCATGATCTTTAATGCATTGATGCACTAGCTTATCCATATTAATAATGAAAATTACTAGTGTACCCCATGGTGAAACACTTTTAAACACACCTTACCCAAATCACTCATATTTGATTAATCTAAGTTGGTCACATGGACTTGTTCATTATATATCGTATGAAAATGTTTCAAAACTAGTAGGGAAGGTTAAATTTTAATATGGGGTGACTATACAATGTTTAGTTATAGTGAATCACCTATGGGAGTTTGATATGAATTTGAGAAAGAAGTATAATGAATAACAATGTAATTAAATCATTCTAATGATAATAATTACACCTAAATAATATCTAATATCATATATGAATCTATGTCATTTCTATACCAAAATGTAACTATCATAAATGATTGTAGGTAAATAGTGGAAAATAGGGTTCTAGAAATGAGCACGATGAAGAATGAGACCACAATAGAGATGATATTAATGCATAACATAAAGAATCAGTATTTCATTGTTGTCATTGTGAAAAGCGATCGTTTATCTCAAGCAAAATAAATGATCCCATCATACATTGATCTTAAAAAATCATTATTGATATATTTCCTCAATCTAGTTTTCAAATGTTGAGGTACAATTTCAATCCTCTGATATTCAATTTATCCTTGATGAAATGATTTGAAAATTAAACCACTCACTTTACTTCCACATAAAGACCCCAGAAAATGTTGAATTTTGGAATTTTCCCATCACCTATTGAATTCCCCACTTGTGGTTTCTACATTAGATATGAATGATATTATTATATGATTTAAAAAAAGATTCTTGGTCTTTTGTATCTATTACATGATGTTATTTAAATGGGCCCCCTATTTTTATTATAATTTAGAACAACTCTTATTGTAACAACATATACAAAATTACAATTTATTTATCGATATCATATTTGGGAATTCACTCAAATAATATTCATCTACTGTGAACATATCTCAACCTTCAGTTGATATAATCTATATAGAGGTTGATAAATCAAAAACAATTCAATAACTTTTTTATTCAAAATGGTAAAAATGGGTTATTCAGGATTTAGATGGAGTAAATATTCCATCATACTATTAATGATGTTTCAAATTGGGTTGTGAATATGGGAATGCGAAAATAAACCCCATTCTACATAACCCATTTTCCAATTTAACTAAATTTATATTAAAAATAGGAGAAAAGGGGGACTGTTGTTGATATCCTTATTTAATAATGGCATGATATTCATAATAATGTCCACAACCAAATTTGTAGTTGTTATAATAATTATCTTTCCTATATTATTAATTTGTTTTGGAGATAGTGTATAATTCTCTGTCAAACAATTATTATTGATAATTTCTTATTAAATCATAACCATCTTCGATTGATAACACCCAAATTAATAATTAATAACAATGAAGTGAATATTATGATTATGTAGAGTTTGTTCATGATTATTTTGAAATATATTTTCATTTAGAGGATTCATTCATGAAATTGAGTTCTAAGAAAGGTTAAAATGAATGGATTATTCCTATGGTTTAATCAATCGGAATCCCAATGAATCTTGAAAATGTAGGAATTACACAAACATTGATCGAACTATTCTCAATGGATCCCTAGTGGCGTCTAAAAATGTATAATTATTACTGAAAAAAATTATGTGGATTCAAATAATTTCACCCCATCCTCCAAAGAAACTGTTTTATAAGACAATTCTAGGGATGACGATTATGACCCTACTGTGATGGATACATATCAAATTGATGAGAAATTTTGTTTTCATAGTAATGTGACTCATGGATTTAATGGAATGAAAAAACATCATTTCTAAAATAAAAAAAATAGTTAGATGAATGATGATATCTATATTCCAATCAATAATATAATATAAATTAATTTAAATGAGGAATTTAAAAAAATATATTATTATGTTTCAAATAAATTTCATTAAAATATATCTACTTTTTTATTGAATAATTATTTAAGAAGGAATATTATGATGATGAAGGAGTCATTTCTAAAAAAATGGAATATTTTTTCTTTATCTTGTTTAGTAATATTGAGGATGCATTAAGAATTTGGGAACCAATATTCTTTCCAACTTTGTATAGTAGGAAACATGCTAATGAATTCCTAATAGAAATATGTTAAGGCCTAATTTCTAGTAAATTTAATCATGTTAAATTATATTAACATTTGACCAATTTTTTCAGTAGTATTGATAATATTGAAATTAATTTATTCTAGGGTGGACTATAAGGTTTATTAAAATATTTATGTTCTCTTTAAGATTTAATATTTGGAAAAAAATTTAGTTTTTGGATTAACTAATGAAGATATTGTAATTTTCAGAATAATTTCTGGTTTAAAAATATCTATGTTCTTTCTCCCATTTCAGGTATATTTTACTACACATAAATACAAAAAAAATTATATTTTTCATAAAAATGGGTTCAAACAATCACAATCTATACCCATTTTTGATATTTTAATGTTTCAGAGACACTAAATTTCTTATATGGGCTATTAATTTTCTTTATTAAGTAAATGAAATTCCAAATTATAATGAATTTTAAAGAATAATTTGATACTATAGTTTATCCAATGAAGTAATAATTTTGATATACTATGATAATCTATTATTACAGAATAGGAATTGATATAATTATTAGGATGCACACATTTGGAATCAAAGCTAAATAATACTGAGTAATTATCTTATTAAAATATACTAAATAATTACACAACACCTTAAACAATCAATGAAAATTTACAAATATAGGTTTTGAATAATTAAATAATGTTTTATTATTTCATCAAAACTATACAGAAAAAAATTAACTAAATAGAAATGTCTTCAGTGTGATGACTATGCATAGAACTCATATATCAAATTAATTCTACAAATCACGTAAATATTAATGTTAAACCAATGGTGAAAATTTAAAATTCCCATTCAAGGATTTTGAAAATGATAATTAATACTATTAAAATATTTTATTTAAATAAACATGTACAAATAAATACATACATATATGTATATATATTAATATATATTTCTAAAAACATTTATGTCTATAAAATTTATAAATAAATAATTTCATACAATTAATATATTTAAAAATATCATTGGGAATTTATCAAATGAAAATAATAATTTTACATTGGTCATTTATGATAACTCGAAGTCCCTAATAATACCATAAGGTTTCTATTCATAACTCATATAGAATAAAATAACTTTAGGATTTAGGGGACAGTAATTATAACATAAAATTCATTATACTAATTCCAATTTATAGGAAAATTGTTATAATTGCTTTAAATTTATGAATAAAAGGCATACTATAACATGTGAAAACATCATTGAAAAATTCATTGAATGAGAATTCAATGTTAGATAATGGATATACATAATTTTGTATGACATAGCAAGTGAAACACCATGAGCTTTTATGAGATAGATTAATTTTTAAATTTTTTGATGTCTTTTGTTATACACAACACCATAATTAGATTGTACTATATAAAACACTAATATAATATTTTTTTGCACTTAATTTCAAGTTCTTTTGATCAAATTCATTTCACGCAACAGTGGGATTATTTTATTTTAAATATAAAATAATTATTTGATTATATTATATCAAACACCGAATGATGATTTCAAAAAATATAAAAATGACTTGGATTTCATAACACGCAAGAGTGACCTTCCTCGATAGCTGGTGTTGTACGCAGTACCGAGTTTCACTAAACAATAGTATATTATTAAAATATTATTATTTAATGGGATATGAACTATACATTATGATTATTATTAACCAAAAATAGAATTTTAAATATCAATAACATTCATCTTACATATTTTAAAGAAAATAATATAATAAAAAATTCAATTTTTCAGATTAAAGAATTAATTTTCCAAAAAATGATGTTTTTTGCCTTTTGATGGAATACCAATTTTAAATTTAGTTTCTCAAACTTTTATATATTCTATTTAACAATATGAACATTTAATTTGGAAGATGAAAATTAATATATACTATTGATTCATTTATGGTTCTTTTCTAATAAAATTATTATTTTATGGAATAATGAAAAATGATTTATTTTAATTCAAAACTACATTTTCATATAATTTATTTATATAGTTAAACTAGCTTTCTAATTTGATTTAATTTGTAATTAATAAATTTTTTTACTATTAAATTCAATATTAGTCATTAGAATTAATTTCACATTTAAATTGGACCTAAACACATGTATAATTTTTGATAAGTTTTTACTTGTTAAAAACGTGTTTTTGGATTTATCAAAATGAATACAATTAAATCAATATATTGAAATTTTTTATTTTGAATAATGAAAAATTTATTCCATCATTGGAATCAGTGGGTCCAAATTAGGTTAATAGATTATTTTTTTGGCATTATGAATAGTCATTTTAGTAATTATTTTTATTACCATGGTTAATGGAAAATTTTGAAATTAAAGGTAAAAATATTTTTGTAAAACTAACATAACACCATAAAAAACAATTTTAGGAACAATTTATATCCTTTTCATATATGGTTCAAAATGGAACCACTTAATGAAAACCTTCCCTTGAATCTGACTTGAATATAAAAAAATTACTGGATATGAAAAAAATGTCACAGTCATATGTTATCTATGTATATTAGTTTCATTTAAGGGATTACTAGAAAATAAAATATAATATTGGAAGTCTCTATAAATCTAATAGAATTAAATAAATTATAGAAATTTGTTTATAATTTTAATATATTATATAAATATAATTAATGAAAATTAAATAGTGATGAAAAAATTATTTTATTAATAGAAATATCAAATAAATGATATTAAACATATTAAAATAATTATAATATGAGTTATTTAATGTCATACACTAATTGTTTGAGGACATTGACATTTTAAATATTGTTTAATGGTTATTTTATGAACATATATCTATGCTATTGTAATTTTAAAAAGTCAACCAACGAATAGAGTCTAAGTGGACACTATTGATATTATAAATTCAAAATATATTATTAAATTTTATATAATTCAAAAAAACTAGAAACATGTGATGATTAATTGTTATAATGATTGATATGTCACCAATGGTAAATTTATGGTTCATTTTCCATTTTATATATGAAATATCAATTATTAGTATTAAAAATACATGTGGTTATGGTCAAATTTAAATGAATTAATTAAGGATAAATCAAAATTATAAGGTTTAAAATATAACCAAAACATGTGGAAAAATATTATTGGAGGAATAATATTAGATAACTATCATAATATTATATATTTCTAGTTAGTTAATGGTAACATGTAAATGAAACTAAATTATATATTTTTTAATTCTAACATAGTTCCAAAATATCATTATCATGTATTTTAATATATTTTCTGTGTCCACATTGGGAAAAAATAAATATATGAACAAATATAATTGTATATATTGACAATAATGAAAAAAAATCATTATATGAATTTAGTTTGAATTTTTTGAAATTATATAATTTACATAAAAGTCTCTTTAATTCGAAAACAACATTTATTCAATTATCAATAAATAAATGAATTTATTTTAATAAAATTAACTATGTAATATATTCGATTAGTTAATGTGACTAAAAAATTTAAAATATCCAAATTATATTATATATTTTTTTTAAAGCATTATATTTGAATTCCCACTTTGTCTTGTTCTATTTTAATTTAAATTAAATGAATTGTATTAAAAATATTATGTAATAGTATCTTAATAAATTAATTTATTACTAAATTATTTAAAGATCTCAATAATGTTAAGTAATCTCAATGAGATAAGATATGGTCAAAACATTAATATAAAATAAATTTATGGTATAATTTTAATTATTTAGATCTTGAGTAGTCTTATTATATTTCAATATTTGTAGAGCTACCTAAAGTTCCCCTCTCCACTTTTATAAAAAGTCATATCCTATAACAATTACATTCACCTCCATGAGCCTTCTACCTTGGCCAACCCCTTCCAAATTGTTTTATAAACATTATTAGTTATCCTTATATGGTACTGTTTTTCTATATATTTCTTCCCTAGTGTCCCTAAGAAGATATCCAAAGGATGTCCAATGAAGAAGGGGTAATAACATTACAACGTGAATTAAATTTCTTTCCATCATCAACTTCCTATATCTATATTTATTCCATAATAATTTAGAAATTCCAGTATATTACACATGATTTTATTTTATTATCATTACGAATAAAAAATTTTCCTCCTTCTATCCAATCTACGAATAAAAATATCACTATGTATATGTACATACGACATATTGTCTCCACGTCGTGGTGTTCTTTTTTATTCAAATATAATTTAGTAGGGTGGGAATAAGGATGTGAATAATGTATTTAAATAATGAATATAACCGGATAATTATTCTTTATAATTAATATATCATCTAATTACATTCCATTCAAACATACATAGAATGATATAATTGCTCGTGTGTACGTACGACCTACCGCCTCCACAACGTGTTGAGATTCATTCTACACGTTAAGGATACAATAATGATTATATAATTTATATGATGAGTGAAAATAATATTTATTAAATTAATTACATTAATAAAATACATCTTATTGATAAAAAATTGACTTAGATGACAAAACATGGATCGAAAAATGCAGTTGATGACACACAAAATAATTGTAATATTGAAATATTATTATCAAATTTATATAATATGATCATATATGATATCATAAATATACAGATGGTCATGGTATAATTTAAAAACATTATTGAGCCTTTATAAATTTGTTATAGACAATCTCATATAATGAAAATTAAAATGTACGAGATAATATTTCCATATCATTTTTATATGAGATTATTTATACATAGGTTCTTACTAGTGGAATATTTATCATTCATGTCAATGTTTTTAAATATTTCTCCATAAAATTTTTACTATTCTTCCATGAATGATTAATAAAATGTTTACCCATAATTATCTTATACTACATGGTATTGAAGGAATATTTTTTCATTTTCTATATGAGGTACTTTTTGACCTTTCTGGCTTGAGTATGAGAGGAATGTTATTTTAACATATACAGCATGAATAGATTTTTTATTCATCATAACACCTTGTTACAATAAAAATTTCTCTACAATATTTCATGTTTATTTTCAACTAAATTATATTATTTTAAATTTTTTTAGAAATGTGAAAAAATGAAAATGGTTAAAAAATGATATTTTTCATTGGAAATAAAGGTCAAGTGTGTTATCAAAATTATTTCCCATATAAGATAATGCACTTTAAATACAGTTATGTTTCTATACATATTATTACTATGATTTTATTTTGTTAATGATTTAATGATATTATATGTATAATGTAAAAATGTAATGATGTTTAAGAAATAATTTTATTTCTTGGGGTTTTCTATGATAAATGAATTTTATTTTTACAGCACATGTAAGCATGACATAATTATGAGATGGATGGGACCTATATCACTCTTAAATATATTGTGTATATTTTTATTTCTCATGAAATAAACTTGACTATAATTAAAAGTAAACCTCGTTCAGTAATGTACATTGTCTACTATAATGGTTATAGAATCAATTCCATTGCAATTAGTGAAATCATTTTATGTCCATAATTGTTATCCATAATTCCTTTTTTTCAATTATATTTTATCATGGTGTATGTCACATGAAATCATCCTTCTTTTTTATTGAAAAATGAAACTTAGATTTAACAACATTGAACAAAACTTCTACAAAGGTACACTGATCTTATAAAAAATGTTACATGATATATTTTTTGAATTTTCTAAGAGGTTAGTATCTTATAAATATACCTTTCATTATCCAAAACTCATAAATGTTGTATATGGAAGTAGAAGTATGTGATAATATTTTTGTCCCATAATTAATAATAGAGGTATCATAAGTTCATCATTCTAAAAAGTCAGGTTTATGTTTTACTAATTTTTTATATTTTATATAATCCAATAAAAATTTAATTTCATAAAACATTATAATTTCTTTTCAATTAATTTAATATAATATTTTAAAAACAACACATAAGTTATATGTATGGAAATAATAGCTTTCCATACAAAGATAAATAATATTAAACTAAATAATTTCCAACATTGTTATCCTCCTTGTTAGGAAATCGATATTTTCTAGTAGGAAAAATATTATCATGTAAGGACATTGTTACCTGAACTAATATCGTATGATGGTGATGTTCAAAATAAATAAAATTTATGACTCTTTATTATATAATACATATATGGGGATCTCCAATATTCAAATCAATGTATATGTTAGGGTCTAAATGGGAGGTGGAGTATTTGAATCAGAAAGCACGGATGACTGGGTAGGCTTCTCCTCTTATGTGGGCTACATAGGATGGGTTGGATGTATAGTTTGTACTATTGCACAGGCTGTAACTGTCTCATCAATTGGTCAAATAAGGCATACCCATCTGATTTTATTTTACAACCCACATACTTTTTTGAAATTCATGTAAAATTTTTTGTAATCTATTTGTGGGTATCGTTATTTTAATATTTGATTAATTAAAACGTTTCTAATAATGTCACCCACATCATATCTACTTATCGATTTGAGATGTTTTTTCTTTCCAAATGTTTTATCCATGAATACAATTATACCTTCATTGGTAGATTTATCATGCATCACTTTACTCTATATTTCATACTGAAATTAAAAAATAAAATGTAATAATGAAATCTAAATGTATCAAACATATCATTTTATAAATTATTTTTAATTTTTTCATGGTAAGAAGAGGGAGTTGGAGGCTCATATTGTACCTCTTCTAAACCTCCACTATATTGATATCTAAATGGATGAAATATATCATCATTCATTTTCTCCTACAATTAATAATACCATCTTTGTGATAAGTTATTTGTAACATCCCAGGTAAATAAACAATATGACATTTTCATATTTATTAATATTTTTGATTAAAATATTAATATTACTTTAAAGGGAATTCTATGTTCAATGGCGTACCCAATACGCAACATTGAGTTTCATTGAAATCTTACGTTGCACATTAATAATATAATAATATAATTTTAAATGGTAGTTAACACCTAGCCATTGTAATGACAAGAATAAATAGAACTAACTACCAAATTATTATATATTCTTGTCAAATATTTTTACATTAATCCAAATAAATATTAGAGGCCTAACATGCAAATGAATCCATTTTTAATCATAAATCTTCTAATATTCTTTAAAAGGTAGATTAACCACCTTTTTATGGAGAACCCTTTTTAAATAAACTTTTTATGATTTTATTTGTTTTATTTGAAAAAATAAAATCCTTCATTACAATTTGGACATCAAAATTTACTTTGTGTAAAATTTAGTTATATTTCTTATAAAGATCAGTTTTATTGAAAATGTTGTATTTTAATTCAAAAACTCCTTTTAATATAATTTATTTATATAAATATATTATATTTTTAATTGGGTTTAATTTGTAGTTAAAGAATATTTTTACCATTTAATAAAATGGTGGTCATTATAATTAATTTCACTTTGAAATTGGACTTACACTAGTGTCAATCTTGTAATAGATATGATTTCATAAAAACATGCTATTTGGTTTGACAGCGGGAATTAATTGTTAAATTAATTAATGAAACTTATATGTTTTGAATATAATAAAATATACATCATTTTTTAATTCGGAATATCAAATATTTCTTAGGGCTAATTTTTGTTATTTTTCTGAAAAACATCAATTTATGATGAATAGTGAAACAACTAAGTTGTAGTTAAAAAAACTAATTTATCATTTAAATGTAACATTACTACTTATGTGATGTGAATTTCAAAAATCCTTCATACATGGTTGTAATTAGGATTTAAAATGTGGTTCAATGGGATTAAAATAATTTTTTGGTTAATAGTAACTTTTATGTTTTATTAATCGTGATTTAAGGTAATTAGTATTATTTAAGGTAAAGATAATTTTATAATAAAATGAAATGACCTTAACACATGTCCTACCCTTATTATATAATTCATGGCCGACCAATACAATACATGGGTCATCTTGGGGACCCCATGGAGTCACTTTGGTAGGAAAATGACATTAATAACTTTTTATTTAGAGTTAAAATAAAAATGTCACAAACATGTATTGTTTTACTAAAACAATTTTTATATGGGGTTATTCAAGTCATATTTTTAACTATATATATTAATTAGAAATCTAAAGAGATATCCTACTTCATCATATATTTTTTTTAATTTTTAGATATTAAATAAATGAATTTATTTATGACACCCTGATGATGCAGCGATTACATCATTAATGAATGATTTAAATAAAATGAAAATAAAAGGTAAAATCTAAGACTCACACTTTTAAAAAACCTATTGTATGGGTGTATTTTGAAACCTTATCACCTTATCCTAGAAATATATCTTTTTGGGACTTTTAATAACTGAAAGGCATATTATAATAAATTATCATTTCATGACTTTCCATGAGTGCCTCTCCTCCCTCTTATAAAAGGCCCCCACCTCTACTTGCTTACCCACACCTCTCAAGCCCTTGGATCATCAATCCTCTGCTAATATTGTCTCTCCCCCTCCCTTTATTACTCCTAGAAGCCTAACATTGGGCAAAAGTCTTTCTAAGGAAGCCTTTGATCTCAAATAAAAAAGAGTTATCCGATTTGAAGGTAATGTCTTCTCTCATGATGTTTTGTTTTATTTTTCTTCTCCAACCCCCTAAACTATTTTTATTCCATTATTTTGTAACAACAACTGTATATTAAATATACTAGGATGATGTTATGAGGCGTATTCTACCTACACTCATACACACCTCCATTTAATGGTTAAATAACATACTGTTTCTATGGGTGGCAAATTACTGCCTCACGAAACGATGATTGTTCAATCTTCTTTTAACATCTCTAATGGTGGACATTAAGATTTCACTGTATTTATATTTGATATATAAATTATGGTTATTTATTTATTATGCTCTTATATTTTTCATTCATTCCATACCATTATGGGTTCCATAATGGGTAAACATGGTAATTTCATTTTAGGAAGTGCGAACTACCGCCCCCTCAAAGTGATTTGAATCATTAAAAAAATATGTTGTATGTATAAATGATTGATTTAATGATATTATATATTATATTATACTGTAATTATAATATAACTATGTATCATTTTTTTTATTCCATTAATGTATGAAATAGATATGAAAGTAGCGTTTATGCGTATGTACGACTTACCGTCTCAATGAACGGTACATTTCATTTCTTATATCCAAATGTTATGTATTAATAAAAGTACATATATATAATGGATATATATGTCTTATATTACATCTAAATTTTGGATATCATTCTGGAATTATATTATATATATCTCTCATTTAGTTTTAATTCCATTAATATGACAGAGAAATGAATGTAGCGTTCATGCGTACGTACGGCCTACCGTGTCCATGAATGGTGCATTTCATATTTTCTCTCCAAATGATATGGAATAGTATAAAATGAATATATACTGGATAAATATGATATTAAAATCATTAATTCTATTCTGGAGAGAATGTACCTATAACTACATGGAATATTTTTTTCCAACAAGTTCAATTTTTACTCATGTACCGAATATTGACAAAAATGTCTGATATGAACTCACATTATTAACCAATTATTATGATATTATAATATGTGATATGAACTGAATAATAATATGTAAAAGAGTTCCTTATGAAATTATAATTTGAACAATGTTTATTATTCGTGAATATAACGAAATGAACAAGACAAGTCGGACTATTGGTAAAGGATCCTACCTCTCTCTTTCTTTTTAAGTACTCTATTTTATGTCATTTCTTTAAAGATAACCTTTATTATGTTTTGGGATGATATATTATATTCCAAATACTACAAATATTATTTTAATATGATGAGAGGCCCTATTTGATCTCGTCAATCCATTTTGGGATGTTTTATGTGGCGCCGTTAGGCTGCCGAGTTTTCGTAATGGATTTTTTCATCTCACTTTTATTCCTGTGAGATTCATGGTACATTTTACACTATTTCATTTTGTGTGGTGTATATACATAACATGAGTGTATTAATTATTTAATATACATCAATTTATGGGTATTTACATCTTCATTTTATGATCCTTCTTTCATGTGGCTTATGTTTGGTAAGTTAACAAATCGGTAAGGGAACCTTTCACCCTCCTCTTTTTAAAAGACCGATTTTTGTTATATCTTATAATTTACATATTATTATGTTGGGATATGTTCTTATATATCCTTATTTATGTAATGTTTTGGTACAAGTGATGAGGTACATTTTCTCTCTCATCAACTCTTTTTCTGAATTTTAATGTGATGTCATTAGGCTGTCGAATTTTGTAAGGGAAAATCTTAACCCAATTTCAATTCATTGGGTTAAAACTATAATTCTTGATTATGTCATGATATAAATATGTGTGAATGACCTATGATTTTTTTACACTTAATATCCACTTATTATTTAATGGGATATGAACTATACATTATGATTATTATTAACCAAAAATAGAATTTTAAATATCAATAACATTCATCTTACATATTTTAAAGAAAATAATATAATAAAAAATTCAATTTTTCAGATTAAAGAATTAATTTTCCAAAAAATGATGTTTTTTGCCTTTTGATGGAATACCAATTTTAAATTTAGTTTCTCAAACTTTTATATATTCTATTTAACAATATGAACATTTAATTTGGAAGATGAAAATTAATATATACTATTGATTCATTTATGGTTCTTTTCTAATAAAATTATTATTTTATGGAATAATGAAAAATGATTTATTTTAATTCAAAACTACATTTTCATATAATTTATTTATATAGTTAAACTAGCTTTCTAATTTGATTTAATTTGTAATTAATAAATTTTTTTACTATTAAATTCAATATTAGTCATTAGAATTAATTTCACATTTAAATTGGACCTAAACACATGTATAATTTTTGATAAGTTTTTACTTGTTAAAAACGTGTTTTTGGATTTATCAAAATGAATACAATTAAATCAATATATTGAAATTTTTTATTTTGAATAATGAAAAATTTATTCCATCATTGGAATCAGTGGGTCCAAATTAGGTTAATAGATTATTTTTTTGGCATTATGAATAGTCATTTTAGTAATTATTTTTATTACCATGGTTAATGGAAAATTTTGAAATTAAAGGTAAAAATATTTTTGTAAAACTAACATAACACCATAAAAAACAATTTTAGGAACAATTTATATCCTTTTCATATATGGTTCAAAATGGAACCACTTAATGAAAACCTTCCCTTGAATCTGACTTGAATATAAAAAAATTACTGGATATGAAAAAAATGTCACAGTCATATGTTATCTATGTATATTAGTTTCATTTAAGGGATTACTAGAAAATAAAATATAATATTGGAAGTCTCTATAAATCTAATAGAATTAAATAAATTATAGAAATTTGTTTATAATTTTAATATATTATATAAATATAATTAATGAAAATTAAATAGTGATGAAAAAATTATTTTATTAATAGAAATATCAAATAAATGATATTAAACATATTAAAATAATTATAATATGAGTTATTTAATGTCATACACTAATTGTTTGAGGACATTGACATTTTAAATATTGTTTAATGGTTATTTTATGAACATATATCTATGCTATTGTAATTTTAAAAAGTCAACCAACGAATAGAGTCTAAGTGGACACTATTGATATTATAAATTCAAAATATATTATTAAATTTTATATAATTCAAAAAAACTAGAAACATGTGATGATTAATTGTTATAATGATTGATATGTCACCAATGGTAAATTTATGGTTCATTTTCCATTTTATATATGAAATATCAATTATTAGTATTAAAAATACATGTGGTTATGGTCAAATTTAAATGAATTAATTAAGGATAAATCAAAATTATAAGGTTTAAAATATAACCAAAACATGTGGAAAAATATTATTGGAGGAATAATATTAGATAACTATCATAATATTATATATTTCTAGTTAGTTAATGGTAACATGTAAATGAAACTAAATTATATATTTTTTAATTCTAACATAGTTCCAAAATATCATTATCATGTATTTTAATATATTTTCTGTGTCCACATTGGGAAAAAATAAATATATGAACAAATATAATTGTATATATTGACAATAATGAAAAAAAATCATTATATGAATTTAGTTTGAATTTTTTGAAATTATATAATTTACATAAAAGTCTCTTTAATTCGAAAACAACATTTATTCAATTATCAATAAATAAATGAATTTATTTTAATAAAATTAACTATGTAATATATTCGATTAGTTAATGTGACTAAAAAATTTAAAATATCCAAATTATATTATATATTTTTTTTAAAGCATTATATTTGAATTCCCACTTTGTCTTGTTCTATTTTAATTTAAATTAAATGAATTGTATTAAAAATATTATGTAATAGTATCTTAATAAATTAATTTATTACTAAATTATTTAAAGATCTCAATAATGTTAAGTAATCTCAATGAGATAAGATATGGTCAAAACATTAATATAAAATAAATTTATGGTATAATTTTAATTATTTAGATCTTGAGTAGTCTTATTATATTTCAATATTTGTAGAGCTACCTAAAGTTCCCCTCTCCACTTTTATAAAAAGTCATATCCTATAACAATTACATTCACCTCCATGAGCCTTCTACCTTGGCCAACCCCTTCCAAATTGTTTTATAAACATTATTAGTTATCCTTATATGGTACTGTTTTTCTATATATTTCTTCCCTAGTGTCCCTAAGAAGATATCCAAAGGATGTCCAATGAAGAAGGGGTAATAACATTACAACGTGAATTAAATTTCTTTCCATCATCAACTTCCTATATCTATATTTATTCCATAATAATTTAGAAATTCCAGTATATTACACATGATTTTATTTTATTATCATTACGAATAAAAAATTTTCCTCCTTCTATCCAATCTACGAATAAAAATATCACTATGTATATGTACATACGACATATTGTCTCCACGTCGTGGTGTTCTTTTTTATTCAAATATAATTTAGTAGGGTGGGAATAAGGATGTGAATAATGTATTTAAATAATGAATATAACCGGATAATTATTCTTTATAATTAATATATCATCTAATTACATTCCATTCAAACATACATAGAATGATATAATTGCTCGTGTGTACGTACGACCTACCGCCTCCACAACGTGTTGAGATTCATTCTACACGTTAAGGATACAATAATGATTATATAATTTATATGATGAGTGAAAATAATATTTATTAAATTAATTACATTAATAAAATACATCTTATTGATAAAAAATTGACTTAGATGACAAAACATGGATCGAAAAATGCAGTTGATGACACACAAAATAATTGTAATATTGAAATATTATTATCAAATTTATATAATATGATCATATATGATATCATAAATATACAGATGGTCATGGTATAATTTAAAAACATTATTGAGCCTTTATAAATTTGTTATAGACAATCTCATATAATGAAAATTAAAATGTACGAGATAATATTTCCATATCATTTTTATATGAGATTATTTATACATAGGTTCTTACTAGTGGAATATTTATCATTCATGTCAATGTTTTTAAATATTTCTCCATAAAATTTTTACTATTCTTCCATGAATGATTAATAAAATGTTTACCCATAATTATCTTATACTACATGGTATTGAAGGAATATTTTTTCATTTTCTATATGAGGTACTTTTTGACCTTTCTGGCTTGAGTATGAGAGGAATGTTATTTTAACATATACAGCATGAATAGATTTTTTATTCATCATAACACCTTGTTACAATAAAAATTTCTCTACAATATTTCATGTTTATTTTCAACTAAATTATATTATTTTAAATTTTTTTAGAAATGTGAAAAAATGAAAATGGTTAAAAAATGATATTTTTCATTGGAAATAAAGGTCAAGTGTGTTATCAAAATTATTTCCCATATAAGATAATGCACTTTAAATACAGTTATGTTTCTATACATATTATTACTATGATTTTATTTTGTTAATGATTTAATGATATTATATGTATAATGTAAAAATGTAATGATGTTTAAGAAATAATTTTATTTCTTGGGGTTTTCTATGATAAATGAATTTTATTTTTACAGCACATGTAAGCATGACATAATTATGAGATGGATGGGACCTATATCACTCTTAAATATATTGTGTATATTTTTATTTCTCATGAAATAAACTTGACTATAATTAAAAGTAAACCTCGTTCAGTAATGTACATTGTCTACTATAATGGTTATAGAATCAATTCCATTGCAATTAGTGAAATCATTTTATGTCCATAATTGTTATCCATAATTCCTTTTTTTCAATTATATTTTATCATGGTGTATGTCACATGAAATCATCCTTCTTTTTTATTGAAAAATGAAACTTAGATTTAACAACATTGAACAAAACTTCTACAAAGGTACACTGATCTTATAAAAAATGTTACATGATATATTTTTTGAATTTTCTAAGAGGTTAGTATCTTATAAATATACCTTTCATTATCCAAAACTCATAAATGTTGTATATGGAAGTAGAAGTATGTGATAATATTTTTGTCCCATAATTAATAATAGAGGTATCATAAGTTCATCATTCTAAAAAGTCAGGTTTATGTTTTACTAATTTTTTATATTTTATATAATCCAATAAAAATTTAATTTCATAAAACATTATAATTTCTTTTCAATTAATTTAATATAATATTTTAAAAACAACACATAAGTTATATGTATGGAAATAATAGCTTTCCATACAAAGATAAATAATATTAAACTAAATAATTTCCAACATTGTTATCCTCCTTGTTAGGAAATCGATATTTTCTAGTAGGAAAAATATTATCATGTAAGGACATTGTTACCTGAACTAATATCGTATGATGGTGATGTTCAAAATAAATAAAATTTATGACTCTTTATTATATAATACATATATGGGGATCTCCAATATTCAAATCAATGTATATGTTAGGGTCTAAATGGGAGGTGGAGTATTTGAATCAGAAAGCACGGATGACTGGGTAGGCTTCTCCTCTTATGTGGGCTACATAGGATGGGTTGGATGTATAGTTTGTACTATTGCACAGGCTGTAACTGTCTCATCAATTGGTCAAATAAGGCATACCCATCTGATTTTATTTTACAACCCACATACTTTTTTGAAATTCATGTAAAATTTTTTGTAATCTATTTGTGGGTATCGTTATTTTAATATTTGATTAATTAAAACGTTTCTAATAATGTCACCCACATCATATCTACTTATCGATTTGAGATGTTTTTTCTTTCCAAATGTTTTATCCATGAATACAATTATACCTTCATTGGTAGATTTATCATGCATCACTTTACTCTATATTTCATACTGAAATTAAAAAATAAAATGTAATAATGAAATCTAAATGTATCAAACATATCATTTTATAAATTATTTTTAATTTTTTCATGGTAAGAAGAGGGAGTTGGAGGCTCATATTGTACCTCTTCTAAACCTCCACTATATTGATATCTAAATGGATGAAATATATCATCATTCATTTTCTCCTACAATTAATAATACCATCTTTGTGATAAGTTATTTGTAACATCCCAGGTAAATAAACAATATGACATTTTCATATTTATTAATATTTTTGATTAAAATATTAATATTACTTTAAAGGGAATTCTATGTTCAATGGCGTACCCAATACGCAACATTGAGTTTCATTGAAATCTTACGTTGCACATTAATAATATAATAATATAATTTTAAATGGTAGTTAACACCTAGCCATTGTAATGACAAGAATAAATAGAACTAACTACCAAATTATTATATATTCTTGTCAAATATTTTTACATTAATCCAAATAAATATTAGAGGCCTAACATGCAAATGAATCCATTTTTAATCATAAATCTTCTAATATTCTTTAAAAGGTAGATTAACCACCTTTTTATGGAGAACCCTTTTTAAATAAACTTTTTATGATTTTATTTGTTTTATTTGAAAAAATAAAATCCTTCATTACAATTTGGACATCAAAATTTACTTTGTGTAAAATTTAGTTATATTTCTTATAAAGATCAGTTTTATTGAAAATGTTGTATTTTAATTCAAAAACTCCTTTTAATATAATTTATTTATATAAATATATTATATTTTTAATTGGGTTTAATTTGTAGTTAAAGAATATTTTTACCATTTAATAAAATGGTGGTCATTATAATTAATTTCACTTTGAAATTGGACTTACACTAGTGTCAATCTTGTAATAGATATGATTTCATAAAAACATGCTATTTGGTTTGACAGCGGGAATTAATTGTTAAATTAATTAATGAAACTTATATGTTTTGAATATAATAAAATATACATCATTTTTTAATTCGGAATATCAAATATTTCTTAGGGCTAATTTTTGTTATTTTTCTGAAAAACATCAATTTATGATGAATAGTGAAACAACTAAGTTGTAGTTAAAAAAACTAATTTATCATTTAAATGTAACATTACTACTTATGTGATGTGAATTTCAAAAATCCTTCATACATGGTTGTAATTAGGATTTAAAATGTGGTTCAATGGGATTAAAATAATTTTTTGGTTAATAGTAACTTTTATGTTTTATTAATCGTGATTTAAGGTAATTAGTATTATTTAAGGTAAAGATAATTTTATAATAAAATGAAATGACCTTAACACATGTCCTACCCTTATTATATAATTCATGGCCGACCAATACAATACATGGGTCATCTTGGGGACCCCATGGAGTCACTTTGGTAGGAAAATGACATTAATAACTTTTTATTTAGAGTTAAAATAAAAATGTCACAAACATGTATTGTTTTACTAAAACAATTTTTATATGGGGTTATTCAAGTCATATTTTTAACTATATATATTAATTAGAAATCTAAAGAGATATCCTACTTCATCATATATTTTTTTTAATTTTTAGATATTAAATAAATGAATTTATTTATGACACCCTGATGATGCAGCGATTACATCATTAATGAATGATTTAAATAAAATGAAAATAAAAGGTAAAATCTAAGACTCACACTTTTAAAAAACCTATTGTATGGGTGTATTTTGAAACCTTATCACCTTATCCTAGAAATATATCTTTTTGGGACTTTTAATAACTGAAAGGCATATTATAATAAATTATCATTTCATGACTTTCCATGAGTGCCTCTCCTCCCTCTTATAAAAGGCCCCCACCTCTACTTGCTTACCCACACCTCTCAAGCCCTTGGATCATCAATCCTCTGCTAATATTGTCTCTCCCCCTCCCTTTATTACTCCTAGAAGCCTAACATTGGGCAAAAGTCTTTCTAAGGAAGCCTTTGATCTCAAATAAAAAAGAGTTATCCGATTTGAAGGTAATGTCTTCTCTCATGATGTTTTGTTTTATTTTTCTTCTCCAACCCCCTAAACTATTTTTATTCCATTATTTTGTAACAACAACTGTATATTAAATATACTAGGATGATGTTATGAGGCGTATTCTACCTACACTCATACACACCTCCATTTAATGGTTAAATAACATACTGTTTCTATGGGTGGCAAATTACTGCCTCACGAAACGATGATTGTTCAATCTTCTTTTAACATCTCTAATGGTGGACATTAAGATTTCACTGTATTTATATTTGATATATAAATTATGGTTATTTATTTATTATGCTCTTATATTTTTCATTCATTCCATACCATTATGGGTTCCATAATGGGTAAACATGGTAATTTCATTTTAGGAAGTGCGAACTACCGCCCCCTCAAAGTGATTTGAATCATTAAAAAAATATGTTGTATGTATAAATGATTGATTTAATGATATTATATATTATATTATACTGTAATTATAATATAACTATGTATCATTTTTTTTATTCCATTAATGTATGAAATAGATATGAAAGTAGCGTTTATGCGTATGTACGACTTACCGTCTCAATGAACGGTACATTTCATTTCTTATATCCAAATGTTATGTATTAATAAAAGTACATATATATAATGGATATATATGTCTTATATTACATCTAAATTTTGGATATCATTCTGGAATTATATTATATATATCTCTCATTTAGTTTTAATTCCATTAATATGACAGAGAAATGAATGTAGCGTTCATGCGTACGTACGGCCTACCGTGTCCATGAATGGTGCATTTCATATTTTCTCTCCAAATGATATGGAATAGTATAAAATGAATATATACTGGATAAATATGATATTAAAATCATTAATTCTATTCTGGAGAGAATGTACCTATAACTACATGGAATATTTTTTTCCAACAAGTTCAATTTTTACTCATGTACCGAATATTGACAAAAATGTCTGATATGAACTCACATTATTAACCAATTATTATGATATTATAATATGTGATATGAACTGAATAATAATATGTAAAAGAGTTCCTTATGAAATTATAATTTGAACAATGTTTATTATTCGTGAATATAACGAAATGAACAAGACAAGTCGGACTATTGGTAAAGGATCCTACCTCTCTCTTTCTTTTTAAGTACTCTATTTTATGTCATTTCTTTAAAGATAACCTTTATTATGTTTTGGGATGATATATTATATTCCAAATACTACAAATATTATTTTAATATGATGAGAGGCCCTATTTGATCTCGTCAATCCATTTTGGGATGTTTTATGTGGCGCCGTTAGGCTGCCGAGTTTTCGTAATGGATTTTTTCATCTCACTTTTATTCCTGTGAGATTCATGGTACATTTTACACTATTTCATTTTGTGTGGTGTATATACATAACATGAGTGTATTAATTATTTAATATACATCAATTTATGGGTATTTACATCTTCATTTTATGATCCTTCTTTCATGTGGCTTATGTTTGGTAAGTTAACAAATCGGTAAGGGAACCTTTCACCCTCCTCTTTTTAAAAGACCGATTTTTGTTATATCTTATAATTTACATATTATTATGTTGGGATATGTTCTTATATATCCTTATTTATGTAATGTTTTGGTACAAGTGATGAGGTACATTTTCTCTCTCATCAACTCTTTTTCTGAATTTTAATGTGATGTCATTAGGCTGTCGAATTTTGTAAGGGAAAATCTTAACCCAATTTCAATTCATTGGGTTAAAACTATAATTCTTGATTATGTCATGATATAAATATGTGTGAATGACCTATGATTTTTTTACACTTAATATCCACTTATATTGGGAGTATTTATATTTTTCACAAACAATTACATAATCAATTTATCCTTAATCTAAGGATACCGTCTTTGAACGGGATATAATCTCAATCACATTTCATTGAGGTATATTTTGTTTTAGACACAACTTTATTTTATATGGTGTGTCAACCCCTTTCACATTTACTTTTATTCAAAAGTAATCCTTTCTATACAAAGTGTTTTACTATAAAACAAAAAGTATGTTTCTTTTTGACGTACGTGGTGACAACGTCCTTTCTGCCGCCGCGAGTATTATTTGATCTTTGGCTTCCCCAACAGGTCGTAATGTTTTTAAAAGTAAATAAATATGATTTAATATTTTATGAATTTTGGTATTGAAAATGGTTTTGATAATTGATTTTTTATGTCAATATATTTAAGTGACATATTTTAAATGAAATGTGTAAATGTTTTCTTTCCATTATAATTGTTTTATGTGTTATAATTTTATAATGTTACATGGACATTTGATGGCTAGTTACGTGATAAACCATATGACGAGTGGTGTCGTGAATACCAGGATGTGTGGTTACGTTATGACCTCCAATTCATTGGGTATGGAATTCGGCTGTATAACTATTCCATGTAGTATTATGTGTGGAAGTCGACCGTATGGTTATTCCATTTAAGTATGTTTATGTCCCAAGTTACTATTATATGTTATGTGTTATTTATATGGGTTTATGGTAATATTTTGGTTACGAAGGTTAAGTGGGTATCCTTTATTTAGTGAAAAGTATTTACTACTTCGTAAAGGTGAAAATAATTAATTTGATAATGTATTAATGCTTTACATGTTGTTTTGAAAAAATAATAGATTTACTTCTTTTTCGTATCCTTTACTGGGTTTTTATGCTCATCCCATGTTTTTGAATTGTTTTACACAGGACATACATATGAATAGGGTCAAGGATGGGATCAAGGAAAGACATGCTATCTAAATCATAGAACTAGAAATGTTTATTTTTAAGTGTTTTGATTTTATGGAAACATAGTAGAAGTGTCTACTTTGTAATATTTTGAGATATATAGTTATGTCATAATTCTCTAAAACTCTAAACCTGAAAAGATATTCTATTTTAATTATTCATTTCATTCATGATTATGTAATGTTTTAAGGTCGGGTCCTTATAGTTGGTATCAGAGGTCGGTTTAGATAACATTATAGGTTAGGGTATTCATTATGCATAAGTTACATTACCATAATGGCTGGGATTTCAGGAAAAGTCATAGTTTTTAGATAAAGTGAAAGAGTAAGTATATCTTTTTGTTTATCTTCTTCATTAGTACATTATGATTTTGTTGATATACTCGCACTGACATTTTTGGTTTTATTAAATGGATCGATCTACCAGGAACCAAACTATCAATGGGTTTGAAGGAAACTATGGTGGTTCTCTAATTAAGAGACTGGATGAAATGGGGGATTTAATGAGGAATCTATTGGTTATTATAAACCAACCATCAAGGATCCGTGATCAACCACTTGAATCTTGGTGAGTTCTCTAATGCATCATGTACGAGATCGCCAAATCTATGAAGAAGTTCATGTAATAATTATAAAGGTAACCATTTGGGTTTATATGATCCTTATTTTTGAGGTAATTATGGGTTACTATATGTTATGATGGAAAATGAAAGACATGAGATAAAATTGAGGTTATATTATGTTATGGTTATTTGTGAATATTTTATCGCTTTTTGGGGAATGTTAATAGAATTATTTAGTTTTAGAAAAAGGACAACACGTAGACCATGTGACAACCTGTCGCGTCAGACGAAGCTGTGGGAATCTATCCCACAACCAAAGTGCGACTGGTATATATTTCCCACCACTAGACTACGTGAAGTCCCTGGTTAGTTTGACTAAATCTTTTTTGTTAGATGATATTATGAATCAGGAATAAGTTGATTTTGGGTTATCTATGTAAATTATTATCATATCATGGAGGATATGTGATTAGGTAAGTTACTTTTCAATATGAGACGTTAAGAGAAACTGCTGTTACTTGGAGATAAATGTTAATTTTTACCTTGGAAGACTATGTGAATAAATCCATCATTGATTTTGGTTTCAATCTTAGTTTGGTTTAATTTTAATAATTTTATGGACAATTTTTTTATTAAATGGTCTTCTTTGAACTTTGGGGTTTGTTGGACAAATTTTGGAGATTAAGAATAGATTTTGTTTTTATACAGGATTGTCCTTTTTGGGTATTATTTGATCTTGTACTTACCTTTTTGGTTTTGGTTTTTGACTAAATAGATGGGAAATATATAGTTCTATTTTGTGGATTAAGTGATTCTCTAGAAGTTGATTATAGCGCACTTAATGTGAAAAAGTCTTCCTAAATACTCGTCTTTTGGAGAAAATATGAGTTTTTTTAAGAAATCTAGTACAAGTTGAAAGTCAACATGAAAAATAAGTATGTTTCCTTATGATTTAGTTAATCTGATAAATAAATTACTCAATGAAAATTAACATAAAACTAAAATTTTGTCTGCTAACTTTTCCTACTGGGGTATCAAATATTGTTTAATCCATCACAAGTTTGTGATTTTCTGGTGGTTAACTTTCTTCTAAACATGTTTTCTATCACTCTCCCTCAGAAAATGACCATTTGTTTTTTATTCCATATCCATGCTTTCCTACATGGAATCCTAGTATGGTTTAACTCGGGTGACCTCTATACTTCTCATTCTTTCTTTTAAAGTGATAGTTTTGCTGACTCTTTTTGCGATGTGGGTCTTTCAATGAAGTTTCCAGGACCAATTTTAAAATTGCGAGGACGCAATTCCCAAAAAGGGGGGAAGGATGTATCATCCCAGGTAAATAAAGAATATGACATTTTCATATTTAATAATATTTTTGAGTAAAATATTAATATTACATTAAAGGGAATGCTATGTTTAATGGTGTTCCCAATATGCAACAATGAGTTTCTTTAAAATCATACATTGCACAATAGTAATATAATAATATTATATAAAATGGTAGTTAAAGCCTAGCCATTTTAATGGAAGTAATGAATAGAAGAAACTACCAAATTATTATATATTCTTGTCAAATATTTTTACATTTATCCAAATAAATATTAGATGCTTAACATGCAAATGAATCCGATTTTAAGCACAAATCTTCTAATATTATTTAAAAGTCTGATTAACCACATTTTAATGGAAAAACCTTTTTAAATATACTTTTAAATATTTTATATGTTATATTTTACAAAATAAAATCCATCCTTATAATCTGGACATCAAAATTTACATTGTGTAAATTTTTGTTATTTTTCCGATAAAGATCAGTTTAAGTGAAAATGTTGTATTTTAATTCAAAATATCCTTTTAATAAAATTTATTTATATGGATATATTAACATTTTAATTTTGTTTAAAGTTTAGTTAATTTATATTTATACCATTTAATCCAATGGTGGTCATTGAAATTAATTTCACTTTGAAATTGGACTTAAACCAGTGTCAATCGTTTAATATATATTGTTTCTTAAAAACATGCTAGTTGTTTTGACAACGAGAATTAATTATTAAATTAATTAATGAAGTTCTATGTTTTTAATTTTGTAAAATAGACATAATTTTTTAATTCGGAATATCAAATATAGCTTAGGGAGAAGTTTTGGTATTTTTCAGAAAAACTTAAATTTTTGATGATTAGTGAAACCACTAAGTGGTAGTTAAAAAAAACTTATTTTTCCTTTAAATGAAACTTTACCATTTCTGTGATTTGAATTTCAAAAATCTGACATACATGGTTGTAATTAGGATATGAAATGTGGTTCAAATAGATTAAAATAATTTTTTGGTGAATAGTAACTATTATGTTTTATTAATCGCGATTAAACGTATTTAGTGTAATTTAAGGTAATGATAATTTAATAATAATATGAAATGGCAGTGACACATGTTCTACACTTATTGTATGAGTCATGGCCGACCAAGAAAATCCATGGGTTAACTTGGGGCCCCCATGGAGCCACTATGGAAGGAAAATTACATTAATAACTTTTTATTTAAAGATAAAATAAAAATATCAGAAACATGTATTGTTTTAATAAAACAGTTTTTACATGAGGTAATAAAAGTCATATTTTTAACTATAAATATTCATTATAAATATAAAATCAATTCCTACATCATAATATATTTTTTTAATTTTTATACATTAAATAAATAAAGTTATTTATAACACCATGATGATGCAGCAATTACCTCATTAATGAATGATTTAAATAATATGAAAACATAAGGTAAAATCTAAGACTCACACTTTTACACAACCTATTTTATGGGTTTATTTATAACCCTTATAACCTTATCCTAGAAATATTGCTTTTTATGACCTTTAATATCTGATAATTATTTTATAATAAATTATCTTTTCATGAATTTCCAAGGGTGCCTCTCTTCCCCCTTATAAAAGGCCCCCACCTCTACCTCCTTAACCACACTTCTCAAGCCCTTGGATCATCCAAACATTGCTCATATTTTCTTTACACATCCCTATAGTACTCAATGAATCCTCAATTTGGGCATAAGTCTTTCCATGGAAGCCTCTGAGATCAATTCAAAAAGAGTTATCTGATTTGAAGGTAACGTCTTCTCTCATGTTCTTTTGTTTTATTCTTCTTCTCCAACCCACTAAACTCTTTTTATTCCATTATTTTGTAACAAAAGTAGTATCTTAAATATACTAGTATTCATTTATGAAGAGTATTATAGCTACACTCATACACACCTCCATCTAATGGTTAAATAACATACTGTTTCTGTGGGAGGTGAATTACTGCCTCACGAAACGATGATTGTTCATTATTCTTTTAACACCTCTCATGGTGGCCATTAAGATGTCACTGTATTTATATTTGATATATAAATTATTTTTTTTAATTTCATATTCTTCTTTATTTTTAATTCATGACATACCTTTATGGTCTCAAATATGGGTAAACGCGATAATTTCATTTTAGGAAGTGTGAACTACAGCCCCCTCAAAGTAATTTGAATCGTTAATACCATATGTGTGATGTATAAAGGATTGATTTAATGATGTTATATATTATATTATACTTTCATTATAATATAACTATGTATCATTATTTTTTTTCATTCCATCAAAGTATGAAATAGATATGAAAGTAGCATTTATGCGTACGTACGACTTACCGTCTCAATGAACGGTACATTTCATTTCTTATCTCAAAATGTTATGTATTAATAAAAGTACATATATATAATGGATATATATGTCTTATATTACATCTAAATTTTGTATATAATTATGGAATTATATTATATATATCTCTCATTTAGTTTTAATTCCATTAATATTGTAGAGACCCGAAGCTTATCGTACATGGACATTACATTACATTTGCGGAATACTTAGTACATAACAAAAACACACACACAAGGATCGTAATAGTTTAGTGTCTTTGGAAACTCGGAATATAATCTTCTAATCCTGGTGAAAGATCTTCAACATCTCCCATAAAGATCTTCTTTTTTTTACCTAAAACCTTTCTTTATATCCTGGGGAAAAGAAAACATAAAAGGGTGAGCTCAAATGCTCAGTAAGGGTAAACAAAAGAAATATCAATCACATAATTTTCATAAGAACATAACATTTTTTGGAAATCTTAACCTGCAAAAGAGAGCATAATTTCATAACATGGGATAAATCATAGTAGTGAAATGAAATCATAACTTAAAACATTACTCATTGTGGCATACACACATAATCATAGAGAATCATTTCTTGTTAGTCAAGACTCATTGCCAAGACTATCTTAGTGGACAAAGTCCCTTTCTGAATCGAGTAATCCTCGTTTCAGTCCTGTTTCACTGAACCGGTATAACCTACCATTCCAGCCATGTCTATCTCATGAGATATAAAATCTTTACCCAATGCATTGGAGGGATATATAGGTCCCACCCATCTCTTAATGAATCCTTTCTTATGTGTGCCACAAAATCATAAATCATACATCATTGCATAACCCATGTAATAAAAATGGGATTCTTAAACAACATGACATCATAAAACCATTCATATAAGATAAAGGAATTCATAAACATAATAATATCACAACATAGTCAAATCAATGTAAAAATATGGATAGAAACAGAACCCTTTATTATCTTATATGGAAAATAATTTTGATAAAACACTTGAATTGAATTCTTGAGGAAAATATCCTTTCTTCTTCAAAATCAATTTCTTTTCACAAAACATCATGCAATTTTAAAAGAAATAGATTTTATTGAAAATAGTCATGAAATCTTTTAGAGGAAGCTTCATGAAAATAAGGCTTTATAAAACAGTATAAATCCGTTCGTGCCGTATAAGTAAAAAAAAAACATTCTTCATACTTTTGTCAGAAAAGTCAAAAAGCACCTCGTACGGAAAAACGACAAAAGATTCCTTTCATATTCTTTACTAAAAACTCACCTAAGGGTAAAATTGGATTTAAACTATTGCAAGTGGATGGAAGCAATATTACATATTTAGGGAACATGGACGTGGATGACAAAATACACCCCAGTAAATACTTACGAATAAACAATCTCGGATAAAAATGAGATTGTGATATTTCCCTTACCTTAGGTCCGACTTGCTTTGTAAGTGTCTGAACCTCCTGTATAATGATTTAAATCATGTTATTGACTTATTACAGAATCATATTCATTGTTATTATATCATATATGGTCCACTTATGACTTTATATTACCCGTTCTTTTGTAAATTCCATGTTAAAGAAGCGTTTTGGGTAAAATCGTTTCATTTATCGTAGGTGTTTTGACTTGTTGTTCTTGACATCATTATTACTTATATCATGATTTACTTACTTCCAGAATATAAAATATGATTTATATATCATATATATTCAGTATATATATATATATATATAATAGGTAGATAAATAAAATGAATAACACCGTTCATGGAGACGGTAGTCCGTACGTACGCACGAGCGATGATATCATTTCTATAAATATTGAATTGAATTGGAGTGGATTATACAATATATCAGAATCAATATGATGTTGTAATAACTATGTATAGTTATTCTTTACACCATTATACCCATCCATGTAAGGTGGTGGTGGAAAATAGATTACACCACGGCGTGGAGACGGTATTCCGTACGTACGCACGCGCGGTGATTTCTTTTTCCGTAGGATGGATAGATGGTGAAATAGGGTTGTTTCATAATTATAATAACATATCAGTATATGAGTGATACTGATGTTATTACTTCATAATGAAACAACCTAAGAAGAAGATGTGGAAGAAGAAATAAAGATGAAAGAATTGGTAACGGTAATTTCCTCTTATTTGAAGTGCCTCTTGGAGACCTCCTCTTAGGGAACTAAAATTGGTCTTTGAGGAAGACCAGAACCTCTAGGATGTTTCTAGGGAAGTGGAGAAGAGATTTTGGCAGGGGTTGGCCGAGCTTGAGTGCTCAAATTGGTGTGAGGAGGAGGGGGAGGAGGTTTCCTTTTATAAGGGAGGAGAGGGGCACCTTAGGAATATCTCAAAATATTATTTTATATTAAAGTCAAAATCGGTTTATAATGGTTCCAAAGGGTCTTATTTCGAAGCTAAAGTGGGGATGGGTCGAAATCCTATCAACCAATAGGATTTAGACAAGTTTAGGGTATTATTTTAACCTTATCAATTAGATTTAACTCTTTGTTAAATAATTTAACTTTTACCATGTCTTTTTGTTTTCTTTCACTATATGGTTAATAAACTTACTATAACATGCCAAACGAACCCCAAATTGTTTATTATTAATATATATATCCTTATATAAGTCATTTGGCCGAACCTTAGATTTTTAGGAATACAATAAGAATTAATAATATAATATTTGATTTAAAAACTATTTTGTGTCAATTTTGACACTATTTGATATATGATTTTTGTGAAAGTCATAACAGAATTAAATGTTCGAACCAAGTTGATTAAATCAACAATAATATATCATAGTAACCTATAAAATTAGTGGAATTCATAAAAAATCTCAAATTACATTTATTTTGGTGTTTATAACATCAATTATGTCAATATTTCATTAATAAGATAATTACTGCATCATCGTTGTGTCATAAATAAATTAAATTATTTGATGTCTAAAAATTACAAATAAAATACCATCATGTAGGAAATCTTTTTAGATTTCTAATGAATATTTACAATCGAATTTATCTTATGTATAACCCCATATTAAAAATGTTTTAGTAAATAAACTTTGATTTTAACTCTTTTAACCCTTCTTTAAATAAATTAATAATAAATGTCCTAATCTAACCCAAGTGGGCCTAAATGGTCATATTTTATTCCTAAGTTTGTTTTTGGTCGAAATACACTTGTCCAATAGGATTAGGACATGTGTTAGGGTAATAGTAATATCATATTTACCCTTAGTTACCCTATTTACTATTAACCGCGGTAAAAAAGGTAAAATGTTACTATTCACCAAAAAATTATTTTCATCTCATTGAACCACATTTTAGTCCTTGATATTAACCGTGTCTCTCGGATTTTTGAAATTCCATTCACAGAAGCGGTAAAATTAAGTTTTATGCAAAATTCAGTTTTTAACCTACCACTTAGTAGTTTCACTATTCATAAAAAATTGATGTTTTTCAGATCAATGCCAAAATTTAATCCTAAGCTATATTTCATATTCCGAATTCAAAAATGAAGTCTATTTTACCAAATTCATAACATAGAAGTTTCAGTAATTAATTTTATAATTAAATCCCGCTGTTAAAACAAATAGCGTGTTTTTAAGAGATAATAAATATCAAAAGATTGAAACTTGTTTATAAGTGGTTTAAATGTGAAATTACATCCAATGACCATTATTGTATTAAATTGTAAAAATATATTCTAAATATACTTTAAAACCACTCAAATTAATAATTTATCACTATTAATTATTTCGATTAAAAAAGTTGTTTTTAATTATAATTTATTAATTTTCACTATTCATCAGAATATGAAAGTTATCCGAAAAGTACCAAAATTTCACCTTAGGCTAAATTCGATACTCCGAATCCATAAATTAAGTCCATTTTGAAAAATAAAATTTACAAAATTTCAAAAAGTGGTTATTACTATTCACAACAGCTAGTTTTAATAATATCTTAATAGCATATCGTTGTTTAGCGAAACTTGGCGTTGCGTACAACACACGCTATCGAGGAAGGCCGCGATTGCGTGTAATGCAAGGCAAGTCAAGGATGTGTGTTGTGCAAGCTCCATTTGGTGTAGCGTACAACACCAGACAGAAATAAAATTAAAAGAAACATTTTTCATAAAATCTCGGGCTGTTACATTCTACCCCCCTTAAAATGAATTTCGCCCTCGAAATTCGTCGGGGTTATAAATGGTTTATTATTCGAAAGTTTCTTTAATAGAAACCCACATCGTAAAAGGGAATACCAAAACTTGGCTTTAAAAACTAAAGTATGAAATGTAACGATTACCCAAATAAACTAATCACTGGGTTTCCACATAGGTGAAAATATGGATATGGAAGAGAAATCTAACCATCATGTTCTGATGGAGAGTGGTAGAGAACATGGCTATGGAAAAGCCAGTAATCACAAATCCATAAATTTGTGACGATCTAAGGTACCATCTGATTCATCAGGTATAAGATCACTAGGACAACATTTTTGGTTTTCAAGATCATTTCCCTAAAGTTGAAAATTTGAATTAGAATAAATACTTACTTTATTTTGGTACAATCTCACTGTTGTTCGTGCCTTGAACAATTTCCACTTCATCTCTTAAATAAATGAAGTTGAATTTGTTATTCGTGAAGTGTTAGCAGATCATGTGATAGAATGACTGTTCATTCCATCTGTCTCAAACAAAAGGTTAGCAAAAGTTATTAAATATACATAAGTCATTCTATAGTGAGATTAATAATATATGGTTCCTAAAATGGACTTATACATCATATATCATACTGCTTAATATAATAAAACTAGTTTCTACTAAATAGGGATTTCTTGTGGGCCAGTGGTAGGCGATAAAGGCCAGTCGCACTTCGGTTGTGGGTTCGATTCCTACAGCCTTGTCCGAAGCGATGGGCTGTCGCTCGTCCTGCAGGTTGTCCCTTTTTCTAAAACTACGTTACTATAACATCCCATCAATAATATCGAAAATCTTCTATCCTTAAACAATACTAACTTATGTCCAACATAATCCAGTCTAATCTTTAGGCTTATACATAATACTGCAGTCCACTCTCATAATATAGTGACATCGATTACCAGAGATTTAATACTGTCGTTGATCCCCACATATCATAAGATATGTCTTGTTGGTCACATTCCAAACATTCAAAGTCCTTAATCGTGTATTCTCTTGAATACCTTAGTGAAAACATGAGTGCAGTTAAAAGTTAACAGTTTCCACATACCAAAATCCTCAAAATTCTATATACTCAAACCATGATATCACTTAGTCCTTATATCAATCATGAGCTCATGAATACTATCAAACATTTATTTTTCTCCTTATCCCTTCATTATGCGCATATCATCTACATTCCAAAAATATCTGAATAACCTTTCATGGATACTGGTAACATTAATCATACACTTTCAAAACACAAGGAAAGAAAACAGTGTAACAATCCATAAATGTCTCTTTATTCCAAAATTACACATGATAAACATGTAATCATTCCACTACATTCTCAAACCATTGACCGAGCTTCAAAAATTCTTTCATCTCACATATCATTTGTAGTCTCTTCATCATCATCCACATAAATACTACCCATATGACCATACTGATTCTCTTCATGAGTCTTTCCCTTAGGGCATTTGTTTGCATAATGCCCATACATTCCACATTTAAAACAGTTAACCATTTTTGATGTCGTAGCAATACCATTATCCTCATCCATGGTGTTAACCGACCCTTTTCCTTTGCACTTACTTGCTTTGTGTCCTTCTTTTCCACACCCAAAGCATCTTCCAGTTCCCTTGAAACATTCTCCTTGATGCCTCTTCCCACATGATTTACATAGGGGAAATTGAACTTTCTTTCCTCTATGATCATCATGGAACTCCATCTTTCTCTTATTAGTCGAGTCAGGAAACTTACCAAATTTTACCTTATTGATCATGTTGTGAGATTGCTGATTCGGCATAATAATGATGTTTGGGCATCCAAATCCCATTTCATTTGGTTTCTCATGAAGAATATCATTCCATTGTCCATCATATCCTCCATTATCGTGAATCATCTTGTTTCCAGCCATATTCTAAAACCCAAAAAAGAATAGTGTGAGAGGCAAAAATCATAATAAAGGGGGAGTAACTTAAATATCTAACATCTTTGGTTTAATCTAATATCGTTACCATAGTTCTAGGACTATATCCTATACGTATACTTATCCTTAGGGGCATCCCTAGACATACCTTAGAAATATCTCTAGGGATCTCACTAACGTTTTCGCATCCTAGTTTCCAAAGGTTGACTAAACCTTTCCTCTGATACCAACTGTAGAGACCCGAAGCTTATCGTACATGGACATTACATTACATTTGCGGAATACTTAGTACATAACAAAAACACACACACAAGGATCGTAATAGTTTAGTGTCTTTGGAAACTCGGAATATAATCTTCTAATCCTGGTGAAAGATCTTCAACATCTCCCATAAAGATCTTCTTTTTTTTACCTAAAACCTTTCTTTATATCCTGGGGAAAAGAAAACATAAAAGGGTGAGCTCAAATGCTCAGTAAGGGTAAACAAAAGAAATATCAATCACATAATTTTCATAAGAACATAACATTTTTTGGAAATCTTAACCTGCAAAAGAGAGCATAATTTCATAACATGGGATAAATCATAGTAGTGAAATGAAATCATAACTTAAAACATTACTCATTGTGGCATACACACATAATCATAGAGAATCATTTCTTGTTAGTCAAGACTCATTGCCAAGACTATCTTAGTGGACAAAGTCCCTTTCTGAATCGAGTAATCCTCGTTTCAGTCCTGTTTCACTGAACCGGTATAACCTACCATTCCAGCCATGTCTATCTCATGAGATATAAAATCTTTACCCAATGCATTGGAGGGATATATAGGTCCCACCCATCTCTTAATGAATCCTTTCTTATGTGTGCCACAAAATCATAAATCATACATCATTGCATAACCCATGTAATAAAAATGGGATTCTTAGACAACATGACATCATAAAACCATTCATATAAGATAAAGGAATTCATAAACATAATTCCATCACAACATAGTCAAATCAATGTAAAAATATGGATAGAAACAGAACCCTTTATTATCTTATATGGAAAATAATTTTGATAAAACACTTGAATTGAATTCTTGAGGAAAATATCCTTTCTTCTTCAAAATCAATTTCTTTTCACAAAACATCATGCAATTTTAAAAGAAATAGATTTTATTGAAAATAGTCATGAAATCTTTTAGAGGAAGCTTCATGAAAATAAGGCTTTATAAAACAGTATAAATCCGTTCGTGCCGTATAAGTAAAAAAAAACATTCTTCATACTTTTGTCAGAAAAGTCAAAAAGCACCTCGTACGGAAAAACGACAAAAGATTCCTTTCATATTCTTTACTAAAAACTCACCTAAGGGTAAAATTGGATTTAAACTATTGCAAGTGGATGGAAACAATATTACATATTTAGGGAACATGGACGTGGATGACAAAATACACCCCAGTAAATACTTACGAATAAACAATCTCGGATAAAAATGAGATTGTGATATTTCCCTTACCTTAGGTCCGACTTGCTTTGTAAGTGTCCGAACCTCCTGTATAATGATTTAAATCATGTTATTGACTTATTATAGAATCATATTCATTGTAATTATATCATGTATGGTCCACTTATGACTTTATATTACCCGTTCTTTTGTAAATTCCATGTTAAAGAAGCGTTTTGGGTAAAATCGTTTCATTTATCGTAGGTGTTTTGACTTGTTGTTCTTGACATCATTATTACTTATATCATGATTTACTTACTTCCAGAATATAAAATATGATTTATATATCATATATATTCAGTATATATATATATATATAATAGGTAGATAAATAAAATGAATAACACCGTTCATGGAGACGGTAGTCCGTACGTACGCACGAGCGATGATATCATTTCTATAAATATTGAATTGAATTGGAGTGGATTATACAATATATCAGAATCAATATGATGTTGTAATAACTATGTATAGTTATTCTTTACACCATTATACCCATCCATGTAAGGTGGTGGTGGAAAATAGATTACACCACGGCGTGGAGACGGTATTCCGTACGTACGCACGCGCGGTGATTTCTTTTTCCGTAGGATGGATAGATGGTGAAATAGGGTTGTTTCATACTTATAATAACATATCAGTATATGAGTGATACTGATGTTATTACTTCATAATGAAACAACCTAAGAAGAAGAAGTGGAAGAAGAAATAAAGATGAAAGAATTGGTAACGGTAATTACCTCTTATTTGAAGTGCCTCTTGGAGACCTCCTCTTAGGGAACTAAAATTGGTCTTTGAGGAAGACCAGAACCTCTAGGATGTTTCAATGGAAGTGGAGAAGAGATTTTGGCATGTAATGACCCGTAAAATTCAAGGGAAATTTTTTCTTAATTTTCTTTAGAATTTTACAAGAGCGCGGTTTCAGACGGCACCTGATTCCGAGGCCCGGAGTGCCCGGAATTAATTTCCGAAGTTTGGCTCGGGTACGTTCAGTGAACGAACGAGCGGGAATTCCTAACTTTTGATCCGCTGCTCGGAATTGAAATCCGAGGGCACCGATGAACTCGCAACGCCGATATTCGCTTAAAGAGACCTTTTCGGGAGTTGCGTTTGTTGCGAGTTGAAAGTTAGCTTTGGGGGTTTTCAGTTGAGTTAAATAAAATTTGTGTAAGACAAATTTTATTTTAACTTTTTAAAAAAAACCTACCAAAGGTGGTTGGAAGTGGGACCCACACCCACTTAACCTCCCTTGGGAGGATTAAGTGTGGTGGGGCCCACACGAACCCCTAGACTTTTCAAATTTCCCTAACCCCTCTAAACTCCCCACTCTCCCTCTTAATGGTTTGACAAGTTAACTTCTTTTTAATTATACAACTCTTGTATATTAAATAAGTGAGTTAATTTTGGGGTTAGCCATTTTGAATTTCAAACTTTTGAAATTCTTTTATGTTTTGTAATAATAAAATAAGATGTTATCTTATTTTATTTTGGGTTGATCGTTTGTCTTCTTGAGAGGTGGAGAGCTCCTCTTCTTCTTCTTCAACCTCAACGAAGAACGCGAAGAACGTCGTTCTTCAACGAAGAACTTCTCCGCCGAAGAACACGATCCATCCGCGACGCCGTATCCGCGACGCGACGTTCTTCTTCCGCGTCATCCCTTCCGCGACGGTTTTCCGCGACGAACGCCTTCGACAACGACTCTTCCTCCGACGTCAAAGGAATCGACACCGATTTTCCACGACTCCGTCAACGTGCGACTATCGAGGTAAGGGTTCTTGAGTTCGTTGCTTTCTTTTTATTTTGACTTTCCTCAAGACTTGACGAGGAACGCTCTTTTTCCGACGAAGAACGCCGCTCCGCTCGTCTTCGTCTTCGGTGTCAACGAGAGAGAACACCGCACCTTCCTCGGACAACCTTCGTCGGCGTACAAGGATTCGCCAACGACGTGCTTCTTCGGACGCGCCTCTTCGTCAACAGATTTGACGAACGACGACCGCGACGCCCGACTTCCGCGACGCCGTCTTCCGCGGACATAGTCGAACCCTCGATCTTGTACCCAAGGTAGGGGTGGTCGATTTAATAGTTAATTATTTCATTTCTTCTCGTGGTTCGTATAACTAACCTGGGATGTTGATTATTTTAAGATGCGTTATTAATTTAACGTGAGGGGGGGGGGCGGTCCGTACGAACACGGCCGAACCCCTCCAACATTCTTGTTGTTCGTGCGGGTGGAAGCAAGTGGCGTGGTGCCATCGCACCACGCGGATGATTGTGCGTTTAATTTTACGCAACGCCGCCGCGTTACGCCAAGGAGAATCTTCAAGAACGCGACGCCGTCGCGCCGCGTTGGAAGGTATCATGGCACGGCGAAAGGGGCGCGGTGCCGTCGCACCGCGCCGGATGACGAACGCCGCGGCCGGTTCCGGGCCGCGGCGGGACGAGAAGACCGCGGCCGGTTCCGGGCCGCGGCGGAAGGAAAGACCGGCGGCCGGGCCGCCGGCGTCGGAAGTCGAGGGCGGGACCGGAATTTCCGGTCCCGTTGGTAAAAACCGGCCGGCCAGCGGGCCGGCTGGATGTCACAAAACCGGGGAATTAAATTCCCCGGCCGGTCCATTAAAACCCCCTCTTTAAGAGAGGGGGTGGTTCTTGAGGGAAGGGGGCATCCTGCCCCCTTGGTTCACCGCCAGCAGGCCCCCACGTGGTTGGGGGCGGTTTAAAAAAAAAATAAACGGCGCGGCCAGATTGCCGCGCCGCCCTTCAATCAAGCCCCCCACGTTGGGGGGGCGGTTCTTACAAACCGGCGCGGCTAATTGCCGCGCCGCCTCCAGCAAAGCGGGAGCTTTGCTCCCCGCAAGCCGACCGCCAGCGCAGCCCGCCGCCGCCGCCGCCCCGCGGCCCCCCGCCGCCGCCGCCACGCGGCCCGCCGCCGCGCCGCCGCGCCGCCGCCCGCCGCCGCCGCGCCGTCGCGCCGCCGCCCGCCGCCGCCGGCCGCCGCGCCGTCCAGAGGGGGGGGGGGGGGGGGGGGGGTCGGGCCGGGTCGGCCCGGACCCGGACCCCCCGTTTCGAACCTGATTTGGTTTTTGGCTCATAACTTGAGCCTCGGACCTCCGAATGACGAACCGTCTGCGGCAACGCGATCCTTGGATCGAGACGGTCGTTTCGATATATCGCACTCAAGGTTTCGGGTAACTTTGAGTCTGGCCGGGTTGGTTCGTTCACGAAACCAACCGGGCCTTCGGAGCGGAAACGCTCATAACTTGAGCTACGGACGTCCGATTGACGTGCCGTCAGTCGCGTTGTGTTCCTTTTAGTGAGACGGATCTTTTGGCATACTCCGCCCGAGGTTCGGACGCAGGTGGAGTACGGTCGGGTTGGTTTTTCCTTAAAAACCAACCGGACTCCGGAGACGAAAATGCCAATAACTCACAGACCGGGCGTCCGATTGACGCGCCGTCTGTTTCGTTGACTTCCTCTTGACGATACGAAACTTTTGGCACCCTCCGCCCGAGTTTTGGATGCAGTTGGATAGTGGCCGGGTTGGATCGCACCGAAATCCAACCGGGCCCCTGGAACGGGAAAAGCTGTTATCTTTCAGACAGGACGTCCGTCTGACGAACCGTCAGCGGCGTTGATGATCACGATGAGAAACGGTCCCTATGAGTTTACCCTATGAGAGTTCGGGGTACAGTTGAGATACGGCCGGGTTTGGTTCGCTCACGAAACCAACCGGGCCCCTGGGACGAAAAGGCTAATAACTCACAGACCGGGTGTCCGATCGACGCGCCGTCTGTTGCGTTGAGACCCCTGTGACGAGACGGACTTTTGAGACACTTCTTCGTGGGACCTTGTGATACTTGGAGTATCGACCAGTAGCTCGTGGAGCGGACCCTCCCGAAGACGAGCGTGCAGAGTACGGAGACCGTGTAACTAGCTGAGACCTGACGACTGCTTGACCGACTCGACTTGGAGTGAGTCGACTAGCCCAGTGGACGGAGCACTACTTTCTGAGGTGCAGACCCATGGCGGACGGAGTACGTGTGTGACAGTGTAGACCCGCGGTACTCGTCCGGAGAGTACCTCAGCAGGCTAACTGGGTAGCGCCCGGTATTTGGCGACAGACCCTCAGCGGACGGAGCGCCAGGTAGTTGGCCGCAAACCCGCATTACTCGACAGGAGGAGTACCTCAGCAGTCTTAGGTTAGTGAGCAGTACCTCGGAGTCGTGACAGGACTACTGCACACTTCAGAGACGGGGCTCTTCAGCAGTTACGGTTTCGATAATGAAAATCCTGGTTTGAGCTGAGACTTTTGACCTTTGTGTTTCCTCATGATTGAGATGGGTTACTTGATAACTTAGGTATATGTATGGGCATATACCTGGGTAGAGGTTATCCGTTGATCTCATGATCCTTGTGTTTCCTCATGATTGAGATGGGTTACTTGATAACTTAGGTATATGTATGGGCATATACCTAAGTAGGGTTTATCTGTTGAGATCTTCTTGTGTTTATCCTTGTTGGTTTTAGTGAGACCTTGAGGGTCTCGGGGTCCCTACTGAGTATCGTTATACTCACCCCTGCACGGGCTATGCCCGCACCTCGTTGTGTTGGTTGCAGACGACAGACAGTGCTGACAGAAGCCGAAGGTTCAAGGACTGGACGGTACCTGGAGGTGGACTATACGACGAGGCGGTACCCGGAGGTGGATCACTGGGCGGGACATACTCCGAGCGGATGGCGGGACCCGAGGAGCAGAGGAGCTATCTGTACCCACCCTTCAGGTGGGATTTCCAGTGGACATCTCAGCATAGCAGCTTTACTTTTCAGTCGCTGTTTTCCCTTTCGAGTTGTACTTTACAGTTGGGCTTGTATTTCCGGCCCCTTTTACTTTTCAGCTCTTCTTTTTGTACTTAGTGTTTTACTTCCGCTTGTTTACTCTGTGGTGTGTGTTTACTTTTCAAAGGCAATGCCTTCCCTTTTTACGGGATTTACGCCTTGGTGCTAGTCGCCAGCCCCTGGCCTATGGAAGGCGGGCTTGGGGTAGTCACGGCTCGGACCCCGAGGGCGGGTCGTGACATGGCAGGGGTTGGCCGAGCTTGAGTGCTCAAATTGGTGTGAGGAGGAGGGGGAGGAGGTTTCCTTTTATAAGGGAGGAGAGGGGCACCTTAGGAATATCTCAAAATATTATTTTATATTAAAGTCAAAATCGGTTTATAATGGTTCCAAAGGGTCTTATTTCGAAGCTAAAGTGGGGATGGGTCGAAATCCTATCAACCAATAGGATTTAGACAAGTTTAGGGTATTATTTTAACCTTATCAATTAGATTTAACTCTTTGTAAAATAATTTAACTTTTACCATGTCTTTTTGTTTTCTTTCACTATATGGTTAATAAACATACTATAACATGCCAAACGAACCCCAAATTGTTTATTATTAATATATATATCCTTATCTAAGTCATTTGGCCGAACCTTAGATTTTTAAGAATACAATAAGAATTAATAATATAATATTTGATTTAAAAACTATTTTGTGTCAATTTTGACACTATTTGATATATGATTTTTGTGAAAGTCATAACAGAATTAAATGTTCGAACCAAGTTGATTAAATCGACAATAATATATCATAGTAACCTATAAAATTAGTGGAATTCATAAAAAATCTCAAATTACATTTATTTTGGTGTTTATAACATCAATTATGTCAATATTTCATTAATAAGATAATTACTGCATCATCGTTGTGTCATAAATAAATTAAATTATTTGATGTCTAAAAATTACAAATAAAATACCATCATGTAGGAAATCTTTTTAGCTTTCTAATGAATATTTACAATCGAATTTATCTTATGTATAACCCCATATTAAAAATGTTTTAGTAAATAAACTTTGATTTTAACTCTTTTAACCCTTCTTTAAATAAATTAATAATAAATGTCCTAATCTAACCCAAGTGGGCCTAAATGGTCATATTTTATTCCTAAGTTTGTTTTTGGTCGAAATACACTTGTCCAATAGGATTAGGACATGTGTTAGGGTAATAGTAATATCATATTTACCCTTAGTTACCCTATTTACTATTAACCGCGGTAAAAAAGGTAAAATGTTACTATTCACCAAAAAATTATTTTCATCTCATTGAACCACATTTTAGTCCTTGATATTAACCGTGTCTCTCGGATTTTTGAAATTCCATTCACAGAAGCGGTAAAATTAAGTTTTATGCAAAATTCAGTTTTTAACCTACCACTTAGTAGTTTCACTATTCATAAAAAATTGATGTTTTTCAGATCAATGCCAAAATTTAATCCTAAGCTATATTTCATATTCCGAATTCAAAAATGAAGTCTATTTTACCAAATTCATAACATAGAAGTTTCATTAATTAATTTTATAATTAAATCCCGCTGTTAAAACAAATAGCGTGTTTTTAAGAGATAATAAATATCAAAAGATTGAAACTTGTTTATAAGTGGTTTAAATGTGAAATTACATCCAATGACCATTATTGTATTAAATTGTAAAAATATATTCTAAATATACTTTAAAACCACTCAAATTAATAATTTATCACTATTCATTATTTCGATTAAAAAAGTTGTTTTTAATTATAATTTAGTAATTTTCACTATTCATCAGAATATGAAAGTTATCCGAAAAGTACCAAAATTTCACCTTAGGCTAAATTCGATACTCCGAATCCATAAATTAAGTCCATTTTGAAAAATAAAATTTACAAAATTTCAAAAAGTGGTTATTACTATTCACAACAGCTAGTTTTAATAATATCTTAATAGCATATCGTTGTTTAGCGAAACTTGGCGTTGCGTACAACACACGCTATCGAGGAAGGTCGCGATTGCGTGTAATGCAAGGCAAGTCAAGGATGTGTGTTGTGCAAGCTCCTTTTGGTGTAGCGTACAACACCAGACAGAAATAAAATTAAAAGAAACATTTTTCATAAAATCTCGGGCTGTTACAAATATGACAAAGAAATGAATGTAGCGTTCATGCGTACGTACGGCCTACCGTGTCCTTGAATGGTGCATTTCATATTTTCTCTCCAAATGATATGGAATAGTATAAAATGAATATATACTGGATAAATATGATATTTAAATCATTAATACTATTATGGAGATTATGTACCTATAACTACATGGAATATTCTTTTCCAACATGTTCAATTTTTACTCATGTACCGAACATCGACAAAAACGTTTGATATGAACTCACATTATTTACCAATTGTTATAAAATTATAATATGTGATATGTCCTGAATAATAATTTTTAATTGAGTTCCTTAAAAATTATAAATTGACCAAAGTTTATTATTCAGGAATATAAAGAAATGAACAAGGCAAGTCGGACTATCGGTAAGGGATCATACCTCTCTCTTTCTTTTTAAGTACTCTCTTTTATGTCATTTTATTTCAGATAATCTTTATTATGTTGGGGGATGTTATTTTGTATTCCTATTACTGTACATTTTATGTTTATATTATGAGAGACCCTATTTTATCTCATCAATCCATTTTTGGAAGTTTTAAGTGGCGTCGTTTGGCTGCTGAGTTTTCGTAAGGGACTTTTTTCATCTCACTTTTATTCCCGTGATATTCATAGTACATTTTCCACTATTTAATTTTGTGTGGTGTATATACTTCCCATGATTGTATTCATTCGGTAATATACTTCAATTTATGGGTATTTACATCTTCATTTTATGATCTTCTTTCATGGGGCTTATGTTTTGTATGTTACCAAATCGGTAAGGGAACCTTTCACCCTCCTCTTTTTAAAAGACTCCTTTTTGTTATATCTTTTAATTTAAAAATTATTATGTTGGGATACGTTCTTAAATATACTTATTGATGTAAATGTTTTTGTACAATTGATGAGATACCATTTTCTCTATCATCAACTCTTTTTATGAATTTTAATGTGACGTCGTTAGGCTGTCGAATTTTTGTAAGGGAACTTCTTAACCCAATTTCAATTCATTGGGTTAAAACTCTAATTCTTGATCATGTCATGATATGAATATGTTTGAATGAACTGTGATTTTTGTACACTTAATATCCTCTTATATTGGGTGTATTTATATTTTTCAAACATAATTACATAATTGATTTATCCTTAATCTAAGGATACCGTCTTTGAACGGGACTTAGTCTCAATCTTTATTCAGTGAAGTATATTTTTTTATACACAACTATCTTTTATGTGGTGTATAAACCCCTTTAACTTTTACTTTTATTCAAAAGGAATGTTTTCTATACGAAGTGTTTTAATAAATGACAAAATGTCTGTTTCTTTTTAACGTATGCGGTGACATTGACCTATCCGCTGCCATGAGTATTATTTGATCTTTGGCTTCCTCAACAAGTCGTAATGTTTTTAAATGTAAATAAATACCGTATACTCTTTTATGTTTTTTGGTATTGAAAATGGTTTTTATAATGGATTTGTTATGTCCATATATTTAAGTGATATATTGTGATTTAAATGTGCAATTTTTTTCTTTCCTTTATAATTGTTTTATGTGTTATGAATTTATAATTGTACTTGGACATTTGACGGGTGGTTACGTGATAAACCATAAGACGTGTGGTATCGTGAATACCAGGATGGGTTGGTACGTTATAACCTCCAATGCATTGGGTATGGAATTCGGCTGTATGGCTATTCCATGTAGTGATATTTGTGGAAGTCGACCGTAAGGTTATTCCATTTATGTATGTTTTTGTCCCACATTACCATTATATGTTATGTGTTCATTATATGGGTTTATGGTAGTCTTTTGGTTATAAAGGATAAGTGGTGATTTTACATTCACTAAAGAGTATTTACTAATTCGTAAAGGTGAAAATTATTAATTTGATAAAGTATTCATGGTTTACTTGTTGATTTGAAAAACTAACAGTTTTCCTTCTTTCTATATCCTTTACTGGGTTTTTTATACTCATCCCATGTTTTTGAAAAGTTTTCCACAAGACATAAAGATGAATAGGGTCAAGGATGGGATCAAGGAAAGACATTCTATCTAAAACATGGAACATGAAATATTTCTCTTTAAGAGTTTGTATTTTATAGAAACTTAGTACAAGTGTCTACTTTGTAATATTTTGAGATGTATAGTTATTTCCTAATTCTCTAAAACTCTAAACCTGAAAGATCCTCTATGTAAATTATTTATTTAATTCATGATTTGTGTAATGTTTTAAGGCCGATTCCTTATTGTATTAGAATATATGTTTTTCAACATGATCTCTTATTGAGATATCATAGAAGATAGTCACATACAAATAAATTAATAGATATTTGGTATTATATATGGAATTTTTACAATATTAAATAATTTTTAAACCATAAATTTATCACCATGTATGCTGGTGATAAATTTATTCAATATTTCTACATTTAATAAAACTAAAATTACGGTTGGAATTTAATTTTATAAATACACAATTATACATATTTATAGAAATTTTTTAATCCTCTACATCAAAGTGATTCTAAGGATACAAATTTTTTCTAAATTTATTTTATTTCCTGTATATTTAATGAATGTTATAATGATAGAAATTAAATATTAAACTTATAATATATAAAATATTTTAAAAATCAGAGAAAATAAATCAACTGATAAATTTTTAGGTTATAAAATATCACAACATCACATTTTTATCATATAGATGGACATCAAATAAGGATATACAATTCTAATACTATATTAACCATAGACTATGATCCAACTAGTAAATTGTTCTGAATTTGGTATAGTTGTGTTATTATTATGATCAAAATTAAAAGGTATTTTTTCTATCTGTGGTCATGTTATTCATTTGGTAAACAAGTAATCCCATGCATGCTATCTATAGAAATTTATTTCCCTATATTAGAAGGGGAAGAATTCTCCATAAGAGATATATCAGTGGTCTAGATATTAGATATTTATATTAATATATATTATATAATATATAACTTAATTAATGAAAATTTAATAATATGAAAAAAGATTTATATCTTAGTATTTATTCATCTCTCTCTGTAAATGAAATTTTAATAGAAAATAAATAAATAAATTTTATGTACTACAATTTTATAAGAACAAAGAATATTTAAAAACTATGATTAGAAATATATGTATGTAAAAAAAGTCTCACACATTTTTTAGTATCAGAAAATGTTTTTAGGAATCTTAACAAAAATGAATATTATGCTTAAAATATTATATATAAAAATAAATTCTAACTGTATATACAAGTTTATGATTATAAATATCAATGATAGAAACATGTATTTTTATAATCATAAATGTCACAATACAATAATAATGTATGTCTTTTTTTTTAATTCATAAAATGTTTAACCATAACTGATGGTTATAAAATTTAACACCAAAATCATATAAAATATATATATTTATTTATTGATCAATTAAATTTTTAAAAAATAGAATTTTCATATATGATAATTTAGAAAAAAAAATTAAATATAAATATTTACAAGAATAATTATTATAGTAATATAGTGTTTCCCCAAATCAATTTATAATGAAATTTTTTTTAAATCATGGAATATATATGAATTATAGTCATTTTTTTCATTCATAAACATGACATATGAGAATTATCGTCATATAAATCCATAACTTAATCATCATCGTTACCAATAAAATGAATTTCTTTCTATTGAAAAATGGAAGTCCACATCTACAATATAAAATATTTATTTTAATGTTTCTTCATGATAAATGATACATCGTTGCTACAAATTATTCCAAATCAACTACTATAAACCAATAATCGTCAAGTTGCACACTACTATTACTATCAATCCATTTTCAATTATACACCTTGACTCAATTATTAATATATTATTTTTTCCATATATCTTCAGAAACTCTTAAATAATATAATCCTGTAGATAATTGGTTTTTATATTGTTTAGTTGAAAATTTATATTAAGAGAAATGGCCATTATCAGTGATATCTTGAATGTTACTCTATTCATCATTATTTTTTGGGTATAATTTGTTCCTATAAAAATAAATTCTATTCCATGTAATTAAATTAAGGGACGAACCACTGCAATATATTTCAATTTTTTAATGAAAATATATATGTTTTGACTTTCTATTTAAAACATGAACAAAATATATTTTCAAACTCAACCATTTAAAAATTTTCAATTATTTTCAAACGTTGCAACATTAATTAAAAATATTTGATTATATATATGTTTAATAGTAATATACTTAATTTAAAAAGAATTATTGTGACAATAACACATCATCATCTGGAATGTAAATTTCATATAATAATAAAATCCTTATACATTCACAATCAACTATTATACGTCGAGATATAAGAGGACCAATATGCTCCATATCATATAAATAAATTTTACAGAACCAAATAAACACATCTAATACATTTTATTGACAATAGGGTTTTGCAGTTGAGGAATATTTTTATAATATCCCGTAAATATTTCAATATATATTTTAAAATGATACCTAAAACATTAATTAATTTTCACAGATATTCATATCTCATTTACTAGTAGAATTTGTAGCTGAACAATTATATAAAAAATTGGAAATTAATTTCATGTTGACAAAATATATGTGTTGATTAATTATAAAAAAATAATTGGATCAACAATATCCATAAAAATTGTTTTGATAAAATTATTTTATTAGGTAATTTTATTTCTAATTTGGGTCGGAAAATATACCACACAGAGAAATCGGTAGTAGTTTTTTCACCAATACATTATAATAATGAGATTTCATAACTATTAATTTAAAAACTATAAATGAAACCAATTTCATCATAGATAAAGATTATTCACTCGGTACATTAATAACATGAATTCAATAAAAAAATCATTTTATCTCTTTTTCTTAATGTGTGACAATCGAGTGGTACATATGTAATGTTTCCATTTCTAATGAGATATAAATCCAAATGTATTTCGATGCATATCAAGTGTAATATTACAAGAAATGTATATTTTCATTTTATTTTTATGTCTAAATAAATTCCAATCAAATTCTCACATTTTTATTTCTCAACATCCATAACATCTACGTTATGTTTTCCCTCTATAAATTATCAATAAGGTAGTTCCAAATAGATAAATTGTTTATTCGATGATTATTTGATTACTAGACCTTCCTTTCATTCCTAATTTTAAATAAATATTTATCACAATGACATAATAATCATAAAAATTTAATGATTATGGGGTAATAATATTACTATAAACTGTATACTTGTTTTTATTCTATGATAAGGAAGATAACTTTTAAATGAAAAGTTGATGTCTCATATACATTGTGTTTCATTACTTTTTAAATTTGAAATATAAATTATATTATTAAATAATTTGATAATATGTTTGTAGTTGAGGAAACAATATGTATTCATTCCATATCTTAATATACCCATTATGATATTTCAAACATCACATAAAATATTTATAATTTTTTTTCAAATATATTATGATGTGGTGAATCAGTAGGGTCACACTAGTAACCAACATATATGTGTTCATCTAAATTATATCATAAATTTTTTGGGTAATGTAAATTTGAAAATTGAGGCTTAAAATGTGATATAATTAGAATGAATCAAATTTCATTACCATGATGTTTGATTTAGATAAATAAAAATTAATTGGTGTTAAATTATATGGATTGTTTGAATGAAATATTTTAATATACCAAATAACAATAGCATCAGGTTTGATTCAATTTCCTAAAAATGAATCATAGTAAAACTTTTCGTCCATTATATATATTGAAGATCCATGTTTTTTAATTTTTAATAGATATGAAAATTCCATCTAATACAATACATGATCATTGTATAAATCTTGTATAAATTAATTTCAATATTCCATTACTTATAATATTTTCAATGACTGATAAATATAACCTTGATGCATATTTCTATATTAATGTAACTCTTTTAAATTTTCAAAAATCTTATAGATTATTTTATCCCTACTCCCTTTTATTACATTCATGTAAACAAATAATCAACATTAGGTAACAATAGATATTTTTTGAAACCTGATAATAATGGTTTATTTTAATCTCAATATAATTATTAAATAGTTTATATTTCTAATGATATCAATGGAAACATCATTAATTAATTATATAATATGATTCTCTTCCTCATTCTGAATATTTTATTCAATAATAGACGATAAATGTTCCATTCGTTAACTATTATATATTTATCATGTCTAATGACCAATAAAACCTTAGAAAATTAAATGAATCTTGATTTACCATGAATTTAACATTATCATATTCAAAATAATCATTATTGGATAGAAAATAAAATACTTGTTTAAAATATTTAAATTATATAATTAAACGAAATCAACACCTCATTTTTCATATTATGCATTGGTTCTTCTTAAATTTATCCAATTTTAAATTATTAATTACCTTTCAAGAAAATATTGAAATTAAATAAATTAAAACAAATAATCATTTAAAAAATATTAGAATATATACATTATAAACATACAAAATATATAATCAAAAGAATCAACTATTTATGACCATTGGATTATAACAAATAATTATAGAAAATGGTAAAAACTTATAATATAAAATATTAAATACATGTAAATAATAATATATAATTATAGATAATTTAGACATGTATAGATTTAAAAAATAATTTTCCATAAAAAATATTAAAAAATGAAAATAATTTGACAAAAAAAATTAATCAAATGACATTATGTTGACCAAAATTATTTATAAGACAAATAATAAATTTATGAAAACCAATATATAACAGTTATAAAAACATAAATTGATAAAAAAATATTATTTAAAATTAATTATAAATAAAACATTTTGTGAATATAACAAAATACAGTGACAAATAATTAATAATAATAATATTTTTTAACATAAAAATATTAAAAAAATAATTTATAGTTAAATTTATGCAAACATGTAAACGATTGAATCAAAATTATAACTAACAGTCAATGAGATTATATTAGAAAGAAATTATAAATATGAGGTTTGATAAGGAAATAAATATATTCCAAAAGAAAAATCACTCAATATGAATGCCAATTGGGAGAAATCTATTGGAATATAGATTTAAATTGAAAAAAGAATGTTGAAAATATAAACCGAAAAAACATTATTTGTATTTTATGGTTGAAAAAAATACTATTTTGATAATTTAAATTTTAATGGAGATAATTAATAATTGATGATGGATGGATGTTAATGAATACATATTATGAAAACGTTATACAAATTGACTACAATGTTAACATTAATCATCGTCAGAGGTTTTGAGTTTCATCATTGTCATCAATAGTCTAGAGAGGAGAAGGATCAGTGGAAAATTAAATTAGTGTTTTGGGTTATGTTATTTTGTATTTACTTTTAATTGATTTTTTGTAATACAAAACTAATATTAAGGTTTTCTATCTTTTATCACAAGTTTATAAAAAAACAATGTTGAATATTTTTTTAACGTTGTTTTTTACAATCATTAACATTTATATCCTGATACCATTCTCGTTAGTTTTATGTAAAATCAATATTAAAGGGAATAAAACAATTAATTTCAAATAATCATTATAATAAAAAATGGTAATGATACACACGGTTCACATTTATCATTGGTTTCTAAGAGATTTATGTTAATACAATGATTTTGAATCCCATATCTCTTCCATTATTATAGTAGAGAGGAATATATTCTATAAATTCTACTGAATATTTGTTGAAATAATTCCTATATAGTCAATTAATTATGTCTATATAGATAACTAGATCATTATTGTGTCAAAATGAAATCCTTATAAAATGATATTTTTCATACATTATATGAAAAGAAGTATTAGGGATACATTTATTCTACTATCATGATAATATCCCAACAAAAGATTAACCTTTTCGATTTATTGGGATTCATGTATCTTATTTAATTATTCATAGATTTATGTTAGACGATAACATATATTTATTGAGATATATCTGAAATCTTTATCTTCAATGCATTGATGCACTAACTTATCCATATTAATAATTTAAATTACTAGTGTACCCCATGGTTAAACACTTTTTAACACACATTACCCAAATCACTCATATTTTATTAATCTAAGTTGGTCACATGGACTTATTCATTATATATCGTATGCCAATGTTTCAAAACTAGTAGGGAGGGTTAAATTTTAATATGGGGTGACTATACAATGTTTAGTTATAGTGAATCACCTATGGGAGTTTGATATGAATTTGAGAAAGAAGTATAATGTATAACAATGTAATTTAATCATTATAATGATAATAATTACACCGAAATAATATCTAATATCATATATAAACCAATTTCATTTCTATACCAAAATGTAACTATCATAAATGATTATAGGTAAATAGTGGAAAATATGGTTCTAGAAATGAGCACGATAAAGCATGAGACCACAATAGAGATGATATTAAACCATAACATAAATAATCGGTATTTCATTGATGTCATTGTGAAAAGAGATCCTTTATCTCAAACAAATTAAATGATCCCATCATTCATTGATCTTAAAAAATCATGATAGATATATTTCCTCAATCTAGTTTTCAAATGATGAGGTACAATTTCAATCCTCTAATATTCAATTTATCCTTGATGAGATGATTAGAAATTTAAACCACTCACTTTACTTCCACATAAAGACCCCAGAAAATTTTGAATTTTGGAATTTTCCCATCACCTATTGAATTCCCCACTTGCGGTTTCTATATTTGATAGGAAAGATATTATTATATAATTTAAAAAAAGAATCTTGGTCTTTTGGATCTATTTCATGATGTTATTGAAATTTTCCCCCTATTTTTATTCTAATTTAGAGACACTCTTATTGTAACAACATATACATAATTACAATTTATTTATCGATATCTTATTTGGGAATTCACTTAAATAATATTCTTCTACTGTGAACATATCTCAACCTTCAGTTGATATAATCTATATAGAGGTTGATAAATCAAAAACAATTCAATAACTTTTTTATTCAAAATGGTAAAAATGGGTTATTCAGGATTTAGATGGAGGAAATATTCCATCATACTATTAATGATGTTTCAAATTGGGTTGTGAATATGGGAATGGGAAAATAAAGCCCATTCTACATAACCCATTTTCCAATTTTACTAAATTTGTATTAAAAATAGGAGATACGGGGGAGTGTTGTTGATATCCTTATTTAAAAATGGCATGATATTCATAATAATGTCCACAACCAAATTTCTAGTTGTTGTAATAATTATCTTTCCTATAATATTCATTTTTTTTGGAGATAGTGTATAATTCTCTGTCAAGCAATTATTATTGATAATTTCATATTAAATCATAACCATCTTCGATTGATAACACCCAAATTAATAATTAATAACAATGAAGTGAATATTATGATTATGTAGATTTTGTTCATGATTATTTTGGAATATATTTTCATTTAGAGGATTCATTCATGAAATTGAGTTCTAAGAAAGGTTAAAATGAATGGATTATTCATATGGTTTAATCAATCGGAATCCCAATGAATCTTCAAAATATAGGAATTACACAAACATTGATAGAACTATTCTCAATGGATCCCTAGTGGTGTCTAAAAATGTGTAATTATTACTGAAAAAAATTATGTGGATGCTAATCATTTCACCTCATCCTCCAAAGAAACTGTTTTATAAGACAATTTTAGGGATGATGATTATGACCCTACTGTGATGGATGCATATAAAATTGAGGAGAAATTTTGTTTTCATAGGAATGTGACTCATGGATTTAATGGAATGAAAAAACATCTTTTCTAAAATAAAAAAAATAGTTAGATGAATGATGATATCTATATTCCAATCAATAAAATAATATAAATTAATTTAAATAAGGAATTTGAAAAAATATATGATTATGTTTTAAAGAAATTCCTTTTATATATATCTACTTGTTTATTGAATAATTATTTAAGAAGGAATATTATGATGATGAAGGAGTCATTACTAAAAAATGGAATATTTTTTCTTTATCTTGTTTAGTAATATTTAGGATGCCTTATGATTTTTGGAACCAATATTCTTTCCAACTTTGTATAGTAGGAAACATGCTAATGAATGCCTAATAGAATTATGTTAAGGCCCAATTTCTTTTAAATTTAATCATGTTAAATTATATTAACATTTAACCAAATTTTTCAGTAGGATTGACAATATTGAAATTCATTTATTCTAGGGTGGACTATAAGGTTTATTAAAATATTCATGTTCTCTTCAATATTTAATATTTGGAAAAAAAATTTAGTTTTTGGATTAACTAATGAAGATATTGGAATTTTCAGAATAATTTATGTATGAAAAATACCTAAGTTCTTTATCTCATTCCAGGTAGATTTTACTACACATAAATACAAAAAAAAATATATTTTTAATAAAAATGGGTTCAAACAATCACAATCTATACCCATTTTTGATATTTTAATGTTCCAGAGACACTAAATGTCTTTTATGGGCTATTAATTTTCTTTATTAAGTAAATGAAATTCCAAATTATAATCAATTTTAAAGAATAATTTGAGACTATAGTTTATCCCATGAAGGAATAATTTTGATATACTATGATAATCTATTATTACATAACAGGAATTAATATAATTACTAGGATGCACACATTTGGAATCAAAGCTAAATCATACTGATTAATTATCTTATTAAAATATACTAAATAATTACAGAACACCTTAAACAATCAATGAAAATTTACAAATATAGGTTTTTAATAATTAAATAAACTTTTATTATTTCATCAAAACTATACAGAAAAAAATTAACTAAATAGAAATGTCTTCAGTGTGATGACTATGCATAGAACTCATATAAAAAATTAATTCTACAAATCACGTAAATATTAATGTTAAACCAATGGTGATAATTTAAAATTCCCATTCATGGATTTTGAAAATGATAATTAATACTTTTAAAATATTTTATTTAAATAAACATGTACAAATACATACATACATATATGTATATATATTAATATATATTTCTAATAACATTTATGTCCATAAAATTTATAAATAAATAATTTCATAAAATAAATATATTTAAAAATATCATTGGGAATTTCTCAAATGAAAATAATAATTTTTCGTTGGTCATTTATAATAACTCGAAGTCCCTAATAAAACCATAAGGTTTCTATTCATAACTCATATGGAATAAAATTACTTTAGGATTTAGGGGACAATAATTATAACATAAAATTCATTATACTAATTCCAATTTATAGGAAAATTGTTATAATTGCTTTAAATTTATAAATAAAAGGCATACTATAACATGTGAAAACATCATTGAAAAATTCATTGAATGAGACTTCTATGTTAGATAAGGGATATACATAATTATGTATGACATACCAAGTGAAACACCATGATCTTTTATGAGATAGATTAATTTTTAATTTTTTTGATGTCTTTTGTTATACACAACACCATAATTAGATTGTACTATATAAAACACTATTCTAATATTTTATTGCACTTTATTTCAAGTTCTCTTAATCAAATTCATTTCACGCAACATTGGGATTATTTTATTTTAAATATAAAATAATTATTGGATTATATTATATTAAACACCAAATGATGATTTCAAAAAATATAAAAATTACTTGGATTTCATAACACGCAAGAGAGACCTTCCTCGATAGCTGGCGTTGTACGCAGTACCGAGTTTCACTAAACAATAGTATATTATTAAAATATTATTATTTAATGGGATATGAACTATACATTATGAATATTATTAACCAAAAATATAATTTTAAATATCATTATCATTCATCTTACGTATTTTAACGAAAATAAAATAATAAAAAATTCAAATTTTCAGATTAAAGAATTAATTATAAAAAAAATAATGTTTTTTTCCTTTTGATGGAATACCAATTTTAAATTTAGTTTCTCAAAATTTTATATATTCTATTTAACAATATGAATTTCAATTTTGGAAGATGAAATTTAATATATACTATTGATTCATTTATGGTTCTTTTCTAATAAAATTATTATTTTATGGAATAATGAAAAATGATTTATTTTAATTCAAAACTACATTTTCATATAATTGATTTATATAGTTAAACTAGTTTTCTAATTTGATTTAATTTGTAATTAACTTATTTTTTACTATTAAATTCAATTTTAGTCATTAGAATAAATTTCACAATTAAATTGGACCTAAACGCATGGATAATATTTGATAAGATTTTACTTCTTAAAAACGTTTTTTTTTGGATTTATCAAAATGAATACAATTAAATCAATATTTTTAAATTTTTGATTTTGAATAATGAAAAATTGATTCCATCATTGGAATCAGTGGGTCCAAATTAGGTTAATAGATTATTTTTTTTGTCATTATGAATAGTCATTTTAGTAATTATATTTATTACCATGGTTATTGGAAAATCGTGAAATTAAAGGTAAAAATATTTTTGTAAAAATAACATAACACCATAAAAATCAATTTGACGAATAATTTATATCCTTTTAATATATGGTTTGAAATGGAATTACTTAATGAAAACATTCCCTTGAATCTGACTTGAATATAAAAAAATTATTGGATATGAAAAAATGTCACAGTCATATGTTATCTATGTATATTAGTTTCATTTAAGGGATTACTAGAGAATAAAATATAATATTGGAAGTCTCTATAAATCTAATAGAATTAAATAAATTATAGAAATATGTTTATAATTTTCATATATTATATAAATATAATTAATGATAATTCAATAGTGATTAAAAAATTATTTTATTAATATAAATATCAAATAAATGATATTAAACATATTAAAATAATTATAATATGATTTATTTATGGTCATACAATAATTTTTTGCGGACATTGACATTTTAAATATTTTTTAATGGTGATTTTTTGAACGTATATCTGTGATATTGTAATTTTAAAAAGTCAACTAACGAATAGAGTCTACGTGGATACTATTGATATTATAAATTCAAAATATATTATTAAAATTTATATAATTCAAAAAAAACTAGAAACATGTGATGATTAATTGTTATAATGATTGATATGTCACCAATGGTAAATTTATGGTTCATTTTCCATTTTATAGATGATATATCAATTATTCGTATTAAAAATACATGTGGTTATGGTCATAGTTAGATGAATTAATTAAGGATAAATCAAAATTATAAGGTTTAAAATATAACCAAAACAAGTGGAAATGTATTATTGGAGGAATAATATTAGATAATTATCATAATATGATATATTTCTAGTTAGTTAATGGTAACATGTAAATGATACTAAATTATATATTTTTTAATTCTAACATAGTTCCAAAATATCATTATCATGTATTTTAATATATTTTTTGTGTCCAAATTGGCAAAATAGAAATATATGAACAAATATAATTGTATATATTGATAATAATGAAAAAAAATTCAATATATGAATTTAGTTTGAATTTTTTAAAATTATATAATTTACATAAAAGTCTCTTCAATTTGAAAAAAACATTTATTCAATTATCAAAAAATAAATGAATTTATTTTAATAAAATTAATTATGTAATATATTAGATTAGTTAATGTGACTTAAAAAATAAAATATCCAAAATATATTATATATATTTTTTAAATCATTATATTTTAATTCCCACTTTGTCTTGTTCTATTTTAATTTAAATTAAATGAATTGTATTAAAAATATTATGTAATAGTATATTAATAAATTAATTTATTACTAAATTATTTAATGATCTAAATAATGTTAAGTAATCTCAATGAGATAATATATGGTCAAAAAATTATTATAAAATCAATTTATGGTATAATTTTAATTATTTAGATCTTGAGTAGTCTTATTATATTTCAATATTTTTAGAGCTACCTAAAGATCCCCTCTCCACTTTTATAAAAAGTCATATCCTATAACAATTATTTTCACCTCCATGAGCCTTCACCCTTGGCCAACCCCTTCCAAATTGTTTTATAAACATTATTAGTTATCCTTCTATGGTACTGTTTTTCTATATATTTCTTCCCTAGTGTCCCTGAGAAGATATCCAAAGGATGTCCAATGAAGAAGGGGTAATTACATTACAACGTGAATTAAATTTCTTTTCATCATCAACTTCATATTTCTATGTTGGTTCCATAATAAATTAGTATCACCAGTATATTACACATGCTTTTATTTTATTATCATTAGGATTAAAAAAATTTCCTCCTTTTATCCAATCTACGAATAACAATATCACTATTTCTATATACATACAACATATTTTCTCCACGTCGTTGTGTTCTTTTTTATTCAAATATAATTTATTAGGGTGGGAATAAGGATGTGAATAATGTATTTAAATAAGGAATATGACCTGATAGTTATTCTTTATAATTAATATATCATCTAATTACATTCCGTTCAAACATACAGAGAATGATATAATTGCTCATGTGTACGTACGACCTACCACCTCCACAACGTGTTGAGATTCATTCTGCACGTTAAAGCTACAATAATGATTATATAATTTATATGATGAGTGAAAATAATATTTATTAAATTAATTACATTAATAAAATACATCTTATTGATAAAAAATTGACTTAGATGACAAAACATGGATCGAAAAACGCAGTTGTTAACACACAAAATAATTGTAATATTGAAATATTATTATCAAATTTATATAATATGATCATATATGATATAATAAATATACAGATGGTGATGGTATAATTTAAAAACATTATTGAGCCTTTATAAATTTGTTATAGACAATCTCATATAATGAAAATTACAATGTACGAGATAATATTGCCATATCATTTTTATATGAGATTATTTATACATAGGTGCTTACTGCTGGAATATTTATCATTCATGTCAATGTTTTTAATTATTTCTCCATAAAATGTTTACTATTCTTCCATGAATGATTAATAAAATGTTTACCCATAATTATTTTATACTACATGGTATTGAAGGAATATTTCTTTCATTTTCTATATGAGGTACTTTTTTACCTTTCTGACATGAGTATGAGAGGAATGTTATTTTTACTTATACAACATGAATAGATTTTTTTTTATCATAACACCTTGTTACAATAAAAAATTTTCTGCAATATTTCATGTTTATTTTCAACTAAATTATTTTATTTTAAATTTTTTTAGAAATTTTGAGAAAAGAAAATGGTTGAAAAATGATATTTTTCATTGGAAATAAAGGTCAATTGTGTTATCAAAATTATTTCCCATATAAGATAATGCACTTTAAATACCATTATGTTTCTATACATATTTTTACTATGATTTTATTATGTTATTGATTGAATGATATTATATGTATAATGTAAAAATATAATGATGTTTAAGAAATAATTTTATTTCCTTGGGTTTTCTATGATAAATGAATTGTATTTTTTCAGCACATGTAAGCGTGACATAATTATGAGATGGCTGAGACCTATATCTCTCTTCAATATTTTTTGTTAGATTTATATCTCATGAAATAAACTTGACTATAATTAAAAGTAAACCCCGTTCAGTAATGTACATTGTCTACTATAATGGTTATAGAATCAATTCCATTGCAATTAGTGAAATCATTTTGTGTCCTTAATTGTTATCCACAATTCCCTGTTTTTTTTCAATTCTATTTTATCATGGTGAATGTTCTTTATGAAATATTCTATACTAACTACGATGATTTATAACACGACTCATGTTTTCGATATTTAAAATATGCATTCATGTTTTTTCATTCTTAACTATATCGTTCGTTTAAGGTTCTCCTTGTTTACCCTAACTAATAATTAGAGTTGACCATTATTATTATTTTCCCCAGGTTATTAAGAAATGTTTTGGGTTATTGAAATAAGGGACGATAATTATTAGAGACATTGAAGTTGATTAACAAATATAAAATAATATGGTCCAAGTATAAAAATACTCTAATGTAATATGCTCATTGTGCATTTGTTTGTGTGATTTTTTAAGTATTCCAAAAAAGTAATGTTGTGTCCATATACCTCATGATTGGTTCTCCATAATTGGTATCAGAGATACAGTTTAGTCATACATTGGAAACTAGGATGTTAAAAAATTAGTGAGATCCCTAGAGTTATTATAAGGAATTTTCTATAGATATATTAATGAATTTTCTATGTATTTTTTACAATCATAGGGAATTCTTGGTAATAAATACTACCATATGGTTAAACTGATGATATCATTGATTGAAATATTATAAATAATTTACCTTATGTGTTTATAATATCTGACATTTATTTCACACATTATTTTTTATAGTCTTAGTCAATATCTTTATCTACATAAAATATAGTTAACCATTAAATGTTTTAGATGTGGAAATTATGGGAATTATAATGATCGATTTCAGAAGTGGAATCATCATGAAGTGAATGAGGACAATGGTATGAGTATTGTCATTTTAATGGGGATAAATATATTTTAAATGACATGTGAAATGTATGTGATGTTATTCCAGTATTTATTAAATAAAACCTAAGAAAATTGATGTTGATAAACATTAATAACTGATTCTTTTTTTAGGAAAGATAGAGATATTGAGACATGATAAATGGTTTAAGAATAAAGTTTGATGATTGAGGTGTATATGATTCAGAATTAAAAGATACTATAATATAAATATTGAAATATATAAGTGTGTTCTATATAAATTTTTCAATATGTATTGGAAAGGATATGTTTAATAGTTATTAAGAGTCGATATGTGATTTAAGGGTAAGGTGTTATACTTGGGGAACACATTATTCATGGAATGATAACTGTTAATATTTCCTATATTTTAAGACAATGATGATTAGATACTGATGTGTTGGATTTAAATAATTAAATTGGATGATGCTATTTTATTGGGATTAAATTATGGAGTTGTTGAAAAGATTGTCATGTTATCATGGATTATGTATACAAATTTTTGGGACATATGGAATATATCTAATAAATTTAGGAATAAGGAAACATCCATGCTTTTAACAAGGATATTTGGAAATATAGTTTATTAAGATAACTAAAGAGAATCCATGATGTAGTCATTAAAATTTTTTATTGTGACCAACTAGTTATATCTTATGTTATATCAGGTTTAAACGACATTATTCAAATTCTTCTTATTTGACCATTCTTGTAATTTTTATTATAATCTGAGTTTGGAAAGAAGTATTTTGGTTATGCCAAATGGTTGGAATGGATTAAGTTGGACATAATGTATTTTTATTTAAGGCTAAATAATAATATTTACTATTATTTATGGAAAGTAATAATATTATTGTTTTAGAAAATATACAACCTATATGATGGGAGACAACCCATCGTGTCAGACAAGGCGATGGGAATCAAACACACAACCAAAGTGAAACAAGCCTTTATTTCCTACCAGTGGCCTATGGGAATTCCCTATTGAGTATAAATTATATTTATATTATTTATGATGTACCATAAATGATGTATTCTTAAATTTTTGTAACCATATATCATTAATCTTTCTATTGATTTAGTTATCAATATTTGATTAACTTTCCTGTTTTTTGTCAAAAAGACATATAGAATATAATATCATTCTATATATGGTTCACATAATATACTAACACTTCCAGAATAAAAAAATTAAAATTTCTTTATTTGAATAAGTGATGAAGTGGAAATAGTTCTAGTCACCACCAATGATGGGATTATATTGAAATAAAATATGTATTTATTCTTTTGTTGTATAACATTAGGGAAAGGATCTTCAAAACAGAAAAAATTTATATACATACCATCATATTTAATGAATAATATGGTCCCTTCAATCATCACATATTTATTACTTTTTGGTAGTTAACTTTCTCCAAACCTTATTCTCTATTAAAATCCTTCATAACATGATGGTTATATTTCACTTATATATCAATGTTTTCACATCCCACATATGTTATCCTATATTGAAACCTAGTGATGAGTTACATTGTGAAACCATTATGATTCTGACATTCCTTTAAAAAAATATGTTTTAGTATTCCTTTTTAAAATGTGGGTTTTTATAAAAAAAACATTCAACTGGTAATCATTATATAATAGGGTGAATTTCAAGGGATAAATTCATTTTAAGGGGGCTAGAATGTAAGACCGCAAGATATTATGAGATAGATTATTTTTAATTTCATTGATTCCTTTTTATACACTACACCATGATTAGCTTTCACTATACAAAACATTATTTTTGTCTTGTGTTAAATACATTTTTATGTGGTATTGATAGAATTCATTTCAGGAAAACCCGAGAATATATTTTTTTTCCTTGTATAAAAGAAATATTCTTGGATTATGTTATATGAAACACAAAAAGGATGGTTTCCCAAAATTTAAAACTGACTTGGATTGCATTACATGAAAGAGACACCTTCCTCAATAGGTTGCATTGTGCACAATACCACGTTTCACTTAACAATGGTATATTATTAAAATATTATTTTTTTAATGGGATAAAATGTACCTGTTATGAATAGTATTAACACTATTTTTAATTTTTTATTACATTAAAATTCATATTCTGTATTTCAAATATATGATATAAGAAGAAATTATATTTCTTGATAAAAGAACTATTTTTTTGAAACTTTAGTATTGTCACCTTTTCATGGTGCACCAATATTATATTTTGTTTTTACGACTTTTATATACTCAATTTGACAAAATAAACTAATTATTTGGATGAGGAAAATAAAAATTAATTTTGATGAATTAATTTCATTTTTAAGATAAAAATCATATTTTAATGAATAGTGAAAAAATGTATTTTAATTCAAATCTACATTTTCATCTAATTAATTTCTATTTTTAGATTAAAAATTTAATTTGTTTTAAATTGTAAAGAGATTATTTGTATATAAATTAATCCATATCTTTTCATTTGATGTAATTTCACATTTAAATTGGACATAAACACATGTCATTATTTTGATATGTTTTTATTTCATAATAACCCACTTTTTTGTTTTAACAACGGGAATTAATTATAAATTAATTTATTGAAATTAAATGTTTCGAAATATGAAAATTGGATTCCATATTTTTTAATCTATGTTTCAAAATTATTATAAAATTTTACTTTTATTTTTGGGAATTATGAATATGTAATTTAGTAATTATTTTTATTACCATTGTTATAAGTATGCTAGGAAATTAAAGGTAAAAATAATATTGAAAAATTACATTAGCAACGATAAAAAAACTATTGGATGATTACATTATACAATAATAATATATGGTTATAAATAGAATCACATAATTAACACATTCCCATGAATATGACATGAATATAATAAAATTGATCAATGTGAAAAAATGTCACACTCTCATTTTATGTAATTAAATTAATTTTAATTTAGGGATTACATGGTAATAAAATATACTATATATAGAATTTCTGAAGCTAATACAATTTCCTATGACATAGAAATATATTTATAATTTTCATAGTTTAAATAAATCTCATTCATGATGACCTAATAGAGCTGCATAAATTAATTTATTAATATAAATATCAAATAAATTATATAAAAAATTTTAAAAAATATTTTTCATGAATTAATGTTATCCACCAAATTTTTTATGACCATGACATGTAATTAATGATTTAATATAGTTTTTTGGACATATATCTATGTTATGATATTTCTTAAAAGTCAACTAATGAATAGTGTCAATATTGACACTACTTATATTTTAAATAAATTAAATTTTATTAAATTATATAAAAATCATAAAAATGTAAACAAATCCCAAATAATTTGGATGATTTTTAATATGTCACCAATGGTCCATTGATGTCTCCTTTGTCTTTTTAGAGTGGCTATATTAACCCATAGAAAATAAATAGACGTGTTATCATTTTAAGAGTTAAAGTAATTAATTAAAGGAAAATCAAAATTGTATGTTTTAAAATAAAACCAAAACATGTCCAAATAAATATTGGGTTAATAATATTCAATAATTTTTACAATATGATTTATTTTTATTTTATGAAGTTATAAAATTACATTAAAAGTCTCTTCCATTATAAAAAATATATGTATTCAATTAACATAAAAATACAATAAATGATTTTAATAATATTAATTTTCTAATATTTTGAATTATATAATGTGTCCAACAAATTTCAGTGATCTATAATATATAATATATATTTTTTTAAAACATTGTATTCTAATTCCCACTTTGTCATATTGTATTTTAATTCAAATAAAATGAATAGTATTAAATATGGCTGTAATAATAACTCCTTGATTTAATTTATTACTAAATAATTGGAGAAACAAAATGGATAAATAATCACATGGATATAATATATGGTCACTAATTTATTATAAATTTCATTTATGAGCAATTTTTAATTATTCATATCAGAAATTGCTTTTTTATATTATAATATTTTTCCATTTTATTATTGTTCCCCTCTCCTCTTTAAAAAAATATCATCCACCATTTACACACAACACCTTAAGCCTCCAACTTGACCAAACCCTACCCAGTTCTCCTATAAACATTCATTGTTATCATTTTGTGGTCCTGGTTTTCAAAAATGTCCATCCCTAGCATCCTCAAGAAGATATCCAATCAAAGTCCAATGAACAAGAGGTAATTTCATTTCCAATTCTAATAAATTTCTTTTTTTCTTATACTAACTAATTCTACATTGATTAAATAATAATGGAATAGATATAGAATATTCCAAATTTTTGGATGTTATTATAATTATTGACATCCTTATACCTTTTTTCATTCCTCCTATGAATAAAATATCACCATGTGTGCATACATACAACTTACTGTCACCACACCACAATAAAATTTTTTATTCAAAAATAAATTATTATGATGGGTATAATGATGATTATAATGTATTCAAATAATTAATATAACTTGATAATTATTCTTTATAATTAATATACCATCCATTTATGTACCATTTTACCATCAATAGATGATATTGTCACTCGTACTTATGTATGACCTACCATCTCTAAGATACGGTGATATTTTTTCTCCATATTAAAAATTCAATAATGATAATAAAACTTATATGATGAGTGAACAAAATAATTATAGAATGAATTTCACAAATAAAATACACACTATGAATAAAAATCAAGACTTACATGGAAAAAAATAATGGGAAAACGATGAAGTTAACTCCTGAAATAATTGAAATGTTAAAATACTTCTAACAGAATGATATAATATGATCATATATTATATAATAAATATGGATATAGTCTTTTTATAATTTAATAATATTATTTAACCTTTATACATGATTTTACCAAACTGTCTTCTAACAAGAAGTTATGGTAAGGCATATTTTTGAAATCAAATTTTTATCTGCGATTGTTTATACTAAGTGCTTTTGGGGGGTATATTTATCACCCATGTTCATGTTTTTTAAAAATGTCTTCATAAATTGTTTAGAATTATTCTATATATGTTGAATTTATTTTTATTATTTTTCTCATTTTTACTACATGATATGGAAGGAATCATTCTTTCATTTCCCATATGAGGTATTTCTTGACTTTTCAAACAAGAGTATGATAAGAATGTTTATAATCATACACGGAATGAACATATTTTTAGGCCTTATTAGCTACATATTTCCATGAAGCATCCTCTACATGATTTCACGTTTATATTCAGCTAAATTATTTTCATCTAAAATTTCTGTGAATTTTTAAAAATGATTTTTTTCCAAAATGAAAGGATATTTTCCCTAGGAAATTATTTTCAAGTGTTTTATTAAAATTATTTTCCGTCTAATATAATAGTATATAAATATTTTTATGTTTACATCGATTTTATTATAATTATTTTATTGTGTTGATTAATGAATGATATTTTATATGGATTATCTTATGATGGAATAATGTATAAGAAAACCATTTTTTTCTTTGGTTTTGCTATGATAAATTATTTATGTTTTTATAGAAAAAGAAAGAATGATTTCATTTTAATATGTGTGGGACCTATATCTACCTCCAATGCATTGAGTAATGATTTATATATCATGAAATAGACATGAATGGAATGAAATGTATACCTAATTCAATAATTGACTTGGCCCACTATGATGATCATGGAAACAATGCCATGCCTACTATGGAAGTAATATTATTTGCCTAATGGTTATCCAAAATTCAATGTTTTATGAAAATTATGTTTTATCATATATTATATAACTTTTGGATATATTCCTTTCAAACTAGCATGATTTATTTCATAACTCATTATTTTGATATTAAATCATTATATTCATAATTTTTTTATTCATCTATTTATGGTTTATTTAATGTTCTCATTGTTTACCCTTATTGAGCATTTGATATCACCCTTCATTTTTTTATTCTAAATAGTGTTTTAAAAAAATTGTGTATGAAAAATGGGGATGATTTTTAAGAGAGATGTTTAAGATCTTTCACCAAGATAGAGTATTATGGTCCATGTTTCAAAAGACATCAAACTAATATAGTCTTTAGGGATATTTTTGGGTCATATATTATATATTTTGCAAAAGTAATGTTATGTCCATAATAATCATACTTGGGTCTCTATAGTTGGTATCAAATAGTAGAATTAGTCAACCAGTGGGAACTATGATGTGAAAACCTTAGTGAGTTCCCTAGAGATATTTCTTTGTATAATTATTGGGATGTTATAAAGATATGTATAAGTATAGTTTTAAATTCTTTGGTTGTGGTGATAATTATTAATAACCATGGGTAAAACTAAAAATATAATAGATTTAAATATTATAAGTAATTTAGATTACTTATGTGTTTATAATATTTGTTATGTATTTCTAACACTTTTCTTTCTAGTCTGATTCAATAACCATAAAAACAGATAACATTGTTAACCATTGAATGTTTTCTGAAGTGAAGATTATATGAATTATGAAGATTTATTTCATAAGTTGAAATATCATTAAAATAATAATGAAGATGGTACAAGTATTGGTTATATTACTAAGGATAACGAGATTGTAAATGACATGTGAATGGTATGTGATGTTTTTAGAGTATCTTTTACAGGAAAGAAAATATTATTTAGGATTAGAAACATTATTACATGAATAAATTTTTTAAAATATGATGAAGATGGAACCTGGGTAATGGTTTAAGAAAAAATTTATATGATTACTGTTTATAGGAATTTGAATTAAAATATTATTCTTTGAAGATCATGAAATTTGAAAGTGTTTTTAGTATATGATTTTCATTAATGACTGGATTTTATATTTTGAATAGTTCTAAGGAACCAAAGATTTTTAATGGTAAAGGTGTATACCTTGGTAACACATGATTAATGGAAAGATGACCCTTAATAAGTATCTTATGTTAAGAAAAGGATGTTTACAAAAATATAATTTGGACTTGAATAAGTAAATTGGATGATTCTAGTTTCATGCGAACTAATTATGGAGTTATTGAAAAGAGGTTTATGCTATCATGGATAACACATACCCATTTTTCGACTTAAAGAATATATCTAATAATGTTTGGAAGCATGAAATATGAATGCTTTCAATAAGGATTTTTGGTAATTTAGTTAATTACCACGACTCATGATAAATCATGATGAAGTAATTTAATTTTTTGGAATGTGACCGACATGTTATATATTTTGATATATGGGGGATAAATAACGGTATTCACGTGCTTGTTATATGACCTATATTATAATTATTTTTTGAAATATGAGTTAGTACACAACTATTTTAGATTACCCTAATGGATGGAATAGATTATTTTAGACATCGAATGTTATTGTTCAATGCTTAATAATTTTTTTCTATTATTTACGAAATGTTATAATAGTATTGCTTTTGAAATAGGAAAACATGTAGGATGAGCAAAAACCAATCACATAAAACTAGGTTACAAGATTCTATCCTGCAACTGAAGTGATCTATACCTTTATCACCTACCTCTAGACTATAGGAGGGCCTTGGTTAGTATAAATTATTATTTTTTAATTAAGTGGTATGATAGATGAAATATAAGTATTTTTTTTGAACAAAATACTATTTAACTCAAAATAGACAGACATCCGTATTTTTTATAACTTTTTCTCTCCATATTTTTTATAATGATAGAAGGAATAAACAATAATTATTTTTATTGATCACATGATCTACTAACACATCCAGAATGACAATTTCAACTTAATTACATTCAATAATAGATGAATTGTGTATTGTTTAATTCACGGCTAATGATGAGATTGTACTATAATAAAATAAGCATTTTTTCTAATGTTATTAATCATTTGGGAAAGGATCATTCCAAAATGTTATATTTGTACCGTCTTATTTGATAAATCAGATGATCCCTTATATCATTATATAATTATTTCTTTTTGATATTTATCTTTCTACAAACCTTAATGTATTTAACTATACATCAGTACATGATGGTCAGATTTATCTTATATATATATGTTTTCACATCACACCTATGTTCTCATATTTGGAAAAACAATGATGAGTCACATTGGTTAACCTTAATTTTTCTCTCCTTCATTTTTAAAATGAATTTTTAGTATTAATTTTTATGAAGTTGGTTTCCATAAAAAAGCAGTAAATTGGTAGTCCTTTTTTTATGCCATAGAATTTCTAGGGAAAAAATAATATTTTGTTGGGGTTGAATGTAACACCTCGATATTTTAGGTGATCGATTATTTTTATATTCCTTGATGTTTTTTTGTATGCTACACCAAGATTATTTGAAGCTATTTGAAAAGCAATTCTTGTATTGTTTTAGACACAATTTCATGTTCTTTTGAAAGAATTCATTTCAAAAAACACTATGTATATATTTTGAATAATGTATAGAAGATCTATGTTTGTATTTTTTTTTTTAAATACCAACTTAATATTACACAAAATATAACACATACATTAATTGCATTACATGTAATAATGACTTTCTTCTATAGCTTGCATTGTATCCAATACAGAGTTTCATTAAAAAACAATGTATTATTAAAATAAAATAATTTAAAGGGATATAAACTAGCCATTATAAATAAAATTAACGACATTTTTAATTTTCTATAGTAATAAAATTCATATTACTTATTTCATAGACATGATATAGTAACAAATTATTTTTTTGGATAAACGAAGTATTTTTAAAAAATGGATGTTTTTGGTATACTCCTCGAGCACCTATTATAAATTTCTTTTTTAACACATTTTTATTTTACATTTGACAAAATAATCTTTTTATTGTGATGAGGAACATAAACATTTTTTTTATGAATTTATGGTATTTTTATGATAAAATACATATTTTAAGGAATAGTTAATGTTATTGAATTTTAATTTCTCACTTCTATTTCATATAAATTATTTATATAGATAGATTAAATTTTTATCTAGATTTAAAATGTAATTGGATTATTTAGTTATCATTTAATCATATGTTGGTAATTTGAAATATTTTCGCATTTAAATTGGACGAAAACACATGTCAATATTTTGATATGTTTTTATTTCATAAAAATATGCTTTTTGTTTTAACAATGGGAATTAATGTAAAATTAATTTTGGGAAATTATTTTGTTTTCAATTATGAAAAATGGATTCTATATTTGGAATTCGTGGTCAAATTATTTTAATAGGTTACTTTTATTTTGGGGCATTATGAATGGTTACTTTTGTAGTTTCTTTATTACCATAGTTAAAGGTAATTCGTGTAATTAAAGGTAAACATAATATTGTAAAATTACATTAACACCTGCCAAAAATTATATTGGATGAATAAATTAGACTCTTGTAACCTATGGCTAAAAATGTAACCACTTAATGTCCACTTTCAAATTAATATAAATTGAATAATCAAACATAACGAATGTATCAAAATGTCACACTCTAATTTTATATAAGTACATTAATTTTAAATTATGGATTACCAGGGAATAAAATATTTCAAATATAATATAATTTTTAAAATAATAAAAATTTATTTATAATTTTTATAGAATAAATCATTTCAATTAGGGTGACTCAATACTGATGAAGAAAATATTTTATTAAAAAATCCAATAAAATATTTTTAAATTTATAAAATTAAAATAATTCTAGTAAATTAAGGTAATAGAATATTTTTCAAGTTGACTTTGAAATGGTATTTATGATTATAGAAGATTTTTCTAACATAAATCATTGTTATTATATTTTTAAAAAGATAACTAATGAATAATTTTCGAGTTGACACTATTGATATTTTAAATAAATAATATTTTATTAAATTATATAAAATTCATAAATTTATAATCATCAACCATATAATTTGAATGATGATAAACATTTCCCCAAAGGTCCTTTTATGGAACATTTTGAATATTAGATTGACTATTTTAACCCTTGGTAAATAAAAAGACATGCTGCCATGGTAAGAGTTAATGAACTTAATTTATATTTAATCAAAATTATCATGTTTAAAATATAACCAAATCATTTCCAAAAAATAATTAGTTGAATAATATTAAATAATTATCACAACATTATCCATTTTGAGTTTTTCTATAGACACTTATAACTAAAAATAAATTATATATTATTAAATACAAATATTGTTACAGAATATCATCATCTTCTATTTTCATATATTTTATGTGAAAAATTAGATCCAAAATCAATATATGAACAAATATTAATGTCTATTTTTATATTGAGGGATCAAATTTCATGATATAATTTGATTATGAATTTTTATATGTTGTATAATTACCTTAAAAGTCTCCTCAATTCTAAATCAATATTAAATCAATTAACATAAAAATAGAATAAATGATTTTAATAATATTAATTTTGTTGTATTTTGTTTTAGATATTATATCTAACAACTTTAAAAGAACAATAAGTTATATTATATATTTTTTAAATCATTACATTAGATTTACCAATATTTTTACAGTATTTTATTTCAAATTAGATGAATAGTATTAAATTGGGAAATAATTATATATTATTGAAAAAATTTATTATTAAATTATTTAATAATCAAAAAAATAAAATAATAACAACAGGATAAAATATTGTCTATCATTTAATATAAATTTAATTTATGGGATATTTTTAATTATTTTGATCTAGAATGTTCATATTATATTTTAATTTTTTGAGAGTATCCCAAAGTGACCCTATCCTCTCTTATAGAAAGGAATATCCTAACACATTTTCTCACATGGGTCTATAGCCAAATACCGGGCAGTCCCCATAGGGCTAGTGGAATCGCTCTGAGTCGAATCGGTCAAGAAGTCGTCAGGTCTGTCAGCTACTAGGTCTCGGCACTCTTCCTGCTCGTCTCCTAGAGGATCCTCTCCACGAGCAACTGGTTGACACTCCATGTGTTAGTAAGTCTCGCGTGGAAGTATCGCAATGTACCTCCATGTCATAGGGGTCTCAATGCAACTAACACCGCGTTAATCAAACACCTGATCTTTGAGTTATTATCCTCTTAGTCTTGGGGGACCGGTTGGATTCGTGTAGAAACCAACCCGATCGTATATCAATTATACCCTGAACATTAGTGGTGTATTCTCAAAGGGACCATCTCTCATCGATATTACTAGCGTCGTTGACGGTTTGTCAAACAGACATATGGTGCCTAAGATATGGTCTAAAAGGTCTAAACGGGTCTGACAGGTTCGTGTCTGGTCCGACCTAGTGGGACCGACATGACCTGGTCCGTGAATCTGACCTAGCATGATGGGGTGGACCAGCTCGATAGGGTGGCCCGGCCTGAAGGTATGGCCCGACCCGTGGGGGTAAACCGGGCCGAAAGCAGCCCGACCTGAGGGTTGGGTCGGCCCACGTAGCCTGGTGGCGGCCCGCATGGCTGGGTGTGGTCCTGCATGGCCTGGCTGGCCATGCGTGCGATGGGGGTGCCCCCCCCCCTCGACCGAAACTACCGGCCCAAGGCACCGGCCGCTGGTAACCGCAGGACCCGAAGCTTCCCGCCTGGCGGGCACCGACGACCAGCTCTACCGGCCGCCCTCTCCTATCTATTGCGTCCTAGGGCCACAGTCCTGCACCACCCGTGCATCGTGACGACGTCGTGCCCCCATCCGCCTGCCGCAACCCTTCTCGAGTTGGCCCCTTTCTTATGGCGCTGTGCGACGGCACGACGCCCCTCCAGCACCGCTGCGGCTTGCCTGGCCGCGGCTCGGTTAACTACGTGGCACTGCGGTGTCACTCCCTTGTGGCGACCTAGTTACCTTTTTCCATCGGATTTCATCGTTGTCGGCTCATTATCGGTCATCTAATGTATTTCATCCATCATCATCAAACAAGAACCCATAAAAAGGGACGATCGGGCCATGTTCATGCGGTCCGAACCCTCCTCGTTACAATGTAATAATTCAGTTCTCAAAGCACGGAACAAACAACGGGGTATGAAGAGTAATATTAAATCGTTAAATATATCCTACCTTGCTTGACGATAGTTTGTTGATGAAGTCACGGGAAAAGGAGGCATCATTTTGTTGACGTCGGGAAAGATAAATCTGAGGATGGCATCGACGCTCTTCGTGGGTGGCGATGTTTCCCCTACATGCTCCGGTTGAAGATGGAGAAGGCAATTCTCATCGTTCATCGGTGGATGGTGTGTTCTTATCTTTCTTCATTTAGAGGATGAGGTTCACTCTCAACTCCCACCCAAATGAATTTCTGAGAACATGAAATAATAGCTTTGTCTATTATTTAATCGTTTGCTTGAATTAAAAATAATTCATAAGGATCTAATTAATTAATTTCAAGTGTTTAATTAATTAACTGCGAGAGAGTTGGCACATTAAAGTAATGGGGGAAGGTGGATAGTATAACCCATATAAATGGGGGGGGTTAGAGGTGTTCCAAAATTAAAGGGGTGTTTGAGATGTTAAGAAAAAAGTGTGGGACCCACTAAATAATATCCTCCCAAGGGAGGTTATGTGCGTGTGGCCCCACCACAAACCTCCACTTGGAGGTTTTATCCAACATAAAATAAAAATATGTTAAGTCTTATTTTTATTTATTTTTATTTAAAAACCGCATAAAATATCTTCTACTCTCGTTAAAATGCAACTACGGTGAAGGTCTCACGAAGCAATCACCAGAGTTGTGATTTCAACGGTGCCCTCAGATTTCAATTCCGACCACCAGTTCAAAAGATATAAATTCACATTCATATGTTTACTGAACATTCCTGAACAAAACCTTAGAAATTGATTTCGGGCACACCGGGACTCGAAATCATGTGCCGTCAGAAACTGCGGACACATAAAATTCCCATTTATTTAGAAAATATATTCCATGGAAATTTCGGGTCTTTACATTCTCCCAACCACTAGGATTCATGTTCCCATAAGCTACAACTCATACGAAGGGAACAAATGAGGGTACGGAGCACGTATCTGAGCCTCCCGCTTCCATGTGCTCTCGTAGAGGTTCATGTTCTTCCAATGAACATGCACCAAGAGGTATCGACCATCCATGTAGGAACCCCTATTGTCGATCCTCAATCTCCTCGGGAACCTCGGTGAATGTCTCTCTATCATCGATGTCCTGCTCCCCATGGACGATGATTTGGGATGGGTGGTGCACGTATCTCGTAAGATGAGATAGGTGGTAGACGTTGTGTACCTGATGCAACTGAGGTGGAAGAGCTAAGCGGTAACCCCCCTCACCTAGTCTTCTGAGGACCTAGAATGGTCAGATGTGTCACGGGGACAACTTGTTGCCTCGACCAAATCTCTGCAGACCACATCAAGGTGAGACTCGTAGAAAGACATTGTCGCCATCCTCGAACATCATAGGTCTTCATCTCCTGTCAGCATATGACTTCTGCCTACTCTGTGTAGTCTTCATCCTCTCCTAGATTATCTTCACCTTCTACATCGTAGCCTATACCATCTATAGTCCCACCAGTTTTGACTCCACAGGGTCTGTCTAGAATAGTGGTTATCTGCTAGGTCGACCATACAAGGCCTCAAACGGTGCCAAACCGATGGTGGAGTGAAGGAAACTATTGTAGGAAAAATCCACCAACGGTAAGTGATCCTCTTAGCATTGACCGAAGTCGAGGACACATGCACAGATCAAGTCCTCGAGGGTTTGAATGATCCTCTCGGTTTGACCATCAGTGTGGGAATGGTAGTCAGTGCTCAAGCGATGCTGTGTCCAAAATGCTTGCTACAACCCCTTCCATAACTGGGAAGAAAACTGTGTGTCATGGTCAGAGAAAATAGAATAAGGTACTCTATGTAAACACACAATCTCATGCACATAGAGGCGTCCCAAGCTCTCTAATAAAGCATGCTCTCTGATCGGTAGGATGTGGTCCGACAAGGGGAGTCAGTATATGATCACCCAAATGGAGTCATGACCCCTGGATTAATGTGGAAGACACGTCACAAAGTCGATGGATATCCCATCCCACTTCCACTCAGGGACCTCTATGGCATGAACCAAGCCGGCTGGTACCTGTTGCTCTGCCTTCACTTGCGGACAAGTGAGGCATCATAAGAAAAAATCTGCTACAAACTTCTTTATACCCGGCCACAAATGTTGTCGTCGAGGGTCCTAATACATCTTCGCCACACCTGGATGTTCCACTAGAGGGGAAGTGTGGAACTCCCTCAAAACCTCCTCCTGAAGTGAAATGGGTACCATGGTACGTCCTCTTAAGGGGATGACTTGCTCCCCACCTTCAAAACAATCCATCAGGTGCATGCCCTATGGATATCTAAGAATGTCACTATAACGGCCCGACCACAATTACCAAGTGTCGGTGCATTATTAAATAACATTGGCATGATCACAAGAAAGATAAAATCTTGAAAGACTGATTGGTTTAGTAGCCTTGGAAATACTAGATATATTCATAATGTTTTATATAACACCATAAATTGAAAAACTACTACAACAACATATTGTCTCTGTATTCCACACTCATATCCCCACATAATATCAATGTAGGTCATTAATAATTTACTTCTTCACTTCCAGGGAAAAATAAAACATAGAAAAGGGGTGACCTCAAATGCCCAGTATGGATAAAAATATAGCGGAAACTTTCATAAATAAGAATAAACATTCAAGGAAATTTATATCTAAAACAAAAACCTTTTAAACATTAACTTCAACATAGTATGGAAAGAGTAAAATGAAATAATTACATTTACTTATTCACATGGATATTCTACTAATCGAATAATCACATGAAATATCAATAACCACTTTCATAATGATGGAATTCATAATGCCAGACTATCATGACCACATAGCCAAGGCCTCGTGCCAAGACTACAAATAAGATTTTGCCAAGGCCGTATGCCAAGACATTAGTTTGTCTCATGAGACCTACCGATGCATCTAGGAGCTATAGCGGGCTCCACCCGTCACATATTAAGTCCAATGCATTCCCATACGAAAAGGTTTAAACATAACATAAACATTCGTATTAAAACTAGTATACGAAATGTCAATACTTTCACCATAAACTATGAATGGTATAAAAATAGCACATCCACAGTCAAACATATCACAAAATCATCAATACAATATAGAAGTTTTGTATCATAACAAATCAACTTCAAATAAGTGTAAAATCCATCAAAGGATGTTGACATAGATGAAATCAAAACACTTTTTAGAGAAATATCTATTTCAATTTTTGAAATAATATAGGAGTCATATATTTATAAAATAAAACATTTTATTTGAAAATATATCTATAATCTTGTAAGAGAAACTTCGACTATTTTATAATGGTAGAAAATAACCACACCCACTGTATAAGTTAAAAAAACATTCTTACATTAATTCTGTCGAAAAGGTTAAAAGCACCTTGTTTGGAAAATGACGGAATGATTCCTTTATAAAACTCTTATAAAAAGTAAAAAAAGGGAATAAATTAATTTAACCCATATTCATGTAAATAGTAAAAATGTTTTGAAATTCATTTTTAATAAGCATGGATGTGGATGATAAAGAGATCCCAGTAGATTATTACGTATAAACAACCTCAGATAATGAAGAGATTGTGAAATAACCTTTACCTTGTACTTTTCCTTGGCTGGGTTAGGTTAACCTCCTGTATAATGGTGAAATAATTGTTATTAAATTATAAAAGAATCATATACATTAATATGATATCATTTATGATCTTTTAACATGGATTTGTTAATAATATCTTAGTATTTTCGTTGTTCTGGGTGTTAACTTACTCGTTTTCTTTTATTTGTTTTGTTACATAAGCCATGTTTGTAATGGATAGTTTGTCTCATAATCATATCCAGAATTATATCATGTCCTTAGATACTATTATTAATCATCAAATAAGAATTATACTTGAATGGATACGATGGAGAATGAATCTCATCACGTTCGTGGAGACGGTAGTCCGTACGTACGCACGAGCGACAATATCATTCTTTTGATATTAAAATAATATATAATTGAATGGAATATCATATATACATAATAATTATCATGTTAAATTTATTATTTAAAGGAATTACACATCATTATTATTCCCATCCATATAATAATTTATTGAATAACAATTACACCACGACGTGGAGACGGTAAGCTGTACGTACGCATGTATTGTGACATGTTAATCAAAGGTTGGATAGATCATTGAATATGGTTGTACCATATTTATAATAACATCACAGTATATTTATGATACTGGAGTTATCATTTTAGAATGGTCACAACAAAGGAAGTAGAAGTGGAAGAAGAAAGCAACTTGGAAAAGGGTGGTGATATCATTACCTCTTCTTCGGGTTCTTCCTTTTGATTTTATCAAAAGGGATATTTAGGATGGATTTATGATCAAAATAATGCCTCTAGGTTGTAGTGAGGGAAGATGGGAGAGTATTTTGGTAGAGTATTTCCGAACCAAAAGGCTTTGAAGGTGTGAAGTAATGAGAAGGGGGAGTGCCCTTTTATAAGAGGGGTGAGGGGCACCTTTGGAAAGCTAGAAATATTAATTAATAATAAATTCATATTCGTTTTCTAATGGATACAATGTTGATTATTCAAAGGTTAAGCTGGGGATAGGTTGAAAAACATTCAACCAATAGAATTTAGATAGGTTTGGGTTACTATATTAACCTTATCTTTTAGTTTTAACTCTTAGTTAATTAGTTTGACATTTACCATGTCACTTTGTATTTTTATATTATATAGTTAATTAACTTACTATATAAATCCAAGAAACCCCCAAGTGGTCCATTAATGATACACCTATCATGATATAAGTCTCCTGGACGAACCTTATATTTTTAGGAATTTAATATCCATTAATAATATAATATTTGTTTTAAAAACTATTTTATGTCAATTTTGACATTATTCAATTGTTGATTTTTGTGAAACTTATAACAGAATTATTACTTAGAAAAAAGTTAATTAAATCAATCCTAATATGTCATATTATCCTAGAAAATTATTGTAATTCATTTAAAGTCTCATATTATATTTATTTGGGTATTTATAATATCAATTATTTTAATTTTTCACTATTATGGTAATTACTGCATTATCATTGTGTCATAAATAAATTAAATTATTTAATGACTAAAAATTATAAATAAACTATCATTATGTAGGAAATATTTTTATCTTTTTAATTAATAATTACAAACGAATTTATCTTATGTATAACCCTAAATAAAAAATGCTATATTAAATAAACATTGATTTTAACTCTGTTAACTCTTCTTTGTATTAAATAATAATAAATGTCCTAATCTAATCCAAGTGGACCTAAATGATAATATTTTATTCCTAAGGTCTTTTTTGGTCGAGAAACACTTGTGCAATAGAATTATGACATGTGTTAGGGTAATATTAATATCATTTTTACCCTTAATTGCCCTATTTACTTTTAACTGTGGTAAATAAAAGTAAAAAGTTACTATTCACCAAAAATTATTTTCATCTCATTGATCAACATTTAACTTATTGATATTAACCGTGTCTCTCGGATTTTCGAAATTCCATTCACAGAAGCGGTAAAATTATGTTTTATGAAAAATTCAGTTTTTTTTAACTACCACTTAGTAGTTTCACTATTTATCAAAAATTGATGTTTTTGAGAACAATGCCAAAATTTCACCCTAAGCTATAATTGATATTCTGAATTCAAAAATGATGTCTATTTTACAAAATTTTAAACATATAAGTTGCATTAATTAATTTTATAATTAATTCTCAATGTCACAACAAATAGCATGTTTTTAAGAAACAATATATACCAAAAGATTGACAATTGTTTAGGTCCAATTTCAAAGTTAAATTAATTCTAATGAACACCATTGGATAAAATGGTAAAAATATATTCTAATTATACTTTAAAACCACTCAATAATATAATTTATCACTATAAATTATTTTGATTACAAAAGTTGTTTTTAAGTATTTTTCACTATTCATAAAAATTGGAAGTTCTCAGAAAAATACCAAAAAATCATCTTAGGATAATTTCAATATTCCGAAACAAAAAATAAATTCCATTTTGATATATAAAATATATATAATTTAAAAAAATAGGTATTACTATTCATAAAGGCTAGTTTGATTGGTTGCGGTGTGTTAGAACTCGATGTTGCGTACAACACACCCTATCGCATTATTCAAAGAGAAGCTTACCGTAGAAGTTTGGGGTGTTACATTCTGCCCTCTTTCAAATAATTTCGTCCTCAAAATTTCCAGAATACTACCACATGAAATGACTCGGGTGGTTCTTCAACATAAGTTCCTCGGGTTCCCACGTTTCCTCTTCCATATTATGGTTTCTCCACAAAACTTTTACCAGACGCGTCGTCCGGTTTCTCAGTACATGTTCTCTCATATCAAGAATACTGACAGGCTCTTCACAATAAGACAGATCAGGTTCCAGTTCTAACTCCTCATAGGTGAGTACATGCGTTGGGTCAGGCATGTATTTCCTCAACAGAGATATGTCGAACACATCGTGAACTTTGGAGAGACATGGCAGCATTTCCAATCGGTAAGCTACAACACCAATTTGTTCTAGAATTTCGAAAGGTCTGATGTACTTGGGACTCAATTTACCTTTCCTAAAAAAACATTTGACTCCCTTTAATGAAGAGAACTTCAAGAAAACATGATCATCATCTTGAAATTACAAATCCTTCCTTCGATTATCGGCATAGCTCTTCTGCCTGCTTTGAGCAACTTTGATGTGACATTATATTACCTTCACCTTTTCCATCGTTTCCTCCACCAGTTCTGGGCCTACAAGTTTTCTTTCACCAACGTCATCCCAACAGGTTGGTGTATGACATCTCTTTCCGTATAACACTTCATATGGTGCCATCTGAATACTCGAATGGAAGCTATTGTTATAGGAAAATTCTACCAGAGGTAAATATTGATCCCACATACCCTGAAAGTCAAGTGATCAGGATGTCAACATGTCTTCTAAGGTTTTAATAGACCGTTCTAATTGTCCGTCTGTCTGAGGGTGGTAGGCAGTGCTCAAATGAAGTTCAGTATCTAGGGATTTATGAAGACTTTTCCAGAATCTTGAAGTAAAATGGGGAACATGATCAGAAACAATCGATAAGGGTACTTCATAAAGTCTCACAACTTCATTAATATACAGTCTTTCTAGACGTTCCAGTGGTAGATCTTCTCTTATAGGAATAAAATGTGCTAACTTGGTAAGACAATCAGTAATAACCCATATTTCATCTTTCCTTATAGGAGTCTTTGGTAGCCCCATGAAAAAGTCCATTGTAATATTGTCTCATTTCAACTCCGGAATGGGAAGAGGTTGCTTGACTCCTCCAGGGTGTTGCCTTCCTGCTTTCACTTGTTGACAAACCATACATCTTGACACAAAATCAGAAATCTCCCTCTTCATATTGTCCCACCAAAAATGTTCCTTCAAATCACTATACATTTTGGTTCTCCCAGGGTGTATAGGGAAATTGGAACTTTGAACATCATCCAAAAATACCCTTTTTATATCAGGTATATCGGGAACACAAAGCCTCTTCCCGAATTTCAAAATTCCATTTTCATTCACAAAATCTCTCAATCTCCCATCATTCACAGCTTTAATCTTTTTTTGAAATTCGCCATCATTAGTCTAAAAACTCTTAATCCTTTCAAGTAGAGATATTTTGGCAACCATTTGAAGAAACATTGATGTTTCTCCTTCCCTGGTTATTCCCATGCCCATCTTCACTAGATCCATGAAAATTGGATCCCTTTCAATTCTCATATTGTTCAAAACTCCATGATCCTTTCTGCTCAAAGCATCTACCACCTTGTTTGCCTTCCCCGGGTGGTAGTGTATCGTGAAATCATAATCCATGAGTAATTCAAGCCATCTCTTTTGCCTCATGTTGAGCTCTTTTTGTGAGAAAATATACTTCAAACTCTTGTGATCAATATAAATCTCACATTTTTCACTATAGAGGTAGTGCCTCTATATCGTCAAAGCAACGATCACAGCTGCTAACTAGAGATCATGAGTAGGATAGTTTTGTTAATGAATTTTCAACTGTCGTGATGCATAGGCAATAACCCCTATCATTCAGCAAAAGGACACAACCAAGTCCTTTCTTCGATGCATCACTATAAATAACGAACCCATCATTCCCCGATGGTAGAGTCAATATAAGAGCATTGACTAATATTCACATCAGTTCTTCAAAACATTTTTTACACTCTTTTGTCCAAACAAATTTAACCCCTTTACGTGTGAGCTTCGTTAATGGGTTAGCCAATTGGGCAATATTATGGACGAAACGTCGATAATAACCTGCTAAACCAATAAAACTATGTACCTCAGTTATATTCGTAGGTGCTGACCATTCTTGGATTGCCTTGGTCTTAGAAGGATCAACAAGGATTCCATCTTTAGAGACAATATGGCCAAGAAAAGAAATCACCTAAATCCAGAATTCACACTTGCTAAAATTCACATATCATTCATGTCTTCTCAGAGTCTTCAAGATAATGCGCAAGTGATTTTCATGATCTTCGTAGCTTTTTGAGTATACCAAGATATCATCAATAAATACCACCACAAATTCATCGAGATATTCCATGAAAACTCTATTCATTATATCCATGAATATAGAGGGTGCATTAGTCAATCCAAAAGGCATTACTGTAAACTCATAATGCCTGTACCTGGTTCGAAATGCTGTCTTCGGAATGTTTTCCTTCTTCACACACAACTGATGGTATCCAGATCGAAGGTCAATCTTTGAAAAGTATTGAGCTCCATGCATTTGGTCAAATAAATCATCAATACGAGGTAGGGGATACTTGTTCTCTATCGTTATGGCATTGATCTCCCTTTACTCAATACATAACCTCATAGATACATCTTTCTTTTTAACAAAAAGAACAGGGGCTCCCCATGGAGAATCACTAGGTTGAATAAATCCTTTATTACTCAATTCGTCTAGTTGTTTCTTTAGTTCAACTAATTCTACAGTGGCCATTCTATAAGGGGTCTTCGATATAGGCCTTGATCCAGGAATTTTATCAATGGAAAACTCAACTTCTCGTTCTAGAGGATGTCCAGGTAAATATTCCGGAAATAAATCTACAAATTCATTCACAATATGTACATCATCTATTTGAACATTCCGTTCCTCACCCATAGTTATTTCATTCTCTTCCTCCCTAATAAATGAATTTATTTGAGCTACTGGGGGTGGATCTAGATAAGAATTAGGTGGTGACGATTCTGCTCTAAAGATAAGGTGTTCCTTATCATCATCATCAAGAATCGTAACCTCTTTCTTCTTACAATAAATCGTCCCTTTATAGTCCGAAAGCCAGTCCATACCGAGGATTATATAAAACTCAATCATAGGTATGACGATGAGATCAGAAGAAAAAGAACATTTATGTGCTCTAATGGGGACTGACTGACCAAACATTGTTGCAATGATACTTCCCTTAAGAGTTTTAACTGACAACTCCCTTGTTAAATAAAATTGGAAATATCAAATTTTCTTATAGAATTGGGAAGATATGAAACAATGCGATGATCCAGAATCAAATAATGCATTTTCTAAACTTGAGGAAACCATTAAATTACCTTCCACCACATCTTTAGGAGTTTCTACCTCAGCAGTAGTGATTGAAAAAGCATGGGCTTGATCCCTTGGCCTTTTCTGAGGTAAGTTCCCCTGACGATTAGGACATTCATTTGCATAATGTCCCATCTCCCTTCAATTGTAGCACTGAAATTTGGTATCTTCCTTCTTCTCATTGAAACCATGATCTTGGTGGCCTTTTTCACCACACTTGTAACATACTCATGTTCCCTTCAAGCAAGTACCGGGGTGTTTCTTCCCACCTTTACCACATGATGGATATTCAAAATTTCCCTTTTTCTGCTTATTTCCATTCAAATATTGATCAGCAGATCTCTTCTTCTATTGCTTTTCTTTAATGTCATAAGACACATAGAATTCCTTTTTGGTCTTGATAGCACATGAGTCAATGTCTTCGTACGATGAGAAAGATTGTGATACTAATGCTCGATGGAGAAATGGTTTTAACCCATCAAAGAAACGATAAATATTACTTCTTGGGTTACGTATATAATCTACAGCATACCTTGATAACCTTGTAAAGTTAGCCTCATACATTGAGACATTCTCATCCTCCTTTTGCCTCAAACTCAGAAACTGCCTTTCCATATCTGCTCGGTGGTCGTGAGGAATGTATTTATCTAAAAATAGATCTTTGAACTCCCTCCATTCCATATTTGATACTTCATCATCTTCCTTCGTATTTTGATTCAATGAACACCATTGATCATCATCTCCAGTGAGGCGGTAAACTGCCATGATACCTTTTTCCCTTTCACTACTCCCCAAAGCCTGAAATATTTTCTCTCGGGAAAATATCCATTCCTCAGTTACTAAGGGATTTTTACTCCCATTGAACGTTTGTGGTTATTTCCTCATGAAGTGATCTAACATTTATCCTCCACGTTGTGGATCAGGGTGCTCCATATGGGTAAGGTTATTGTTCATAACCTGAGTGAGTTGTCCCAGTATGGTGATTAGCTGATCGGCACTAGTTGCATCACCAGCTCTACTATAATTATATTGAGTAGGAGTGCAATCCCTACATGGAGTGCGTGAATTGATACAGTTTCCATTTCTTCCACTAGGTTCCATTTCTAAACAATGGAAAATACTAGATCAGTTTATGAATCAAATTTCATAATCCCATACTTATAAAACACTTAACATAAATTGAACTATTTATAGATATAATCCATAATCATAAAAATGTTTTATTTGAGGAATTATATACTCATAAACCCTTCATAATGATTTGTAAATAAAATGAGAGTTATCCTAAGAATATCCCCCGAGAGTGACGTAACCAAGAGTGCAGCAAGGCCCGTTGTCGTGAAACAGTTCTCGTTCGAGTCTAGCTCAATGCGTTGTTTTCGGGTTTTACCCCTAGGTACATCTGTGCTAGAGCTTCCTCTACCTGCTCGTATCCAGATAGGGATGTATTGCTCAGAAAACTCATAAAATCTCTACAATACCAAAATTCTAGCAAGTCCTTCTATACTAATCCTCAAAGTGTATCTTAAATCTTTGTGCTCTAATCAGAGTTTATCTAAATCTATCTTCCAGGGTTTGTTCTAAACTTCCTCTGATAGCAACTGTAACGCCCCGACCCTAGTTACCTAGATTCGGTGCATTATTACATAACATCGGCATGATCACAAGAAAGATCAAATCTCTAAAGATCGATTTGTTTAGTAGCCTTGGAAACAGTAGAAAAATACATAAAGTTTTACATTACACCATAATGTAAAAAACTACTACAACAACATATTGTCTCCATATTACACACTCATATCCCCACATAATATCCCTTCAGGTCAATCATAATTACTTGTTCACTTCCTGGGAAAAATAAAACATAGAAAAGGGGTGAGCTCAAATTCCTAGTACAGATATCAATATAGCGGAAACATTCATAAATAAGAATAAACATTTAAGGCAATGTATAACTAAAACAAAAGTCTTTTAAACATGAACATCAACATAGTATGGAAAAAGTAAAATGAAATAATGCCATTTACTTATTCACATTGATAATCTACTAATCAAATAATCACATGCAATATCAATAACCACTTTCATAATGATGGAATGCATAATGCCAGACTATCATAACCACATAGCCAAGGCCTCGTTCCAAGACTACAAATTTGATTTTTCCAAGGCCTTGTGCCAAAAAACTACTTTGTCTCATGAGACCTACTGATGCATCGAGAAGTTATAGCGGGCTCCACCAGTCACATATTAAGTCCAATGCATTCCCATATGAAAAGGTTTAAACATAACATAAACATTCATATTAAAACTAGCATACTAAATGTTAATACTTTCACCATAAACTATGAATGGTATAAAAATATCAAATCCTCAGTCAAAAATATCACAAAATCATCAATGCAATATATAATTTTTGTATCATAATAAATCAACGTCAAATAAACGTAAAATCCATCAAAGGATGTTGACATAGATGAAATCAAAACTATTTTTAGAGAAATATATCTTTTTATTTTTAAAATCATTTAAGAGTCATATATTTATAAAATAAAACATTTTCTTTGAAAATATTCTTATATGCTTGTAAGGGAATCTTAGATGATTTTATAACGGAAAAAAATAACTGCACCCGCCGTATAAGTTAAAAAAACATTCTTACCTTAATTCTGTCGAAAAGGTTAAAACCACCTTGTTTGGAAAACGACGGAAATATTCATTTATAAAACTCTTATAAAAATTCAAACAAGGGTATAAATGACATTAACCCATATTATAGTAAATAGTAAAAATGTTTTGAAATTCAATTTTAAGAAACATGGATGTGGATGATAAAGAGATCCCAGTAGATTATTACGTATAAACAACCACATATAATGAAGAGACTGTGAAATAACCCTTACCTTGTACTTTTCCTTGGATGGGGTAGGTTAACATCCTGTATAATGGTGAAATAATTGTTATTAAATTATACAAGAATCATATACATTAATATGATATCATATATGATCTTTTGACATTGATTTGTCAATAATATCTTAGTATTATCGTTGTTTCGGGTGTTAACTTACTCGTTTTCATTTATATGTTTTATTACATAAGCCATGTTTGTATTGGATAGGTTGTATCATAATCAAATCCAGAATTATATCAAGTCCTTAGATAATATTAGTAATCATTAAATGAGAATTATACTTGAATTGATATGATGGAGAATGAATCTCATCGCGTTCGTGGAGACCGTAGTCTGTACGTATGAACGAGCAACAATATCATTCTTTTGATATTAAAATAATATATAATTAGATGGTATATAATATATAAAGAATCATTATCATGTAAAATTTATTATTTACATGAATTACACATCATTATTATATCCATCCAAATAATAATTTATTGAATAACAATTACATCACGTCGTGGAGACGGTAAGCCGTACGTACGCACGTATGGTGACATGTTATTCAAAGGATGGATAGAATACTGAATATGGTTGTACCATATTTATAATAACATCACAGTATTTATATGATACTGTAGTTATTATTTTATAATGGTAACAACAAAGGAAGAAGAAGTGGAAGAAGAAATGAACTTGGAAAAGGGTGGTGAAATCATTACCTCTTCTTCGGGTTCTTCCTTTTGATTTGATCAAAAGGTCTCCATAGGTTGGATTTATGATCAAAATAAGGCCTATAGGATGTAGTGAGGGAAGTTGGGAGAGTATTTGGGCAGAGTGAGGCCGAACCAAAAGGCTTTGAAGGTGTGAGGTAATGAGAAAGGTGAGTGACCATTTATAAGAGGGGTGAGGGGCACCTTTGGAAAAGCTAGAAATATTATTTTATAATAATTTCATATTCGGTTTCTAATGGATCCAAAGTTTATTATTCATAGGTTAAGGTAGTTATAGGTCGAAAACCATTCAACCAATAGAATTTATACAGGTTTGGGTTACTATATTAACCTTATCTTTTAGTTTTAACTCTTAGTTAATTAGTTTGACATTTACCATGTCACTTTGTATATTTATATTATATGGTTAATAAACATACTATATACATCCAAGCGACCCCCATGTGGTCCATTAATGATACACCTATCATGATATAAGTCTCTTGGACAAACCTTATATTTTTAAGAATTTAATATCAATTAATAATATAATATTTGTTTTAAAAACTCTTTTATGTCAATTTTGACACTATTAAATAGTTGATTTTTGTGAAACTTATAACAGAATGATTACTTCGAACAAAGTTAATAAATCGATCTTAATATGTCATAATATCCTATAAAATTAGTAATTCATTAATAGTCTCAAATTATATTTATTTTTGTATTTATAATATCAATTATTTTAATTTTTCACTATTATGGTAATTACTGCATCATCATTGTGTCATAAATAAATTAAATTATTTAATGTCTAAAAATTATAAATAAAATATCATTATGTAGGAAATCTATTTATCCTTCTAATGAATAATTAAAATCGAATTTATCTTATGTATAACACTATCTTAAAAAAGTTTTAGTAAATAAACATTGATTTTAACTCTTTTAACTCTTCTTTGAATTAAATAATAATAAATGTCCTAATCTATTTCAAGTGGACCTAAATGATAATATTTTATTCTAAGGATGTTTTTGGTTGATATAAACTTGTCCAATAGAATTATGACATGTGTTAGGGTAATATTAATATCATTTTACCCTTAATTACCCTATTTACTTTTAATCGTGGTAAATAAAAGTAAAAAGTTACTATTCACCAAAAATTATTTTCATCTCATTGAACCACATTTCACTTCTTCATATTAACCGTGTCTCTCAAGTTTTCAAAATTCCATTCACAAAAGCGGTAAAATTATGTTTTATGAAAAATTCAATTTTTTTATCTACCACTTAGTAGTTTCACTATTAATCAAAAATTGAAGTTTTTCAGGACAATGCCAAAATTTCACCCAAATCTATAATTGATATTCTTAATTCAAAAATGATGTCTATTTTAAAAAATTACTAATATTTAAGTTTCATTAATTAATTTTATAATTAATTCCTGCTGTTACAACAAATAGCGTGTTTTTAAGAAACAATATATACCAAAAGATTGACAATTGTTTATGTCCAATTTCAAAGTGAAATTAATTCTAATGAACACCATTGGATAAAATGGTAAAAATATATTCTAATTATACTTTAAGACCACTCAATAATATAATTTATCACTATAAATTATTTTGATTAAAAATGTTGTTTTTATGTATTTCTCACTATTCATAAAAATTGCAAGTTCTCAGAAAAATACCAAACAATCATCTTAGGATAATTTAGATATTCTAAAACCAAAAATAAAGTCTATTTTGAAATATAAAATATATATAATTTCAAAAAGTAGGTATTACTATTCATAGCGGCTAGTTTGATTGGTTGTGGTGGGTTAGAAGCCAATGTTGCGTACAACACACGCAATCACATTATTCAAAGAGAAGTGTACCGTTGAAGCTTGGGGTGTTGCAGTCGCGTCTCACAGTCAGTGTCTCCATGCTCTGCCTCCCTAACTCTCTGAATAAGTGGAGGTGCGACTGTAAGAGACTGAAGATCGGCTGCTTTATCCCTATCCACAATGGATATCTATAAGGTATCCAGCAGCTCTATCGCTTCTCCTTGTAGCTGAATACCATATCTCTTGCTGAGATCATCCGAAGAAACGTTCAAATTCCCAGGAGTATAGACTGTCTCAAATTCATAGTCCTGGAGGAACTCAAGCCAACACCATTGTCTCATGTTCAGGTCATTCTGAGAGAAGATATACCTGAGACTCTTGTAATCAGATTACACGGTAAAAAGATCACCCATCAGATAGTTCTGCCACATTTTTAAAGGTGAAGACCACTACTGCTAACTCCAAGTCATGGGGAGCATAGTTCTTCACATGTTGTCTCAGCTTCCGAGAACCATAAGCGATCACTTCTTGCTCCTGCATCAGGACACACCCAAGTCTGGTTCCTTACACGTCCCAGTAAACTACGTACCCTATGCCCTCCTCTAGACGCCTCAATATGGGGGAAATAATCAGCCTCTGCCTCAGCTCTTGAAAGATCTGCAGGCATCTCTCCGACCACACGAATGGTTTTTCCTTCTTCGTTAAGGATGATAGTTGTGCTAAAAACATGGAGATGTCCGGAACGAATCTCCGATAATATCTAGCCAAACCCAGGAAACTACATACCTCTATCACACTCTTGGATGGATCCCAAGAAAGTACCTCTTCAATCATCACTGGATAAACTACCACTCCAGCCTCTGAGATGACGTGTTCAAAGATGTGAACCTCATGAATCCAAAATAGGAACTTCGAGAGCTTATCATAATTCTGGTGCTCTCAGAGTGCGTCATGTACTACCTGAAAATGGTGGGCATGCTCCTCCTCATTATCTGAGTAGATCAGTATGTTGTCTATGAAGACCACAACAAAGCGATCATGGTATGGATAGAAGATCTAGTTCATGAGACTCATGAACACTTATTGAGAGTTGGTTACGCCAAAGGGAATAACCAGGAACTTGTAGTGGCCATAATGACACCTGAAGGCCGTCTTATGCACATTCTCATCTCAAACTCTGAGCTAGAGATAGCCTGATCTAAGATCTATTTTTGAGAACCATCGTTCTCCCTTGAGCTGATCAAAGAGGTCTTCAATCCTCGGGAGTGGGTACTTGATCTTCACGGTCACCTAGTTCAGGAAATGGTAGTTGATACAAAGCTGAATGCTTCCATCCACCTTCTTGGAAAACAGAATTCGGGCTAACTAAGGAGAAACAATGGGAAATATTAATCCCTTTCCCTAAAAGTCCTCTAGCTGTACCCGCAGCTCAGGAAGCTCAATGGGAGCAATTCGAAATGCTGGTGTAGATATTGGTGTCATCCCGGGGTACAAGTCCATGTTGAATTCCACCTTTCTATGAGGAGCTAGTCCTGGAACATTTTGAGGGAAGACATCCACATACTGATCCACCACTATATGATAAGTCAGACTCTCGATATCAACTGCTCTTAGGGTAAGGAAAGCCAACTGGTAAGTGATCAGCTACACCCTCCTCCTAGTAAGTCCATCCTATGCTGCAATGGTTCCCTTCTCGCCAGTGAAAGTGAACTTGGAATCATCCATTCAAACACACCAAACATAGCGCCTAATACACTCAATATGAGAATGGGTTGTATATAACTAGTCTATAACCATGATGACATCGTAAGGCCTTGACGCCGCAACGAGGAAATCCTGGCCGAAGCTCTTGCCTCAAAGATTATGCTCACACTTTTGGCACCAGTGCGTAATTGTCGAGTCTGCTCCCGTAGGAGTCTCAAGCCGTAAGGGTAAAGCCAACGACTCCATCGGAATCTCTGAGCTCCAAACAAGGGAAGTGGATATGAAATAGTGACTGGCATCTGTGTCTATAAGAACAGCATATGAGGTGGAGTAGACACAGATCATACCTCAAATCATCTCCAGAGCACCATGATCGTAGGACTCAGCTTCCTGAAGCAATGCTCTGCCCTATCCACCCTCTCCCTATGGCCAGGGTGGACCTCCTAGTGGTGGTGGCGGTAGGACCTCGTAATGTCATCAACCAAAAGCTTCATGACCAGATCATCTTCCACGTCTGCATGTTCCCTGCAGACTACCTTGATCTAACCTCTTCCTCTGCATGGAGGTCCCTCATCATTCTTTTGATCATCTGATCCGCGGGCCGGACAGTCACGAGCCATGTGACCAATCCCCCCCACATGAGTTACACTATCTTATCCTGGCATGATTGGCTTTGTCTCCACTCTGGGTGCCCCGCACAATCGATCCGGAGTCGTGCAGTCGACCACCATTAGGTCTAGTCCTATTGGACTTCTATGTCATCCATATACTACCAGCTGTAGAAGACTCCAATGCATGTCATTTAGTGGTGGGTCTTTCTAATAGAGACATCTCAGCAAAGAAACTCTCCACATGTAGTGCTCGCTCCAACACCCCCGTCTACATCGGTATGCTATGGGAGATAACTGATTCTCTGATCTCTCACTGGAGTCCCTCCTCAATGGTCTGGTTCCTAAAGAATGGGCCCCATACCATATTAGATGAGTAGCTCAAGAGGTCGGTGAACCTTGCTGAGTACTGAGCTACACTCATGTTTCCTACTGCAGATGAAGTATCTCCTGTATCTATACCGCTAGAAGGGTGGCTGGTACAAATTCCGCCCTGAACAGGCTCTCTATGAATGCGTATACAAGTATCGTCTCATCATGCATCTCGAGTATTAGGCTCCACCATATTCCTACTGATTCATAATGGAGGCTAGCATCAAGGATCACCATGATGTCTTCTAGTGTCCCTACCAGTCTGAAGACTCTCACCACAACCTCTAGCCAATCCTCATACACCTATGGGTTCGTCTCTCCCCTTAACCTGGGTGGCCTCTAGCACTGGAACTTGTGAAGTGTGCTGAAGTGGCTTCCAATATTTGTTGATGGGGATGGTGGCATCAGTGGCCCAACGAGAAGTAGTACCGCTGGTGCCTCAACTAAAAGAGGGCCCTATACTGAGGCCTCGTCGCTTGGCAGGCTGTCTGTATGAACAACTCTCGGGGCTCTAGCTGGTCGTCTCTGGGATGGCATGCTGAAAGAAATAGATGTGACACCGTCAAATGAGTTTACCTGGTGAGCTGACCAGGTTCGAGCTAGCATAAATAAAAAAACGTTTGAAACACACACGCAATCAGTGTTTTCGTGTACTAAGTCATAAATCAGTAGTCAGGGCCCTGGTGTGTGGATACATTAGCCGCCACACCAACACTGGACTCCCAGAACATAAAACCACACTCGGTACCCTTAACACTATTACTTTATAGAAAAGAAGTATCACTGTCCTATGTTCTGTGGTATAACCAACCCCTATGATACCAATTTTTCACGACCAATCCCCCGGGGCCCATATCGTGACAACCCGAAGCACGACGTCCATAGTCCATGGTTTGGAGACTAGCACCAAATGAATAATTCTCTAAAACTGGTAAGGCATTTCCTTTAAAAATAATAAACACACACAAACAATTCACAAGAAAAATAAAACACTAAGAAAAAGTTCTATAAAAACTGTATTGAAAGTAAAGGTGCTGGAAATAGAATCCCACCAGTAAAGTACAAGTAAAGGATGTACAAGTACAACTAAAAAGACAAACAGCTGGAAGGTGTCTAGAAGCTCTTGGATCATCCACCTCAGATCCTACCTAAAGGGTAGGTACAGATAGCCTCCTCAATGCTCCACATCCATTCATCTCCTCTGTGTACTGACTCATCATGAGGTCCACCTCCAGGTACCATCCAGTCCACGTACACTCCGCCTCGGTTACTGCAGTATGTCATATGACTCCAACACAATGAGGTGCTGGCATTGCCCCTATAGGGGTGAGTATAAAGATACTTAGTAGGGACCCCGAGACCCTCAAGGTCTCAAAAAATCCGACAACCATAAACCAAAAATGCTGATTTCAATGGATATCCATTACATAGTTATATGCACATACATATACGGAAGTTATCAGGTAACCATGTCAATGATGAGGTAAACAAAAAATTCATTGACTCAGCTCACACTTGGATTTTCATTATCGAAACCAAGATAGCTTGAGAACTCCTACTAAGTCAAGTACTGTGGGCCTGTCATGACACCGAGCCACTTCTCACTAACCTTTGTCTGCTGAGGTACTTCTCATGTCGAGTAGTACTGGTCTGCCTCCAAATACCAGGCACTCCGTCTGCTGTGGGTCTGCCGCCAAATACCGGGATCTCCCCCTAATAGCCTGCAAGGATACTCATCATGTCGAGTAGAACGGGTCTGCCAACAACTACAAGGTTCTCCATCCTCCATTGGCCTACCGCCAAATATAGGGTTCTCCCCACTGTACTAGTTGAATCACTCCAAGTAAAATCGGTAAAGCAGTCGTTTGGTCGGACAGCTACTAGGTCTCTGCACTATGTCTACTCGTCTCCTGGAGGATCTGTTCATCGAGCTACTAGACAATACTCCAATTTTCATGATGTCTCACATTGAAGTATATCAAAGGACAGCCATGTCATAGAGGTTTCAATGTAACTGACGGCGTGTCAATAAGACTTACGGTCTGTTAGTTATTAGCCTTTTAGTCTCGGCGGCCCTGTTGGATTCGTGTAAGAACCAAGACAATAGTATCTCAACTATTACCCAAACATCGGTGGGGTATTCTCAAAGGTAAAATCTCTCATCGAGATTTCCAGCTTCGCTGACGGTTCGTCATACTGATTTACGGTGCCAATGATAGGGAAAAAGGTGTAAACAGGTTTGATGGGTTCGGGTCCAGTCCGACCCAGTTTGATTGACCTGACCCGGTCCGTGAATCTGACATGGAACAAAGAGGTGGACCAGCCTGAAGGGGAGGCTCGACCCGAAGGTACGACCCAGATTGTGGGGGCGACCCAGCCCAATGGGTGGCCTGACCCGAAGGGGAGGCCCCACCCAGTGGCCCACATTGCATGGTGGTGGCCCACGTGGCTAGGTGGCGGCCCACTTGGCCTCGATGGCTAGCCAGCATGGCCTGGCTGGCCATGCGTGGGAGGGGGTGTGGTGCCCCCCCACATTGACCGAAATGGCTAGGGTGAGGCACCGACACCTGGTAACCGTGGGACCCGAAGGATCCCACCGGGTGCACACAGGCAATCGGCTCTGCCGGCCACCCTCTTCTGTCCGCTGTGGCCTAAGTCCATAGTCTTACACCACCATCTCGGTACGAATACATTGTGCCCCTATGCTGCGGCCTGCCTCGATCACTGCTCAATGCTGCTCCGCGCGGCGCACCGCGCCACCGTCTGACCACCACATCCATCCTAGCTGTGACCCATTTCTTCTGGCATGCTACAACAGCACTGCCCCAATCCATCACCTCCACGACCTGCTTGGTCGCGGCTCAGCTCACTACGTGGAATTGCGGTGCCGCACCCTTGTGGTGACCCGATGGCCTTGATCCCCCGGCATTCTTCAAGGCCAACTCGTTATTGGTCACCGCATGATCCTCCTCTGTCGTCATCGATAAAGAACCAATAAAAGGGGAAGGTTGGGCCATGTTCATGCGGTCTGAACCCTCCTCATTACGGTGATATCATTCGGTTCTCATATCACAAAAAACGATGCGGTACGGAGGGTAATATTCAATTGTAAAATAACCCCTACCATGCTTGATGATTGTTCGTTGACGAAGTCATGGGAAAAGGAAGCATCATTTCGTTGACGTCGGGAATGAATAAGCTGAGAATGAAATCAGCGTTATTCATGGGTGAAGGTGTTTCCTCAACATTATTAGGTTGAATAGGGGGAAGATGGGGCTCGTCATTCTTCGGTGGAAGGAGAGTTCTTCACGTTCTTCTTTGAGAGGATGAGGTTCTCTCTCAAGTCCCACCCAAATGATTTTCCAACCAAATGAAATAATAGCTTTGTCTATTATTTAATCATTGGCTTGAATTGAAAATAATTCAGAAGGAGATAATTTATTAATTTTAAGGTTTTGATTAATTAATTGCAAGAGATTTGGAACATTAATTTAATGGGGGAAGGTGGAGAGTTTAACCAAAATAAATGGGGGGTTAGAGGTGTTCCAAAATTAATGGGGAGCTATAAGATTTATGATACTCATGTGGGGCCACTAAATAAAATCCACCAAAGGGAGGTTATGTGCGGGTGTCCTATACAACTAAACTCCACTTGGAGGTTTTATCGACCATAAAATAAAAATAAGTTATTTCTTTTTTTTAATTTTTTTAAAACCCCAAAATCTCACTTCCACTCTCGCTAAAATGCAACTGTGGTGAAGGTATCAGTAAGAAATCACTGATTCTGTGAGTTCAACAGTGTCCTCAGATATCTATTCCAAGCACCGGTTGAAATGATATAAAATCTCACTCGTACGTTTACTGAATGTACCCAAACAAAACATCAGAAATTGATTCCGGGCACACCGGGCCTTGGAATCAAGAGCCGTCAAAAACTGCGGACTCGTAAAGTTCCCTTGTATTTAAAAAAATTCTACGGAAATTCCGGGTCTTTACAGTTCAATTTTTAATGTCCTACGTTTCAAAATACTCCATCCCTAGTGTCCATAACAAGAGATCGAAATGATATACAATGAATAAGATATAATTTCATTTCGAATTCAATCAATTTATTTTCATCTTCAACATCCTATTTATATGATGATTAAAAAATAAATTAATAACTAAAGTATATTACTCATGATGATATGTTATTATAATTATGGGAAAACCTTATACCCACTTTAATCCATCATAGAAATGACAATATCACCATGCACGCTTACTTACATCATATTGTCTGTACGCCATGGTGTGATCTGTTATTAAAAATTCATTATTAGGATGGGTATAATTCCATTTATAATGGATTTAAATAATGTATTTAACAAGATAATAATAATATATAATTAATATAATATCTTATTATATACCATTTCTCCATGATGTGAATTATATTTTTGCTCGTGTGTACGTACGTCCCTCCATCTCCATGACTCGATGAGATTCACTGTCCACGTTACCAAATCAAGAACGATTATAAAATTTATATGATGAGTTAATATAATAATTATGAAATTAATTTCATTAATAAAATACATCCTATTCATATAAAATGAATTATATTGAGAAATATGAATCATAAAAAGATCTAGTTAACACCTGAAATAACGGTAATATTGAAATTTCATTAAAAATTTATATAACAGGATCATATAAGATATCATTAATATGTATATGTTCACTGTATAATTTTTTAAATGTTGTAAAATTTATAATGGATGTGAAAACACTATCAAAAAATTATAAGTTCACGGTAAGGATTATTTTTTTAATATCATTTTTATCTGATATTGTTTAAATGAATGTGGTTACCGGGGGCATAGTTTTCCTCCATGTTCATGATAACATAAAATGTATTCATAAAATGTTTACTATTATTATATGTATGTTTAATGTCATTTTTTCTCATTATAACATTTACTACATGGAATGAAATAATATTTTTTTCATTTTCCATATGAGGTAATATTTTTTTTTCTGAAATGATTTCAGGAATAATGTATTTTGACATATATAGCTAGAATATATTTTTACTCATAATTAAAATCATAAATCAATGAATCTTCCACTACATGATTTAATTTTTATTTTCAACTAAATACATTTATTCTGATATTTTTTGGAATTTTGATATAAGAAAATGAATTTTAAAAAATAATGTATATTTTTCTCATTATATTAAGTTGCAGTGTTTTAGAAAAATTGTTTTCTATATAAGGTGAAGCATTATATATAGGGTTATGTTTTTATCTCAAATGTTATAATTATTTGATTTTGATAATTATAGAATCTTATTTTATATGAATTATGTTATGATTGCATGATTTTTAAGAAACCCATTAAATTGTTTTAGTTACACTATGATTATTGATATCTATTTTTGTGGAACATGTAAGAATAATTTAATTATGAGATGGGTGGGACCTATTTCTCCCTCAGATGCATTGGGTAAAGACTTATTTCGCATGTGTTAGACGGGAAGAGAGTAGAATGTAAACATTGTCCAGTAATGGACTTTTTCCACTATGATGGTCATTATAACAATGTCGTAGATACTATGTAAATCGTATTATTTGATTAATTGTTTTCCAACAGTACATGTTTTATACCAATTCTAATTTATCATGGTTAATGTCCCTATATGATATATTCCTTACAAATATCAATGTATTATTTCATCACACATGATTTTGATATTAAAACTTTTTGTACATGTTTTTTACATTCTTATGACTATGGTTTATTATATGTCATATATGTTTAAAGATATTGATCATTTGAGTTCACCATTGATATGATTTATTCTCAACATTATATAATGAACTGATTTAGGTAGGAAAAAAGGGTAAGATATAAATGGATGATGTTGATGATATTTCACCAAAACAGAATATTATGTACCATGATTCCAATTAACATAAACTAATACGACCATTAGGCATATTTTTGTGTCCTGTAATAAGTATTTTGAAAAATTAATGTAATGTCCTCGTACGTCATGATTAGTTCTATAGAGAATGGGGGAATATACAATTATGAACCTGAAATATTAACTTTTATGTATTACAAAAAAAGGATTACTATTATCATTTAACACATTAATATAAACCATAAAATTATTGCATAACAGAAAATATATCCTTTATAAATAGATTTTGAAATAAAATATTAATCCCAAATTATAAAAAAATAGATTCATAGACAGAGACACACACACACACACAAATAAATATATTTATATAAAGAAATATAAATCATTATACATTATACATAAAATTAGATTTTTAAAAGATAAACAATTTATTCGATAAAAATGTATAATTCATTTACGAAATATAGTATTAATGATTCAATTTACATCAAAACAATTATCAAATAAAATTATGGAAAAAATAATACAGATAAATATATATAAATATATATCAATGTAAATAAGATAATTTCATAAATAATAAAAAAATATACAAACCATAGACTTAGAAAAAAATTAAACCAAAATACCTTATCATGTATATTTTGAAATTTGATATTCATATATGTATGTATAAAACTATATATACCTAGATATATGTAAATATTTATAAAATGATGATAATTTAAAAAAAATGAACCCTTATATAAAACCATAATAATGAGGTATTTATATGAAACATAAATTTAAAACAAATATTTTCCTAATAAGATTATTATACAATGAAATATATATGTAAAAATTTGTATATTTTTTTTTCTTTGTGAAATAAATCCTAAAACATATTAAACCATTTGGAATCCTTAAAAAATTGATAAATAATAATAACAATTGTATTACATTATAAATTATGGAAATAAATATGTATAGTCTGATAGACATACATAAATATTTATATATACTAAAATATGTATATATCATTTATACATATATTGAAAATAAACCATTCTATTAATTGTTTTTTGGATAAATAAATGGTCTATTGATTCAATACATCAAGGAGATAAAAAATGGGGGGATATCAGATGTGAGTTCAAGTATTTTAGGGTTTATATAATAGGATTGTATATATTTTTTGTAATATATGTTGTAATAATAATGGATAATGAAGAAATTAACAATTTACTAGAGGGAGGATGAAAAGTTTTCATTAAAGTCACACATTTTGAAATTGAAATGATACATATATATTTAATAATAAGGAATATTATTGAGGATGTTGGATTGAGTCATTGTATTCTTTAGAAAAACCATTCTTCATGTTGTTGTGGACATTTACTAAATAAGTTTGAATAAATGGAGGTGGAATGGATTTCGAAGGAGGAATTCAATAGATGAAAAGAATAGTGGTGTCAACACACAAGTGTGGCCTGAGCATAACATGTAATATTTTTATTCTTCAGAGTGACTTCTCAAAATAAAATAAACATAGTCGTAGGACTGGGATTTATTCCCAATCCAGTAAAAGTTAGAGACTAATTATAATTGGAAGAGATAAATACTATTGAACATGACATGAGTGGAAAACCCATATCTACATCTGTGAAATACTGATCTTCCCATATCAAAACCAATAGTGTTCAGGTGATGACATATAATTATGGATGTGGGGTTCCAAACTCTGATTAAAAAACACATGGAAAGGATTTCTTACACATGGAATCGTTCCCAAGCCTTGTCCCAACAGATACTCGTGGACCAGTACCTGTGACACATAACATTGTTTGAAACATGAACAACCTATTAACATTTTAACCTTCTTGTTGCTCGAGTGGACTTGGAATGTGCCCACTAGATATTGAGGGATTTTCTTTATATGTGGCTAATGGTTGTGGTGTGAACATATCAATTTTTTTTTAAAAAAAATTTACACATAAACAATATCATTTTATTATTTTTATAACCTTATTTAGAATAATATTAATAATAAAAAAAGATAGTTGTTTTATTTCTATTTGGTGTTATGATATTATCTTGATCAAATACCAATGTTACAATATAAAATTTATCATTAAAAAATTTCAGGACATTAAAATTATTATTTGTATATAATATTTTAAATTATTTTTAAAATTTTAAAATATCACATGGTAAATTAATAGAAAACCCAGCGGTTACAAAAACATTATTGGTTATACCATTAAGGTAAATTATATTGAAACTAATGTTTGCTACTCTCACAATGTATGGGGATGAAACTATCGGCCAAATGAATTTTAGATTGAATTAAATATTCAATAATGACGCTTCTTTGATTAATAATAATTCATAATTTGAGAATGTTTTAAACATACTTAGAGTACTGCTATATATGTTTAAGGGAATATTAATAGTTTTATAACAATTTAAATCATTAAAAATCATATTTATGGGGGAATTTATTGGGAAAGTAATGATTTATGAGGATAAGGTGAAGGTTATATTTTAAATTCCTATATTAAATTAATGAAACACTACCCATACTACCATGGATGAAACAGCTGATTTAATTCAACTAGTTTTAGATGATGATCAATTTTATTTTTCTAGAAAAATTTAGAATTTTTACCAAAAAAATGGATTGGGAATGATGAAACTAAATTTCATGAATGAAAGGAAACTATTATATAATGAATAGTTTTCCACTAATGAAAGATCAAATAAAAACTTCTTATAATTGACTTGGAATGAAAATGTTAACAGATACATTGAGTAATTATTCTGGATCACTTGATAAATCCTTTATTGATCATGATGTTCATAATAAAATACATATGGCATGTATTATCACTTATACTGGTTAGTATGATATTCTTACTCACACAACACTACTTTTTAAAAACCGAGTTGTAATTAAATATATTAATACATTTTTATGCAACGAGATAAATATGAATCCTTAAAGAATGATCATAAATTTTTTTTCAATCATATGATACTATTGTAAGGACCTATACATATACATTACATATTATTTCTATTACAAATATATTTAAATTAATTTAATTTCCTACAATCTTCTAGGATTAGGGTTTTAGAATTTCAGTACATAACAAATAAACATAATCCCACAAGCGTAAAATTTTTAATCATTAAAACATTATCAATTTAATCCAAAATATTTTTTACACAAAAAACAACATTATTCATTTGAAAAATCTTCATAACATTTATATAGGCTTCCTTATTTCTCTTACACTTCCTTATATTCTTTGAAAAACATTATTAACATGGGATGGGAAAAACAAACAGAAATTGATATAAAATAATGAAAGAAACCATTAGTCCATGAATAATTATAAACATATGGAATAATTTTCACAAAGACATACTTCAAAAATATATTATGTTACATTGAGGAACATGATATTTCCATAAATATTTAATTAAAATATATAAAACCATAATGTTATATTTTGGAATTAATTACATAACCCTGAAGGCTTTCTTATGATTTGTAACCCTCAAGGTTACATTACAATGTAGCCCTAATGGGTGCCTTATGGTGTAACTGTCGCAATTAAACGTGGAGTAACTATATGGATGACCTCCTATATACAATAACCAATTGAATTAGATCGATATATAGGTCCCATCCATCATAATAAAAATTCCCAATAACAAGAACACCATCATTGAAAATACATAATTTAATAAAATCATTAATTTTTATTTTCGTAAATAGGTTTTTTAAAAGATGATTTTAAGGGAATGTACTTTAAAAATATCATAAAATTTAATTAGGAATAAATATAATGAATGTTTAATGTGTATAAAATATATATACCGATAATTATTTGTAATATATATGAATTTTATTACACATGTAATCTTAGTAGCACATAGTTAATAATGTAGAAGGTTATCTAATTGAATTGAAATGTGGATTTTAATTCCCTTACCTCATTTTTTCCTTATATAAATCATATTTAATAATCTGGTATAATGGTTAAAAATGTGTAATTAATATTTTAAAGATTCTTTTTATTGTTTTTAAACACTTAAATGATCGTATAATAACATAAATTTACCCATTTATTATAAATATTTAGTTATTTACATTGTTTCAGCTGCATGATTTACATTATTTCCATGGTCAGTTCATAGATTAATTTCCTGGAGAATGGAAGTGAAAATCGAGAAGTGAAAAAAATGATGTTAATATGATTCATGAATTTTAAATGTTTCCATAAATCATTTAACCCTTGTTTCATCACATACCTTTAATATTATGATGGTAAGATAATTCCAGAACATTATTGAGGTCATAAAATACACATTAAAATTATTTTCATCCATTAAAATGAATTTAAAACCAATCATTGGAAGATGAAAAGTAAATTAATGATAGGACAACCAAGATTTTGGTAAATCAAGACATCATTGATGGTTTTTTTATTTTTATCCATTAAAATTTATATTTTTATTAAAAACATTTTTTTGGAATAATGGGAAACCACCAATCACAAACAGGCTACCAATACGTGCTAAAAGAGCTCACAAACTGGTTTAACACAAGTCTAATATTGCGTGACCCAACAACACTATACTGCTCCATGTGCAGTGTACTAACCGGGATAGCTGAGTCATCTCTAATAAGCTCTTCAAGGTGAGAAATAATCATTTCCATTATCTGAATAAATTCATCTGAGTTTATTTTACTCTGATTTAAGCCTCATGTCAGAATTTTGTAATTTTTTTCTAAAAACACTTCATGATACTTTTTTGGAATCAAATTTAAACCATCAATCATAAATCCTCTTGTGGTCATCTTTATAAACATTGTGTCGTATGTTTTGATGATGCATATCTTTTTTGGAGTGTAGATTTAGTTTCAAGCACTCAAAATGATTTTCATCTAAGTCTCTTTTGAATATATATTATTTATCGCATTCTACCTTCTGTAGGAATTTACATTCATTGTTACTTCCCTTCTAGGAAGACCAAGTTTCCATAGGCTATGGCAAGTAGGATTAATCCATGACTCCCATCAGCTTTTCCCTTTATCCACTATACATTTCACTAAATCTATAATGCCTTTTCACCTTCTTCCTGCATGGAATATGAGGACCTATTCCTTGACATCAATCCATACTATCCACTGATTGGATATTGAAATTGTCATCCCCCGATGAGTCATCCATTTCATTCAATGAAGGTTCATGGATTTCCAATCCATCAAAGTGGTTGACCATCATTATCGTCAAGTCAACGTTGTGAGGCCTCTACTTATGTAAAGACTTCTCCTTACCTACCAAGTTCTACTGGCTTGATTTCTTTCTTCCAAACGTAGACTTCAGATGGGAAACGAAGGAGTTTAGGTCTAAGGCCCTCGAGACATTCACACCATCCAGCCTCCCTTGTCCATTGTGTAATGTTGCAGGAAACAAGTATGACTTCCCCTACACCAATTCTGATCCTATATATTTCTCATATCCTCAGCTCCTAAAAATATTCAGCTTATTAGTGTCCTCCCAACATCTACATTGAGATCCACCGAGGCTTTAGACCCCACTCCCTATCAATCTGGGCTAACCTTCCTCATTAGAATTGTAAGTAGATGTTGGGTTCGTTGTGGCCACTGCTAAGGGACTCTCCCCTTCAACTCCAACAAGAACCAAATCATGTGTCCACTAGGATAATATGTCCAAAGCAATCAGTTCAGCCTCATAAAGCTTCACATTCTTCACTACCACTATAGAAATCAATGAAGTTTTCCGAATCTGAGTCTCCCCGGTATTGGCCTCCGCAACTGAAGGATCATGGTACCTGACCAGAGCCAGCTCCATTGGGACCTCCCCACATGAATCCTCATGTTCTCCCAAATCATAACTATCCCCAATTGGTGTTCCAACAGTTTATCCTCCATCACTTCTGATGGCCGGTCCTAGTTCACCCGACGACACCCAAAGGACAGATGGTCATGTTTATTGCATCATGAGAAAAATATTGGCCATGATTCGAACACCACTCTGTGCATCCATCTAATCTCTACTTTTAATAAAATACATATCCAAACTAATGGTGGTTTAGAGACATCAACCACAACACATACGCGAGGAATGTTGGGTGACAGATTTTTATTGTGTGACTATCCGAACATAGATACCTTATAACCAAATTTATGAACATAAAAATAATGGATGATTTATGAAATGGTAACAGAATGTTAGGAAAAGGTACCTACACTACAACTGAAGAGATTTCAGGATTCAAATTGAGATAAAAGGACCATCATATGAATAAAAAGTAACATCAATTGAACACTAGTAGAGCACATGACCAGGCGACGACCAAAACCTCCCCCAATGCAATGTAAGTCAACAGATGATGACGATCAAGAAGACCCACCACCTCTCAGTTTTGGAGACCCGTGATTCGAAAAAAATATGTCGAAGGAATCTACAGATGGAGGAATTCCCCTAGAAATTGAGCAAGGTTTTAATTAATTTAAAATGACACATAATTAGATATATTTGAATACACATTGGATTGATCATTGTTTTTTCCCATCTTATTGACCACATGCGACACCAAATATAATATTTTAATCATAATGATTTTTTCATAATGATTAAATCATCATTATGTCATTAAAAACCTGGAAACATAAAACTATATTTTTACAATTCATAGAAAATTACACAATTTCCACAAAAAAATTTCCTTAAAAATTTAACAACATGTCAAATTAAAAAATAAACTCTATTATTGTGATATTATTTTTCTAAATCTGATAAATTTAATTTTTAAATAAAATCATAATTTATTCCAAAATAAAAAATTTAACATATTAACTCATTTCATATGACCCTGAAAAATTAATCAAGATATCATTAAATGAATACCATTTGAAAATAAACTAATACTATGATTTAAAATTCTTCTGGGTGATAGTACAATTCATATTAAAATTTATAATGGTATGTTACTATTCACAAAAAAGATAGTTGTATCGTACTTCAAATAACATATTGATATCAACAATATTTTTTTTTTGAAATAATAATCACAGAGGTTGAAACATTATGTTTAACGACATGTTTATAACTATATCCTTAAATAAAGAGGCACTATAATGAGACACATCATTTCAGAAATTTTAGTTTATTTTAAAAACATGTGGGGTTACATTCTCCCCACGTTCTAAAAATTGAATTATTGTAATTTTATTCAATTATAAAACAAGATATGTTACTTTTCCCTCATAGAATTTTCATATGAAATGTTGTTTCATAATCCATTTGTTTTTCCCAAAAAACCATTAATAAGTGGATTAATTTATTCAACAATACTTATTCTCTTATATCCAGAATTTAAACATGTCATTATTCATAGAAAGGGTTCTTTTCCTTCTTAACCACTTTTGGGATTAATACATGTGGCAAAAGTAGTTAAAACGTTTTCACAATTGGGCCATGAAAAACACTTTGTATATTAGACAAACTCAGAGGAAAATCTACTCAGTAGTCAACTAGTCCCACATTCTCTAAAATTTTCTAAGGATAGATGATCTGTAGATTTTGATTATGTTTCAAATCAATACACATAACACATTTCATGGAATATATTTTAAGAAAAAATGATCACCTTCCATAGAAAAAATCATTTCTCCTTTTATCTTAAAATCTTTTTGACCTACTATGAGCTGTCCTCATGTGTTTCTAGATAATATTCACTTTCTCAGACACTTCCACTAAAAATTGTAGTCACATAGACTTTATTTCACAACATCATCCCAAAAGAAGGAATTTGACATTATTTCCCATTCAACACCTCAAATGGTTCCATTTGTATACTTCAATGAAAAAATTAATTATAAGGAATGTCAAATAAAGAAATATGATGATCCTTAATTCCCTAGAAATCCATTAAAGAATCTCGAAACATATCCTCAAATGTATGAGTTATCCATTCTAACTTCTTATCTAATTAAGGATGAAAAGATATACAAATTATTAATTCTAATCAAAATGATATATAATGGCCTTTCCAACCGTGAGAAGTAAATCTGGGATGATGGAGAGATTCAATGGAAAAAAGAAAACCATATTACCTTAAAAACAATTTTATGTATAGTTGAAAAAGGTAATCCAAAGCCATAGTATCTCAAATATAATGGAAATTAAAATATTTAGTCAACTAGTCAATAATAACCCAAATTGCATTGTTACCTTGATATGTCATTGGAAGTCCGAAAATGAAGTCAATGGGTATATTTTTCCCATTTCTAATGTAGAACTATTAATGTATAAATCATCACATTTAGTAACTTCTACACTTATTCAACATGTCTACATGGAAAATATTTCATGGTAAAAATTAAAATATCCCTTTTCATTCAATCCAATAAGTAATAAAGTTGAAGGACTCTGTACATCTGGGTACTTCTATGAATATCTAATAATAGAGAAATATGAGCTTCACAAAACAATTCTTTCTTTAGTTAGGAATCTTAAGGAAGTCATATTTTTTTCCAAATCTTATAACACAATATTTATTAGGGTTAAATTTTGGTCTATTCCCATTTTAACCAATTCATCCTTTTTCTGTATCTCCCCTCCATTATTATGTGCATTAATAATTCTATCGATCAAGGATGACTTCACTAAAACCTTAAACAAAAAAGATGCATTTCCTAAACAAGGAACATCCAAGTCAAAATTCATTAAATCATTAATCAAGGGGCCATGTTCTATATGTAACATGGTTAATGAAGCTTTATTGTTTCAGGTTAAGGAATCTTATAATTTTTTTTGCGATCTAGAATTGTAATTGATTTTGAAATCACAATCATTTATCAATTAATGACATCTTCTTTAATTGTCGTATAATTTATTTTGAGTGAATATATACATTAGATTTCTAGGTTTTGTATAAATTTCTCATTTGGATCTATAGTACTGATTCAAAGATATTTTAAAAAAACTATAGATTCTAATTCTAAATCATTTGTGGGATAATTTAACTCATGATGTATTCGTTGTCCTGATGAATAATAAATTAATTGATCATTATTCATTAAGACACAACCAAGTATCATTAATGAAGAATATTTTTATATGATAATCATTCCATTTATAGAATTTATTGTATAAACTAGATAATTACGCAATAATATTTTCAATTCGTGAAATCAATCATCACATTATATTTTCATAGTAAATTTTAATCCTTTTCACGAATCCTAGTATGTGGGATAGATAACCATGAAAAGTTTCCAAAAGCCCCTTCTAATAGACATCTTGAAAATAAAACCTATGAATCTTGGTTTTATTTGTCGGTCTAGGACATTTTTTAATTTTTTTGAAAGGATCTATAATTGTTCCATCTTTTGAAACAATGTGACCTAGGAATGAAATTTTATGCAAAAAATAATCCACATTCTAATTTTTCAGTATTGTTTCATTTCTCATTAGATTTTTGAATCAACACTTAGATTTTTTTCAGGTTCCTCTTTACTTCTATAATATACTAGACTGCCATCAGTAAACATAAACATAAACACATCTAATAACTAATGAAATATTCTATTCAAAAGATCAGTGATTAAAGATAGTAAATTAGATAACACAACGAGAATATTGAAAAATACATAATTAGAATACCATGAATCAAATGTAGATGTACCAGTCAAACTACAAGGGAAAATGCTTCATATGAGGATTCTGGGCAGGCACATCTACTAGAACATAGCTAACCGGAATTGGAAGAATGAGAGGGTATGGCTTTTCCATCAGTACCGAGCCTGTGTAGCATTACCTAGGATAGCTAGCCAACCACCCATGTGAAGGTGGTGTGATGATATCATGACATATGCTGTGGAGGAGCTGATCTAAGTTGTCTTTTTTGGGTGATTTTCTCTAAGACCTATGGGTCGTGTAATTGTTTCTAAGCCTTTCGGGCCTTGTAAGGGTTCCACCTCACCCCTTGAAAGGTGGATTATCAAAATCATTAAAAAATTATGGCCATCAGAACATTTTGACTTAAAAAATGTTATTCAAAGATATATAATCAATGAGAAGTCTTATGGAACCGTTATTATTTTTAATGAACATAACAAGAGCTCCAAATTATGAAGATCAATGATAAATGAATCATTTAAAAAATAAACACCTCTAACTCAATTTTCAATTCAAAAAGAAACCATTAATTCATTCAATGCGGTGTTTTTGGGTTTTACCCCTAGTTACATCTGTGCCAGAGCCGCCTCTACCTGCTCGTATCCAGACATGGATGTATTGCTCGGAAAACTCATAAAATCACTACAATACCAAAATTCTAGGAAGTTCTTCTATAATAATCCTCAAAGTCCATCATAAATCTATGTGCTCTAATCAGACTTTATCTAAATCTATCTTACAGGGTTTGTTCTAAACTTCCTCTGATACCAACTGTAACACCCCGACCCTAGTTACCTAGAGTCGGTGCATTATTACATAACATCGTCATGATCACAAGAAAGATCAAATCTTTAAAGACCGATTTGTTTAGTAGCCTTGGAAACATTAGATAAATTCATAAAGTTTTACATTACACAATAATGTAAAAAACTACTACAACAACATATTGTCTCCATATTCCACACTCATATCCCCACATAATATCCCTACAGGTCAATCATAATTTACATGTTCACTTCCTGGGAAAAATAAAACATAGAAAAGGGGTGAGCTCAAATTTCTATTACAGATATCAATATAGCGGAAACTTTCATCAATATGAATAAACATTTAAGGCAATGTATAACTAAATCAAAATCCTTTTAAACTTGAACATCAACATAGTATGGCAAAAGTAAAATGAAATAATTCCATTTACTTATTCACATTGATAATCTATTAATCAAATAATCACATGCAATATCAATAACCACTGTCATAATGATGGAATGCATAATGCCAGACTATCATAACCACATAGCCAAGGCCTCATTCCAAGACTACAAATAAGATTTTTCCAAGGCCTTGTGCCAAGACACTAGTTTGTCTCATGAGACCTACTAATGCATCGAGGAGTTATAGCGGGCTCCACCAGTCACATATTAAGTCCAATGCATTCCCATATGAAAAGGTTTAAACATAACATAAACATTCATATTAAAACTATCGTACTAAATGTCAATACTTTCACCATAAACTATGAATGGTATAAAAATATCAAATCCACAGTCAACAATATCACAAAACCTTCAATACAATATATAATTTTTGTATCATAATAAATCAACATAAAATAAACGTAAAATCCATCAAAGGATGTTGACATAGATGAAATCAAAACTATTTTTAGAGAAATATATCTTTCTATTTTTAAAATCATTTAAGAGTCATATATTTATAAAATAAAACATTTTCTTTGAAAATATTCTTATAAGCTTGTAAGGGATGCTTCAATGATTTTATAAAGGAAAAAAATAACCGCACCCGCCGTATACGTTAAAAAAACATTCTTACTTTAATTCTGTCGAAAAGGTTAAAACCACATTGTTTGGAAAACGACGGAATGATTCATTTATAAAACTCTAATAAAAAGTCAAACAAGGGTATAAATTACTTTAACCCATATTATAGTAAATAGTAAAAAATTTGTGAAATTCAATTTTAAGAAACATGGATGTGGATGATAAAGAGATCTCAGTAGATTATTACGTATAAACAACCTCATATAATGAAGAGACTGTGAAATAACCCTTACCTTTTACCTTTCCTTGGTTGGGGTAGGTTAACATCCGATATAATGGTGAAATAATTGTTATTAAATTAAACAAGAATCATATACATTAATATGATATCATATATGATCTTTTGACATTGATTTGTTAATAATATCTTAGTATTATCATTGTTTCAGGTGTTAACTTACTCGTTTTCATTTATATGTTTTATTACATAAGCCATGTTTGTATTGGATAGGTTGTATCATAATCAAATCCAGAATCATATCAAGTCCGTAGATAATATTATTAATCATTAAATGAGAATTATACTTGAATGGATACGATGGAGAATGAATCTCATCGCGTTCGTGGAGACCGTAGTCCGTACGTATGCACGTGTCACAATATCATTCTTTTGATATTAAAATAATATATAATTAGATGGTATATCATATATAAAGAATCATTATCATGTTACATTTATTATTTACATGAATTACACATCATTATTATACCCATCCAAATAATAATTTATTGAATAACAATTACATCACGTCGTGGAGACGGTAAGCCGTACGTACGCACGTATGGTGACATGTTATTCAAAGGATGGATAGAATACTGAATATGGTTGTACCATATTTATAATAATATCACAGTATTTATATGATACTGGAGTTATTATTTTATAATGGTAAAAACAAAGGAAGAAGAATTGGAAAAAGAAAAGAACTTGGAAAAGGGTGGTGAAATCATTACCTTTTCTTCGGGTTCTTCCTTTTGATTTGATCAAAAGGTCTCCATAGGTTGGATTTATGATCAAAATAAGGACTCTAGGATGTAGTGAGGGAAGTTGGGAGAGTATTTGGGCAGAGATTGGCCGAACCAAAAGGCTTTGAAGGTGTGAGGTAATGAGAAAGGGGAGTGACCTTTTATAAGAGGGGTGAGGGGCACCTTTGGAAAAGCTAGAAATATTAATTTATAATAAATTCATATTCGGTTTCTAATGGATCCAAATTTTATTATTCATAGGTTAAGGTAGGTATAGGTCGAAAACCATTCGACAAATAGAATTTATACAGGTTTTGGTTACTATATAAACCTTATCTTTTTGTTTTAACTCTTAGTTAATTAGTTTGACATTTACCATGTCACTTTGTATTTTTATATTATATAGTTAATAAACATACTATATACATCCAAGAGACCCCCATGTGGTCCATTAAGGATACACCTATCATGATATAAGTCTCTTGACCAAACCTTATATTCTTAGGAATTTAATATCAATTAATAATATAATATTTGTTTTAAAAACTCTTTTATGTCAATTTTGACACTATTAAATAGTTGATTTATGTGAAACTTATAGCAGAATGATTACTTCGAATAAAGTTATTAAATCAATCTTAATATGTCATAATATCCTATAAAATTATTATTTCATTAAAAGTCTCAAATTATATTTATTTATGTATTTATAATATCAATTATTTTAATTTTTCACTATTATGGTAATTACTGCATCATCATTGTGTCATAAATTAATTAAATTATTTAATGTCTAAAAATTATAAATAAAATATAATTATTTATGAAATCTATTTATCCTTCTAATGAATAATTACAATTGAATTTATCTTATGTATAACACTATATTAAAAAAGTTTTAGTAAATAAACTTTGATTTTAACTCTTTTAACTCTTCTTTGAATTAAATAATAATAAATGTCCTAATCTAATCCAAGTGGACCTAAATGATAATATTTTATTCTAAGGATGTTTTTAGTTGAGATACACTTTTCCAATAGAATTATGACATGTGTTAGGGTAATATTAATATCATTTTACCCTTAATTACCCTATTTACTTTTAATCGTGGTAAATAAAATTAAAAAGTTACTATTCACCAAAAATTATTTTCATCTCATTGAACCACATTTCACTTCTTGATATTAACCGTGTCTCTCAGATTTTCGAAATTCCATTCACAGAAGCGGTAAAATTATGTTTTATGAAAAATTCTGTTTTTTTAACTACCACTTAGTAGTTTCACTATTCATCAAAAATTGAAGTTTTTCAGAACAATGCCAAAATTTCACACAAAGCTATAACTGATATTCCTAATTCAAAAATGATGTATATTTTAAACAATTACTAACATTTAAGTTGCATTAATTAATTTTATAATTAATTCCTGCTGTTACAACAAATAGCGTGTTTTTAAGAAACAATATATACCAAAAGATTGACAATTGTTTATGTCCAATTTCAAAGTGAAATTAATTCTAATGATCACCATTGGATAAAATGGTAAATATATCTTCTAATTATACTTTAAAACCACTCAATAATATAATTTATCACTATAAATTATTTTGATTAAAAAAGTTGTTTTTAAGTATTTCTCACTATTCATAAAAATTGCAAGTTCTCAGAAAAATACCAAACAATCATCTTAGGATAATTTAGATATTCTGAAACAAAAAATAGAGTTTATTTTGAAATATAAAATATATATAATTTCAAAAAAGTAGGTATTACTATTCATAACGGCTAGTTTTATTGGTTGTGGTGTGTTAGAACTCGATGTTGCGTACAACACACGCTATCACATTATTCAAAGTGAAGTATACCGTAGAAGCTTGGGGTGTTGCAGTCGCGTCTCACAGTCAGTGTCTCCATGCTCCACCTCCCTGACTCTCTGAATAAGTGGAGGTGTGACTGTAAGAGACTGAAGATAGACTGCATTATCCCTATCCACAATGGATATCTGTAAGGTATCCAGCTGCTCTGTCGCTTCTCCTTGTAGCTGAATACCATATCTCTTGCTGACATCATCCGAAGCAACGTTCCCATTCCCAGGAGTATAGACTGTCTCAAATTCATAGTCCTGGAGGAACTCAAGCCAACCCCGTTGTCTCATGTTCAGGTCATTCTGAGAGAAGATATACCTGAGACTCTTGTAATCAGATTACACGGTAAAAAGATCACCCATCAAATAGTTCTGCCACATTTTCAAGGTGAAGACCACTGCTGCTAACTCCAAGTCATGGGGAGAATAGTTCTTCATATGTTGTCTCAGCTGCCGAGAACCATAAGCGATCACTGCTTGCTCCTGCATCAGGACACACCCAAGTCTGGTTCCTTACACGTCCCAGTAAACTACGTACCCTATGCCCTCCTCTGGACACCTCAATATGGGGGAAATAATCAGCCTCTGCCTCAGCTCTTGAAAGATCTGCAGGCATCTCTCCGACCACATGAATGGTTTTCCCTTCTTCGTCAAGGATGATATTTGTGCTAAAAACATGGAGATGTCCGGAACGAATCATCGATAATATCTAGCCAAACCCAGGAAACTATATACCTCTATCACACTCTTGGATGGCTCCCAAGAAAGGACCTCTTCAATCATCACTGGATAAACTACCACTCCGGCCTCTGAGATGACATGTTCAAAGTTGTGAACCTCGTGAATCCAAAATAGGAACTTCGAGAGCTTATCATAATTCTGGTGCTCTCTGAGTGCGTCATGTACTACCTGCCAATGGTGGGCATGCTCCTCCTCAGTATCTGAGTAGATCAGTATGTTGTCTATGAAGACCACAACAATGCGATCGTGGTATGGCTGGAAGATCCAGTTCATGAGACTCATGAACACTTCTTGAGAGTTGGTTACGCCAAAGGGAATAACCAGGAACTCGTAGTGGCCATAATGATACCTGAAGGCCATCTTATGCACATCCTCATATCAAACATTGAGCTAGTGATAGCCCGATCTAAGATCTATTTTTGAGAACCATCGTGCTCCCTTGAGATGATCAAAGAGGTCGTCAATCCTCGGGAGTGGGTACTTGATCTTCACGGTCACCTAGTTCAGGAAATGGTAGTTGACACAAAGTTGAATGCTTCCATCCGCCTTCTTGGAAAACAGAATTCGGGCTACCCAAGGAGAAACAATGGGAAAGATGAATCCCTTTCCCTGAAATTCCTCTAGCTTTACCCGCAGCTCACGAAGCTCAATGGGAGCAATTCGAAATGCTGGTGTAGATATCGGTGTTATCCCGTGGTACAAGTCCATGTTGAATTCCACCTTTCTATGAGGAGGTATTCCTGGAACATTGTGAGGGAAGACATCCACATACTGATCCACCACTACATGATAAGTCAGACTCTCGATATCAACTTCTCTGAGGGTAAGGAAAGCCAACTGGTTAGTGATCAGCTACACCCTCCTCCTAGTAAGTCCATCCTATGCTGCAATGGTTCCCTTCTCGCCGGTGAAAGTGAACCTGGAATCATCCATTCAAACACACCAAACATAGCGCCTAATACACTCAATATGAGAATGGGTTGTATATAACTAGTCTATAACCAAGATGACATCGTAAGGCCTTGACGCCGCAACGAGGAAATCCTGGCCGAAGCTCTTGCCTCAAAGACTATGCTCACACTGTTGGCACCAGTGCGTAATTATTGAGTCTGCCCCCGTAGGAGTCTCAAGCCGTAAGGGTCAAGCCAACGACTCCATCGGAATCTATGATCTCCAAACGAGGGCAGTGGCTATGAAATAGTGACTGGCATCTGTGTCTATAAGAACTGCATATGAGGTGGAGTAGACACGGATCGTACCTCAAATCATCTCCAGAGCTCCATGATCGTAGGACTCAGCTTCCTGAAGCTATGTTCTACCCTATCCACCCTCTCCCTATGGCCAGGGTGGACCTCCTAGTGGTGGTGGCGGTAGGACCTCGTAATGTGATCAACCAAAAGCTTCATGACCAGATCATCTTCCACGTCTGCATGTTCCCTATAGACTACCTCGATCAAACCTCTGCCTCTGCATGGAGGTCCCTCAACATTCTTTTGATCATCCGATCAGAGGGTCGGACAGTCACGAGCCATGTGACCAAGCCCCCCATATGAGTTACACTATCTGATCCTGGCATGACTGGCTTTGTCTCCACTCTGGGTGCCCCGCACAATCGATCCGGAGTCGTGCCGTTGACCACCATTAGGTCTAGTCCTATTGGACATCTATGTAATCCATATACTACTAGCTGTAGAAGACTCCAATGCATGTCATTTAGTGGTGGGTCTCCCTAATAGAGAAATCTCAGCAAAGAAACTCTCCACAAGTAGTGCTCTCTCCAACACCCCCGTCTATATCGGTATGCTATGGGAGATAACTGATTCTCTGACCTCTCACTGCAGTCCCTCCTCAATGGTCTGGTTCCTAAAGAACGGGCCACATACCATATTAGATGAGTAGTGCAAGAGGTCAGTGAACCTTGCTGAGTACTGAGCTACACTCATGTTTCCTACTGTAGATGAAGTATCTCCTGTATCTGCACCGCTCGAAGGGTGGCTGGTACAAATTCCGCCCTGAACAGGCTCTCTAAGAATGCATATACATGTATCGTCTCATCATGCATCTCGAGTATTAGGCTCCACCATATGCCTACTGATTCATAATGGAGGCTAGTATCAAGGATCGCCATAATGTCTTCTAGTGTCCCTACCAGTCCGAAGACTCTCACCACAACCTCTAGCCAATCCTCATCCACCTATGGGTTTGTCTCTCCCCTTAACCTGGGTGGCCTCTAGCACTGGAAATCGTGAAGTGTTCTGAAGTGGCTTCCACTATTTGTTGATGGGGAAGGTGGCATCAGTGGCCCAACGAGAAGTATTACCGCTGGTTCCTCAACTAAAAGAGGGTACTATACTGAGGCATCGTCGCTTGGCAGGCTGTCTGTATGAACAACTCTCGGGGATCTAGCTGGTCGTCTCTGGGATGGCATGCTGAATGAAATAGACGTGACACCGTCAAATGAGTATACCGGGTGAGATGACCAGGTTCAAGCTAGCATAAAGAAAAAAACGTTTGAAACACACACACAATCAGTGTTTTCGTGTACTAAGTCATAAATCAGTAGTCAGGGCCCTGGTGTGTGGATACGTTAGCCGCCGCACCAACACTGGAATCCCAGAACATAAAACCACACTCGGTACCCTTACCACTATTACTTTTTATAAAAGAAGTATCAATGTCCTATGTTCTGTGGTATAACCGACCCCTATGATACCAATTTTTCACGACCAATCCCCCGGGGCCCATATCATGACAACCCCAAGCACGACGTCCATAGTCCATGGTTTGGAGACTAGCACCAAATGAATAATTCCCTAAAACTGGTGAGGCATTGCCTTTAAAAATCATAAACACACACAACCAATTCACAAGAAAAATAAAACACTAAGAAAAAGTTCTATAAAAAGTGTATTGAAAGTAAAGGGGATTAAAATAGAATCCCACCAGTAAAGTACAAGTAAAGGATGCACAAGTACAACTAAAAAGACAAACAGCTGGAAGGTGTCTAGAAGCTCTTGGATCATCCACCTCGGATCCTACCTAAAGGGTAGGTACAAATAGCCTACTCAATGCTCCACATCCATTCATCTCCTCTGTGTAATGACTCATCATGAGGTCCACCTCCAGGTACCATCCAGTCCACGTACACTCTACCTCGGTTAGTGGAGTATGTCATCTGCCTCCAACACAATGAGGTGCAGGCATTTCCCCTACAGGGGTGAGTATAAAGATACTCAGTAGGGACCCCGAGACCCTCAAGGTCTAAAAAAATACGACAGGGATAAACCAAAAATGCTGATTTCAATGGATAGCCATTACATAGTTATATGCACATACATATACGGAAGTTATCAGGTAACCATCTCAATGATGAGGTAAACAAAAAATTCATAGACTCAGCTCACACTAGGATTTTCATTATCGAAACCAAGATAGCTTGAGAACTCCTCCTATGTCAAGTACTGTGGGCCTGTAATGACACCGAGCCAGTTCTCACTAACCTTTGTCTGCTGAGGTACTTCTCTTGTCGAGTACTACTGGTCTGCCTCCAAATACCAGGCACTCCGTCTGCTGTGGGTCTGCCGCCAAATACCGGGATCTCCCCCTAATAGCCTGCAGAGATACTCATCATGTCGAGTAGAACGGGTCTGCCAACAACTACAAGGTGCTCCATCCTCCATTGGCCTACCACCAAATATAGGGTGCTCCCCACTGTACTAGTTTAATCACTCCAAGTCAAATCAGTAAAGCAGTCGTAAGGTCAGACAGCTACTAGGTCTCTGCACTCTGTATACTCGTCTCCTGGAGGATACGTTCATCGAGATACTAGACAATACTCCAATTTTCATGAAGTCTCACATTGAAGTATATCAAAGGACAACCATGTCATAGGGGTCTCAATGCAACTGACGGCGTGTCAATCAGACTTACGGTCTGTTAGTTATTAGCCTTTTAGTCCCGGCGGCCCGGTTGGATTCGTGTAAGAACCAAGACAACAGTATCTCAACTATTACCCAAACATCAGTGGGGTATTCTCAAAGGTACAATCTCTCGTCGAGATTTCCAGCTTCGCTGATGGTTCATCAAACGTATTTACGGTGCCAATGATGGGGAAAAAGGTGTAAACAGGTTTGATGGGTTCGGGTCCAGTCCGACCCAGTTTGACTGACCTGACCCGGTCCGTGACTCTGACCTGGAACAAAGAGGTGGCCCAGCCTGAAGGGGAGGCTCGACCCGAAGGTACGACCCAGATTGTGGGGGCGACCCAGCCCAATGGGTGTCCTGACCCGAAGGGGAGGCCCGACCTAGTGGCCCGCATTGCATGGGGGTGGCCCGCGTGGCCAGGTGGCGGCCCACTTGGCCTCGATGGCTAGCCCGCATGGCCTGGATGGCCAGGCGTGGGAGGGGATGTGGTGCCCCCCCCCCGTTGACCGAAATGGCCAGGGTGAGGCACCGACACCTGGTAACCATGGGACCCGAAGGATCCCACCAGGTGCACACAGGCAATCGGCTCAGCCGGCCACCCTCTCCTGTCCGATGTGGCCTAAGTCCATAGTCTTACACCACCGGCTCAGTAAAAAAACATTGTGCCCCTATGCCGCGACCTGCCCCGATCGTTGCTCAATGCTGCTTCACGCAGCACACCGCGCCACCGTCTGACCACCACAGCCATCCTAGATGTGACCCATTTCTTCTGGCGTTCTACAACAACACTGCCCCAATCCTGCACCTCCACGGCCTGCTTGGCCGCGGCTCGGCTCACTACGTGGAATTGCGGTGCCGCACCCTTGTGGTGACCCGATGGCCTTGATCCCCCGGCATTTTTCACGGCCAACTCGTTGTTGGTCGCCGCATGTTCCTCCTCTGTCGTCATCGAAAAAGAACCAATAAAAGGGGAAGGTCGGGCCATGTTCATGTGGTCTGAACCCTCCTCATTACGGTGATATCATTCGGTTCTCATAGCACAAAATAACGATGGGGTACGGAGGGTAATATACAATTCTAAAATAACCCCTACCATGCTTGATGATTGTTCGTTGACGAAGTCATGGGAAAAGGAAGCATCATTTTGTTGACGCCGGGAAAGAATAAGCTGAGAATGACATCAGCGTTATTCATGGGCGAAGGTGTTTCCTCAACATTCTTAGGTTGAATAGGGGGAAGATGGTGCTCGTCATTCTTCAGTGGAAGGAGAGTTCTTCACGTTCTTCTTTGAGAGGATGACGTTCTCTCTCAAGTCCCACCCAAATGATTTTCCAAAAAAATGAAATAATAGCTTTGTATATTATTTAATCATTGGCTTGAATTAAAAATTATTCAAAAGGAGATAATTTATTAATTTCAAGGTTTTTATTTATTAATTGCAAGAGATTTTGAACATTAATTTAATGGGGGAAGGTGGAGAGTTTAACCAAAATAAATGGGGGGTTAGAGGTGTTCCAAAATTAATGGGGAGTTAGAAGAGTTATGATACTCATGTGGGGCCACTACATAAAATCCACCAAAGGGAGGTTATGTGCGGGTGTCGTACACAACTAAACTCCACTTGGAGGTTTTATCGACCATAAATTAAAAATATGTTATGTCTTTTTTTTAATTTTTTTAAAACCCCAAAATCTCACTTCCACTCTCGCTAAAATGTAACTGTGGTGAAGGTATCACTAAGAAATCACTGATTCTATGAGTTCAACAGTGTCCTCAGATTTCTATTCCAAGCACCGATTGAAATGATATAAAATCCTCCTCGTACGTTTACTGAACGTACCCAAACAAAACATCAGAAATTGATTCCGGGAACACCGGGCTTTGGAATCAAGAGCCGTCAAAAACTGCGGACTCATAAAGTTCCCTTGTATTTAAAAAAAATTCTACGGAAATTCTGGGTCTTTGCAGTTCAATTTTTATTGTCCTACCTTTCAACATACTCCATCCCTAGTGTCCATAACAAGAGATCCAAATGATGTACAACGAATAAGATATAATTTCATTTCGAATTCAATCAATTTATTTTCATCTTCTACACCCTATTAATATGATGATTAAAAAATAAATTAATAACTAAAGTATATTACTCATGATGATATGTTATTATAATTATGGTAAAACCTTATACCCCCTTTAATCCATCATAGAAATGACAATATCACCATGCGCGCTTACTTACATCTTATTGTCTCCACGCCATGGTGTGATCTGTTATTAAAAATTCATTATTAGGATGGGTATAATTCCATTTATAATGGATTTAAATAATGTATTTAACAAGATAATAATAATATATAATTAATATAATATCTTATTATATACCATTTCTCCATGATGTGAATTATATTTTTGCTCGTGTGTACGTATGTCCCTCCATCTCCACGACTCGATGAGATTCACTGTCCACGTTACCAAATCAAGAACGATTATAAAATTTATATGATGAGTTAAAATAATAATTATGAAATTAATTTCATTAATAAAATGCATCCTATTCATATAAAATGAATTACATTGAGAAATATGAATCATAAAATGATCTAGTTAACACCTGAAATAACGGTAATATTTAAATTCCATTAAAAAATTATATAACAAGATCATATAAGATATCATTAATATGTATATGTTCACTGTATAATTTTTTAAATGTTGTAAAATTTATAATGGATGTGAAAACACTCTCAAAAAATTAAAAGTTCACGGTAAGGATTATTTTTTTAATATCATTTTTATCTGATATTGTTTAAATGAATGTGGTTACCGGGGGCATAGTTTTCCTCCAAGTCCATGATAACATAAAATGTATTCATAAAATGTTTACTATTATTATATGTATGTTTATTGTCATTTTTTCCCATTATAACATTTACTACATGGCATGAAATAATATTTTTTTCATTTCCCATATGAGGTAATATTTTTTTTTCTGAAATGATTTCAAGAAGAATGTATTTTAACATATATAGCTAGAATATATTTTTACTCATAATTAAAATCATACATCAATGAATCTTCCACTACATGATTTAATTTTTATTTTCAACTAAATACATTTATTCTTATATTTTTTAGAGTTTTGATATAAGAAAATGAACTTTTAAAAATAATGTTTATTTTTCTCATTATATTAAGTTGAAGTGTTTTTGAAAAATTATTTTCAATCTAAGGTGATGCATTATATATAGGGTTATGTTTTTATCTCAAATGTTATAATGATTTGATTTTGATAATTATAGAATCTTATTTTATATGAATTATGTTATTATTGAATGATTTTTAAGAAACCCATTAAATTGTTTTAGTTACACTATGACTATTGATATCTATTTTTGTGGCACATGTAAGAATAATTTAATTATGAGATGGGTGGGACCTATTTATCCCTCAGATTCATTGGGTAAAGACTTATTTCGCATTTGTTAGACGGGAAGAGAATAGAATGTAAACATTGTCCAGTAATGTACTTTTTCCACTATGATGGTCATTAGAACAATGTCGTAGATACTATGTAAATCATATTATTTGATTAATTGTTTTCCAACAGTTCATGTTTTATGCCAATTCTATTTTATCATGGTTAATGTCCCTATATGATATATTCCTTACAAACATAAATGTTTTATTTCATCACACATGATTTTGATATTAAAACATTTTGTACATGTTTTTAACATTCTTATAACTATGGTTTATTATATGTCATATATGTTTAAAGATATTGATCATTTGAGTTCACCATTGATATGATTTATTCTCCCCATTATATAATGAACTGCTTTAGGTAGGAAAAAAGGGTAAGATCTAAATGGATGATGTTGATGATATTTCACCAAAACAGAATATTATGTACCATGATTCCAATTAATATAAGCTAATACGACCATTAGGCATATTTTTGTGTCCTGTAATAAGTATTTTGAAAAAGTAATGTAATGTCCTCGTACGTCATGATTGGTTCTATAGAGAATGGGGGAATATACAATTATGAACCTGAAATATTAATTTTTATGTATTACAAAAAAAGGATTACTATTATCATTTAACACATTAATATAAACCATAAAATTATTGCATAACAGAAAATATATCCTTTATAAATAGATTTTGAAATAAAATATTAATCCCAAATTATAAAAAAATCGATTCATAGACAGAGACACACACACACACACAAATATATATATATATAATGAAATATAAATCATTATACAATATACATAAAATTAGATTTTTAAAAGATAAGAAATTTATTCGATAAAAATGTATAATTCATTTACGAAATATAGTATTAATGATTCAATTTACATCAAAACAATTATCAAATAAAATTATGGAAAAAATAATATTGATAAATATAGATAAATATATATAAATGTAAATAAGATAAATTCATAAATAATAAAAAAATATACAAACCATAGACTTAGAAAAAAATTAAACCAAAATACCTTATCTTGTATATTTTGAAATTTGATATTCATATATGTATGTATAAAACTATATATACCTAGATATATGTAAATATTTCTAAAATGATGATAATTTAAAAAAAAAATAAACCCTTATATAAAACCATAATAATGAGGTATTTATATGAAACATAAATTTAAATCAAATTTTTCCTAATAAGATTATTATACAATGAAATATATATGTAAAAATTTGTATATTTTTTTTCTTTGTGAAATAAATCCTAAAACATATTGAACCATTTGGAATCCTTAAAAAATTGATAAATAATAATAACAATTGTCTTACATTATAAATTATGAAAATAAATATGTATAGTCTGATAGACATACATAAATATTTATATATACTAAAATATTTATATATCATTTATACATATATTGAAAATAAACCATTCTATTAATTGTTTTTGGTTAAATCGATGGTCTATTGATTCAATATATCAAGGAGAAAAGAAATGGGGGGATATCAGAGGTGAGTTCTAGTATTTTAGGGTTTATATAATAGGATTGTATATATTGTTTTTAATATATGTTGTAATAATAATGGATAATGAATAAATTAACAATTTACTAGATGGAGGATGAAAAATTTTCATTAAAGTCACACATTTTGAAATCGTAATGATATATATATATTTAATAATAAGGAAGATTATTAAGGATGTTGGATTGTGTCATTGTATTCTTTAGAAAAACCATTCTTCATGTTGTTGTGGAAATTTACAAAATAAGTTTGAATAAATGGAGGTGGAATGGATTTCGAAGGAGGAATTCAATAGATGAAAAGAATAGTGGTGTCAACACACAAGTGTGGCTTGAGCATAACATGTAATATTGTTATTCTTCAGAGTGACTTCTCAATATAAAATAAACATAGTCGTAGGGATGGGATTTATTCCCAATCCAGTAAAAGTTAGAGACTAATTATAATTGGAAGAGATGAATACTAATGAACATGACATGAGTGGACAACCCATATCTACATCTGTGAAATACTGATCTTCCCATATCAAAACCAACAGTGTTCAAGTGATGACATATAATTATGGATGTGGGGTTCCAAACTCTGATTAAAAAACACATGTAAAGGAATTCTTACACATGGAATCGTTCCCAAGCCTTGTCCCAACCGATACTCATGGACCAGTACCTGTGACACATTTGATTGTTTGAAACATGAACAACCTATTCACATTTTAACATTCTTGTTGCTCGAGTGGACTTGGAATGTGCCCACTAGATATTGACGGATTTTCCTTATATGTGTCTAATGGTTGTGGTGTGAACATATCAATTTTTTTTTAAAAAAAATTTACACATAAACAATATCATTTTATTATTTTTATAACCTTATTTAGAATAATTTTAATAATTTAAAAAGATAGTTGTTTTATTTCTATTTTGTGTTATGATATTATCTTGATCAAATACCAATGTTACAATAAAAAATTTATCATTAAAAAATTTAATGACATTAACATTATTATTTGGATATAATATTTTAAATTATTTTTAAAATTTTAAAATATCACATGGTAAATTAATTGAAAACCCAGCGGTTATAAAAACATTATTGGTCATACCATTAAGGTACATTATATTGAAACTAATGTTTGCTACTCTCACAATGTATGGGGATGAAACTATCGGCCAAATGAATTTTAGATTGACTTAAATATTAAATAATGACGCTGCTTTGATTAATAATAATTCACAATTTGAGAATGTTTTAAACATACATAGAGTACTGCTATATATGTCTAAGTGAATATTAATAGTTTTATAACAATTTAAATCATTAAAAATCATATTTATGGGGGAATTTATTTGGAAAGTAATGATTTATGAGGATAAGGTGAAGGTTATATTTTAAATTCCTATATTAAATTAATGAAACACTGCCCAAAATACCATGGATGAAACAACTGATTCAATTCAACTAGTTTTAGATGATGATCAATTTGATTTTTCTAGAAAATTTTTGAATTTTTACAAAAAAATGGATTGCGAATGATGAAACTAAATTTGATGAATGAACGAAAACTATTATATAATGAATAGTTTACCACTAATGAATGATCAAATAAAAACTTTTTATAATTGACTTGGAATGAAAATGTTAACAGATACATTGAGTAATTATTCTGGATCACTTGATAAATCCTTTATTGATCATGATGTTCATAATAAAATACATATGGCATGTATTATCACTTATACTGGTTAGTATGATATTCTTACTCACACAACACTACTTTTTAAAAACCGAGTTGTAATGAAATATATTAATACATTTTTACGCAACGAGATAAATATGAATCCTTATAGAATGATCATAAATTTGTTTTTCAATCATATGATACTATTGTAATGACCTAGACATATACATTACAAATTATTTCTATTAAAAATAGATTTAAATTAATTTAATTTCCACCAATCTTCTAGGATTAGGGTTTTTGAATTTTAGTACATAACAAATAAACATAATCCCACAAGCGTAAAATTTTGAATCATTAAAACATTATCAATTTAATCCAAAATATTTTTTACACAAAAAAACAACATTATTCATTTGAAAAATCATCATAACATTTATATAGGCTTCCGTATTTGTCTTACACTTCCTTATAATCTTTGAAAAACATTTATGAACATGGGATGGGAAAAACAAACATAAATTGATATAAAATAATGAAAGAAACCATTAGTCCATGAATAATTATAAACATATGGAATAATTTTCACAAAGACATACTTCAAAAATATATTATGTTACATTGAGGAACATGATATTTCCATAAATATTTAATTAAAATATATAAAACCATAATGTTATATTTTGGAATTAATTACTTAACCCTGAAGCCTTTCTTATGATTTGTAACCCTTAAGGTTACATTACAATGTAGCCCTAATGGGTACCTTATGGTGTAACTGTCGCAATTAAACGCGGGGTAACTATATGGATGACCTCCTACATACAATAACCAATTGAATTAGATCGATATATAGGTCCCATCCATTATAATAAAAATTCCCAATAACAAGAACACAATCATTGAAAATACATAATTTAATAAAATCATTAATTTTTTTTCGTAAATAGGTTTTTTAAAAGATGATTTTAAGGGAATGTACTTTAAAAATATCATAAAAGTTAATTAGGAATAAATATAATTAATGTTTAATGTGTATAAAATAAATATACTGATAATTATTTTTAATATATATGAATTTTATTACACATGTAATCTTAGTAGCACATAGTTAATAATGTAGAAGCTTATCTAATTGAATTGAAATGTTTATTTGAATTCCCTTACCTCATGTTTTACTTATATAAAACATATTTAATCATCTGGTATAATGGTTAAAAAAGTGTAATTAATATTTTAAAGATTATTTATCTTGTTTTTAAACCCTTGAATGATCGTATAATAACATAAATTTACACATTTATTATAAATATTTAGTTATTTAAATTGTTTCAGCTGCATGATTTACATTATTTCCATGGTCAGTTCATAGATTAATTTCCTGGAGAATGGAAGTGAAACTCAAGAAGTGAAAAAAATGATGTTAATATGTTTCATGAATTTTAAATGTTTCCATAAATCATTTAACCCTTGTTTCATCACATACCTTTAATATTATGATGGTAAGATAATTCCAGAACATTATTGAGGTCATAAAATACACATTAAAATTATTTTCATCCATTAAAATGCATTTAAAACCAATCATTGAAATAAGATAATTAAATTAATGATAGGACAACCCAGATTTTGGTAAATCAAGACATCAATGATGGTTTTTTTATTTTTATCCATTAATATTTAAATTTTTATTAAAATCATTTTTTTGGAATTATGGGAAACCACCAATCACAAACAGGCTACCAATACGTGCTAAAAGAGCTCACAAACTTGTTTAACACAAGTCTAATATTTCGTGACCAACAACACTATACTACTCCAAGTGCAGTGTACTAACCAGGACAGCTGAGTCATCTTTGATAAGCTCTTCAAGGTGAGAAATCATCATTTCCATTATCTGAATAAATTCATCTGAGTTGATTTTACTCTGATTTAAGCCTCATGTTAGAATTTTGTATTTTTTTTCTAAAAACACTTCATGATACTTTTTTGGAATCAAATTTAAACCATCAATCATAAATCCTCTTTTGGTCCTCTTTATATACATTGTGTCGTATGTTTTGATGATGCATATCTTTTTTGGAGTGTAGAATTAGTTTCAAGCACTCAAAATGATTTTCATCTATGTCTCTTTTGAATATATATTATTTATCGCATTCTAACATCTGTAGGCATTTACATTCATTGTTACATCCCTTCTAGGCTGACCAAGTTTCCATAGGCTATGGAAAGTAGGATTAATCCTTGAGTCCCATCGGCTTTTCCCTTTATCCACTATACATTTCACTAAATCTATAATGCCTTTTTCACCTTCTTCCTGCATGGAATATGAGGACCTATTCCTTGACATCAATCCATACTATCCACTGATTGGAGATTGAAATTGTCATCCCCCGATGAGTCATCCACTTCATTCAATGAAGGTTCATAGATTTCCAATCCATCAAATTGGTTCCCCATCATTATCGTCAAGTCAACGTTGTGAGGGCTCTACTTATGTAAAGTCTTCTCCTTACCTACCAAGTTCTACTGGCTTGATTTCTTTCTTCCAAATGTAGACTTTAGATGGGAAACAAAGTAGTTTAGGTCTAAGGCCCTCGAGACATTCACACCATCCAGCTTCCCTTGTCCATTGTGTAATGTTGCAGGAAACAAGTATGAATTCCCCTACACCAATTCTGATCCTATATATTTTTCATATCCTCATCTCCTAAAAATCTTCAGCTTATTAGTGTCCTCCCAATATCTACATTGAGATACACCGAGGCATTAGACCACACTCCCTATCAATCTGGGCTAACCTTCCTCATTAGAATTGTAAGTAGATGTTGGGTTCGTTGTGGCCACTGCTAAGGGAATCTCCCCTTCAACTCCAACAAGAACCAATTAATGTGTCCACTAGGAGAATATGTCCAAAACAAGCATTTCATCCTCATAAAGCTTCACATTCTTCACTACCACTATAGAAATCAATTGAGTTTTCTGAATCTAAGTCTCCCCGGTATTGGACTCCGCAACTGAAGGATCATGGTACCTGACCAGTGCTAGCTCCATTGGGACCTCCCCACATGAATCCTCATGTTCTCCCAAAACATAACTATCCCCAATTAGTGTTCCACCAGTTTATCCTCCAGCACTTCTGATGGCCGGTCCTAGTTCACCCGACGACACCCAAAGGACAGATGGTCATGTTTATTGCATCATGAGAAAAATATTGACCATGATTCGAACACCACTCTGTGCATCCATATAATATCTACTTTTAATAAAATATATATCCAAACTAATGGTGGTTTAGAGACATCAACCTCAATACATACGCGAGGAATGTTTGGTGATAGATTTTTATTGTGTGATTATCCGAACATAGATACCTTATAACCAAATTTATGAACATAAAAATAATGGATGATTTATGAAATGGTAACAGAAAGTCATAAAAAGGTACCTACACTACAACTGAAGAGAGTTCAGGATTCAAATTGAGATAAAAGGACCATCATATGAATAACAAGTTACATCAATTGAACACTAGTGGAGCACATGACCAGGCGACGACCAAAACCTCCCCCAATGAAATGCAAGTCAACAGATGATGACGATAAAGAAGACCCACCACCTCTCAGTTTTGGAGACCCCGTGATTCGAAAAAAAATATGTCGAAGGAATCTACAGATGGAGGAATTCCCCTAGAAATTGAGCGAGGTTTTAATTAATTTAAAATGACACATAATTAGATATATTTGAATAAACATTGGATTGATCATTGTTTTTTCCCATCTTATTGACCACATGCGACACCAAATATAATATTTTAATCATAATGATTTGTTCATAATGATTACATCATTATTATGTCATTAAACATGTGGAAACATAAAACTATATTTTTACAATTCATAGAAAATTCCACAATTTCCACACAGAAAAAATTCCCTTAAAAATTTGACAACATGTCGAATTAAATAATAAACTCTATTATTGTGATATTATTTTTGTAAATCAGATAAATTTAATTTTTAAATAAAATCATAATTTATTCCAAAATAAAAAATTTAACATAATAACTCATTTCATATGACCATGAAAAATTAATCAAGATATCATTAAATGAATACCATTTGAAAATAAACCAATACTATGATTTAAAATTCTTCTGGGTGATAGTACAATTCATATTAAAATTTATAATGGTATGTTACTATTCACAAAAAAGTTAGTTGTATCTTACTTCAAATAAAATATTGATATCAACAATTTTTTTTAAAAAATAATAATCACAGAGGTTGAAACATTATGTTTAACGACATGTTTATAACTATATCCTTAAATAAAGAGGCAATATAATGAGACACATCATTTCAGAAATTTTAGTTTATTTTAAAAACATGTGGGGTTACATTCTCCCCACCTTCTAAAAATTGAATTATTGTAATTTTATTCAATTATAAAACAAGATATGTTACTTTTCCCTCATATAATTTTCATATGCAATGTTGTTTCATAATCCATTTGTTTTTCCCAAAAAACCATTAATAAGTGGTTTAATTTATTCAACAATACTTATTCTCTTATATCCAGAATTTAAACATGTCATTATTCATAGAAAGGGTTCTTTTCCTTCTTAACCACTTTTGGGATTAATACATGTGGCAAAAGTAGTTAAAACGTTTTAACAATTGGACCATGAAAACCACTTTGTATATTAGATAAACTCAGAGGAAAATCTACTCAGTAGTCAACTAGTCCCACATTCTCTAAGATTTTTTAAGGACAGATGATCTGTAGATTTTGATTATGTTTCAAATAAATACACGTAACACATTTCATGGAATATATTCTAAGAAAAAATGATCACCTTCCACAGAAAAAATCGTTTCTCCTATTATCTTAAAATATTTTCGACCTACTATGAGCTGTCCTCATGTGTTTCTAGATAATATTCACTTTCTCAGACACTTCCACTAAAAATTGTAGTCACATCAACTTTATTTCACAACATCATCCCAAAAGACGGAATTTGACATTATTTCCCTTCAACACCTCAAATGGTTCCATTTGTATACTTCAATGAAAAAATTAATTATAAGGAATGTAAAATAAAGAAATATAATGATCTTGAATTCCCTAGAAATCCCTTAAAGAATCTCGAAACATATCCTCAAATGTATGAGTTATCCATTCTAACTTCCTATCTAATTAAGGATGAAAAGATATACAAATTATTAATTCTAATCAATATGATATATAATGGCCTTTCCAACCGTGAGAAGTAAATCTGGGATCATGGAGAGATTCAATGGAAAAAAGAACACCATATTACCTAAAAAACAATTTTATGTATAGTTGAAAAAGGGAATCCAAAGTCATAGTATATCAAATATATTGGAAATTAAAATATTCAGTCAATTAGTCAATAATAACCCAAATTGCATTGTTACCTTGATATGTCATTGGAAGTCCGAAAATAAAGTCAATGGGTATATTTTTCCCATTTCTAATGTAGAACTATTAATGTATAAATAATCACATTTAGTAACTTCTACACTTATTCAACATGTTTACATGGAAAATATTTCATGGTAAAAATTAAAATATCCCTTTTCATTCAATCCAATAAGTAATAAAGTTGAAGGACTCTGTACATCTTGGTACTTCTAGGAATATATAATAATAGAGAAATATGAGCTTCACAAAACAATTAATTCTTTAGTTAGGAATCTTAAGGAAGACATATTATTTTTCCAAATTTTATAACACAATATTTATTAGGGTTAAATTTTGGGCTTTTCCCATTTTAACCAATTCATCCTTTTTCTGTAGCTCCCCTCCATTATTATGTGCATTAATAATTCTATCGATCAAGGATGACTGCACTAAAACCTTAAACAAAACAGATGAATTTCCTAAACAAGGAACATCCAATTCAAAATTAATTAAATCATTAATCAAGGGGACATGTTCTATATGTAACATGGTTAATGAAGATTTATTGTTTCAGGTTAAGGAATCTTATAATTTTTTTGCGATCTAGAATGGTAATTGATTTTGAAATCACAATCATTTATCAATTAAAGATATCTTCTTTAATTGTTGTATAATTTATTTTGAGTGAATATATACATGACACTTCTAGGTTTTGTATAAATTTCTCATTTGGATCTATATTACTGATTCAAAGATATTTTAAAAAAACTATAGATTCTAATTCTAAATCATTTGTGGGATAATTTAACTTATGATGTATTCGTTGTCCGGATGAATAATAAATTAATTGATCATTATTCATTAAGACACAACGATGTAACATTAATGAAGAATATTTTTATATGATAACCATTCCATTTATAGAATTTATTTTATAAACTAGATAATTACGCAATAATATTTTCAATTCGTGAAAACTATCATCACATTATATTTTCATTGTAAATTTTAATCCTTTTTAAGAATCCTAGTCTGTGGGATAGATAACCATGAAAGGTTTCCAAAAGCCCCTTCTAATAGGCATCTTGAAAATAAAACCTATGAATCTCGGTTTTATTTGGGGGTCTGGGACATTTTTCAATTTTTTTTAAAAGGATCAATAAATCTTCCATCTTTTGAAACAATGTGAACTAGGAATGAAATTTTATGCAAATAATAATCCACATTCTAATTTTTAAGTATTGTTTCATTTCTCATTTTATTTTTGAATCAACACTTAGATGTTTTTCAGGTTCCTCTTTACTTCTATAATATACTAGACAGCCATCAGTAAACATAAACATAAACATATCTAATAACTAATGAAATATTCTATTCAAAATATCAATGATTAAAGATAGTAAATTAGATAACACAACGAGAATATTGAAAAATACATAATTAGCATACCATGAATCAAATATAGATGTACCAGTCAGACTACAAGGGAAAATTCTTCATAAGAGGATTCTGGGCAGGCACATCTACTAGAACATAGCTAACCGGAATTGGAAGAATGAGAGGGTATGACTTTTCCATCCGTACCGAGCCTTTGTAGCATTACCTAAGATAGCTAGCCAACCACCCATGTGAATGTGGTGTGATGATATCATGACATATGTTGTGACACCATGAAACTCATAAAGAAAAAAATCAAGGTATTCATTTAACACATGAATATAATCAATTAAATAGTTAACTTTTTATCAATATGATAAATATTGATTTATTTCCCATAATTGAACAATTTCTAATTTTATTGAAATGTTATTACGTTTTTGGGTTCTTCTTTTATAAATACCAAAACTCTTTCTGAAAACAAAATTATTAATATCTATAATCAATCATAGCATGAAAAACATGATTCCAATCCAAATAAAGAATAATGTAAAATTATACTAAAAAAAGAACATTATGTTTTTTAGGTAATGAATTTCCACATATAAAAATAAGAATATTATTAATATTACATTTTTTTATATAATTTCATAATAGAGTTTTAATTGAATGTTCTATTTTTATATTTTGTGGTGAAATTATCAATTTTATATAAAATTTCACAGAAATAAAAGAAATATGTTGACCCCAAATCAAAAAAGACATTAGAAAATTCATAGTAAATAAACAATGTACTTGATTCCACATCATTATATGGCCTGACATCATCTAATATAGTCTCAAATGATCCCTCTTCAGTTTTCTAATTATATTCTGTCTAGTTTACATAACTCAGATAATTCATAGGAAATGAATTTGTATAATGACCCATGTCTCTACATTTGAAAAAAAATATATTTTTCATATCAGAACTGATATTAAGATCAGTTACATTACAATCTCAGGATATATATAAAAACATACCACATCTAAAACACTTCTTAGTTTTTTTAAGACATTCCCTAAGATGATTTTCCCAACAATATAAAAAAATGGAAACAAAAATTTCTTATCATCGTATTTCGTTGACTGATTTTAAACCTTGTCTTTCCATCTCTACCACTTCTTCTATTTGTTTTCAAGGTAAATGTGTTCATTATAAAACACTATTTATTCCTTCTTAGAATATTATAAAATTTTGTTACAAATTTTTAACATAATATAACCAAATTATCTTCAATATCTTGTCATCAATAATGATTAAAATTTTGTTATTTTTATATCAAGATAGAAGATAATATTTTGAGCATGCCCTGCTAGTCGAGTGATATTTTCTTCATGAATGGAGTGTAAAAAATATTAATTTTTCCTCAATTCATGTAATGTTTTCTCCATCCTATGAAAAACCACCTTAGGTTAAAAAAAATACATGGAATATACTTTTAAATTAATTAAACTCTATGGATTCAATATTCTCTATATCCCTGATATCATTGAAAATTGACCACCACTATTCATAATCACCTTAATAATGATAAATGGAAAGTCTAAAAATTCTATTAGCTTAACTACCCATTACATATAATCTCTTTTAAAGGGTTTTAATCCATCCTTAATATGTTACTAGGTCAAAATTTCCACGGAACGTAGGAGGGTGTTGCCTCAGAAAATGTTCACTTATTGTCAGGTTCCTTTCTAATAGATCTAATTGTTTCCATGAAATGAGTAAAAATTCATTAATTTATTTTGTCATATGAGCCATTACTAACATAAAATTCTCAATTCAAAATCCCTCTATCCCATGTTGCAGATTCGAAAAGATATATGCCCCTTTGTTCCTTCCAACTTCAGCATCATTGTTTCTTCAATGGAAAACCATTTTCAACAGACACATCTTATATGGATAAAAATATTTATATTTAAATGATATACTCTTTCACATTAAATATATATTAAATATAATTTATGGTGTTCTATTAAAATCATTCAAACTCCTAAAATTATTTAAATTATCACTAATTCCAACTATAAGTCTTAGAAATAAACATTTCATAATCTAGATATTTAAACTAAATTTAACTTATTTACATTCCCAAAGACATTTTTGTCATAGATTATTAGTATGTTTGGAAATAACCCATACATATCAATCCATAAGAATAAATATTTTAAACCATTAAAACAATTTTCATTTCTCCCAAAATAGATTAATTTTTACAATAAAATAAACAAAATGATTTGATAGAAAAATCCTCTCAATATTCAATATTACATTCTTATTTCACTTAATAATCATTATAGAATTTAAAAATTAATTCAAAACAAGGGATGATAATAAAAATCTCGGTAAAGGATATAAATTAGAGGAATGAAAACATTGGTCCATAAATACATATAAACATAAGAAATCATCTTCACAAAGACATACATCTCACCAATACATACTTACTATGTGAAAACAATATGTATACATAAATCAATAAATAAAATTTATAAAACATAAATTTATATTGGGGAAATAAATAATTATATTTTAACCCTCACAACAACCTTATGATTTGAAACCCTCGCATCTATGATACAATGTTACCCACATGTCTACCTTATGGTGTAACAAGCGTAGTTAATCATGGAGAAAACATACAGCCGACAACAAACATACACATTCCCAATGAATTAGAGGGAGATATAGGTCCCAAAAATCAGCATAAACATTTTCAATGAACCCTAAAATAATCATAGAACTTGAATAATTTCATTAAAATATATTTTTTGATTTTTTTAAAATAAAAAATTAAAAGATGATTTTAAAAGGAAAGACCCTTACAAATATCATATAATTGATGTAGGAATTAGTATATTGAAAGGTTTTTGAGTATGAAAATTAAATTGAAATTATATATCATAATATAAAATATATTTATTACACAAATAATCTCAAAAACACTTCTTTAATGAAGTAAAAGGTTAACCCAATGAATAGAAATTGGGTTATAAATCTTGTTACCTCAGGGTTTTCATTAATTCAAAATTTCATAAAACTCTTGTATAATTGTTAAAAGTGTGTTATTAATATTTAATAGAAACATATATATGTTTATAACACCTTATATGATAATTTTTTAACATCATTTATCCAATTTACTATTAATATATAGTTATTTACATTTTTTCCATGATTTTCAAGATTTCCATTGTTGATTCGGAATGGATTTACTTCTAAAATGGAAGAGAAACTATATAAGTATAATAAAATGTGGTAAATATTTTTTTATTATAAAAAATTATACCCAAAATTATTTTGGATATATGGTATAAGGGTGATTCATTATATAAATCATTAATGATATTCTATTAGATCATTCTGGTGGTTTCCCAATATTCACGAACATGTTTAATCATATAACCTTAATATTATGTATATAACTTAATTATATAACATAATAGAGGTAAAATTATACACTTTATAATATGATTCATCCAATAAAATTGTTTCACATTTAGTTATTGAAGGATGTAATTGAAAATGAAGACACATCGTCAAAATGTTGGAAAATCGATAAATCTCATACAGTGTTTTCATTTCTCTTAATTGAAGGATGTAGAGTGAAAAAATGATGAATAAGTAATTCCATAAAATTTATAAAAATATTAAATAAATATATATATATATAATAGTGGTGATTTAATGACACTCGGATAAGAGTTTTTGAAGAGATTATAATAAATTAAATGAATTGGAGAGAAAACCCATGCAAATGAAAGATGATTTTTACCTCTGGATATCGTCTCGTTGAGATCCTCCTTATGGAATTTGGTTTTTTCCATTTGGTGAGAAAACCAGGTCATGGATATGATTATGAACCTTGGAGAGGGTATTGGGTAAAAAAATTTCAATGCCCATATATTGAGAGGTGTGATAGGAATACAGGGTGACTGTTGTTTTTATAGAAAAAGTGGTGTATTTATTAATTAATTTCAAAGGACACCTCATGAGTGGTATTTATTAAAAATTGATTTCCCACGGTTTTTATATTTAATTGTGAAATGGACACCAAGTATCATATTTTATTCCTCTAGTGTCATCCAGTGTGATTAAATCATTATTACAACATTTTGATGCCATTAAACACCCAAAAAATAAAACAATTATTTTTAGTATTCCCCGAAATTATACTATCTCATAGAAATAAATATAAAATCACCCTATCCATTTATAGACATGTAGGATTTGAAAATGAAATCCTTTTTAAAAAATAACTTTCAAAATATGAATAATTTTATTTTTAAATTAAATTAATTTTTTTGAAGTAATTATTATTTTAAAACTACAACTCACTTTATATCACATAAATAAATTAATCAACATATTATTATATTATAACCATTATAATATAAAATTATAACATTATTCACTATTAATCAAGGTTATATTTTAATTTATATCAGTATATTACTATTAACCAATAAAACAACATGGTTATATCAAACTACAAATACATTACTGATCGAAATGGTATATGAAATCTTTTTGAAATTCAAATAATAGATGACAAAAAATAATGTTTAAATACAATTTATTAACTATATCCTTAAAAATGTGTCACTCTACAATGTATCGATGTTTCATTCATTCTAATTTATTTTTAAAAACATTTTCTATTACAACTATTCTATTAGAAAATTAGATTTTTTATACTAAATTGTAGACATAAATTCAATTTATTATGAAACTTTTTCTGATTTTCATAAAACTAATATTATTTAATTATTTGATATATTGTAAATTTAAATAAGGATTTTAGTATGATGATTAAATAGGAAATTTATTAAAAAAAATTAGTTAAAATTAATTCCACAAAGTAAATCATTGTACACAATGTAATGTAGTATGAGAAATATTATATAAAAACTATTTTTATTATTTGTGAAATTGAAATAACAAGTCTACTAACAACTATTTTTAATGTGATATTAATTTTACTTATAAGAATTATTGATTACTTAGAAAAGCTCAAATATATTCTGTTACAAAAATTTATTGTTCAAAAGATCTATTCAACTTGAATATTTAATTTATTACTAAAAATAAACAAGATTGGTTACATAATAATTTATTGCTATCTTTACAAGAATCAAAATAATAGGGGTGCCGAAATGAAATTTCATTTGATATTTTTCATGATTACCCCACTAGGATATATTGTTAAGTAATTATGTGGTCGATTGATTAAAACATTAATTCTCTTCCAAAATTGTCAAAAAACTGATTTAGATCAATTTTATGAAATAATCATTACTAAAATCACTGATGATGGAAGTATTTAAATTTTTTATATACATTCATCTGGTTCAACGAATTTTATACATGGGAGAATGATATCTATCAAAATTTTAAAATTAATAATTAATATTTTAAACCTATCTTAATATAAATTGGTTATATAATAGATTTGTAAAATTTTTCAAATATCTCCAAAAACTTTTTTCTAAATATTTATTTAATAAAAATAGATTATGAAAAAATAATTTTTTTTTCATTTACCCTATTTAAATAATTAATAATTCAGGGTTTATAAAATTTAATTTATCTACAAAAATAGAAAATATTTTATATTTAGTATATATTTTAAAAAATTAAAATATATAATGATTATTGTGATAAATAATATGAAACACTATATTCACTAAATCAGATTGTGACATATTAACTTATTCATAAGCCTTTTAGTTTAGTTATAATCTTATTTGATATAAATGGCTTGAAATAACTAATAAAACGATTCAATGTGTGACGAAATTATCATGTTAATCAAGATCAAAATAAATTCATTATTACAAAAGGATAAAAGGTAATCTTTATGATCAGTTAAATGACCAGTCAATGATGTATAATGTGGATTAATTTGTGAAATATTCTGAAATAAATAATGATGTTCAAAATCATATATAAGTGGAAGTCTTTTCTCCTCAAATGACTTATGAATGAATTATCTTAAATGTAATAAATCTTGAAATAATTAATATTTGTGATACAATAATAAATGTATTCTTCAAGAATGTTGTATAATGATCTATATTAAGAATCAATTTCGAAATTTATTTTTATGATTTACAAATATAATATTATAATGTAAAATTAAGAAAAAATTAAAAGGATTCCTTGATTAATTCATGGTTAATATACTATATCATAGGGAGTCACTCATAAGGGTATCTTATTCTAATAGAGATCCTGACAAGATGATGTTATTTATTAACACGCAAATGTTCATCAGCTTTATATAATAGAATATTAAATGTTCAAAGAATATTAGATAAAAATTCAAGATTTTTAACAAATTAAAATGAATAAATTTTTTGATTGTAATGTTTATATAAATGAGATAATTCTTTCTGTCAAATTTATTTAATTTGTAATTAATTTTATTTGAATGCATTTTATTATTTATTTAATATATGTTATAGTTTTAATATGATTTATTTGTGTTTTCATAATTTTTTATAATATGATATTCCATATTACAGAAGAATTCTTATAATTTTTTATTATCTCATATATATGTTAATTACTATAAATAAATAACATTTTTTTAAAATATTAATTGTGTAAAATCTTGTTAAATGTATTTTAATAATATTAAAAATATTTCAATTAATTGAAAATCTTCTACAGGGAGAGTCTTGAAAACATGATAATATTATTTCTTACTCATAGTTAACTAAAAATAAATAAACCATGAATTAAATGGGAGTTAATTTTATCTTTTTTGTAATTTTTATGTAAAAAAGTGGTACATGTTTATAGTTGTAATATTATTATCATTTTAGAGAAGTTGGATAATAAAATTCATAATATAATTATTTTGTTGGTGAGGTTTTCAGAAAATAAAGAAAATGTCTTTCATAATGAAATTTATATATATGGGATATGTTTAATTTATGAATTAATAATCATAAAGAGTGATGGGTAGAAATTTATTCGGGAATTTTTCTAAAATTTTATTTTAAATTTTATATTTTTTAATAATGGTTTATTTATAATAAAAAGGGGTAAATTAATGATCATGTGTTGAATCGATAATTTTGTTAAATTTTTTTGTTTCTCCCAAATTAACAAATTTATATACTAATGAATTTTCTTTTATGTGAATTCTTGGAAAGTAAGATTCATTATAATATTTATTTCTAAATTATTATCAATTGATTGATCTGATGGGAATATTTTTTTCTTATTTGGTATTTGATTATATTAATTATTGAAATACCGTTCATACCATACATTTTTAAGCATAATATATTAATTAGAAACGTTATGTTTGAATGAGTATATATTGATCATTCATCACATGTACATATAAATGTATGCATAATAAGACCTACATTTGGTTTGAACCTAATGTTTGATTAATGATATATTTGGTACATAAATACTAATTTTATAATCAATTATATATTCTCAACAAAAAATTCGAGGATTTTCATCCCATAATAAAACCCTATAGTTTTCTATTTAATGACATTGTTTTAAATCTGTTATATTATCCTATATTTCAACAATATTCTCATTGGGAGTTATGAAAAATTCCAACAAATTTTGATGACTAATTTTTGGGATCGTTATGATATTTTGAATGTATCATATTAAATGTATTTAATCATTACTATTATTAATATGAATTTGGAATCTCATGAATGTTTTTTAATTCAAAAATTCACTATTTATTTTTGCGATATTTTTTGTTTTTATTTGACAAGGAGATATTTTACTTGCAGTATAAATATAATTACTCTCATAAATTGGAAAAATTAAAATAATATATAATAGAAGATATATATAAGAAAAATAGTTATTTCATTTCATTCAGATATACATTTTCTAACCATAAATTTTTTGATCTATCAACTCAATACTACTATAGTTGCTGATGTTTTTTATAACATATCCATCTATTAAATTGACAAAAAAAATTTATAGAGAAATATTTTGTAGAAATATGTGTTTGATGATTTTTATGTTGTTTATTCTATTATAGAAAAAAGAAAGACAGTTCAATATTGGTGAACTATATAATAAAATTTGTAATAGAAGATTTACTATGTCTATCAGTTACAATAACAACTATGTAGTTTTATTTTATTTAAAAAAATAAAACCATTTTAATTTGGGGGAATTTAGATTTCTCTGAATCATTTTTGGTTATATATCATAATCTTCTTCTATGTTGTGTATTTAAGGATCCTGGTAAAATAACTAAATGTCCAGGTAAAATCCATGTAAGTCGTTAAATTTCTGCACTCAATTTTAATGGTACTAGGAAAAACGGACCTACAAGTGAAAATAAAAAAGATCATGGAGTATAGAATTGGTGTAGTAGACATAGGTATGTAACTATATGAACAATAATACATCACCACTTACTTTTAAATTTTTTTCACACATTCCAATAATCTTTAAGAGGGAATGAATAGTTTAGTTCATAATGAGAGTGGTGTTCTAAAACTTAAAATATTTTGATTACCCAAATATACCCCGATAGTGACTTTTCCATCTGTATCAACATTCCGATGTAATAATTGGAATTTATTTGTGATTAATTATCAATCTGAAGCATCATAAAATTAGTTTCATATGGTATGATCCTACTTGTAAAGGTCATCATTTTTTTCCTGGCCAAATGAATTTAAGCATTAAACATAATAAATATGAATCCAAACAGCATTTATAAAATTGATGTTCTATAAATATTTATTATTCCTAATAAAATTTTATATTTTATAGTATATTTCATATAATGAAAAAAAATAACCAATTTAGTTATAGTGTTTTATATAAAATCTTTTATTAGCAGATAATTTTCTCACTTATGAATGAAATTTCATTTCAAAAAGCTGGGTATTTACGTAATTTTTTAAGAATATTTCAATGAATATACATATGATGTGTTCGGATAGCTGAATAATCTTATGCCCACTCATCATCCATCAGGGTAATGATTGATTCAATGATACGATAAACCTTTACAAGTTTATTACATTAGGATTAAGAGGTTTCCATTTTACGAAAATAGGGGAGGTGTGAACTGTATTTTATAAAATAAAATATACAATATTAACTATAATATTTTTAAATTTTATCAAATATAGATGCATACAAATATAAATTTCAATAAATTATTTGAAATAGTCATAAAAAAGAATATAATCTCTACATAACACATTATCATCAAAAATAATTTACACTAATAAAAGTATATATAAATATTTATAGAGATAATAAAAAAATCATAAAAATTATAATTGGATTATTAAATATTTTTATGTTTCTAAAGTTGAAGGTAATTTCCCTGAATTTATGTGTCAATGGTTTCCAACAAACTATTATGGTCTTAACTCTTTAACTAGAGAATCACAAGATAAAATTGTTGGAAGAACACCGGTTTCCATATCTATGGATCCCATAGTCTAAATAGTTTATATCATCTATATTAATAAAACATTATATCCATTGATCACACAAGCTCTACAAAATAACTATTAAAAAATTATAATCATCCTATTCAATTTAGAATTAATTATTAAAATAATTAAATAAGAAAAACACACTTAATGTTACAATGTGGATAACATTATTAACAATATAGAATAAAAGCTTCATATAAACATTATACTATCATTGGTGGAAATTTTTCCTTATTGTATATAGCCATTATTTATTGAAATTTATCAAATGGTCATATTCCAGAAACCGCACAGTCGGTTGAGAAAACATCAAATAACTCTTCATCACTCCATATTTAATAGAAGAATGTATTCATAAAATGGTTCTAATAATATACACTATAATAGTGTATTAGAATATTATAAATTAGAATGGGATATTTTTGTTTGATGGAATTTTTAAATATTATCTATTTTGTAGTTTTTTTAATGTTCATTCGTTGAGAAGAATAAGGGAAGAATAAAATTTAAAAGAGAATAATTCTTTAAATAAGTGGTTTATTTTTTTAAAAAAAATATGATTTGAAATTATTGAAACAAAAACATTCAACACAACAATATCCTATTTTTGAATGGTGAAAAAACAATTTAAACATATAAAATAATCAAAAAACATATTTAATATACAAACTCACTTGTTTTTATAAAATGTCATGGTCATTATTTTTCAGTAATTTTTATAAAATTATTTATATCTATCCCTTTTCCATAGATTTACCTTTATCCTAAGACATTATTAATTATATTTAAGACATTATATACTTTCTCACAAAATTTTCTCATGATATTAAATACATTCTATGCCATTATTATTTTAAAGATAAATTTTATATAGATAGAAATTATTCTTGAAAAATTGAAAACATTTACACAGAAAAATATTATAGTAATTAAATAATCCAAAATATATATATAAATATATTATTCCATAAAATATTGAAATAAATTCATCCAAAATTATTGGAAAATATTAATCAATGAATAAATGGAATAATATTGATAAAAATTATGAATCCCAAAATTTTATTTTACTTGTTAAAACCAATCATTAATTGTAAAAAATTGAAATCATTCAACCAATGGTTTTTTATAATTATTTTTATCATATTCAAATTTTCATATTAATTACAAGAATTATTAAATATTATATTCACCTTTAAAACAACTTAATTATGAGTTTTTATCTTTTTTATCATTCATTATATTTGTATCATATTATTCAAAATTGTGGATCATCCCCCAAGGTTTTGATAGGTCATCATCTTGTATAATTTTAATTGATTTCATATTGTCGATGTCTCTAAAAAACATACATGCTTTATAAATAATATGTTTTATGAACATTGAAAATGTATTAATTTCATTTTGTATTCAATATTTCTATTAATCTTGAAAATTGATTTATATTTCAGTATATTTATATATCCTTGATCCTGTTGTTCCAAACATAGTGCTTAAAAATTATGTGTAAATTTTTGTAGTAAACTGAACAATTAAAAAAAATAGATTACACAAACGACGTCCTTTTACCGATATAAGTTTTTGAGGATTAGTCAAAACCATGCATTTATTAGAGTTAAATAAAAATAAACCAATTTACTACTATTCTTCGGTGTGATCTAACAGAAAAATCATCTATGACTATTTTAGAAGTTATATGATTCCAGTGAAAGACATTTAAATGCAAAGGGGGGAGAATTTAATTGCTCATTAAGCGGTTTGAAAGTTGTTGACATAGTTTTATGAATTTATTCTTTTAAAAAAACTTTCAAAAGGTTATTTGGATCATACATGAAAATAAATTTAGAAATTCCCATTAGAAAAAATATTTTAATTTAATTTAATTGAGGAAAATATACCACTTTTTGAAATTACATATGTACAAAAATCCCATTAAAGGTAATAAAGTTATTTTTCTTAAAATAGATGGATCAAATTTGAAAACAAAATGTTGTGGCTTGTGGAAACAAGAAACATTAAAGGATATCGTGGGCCTACAAAATTAAAGAGGGATTGGGTTCACTTCCCATCTCTATGCCATATTAAAAAAGTCCAACTGTCATAAACATTTATTATCATCATTACATTTATATTAATTTCTCACTAGGTTTCATGCTTTGAAACTCATGAAAAAAATATAATAATTTATTAATACATTGATTTATAATAAAGAAATATTTAAAATTCAAGAAATATTAATTGATTTCCTAAACTCGTGAAACCTTATATATATATATATATTTCAAACATTCATAGACACAAACATATATATATATAATCACCCTTGTAATCTATATTTTCACATTTATATATATATATAAATAAAAATATTCCTTGGAAATTATATATTTTACTTGGGATGACCAAATATCATGATACATGACTTTTCATAGTTACATAGAAGATTAATGATCACCCATGCACTTAAAAAATCATTATTAATCCCATTTAAATCCCATTTTTTAATAATTTATTCCATTCTTATATGAATATACATATGTATATATATTAAGTTATAAATATCAGAATAACACAATCAACTAATATATGGACACAACATTGATTTTTATATGACATGTATATGTCTTGATAAAATTTTGATATTCTTTCCTTATATCATAATTTATTTAAAATAGTTATTAATTTAATTATAAATCATGTAAACAAATATGTGTCTCATAATACAATAAATTCATGTTCGAATAATGCTTCAATAAATAGAAACATTCATTAGCAATAATAATATGATTTTAAATTTAAACATAAACATTGATATATATATATATATATATATATCACTCTTATTTAATTAAAAAAATTCTTAAAATAATATAATTTTAACACAAAACTGAATAAAACTAAATTATTTTTCACAAATAATTTTCACGTGCATAAAATTCATCTTGCACATAGAAAAATAATTAATCACAAAAATTCAATAAATAAGGAACATAATTTAGAAACAAGAAAATAAAAAATATTCATTATGAAAAACAATAAAACCAAAATCTTAATTTTTAAATAGATAATCTATCAATGTCCCAATAATATGTTTGAAATAGAAAAGAATAAAAATCAAATAAAATTATCCCTTACTAAATTAATAATGGAATTGAAATGAAAGAATAAATAAATCTCTCAAGGGAAATCCAAAAATTGAAATTATAACATGACATAATCAGAAATATTTCTGTTACTAATTTTATTTGCAGAATTATTCTTCTATTTTTTACATTACATTAAAAATGTTTCATCATGTTTACAGAATAGAATCAGAAGAAATACAATAGAGGAAAATTATATCTCATAGAAGTGGAAATCAAAGAAACATAATTGTAAATTTATTCAGGGACGCCTCTCCGAAAACAAATATGTATACATAGATTTATACTAAATACACAATTTGTATATATGATTCAGATAGCCATAGAATATTTGACATATTCTATCTAAAACCAATATCCAACATTACATTCAATAAAAAATATCTCTTTCAAATCATGAAATAGTTTCTAGAGAAATTACTCTATACTGAAATCTCAAAAAACAACATAATGATGTCGATAAAAATAGATTTTTCATATATTAATATAATTCATGTTGAAAGAAACTATTGAAAAAGGGATCAGATCATTGAATGCACAAAAAAAATATTGAAATCATTATGTGAGAGAAACATAATAAAAAAAGACAAGAAAAAAATAAAAAGATAATATTTTTTGATATATAAACCAATTAAACACACTCCTACATTTGAATCTGGAAAAAAGGGGATATATCACAAATTGTTGGTAGTTTTCTAAAAATCTCACCCATGTTACTCATCCGACATGAAATTAGATGTACATCCAGATTTGGTCAGCCTTTCTCGCCTTCGACCACATCACATATCATCTCATTGTCAACACTTGTAACACCTCATCATGTCTCATCTCCTTCAGCTTCAACACCACGAACATCGGTATCCACATTCGTCCAGATTTTCTATCCCGGTCATTCTCTCCTAACACTATCAACCTCTTCCAAACATTAGCTTGGACAAATCTAACAAATACCCCCCTGAGAACTCAACTTAATTTTGACCCTAATTAATTTCCATTATTTTTAATCATTTTCATATTAATAAATATGTTTCATTAATATATATATACATTTATAATTACTTTTATTTTCAGATTTTGATAAAATATAATTTAACAATAATTTAAATATCGACATATAAAATGTTAAAATTTCTTTTATTCTATCACATATAATCATTGTTTTAAAACTAAAAATGTTATATTGAAGATATATATTATTTAATTATTTATTCATGTTTTATTTTATAAAATAATAATAATAATAATTACAAAAGTAAATCAATTATTTAATAATATAAATTTTCTTTTTGTGTAAAGTGCTTTAGGAAAAATAATTTGTTAATGTTAAAAATAAACAAATTAATATTATTTTATAATGTTATTATATAATATATTATGAAATAATAATTTTATAAAATATTTATTTTCATTACAAAAATCATGAATTAAATTTATTTATTATAAAAAATAATACTCACATGTATATATATATATATATTCAATTACCTAAAAAATCAATTGAATATCAATTATTAAACTTTTTTTAAATCATTTCATGGTAAGATTTATTTATAACTATATTATTAAATATTTTTACAATATACCTTATATAGAGATGTTACATTATTAGTACCATAAAATAATTTATCCTAATGATTCGTTTTTTCGAGATAAAAGTATCATGTTTTTTGTTTTCAGAATAAAGAAGAACACACTATGAATGTTAAACATCTATACTCAACAAAATCTAATCTCTAATGTTTTCTAGACCATTAATATGATACCAAATATTATGCCCTGAGCTCACTCTTCTATAATCAGTGCTTTAGAATTATATGCAAATTTTTTTACATAAACTAAATATTTACAAAACAGATTACACAAACGAGGATCTCTAATAGGCCTACTTTCCAAAGGAATAGAAAAACAAATTACATTTATCAGAGTTTAAAAAAATAAAGCAACTAACTAATAATATTTTTCTCCTGATAACACCAAATGTGTTGATTCTAAGTTTATAACTTCTATAATTACTGTGATAAATATTTAAAAATAATGGGATGAGTATTTAATTTCCCAGTAAATGGTTTCGAAAATATTGACATAGTTTTAGAAATTCATTCTATAAAAATAAATATAAAAAATTTCATTGTATAAAAACATAAAATAATTTTTGAAATACCCATTGAAAACATAATTGAAGTTACATATGTTGAGAATAATATACACTATTTGAATTTACATACATACAAAAACCGCATTCAATGTAATCATGTGATATTCATGAAAACACTACTCTATATTTTGAAAAAAAATTATGCCTTGTGGAAACTGGATACATTGAAGCATATATAAGGCCAACCCACATGGTGAGGGACTGGGTTCACTTCCCATGTACCTGAAATATTTATAATTTCTATATGCTAGATTTTTTGAAATCATTTTTATGCTTGCATTACATTTATATAAATTTATCACTATGTTTTTTTATTTTAAAATCATGAAGTTAAATATAAGCATTGCTAAATATAGATAATTATAATAAATAACATTTTACATTCATGAAATGTTAATTCATTTCAAAAACTCATGAATCCATATATATATATATATATTGCATACTTACACTGACAAAGTTATATATTTATATAATCACACTTGAAATAGAAATGTTCATTTTTATTTAAATATATTTACATATAAACACAAATCTTCCTTGGAAGATTCATATTTGACTTGGTTTGTCTAAATATCATGATACATGACATTTCTAGAAACAAGGATGATTAATTATCAAAGACAGACTTAAAAAATCATTTTTAATCCCATAAAAATCCAAACTTTTTTTAATAATTTATTCAATGCATATATGAATTTACATACATATATATTAAGGATTATATACAATGATAAATAAATAATTATATGTATGGCTATAAACAATATTTTTATATGACATATGTATGAGATGATAAAATTATGATATTTTTATCCTCTATAATAATTTATTTAAAATATTTATCTACATAAAAATTAAACATATAAATAAATATTATTATGATAATATAATAAATTATCGTTCGAATAAAGATACGAAAAAAACATCCATTAGTAAGACTATTATTAAATCAAATTAAATGATTAACATTGATACATATATAGATATATCACTTTCAAGTAATGATCATAAATCTTAAAAAAATGTTTTTTTAACACAAAACTAAACACTAATAATTTTTTTATCAAAATAAATTTCCCTTGATACTAATTTTTCTAGAAAGTAAGCAAATAAATACTCCCAATAATTCATTAATTTTGGAACATAATTGATAAATAAATAATATAAACATATTCATTATGCATAACAATAAAATTAAAATCATAATTTTTAAATAAATTAACTATATCTTAATAATAAGATTTAAATTGATATATTTGAAAATCGAATAAATGTATCCCTTACTAAATAAAATATGGAAATGAAATAAATTTATTAATAAATCTCTAACTCAAAATCAGAAAATAGAAATTATTACATGAGATTAATAGACAATGTTCCTTTACAAATTTAATCAGGAAAAAAATATTCATCACTTCTTGATAGAAAATTAAACACTGATTCCCATTCTATCTGAAAAGAAACATAAATGAAATAGAATAGAGAATATTTTTCATTCATTGGAGTGAAAAATAGAGAAACCTCACTCTGAATTTCATCAAGACAACCTCTCTGAAAAACATATATATATATATATATATATAAACACTAAAAAGACAGTTTAGATATATGATTTTGATATCTATAGCATATTAGACATATTTAGTCCAAAAAATATCAAAACATTTAAATCAATGAACAAATCCCACAAAAATTATTAATTAGTTTCTAGGAAAATACTCAAAAAATAAATCACACACAAAAAATATGGATGTGGATAAAAATTTATTGCACATATATTAATATAATCCATTTTGAAAGAAACTACTGATAAAAGAATCGGTTCATTGAATGGACCATAGGGACAAATCTTGAAATTTTTATCTTATGTTGGCATAATAAAAAAATACAACTAAAAAAATTGAATATATATGATTTTGGATAACTAAATCAATTAAATCCACACCTACTTATGAAACAGGAAAAACAGATTAAATATCCACAAGCGTGATTCATTTTCTGAAAATATCATCCATGCTACACTTCAAAAATGAAATCAGATCCAGATCCAAATTCGGACACCATAACTCTTCTTCGACAACAACACGGATCAAAATATATTGAAAACAAGTAATTCCTTAACTTGGATCATCTCTTTTAGCTTCAACTCCAGAAGCATCTATAACCACGCTCGACCAGAGATTCACTCCTCGTGGTGATCTCCCTCCCTCAGCATGTGTTGTAAATACCTTTACCTCTATAACATGAACTGATCCACCACCCTATAAAACATAATTTCAATTTGAACCAAATTTATTTCCTTTATTTTTTAATCATTTCCAATTAAATTATATTTTTTCACTATTATATATATATACACACAAATTTAAAAGTTATTTTATTTTCCAAATTCGATTAAAAATAATTTAATAATAATTTATATATCGAAATATAAAATGAAAAAAATTAATTTAATCCAACATGAATAATCATTGTTTTATAACATAAAATGTTGTATTTAAAATTTATATAATCGAAATAGTTTTTCTTGATTTATATGTTATGATAATAATAATAATTATTATCATAATAATATTAATAATAAATTTCATTGATAGAGTTACTTTTTTATGTATGAAGTGATTTTACTAAAATAACTTATTATTGTTAAAATATCATAATTCTACATATATTATGATTTTATAATATCATATATTTTGGAATACTAATTTTATTAAATATTGAATTTATATAAAAACTATTAAAATAAATGTAATTATTATCAATTAGAATACAATTATATATATATATATATTCAATTACCTAGTATAACAATATTATTTGAATTATAAAATTGTTTATTAAATAATTTCTTATTTTTTTAATTTATAAATAATTCTTTAAATAATTAATTACAATCTACATTTTATAGGGACGTTACAATATTTGATAATCATCATAACTTATTTCAAAATTTGTTAGACTATTTATGATATCTCTTTAATCATATGGATGTCTTCTTTTTTCTAGTTTAATATCAATAAGATATACAAATGAATTTTAAATTTACAATACATTTATTGGAACATGTATATATTTTCATTCATAATTTTATATAAGGGAATATTAATAAAATTTCTTCCCATCTTTTTATTAATTGATTAATTTAATTAATTGTTCTTTCTACTCACTTGATACTTGTAATTCAATCACTATTTTGATAATCAGAGTAAACATGAAAAACTAATCTAAAATATAGTATTGATGATTAATGATATTATTTTAATTCTTTATGTTTATTATTAAAATCATCTATAACTTCAGCATCATGTTCCATTTTTAATTTATTTGATGCTTTTATTGGTTACTATTGATTATATTTCTACAGTGAATATTTTTTTCTGGTTCAATATTATTTGAATCATTTGATGAATATGTTAGCATAGTTGTACATTACTCATATGAAAACTCATTAATTTAAATAAAATTCGTATGTTAACTTCCAAACACATCATTATTTCTCAAACCTCCCTTTCATGATATTTTAGGAACACAATCAATATCATCTTCTATAATTTTTTATATACTTTTATCACAAAAAATTAATTACATTTCCTTTTACATGTTGAAATGAAAAAGGTTCCGATGAAAGTAGGTATGGTTGTTATTAATTTGAATAGTGGAAAAAGGAAGAAAGGATAATGGAGCTTCTCTATTTTTTCAACATTAATTTTTGTAATGAATTTCCCAAACAACATTTATGAAATCCTTATCCATATTTTATTTTATTTAGTTATCTTATTGTCTTTTATTATTCACATTATCTTTAATATTTTTATATATTTCTCACTTATAGCCAAAACCATAGCTATATATATCCTAGAGGATATTCCATCATTGGTTTTGTAAATATTGTTTTTATAAATAGTAATTTCCTCAAGTGACATTGTTTTAAATATTTCATCTACCTCATATAACATTATTATCCATTATTTATATTTTATATCAACTTTGATTTATTTCTTCCATTCATGAGTGTGAACACGTAATTATATAATTTATCAAAAAAATTATTCAGATTACGTAAATAAAAAAATTCTTATATATTTTCATATTTAATATATAATGATTTCTCTCGGACATCAGTTGGTCAGTTTTTTATTATGAAAATATCAATAATTCATAAGAATTTATGTTAATTAATCTTGGATGTTGATTAATATTAAAATTAATAAAGAATAATTTTAATCCATAGAGGAATAAAAAATGAAACATCCTAAAGTAATAATATATCAAATTCTAATAGAAATATTAAACTTTAATGACCTAAAAATTGGGATTATATATATTTTTTTTAATTGGGATAAGATAATTCTTCACTGATAATGAAATAATTCTTATATCTGGTTATATATTATGATTTTTAATAACATTTTCAAATTAATTTAAAAATACTATTTTTATCAATATACTTTTAAAATCATCCTTACTACTATATAATTTTATTTACTTGGTTTTCATCACATTAAAATTTTATTTCAACTATAATATACCTTTTATTTTTACTTATGATGTATGAATTTAAAAAAATATTAAAGGTTATAACCATTAGTACATTTTCATTAGTTAACTTGGTAGAGGTAAAAATTTAACATAAAATATTAGGATAATGTAAATCAAAGTCATATTTAAAATAAAAAATAGTTTCCCAATCATAAATAATAGTATCTTATTTTTGTAACGAGTCATAATTTTCATACAATCTTTACTAAATCAGTCATTCCTTCATAGATTTTCATTGTGTTAAAAAAATTTAATAATTCAATTGTTATGATTGAATATAATTATCCAAATTGACAAAACAAAAATTAATACATGAACTTCATATCTTCGTGTTAAGGGATTTTACCTAAAATCAATTTGGTGGTAAATGAAGTTGTGACATAATGAAACTCTATATAGGATTTATTGAGGAAAATTTCATCAAACATATATCTATTAAATAGTATAAAAACTCACATATAGATCAATTGTAGATATTTTTACTAGAAATATATACAGTGGAATACCTTTTCATCTTTTAGTAATGAGGATATTAGTTTTATAATACATGAATTCATTCTAATTAAACATTATAGTTTATAAATATAATTTTATAAATATATAATAATAAAAATTCACAAAAACTAATCATTATATAATATAGTAATAAAGATTATTGATTGAATAATAACTGAAGGATAAAAAATACCTTATATAAAATTTTCAATATAAATATTTTTAAACTTTTTTCTCCATTATTGGAAAACATATTTCATGATTATATAAATAAAAAACATGTATGTGGAATAAAATATGATCATTATTATTTATGGAAAATAATTATTATAATTTTTTTGGAAAAATATAATTTTTGGGAAACGTTAAATATAAAATTATGTTTTTTTCTAAAATAATTTAATATAATGTTTTATTCCGGAAAAAATAGATTTATTTTTTAATTAATTTAATGGAAATAAATTTTTTTTTTGAAATAAAAATAAAAAAAACTGATGTATTTTTGGAAATTAAAATGTGATATTTTTTATTTTTATTAAAATATCTAATAGGTAAATATAAATTTTTCCATAAAAATTAAAAACACATATTGATTTGAAAAAATTTGATGGAAATTTTTATGCCTAAATATATTTTTACTGAAATGTTTTTTGGATGGAAAAATAGTACTAAAAATATTATTTTTATAAAAATGTTAATAGATAAAAAAATTATTGATATTTTTTTCTAGATTTGTTTTTAAGGGATAAAATTTTGAGAGAACAAAATGTTTTTAAAACACAGAATCATCATTCTCTACCTTTTTTGGGATTTTTATTTCTATAATAAATATCATAAAAAATTTGATAAATATTCATTTTTTGGTGATCATTACATGTTTTGGAATAAAAATATTTTATTTTATAATAACTTTTTTTATAAGTAACCTGAAGTAGTTTATTCCTTCAAATAAATTTAAAATTTATATCTACATTTTTGTGTAATCCCAATGGAAATAGATTCATTAATATATTTTCATACCAAATGATGGTTGTACTTGGTTGTTTCTATAAGGAATGGTGATGGTGTTATCACAAAAATAGAAAAATAAATAAACCTCATTTAAAAATATATTGATTTTTTATTTCATCATAAATACCAGAGTGTATTTATTTATACATTATAAATAATCACAATTATTATTTTAATTTACAATTTTGTGTTTCTTTATAAATTAATGGGAAACTAACACATCTCTAAATAAATTACATGTTCTTAATATACATTTTTTCTTTTCTTCATCGAAAAATGTTAAAATCATAATTTTTTTTAAATTAATATCATTTCATGAAGAATAAAAAATCAATATCCATTATTTCCAAATCATAACTAAACCCCATTTTTCTACTATTATGTTTTTATATTATTGATTTGCGTGAAATTTGACACACAATAATAAAGAAAACATTAATATGAGATTACATATTTTCAGGTATTCTAAACTAATATTAATGACTCTAAATTTATATTAAACAACTATATTTAAAAATACTCATGTTTTCATGATTTTTAGGTGATAAAATGAATAATAAATAATTTATGATTTTCATTCACAAACATTATAATAAAATCATATATAAACATTACATTATTTAATACAAGTAAATTAAATTTTTTTATAATAATTATTAAAATGGAAAAAAGTATGCTCACCAATCATGATCATTACAAAAAATAATATCTTAAGAACCATAAGGGGATCTAAAATTATTTTTTGATATGATAAATATATGATTTCATCAACCTATATTTTAGAAGTTATGGTTTTATTAAAATAAAGTATTTTAAAAATATATTGATCCACTACACCTTTAATAAATTGTTTTTAAAACATAAAACAAATAATTCTATCATACCAGGTTCTTAGGGAATCATTATACATCTATATAGAATTAGTAAGCCTAAATACATTATATATTGTTTCTCTATTTTTAAAACATAAATTTTGTTCAACCAAAAATTCATCATATTTAAAAAAGTTAATGAAATCACAGAGTTATGTCCTTGATTTTACATTTACATTTAAGAATATTGCATAATATAAGAGAATATGAATATATTCAGTTCAAAATGATGGATGAAGGTTTTGTTCAAAGTCAATTTATTCTTGTTTATTATTACACTTTGTAAAAATATTTTCATTATTTTATAATATTATAACATTTTCATCATGTTTGTTACTAAATAGAAATTTTAGTCTAAATAATGGAAAATACATTGTTCATTTAATGAAAGAAGAAAATTTATTCATTTTTAATTTTCTAATAAAATCATGTATTTGTTTCTATATAATCAGCATTGAATAAAAAATAATCAATATTGTTTCGTTAAAATATTGATAAAAAATCCTAATGATAACATTAATTAAATATTGAACATAACTTTTTTACGGTTAGATCTATAAAAAAAATTACCAATAGTATGATTCTTAAGAATTCAATTATTTTATGGTTTGTAAAACAATATTCAATAAAAATAGGTTTATTTTATTAAATATGAATATAATTTGAAACATTTTCATTAGTTATATAATAATTAAGATATATTACAACAACAGAGAAAAGAAATATTGATAATATCATCTAATTATGTGGTTTCATGAAATTTAAATATTAAACAATATGCTTAATCAAATTTAACAATAAATAATTATTCAATTGTACATGTATTTTTTATAAATAATCATTATAAGAAATACCTTGTTTATATCAATTTATAAAAATTCATTCTCTAACTATATTATAAAATAATATTTAATTTCACATTTAATCAGGATGTAGACATTACATACAAAACATATTAAGAAATACATTTTTTGAATTATTCCATTCAATAATTATTAATGATTTTTATTATGAATTTATCAATGTAATACAAAATTTATATTTTCATAGGAATTACTAAAAATATTATCGATTTTTTTTATAAATTTGGTATTCAATAAATAGTGTTCTCGTAATATACTGATGAACTCCAATTCTATATTCAACTATACGTTAGTCAAAGGTGTTTGAAGAGATAAAAAGTTATTTATAATAAATATTCTACAAAAAAATATTCTAATGTATTAAATAATTTTTTTTCAATATGATCACTATAAATAGTTATCAATGATCTGTTTTTTTCATTTTTTCATGGTCTATTAAATTTTTGTAACATAAAAAGTCTTCTTCTATTTTCACTACAAAATTGGGTCATTTATATATAGTATACTAAATGAAAAAAAAATATATTTTTTATTTTCAACCAATATTTGTACTTATTTTGACCAAAACATATATGTGAACTAATGGTAGTGTGTTATCTGTTGAAACTTCTCTAATTAACATAGTCTTTTAGTCATGTTTCTATACAAATTAATAAGGATAAAAAAATTAGATGTTAAAAATCATAGCTCTAGTAAATATCTAACTATTCAGTTTATAGATATTTTTGATAAATTTATGACATTACATCATCCTTAATTACTATTCCAAAAAAAATCATATCCAATATATCATAAAGTGATAATATATCTTTGAATATATGTTATTCTATATTTAATGTGTATAAAATCTCATTCTTATAAGTTGAAATAATAAATTATACTTAAAGTCTTCGAAAAATATATTTATTAGTCCAGAAATTACCAAGTTTTCATTCATCAAACAATTTTATTTTTCTATTTATGTTGTAATTACATACTAAAAAAACTAAAACATTTGAAATTATATATTTTCCAATAATAACAACATCACATATACAATATGTTTCTTAATAAGAAATATCGTAAAAAAGGATTTTACACCTTTCATTATGATAATATCCTTGATTAACTTCTTATTTAAAACAATGTATCAATAAGATCCATTATCCATGTAATAAACATTAATGTTATTAATCATTCTATTTTGAAAAAAAATTATTTTAGAACACATATTTTCATGGGATAATATTTTTTAGAAAAATAACATTATGAATCCACATCAATCAAATATTTTCATTTTGAAATACCAAAAATTCTTTATAAATATAATGATAATGAATACCAATAGATTAGACATTATTCAATGAATACATTTTTATTTCATTTTCCTCTTTTATGATATTTTATATTAAATTGATCACATTAAAATACACAATTTTTATTTCAAAATGAACATTTGAAATGATAAAAACAATCAAAGAACAGTTTATAGTATATTTTAACATTTTGTAAATGTTATATAATTTTTTCCTCGTATTATTTGATAGAACGTTTTTCAATCTAAAAATTTATAACATGGTTTCAAAACATATATATTATTTTCATCATTTAATATATAAACTTATTTCATATATAGTTCATTGCTTGTATTATAAAGTAATGTTGACTATTTTTAAATCCTTGAAATTACATTGGAAATTTCATCCATATAATTTCAAAAAAATTTAGAGAAATCATTATTTCCACATTCATGAATACTATCATATGTAAAATCATATAGAATCCTAGTATATGTTCCTCCATGATAACATTTTTTATGTATTAATTATACATGAGAAATAAGATATTCACCATCATAATTGGTATAATTATTATTTAATGATAAATTGATCTAGGATTCAATGGTTAACTTAGAAATAATGATTTTATTGGTCATTGTAATTTTAGTGTAAAGAATAATATTTGTTAATAACCACATCGATTATTAGAATAATTTTTATACATGACATGACCAAAACTTTTACACCAACTATGTTAAACACTCTATATTTTTATTTATTGTTATTACATATCTTAATTGAAAATTTATTTTTTATCAATCTTTAATATTAAAAAATATTGAATCATGTATCAATTTTTTAACATTTATTTAAATTATATAATGAAATATAATTCTTATCACATATTAATTATGAATTCTCTTTCTACTTTTCATGATACTAATTTTTTAAACTAATTTATTCATACATTAAGAAATATTTTCATGATAGTTATAAATTTTTTCATATAACTTTTTTAATCTAAACCGTTAATATCTTATTAATTGAAGATTTAGTAAAATTATCTATTGTTATTACTGTATTTTGTACTATGTATGTTGAGTAAATAGCTACTCTATTAGTCTTCAAATTTTTTTGGGAATCAACTTTCAATATATACACAACCAACAAGAGATTATGAATAATATTATCTAATATAATATTTGAATGTTTATTCATTTCATCAATATATGTTCTTTTAGAGTCTGATTAATGAGTAATTATATCCATTGTCATTTCAACAATTTTTTCTATTGTCAGGTATATTAATCCAAATGACTTAATACTATTAAAAATAATTAGAAATTTTTTTTTAAAATAAAAAATTTATTTATAATGTATGAAATCCAAAGAACAGAAAATTATATTTAAGGATATCTTTTGAAGTTTCATTTATTTCTGTTGCTCCAATGTGAGTATAATATTGATTCCTCCAGATATTTTTTTTAGTTTCAGATAATTAAATATAACTATAGATGTTTTATTCATTTTTCCTTATAGAATATTTATAACACGTAAATTATGCAACAATACTTAAATTTATTATTTTTAAAAATTATTCCCTTCATTGCCTATAAATTGGCAGATTCATGTTAAGATAACAAAATTATAAAATCCATCATTTATTATAATGTTTTCTATTTTATTTCTCTTGTATTCATAATCAACGCCATATAAAATATGTTGTCTAATTGGATTGATATTATTTAATGAACTAATTGAAAAACATACCATCATAAAAATAGGTATTGATATTTATTAAAATAAATGTTTCTATAATTGGTTGTAACTTGTTGAAACTAGGTTTGTTATAGAATGTAGGCTGTAAATTGTAAAATTTTACTACTTGTGGGGTTGAATTATTGTTTAGAATAAAAAATTTAAACAATAAACATTAATATTTAAGAAAATAACCAGATATTAAAACATACCAATATAAATTATAATCATTGTATAAAATGGATTATAATAAAACATATAAATATTCTTTATTCAATTCACATTGTAAATATAAATCATTCAAAAAAAGTTAGAAATTAAAATTTATGAATTAGTAATGAAAAAATCAATAAACATTATAAAAAATATATAGAATAACATATCATTATTGTAAAGGATTTAAGTAAACCTTTTATGATTAATTCATTGTTTTAATTGATCTATAAATATATTTATTCAGTTACCAAGGAAAACATCAATAAATATATCACATGAACATAATTTTCTATCTACCTAGGATCCCTCGATCAATACGGTTTGTAATAAAACTCTTTATAAACCAGGGAATCCCTCCATCCCACTTATTAGTTAAATGGGTATTCTAAAATAAAATATTCTTAATGGTTTTAAAAATAATAAGGAATTTCATAAAATAATAAGAATCTATAAAATGTATAATGGGGAATAATATAGAAGGTATATTTAATAAAAAATTCATCACCACTATTGATTATTAATATGGTAAATCATTAATCCACTTCATATAATACTTTTATTTATATGAGTTTCTATAATATTCATACTATGTAAATGCTATTAGTGTTTTCACTTTCCATCATCAAAAATATTGTTACATTGAAATTTATCAAAAAGTAACTCATTCAAATAGTCATTATAACATAAAAGTCAATATTTAATATATCTAATTTCTCTTAGAATTGAAAATTTTACCCATCTAGCGATGAAAAATTAATTTATTTTAATTATTTTGAGAATATTTCCACTGTTATAATTTCATCCTCCATTAGATATTTTTTCAGCAGACCGGTTAAATCACTTTTTTATGTAATTCCTTATAAATTATAATATGGTCATTATAATCCTTTAACAATGAACATTGAAATCATATATCTTAATTAAAAATTAAATATAAACTCAATATAAAAAATATATACTATGCAATATATATTCAATATAATTCACAATCAAATTTCACTTAAAAATATCAAATGGGAATATGAATTATAAAATGGAAAAGAAAATAATATTTAAAATATGTTTTATGATATTTTAACAAATACAAATATAGTGTATTAATAGAAAATTTATTACAAAAAAATATTAGACATAGTTGAAAATATTCCAGAACAATATCCATATTTTTGTTTCCATACACAAAATTATTTTTTATGTAATTACTAACAAATTTACATAACCAAATCATTGGATGTGTTTACCATAAATCCAAATATTTAGTCGTAGAATGTTGTTGGTGAATCTAGATTCAAATGAATATGTGAGTGGGATTAGAATATAAAATTTTAAACCCATTAAATTTCATTATAAATATGTAAACAATTATTTCATATATATATATATGCACCACACAAATGAATATTAGTATTATATATAACATGGTTCTCATATAATTAAAATTTAAATAGAAATCCCGAAATTCAGCTATGGTAGAATTTAAATCATAATAATTTGAAATATATAGACATTAATGGATCATAAGATACTATGAATAAGTTAACTTTATGATATAACAAGTCACATATTTAGAATATATAAAACATTTCTTAAAATTAAACTCATAATATAATACATGTCTCAAATAAAAGAATTTCATACAAAAACAATGCTTGTTATTTTTAATCATATTAATGTACATTAACTAAATGAATCAAGAAAATTATTTCTAAATCACATAATCTAGAACCTTACTCAAATATAATTTCCTTTATAATCATCATAAATATTCATTCTCTACTCAAATTATTCCGATTTTACACTTTGTGTGTTTATATTTTTATCCATTATAATAAGTTTTAGAAAAGAATGATCATAATCATTATGGTTAATAATTTAGTCACTACTATTTATTTAAATTTTCATTTATGTATTTTTTTTATAAAAAATTATGATTTTATAAATTTCATTATCTAGTGTTTTAGACTATATCTTTAAATATAAAATCTATAATAATCTTCATTTAGTGATTCTCGATGATCAAATGGTGTTTATATAATTCATAAATTTAATTTTTGATATATTTTCTCATGTGTATGAACTTTATTATTCAAAAATTTAGTATATACTATACATGTTATTGTATTCCCATATTCATTCATGATCTAAATTTATATGATTTTTTATGTGGGTGGATACACTAACACAAAAATGAACTTAAACAAGTTTAATTAATTTTTATATTCTTGTTTTGTTGTAATATCAGTATTCCAAAAAAATATTTATATTATTTTGTGAATATTAATTATATATATTTCAATATTAGTTAATTGAACAAATAAGTAATAGATATTAAAATATAACTAAATTTATGTAGATTTTTAACCACATAGATTTTTTTTCAAAATGATTAAATTAATGATTAATTTATATTAATTATATAATTTATTAGATCCATGAATTTTCATAAAATGAATCTAAACGATATCATTTAAATCCTATTTTTATTTTTATTTGATCCTTAGATCAATCATTGCAATGTAATGAAGGAAAAATACATGTTTTTTCATAGAGATGGTAGTCCACACAATGCATGAATAACATTTTAGTTTTGAATAAATGAAACCAAAATAGGTTTTAGAGGTTATTTCAAAGATATAACAAAATGTATTCTATAAATTGTTTATTAATCATATATTATTGGTAAATATAATTCTTTTGTGAATGAAAAAGGAAATTCTATTGATGAAATGATTGAACTCGCATTAATAACATTCATTTTCTATTCAACAATTATATAAAAAGGAAGTAAATATGTAAATGTATTTTGATCATAGATTTTTTTGGTTGAATGGGGTTCCTAGAGGATGAAATATAGTATATTTTTATATGGATAACCAGATTTGTATTTGTATTTAATCTGTTAGGAGAGAAGAATTTTTTTAGAGAGGGGGGTTCATGGAATCTATTGTTATGTATTTGGTAGGAATAAAAATAATTGGATGTAAGATATGTTAAATTAATTATGTAAATAAATGGTTGTTGATGCAAATAGGTATTAAATTTTTACAAAAAATTCTTTCTAGACTGTTTAAAATATATTTTAATTACTAAAATTATATGATACATCATTTTATTATTTATCCATATTAATATTGATAAAAAATTTCCATGTAAATTTATTTAATACTAATAATAAAATATGACATTAAATACAAAAGTTTTTTGTGACGAATTATAAATTTGGATCCATTTTAATGAATTTAAATTCTAAATATGAAAAAGAATCATTGAAATTAAAACATATGATATACGAAAAAGTGTTTTTATTTAGAAATATAGTTTATATATTATGTGTTTTTATTTATATTATCCATTTATTATTAATTTATTGAATGTTTATATGAAATATTTTGTGTTAAAACATCATATTAAATTCACATTTTAAATTATATTAATCTAATTTATTTAAATAAAAGTTACATACCCTTATAAAATTAATTCTATTAATATAACATCTTCAAATTTAACATGGTAATAAATATTTATCCATTTTATGTATTTTTGATCTATAAATAATGATTAAAATGGTTACCTAATTTATACGCACTCATTTTTATTATATCACCTATTGTATAAAGAAAATAATTTATATCCCCAAATTAAATTTTAATATTTCTATGTATAAAATGAGTTTTTTTGAAAAATAGAACATCCATATTAGGATAATATATTAATAAAAAATTAAAACCTGGCCACTATTTTGTTAAAATAAAATTATGATATTCGTTATAAAAATTTAATAAATTTATTAACAATGTCTCTTCAGAATTATCATATTTTTATAGTTAATGATATGGTGTGTACATGATACAGTAGGGTATCAGTTATTTAATTTTCCCAAATAAATATTGACATTCATTAAATATGTGTATCAATATTCTATTTAACAAGTGTTGATAATCAGAAATTATAAATTATTTTGTCACTAAGGTTGATTCAATTTTTTTTACATAATAAAATTACATTTACTAATTAGGTTATCTAATTTAGGACCACATTCCATATGGAATCAATATTCAAGATATACTCATCAACATAATATAGTATATCAAAAAATATATCACACAAAATATGATATCAATTGTTGAATAAATTATATATTGTTTCATAAATGAATCAAGATAGACCTCATGTATAGTAAACTTATTTAGTGGGTATAATATATATAAGAACTAGATCTAATCCATTATATTTTTTCAAAAGGTCCAACGTTATTAGGGAATAATATATCATATCTACAGAATCATACCATTACCTTCTATAGTGATCCCATTTTAGATACTTTTTCCCAAACACAGAATTCAATGTCATGATTTTATAATTATTCATATGTATTTTGACTTCACGGAAATAAATTACTATGATTCTGAATAGTTTGTACCCTATGAGTCATATCCTCTATAAGATCTTGGCAAAGGAATATCCTTTCCCAGAATAATTCCATGTATGTTGGAGTGTGTCACCTATTCCAATACAATCATTCAAATGGTTTCATTCGAACACTTTAATGAAATCTATTTCTTCTTAAAAATTACACCAATGGTGTGTACTTGTTAAAAATACCAAGAATGTCAATGTGACATGATCGTAGAATATAATCTAGTCTTTATATAGTCATTTCATACTAGCCAAATTTCTAGGTATGATATCTAGTTTTTATAAGTATCACAATATCGATATATTATTTATAAATATATAGAAACTCTAATTTTTATCGAGGTTCTAAATCAGCTCAAATTGATATAGGATCCTTATAATTCATCAAGATTTAAATGATATAATATTCGGTATTCATCTCAATGGGTACATATTTTCTTGAAACTAAAAAATGACTAGACATAATATGATAGCAAATAATCACCCATATAGAATCATTATTCAATGAATTCATTGTTAGTTCAGTGAAGATGTCCATTGTAACATTTTTCACATCCATGTTATTATAGGAATAACATTCATGAATCCCAAGTAATTATTTCTTTCATCATTTACCAACTATCACACTATGCATCTGAAAAAATTTAATCATTTCCCTCTTCATACAATCCAACTATAGATATTCTCTTAAGTCTCATTATGTCATTATGTTACAATAAATTTAATGAAATAAAATATATAAGCTTCAACAATTAGATCCCTCATAAACTATAGTATGGTTGGAAATAAAAAAAATATTCATAAAATATAACACATAATATCTATAGATGAATAATCTATATTTCCCACCATTTACGGATTAAAAATTCATTTGTATGTTCTCGTCTTCCTATTGGGACAACATTACACTTTTTAGTAGGGATTGTTGATAAATTACATTAAAAAACATCCAAAAATTCTTTCATAAAAATATATATTTATATATTTACTTGATATAAGTAGTGTTGACCTCACCTATTTTGATAATATCAATTAATTTGCAATATGCGTTGATAATACCAAATAATGTTAATCTTCCTAATAATTATTAGATCAATATATGACATTATATTAATATGTTGAAAAAATATCAAAATGGTCATTGGAATTTGTTAATCAATGGTTATATATGTTTATACTTGTTTAGAAATGTTATAGACTCAATATGAATATGATTTGCATAGAATAGATATGTTTTATGTAGTGATTCACTGATATTGACTTACCGGTACGTAGTCTACCGATAAATAATGGTCACTGATAGACCACGATTCATGTGACACAAGTTTGCTGGTACATATTTACTGATACTTTCTACTGATACAAACAGACAGGCAGATAGAAACTGATATGAATTCCACTGATACAAATAGATATCCACCGATACAGACAGACAATGTCCACCAATACCGAGAGATACCGACAGAAAGCTACCGATACATGTCTGTTGATACAGACAGATGGAGACCACTACAAAGTCTACTGATACAAGAATTTCACCAGTATGGGTCACTGATATAGGATCTACTGATAAAATAAGCTACAGATATTAGGGTCTACCGATTCAAGCAGTCTATCGTTATAAAGAGTAACAGCAACGGATACAGACCTACTAACTCAAGTCCACCGATTCAAGCTCACTGATTATAAGAGCTACCAATGGAATCCAATCACTATATCTCTAAACTATATTACTATTGTTTTATTGAGAAACAGTCATATATGATGTTTTTAATTCTTCTTCCATTAATTAATGATTGTTTTTGGCATGTCAGGTAATGTACATCATACCTGTAAAAAGTTAATCATTCCTATTTTCGGAGATGAAGATATACATAAGGGAACTTTCAACTACTTAAGGTTGATATGCATAGAATAAGATGCAAGAATACATTCCGTGTCTATAGAACCTGATCATTCAAGTTGTAATGATCTTCAACAATTTCACTTACAGTCAAACCGATCAGACAAATCAACTTTGACCTGGAAGTCAAATACAAAAATGACACTCAGTTTTTCTTGACAAAATCCAGTGAGGAACTCAAAGCATAATCAGCATTAATACAAGGAGTCTAGAGATTCACTCAAAACACATAGATCATTCTGAACTCATCCCTATTTTTTTAGCTCTATTTTGTTTAATTTACTTACAGTATGATAAGTGTGTGTTTTAAATTTACACACTTACTCCTGAGCAAAACTAGAGGATATCAAATATCCTTACTCAACATTTCTAAACCCTTTCCTTACTCCCACATTGAATTGTGGTAGAGGTCAAGTGTGACATGGATAGTTTGTGTGATATTGTTTTTCTTTTTCCCACGTAAAACATTGGTAGAGGTTATAGGACCTGGATAGTCTTTGTACTGTTTTTAACCCCAATCTAGGGTGTGGATCAATGTTTATATAAAATTTTTGAGAGGACTAAGTCTCAGCTTGATACTAAAACTCTTATTTTAAACTTATGTCCTTGTTACCTTTGTTAAAACTATTTTGAATATTCTCTTGCTAAGTGCATTAAATATAAATCTGTTTTAAAGTAACTGTGATAGTTAAATTGGAAAGTGTTTACAAATTTTGATAGCCAGTATGTTAGTTTAAAAAGTTAATTAATCATCAGATTGAGTTAACTGAGAAATTATCAATCTTTTGAGAAACTAATTGAAAACATATAATCATTATAAATTCACTACATTTTATTTTTTATTTAATTTGTTGTATTTTAATCAAAAAAAATAACAGAAATTTTTCAACTATGATTTTAGTTTTATCTTAAAAATATTAAATTTATGTTAGTTCAATATTTTATCACATTAAATATATTTTCTAAAATCTAATTATGGATAATAAACTAGAAGTTTTTTCTACCAACGGGGCACCTTTCTTTAATAGTGTTAATTATGACCAATGTATACTGTAAATGAGTATTCCTTTAGTAAGTATGGTATTTTACATCTGTACTACAATATAGAAAGATTATAAGATTCAAAAAACTGAAAGAACTACTTGGGATAAACCTAAAAAAACATATTACTATAATAATTTAATGAAATGAATGCGTTGTATTGCTCTTTAGGATATGAAGAATTTAATTGATTATCTTCTTCCAAAACTGCTTATGAAATTTGTCATACTTTGTCTATTTCCCATCATGTAATAACCAATGTTAAGGAAATAAGATTGAATACATACACTATTAAGTATGATAATTTTAAAATTAAGCCGTGTGAACCTATTTCTGACATGTATCATAGGTTAGATGAAATTGTAAATACTATGAGATCACATGGAAAACATGTTCCTTCCAAAGAGAAAATCAAGAGGACACTAAGATGTCTTCCAGAAAGATGGAGATGCACATAAGTCTCAATAAAATAATCGTGTGACAAAATTTCACTACCTATTTAAAGAGCTAATTGATAAGTTGATGAAGTATGAAGAGGAGTTTCAGGTAAATAATGAAGAATATGATGAACCATGAAAGAAATCAGTAGCCTTCAAGACCTCTTCTTCAAAAACCATGGACAAGAAGAAAACTCAAGTTACATGTGATAATTCATGTAGTGAAGAAAGTTCTTCTGTCTGTGATGCCGCAATGGTTCAGATAGCCAAAAAATTTATGAAATTTTATTGGAAAAATATGTTCTTCCGAAAATCCAATTATAAGGGAAAGTATGATATTAATGGTCATTGGAAGAAGTATTGGAAAAGGACTACTAAAAGTGATGACATAGTCTTCTATGAATGCAAGAGAAAAGGACATGTGAAAGCTGATTGTCCAAAATTAAAGTACAAGAATAAAATGACAATATTGACACCAAATATAAGAAATATATGAAGAATCCTGGGGTGATTTAGAAGATAGTTCGAGTGATTCAGACTCTACTCAAGATGAAAAATCTCACAAAGCTAATATGTGTTTCATGACAAACACATCAGAGGTAACATTGGATTCTCCTACATTAAATTATTATTATTCTGGACATGATTCTGATTCTGAAGAAATGATTAGTGAAGAATTATTTGAATATTGTAACATGTTTGAGGGTACCTGCAATGAGCTAAAAGATAAGTACAAATCATTAAAGAAACAGTATGCCTTGTCCAGTACAGTTAAATCTGAACATTATATTGAAAAGGAAAAAATGCTCAACTGTTTAAGGAGAATACTCAACATAAATTGTCCAATGAGAAACTTAGAATAGATTTGGAGATGTTCACTAATGGAAAGAGCACTCTAACACAAATTATAGGAAAACAAGTAGCACCAAAATATATTACTAGTTTTTCTTATCAGCCTGGATAGAGACAGATTACAAAGATTATATTTATTCCTAAATATATAAAGTATGTTGTTATTTCAAGTTCTAGAAATACCTATGTCTCAACCAACTATTCACATATTTATATATAAATCAAAGTTTATCATTCAAAATATTTAGAATCTATTGATTATATGAAACCCATAATAAAAATCAGGATACTAAAGGTTTTTCTTGCTAACCTGTCTGGATCCATGAAAATCCAGTTAGCAAAATTATATTATGTAAAAACCTGTTTTGTAGAAAACCCGCATAAAATGATCATGTAGGAATACTTGGTACTAGGATAGTGGATGTTCAAGACACATGAAAGGTGATTTTTCATGCTTCAAATGATTAATCAAGGTTGATGGAGGACATGTCACCTTTGGTGATAATTCAAAAGGATAAATAATCATCTTAGTACAGATTAGTAACACTGATTCAATTTTAATTTCTAAAGTAATATATGTAGATGGATTAAAATATAACATGTTAATAATTTCTCAGTTGTGTGATGATGGTTTTAATGTTAAATTTATAAATGATTCTTGCATTGTATTTTCTTCAAAAAATGTTTTCATATTTACTGACATGAGAAATGAAAATGTATATTCCATAGATTTAAATTCATTAGACAAAAAAAACGTTTAATAGTTTAAATAAAATTCATAAAGAGTCTTGGATATGGAAGAAGAAAATTAGGACACTGTAATGTTCACTCACTTAGGAAACTAACTATGATTAAATTAGTTAGAGGCCTACCTCAAATAAAATTCCCATTAGACAACGTTTTCACTCCCTGTCAAAAGGGTAAGCAACATAAAGATTCATTAAAATTAAAGAAATAAGTATCAACTTCTCATCCTCTATAGTTGGTTCACATGGACTTGTTTGGTCCTTCTAGAGTTTCTAGTTTTAATGGGGAGCACTATTTTGATGTCTTAGTAGATAACTTTTCTAGATATACTTGGGTATATTTTCTTGCTCACAAAAGTGAATCTTGTTCCTATTTCATTAAGTACTCCATGTCTGTAGAGAACCTTATTGGACTTACGATTAAGACATTGAGAAGTTTTCATGGATTTGAGTTTTAATATCATGAATTTAAATCATACTTCTCACAAAGTGTCTACAATCATAAATTCTCTGCCCCTAGGACACCACAAAAGAATGGAGCAGTAAAAAGAAGGAATATATCCTTTAATAAATTACAAGAACTATGATTAATGAGTATGACCTACCTATTTAATGCTAAGTCAAATGTTGTAAATACATATTTTTATATTATAAAAAGAGTCTTGATTAGACCAATTCTCAAAAAGACCCCTTACAAACTGTGGAATAATAGGAAACCTATAGTTAGTTACTTTAGATTTTTTGGATGCAAATTCTTTATTCTCATTAATAAAGATACTCTGGATAAATTTTCATCTAAAAGTGATGAATAAATTTTTCTTGGTTATTCGTTAACTAGAAAAGCCTATCGAGTTTTTAATAAAAGAACCAAATGTGTGGAAGAATATATTAACATCACATTCGATTAAATTGATCCACATGATCCTAAGACCCTTATTGATAGTCTTGAGGAAGATTTATTAATTCTAATTCTTAATAGAAAAAAATTGTGACCCTATTTTCATGACAACTAGATATGAAAATATTTTAGAATCTACTTCTGGTAAACCCAAAACAAGAGAAGAACCTGAAATTTCTTGTCTTACCATTTCCAGATCAACTAGGATTCTAAAGAACCATCCTTTAGATGCTATTGTAGGTAATCATGATAGAGGGACACATACTAGATATTCTCTATGAAATATGGTTGAACATAAAGCCTTTCATTCACAGTTAGAACCAAAAAATATTAATGATGCAATCAATGATGAATTTTGGGTTATGGATATGCAAGAATAATTAAATCAATTTGAAAGAAACATAGTCTGGGATTTATTTGACTAACATAAGGACTCTTTAAGCATATGCAGTAAATGGGGTTTTAGAAATAAAGTTGATGAATCAATATATATCATTAGAAACCAAGCAAGGATTGTTTCACAAGGGTATTGTAAAGAGGAAGGAATAGACTATGATGAAACCTTTACTCTTATAGTAAGATTAGAAGCTATTAGGATTCTAATTTCCTATGTTTCTCATCTGAATTCCATGTTATATCAAATTGATGTTAAAAGTGTATTTCTAAAAGGTTTTATAATTGAATATTTCTTTGTTGAACAACCACCTAGATATATTAATCCTCGTTTTCCAAAATGAGTTTTTAAGCTCTCTAAATGTGTATAGTTTTTAAAACAATCTCTATAAGATTGGTATGATAGACTAAGTAGTTTTATTATTTGAAAAGATTTTTCTAAAGGGATTGATAATCCAACTCTCTTTATCAAAAAAATTTATAAAGATGTTTTAATAGTGAAAATCTATGTTGATGATATTATTTTTGGATATTCTAAAAAGAATTTGTGTATTGATTTTTCCATGAGTATTCAAAATGATTTTGAAATGAGTTTTATTGGAGAAATAAAATATTTAATTGGATTTCAGGTTTTTCAAAACGACAATGCTATTATGATAAATCAAAGTAAATATACAATGGATCCTTTAGAACATTTTGTTTTGGATTGTATTAAGGGTAAAGACACAACTATGAGTATAACTTATAAGTTGGATGTTGATGAAACTGGAAAACTAGTGGATCAAACCAACTACAGTGGTATGATAGGGAGTATGCTCTATCTTATAGCTAGTCAAACTGATATTACGTTTAGTGTATGTTTGTGTGTAAGATTTCATGCTAATCCAAAGGATTCACACTTTCTTGCTGTTAAAAGGATTTTCAAATATCTTAATCATACTACTATCATAGGATTATTCTATCAAAAAAGACAATCCTTCGATTTAATACGTTATTCAGATACTGACTTTTCTGGTTGCAAGTTAGATAGAAAGAGCACGTCTGGAACATGTCATATTCTAGGCAAGTCCTTAGTATCATGGTGTAGCAAAAAGTAAAACAATGATGAATTGTCTACTACTGAAGCAGAATATATTGCTACTAGTAGTTGATGTGCACAAATTATGTGGATGAAACATACGTTATTGGACTATGGATATCAGTTTAGATATGTATCTATAAACTGTTATAACACTAGTGCGATCAATATCTCTAAGAATCATGTGTCTCCCTCTAGGACCAAACACATTGATTTAAGGGACCACTTTTTGAGAGATCATTACCAAAATGGTGATATTAGTTTTGGATTTGTAGGTACTGAACATCAATTAGCTATCATATTCACAAATACCTTATGTTAAGATAGGTTAATTTACATTAGACATGAGTTTGGAATGATAACATTTGTAGAAGCCAAACCTCACTGTTAGCCAATCCTCACCTTTAACCAAACCCCACCATTAGCCAAAACTCACCATTAGAAAAAAATCATCGTTAGCCATACCTCACTGTCAGGTGCACCACACCTTTAGGCACACCTCACCATTTGGAAGACCTCACCGCTAGAGTCATTACCGCTAGAGTCCTCACTACTAGACACACCTCACCACTTGTGACACCGCACCATTAGAGAGAAATCACCGAGAGGTAAACCTCACCGTTAGGGTTCTCACTAGTAGTCGTCACTGATATTTCATTCGCTGTCTATTTCTAAAAACTTTTATTGTTTTTTGGAAAAATTCATATTATTACATTTTGATTCCTAAATGATAAATACTAATCCTTAGTCACATTTCAATCCACCGCAAACAATCCTCTATTTGAATCTATCTTCTCGTACCCCCATATATCATGATAAACCTATGTTATTTGATTGGATATGGCAAGAACAAAGCTCTTGATTGTCAGGGATGAGAGTGATGATCCTAATGGGAAGAAGGTGAAAAAAGGACCTGAAGCTAGTGGTAGTGGCAGTAGAACAAGGTTAGGAAGGAATGTAGTGAACTCACATTTACAGAATAGAGAACATTTAAAAGAGGAGGAACTTTGTGCACAATTGATTATGTCCAGTAAGTTGTTGATTCTAATGATATTTCAGGAGCATGGATAGCTTAAATGCTTCACAAAAAACAATGACCCCTATTATCCCAAGATGATAAAAGCGTTCTCTGCGTTTGTGCACGTTGTGAAATCTGAAGAATAGAATAGAATGGTTTCAGTTGTGAATGGAAAGGAAATATATTTTTCCTCCATTGACTGGGATAAATGTTTTAATGTCCCACATTAAGGTGTTTTTGGTGTTGCTCGAAGACAATTCCTCCTACCAGTGACATTTTTTATTATGAAATTGCCTTGGAATAGCTCACCGGTAGTGGAAAACAATGGAATATAGTGGCTACAGAGCTAGATGGAGAAAATAGATTTATTTTCATGTTCATACAACATGTTCTATGTCCATGAAGAGGGGTATTTAAAAATATGAGGTATCAAGATATATATTTTGTGCATCTGTTAAGACATGGTGTTAAGGTGAATCTGTATAGACTATTAATGATTAAGATTGAGGATATGACCATGCCCAAATCATAGTCGAATGCTTTATTCATTGCCATGTTAATTTAATTTATCATCAAACTGAAGGAAGTAGTAGAGTCTCAATATGAGATAGTGGTAGTAAGGAACATTTTTTGCATCACAAGCACAGTTTGTAAATATAATAATATTGGGTGGAACCCATGGAAAATGCAGTGGGTAATTGAAGATGAGAGGGTTTATGATATGTTTAAGGATGTTGAACATCCTAATACGCCAAAAGGAAGAAGATGTCCAAGTCCAGGACGTGATTAAGAGGAACCATAGTATAATGATGATACTGATGAGGAGGATACCTATGTAGCAGATGGAGGGGATCCTGATTTTCCCCCTACTCTAGCTGGTGATGTGGTATCACATGAAAAGGAAAATCATTCCTTGAACCTCCCTAGAAAAGCAAAATTTATGGGTGTCTGAAATGAAAATGAACCTGTTGATGAGGAAGACCAAGTTAGTTCAAATCATGAGAAGACTACCCATGAGAATGAAGAAGAAAGAGAATCTGAAATTGAAGCATCTTTTTCTACTTGCTTGAGTCTTAGTCCACATATTTGGCACACCTCCATGCCTAGTGAGGAAATTGATGATGTAGATAGACCTGCACCTATTCCTAATGAGCCTAATGTTGTTGAAATTGGAGATGTTTGTGGAATATTATTCTATGGAAGACTTACCTACTGAGGATTCTATTAATATAAATATACAAGAGAATACACAGATTGAGGCGGAGCATCCTACCAGACATGGTACTATTTCAGTTTCCCATGATATTCCAGACTGGGCTGAAGACCCAGGTTTTGTAGTTTTTGGGTTAGACTATCCTTTTTCAAAAGATGAGACACCCATAAATAGAAATCTTGTCACTTATAATCTATTTTCTGAAACTTTACCTGAGAACATAGTAAGAAAACCATATTTAAACCAGTTGAAGTCTGATCTCCAGGCCAGTTTTGTTGAAGATATGAAATGAATGCAAACCTCTTTAATATCTTATATTCAGTATGTGATGACTGAATCGGTCTCTGATATTTTTTATGAAGCCGATACCTACCAGAATCAAATTTCAAGATTGGCAGAGGATGTTGAATCTCTAATGAAATGAATTGTCTCTATAGAGTCTTATATGAGCTCTAAATCTCAAGAAGGCAAAGGCTTGGCTTTTGTAAAAATTGTAGTTGGCCAGATGGTATTAGTTTTTGAGGAATGTAAGACTTCCATGGAACATCATGTCAGTACCCAGGACTCTATTGTGAAAAATCTCATGAGTGGGATGACTAAATCCTTTATGGAAATAGTTTCCTTTATTATTGCACCTCTGTGTACAACCATGCCTTCTTTGGATATTGATCTGATTGGAGCTGTGATGAGAGAAGTGATTGGATATTCTTCTAATAGTGGCTCTGTAGACTCTAATACATTGATCCAACTGGTGACTACCAATAAGGATATAGGGAAAATTGTTTAGAATTTTATGAGAAAGGCCACTGCTTCTCGAAAGGAGGTCAAAAACAAAGTAGATTTCTATTTCTAAGGGATCTACACTAAGAATCAGTTGAACAATCATTTTAAGCTTCTGTTAAAAAACCAAAAACTACCTCCAATCTCCAAGGATTTCATAGAACAAGTAAGAAAGATGAGGGATTTGACCCCTTCTCTAGATAAATTTATGGAGAACAAGGATGAATTAATTTCTGCTATGTCAACAGGAGGAGGGATTATAATGGACTTTAGGAATCTTTTGCTGCCATTTTTTCATGTAGACAGTAAACCTATCATTGTACCTCCAGCTCTGCCTACCTGTGCTCAGTCTGCATCCATTCCTCAGATTACACCAGCTCAAGCAATTAGCGGTCTCACACCTATGATCACCCAGAGAGCTACAGAGTATAGGTCGGGCACTGTATCAGCAACTGAGCCTCCATTGATCATCTTTGGAATTACTAAGCCTCCACATGCATCCACTAAACCCGAATCATCTTCTGATCCCAAGGGAAAATCACATGATGAGGATGTGGATTGATTAGTGGATAAACAATTTTATTGGAATCACTTGTATTCCTTTTACCTCAATTCTATATCTCTCTATATTATTTCCTCATTAAATATACCTGATGTCATTCTCTTATCCTGTATTTCTATTGCGTAATATATTTTTTTCTAATGACAAAGTGGAAGAACTATGACATAAATCCTACTATTCTATTGATATGGAACATTATATTTTACCTATGGTACATTTATTTTATAGTTTTACCTCTAATACATTACTGATTATTTTGGAATTATAATATCATAATTTCTGATTATCAAAAAGGGGGATATTGTTAACCTCACCTGTTTTGATATTCTCAATTATGTTTCAATATGCATTGATAATTTAAAATAATGTTTATCATTATAATAATTATCCGTTCAATTTATGACATAATTTAATTAAGTTGATAAAATATCAAAATGATCATTGGAATTTGTAAATCAATGGTTATCTATGTTTATAATTTTTTAGAAATGTTACTAACTCAATATGAATATGTTTTTCGTAGAAGAGATACGTATTTAGTGTTGATTCAATGATACAGACCTACAGTTTCATAGTCTACTGATAAGTAAAGTTCATTGATTGGCCCAGATTCCTTTGATATAAGGTCACTGTTACATAGTTACTGATACATGCTACCGATACAAACAGACAGACAGACAACTACTGAAATGAATTCCACCAACACTAATACACAGCCACTGATACACACAGACAATGTCAACCGATATAGAAAGATACCAACAGACAGCTATCGATACAATTCTGCTGATACAGAAAGATATCTATTGCGACAAATTCTACCGATACAAGTATATCACTAGTATGGGTCACTGATATAGGAGCTATTGATAGAAGGAGCTATCGATTAAACCAGTCTTCCGTTATAAAGAGTAATAACTAACGATATAGACCTACTGACTCAAGTACACTGATTCAAGTTCACTGATAGAAAGAGATATAGATGGAAACCGGTCACTATATCTCTAAACTATTTTACTATTGTTTTATTTATAAATGGTCATATTTGATGTTTTTAATGCTTCTACCATTAATTAATGATAGTTATTGGAATGTTAGGAATCGTACCTCATACCTGTGAAAAGGTAATAATTCCTATTGCTGAAGCTGAAAGTATATATAAGGGAACCTCGAACTACTAAATATAGACATGAATAGATGAAGAAGTAAGAATATATTCTGAGTCTGTAAAACCTGATCATTCAAGGAGTAAAGATCTTCAACGATTTCTCTTACATTCAAGCTGATCATATTGATCAACTAGAAAAGGATGTCAAATACCATAACAACACTATGCCTTTCTTGACAAAAACCAGAGAAGGACTCAAATCATTATCTGCCTTAATCGAAGGAGTCCGGAGATCCATTGAAAACACATAGGGCATTCTAAAATCATCTCTATTTGTTTATCTCTATTGTGTTTCATTTTTTAAAATTTTGAGCAGTGTGTGTTCTGTATTTACACATTGAATCTTTAGCATAACTGGAGGATATCTAATATCCTCACTCAATCTTCCTATACCCTTTCCTTATTCCCAGTGTGAATTTTGATAGAGGTCAAGTGTGACCAAGATAGTCTGTGTGCTATTGTTTGGGTTTTTCCAATGTAGAACTATGGAAGAAGTCATAGGACCTGGGCAGTATTTGTACTATTCTTAACCCCGATCCAGGGTGTGGATCAATGATTATATAAACTATTTGAGAGGACTAAGTCTCAGATTGAGACTGCACCTCTTATTTTCAACTGATGTGCCTGTTACCTTTGTTAAAACTATTTCAATTATTCTACTGCAAAGTACATTAAATAAAAATCTATTTTAAAGTAACTCTGACAGTTAAACTAGCAAGTTTTTATATCTTTTGTTATCCAGTAAGTTTGATTCAATTGATAATTAATCTTTAGATTGTGTTAACTAAGAAATAATAAATCTTTCTAGAATCTAATAGAAAACATAAAATCTTTATGAATTCACTACAGTTTAAATGTTATTTAATAAGGGGTTTTTTAATAATAATTATTTTAACACATATTTTAATTGGAACTCAATTCATGCCCTCTTGAGTGTCCACTCTAACCAACATGTAGATAATATCATTTTTAACACACATTGTGGTAAAAAAAACCATGGCCTCTCTAACTCAATGCCTCTACCACGTTTTTTGACGTTCTATGGAGTTAGTTTAATAGGAAATCGTAATAAATTAGTTGTTCCAATCATATTAATTTACTAATTTCAATCCCCTTCATTGAATATATAAAGTCCCATGATTTTCATAAATCAATATTACATCACATTTCTATATAATTAAAACGATAAACAAAGGGATTCCCAAAATTAAATTAGTTCATTGCCTTTAGATACAAGGATACATATATTCCAATACATTAATTATCTATATTATCTCCCACTAGGATATCATATACTAGAAACCACCTTATAAACATCAGACATACATTATATCTTCATATACTAAGGAATAAAACATAAAATTTTGTGTGATCAAATACCCAGTAAAGGAAAAAACTGGATATATTTAAGCTTAACATGACTATTGAGTTTTGAAAATATTTTTGAAAAATTTAATGATCATACATTTCATACAAGAAATAATAAACATGAATAATGGAATAGATGATGGTTTTTCATAAAACAAGAATCGTTATAGGTTCAAGATAATAAGCCATGAAATCATAACATTAGAGTGAGATATAGAAATTTTTTCTATACGTAGAAGAAGAAAATATATTTTTTCAAGGGTACCTACAAAGTGCTTATAACATGTTTAGCCTGGGATAATCTATAGTGCACCTATTTTAGCTTTGGGTTAATAATATGTGTACCCATTATTTTTAGGGATTGAGATATAACCCATGTACCCTCTTACATTCAGGTTTGAGATACAACCCATCCAACATCATCTACCTTAGTATTTTAATGGATGGGCTATAACCCATGTATCATCATGTTTTCCAGCTTGGGATACATCTCTTCTAACACTTGATCTGATATAAAATTTATCACTACTCAAAGCATTGGAGGGAGATATATGTCTGAACCATATAATAATTGAATCATACATACATATTGAAAAATATCATAAAAAATCATATCCTGACCCATGACATGAAGTGGGTCTCATAAACATGTAATTGTATCATAACTTGGGTAAAAATATAGGTTTTTTAATCATTTCATTAAAATCATTACTCCAAAATAGAAGTGTGTTTCATAATAATATTACCCTTTCAAATGTGATATGTTTCATAAACATCATGCTATCAAATCAAAAACTAGTGAGGGAAGGAATGTGAACTGAACCATTAGACCATTTAACAAGAAAGGAATGAGTAACACCCACATATGTCATCTTATTTTGAAAATATTTTTTATATTACTATTAATATCATTTAATGAGGAAAATTTAATTTCTCCCTTGAAAATTTATCATTAAATAATAAAATCATTTAAATAATAGTTTCTTTAAAAATACATTGAAAATATATATTGAATTCATTAGAATGTTATAAAACCCTTTCCATAAAAACATATCTAAAACATATACTAAAATCATAAACATGTATTCGAAAACATATTCAATGAATATACATTGAAAAAATATAAATGAATCATTAAAATAGTTGAAATTAATATCTTTATAAATATTATTTTGAAAAAAATATAAAGGAATATTTTTAAATAATTTAATATAATTCATAAAAATACAAAAAATTAAAACTAGTTTTCATTGAAAAAATTATCTATTTATAAAAATTTCATGAATATTAGGAAAATATTTTAATTTTAAAAAATTCATCCTTTTAAACATTCAAATGAAGCAATAATGAAATTTTGTTTATGTTAGAAGGTAAACAATAGCATGTTGAACATTAAATATTGTCACTAAGAGTTTAGAAAACAATCATCATTAGAAAATCAATGGATGTTTCCTTCTAATAAATTTTTTCAATGAATAGATATTTCTAATTGAAAGAAAACATATATTCATATTTTAATAATAATAGTTTATTAATTATATCATGTTCTAAAGAAAATAGTAATGTTACCATTACTTAGATATATCATTAATAAACACAAATAAGAAATTTTATAATATTTCTTGAGATATGTATCCTAATATTTCATCAATGGATTCATAATAATAATAAAAATTATAGACAATGAGATTTTAGTGATAAACCACTACAAATTTGACAACATTACATCATAATAGATTTGAACGAATAAATTTATTGGAATTTTAAAACATCATTAAAATAATTACATTCATGATATTAAATTTCATTGGAAGTATATAAGCCTAATAGGAAAATATATGTGATTAACATTGCATATGTCTCAATGAAGTCAAATTGAGAAAATATTGCTTTACCGATTTAGTATCTTACGAAAAGGGAACCAAATTAAAGAAATATCATAAAATTTATTTGTAAAAACCCATAAATTTAGGTATAATAATCATTTAACACATATATGATTATTTTACACACATCACAACAAAACTAGTGGTGAATATAACATTTATCCCATAGAAAAAAAGAGATGAAATTGCCTTACCGTAGCTGTTTATTTTATTTTATCATATTCAAACCTCATATTTAATAAATATTATTTTATTATACAAATACCATATAACCATATTATTATAGTAATACCATAAATAATTCACTTATGAAATTATGTCAACCATTTATTAATTATTCCATTTTAATATATAGTTTTGAGTAATACTGGCTTTATTTACCAAACATGTTTTAACATTCTATTCTTGATCGTGTTGCATAGATACAAAATTAATAATATATAGAATGTAATAAATAATTTATTTATCAAATATATTATATATATAAATATTAATAATAATTTATAAAATATTTGAATATTATATAAAATACAATGTTCATGGTGACAGTAGGCTCTACATACCCATAAACACCGCTTATGTTTTATTATCTTATAAAAACAATGTATAAAAATGAAATATATTTATTTATATATATATTATCACTCCAGTAGAAGTATTTGTTAATATAAATAATAAAATTTTACTAATTCAATCGTTATTACATTCCATGAAATTTGTGAATGAAACACATCGTATTGATTATGCGATAATCCACACTTCCACAATCAATGTTATCATATTTACACAAAATAATTCCATGAAGGTATTATTTAAATAACAAAATTATATGTATAAATACATTATCAAAATTATTATATAAAATAATAACGTTTTATGCATTATATTTCCATGCCATGATAGAAGGTAAAGGAAAAAATTATAGTTTGGTGAGGTTCTAGTTCGTCGTACAAAAAAACATTATGCTAGTTACACATTAGATGTAAATTTTTGAATTTTTATGTATATAAATTATAATAATATCATATAGGTATATTTAGGGTATATATGATAACATATTTTTATTGAATATGAATACTTGATGTGATGGAAAATGAAAATAAAACAAAGGAATGTGAGGAAGGATGCGACTTCTTCTTTGGGTTACTCCTCTTGAATTCATCAAAGGGTTCCTTATATGATATTATTACAAAATTGAGACTTCTGAGAAAATTAGATGGATTTTGGGATTATATCTATGAATTTTTCTAAAAGTTTATTTACACATGAGAATATGTGGGAGGGATGAGTTTTATTTAACAGTGGAGGCGGAGTGACGAATTTGCATGTTTTTTTAAAAAGGAATTTCACACTAATTTTTCATATTAACAGTACATGAAATAATAAAAAATAATTAGAAACATGGGTTTATAAGGTAGATAAATGGTTATCCATCAAATTTTGGAAATGTTTCAATGTCTTTTAGGCATTATTTTTAAGGATTAATCATTTATTAAGTTAATTTTTTCTATAATCCTTATACTTAATAGTAGTGACATTCACTAAATTGTTTGGTCAAAAAATATGATATTAAAATTATTAATTATATATTATTATAATTAATCATATTTATTCCATTTTATCAATACCAATAATAGAAGTGGAAAAATTAATTTTAATTTAATCCTAACGACGTGAAAACAATGTGGGATTTAATGGAATCATTTTAAAAGTTTTTGTATGTTAATATATTAAATTTAGATGTGAAATTGGTTTCACTAATATAAATTGGAATCATTAATATATAGATTGTCTAAATTAACAATAAAATTAATCAGAAAATTATTTTAAAATAATAAATTTTGTTTCATAATTTCGTTTTTGGACTAAAATTCATTATTATTTTGTATTCATTAATAAATGAAACTTATATATAAAAAATTCACCATTATTTTATTTATTATGTTCCACCATTAAAAAAATATTATTTTTACAAATAAAACTTCTAATTTTTTTAAAAAAATAGATTTAAAATGTGGTCTCATTGAAAAGTGGAAATATTACATTATAGAAAAATACATCTGTTTATTCATAAAATTAGATTTATTCATTTATTTTACATATAAAATATTTTATATGATTGTGAAAAATATTTATTTAATATATAATATAGATAAATTAATTTAAAATATAAATCATTAACTTTTTAATTAATATATTTTGATAAAATTGTGTTTGTACATAGAAAAATAAACATCATGGAAAAGTAATTTCATTATTTTTGAATTGTTCTCACATTAACGTATACTAATTAATATCGTAGGTTTTCATTTTATATCTATGTGTACATAATATTTTCAAGATTTTTTTAGTTTTATTCATAATTTATATTCCTATATATTCATGGGTGTTATGATAGAATATATATAAATATATTAATAATATATTGTAGTTCGATAAGAACGTGGAATTTAGTGTTATATAAGATATCAAAGTAAATCAACATTATGTGTAACATAAACATATTCTTTTGTGTTCCACAATATAATCAATGTGTTTACTTTTTTGCATTCATGACAAATATAGGGCATTAATACACAATAACAATATATTATGTCTTGCGTGAAATTAAAAATATAAAATATATAAAAATATCCAAAAAAATTATTATTACCAAAATTATTGGGTACTCAATTAGAACAACAATAAATTTATTCTATTCAAAAATAATTAATAGGATTTTAATGTTTTAATAATTGAATGTTTTATTAGGGGAAAACCACATCTTCAAAATGAATATTAAAACATTGTTTAAAATATGGATGTTGGAAACATTAATGTTACTCAATATAATAAATAAATAGGTTTCGAAATACCAGAAGAGTTGTGTAAAGTAAAGAATATGAACTTAGAGGAAATATGAAAATATATTTATGGATTGATTGAGACCATCAGTCTCCAACAAAATAATTATTAATTCAATTTTTAGGGCGAAAATGTTATGAATCTATTGGGATTTAAAATTAAAATATTTTAATAAAAATTAATCATTAATGACGTCAATTTTTTAGACCATATTTAAAAAAAATTAGAGTTTTGTTGAAAAGATATACTAACTTGATTGTACAAAAAACATACCCATTTTTTCCTAAATAATCATCCACACCATCTGTCATTAAAATAAATTACGGTGAATTTTTCATTCATTAATAATTTACACATAATGAGATCCATGAATAGAATGATAGGTTAATCAATTTTTTATTACCACAAAAAAGGATTCAAAAATCTATCAAGAAATCATATATCTTAATATAGTGAGATAACACATTAATCTCTAGAAACATATTTGAATTTTAGCATCAACCATTCCTTAAAAGAATAACCTTATAACAAATCTAGAAGATTTAGGTCCAAAAAACGAGATAATTTTCAATAAATTTCTCAACATCTGTTCAACAGTAATCCCTATATATCATCTTGTGGCTATTATTTGTCCCATCCAAAACATGTGAATTTCATTATCATTTATTCAGTTAAATCATATTAATCACCAGAATTATCGTAAATACTTATTAAAAACATTCCTTATTCCAATAGATAACACATCCTTCATTCCATAAATAAGATCATATCAGATGAAATATATATTAGAAAATTGTTTTCATCCTATTAAATCATAAAAATTAATGTGATTTTACAAATCAAAAATTTATATAGATAGAGATAACCAATGATTAGATGCATATAAAGATCCACTAATTAATTCATAACATTATTTTTATAGATCAATTTTGAAAATATCACAAATCAAATTCCCTACTATAGAGTTCCCCAATTATCCCAGTTCATATCATTGATTATGATTTATTATTATTTCTATTTTTCTATTATATTAATAGATAGATGTTTCAAATCATGATTATAACCCTTGGATTTAGACGTATTTTGGGAAAATGATCCAACTCCCTAAAATATAGACACAGATTCGTGGGTCCTTTATTCTATGAATATTTGTCATTATTATCATCATTATATAAATTTTCAAATAATATCAGAATTTAGATGATAAATTTTCATCCGTTCCCCACATTAGACTGTAACTATTACCAATAAGTCAATCTCCCTCATGATTACATCCCAACATAGATCATAAATGATGTATTATCTTCTAATCTACATGGATTATATAATGTCCTTTGAAATATATCATCGTTATACATTAAAAACCATGAGATTGATGTGAAACTCTATCCTGAATTTCATCATTTATTGCAAAACATGTAATATATTAATAAATACTAAGGAATATTATGGAAAATTCTCTTATAAGACATGGATTTATTACACTAAAGTGAATATAATCCTTACATTATGTTTAGATTATAATTCGACAATTGTAACACCCATGTTTTATGAAATTATCCTTGTAAGTACCGACATATTTACCATCCTTTTTCTTCAATAAAGGAATATTATTTCCTTCATCAAATGAATAACATGATTATAGTACTTGTTAAAAAATAATTAATTGAGATAATATGAATCCATGAATTCAATTTCATCTTAATTATTTATATTAATTATTATAGAAACACAATGCCCTTTTTCAAATTCTAAACGATAAATAGCAACAATGAATTTGTAATTATCTAAACACTGAAGAATGGATAATCACTTTTCACTGTTACTAAAAAAATATCATCAACAATTGGATTGGAATACTCAATCAAAAAATACGTAAATTGCCTCATGATGGTCTCAATGGAACATTGTTTCCTCCTTTCGTTTTTTGGAATCTTAGCATTATTACATTCTTGAGAAATCTATGTGAGAGTTTATTTTGTGGTATTCATTTCTAGCTCCATAGATTTCAGATACTAATGAGAATATTAATTTCATATTCCATCACATTCAACATTATCATGGTTCAATAGAGATATAAATATTGAAATTAACCATAAATTATAGAGTAATAAAAAGTTACCATAGTGAGAAACTAGAAAATCATAAAAAACTTTTACAAGATGTTTAAATTTTAAAACATTCACTAATATAATACACTATATGTAATCCTAGTTTATTCAAATCCAAAAAAAATTATGCCCTCAGTGGTGGTTCCAAAAGAGATTGTGAATTCTCTAGAATTTCAACTACTGGTATCAAACCAGTTGTGCACCAATGCTCATAGTCAAGTTCTATTTTATGCTCGACATAGGACTGACACATGTATTCATAGTTATTACACCAAGGTACATCTATATGAGGGCCACATCACATTTTAGTATCCATACATGAACTTAATCTTAATAAACCAATTTATCTATTCATTAAAAAAGGTCATATATAATTTAATATACTTGTACATATCCAAAAAATATATTCTTATTGACATACATTGTGATATTATAATATATATTCCCCAGGAACTAATTAAATTATTCTAATCCTATTTTATAAATGATGCATATCTGATTTCTGTGATACATAATATAGAAACCACTATGATTCAAACGTTAAAATTACATTAAATTTACGGAATACTTAATACATTATAAAAATTGATACCTACATACCGTATTATTTTAGTTCCTTAAAAAAATGGAATCATAATTGTTTCTTCATAATTGAGCCAAATATATTCAAATAGTCTCTCCATGACTAGATCCCCTCTTAAAAATATCATACATAAACTTTATGTTCATATGTTGTAAAATTGAACATAAAAATGTGTGATCACATATTATATATCATGGAAAACAAGGGATATATGTATTTCTGTACATGAAAATTTTTTATGGTAATTTTATTATGACCATAGAAGATCAAACCCTACATATCAATGATTGTAAATATGAATCATAGAATAGTGATTGGTAGTTAATAAGACATAAATAATTTGGGGATTTAATGGATATTTTTGGCAATAAAATATAGAAATATGAAATGGAATTTTTTTATACGCATAATCATATAATCAATTTCATCCAAGAAACCTACCATTAACTTCATAACATGTAATGAATGAACTAATCTCCAATTATCTTTCTTTTATATTTGGTTAAATTACAGTGTACCCTCTTATTATTATTATTCTGATGCATCTCGAATACCCTATAATTTGGTAGTGTGATACAAAATCTATACCTTTTTATTTTTATTTTTATTTTGACAACCTAAGTACCTTATTGTTTTCAGGATTTGGATAAAACCCATGTACCCTTACATATCATATACCATTTGTCATTCAAAAATTTATTTGATGGTGATATAGGTGCTACCAATTCAAAAATATAATCATACCTACATTTTCTACAAAATGATATATAGTTGTATCATTACTCATGACATAAAAATGGGGTCATAAACATGTAATAATGTCACAACAAGTGGTCAAGTGACTGTATTATAATAATTTCATCAAAATAATAACCCTTGATAAGAACTGGATTCGTAGATATATAACCCATGACAAATATATGGTTTTTATATAACTCATCACATAAAAACATTAAAAATTCATAGAAATTATACGTATTGAACCATCAGATCATACCCCCATAACGTAATGAGTAACAGTAAATAATGTCATCACGGATGGAAAATAATTTGGGAAAGTCTATTAACAATATTTCAACAGAAAAATATTATTTCATAATTTATTTTTTTTAAACATAAAACCTATTTAAAACCCTTTTTTTGAATATCTTTGAAATAGTATAAATAATTCTTGAAAATGTTTTGAAGAAACATTCTTTGGAAACACTTTGAGAACTTTCAAAAATATTGAATTTTTATAAATGTTTTTTCATTAATAATCATTATTATACTAATAAATAAATATTATAAATCGTTAATAACATTTAAAAGGAAAATCCTTTAGAAATTATATATATGATGCTTTCAAATCTATTTAAACCACATTTATAATATAAACTATTTTTTGAATTCACTTATTCACTAAATAGTATTTTAAAATGAAAAATATATTTAATATTAAGAATATTATTTCAATATAAAAATTATCACTTTAAAAATACAATGGATGTATTAATGAAATTATGGTAATGACATAAGGTATATCTGTACATGTTAATCTTTTCTCCTACACCGTAATGTTTTAAAAATTCCTTTATCCGGAAATAATGAAAATATTATTTTGGTTAATGTTTTCCCAAAAGGTAATAATTGGATTAAAATTTAAATTTAAATTAATAGGATATTATGAAGACATTATTTAAAACACTATTATAAAACATGGTTTTTAATGAACATTGATTTCTGACAGAATGGAAAACTAATGTCATATTTTCATAAAAAAAATTATTAATTATTTTAATTACCAAAGACTAGAAAAATTTTACTAATACTTTGATATAACATGAATAAAAATTGGGAATGAAAAATATTGAGTATTACTGAGATATGGATCATAATATTTCATCAATGGAATAATAGTCATAAAAAATCTGAATATATTAAGAGATTGTATCTATAAACTCTAACCGCAATGCGAACTTTGAATTAATATAAAATATATAGAATAAATGTACATGAAGTGTTATATATAATGAAAATAAATATATTCATGATACAACATGTTAATAATATTATATACACCGCATAGAAAAATACATGTTCATAACAAGGCAATTGTCACAATGGAGGAATAATAATTGAAAATTACATTACTCATTTGGAAAAATTTGAAATATAAACCCCATGAATTAAATTTCCAAAATTTGATTTTTAAAACCCTTAAAATTACGAATAATAATCATAAAATACATCAATGGGTAGTATACGCAACCCAAAAATATATATTATTGGTGAATAATACATGTATCCCATTAAAATAAATTGAGAGATACAATTCCCTTATCTTATGTCTCTGATTTCATTGTACACATACAAACCACCATTATAATAAATATGTGATTATTATAAGTATACCAAATAAAAATATTATTCTATATAATATCATATATTATTCATATATGACATTATATTAAATTTTTATTAACAATTCCATGATAAAGTAATGTTTGTGGTAGTAATTGCAATGTTTATCGATCTTGTTCTCACTTGTTCACAATGATCCTATTACATATATAATGTAATAATTATTTCAAGAATTAAAATATATAGTACTATAATATATATTATTTATTTACTAATTTGTTTTAATCTTTAAAATATATAAATATTAAATTAAATACAGCGTTCATGGATGCATTAGCCTGTAAGTACACATGAACGTTACATCCATTTTATTATCATATTGAATGAATGAAACTAAATGAAATATATGTATATATATATATAATATAGTTATATTATAACTATTATTTCATATATTTCATATGATTTTACTAAATCCAACCTTTATAAATTCCATTCAATGTTAAAATGAACTACAATGCTTTGAGGTAGAGGAGGAAGTCCACATTTCCAGAAACGTAGTTGTTGTAATTAGGAAAAAATAGAATGATTTTGGGTAGGTTGTATATAATAAAAAAGAATAATTAATTCATTAATATAATATATATCAAAAAATTAACATTCAATCCAAATTACCAACCACGAGAGGTGCTAAATGAAATATGAACAACTTCATTTTGTGAGGTGTTAGTTCATCATACAAAAAATTATGTATTTGTTACACATTAAATGGATTTTTTTGTATGTTATGGTGGAAATATTTTATTAAAAAAATATCATTATATTTATGAAAATAATGATATTATATAAATGTGGAATAAGAATATTTGAGTTTATGGATAAATAAAATTATTCACCGAAGATAAAGGAAGGATACTATGATAATGAAAACATATTCTATGGGATGTAATAATAAAATATTTTATTTATTGAATCATATTATATTATTCTATGGATGGTCTGATTAGTGGCCCATTTTTTTGGTGAATGATATGGGCTTCTTGATGGAAATTTATTTGATGTAAGTAGATAGAGTTGAATAATAGGACTATCATGTTGGTTTGGAAAATAACATTGATAAGTGTTTAGTTATACATGTGATTAATAATTTGACACGGAAATGTTTTTTCTTGAAGACTTATGTGATCTTTTAAATAATAAAAAATTAAGATATCGAAAATATCAATTTTGCAATTAATAATTTTGTTTAAAAATTACCCTGGAATTTAGTTTATTTAAATATATATATGATGACCTTTTATAGAATAAATTCTATATGGAATCTGTATTTTGGATTCATTCAACCTATTTCAATTTCAATATATATTAAAATTATCATTTACTTTAATATATAAGATATAGGAAAATAAATTTATAAGAAATTATATTATTATATATTGAGTGATTTTATTTTATAAACCATTGCTTATTAATTCAATTATTATGTATATATATATATATGTATGTATGTTTTTAATAATCATATTATTGTGTGATTTCCAATTACATTAATTTAATTTATTTATATTAAATATATAACTCTTATAAAATTAATTCTACTAAAATAACTATTTTACTTTTATAGTGTTAAATAATTATTATCTTAGGTTATTTATTTTAAATAACTAAAAATATGATATTAATATTTACCTAATTTTGAAAATAAATTATAAATATAAATCAAATTTTATCATATAATTTCAATATAATAATAGAAAATAAATTTTATCATTTCCGTACATAAAATACCTTATTTAGGAAAACCATATATCTTTATGATTGTATAATTGAAATGAATTAAAAATTAAGTTTACTTCAGAATAAAATTATAAATTTCAAAGGTGTGTCATTTAGTTATACTAAAGAAGAAATCTGATTTAAAATTTACATCCTGTGATAACATAGGATATCATGGATAATTGTTATAGTACTATCTAAGGATTTTAAAATATATATATAACATGGAATAACATAATATGTGTCTAATTTAAGTATTATAAACATCATATATCTATCTCAAGAAAACACAACAAGACTATCAGTATTTGGAAAATAATAAAGAATTAATATATTAATGCTGATATAAGAAAAACTATGTCCATATCATCAATTTTCGATATCATAAAATCATGGTCTACTATATTCTAATTATAACATGACAATTATTTTCTTACTCAATAGAGAATCAATATCCTTAAAATATGTTATTCATCTTTTTTGATTGTGCATGGTGAATTAAATATTCATATAATTCCACCACAAAATAGTATCACTAATAAAATTCTACATATTTGTATACATGTAGTAGGTTATGAAAATAATGTAAATATAAATTATATAGTTTTTTTGTTATTGTGTGATAATAATCCATCTATATGAATTAAAAGGCCATCTATTAATGATTAGTACATCAATTTTAAATATTCACCCATGAATATCATTTTTTTAAATTATCCTCTCAGAATATAGAAAAATAAGATACCCAATATTCATGGTTGGGATAATTATCGACCAATCCATATCCATATGAAAAAAATGATTTTCCTTCATCCAAAATTACCACTACCATATGTATCATTGTGGTTAGTGGTTATTGCACTCGACCCAATACTAATGTCTAACGAATTATAAATTATCATTGAAAATCCACCTATATATGTCTAACTATATTTATAAACATCACACAACTATCCTCGCTGATTAAGGATTATGTTGGCATTTAACTGAAACTTTAACTACTTAAGAAGATCAATTACAATATCACCAAAACCTTCATTCTCAAGAATACTTTTTAGTCATATTTATAAAAAAATTCTAAATACCAACCAAAATATAAATCTGTCCATTGTTTTTCCCACTTATATGATGAATATTCTATTTCACAAATAATGCGAGATAAAATCTGCATATTACAATAATAATATGAATAAAATATAATACTATCCCATAACTATCATTTAATATAACCATAATTTTTTTATACATTAGTAAATGAATATAACAGAATTATTATATTTATAAAATAGATAATCACATACAACCCCTCAAGGGTTATTATATTAAGGAATTATATGACATTATATAGTTAACATGTTCCTTGATGATCATATGATAAAATTGTTCCACGAGAATTACCTACTGTATCCATAATGATCCTTATATATATTAACATATTAGGAAATCAATTTTCATTATATATTGTGACAATAAAACTAAAAAAATCAAAATCATATAACAATTCTTATTGATATTTAAGTCAAACTGAGGGATACTCATGGTTTCACTAACCTTATTGAAAAAATACTCAAATTTAAAAATATCATGACTAATTTTGAAATATTTACCATAATTAAACTAATTATATATTAAAAATTGATAAAGAATGAAATCTGGGCTGGTGATGATCTAACATTAAGATGAGATAAAATGAGTAAGTGATGGTGTTTATTTCATTTCTAAATATGAGTATATATTATTACAACGGAATATAATTTAGGAATATATGATGATATTTTCTCACAATGGTATTATCATAACGCGTTATACAATAATTTCTATAATACATTGGTGACCAATATGTTTTCTTATTCATCCATAATAAACATAAATGAAAATGAGTATACAAAATAAATTAATAATCCACATTCAATTTTCATTTAATAATATGATTGGTTAAGATAAATAATTATAGTTCCCTAACACAATATTTTATGTATCCCCTATATAGGAATAAAAAATTTATCCCTAGTATAGTATAAATTTATTTTAATTCAACATGAAATACATATTATAGATCATTCCACCAACAACCGTTAGTTGAGGAACAGAAATATATGTCAAAAGAAAAAATTACAGCACATGGTGTTTCCCTAAATACAATAATCCTTATGTTTTATAGTATAGATTAATACTATTAATTAAACATCAACATATTATAAGAAAAAATTATTGTTCAATACTTTCTGTTACAAATTATATATGTGAATATAATTTATATTTCTAATATAATTTATTCAGTTAGATGTGATTAATCGATTAGATGAACCAAAAAATAGTGTATTTGAATCCCAATAAAGTACTCAACAAAAATAATTTCATTATTTGGATAAGTCATTAACATTTCCTCTTTCATGTTATTATTCTCATCTATAGTTACATACACTAGTACCATTTTGTTAGTTTTGATCCATCATCCATAAAATTAGGATGATCATTTTGATAGTCAATAAAATAACCATGACATTACTTATTAATTAAAATATATAGGATTCCATTCATATACAAAAAATTAAATTTTAGTTATTAAAATCTTAAATGTAACAATAATATGAAAGCTAAATTATATAATTATAATAATTTATATAGTAATTCAATTCATAACATAGTATATAGATTCGTGTGCTCTATCCTTGGTTTTATTAATGATTTCTATTTATATTTATTATCTTATTCCATAAATATAACATAATAAATATTTAATAGCCCCAATTTGAATCCCGAACTCATAGAATAATTATTAATTTTTTTTATTAAAATCACATATAATAAAATTTTCTACAATAAAATTGTCACATATCCTTTAGATATTAACTAAATAATAATATATGATTAATATATAGATTAATAATAATTTATTTTCATATTTATTTTAAAAAATAATAGATATCATTATACTCATATCATGACATGTAATACTACATGTAAATAATAAAAGGTTAAGCTCTAATGATATGTATTTTACTATGAAAAATAAAATGATTGGTATTATCATGTAAAAATTAATAACATTTACATTGAATTCCAATATTGAATTATTAATTCATCCAATAGAAATAATTCATCAGAAAAAAATTATTTTTATAAAATATTAATCTTGATAGAAATAATAACATCACAAAAGAAAAATATATTCATCATAAACATAAATCAAATATCAATGAAAAAAATCATAACATAATTTTTGATGATCACAACCCAAACACTATATATATAATATCATTTCATGTAACTATTTCTCTTTATATTGGCGAGAAATATAATTCAAGTCAAATTAATTTCACTATAATATACTGGAAGTATGCGTACCATGAAAAATAACTAATCCATAAAGTTCTAGAAATATGATAGGACCCCCTGAGAAGAAATTGGACTATATAATTATGTCACAAACTATATTGAAATGATAACTCATTTGGATTCATATATTAAATAGGACTAATTAAATTTAGAAATTAAATGATTAAAAGGGATCACAGTTCAAATGGATTACATTCAATGTGGATTGTATTATAGAAGAATTGGTGGAAGAATATGTTCTGCAATAATTGATTTACAAAAAACATATGCAATGAGTAAACAAATATAAAATTTAATAAATTCATATAATAACCTAAAAATACATAATTAATAGTATATTTTATGTTTAAATAATGATTTATAAAATATTAATGATTGAATTAACATTACAATACTAATTCGTGATGTTGATTGGGCTATGAAAGTGTTTCCCGTATATAAAAATATGGGGTTTTATTAAGGTACTTATAAAGGGGAAGGTATAATGATGTTTATCACCTTAAATATATAATTAAATACTAAATAAATTATATTAATATAGAATGTACATAATTCATAGAATATTTATTTGGGACTGATAGATATATAGACATCATAACCCCAAACAATAAAAGAAAATAATGTAAATTAAACCCTTACAAAATTAAAAAGGAATAAATTGTAAAAATATTATTGTGATAATAGAGTTTTTAAAAACAAAAGACAAATACAATATTATGATATAATTATATATATATTTTTTTATATTACATATTTGATAATATATGATATTGGGAAACAATTAAATAAAGGATTGGATATTTTCAATATTACCCCTTACCTCCAATCATATATCATTTAGAATATACATTGGTCACATGAGTATAAATATTAATTTCAATAACTATTAATTATTTATCATTATTAATTTCATTTTAATTTTTTATTATACAGTTATTATCAACTATTATTTAGCAATCAATATTCTTGGTTTTTATGACAGGGCATTGTGGGAGTCTATCATCATATTCTTATGTTTATGTTTTTTTATGTATTTAATAATTTAATTCATATTATATAGATTATAAAATGTCTTGTTAATATATATAGTAAAATTGAATTTATCATTGTTTACTTCCCCGAAAAAAAAAGATATAATGAATTATTTTAGTAATTAGAGTTATACTGGTAACAATTGAGGGTTCATGTATTGAACATATTAATGTGTTATATATTATTTAATAATTTAAATTTGATGACATCATATTATTGTTATAGTGATATAATGAAGTTGATTTGGTTGTAATGGGCCTAATTAATCATTTTTATGAAATGTAATATTTTTTATTTGGATGTTCAATTTTTCTTCTACATAGAGATCCAAACCCTTTTTCCATGGTAAAGAAAGTCATGTATTTAAACTTATCATAGATACGAAATAAATTTCAAATATGATTTATGGGTTTATTCTATCCATGTAAGAGTAATTTGATCTATTCAACCATTGGTAGATGAGTTAATGCTCTGAATTTGAAAAACTGATTTCCATATTTTTAAATATTGGGTCCCAAATTTTCTAACATGTTTTATTTTATTTTTGGACATATGAATAGTATATTTATAAATATTTTTATTACCATGGAAAAGGGAATGTTTGGTTATTAAGTGTACGAAATATATTATTAAAACCATAAAACATGCCCTAATTTAATTTTATGATTATTTTTCATCCCTAATAATTAAATGATAGTTTATGATTCCATTTATAGACTTTTGGATTAAAATATATACTTAATAATTTTATATTCAAGGGAAATTCAATCTTTCGGACTTATGTTATGAAGATAAATATTTTTATTGTTGGATAATATAAGATATTTTCGTGATTATAAATGGTATTTTGATAGATAAATTTATTATATACATAATGATAATTTATTTATTAATATTATATTTTATATAAATACCTTAAATGGTGATAACATAATGATTCAATAATTGTTTAATTAATTGAAATACCAAGAAATTGATATTAAAATGCAGAAACAAATATAATTTCATATAATTAATGTAATCCAAAAAAATAATTATTAATTTGAAAATTAATTCATGTATAATAATTATTTTATCTAATTTATATTATTTTAATCATATTTTAAAAATATCCTCTAATGAATTGTGCCAAAATTGAGAATTATGATACTTTAAAATAAATATTTTATTAGTCAATTGTATAAAATAAATAAAATTATTAAATTAAAAAAATATTGGTATAATAATTAATATTTCATCCATCACTAGTTATGTGTTCTTTTTTAATTTTATTGTAATTATATTATGCCTTAAATAAAAAATTCATTCTCATCATGGAAAGAGTTGATGTGATTAAGAAAGGGTTAAAACCAAAATAGAGGGGTAAGAAGGGGCATAATGTTGTCAAAAAAATATTAGTTGGGAATATTTCGACAAAAATCATGTTAAATTAGAAATAATTCAATTAGGATCCATTATAATAATATAAATAATTTATCTTCATATAATAGGTTGATGTTTTCCAATAGTGTCTCTCTCCACTATTATAAAAGGGATCTTCTACCTCTATGTATTTCACACTTAAAAACCCTATTTGGTTTACCAAACCCTAGGTAAATTTCATAACAACATCCTCCATTAATCTTATAAGAATTAATTTGTAGTGAAATTTATTGAATAATGTCATTTTATGAAAATAAAATAATGTTAAACAATGAATTTGGAATGTTCATCAACAGATGTTATTGTTTTATTTATTCCATAAACGACATTTAATTAATATAATTTAATGATTATATAAAAAATAAGTATTTTAAATTTACTTATAAGTATAATATTTATGGATCTACATAAAAATAGTCAGACGTCCATTTAATTGGTGACATACATACTTTTTTTATGTATGGGGAGGTACCACCTCACGAAACGATGTTGTTCGTATTTCCATTTCCACATTTCATGGTTGGGAATTATGATGAAGATATGTTAAATTTATTTATATATGATATATATTATTTATTAATGCTTGTATAATTATTTTATAGTACAAACCGTTATTCTTTAAATTTTATATAAATACGAGAACCTCATTTGTTAATGTGTAGACTATCTCTTCCTCAAAGCGACATGAGGCGTTCTAGCGATACATGGAATGTATATATATGGTTTTAAAAATAATATCTAAGATATATTATAATAATGTGATACGAGAATTATAATATATATATATATATTGTCTAATTATCATTCCATTTTTTGTTAAGGTAATGAAAGTAGCGTTCATACGTACGTACGACCTACTAACTCCATGAATGGTGCCCATCATTTTTTTCTCTAAATATTATGGATTATCTATTTAAATATAAAATTAATACATTAAATATTTAAATCATGGTTTATATTTTTTATTTGGTGAAACATGATCTAATTAATTGGATCAACAAATAACAAGTCAAAATATACTCAAGAAAATAATAAATTAATACCAGAAATAGTGAAAAAAAATGTTATCAAAAATGAAATAACTTATTATAAAATGTTCATATATATTATAATAAATATCTTTGTGGTTATTTAATAGGTTAGTAAAAATAATAAATCTATTATACATGATTTTAATGTACGATAATCCAAATTGAAATGCAAGGTAATGTATATTTGAATCACCTTTATTTATCTAGGACACTTGTTTTTTACACAACATCATTATTTTATGAAGTGTATATAAAACATAGTAATTTATTTTAAGATTATTATTATGAATATTATGTCTTTTAACATCCATATAATGTTCATTATGTCACATTCATATGATTCAACTGATTATAAAGTGATAATTCTTTGTTTCATAATCTCTTAGTTTTTCGGGATTGTTTTCGTTTTCTATCCACTATAGATTACATCACTTACATATTATTTTTTTATTAAAAATGATTCAAATTTTAATAATATTATCTATTTTTTAATTTCAATATTATACACATTTTAATTTTTATTACATTATTTAAATAAAATTTTCATATCATTTTCCATAACATTTATTTTAATTAATTTTCATTAAAAACGTATGGAATTCTTATTAACATCTATGAAATGAATTAAATTTATCATTATAGTAAACCCCGAATGTATTGAATCGTCTTATACAATTTTTTAGGATATTTTCAAATAAAATATTCAATTTTTCTAATCTAAATCCTTTTAAATAAATCATTTCAATGATGTAAGTGATTTTGTCTCAATTTAAATAAAATTGAGTCTTATTTGTTGTTATCAACCAATTAACATTAATATGGTGTATATATGATAATTTTACATACTATGTCATTAGTAACCATATTCTCATGACATAATATGTTTTATTTGTGTATATTATTTAATTTATGTCAATATTCAAATGATTCAATGTGTTTTGGACATGTTGTATTGTTTAATGATTATTTTACACAAAAAATGTTTTGTTGATCATTCAATGGAATTTAAATTTATAATCATTGAAAACTATTATTGTTACTTAGCATCCACTAGGTTATTATTTATAAATGTTTATCCATTATTAAAATATGGATAACTGATAATGCATATTGTTTATTATTTGAATCGACTATTTAATATATGGAAATTTTTCGACATGTATTACACTGGTGGGTCTCGGTTATATATATCCCATAAATTTGTTAGTAGTGTCTTGAGAAGAAATTGTTGGCGAAATACTTATGTTTTTACCATATATTTTAAACCAACGTGTAAATGTCCTCAATGGTAAGGGTTCTTTATGCCTAGGAAACACGGTGTTCAAAAATTAAGATTCCACCTAATTTAGACTGATTTTATTATTTATCCATTATTTTTTTGTATTACATATCTATAGATGAATTCTATAATAATTTTATTGATTTAGTTGAAATGTGGTTATATTTCATCATGTTCTATATATATTAGTCTTTATCTATTTATTGAAATGCAATATTTAATCATCTACTAACATATAACTGTTGATTAATTTCCATTAATTCAATATTTATTTGGGTTTACATACCCATACTGAGTATTTGAGCTCACACTATTATTTGTTAGATTTTTTCATTATTATGAAGATGATTATTTTTATTTAATTTAATGATTAAAAATATTTTACTTTTTATTTTTTTATTTTTTACTAATGTAATAAGTGATCAATTTATGTTTTAGTTTCCCATGAATACAAAAGTGGTTTTTATGTCGGGATTTGATTCATTGTAATATACAAAGTATAATAAAATAATACATTGGCTCCATGATTTTGTGTATAGGGCATTACAGTTGGTATAAAAAGAATATTAGTTAGATGACCCATTCAGGCACGTGTGTAGAACTATGGGTGCGGACGACGTGTCTGCGGGGAAACTGGTGAAACCTGGCGAGCCAGGACCTAATGACCATTTTAAGGTGGGGTGGTTGTGATGACACTAGGACCCAATTGAAAAATTGGTATCATAGGAGTTGGTTCTACCACATAATATGAACACTGATTATTTTAACGGAAATAGTGTTGTGTGTTTTGGGTGTGGTTATCGGGTTAGGGAAATCGGTGTGGGTGTGGTGGCTAACGTATCCATACACTAGGACTCTGACTTCTGATCTCCGACTTAGTGGACAAAAACACTTATTGCGTGTGTGTTTACTTTGAAAACATTTTATTCATGATTACTTTGTCTCTACTCATTAGGTATATTGTTTTGACCGTGGAACAACTATTTCATTTTAGGATTGCCCCATGAAGGCATCCATCTAGGATTCTGAGTTTTGTACGAGATGGTAGCCCACTGAGCAACGAGGCTTCGGTGCAGGGCCCATCACAGCGGACGTTCCAGCGGTACCACTACCCACTGGGCCACCAATACCTCCAGCTCCAGTAGTAGAGAGAGCACGTCATCTGAGTGCATTGCATGAGTTCCAACAACAGAGGCCACCCATGTTACTCGGAGAGACGGACCCACAGGAAGCTTGGGATTGGATAAAGGCTGTTATGAGAGTTTCAATATTTTTAGGGACACTATCTGACCTCATGGTGATCCTTTCCGCGAGTCTCCTGCAAGAAGATGGTGGAGCTTGATGCCCAGGTGCATAATGAGGCATCACTACTATGGAAAAACATCGAGTTCTTGTTCCAGGCAGAGTTTTTACCAGCCACCCATTGTGTAGTGCGGATTCAGGAGTTACTTCATCTACAGTAGGGCAGGATGACAGTAGCTTAGAATTCATCGAGGTTCACCCACCTCTCATGATACTCCATGGATATGGTATGTTACATATTCTTTAGGGCCCAGACCATTGTGCATTGGCTCAGTCATGAGATAAGGGCTTTGATGATCTCCCTCACAATCCCGATGTAGACATGGGTATTGGTGAGAGCCCTACTAGTGGAGAGTTTTCTTGCTGAGAAGTCTCTAGAAGCGAGACCCACCACTAGTCATCAATAACCAGAGTCTAATGTAGCTGGAAGTAGAAAAATGATGAAGGGGTCCAAGAGGATAGACCCACAGGTGGTCGAATGCACGACTCAGGTTTGGTTGTGCTAGGAAAACGAGACAGATCTATCCATACGAGGAGAAGGTAGTGCTATGCATGCGGCGGGTAGGGTCACATGGCTCGAGACTGCCCGAACCTCCCCGAAGATGAGAATAAGGTAGTAGAGGGACCTATCATGTAGAGGAAGAGGTTAGATAGTGGTGGTCCACTAGGATTATACGGGCGTTGTAGAGGAGCCGACCGAGCAGTAGGTGGTGGACGCCATTTCGAGGCCCTACCACCTCCACCACCAGGAGGTCCACCCCAACTACAGGGACCGAGTGGACAGGGGAGAGCTCAGCTTCAGGCAGATGAGTCATACAATCATAGTGCTCTGGGAGTTGGTGGATAGGATCGATACTAACACCATGTATACAGACCTTTTTTCATGATGCTTCTATATTCATTGATTTCATCTTTTGTGATAGCTTTGTGTCATTGTAATATGAGTTGCAGTAATAAAAGACACTTGTCAATGTGACATTTTCTTTCCTACCTTTTAGGTGTTGTTGATACTGAGATGTTCTAGTAATAACCATTAACCTGACCCTCACATTTGAGATTCCTACTGGAGGAGACCTAGTGACCACACACTGCTGCTGACAGTGTGACTCGACCCTTGGTGGTGAGAGTAACAGTTGGATCTCTTGGTAGTGGAATTGTGGCCTTACGATGTCGTCCAAGGTAAGAAATAGTACCGTTCATGTCAGGATTGACTGTATTAGGCAATGTATGTGGTTCATCCAGGGGATGAGACCAGATTTCTATTTTCGGCAAATGAGAAATCATAGCTGCTCTTATAGGACATACGCGACGAAGGGTGTAGTCATGTTCTATAAAATTGGCTAGTCACAACCATAGTTCATTTAGAGAATGGTTTACAATTTAATAAAATATCAAAAGTATCAGGTGAGTATTTTCATAGAAGGACCTCGACCTGAGACAGTGGTGTTGGATTGTTTTCCTCTAGGACTATGACTTCGAGATAGTTTATACTCCTGAAAAGGGGAACACTATAGTAGATGCTCTCAGCAGGAGATCAGAAATTTAGCTGTTTGGAGAGGGGACATAGCAACTGGCCGTGATTCATTTATCCTTTGTTGTTAGATATGGAGTAGCCTTTCTAAAGACTCTCATAGTCACTTCCCCACTTCTTTTGTGAGTCAGGGAGGCACAGCATGGGGAGGTTGACTACGAGACACTACGTGCTCATATATCCTTAGGGTCGGCACCCGAAAGAATTTTCAGAAGGTGGGGAGAACGTCATTCCTTTCATGGGACGTACCGTGGTACCAGTTTCACATTAGGAGGATGTGTTGTGGGATTTACACACATTCCCTTTAGTAGTACATCCGGGAGTGGTAATGATGTACTAGGACCATCGATGACAGCACTGGTGGCCAGGTATAAAAAAGGCAGTAGCAGAGTTTGTCTCTCGATGCCTCACTTTTTAGCTAGTGAAGGCGGAGCTTTAGGTACCAGCAGGCTTGGTCCAGCCTTTGGATGTCCCAAAGTGTAAGAGGGATGATATATCCGGGGACTTTGTGATGGGTATTCCACGTATGTCCAGGGGACATGACTCGATTTGTGTGATCGAAGACTGACTAACCAAGTCGGCCAACATCATACTGACCAGAGATGGTACGAGCTACCACAGAGGAGGTGATGTTCATCCAGGAGGTGATAAAAACTATACATAGCTGAATAAAGTCATATTCTTATAGGAGATGGAGACCTCAAGAATTCTTGGATGGTGACCACGTGTTTCTACAGGTCTCATATCGACGAGGCCTACAGAGATTTGGCCGAGATAGCAAGTTATCTCATAGATTCTTCGGACATTTTCAGGTTCATAATAGGATAGGCGAGGTGGCTTACCGCTTGCCCCTTCCACCTCAGTTGCACTAGGTGCACAACGTCTTCCACGTATCTCAGCTAAGGGAATATGTGCATGATCCGTCCAACATTATCGACCATGTGGAGCTGGACATCGACGACAGGGCGACATTCACAGAGATTCTAGTGGATATTGTAGATCAACAAGAGTGGGACCAATGTGGACGGTCGATTCATATGGTGCATGTTCGTTGGCAGTACGGAAACCTGTAGTAGATCACATGGGAGTGGGAGGCTCAGATGCATGCTCAGTACCCCCATTTGTTTCCTTAGTGTGTCTTGTATCTTACGGGGACGTAAAGCCCTGTGGTGGGGAGAATTTAAAGCAGAAATTCTGTGGATTTTTTTCATAAATACATGGGAATTTTATGAGTCAGCAGTTTCTGACGGCACCTAATTCTAAGGCCTGGTGTGCCCAGTATCATTTTTTGACATTTTGTTCGGGTACGTTTAGTAGATGTATGAGCTGGATTTTATATATTTTGAATCGATGCTTGGAATTGAAATCGGAGTACACCAATGAACTCATAGCACCGGTATTCACTTAAGGATACCTTTACTATAGTTTCTTTTGGTCGATAGAGGATGTTAATTTTGGGGTTACTATTTAAAATTAACAAATTAAATAAAAATTTGTGTGTAACATATTTTTATTTGGATGGTGGTTAAAGTCCCTAGGTGGAGGTTATTAGTGGGGCCCACCACACCCTATCCTCTCTTGATATGATATAACTAAATGTGGGTTACACACAAACACCAAACGTTTGAACTACCTAAAACTTCTGGACTTCCCATTATTGTTCAAACACACCCAAGTAATTAATTTTTGAGACCTTTTAAATTATTTCCAACTCCATAAAATTAATTAAGTGAATCATCTTAATTAATTATTTGAATTTTTTGAATTATTTTTAATTCACTTATGCCAACATTAAAATGAGGAAATATATTCTCTTATTTTTCGTTGGACATATTACCTTGTGAGGTTTTGGAGGATTCAGAAGAAATTATTTTTCCCACGAAGAACACGAATGACATCTTCAACATCCTCCTCCGCATCAAGGGAGAGGACGCCACCCGCAAAAGACACTGCCAAAAACACCGTTATTTCCTCCGACGTTGATGGAACGACCTCCATATTCTATGATGCCTAACTTCCATGATGACCGTCTTCTACGATTCTCGTCTTTCGTGGCTCGTCAACGTGCAAAATCAAATACGAGGTAGGGAGGAATTTAGATTATCTATTCTATCCATGCAAATTATACCCTCGTACTTTGCTGATAATATGTCAGATTACTGTTTGGGTCTCTAACACGTAGGGAATAGGCTAATAAACAAGTCCAGACCCTATGCCATATCGTTCATGAAGCTTAGTTTGTTTGGGGACGGGTGAAAGGAATGAAAACCCTGATTTGAGGTCGTCGTAGTGAAGAGCAGGACCCGAGGAGGCCGTAGGTGCAGATGGGAGGAAAAACGGACCACCAGAACAAATTCGGTGGCCCACCAAATAGCGTGACAGCATGATCGCTGGCACAGCGGCACCAGGGACCAGATGTGTCGATCGACACCGGCCGGCCAACAGGGGGCGGCAGCGCCCCTCGCGCGCTGGCAGTAGATGGTCGTCGCGGCACCAGCTGCACTAGTGGAGCAGATCCCACATCGCGGGTTTTTGATGGGATGTGAAATTCTTACTGGAGCCGCCATTATGGAACACTGGGGGCCGCACCGCCCCCCTGCTCTGCGCTAGGATATCTTGCCGAGCCACGGCTGCCTGCCGTGAAGGCCTGGCCACCTGTCGCCTTTGTCGTACCGCCTGCCGCGCGGGTCGTGCTACCTGTCGTGCGGGCTAGGCCACCAGTCGCGCGATCCGGACCGCCTGCCGCGTGGTCCGGGCCAAGGCTACCAGGATGGTCCATAGCCTATGATCCGGACCCATTTCGGACCGACCCAGGGCGGGTTGGGCCGGGTCGGACAAGACCCGGACCCCCCTCTTCTGAAAAATTTTTGTTTTTCGAAAATAACATGAGATACAGACCTCCGATCAATGAACCGTCAATTGTGTAGGATTCCTTGGATCGAGATGGTCATTTAGGTATATCACAATTATGGTTTTGGCGAAGTTTATATATGAACGAGTTGGTTCGAACCTGAAACCAACCGGGGCCTCAGATATGAAACGCTTATAACATATGGACCGGATGGCCGATTGACGAGTCATCAACTACGTTGGATTCATTTTGATTAGATGGTTCTATTGAATTACTCCACACAGTATTTGTATGAGGTTGAAGTATTTTCGGGTTGGATTGTACCTGAAATCCAACCGGCCCATTTGAACGGAAATGCCAATAACTCTGAGACCATGCTTCCGATTGACGCATCGTTTGTCGTGTTGGGTTTCTTATGATGAGATGGAACTACGAGATACATCAACTCATGACTTTGTGATAGTAGATGTAACGAATCATGGCATGACGAGCGGACCCTCGAGGAATCCAGCGTGCTTTGTGCGATAACATTAGAGCTGGTTGCGACTGAGATGACGGTATCCTACGTGGGTTCAACAGTGACGAATTTTGTACCAAGATCCTTCATGGGTAAGACAACAATGACTTAAATACTAGGATCCTACGTGCATTTGACATCGATGATTGTTGTACCAGAATCCTATGTGGGTTCAACAGTGATGACTTTTGTACTAGGATCCTTCATGGGTTCGACAGTAAGGCCTTCTTTACCAGAATCCTACGTCGGTTCGATATAGATGACTACTGTACCAGAATCATACATGGGTTTGATAGTGAAAAAATCTATACCAGGATCCTCCTTAGGTTTGATAGTAGTGACTTCTTTACTAGGATCCTACATGAACTCGACATAGATTACTACTGTACCGAATCTTACATGTGTTTGACAGTGATGACTTCTGTGACAGGATCCTACGTGGGTTTGACATTGCTGATATTGTTCGAGGATCCTACGGGGGTTCGACATAGAAGAATATTCAGAGGCTACATCTAATAATCTCTACCCCTCATCATAAGTGGAATACCTATTTGAGCTAAGTCATGTAATACATCCATTATCAACGTGGTGATTGACTTTACTTCCTTTGTGGTATGAGTTTTTCTTGGGATCGAGAGTTGTAGTCGGTCTGTGATTGATAAATATGGTATATATATGGGAATATACCTATGTAGGGTTGGTTGATACTTCGTGATTGCATCTTTATTCAATGGTTTGTCCTTCGTGGATTCTGGAAGACCTTCGAGGGTCTCGGTGTCCCTAGTGAGTATCGTTATACTCACGCCTGCACGGGCTATGCCCGCACTATGTTGTGTTGGTTGCAGACGAAGAAGAACACTGATCGAGGATGAGAATTATAGAGCTGGATGCTACCTAGAGGTAGACCACCTGGCAAGACGTTCATGGAGCAGACGGATGGACTTGGGGTGCTTTGGAGACCATCAATACCCACCCTTTAGGTGGGATTCCTAGAGGATGACTCAATAGTTGTTGTTTTACTTTACAGCACTTGTACTAGCTTTCCAGTTGTTCTGTACATTACTGGTGGACTTGTATTTTCGGCCCCTTTCCTTTCAGTACTTTCTTTGTATACAGATTTACTTAGTGTTTAATTTAATTTGTGTACACTGTTGTATTTATTTACTTACTAATGGAAATAAATTACTTTTTTATCAGGATTTACGCCTTTGGTGCTAGTCTCCAGCCTGTGGACGATGGAAGGCAGGCTTGGGGTAGTCACGACACAGGCCCTGAGGACAGGTTGTGACAAATATAATTTTATTTCGAAATGTTATAATATCTTGTATATCCGGAAGTAAATTATGGACCCTTATATTTGTAATGAAATTAGACCAGAAAAGTAGATCTGAAAATGAATATCAATTCATCTTTTATTCCCATTATTGTATATGAATAAATATATTTCATTTTTATTCATGATATCATATTATATCACTTCAAAGTCCATATATATTTTTCTATTTTCATTTAATAATCATTCCCATTTTTAGATATATTAAATTTCTTTTTTGTTTCTCAGGAATCTTGATAAATCTGGTTCTCCCATAAGATTTTATGGGGTCAAATTTAATATTTCATGTTGTTAATTTCTCCCTTCTATCACTTTTCCCTAAAATTGGAAATTAAATCAAATACTTTGTAAAATATATAATTTCATAATTTATTTTTAGATTTATTTAGTTTATGGTTTTATGTATTTTAATATAAACAAGTTATAGTGTGAAACATCCCATTTGTGATGGGATGCACATTTATTTCAAAAATAATTTAATTTAACACCTATATTTGGATGTGGTCCCCGTTATATTTTATGTATGTAAATAATAGACCATATATCATTTAATTCTCCAAGATGTTTTTAAAATTATTATATAAATCCACATAGTTCTTGAATATATTTGAGTGTGATGTATATTATCATAATAAATGCGATTCAATCAGGGACAATTACTACTATAATAAAACATGGAATCTTTCTGTATTCATGGAATCAAAAATATTCTATATATGAAATTGATTTTGGTCTGGGCTGATCAATATTATCTCAATTTTAAATTCCAATTGAAATTTTTGACACACGTTTTTACAACATGATATTCTCATATTGAGGTTCCAATTCTATGATAATATTATATATGGTATTCATCATGACAAAACAAATATTTAATTGTGAATCAATGCATTCAGATATATAACTTATATTTTATCTATTCATACACTTAATCAAAAGACATCTTCAAAAATTAAACTATATTGTCACATGATATATATAATCTATTTTATAATCAATCCACATAAAAAATTTTCACCATCTATACAATTCCAACATAAAAATCTATTTTATAATTTCATATTAATCCTATAAAATTTATTCATCGTCTCATTGATTTACTCTATAGCAATACAGAAATTTTCAACTAATCATCAACTCTTCGTATTTTTTTATTCCTATCCATGAAAAGATGTTATTTCATTGTCCATTATTTATATCCATGTCATTTACATCAATTCAGAAGCTATAATTTTATAAATATTAACAGACATCATATATCACCAAAAATTGTTCCATGTATGGATATATATCTTCTTAATTATTCATATATCATTATATCTATAATGTATTTTGGAATTCCATAATCTTCATGGATTAAATGTTATCATTTATTTATAACCCCTATGTATATTGTTCTATTGGACATTATTCTTGTCATCATAATTCAATAAAAACAATACTATATTTTTAAAAATTCCACAAAAATTAAATTTAATCACTATTTTATTCATTACGATCCTTCATGCAGCCTCTTGGTTGATAAAAAATATTGTGAATATCAACCAATCTAATCCTCTATGATATCAAAAATTATTATTTCTCAATCCAATAAATAAACTCTTAGTAGTGATAAAGTATGCAAATTATATAAAATTTTTGTCCCATATTTCATATTCTATAAGAATAATTATTAATCCAACCATTCATAAAAAAATTAAATTCTACGATTAGAAAAATAATAATCCAACCCATAATTAGTACAACATAATTATAGTGTATGAAAAAAACAAACTAAGAATTCATACGTGTATTTATTTTTTTGAATTATATTTTATGTACTAATATGATATACTTAGAAAAAATAGAATTTTAATAATCTTTTAAATTTCATGTGGTATAATTCAGTGATAAAAACCAGATAAAATGTCACATATCTATTGCATGAGCGAATTTGGTGTCTGCATATGGTCCTTAAAATATGTAAATGTAAATATATTATTCTAATTTTTTTTATCATAATTAGCATTGATTAAATAATCCATAGATATTAATCTATAATGGTTTATTAATCCTTATACTCAAATAGTTAAAATGACTGACACATGAGTTCAAAATCATGAAAAAATATCCTCTAGAAAATAATCATTATAAATTTATATATTATTTCATTATTTTATCATATAAATCTTTGTCAAGATAGATAGAAAAAAAAACATATAAAAAAAGAATTAAATTTATTTTAACAAAATATATAATGACATCAAGCACACCATACATATTTTCAGAACTATATTGATTATATAATGATGATGTTAATAAAATATGAACAAGAACTACATCCCCTTGTAGCACCCTATTATTACAACTACCCTTCATCTATTGGAATAAATTAAAACATATAAAATGTTGAATACATATGTATTAAGTATTTATAATTGTGTATTACTCAACTATTAGAACATAACTTATTTCAATATTGAATTGAGAAAATAACCATACATTTTTATTATATCTATTATCAAAATGTATTAAAAATATTTTTTAAAAATACTACCTTTATGATTAATTCAATATTATCATTTCGATTATTATGAGAATCAATTAACTTGACTATGTATATATATCAATTAACTTGACTATGTATATATATAATCAATGTAAGTCCTTATAACAAGAACATGTTCACTTTATGAATACATAATTTATTACTAATTGATGATATTCATTGTTTTAATCCATGCGCTGTCACTCAAATAAGATAAGTGGCATACTCAATCAATGTAGAATGTAATTTAGTTATCATTATATATCATAAAATATAATATAAATTCCACTATTTCAAAAATTTACAATAATTTATTTAAAAAAATACGTATGAGTAGTTTTCAATAACAAAACATAAATTAACGACATAAATATATCTCATTTTATCATGTATACACATCGTATTATGTATAATGAGAAAATATATTTTTACAAAATATTGAGAAAATGTATCATATTAATTCACTTGAGTACTAATCTCTAAAAAATAATACAAATACCACATTGTTGTATATATATTCAAAATTTTGTGTCACAATATAATGATCATATCCCATTAAAACCATTGTAAGTGCTTAGATATGTGTGGATCATCCCATTTCACGTTTTTTGAGATCGAAGACCTTATATGTGGCTCGAGAGATGATAAGGGATGTTCATTTATGTAAAATCATTAAAGGGTGGGATTAAATGTTGTGTAACTAAATTACATAATGTGACATCCTATTGGACATGTTGTTTCATGAGGTTAAAGAATAATCCCTATTGTGAAATGTATCAGGTGTTCAAAAAATAATATAAATCATTGAGGTGACTCATTTTTTAAAAGGAACTCAATCTCAGGGAATTACATGACATGAATTGGGATTATACATCAAGTTTGGCCCCAACACTGTATGTATTATGTGTTTTCCAGATTCTCAAGATTTTCCATCCTAATGGGTATAATATCTCTCCCTAGACACCATGTGAAATGACAACCCTCTCTTTAGAGTTTAAAGAATTCATTCATCCACCAATGATCCCTCCTACAATTATTTGATCTGCATTTATTCTCATTATATATATGGTATGATCTACATCCATTATTGAGGTTTGTAAAATTCTTTTCCTCCCATTTAACTTTTCCAGGTGATGTTTCATTATCTCTATGATTCTAATTAGGATTTCATGGATCTTGTTGGGAGTGGTTGATTTGTGGCATTATCGAGTGGCTCTAACTATTGAACGAGTAGCGATCATGATCATGCACGTTAATCAATTTTCATGAAAATAAGGTTAAAGAACCTTTGAGGAAGGGGATTCAATTTATCACTATTTATTTAAATGAAATTTTTGAGTTTAGGAATTATCCCCTTGGATCACAATGATATTAACCTAGTTAAATATATGAACAAGATTGAAGAATTGGTATCAATCACATCGTGATGTTGTTTCTTTTTACCATCGAGTCAGTTTTCCTCTTAATTTTCATGATAGTGTGATATATATTCTTTCTTTGTTTCTATTTTCATGATTGAAATTGGTAATGACAATTATTATATAATTAATTGATAATTAATTAGCTAAAAGATAAATAGGAATGTTTAATAATCTAGTTGTTGTAGTTATAACATGATTTTAATAAAATTTATATAGTATGCATGTTTAACGTAGTTGGATAATGAATATGATGCATGATGGTATATTTCAATAAAGGATTAATGTTATGTTAAATTAATCAGTCAATTAATTTGTTGATATCATGTGATATATTGTAGTTTGTTTTCCCATATATGAACATGTGAATAGTGAATAGATTAATTAAAGATAGAATATAAACTAGTTATGTGAAAAAAGTTATTTCCTATTAGGGTCAAAGTTGCATGTTTTTATTGTAAAGGTGAGTTCATTGTGATTTAGAGACATGAGAGCTCATTGTATATGAATGTTGGATTCCTTGTTATAGGATCGAGAGTTAGTTATTATGATTTCTCCTGTTTCTTGTGATGTTCTTTAGAGAAGAGGCTCGTGGTTGGGGGTAATGGTCACACGAATATGATTTGAGCCAATTATGGTTGATCTTGGAGGGTTTTTATTTTATGTTATGGTAGGGAGGCCTAGAAGTTTTAACAAAATATGACACATAGAGTGGAAGGATGCATCAGTTTGTGCATGTGGGTGTCTTGGAGGGCACCAAGGATCGTGGAACGGGCTGAAGCTAGGACTACTGACTGATGTGAAAGTGGGTCCTATTAAATTATTTGTTGTTTATCTCATTTAATATTACCACTACCTGAGTCAGTTGGTTTTGATTAATCACATTTCAAAAAGTATAATACAAACAAGGTATTCTATGTTCATTCAATGTTTAGCTTCACAAATGTAATGCCCTGACACCTCTAGACTAGAATCAGTGCATTACATTTTATATTGTCTTGATTAGAAGGAATTAATTTATTGAAGGAAAAATTATTTAAGTATAATTGAAGAAAATAGATACATTGACGTAACTCAAATTACATTGGAAAATGTTACAAAATACAAAACATAACATAATCTAAAAACTAAATCAATAGAAACTAAATAAATGATCTCCTCTTAATCACCTACTAAAGGTAAACAAATTGAAAGGGGTTATATCATATAATTAGTATGGTTTTGAAATTTAGGAAATAGGAATCAATAATAATTGACTATTAAAATAAATTTGACATAGTCAATATGACATGGTGAATAAACGAGAGACTCAAACCATTAAAAAACTGATATTGAAACTGCCTCCACAGATTTGGTCATAATGAAGACCACATGTGTAGAAATAAATGATAATGAATAAAGAGACTTATTATTAATTAGACATCATGTATCTGACACATGATACAAGAATATATTTAAAAAAGATTTGTTTTATGGGTAGAAACCTGTCTGATTTTTGTTAACAAACTCGAAGGGTTTGTCACCATCTAATTTATCTCATAAGACCTGTCAATGCATCAAACGGATATAGAGGGCCCCACCCACCTCTGAAAGTCCAAATAATTATTTATAAATTGATTTCATACTAGTGAAATATTCTTTTTCAATATCTGTAAATAGTATATAATAAGAATTCATCAATATTTCCATAGTTAAAATAACTTTCCAATTATACACCATAAGTAAAATGGTATATGGTTTAGACAATAAAAATATCCATGATATGAGAATAAGGATTTTAATAGAAATATAATTTAAAATGAAATTTGATCTCAAATGGTCAGTACGTTCACCACATAAGAATTGTTAGGTGAAGAATAAAAATTTAGTCATAATAAAATGGTAGTTGAAACAATGTCCCTAACCACAATGTAATCGGTCGAATATTATGACAGTAACATAATAACCATATAATTTATAATTGAATTCCACAAATATAAATAGAACCATTTTATTATATATAAAATGGAAGTATAAATATTCCACATTCATGAAATAAGTGGTCAACAATAGAAATCTCATATAGTTGAACGTGAGATGAGAAACCCCTTACCATAGACTCGAGTGTGTTCTTCGTTTGTTTTAATGACCTAAATAATAAAATATATATTCCCGAATTAATATTTCCAAAACATAATATATATATATATATATATATATAATTTGATTATTATAACCTAATTAGGTTCATTCATGATTATTTTTATGTGTTTAAGATGAGCAATTTTTCTGTTTTGGATGCATTGTCTTCCTTGGTTTTCATGATTCAGTTAATTAAAATCATGAATGGAAGTTCATTTGAAATGTGGTTAAAAACAATGAATTGTTAATACATATTATTAGTGACATTAAAGAGATATAAATGATCTTATAACTACTCTGGGTTATATAATTAAGGATGATTCATTTGATAAAAGTTATTGATAAACGCTTGGATTTAGCTTGGTAGTTTTGTGCGCAATGAATTGGTTTTGTATTATCATTCCATATTATGTGTGTTCACCTATTAAAGAAAATTAATGAGATTAAATATATATATGATGCTCTAGTTCAACCATAAAAATGGTTTAATGACTGGAATTAAATATTTTATCAATATTTGAGAACACGTCATCCTTGAATGTGAAAAATTAACACATATCGGGAGATGTTTTTATATTTAGTATAAGTGGAGGGGGAAAGTGAGATGATGATGAAATGTTACATTATAATAATATAATTCTAGTTCATGTATGGTACTGTAATTATCATATACTTTGGATAATGGTAGATGAATAAAGGAGTATAAAAGAATGGAACTCAAAATAAGAGATAAATTGAGAAAAATATTAAAAGAATTCGGCAGCCTAACGTCGTCATTTAAAATTTAATAATATAGTTTGAGGATATAAAGGTGGTATCATATCACTCTAAAATAATTTGGGAATTAATGGGAATATAGAATGTAATATTCCTACATAATCCCATTGAAAATAAAATAGAATACATAAAATTAAATCTTTAAGAAAAGGGATGGGTGGTTGATTCTCGTACATTGTAGATTAACTCCCAAACTAGAAGGTTGGGACCATGGTGTTTGATGAAACCATGGGAGTGATCCTAAGAAGGTTATTCCACTAGAAGTTCAAGGATAATGAGATCTGAATGAAATAAAATGAAGGGGGAGAGAATGTGTTTATAGTAATTAATATGAAGTTTTTATTAATTAAAAGGGACACCACATTAGTGGTTTTTGAAAAACCATGGGATTGCCTAGGTTTTTTCCCATGTTTTTTTCCACATGGGACACCTCAAGTCATAGGTTATTATAAGAAATTATACCAGTGTTTTATATTTAATTATTATGTCATTATGATGTCATCAAACTACGAAAAATACAATGGTGTATTTTTACTATTCATGAAAAATTGATGTCTGTTAGAAAAATCCAAAAAATTCACCTTACCAATTTTTTAGCGTATAGAATTAAAGAATAAACTCCATTTTATGAAAATAAATTTCTATATATTTTTAATTTAATTTTTAAATAAAATCATAGTTTATTCTAAAAAGCATCATTTTATGGATATAATTAGTTCTATATCACATTGACAAATTAATGAAGCTATCATTATCATATTACATTATGAAAATTATATATTATCATTGTTTACTAAATATAAGGTTCATATTAATATTCATATTTGTATATTAATATTCATAAAAAAATCAAGTTGGTTTTATCTTACCCCAAATGAATTATTTTTCACTACTCTAGATCACTGTTTTTCGATATTCAAAACATTGAAGTGTAAAATTTATGTTTAATTTCAATGTTTTGACTATCTCTTAAATAAACAAGTGTTGTTTCAATGGAAAAAAAGTGCATTGTGAAATATAGGCTATTAATAGAATGTATTTAAGAGAACAATAAAATAAAATGTTTGGGGTGTTAAATTATTCCCTCCCTCAGAAATTTCATCCTAGAAACTTTATGTATAAAGCCCAACAAAAATATGTGGGTGGCTCTTTTTCATGAAATCCTATGGTTTACTTGTTTCTTCTCTATATTGTAGTTTCTTCAATGAACCTTTACTAGTCGTGTTGTTCGATTCTTAATTACCTACTCCCTTGTGTCAAAAATCTCAATAGGCTCTTCACAGTATGACAAATCAGGTTCCAGTTATATTTATTCCGATGTGAGTATATGTGTTGGGTCTTGAATGTATTTCATCAAAAATTTCACATGGAAAAAATCAGGGACATTCAAGAGACATAGAATCATTTTTAAATGGTTTGTTATAGCTCTGATTCATTCCAGAAGTTCAAATGGTCTTATGTACCTGGGGCTCAGTTTCACTTTCATACCAAACTTTAAGACACCCTTCAACATAGATACTTTTAGAAAGACATGATCGACCACAATGAATTTCTTGTCCTTTCATCGGTTGTCAACATAACTCTTCTGCCTACTTTCGGCTGATTTAATATGTGCTTGGATTGTCATCACCTTTTTCATGGTCTGTAAAATATGTTCCAGGCCAATAGGTTTCCTCTCACCAACTTCATCCCAACAAGTTGGGGTTCAATATCTCTTTCCATATAATTCTTCATATGGAGCCATTTGAATACTAGAATGGAAACTATTGTTGTATAAAAATTCCACCAAAGGCATGTATTGATCTAAAATTCCATGGAAGTCAAGAGTGAATGACCTCATCATGACTTCTATAGTTTTAGTAGTCATTTTAGAATGTCTGTCAGTTTGGGTGTCATAAACAGTACTCATAAAAAGCATATTATTCAATGTCTTCTGAAGAATTATCCAAAAATGTGATGTAAACCAGGGATCTCAATTGGAATGAATCGATAGTGGTACACCATGATTTGTTACAAAATCATTAATATAAAATCATTTCAGGTGCTAATATTTTAAGTCCTATATTATATGATGGAAAGGTGTTAATTTTGTGAGATGATCAACAATTACCCATAGTGAATCATTCTTTAAAGGTGTCCCACTTTGTCTGGTGAAAAAATTCATCGTAATGTTATTCCACTTACACATAGAAATAGATAGAGGTTTCATCACTCCACTAGGATGTTGTCCCTCTTCCCTCACTTGTTGAAAAACTAAACACCTTGACATGTAGTCAGAAATTTCCAGCTTCTTATTATCCAACTAGAAATATTTCTTCAGATCTCTAAACGTCTTTTTGCTACCCGGGTGTATAGAGAATTTTGAGCTATGAGAATCATCTAATAGTTTATTTTTAGCTCAGGTATTAATGGAATTTATAACGTCTTACAAAACATCATATCTCCTTCTTCAGACACAATGTATTCTAATCTCCCATTACATCAATAATTTTCATGGGTGCATTTTCATCATCAGATTCAGAGATTTTTATTTTCCCAAGTAAACATGGATTAGCAATCTTCTGAAATAGTAAATATGTTTCCCATTACTTAAAAATTAATGTATCCATTTTTAGATGATCCAAGAATATATGATCTAAATCAATCTTCATTTGAGTCATAATTCCATGATCACTCACGCTTAAAGCATCTACCACCTTATTTTCTATTCTTAGGAGAAATTGTATTGAACAATCGTAATATTTTTGTAACTCGAGCCATCTCCTTTTCCACATGTTGAGTAATTTTTGGGTCAAATTGTATTTCAAACTTTTTTTATCTGTGTATATCTCACATTTTTCACCTTAAAGATAATGTTTCCATATCTTTATAGAATATATTACACCTACAATCTAAAGATCATGTGATGGATAATTTTGTTCATGAGTCTTCAACTACATTGATGCCAATGAAATAATAGTAATATATTTCATAATGATTCACCCTAGACCATTCTTTTATGCATAACTATATATTACAAATCCAACACTTTAAGATAGAAGAGTCAAAATTGGGTCATTGGCCAATATTATTTCCAATTCCTTGAAGAATTAAGTACATTATTTTTTCTACAAAAACATATCTTCTTTTGGTTTGAGCATTGTTTGATGGTTTTCCAGTTAAGCAAAATTATGAATGAAACACCTATAGTAACCTACTAAGACAATAAAACTATGTAACTCGGTTATGTTGGTTGGTGTCGGAAAATTTCGGATACCTTTTTCTTTTCAGGATCAACTAGTATTCCATCTACAACAACTGTATGGACTATAAAATATACTAATTGAAGCTAAAATGCACACTTTCTAAACTACCCAAATAATTCATATAATCTATAATTTAAAGAGTAATCTGCATGTGATCTTCATAAACTTCATATCTTCTTTATTATACCAGGATATCATTAATGAATACCACAACAATGTTATCATGATATTCCTTGAAGCCTATATTCATTAAATCCTTGAAAATAGAGGGTGCACTAGTCAGTACAAAATGCATTACTGTTAACTCGTAATGCCCATACCTGGTTCCAAATTATGTCTTAGTAATATCTTCCTTCCTCACACACATTAGATGATATCTAAAGTGAAGATCAATCTTCGAAAAGTATTATTTTCTATGAATTTGATAAAATAAATAATAAATATAATTCATGTGATACTTATTCATTATTGTAATAGCCTTGATTTCCCTGAAATCAATGCATAGCCTCTTGGATCCATCTTTCATTTTGACAAACAAGACTAGGGCTCCCCATGGACTCACACTAGGTCGAATAAATTCTTTTTCACTCAACTCCTCTAGTTGATTATTTACCTCCACTAAATCCAAAATGTCCATTCTATTCGAGACATTTTATATGGGTCTTAAACCAAGAATTAATTAAATACATATCTCAATTTCCCCTCAAGAGAATGTCTAGGTAAATCATCTGGAAACACATCAATGTATTCATGCACTCTATGCACATCTTCAATTTGATGATTTTGTTCCTCAACCATAGATGTTGTGTTCTATTCGTCTCCAAGAATTGAATGCAATAGATATAATGGGGGTGGGTCTAAATAAGAATTAGATTGTCAGTTCACTGCTCTAATGATAATAGATTCTACACCATGTAAAAAAATTATAACATCAATTTTTTTAAATAAATATTCACATTCTAGTTTGATAGCCAATTCATACCATGAATTATATCAAAGTCGGTCATTGGTTTGATGATAATGATAGAAAGTATAGAATGTTTATGTATCATGAGTGGGAAAATTAGACATGAATTTGTTGCAATGATGCATCCCCTAGGGGTTTTGAAATATAACACATTTATAAAATCAAATTAGAAATGTCTAATATCCATGGAAAACATGGGAGATATAAATTAATTCAATGATCCAGAATCAAATATAGTGGTGTATGAGTTTGAGGAAAAAATTGATGTACATTCCTCCACATCATTAGGAACTTCATCATTTGTGGATGTAATCGCATAATAAATCCCTTCCACTCTTGTCATTTTATAAGTCCTAATTCATTGGAGCATAAGACACTAATTTTCATAATTTTCAATCTATCTACAATTGTAGAATTGATCATCATCAAGTTGTTTTCCCATTGAATTCATGACATAGATGAACCTTTTATCCACACTTATAATAGATTCACATTCCTTTAAATCATTTCCCAAGATGATTTTTTCCACAGTTATCACATAATGGGAATTGTTTGTTCCATTGTTCTTCTTTGGTGCTTCCCCTTTCCATTGGTTATCAGAGTACTGCTATTTATCTTGGTTTGCCCTGGAAATATATGATCTAGAAAATTATTTATCTGTTTTTATGGCACTTGAGACAATTTTTACATATGATGAAAATGTTTGAGCAGCCAGTGCCCTTTGGAGACATGGATTAAGATCTCTAGTGACATGATCAATCTTGTCTATTGAGTAACATTCGTAATATATGACCTAACTTTCTAACATTGTGATCATATCCTCTTACTATGAAACAGAATCTTCATCCCATTTTCTTTATGCCATGAAATTTCCTCTTCATTTCGTTTCGTTTGTCACGAAATAAATATTTTTTGATGAATATTTCTGGAAAATTCCATTATTACATATCATCTCTTTCATCTTCCTCTGTGGAATTATGAATCAAGTACCACCATTGATCATCATCACCCATGAGACAATATACTTCCAATTCTACCTTTTCATTTTCACTTCATCTTAATGCAATGTATATATTTTCAAGGGACTTGATCTTTTTCTCAGAAACCACTGGAATTGTAGTCCCTCATACAGATGGGGGCTTCTGCCATATGAAATGATCCATCACAAGTGTGTAATGGTTATTTGTTAAAACCTGAGTATGTTGTCCCAATATGGTCATGATGTGATCCTCTCCAACATTGACTGTGTCAAATTACTTAGTTGGGGGATACCTACATTTCCCACAAGTATTCATTCCCCTTATTCCATTAGATGAAATGTATAAATAAAGTAACACACTAGATTAGGGTGTGAATCATAATGTATAATAATAAAATAATAAAATACTAAGCATAAATTGAGATCCAATTCATGGCTAATCACATAATAAGGAAAATTGTTTATTTGAGAAATAATTTACATCTCAATTCTTCATAATGGATTGTAAAAAAATATGAATTTATCCTAAGCATATCCCCCGGGAGTTTCATATCCAAGAGTGCCTCTAGGCCCATTTTCGTGTACCATGATACCCCATGACAAGCCTGAAACTCTTTGTCGTATTTTTCACTCCTAGGTGCATATGTGACAGAGCCACCTCTACCTTCTTATTTCCAGAAATTGATGTTTTTTCTAGAAGGATTCACAAAATTTATTCCATAACAAAATAACTGGATATACTTGTACATTTAACTCAAATACCACCTTAGGGCTTTGATCCAAACTATAAATTTCCAACTCCAATTTCCATGTTTTTTAATAAACCTCCACTGATACCAACTGTAACACCCCGAAAACTCTAAATCATAGTCGATGCATTAATTGTTTTTTTGGCATAGTTAGAAGGAATGAAATCCATATTGAAAAATCAGTTTAGTATTAATGAAGAAAATGGATACATATATATAACTCAATTTATATTGGAAAATGTTGAAAATACAAAACATAACAAAAACTAAAAACTACCTCCACATAAATTCAATAAATGATCTCCTCTTCATCACCTATGGACGGTAAAAAATTGAATGGGTGAGATCAAACGCTGTGTAAGGGTTAAAAATAGTGGGAGCATGATTCAATAATAACTGAATCATAAAACATTTGACATGGTCAATATTACATGGTTAATAAATTAAAGACTCATGCCATTAATAAATTTAGATTGAAACTACATCCATAAATTTTATCATAGTGAAAAACACGTGGATATTAATAACTGATAACGAATAAAGAGAATTATTATTAATTGGACTTCATGTATTTGGGACATTATACTATAATACTATTAAAATGGTTCAGTTTTGTGGGTAGAAACCTATCTTATTTTTGGAAACAAACTCGATGAGTTTTTCGCAAACAGATTTGTCTCAGGAGACATGTCAATGCATCAAAGGGATATGGTGGGCCCCACCCACAACTAACTATCCAAATAATTATTTATACATTGAATTAATACAAGAACAATATGTCATTTCAATATGCATTTAGAGTGGAGAATACATATTCATCAATATTTCCATAGTTAAAATAACATTCCAATTATATCCCATATGTAAAATGTTTTATGGTTTAGAAAACTAACATATCCATGATATGAGATTTTGGATTTTTAACAAAAATATAATTTTAAATGTAATGTGTTATCAAATGGGTAGTAGGTACACCACATAAGGATTATTAGGTGAACAATACAATGTTAGTCACAACAAAATGGTAGTTGATAGAAGGTCCCTTTGCACAATGTAATCAGTCTAATCATATGACCAGAACATAATAACCAAAAAATGAATCATTGATTACCGTTAATATAAATAGAACCATGTTATTATATATAAAATGGATGTATATATATATCAAATTCAATAAATATGTGGTGAACATTAGAAATAAAAACAGAATTAAAAGTGAGAGGAAAAAAACCTTACCTTAGAATCGATTGTGTTTTTCGTTTGTTTTAATGACGTAAATAATAATATTTAGATTCATTATTTACTAATTCCCGAACCTTATATAAATGTAATTGGTTATTTATTACCTTATTAGGTTCATTCATGGCCCATTTTATGGGTTTAAGAGGTTAAATTTTATTGTTTTGGATGCATTTTCTTCATTGGTTTTCATAAATCATTTACTTGAATTCATGAATGGATGTTCTTTTGAAATGTGGTTAAAAATAAGTAACTGTTAATATATTTTATTAGTTACATTAAATAGACAAAAATTAGCTTAAATTATTTTTAGATATATAATTGAGGATGATTTATTAAATAATTGTTATTGATAAACACTTGGATTTAGCTTGGCATTTTTGTATACAAAGAACAGTTTTCTAATATTATTAAATATTATGAGTGTGTAGGGATTACAGACCATTAATGAGAATAAATAAAAATATTCTTATCTTCTTCAACCATATCAATGGTTCATGACCAGAATTAATGATGGTATCTATAATTGAGAACCTGTCGTCCTTGAATGTGACAAATTAACACATCTCGGACGGTGTTTTTATTTTTAGTACAAGTAGAGGGGGAAAGATAAATGATGATGAAATATTCCATTATATTAATATAATTCCAGTTCTTGTAAGGTACTAGAATTATCATTGCATTATTATAAAGCGAGATGAATAAATAAGTATAAATGAATGGAACTCAATATAAGAGAAAAATTGGGCAATCACTTATAAAAATTCAGCAACCAAATAGTGTCACATAAAATTTAATAAAATAGTATGCCGAGAAAAAGGGGGTATCTTATAAATCATACATAATATGGGAAATTATGGTAATATGTAATGAAATATTCCTACATAATCCAATCGAATTTAAATGTGAAAACATAATATGAAATCATTATGAAAAGAGAATGGTGGTCGATTCTCTTACCATATAGACTAACTACCAAAAAATGATGATTGAGACCTTGGGGGTTTGAGCACACATTTTGAGGTATCCTAGGTTGGTAATAACACCGTATTCTTGAGGATAATGAGTTTTATATGAAGGAAAATGAATGGTGTGGGTGGTTATTTATTCTATTTAAGAGTGATCTATTTATTAATTAAAAGGGACCCCTCATTATTGGATTTTGCAAAACCCAAGGGCTTGCCCATGGTTTTTTCCCATGGTAATTTCCACATGGGATGCCTCATGTAATAAGTAATTTTAAACAAGTCTACCATACTTTTATATTGAATTATTACATCCTTGTTATGTCATTAAACTATCGAAAACTCAAAAATGTATTCGTACTATTATGAAAAAATTCATGTATTTTAGAAAACATCCAAAAAACACACCCTATCCTTTTCATGACGTGTAATATTCAAAAAATAAATCCACATTTTGAAAATGATTTTATATTTATTTTATATTTATTTTTTAAATAAATTCATTGTTATTTGAAAAAAATAACCATTTTAAATATATAACTAGTTCTATATAACATTGTAAAATAAATTAAGATCTCATTATCATATTAACTTATTAAAATAAAATATTATCAATATTTACTATATATAACGTTCATATTACTATTCATATTACTATTCATAGGGGAATGTTACTATTCATAAAAAAGTCAGGTTGGTTCTATCAGACTCAAAATGACTTACTCATCACAAATCCAGATGACCGTTTTTTGAAATTCAAAACATTGAAGTATAAAATTTAGGTTTAATTGATAGGATTTGACTATCTCTTAAATTACCAAGTGTTGTTTCAAAAGAACACAGTGCATTATGATATATACGATATGAATATAATTTATTTATTAGAAGCATACCAGAAAATGTTTGGTGTGTCATAACAAAGATGGATGGGTCTACGCTCCTGATATATGTTCCATTGCCTTGATGGGTAGCTCACATAAACATCATGTGTGAGCCCATTGGATTTTTTAGATTACAATTCATTTTATGTATACATGGAAATATGTTAATTGGTAATGTTTTTAAATAAAATATTGAATAATTTTTTAATATATGGGGGAATAATAGTTTATGGATGCAATTGTGAGGATGTTTTCCTAATAAACTATGAACTCATTTGGGTTATTCAATGAGTGATGAATCATTTATGAAATTCTAATGGAATGTAATGAGGATTTGAAAACTATAAAGGAATTATTTATTTTAAATTGAAACTGAGAAAAAGAGATAAAGTCGATTAATGTATCTCTTTAAATTGTTATGTGCTTATAGGATATCTCGACATATTAGTGGACGCCAAGGATGTGAGAGATGTTAGTTTTAGATGAGTCGAATAATATGATATTCCCATAGTGTTTTGTGAGATATATCATATTTTGTACTTTTTTATATATCATACACCAGCCATTCGGTCAGGGAGACTGCCACCCCAAAGGTTCCAAGCTCTTGGGGTTGTTTTCCTCGACATTCTAATGGGAGGATGGATTAATGACTACCCCATTTGGCCCCACTCTCTTCTATTTTTAGTTACTTATGCAGGTATGAAAAATAGATATTTCTCCTTGTATATGTGTGTAGATGGATGTAATTTTTTCTGGTTATTTCAAACATATATATTCATGATATATTTTCCTAAGGGATACTATATTTGTAAAATTTATAATTTCTGATGGCCTGAGGATCCTAACTTTGTGTATGGTATATAATGGATTGAGTTAGAATACACGATGCATGATATATCAAAAAATGTTGTGGTGGATCTTGTAATCTACCCAGTTACATATGGATGTGTGGTTGTGGTGGTGTGATTCACGAGGTTCATGTTGTTGATCTTCAAATAGGTGAGTGCAAGAAAGCCTTTTTAGAAAGAGATGCTTATGATGTGTGACACTAGGAAAAAATGGAAAACTAGTAGGGACGATGTAGCATGGTAACCATGATATTATTTATTATATTATATACTATTATATTTGATACTTTGTTAGATAATCCATAGTGAAGATAGAAACACAGTATACATACTTCTATGAAGAGTTAGATTCACTTATTGTTCACTATACTTTAACATTTGACTCTCTGGGGATTATCATACTAATTATATTATTATACTAACACTAAATTATATAAACTATTTTTCAAGTCACATGAAACTAGTTAGACATCATGCTAGTTACTATTAGCTTTTGGGTTTGTATGACCTTTTCGGGGTTCATTGATTATGCCATATTATATTCTTTGGGTACATTCAGTTTTCTACCTTTTAGTTGTTTTAGTTTTTCATGGAATTGCGTATTTATACTATGGTTTATCATTTATATTGTATCTTGAGTAAAATTTTGTATGTATTTGACTTATCTTGATGTTTCTCATGTGTTGTCTTAGATGGAACTACCTCTCATAGTTTTTCTTACTATACCCTCAGTTCTAGTCTCCAACCCAGGGCCTACTGGAGGTGGGACTCAGTGGTCATTGTCTCTCTTCTCACATAAATATCCAAGAAGTGGTACACTTTTTTGGGGAGGGGTCCATGACAAAGTGGACTCATATATCTGGTTGAGGTATAAGATATAGTTTGGAGTTAGGAAGATGTGGGGTTGTATGGTTTGGTAGGGAAATCTTGTCAGTCAGGTTTATAATGTTCTATTAACACTGGATACTGGCTATGAGATATGTTTTTAGGGACCCATGTCATATGATTCACAAAATATTATTTTTATATAGGGTACTAAGTGAGGTGATAATTTTTGTAGGGTAGATACCTTGGAAAGGATCATGTATCATTATTATTTTCTCCTATGTTGAATGAGTAGACATCTAGATAAATTAAAATAAAATGAATTAAATAAAAATATAATTAATGTAAGAGTATTCCAAATTATACATTTAGGATCTCAATCTATTCTTTATTTTTCAGTTGTTGATCCATGTACTTGTGCCTATCAGGTTTGCGAAAAATATGACCAGAAGGTTGTTCTAGAAGATCACTACATTGTAGTGGTTAATGATGATGTCACTTGGTGGAGGAATATATGAGTGTTTCATCATCATGGACTACAGATGCATGAGGATCCATTTTATATTTAATCACAAAAGGATTATTGTAGGTTCTTTATATATCTTTCAGTAGCATCCATTCTCAGAAGGATTGCTTGTTTTTTTAGTTGTGACAGTGTTGTGTGGGGAAGTGAGTCAGTGGTGTTTCTTGTTAATAAGTGATCACGTGGCATATGAAATAATTTGGGAGTTGTTTTGAGACTATATTTGATTTGAGTTTATTTCTTTTAATTTGAATCCTCTATCCCCTATGTGTGCTTTCCCTTCAACAAGGGATCTCCAATGTGAAAGAGTTTGTAATGAATTTTAGGAAACTATTGTGATTTTCTTAGGACCTATTTTCATATGAGGATGCAAGGGTGAGAAATTTTGTGGGGTCATTGAATATATATATGTAGAAACAGGTCACCATATTGATGATAAATTCATATCATGAGGTTCTTGAAATTGAAGAGGTAATCAAGAGGACATTAGGTTGAACCAGATCATCATGATAGTGGGGCTTCAGTTTTCTTCATAAATATGATCTATGATGTTATCTTCACATTTTCTAGTATAAAAGAGTTTTTTTGGCTGGGGGTTGGTTCCAACCCTCAATATCTCATTTATCTTGGGACAAAATATCTCATGTCGATTCTAAGGGATCGAACAGTAGTTTTTCTAGTGGAGTTTTAGGTCATCAATAACGAGAGTGGTAGAGCTTTCTAAGTAATCTGGGTGGTTCTGGTGTTTCACTTCACGCTCCTCCGTTGAGGAAGGTCCAGCTATGGTGGCAACAACATATTGACCCAATTTTGGATTAATTGAGTTATGATTGGTCAGACAAAGAATATTCCCATGATGTTCCCTGTCCTAAATAATTTGAGAGTCACGGTGGAGGTGTTGGTTGTCCGAGGAGTAGGTCAAGGTCAGATTCATTCATTAGTGTTCCCAGAACAAGGAGATTCATACCACAATAAATGTTTTGTTTCCATGTTTTAAACTAGGCTTAATTCCATTTTTAATTCATGAGTGAGACACTCCATTATATCACCCTACATATTCAATTCCATGGGACTTATGGTAAATAGGTATCTCATCCCACAGTGTTGACTACGCAAGATTACGGTTTAGCTACAGTTTTGAACTATGTAGAGATTATGCGCTAATGATAGAGAACCACCTCTCTTGGGGAGATTTCCTATGTTGACAGATACAACCATATAATGTCATCCTCGTCAATGATTTGATGTATTCGGTGCATGATATTTTAATATTCTTCAGGATGTAGGTTGATTTCTTCATTGCTAAATGAGAGATACAAGTGTTTTTGGTTCTCCAAGACCCTTAGATGGGTCAGAGGTGTGTCACTTCCTTTTCATCCTTGATGAATGTACTAATTCTAAGTTCATTATAGGTTTTAACAGTTGGTGTTTCCCAGTATCATAGACGAGTACAGTAACATTTTTCTAGAAGAGTTTGTAGCATTACCCCCTCGAGGAGTGAACGATTTCGAGATTGATCTACATCCAAGAGTGTCTCCCATCTCGATTTCTCTATATAGGATTGAACCATATGCATTTTCATACATCAAATATATCTCACTATTTCGTTGTATTGTGGCTTTGTTAATCCTAGTGTGTCCACATGGAGTTCACCAATTTTGTTCATGAGGATCCCTAACAAAATTTATTTGTTGAGTGTGGAATATCAACACCTAAAAAAAGTGACATTAAAGTGACTTTTTACTCTTACACGATTTAATATTTTTTTCAATCAACTGATGGGTGAATGTATGTTCTCAAATACTTAATTACACTTTGGATATAATTATATGCATGTGATTTTTGATGATATCCTTATGAAATTTTTTTTTCAAGGGCATTAATTATTTGTGGTGATTATATTTGGTGTGAAGAATTCTCCAGTTGTGTTAATAAAGAGGGTGAATTCTATATTCATTGAGTTAATGTATAAGATTGTGGTGGTTTTCATCAATGACATCCATGTGTACTCGACATCTGAGGAGGATGATGTAGAGAATCTGTCTAAATAATTTTTATGTCTTCATCAATATGAGCTATTTAAGAAGTATATGAATTATAATTTTTGGGTTTAAGAAATTGGTCTATTAGGAAATTTTATATCCTAGTAGGTAGTAGCTGTGGATCCATCTATGTTATAAGAAATTGGGTCTTGGGCAGCCCCTAATACAGTGGAAGAGGTGTAATGTTTCCTTGGTCTTGCTGGATTTTATATGAGGAAAGGAGCCAATTCATATAGATTTTTTATTCCTATAGTAGCATTTAAAAATGGAGTAGCTATTCATTTGGACTGGCAGATGTCAGGAGTCGTTTGATTATATGAAAGAGATATTTTTTAGTGGTCTCATTATTTACTTACAAGTAAAAGGAGTTTAGCATGTGGTTTTCTGTGATGCTTCAAATTTGGTGTTATGATGTGTTTCAATTTGGATGTGATCAATTTTTTCTTATAGATATGGGATTTTATATCCCTAGGAACCTTACTATGACTCTCGTGGTCATGATTTTGCAGCAGTTTTGCTTTCTATAATGTTTTTGAGACATTACCACAATGGAGAGCATTTTTTGGTATTCATCGATAATAAGATGTTGTAGGATTTTTTTTCCGATGATGACATGAACATGATGCAACATCATTAAATATAATTATTATAGGAATACGACATTGATTTTTCATATTCACCTGGGAAAGAAAATGATTTAGTTGATGTAATGATATGGAAGTCACATAGTGACGATGTATGAGAATAAGGTGATTCCTCGAGAGTAATGGAAGAGCATTCAGCATTTCATATTGATATTAGTGATGTTGGGGGAAGAGGTCAAATTTTCAGAAGATGATTTATTCATCATTGATTCACCATATAGAAGTGTCCCAATTGGGGAATCTTGAGGTTGGGGTCTAGGGAGTCTGATTATTTTTTGTACTGAGGACCCTGATGATTGGTCTGAGGATGAATGAACACCTGTTTTTTTAGGGATGTATTTTTATTCCTTTTTCATCATGTTAGATTGTTATCAATACATTCCACTGTTATCCCTTTAATGTATTTCCTAGTGTGACAATGATGTATTTTGAGTTGAGAGGTTGGTTTTGGGGGCTAGTGTTTTAGAATATAGTGGATTAGTTTTATCTCTCGATGTTCGGTTTTGAAAAAATGTGAAGGTTTATCACCATCTTCCTAGTGATTTTATAAAACTGTTAGATGATCATCAATGGAAATGGTTGGACAACTCGATGTACTATGTTTCTATTTTTCCTTGAGCTCAGGGAGGCGATGAAGATATATAGGTCATAGTGGATCTTTTGATAAAGTATTCCCACATTATAGAGATATTTGAATTGAGCTCAATGGATGGTTTGTCAAGGATATTCTTGGAGTTGGATGTGAGAATCCACAGGGTATTGAGGATGATCATTTTCTACCGTGATCCCCATTTTACCACTCGGGTGTCGAGAGGTCCACATCATGACTATGGTTCTCAGTAATTCCATATAACATCATTTCATCTAAAAATTGATACACAGATAGAGTGGACCATCTGGCGATTTTATGAAATTTTTCACTCTTGTGTCTCATATTTTGGTGGTTCATGAATAAGGCACCTTGCTTTGGTAGAATTAACATTCAATGATATTTTTCACTCCACCATCAGTATAGCACGGTCTAATATCCATTCTGGAGACCATTCGATTATCCATTGTACTATACTAGGATCCGATATTTTCAAATTCTCCAGAGAGAACTGGCACAAAATACAACCTCGGTGGTAAAGGTGATTCACGAGAAGATAAAGGAATCACATGATCATCATAAATCCAATTCCAATCATTGGTTGATACCACTGGAGATTAACATCGGGGTTCATGTGTTTATGAATCTAATACCTTGTCATGGAATGTGATATTTTGTTCATGGGAGTATGCTTTCTCTCTAGTTTGTTGGGACTGTGAAGTTTTATCCTCGTGTTGGAGTTGTGGTGTTTCACGTATCACATATCCTATAGATTAGAAGGATACATGATATTTTTCACCTGTTTCATTTACTTAAATATCATTACGATGACTCTCATGTCATTTATTAGGGATAAATTGAATTTGATGATGATGTGACCATTGAGTAGTGGCATGTAGTTATCTAGGACATCTAGGAGACTGTGTATCCCATGCATATTTTCCCCTTTTTTTGTGTCATATGGTGGTTTGTAGGAATGGAGGATCATACCGGGGTATGTGATTCATAGATACATACTCATTAACCAGATCTATGTGATGTTTATCTCTTCTCTTGTAATGTAATCCATTTGATGTTTGTAGACCCTTTCTGTTTATGATATGAAATTTTTTTATTGTTTTATACTATCTTTAGAGAGGCATCTCCCCTGATAGAGTGTTTAAGATATGGTAGTGGTTTTTTTCTCTTATACCACTAGTTATGTGGTTGATCTCCTATAGTTGAATTTTCCTTGAGAGGATTCTCATAGGGTGGTTTTTAAAATGACCATATTATGTTTCCTCTTCAGGATGGTTTTGGATTCATGAGGATGAGAATATTTTGAGAGGTATCTAATGGAATGTCTAATATCTACAATGATCATCCCATTGCATGTTTTTGAAAATAGAATTTAACATAGTTGGATCAGAAGATGCATGGATAATATTGATTATATAAAATATAGGAAGGTTTGGACTAAATTTCGTGTAACTACATTACAAGATGTGAAATCATGTATCGTGGGTAGTATCATGGTGTTAAAGATGGATTCACAGTGTGAAATAATTCAGGATTGAAATAATAAAATAATGTTTTGAGGAATCATTTTTATTCAACGGAGCTCGGCTTAGTGGAATTACATGACGTGAATGTGGATTACACATCATCTATTTCCCCGATGATGTATATATTATGTGTTTTCCTTTCACTCTAGATTTTTTATACATAGGCTTTAGTGCCTCTCCCTCATCCCCAGGCATCCCGATGACCATCTCTACATCATTTTCTATATTCCATCATCAAGGAATGTTCCCTTAATCCCTTCTCCAATGAATATTGATCTATCTTCGATATAAGGTTTGATGTACCTCTGTTATCGTGGTTTCTTCAATCACATTATTAAGGATTATCTTTTCCATGTAATGGAACATTATTTCCATGTTTCTAAAGATGTTTTCATGGTATTTTGTTCATGTGGATGCGTTGTAGCATTCTCCAAGGGAAGTCTTTGTTGTGAGACAGGTTATTGGGATCCAACGGTTAGATCCATTCTTAGGAAAAGAACAAAAATGACATTTTGAGGTAGGGGATTCAATTATTACCTATTGACTTTTCTTAAATTTTTTATTTACCTTATTTATCACATTGAATCACAATGAAATTTAAATGATTAAATATTATAGCTGGATTAAGGAATAGGTATTGATCGTGTGGAAATGTTATTTCTTTGTATTGTGATAACAATTCTCCTCTTGATTTCCTTGATAGTGTGATATATATTCTTTGTTTTTTCAGTTGTTAATGATTGAAATTTATAAAGACTATAAAATATGATTTAACTTATAATTAATTGGAATAATGATAATGAGGCATGATTAATAATTCAATTATTGTTTTTATAATATGATGTTTTGAAAATTGATTCATTATGTATGTTTAAAAAAATTTGTCAATGACCCTGAATAATATTAATAATAATTGATAAAGGATTAATGAAATGTTAAATTAATAGATAAATTAATTGTTTTATTGCTTATATTATCATATTGTTTTCGATTCCTATTGTTTGAACCTTTTAATAGTGATTTTTTAAATTCATGATGGAAGAAGAACTGGTTGTGTAATAAAGATAAATACTTTTAGGGCTTGAGTTTCCCACATTTTTGTAAGGGAGAGTGACTTTTTATTTGAATCCAATAGAGATCATTGCATGTGAATTATGGATACCATGTTTTAGTTCCGAGTGGTCGTTTCAATGTTTTTTCCTTTTTCTTGTCATGTGATATGGATAAGAGACTCATGGTTGTGAGGGAAAGGAGGCCAAGATGTTATTTGAGCCTGGGATGGATTATCTGGGATGGTGGATATGGAATGTGTGAGATGGTAGGTCTAGTGGTGGTGTAAAAATTGGTTTCTAGAGTTGATAGATGCATTAGTTTATACATGTGGATGTTGGGGAGGGCACTAGGGGTGATGGAATGGGTTGAAGCTGGTCTTACCTATTGATGTGAACGTGGATGTTGTTGAATCATTTTTTGTTATCATCTTTACTTTCCCCACAACACGAGGAAGATGGATTTTATTACTATCCTTAAAAATAAGTGAATACATATGGGGTATTCCACATGTTTTACATTTTTAGCTTCTTTAGGATGGATGGGTTTACCCTTCTACTGTGGTTGGAAAAGACTCGATGAGTACTTCACATACTCAATGTCATGATACCCTTTTATTTTGCCACATAGAATTCGTTCTTAAAATTCTTGGAAATATGGAATGTGGCTGTTTTTTTAAAAAAAATTAATGAATAAACTTTTAAACCATGCTGGTTGAAGCCTACAAGGGTATAATTTTATGGTTGTGTTTCTGAGAATTCATGGACTAAATCTTTTATTCATGGAGGGCATGGATATCTACTCAAATGATAATAAAATTTAATGTAAAATTTATCAATTTTAATGAATTATTTAATATAGTGGGAAATTTAATAAAATGGATAGATTGTCTTAATATATATCTATAAATGGTTGGGTGATTATTGGATATCTAAATTTTGAAGTGGTAGCCAATAGTCTGAGAGAAGTTATCTATGGATTTTTTAAATACATTGTATTTCCCATAGTGTGGTTGTAATCTATACTATATTTTATATTTTTTGTGTTTCTATATGATACCCTACCTAGGTATTTATGGAGACTCACACCTGAGGGATTCTGAGACATGGAGGTTTTTTCCCGAACATTCTAGTGGGATGATCGTGGGTTGATTACACCATTTGGCCCTAATATATTTTCATGGTAGTTAATTGTGATGGTATTCATGATGTTTAGTTTTCCCCATATTTGTGATTATAGGGCTATATTGTTATATATTTATTTCACATACATATATTTTGGATATATTTTCCTATAGAATATTATAGGTGTAGCATTCATATGTTGTTGTGGCATGAGTATCCTTGCATTGTTTATGGGATTTAATGGATTTATTTATAATACCTGAGACATGATAAATTCTATATGATATATGTTGGCTCCAGGAAACTACCTAGTTACATTTGATTTTGTGGTTGTGGTGGTGAGTTTCATGAGGGTATCACCCAGGTGTCTATGGGCAGTCATTTTTCCTTAGATATTCTTCGGACGTGCGACGTCGACGAAAAGTGGAAAACCAGAGGGTAAGTTGTAGCAAGATAACATTGATATTATTTTTTATATTATATAATCTTGTATATGATACTTGGTGATAGTGACTATAGTGAGCCTGGGAAAGTAGAATACCTTTTCAAGTGATGTGTTACTTTTACTTATTGTTCAATGTGCTTTAGTATGATTTAATTACATTCGTACAAGTGGTTCTAGGGAGGATACTACTGATTATACTTTTATAATCACCCAACAATATATATACTATATTTTTGTCACATGGATCTGGTTTATCATCAGGATGGCTATTACTATCGTGCTGGTTTGGTATAAGCCTTTCAAGCTTTGTGGTCGCTGCTGTTGTAATTTCTTTTGATATTTACAGTATTCCTAATTCAATTTTATTAGTCAATTATGAAATTAAATATGTATACATGGTTTTATCTTTTATATTCTAGTAAATAAAGAGTTGGTCGATGTATGTATTCTCTTTCAATTTTTCATGTGTTCTTTTTTGGGGTAATGACTCCCATCAGCATTTATATTATACCCTCAATGCTAGTTTCCATCCTGGGGCCTACTGGAGGGAAAACTCGGGGGTTATTATATTTCTCCTCATGTTTTAGGACTCAGAGGGGTACATATTGAGTAGAGGGTTTTTTGATAAGAACACATTTTCCAGCAATGAAAATGCTAACAACACTTCAAAAAATGTTTAAATAGATCTACAGTGGTGACTCTAAATGATAAGAATATACTGATAAATATGATTCATTTTCCTATAAAATAATTATTATTAAAAAAAGTATCATTAAAATTTAAAAATATATAATATTATATATATATATATATATATTCTAAATAAACCTTTACACTCTTATTATAGAATAATCTAATGTAAAATAGAAAATTAACTATTAATATTATAAAATTAAAATCACCATAGGGAATTTTTATATAATTATATACTTGATAAATTCTATTAAAAACATAATGAGTCATATTGGGACCCACTAAAATTAAACCATGACAACAAAGATCTCATAGAAAAACGTTTTTTTATCAAATCAAGGAGTCTGTAAAGCAATGAAATTTTGGATTATATTTTTTTTAAAATTATTTTAAGATGTTTGATAAAATTATTTATATGCACCACCGAGTCTAACAGAAATTTGATATAGTAACACTTCATTACCCAATCATTGAATTGTTAGGTATTATTAGTAATAATAGAATTGTATAAAATTATAACAATTTTAAATTATGTAAATTTTTTAATTAATAAATCATAAATAAGGACCCTTTTTCAGTAATGTTATTTTGTGATTCAAATAAATGATTTCTACATAAACTTTTTTTTATTACATTTCATTTGAGGAAATAATAAAATTTGTTTATAAAATGATAGAAAATTTATTTTTGGAATTTTTTGTAATTTTTTAAATCAAAATTTCAATATATCGTTGTGTGATTTTTTTATATTTTTTATAATGATTTAATTTTTTTCAAAATAATGACCATATATCATTTTTTGTAGAAACAATAATTTATTTTAATTTAATAGTATAATTATAAATTTTGGAAGATATAGAATTATCATATGAAACATTTAGAAGGAAATAATATAAATATTAACATTAATAACATCATAATACATTATTTTGGTATTAGGATAATTTTTTGAGTAAAATAATATTTTTCTAAAAAAAACTATTTTTATTCATGAAACTTTTTTATCATGAAATTTAAATTAATATCATGATTAATTTTTTAGTGAAATTTTTTGAAAATAAATTCAATCCTCATTATAACCATTAATTTTTTAGAAAAATATTAATATTATTAGTTTATAATTTATGCTCAACGATCAATATCCCCTAAAACTGGTACTCATTGTGTGATGCACATTGATTTAAAATTAAATTCCACCAATTCTTTAAATTTATTCATTTAAAATATATTAGAAGTTATCAATTTTCATAATTAATATAATATACATTATTAAAGATAAATTTTCTTTACATTGAATAGTATCAAATAGAAAATTTTTATTACCAATATTGCAGTTAAAACATGTTTCCCTAGGGTTATACAAAAAGATATTGGCAATAGTTCCACCAACACATATACAATTTATTTATTTCTTACATATGAATCCATGAAGTGTAATATAATTTTTTTGAATGTATATTCTAAGGTGTATACAATTATTCAAAAAAACATTCATTAATTTGTGTATTAAGGTTTAATATTGGAATAATAAAAGTATCAAGATTACCTGGACAAATAAACAATAAGATTCATCGGGATGTGATTTATAGTATTTCGTTGTAATGTAATAAATTATATATAAACATGTAGATACTATGATTATTCTAACTAATTTTGGTATCAAATGTGACGACCCGTCCACGGGACCTACGTCGTAACTACCCCTAGCCCACCTTCCATAGGCCAGGGGCTGATAACTAGCACCAAAGGAATAAATCCCAATAAAATGGGAAGTCATTGCCTTTATATAAGTAATCAACACATCAGAGTATGAAAAAGAAGTAAGAAAAAGTAATATGGAATACAATGTAAGTGGTGTTGGGTAAATGGGCTGAAATACAAACCCAACTGAATTTACGGTACAACAGAAAAGTGAGTACAACAGCATAAAAGGAAAACATCAACCACTGAGTCGTCCTCCGGGAATCCTTCCTAAAGGTTGGGTACAGATAGTATCCTCAGCACCTCAGTTCCGTCTGTCTGCTCTGAGTACGTATCACCAAGTGGTCCACCTCCTGGTACCGTCTAGCTCCACAAGCCTCATCCACGATCAGTGTTGTCCGTCGTCTGCAACCATCACAACGTAGTGCGGGAATTTCCCTTGCAGGGGTGAGTATAACGATCATCAGTAGGGAATGTGAGACCCCCGAAGGACTCCCATAATCCACGAAGGATAACCCACAAAGGAAAGATAAAATCACGAAGTATCAACCAACTCTATTTAGGTTTATGCCCATACATATACCTAAGTCATCAATCTTAATTCGGCCCCAACTCTCGAGCCCAAGCACAACCCAGTACACACAGGAAAGAATTCAATCACAATGATGGTAATGATTGAAAGTCAAGACTCAACTAATAGAGGTATACCTCATTCATAAAGTGATAAGAATGATCAGATATTGTCACTGATTCTTCTAAGCTGTCATACACAAGTAGGATACTAGACGAGCTAAGCTATCAGACCCACGTAGGATTCTAGACTAGCTACTTTGTTGAACCCAGGTTGGATACTAGAACATAAGTAAAACTGTTGGACCCACAGAGGATTCAAGTAGGGTAGTCATCACTGTCAACCCCACAATGGATTCCAGTATAGTTGTCATCGTTGTCGTACCCATGGAGGATTCAAGTACATTATCCATCATTGCTGAACCCACAGTTGATTCCACTACTGTAATCGTTGTAGTCGCAGCCAGCTCTAGGGTTGCTGCACACAGCACACTCGATTTCGGGTGGGTCCATTTCTCGAGCCAAGGGGTCAATACATCAACATTCACAAATTACAGATTTGATCTATTCTGAGTTTCCTTCTCATCAAAATAGAACCCAACGTGACAGACGACGCATCAATCAGACGCCTGGTCTGAGAGTTATATTCATTTTTGCTCTGGGGCCCGATTGGAAAAACACTCGTTCCAACCCCGGACTTTTTCCAATTTTGTCCAAGACTCACTTCGAGTATCACAAAAGGACTGCCTCGTCATGAGGGCCCAGTGCCGTAGACGGCGCATCGATCAGATGCGCGATCTTATTGTTATTCCCCTTTAAGTGAAAACAGGCCTGACCCGTTAAGCCCAGTGGGCTTGCGGGTTGGGTCAACATAGTTTTGGCAGGTCCGTCCTGGCAGAGGGTAGGACCAGCCCTGTGATTCGCATAGCCCGGGCCAAGGGGGTGTGGCCCCGTGCAGCCTGGCCATGGCTTGGCCGACCAGTCGAGCTGTAAGGGGGGGTCCCTTTCCTGCCCTAACCGGTGACGCCTTGTGAAACCGCCCTCCCTAACCGGTTGGCCGAAGCCATCTGACGTTCATGGTGAAAGCGGCCCACTCGGGTGGGCAATGTTCTATCCAGTGCGGCACCCACATTGCACCGCGGTTTTGCTCAGCCTGGTCGGCTGCCTGCCTAATGATTGGCAAACCAAGCAGCCCGCAGAATGCGGATTTCGGTCATCCCCAACGTAGTGCCCCTTGTGGCGTCGCGGTCCTCCATCGGCCCATCCAGCATTAGCTGGATGGTTCTTCGTTGGCTGAGTGACCCTCGGTTACGGTCCATGGTTCTTTTGTACACAGTCGTCACATGGATTCCACTTCCATTCGTCGTCACCAATCTTATCATGATATCCATCACAATCTAAAGAGACTATGGAGGTTCGTCGGGCCGTGTCCGTTCATCCCACTCCCTTCGCTGTAGGTGGTAGAAGATGGCCTAAAATAGACAATGATTTCCAACAAAGAATGTGTAATGAGATAAACACTTTAAAAATGAAAAAACCCCCACCTTGAATTATGGTTCGAGGTAGTCGAGCGTCGTAGAGGTCGACATCGCGGGGAGACGGCGTCAACTCATTGACGTTAGGGAAGAAGGACCGAGGATGGTGCGTCGTTAGCATTCCATGCGGGTGGCTCCTTCTCCATTAGTTTGGCCAAAGATTGAAGGCAATGATTGATGTTCCTTGGTAGTTCTTTCTTTGAAGGATGGTGTTATTCATTGAGAGAAGAACACTCTTCTCTCTTTCTCTAAATCTCTCTAACAAATCCTCTGAACACAAAGAATTCCCCAAAATAAAATAATAGCAAACCTATTATTTTTATTCACACATGTAAATAAAAATTCAAACAACTTAATTTATTAATTGAAGAGGATTAATTCATTAATTAATGTGTGTCGGAAAATATTAAAGAGAGAGAGAGGGAGGTGAAGTGATCTCTTAATTAAAGGGGGCTGTCATAATAAAATAAGGGGTGTTAATTGGGGAGTTGAGGGAGGTGAGGAGTTAGGGGTTCGTGTGGGCCCCACCTCAAAATATCATCTCGTGAGAGGTTATGTGGGTGTGGGCCCCACCAACAACCTCCCCTGTGTATGATATAACTACCAGATATAAAATAAAATTGTGTTCCACAATTATATTTATTTTCTTGAAAATCCCCTAAATTAACTTCTTACCCACATAAAAAGTAACTGCGTTAAAGGTCCCCTTAAGAAATTACCGGTGTTGCGAGTACATTGGTGCCCTCAGATTTTGATTCTGAGCACCGGTTCAAAAGATATAAAGACCCACATGTACGTTTACTGAACATACCAGATCAAAACGTCAAAAATTATTTATGGGCACACCGAGCCTCGGAATCAAGTGCTGTTAGAATCCGTGGACTCATAAAATTACAAAGTATTTTAGAAAAAAATGTCCTTGAAATTTATGGGTTTTTACATTACTCCCACCTTAGGGATTTACATCCCCGTAAAGCTACAACACACACTAAGAAAACAAATGGGGGTACTGAGCTCGTATATGAGCCTCCCACACCCAAGTTCTCTCCTAGACGTTCTCGTGCTACCAGCGAATGCAGACTATAGGTATTGACCATCCATGTAGGACTCACTCCTATCGATCCATGATCTCTACTGGGACCTCCACAAACGTCGCCCAGTCATCGATGTCTATATTCCTGTGATCGATGATGTGGGTCAGGTTATGCACGTATCTCCTCAATTGAGACATATGGAAGATGTCATGCACCCAGTGAAACTAAGGTGGAAGGGCCAGGCGATATGACACCTAGCCTACTCTGCTAAGGACCTATAAATGTCTGATGAAACACAGATATAACTTGTCGCCCTAGCCAAATCTCCATAGTCTTTGTCGAGGTGATACCCGTAGGAAAATGTGGTCTCCATCCTCGAACTCTAGTGGTCTCCAACTCCTATTAGCATAGGACTTATGTCAGCTCTGTGCAGTTTCATCCACTCCTGGATGATCTGCACCTTTTTCGTCATAGCCTGAACTGTCTCTGTTCCTACAAGTGCTAACTCGCCAGGGTCAGTCCAGCACAGAGGTGAAATGAATGGTCGGCCGTACAGTGCCTCATATGGTGTCATCCCGATGGTGGAGTGTTAACTATTGTTGTACGCAAACTCTACCAAGAGTAGGTGATCGTCCCAGCTGTGACCAAAGTCAAGGACACATGCACAGAGCATGTCCTCGATAGTCTGAATGGTCCTCTAAGTCTGACCGTCCGTATGAGGATGGAATGTTGTGCTCAAGAATAGTTGTGTCTGAAAGGCCTCCAATAACCCCTTCAAATGTTGGGAAGTGATTAATGAATCTTGATCAGAAACGATAGTTGATGGCACAACGTGAAGATGTACGATCTCCAGAATGTAGAGGCGTCCCAAGCTCTCTATTGAGCCCTTCTCTCTGATAGGTAGGAAGTGGGCCGACTTAGTGAGTCGGTCTATGATCACCCTGATAGAGTCGTGTCCTCTGGATATACATGGAATCTCTGTCAATATATCCATTAATATCCCATCCCACTTCTACTCTGAGACCACTATGGTCTATTCAAGGCCACTGGTACATGGTGCTCCGCCTTCACTTTCTGACAAGTGAGGCATCGAGAAACAAACTCTCCTACATCCTTCATCGTACTCGGCCACTAGTGATGTTGTCTGAGGTCCTGGTACATCTTCTCCACTCTTGGATGTACCGCAAGAGGGGAAGTGTAAAACTTCCTCATCACTTCCTCCTAAAGTGCAACTGGTACCATTTTGCATCCCCTAAAGAGGATGATATTCTCTCCATCACTAAATCCATGGATATCCCATCCCACTTCTACTCTGATACCTCTATGGTCTATTCAAGGCCGCTGGTACATAGTGCTCCGCCTTCACTTGCTGACAAGTGAGGCATCGAGAAACTAACTCTCCTACAACCTTCATCGTACCCGGCCACCAGTGATGTCGTCTGAGGTCCTGGTACAACTTCGCCACTCTTGGATGTACCGAATTAGGGGAAGTGTGAAACTTCCTCAGCACTTCCTCTTACAGTGCAACTGGTACCATTGTACATCCCCTAAAGAGGATGATATGCTATCATCGTTCATAAAGTCCATCACGAAACTTCCCTGTGGATATCTGAGCACGTCGTGTCTCACAGTCAATGTCCCCACAATGATCCTCTCTAACTCATTGATGGAGTGGAGGAGTGACTGTGACTGACTGTATAAAGGCTGCTCCATCTATATCCACAAATAATATCTGCAACGCGGCTACTTACTCTATCGCCTCTCCTAGTAGCTGGATGCACGATCTCCTGTTGAGAGCATAAGCTAAAACTTTCCCCTTCTTATGAGTATAAACTATCCCAAAGTCATAGTCCTGGAGAAACTCAAGCCATCTCCATTGTCTCAGGTTCAGATCCTTCTGGGAGAAGATATACCTGAGACTCTTGTGGTCAGAGTAAACTGTAAAGTGCTCGACCATTAGATAGTGTCGCCACATCATCAAGGTGAAGTCCACTGCTTCTAACTCCAGGTCTCGGGAAGCGTAGTTCTTCTCATGATGCCTCAACTTCCATGAACCACAGGAGATCACTTATCTCTCCTACATCACGACACACTAGAATCTGGTCCCTGATGCATCGCAGCAAACTAAGTACCCAATGACCTCCTTCGGAAACCTCAAGATGGGTGCACTGGTCTACCTCTTACTCAGGTCTTAAAAGCTTTGCTGACATTTATCTGACCACACGATGGGTTTCCCCTTCTTTGTCAAGGCTGAAAGTGGTGCTACAACTCTGGAGATGTCTGTATCAAATCTCAGATAGTATCCAGCCAGACCAAAGAAACTACGCACCTCTGTCATGCTCCTGGGTGGAACCCAAGCAAGTACAAACACGATCTTCACTGGATCCACTACAACTACCACCTCCGAGATGACATGTCCCAAGATGTGTACCTCTCAAATCCAGAATTCACACTTCGTGAGCTTACCATAAAGATGGTTCTCGTGGAGTGTATCTAGTACAACTAGCAAGTGGTGGGTGTTATCCTCCTCGTTAGTTGAGTAAATTAGTTTGTTGTCGATGAAAAATTAAATAAATCGATCAAGGTAAGGCTAGACGATACTATTCATGGGACTCATGAACACGGATGGATTTTTGGTTACGCCGAAAGACATAACCATGAACTCATAGTGGATATACCAACATCTGATGGTCGTCTTCTGCACATCCTCGTCACGAACTCTGGGGTGGTGATAGCCTGACCTATGATCTATCTTCATGAACCATCGTTCTCACATGAGATGATCAAAGAGGTCATCAATCCTTGGGAGTGGGTAATTGTTCTTCATGGTCACCTAATTCCGGAAACGGTAGAGGTCACACAGTCAAAAGCTCCCATATTCATTATTAGTGAACAGAATCTGAGAAGCCCAGTGTGAAACAATGGGTCGGATGAATCCCTTTCCCTATAAGTCCACCAACTGTACCCACAACTCACAAAGCTCAGCGGGAGCCATCCAAAATGTTGTAGTAGATATCTGTGATGTCCCAGGGTATAGTTCTATATAGAAGTCTACCTCTCTTTGAGGAGGTAGTCATAGAATGTCATCAGGAAAAATGTCTGTATACTGATCCATCACAATAGGAAAACTATGACTCTACACATCAAATGCTCTAAGGATGATACTAGCCATCTAATGTGTGATCGGATACCCTTTCATCTCTATAATTCCATCCTACACTGCTAAGGCTCCCTTCTTGACGGAGAAGCTGAACATGCTCCCATCAGTGCAATCACACCGCACATTGTGTCTAACGTAGTCAATATAAGTATGTAATGTAGAAAACCAATCCATGCCCAAGATGACGTCGTAAGGCCTCAAAGATGCTACAACAAGATCCTAGCCAAAGCTCTTACCTCATATAGTAATCTCACACTTCCGGAACTAGGGTGTAATCATTGATTCTACTCTCATAGGATTCTCTAGCCGTAAGGATCGAGCCAACAGCTCCGTCGGAATCTCCGAGCTCCAATCATAGGCTGCGAAAATGAAAGAATGACTCGCACCAGTGTTTATAAGTACTACAACAAGGGTGGAATAGACATAGATAGTACCTGGAATCATCTCTGGTGCGGCGTGGTTGTAAGCCTCGACTGCATGGAGCTGAGCCTGCCTCTTTCTTCCAGCACCCTATGGTCAGGGTGAAACTCCTGATGGTGGTGGTGGTAGATCCTCAAAACATCGTCCATCACCTGCTACTCGGCCAACACCTCTTCCTCGTCGGTCTGCTCCCTGTAGACCTATAGGGTTGAACCTCTACCTCTGCCTGAGAGGTCCCTCCAATATCTGATGCTCATCATTATGGCGGGTCAGGAAGTCTTGAGCCATTTGACCCTGCCCACCGCATGCATTGCACTGCCTGCTCCTCGTATAGCTGGCTCTGTTCCGGGTGCCTCACACAACCAAAACTATAACCTGAGGTCTCTCTCTTGATGGTTTGGTCCTCGTGGACCACTACAACATCTGTCTACTACTAGCTTCAGAAGACTCTGCTACATGTCACCCTACGGTGGGTCTTGTTGCTGGTGTCGGCTCAGTGGGAAAATCTCTCCACAATAAGGGCTCGCTCCATCACTCTTGCCTGCATCGGAATGTTGAGGGAGATCATCGAAGCCATGATCAAGTTCCTTAGTCCCTGCTCAAAGGACCGGGCCCGGAAGAATGGGTCACATACTATTTCCGTGGAGTAGCGCGATGTGTTAGTAAACCTCACTGAGTACTGAGCTACTATTATGATGCCCTACTGTAGGTGAAGTAACTCTTGAATTCGCACCACACGAATGGTGGAGGGAAAAATCTCCGAGAGGAAGAGACTCCCAAAATCTATCTGAAGTAGATAGGCCTCATCATGCACCTAGAGCATCATGATCTACCATCTACCGGCTGCTTCTTGTAGGAGACTCGTGGGAAGGATCACCATAAGGTCAGAAGATGTCCCAACTAATCTGAAAACCCTGACAATATCCTCCACTCACTCCTTGGCTTCCTATGGGTCCAACTCTCCATGGACCATGGGTGGCCTCTATCACTGAAACTCGTGAAACGCACTCCGGAAGCATGCACTGTCTGCTGCTGGGGATGGTAGTATTGGTGGCTCAACGGGTAGTGGTACTGCTGGTGCCTCCACTGTAATGGGGCCCTACACCGAGGCCTCATCGCTATGTGGGCAGCCATCTCGTACACGACTCGGCACCATAGTTGGCTGCCTTCGTGGGGCCATCCCGAAAAGAAACAGGTGTTCCACAGTTAAACTAGTATTCCTGGTGAGCTAACACAAAGTAATCACAAAAAAACATTGGGAACACACATGTAATCAGTGTTTTTGTGCACTGAGTTGGAAATCAAGGGTCAGGGACCTAGTGAATGGATACGTAGGCCTTCGTACCAACACTGGACTCCCAGGACTGAACACAAAACTCAATACCCTTAACACTATTTCTTAATTGAAAGGAATGATCAGAGTCCAGAGTTCTTCTGTATAACCGACTCCCCTTATACTAATTTGTCATGACCCGTCCTCGGGGCCCATGTCGTGACTACCCCAAGCCTGCCTTTCATAGGCTAGGGGCTGGAGACTAGCTCCAAAGGCCTAAATCCAAATAAAAATAGAAGTAATTGACTTTATAAAAGTAAAAAACACATCTGAGTATGCAAAAGAAGTAATCACATTTAATACTGAATACAAAGTAAGTGCTGAAAGGTTAAGGGGCCGGAATAAAAACCCAACTGAAAGTACAGTACAACTGAAAATATAGTACAATGGCAGAAAAGGAAAACAGCAACCACCGAGTTGTCCTCTGGGAATCCCACTTGAAGGGTGGGTATAGATAGTCTTCTCAGCACCTCGGGTTCATCCGTCAGCTCTGAGTACGTCTCACCAAGTGGTCCACCTCCTAGTACCAGCCAGCTCTACAAGCCTCAACCCTGATCAGTGTTGTTCTTCGTCTGCAACCAACACAACGTAGGATGATCATTTCTAGTGCAGGGGTGAATATAACGATACTTAGAAGAGACCCCGAGATCCCAGAAGGTCTCCTTGAATCCACGAAGGATAAACCACAATGGAATGATACAACCATAATGTATCAATCAACTCTAAATAGGTTTATTCCCATACATATATCTAAGTCATCAATTTTAGTTCGGTTCCAACTCTTGAGCCGAAGCACAACCCAGTCCACATAGGAAAGAATTTAATCACACCCGATGGTAATGATTGAAAGTCAAGACTCAGCTCACACAAATATAAATCTTTCGTAAAATGATAAAGATGATCATATGTAGTCACTAATTCATCTAAGCTGTCAGGCCCACATAGGATACTAGACCAACTAAGCTATCAGACCCATGTGTGATTCTAGACCAGCTAATCTGTCGGACACACGTTGGATACTAGAATAGAAGTGAAACCGTCAGACCCATAGATGATTCATGTACTGTAGTCCTCATTGTCGAAACCAAGGAGGATTCCAGAATAGTCTTCGTCGTCATCGAACCCATGGAAAATTCTAGTACATTTTCTATCATCATCAAACCCATAGAGGATTCTAGTATGGTAGTCGTTGTAGTCACAACCAACTCTAGGGTTCCCGCACACAACACGCTCGATTCTAGGAGGGTCTGCTCCTTGAGCAATGAGGTCAATACATCAACTGTCATTATTCAAGAGTTGATGTATCACGATGTTCTGTTTCGTCCATAGGAACCCAACTTGATAGAGGGTGCACCAATCGGACGCCCGGTCTGAGAGTAATTAGCATTTTTTCTCTGGGGGTTCGGTTGGAAATACGCTCATTCCAAACCCTACCTTTTTCCATTGTTTTCCAAAACTCACTTAGAGTATCGAAAAAGAACCGCCTCATCATGAGGGTCCCAATGCCGCAGACGACGCATCGATCAGATGCACGGTCTTTATGTTATTCACATTTAAGTGAAAACGGGTCCGACCCGTTAAGCCTAGTGGGCTGGCTAGTCGGGTCAACCTAGTTTTGGCGGGTCTGGACCGATAGAGGATCGGACCGACCCGGTGATTCACGCGGCTCGGCCAGAAGGGTCGTGTCCTGGCCTGAGGAGGCGTGGCCCGGCCCGGCCCGACCAAGCGGTCTGAGGGGGGTGCAGTCCCCCGGCTGCCCGAACCGGTGGCCCAAGTGGTGCCACCATCCCTAACCGAACAGCCGAAGCAATACGGACATCATGGCCCAAGTGGCCCTCTCGGGTGGGCTATGATCTCTCCAGTGCGGTTCCCTCATGGCGCCACAGTTCTCCTCAACCCGGTCGGCCGCCTGCCATCCAGTTCTCCTAACTAGAGGCCTGCAGAATGCGGGCCTCGATCTTCTATAGTGCGGTGCCCCTTGTGTTGCCACGGTCCTCCTTCGGGCCGACTAGCTTCATCCAGCCAGTTCTTCGTCGATCGAGCGGTTTGCATTTGCTGGCCGTGGTTCTTCCGCACACGGCCGGTGCACGGCCTCCGCTTCCGTTCGTCTCCAGCTTCCTATCATGATCTCCATCGCAATCAAAAGAGACTACGGAGTGTCGTCAGGCTGTGTACGTTCGGCCCGCGCCTTCTGGATTAGGTGGTAGTAGTTGGCTGAAAATAAACAATGATTTCCAACAAAGAATAGGGTATATGATAAACACTTTAAAAATGAACAAACCCCTACCTTGAATTATGGTTTGCTGTAGTCGAGCATCGCAGAGGTCAGCTTCCCGGGGAGACGGCGTCAACTCGTTGACGTCAGGGAAGAAGGGCCAAGGATGGCACGTCGTCGGCATTCCATGCTGGTGGCTCCTTGTCCTTTTGTTTGGAGGAAGATTGATGGAGATTATTGACGTTCCATGGAGGTTCTTTGTTGGATGTAAGGTGTTCTTCATTGAGAGAAGAACACTCTTCTCTCTTTCTCTAAAGCTCTCTCACAAATCCTCTCAACACAACGAATGCCCCAAAATAAAATAATAGAATAGCTATTATTTTTTATCACACATGTAATTAAAAATTCAAACCACATAATTAATTAATTGAAGAGGATGAATTCATTAATAAAAGTGTGTTGGAAAATATTAAAGTGAGATAGAGGGAGGTGAAGATATCTCATAATTAAAAGGGGGTTGTCATAATAAAAGAAGGGGAGTTAGTTGGGGAGTAGAGGGGAGGTGAGGAGTTCGGGGTTCATGTGGGCCCCACCTCACATATATCCTCTCATGAGAGGTTATGTGGTTGTGGGCCCCACCAAAAACCTCCCCCTTGTTTTATATAACTACCGGATATAAAATAAAATTGTGTTCCACAATTTTATTTACTTTATTCTAAATTCGCAAATTTCACTTCCCACCTGCATAAAACGCAACTACTATAAAGGTCCTCTTATGCAATTAAAAGTTCTGCAAGTTCATCGGTGCCCTCATATTTCGATTCTGAGCAACGGTTCAAATTATAGAAATACCCTCATATATGTTTACTGAACGTACTCAAACAAATCATCAGAAATTGATTCCGGGAACACCGGGACTCGGAATCAGGTTCCACCAAAAACCGCGGACTCGTAAAATTCCAAAATATTTAAGAAAAAAAATTCATGACATTTCCGTGTCTTTATATCAAATTAAATTTAGTATAATCTTTTGGAACTATATTTTTGGAAAAAATGGATTTGGGAACATAACCCTATTATATAAATTGAGGATAACCATAATTGAGCATCCAAATGATGTATATGGGATATTTTAATTGGTTTTTATTATAAATATGATCGTATATATACAATAATAGAGGAAATGGTTCATAAAGAGATATCTTGTATGGTAAATACTCTAATAAGGGTTCAATGGGATAGACCATATCATCACTAAATGTGTGAAAATGGGTTTTCATGTGCACCTAGTTTTACACTCTCATTTGATATTCTTTGAAAAATTATCATTTTCATTAATATAATTTATTATATAGTTGACTAAAAGATAAAAAATAATTAACTTGGATAAATAAATGAATTACTATCTTAAAATAATTTGTTGTCATTTAGACATACAATAAATTGTTATATGGGTTTCCAAATATGATTGTGGATTCTAAAATGTATTTTTAAGGTTTTATCAAATGGAACTAACCTAAATGAATCATGATAATAGTGAATATGTTGTAAAATTTGGTTACTATTAGAAACAACATTTTAAAATTATATCAAAAAAATCTATGATGATTATGACTAATTAGTAATTTTTAAATATGATAATAAATTATACCTTATCCTAATTCATTAGATGCCAAATAATTTGATGATGTATTTCTCTATGATCTCGATTGGCGGAGAACATGGATGGATGAATGATCAATTTTATATATGATAGAAATGTGGAAAAATACACCTGAGACTCTTTTTCAATATAATTGTAATTTTTTTACATTTGTTAATGAATTTTATAATATAATGATTTGCTAATGGAAAATGAAATGTCCAATGAATGTAAATTGATTTCAACACACAGTTTTATTTATAATTCATTTAAAATTTTCTAGGAATTTGGGCATTATCCACATCAATTAAATTATCTAAAGGATAATCCAATTACCATTGAGGGGTGTATATCTAAAAAAGGTTGAATTATTTTAATATCCCGACTAAAGAACTATATATTATATTTTTTTCTTTCCAATGGTATTTTAATTATATGAATCTTATAATATCTAAGTATTATGTAAAATATAGAGTCATATATGTATTAATTGATATTTGAGTTATGGAAAACAACATATATGAGTTTATCGTTAATTAAATGTCTTATGTACAAAATTTTAAAATTTATGTGATTGAAATTTGACATTATTATAGAAAATATTTATGGTATTACAACAAATTATTTAATTATATTTAATCGTTATTTGAGTATTAATGACCTTAATAACTTTTAAATTAGATTAAAAAAATTTGTAACCATTATGGTTTAACATATCATTTATATTGTAGTTATTAAAGGTAAATATAATTTTTGGATCATTATAATAGTTATATTAATATTATTTAGGGAAGGTATAAACCCTCATGCTTGTTGGAAACTCATCACATCAAATATGTCCACATGCCGAGAACACAATTTCAATGGACCATAAGGGGTTAGTGCCTACCACTATTCTACATGATTTTCAAGTTAATTTGTTACATTTTACCTAAAATATTTTACATATAATTATTAATTATCAAACTATGGTATTGATGATGTGGTTAAAAGATTAATTTATTATATTGGATAAATTTTTTCACCATATTACTTTTATAATGTTTTTAGGGATATACCGAACATCTTGTATCAATATTATAGATCATCTAATATATTAAATTTTAATTTTAGTTCTATTAGGATATAAAATGAATTTTAGGATAATTATTTCATGTAATATAAGATAATTGAAAATTTATTAAAGATAAACTAACTAATGGAATTAGTTTTACGGTATAAAAATGTGTCAAGTTATTATATTTCTGGATTTTTGTATATTGTAAAATAATTTAACCACATATTACAAAAGATCTTTAAGCAAATATTCTATTTACATAATTTTATATAAATCATGAGGACTTTTATTCCTTCACAAATTTGTAGTTTTGACATCCTTACAATTCCACTGATCATGCATTTTTATTGTTGACAATGACGACTATAACTACCTATAACTATTTATTTTTTTATTCCATTGACTTATCATCAAAGTCATATATGTTATCCAATATAGAATCATATTTACTTATTATTCCCTATTTTTCCCATGAAATTATTTATTCAGAAGAGGATTTTTTATTTAGGATTTTACAATATAGGTTTCAACAAAGAAATTTTCAAATAATAACATTGATTACTAATAGAAAGATATAAAATATGAGGAAAAATTTAATTTGAGGTGTGGAGAATGTAACACCCCAAAAGAGTGAAATAATAACATTGTATCAAATATTCAGTATTATACACCACACTAATATTGAACAATCTCAAAAAACATGACTTCAAATTTAATGTCTTAGATTGCTTATAGAACAAGATATTATAAGCCTAAATGAATCATAATGTATTATACAATTGTAAAATATACATTAAACATGATGGTATGTATAGACCTACTAATTTAATAAAAATTATTTTTATATTTTTAATAGAAACATGATAATAACCAATTAAAAGAAAATCTATTTTTTTTGAAAAATATTATTTATTATAAAAGTTTATTTTCTCACCCACTAAAAACAAAAATTAAAATAAAATTTTTACACTTTTATAAACTTTTTCTTATAAAATTAATATAGTTTTTAAATAATCATTTTAATATTATATATCTTTGAATTTTTGATATTTTTTTAAAAAGATTCATCTTTTATGAAATGTGATAAAGGGTTCCTTTTATGGAAAACTACATTTTCATTTAAATACATCATAAGGTTAAATTAAATTTTATAATTTCTAATATAATATTAGTTGATATATATAAATTTATATATATAATAACAATCATCATCATTATAATTATTTTCATAATGAATATGAACATATTATATATAAAGTATATGAATACATACTAAATGAAAACCGGCTATCTACTCGCATCTATGGGGATAATATTAAATTAAATTTATCCCATCATATGAATGGAATTTAAAACAAATCAGTTTTAATCAGTATAATTTATATTCTATAATATTTGAATCTTTATTTCATACCATTATAAATAGAAAGTTGGTAAAAAATATTTTCCTTGGGTAATGTAAAAAATTGGTCTACAAGGTGTTAAACTATTAATATAATGGTTTAAATGACATTAAAACTTTTAACAGTATTATTGGATCGATATATATATATATATATATATATATATATATATATATATATTATCCCTAACATATTCCAATCTATGCTCATTTGTAAACATTTTTCACGTTATTTTCCTTTTCACATTGGATTGTTTTTTTAAATTTTTATATAATGTCCAAGAGGGATCCATTTATGTACATATAAAGGATATATCTATCACATAACTTATAATCACATTATTTATTGTCCTGAAATGTGTGCTACAAAACGATGACCTATGTCGGACTATCACATGACCTCGTGTTTGTTTCCCCAAACGCAAAAGGTTGTGAACATGTTGTGTGGGTCTAATATCTGTCATTTGGGAAACTATGACCTCTTTGTTATAGTAAAACCCTACTAGAAAATAATTAAACAATAAAAATGTTTCCTATTTGTACCCATGAAAAGGATAGTATCCCAGGATGACCAAAACTGGAAATAATATCTCAAAACTAAACAAAAGATATTCAATGCTGAGGTATGATCCATGTTTCAAATGGTAATTCAAATGATAGGCACTAAAAACCCCCATGTCGGTGAAAAAATAATTATAATTCCCTCGTCAATTCTTCATACCATATAAGACATCTAACATAGATACTTTTCCTATATCATTCCCTATAAGAATGACATCTACTAATATTCTAACAATGCACCCTGAGTCGGGTGTTAGTAACACTCAGCAGACCTATTCGATCAAAATTTAAAAATATATATATTAATTAATAATATATGTAGTTTTATAAATAATTATCTTCAATGGATAATTAAATATTTTTCACATTATAAATTATTATTAATTTAACATCATTAACCTACTGGTTCATATAGACACCTATATTTTATTAGGTGCCTCATCCCACGCTGGAGTCAGATCTATTCCCAAAAAATGTATTATCCAAGAATTACATTGTTAATATTCATCGACTAAATTTTTTTTCACTATATAACCATTTTTTAATTCAACCCTCAATTCATATGTTACCATTCAAACCTCACATAATATAATGTCCATGTTTTTATTCCATAATTCATACTTCAATTTACATTTTACAATTTATAACTTGAACAAATTGATTATTAGGTTCCCATTAAATAATAAATTCTTTAATTACCATTTTTCATTTCATCATCACATAATCAATTCAATAATTCATTTTCTAGATCAAATCCATTACTAATGCAACAATTTTTTAGTCACATATTTCACATCAATTAATTACCAAAATAATTAAAAACATAAAACCATTTAATTAATCCCACAATTGTTTAATAAATATCCAATAATTAATTCAACAAAAAACCATATCAATTCAGTATCTAAATGTATAATATTTAATCATTCATTATCTATACCAAATTAACTATCTCATTATCTAATAATTTATTCATCAATTTATCATTTAATTTAAAATTTTAAAATATTAAATTTAATTATTAAATAATTATCAAAAGTGAGATATCTCTATATCTCATAACATATTCATCAATTAATTATATCAATCATAAAATTGATACAAAAAATTAATTCAATAATTATTTTTCTAAAATCAATAAAGTCAAATATTGAAAATTTCACATATCCTTTAATTATTAAATTTTAAAACAATTAATTAATTAAATCATGAAAAATATTTATAAAATTTTTATAATAGTTACAAAATTATATTCATATAATTTAAATCAATACTATGAGATTTAATTATATACCACCTACCTTGATTTGTTGTCTAATGATCTCCTAACGGAAATCCCCAATTTTGATGGAATAATTTTTTAATGATGATCTGGATCTTATTCCATACATCAAGATCATAAAAACAAGATCCTTTATATCTATATATAGGTCCATAATCTTATAGAAGTACCAAACCAATTCCGGGAAGAACTACTCTAAAATGGATAGGGGTAATAGCAAGAGAGAGATTGGTAATATATTGGGATGTAACAATAAACTGGATGAGGTGAATATCATCCAAATAAGATTTTGATAACCTATAATGGATAATAAATGGCCTAATAATCCCTATTTGAGTCTCTAAAATTATAAAAAAATATATAATGTATCGATCTATCATGTTTGGCTATATTGGATGGGGGTTCTGGTAATATTTTTATCAATTTTAGGGGGACAACAATCTTGTAAAAATGGTTTTATTCTATGGAAAGCCACATTCTCTAAACCATGCACCAAAAAATATGCCCCATATGGGGTGGTGCATGGTTCCAAACATTAGGTAAAACTATTTGAAAACCCATGCAATGACCATGAAAATACCCAATATTCAAGGTTCCCTGTCTTTCTAGGCCAGGGCGCATGGTTTGGGAAAAAAATGCGCCAACTACACACTTGACCATTTCAATCCAAAATATTTAAATTTCACCCAAATTATCCCAATGGTAAACCACAAATAAAAATTACTCAACACTAAAAAAATATTATCTAAGAATGATCCAAAGAAATAATCAGATGAGATTGGGTGCATAGAATATCTCATCAATATAATATCTTGTCCGCAAGATGTACTACAGATAATCTCTATGATTCCCTAACAAAATGATCAAACCATTGATCCCATATATCTACTTCCCTATCTTAAGTTTCTTCATTCACACTTCCATATTTTAATAATACAGGATGTATTAGAACGTTATTTTAAAATTAAACATTCCTTCTATGACCCAAAACAGGTATCTGATGATCATCAAAGTACTCAACTATCTTAGGATCAACATCATCTACATAAAACACATGAGATTGGTTAAGGTGATTCCATAATAGTAGTAAACCATGGTAAAACACATGCATATAACAATATCTATAAGGATGATCTAAATGGTATTCCATAGGCCTGATTATCTCTACAACATCAAATGTTGAAACATACCAGACTATGTAATGGGTCTCCCTCTACCCAGTATAAAGAGGTCTTTGCATTCAAATAATAAATTGAGGCTTCGGCCCCAACCTTTAAAAAAACATACCAGGCTATATACATGCCCAACAATTGTAATTTGAAGCGATACAGCCTATGAAACACCTTATGGAATACACAATGTCTAACTATAAAAACTAGGGTTCATTGATGGTTATTAGAATTCATATCCTATATACTCTGAGTTGTCGATATACATCTCCTAATTAGTTTCACCATCTCTGATGTCTCCATCAAAAGACTCAGCCACAACATTTTAGTCTCACATACCTACAACCATTATCGATTTGATCTAGATGGCCTACCATAAATAGCTTCATATGAATATATCAATATAGATTCATGATAATTTCTTTTATAGGAGGACTCCACATGTTCTACGTGTTTCTCCCAATATCCACTACTGTTAAATTAGATATTATTGTACATTATCCTCAAGAACTATTATGATACTCAATGAAAATGCATTTATTTGAAACTTGACCATCATACTAATAACGACATGTTTATCGTGAAAATATAACTTCCCCCCCAAGAAGTGAAAACTAAATCAAAAATCATGATTAGAAACACTATTTTATGGAATCCCCTGTAGAAAAACTATCACTCATACATAATAACCATTATGCTTATCCACCATGAATTTCTCCTATATATGTAATAAATGGACTACATTCATTATTACTTCCACAATAACTTACGAAATTCTATTTATCTGAATCAGTTTTGGGGGACCAAAAGAAAAATCCATGGTCATGTCATCCCACTTCAATTTTAGAATGGAAAATTACTATAATAAACCATATTTTTATTGAAATATAGTCTTCACCTACTATCAGAAGTAACATCATGTCACAACCTATGATATCTCATTTTTCATGTCCATCCACCAAATATATAAACATAAGTATTGGTAAATTTTTTTTACCCCTGGATATACCACACACATTAATGAAATAAACACATTCATGAACTCCTCCAACATTGTCAATGGTAGGATAACATGATTCATGACATAGATGATGTCATCCTCATCTATGGTCAATTAAAAAGGAAAATACCAACATTCAATGATTTCCCTAAATGTAACACACCAAGTATCATCATATTGGCTAGTGCTAATGTTTCTCAAAAGTGTAGTATCCACTGAAAATGATTCTATATTCATATACTCTTAAAAATTATGAACCAAAATGATTACTTCATATATTAAATTCATCATCATCCCCTGAATACTATACACCTAAACACCCTGAGTAAGATTTTTTCTAGTTATAGCAATAGTTAAATTATTATCCTTATCAATCATATACACCAGCTCAAAAATATGAATTCATATTCTCAACCAACATCCACTACTGAAAATTCATGTGCGTTTGAAAACTAACATAGTTTAGGATCTTGTAATTCCAACACATGGAAAAATTATCACCCAAAAATTATTATTCTACTGCGTAAATTCATACACTACATCAGCCATCCAGACCTCAGGCATTGGGTAATTCTGTTCAAGTACACCAACATCCAAAAACCAAACACCAAAATTGAACCCACTACATCAACACTACTCAATGTATGGTCGTTGAAGTGTCATAATACATTGTATACTACTCACAAAGTTCTTGTAGGATATTTATATGAATTAATGTCAAATTCTTTTTCAACTCATAAAAAAATTCTCAAAACCTACACATCAATAAATGTTTATCACCTTTTTGGTCAAACCTGATAGAGCTGTTTCAAAATAGTAAATTTCATGAATTAACCTCCAATAATATCCATCCAATCCAAGAAATCAACATGTATCGAAATCATTCTGGGGATGCTCTAAGGATATGACTTAATGTGAATTCCATGGGTCCACCAACATAACTAATATTAAGATGATATGTCCCATGAAGTGTACTAGATCAATCCAAAATTATTACTTAGATTGCATGGTGTATAGTTTATGCTCTCTTTGTGCACGCAAGATGATGTAAAGTTTAGGGTAATGTTCATCTGGATTCATTGGGTAAACTATGATTTCTTGAAAAAAAAAACCACTATAAATTGATGTAGTAAATGATTGATAATTATGTTCATCGTGTACATAATCCACACTGGTGAATTTATCCATCCAAACTGAATTTTGACAAACTCATACATGAAATAAATACTCCTAAATACAGTCCTTGGTATATCAAAAGTACCAACATTCAAGTTGATGTTTCCCAAATTTCATGTAGGTCAATATGAATAAATATTCCACAATAAAATAGTGAATTACATTTTTTTATATGTGGAATTGTATATCAGTTCATCACATTTATCTAGTTCATCTTTTTATAATAAACAGACAAGAATATACTTTTTAGGGCTGATTTTCAAAGAAAACTAGTGAAATCCCAAGGTAGCATACTTGGGAAGATTAATCCATTATATTTTCACACACCTATCTGAGTATTGATATCTCGATCATCTATCAGTTCCCTTAAACATGATGGAATAATAACCAAATCGTCCCCAAGGATGATATCAGTTGTAAACCATGTTTCTCTATAATTTATAACAACTAAGATGTATTCATAAAATTCATCTTGAAACATATCCACTATGAGTATAGGGACCTCTCTTTAAACCTACATCATCCATAAATAGTATTTCTTCTTAGGATGTGAGATCATCCACCTGCTATGTAATTATCCCTACTTAGCCTGCCATGATATCCCACTCTCCATGATGAATATAGTTTTCTCCCTTATATGACATAATATTTACTATTATATGGTAATAAAAAATGTGGGCCTAATAAGAATATAACTATTCTATACATATCATTATGTCGAAGAATGAAATTTCAAGGATATACAGATACCACAGAAAACAATATTCTCTCACGGTCAGAGAACACCACTTGCATAAGAAAAAGTATCCCGGACATACATCAAATGGTGTATCTATCGTTATTATCACCCCAACGGACTCCACCAACATGATCAAACCATTCACAGGTCTTGCGAATATAATGGAGTGAGAGGAACCATAATCAAATAAGGAACAATCTATTGAAGAATCTAGGAGAATATTACATGTCATTTTCAATGCTATAGTGTCTCTATCAACATGTATAATATGGACCAAGTCCATCCTTAATGCTCCTCTTCCCTATGATGGAGTGTTACTACCTTGAGGTTAACCACACTAAATTTAAAGGCACTATAAACCAAAATAACCACATCTAATACCTCTACCACATTGATCAACAGAACTACATATGATAGATTAATATGGTACATAGGGTCCCCTCCCCACACATTAGTTTTGTCTAGTTCATATATCATTACTCATTAGTCAATAGTTCATGTAAGAATTATTTATATGAACCATATTTTTTCAACCCTTACACACTAATGATTTTTAGGGGAACTTTCTCCGAATGTGTAAGGTCCTACCAAATTATTGAAATATTACTCTAGTATAATCCTTAGAATCTAATCCCACTTTTTTACACACTTATTCACATTTATCAAACTAACTCTATCATAGTGAAACATCCTTTTGTGGGAATTCATACCACCTGATCATAGAGTTGTCATAAACTATCATTTAATTGAATCCTATTCATGATACACTAATCTAGGATATACTAATCTACCACCTCACCATTCTACATTAACCAGAATTGTTTATCATGGGACATAATCTCACAATTTTGTATATCCTAGAAAATTATCACCGTATCCATATCATCCCATTCCAATGATGGTGAAAAGTTCTCCAATTTTTTCACGAGTCCTATGTCTTCTTTTAAAGAAATAATCCCCAGAATCAACTACATGAAATAAGATACTATATCTTGCCTCACCATCTATAAGGATATGTTCTCTAATATCCTATCTAAGGGTCTCTTCCATAACATACCATCTATATATCTAATCCATGCCTAAATTAGTCACCAATACTTCTCTGATCCACGAATTATATATGCAGCCAACACGACCTTACCATAAAAACAGCCACTAAATGTTCAATTTTTGTTTTTATAAACTCATCCCAATACTCATATCACTATATTACACACTCTCAAGTAAACATCAATGTGTAAAAAAACTGAAAACCCTCACCAATTGTTACATTCACTTTAGACACTTCCATGGGTGTCATTCCCTGAGTTTCATGATGCAACTCCCCAACCAAAGAATCCAAGAGCTGTTGCATTAATTTAATACATTAGAATGATTAGAATGAATCATGTCCCTATGGATCGATCAGTTTAGTAGTCTTGTAAACAAGATACATATATAAGTTCAACAGTATAACTGGAAAAGAAAAACAACACTAATTTATTGCATTAAAAAACCATGCTTCCATGATTATTCCTGCAAGTCACTAATAACTAACTTCTTCATATCCTTCAAATATTAATCATAATAAAGGGGTGAGATAAAAATCTCAGTAAGAGTAATCAATACAGAGGAATAAAACATAAAAATTAGGCATTGTGAATAATTGAAAACACGTGCCTTTATAAATAGTAAAAATGAACAGTTTATGGTAGGAATATGAGCCGAGTAAATAATTCCAAAATAAAACATTGTCTTGGGTATTCTACTAGTCGATTAACCACATAAAATATAAATAGATAATTTTCTAATGATTGAATGAATAATGCCAAACATTATGAATCATTTTGTTAAGGCCTCGACCAATATGTCTAAAAATGATTAAGGCCTTAGGCAAAACCATATATCAAAAATTGGGAATGTATTTTTCCAATTCCATATATAATTGTCTCATGAGACCTAACGATGAATCAAGGAGATATAGCAGGCTCCAATCATCACTTCTTAAGTCCTATGAATTCTCATATGAAAATTCTGAATCATAATCTAGGCACTCATACTAAAACTAGTATAGGATATGTCTATAATTTAACCAGAAACCATGAACGGTATAAAAAATTGCACATCCACAATCAAACATAACTCATTAAATACAATATAGAATACTATATTATAATAAATTAACCACACTTGATAATAATTAAGGATATTGAAAAAGATGTAAATTATCATAAAAACTATTTGAGTGAAATATCCCCATTTTTCTTGAAAACATTTGAATTTCTCACTATTTATCAAGATGTCGTTTAAAATATATTTTTGAATCAAAGTGTCCCATAACCCATTCAAATGTTTAATATGAATTTTAATTTTAAAAAATTAAGGTCCATATAAATAAATCCTTAAAACCATTATTAAAAAATATACATCATAGAGAAATATTTATATGAATAAATCATTAAAAAATTTAAAATGATACTTTAGTTAGAGATCCTAACCAAAAGAGAGACACTTGAATATAAATAATTGAGGTGATAATCAATTTATAATATCCTGAGAATAAAGGGAATCATGATATACTATGTAAAAGTACATTATATACACCATATAAAAGTGAATTGGCATATAACAACATTGAAGTTTCAATGGAATGTAAATTGAGATGGAATACCTTATAATAACCATATCCTAAGGTTAATGAGAAATAAAAAAATAATAATGTGTAAAAAATATAAATACATTCAATATGATCATATATATAATTTAAATTAATTAGAGTAAATTCACACATATTCTTCTAAATACAACACCAAAGACTTGGATGTTTAACTCAATGAATGGAAATTTAGTTAAGAATACTATTATCATGATCATATCAATGAATTGAGAAATTATCAATTGAGTGATTGTGTGTATTAAATTTATATCCACACAATGGGGAGTGTAAATAACTACATAAATAAATAAATATTCATTCCCCACATAATCATGGTGTAATATAATCATTGAATTATAAGTTAAACCCAATGAGTGGAAATTGAAATTTGGAATTCCCTTACCGATTTGGTAACATACGAAACATACACCCCATGAAAGAAGGATCATAAAATGAAGATGTAAATACCCATAAGTTATAGTATATTACACAATGAAAAAAATCATGGGAAATATATAAACCACACAAATGGAAATAGTGGCAATTATAACAGGGATCTCACTATAATAAAAGTGACATGAAAACCCATTACCATGATGTAATCAATCGAGTCATACAAAAAAATGTTAACAACCACCAAATGAATCTCATAATTACATGAATATAAATATAATAATGATGATATATATCAAATTTTAGTACAAAATACACCACATAGAATAAATATGTGGCGAACAATGGAAATATCATGAAATTAAATGTGACATAAGAAACCCCTTACCTCAAGTCCGACTTGTCTTGTATGTTCCTTGTTCTTCCTGAATAATAAACTTATGTTAATTTCATCTTTAAAAAGAACATTTTTTGAGTGTATTGTTCATTTTATATCATTTTTTACCTTTCTATAACAATTATTTAGTTATTTGAGTTCATATTGGATATTTTATCGATGTTCAGAACATTAGTCGAAATGAACATGTTATAATTACAGTTTTTCCATGTAGTCAAAAGTCCATTATCTCTATAAAGATATAAATTATTTATATATCATTTATATATTATATAATCCATATATATATGTATTTACAATATTACTTAATATTTGGAGATAATAAGTTAAATGCACCATTCATGGAGACGGTAAGTTGTACGTACATATGAACGCACCATTCATTTTTATTTTGTATTTTAATGTAATTAAAATATAATTATACAAAGGTATATTATATTGACAGTATAATATCATATATATTATCATAACTCCAACATTTATACATCCTAAATTAGGGATTAACGAGTCATATCACTTTGAGGGGGCGGAAGACCGCACTTCCTCAAATGAAATTATCGTGTTTTACCCATAATGGAAACCATAAAATATTGATATAAATGGAAAATAAAAAAGAATAAATAAAAATAAACATAATATATATAATATATAAATATGGTTCCATATTAATGGCCACAATTAGAGGTGGTACGATGTAATTTAGCAATCATTGTTTCGTGAGGTGATAGTTTTCCATCCCCAGAAACAATATGTTTTTACCCATTAGCTGGAGGTGTGTGTAAGTGTAGTTCGAATCCTTATCATAAAAATATAATAGCATATTTATGATACTGGAGTTGTTATTAATTAAAGGAATGAAAATATTTTAGGGGTTGGAGAATTAATATAAATGAATAGAATTTAAGAGACACTGTAACATTTAATTCTAGTAACCCTTTTAGGATTGAACCAAAAGGACCTCTTAAAGTTCTTGTTGCATAAGGTAATGATTATAAGAGAAATATGGGGATCATGAGAGCTTATTTGGGTAGGTTTTGGACCATAAAAGGGGTTTGAGAGGTGTAAGCAAGGGTTTATAAGCGAGGGCTTTTTATAAGGCGGAGGCAGGGCTCTATAGGAAAGTGTCAAACTTTTATTTTATTATATAGTTATATCCGGTTTTTAATGGTTTAAAAATAATTAAACTCGAAGATAAGATGAATAATGGTATAAATAAAATAACAAAATAAGAATTATAATGGTTATTTATGTCATTTTAATATTTATAATCTTCTTTATTTAAATCATTTATTAATGAGGTAAATACAACATCATTTATGTGTCAAAAAAATTATTTATATGATGTTTAAAAATTATAAAAATATACCATGATGTAGAAAATATTTTTATATTTCCAATTAATATATATAGTCTAATGGATATCCCAAATAACCCCACAAATAAATTAATTCACTAAAAGATATTTTTTTGTGTCATTTTGGTCTTTACATTAAATTAATTATTCTAAAGTGTCATTATCACTCCCAAGTGGCTCCATGGGGTCCCAAAATCGACCCAAAGATGTTTGTGGTCATAAATGACTCAAATAATACTGTTAGGATAACAATTATGGTTATTTTGTATTATTATAATATTATTTTTACCTTGAATTACCCTTTTTACATTTAACAGCTATTAATAAAATTCAAAAGTTATTATTCACCAATAATTATTTCATATTATTGAAACGATTTTACTTAAAAATAACAACCATGTTTTTAGTATTATCTAAATTAAATTCATAGAAGTAGTAAAATTTCATTTAAATGAAAAAGTTAGTATTTTAACTACTACTTAATGGTTTCAATATTCAAAAAACATTGATGTTTTTCTAAAAACTACAATGATTTTCAGCCTAAGATATATTTGATATTCTGAATTAAAAAATTATTTCTATTTTACCAAATTTAAAACATAGCATTTGAATTAATTTATTTAAAATTATTTCCTATAATCAAAACAAAGAGCACGTTTTTATGAAACAATAACTATCAAAATATTGATACTCATTTATGTCCAATTTCAAAGAGAATTTTATTTCAATGAACAACAATGTATTAAATGGTAAAAAAATAATATAATTAAACATTAAAACCAATTAGAAAGATAATATAACAATGTAAATAAATTATATTAAAAGGTACTTTTCAATAAAAATATAGTATTTTCACTATTCATAAAAATGAATTTTATCAGAAAAATAAAAAAAATTTACAGAAAGTTAATTTTTATGTCCCGATCCTAATTTTTTTTTTATTTTGACGAATAGAAGATATAAAAGTGAACAAAACTAGATTTATAGGGGGATATCCATTAAAAGGTGGTAGATCAACCTTTTAAATTAAATTATGTTTATAAATAGTTTAATTCACATTTTAAGCCTCTATATTTTATTTTATAAGTGTAATCACATTTAACAAATATATATAATAATTTTGGAGTTAGTTCTGTTCATTCCCGCCATTAAAATGGCTAGGTGTTAACTTCCATTTAAAATAATAATATTATATTATTAGTGTGCAATGTAAGATTTCAAAGAAACCCATTTTTGCGTATTGGGTACGCCATCGAACATAGCGTCCACTTGAAGTAGAAATTAGGACACAAATATTAATAAATTTGAAAATTTTCATGTTCTTTATTTACCTAGGATGGTACATCCTTCCCCCCTTTTTGGAAATCTTGTTCTCGCAATTTTAAAACTGTTCATGGAAACTTCATTGAATGTCCCACATCAAAAAAGGTGTCAATAAAACTATTAATTTAAAAGAAATAAAGATAAATAAAAAGGTCACCAGAGATAACCCATACATGGATTCCATGTAAGAAAAAATGGATAAGGAAGATAAACTATGTTTTAAGTTCTTATGGAGAGGGATATAAAACATGATCAGGAGAATTTTAACCACAAGAAAATCACAAACTTGTTATGGGATAAATGGTGTTTAGCTTCCCAGTATGAAACGTAATCGGACAACATTTTTTTTAAGTTCCATTTCATAAAGTTGTGGAATTTATTTATGAGATTTTCTAAGAACATTAATATATATACTTACTTTTAAGTATATTTTCCTTCATTATTAATTTTCTACCACTAACTCGCCTTTTTTAAACGATGAGTATTCTGTATGACTTGTTCACACTAGAAAAGCTAGAATAAACTTCTAGATAATCACATGATCCACAAAGGATAAAAAAATATCTTCACCTTGTATTTTGAGATTATCCAAAACAAAAATGGTTAGTACAAGATCTGAAAATCCCCAAAAAGGATAATCCTTTAGATAATGAAATACTAATCTTAACAATTAATCCAAAAATACCCCAAAGTTGAATAAATACCATTCAATAATAGATTTTCCCTAAAATCCTTCAATATAATCAAAATAATATTGAATCCCAAATCATAGAAGAATTTGGTTATGTAGTCATCCACATTAAATTGTATCTCCAAATGACATCGACTACTCATAAAGTCACAAATTTAAAAGTAGTTAACCAGATCACATATTCAGTATGACAGGTTAATCATTTCAATAAATATCCCAAATCAATATAAATATGCAATAAAAACATAGATAAGAATCCATAATTTCTTTTCAAATGAAATACCATATTATTATATTGTCCTTACTCATATAGTGCTCCCAACAGAGATAATGTCTTCCAAAATAACATTTATCACATATTAACCAATTCGTAATCCTATACTAAAGATATTAATTTGATAATAAATAATGTTCCAAATCAGCATAATAATTTCATATAACTAAAAATAATTTGTCACACTATCCAGGGACATCACGTAGTCTAGTGGTAGGTGATAAATCCCACTCTTACTCTGGTTGTGGGTTCGATATCCACATATTTGTCTGATGTGATGTGTTATCACACTATCTCTGTGTTGTCCTTTTTCAAAAACTATATTTTATAAAATTAACAAAATGAGACAAATTCCTCAAAATAACCATAACATTATTTAACCTCAAATGTTATCTCATACGTCACATTTTCATCCAAAAATTTAATAACATGTAAATGCCTCAAACTCAATGATCATGTAAATTCAAATGGTTATTTATAACTATATCCACAAGAGAAAATATAATTTTTCACCAAATATCATTTTCACATGACAAACATTTGGGTTACAAATATGAGAGAAAAGTCTTCCAAAGTAATCCAATCAATAAAGAGCACTAATACTTTTAAACATTTTTCCATCGATTTATTTCCACATAGCTTCTTCCATGACTAAGTGGATATACTATAGACTAGGATATTCACTCGGGTAATTTCCATGTCCCGTACATTTATAACAATTGAATGTAAATGGATTATTAATATCAATTTTATTTTCTTCCATAATACTTTTATTTTTTCCTCAGCAATTCATTACATTATGTCCTTCTTTCCCACAAGTAATAAATTTTTTTGTTGCACTGAGACACATTCCTGGGTGTTTCTTTCCACATTTCCTGCATGATGGAAATTGGGGTTTCATTTCTCCATGGTCTTCCCTGCTGGAGCTCTTATCATTCATCACCTTTATCTACATTGTTGAGTCCGGAAGATGGTAAATATATATTATGTTGATTATATATTTTGAAAAATTATTTTTCATGAAACTGATATATTTTACACCTATCAATATTCCAGTTTGTTTTGCTCATTTCCACCACCGTTCAATCCTAATACATCATGCTCAATGTTATTATGACTTCCTTCTAATATAGCTATTAACTAAAACCAGAAACCATTGTGTGAATAAAAATATAAATAAAATCATTTAGGGAATATCATAACATCTTGTTTTTAAATTAATACACCTTAGGATTAACCCGGGTCATTTATTATTATCTTAAATTAAAATCCATCAAATTAGTTTGTAATGGAATTTTATATTATCCAATCCATATCTATCGAGAGTGTCTTGACCAAGAGTGAATCAATTCCCATTTTCAAGTTCCAGGATACCATGAGTCAAGACCGAAACTCCTTGTTAGAGTTCTCACTCCTAGGTACATCTGTGCCAGATCCGCCTCTACCTGCTCATATCTAGACATGGATGCATTTCTTGGAAAATACACAAAATCTCTAAATTAGAAACATTCATGGAAGTTATTCTATACTCATCATCAATGTCTATCTTAGGGTAATTTCACTAATCAGAGTTTATCTAAATCTAGTTTCCATGGTTTGTACTAAACTTCCTATGAAACCAACTATAATGCCCTGACCCCAGAATCCTAGAGCAAGTGCATTAGTTTAATACATTTTCATGATTACAAGAAATCATGTTCCGACGGACTGATATGTTTAGTATTCTTGGAAATAAGATACATACATAATTTCAACATTACAACTTGAAAAAAAACAACACTAAATAATTCCATTAGAAACATCCAAGATTCCAATATTATTCTTACAAGTCACTCATAACTAACTTCTTCATATCCTTCAAAAATAAAACATAAGAACTGGGTGATCTCAAATTCAAAGTAATAGTAGGCAATACTGTGGAATGTAACATAATCATTAGGCATCCTAAATAATTGAAAACATGTGCCTTTACAAATTTTATTCATGAACACTTTATGGGAAGAATATGAGATGTGTAAATAATGCCATAATAATACATAGTCATAGGTATTATACTAGTCGAATAACCAAATGAAATATCAATAGATAATCTTATAATTATGGAATGCACAATGTCAGACATTCTAAAACATTTTGTCAAGGGCTTGTCCCGAACGTCTAAAAATTATTAAGGTCTCCGCCAAAACCATATATTAAAAATTGGTAAAGGCTTCAGCCAATTCCACATCTAATTATATCATGAGACCTACCAATGCATCGAGGATCTATATCGGGCTCCACCCATCACATCTTATGTCCAATTCATTCCTCATGTAAAATGTTGGAAATATAATCTTGACATTCGTACAAAAACTAGCATACGTTATGTCAATAATTTAACCAGAAACCATTAATATTATAAAAATATCACATCCAAAGTCAAACATTACTAAATAAATATAATATGGATGATTTTATTATAATAAATTAACCTCAATTGAGAATAATTAAGGATATTGACATAGATGAAAATAATCATTAAAACTATTTGAGAAAAATATCCCCCTTTTTCTTGAAAACATTTAAAAGTCTCAATATTTATCAAGAAGTCATTTAAAATATTTTTTTGAATCAATGTGTCCCATACTAATTTGAAACTTTTAAATGGAATTTTAATATTAAAACATTAATGTCTATATAAATAAATCCTTAAATCCATTTTTAAAACATGGACATTAAAGAGAATGATTTAGAAGAATTAATCATTAAAACATTTAAAATAATACTTTATTTAGAGTTCCTAAACAAATTAGGGACACTTGAATAAAAATAAATAAGGTAATAAAAAATTAATAATATCATGATCATAACGTTATTCCTGATATAATATGTCAATGTAAATTATATACACCATATAAAAGTAAATTGACGTATAACAACAAATAAGTCTCAATGGAATGTAATTTGAAATAAAATCCCTTATAAAGACCATATCCTTAGGATAATGATAAATCAACGACATAATTATGTGTAAAAAATATTAATACACTCAATATGATATGATATTTAGCGAAAATAAATAAGAGGACATTCACACATATTCTTGTTAATACAACACCATGTTTAACTCTATGAATGGAAATTGAGTTTATATTACTCTTATCAAGTTCATATCAGTGACTTGAGAAATTATAAATGGAGTTATTATGTGTATAAAAAGTATATCCACACAAAGGGGAGTGTAAATTAATACATAAATAAATAAATTGTGATTCCATAGATAATCTTGGAGTAATATAAATAATGATGTATAAGTGAAACCCAATGAGTAGAAATTGAAATTTGGAATTCCCTTGTCGATTTGGTAACATACGAAACATACACCCCATGAATGAAGTATCATATAAGGAAGATTTAAATACACATAAGATAAATTATATTACACAAATAATAAATTCATGTGTATAACATACACCACAGAAAAGGTAATAGTAGAAATTATAGCATGAATCTCACGGGAATAAAAGTGTGATGAAAACACATTACAACATTGTAATCAATAGAGTTGTATGAAAGAAGTTAATAACAACCATTTTAATTGAAGAATACAATGAATATAAAGAGACTCATGAAAATATATATCAAATGTAAGTACACAATACACGACATGCAATAAATAAGTGGCGATAAATGGAAATCCCATGAAATTAAAAGTGAGATAAGAAACCCCTTACCTCATGTCCAACTTGTTTTGTAGGTTCCTTGTTCTTCCATAATAATAAACAAGAGTTAATTTATACCCAATTAAGAAAATTTTCTATGTTTATTATTCTTTTTATATCACTTATTACCATGCTAGAACAATTAGTAAATTATTCTATTTCTTATTAGATATTTTATCGAAGTTCGAAACTTGAGTCAAAATAAACGTGTTATAATTACAATTTTTCCATGTGGTCAAAAGTCCATTATTACCATAATGTCAGACATGATTTATATTTCATATATATATATATTATATATTATGTATATATATGGATTTATAACAGTACATGAAATTTTGAGATAAGAAATGAATTGCACCATTCTTGGAGACGGTAAGCCGTATGTACGCATAAATGCTAATTTCATTTCTATTTTGTATTTTAATGGAATTAAAACATAATGATACATAGTTTTATTATAATTAAAGTATAATATCATATATAATCTCACTAACCCTATCCTTTATATGTCCCACATAATGAATTAACGAGTCATATCACTTTGAGGGGGAGGTTGTCCACACATACTCAAATGAAATTATTGTGTTTTACCCATAATGGAAAACATAAAGGAATGATATAAATGGAAAATAAATAAGAATAAATAAACCATAAAAATAATTTATATAATATATAAATAAAGTTCCATCTTAATGGCCACTATGAGAGACAGTAGGAAATAATTGAATAATCATCGTTTCGTAAGGTGTTAGTTTGTCATCCAAAAAAACAATATGTTCATTATTATTTTGATGGACGTTTTTGTAAGTGTATATAGAATCCTTCTACAAACACCATCATATTATATATTTTATACTAGAGTTTTTGTAAAATAATGGAATGAAAATAGTTTAGTGGTCGGGGAAGTAAAATAAAAAAAAGAATTTAAGAGAAACACTTACCTTTAATTCGGGTAACTCCCTTTGGTTTGAACCAAACAGACCTCTTGAAGTGCATTCTTCCAATGGTAAGGCTTCTAGGAGGAAGAGGTGCGTTTTTATAGATTATTTGGGTATGGTTTGGATGATCAAAGTAGAATGATAGGTGTGAGGAATGGGTTAGAAGTGAGGGCTTTTTATAAGGGGGAGGAGGGGATCTTCATGAAAGTGTCAAACTATTATTTTATTATATAGTTATATTCAGTTTATAAGGTCCCAAAAAATTAAAGTAAATGAAAAGATGACTTATTGTAGAAATAAAATCATAAAATATTAATTGTACAGGTTTTGAATGTAATTTTAATATTATTAACTAAATTATTTAAATAATTTATTAATGAGGTAAATACTACATCATTTATGTGTCATAAATAATTTTATTTATTTGAATTCTAAAAATAAAAAAAATACCATGATTTATGATATCTTTTTATCTCTCCATTTTTTATTTATTGTCGAAAATATAACATATATAACCCCATTTAAAAATTAATTTACTAAAAGATATTTGTTTTTGTCGTTTTGGTATTTTCTTTAAATTAAATAATTTAAATTGTCATTATCACTTCCATTTGGATCCATGGGGTCGCAAAATAGATTCAATTATTACCATGGTCTTAAATTACTCATCCAATAAGTATAGGACAAGTTTTAAGGTAATTTTTGTATTATTATAATATTTATTTTACTATGAATTACTCTATTTATCTTTAACCGCGTTAAATAAAAGTGAAAAGTTACTATTCGACAAAAATTATTTTTATCATATTGAACCACATTTTACTTAATAATAACAAAAATTAATGTTGGATTTTTTAAATTCAATTCACATAAGAAGTAAATTTTTATTTAAATGAAAACGCTTGCTTTTTAACTGCAACATAGTGGTTTAACTATTCATAAAAAATTGATGTTTTTTAGAAAACAACCCAAAAAATAAGCCTAAGCTATATTCGATATTCCGAATTCAAAAATGATGACTATTTTACAAAATTATAAACCTATAAGTTTCATTAATTTATTTAAAATTAATTCATGTTATCAAAACAAATAGCGTGTTTTTAAGATTCAATAACTATCAAATGATTGATACATGTTTTTGTCCAATTTCAAAGTGAAACTAATTATAAGGACCAAAATTGGATTGAATGGTAAAAAGATAATACAAATAAACTTTAAAACCAATTAAATAGATAATATAACAATATAAATAAATTTTATTAAAAGACACTTTTCAATTAAAATATAGTATTTTTCACTATTCATAAAAAAATCAATTTTATCCGAAAAATACCAAAAATTTACCAAAATTAAATTTTGATGTCCCGATTCTAAATAAGAATTTTATTTTGTCAAATTTATCATGTAAAAGGGATCAAAAATATATTTATGGAGGGATTTCCATTAAAAGGTAGAAAAACAACCTTTTAAAGTAAATTATGTTAAAAATTAGATTCGTTTACATTTTAAGGCACTAAAATTTATTGGATAAATGTAAAAACATTTAACAAACATACATAATCATTTTGTATTTATTTTTGTTCAATCCTGCTATTACAATAGAAAGGTGTTAACTACCATTTAAAATAATGGTATGATATTATTAGTATGCAACATAAGATTTCAAAGAAACCCATTGTTGTGTATCGGGTATGGCATCGAACATAGCATCCCCTTTAAGAAGAATCTAGTTCACAAATATTAATAACATTGAAAATTTTCATGTTCTTTATTTACCTAGGATTTTACACATGAAATGAAGTAATTCATCTTGTAATTATTCCCCTATTTCCTCTCCTAGCACAATTAGTGCCTCGTGTTTCACTACTTGTAGATCATCTCCAACCAAATCGTCATATCATATGCTCAGAATGAATATTTGTGGAGGTATTTTAATATACTACCATACACACTCTTTGAGAGACAATTATCTTAATTAACAAATTTTTTATGAGAAAAACACCACAAGACAGAACAATACATTTTCCCTAAACATGACCCAATATTAAAAAATGAGGTGTTATCACTACCCTTATCCATCATATATATAGTCCCACTTTCACAAAGGGAAAAATATTCTCCTTATTCATGTCTCTAATATATATCATCATTTATTATAATATTTATTCTATTTAAAATATTTCATTTCATAATAGTAAAATTATAAATTCAATTTCATAATAACGTTTAAATAGTTCATCTTTGAAAACTAAATCATAACATATTTTCATAGGCTTTCCTAAAATAATGCATGGGATAATAATCGTGATTACCTGTAATGATTAATGAAAATAAAATCTCATACCATACTAAGTAATGGTTCAGATATCATAAAATATCTAAATCAAATATCATAGAAAATATCATGTGTGTCACCCAAAGTGAAATAATATTAATATGTAAAATTTAATGTTAATAACAAAATACTATACCTAGGTACCTGGTTTCCACCACATATGTTGGTTTTAAACTCCCATGAGTGAGGGGATATCTAAGAAAAAAATTATTGTAGTCTCGTATATATCTTTTCCAAAAAGGTATAAAATAGAAAAAAAAATTATTAATACATCTTTGTAACTTCCTAACCCAGTTTCCACAGACTCTTTCACCTAGAAACATGGTCACATCACTTCATGAATCCACTTTATTTTCCAGAGGTTGGTGACATACAGTGAGGTTCTAATATCGGCCATAATGAGACTATAACCTACTTTTAATATTAATACACTAGTGGAATATAAATAAACAATTTATAATCGACATATTTTTAATGAGGACAATATCAGGAACACAAGATGACCAAAATTAGAAATCAAATATAAAAAATTGATACTCAATGAAATGGTATGTACCATGTGTCATAATGAAACTCAATATTATGGACATTGAAAAATCCCCAATATGGTCATGCACCATGTTTGGTTCCCTCAATCGTTATTAATCCCATATTATCCATCTAACACGGGGAATTTTCCCTTATCTAGTCCTGTAACAATGAGATATATTCAGGTACCAATCTTGTAACTGTATTTTTGTATGAGTATAACGAACTAGGACACAACCATCATCGTATAAAATAATATATAGTCAATAAAATTTTATTCTTTTTTATAAATAAGTTTGTACTATGGATAACTATTCTATATATAAATTATCAATTAGTATTTATTTAACCATTTAATCCTCTAGGTTCATATTGAAACCCATATTATAATACCCACTTATTCCCATTCTTGTGTATGAAAAATATTACAAAAATATTTCATATCTAAAAATTCCACTCTTACCATTGTATCATTCACATAATTTAATGATCATGTTATAATTATATAATTCAAACATCAATTCCCACATCACCATTACTTTGTTACACAATTGAATGACAATTTTCAAATTCCTAATTAGTACATCAATGAACATGTTACAATTCATATATTAAACAATTGAATGATTGTGATCCCCTTATTTATTTAGCTATTTGATTTCCATGTTACCTTTCGGAAATAAATAATTTATCTTAAATGAATTATCCTAATCAATTACAATTCTAATTCAATAATTACTTAATCACAAGATTTAGCTTAATTATTTTCCTTATTAAATATCCACATCGCCACATTTAATTTATTAAACAATTAATAAATCAATAAGACATAATTAATTAAACTATTAATAATCTCAATTCACTCTCTCAATATCTCATAATTAATTTGTCAATTAGTTTTCTCAAATCAAAAATATAATTATCTCATTACTATTTCATCATTTATTCATTAAATTTAAAATTTTAATATTTCATAATTAATTAAGTAAGTAATTATATCAAGTCAAATATATTAATTTCAAATAATTAAAAAAAATTATGTATCTTATTTACGACCTCAATGCTTCACTATTAATTGAAAAATTAATTATATCAAACAATAATTTTAAATAAACAAAATTTCACATCTCCCATAATTACATAATTTACTAAATTAATTAATTCAATCACGAAAAAAACCTCTAAACATATTTAGAAATAAAAAACATACATACCCATAATTTCTATCAAGTATATTGTATTTATTTGTAGACCCCATAACTCAATTTGTTTGATTAGTGATCACCCAAAAGAATACACAATCTAGATATAAAAAATATAGTATTTAATGTCTCTATTAATACACAAATCAAGATAAAACACATAATGATATATTAAATATAGATACAGGACAAAATATGATATCTATATACATTTAAAAAAAGAATAACATCCATAATTTATATGGGAGAAGAACATGAGAGTGATTGTAAATAAATCAGGAAGTAACAACATAATAGAAGTGATGCACATATGTCAACTGTTGTTCGAATACCCAAGAATGGAGAACAACCCACCATATAATTACTCAATGAGGATGTTCAATCAAGGGAAATCAATTATTGGTTGAGATCATGTGTTTGGGGGTATTATAGTGGGTTTCAAAAATATTTTATTTATATTTAGTGGAGTAAAACAACACATGATTAGTTTTCTGGTCAGATAACAAGAGTTTATACACTGTCTAGGGTTTCCTTTTTTTTCTGGGCTAGGGATGACAGTTTTGGAAAACTGTTTTTCAATAGTGCACATTCCCATTTCCTTCCAAATATTCAATATTTAACCCAAAAAACCCCATGGTAAATCCCAAATGAAATGTACTCAACACCAATTAAAATATTACCTTTTATTGACCTAGATTCGTCATTAAAAAAATTTAATTTCGCACCCCTACCAAACACTTTATCTTAACCAGCCCTTAAAAATACTATTCCAAAAACCCCTATAAACAATTTGTAGATTCTTTTATACCCAATGTCCATCCATAACGTCATTAAAATGACATCAAAAGTGTATTTATATTAATGATGGTAATTTTCTTACAAAACCTCTTCAATTTTCATTCTTCATTATACACATTAAATTATGTCATAAAAATTCCAATATAATAACACAATTATATCCCATGTAATTAGATGTAATTTTGTTTACTGAAATAATATTTATCCATATACAAATCTATAAAATGGAAAATTAAATCATCAATCGCGTGTATGATAGACTAACACCATACAAACCAATGTAATTTATTTTCCATCACTGCATTTAAATAATATATATGATAATAATTCTTAAAAATATATATAATATGTCTAAAATTATTTTTATTATAAAATATAACATATAACATATACCTTCTAATATTTCATTTGATTATTTTTGTGATTATATCTCTCATGTGTATTGTGGAAATCCACTGTGGGAAGCGATGTGATTTTTCTTCAAATATAAATTTTAATATAGGAAATTAAGTAAAATGTAATGAATATCTGTGATATATATGACCTGATATTTATTTTTAAAAATAAAAATAATAGCCACTTCTATATCGTTTCAATCATAAATGGAATTGTATTTTTGCTCAGGCATATATATGTCCTATCATCAACATAATGTGGTGTTATTCATTTTTAATGTCTAATCATCAAGAATGATTATAAAAATTATAGAGTAAATATGGTATTTATAAAACTAATAATTTTTCAATGATTATGGAATTATATCCTAAACTGAATAAAAATAGTATTTTGGAAAGAATGTGCAAGAGAAAACTAGTTAATTAATAACCAAATCATTCAGAAAATACCAGGACACACCACACAATAGCCAGTCATTAAATCACTAAATTTTATTTTAACAATACCATTTGAAAATAAACGATGTTGGTGGGTTTCACAAACACCAATGGTGTCCTGTGGGCCTCACACATGGGTGATCTCGTGTCAAACTTATGAAAACCCTGCTCTTTATTACAAACATGATATATTACATAAACACTTCACTAGATACTACATGGGAGATTGAGAGGTCTAGTGTCTTTGGGGAATATGAACATTACATAAAAAATTAAAAAATGATTCAAAACATATTTATTGAAAAGTTCGTAATCATTACCACTACATTCCCTCGTACTTAGAATCTCATGGGATAACTTGAGGACATGCATAAAAAGGGTGAGAAATAAATTCTATTAAGGGAACAAACAAGGAATAAAATGAGGAATACAACACATTTTAGACAATAGGTATAACTAGGGAATATAAGAGAAACCTGAACATAAATTCGTGAAAAAGAATGATAATCATAACAAGTAAATGGGGCAACAACACTAATCATGGAATTAGCATGATCCAAGGCTCATTTCACATAGAGAATTAGTATAAGGACCCATCCATAAACATTGCATAATCTTTAATTAAATGAATAATTTATAATGGGGATCTTTTCAGGTTTATAGTTATAGAGAATTAGGCCCTAACTATTACATAACGACCTGATTATTATAAGTAGACACTACAACTCAGTATCCATTTTATTCATAAAATAAAAACACTTAAAAAGAAACATGTCTAGTTCCATGTTTTAGACAACATGAATTTTCCTTGATCCCATCCTTCAACCTATTCATCTTTAAGTCTTGTGGAAAACATTTCAAAAACATTGTATAAGCATAAAAAGATCAGTAAGGGTTATAAAATAAGGACAGAAAACATTAGCCCAACTATAAATACAAATCCATGAAACTATACTTTTCAATCATAATACACCTTATGAAATCATAAGATTTATGAATAACACACAGAAATCATAAATCATAAAGGATACTTAAAGAATACATATCAAACATACATTGTAGCTATCATAGATACATAGGGAGTTATACTTGGAATACCCATAATAGTATATTGCCTAAATCACTTAGGAGAATCATCACGTTTACCTCTTTCACGTTACCCAATGCATTTGAGAGCTATCTCGGGCTCACCCACCCTAGGTTTTCACGGAACCACCGTTATACATAAAAAATGACCAATAACTATAACATAATCATAACATAAAACATTTTTATAATTTAAAGATAACATTTCCACATTCCAATATATCAAATATAAGCAATGTTTTATCAAATCATTTTCAAAACCTTCTAACAAGAGATTTTTTATTCAAAGTGTCCCATGCCACATTGAAGATTTTAAATGAATTATCATTTGAAAACATTAATGTCCATATAAATAAAACAGAAAACCCATATTGAAAACATGTACATTAATGAGAAATATTTGGACGAATAAATCTTAAAAACGTTTAAAATGATATTTTTTAAAGAGTTTTTTTATCAAAAAGAGACACTTGAATACAAATAATTGAAGAATAACATTTAATCAGAACATCTTAGTATCATGATAATAAATGGATTCATGATATAATATGTCAATTTACAGTATATATACCATATAACATTGATTTGGGGAATATCAATAATGATGTCTCAATGGAAATGTAAATTGAGATAAAATCCCTTATAAAGATGGTATCCTTAAATTAAGGATAAATCAGTCACATAATTATGTGTGACAAATACCAATACACCCAATATAAGTGGTTATTAAGTGTAAAACAATTATAGTTCATTCACACATATTCATTGGATGAAATATTCAATATGTACAAGTTGAACCCAAAGAATTGAAATTGGGTTAAGATGTTCCCTTGTAAAAATTTGGTAGCCTAACAACGTCAATTTAAAATTCACAAAATGAGTTAATGAGATAAAAAGGGTATCTCATCACATGGTCATAAATTTTACATCAATAATCATATATAAAAACATATCCCCACAAAATAAGATGTAAATTAAAATACATAACAAAAAAGAAGTCTTTTAAAAAGAGGAGGGTGAAAGGTTCCCTTACTGATTTTGTAACCTACAAATCATATGCCACATGAAAGAAGGATCATAAAAATAATATGTAAATACTTAAAAATGAAATTATATTACACAAATATTAAAATCATGGTCAGTAAACACACCACACAAAAGGAAATAGTGGCAAATATAGCATGAATCTCAAGGGAATAAAAAGTGAGATGAAACCCTTTATCACGTTGTAATCAACTGAGTCGTATGACCAAAAGATAACAAAAAACAAATCTATCACATAATAACATGAATATAATGAGAATAATGAGAATATATATTTCAAATTTATGTACTCAATACACAACATGTAATGAATAAGTGGCAAACAATAGAAAATATCACGGAATTAACAGTGAGATAAGAAAATCCCTTACAAAAATCTGGCAGCCTATCGACGCCACTTATAAATTATTAAAATGAATTTATGAGAGTAAGAGGGGGTATCTCATCATATGAAAATAAAAACTAATTTTTTATTAATTTAAAATAACATCCTCCAACATAAGAACATGGAGCATAAAAGAAATGATATAAAAGAGAATACTTGAAAAGAAAGAGAGAAGTCGTATCCCTTACCTCGTGTCTGACCTGACACGATTGTTCTTTAATCTCCTGAATAATAAAATAAAGTCAATTCATACTCTCATAAGAAAATTTTTCTTGTTTATTATTCATTTTATATCACTTATTTCCATGTTATAAACATTATTAAATCATTTAAGTTAATAACGTTCGTTTTGCAGATATATGGTACTTGAGTCAAAAATGAAAACCTTATATTTACAAGTTGTCCATGTTGTAAATAGTTCATTATATCCAAATGAAATTAATTATTTAGATATCATATATATCATATATATCCAGTATATACATGTATTTATAATAGTACATAACATATGGAGGTATGCTATGAAATGCATCGTTCATGGAGACGGTAAGTCATACGTGCGCAGGAACACTACTTTCAGTTATATTTCATTATTAATGGAATTTAAAAATAATTATGCATTTATATATTATAATTAAAATATAATATAATATATAATATCATTAACAATATCCTTTAAAAATCCCACATATGGTTTTAACGAGTCAAATCACTTTACTGGGGCGGTAGTCCGCACTTCCTGAAATGAGATTATCATATTTACCCACTATGGAAACCATAAAGGCATGCTATAAATGGAAAATACATGAGCATAACGAAATCATAAAAATAATATATATCATATATAAATACATTCCCATCATAATGGAAACCATGAGAGGTGGTAATATGTGTTTGAACAATCATCGTTTCGTGAGGCGTTAGTTTTCCATCTACAGAAACATTATGTTCTACAACCATTAGATAGAGGTGTGTGTAAGTTTAGTTCGAATCCTTATCATAACAACATCATATTATATTTAGTATACGGGTGTTGTTACAAAATAAATAAATAAATAGAGTATAGGGGTTGTAAAAGTAAAATAAATGAAAATAATTTAAGAGAAAATGTTACCTTTAATTTGGATAACTCCCTTTGGTATGAACCAAAAGGCTTCTTGAAGTTCTTTATGCCTAAGGTAAGGCTTCTAAGAGGAATATAGGGATATAGGGAATTAATTAGGGAGATTTTGGATGAGTGAAATTTTTTGATAGGTGTGAGGAATTGGATATAAATGGTCTTCTTTTATAAGGGAGAGGAGTGGCTCTTTAGGAAAGTATGAAAAAATTTATTTTATTATATTCAGTTTTTAATGGTACAGAAATCATTAATGTCGAAGATAAGATGACTCATGGTCCAAATATAATCATCCAATAATAATTGGACAGGTTTTGGATAATATTTTAATAACTATTATATTATTTATTTAAATCATTTATTAATGAGGTAAACACTACATCATTATTATGTCATAAATAATTTAATTTATTTGATGTCTAAAAAATTATAAAAAAATACCATGATGAAGGAAATATCATTATATTTTTAATGAATATTTATAGTCGAAAAGATAATTCATATAACTTCTTCTAAAAATTAATTTATTAAAAGATATTTTCTTTTGTAATTTTGGCCTTTACTTTATGTTAATTAATCTACATTGTCATTATCACTCCCATGTAGCTCAAAGGGTCCCCAAATCAACCCAAAGATTCCCATGGTTGGCCAGGACTCATCCAATATGTTTTTTACAAGTGTTAGCATAATTTTTAATTATTATAATATTCTTTTAACCATGAATTACTCTATTTATCTTTAACCGTGGTAAATAAAAGTCAAAAGTAACTATTCACCAAAAATAATTTTCATCTTAATGAACCACATTTTTGATATTCCAAATTCAAAAATGATGTCTATTTTTCCAAAATAAAAAAATATTAGTGGAATTAATTAATTTTAAAATTAATTCCCGTTATCAAAACAAATATCGTGTTTTTAAGAAACAATAACTATCAAAAGATTGATAATTGGTTATGTCCAATTTCAAAGTGAAATTAATTACAATAACCAAAATTGGATTAAATGTTAAAAATATATATTAATTTCACATTAAAATATCTTAAAAAGATAATCTAAACATATAAATAAATTATATTAAATGGCACTTTTGAATTAAAATAAAATATTTTTCACTATTTATTAAAAAATGAACTTTATCAGAAAAATTCCAAAAATTTACACAAAGTCAATTTTGATTTCCCCATTCTAAAGAAGAATTTTATTTGGTCATATGGACTGTATTAAAGTGACAAAAACAACATTTAAAATAGGTTCTCCATTAAAAGGCTTTAAATCGTCCTTTTAATGTAAATTATGCTTAAAATTAGATTCATTCACATTTTAAGCCTTTATCTTTTTATTAGATAATGTAAATACATTTAACAATCATGTATAATAATATTTTAGTTAGTTTTGTTCATTCCAGCCAATACGATGGCTAAGAGTGAACTACAGTTTAAAATAATAATATTATATTATTAGAGTGCCATGTATGATTTCAATGAAACTCGTTGTTTTGTATCAGGTACGCTATCGAACATAGCAAACCCTTTTAAAGTAAAATTAATATTTAATTAAAAAATTAATAAATATGAAAATTTTATATTCTTTATTTACGCGGGATGTTACATTCTTCCCCCTTTTGGAAATTGCATCCTCACAATTTTAAAATATGGGCTTAGAAATATTATTGAAAGTCCCATATCATAAAAAGAGTCAGTAAAACTATCACTTTAAAAGAAATATAGCAAAGTAAAATGGTCACCCGAGGTAACCCATTCTAATATTCCATGAAAATGTTGATATATAGGAGAAGAAATGGTCATGTTCTAATGGAGAGTGATAGGAAGCATGATTAGGAGAATGTTTACCACAAGAAAATTAAAAACTTATTACGTGTGTAAACAGTCTTTGCTTACCCAGTAGGAAACGTAAACCAACAATGTTTTTGTTTTATTTTACTTTTCATAATTTTGAGGTATTCATATTTTACATAGAATTAAAAACATAGGGAAATATACATACCTTCATGTTTAGTTTCATCATTTAATAAGTTTATACCAAAACTAATCATTTCTCAAAACTATGAGCATTCAAAAAGACTAGGTCACATCAAAAGCACAAGAATCATCTTCTAGAAAGTCACATAATCCAAAAGAGGAGAACTATATATTTCCCTTCTATTTAGACATCAAATAAAACCAAAATTATTAGTACTAGATCAGATAATCACCAAAAGTATAATCCTTTACAAAAAGAAATAGTACTGTTAATATCAAAAATAGAACAAAAAACCCCAAGGTTCAATAATGACAACTAAATAAATAGTTATCCTTAAAATTATTCAAAGTAATCCAAACATAGAATGAATCCCAAATCTCTGAAGGATTTAATAACATAGTCTTCTAAGGTAAATCATTACATTTATCTCCAAATAACATCAGTTACTCTTAACTTCTCATACTGAAAAGTAATGAACCTGATGACATATCTTTTATGATAGGTTAATTATTTCCATAGATAACCCAAAATCAGTTTATTCTAGATTCAGAAGATCATCTAACTAAAAAAATTAGTCATAAGAACTAGGGACTTCAGGTAGTCCAGTGGTAGGCGATAAATAACAATCGCACTTTGGTTGTGGGTTCGATTCCCATAGCTTCGTCTGATGCGATGGGTTGTCACACGGTTTGCGTGTTGTCCCTTTTCAAAAACTACATAATTTTATAAAATTCCCAAAAAGAGATAAATTCTTGAAAAATAACCATAACATATTTTAACCACAAATGTTATCTAATAACATTCATTTTTCATCCCAAAATGTATTAATCAGTAATTGCCTCAAATTGAAGGATCATATAAAACCAAATGGTTCTTTATAACTATATCCACAAAAGAGAAGATAATTATTCCTTGAATAAAACGTTCACATATCAAACATCAGGGATACACATACTATAAAACGTCGTCTAATGTAAACCCATCATCAGAAGAGCATTAATACTTTTAAGCATTTCACCATCCTAAATTTTACCATAACTCTTGAATCCCTTATATGTTGAATTTTTACTCATTCTACATTTTTCAAGATCCATTAACCATTCCTTTCCAACAGATTCTGAAATACTACATTCCTACAAACAAAATCAGGAATCATATCCTAAGATTTCAATAATAGGAAAACATATGTTAAGAAATAATCCATACCATTCATTGGTACTTGTCATTTTCTTCATCCTCAATCGAAATGGCATTAGTATTGGTAAACAAATATTTTTATGATCATGGTAAATCCTATTCCCAAAACACCTTCATAGGACATGGGTTTTCATAATAACCATGCACACCACATTTAAAACATTCAACTGATCCCTCAGAAATGACTTCATTCCCTTTCCTAATGTCAACTAGATGCTTCCTTTTTCCGTGGATGGTTCTTGCTTTATGACCTTCATTTCCACATCTATAGCATCTTTCTGTCCCTTTGATACATTTTCCTAGGTGTTTCTTTCCTCATCTTTGACACATATGTTTTTTAACACACATACCCTTATGATTATTACCTGAACATCCGTAGGGATTTTTTTCTCACATATATGATGCCTTATAAAGATAACCATGGTTCAGGTGGTCACCCATGACTCTAGATAGTTGGTTGAGAATAACCACAAGTGTTCTCATTGCAACTCCCATATCATTCAGTTTCTCATTCAGAAAAATATTCTCAGCTTTCTTCACATCCACTGTTACTTTGGTGCCTACTAGATCCAAGAAATTTACTGAAACCAAAAAGGTCACTGTCAGTATATAAGTAAAATCATCATATAATATATTATGATGAGGGTAAACACTAAGATAAACTTATTTGTGTTATCTTAAACTCATTCAAATTTTCTAAAAAAATCTATGACTCTTTCTAAAATCCAAACCATTATGGTAATGACACTAATACTTAATGAATTCACAAACCTATAAAGTTATCTAAATTGACCTCTGATACCAATTATAAGTACACTTCTTTAAACATTAAATAATCTTGAATTAATTGAATAATTCGCAATGGGGATCTTTTCAGGTATATAGTTTTAGAGAATTAGGCCATAACTATTACATAACAACTTGAATATTACAAGTAGACACTAAAACATAGTATCAATTATTTTCATAAAATAAAAACCCTTAAGAAGACACATGTCTAGTTCCATCTTTTAGACAACATGAATTTTCCTTGATCCCATCATTGAACATATTCGTCTTTAAGTCATGTGGAAAACATTTCGAAAACATGGGATGAGCATAAAAAGGTGAGTAAGGGTTATAAAAGTAGGACAGAAAACATTATCCCAACAATAAATACAAATCCATGAAACTATAATTTTCAATCATAACATACCTTATCAAATCATAAGATTTATGAATAACACACACAAATCATAAATCCTAATGGTTACTTATGGAATCCATATCAAACATACGTTGTATCTATCACATCTACGTAAGGAGTTACACTTGGAATACCCATCATAGTATATTCCCTAAATCTCTTAGGAGAAACATCATTTTTACCTATGCCACGTTACCCAATGCATTGGGGAGCTATCTTCGGCTCACCCGCCCTAGGTTTATCACGGAACCACCCTTATACTTAAACAATGCCCAATAACCATAAAATAATCATAACATGTAACACATGTATACGGAATGATAACATTTCCACATTACAATATATCAAACAAATATATTGGAATAAACACTTTTTTATCAAATCATTTTCAAAACCTTTAAAATATATTTTTGAATCAATGTATCCCATACCACTTTGAGGATTTTAAATGATTTTACATTTGAAACCATTAATTTCCATTTAAATAAATCTTAAAACCCATTTTGAAAACATAGACATTAATGAGAAATATATAGAAGAATAAATCTTAAAATCATTTAAAACAATATTTTAGTTATAGTGTTTTTTTATCAAAAAGAGAGACACTTGAATACAAATAATTGAGGAATAAAATTTAATCAGAACATTATAATATCATGAGAATAAATTTATTCATGATATAATATGTCAATGTACAGTATATACACCCTATAAGAGTGATTTGGTGCATAACAACATTTAAGCCTCAATGGAAATTTAAATTGAGATGAAATTCCTTATAAATATGGTTTCCATAAATTAAGGATAAATCAATCACATAATTATGTGCGACAAATATAAATACACCCAATATAAGTGGATATTAATTTTAAAAAAATTAGAGGTCATTCAGACATATTAATTGGATAACATATTCAATAACTACAAGTTGAACCCAATGAATTGAAATTGGGCTAAATAGTTCCCCTGTAAAAATTTGGCAGCCTAACAGCTTCAATTTAAAATTCATAAAATGAGGTGATGAGAAAAAAAGGGTATCTCATCAATTTCACATAAATTTTACATAAATAAGGTTATATAATAACATATGAAAACAAAATAATATGTAAATTAAAAGACATAACAAAAATGAACTCTTTTAAAAAGAAGAGGGTGTAAGGTTCCCTTACCGATTTGGTAACATACAAAACATATGCCACATGAAAATAGGACCATACAATGAAGATGTTAAAACTCACTAGTGAAATTATATTACAAAAATATTACAATTATGGTCAGAACATACACCACACAAAAGGAAATAGTTGAAAATATAGCTTGAATCTCACTAGAATAAAAAGTGCGACGAAACCCTTTACCAAGTTGTAGTCAACTGAGTCGTATAACCAAAAGTTAACACCCACCAAATGAATAAAAAATAACAAGAATATAATGAAAATAATTATAATATATATATCAATGGGAAGTACAAAATACACCACATGCAATGAATAAGTGGCGAACAATGTAAATCTTACGGAATTAAAAGTGAGATAAGAAAATCCCTTACAAAAAATCGGCAACCTAACGACGCAACTTAAAAATACTTAAAATGAATTGATGAAAGTAAGAGAGGGTGTATAATCATATGAAAATAAAAATTAAAGTATGGTTAATATATAATAACATCCTCGAACATAATAACATAGAGCATAAAAGAAATGACATAAAAGAGAGTACTTGAAAAGAAAGAGAAAAGTCAGATCCCTTACGTCGTGTCCGACTTGACTCGATTGTTCTTTAATCTACTGAATAATAAACTAATGATAATTTATACTATGTTACGAACCTTTTTCATGTTTATTATTCCTTTTATATCTCTAATTACAATGTTATAAACATTATTCAATCATTTATGTTAATAATGTTCGTTTTGTCGATATTTGGTACTTGAGTAAAAAATGAACACCTTATATTTACATGTTGTCCATGTGGTCAATAGTTGATTATATCCATAATTTCATTAATTGTTTATATATACTATATATCATATACTTCCTTTATATACATGTATTTATAATGGTACATAACATATGGAGGTAATAAATGAAATGCACCGTTCATAGAGACGGTAAGCCGTACGTACGCATGAATGCTACTTTCATTTATATTTCATATTTTAATCGAATTTAAACATAATTATATAAAGGTATATTATAATTAAATAATAATATCATATATAATATCATTAAAATTATCCTTTATACATCCCACATAACTCATTAATGAGTCATATCACTTTAAGGGGGCGGTAGTCCTCACTTCCTCAAATGAGATTATCGTATTTACCCACTATGGACACAAGAAGTGTGTCCAATAAATGGAAAATACAGAAGCATAAAGAAAACATAAACATAATATATATCACATATAAATACAGTTCCATCATAACGGCCACCATGATAGGCGGTAAGATGAATTTTAACAATCATCGTATCGTGAGGTGTTAGTTTTCCATCTAAAGAAACATTATGTTCTTCATCCATTAGATGGAGGTGTGTGTAAGTTTAGTTCAAATAATTATCATAACAAAATCCTAGTATATCAAGGATACTGTTTTGTTTACAAAATAACGAAATAAAAAGATTTTAGGGGTTGGAGAAGTAAAATAAAAGAAAACAATTTAAGAGAAATTGTTACCTTTAATTTGGGAAACTCCCTTTGTTTGAACCTAAAGGACTTCTTTAAGAGCTTTATGCATAAGTTAAGGCTTATAGAAGGAGGAGAGGGATGTAGGGATATTATTTGGGTATAGATTGGACGTGCCCAATGGCTTTAGCGGTGTTAGTAATTAGATAGAAATGGTCTCCTTTTATAAGGGAGAGGAGGGTCTCTTTAGGAAAGTTGGAAAACATTATTTTATTATATAATGATATTCAGTTTATAATGGTCCAAGAATTATTAATGTTGAAGATAAGATGACTCATGGTCGAAATATATTCATTCAATTAGAATTGGACAGGTTTTTCATAATATTTCAACTATTATAATCTTTTTTATTTAAATCATTTATTAATGAAGTAAACACTACATCATTATTATGTCATATATAATTTTATTTATATGATGTATAAAAATTATAAAAATAATACAATGATGTGGGATATATTTTTATATTTCTAATGATTAAATATAGTCAAAAATATAATTTATATAACCCCAACTAAAAATTAATTTACTAAAAGATATTTTCCTTCGACATTTTTTCCTTTACTTTAAGTTAATTAATATAAATTGTTATTATTACTCCCAAGTGGCTCAAAGGGGTCAAAAAATAGACCCAAAGATTTTCAAGGTCTTACATGACTAATAAAATAAGGTTTGGAGATGTATTATTGTAATTTTGAATTATTATAATATTCTTTTAACCTTGAATTACCGTATTTATCTTTAACCGCAGTAAATAAAAGTTAAAAGTTACTATTTAACAAAAATTATTTTCATCTTAATGAACCAAATTTTAATTAATTATAACAACCATGTATGTCATATTTTCAAAATTCAAATCATAGAAGTGGTACAATTTAATTTAAATGTAAAATTCAGTTTTTTTAACTACCACTCAGTGGTTTCACTATTCATCAAAAATTGAAGTTTTTCAAAAAAATACAAAATAATCAACCTAAGATATATTTTATATTCCGAATTCAAAATTGATGTTTGTTTTTAAAAATTAAACACAGATAAGTGGAATTAATTAATTTTAAAATTAATTCTCGTTATCAAAACTAATAGAATGTTTTTATGAAACAATAACTCTCAAGAGATTGATACTTGTTTATGTCCAATTTTAAAGTGAAATTTATTCCAATGACCAAAATTGGATTAAATGGTAAAAATATATTTGAATTTCACTTTAAAACAAATTAAAATGATAATCTAACCATATAAATAATTTATTTTAAAAGGCACTTTTGAATTAAAATACACTATTTTTCCAAATTCATTAAGAAATGAACTTTATTGGAAGAAATCCAAAAATTTAAACAAAGTGAATTTTGATGTCCCCATTCTAAAAAAGGATTTTATTTGTTCCTATGGAATGTATTAAATGGAACAAAAATAGATTTAAAAAGGGTTTTCCATTAAAAGGCGATAAATTGGCCTTTTAATGTAAATTATGCTTAAAATAAGATTCATTCACATTTTAAGCCTCTAACATTTTATTGGAAAATGTAAATAAATTTAACAATCATATATAATCATATTTTAGTTAGTTTTTTTAATTCCCACAAATACAATGGCTAGAAGATAACTACCATTTAAAATAATAATATTATATTTTTGGTGTGCCACGTAAGATTTTAAAGAAACTCGTTTTTGCGTATCAGGTACTCTATCGAACATAGAAACACTTTGTAAAGTAAAATTAATATTTAATTCAAAAATTAATAAGCACGAAAAAGTCATATTCTTTATTTAAATCTGATGTTACAATTAATAAACTAAAGACCCTGTGAGCTCACTAGGACCACTGTACCAACTCACTTTTCATTTACCCAAAACATGATTTACCACAAGGACCAATGAGTGGAAAAAACGTCAACTTAACCTGGTAACTCGAGTCATGTAATGAGGTGTGTTGTTCATGCACCTTACTCATATCTAGGAGGACGAGTCCTTACATCCTTAACTCCAGTATATTGTGACTATTCCAAAAGGAACACAACCATAGAGAGAAAACACCATCTGATTCCATTTTTTCACGTATCAGGCTAGGTCATGATCCTACCTGATGCCGACCTAGTCCACAACATGGCCCGATTGGAGTTCTCAATACCTACGGGTAGGCACAAGTGCCTGGGTATCAAGAGTAACATGTGGGAATTAATTTCCCAAATTTAGGGATAGAAAAAACTTCTAAAAATAAATAAACAAAGCTGGAAAACAAACCAAAAAAAACCATTAAAATTGGACCAATCGTAATGTTTTCAACTCCTCCCAAAACATTAAGAACACTACAATGAAAATTAAATAAACACATATATCTTCATATTCATGAAAAATTAGGTGCTACCTCCTCAAACCATCACCACCAAAACTAAATGAAAAGAATAATCAATAAACCAAACCACCATCACTTTGAATGATACCCCAACCTGGAATACACAAAGAAAAAATTCTATATACACACAAAAGTGTATGTATAGTGTTATCCAATATCCCAGTAGGATGTCACCCAATACGAAGGTTATAATTATAAATATTAAATTACAAATACATTTTCAGGATAAATAATTGAAAGGGCTCTTAACCTGAGATGATTTTAATGAAATAGTTTATCTAAAAAAATTTCAAAGAGAATAATGTAAATAAAAAACATTTCCTTTATGAAAACCCAATGGTAACACCATATACTCAATGTGAGTGAAATGTATTCTAGGAGCAACAAAATTGGGAGAGGCCCTACAGGTACTATCACGTAGTGGGACCCTAGAACATCACATATTGGTGAACAACAGTTTAAGAATCACAACAATATAAGTTATTGTGCAAAAGACAGTAGTAGAGAAACACATCCAAAACCTAGTGGTCTTCAATCATGATCAAATGTTTTGTTACTGTTGTAATTGTCAAAAAAATCGATGTAAAATAAGGAAATTGGAACTTCTATATAACTTTAACACTTAGTCGAGTATGCCCACCAAGTATACATCCTTCACCTATAGTTCTCAATATGTTCCCATTTCATATTTCATGTCAAACACAAATGAAAAAAACAAACAGGGTTTTACCTATCCCCAATGCCACACTTTCACACACACAAAATCCATTTGAAATAGATTGCACAATAAAAGGCCTTACACAACTCAATTAATTTTTTTGCATCATTAAATACAATTTATAAAATCATTTGAAGGTTTTGTAAAAAAAATCATTAAAATGATAGATAACGCGGCTTTCCAAACCAAACCAAACCATCCCTTCTTCATGACAAAACACACCCAACACCATATCAAGAACAAAAAATGCACTACATACATCCCATAATAACAAAAATGCATTGTTAAATGCCCATTTTCATAGTTAAAACAAATACTATAAATTCTATTACCTAATTTCAGAATATGACATGTTGCTTTAAACTCCAACACCTCACCCTACCCCACTTTTTGGAAAAAACTCAATTGAACACCACACCAAAACATATACTACGCACATTGCAAATTTTCTACAAAAAAACACAAAATTCATCAAACAATATTAAATAGTTCAACATTGGTTTTTATTGCAATATCCTACTCAACCAACATAACACCTTCACTTATGACTATGAACATGCAACACCATTTTGAAAACATGATTAAAAACACTAGACCAAATGAAAAAATAATTTCATATATTCCAAAAACTATAATATCAAACAAAATACATATTTTAAGCCAAAAATGCACCCACACTAAATGAAAATGCTACCAAACAAATATAACACATAAAAAAATCATGAAAACCAAATCTGCACCCAAAAATAATTAATCAAAGAACTTTATAAATTAACTAAATAATAAAATAATTCATTAAATGATGTTTAAATGCAGAACGCCTACATTGGGTGAAGATACCTCTGAATGTTAAGTGAAAAACTTCAAATTCTTTCCAAACGCACCAGAATAATAACAAAGTAGACCATAAAACATGAATTTGGACAAATACCCTGAAAATCGAATCCCAAACACAATAGACCCATACCAAGAACTCTAAGGAGGAGGATGGAAGGTTACATGAGTGTTCTGTAGTTGATTATAAGGGAGAGGGAGGCTTCTGCAAGTGTTTGGGAGGCTTTCCAAGTAAAAAAGAGTTGTTTTTGGAAGATATTGCGACATAAACGAATACTGAAAGGCTAAATCAAGCATTACGAGGTGGTGTGAGACAACACAAGGGGAATCAGACATGTATGTTTCTTGAGGGAGGTGTGGAGTACTGGATCAAGGGATACCAGAGGTGATCTATGTTGTATATACAGACAATAAGGGTGGGTGATTCCAGGAGGGTCAGTGTGAGGCTCATCGGACGGAATGAGAGGGGTGGGAGATATTTTTAGAGATGCAGAATGGAAATGAGTGAGTTGGTCGTCCGGGAGAGAGGCGTTGCGATGGGGGTTTCCCAGAGAGGGTGGGTGGTAGGGATGCTAAGCATAGGTGTGGTACTGGGCAAGGGAGGTGGTGTGGATTGTTAGAAATATTAGTGGGAAGTAGGCAACATCATGGCCTGGGAGAAATGGTGTGGCGTGAAAGGCTCGAAGGGGAGAAAGGGTGAGTTGTGATGGGCTCAAGGGGGGAGAATATGTGGCTCGAAAACATGGGGGACCCTAATTCCAATTTAGAAAAAATACAAAAAAAATTATATAGATATAGAACTAAAAACAAAACCATTTATAGTAATAATAATTATAATAAGAATTATAATAATAATAAATAAAATAAGAATAATATTAATAAATAAAATAACTTAATTATTATCACAATGTTAATTATAACACTATTCTAAAAAATATTATAATTATATTCACTGTATTCATTCATTATATTTTTTCCTCTTTTATTTTAATTTTATTTCAATTGAATTTTCCATGAAATTTTAGTTCTTCTCATTGATCATTGAGCAGGACATGCAGTTAATTGTGCGAGGTCCCGCAGTGACCCAAGCGAGGCTACGCGACTTCAACTCTGGTACGCTAGACTATGTCCGAGCCAAAAAAAGAATCTTTAAATATGTATTAAAATATTTTATGTCAGGATTTATCCTAAACTACCCAACATCAATAATATTAATAAATTAAATAATTCAATGACGACAGGTGTGATATAGGAAATCAGTACTAAGGAATTACTTTGTTATAAAAGGATATCTCAATCTCTTCCAGAATCATGAGGTAAAATGTGTATCTCGAACCAAAGATATGGATCTCAGAACACCTTTTAGTCATACCACCACATCCACAAACAAATTTTCTAGGGAATCTATTGGTTAAAACTCATTGATTGTTATGGAGTGAGATAGATTTTTCATTCAATCCACTCCTAAAAATATAGAATCATTGAATTACCAGTATTCTTGGTAATCCTATGATTAAATCCAACGATATTTCACTTACAACCACTTGGGAGAAACCAAGGGATGCAACAATGTAGTGGGAACACGGTGCTCAGCCTTTAGGTGATGGCATAAATATAATCTTTCTTAAAAATAAACTACTTCTCAATTCATCCTATGCCCCAAAAATTGAATCATTTATCCATGATCCATCTTTTAAACTACTGGGTGTACCACTAAAGATGGGATTTCAGACTCACAATGGACTTAATCTCACATTTCCACTGGAACAATCAACATCGTATGGATCATTATCTGGTTCTGACCATCCACCTACCATCCCTCTCAAGCATCACCATGGACAACACGATCACATGACATCTCTATCTTAGAGTCCCCCCAATTAGATTATTAGACATGATGCATCATAATATACTACATTATTTTATGAAACGAACAACATCTATAATAATAAACTCAAGCATCCATGTGAAAAGAGAATTACTCCTACTTTTTTCTCAAATAATCCATAGATTCTTGAACAAACTACTTCTTTGACAAAATGGTTCCATATTTGGACATGAAATTATCATTTCTTAATGCTTAAGATATCCCAAAATTAGAGTCTTAAAAAAAATTTAGCATCCTCCGCTACTACACGATCAGATCTTACTAGGAAAAGTTATACCGGAATTGTTTTGGATCCATGAAGACCAAATTGAACACCACAATGAGGTAATATCATTGCAATGTCATTGAAAACAAAAAAGCTAAAAGACGAAGATCACGAGTGGTATAGTTATTTTAAAGAGTATTTAACTATATATAACCATTATAAATCACCACTTTATGTTGCATCATCACACATAATAAACCCAAACGTGATGCATCATAAAACTTCTCAAACATCACCCCTTCCTCACAATACAAGATCATTGGTTCAGTATCCAACATCCCCTATTGTTATCTGAAAACTCCCTGAAACTATCCAATCAACACAGAATCTTGTCCCTTCCTAAATAAATCCATAAACAAGGATGTAACTCGAGTGATATCAAGTACAATGCACTAATAAAACTCTTGCATGACCGAGAAAACTATGAAAATCTAACATATTATTATGATATTCCAAATAAAAGAATGCTTCAACCATTGATGGGTCTTATAATATAAAATATTCTAGAGAAAATGAACATCTTCTGTCTATAGTGTACCCTTCGACAACATCCCATATATCTACTAGTGTCCAAGAACCAGAAAGGGTGTTATGAGATATTAAAAATATTCCTACTATGATTTCGAGTATTTTATGATATCATCAATGAACATAATGATGAACATGTATAGTAACTCAAGGAAAATAGATTTCATAAGTATCGTGAACACAGATGGTGAGTTTTTAACAAAGAATAACATCTACAAAAACATGATGTTCACATACCTTTATTTATAGAACATCTTTCAGATATCGTTCTCCTTCACCCATAATAGGTTATATCTAGACGATATATCAATCACTATAAACCCAATATACCTTATTAGTTAGACAATATTATCATCTTTCCTCAGAATTGGGTATCATGTCTTGATTTTAAGTTGATTCATCCTCCACTTTTCTATACACAACTAGATACCCCCATCTTCCTTAATTGAAAAAAACGGAGATCCTCACGGTGACACATTTGGGTGGAAAAAACCATATTCATTATATCGACTATCTAAATCCTCATATCTCACATTTCATAAAGTATCATCTGATAAAGGGGCATCGGTATCAGGGAACCACTGAGGTACATGTCTATCCCAGAATGAATGTCAAGTCATGGGGGGTAGAATAGAAAACCATTTAACGAAAGCATCAAAGAACTCCCAAACAATGAAGGGAACCTTTGCTGTACCAACATATGATAATTCCAATGATATATAAATCACTAAGGATAGAAGGGGTTTCACAAGACGACTACAAATCTAAACACCCCACTAACTAATGGAAACTAAATGTTATTCATGCTTGTCTAAAAAATGAATATTTTTCAGAAATAATCGAGAGAGGACTGAAATAAATACAACTAATCAATGATGTGAATGTCATCGTAATGTTTCATTTTTTGCATGAAAATATCGCCATGGGAATGATGAAGAACCATCAATAGTTTAAATCCTTGTATAACATCAAAAATATATTATCTATCCTATGACTAATGTAATATATAGCTGGGGACTGTGAAGCCTCTCTACATGAATCCCTAGAGCATGTGTTATAGAAAATGATTCAAAGGAGTGAAAATATACTAAATAAAAGTAATCGCATTCAAGGGTATTAAGAAAATAATTTAACATTTAATGATCTATGGACCAACTGGAACTGCCACCTCCACTACATAAAATTGACCATGTTTGGATCATCAACCTCTTAGCTAATGATCATCTCTAAAAAATGCTTGGATCAAGGCCCTTGAACATGAGGAACTTCTTAAGATCATCCTATACCATCTAAATATTCCCTTAGTAGAGATAATTCATACATTCCTACTACTGAAATGACATAAATAAAATCTAATATTATGGTTAATGCTGAACCTATGCACCTCAACTGTGCTGAGCTCGTACAAGTGATAGACACTAGTTCTAAAGACATATGTGAACTCCATAGAATACACACATTTTTCTCAATATCATAAGAAAATAATGTGACAAATTGGAACTCAAAATCTAGAAATGATGATGTAGAGATTGGCTCCCAATCTGTTAAATCCATTACTATCCTAGCACATGATACCTTCCACCGGTAACTATTCCAATCGAAAAAATCATCTCTCACAACACTCTCGATTGAACTCCTCATGAGTGAATCTACATTATTGTATCTTCCTTATTCTGATCCAATATGTTTTTCACAAACATTAATGGAGTAACAATGTACTGGATATAGGGATAATGTGCCTCCTCATGATTTCTAGTGTGAGACTCCCCATCCGGAAAGAGATTCAGATTAAAAAGATGGATATACTTGAACAATATGCAAAAACCTCACACTGAAATACTCTCATGGTGAAGTGATAGTAGCTCCAAACTCTTCTTAGACTTTATGGTCGATGAAAAGAACTCTTCCCAAAATTCATTCATATATCGACCCATAGTATGTCTTCTTCCTTCATATCACCAAGACAAAGAGTCCACCACTAACATGCAACACCTCACATCAGACTAACTGCCAGTGGAACCTATAACTTTATTGGGGCCCTGATTAAATTCAAGGCAATATTATGAATCTAAATCCATCATTTTGTCTCCAGGTCTGAAACACTACCCTCATACATTCCTAAATAATTCTACTTGATATAACGCAAAGTCTTCGACCACTAGTCATCTTCCTCAACTATATTTACTCAATCATAATCAAAAATATTATCCTACATTCCCTAACATTTCATGCCACACACAGACAACAACCATGAACCATGAATAAAATGTAAACCAGGATTACATAAGCCCATGTAGAATAGAATTTTTTTTAGATTCAATTTAACTCATTTAAATCATTTTTTATTCTTTTAAACATTACAATACCTACCAATTTAAAATAAAAAAAGAATACATTGTGATAAATATTCCTTCTCTGGGGTCTCAATCGTGAAATTAATGTAGCCTCAATTGGTTGTTCAGTAGTATCAGTATCATTTCATCAGATCATGGGGGAAATATAATACAATTTACATTCTTGTATTCTCTGGCCTATGACATGAACCAAGTTAAAAAACATTATTACTCTACACATGCATGAAATCAAAAACAATACTCTCTCCAAACTCCATCACATATCGTTAACATCACCTCTAATAGCATTATTTCATGACCCCCTACCTCAAGGGATGCCCCCTCCTTGAATGGAGATAATGAGAGTGAGAGAATGACCCATGAGTCTGACCTATAGTTTTCCCTATGATGGTGAATGACACCAAGGGTTTACTGATCTCAAATAATGGGAGTCATTAAACTTTATATAAAAAATATCGATATATTATGGATCATCTGAAAACCAACTAGAAGTCATATATACAAGAAAAATAAACCCATAACACATGCATGAATTAATATAGAATATGTAAAAATATGATAAAACCCAAATGTAATGTACCCAAAATAAAGATAATATAGAGACTCAATGACATTCTGAATCCTAATCTAGTAACACCCCACCCGGCCCACAAAATTTTCAATGAAAAATGAAAATTGTTTTTTATAAGTATGATGACCATACATGTAAACCAAAAAGAAAACTAGAGTCCCTCATGAACATGTTAATGAAGCATAATAATTCCATTATGAGAAAATAAGTGAACCAAACAACACCATACATGTATAATAACAATCCCACCAACACTAAGGCATGATCTGAAAATAATGTATATCTTGTAATTTAATATAATTCATATTGATGATAGGGTATCCTTGACCAAATCCCACTAATTATATGCTCATGCCTAATGACAAACATCCTCGTACTCAAATATCTTTTGAAAGAAAAATGTCACATCCTGACCACACACACATGGGAGTCACAACAAACTCTACCAACTCGCCCCTTTTCCACAATTAATATCACTTCCCGCCCACAGACAACTACCCACAAACCACATCACCTTACACCAAACTACACTTTGTCCACAAACAACATCACATCCTACCTGTAGAAACCTTGGAGACAACCTAAATCACGTCTTATATACATTTTGGAAAGAATAACACATCTAATCCAAAACAAACATTGGAAAGCACAATATATCCCTTCTTGAAGACACCTTAGAAAGAACAACTCATACGAATACACCTAGTCCTCACAAATCACAACCTTTCTAAAGAATATTGGGGTATCACTACATGGATGTTGGATCATGGATGTGATGGAGGCCATCGATCCATCCACACATATGGATGATTGGGAAAAATACCATCCCCCATGATGATGGGGGTACTAAGTAGATAGTTCTCTACTAGGGTGGGGTGCATATAGAAATCGTTGGGGAAAAATTATATAAATATATGAGACCAAACAATCAATCCCGAACTATGTGTTCTCGGAACAACCACCAACTCAGAACACTTCCAACATCACATTTACCATTAAATGTAGAATACTTCATAACCAACCATAGAACACAATACACATTCCCAAACAAAATAATTATCGGATTTCTTTATTTATTAAAAATATCATTTATATGTTTCATGTTACCTTGGAAGCTGCTAAACACAAAACAAAAAAAAGGAAAATGTACTCAAAGGTGAAGATCACTAATGGGAATTCATATTTTTACTATGTTTAGCACTCATTAGTGTTATATCATATATCAATCTCTAGAAATGGGATGATTATTTTTTCATGATGCTCATTGAATCATCCAAGGGAATTACACATTCCAACCAGTATTTTCACCATAAAAAATCATCCCACTCTGCCCACACACCAACACAACCAACCCGCAACTCCAAACCCAAACTAATAACACATTGATGCACTACCAGTCTCACAGCCCCGTTACACGACACCTCTCATCCATTATATTTTCAATCAATCTCTCAACATGGATTTCCATTAAACCACCCAATCCATCCCACAACACGAATGAAAAAAATATCATCACCTCAGGTACCAAGGGAAAATACGATTCCAGATATAAGAAGGTATCCATTATTAAATATCACTTGCTTTATTATACGGTTATCATAGATCTATATGATCATTGGCCATACATTCATTATATGAATATATGAGATTAAACCATTTCTATTTTTATGTGGTACCAAACAATAATGATCAATCATAAACCACAACATAAATACCCAACACATAAAAAGACACCAATGACGAATATTTCAATTTGGGCATCAAACCTATATAATAAAAATATATCAATTGTAATATCAAAAAAGAAAGGTCATGAGAAATGAATCCCTCTTCAATTTTAATTTATATTAACAAATTATTATCAATTATTATTCTAGAAAAACCATGATCTATAGGTGAAAAAATGTAGATCCCTCCCACGGGATGCACAAATGAAGAGAATAAAGAGAGATCATACCTCAAATTTGTGGTAATGATTCTCACACAAGAACGGCCCATATAGAAGATCATTGATCACCTATCACATAAGATCTGCATCAATCTAAGGATGTCATATCCCCCCACAAACAAAAAATAACTAAAAATAATAATATTTCGAACCATGGATTTCATCCTCCGTCACATGTAAATAAGAAATGGCATGGGAAAGAGGCAAAACAAATGAATTCATGACAACGGTGGAAGAACACACCTTTGATTGAAGGAAAATCGCTTCAGATCTATGGAGTGAATCTAGGAATCATTCCAAAATTAATTTTTCCTAAAAATGCCAAAGAGGAGTGGTTTAGTCAATAGGGATTGAAGAAGGGTCGTTACAATCATAGTGTTTGATAACTCGTGTAGCTGGAGAAAAACATAAACGTTATAGATGTAGGGTATTTCATGACATTTAATACCTTTTGACATCATGTAATTCAATGTGGTCGACTTCAACTAAAAAACTCATCGCCTTTTTCACTATTTTATTTTTCTAACCCCAAATAATTTCTCATTGTAAACCACCTAGGAAAATATATAAAAAAAGTTAATATCATCGAATTTATTTACACGATGTGTAATATCACTTCTTCAATATTTTTTAATCTGATTATCATTAAAATATTTTGAGCCTCCTCTAACATCCATCCCCAACCGAAATTGGAAAAGTAACAGACCGAGATGGAAGAAAAAATTATAGGGTATAATATGACTTAATTATTTTTGGATACATCATATTGATATTTGTTACTATCACAATAGAAATTTTTTTATATCACATATATTAATTAATGGATTCATATCTTCCATTTACTTAGTTAATTATAATTTCATAAACTATCATTATTTTTTACATTTATTTTAGATTTATGTGGTTAGAATATAATCATATTAAAAGTAATATTGAATAAAATATATAATAAAAATATTGTCTTTGACTAGAAAAGGTTATACTGAATGATTTATTTTAATTGAAATGTTATTTCTTAGTTCATAATCATGAATATCATATTATGAACAATTCAAACATGATAAAACAATCTCAATTCATTATAATAATAATTGGTTATTTATTTATTAAATGTAAGACTTAGATTCAATTTAATATGTGCATTTCAGTTTAGATTTATAACTAAATGTGATTATTTTCAATTTGACGGTGACATTTATGTTCAAAAGATGCATTTTTTGAAATCATACATTTGCAAACAGTTTAAATCCATTGGAATTGGGATTATATCTATTTGTATAGGTTATACAAATTCTTCTTATAAAACTTTTTGTTCTAGGATATGTGGGAATCCATATAGTAAAAATTTCAATGTATCCATTGTTGTATGTAAAAAGGGGATGGGAAATACATATTTATATATAAATAGTTGGTACTTTCCTTACTATTCATATAGTTTTATGAACTTCATGTAAAACATAACATAGTATAAATACAATAAATGAATATTACACCCAATCCCAAAACAATATAAAATAAATATATTTTATTAGTATGTATTTATTGTATCTAAATACATATTTAAAATAATATTTATATTCTATATTTTACATTTAATAGTTTCAGAATAACAACAAAATTATAAAAATTTATATGAAATCAGTTTTAGACCTCCAAAACTGTCGACACTATTATATAATTTTTATCAAATAAAAATATATATGATAAATAAATCACTCCAGACCACCACCACATGCCTGGTAATCTTAATCAATAATATCAACAAGAGATTAATAATTAGTATTACAATATTCTTCATATCTATCTCTTAGACAAACACAAAATCCATATCCCAGCCACTACTAAGACCACTATCATTATCTCATGGTCTATCATATATTGATAAATTTGTTATATATTTCCAAATCATTTTAATAAATTGATTACTTATAAGATAAAAATACATGGATAATAAATTTTATTATGGATATTTCTCATGATCCTCTCACATATTGATGTTACCATAAATATTTTTGGGCTCCTAATGTGGGCAGATAATTAATTGGGAAAATAATCATCCACAGTAGATTCTAGGATATATTTTGGTTCTCATCAGAAATTATTGTTTTTTTCATATCACTCTATATCCCGAATAAGTCATATTATTATCAATCAATGGACCAAAAAACCCAAAATTGAAAATATAAATGATATATTTCGTTAAAAACGATATTAAAATTTTAAAATACTATATTAAATATTAAAATTTATTTATTTTTTTCTACATATAGTTCTCCCTTATTTCATTAGTCATCTCCAGAAAAAAAATTTCACTCGAAGAAAAAGCACAATAGTGTTCAATATTTCCCACATTAAATTATATTAAATTTAAGAATTAAATATGCAATTTTTAAAACACATGTAATCATATAAATAATTAATATTAGGATTTATAGTTATTCAAATTATGTTTCTATATTTATCAATGTTTTATAAAAATAAATGTAAAAATTTAAAATAAAAATCTATTTTTTTATTTAACTTAATTGTTTTTCAAATAATTGTGTGATTTTATTGAAAATATAAATTTTGACATTTAAAATTCTTATTATAATAAAAACATATTAAATTTTGGAATCAAAATATAAAATATATATAGTAGGTTTAATTTTTTTCTAAATATAATGACTTTTTATTGAATAGTAAAAACTATCATTCTTTACAAAACTGCATTTTTAATATTTTAATATGAAGAGAGTAAAAGTACATTCAATTTTTATTATTATTAATTTAATATAAGATCATTTTAAATTAAAAAATAATCAATATAATTCCTTGTTAATCAATATTATATTTTATATTTGTATAATTTTTTGTTTATACATGAAAACCTAATTTACATAAATCATTTTTCAATATATTTGGAGCCCTTATATTATATGTAATTTCTTCCACATATTGAAATTGAATATTGACAAATTAAGGAAATATTTTTCATACTATTTTTTAAATTTATTAATGTGTTCAATTTAATTTTTGGTCATTATGATTAGTATCCTTGGAAAACTTTTTCACCATGGTTAATGGTAAATCAAGTTAAATGAAGGAAAATATATATATATAAGCTGAAAATTTATCTTATTTCTTAATGGATTTTGAAAATTTGATATATATAAAGATATCTTATAAATTTTAGTTATTTTTTGCCACATGAAATTCATTAATTATAAATAATTTTTAAAACATAAAAAATTACATGTGTGTCACTCCACTTGCTTATATGGGTAACCACCCTTCATCCATTCTTCTTAAATATAAAGCATAATAGTTTGTAAAATCACTTCATATGATTATCCCCATCATTATACCTTATCCAATAGGTTAAATTATAATAATAAATCCAATCATATATATAATTAGGTGTAATCCAATGAAGATATTTGAGGATATAGTATATGTCTTAACTAACATATTTCATGATTATTTATTATAATAACCCCTTCAAATTATATTCGATAAAGTTGGAATATAAAATTATTATCTTAAATACACATTAATTTTTTTATTTTTATGTCACAAAACATTTTCATACCCATTTATATCATAGGGTAAATTAAATCATCACTCATGCGTATGTGTGGAATTCTACCTACGCGAAGCAATGTTTTTTTCATCATCAACAATTCATATGGATGATTAAAATTATTGAATAAAATTACTATATATAATATTTATAAAATTAATATTATTATATTCAATTAATTTGTTACATTTCATATTACACCATCCTTGTCACATAAATGACATCTTTTAAAGTTATTTTGTCCTTTCATTTGCATTATTTCTCTGTTTGGGTGGTTTTTCATGCATTTTGGTGGAAATGGTGGGTTTTCAAAATTTGTGCCAAACCATGAGCTCATTTCCTGATTTAAAAACAAATTTTTTTATCTAATAACTCATTAATTTTTCACGATTTTACAACAATAAGACTTCTCAATTGTCATACCCTAAAATATAATAACTACCCTATCCATTTGGGCCTCATAAAATCCATAATCATGATGGATTTTGTTTTTTTATTAATGTTTTGGGCCAGCACGAAAGCCCATTTATTGCTTCATGTTTTATTATTAAAATTTTAATATCTCATTCAATATTTACTATTTTCGCTGATTCCACCTCCTACTCGAATAGAAAAACCTAAGGATCACTTCTATTATCTGCTTCTCCGATTTTGAGCTCATTGGATTCACGAATTTGGGAGAAACATCTCTGGATTTCTCAAATCGTATAGATTTGAAGAGGTAAATCATTTCTTCCATAACTCTTTCAATTTCTACTGTACTTCCCCCATTTCAGTCCCCACATGACCTTTTCATCACCATTCGAGCCTCCATATCATGTTTGGTTTCTTGGAAATTAAAATTTTGAATTATTTGGTTCGTTTGATTCAAGATTTTTCAAGTAAGTGTTTCTTTCTTTGATTTCTTCCGCTTCCTCTGGGTTTTTTTCAACTTTTCTTGAAGTTCCTCATGTATATAAGTTGAGGTTCGAAACTAGGGTTTTATTTGGGGTATTTTTGGTCAAATATTGTTGTCTAGGGGTGGATTTATCTTCCTTTAGGTGCAGCAGTGCTGTGGTTGATGTTTCACACCATATTTTGAGGGTTTCGACATAAAAGGTTGGTGATTCCATGTGTAAAAATTTATAGATGAGTTAGTTTGCTTGAATTACTTATTATGCATGTTCCTAATATACTGTTTGTGGTGCGAAATTTTTTTATGTTTTATTTGGTTAAGCATTTATTTTTATGGTTTCATTTTAGCTTAAAATTGGGTGTTTTCCATGTGTAACCATTTGGGTATTGTTTGGGTGTGTTTTATAACACATGAAATTGGTTTAATAAATCTTTTTTGGGCAGAAATTTTTATTTGGTAGGGTATTGGTGGGCCATTAGGATTAAATGTGTATTTTTTAGTGGGTTTAAGGTGTAAAACCTTATTGTACTTCCTGAAAGTGATTTTGAAAACGTGTTCTATTCATGTAGATCTTTTGTGGTATTGTTTCAGGTTTTATTATAACTCTTGGGGTAGATTAATATATGTTTTTGGGGAAGACAATTTTTTTTATTTTTTATTCGTGTGATTTTGTCCTTGAAATACGGTTTTGAAATAAGTTTTATGTGGGAAGATTTGGTACACTCTTTTGAATTTTTTTATGCAAGTTTTGAATGGATTAATTATTTATGTAAGAGGTGAAACCATATTGGAAAACTATTTTGGATTTTTTATACATTCAAATGGACCATTTTAAATGTGAATAGGTTTTTCATGTGATGTGTATCCTCTTGGAAATGTTTTATAAAAATGTCTAATGGATTTACTGAAATGTGAAAGGGATGTGAACGTGATTTGGGATATTTGTTTGAGTGCGATGAAAAAATTGGATTTTGATTATAAAAAGGGTTTTATGAAACATGTTAGAAGGGTGATATTTGATGTTTATCATATTTTTAGGGACTTTATATAATTGTTAAAGGATGTGTTGGATTGTGAAAGTTATGAAAAAAGTGTTGTGAGCTATTTTTGTGTGAGTTTGATTTAAAAATGTATTTGAATGAAAAGTATAATTTGTGACTTGTGTGATTTACATGGCGCTGTTTGGTTAATGTGTGATGTGGAAGTGATATTTTCATGTGAAAACTATATTTCGTTGCTTGTCAAACTTTTTTGAGCACAAAGGTACAACCTGGGTATCTAGGTGGGTGGACGTGTACTAGTATGCTACTGAATCCGTGGGGTTTGGCCTCAGTTTCACTTTGCATGATTGATGCTTACAACTATAAATAAACTATGATGATGATGATTGGGGACCACTAGGTTATGGGTATGTTCCCTTCTACTGGCACATGCATGAGAATGGATATTTTTTGTGGTTACTCTGAGCAAGATACGAGGTACTTGGGACCCACAACTAGCTAGTTCCCATGGGTTATATCCTATCGCTTGTGCTCATTAGATCCTTTATACATACCATCGGTATACGGTATATTTGACTGGAAAAATTCAGAAGCTTTTGAATTTATTTTAAAAGTGTTGATTCTTTAAATTACCCACTTGAAAACTGATTTTTTAGTTGCATATTTTAGAAATTGTGCCTACAAATTACATGTTTTTGAAAAATTGCATTATTTTTGTCATTGAATGTTTACCACACGGAATCTCTTAGTACTGTTATCCTACTGGGTGTTGGATCACACCCTACTTACACCCTTGGGTGTAAGTAGACCTGGTTATTTTTATTGTCACAGGTTTGGGTACAACTTTTGTGCCAATAGTTCAGGTTTTTAGCGGTCCATCATGATACGGTGTTGTTGATATGGCTTATGGGTGGTGCCTCTCACCATGTGGAGGTTATTTGGATATCCATTGTGGGTTTCTTCAGTTGTTATAGTCTTCTATAATTGTTATAAATTATTTATTTCATTTCTGAAATATTTGTAAAAGATGATTTTGTTTGAAAAATCCATATTTGTTTTATTGGATTTTTTCATTGTTTTATGTTTATAAACTATGGTAAATCATTCCCAAATTTCTGTTTCTGTTACCCAGGCACTAGCGCCAGCCCGTGGGGATTGGGAACGCCCTTCAGACCTTTTCACGAGCCGAGTTTGGTGCATGTTTTAGTGGCGATCTGATTCGGTTCGTGAAAAATGGTATCAGAGGAGGTTCTGGTTAACTCTTTGGGTCAGGTTATTCAGTGAAGCGTTGGATAGTTTGGAGTTAGGATTTTCAGGAGTAGATATTCCAGTTATGGGAAGTGTTCTGGATCACCACACCTCATAATGGGATTCAATTTTCCAGGATAATTTGGGATTTATCTATGTCCTTTGTTTTTCATGGTTTGATGATGATTAAGGAAAATGAAAGAGAGTTGGGTTAATTGTCTTAGTGAGATCACAGGGCCTAGCAAGCCATGTTGATTCAGGGATATTCCCTAGAACAATCTCTATGATTGTGAAGTGATTAGGACATTCCCGCAACCCATATGTCCAAGTCACCCACTGCAACTAGTTTCCTGTATCATTTTTGTGTGTGTTAGTTTTGCAATCTTGGAACATTGGTTTTAAAGTGACTTGGTTTTAAGAAGCATAATGTTTTTGTGAATTGATTTTCAAATAAAGAAGGAATTTCTTGATTTATGAATTGGTGGAAATTAATTTTCAGAATTGTTTTGAAATGGAAAATGGTGATCTTACACCTCTTTTGAAAGAAGGAAGATTATTGAATTTTGTTTTGAAATAGTTTTTCCAATATAATTTTCTAAACAATCAAAGGGTTTTTTAATGAGATGAGATGTTTTGAAATTCATGTATATGAATTTAAAGTTAGTATTAATTTGAATGATTGTGATTTTTATTCCATGGTTAGCGGTCTTGAGAAAAAGGAAGTATTGGTTGATTGTTTTTGTTTTGAAAGGTGGAAAGGATTTTTTTTATCCTTTAGTATTTCCATGAGCGACCACATGCATGGGGTTATAGGGGATGATGGATTTTTAATGGCATGAATAGATGATTACCTAGATGGATATGAGGAGGGTTTATAGTGTGGTACAAAAACATGCATGTTTAAGACCTGTGGGATACCATTTGTAGACACTCTAGTCGCTAAACCATTTGTTTTCAAATGAATTTTTTAAAAGAAAAACATGATATATTGATTAATGGTTTGGGATGGTGTGAATTATGTGTTTTTTTGTAAATTTTGATGTTGTGGGATGTTGTGAATTCAAGAACACCTCTTGTTTCAACCATGTTTTGGGTTTGTGTTTGGATGACAAGTTGGGTAGAAGGATCGGTTAGTAGTCTCTTCTGAGATATGGTTCAAGACACCTTTATGGTGGTTACCTTCATGTGTTTAGATCTGGTTTGTGGCATGTTGTGAATAATAGACCTACTTGGTTGGGTCTTTGGGTTCTCTCATTGGATAAGGTACGCCCCCATTAAGGGTTAATGAACAACTGAAGTGCAACCTGTATTGTTTCGCCATTGGAAAATCCCCCAGTTGATCAATATAAGGAATAATTTATTGACCATTATTTATTGAGTCTACACCCATTCATTTTGATGATTTTTGGATCCTCTTTTTGTGGGATAGTTCTTGTGGAAGGTTTAAAGATACCTTAGTTTCTTAATTTTCTTGATTCATCAAAGGTGGAAGTGTTTTGGGGTTGTTATTGTGGATGAGTGTCTCGATGGTGTCTAAGAGGGCCTATGGGTTCTTCTTAGTTTCTTTGAAGCAAGAGATCTTGTTAAACCACCAATTTTGGGATTTTGTTCATGAGAGTCTATTGTGTCCACTTTTTGGACTTGTCTGTTGTTTAGGGACATATCGTAAGGTCCCATTTTATGTATTGTTTCTATCAATTGAAAAGGTCATGTTCGGTGATGTATTGTAATGTTGTGTTCTCATTTGACTGTAAAGGTGAAGGTCGCGCAATCCTCTGAGGTTCTCTATTATGTTTGGAGTTTGTCTCACTTGGGAAAAACATAAAATCCTATATCATAGAGGAAGGTGTTTATGCGTGTCCTACCTTTCTATTGTTTCTCACCCATAGAAACAAGGTGCGATGTTTGTGAATCTTTAAATACATTGTTTCCGAGTAATGTCAGGTTTCAGTAAAGTGGGTTATGGAGTGTGTTATATCTTGGTGAACCCATCAGGGTATGTGGTGTAGTTTTTTGTGGCACCGAAAGAAGAATTTACACACAGGGGTTTCCAGATCCTAACTATGAGGCTGATGATGCTTCTATATTTTGAGCTCCAGCCATAGGTCCTGGAGAGAAGCTCGCGTATAGTCAGGGGAAAACCATTGTCGTTTAAATCATTGTACAATGTCATATCCTCAGTATGAAAGATAGTAATATTTTAAACATATGGTGTCATCATCTTTCTTCTGTTTTTCTCATTCGGTGGAAATAAGTGCAGGTCCATGTACCCATGTCATCACCCAATATCTTCCCCCCCCTTGGTTTCCTTTGAGCCTTGGAAAATGGATTTAAATTTGGCTAGACAGGTTGAGCACTAGTTTTGTGTGAGATTAGTAGTGACCTTGTGATAGGAATCCTTGGGGAAAGAATGATTTACACAGTTAGTTCATGGTTTCCCAAACGATGAGGACTAATAGTGAAGCCTTCCCAAATCATTAAATTTTTGGGGTCTTTTAATGTCTTCCCACGCCGATCAGTTAAGATGGTTAGTTCTTGTGGTGGTGAGTCCAACCATGGGTATCATGCATATTATTTTGTATATTTCAAATGGATGTATAGACATTGTACTAGGGAGTCTGTCCGGGCCTCCCCCTGTTAGTGTCCTGATTCTGTCTCGGGAAAAAAAATTAAGATGTCTCTTATGGTGGGGAGCCCATTTGTGTCTCTTCATACGAGTGAATCATATTTTTTTCCCTTGGTCTTGTTTTGAAAGTAGGTATTATCATTCGGAGATATCTAACTACCTACATCTTCCTTGGGTTAACATTGAGATTGGATAGTTCCAATGGTTTAATTATAGTAGGGTAAGTGTAAATTTGTTAGATGATTTTGTTTGTTTAGGTTAATTGATTGAGTATTGTTCAAATTCTGTAGAGGAGTTTTCATTTGGGATAAAGCCTAAATGTTCTTGATTGTTTCAGGAAAGTGGTGTAAGTATTTTTTTTGTCATAGTAATCCTTCCTTAATTGATCACTGTAGGTGTTTTGGCCTTTAGGGGTGAAACTTTTCAATGAATTACTTCTTGGTTTATCATTTGGGTTTGGATTTTGTATTTGGCCTTACTGTGGCTTTTCGAGGGCAAAAAGATATATGGTGGGGATAATTGTCACATAAATGACTTATTTTAAAGTTATCGTGTCCTTTAATATACATTTATTTTTGTGGGGTTTCACGTGAATTTTGGTGGAAATGGTGGGTTTTCCAAATTTGGGCCAAACCGTGAGCCCATTTCCAGATTTAAAAACCAATTTTGTTTATCTTATAACTCATTCATTTTTCAAGATTTTACAACTATTCCAATTCTCAATTGTCATAACCTAATATATAAAAACTACCCTATCCATTTGGGCCTCTTAAAAATCCATATTCTTGATGGAATTGGTTTTTTTATTATGGTTTTGGGCCAGCCCGAAAGGCCATTTTCCACTTTATGTTTTATTTTAGATATTTTGATATCTCATTAAATATTTACTATTTTTCACTTATTCCACCTCATGCTCGAAGAAAAAAACATATGGATAACTCCCATTAACTTTTGCACCGCTATTGAGCTCATTGGTTCTCAAATTTTGGCGAAACTTCTCTGGATTTCTCAAATAGTCCATATTTTAAGAGGTAAACTGTTTCTTTCATAACTACTTCAATTTATTCTCTCATGCACCCATTTCAGTCCTCACATGACCTTATCATTACCATTAGAGCCTCCATATCAGGTTTGGTTTCTTGTAGATTCAAATTTTGGTTTATTTGGTTCGTTTGATTCAAGATGTTTCAAGTAAATGTTTCTTTTCATGTTTTCATCCCATTCCTTAGGGTTTCTTTAACACTTTCTTGATGTTCCTCATGTCCATAAGTTGATGTTCGAACCTAGGGTTTGATTTGGTGAATTTTTGGTCAAATATTGTGGTCTAGGGCTGGATTTATCTTCCTTTAGGTGCGGCGGTGGTGCGGTTGATGTTTCACACCATGTTTTGAGGGTTTCGGCATAAAAGGTAGGTGATTCCATGTGTAAAAATTTCTAGATGAGTTAGTTTTCTTGAATTACTTATTATTCATGTTCCTAATATGTTGTGTGTGGTTCAAAAATTGTTTATTTTGGATTTGGATAAGCATTTATTTTTATAGTTTCATTTTAGCTTAAAATTGGGTGTTTTTCATGTGTAACCCTTTTGGTATTGGTTGGGTGTCTTTTATAACATATAAAATTGGATAAATAATTTCTTTTTGGGATGAAAATTCTGATTTGGTGGGTTATTGGTGTTCCATTTGGTTTTAAAGTGGGTTTTAATGGGTTTATGGTGTAAAACCTTATTGTACTTATTGAAAGTGATTTTGAAAACATGTTCTTTTCAACTGGATCTTTTGTGGGATTGTTTTAGGTGTTTGTATAACAGTTGGGGGTAGTTTAATAAATGTTTTTGGGGTTGGAAATTATGTTTTGAATTTTTATTGGTGTGATTTTTTCCATGAAATATGGTTTTGAAATGGGTTTTATGTGAAAATCATTGGTACACTCTTTAGAATTGTCTTCTGCGTGTTTTGAAAGGATTAATGATTTATGTAAGAGGTGTAACCATATTGGAAAACTGTTTGGGATTTTTTATACATTAAAATGGACCATTTTAAATGTGAATAGGTCTGTCATCTGATGTGTATCCTCTTGGAAATGTTATATAAAAATATCTAATGGATTTACTGAAATGTGAAAGAGGTGTGAATGTGATGTGGGCTATTTGTGTGAGTGCGATGTGAAAAATGGATTTTTCTAATAAAAAGGGTTTTATGAAACATGCAAGTGGGATTTTATGTGATTTTTATCATATTTGGAGGGACATTATTATATTTTTAAAGGATGTTTTGGATTGTAAAAGTTATGCAAAATGTGTTGTGGTCTATTTTGGTGTGAGTTTGATTTCAAAATGAATTTGAATGAAAAGTGGAATTTGTGACTTCTGTGATGTTCATGGGGCTTTTTGGTTAATGTGTGATGAGGATGTGATATTTTCATGTGAGAAATATATTTAATGGCTTGTTGAACTTGTTTGAGTACAAAGGGAAAACTCGTGTATTAAGGTGGGTGGAGGTGTACTAGTATGCTAGTGAATCTGTGGGGTTTGGCCTTAGTTTCACATAGAAAAATTGACACTTACAACTCTAACTAAACAATTATGATGATGATTGGGGATCACTAGGTTATGGGTATGTTCTCTACTAGTGGCTCATGCACGAGAAAGGATATTTTTTGTGGTTACCCTCACCGAGATACGAGGTACTTGGGACACACAACTAGCTAGTTCCTAGGGGTTATTTCCTATCGTGTGTGCTCATTAGATCTTTTATACATACCGTCGGTATATGGTATATATGGATGGAAAAATTCATCAGATTTTTAATTTATTTTAAAAGTGTTGATTCATTAAATTATACCACTTGAAAACTGATTTTTTAAGTTGCATCTTTTAGAAATTATGTGTAGAAATTACATAATTTTTAAAAACTTGGATGCTTTACATCTTTGAACGTATACCACATGGAGTATCTTACTGGTGGTATCCTAATGGGAATTATATAACACCCTAATTACACCCTTGGGTGTATGTAGACTTGGTTATTTTTGTTTTCGCAGGTTTGGGTACAACTTTTGTGCAAATTATTTGGGTTTTTAGCGGTCCATCATGATACATTGTTGTGGATATGGCTTGAGGGTGGTTCCTCTCACCATGTGGTGGATATTGGGATATCCATTATGGGTTTCTTCAGTTGTTATAGACTTCTATAATTGTTTTAAATTTTGTTATTCAGTTCTGAAATATATGTAAATGAAGATTTTGTTTGAAAAATACAGATTTGTTTTATTTGATTTGTTCGTTGTTTTATGTTTATAAACTTGGGTAAATCATTCCCAAATTTCATTTTCTGTTACCCAGGCACTTGTGCCTACCCGTGAGGATCAGGAAAACCCTTAAGGCCTTATCATGAGCTGGTTTTTGTGACGGTTTCGGTGGCGATCAGATTCGGTTCGTGACCATCCTTCTGATGGAAATTGACAATGTCGCTCATGTGTACTGGTCGAATACCTCCTCCACGAAGAGAAGTGAATCAATTTTCATTTTCATTTTTTATGTATGTTCATAAAAAAGAATAAAATGAGTAATGATGAAATTTATAAAAGATTTATTATTATATAATAGTAATAATTTATATATTTTATTCATTTTCCACCCATTAAAAGAAGTAAATATTATTCATGTGTACTTACGAACTACCATATTCCTAAAATATATGGTTAACTATCCATGAAATCCTTAAATGGTAGGATTTAAAAGTATATATAATGTATAAATAAAAATAATATAATCATTTTATGACTTTATATATAAAGTACCATAAATCCTTTGAATAATGTCAATACAATGATGTAGTTTTGAGGATCCGTATCAAACACCCCAAAATTATATTAACCATTTTTTATCTAAATAATCATGGTAATAAATGAGTATAAATTTGTAACAATAAAAAAAAGAAGATTTGAATGTAGAAAAGTAATATATTTTTATTACACTACAGTCAGATAACAAATTAATCCTAATGAAACTAATTGTAAGGTATTTTATTTTAACAAATTATGTTTAATGTTATTAATTTAATCTCAAACACATACCTGATATTTCAAATGATTCAATAAATTTTTAATTTAAAATTCAATGGAAGGTAGATTTAATATTTATCTATTACATTACATTTTATAAAAAGATATAAAAATTGTATTGTTATTTTTTTTTTTTAATTTTAAATTTTAAATTTTTTACTAAGTAATATAATTAATTTTTTATAACAATTAATTATGGATCTCCATTGTCATTTATCATAGTTTTTATTCATTATTATGACACTTATTATATTTATCAAGTATTTTCAATGAATGTTTTTTTTCCAAATGTTGTGTTAATTTTTAAATTTCATAATTTTTCAGGGGAAATTTATTTTATTTCATATAGTTATGAAAAAATGGAAAGTGATTTTCTAATGGTTTAAATTTTGTTTTATAAGGTTTTTATGATGAAAATTCTTGATATTGTAATGTCTCGGTTCGGGGTGGTGCCAAGCGGTGCCACGTACCTGGTTGGTCACATGGCCTCAAATTCATTTCTCCAAATGCTAGAGGCTGCCAACTAGTAGCGAGGGCCTTAGGTGTGATAGTGTAGAAACTATTCCCTAATTGGAAGAATAATGCAGCTGAAATAAATAGATAAAAATAATATACAATAAGGGATGCCTAAATAAAATGCCCCAAGAAAACAATGGAAGACTGAAAGTAATAAAAAAAACTAGTGCACATATATAAATGATTCATATCACATATGTCAAGTAAAATATCCAAACAAGTCACAATGGTGGAATATAGTACAAAAACAAATTTCAAAAGAAAACAAACAAACTCCAGCAGCATCGCAAGCCTTATCTTGGTCCTACGATATCGAGCTCCACATATATCATATACCTCAAGTAGAATAGTTTTTTCCATTATCTATACCTATATCAACATAATTTGTTTGGGCCCAAATGCATGATCCAAATAGGGTGTGAGACGAATCACAATAGGAACCCACCCAATGTTCTGTGCCATATAGTCAGTGAATATATATATATGGCCGGAAATAAATAAAACGAGCAGTAAAAAAGGAATTACTCAAATGTAAATTGACGAAAATTTTCAGTTACAATCATTCACATTATAAAAAATAAACCAACCAATTAATAATAAAATCAACACTATGGGATGTAATCACCTCTAATCCCCTCAGGTTCAGCTAACAATCTCATGCAACCCTCTGGTTAGTTCTCACTACCTAACCACTTTGGTTCAATTTACAATATTTATATAACTATGACTCTCTAATAAAGAAATCACTGTCAATCACCCTTATGGTATCGTGTAATCAAACACACTCATAGGAGGCACTCACTGTCAATTCACCCTATATCCATGTAATGATAAACCATAGACAATTTCAGGAAGAACTCAATGTCAATTCCTCTTGTGGTCTGGTTTCGGATCAAAAGACACTCTTAGGAAGCAGTCAACATCAATACCCCATATGGTCTCATAATGTAATTATTATTACAGACACTCATGGAAAGCCCTCAATGTCAATTTATTCTTATGGTATCACTACACCAGGTTCTCTTAGACGCATGTAACAAAATCATACAAAAATAATAATTAGCAGCCATTGTAATCCCCAATGTACCACATGGCTAATTATCTACAATGCATAACAGATAATATCATATATACTATCACTCCATCCTAACAACACATGGAATATAAAGAAAAATTATAACAGAAAAATCTACACAAAATAGTCAAAATCAATCATAAATGAGGAAACACGCCCATAGTATTGCATGTAACAGTATTCATAATCAACAAACTCTATTCAAACCCACAAGGCATAGCTGGCATTAACTGGGTTAGAATCCTTAAACATGCAATAACCCGAACAAGGGTATTGGGAAATTTTTCACATATAACTCAATGACTGACTACATAAAGGCAAAAACCACCTACATCAGTATCGTAGAGACAATATAAATGAACCTCCTGCATTGATTCCCCCTAGAACACCATAGATCCACAAAAATTCTAAAACATTCAAACAAGATAATCTCAAAAAATAGGTGAAATTAGGAATCATTGATCTTTATGAATGAAGAGAATACCATGGTGATTGGAAAGAAATCGACAGTGGCCAATTTAGAGAATGGATGGAAAGTCAGGGGCTCAGTGAAGAATCACATGCTATAGACATTCCTAGATGAGTGACCAGAGATGAACATAAATTTGTGAATGAGAAGTGGCCCGAGTCTGTTTAATGACATAAAACTAAGAGTACACAGAGTATTCCATAGGGATACATTTTGTGTACATTCCTTAACTTCCCCCTCTTTAGGCGGTCATCAGGTCACCTACACATGACCATGTGCTCAGCCATTACATGATGAGCACACGACTACCCGCAAGAACTAGGTACACAATGTGTACCTATACATACAAGGCATGTACTCCTGAAATTTCCATAATTTCATGTTTTCCAAAAAAAACATCATTAATGAATGAAATACTTAAATAGAGGATCTAGGTTCATATATATATTATAAATTTTTTCAACACGATATGGTACATTTTAATCATTGATTCTTATCGATGAGTTAGATATAGCTCATGTTGATCAGTGAGCCCAATATAACTCTATAATGATATTTGTAATAAATATTATTTGAATGTGAAAAATGATCGAGATAACTAGGAATGATAATAAAATGTCATTATTAGGGATTTAATTATTAGGGAATAGATTAAAAATGAGTAAACATAGGTCATGAATATGATTCAACAAGATAGTTATATTATTATCGAAAATGATTGTTATGGAAGGATTTTGATTTTCGGAGGTAAATAAGAATTATAAACTACTAATGGTGAATGTTTTTAGTGAATTTTTTCAATGAGTTCCCACATACATTAGGATGACTTAATAATTTTTTCCTATGCTTCATAATTTTTGTCATGGTTTTTCAATTAATTAAGACTCATTTTCTCTTTGTAAAGTTTGTATCTATGTGTTAAAATTTATTTTATGATAATGTTTAATTCCCTTATGTGTATTAATTTTTTTCAATTTACTAATGGGAGAACATTTTTATCAATTAATGATTCTTTCTATAAAATTGAACATTGATAATGTTCTTTAAAATTATATAACCAATAATATTTGTAAATAATTCACGATTTATGATATGGTTAATCATCATAAATGAATAAAATGTGTCTCTAATAAATCATATGTGTACATTTAAATGGTAATTTTTTTGGAAAAATGGATTCTAAATGGAAGTGTATACATTTATATGTAATATTTTTACCCAAATATATTAAATTCTTATCCTAGAAAATATTATAAATGTTATAAGGTAAAAACCTTAATATAATTCATGTTATTACAAGTAGAATATTTCATGATTCATTATAGTTGGGCGAACTAATAATGTATAGATTCCATTACTATTTAGTATAATATAAGAAAACCATAATGAGACTATGGATTAAGGCTACATTATCATGAGAGAAATGTTTAGTTGAATAAGGTTTCTTTATCTAATCTGGGTCTATTCAAAAAAAATTATATTGTGGAAAGACACCAGATCATTTAGGAAGACATCAAGATGATAATAATCTTCTGAATCCAAAACCTAAAATTGAATACATAGAGAATTTTTTGGATGTATTTTTTGAGGTAACATAGGATACTAATTTTTGCAGCCTTGAAATAGAGTATGTAAATTATCTACAAAGAAACATGTCAATAATGGATAATTGCATTAAATAGAAACCTCCAACAGTGGGTTGATATACAGAAATGATGAACTATGAATGTTGGATCAATGTTATAATAAATATATTCCATGTTTTTGGAATATATATATGATCAAAAGGTAACTCTTTTTATTTATCCTTTGAAAATTTCTTCTAATAAATTGTTGTATATGATAAAAAATAAAAATGAAAATATTATACTAATGGTATTGAGTGTAAAAATAGAAAATATATTTTTTGTAGAAGAATTTTTATAAATTTATTCATGTTATAATTGAAATAAAAATTTTGGATTTAAGGAAAATTAAATAAGACAATGTTGACACATAAGTGGAAATTTTTATTATACTGAACTTATATGTACATAATTTCATTCTAGATTGTGAGATAAAAATAGCACGATTTTACATCGGTAGAAAACAATGTCTTCTACGTTAATTTTCCCCTCAGAAATTTCATAGTAATTTGGATTTTTTATGGGAAATATTATATGTATTTTATAAAAACTAACTAATTCACGAGAATAAAATATATAATTGGTCATGGTGGAATGAAATATTGAAGAAATACACTATGAAATTGGGTTTAATCCCCACAAATGTTCTTATTTTTAGAATCCATGTTAATTACTTTTTTGGTAGGATTTAAAAGTATTAACAACAAATACATCATTGAAATATGGAAAATGACTATAAATAAAAGAGATATAATTAGATAATTAATTTTAAAATAGATAGTTAGTTATCAATACCATGTCTTAGTTCCAATAATTTTGGGAAATAGGATAATTCTCGTTAAAATATAGTTAATGAAGATATGAATCATCAAAAATAAATGAAGAAATGAGTGTTAAATTATTTTTCTACTACTATTGGAATATATAGACCATCTAATGAAGTTTTTTATGTATACTAGTTGTTTATTCAAAATATTACAATGGATTGTTTTATTTTAAATCCATCAGTTTTATTATTTTTTAGGATACAAACGTTTTTTTTTCATATTATATCTATTATCTTACTAAACACTAATTGTGGTTGACCAAAGGAACACTAATTTATAAAAATCATTTTCATTCCATTAAAATAATGGGTTTTAAAAAAACCATCATGTCATTCCCATGGTATTATTTTATGTTATTTTGGGTGTGAATTAGATTTTATTGTTTCAATTTAATATATATTTTAGACATAAATAACACATATTAAATTTTAAATGTTTTTCTTAAATTTTTATATAAGGATCGGTTCATACCTATTATAATATACCCTGAATCTATAAAATAATTATAGATAAAATTGAATGTTATATTTCCCTCATTGTTGAAAAGAGAGTATGAGTATAAATAACTGATGTGTTAGTGGTGAATGAATATATTGATATATTTACTGATGATTAGAATGTTTTTTCCATTTTATGAGGTTGAATGTATTTTGTATTTAGTAATTGGTTTTATGAAAATTTCAAAACCACCTTATATAATAGACTTAATTTAATTTTTAAAACATAAATGTAATTTCATGAAATTATTGAAATGGGTTTCATCAACAAGATAACATATCCATGGCATAACCCAATTATAGTAAATATAGAGAGAGATTATATCATGATAAATTTCATTTATTACCAGGAATGTTGGATTATATAGAACCAATGGAATATAGGGATTATTCAGGATATCAATATATATTTTTTGGGTGATTATTGTTGCCACATTGGTTGAAATTTAAAGAAAACTACGGAAATCTAGAATTTATAAATCATTGACATGAATAAAAAAATAGGGTAGTTTTACAAAGGCCACCACTATGTTCTATCCTGTGGACCTCACACCAACAATGTTTTAGTCATACATAAATCAATGAATATTCACTAGAATATATTGATCCCAAAATATCATAAATCATAACACTATTCCATGTAGAAAATCTCTATAATATTTATAGGGATATCCCACTGCATCCCTCATAACATTTCCATTGACTCCAACTAGCTCACTAACATGTGTTGATTATTATATGATTTAACAACAAGAAGGTTAAATCTATAGATTGTGAATTTATGTCTTTTTACATGATTAGAATGTGACTCTAGTGGTATTGTAGTATTGAGTTGGTGAATGTGGAATCATTGTTTATTTAATGTGGATGTTAAAAAATATTTTTCAAGAAGTTCCTAGACATTGGGAATCCCCCTTAATAGTTCATTCAATTTAAAAAATCGTAAAACCCCACACCTTAATGAAGATACATAATATCCCGATGCTCTTATATTTTATTTACACTAATTCTTCCCATAATTTAATATAATTATGAATCACCCATTTTTGAAAATCCTTACAATATTATAAGACATAACTATTAATTTTATGATGCAAAATATTACATAAAATTCCAAATTCATCAACATATTAACAATTTCTACATCAGGTCAATTTAACATTTTATATAATTAAATTTTTATAAATTTATGTGGTTTAGAAAAAAAATGGTCGATAAATACCATCGTTAATATGTCAACCTCAAAATAAATTTTTTTCAATATTATTAATTAATTTATTTGGATATAACTTATTCAAAAGCCCTGTGAATGTTTTACCACTTATTCATTTTTCACATTGCCCTATAAGAATCATTAGCACATAGTTCATTTTGAATCATTATAATTTTCAAGAGATCAATGCCTTTTAATCATGTGTTCTAAATTACCCACATATTGGAAAAAATAGACATCTTTGGTAAGATACATAAATATAAAAAGTACAATATTTAAAAAAACCATTCAATTACCATTTATATGAAGAGTTCTTCCAAGAAATAAAAATTTCACATATCTTGCATTTTCCTTCTAATTTTGATCTCCAATGTTTTTAAATACATTATGAAATGATTCTACCATTAACCTTAAATCCATATTCACAATATGATCAATTTACATGAAATACATCATATCAATCATAGTGTCTATTTAAAATAAACAAACAAAAACTCTATTTTTATATTTATTAAATTATATAGTTGCAAAAACATTACCCTTTATGTTTCCTAGAATTATGTAAATAAAATCATTAAAGTCAACATCCATTATCATAATCATATAAATTGTGAAATAACTCTTCCATCAGTCAATGTTTAAATTAGAATATCACTATTAAAAATCTCAATGAAAAATAGAATTTATTTCTACCATAGACCACCAATTAATCATACAAATGAAATCACATTGAATTTTAATTATGTGTAATTTAATGCTTCTATGGACAAAAAATAATTCCAAAAACATATAATTACATAATTTCACATATCTCCCACTTTGTAAATAATCCAAGAAGACAGTACTTTTACTTTCAGTTTCAAAAAATTCCCTTGGATCTTATCTCCAACATTCGTTGATATAACATCCAAAAAAAATTATTTAAAATGTTCCCCTAATATGGGAGATGGTAATAACCTATATGTCCTTATAAATGGGAGAATTATGAACATAAAGGTTCAAAAGATGTTTCTCAAATAGTTTGGCTTCAATTTGATTAATCATAATCTCTGCCACTTTATCATTTGTTCCAATATGTTTAATTTACATCAAAACCTAGACAACATTTTCAACTATGAAGTTAAATATTATCTTAATATGTTTGGAATTAGATTATTGAAATTTATTATTCAAAAAATCGATAACACACTTAGTGTAATAATGTGTCACCATAAGATATTTCATCTCCTCTCCAATAATAGTAAGATCATTATTCATCCACACTAGATGGTTGCATGAATTTTTTATAGTGATATATTTTCCATGTGTATGACTAAGTGAAGTGATTTATTTTTTCATTCTCATCCATCAAAAAAAAATTCAAATTAAGAATGGACCACCCATGAAGGAAATTCTATCTACCACATTACCATCCCAATAAACATTAAAATATATCAATAAATTGTTATATCATCATATATCAAAGTATAATACAAAATTTAGCATTCCAAGAATATACACCATGACTCATTTAACTCAATCCAAAAGATATTCAATTGTATCAAAATGAATGTATGCTACTAATAATATTGAAAAGTTGATATTTGGCCATGTTTCAGTCATGTATAATAATATTTTAATGATTTCCCAATATAGGGAGGGATCAAGAGATGTCTTATCTTCATGTTTTCCATCATTTTTCTAAATAAAAATATATGTTGAAATTGTTTTGGACATATTAATGTTAAATTTATTTAGCATCTATATTGCATATATTTACTTAGAAATGAAGGTATGTTTCTTCTTGTAAACCACATGTGGACCCAAAATGTATTTGAGTTCTCTAATAATACAAATTTTAAATTAAAATTTCTTGGGATTATAAAATTATTCCCCTGATGACTTCCTACTTTTGAAAAATAAATATCCTATATATATATATATATATATATATATATATATATATCAATCATAAATTAATAGTTATGGTAATTCTTCACACATATATTATTGTCAAAACCATCACCTTTAAATTATATCTTATTTAGAAAATCATCCAACAGATAAGACCATGATCATAGTTCCCACATTACACATATAGAGTATATATTAATCTAAAATCCTTCATCTCATAATTTCCAATCTTATATCCTCATTTCTTTTAAATGTAAATATATTCTTATGTAAAACCATCTATGAATTCGGTTTTGACATCCATCTGATAAAATTTGTACCATTAAAATATTTCCATGGAACATAATATCCTCATCAACTCTAATATAGCTTCTAGAGAAAATGTTTCATTCACATCAATTCCAGTAATAAATTACTATATTTTACACACCATAAGATCATTTCATTTGATCGCATTTTCATTCTTATAGAATTTTTATTTTAATGTCATCTATTTTCCAACTACATTTTTATTTAGTAGTCTCTTAAAAAATTCACATATTATGTTATTATCAATATAATAAATTCCTTAATTAAAGGCCCTAACATATGATTCTTCAATAAAATATTCATCAAACAAGTTTGATTCCAAATTATATAGGAAGGTATATTTTTCATCATTCCACATTTTGTTGGTCTGTTGAGGTGTCATAAAATACATAATTATATTGGATTGATCAATATATTCTCTTCTTTTTCACCTCTTATGTTATAAAAATACTTCTTAATGAATGTGTTATTCTTCGGATTATTATTTGGAATCATCATAATTTTGTGGTCCCTATATTTTTTATAAGTACTCTATTATTTTATAATTTGAAATTTTCCCTTTACTTCTTTTTTCATCATATTCATTTATATCATAATATGAGCTAATAGAGTAATTAAGGGTTTTATCCTCAATGATCTAAAAAATCACTTCCATCCCCAATCATTCTAGGATTATTATTAGAACATTACTCTAATTTACTATTCATCGAAATGTATGAAATATTACCATTAGAAGTATCCCCATACATTCCTTTTCTTCCTAATTTGAATCAAATGAGTCATCTAATACAGAAAAACATAAAAATACATCAAATTGTGATTCCTTCTGTAATATATCATAGAATGTGTCTTGGTTTCTCCCAAAATAATCCATGTATTATTTTGAGTGGGATCATTTACATGAACCTCCAATATTCTATAACGACTAGAATCCTGACTCTAAATCTACATTTTTTAGAATTATTTTCACATGCTAATTTCTGTGTTCAACAAAAAAAATTATTTCATCTCAATAGAGAAAAATCATCATTTATTCTATCTTTTCCACGTAAATTGAAAATTCAATGGATGTTAATTCATCTCCATTGTCATATCATGGAATCATGATTGTTTTTATAGATTCTTTATCATTTCATTGTTGATAAATTTTAATGTTATAATGTTATATCCAATTATCCCACATAAAAACACAGAAGACATTCTTTAAAAATTAAAAATACAAATATTGATTTACCTCTCTTTATATGTGATAATAATTTTCATTTGATAACATACATCTGTGTGTGTAATAACCTAATTTTTATCACATATATGGATCCATTTATGTTTTCATTTATTATAAATTTAACAACTTATTTAGATTTATAATGTGGTTATAATTGTTTTATTGATGTTCGGAATTTTTTGTAGCATGGAACACCGACCGATAGATAATTACACAGGGTTGTGGAGTTTGTAGAAGTCGTGTGACCTAGTCCGCATTATCTCTCCTCTCTATGCATGGTAGCATAGATAGTGGAAGTATGGAACATGGTTATTATTAATCGTTCACAAGGGGATGAATTCCAATGTAGGATGCATATAGTTTTTAGCAGAGTTACATCACATATACTTCACATGTTTTCCCAATATGTGATGCCTAACCAAGTGGTTCCCCTTTTGTAGTAGTGATTCATGTACAATTATTTTGGGGCATAGAAAACCATTAAAAAAACGTATCACCATCATTTTTTAGTGAAATTATCCAAATTTTCATTTATGAAATGTTAAAACTCACACATTTACCCTTGGATCATTCAAGTAGGAAATATCACCTATCATGTCCCATTATAGAGCTCTGAATCCCTATTTTGTTGGTTTTCATCCCGAGATCTGATATGGAGTCAGAATTGAAACCCATTATTAATTTATGATGTTCTTTGGTAATTTATTGATTCTTTTTGAGATTTTCATCATTCATATTTCCCACTGTGATTTGTTTTAAATGTTTGAATGTATGTCCAATTTTGAAAATTTTGTTTTGTTAATCATATTTCTTATGATTCTAGAGAATGTAAAGGTTGATAATAGATGATGAGAGTTGTTCGATATTATTTTAATTTGTCGATACATCATACCTCAAGTTTATCTACTTCTTAAATAATTAATATTGTGTGTGAGTGTTACAATTTCATCAGGAGTATACTATTTAATTAATGTTCCGTGATTATAGTCATTAAAAATATATCATAAGAAACTTTTTATATATGTTTTTCATCCATAAATGATATTAACTAAATGATGAACACCCCCATAAAATAATTACCGTAATAATTTTTTGTAAATTATTTAGTATATATACACCACCATTCAGGTGTTCCCTTTTAGGACAAGATAATGCCACGTGTTGATTTAAATAAATGAAGTGTTAAAAGAAATTATGTGTTCACTTTTGACATGACTCTTATATGGTATTTATTTAAATAAATTTATTTAACGATTAAATTTTAATTTAATATATGCATATCTATGTAAAGTTACCTAGATAATAATAACATAATGTTCATATTTCATGAATTTATCATAATCGTCCATGTTAATGGAAAACATTAGAGTCAAATAATCTAATGATAATTTAATTAAAGAATTAAGTGATTGAATATCCATAATTTTTATTTTAAAACTAATTAATGATAATTAATAAAACCTTTGAAATATAAAATTTATTGACTATTAAATGGAATTAATTTTATTTCTTAATGTATACAATACCTATTGAATATGGAACATCAAATATTTATAGGAGTGGTGAAACTAAATCCATGCATCGATTCTTGCAGGAATTCCTTAATAACTAACAGATTCCATTCTGATTTAGGGATGTGAGTTTCAAAGGGGGATACCCACCATGATTCATGATACTTATCTACTAGTGGATTCATGGTATGATATTGTAGGATCCCTCCATTATTATTATAGGATTCCATGGATACACTCCATGTGTCCAGCATGATTCCATGAAACATGAGGTACCAGTGATTAACCCATTGGGCCTAGTAACTGATTATCATGTTTTACTATGGATTGTTTCCATTTACTATGTTAAAATAATATTACAGTGGAATGTATTGGGAGATTCTATATGGATTACAAAAAATCCAATTATCTAGACTACATGTTATTTATTTGTTGGTTAAACCTCTAAGGTCAATGATTCCTTGGTTTATACATTGGATTATCTTTAATTAATATCATCATTTTAGGATACCTAGTTATATCTTGGATCCATTATTATAAACATCGCATAAGTATGTTAGTGGTATTCATACCTCATGTTACATAATTATATAAAATGGAAATAATTTATTGATGAAATAATCCCATATTGAGACCCCCGATGATGTTGATACATGTACCTGGGAATTTTATGTTTTCTTGTCTTTAAATCATCATGGAGCCCGATTGGCCAAATGGCCTCAACTACATCTCAATGAATGATAGTAGATACTGACTAGTATTTAAGGCCACATGTTTTTTTGTGGGGAGACAATTCTTTCATTTCTGGAATGTGTCACATTAGATTAATGAAATAATAGGTATATTTTAGAAGAAATATAAATAAATTGATTTCATATTTGAAACAAAAATTGATGAATCATTACCACTAATCCACTATAGCTAAATTATGCAGATATAATAAACAACATAACATACTGATAATAATATGTAAATGATGATGCTAATGTATTCCACATATATATAAGTCTATACAAATTGGAATATATGGATATATAAATTACATGAAAAAAAATAAAAAAGGTGCCAAAACTATCAAATCATCCCACTCCCCTACATCTAATGGTTAAAGAACATATTGTTTCTGTGGATGGCGAATTTCTGCCTCCCGAAGCGATGATTGTTCAACATTCTTTTAACACCTTCAAAGGTGGACATTATGATGACACTATATTTATATATGATATATAATATGTTTATGTTTTCTTTAAGCTTCTGTATTTTTCATTTTGGGCATACCTTTATGGTTTCCATTATGGGTAAACACGATATCTTCATTTAAGGAAGTGCGGACTACCGCCCCCTCAAAGTGATATGATTCGTTAATGCCATATGTGGGACGTGTAAAGGATGGATTTAATGTTATTATATATGATTTTATACTGTAATTATAATACACCTCTATGTCATTATTATTTCTTTCTATTAAAGTATGAGATAGAAATGAAAGTAACGTTCATGCGTACGTACGGCTTACCGTCTCCATGAACGGTACATTTCATTTCTTATCCCCAAATGTAATGTACTATTAAAAGTACATGTATATAATGGATATATATAATTAATGATATATCTAAATAAAGAATATAATTATGGAATTGAAATATACATACCTCTCATTTATTTTTAATTCCATTAATATGAGAAAGAAACGAAAGTAGCGTTCATGCGTACGAACGGCTTACCGTCTCCATGAACGGTGAATTTCATTTCTTACCCCTAAATGTTTATGTAATATTATAAATACATGTATATTCTGGATATATATGATATATATGATATCCAAATCAGGAATTTCATTCTGGATATAAAGAACCTCTGACCACACGAACAACATGTAATTGTAAGAAGTCCACTTTCGACTTAAGATCCAAATATCGAAAAAACAATCATTATTAACTTAATGATTACATAATGTTTATAACATGGAAATAAGTGATATAAAAGTATTAATACGCTTGAAAACGTTTCTTAATCAAGTAGAAATAAACTCATGTTTATTATTCATGAGATTAAAGAACGATCGAGTCATGTCGGACCCGAGGTAAGGGATCTTACTCCTCTCTTTCTTTTTAAGTACACTCTTTTATGTCATTCCCTCTAAAGATCATCTTTCTTGTTATTGTGATGTTATTATATATTAAACATACTGTAATTTGTATGTTCATGTGATTAGAGACCCTATTCTCTCTCATCAATCCATTTTGGAAGTTTTTAGTGGCGCCGTTAGGCTGCCGAATTTTCATAAGAGATCTAACCTCTCTCTTTCTTTTTAAGTACTCCCCTTTATGTCACTTATTTTATAATCCTATTTTTTATGATGGGGGATGTTATTTCATATTCCTATTGCTGTAAATTTTGTTGTAATGTGATGAGATACCCTATTTGATCTCATCAATCCATTTTTTGGAAGTTTTAAGTGGCGTCGTTGGGCTGCCGAGTTTTCGTAAGTGATTTTTCATCTCACTTGTATTCCCGTGAGATTTATGCTACATTTTCCACAATTTCCTTCGAGTGGTGTATGTACTGACCATTATTTTACTCATTGTGTAATATTCCTTCATTTATGAGTATTTACATCAATGATGTATTGTCCTTCTTTCACGGGTCGTATGTTTCGAAAGATACCCAAGTCGGTAAGGGAACCTTTCACCCTCCCCTTTTTAAAAGACTTATTTTGTTGTGTCTTTTAATTTACATATTGTTATGTTGGGATATGTTCTCATATATCCTTATTGATGTAACTTTTAGGTCCAAGGGATGAGATACACTTTTTATCTCTAATCAACTCATTTTGATGTGACGTCGTTAGGCTGTCAAGGGAACTTCTTAACCAAATTTCGATTTCTATGGGTTCAACATGTAGTTATTGAATATGTCATACTTTGAATATGTGTGAATTACCATTGATTATTTTACACTTAATATCCACTTATATTTGGTGTATTCGTTTTTCACACATAATTATGTAATTGATTTATCCTTAACCAAGGATACCGTCTTTGTAAGGGACTTCGTCTCAATCTCCTTTCATTGAGGAATACATCGTTTTATACACAAATTTCTTTTGTAACAGTATATAAACCCCTTTGACTTTTACTTTTATAAAAAGGAATCTTTTTATACGAAGCATTTTACTAAACGACAAATAGGAATGTTTCTTTTAACGTACGCGGTGACAACGACCTTTTCCGTTGCCGCGAGTATTATTTGGTCTTTGGCTTCCTCAACAAGACGTAATGTTTTTAAAATAAAATAAATACCATATACTCTTTTATGTATTTGGGTATTGAGAATAGTTTTGATAAAGGATTCTATTATGTCAATATATTTATGATATATTGTGATTGAAATGTGGAAATGTTATCATTCCTTTATATTTGTTTTATGTGTTATGTTTTTATATTGGTACTTGGACATTTTAACGGGTGGTTACGTTATAAACCATATCACGGGTGGTGCCGTGAATACCATAATGGGTGGTTACGTTATAACCTCCAATGCATTGTGTATGGAAGTCGGTCGTAGGGCTATTCAATTTAGTATGTATGGAAATTGGCCGTATGGCTATTCCATTAAGTGATATGTGTGGGAGTCGACCGTATGGTTATTCAACTTAAGTATGCTTATGTCCCAAGTTACCTTTATATAAGTTATGTGTTCTTTATATGGGTTTTATGGTAATCCTTTGGTTACAAAAAGGTAAGTAATGATATTTTATTCAGTGAGGAGTTTTTACTACTTCATAAAGGTGATAAGTATTACTTTGATAAAGTATACATGGTTTACTTTTTGTTTTGATAAACTAACAGTTTTTATACTTTGTGTATACCTTACTGAGTTTTTATGCTCATCCCATGTTTTTGAAATGTTTTTCACAGGACTTAGCGTAGAATAGGGTCAAGGATGGGATCAAGGGAAAGTCATGCTACCTAAAACATGAAACTAGACATGTTTCTTTTTAAGAGTTTTTATTTTATGGAAATTTAGTAGAAGAGACTACTTTGTAATATTTTGAGATGTAATAGTTATGTCGTAATTCTCTAAAACTCTAAACCTGAAGAGATACTCAATCTGAATTTTTCATTTAATTCAATTTTAAGTAAGGTTTAAGGTTGGGGCCTTATAGTTGGTATCAAAGGTCGATTTAGATAACTTTAGAGGTTAGGGTATTCTTTAAGCATAAGTGACATTACCATAATGGTTAGGATTTCAGAAAGAGTCCTAGTTTTAGATAAAGTGAACGAGTAAGTGTATCTTAGTGTTTACCTTCCTCATTAGTACATGATGGTTTTGTTGATATACTCACACTGACATTTCTTTTTTTAGTGAATGGATGGATCTAGCAGGCACCAAAGAGACAATAGGTTTGAAGGAAACTGTGGTGGTTATATGATTAAGTTACTAGATAAAATTGGGGATTCAATGAGGAAACTAGTGGTTGTTCTAGACCAACTATCAAGGAGTCATGATCAACCACTTCAACCTTGGTGAGTTCTCTAATGCATCATGTACGTGATGGCCAACTTGATGTGGAAATTACGGTAATAATAATTAAGGTAACCATTAGGGTTTATATGATCCTTAATTTTTAGGTAATTATGGGTTACTCTATGATATGATGGAAAATGAAAGGAATGAGATAAACTTGAGGTTAAAATATGTTATGATTATTCTTGAAGATTTTTTCTCATTTTGGGGAATGTTTTAAGAATTATATAGTTTTGGAAAAAGGACAACACACAGACCATGTGACAACCCGTTGTGTAAGACAAAGCCGCGGGAATCGAACCCACAACCAAAGTGCGACTGGTATTTATCACCTACCACTGGACTACGTGCAGTCCCTGGTCAGTTTGACCGATTATTTTTAGTTATATGATTTTAGGAATTAAGAGTAAGTTTATTTTGGGTTATTTATGAAAATTATTAACCTATCATGGAGGATATGTGATTAGGTTAATTACTTTTCAATACAAGACTTTAGGAGCAACTGATGTTGTTTGGAGATAAATGATACGATTTAACATGGAAGACTATGTGACTAAATCCTTCAAATATTTGGGTTTCAATCTTATATTGGTTTACTTTGAAGAATTTTATGGACAAATTGATTATAGAATGGTTCTCGTTGAACTTTGTGTTTTGTTGGACAAATTTTGGAGATTAAGAATAGATTTTGTTTTTATAAAGGGTTATCCTTTTCTGGATTATCTAACCTTGTACTAACCTTTCTGTTTTTGGTTATAGTTAAAGCATAAAGACATGGGATGTATATAGTTCTCTTTGGTTGATTAGGTGATTCTCTAGAAGTTGATTATAGTACTCTTAATGTGAACAAGTCTCCCTAAATACTCGTCTTTTGGAAAAAAAATTAGTTTGATTAAGGAATCTAGTAAAAGTTGAAAGTCAACATGATAAGTGATTATGTTTCCTTATGAATAAATTACTGAATAAAAAGTAGCTTAAAACAAAAATTTTGTCTATTAACTTTTCCTAATGGGGGAATCGAATACCATTTAACCCATCACAATTTTGGGATTTTCTCATGGTTTACTTTCTCCTAAACATGTTTTCTATCACTCTCCATCAGAACATGACCCTTTGCTTTTTCTTCCATGTACATGTTTTACTACACGGAATCCTATCATGGGTTAACTCGGGTGACCTTTGTACTTATCTTTCTTCATTTTAATGTGATTGTTTTACCGACTCTTGTTCTGATGTTGGACATTCAAGGATGTTTCGAAGCCCAATTTTAAAATTCCGAGGACGCAATTCCCAAAAAGGGGGGAAGGATGTAAAGACCCGTAAAATTCAAGGGAAATTTTTTCTTAATTTTCTTTAGAATTTTACAAGGGCGCGGTTTCAGACGGCACCTGATTCCGAGGCCCGGTGTGCCCGGAATTAATTTCCGAAGATTGGCTCGGGTACGTTCAGTGAACGAACGAGCGGGAATTCCTAACTTTTGATCCGGTGCTCGGAATTGAAATCCGAGGGCACCGATGAACTCGCAGCGCCGATATTCGCTTAAGGAGACCTTTCCCGAAGTTGCGTTTACACGAGGGGAGTTGTAAAAAAATAATTGTGAATGTTAAAATAATAATTTAACTTCAATTTTTATTTTTATCTTCCATAAGTTTTAATGCATGGTGTTAATGTGTTAACGGTTTTCAACCTTTGGAATTCCCAACGTTAATAAATTAATAAGGAGTTAAGTCTTTTTATTTTGGTTTTGGGGCTTTGCTGTGCGGGGGAAAAGGAGAGTTCTCTTCTCCTTTGAAGACCATCTTCCTCGACGAAGAACGCGAAGAACTTCTCCGCCGAAGAACGTGGTTCTCCCGCGAAGCGACGGACTCCTTCTGTGACGGCATCGACGTCTTCTTCCGCGACGAGGAAACCACGACGCGTCGATCTCCTTCTGCGACGCGTCAACTTCTTCCGCGGCATCCTTTTTCTGTGGCGTTCTTCCTCAGCGACGAACCCACGTCCGACCTCCGCGACGCTCACCTTCCGCGGCCGTCAATGAACGTCGAGCGATGAATCAAAGGTAGGGGGTTTATTTGAAGTATGATAAATACATATTTGTTTATTCCTCTTGTTATTAATTCTCAAAGATGATGGCCAAACAAACATGACCATCATTATGGACACTGTCCATGACCTTTTTTATATTTCATTCTTCGCACGTTCTCCGCGCGTTCCTTCGCACCAAATAATTAAGTGCGTCAAAACATCGATGTTTTGTTGAGAGCGATATACGAACGTGGAGATCTCGACTCAAGGAATGCGAATCTGCGGTCGTCACAATTTTCTGACTTAGAACGAAGGTGCAGCGGACCACGGAAGGGGCCACGTGGCGATGCAATTCCAACGCGTCTTCAGAACGCGGCTTCCGACGAGGGTGCCAGCGGTCCAAGGTGACGATTCGGTTGGGCGAGTAGGCGACCGTGGCGGCTGGTGCAGGCAGAAGGCGGCGCAGAATGGGGAGCCACATGCTAAGGCACGCCGGAGAACAGTAGAGCCGCGGCCCTTGCCGCGGCGGAGAAGAAGGAGGCGGCCGGGCTCGCCGGGCGCCGGAGAACAGTAGAGCCGCGGCCCTTGCCGCGGCGGAGAAGAAGGAGGCGGCCGGGCTCGCCGGCCGCCGGAGAACAGAAGAGCCGCGGCCCTTGCCGCGGCAGAGAAGAAGGGGGCGGCCGGCTGTGCCGGCCGCCGGTTTGCTCGGAGGCGGGACCCGCAGGTCCCGCGGGTGGACGAACGGCCGGCTTCAATGCCGGCCGTGCTTTGAATTCCGGGGGTTTGAAACCCCCGGCAGCCGTGTAACGGGCCCCCCTCACGTGGGGGGGGCGTTGATTGAAGTCACGGGGGGCGGCGCCCCCCGTTTCGCGCGAAACAACCCGCTCGGCCAAGCTGGCCGAGCGGTTCTGAGCGGTCGGGCCGCGCGACCGGCCGGGCCGGGTCGCGCAGGCCGGGCCGGGTTGTGCCGGCTGGGCCGGACCGCCCAGCCGGGCCGGGCCGGGCCAACCGGGCCAGGCCACGTGGAACCGGGCCGGACCCGGACCCGGTTCGGGCCGACCCGGATCGGACCGGTTCAGGGGGTACTGGGCCGGGCCGGGCCGGGCCCAGACCCCTGTTTTCGGACCTTTTTAGTCAAAAGCTCATAACTTGAGCTGTAGACCTCCGAACGATGAACCGTCTGCGGCAACGCGATCCTTGGATCGAGACGGTCGTTTCGGTATATCGCACTCAAGGTTTCGGATTACTTTGAGTTCGGCCGGGTTGGTTCGTTCACGAAACCAACCGGGCCTTCGGAGCGGAAACGCTCATATCTTGAGCTACGAACGTCCGATTGACGCACCGTCAATCGCGTTGTGTTCCTTTTAGTGAGACGGATCTTTTGGCATACTCCGCCCGAGGTTTGGACGCAGGTGGAGTACGGTCGGGTTGGTTTTGCCATAAAAACCAACCGGGCCCCGGAGACGAAAATGCCAATAACTCTCAGACCGGGCGTCCGATCGACGCACCGTCTGTTGCGTTGAGTTCCTGTTTACGATACGGAACTTTTGGTATCCTTCGCCCGAGTTTTGGATTCAGTTAGTAGAGGCCGGGTTGGATTGTACCCGAAAACCAACCGGGCCCCTGGAACGGGAAAGCTGATATCTTTCAGACAGGACGTCCGCTTGACGAGCCGTCAGCGGCGTTGGTGGTTACGTTGAGTAACGGTCCCTTTGAGTATACCCTATGGGAGTTCGGGGTGCAGTTGAGATACGGCCGAGATTGGTTTCGCTCACGAAACCAACCGGGCCCCTGGGACGAAAAGGCTAATAACTCACAGACCGGGCGTCCGATCGACGCGCCGTCTGTTGCGTTGAGACCCCTGTGACGAGACGGACCTTTGAGACACTTCTTCGCGGGACCTTGTGATACTTGGAGTATCGACCAGTAGCTCGTGGAGCAGACCCGTGGTACTTGACAGTGGTGGTGCGCTTGGATGCAGCAGCAGATCCTTGGCGGTGGAGCGCTTGGTTGTAGCGGCGGACCCGCGTTACTCTACGGAGTGTGTGCGCTTGGTTGTAGCGACAGACCCACGACGGTGGAGACGAGCGTGCAGAGTACGGAGACCGTGTAGCCGGCTGAGACCTGACGACTGCTTGACCGACTCGACTTGGAGTGAGTCGACTAGCCCAGTGGACGGAGCGCCCGGTATTTGGCGGCAGACCCACGGCGGACGGAGCGCCTGGTAGTTGGCAGCAGACCCGCGGTACTCGACAGGAGGAGTACCTCAGCAGGCTATCTGGGTAGCGCCCGGTATTTGGCAGCAGACCCTCAGCGGACGGAGCGCCTGGTAGTTGGCAGCAGACCCGCAGTACTCGACAGGAGGAGTACTTCAGCAGTCCTAGGTTAGTGAGCGGCAGCCTCGGAGTCGTGACAGGACCACTGTACACTCTAGAGACGGAGCTCTTCAGCAGTTACGGTTTCGATAATGAAAATCCTGGTTTGAGCTGAGACTTTTGACCTTGTGTTTACTTCATGATTGAGAAGGGTCACTTGCTAACTTTGGTATATGTATGGGCATATACCCGGGTAGTGGTTATCCGTCGATTTCACAATCCTTGTGTTTCCTCATGATTGAGATGGGTTACTTGATAACTTAGGTATATGTATGGGCATATACCTAAGTAAGGTTTATCTGTTGAGATCTTCGTGTATTTATCCTTGTTGGTTTTAGTGAGACCTTGAGGGTCTCGGGGTCCCTACTGAGTATCGTTATACTCACCCCTGCACGGGCTATGCCCGCACCTCGTTGTGTTGGTTGCAGACGACGGCCAGTACTGGCAGAGGCCAAGTGTTCGAGGACTGGACGGTACCTGGAGGTGGACTATACGACGAGGCGGTACCCAGAGGCAGACCACTGGGCGGGTCATACTTGGAGCAGACGGCGGGACCCGAGGAGCAGAAGAGCTATCTGTACTCACCCTTCAGGTGGGATTTCCAGTGGACATCTCAGCGTAGCAGCTTTACTTTTCAGTCACTGTTTTCCCTTTCGAGTTGTACTTTACAGTTGGGCTTGTATTTCCGGCCCCTTTTACTTTTCAGCTCTTCTTTTGTACTTAGTGTTTTACTTCCGCTTGTACTCTGTGGTGATTGTTTTCTTTATAAAGGCAATGCCTTCCCAGTTATTGGGATTTTACGCCTTTGGTGCTAGTCGCCAGCCCCTGGCCTATGGAAGGCGGGCTTGGGGTAGTCACGGCACGGGCCCCGAGGACGGGTCGTGACAAATTGGTATCAGAGGAGTTCGGTTCTACCGCGAACTCTGATCTTTTCTATGTGAAGCAATAGTGTTTAGTGTATTGAGTGTGGTTATCAGTCCAGGGAGTCCAGTGTTGGTGCGGCGGCCGACGTATCCGTACACCAGGACCCTGACTTCTGATTTCCGACTTTATGCACGAAAACACTGATTGCGTGTGTGTTTCCCAAAAGGTTTAAAATCAGCTCAAACCAGGTCAGCTCACCAGGTATAAATCGTTGACCGTGACGCAACTGTTCAGGATGTAACCATGCATATAGTTAGCTGGAGTTCCGAGAGAGTTCTCGATGATGGCCCACCGAGCAGCGAGACTCCGGTGCAGGGCCCTTTTTCAGTGTTGGCACCTTCGGGTGGTGTACCAGCAGCACCACCACCCGTTAGGCAGCAGATGCCACTAGCTGACGGTGCACGCTAGCAGAGCGCGATGCACGAGTTCCAGCAGTAGAGGCCTCTGAGGATACGAGGCGAGACAGATTTCCCAGGCAGCAGTGGACTGGATGGAGACGAATGCTAGAGTTCTACGCCTAGCTTGGATACTAGTAGAGCGGATGATGATCTTAGCTCCAGGTGTTTCCAGAGAGTGACCATGAGGTTGGTCCTTATAGTAACGAGGCTTCGGTACGCGAACCGATACCTGGATTAGTACCTACGGGTAGAGCGCCAGCTATGTCACTACCTGTTGGTCAGCAGACACTACCGGCGGTACCGGTAGCAGAGACTCACAGGCTTAGTGCCTTACTTATGTTTTAACATCAGATATCCCTCAAGTTTCGAAGTGAGCCTGACTCGTAGGCGGCTGAGGACTGGCTTGAGGAGGTGGTTGTGAGTTTTCTGGAGCTAATACAGCTTCGACAGTACGACATGTCGGAAGCAGAGCACTCAACGTGGCTTACCAATCAATCTTGGTACTCGTTGGTTACGTGGTGATCAGTTCTTTAGACTCGAACTTCTGAGCGAAGTGTGTCTAAAGGACATCCGAACCATTTCTTTTCCTCTATGCATTCCTACCTATGCTAGGATGCTAGAGAGAACCTTTGTGGTTGTGAACGTTAGCAGTGAAAGGCAGGAGACTAGCGCCAGTCTCAGAGACTCGGGCGTGTAAAATGTTTCAGGAGGAGGAAGTGCTAAGGACAGATGAATCTGCAGGGTAGCAGACGTGGAAGCAGAGCTTGGAGAGCAGCATGTGGTGGTGTATATTTCGACATGTTACGACCACCCGACTTAGTAGTCCCCGCCAGGCTCAGGGAGCAGGAGGGCTGGGGAGGAGAATAGCTGCATTGCGGTCAAGGAGTGTGACCCAGGAGCTCTAAGAATGATTCGGGGTACGAATTATGTCTACTACGAGCTGCCATATCTATAGACATAGGAACCAATCATTCTACCCTTCCACGAATCATGTCCCAGACCTAGAGGTTCCGGGTAAGCCGTAGACTTGACCCTCACGTCTGGAGATACCTTTGGGAGGAGACTCGATAATCACGCTTACGCCGACGGTGTGATTTGACCTCGAGGCGAGAGTTTCGGTTGGAATCTCTTGGTGGCAGCGTAGAGGCCTTACGACGTTGATCTGGGTATGGTTTTGATTCACAAATCATACCCCGGTTGACTGTTTTAGGCAAACGTCGGAATGGGTTTTCCTTGGTCGGCGAAAAGGAAACCCTGGGCAGCTCATGTTAAACTCAGACATAAGAGGGTGTGACCGATCACTCTTGATTTGGTCAACCCTACCCCTGTGGCAGCAGGAGTTTGAGTTCTGTTCTAACCTAAAAAAAAAGGGAAACCTCTTGAATTCGAGGGTGACGAACACGTTCTTATACGGTCTCAACCCGATGAGGTTTCGGAGATGTGGCCGAGGCGGCATGTTATCTCCGAAGTTCGATGGACCCTTTTGATCTTCAGTAGGGTAGGCGAAGAGGTTTACCGCTTGACCCTACCACCTCAGTCGCACCGGGTGCATAATGTCCACCACGTGTCTCAGCTGTGGAGATACGTGTATGTTTCTTCACACGTCATCGACCCCGGGGAGTTGGACGTCGATGACAGGGCGACAAGCACAGAGGTTCTAGTAGAGATCGAGGATCGACAGGAGCAGGATCTACGTGAACGGTTGCTTCCTCTGGGGTGCTTCTCGGGTAGCACGAGATCTACAGGTGAGCATATGGGAGCGGAAAGCTCAGTTGCGTGCTCAGTACTACCTTGTTTCCCTTAAGTGTGAGTTGAAGCTTTACGGGGACGTAAAGCCCTGAGGTGGGAGTAATGTAAAGACCCGTAAAATTCAAGGGAAATTTTTTCTTAATTTTCTTTAGAATTTTACAAGGGCGCGGTTTCAGACGGCACCTGATTCCGAGGCCCGGTGTGCCCGGAATTAATTTCCGAAGATTGGCTCGGGTACGTTCAGTGAACGAACGAGCGGGAATTCCTAACTTTTGATCCGGTGCTCGGAATTGAAATCCGAGGGCACCGATGAACTCGCAGCGCCGATATTCGCTTAAGGAGACCTTTCCCGAAGTTGCGTTTACACGAGGGGAGTTGTAAAAAAATAATTGTGAATGTTAAAATAATAATTTAACTTCAATTTTTATTTTTATCTTCCATAAGTTTTAATGCATGGTGTTAATGTGTTAACGGTTTTCAACCTTTGGAATTCCCAACGTTAATAAATTAATAAGGAGTTAAGTCTTTTTATTTTGGTTTTGGGGCTTTGCTGTGCGGGGGAAAAGGAGAGTTCTCTTCTCCTTTGAAGACCATCTTCCTCGACGAAGAACGCGAAGAACTTCTCCGCCGAAGAACGTGGTTCTCCCGCGAAGCGACGGACTCCTTCTGTGACGGCATCGACGTCTTCTTCCGCGACGAGGAAACCACGACGCGTCGATCTCCTTCTGCGACGCGTCAACTTCTTCCGCGGCATCCTTTTTCTGTGGCGTTCTTCCTCAGCGACGAACCCACGTCCGACCTCCGCGACGCTCACCTTCCGCGGCCGTCAATGAACGTCGAGCGATGAATCAAAGGTAGGGGGTTTATTTGAAGTATGATAAATACATATTTGTTTATTCCTCTTGTTATTAATTCTCAAAGATGATGGCCAAACAAACATGACCATCATTATGGACACTGTCCATGACCTTTTTTATATTTCATTCTTCGCACGTTCTCCGCGCGTTCCTTCGCACCAAATAATTAAGTGCGTCAAAACATCGATGTTTTGTTGAGAGCGATATACGAACGTGGAGATCTCGACTCAAGGAATGCGAATCTGCGGTCGTCACAATTTTCTGACTTAGAACGAAGGTGCAGCGGACCACGGAAGGGGCCACGTGGCGATGCAATTCCAACGCGTCTTCAGAACGCGGCTTCCGACGAGGGTGCCAGCGGTCCAAGGTGACGATTCGGTTGGGCGAGTAGGCGACCGTGGCGGCTGGTGCAGGCAGAAGGCGGCGCAGAATGGGGAGCCACATGCTAAGGCACGCCGGAGAACAGTAGAGCCGCGGCCCTTGCCGCGGCGGAGAAGAAGGAGGCGGCCGGGCTCGCCGGGCGCCGGAGAACAGTAGAGCCGCGGCCCTTGCCGCGGCGGAGAAGAAGGAGGCGGCCGGGCTCGCCGGCCGCCGGAGAACAGAAGAGCCGCGGCCCTTGCCGCGGCAGAGAAGAAGGGGGCGGCCGGCTGTGCCGGCCGCCGGTTTGCTCGGAGGCGGGACCCGCAGGTCCCGCGGGTGGACGAACGGCCGGCTTCAATGCCGGCCGTGCTTTGAATTCCGGGGGTTTGAAACCCCCGGCAGCCGTGTAACGGGCCCCCCTCACGTGGGGGGGGCGTTGATTGAAGTCACGGGGGGCGGCGCCCCCCGTTTCGCGCGAAACAACCCGCTCGGCCAAGCTGGCCGAGCGGTTCTGAGCGGTCGGGCCGCGCGACCGGCCGGGCCGGGTCGCGCAGGCCGGGCCGGGTTGTGCCGGCTGGGCCGGACCGCCCAGCCGGGCCGGGCCGGGCCAACCGGGCCAGGCCACGTGGAACCGGGCCGGACCCGGACCCGGTTCGGGCCGACCCGGATCGGACCGGTTCAGGGGGTACTGGGCCGGGCCGGGCCGGGCCCAGACCCCTGTTTTCGGACCTTTTTAGTCAAAAGCTCATAACTTGAGCTGTAGACCTCCGAACGATGAACCGTCTGCGGCAACGCGATCCTTGGATCGAGACGGTCGTTTCGGTATATCGCACTCAAGGTTTCGGATTACTTTGAGTTCGGCCGGGTTGGTTCGTTCACGAAACCAACCGGGCCTTCGGAGCGGAAACGCTCATATCTTGAGCTACGAACGTCCGATTGACGCACCGTCAATCGCGTTGTGTTCCTTTTAGTGAGACGGATCTTTTGGCATACTCCGCCCGAGGTTTGGACGCAGGTGGAGTACGGTCGGGTTGGTTTTGCCATAAAAACCAACCGGGCCCCGGAGACGAAAATGCCAATAACTCTCAGACCGGGCGTCCGATCGACGCACCGTCTGTTGCGTTGAGTTCCTGTTTACGATACGGAACTTTTGGTATCCTTCGCCCGAGTTTTGGATTCAGTTAGTAGAGGCCGGGTTGGATTGTACCCGAAAACCAACCGGGCCCCTGGAACGGGAAAGCTGATATCTTTCAGACAGGACGTCCGCTTGACGAGCCGTCAGCGGCGTTGGTGGTTACGTTGAGTAACGGTCCCTTTGAGTATACCCTATGGGAGTTCGGGGTGCAGTTGAGATACGGCCGAGATTGGTTTCGCTCACGAAACCAACCGGGCCCCTGGGACGAAAAGGCTAATAACTCACAGACCGGGCGTCCGATCGACGCGCCGTCTGTTGCGTTGAGACCCCTGTGACGAGACGGACCTTTGAGACACTTCTTCGCGGGACCTTGTGATACTTGGAGTATCGACCAGTAGCTCGTGGAGCAGACCCGTGGTACTTGACAGTGGTGGTGCGCTTGGATGCAGCAGCAGATCCTTGGCGGTGGAGCGCTTGGTTGTAGCGGCGGACCCGCGTTACTCTACGGAGTGTGTGCGCTTGGTTGTAGCGACAGACCCACGACGGTGGAGACGAGCGTGCAGAGTACGGAGACCGTGTAGCCGGCTGAGACCTGACGACTGCTTGACCGACTCGACTTGGAGTGAGTCGACTAGCCCAGTGGACGGAGCGCCCGGTATTTGGCGGCAGACCCACGGCGGACGGAGCGCCTGGTAGTTGGCAGCAGACCCGCGGTACTCGACAGGAGGAGTACCTCAGCAGGCTATCTGGGTAGCGCCCGGTATTTGGCAGCAGACCCTCAGCGGACGGAGCGCCTGGTAGTTGGCAGCAGACCCGCAGTACTCGACAGGAGGAGTACTTCAGCAGTCCTAGGTTAGTGAGCGGCAGCCTCGGAGTCGTGACAGGACCACTGTACACTCTAGAGACGGAGCTCTTCAGCAGTTACGGTTTCGATAATGAAAATCCTGGTTTGAGCTGAGACTTTTGACCTTGTGTTTACTTCATGATTGAGAAGGGTCACTTGCTAACTTTGGTATATGTATGGGCATATACCCGGGTAGTGGTTATCCGTCGATTTCACAATCCTTGTGTTTCCTCATGATTGAGATGGGTTACTTGATAACTTAGGTATATGTATGGGCATATACCTAAGTAAGGTTTATCTGTTGAGATCTTCGTGTATTTATCCTTGTTGGTTTTAGTGAGACCTTGAGGGTCTCGGGGTCCCTACTGAGTATCGTTATACTCACCCCTGCACGGGCTATGCCCGCACCTCGTTGTGTTGGTTGCAGACGACGGCCAGTACTGGCAGAGGCCAAGTGTTCGAGGACTGGACGGTACCTGGAGGTGGACTATACGACGAGGCGGGTACCCAGAGGCAGACCACTGGGCGGGTCATACTTGGAGCAGACGGCGGGACCCGAGGAGCAGAAGAGCTATCTGTACTCACCCTTCAGGTGGGATTTCCAGTGGACATCTCAGCGTAGCAGCTTTACTTTTCAGTCACTGTTTTCCCTTTCGAGTTGTACTTTACAGTTGGGCTTGTATTTCCGGCCCCTTTTACTTTTCAGCTCTTCTTTTGTACTTAGTGTTTTACTTCCGCTTGTACTCTGTGGTGATTGTTTTCTTTATAAAGGCAATGCCTTCCCAGTTATTGGGATTTTACGCCTTTGGTGCTAGTCGCCAGCCCCTGGCCTATGGAAGGCGGGCTTGGGGTAGTCACGGCACGGGCCCCGAGGACGGGTCGTGACAAAGGATGTAACACCCAAGGTAAATAAAGAATATGATATTTTCTTAATTTATCCAAATTTGTGAATAAAATATTAATATGACTACAAAGGGGACGCTATGCTCGATGGTGTACCCAATACGCAACAATGAGTTTCTTGGGAATCTTACGTTGCACTCTAATAATAAAATAATATTATTTTAAAGGGTAGTTAACATGTAGCCGTTGTATTGGCGGGAATGCATAGAAATAACTAAAATATTATTATATATGTTTTTAAATGTTTTTACATTTATCCAATAAAATATAATGGCTTAAAATACGGAAAGAATTCAATTTTAGGCGTATATGCCCTAGTTTTCACTAAAGGTTCACTTATCGCCTTTTGATGGCGAACCGTCATTAAATATAGTTTTTTTCACTCATATACATTCTATTGGACCAAATAAAACTCTTCTTAAGAATCGGGACATCAAAATTTACTTTGTGTCAATTTTTGGTATCTTTTCGATAAAGTTTTTTTTCAATGAATAGTGTAAAATGTTGTAATTTAATTCAAAACCTCTTTTTAATATAATTTATTTATATGATTAGATTATCTTTTGAATTGGTTTTAAAGTGAAATTAGAATATATTTTTACCATTAAATCCAATAGTGGTCATTGGAATTAATTTCACTTTGAAATCAGACTTAAACTAGTGTCAATCTTTTGATACTTATTGTTTCATAAAAACACGCTATTTGCTTTGACAGCGGGAATTAATTATTAAATTAATTAATCTGACATATATGTTTTGAATTTTGTAAAATAGAATTCATTTTTGAATTCGGAATATCAAATATATCTTATGGTGAGTTTTTGGGATTTTTCTGAAAAACATCAATTTTTGATGAATAGTGAAACCACTAAGTGGTACTTATAAAAATTGATTTTTCCATTTAAATGAAATTTTGCCATCTTTGTGTTTTGAATTTCAAAAATCCGACATAAATGGTTGTAATTAAGATGTAAAATGTGGTTCAATAGGATAAAAATAATTTTTTTGGTGAATAGTAACTTATTAAGTTTTTAATCGCGATTAGTGGTAATTAGTGTAGTTTAAGGTAAAAATAATGCTTTAATAAATTAAAATGAGCTTGACACATGTCCTACCCTCATTGGTTGTGTCATGGCCGATCAAGACAAGCCATGGGTCAACTTGGGGACCCCATGGAGCCACTTTGGTTGGGAAATGACATAAATAACTTTTTATTTAATGTAAAAGTAAAAATGACACAAACATCATATGTTTTACGAAAAAAATTTTTACATGGGGTTATAAAGATCATCTTTTTGATTATAAATAGTCATTGGAAAGGTAAAAGAATTCCTACATCATAGTAGTTTTTTTTATAATTTTTATACAATAAATAAATTAAATTATTTATGACATCATGATGATGCAGCGATGACCTCATTATTTAACGATCTAAATAAAATGAGAAGATAATGTATCATCTAGGACCTACAAATGTCCAAAACATATTGTATGGGTGGATTTATAACCCTTATCACCTTATCCTATAATTATATCAATGTGAGACCTTTTAAAACCGAAACACATTTTCAAATAAAGTAATATTTCTTTACTTTCCAAAAGTGCCCCTCCTCTCCTCTTATAAAAGGCCCCCACCTCTACCACATTTCACACACTCCTCAAGTCTTTGGCTCGTCCAAACCCTGTCCATTTTTCTCTCCACATCCCTCTATTACTCCTTGAAGCATCACTTTGGGCAGAAGTCTTCCCAAGGATCCATTGAGCTCAAACCAAAGGGAGTTATCCGATTTTAAGGTAATGTCTTCTTTTGAGTCCTTTTGTTTTATTTTGCTTCTCCAACCCCCTAAACTCTTTTTATTCATTTCTTTTGTAAAAACTACAGTATCCTCAATATACTAGGATGTTGTTATATGATGTATTCTAGCTACACATACACACACCTACATCTAATGGTTAAAGAACATACTGTTTTTGTGGATGGTGAATTTCTACCTCCCGAAGCGATGATTGTTCAACATTCTTTTAACACTTTAAAAGGTGGCCATTATGATGACACTATATTTATATATGATATATAATATGTGTATGTTTTCTTTAAGCTTCTGTATTTTTCATTTTGGGCATACCTTTATGGTTTCCATTATGGGTAAACACGATATCTTCATTTAAGGAAGTGCGGACTACCGCCCCCTCAAAGTGATTTGATTCGTTATTGCCATATGTGGGACATGTAAAGGATGGATTTAAAGTTATTATATATGATTTTATACTGGAATTATAATACACCTATATGTCATTATTATTTCTTTCCATTAAATTATGAGATTGAAATTAAAGTAGCATTCATGCGTACGTACGGCTTACCGTCTCCATGAACGGTACATTTCATTTCATATCCCCAAATGTAATGTACTATTAAAAGTACATGTATATAATGGATATATATAATGAATTATATATCTAAATAATGAATATAATTATGGAATAAAAATATACATACCTCTCATTTATTTTTAATTCCATTAATATGAGAAAGAAATGAAAGTAGTGTTCATGCGTACGTACGGATTACCGTCTCCATGAACGGTGCATTTCATTTCTTACCCCTAAATGATTATGTAATATTATAAATACTTGTATATACTGGATATATATGATATATATGATATCCAAATCAGGAATGTCATTCTGGATATAAAGAACCTCTGACCACACGAACAACATGTACTTGTAAGAAGTCCACTTTCGACTTAAGAACCAAATATCGACAAAACAATCATTATTAACATAATGATTACATAATGTTTATAACATGGAAATAAGTGATATAAAAGGAATAATAAGCTTGAAAAAGGTTCTTAATCTAGTAGAAATTAACTCAAGTTTATTATTCAGGATATTAAAGAACGATCGAGTCAAGTCGGACCAGAGGTAAGGGATCTTACTCCTCTCTTTCTTTTTAAGTACACTCTTTTATGTCATTCCCTCTAAAGATCATCTTTCTTATTTTTGGGATGTTATTATATATTACAAATACTGTAATTTTTATGTTCATGTGATGAGAGAACCTATTCTCTCTCATCAATCCATTTTGAAAGTTTTGAGTGGCGTCATTAGGCTGCTGAATTTTCGTAAGAGATCTAACCTCTCTCTTTCTTTTTAAGTACTCCCCTTTATTTCACTTCTTTTATGCTCCTATTTGTTATGATGGGGGATGTTATTTCATATTCCTATTTCTGTAAATTTTGTTGTAATGTGATGAGATACCCTATTTGATCTCATCAATCCATTTTTTGGATTCTTTAAGTGGCGCTGTTAGGCTGCCGAGTTTTTGTAAGTGATTTTTCATCTCACTTTTATTCTCGTGAGATTTATGATACATTTTCCACAATTTCCTTTGAGTGGTGTATGTACTGACCATTATTTTACACATTGTGTAATATTCCTTCATTTATGAGTATTTACATCAATGATGTATTGTCCTTCTTTCACGGGTCGTATGTTTCGATAGATACCCAAGTCGGTAAGGGAACCTTTCACCCTCCTCTTTTTAAAAGACTTCTTTTGTTGGGTCTTTTAATTTACATATTGTTATGTTGGGATATGTTATCATATATCCTTATTGATGTAACTTTTATGTCCAAGTGATGAGATACACTTTTTACCTCTCATCAACTCATTTTGATGTGACGCCGTTAGGCTCTCAAGGGAACTTCTTAACCCAATTTCGATTTCTTTGGGTTCAAAATGTAGTTATTGAATATGTCATCCTTTGAATATGTGTGAATTACCTTTGATTATTTTACAATTAATATCCACTTATATTTGGTGTATTCGTTTTTCACACATAAATATGTAATTGATTTATCCTTAACCAAGGATACCGTCTTTGTAAGGGACTTCGTCTCAATCTCCTTTCATTGAGGCATACTTCGTTTTATACACAACTTTCTTTTGTAACGGTGTATAAACCCCTTTGACTTTTAATTTTATAAAAAGGAATCTTTTTATACGATGATTTTTACTAAACGACAAAAAGGAATGTTTCTTTTAACGTACGCGGTGACAACTACCTTTTCCGTCGCCGCGAGTATTATTTGGTCTTTGGCTTCCTCAACAAGCCGTAATGTTTTTAAAATAAAATAAATACCATATAATCTTTTATGTATTTTGGTATTGAAAATGTTTTTGATAAAGGATTCTATTATGTCAATATATTTATGATATATTGTGATTGAAAAGTGGAAATGTTATCATTCCATTATATTGGTTTTATGTTTTATGATTTTATATTGGTACTTGGACATTTTAACGTGTGGTTACGTTATAAACCATATGACGGGTGGTGCCGTGATTACCAGGACGGGTGGTTACGTTATAACCTCCAATGCATTGGGTATGGAAGTCGGACGTATGGCTATTCCATTTAGTATGTATTGAAATTGGTCGTATGTCTATTCCATTAAGTGATATGTGTGGGAGTCGACCGTATAGTTATTCCACTTAATTATGTTTATGTCCCAAGTTACCTTTATATATGTTATGTGTTTTTTATATGGGTTTTATGGTAATCCTTTGGTTACAAAATGGTAAGTAATGATATTTTATTCAGTGAAGAGTTTTTACTAATTCATAAAGGTGAAAAGTATTACTTTGATAAAGTATACATGGTTTACTTTTTGTTTTGATAAACTAACAGTTTTTATTATTTGTGTATCCCTTACTGAGTTTTTATGCTCATCCCATGTTTTTGAAATGTTTTTCACATGACTTAGCGTGGAATAGGTTCAAGGATGGGATCAAGGGAAAGTCATGCTACCTAAAACATGAAACTAGACATGTTTATTTTTAAGAGTTTTTATTTTATGGAAATTTAGTAGAAGAGACTACTTTGTAATCTTTTGAGATGTAATATTTATATCCTAATTCTCTAAAAGTCTAAACCTGAAAAGATCCTCAATGTGAATTATTCATTTAATTCAATTTTAAGTAAGGTTTAAGGTTGGGGCCTTATAATCATATTCCATATTTTCAGGGTGGTGGTGAATTAATTATAATTATTTTGATATTGGATAAACTAATGACTAATACCGGATGAAGAGAGTCATACATTAATAAGGAGGATATAATATAACTTAAATTTACTATTTTCAAATTTTATAATTTTTCATTCTATTTTCAAAAATATTTTATCAAATAGGGATATTAAATTCATTTTTATTTTTTATAGTAATTGTAATGGTATTAAATGTGTCTTTTTATATGTTTTTAATCATTAGAAATAATGACCTCAAATAAACTACCCCACGTAGGTTGTTTCTATTATGATGACTTTTCTATCATGCAAAGCCTATATGTAGCACTATTCGGGTGTTACTCAAATTAACATTGATAATGTATGAGTTTAAATATTTGAATTTTGTGTTAAAGTCTATTACATGTGTGAATGTCACTTGAATATACTTTGGTAATATTTTAAATAGATTAACTAAACCTCTAAATAATTAATGAAATGTATACATATGATTATCACTTGTCTTAGATATTTATAATTTAATTACATAGTTTCAAACCCATATAAACCATTCCATATTAATGAATGTGTAAAGACCCGTAAAATTCAAGGAAATTTTTTTCTTAATTTTCTTTAGAATTTTACAAGAGCGCGGTTTCAGACGGCACCTGATTCCGAGGCCCGGAGTGCCCGGAATTAATTTCCGAAGTTTGGCTCGGGTACGTTCAGTGAACGAACGAGCGGGAATTCCTAACTTTTGATCCGGTGTTCGGAATTGAAAACCAAGGGCACCGATGAACTCGCAGCACCGATTTTCACTTAATGAGACCTTTTCGGGAGTTGCGTTTGTTGCGGGTTGATAGTTACGTTTTGGGGTTTTTCAGTTAAGTTAAATAAAAATTTGTGTAAGACAAATTTTATTTTAACTTATTTAAAAACCTATCAAAGATTGTTGGAAGTGGGACCCACACCCACTTAACCTCCCTTGGGAGGATTAAGTGTGGTGGGGCCCACACGAACCCCTTTTCTTTTCAAATTCTCTCAACGTACTTAACCCCTAATTAATTGGCCTATGTTACTCTTAATTAATTTTGGGAGTTAACTCTTTTGAATTTCAAACATTTGAAATTCTTTTGAGTTATGTGTTAATAAAATAAGATGTAATCTTATTTGTTTTTGGGTTGTTGGTTTATTCCCTTGAGAGCTTTGAGAGCTCCTCTTCATCTTCTCCGGCGAAGAATGTCTTCATCCTCAACGAAGAACGACAACACTTCGTCAAGGATCATCGACTCGGAAACCCGGTATCTTCGGACCTCTTCTTCCTCCTCGGACCTTCTTCGTCGGCAAACGAAGATCCGCCAACGTCGTGTCTCTTCGGGCATAACTCTTCGTCAACGGATTTGACGAACGACGACCGCGACACCCGACCCCCGCGACGCCGTCTTCCGCGGAGCGTAGCCGAACCTTTGAATCTTAAACCCGAGGTAGGGGTTTTTGTTTTCATTTTGGTTTCCTTACTCCTTTTCTTGATCATGAATGATAAGTATAACGTGTGGCTTATTTATTTAAGTTTCGTTTTTATTCCTTTAACGTGAGGGGGGCCGGACCGCACGAACACGGCCGAATCCCCCCTCCATCGTTCATGTTTGTTTATGCGGGTGGAAACAAGTAGCGTGGTGCCGTCGCACCACGCGGAGGATCGTTCATTTATTTTACGCAACGCCGTCGCGCTTCGCCGAGGAGAGTCTTCAAGAACGCGACGCCGTCGCGCCGCGTTGGAAGGATTCATGGCACGGCGAATGGGGTGCGGTGCCGTCGCACCGCGCCGGACGACGAACACCGCGGCCGGTTCCGGGCCGCGGTGGGACGAGAAGACCGCGGCCGGTTCCAGGCCGCGGCGGGACGAGAAGACCGCGGCCGGTTCCGGGCCGCGGCGGGACGAGAAGACCGCGGCCGTTTCCGGGCCGCGGCGGAAGGAAAGACCGGCGGCCGGGCCGCCGGCGTCGGAAGTCGAGGGCGGGACCGGAAATTCCGGTCCCGTTGGTAAAAACCGGCCGGCCAGCAGACCGGCCGGATGTCATAAAACCGGGGGATTAAACCCCCGGCCGGTTCTTCAAACCCCCCCTCTTAATGAGGGGGGCGGTTCAATTAAAGGAGGGGGGGCAAAGCCCCCCCGGTTCGTCCAGCCGGCCCCCATTTGCGGGGGCCGTTATTTTGGCAAAGGCACGGCTCAAAGCCGTGCCGCCTTCACAAATAGGGGGGGCTTGATTGCCCCCCGCGTGACCCACGTGCGGCACCCCGCCGCCAGCGCGGGCCACGCGGCGGCGGCGGCGGGGCTCACCGCCGCCGCCGCCGCGCGGCCCGCCGCCGCCAGCGCGGCCCGCCGCCGCCGCGCGGCCCGCCGCCGCCAGCGCGGCCCGCCGCCGCCGCGCCGCCCGCCGCCGCCGCCCGCCGCCGCCGCCCGCCGCCGCCGTCCGCCGCCGTCCGCCCCGGGGGGGGGGGGGGGGTCGGGCCGGGTCGGCCCGGACCCGGACCCCCCCGTTACGGACCAGTTTCGGTTTTTGGCTCATAGCTTGAGCCTCGGACCTCCGAATGACGAACCGTCTGCGGCAACGCGATCCTTGGATCGAGACGGTAGTTTCGGTATATCGCACTCAAGGTTTCGGATTACTTTGAGTTCGGCCGGGTTGGTTCGTTCACGAAACCAACCGGGCCTTCGGAGCGGAAACGCTCATATCTTGAGCTACGGACGTCCGATTGACGTGCCGTCAGTCGCGTAGTGTTCCTCTTAGTGAGACGGATCTTTTGGCATACTCCGCCCGAGGTTTGGACGCAAGTGGAGTACGGTCGGGTTGGTTTTTCCTTAAAAACCAACCGGGCCCCGGAGACGAAAATACCTATAACTCTCAGACCGGCCGTCCGATCGACGCGCCGTCTGTTGCGTTGAGTTCCTGTTGACGATACGGAACTTTTGGATACATCAACTTCGGTCTTCGTGACAGTTGATGTATCAGCCTCTCGGCTCGTGGAGCGGACCCTCCGTACGAGCTTGCTGTGTGCGGGAACCCTAGTGCTGGCTGCGACTGTTCTACTGCTACGACTGCTACTGTGACTGCTACGACGACAGTACAGAGATCCTGTGTGGATTCGACGACGACAGTACAAAGATCCTGTGTGGATTCGACGACGACGACTACAGCACTCAGCGATCCTACGTGGATCAGTGCTACAGGTTCTGTGTGAGCCCGATCCTGTGTGGGTCTTCTGCGGGGGTTAGTTACCTATCGATCCTTCGTGGGTCCGACGACTTAGATGGATCAGTGATCATCTTTATCGTCCTTGAAGAAGTATACCTGTGTGAGCTGAATCCTGTTGTTTTCCTGTGTGGATTTTGTTGTGCAATCCTGTGTGGATTATGTTCTGCTTTCCTATGTGGAATACGTATACTTTCCTGTGTGGACTGAGTTGTACTTGGGCTCGGAGGATGGAGCGTATTTTGATGACTTAGGTATATGTATGGGCATATACCTAAGCAGTGTCGGTTGTTACTTCGTGATTGTACTTTTCTTCGTTGTTTATCCTTTGTGGATTTGAGAGACCTTCTGGGGTCTCGGGGTCCCTACTGAGTAGCTTATACTCACCCCTGCACGGGCTTTGCCCGCACTACGTTGTGTTGGTTGCAGACGACGGACAGCGTAGACCTTAGCTGAGGCTTGCACAGCAGGACGGTACCCGGAGGTGGACCACTGGGCGGGACGTGCTCGGAGCGGACGGTGGGACCTGTGGAGCAGAGGAGCTAAATGTACCCACCCTTCAGGTGGGATTTCCGGTGGACAGCTCGGAGTAGCGGCCTTTACTTTACAGTTGCTGTTTTCCCCTTTTTGAGTTGTACTTTACTTTCAGTTTGGGTTTGTATTCTGGCCCATTTACTTTTCCGCACTTTCAGTTGTACTCTGCTTGTTTAGTGTTTACTTCCGCTTGTTTACTCTGTGGTGTGTGTTTACTTTTCAAAGGCAATGCCTTCCCTTTTTACCGGGATTTACGCCTTGGTGCTAGTCGCCAGCCCCTGGCCTATGGAAGGCGGGCTTGGGGTAGTCACGGCTCGGACCCCGAGGGCGGGTCGTGACAAATTGGTATCAGAGGAGTTCGGTTCTACCGCGAACTCTGATCTTTTCTATGTGAAGCAATAATGTTTAGCGTATTGAGTGTGGTTATCAGTCCAGGGAGTCCAGTGTTGGTGCGGCGGCCGACGTATCCGTACACCAGGACCCTGACTTCTGATTTCCGACTAAATGCACGAAAACATTGATTGCGTGTGTGTTTCAAAGTTTTCTTTGTGATTACTTGTGTCAGCTCACCGGGTATACTGATCTGCTTAATGAAAGTCTCAAGTTTTCTTTGTGATTACTTAATTCAGCTCACCAGGTATACTGTTCTGACTATGGTGCTCTTGTTCTCCTTTTCAGGATGGCCCCACGACGGCAGCCAGCTAGGGTTCCGAGAGTCGAGCGAGACGACAGCCCACCGAGCGACGAGGCCTCGGTGCAGGGCCCTTTTCCAGTAGTGGCACCGGCGGTAGCTTTACCCGCCGAGCCCCCGATGCTTCCAGCAGCAGCCGCTGACGACGCACGTCGCCTCAGCGCACTGCATGAGTTTCAGCGCCAGCGACCGCCCAGGTTTCGTGGGGAGACAGATCCCCAGGCAGCAGAGGACTGGCTGGAGGCAGTGGTTCGAGTGTTTAGGCTAGTGAGGACACCAGCAGACCTCATGGTGATCCTCGCTGTGAGCCTACTACACGCAACAGCTGGACGATGGTGGAGCTTGATGCTCCAGGTACACGATGAGACATCTCTACTCTGGACGGACTTCGAGAGCCTCTTCCGCTCTGAGTTCGTCCCAGCCACCCTCCGAGCGGTGCGCATCCAGGAGCTTCTACAGCTGCGGCAGGGCAACATGACGGTCGCCCAGTACTCGGCGAGATTTACCGATCTCTCGCGCTACTCGACCGACATGGTACGAGATCCATTCTTCCGGGCCCGGACCTTCGAGCAGGGTTTGAGACACGAGATCAGGGCATCGCTGATCTCCCTCAGCATACCGACTCAGACAGGAGTACTGGAGCGGGCTCTTCTGATCGAGAGCTTCCTTGCTGAGTCTACACCAGCACAGCGACCCACCGCAGGGCGGCACGTGGCAGAGTCATCTGCAGCTGGCAGTCGACGAATGACTCAGGGGTCCAGACAGACCAGACCTCAGGGCACTGGCTCAGCAGTGCAGGGCACACAACGCGGAGCCAGTCTTTCGAGTGGAAGACAGTGCTATGCATGCGGCGGGCGAGGCCACATGGCTCGTGACTGCCCGACCCGCCATGCGGAGGAGCAGCAGACGGTTGAGGAACCACCTAGGCAGAGGCAGAGGTTCGACCGTGGCGGTCTGCAGGAAGGAGGCGGACGAGGCAGAGGAGCTGGCCGAACAGCAGGTGGTGGACGACGCTTTGAGGCTCTACCACCACCACCACCAGGAGGCCCACCCCGACCGCAGGGGAGAGCTCAGCTTCAGGCAGCCGAGGCCTTCGATCATGGAGCTCTGGGAGCCGATGGACAGGAGCAGAACTAGTGGTTACATCCTTTGTACTTCTGGTTCCTTGTTGCTTTTGTGTAGCGTCTTGTATTACGAGCTGCAATAATAAAAGACGCATACCTTGTGATGTTTTCGTTCCTGTCCTCTATCGTAATGTTACTAAGATGTTCCAGTTTTGGCTGTTGACTTGACCCTCACTTGTGAGACATCTACTGGAGGAGGCCCAGTTACCACACACTGATGCCGACAGTGTGACTCAACCCTTGGAGGCGAGAGTAACGGTTGAATCTCTTAGTAGTAGCGTCGAGGCCTTACGACGTCATCCTTAGTATGGATTAGTATCATCCATGTTAGGATTGACTGTTTTAGGCAAAGAATGTGGTTCATCTAGGGGATGAGACCAGATTTCTCTTTTCGGCAAAAGAGAAATCTTGCAGCTCTGGTGGGACCAGAGATGGTCCGGGCCACGTCAGAGGAGGTCCATGTCATCCAGGAGCAGGTCCTACATGGGCGATCGATTCCTCTTGTGCGCAACAGATGGCGGCACGGGAATCTCCAGGAGAGCACATGGGAGCGGGAGGCTCAGATGCGTGCTCAGTACTCTCTTTTGGTTTCCCTAGTTTTTGATGTAGCTTTACGGGGACGTAAAGCCCTGAGGTGGGAGTAATGTAAAGACCAGTAAAATTCAAGGAAAATTTTTTCTTAATTTTCTTTAGAATTTTACAAGAGCGCGGTTTCAGACGGCACCTGATTCCGAGGCCCGGAGTGCCCGGAATTAATTTCCGAAGTTTGGCTCGGGTACGATCAGTGAACGAACGAGCGGGAATTCCTAACTTTTGATCCGGTGTTCGGAATTGAAAACCAAGGGCACCGATGAACTCGCAGCACCGATTTTCGCTTAATGAGACCTTTTCGGGAGTTGCGTTTGTTGCGGGTTGACAGTTACGTTTTGGGGTTTTTCAGTTAAGTTAAATAAAAATTTGTGTAAGACAAATTTTATTTTAACTTATTTAAAAACCTATCAAAGATGGTTGGAAGTGGGACCCACACCCACTTAACCTCCCTTGGGAGGATTAAGTGTGGTGGGGCCCACACGAACCCCTTTTCTTTTCAAATTCTCTCAACGTACTTAACCCCTAATTAATTGGCCTATGTTACTCTTAATTAATTTTGGGAGTTAACTCTTTTGAATTTCAAACATTTGAAATTCTTTTGAGTTATGTGTTAATAAAATAAGATGCAATCTTATTTGTTTTTGGGTTGTTGGTTTATTCCCTTGAGAGCTTTGAGAGCTCCTCTTCATCTTCTCCGGCGAAGAACGTCTTCATCCTCAACGAAGAACGACAACACTTCGTCAAGGATCATCGACTCGGAAACCCGGTATCTTCGGACCTCTTCTTCCTCCTCGGACCTTCTTCGTCGGCAAACGAAGATCCGCCAACGTCGTGTCTCTTCGGGCATAACTCTTCGTCAACGGATTTGACGAACGACGACCGCGACACCCGACCCCCGCGACGCCGTCTTCCGCGGAGCGTAGCCGAACCTTTGAATCTTAAACCCGAGGTAGGGGTTTTTGTTTTCATTTTGGTTTCCTTACTCCTTTTCTTGATCATGAATGATAAGTATAACGTGTGGCTTATTTATTTAAGTTTCGTTTTTATTCCTTTAACGTGAGGGGGGCCGGACCGCACGAACACGGCCGAATCCCCCCTCCATCGTTCATGTTTGTTTATGCGGGTGGAAACAAGTAGTGTGGTGCCGTCGCACCACGCGGAGGATCGTTCATTTATTTTACGCAACGCCGTCGCGCTTCGCCGAGGAGAGTCTTCAAGAACGCGACGCCGTCGCGCCGCGTTGGAAGGATTCATGGCACGGCGAATGGGGTGCGGTGCCGTCGCACCGCGCCGGACGACGAACACCGCGGCCGGTTCCGGGCCGCGGCGGGACGAGAAGACCGCGGCCGGTTCCGGGCCGCGGCGGAAGGAAAGACCGGCGGCCGGGCCGCCGGCGTCGGAAGTCGAGGGCGGGACCGGAAATTCCGGTCCCGTTGGTAAAAACCGGCCGGCCAGCGGACCGGCCGGATGTCATAAAACCGGGGGATTAAACCCCCGGCCGGTTCTTCAAACCCCCCTCTTAATGAGGGGGGCGGTTCAATTAAAGGAGGGGGGGGCAAAGCCCCCCCGGTTCGTCCAGCCGGCCCCCATTTGCGGGGGCCGTTATTTTGGCAAAGGCACGGCTCAAAGCCGTGCCGCCTTCACAAATAGGGGGGGGGGCTTGATTGCCCCCCGCGTGACCCACGTGCGGCACCCCGCCGCCAGCGCGGCCCGCCGCCGCCGCGCCGCCCGCCGCTGCCGCCCGCCGCCGCCGGCCGCCACGCCGCCCCGGGGGGGGGGGGGGGGGGGGGTCGGGCCGGGTCGGCCCGGACCCGGACCCCCCCGTTACGGACCAGTTTCGGTTTTTGGCTCATAGCTTGAGCCTCGGACCTCCGAATGACGAACCGTCTGCGGCAACGTGATCCTTGGATCGAGACGGTCGTTTCGGTATATCGCACTCAAGGTTTCGGATTACTTTGAGTTCGGCCGGGTTGGTTCGTTCACGAAACCAACCGGGCCTTCGGAGCGGAAACGCTCATATCTTGAGCTACGGACGTCCGATTGACGTGCCGTCAGTCGCGTAGTGTTCCTCTTAGTGAGACGGATCTTTTGGCATACTCCGCCCGAGGTTTGGACGCAGGTGGAGTACGGTCGGGTTGGTTTTGCCTTAAAAACCAACCGGGCCCCGGAGACGAAAATACCTATAACTCTCAGACCGGCCGTCCGATCGACGCGCCGTCTGTTGCGTTGAGTTCCTGTTGACGATACGGAACTTTTGGATACATCAACTTCGGTCTTCGTGACAATTGATGTATCAGCCTCTCGGCTCGTGGAGCGGACCCTCCGTACGAGCTTGCTGTGTGCGGGAACCCTAGTGCTGGCTGCGACTGTTCTACTGCTACGACTGCTACTGTGACTGCTACGACGACAGTACAGAGATCCTGTGTGGATTCGACGACGACAGTACAGAGATCCTGTGTGGATTCGACGACGACGACTACAGCACTCAGCGATCCTACGTGGATCAGTGCTACAGGTTCTGTGTGAGCCCGATCCTGTGTGGGTCCTTGCGCTCAGCGGTTCTGTGTGAGCCAGCGCCTACAGGTTCTGTGTGAGCCCGATCCTGTGTGGGTCTTCTGCGGGGGTTAGTTACCTATCGATCCTTCGTGGGTCCGACGACTTAGATGGATCAGTGATCATCTTTATCGTCCTTGAAGAAGTATACCTGTGTGAGCTGAATCCTGTTGTTTTCCTGTGTGGATTTTGTTGTGCAATCCTGTGTGGATTATGTTCTGCTTTCCTATGTGGAATACGTATACTTTCCTGTGTGGACTGAGTTGTACTTGGGCTCGGAGGATGGAGCATATTTTGATGACTTAGGTATATGTATGGGCATATACCTAAGCAGTGTCGGTTGTTACTTCGTGATTGTACTTTTCTTCGTTGTTTATCCTTTGTGGATTTGAGAGACCTTCTGGGGTCTCGGGGTCCCTACTGAGTAGCTTATACTCACCCCTGCACGGGCTTTGCCCGCACTACGTTGTGTTGGTTGCAGACGACGGACAGCGTAGACCTTAGCTGAGGCTTGCACAGCAGGACGGTACCCGGAGGTGGACCACTGGGCGGGACGTGCTCGGAGCGGACGGTGGGACCCGTGGAGCAGAGGAGCTATCTGTACCCACCCTTCAGGTGGGATTTCCGGTGGACAACTCGGAGTAGCGGCCTTTACTTTACAGTTGCTGTTTTTCCCTTTTTGAGTTGTACTTTACTTTCAGTTTGGGTTTGTATTCTGGCCCATTTACTTTTCCGCACTTTCAGTTGTACTCTGCTTGTTTAGTGTTTACTTCCGCTTGTTTACTCTGTGGTGTGTGTTTACTTTTCAAAGGCAATGCCTTCCCTTTTTACCGGGATTTACGCCTTGGTGCTAGTCGCCAGCCCCTGGCCTATGGAAGGCGGGCTTGGGGTAGTCACGGCTCGGACCCCGAGGGCGGGTCGTGACAGAATGGTAGTAGGTTGATCCAAACTTATAAGTTTGTTAAAAAATAACTATATGGTTTCATGTAGTTTAAATGCATTGTGAAACTAATGAATGGTATATAATGAATAAATTGAATTATTAAATTTCGTGAAAATTACATCGACATAATTAATTAAAAAATCTTGTATAAGTTTCATATTTTATAAAGAACTTGACTTCATTACAGTTATTTTCAAACTTGATCCATCCATAGATTCTCAATGGATTGTCATGAGAACTCTTGGACTCCATTTTGATTGAAGGTTGATAGTTACAAATGGTGAAACCCACTTTTGAACCTGTTCATTGTCTACTATTCGATGACTAGTAGAAAATCGGAGGAATACTCTTTAATTATTATATTATTCTTTAAATTCACCCCCATTGATCTACCATGATGTATAATAACATGAATCTCCCTTGATGAAATCATTGGTCATATTCATCACATATACCACATTACATTGGAATAATTAAATTGAATCGGTTAGAATCATACCATAGTGAAATTCCATTACAGGTACCCCTTATATTACACACAGACAACTTAGATATACTAATATATTTTACTATGTAATCTATACCCCTGGGGTCAAGGATGCCTAGGTTATTAGCATGGATTCTCTTTCATTAGTATCATCATTAAATGATGCATTGTAATATTTTAGATCCATTATTATTAATAAAACATATGGATTTTCGTGCAGGTTATACCTAATTTGAAATAATTATATATTATTTAATACAATTAATAAATGAAATAATAACACGTTCAAACACTATAAGAGCCTGATATAGGTACATTGATTTTGACCTTACGGTGTTGATTGAATTTTATAAATACATGCCTTCACATTTTTATGTTTATATGACATCAAATTGATTTTATTGATGCTATTGTTAGTGTACAACTATGATTTATATCACACCCATTAAAGGCCACCATTGGTACCTTATAAAACTACATGATTACAAATTTTGACAATGGGATGTTCCCTAAATTTGAAAAATTATTATTCTTAATTTCTTATTCTAGATCGTGGTATAAGATGATCGAGAAAGAGCATAGGATTCCGGGAATGTTTAGCTTATTTTTCTTATTTAATATATCATGTAATTTCAATTTACATGTATTCATTTATTTTGGTTTTTTATAAAGAAATAAATTATCATGAATGTTTTTGTATTATTATTAGTTCTTTCTATTGTATATTATTTCTGGCTAGTTCTGCTATGATAGGTTACTAGTTTAGTAAAATTAGTGTATGATTCTTATATTTTGTCTATTTATTAATATTTAGTACTCTATTTCAAAAATATTATATCAATTAAATGTGATAAAATATGTTATCGGGGACACAATATCTTCACAAACATATGATAGTCCCTCCACGATTTCATGTTTCCACCGACATTTTGAATGATGTGTTTGAGGCAAAGTGTCTAGAAAGGCATATGGAAACATTGAGTGGAACCCAAGATCTAGGACTCATAAACAGTATACCATCAAGATGATTCTATTCTATTTTGTTCGTTATATAATATGAAGTCATCACCATTATACGTTAAATTCATGCATCACATTTCCTTTCATGCTCATGTTTTTATTAGGAATATCAAAAAACATTTTATGCATAGGTATCAATTAAATATTATAATGATTAATATAACATATACTATAGTTTTCATGTTCTTTTATTCTATAAATATTATGTAATAAGGTTTTTCTTTACTATCAACTGAGTATAATTGTACATATTATTATCATTGTTTTATTAGAAAATTGTTTTTTCTTCAATATTTCTCTACTTATGATGAAATGTCACTATGATTAATGATTCATAAATATTAATCACACATATAATATTGTGAGGAAATCAATCTAAATATTCAACATCAGTTTGATTAATCTCATCATTTTCAAATTATTTATTCCAACTACTAATTATACTTAACAGATCGTCACTAAAAAATATTAAATTTTCATCAACCATTTTTAGAAAATTATTCACATTGTAAATAATCCAAGTAGACAGTACTTTTACATTTAGTTTTAAAAAATTCCCTTGGATCATATCTCCAACATTAATCGATATAACATCCAAAAAAATTATTTAAAATGTTCCATTAATATGGGAGATTGTAATAACCTGTACGTCCTTAGAAATGGTAGGATGATGAACATTGAGGTTCAAAAGATGTTTCTCATATAGTTCTTCTTTTATTTGATTGGTCATAATCTCAGCCACATGTTCATTAGTTCCCATATGTTTAATTTACATCAAAACCTAAACAACATTTTAACCTATGATGTTATATATTATCTAAATAAATTTGGAATTAGATTATTGAAATTTATTTTTCAAAAAATCAACAACACTCGAAGTGTAATAATGTGTCACCATAAGATATTTCACCACCTCTCCAATAATAGTAATATCATTATTCATCCACATTATATGGTTCCATGAATTTTTCATAGTGATATACTTTCCATATGTAAGACTATGTGAAGTGATTTATTTTTTCATTCTCATCCATCAAAATAAAATTAAAATTAAGAATGGACCACCCATGAAGGACATTCTATCTACCATGTTACCATCCCAATAAACATTAGAATATATCGCTAATTTGATATATCATCATATATCAAAGAATAATAAAAAATTGAGAGTTCCAAGAATATACACCATGATTCATTTAACTCAATCCAAAATATCTTCAATTGTATCACAATGAATGTATGCTACTAATAATATTGAAAAGTTGATATTTGGCTATGTTGCAGTCATGTATAATAATATTCCAACGATTTCCCAATATAGGGAAGGATCAAGAGATGTCTCATCTTCATGTTTCCATCATTTTTCTAAATGAAAATATATGTTCAAATTGTTTTCGACATATTAATGTTGAATTTATTTAGAATCTATATTGCATATATTTTCTTGGAAATGATGGTATGTTTCTTCTTGTAGACCACATGTGGGACCAAAAAGTATCTGAGTTCTCTAATCATAGACATTTTAAATTAAAATTTATTGAGATTATAAAATTATTCCCCTGATGTCGTTCTGCTTTTGAAAAATAAATATCCTACATAAATATATATCAATCATAAATTAATAGTTATGTTAATTCTACACACATATATTATTTTCAAAACCAACACTTTTAAATTATATGTTATTTGGAAAATCGTCAGACAGATAACACCATGATCATAGATCCCACATTACAACATATAGTGTATATATTAATCTAAAAACCTTCATCTCATAGTTTCCAATCTTATATCCCCATTTCTGTTCAATGTAAATATATTCTTCTGTAAAACCATCTATGAATTTGGTTTTGACATCCATCTGATAAAATTTGTACCATTAATAGATTTCCATAGAATAGAAAATCCTAATCAACTCTAGTATATCTTCTATAGAAAATTTTCCTTCCACATCAATTCCATTAATCAATGAATATATTTTACACACCATAATATATTTTCATTTGATCATATTTTCATTCTCATAGAATTTTTAATTTAATATCATCTATTTTCCAACAACATTTTGATTTAATAGCCTCTTAAAAAATTCACATATTTTATTCTTATCAATAAGATAAATTCCTAAATTAAAGGCCCTAACATATGATTCTTCAATTAGATATTCATCAAAAATGTTTTCTTCCACATTAGATAGGAAGGTATATTTTTCATCATTCCACAGTTTTTTGGTCTGTTGAGGTGTCATAAAATACACAATTATATTTTATTGATCAATATATTCTCTTCTTTTTTTCCTCTTATGTTATGAAAATACTTTTTAATGAATTGGTTATTATTCGGATTATTATTTTGAATCATCATTATTTTGTGGTCCCTATATTTTTTATGAGAAATCTATAATTTTTTAATTTGAATTTTTTCCTTTACATCTTTTTTCATCATATTCATTTATATCATTATATGAGCTAATAGAGTAATTAAGGGTTTTAACCATAATGATCTGAAAAAATCACTTCCATACCCAATCTTTATAGGACTATTATTAAAACATTATTTTGATTTACAATTCATTGAAATGAATGAAATATTACCACATTAGCAGCATCCCCATACATTCCATTTATTCCATATTTGAATAAGATGAGGTATTTATTTCAAAAAAACAAGAAAATACATCAAATTGGGATTTTTTCTGTAATATATCATAGAATGTGTCTTAGTTTCTCCCAAAACAATCCATTTATTATTTTGAGTGGGATATTCTACATGAACCTCCAAATTCCTATAATGACTAGAAATCTGACTCTAAATCTACATTATTTTAGAAATTTTGTTCACATGCCAATTTTTGTGTTCAACAAAAAAATTTAGTTGATCTCAATTGATAAAAATCATCATTTATCTGATCATTTCTAGGTAAATTTAAAATTCAATGGATATTAATTCTTCTCCACTATCATATCATAGAATCATGATTGTTTTTATGGCGTGTTTATCATTTCATTGTATATAAATTTTCATGTAATCATGTTATATCCTATTATTCAACATAAAAACACACGAGACATTCTTTAAAAATTATAAATATAAATATCGGTTTACCTCTCTCAATATGTGATAATAATTTTCATTTGAGAACATACGTATGTGTGTGGAATAACCTAATTTTTATCACATGTATGGATCCATTTAGGTTTTCTTTTATATTAAATTTAACCACTGATATAGATGTACAATGTGGTTATAATGGTTTTATCGATGTTTTTAATTTTTTGGAGCATGGAACCCCGACCGATAGATAATTACACAGGGTTGTGGAGTTTGTAGAATTCGTGTGACCTAGTCCCCATTATCTCTCCTCTCTGTGCATGGTAGCATAGTTAGTGGAAGTATAGAACATGGTTATTCTTAATCGTTCACAAGGGGGTGAATTCTAATGTAGGATGCATATAGTTTTTAGCAGAGTTACATCACATATAATTCACATGTTTTCCCAATATGTGATGCCTAACCGAGTGGTTCCCCTTTTGTATTAGTGATCCATGTACAGTTGTTTCGGGGCATAGACAACCATTAAAAAAACTGTTCACCGTCATTTTTTAGTGGAATTATGAAAATATTATTTAATGAAATGTTTAAACTCACACATTTACCTTTTGATCATTCAAGTAGGCAATATCACCTATCATGTCCCATTATTGATCTCTAAAGCCATATTTTATTGGTTTTCATCCCGAGCTCTGATATCGAGTCCGAATTGAAACCCATTATTCATTTAAGATGTTCATTGTTAATTTATTGATTCTTTTTGACATTTTCATCATTCTTATTTCCCACTATGATTTGTTTTAAATGTCAAACAATATGCCTAATTTTAACAGTTTTGGATTTTTCTTCATATTTATTATGATTTGGGAGAATGTAATGGTTGATAATAGATTATGAGAGTTGTTCGATATTATTTTAAATTGTCTATAAATCATCCCTAAATTTTAACTACTTCTTAAATTATTAATACTATGTGTGAGTGGTACAATTTCATCAGGTGTACACTATCTTATTAATTTTCCTTGATTATAGTCATTAAAATTATATTATAAGAATCTTATTATATATTTTGTTCATCCATAAATTCTATGAACTAAATGATGACCACCCCAATAAAATAATTAACGTAATTATTCTTTTTGTAGATTATTTAGTAAATATACACCACCATTCGGGTGTTCCGTTTTAGGACAAGTATAATGCCACGTGTTGATTTAGATAAAAGATGTGTTAATAGAAATTATGTGTGTTATTTTCACATGACTCCTATTTGGTATTTATTTAAATAAATTTTGTTGAATGATTAAATTTTAATTGAATATATACATATCTATGTCAAATTACCTAGATAATTATAATAAAATGATCGTATTTCAAGAATTTATCACAATCATCCATGTTAATGGAAAACATCAGTGTAAAATAAACTAATGACAATTTAATTAAAGAATTAAGTGATTGAATATCCATAATATTAATTTTAAAACTAATTAATGATATTTAATAAAACCTTTAAAATGTAAAATTTATTGACTACTAAAAGTAAATTTTTAATTTTTTCAAATTGTATACAATACCTATTGAATAGGCAACATCAAATATTTATAAGAGTGGTAAGACTAAATCCATGTATCGATTTCTGCATGAATTTCTTAAGCACTAACAAATTCAGTTCTGATTTAGGGATGTGAGTTTCAAAGGGTGATACCCACCTTGAAAAATGATACTTATCTACTAGTGGATTCATGGTATGATATTGTAGGATCCCTCCATTATTATTGTAGGATTACATGGATACACTCCATGTGTCCAACATGATTCCATGAAACATGAGGTACCAGTGATTAACCAATTCGGCCTAGTCACTATTTATCATGTTTTACTACAGATTGTTTCTATTGACTATGTTAAAATAATATTACAGTGGAATGTTTTGGGAGATTCCACATGGATTACAAAAAATCCTATTATCTATGATACATGTTATTTATTTGTTGGTTAAACCTATGAGGTCATGGATTCCTTGGTTTATACATTGGATTATCTTTCATTAATATCATCATTTTAGGATACCTAGTTATATATTGGATCCATTATTATAAAAATCGCGTAAGTATTTTAGTGGTATTCATACGTCATGTAACATAATTATATAAAATTGAAATAATTTATTAATGAAATAATCCCATATTGAGACCCCAGATGATGTTGATACATGTAGATGGGAATTTACATTATTTTCCTTCTGTAATTATATGTTTTCATGTCTTCACACACTTTTTTATAATACATGTACTTGATGTTATAAGCATTGTTGGTCATAGCCTAATATGATTTTTCTCACACACATTCTGATCAACCATTGCTACAATGGTAGATTATATCTATTTAAGTCTTCACAAAGATAAGTGTCCATTCTTCGAAACCTGATTTTTCTTTCTAGCAGAGAATGGAGCTTCGTAGTAGATAATTGAGTAGGGGATTGGGATGAATTGTTAGTTCTGCCACCTTTTTTATTTTTTGTATCATGTAATTTATATATCCATATATTCCAATTTGTATAGACTTATATATATGTGGAATACATTAACATAATATTTTACATATTATTAACAGTATGTTACGTTGTTTATTATTTCTACATAATTTTTTTATAGAGGGTTACTGGTCATGATTCATCAATGTCTGTTTCAAATATGAAATCAATTTATATATATTTCTTCTAAAATATAACTATTATTTCCTTAATATAATGTGACACTTTCCAGAAATGAAGGAATTGTCTCCCCACATACAAACACGTGGCCTTCACTACTAGAATGTAGCCACTATCATTCATTGAGATGTAGTTGAGGCCATTTGGAAAATCAGACTCTATGATGATTTAATTAGAACATGGGTTCAGGATGTCACAAAATTCATTAAATCAGCCCCTTACATTATTTACTTATTGATCATATTATACAAGAGAATATGAATAATTGGAACGTTATTATATGTTTTTATTGGGAATTTTTAATCATAATTCTGGATAAATGATATATTTCCTATATTAATAATAATTATTTATATTTTCACTATGATAGTAGATAACTTATCACAGATGTGTGAGACACATGATATTTGATGATTATTAATATTATTGTGATTTTGATATTTATTTTATACTTATCATGATGAAATTATTGGAAGTATCTTCATTCATTTATCATTAATAGAACCTAGAATTCACCTTCCATGTATATACCCTACATTTAGCTGCATTTCACTTCTTAAGTTTCTTGTTTTTTCATTGATTGTTGTCTGATTATATTGTAGTTACATTAGTCTTACGATATTCCTTAGTTCTGATTAAGTGATCTCCAATTTCAATTCAGGAAGTGTATAGTCCCTAGTGTGTTGGAATGGTTAGTTTATCATGTCAATCCACCACATTTAACATTTTTTATTCTGAGCCCAAAAATTGTTGGTTTTATAATAAAAAGTAATGGTTGTATATTTTATTAATTTGGTTTGAGATCTTGATTTACTAGGACTAAAAATACATTTTAGTCAATCCTTGATATAATTTTATAATTAAATTCAATAATAAATGTGAAACCTAGAAAATGAAATAATTTCATTCTAATAAATGATGATTAATGGTGTAATTAACAACTCAACAACTAGAACCCCATTCATTTAAATAGAATGAATTTTCAATACCTAGCAGTATATGTCTGTAGTTGGGTTAGTAAAACATTTGTAGTAAGCCTATCGTCTTACATTATATATTCTATAGTGCTTATATCTATTCTCAATATTTTTCTGAGGTGTGTGTCTAGAATTTTTTGAGCTATTCCACCATGATGTTCTGGTGTCATGATCCAGGTTGGGGGAAATGATCATGCTTTAGATATTGTAGGGAATAAGAAACCAGTGATACCTCAGGTTATTCCCCATGAGGTACCACCTTCTATACCTAAAATGGGAACTGAAGCATAGCTTCATGATTGATTTCTTCATCTGATGCAGTCCATGCATGGTGTTCTTTGACATACACCTTTGATGGATAATATTACATGTGAATTCCAATAGTCAAATCCTCAAACATTATTGGGTGATGGTGGCACACCAGGTCAAGATTTTTGGATTGATGCCAGCATATCTATATTTTATCATCTTCAGATGCCTCCATATATGTGGATGATTCATTACACCTACTTTATTAATTACATATCCATGCATTGGTGTGCTATGATTACCTGGGTTGTTTCTTATCATGGAATGGTAATGGATGAATTAATAAATTACAGCTTTGATTAGTAATTTCAATAGATGTTGAGATCTAACCAAGAAATATATTACATCGATCTAGGATAGGTAGCTATATTAGTTATGGATTTTTCAGTTCATTTCACTATATTGCATTTCATTTCACAACTTCTAGATAGTTATCCAATTTTTCTTGATAAACTCATCAGGTATGGGATCCAGTTTTACATTCAAATTAATGGGAGTATTGTTCAAAAATCTTCATTATATGAATTCTTAAATAATTATCTTATCAATATGGTCATCCGTAAAGAAATGTTATTATAATCGGAATTTATTATTACTGCTGAGGAAGAAAAAAATTTCACCTAGTATGGGAAAACTTTCCTCTGGGAATTACATCAGATTAGATGTATACCAAGTAACTATATTTGAATATATATTGTGTCCCATAACATCGGACATTAGGGCCAATTGAATCAATAGTGTGATAGTGTCCCAAGAGTGTGTCACACCTATGACCGTATGATAAAAAATCAAATATTTTTTCATACCATTCCATCTTCTTCTAGTGGTTGTTCATACCCAATAGATCCACCATTATGGGAAGGTATTAGTACACTGCATTCTGATGGATGTTTGAGTAGCACTGGCAGGATAAACTATGGTGGAAAACATTTTCATGTTTGCCAAACTCATAATCTGTAGCACTAATAGATATGTAAAACATTGGGTATTCTAGCAATAGAATAGCGTCAATATCAGGATAGATGCATACATTATAATAGATACCCATGGATCATAGGTAATGATTTACTACCATATGAGGAATTTTCCATGTAGCTTATATTATAGTATAATCATTATTTGATTCATATCCATTACTCCCATTCCCCATCTTATCTGCAATTGAATGTATATAGCTATAAACTATGTATTTTATTGATGTGATGAACGTAGATATGCTTATAAGTGTAAAGTCTAAGGGTGTATTCCATTATAGGGAGAGTCCCCTTATGATGATAATATACCCTTCCTTATTGGACATCCTTATTCATGTGATGACTCAAATTGATTTAATTTTCATGAAGTATTATTTTGTATTCTATAATACCCTTGATGAATTTCAACATGGAAGGGTATCATTTATATATGTAGAGGTAAGGTTTTATCTATAAAATTATGAGTGTGATGTCCAAGAATGTATAAATGTACTAAAGAATCATGGGATAGGTGGAGTGAACAAAAATATTTCTAGTTAGTATATGCAATTGACGTTTTTTTAGATTGATTATACAGCTACAGGTTATTATTTTATTGGAGTCATTGATGAGGATTTTTATAGCCTACCTCATTAGATATTAGTATATATTACGATTGACCTAGTTCTGGGAGAAGCGATAGTGTCCATTCCTCTGTAAATGTTAGCATAGAGTGATATCCATGAGATCATGAGATAGCTATAATATTAAGGGGATAAGGGTTTTATCTGACCCATTAATTCTTCTTCGGAATCACTCACGATATTCACAAAGATGGCCAATGAGAACCTTTTATATTAGTGGATTATATATTGCTGAACCTACGTACTATTAAGATTTGATATATAATTCTTAAGAAATATGATCTCATTAACAATCTCTAAGGAGCTATGTTATTATAAAATAATGACTTATGATATGGTATCCTCAAGGGGGTCCAAAACATTAGAAAAAATCCATACAAAATTTCCTAGTAGGTATTATCTCCATGCGTATCTCATCATGTCATTTGGTCCATTAAATACACCATAAGATATCAATTAATTTAAAAAGTAGTGTTTCAAACCCAATCTAGATTCTTTTGTCACAATATTTGGGACAAAATATTTTTTTATTCTCACAAAAATAGAGACCATGAATTCCATCATTATATCATTCTGAATACATTTAAACAAAATATAATTATTCCATTATTTCTTTATACAACTTCTGGATTGAAAAAGTTCAGCTAATGGGTCACAATGTCTCATAATCTATAGTGTCATTAGACCCAAGTGTGTTGAGTGTTGTAGTTTCTAGGGAAAATATGATGAACTTTTTTGATATATGGTGTTTATTGGGGATGGAAAAATATTACATGGCATACATGAATTCTATGTTGAATGAATTTAATGGAAATATTTTATGATATGCATCAGGGGAATCATTATAGATATGAGTATTATTCTATCATATCCTTGAATGTTACCTATATGATTATTAATAGGGTAAAGAGAAGTCAATTTTCAAATATTTAAGGAATGGTTAACTAGGAGAGAATTTCTAGTGGGGAATCGCCTCCTAAATTACTCAGGTGATGTAGATGATATTTTTTATATTCATGGGTGTGTTTGGGTTCTTATAGATATTAGATAGGAAATAATGAATTTGTCTCATTCTTCTAAATGGGTAGTTCATCTATTATTCTTCAAGATGTGTCTGTATGTGAGATGATAGTATTAATTTCTATGGATGAATTATCAGAAAATATGATTTATCACTGGATGTTCCACCTATTATTAGGTTAAGGTGGAGCACTAGTGACTTTCTATATTGATACAACCACTTCCTATCCTTCATTATAAATGGGATGATATTTCCATGCACGGATAGCTAGGCATACTATGATATACTCAAGGTAGAACCACAATTTGACATTTTATCGAAGGACTATCCAATATAAACCACTTCATTTATATTATATAGACATTCTCAATTGATGATGTGGGAAGACTATATGTCTGGGATAACATTTGGCTACAATGGTTTCTCTGAAATATCATCTCATATATGGACACATGTTTCAATAATTGTTATATATGGGTTGGTAGGGATATATGGGTAATAATTTATTATATATAATAGATTTTTATTGTTAAACTGATAGCTTATAAAAATAGATGATATAGGTTCTAGAGTAAACACTATCAGGATTCATCATTTATTTCAATTAAATATTAGAAAAGCATATCCCTCCCTTTATTTTTTCATATAAAAATAAATTTCTAGTGACAATTTAGATGGATCTTTTTTAGGCCTTCTACTGTAGATCATGATGTTAAACCCTATGATAAAAAGTGGAATGAGAGGCATCCCTATTTGGTCTTTGTATAATGATAGAGTTTTAATAGTATCTTTAGTTTATTTGTAACTATTTTTAATGATATTAGTCTAGACATCAACATTAAACTAATCAATATTGATGACCTTAGTAGTTCATGATTAGGGATCTTGTTTTTATGAGGGTATGGGCATCGCTTGAAAATGAATGATATGGAGTATAGGGATCATTATCCCACATTATTTAGTATCATAAATGATTCATGAAGGTGTTAGGATAATATCATATAAGTTGTTACTATCTTATCATTATAGTGATATGCACAACATCTTTCACATTGTACATCTTTTCAAATAACATGTTGACTAATCTCATTATCTCAATCCTAATGTAGGTTAGATAGTTGTTGATGGTTCATTTAAAGAGTTTATTTTAACATCACTTACTAGATAAAAAAGGCTCTTAGGGGATGTTATATCACTTTAGAATGGTGGATATAGAACTTCGGTTATGTACATGATGACACATCAATGAAAGAGGCCAACATACCTGACCAGTGGTGTAAATTTTCCTAAGATGAAGTATTTTCACCATTAGAATATGAACTCATGGATCAGTTACTTTAAGGGGGGAGACTATAATAACATGAGTTTTTCTCATGTATATATTCTTTTAAATTATGTTAAATTATTTATTATGGTCCAATTATGGATTACTAATGATGTTATATATCGTTCATGGGTGATCCCTTCATTTTATGATCTCAGAACCTTGATCAGTTGAGAAACCAACTTATCACATGGTTACAAGATAATTTGAATCCTAGTCCACATGACATATCCAAAACATGTGGGGTCAGAGAATGGGTCAATGCATGGCACAAATTTTTCAATATACGTGAACAAAGGGACCCATTCCATCCAGGATGTTTGTTGTTTTTAGTATTTCTAAATTTCAATTTGGTTTCATGGTTTCTCTAACTACGTAGATTCATCCTATGGGACCCCTCTTCATGTAATTATCAACACACAATTGGAAAAAGGGTTTTCCAACTATGGAGGCAAATCGTGTGGCATAGTTTTTTTGGGTGGAATTATGAAAATTACAATAATGAAATTCTAAATACCACCCCTTCCTACTTATATAATTATAGTTTACTACATTACATATCATCTCCCTGTTTTGGAGCCATCAATCCCTAATATCAATTTTTATTTCTAATCTCAATTTAGGTGTCTCATTTGATCCTTTTTATCGTATTGGATGTGAATCAGTATGTAATCAATTCCATTAAATCCATTTGTTGGTCTGGATTCCCTCAATGACAATAATTTGATTCAATATCATATTCCATATTTTCACGGTGGTGGTGAATTAATTATAATTATATTGATATAGGATAAACTAATGACTGATACCGGATGAAGAGAGTCACACATTATTAAGGAAGATATAATATAACTTAATTTTCATGTTTTTACATTTTATAAATTTTCATTCTATTTTCAAAAATATTTCATCAATTAGGGATATTAAATTCATATTTATTTTTTATAGTAATTGTAATGGTATTCAATGAGGATTTTTATATGTTTTTAATCATTAGAAATAATGACCTCAAATAAACTACCCCAAGTAGGTAGTTTCTATTATAATGAATTTTCTATCATAAAAAGCCAAAATGTACCACTATTCAGCCATTACTCAAATTAACATTGATAATGTATGAGTTTAATTAATTGAATTAAGTGTTAAAGTCTATTACATGTGTGGATGTCACTTGAATCATCTTTGGTAATATTTTAAGTAGATTAACTAATCCTCTAAATAATTATTGGAATGTATACATATGAATATCACATGTCTTACATATTTATAATTTAATTACCTAGTTTCAAACCCATATTAACTATTCTATATTAATGCATGGTAGTAGGGTGAACCAAACTTATTATTTTGTTAAAAAATAACTATATGGTTTCATGTAGTTTAAATGCATTGTGAATCTAATGAATGGTATAGAATGCATACATTGAATTATTAAATTTCATGAAAATTACACGGACATAATTAATTAAAAAATCATTTATAAGGTTCATATTTTATATAGAACATGAATTCATTATAGTAATTTTCAAAATTGATCAATCATAGATTCTCAATGGATAGTCATGAGAAGTCTTGGACTCCATTTTGATTGAAGGTTGATATTTACAAATGGTGAACCCCACTTTTGAACCTGATCCTTTCCTACTATTTGATGACCAGTAGAAAACAGTAGGAATACTCCATAATTATTATACTATTCCTCAAATTCACCCCCATTGATCTAGCATGATGTATAAGAACATGAATCTCCCTTGATGCACTCATTGGCCTTATTCATCACATATCCCACATTACATTGGAAAAATAAAATTGAGTCAGTTGGAATCATACCATAGTGAAATTCCAAAACAGGTACCCCTTATATTACACACAGACATCTTTGATATACTAATAAATTTTACTATGTAATCTATACCCCAGGTGTCAATGATTCCTATCTTATTACCATGGATTATCTTTCATTTGTATCATCATTAAATGATGCCTTGTAATATTTTTGATCCATTATTATTAATATAACACATGAATTTTAGTGCAGGTTATTCATAATGTGAAATACTTATATATGCTTGAATACAATTATTAAATGAAATAATTACACATTCAAGCACTAGAAGAGCCCGATATAGGTACTTTGATATTGACATTATTGTGCTGATTGGATTTTATATATAAACGCCTACACATTTTTTATGTTTATATGACATCGAGTTGATTTTATTGATGCTATTGTTGGTGGAAAACTATGATTTATATCACACCCTTTAAAGGCCACCATTGGTACCTTATTGGACTACATGATTAAAAAATTTGACAAAGAGATGTTCCCTAAATTTGAAAAATTATTATTCTTAATTTCTTATGCTAGATCTTGGTATAAGATGATCGAGAAGGAGCTTAGGATGCCTGGAAAGTTTAGATTATGTTTCTTATTTAATATATCGGGTTATTACGATTTACATGTATTCATTTATTCTGTTTTTGTATAAATAAATAAATTATCATGAACATTTATGTATTATTATTAGTTCCTTCTGTTTTTTATTATTTATTGCTACTTCTGCTATGATAGTTTACTTGTTTAGTGAAATTAGTGTATGATTCTTATATTTTGTCTATTTATTAATATTTATTACTCTATTTAAAAATTATTATATCAATTATATGTGATAAAATATGTTATTGGAGACACAATATCTCCACAAACATATGATAGGCCCTCCATAATTTCTTATTGCCACCAACATTTTGATTGATGTGTTTGAGGCGAAGTATCCAGCAAGGCGTATGGAGACATTGAGTGGAACCCAAGATCTATAAATCATAAGGTGTATACTATCAAGATGATTCGATTCTATTTTGTTCGTCATATAATATGAACTCATCACCATTATACCTTAAATGCATGCATCACATTTCCTTTCATGCTCATGTTTTAATAAGAATATCGAAAACCATTTTATGTATATGTATCAATTAAATGTTATAATGATTAATATAACATATCCTATAGTTTTAATGTTCTTTTATTCAATATATATTTTGTAATAATGTTTCTCTTTAATATCAACCGAGTATAAATGTACATCTTTTTAGCATTGTTTCATTAGAAAATTGTTTTTTTCTTCAATATTTCGCTACTTATGATTAAATGTCACTATGAGTAATGATTCATAAATTTTAATCACACATATAAGATTGTGAGGAAAACATTCAAAATAGTGATCATCAATTTGATTAATCTCATCAATTTCAAATTCCTTTTTCCAACTTCTATTTATATTTAACAGATCATCACTAAAAAATATTAAATTTTCATCAACCATTTTTAGAAAATTCTTCATCATATGCACATTAATTTTAATTTGGGATTAGAATTTAATTTCAAGAATTCATGTTATATTATTCGTTATCACAAATCATCCATATTTATTATTTGGTTATAAATCCTCGAAAAAAAATGTCGACATGATCATATCAACACATGAAGCACATTTATTGTTATTTTTTCCCAATTTGATGTATCCATTTTTAGGGTACCCATTATAAGGCTTCTTCATGATTTATTCATCAATTTTAGTAAAATCAGAGGTCCTAAAAATTGAGTGGAAATGGTCCCAACTATTCTACAATGAAAAGTATAGGTTATTCATTTCTTCAAAAATCCACTTTCCTCTATTGAATTTCTTTTAGATATTGGTAATATGTTTTTCATACACATTATCAACATTATTACTGACTCCTAAAATTACAATTTTTTCAATGTTGTTGATTTTCATATCCATTATTACTCGTTTTATTGCATATTATAGTGTTACTCTAATTTCATATGCAATAAGACTTCATAGAATATAATCATGTGATTAAATAGATAGAACTATTTCTAGAAGTTATTTATTTATTGTATTATACAGTGATAGTAGGCTTCTATGCTTTTTTATTCATAATTATAAAATCATTAATTTCTTCTTAGGTCATCAAATAGATCGCACAACTATGGTTATGATATTAGTTAAATCTTCATCATTTTCATCTGAATTAATTTTCAGATAATCTATCTAATTGTTCAAGGCATGATTTTTATACACATAAACATTATTATCAGAACTAAATATATTTTTTAGTTTCTCCCACATTTAATTGGATTGAGTGAAACATACCATATTAAAATCTATTTGATTGTTAATTGAAATGAAAAGGCAATTTTTAGTAATGATGTATTCATCGAGAATTATTCTTTCCTATTTTATTCATTAATAGAAATGTCACATTAGTTAACATAATACATTAAAATTTAGTAAAAATAAAATCCATCCAAAGGGATTTCAGAAAAAATATCATCATATTATTCCAAATATAGACCTTTTATCAAAAGAATAATGGAACTATAATAATATTCACTATTTTATATGAACATAAGATATGAAAAATTTAATATTTATAACCCATTAAAATGATAAATCATTTAGAACTATTAAGAATCCGGATTTGGGAGGGGTGAATTAGGGTGTCAAACTCAATTAAAAAAATTGATGGATCTTATTCCCACATAGGTAGGAACATGTCAAACTACTCTAATGGAATCAGGATATTTTTAAACATTCACATGATGAGGGAAAACACATTAGTTTTAAATGGTTCAACACTATATTTTTGTGAAATATGAATATGCTGAATAACCCTAAATAAAATAAACGTCATTATTTTTTTGGTGTAGAAAAGATCATAAATAGTAACCTTATAGAAACAATACTATAATTACAAGAATTTTATGGATTGAAAAAAATGATCACTTATAATAATTCTATTGAATCCCCTTGGTCACTTCCATGGGTGGAGTTTGGCTCTGTTTAGTGAAATGACGTTTTACTCAGTAGATTGGGAATTGTTCAATTTTTCCCCAATTAGAAAGTGACATTACATGAGAATTATTCTTATGTTCATTCACTTTATAGAATTATTCACTTGAACCACATATCTAACACTACTATTCGCAATGGAAATAGTCTTTATGAAACTCCATTTATATTTAAAAAAATCCATTATTCATGAACCCACTCACATTCATGAATCACCTAACCATTTCAATAATCACATATTTCATAGAACCAAAAGTCTTCAAAAGCTGTTCAGACTTCATGGAACTCTCAATATTGAAATTCTTTATCATAATTCAAGGAACAAAAATTTGTTTATATGTTCTCAATATCAAATATAATTCGATATTATGGAGGATCCCAATCCAAAAAAATTTAAATAAATTCACACCGTTATCCAATTATATTCATGAAAAATGAAGTCAGTGTGAACCCGTATTTAAAGACTCAACTAATCATGATGATCTCAACCTCTTAATGGAATTTAATATAACCTCTTATTTTGTTGTCACAAAGACCACCTATTCATGATGTTCTAGTAAAATTTCACCAATTATCGAGAAATCATGTAGTCATGTAGACACTGTCATCCAATCTGATATTTATGAACCTACTCGTAGTAGCAAGAGCACTATATTTTCATTATGAAATATTGATGTTCAACACCTTTGAAAACTCATATTCCTCCATGAAGTATTATACTTTTTTAAAATTCCAATTTTCAGGAAATACATTACATTATATTATTTGAGAAGAGCCAATCAGGGGAAACCACATTTCATGAAACTTGATCCTTCAATAGGGTTTTGACCACTAAAATTTTACAAAACACTGGAAAATGATTCCACCATAAAAACTGAATCCATTTTCCCCACATGATCAAATTACATGAACACTACATAATCAAACATACTATGGAATGAAAAAATAAACAAAAAAAATAAATTCAGTTACAGCTGTAGACATCATTTTTTTTATTTGGGAACACCAAAACATAAAATTTAATATCATGTATCAATTTCCACATATGGTTTATTTATTTGATCAACTATATGGTGTACAATTTTATTCTATGATTGATATTAGGACTATGTATCACTAAATGATTGCAAAAGAGGGATAAATTACAACGACGGTCTTCCATACTAGGTACAATCACTAAATTTTTTATTCAATTCAATTTATGTTACAAATGATAATTATATATTTATTGATTAATAAAGTGTTCCATGAAAATATATATTAAATTATGGTTGTGTTTACTGATAATTTTTTATTATAGTAAAAAAATATATAAATATCAATATAAATTCCTATGGATTGTTCACCTGAATTTAAATGAAACAAACTATATAAATTTTTTTGTAAATGTGAATTTTGGATGTAAAATTTTTCTTTTTCTTTTAATATTCATTCTAATATATGAATAAATAGTGATCATAGAAAACTAATGTGTTTGATTAGAAGTTAATGGATACCAATGACATTATAATTTTATGTATTCTTCGATTAATGGATTTCTACTATGTTTTTTGAGATATGTTATACATTATCCATCCCATAAATATAGTTACATCAAAAAGTGTTATATTTATAACAATAAATATATTTTATATATGCATTGAATAATTGAAAATAATATTGGATAATAATGTAGTGTTATAAATGACAATAATAAATTATGAAATTTTTATTTAGAGTAATTCTTATTTTAATGGACCTATATGTGTTACAATGAAGAATTATTAGGTTATCATATATACATCACGTAAATTGAATCCCCATGGTAGTAATTACCATACGCATGATCATGATATTTAACACTTTTTTTGGGTTTATGGATATAAATGAACCATTTATATGAGAAATGTGAAATATATAATTATAAAAAAAATACTAGAATATATATTCACTAAAAATGTGATAACCATGAGGATGATAAGATATATAATACTTTTTATGGATAATGATTTCTCAATTAAATAATATTAAATAAAATAAAATGAGTAATCTAATTCCTAGAGTAAATAATAAAATGTATCATTAACTATGATATGAATGTAATAAGATCCATTAGTAAATTCTTTAATGAATTATCTCTTGGAAATTTTCTATATTAAAATTATATATATATTTCATTAGGTATAAATGATTTCAACCATATAAGAAATAATTTGTGTGATAAATATAGAATTTTGGTATGCAAGATAGTGTAAAATTATTAAATGAGGGAAATGTATGAATTTAGTGTCCATAAAGATGGTGAAATTAGATTTATAAAGGGGATATGTATGTTATATGATTATAATTAGAATAAGGAATTATTATTTTAAGATCATTACTCTAGGATTTCCGTTCATACATGATGTATTATGAAAACAATATATATATATATATATATAAGAATATTACTGTTGGGATGTTATAAATTGATATATTACTGATTTTACCAGAAAATGAACAACTTATAATTATAATAAAGCAATGAGATAACTTTTTAAGGAGATAATTAAAACATTATATGTACTTGAATGGAAATTGAAGAATATATACATGAATTTTTTATTAGGGGTTATTAAATAAACATCCATGTAATAATGTGATTTGGGTTATTTTTTATAATTTAAATAAATCAAGGATCAACATTCCTATTCAATATATAATTTCATTACATCAACTAGTTAGTATTTATCCTAACTAGATTATAAAATTTTAGGAAATCTCTATATCAATTTCTTATAGTCAAGATCCCATATTTTCCACAAAGTTTTACAAATTCATTCAAAATTCACTGTCATTTGAATTAAATATCATTATAGAATTTCATCCTGAATATGATAGAAATTTAGAATGGGGAATTCAGTGTTTGGGTGATATATTAATGTATTCTCATTATATTAACATGTATGTATGATTCAATACCAATAATTTAGGGAAATTTCATATAATAATAGTTTTATCTATTTTATAAAAATTTCCCAATTTGATTCATTATATGGAAAGATATATTGAACTCCCATATATTGGGGTGAAGTCATTGGAATGATGTTCATTACTCATAAATGTAATGATATGACCCATAGGGGAATGCTTGTCCAGTGGAATACCATTACAACAAAAAAAATTCATTATTCTTAGGATAGGTGAAGGTGAAAATGGTGGGAAGGAGTAACAAAAATGGTAGGCCTTTAAATAATGTAAATGTACAGACACACCAACAACTACATGTGTAAGTGTAGATGCATAATTAGTAAAAGACTATATAAAACACTCACAAACACCCACCAACACACACACAAAAAAAATACACACACACACATATATATATATATTTCATAAAATAATCATTGTGGAATACATAAATGTTTAAAATATACAACCAAAGTATAAATGGGATATATAAAAAATGGTATGATGTTATATACTAAAATTTAATGGTGAAAAATACATTTCTATCTTGTAAAGAAGGTATATAATTAAAAAAACTTGAATAATGTAATAATGAGAGAGCCCAACTTCTGATATGCACGACTAACCACTGCATATATTCTATAAACAAGAGTGTCACAATGCGCCTTTTAAATCACTTACTATTTTTATATTGTTTTTAAAATACATGGAACTTTTAGGAAAAATAAATTTAGGTATGATTATATAAATTCCCAATTTGATTCCATGAATGAAAAATAAGAATAAATATGAAACATGATAGAAGAAACAAAATAAACCCGAATAATGATTTCCATTATGAATCTGAGAAAAACATCATGTCGATAAATCAAGATAAGTTCATCTAGAATCCCAACTGAGAGTGAAAAATGATTTCCATCTCCACATACCAAATTATATTTATGATTCATCACAAAACTCTAAGGACCTTCTATGTTTTCTATCATCATGAATCACTAGTCATTAAATCGTGTTCATGAGACTACTCATCGCCACAATATACTAAATCGATGGAACAAAAACAATAATCCTTTTATCCCTCATTATATCACTAAAATATGAGTGGAATTCCTCAAAACATGTAATATCAGTCCAAAAACTAAGTAGAAACCACTCCAATATAGTAATCACATTTTACTAAAGCTCAAAGAAAAGGAAGAACGACTCCTTTAGATATAATGAGAAAACACTCTTTTGTATGGGGGATTAATATATAAATATATAAGTAAAATTTGTAAAAACAATTTTTCACATACATGATTTATTTTAATGGTATGTTTTTCATTTAATATACTTTCTTTCGTTTTGGGGGGGTTTACCATATATTTTGGGAAGAAATTGTGAGTTTTCAGGAATTAGGAAAAACTGTTATCTCATTTCTCTATTTAAAAATCAATTTTGTTTCTTTTAATACTCTTTATTTTTTCAAAATTTTACACCCATTACACTTCACTATTGGAATCCACTGGTATATAAAATCCACCATATCCATTTGGACCTCATAAAAATCCATAATCAGGATGGATTTTTGTTTTTTTATTATTGTATGGGGCCAACAAGAAATCCCACATTGTGGTTAAATTTTTTTAAATTATTTAATATATCATTAATGTTTTAATTTTTTTTGTGATTACCACTATCACCTGATCCCCCATAATGATGGTGTTTCCCCATTCTCTCCTCCCCCAATTAAGAGCTCATATTCAATTCGAATTTGTGCGGAATATCATTGGATTTCCAAATCACCCTGATTTGAAGTGATAATTGTTTCTTTAATAACTCCTTAAAATTTTAAATTTCCCGCAATATAATTTTTAAATTACCTCATTATCTTTATTCAAACATCACTTTCATTTTTTTGTTTGGAAAATCATCTACTGGTGTATTTGGGTCATTTTATTCAAAATTTCTTCAAGTAAGTGGTTCTCACGTTATTTCCTTCCTTGAATTTATGTATTATATCTTTTATAATGTTTTTATAAAATGTAAAAGAGTTAGGGTGTGTACATACGGTTTGGTTTGGTGTCTTTTTGGTCAAATCATGGGATTTTAGGTTGGATTTCACTATCTCGTGGTGCAGCGGTGGTGGTGGTTGATGTCTCGCACAACTAATTGGTGTTTTGACAAAAAAAGATGGTGGTTCAGTGTGTAATAATCCAAATATGAGTAATATTTTCTTAATTAATTTAAATATCATGCTCCTATTACATTATTTATGTTTGTGGAAAAAAAATTGTAGTATTTATTAAGAGTTCAGTTTTGAAGAGGCATATTTTTATTAAAATGTTTGATTTCTATGTGTATTTTTTGTGGTATTATATGAGGTAAATTGATAACATTTGAATATTGTTTAATAAATTTTTATAGGTCTTCCTACATTTTTCATGTTTTGGTATTGGGGTGATTTTGGCCTTGAATGGGGGGTTTTCAATCTTTTTGATGTGAAAATAATTGTTATACACTTTGGGATTGTTTTATGAAAATTATTAGTGATTTATTGAGTTAAAAACAGTGGGAAAAGGATGTACATGTACATTTTTGTCATTGTGTTCACCTAAAATACATTTTTGAAATGTATAGTGGTGATTTACGATTTAAAACATTTTTATAATTTTTTTATAAATTTCAGTAATAATTTATCAAAATGTATGAAAGGTGGGAAACAAGTCTGTGGGCTATTTTGTGTGAGTAGGTTTTGAAAAATGTATTTTTTTTCTTTGAAGATATAATAATGTGACAAGTGTGTTAGTTTTTTGGTGTGTGTGTTACATGGTACCATTATTTTCACGTGAAAATTGTATTTCATGTATACTTGATCTTTTTTAAGCACAGTAGGAAAAACCTGGGTATCTAGGTGGATGGACGTGTACTAGTATGAGAGTGATACTGTAGGGTTTGTCCCAAGATTAACATATCATGTTTTACAATTACATCACAAAATTAAAATTGATGATGATAATTATGATTTTGGGGGACAACCAGGTTACGGGTCTGATCCCTTTTGTGGCTCATGTTCATGAGAACATATATTTGTATGGTAACATTAACTAGATATGAGGTACCTGGGACCCACAATGTCCTTTTGCCTAGGGGTTATTTTCCTATTTCTAGTACTCATTAGATACTTCATTCTTATCATCGGCATACATTATTTATGATTAAAAATTCCAATAACATTGGTATTCTATTTTAAAAGAGGTTACTCTTAAAATTAACCCTCTTGAAAATTATTTTTGATTAAAGTTATATCTCCATAAAATTATTAACATCATCTTATGTTTATGAAAAATGGAATCCATTTCGTATTTTAATGTTTAAAGTATGGAATGCTTTAGTGGTGGAATCGTAATCGGATTTTCCTCACACCCAACTTACACCATTGGGTGTAAGTATACTTGGGTTTTTTTGTTGCGGGTTTGGGTAGAGGTTTTAGTGCTAATGGATTGGTATTATAGAGGGTCTTCATGATGCAACGTTGATAATATGGCTTGAGGGTGGTGGCTCTTCTCATTAAGAGGTTCATGGGATGTCGATTTTGGATTTATTCTTTTTTATAGTCTTTCAGAATTGTTTTAAAGTATGTTATTCAATTTTGAATTTTTGTAAAAGTTTTTTCATTTTGAAAAATAAAGATATGTTATTTTGTACTTGTTTGTTTTTTTATGTTTATAACCTCACATAAATTGTTCCGAAATTTTATTTTAATGATGACCAGGAACATGTTACATCCGGTGGGGAATGGGAATTCCCTTGTGGTCCATCCATGGGCCGGGTCCGGTGCAGTTTGTATGGAATCTAGATTTGGTTTGTGAAAAAATGGAATCATAGGGGGTTCAGTCTCTTTGGGTTTTGTTAACTAGGGAAGAGGTAGGATAGTTTGGAGCATGGATTTTTAGGACATGACATTCCAGTTAGGGTTGTGGTACTTGTCTATTGCACCTCATGATGAGATTCGAGTTGCCCGGGAAATTCAGGATTTATCTGAGTCCTTTGGTATTCTCAGTTCGATTATGATTTGGGGAAATGAAATGAAATTTTTTATAATGGTCTCTGTGAGATCACATGGCCTGGAAAGCCATGTGGATAAAAGGATAAATCACAAGAACACTATCTATGATCATTATGTGATTGGTGTATGGATGCCAACCATATTTCCAAGTCAACCACATGAAAAAGATTCCTTTCAAATTGTTTTATACCCTTTAGTTTTGGTATATAAGAAGTTTGGTTTTTAATAAAAATGGCTTGGTTTCCTGAAGCTATATAATTTTGTAAAATAATTTTCTAAAAAATTGGGAATGGTGTGATTTTTGAAATTGTGGAACTGAAATTTCATAATTTTTTAATTGGAATATGGTGTGTTTACACTTATTTTGAATGGTAGAACTACGTTAATGATGGTTTTAAAAAAAAGAAAATAGAGTTTTCAATAATATTTAATGGTTTGTTAATGGAATTGGATGTTTTAGAGGTCATGTGGGGATTTTGGAAATGTACTGTAATTTTGTAACTGAAGATTGTTTAAAATGTTTCATGAAATCTTTGAATCTCTTTTTTATATGAGGGTAGTAGAGTTCCCAATTTAATAGGAATTTATGAAATAGAGGTTGACATGAAATGAGAAGAGTTTTGAAATGGGTTGAACTATTTTCAAATTTACATATAGTAATTCAAAGTGATATTTTATTGATTTATTTTTGATCATTTGAAATGTTTTAAAAATCATAGGAACCCTAATTAAAATAAAGTGAGTTGATTTTTCAATGTAATGTTGGTCGATGAATGGGATTTTTCATAAAACTGGAATTGTTTTAAAAAGGGATGAGATGATTTGACATTAATGTGTATGAATATAATTTGAGTTATGTTTTGAATGATTAAACCTTTAAATAAAAATGTTTGGTAAGATTTAAATTTGGAATTTGATTACATGGATAGTGGTCTTGCGAAAAAAACAATGAATTGGTTGTGTTAATTTGTTTTGTGAAGTGGAAATAACATTGGTTTTAACATTTGTTATATCCATGGGAGACAACATGCATGGGGACACATGTGATGATGGATAGTAAATGGAACAGCTGGATGAGTGTCGAGAAGAATATGAGGAGGGTATCTTGTGTCGTGTGGAAATATCCATGTGTGAGGTCTATGGGGTACCATTGGTGGATACGCTAATCGTTGTACCGTTTATTTCCAAATAGATGATTTTAAATAGAAACATGTTGTCTTGAGGACTAGTTTGGGATGGTGTGTCTTATGTTTTTTTTTTGAAATTTTGTTGTTTTGTGATATTATCGTCCAATAACCGATCGTTTTTTAATGGTGTTTTGAGTTTTGGATTCTTTGGTATGTTTTGTTAAATGATTGATTATTGGTATCCTTATGAGAAATGTTTTGTGATTCCTTTAAGGTAGTTCCTTTCATGTGTTTTCAAATTTTTTGTGGAACCTTTTTACCATTGGACATGATTGGTTTGGTCCATGGGTTCTCTCATTGAATAAGGTACACCCACCTAATGATTTAACGCATGATTGAACTGCAGCATAGATTGTTTCTCTATTGGAGAAATCATCAAGTAGATCAACATGAAGAATATTTTCACGAGCTTTGTATAATGAGTTTACTCATTTTACATTCTTGTGTTTTTAGAACCTTTTGTTGCAAGATATTACTCAAGGATGGTTTAAATAGACCATTGTTTTTTAAGTTACATGATTCATTGACGGTTGAAGTAGTATGTGGTTGATAGTGTAGATGTTGTATAAGAGGGCCTTTGGGTTTTTTCTAGTCTTTTTGATGAAGGGGTTCATGTTAAACCAACATCGTAAAATATATTATCATGATAGGCTATTATATACACTTTATGGAATTTTGTTATGTGTGGGAATGTTGCATAAGGTCCATCTCCACATATTGTATTTATAAGTTTCTATGGTTAGTTTCAGTGATACCTTATGATGTCATGAGCTTGTTTGGCTACAGAGGCAAAGTTGTATAATCTTTTTGGATTCATATTTTTTATATTTGTGTGTCCTTTAGGGAAATCACAACAACATTTGTTTAGAGGAATGTGTTTCTATATATAATATTCTATTTTAGTTTCTCATCTGAAGAAACTAGGGGTGGTGTGTTTGCATCTTATAAGAACTTGTTTCATATAAATGTAGGGTTATGTACAAGTGGAATTATATTGTTTTATTTGTTGATAAAATCGTCTAGGATTTCAGTGTAGTTGTTTGTTGCACTAGAAGAATTAGTTTCATTCAGGGAGTTTCCAAAACCTAACTTCAATGCTGAAAATGAATTAATACTTTGATATCCAACCATAGGTCACAGAGATAAGATGTTTTTTATTCAAGAGAAACCCTAGGGTTGTTAAAACCCTATTATAAATCTTGGGGACATTTTGTGTTTGTATGTGCTAGTAGGTTAAGATTGATGATTCTTATGGTGGGTAGACCCACTATGAGCCTTATGTATGTTATCTTAGAATGGTCTAATAAAATTTTACGCCTTGTAACAGTGAGTCCGTTAGGGCCTCCCCCTATAGTGTCCAAATTTTGTCTCTAGAATAATTTATGATGTCTCTTATGGTGGGAAGCCCATTTTGGTCCCCCGATACTAGTAATTCATATTTGTACATTGTCTTGGCTGGATGGTAGGTAGTATCATTTAGAGATATCAAAATACCGATATCATCCATGGTTAAATGTTGGGATTGGAGAGTGCCTAACATCTTAGTTAATGTACGGTGTGTGTAAAATTGTTCGTTGTTGTTGTTCATTTGGGTAAATTGATGCAGTCATGTTTGAATAGTAATTGAAGATTTTTTTTTGGGATAGATTATGAATGTGCTTGATTTTATTAATGAAGGTGGTCTATGTTTTCGATTTTGAGAGTATTTCTTCCTAAATTGATCCCTGGATGTGTTTAGACCTTTGGGAGGGAAGCTTGGAAAATGAGTCCATTTCAGCCTTTCAGTTGGGATTGGTTTTTGATTTGGGCCTTGTTTTGGATTTTTGATGGTGGAATGATTTAGGATTGAGAGAACTTTTACATCCATTTCTTCTTTAAAAGCTATTTTTTAATTTAGTTAACAATCTTTCTATGTTGTGGTGGTTTCCAATACATTAATTAAGGAATGTGTGAGTTTTCCAAATTTGGGCCAAACCGTGAGCCCATTTCCAGATTTAAAACCCAATTTTTTTTAAATAATTCTTTATCCCACATTTTACTCCCATTCCACATAACAATTACCATCCCCTTGTATATAAAAACCCACCATATTCATTTGGACCACATAAAAATCCATAATCAGGAGGGATTTTGGTGTTTTAATAAGTTATTGGGCTAGCCCGAAATTCCATTTCCTACATTAATTTTTCTAATAAGTTAATATCTCATTCATTTTATAAGGTTTTTATATGATTCCAACTATCACCCAATCCCACATACCCAAGACACTCCGCAAGGATCTCCTACCCCTCTTTGGAGTGCATATTCATCTCAAATATGAGAGAAAATTCATTGGATTTCTCCAATCACCCAGATTTGAAAGAGGTAAATTGTTTCTATAATAACGCCTTAAATCTTTAAAATTTTCCCCATTCCAGTTCATACATGACCTCCTTAGCCTTATTTGATCTTCACTTTCATTTTTGGTTGCATGGACATTCAGTTACTGGTGTATTTCGGACGTTTTATTCAATATATTATTCAAGTAAGTGTTTATATATTAATTTCCTTCCTTATATTTATGGCTTTCTTCCACATTCATGATGTTCTAAATTATCCAAGTGTTATGGTTCATACCTACGGTAAGATTTGGTGTCTTCCTTGTCAAATAATGGTGTTTTAGGTTGGATTACACTCCCTTGTGGTGTGGTGGTTGGGTGATTAATGTTTCTCACAACGAATTCGTGTTTTGTCACAAAAGGATGATGGTTCTTTGTGTATGCATCATCTGATGAGTTATATTAGCTTCATTCATATTTTTATCATACTACTATTAACTTGTTTTTGGTTCAGTAAACATTTTTGGTAGTATTGAATAATATTTTAGTTTAATAGATTCATATTGGTTTGAAAATATGTGTTTTCCATGTGTACATTTTTTCGTATCATTTGAGTTAATTTGATATCATTTTGATGTTGTTTTATAAATGTTTCAAGGGAAAAAAATTCTCTTTTTTATTTTTATTGGGGTGATTTTGGACATAAAATAGGGATTAGAATTGGGTTTTGTGTAAAAAAACCTGGTTATACCCTTTGGGATTTTTTAATAAAAATTGTATATGATTTATTGAAATAAACAATGTGGAAAAATTTTACATTTACAATACTGGTGTCTGTGTTCACAGAAGTTGGGTTTTTGAAAGGTAATGTGCTGATTTAGGATGTCATATTTTTTTATAATGTTTTATACATTTCTGAAATGATTCATCAAATTGTAAGAATGGTAGGAAACAAGTTTTTGGAATATTTTTTGTGAGTATGATGTGAAAAATGAAAATTTGTTTTTTAAAGCAATAATATGTGATTTGTGTGAGGTATTTATGTTGTGTGTATGACATGGAACTGGTATTTTGATGTTAAAATTTTATCTCATGGCCCTCGGAACAAGTCTTAGAAACAGAGGGAAAACATGGGTATCTAGGTGGGTGGACGTGTACTAGTATTCTTGTGATCTTATGGAGATTGGACATAGTTTTATGTGGAATGATTGATAATGAAAACAATAACTAAATTATGATGATAGTGTTGATGATGTTGGTGGACCAGTAGGTTATGTGTATGATCCCTACTAGTGGCATGTGTGCACGAGAACATATATTTTTTTATGGTGACTTTCATCGATATATGAGGTATCTGGGACCCACAATGAGAAAGTGAATTGGTGTTATTTTCCTATTTTATGTGATCATTAGATACTTCATGCTTACAATAAGCATATGGTCTATTTGGAAACAATTTTTTGTAGCATATTCATTTAATTTGAAAATAAATGATTCTATAATGTAACCAACTTGAAAACTATTTCAGTGAAATGATTTATCTCTTAAAAATTTTCAATAGCATCTTATGTTTATGAATACAAGCATGATATTCTTCTTTGAATGCTTATCTAATGTAATAATTTAGAGGGGTCATGCTACTGGTCTTTAGATCACACCCTACATATACCTATTAGTGTATGTATACATGGGTATTTCGGTCGCAGGTTTTGTTTGAGATTTTAGTGCCAATGAATTGGGTTTCTATAGGTCCATCATGATGTAGTGTTTTGGAGATGGCTAAAGGGACGTTCCACTTTCCATGAGGATGTTTTTTAGGCTATCCATTATGGGATTATTCATTTTTTGTTGTCTTTTAGAATTGTTTCAAAGAATGTAATTCAATTATGAAATTTTATAAATGATGGTTTGTTTTGAAAAATCTAGATTTGATATTTTTCAATTATTGTTGTTTTATGTCAAAAGCCTCAGGTAAATCATTCCTAAATTTCCTTTTTATTATACACATGAACCTGTTCCCGCCCATTGGGATTGGGAATGCCCTAAGGTTCTTTCCATGGGTCGGGTTTGGTGCCGGTTTTGATTGTGACTAGATTCAGTTCATGAATGGTTTCCATGGTGCAGTGGGGGTGTACATACTCCATATATAATGAACATGCAATACGATGTTACTAGGGTGTACATACCCTAATACTATAATGAATTTGGGGATCCCAAATCATGGTTTGATAGGGGAGTACAAACCCTATTGTTAAAGAAAATATTAAATTGATGGACATGGGATTACTAAACTATATATATATATATAATACCAGGAACATGTGCCCTATTACAATATAAGAGTACTAACCTCATAGATTGAGAAATAATTCATTGGTTTGGTATGATAGTACAAACCCTATTTATATATATATTATAAGGAATGCTTTCCATAGGTAGAGATTTGAGAACATATCCAATAGATATATAACTCACTCCATGTTTCAATAGGGGAGTACTAGTATACTATATATAATGATTATGGTGAACCCGCCCCTTGTGGAACAAGGTATTATTAATCTATTAGATAGTGAACCGATATCCTGATATAACAGTGGGTAATAATCCATTCTATATGAAGAATACAGTGAAATTTTACCCTAGTGTAATAGCGGTGTACTAACCTATATATAATTTTTTTATATAAATATGGAGAACTAGTGGCCAAGTGTAATATGGAATTACTATCCCTGATTACAGTGTAATATTCCCATCCCATTGCTAATATACTAAAACATTTATCGAATGAATATCACACCCTGAAAACCTAAAATAATACTTAAAATAGACTAAAAAATCATCTATCATGTTCTACATAAAAAATATCTTATAAATGGAAACTTGTTGGTACAAATATGAGTTTGGAGAAAATTATGATGACTTTCGGAGGCTCTTCATTGGTTTATTAAACAAAAATTCCAATCCGCTAATATGTCATCATAAATTAAATTCATGTTATAAATTTATCAAACCATTATTATCCAACTAAAATACTCTTTGTATGGGATATTGAATATCCCAAATCAGATACATGGTAAAAAAACAAAATTCACTATTTAATACTGAAAGTCATTTTACAGGTTAAATCAAAATGACCCAAAAATGTGACCAACCAATTTCTTGAAATATATGCCTCAATATTAATGTCATTGTACATGATACCATTCATCTATATAACACTATCTGAATGATATTCATCAGATAACATATTACATATTATATAATTATTATTATTGGGATCTTTATTGAATCTATCGATGAGATGAAATTATATATCCATTATTATTAAGGATTCGACAACCAAAATTCTAGGATCACTATGTTGTATATGGGTCACAAATAAAATATCACATGTAGAACTTATCATCGAATCATGTTTTCCAAACAAATATAATAATGTTTTATATTAAAATTATTTTTAATTGAAACATATTCATGGGAGGGAGAGGAACGCCCAAATTCCACTCTATAATGTTTAGACATCTTCACCTAGATGAAACAACAGTTTGTATATTTGTTTTTTTATAATATTAATAAAATTAATTCTAATAAAGTAACTCAAATTTACAATCAAATTCATAGGTTGAGCCATCTGCATATTGAGGTTTTTACATCTTTTCCTTGAATTCCTGTCACCTCAACAACCTTACCAATTTCAACAGCATGGTTTTCAAAAATAAAAATAAATATGAAATGATATTATTATTTAGAATAAAAAAATCTTCTTATGACTATTGAAAATAATAATAACCATAAATTTTTTTATTACTACTTATAATTATAATTCTTTTAATAAAATGTTATTTTTATTAAAGAAATACTACACACTACCAACAACAATTAGTAGGAAATTGGAATTTAGATATTCTACAATAGAAAAACATCCATCACATTCATCTAAAGAAACCACATGTACCATTTTTTTTAATCATCCCATATATAAAAACACATGAAATAATTATCACTAGTGGCCAAATTATGGACATTAATTTCTTCTAAAAATGCAGTTGTAGCTCCCCCATTGAGATCTGGTCAACCTGGATTACAAACTCCTAATACCCAATCAAATGTTTGGTTCCCTTCATCATCTCCATGCTACCATCATATGTTTAACGTCCCTATTCATACTCATGACCTCGATCATTTGTGAAAAAGAACGAACAATCAAGTAATTTTGTTCTCATATATCATGGAATCATTAGACAACAAATTATGGTTGATGAACACCATTAATGGGTTGATAAAGACCCATAAATAAGAGATAATCACAATTTCCCAATGTTATTCCTCATAATTATTATTAATCTCCAACTCATTAGTGATTAAATAATATAATGAATTAAATATTTTATTTTAAAAGATCATATTATTTTTTTTGTTTATGTAATTGGAAGATAATCATAGATCAAAAGAATATACATAGATCCATGCTAAATATTTTAATAAAAAGTTATGAATCCATACATTATTATCCATAAATATATTTTTGATTGATCATTGATGATGAATGTGTTATCTAGAAAATTTGAAGCCTCGATAAAATCATTTCTAATCAACCATGTTCGATCTAATTGTCATTAATGATTTAGTCTCATCCACTAATCAATAATACTCTCATAATCCTATCATATATAGATTGAGTTATGGATAAAACTCATGTAATTCCATCATAAATGGGTATTTATAGTAATTTTAATTTTGTAATTTAAAAAAACAAATTAATAAATTATTTACTTATTTTAATTATACAAATCCACAATCAACAGACATAAAAAGACATATAGCATTGACATATCATAGTTTTTAATAATGGTAAAACCCATTTTTTAGACACATCAATGGAATTATATTTCTGATCAGAGGCTATATATTTTTATATATGTCAATATTTTTTGGAAAAATAATGTATGCCATGTTATCATTTTTTATAGTTTTATAATATCATTTCCAGACTCATTCAGCCTTAGGATGTTACAACAGCTCAGATCTGGGTATTGAATATACTTATAGGAATAATAAAAAGACTATATTGTTAAAATAGAGTCTTTATAAACTTATATTATATAGGTATTATAATACCCAAAAATCAAAATCTAAACAACAATGTTGTTATAATAAGCCTTCATCTGGTTGTCTCAATTTCTGCTCATCCGGGTCAACATTGTGCAACGAGTCCTGGATATGTCTCCTAAGTTGTGACATATAGAAGCACTAAGAACCATACCAAACTATAATCACTATTTACATAGATACACCAAATTTATAATGTATTGAAAAAATTGAAAAATTACCTATGATCCTTAAGTATATTCTATAGTGTTGGCCCAATAACGAAGATTTGTGAGATATAGAGGTATCCATGAATAGATTATATCCTCCTCAAACTACAATGTCTTTTGACATAATTTCATAAAGGGCTCTAGACATTTTTCGGGTTCTCCAAATAATATATGTGATACACATCTTCGTTAAAAACCACCACAACCACTGACCATATTCCTAAAAGAACAGACTTTTAGTTTCTTTTACCAATGCAATGGTGAACTACAGGGTCTCTCATAAGTTTCCTCAAATAGTTATATCTTTTATCGGGGAATGTTATCTATGATATTAAATATCTAAAATATGGTAGGTGAAAATTTCCAATATGGATAAATTATAACATGAAGTCCCAATTCAAGTTAAACAGAACCTAAATGGATATGTCTTTTTAATCTATATGCAGTAGAAACACTATTAAAAATAACATATGAGTTCTATAGGACACATGCATCCTCTCCGTAATCATGATAAGATATGATCATCATGTTAGTAATAATCATATTGAAATTCCATGTAGCCATATCACCACATGCACACACAAGTGTCCCTAATATTCTAATTGGTTTATCTATTTGATGGTTTAGAAGTGGGTAAACCTGGTCATTGATTCTATGATCTCTCAAGAGGAGTCATGACCACTCGATAATCATGGAGGCCCAATAATGAGAAAAAATCATCAAATAAACTCTTCCATATGGAAACTATATCTCCACATATAATTCAGTGAGATGTTGAGGGTTAATGATAGAAAAAAGTCAAACCATCCATGGTCCCCAATCCCACATGGGTCATCCAATAAGAGGACATCCTCTACATTACAACTCTATAATAAAAAAGATGGAAAACATCATTGTGAGAATTTTATTTCTATGACCACACTCTTGGTGATCCTCATAACCACTACACCTAAACCTTTACAGCATCCACTATCACTCCAATGTCTGAGAAATAGTATCAGGATATGTAGACCTACAAATATATATATTATTCCATTATTGCTACCTTATGATTGGAAATCATAGATCATTTATAGAAGCATTCTCTAAGGCCTCTCAAGCTAAAAACCATATTATTAGCACATGATGGCTCCATAGTAGAATATTACCATGATCAAATCCACAATATATTAAGGATTTGGATTATAAGTATTTTGAAAATAGATGGTGTTTTGAGCATTCCAAACGTTACACCATGAACTAAATGATACCATAATAGATATAATAATACATGCATGGTACAAACACCTCTAGAACATGGATATTGTGATAAGATATATTTATTTCAAACATTATGATGTAAATAACCTCAACCCACAAGGTGAAGAGACCCTTGATTTTTAGTGGTGGATACCTCTCTTATATAGGCTCAATTGATGATAATATATACTTGACCTAAATATGTTTTCATCCTCTATGGATAATTTCATAGGGATTCCCATTAAAAAACAAAGCCTTTTGAAACCCACAATCTACAAACTTTTCAAAATGGTTCATTAGCTTTGTTATCTAGAAGTCGTTATTGGGAATCAATGTGACATTTTAAAATTTTCCCTAGTTAATGTCTACCAAAAATGAAAATTCAAAATGCAGATGTACACCTGAAATGTCCTGGTGATGGTTTCCCTCATACTCAATCACCATCATAGGAAAATGAATGTTCATATAATTTTCTTCTCTAATAGAAAAACAAGAAAATTGTTAATGATATAGATGTAACATGCTAAACATGAACACATACTACCTTTCCTGGGGAATTATCATTGTCGAAAGAGATAATTTCATTCTTAATTAACCTAAAGCACTATTATATGAATTGGTTGTAATAATAAGATAATGGTTGTTAAACAACCAACTCATACCATAGAAACATGTTATGGTATCACTACCTTGATGTAAGGATTTAATGTGAGTATGTATTTCCTACTAAATGTACTTCCATTTGACAACAGCAATAAAAATAAGTGGTCATTGATCATATTTATAGGATCATACAACACATAGGTCAATAATAATGTAATCTATTTTTTTCAATAGGTCCCGAATAGGGGATACGACCAACGAATGTGTCTTTTTTCCACGCACCCAAATACTAATCAGAGTATAGATTCCATGGTTTTCACCTGAAACACCCTTAGATCCTTAGGCTCACCAGCCTCCAACCCATGAATATATCATTCCACATGAATAATTGTTTTCAATATCTAGGGATCCATATATCATGCTTCATTCAAAATAATATAAAATACACATGTCAAGGAACTCATACATCACAGCTCAGTACCATCCCCATTATGAAGAACCGAATCATCCACAATGTAATAAATCATAAAACATGAATGAATCCCAGTGGGGGAATTTTACATGTCCTATTAATTTATGAAGCTACATTGAGAATTAGTTATATATGTCTCTATACACACCCCTCATCACCCCAGAAAAGACTCACGACTATGACCACAATCATGAGGGGTACAATCCATGTGGGAGATTCACATTATATGCTCTCTCCTGTGTTAAACGACATGAGATGGTGGATTTTTTTCTCACCACGAAACCTAGGTGATTTATATTTCTAAATCATGTCATTTGAACTTATCCCAATTGTGTCATCATTCGGTAACTATGGATCTAATAGCTTCTCCATGGATAATACTTCCATCCATTGAAACCATGTAATTAGTTAGGGACCTAATAAATTGTAAAACATAATCGAATACACTATTCCAAAAATTATCAGTGTATGGGTATATTTCGTTGTAAAACCTCATTAATCACCCTTGTTGGAAGTTGATGTACGTACAAATATTTTTTATTCCATCACCTAATCAAACTGCAGCAATCAATTAATCAATATATGGAATAATAATATTCTCAATCCACTAATGGTTATATTTTTTCTTCAACATTTGGTATCCCATATCGGTGCCTGGGGGGATAATATAACCTCATGGATAGGACCCTGAACTGTGGGCTCATTACTCAACCAGAAATTTAGATAAACCTATTTTAAAATCTAAACTACATTAATTCATGAATAAATATTGAATTTTATAAAAACATACCATGGTCAATGATAATATATATGGAGGTATCATAAGAAGGATAGTAGAAGGACATAATACTATATGATGAATGAACCAAATTCATTGTAACTGATGTCTTGTTATTCTGAGATTACAAGTAGGTAACCAATGTCTTGGTGTATGTATATGTTCGCTACCGCACAAAAAACTATGTTCATGGACTTAAAGCTGAACTCAAAACACCTTGACATAGATTCCCTAAAATTAAATTCAAAAATAATAAGGTGATAAAACTTCAAACACCATCATGTGGTCAAACAACCCCTAATAACACTTCATAATAACCAGTCCCATCAGGTCAAACATATCCATGAATGGTTGGGCCACTATAACCCCAATCCAATCTCCATTATCTTGGGGGTGGTGATGGTGCTGAGAAGAAAAAACCAATATGGGATTTTTTCCCTAATGTACCTGTACACACACACCCAACCATCTAAATATGAAATTACATATGAATACGAAGACATAATATTAACATTTGGTGATAATTTATCCATGTAATACAATCATGGGAATAAATTAGATTACAAATAAATAAATAAAATTGTAAAATATAAATATGTAAATGGTTGCAATAGTATAAAAAGAAATGTAAATTGAAAAATATATTTCCAGCTTGAAATCGCATATCATAATTAAAAAAACTATAATAAATTTATATAATAGGTTCCTGACTACTGATGTCGATGATCGAAAACTATATTTGGACTATGCAGCTGATAATCTCTATACTGCGCTAAAATAACTATTGAAAAATCTATTTTCTTCATAATACAATACACATGAAGAAAATTCTAATGCATGTGTGAATATATACATACTTCATAATTCATCCAAAAACATTATATTGAGTATTATGAGACATGATATATGTTGAAAACATAGCCAAATAAATGAATTTAAATTAAAATATGAGACATAAACCATAAATATAAAAACATATATACTCAATAAGAATCAAAAAATAGAGATAACCAGGATCTCTATATCTATATTTCATCTAATAAATAAGAGTATTGTTTGATATCTATGGTTTATCTGTAATGGAAGAATTATTCATAGAGATATTAGAAACAATGTGTTGTGGCTTGACAATATAGATTGTTCATTAAATATGAGGTAGATAAAACTCTAATCCATGAATTATTCATATCATAATCTGAATATGATTATAGAGGCCCATAACTGATAACATCACTCAATATATAATGGATCCACAACTCCTAGAGAGGACCCACACAATGACGTATCATGGAGACAAGGAGTACACCTTGTCTAGATAAAGAACATGTTACCTCTATTGTATGGTGAGTATTGACTCTATCTATATAATGAATATGTGGAACCCACTACCTAGTGTGGTAGTGTCGTGCTAACCGTACGGATATAGAACCCACACCCATGAGTGATGGTGGAGTGTATACCCAACCTATATAATGAAATTGTGGAACTGAAACCTATTTTTTACTGAGTATAGAACTCATTGATTGAGAACCTACACCTTTATGTGATATGGGTTTAATAACCCATTAGATAGAGAATACATACCACATTATGTATTTTTTTACTAATCCAATATATATAAATATATTGGGAAATGTTTACCTTGGTCTAGTATGGGAGTAATGAACTCATGGAATGAGTACCCACACAGTAGTGTGATAGGGGAGTACAAAACCTATAAATCTGAATAATATCATAACACATGAACTTGATTTAAAGAGAAATACTATAAAAATTATCATCTGTGTATGTTAATTTGGGGAATCCATGCCTTGGTGTTTCATGGGATTACAGACCCCAAGGATACATAGAAGATCACATTTGGTGGCTAATATCATCAAATGGGAGACATCAAATTTATATTCTCATGACACATCATATCAAACCTCAAAATCCACAAAAACCTGCTATTGAATTCTATGTGAAAAAACACTCATGATAGGCTTCACACAGGACAATATGCGAGTCATGAAAAAAAAATGATGAGTGCACATGGCTCACTGTCAATTCATTGGGATAAAAAATCAGTACCCTAATGTGTCATTTCAAATGAATATAAATGAATAAACCGATCACACTGATGTTATCCTAATGGAATCACAATCATATTAGGATATATATTTCCAAAATCATACACTCATTTAAAAATTTGTCTTCACTCTATAACTCTCGAAGGAAACATCATGGGCCTGATCTGCAAGATTTAAAGGGTACCCAACCTTAGTCTTGAATTGTCTTGCACAATGTCAATGTCATAAGACACATGTAGTTGTTCAATATTAAAAAATTTGAATTATAATTATAGGATAATATATTCCTTAATATATACAATATAAATATTATTATTAATATTATTATTTAGTACTCCATGGTCCAAATCCATGATTCCAAATTATATATTCAACAATGGTATTGAATCCACTTCTTTGATGTCACAGTCACTATACATCTATATAATTTGAATCCAAGGACACATGGAGAAGTTATTAGTGAATCAAGGATTCAACAACAATATTAGTAATTTTATTTTATATTATTATTTTAGAAAACATTGTAATTGGGAAGATAGGTATGGTCAAAATCCCCCATCAAATAATTTACAAAATAATGCATAGGAAAAAAATACCAATGGATTTTTTTTATTCATATATTATTATCAAATATAATAATGCAATAAATAAAATTCCATTGTCATTTACCAAGATACATCTCTTTCGTAATGGATGTATCTTACTACATTTATTTGAATTCCCAGAACCATAACAAATTTTTAAATCTAAACAATATGATTATTACAAATAATAATAATTAAATAATTCTTTTATAAAGAATAATAATTAATTACAAAAGTTATTAAAATTGTTAAATAATATATATTTATGGTATTATTATTAAATATAATATTAATAATCAGAAAATGTTGTTATTATTCAAAATAATAATAAAACCCACTCACTACTATCTCTGGATGGTAACCATATTGGAACTATTAATTACATTAATAATTCCTATCATATTCTTTAATACTAATCACAAATCAAATGTTTCTAGAATAATCCCATTTTTAAATGAATTGGACAACATTGTCAATGATGGTTGAATTATGACCACTAGTATCTTTGAATCAATAGTCACAACTCTTTTGAAGTGATTCAGAAAATGTTGATCCCAACGATCGATGACTGATTTAAATTAAAGTTTGTTATTTGATTTCCATGCCTCCATAACATCACCAGAATTATAAATAAAAATTCATTACTATGATCCATTTTTCTAGTGAATGAATTCAAAAATAACGGTATTCCATAAAATCATCAAATCACTGGACCACCAATATAAGATGATGAACAGAGAAAATAGAGTGAGAATATCACACCACACAATGGTGATAATCATCCAGGGTCGATTTGATCTTATTTAATGATGTATATGTGTAGAAAAAGGGGTTATGGATGAAATAAAAAAAATATTTTATTTAAAAAATTGAAATTATTGAATCTGACATATGATGGTATGATAGTAAAATATCATATTTAGTGACACATATACATGATAAATGTTTTGATAAAAATATTATAAACAACAAATTAATAGTTTTACATGGTATTTTGAAGGACCATTGGTGAATTTCTTGTTTTCCAGTGATATAGTAGGGTCATTTCCTCTGTTTCTCATCAATCTTCCTTAGTCTTATTATTATTCTTCATATGATACAATTTACCTATAACGAACACTCTTATCCTCCTTTTAAGAACTACATGGTTTATGAAGATATCCCATGGGCAAATTTCAAATTGTGTTATTTATATAATATTTTAATTTGGTAGTTCATTAAAATAAATAAATAAATAAAATATCTATTTTAATTAAATGCATCATTAAATGGATGCATTATCAAAAGTCTTACATAAAAAACCCTAAGTCACACATAAATTCAAATATACATTATATAATTATTCATGGAATCATGTATCCTATCTATGAACATTTTTTGGTTTTATTCCACAATTTTTGGAATTCTAAATTAACAGGATATTCAGATATTAAATATTTTCATAATATTAATTATGAGTTATCCTTGATTCTGAATATTACACAGTGTGATTACCTAACTCCAAAAATAATCATAGGAATATTACCAATTATTACATAGTAAAACCAAAGTCTCTAAATAGAAAAAGAATTATAAATAGCAGTGAATTTAAAAATTATTCCCTCGAACATGAGGATAACTCAACACTTGAAGAAGATTCATATAGATCATACGATAGAAGATCTATTATTCTATGTTGGATATAATGGTTTTCTTAAGGCATCACCATTTATTTGTGTTATGATTTTCCAAATAAATAAACTTATTTTTACATTATATATTAGAAAATATGAAATTCTAGTAGTTGTTGGATAATTGGAAACATAATTTCATTTCATCAAGGTTTTTCTATGGTAAATGTTGACCTCTATATTTATGTAAAAACAAATTTTGTACTTGATGTATCTTGTGTTTTAATACCTAAATCCGCATATATAGAGGATATTAACCTATATAAAGGAATTTTGGTGAATAATTTACATCATATAGATAAATTATTTATAAATATTTTGTCTAATATCTGATGTTTTTTTAGAATAATTAGAAAATGGAGGATGATACATGGGAATCGAGAAATTATCTAAAGGGAAAATATTTTCCCATATTTATATAATAATTAACATTACGAGCAAAAAATTTACTAAGAGGGAGAGAATATTAAATACTATGTAATAGAATAAATAAATCTCTCTAATGATTTCTATGAATTTATTTTATCGATTTATAATAATAATATATTTATAATCAATTTTATTAAAAAAATCACTTGGGAAATGAATAATTTTATATAGCTATATTTTAATCTATAAATTTGAAGATAGTAATAAAATAAATTTTTTTATTTATGTAATTGAATTTTATAAAAGGATTTTTTGGAATCACAATATCTTGTATATCTTATGATGAATTTTCTATTTTTTGAAACCTACTTTTTTTTATTGAATAGTGAAAAGTTTATATTTGAAAAATTAAAATTTTAATTTAGAATTTCTTTTAAAAAATAGAAAATCATATTTGGATTTATTTATAAAATTATATAATATAAATTTTATTACTAAAATAGAAAAATAATATAAATTCAGATATCAATTAATTTAATTTTTTTATTTTCATATTTATAAATGTGAACAAAATTTTCCAATAACTAGTTTCCATTGAATTTTGTGATGATTTATATAAATTAATTTTTAACACATATTAATATTAATATTAATATTTTTATTTTTATTCCATATTTCGAATTATGTGGTTTAAATTATTTAATGTGTTCAATTTTATTTTTTATAATATTTGAATTCCATATTTCATATTAGGAGGATTAATTTAATTAATGTGTTCAATTTTATTTTTTATCATTATGAAGAGTAAACATGGTTAACAAGTGACACCATTGCATAAGGCCAAAAAATCATTTCATATTGCTATTTTATTATGGATTTAAAATAATATAACCTGATATTACAAATTAGAAAAATTTTGGAATTCCTTTACAATGATATATATTTTTTAATTATTGAATGTATGTAAAAATTATCGCATGATACTCCTCATAATTATAAAATGAGTCCTCCTATCCCACATTCCTCACACATTTTATGTTATGTATTTCATCAAAATAAAACCCAAAAAACTCTAAATAATCCCTAACAACATCATAAATGTCCTTTTGTTCCCCAAAGACTAGTCTTATATGTTTTGTGGAGTAATAAAAATTGTCTTATTCAAAGGGAGGTTATAAGTTATAACCCCCACATTTCGATTTTATTGAATCTTATAACTCCTCACAATATAATTCAACCATTATTAAATAATAACAGTAGTATCCTAAATATAATAAGATTGTGTTAATAATATTATTTTGTAAAAACTATTCATCTCCTATGTAAAGACCCGGAATTTCTGTGGAATTTTTTTTTTCATAAATACATGGGAATTTTATGGGTCCTCAAAAAATGACGGTGCATAATTCCGAGGACCAGTGTGTCCAGAAACTATTTTTTATGTTTTTTTCATGTACTTTTAGTAAACGTATGAGCGGTATTTCTTAATCGTTGCTCGGAATTAAAATACAAGGGCACTGTTGAACTCGTACTGCCGGTATTCTCTTAAGGATAATTTCACTTAAATGGAAGTGAGTCGAGTTTAAAAGATAGATTTTGGGTTTTCATGGAAAATGATATATTAATGTGTGTGTCACATTATTTTATTTAACCCTCCATTTGAGTTTTGGGTGGTTAAAAGATCCTCTTGTTAGTTGGAGGTGGCCACCACACCATAACCATCCATGAGAGGTTATGGTTGTGGGTCCCACCCTAACTCAACCTCCCATGTAAGAATAAATGAAGTGTGGACCACCCAATATTTAACCCCCTTGAAACTATCCATTAACGTGGAGAAACTCATCAAATCTCCTTTATTTAATTTTTTCTAACCCTTCACATTAATTAGATGGATCCTATCTAATTAATTGATTTCTCCATTTGAGTTACTTGTCAACGATTAAATAATAGGAAGATTAATATATTATTTTGTTTGAAATTGTCGTGGGAGAGGGGAAAATTTTGGAGAAGGCTTCCGAAAAAGAATGCTCCCCCCAACGAAGAACGACCATCAAAGAATGAAGTATCATCATCCGCCGACGATGGATATCTTCTTCTTTGATCACTGACCGGAACAAGGGAGGAAGCGTTGTCCTTGAAGAATGCCAACGACATCGTCCACTACTTCTTCTTTTTCTTTTCCAACGATAATGAATCCAAGGTAGGGGTGGGTTTTGATTTGAGCAATATTTATTCGTCCTACAATGATGGATTCTTTTGACTGCTTGCTATTATACTAACGCCGAAGGACCAGGCCAAACGAACACTGCCTGATGCCTCTGCCGTTCTTGTGAATTTTTGGCGTGTTCTTACTATTCCACATGGTTGACGAAGAATAGATCATTGCAATACCATTGAGTGATGAAATGATCCCAAATTGATGACCCAACATCACAATGACCTAACATATGTGTGACGGTGAAAGTGGGCGATGGATCAGACCGGAATGGGAAGGACCGTTCCTCGATTGTTCTTCGAGTGAGAGAGTTAAGTTGTGTTATCTGAGCTGACCGGAGACCCAAAAACATCGGAGATGACTAAGAGACATCAGGGTGACCTAGTGTCTGATGTTTTGTGAAAACAATGACTCTCAGAACGAATAACGGACTTCACAGGAGGGATGCTGGGCAGAGCCATCAATTTTGGAAAATTCTAGAATACACAACCTGTACTTCTGACGAACACGTCATGTATTATGTGCATTCTGCGGCTTGAAATACGAACGTTAGACATGCAACACATGGCATGTGACCCTGGTCACACGTCATGTATTCTATAAGCATAATGGTAGAAGTGACCTCATGAGACATGGCGTGTAATTTGGGAAATACACGGACACGGGATGAATTACCCGGCCAAGACGCACATCGTGTACTCACTACGTTGATTGGAAGAATCGGATTTGTGAGACTTGGAGTGTATCTCAAGGGTACATGGGCATGAGGTGACGTACATAGGCATGTACTCTACCACATGGCCAGGAAAATCCTGCATACAGGGAGCCGACCCCAGTTTCATAGACACGACATGTAACCATACCACACACTCTGTAATTTTTTTCTGCACAATCAAACATTCTACACAGGCTGTTGCACACGACCAGTACTCGAGCTCTATAGACATGGAATTTAACCATACCACGTGACATTTAATTTCTTTTATACATGACCAAACATTCGACATAGGCCATTTTACATGGGCAGTACACGATGTTTGAAGACATGGCGTGTAACCATACCAACACACCATGTAATCTTTGGAAAATGGCTTGGTCATCTCGTCTCTATGTCTTGGACCAGAAGTTCTTGCTTTTACCCCATTATGACGTGGCATACCTTTGATATGATTCTACGTGGGACTTTTTGGAAGTTGGAGCGTCGACCAGTAGATCGTGGAGCAGACCCTTCCAGAGACAAGCGAGCATAATGTGGAGACCTATTAGGTTGCTGAGACCTGAAGATTGCTGACTGATTTGACTCACAGTGTTTCGACTAGCCTGGTGGGGAGCGCCTTGGTGTCGCGGTAGACCCACAATGGGGAGCTCCACTGTGTGACATAGTAGACCCATGGTACTCGATAGGAGGAGTACCTAAACAGGCTACGAGGGGGAGCACCTATGTGTGATGCAACAAAAACATAGTGGGGAGCTCCTCTGTGTGACGCAGCCGACCCACAGTACTCAACAGGAGGAGTACCTCAGCAGTCTAGGATAGTGGGAAGCACCTCTATGTGATGTGATAGGCCCACAGTCCTCTATAGAGAAGGATTAATCGAATAGCTAAGGTTTCATTAGTGGGATTGGGATTAATACTTGATACTACCCTATAATAAAATCCTAGTCTGAGCTGAGTCAGTGGATTTTATGTTTACCTCATGTCTGAGATGGATTACTTTATAACTTATTTATATGTATGGTCATATACCTAATTAATGGATAACCATTGATTTCATACTCTGTTGTTTAACCATGGAGTATTATGAGAGACCATAGTGGTCTCGGGGTCCTTACTGAGTATCGTTATACTCACCCCTGCATGGGCTTCTCCTGCACCTCGTAGTGTTGGCTGCAGACGACGGACAGAGCTGACCGAGGCTGATTAGACAAGACTGGACAATGCCTAGAGGTGGACCACACGACGTGATGGTACACAGAGGAGACAGACGGACGTGGAGTGATATGGAGGATATATGTACATACCCTTTACGTAGGAACTGTGGAAGATGATCCAAGAGGTGCATTACACCTTTAAATTGTTTTTTCCCTTTCAGTTGTACTTGTACTTTATAGCGGGGCTTGTATTTTTGGACCCTTTACTTATCAACACTCCTTTTGTATACAGTTTTACATAGTTTTTTTGCTTCTAGATTTTACTCCTTTGTGTGTGATTATATTTTATAAGGAAATTTCATTCCAGTTTTATGCATTTATGACTTTGGTGCTAGTTTCCAGACCTTGGCCTATGGAAGGCGGGCATGAGGTAGTCACGGCACGGGTCCTGAGGACGGGTCATGGAAAAATGGTATCAGAGTGGATAGTTCTACCATATAACATAGGACTTAGATCATTAATTTATGTGAAGCAATATTTTTAAGTTTACCAAGTTGGGTATTCTGTTCAGGGAGACTAGAGTTGGTGTGACGGCCGACATATCCGTACACCAGGACCCTGACTACTAATTTCCGACTCAGTGCACAAAAACACTGATTGCGTGTGATTTTTCAGTGTTTTTCATAAATTCAGACCAACCAGGTCATCTCGCTATGTATAATCTTTTCACCGTGTCACATCTATTTCTTTCAAGATGCCTCCCCATGGATGACCAGCTAGAGCCCCGAGAGTTGTACGCACAGATAGCCTATAGAGAAACAAGGCCTTTGTATAGGGACCTATTCTAGTAGAGTCACATATGGTATCACTACGTGTTGGGAAACCGGTGCCACCAGCCCCATCAGCAAATGATGAACGCCGCTTGAGCGAATTGAATGATTTACAACGCAAGAGACCAGCCAGGTTCAGGGGAGATTCAGACACATAGGTGGCTGAGGGTTGGATGGAGGCTATGGTGAGAGTCTTCAGACTTGTAGGGACACCAGCAAAACATATGGTGATCCTTTCCGCGATTCATCTTCAAGAATTAGTAGGTAGATGGTGGACCCGGATGCTCTTGGGGCATGATGAGGCGAAACTTCTTTGGGAAGACTTCGAGAGCCTCTTTCGTGCAGATTTTCTCCCAGCCACCCTACGTGCGTTGAAGATACATGAGCTACTGCATCTACATCAGGGTAGCATGTCGGTGTCACAGTACTCAGTGAGGTTCACCAACCTCTCACACTACTCATCTGATATGGTGTGGGACCCATTCATCAGGTCCCAGACCTTCAAGCAGGGGCTCAGGCAAGAGATCAGGGCTTCGATGATCTCACTTAGCATCCCGACGTATGCGGGGGTGCTAGAGAGAGCCCTCCTGGTGGAGAGCTTATTTCGTGAGCAGTCTCTGGTAGCGAGACCCACCACCTGTCGACATACAGTGGAGTCTCTTTCATTTGGAAGTAGACAAATGACGCAGCGGTCCCAGAGGACCAAACCCACAGGTGGACGACAGCATGACTCAGGATCAGTTGTGCGGGGTACTCGGGGCAGTGACATACATGCCAGGAGTAGACAATGTTAAACATGTGGCGGGTAGCGTCACATGGCTTGTGACAGTCCGACCCGCCATTCAGTTGATCCGCAGAGAGTTGAGTAGCCTCCCAGGCAGAGGTAGAGGTTCGATCGAGGCGACCGTGGCAGATGAGTTGGCTGTGCAGCTGGTGGGGGACAAAGTATCAACTTGTTTCCACAACCACAACCATGAGTTCCACCCTGACCGTAGGGAGTAGGTGGCATGGGGAGAGCTTAGATCCAAGCAGCTGAGGCATATTATCACGGTGCTCTGTAGATGATTCGAGGTATGATCTGTGTTTTCTCCACCATAGATGTAGTTTTTTAGACATATTTTCCAAGAACACTTTCATTTCCACTACCATCGTTCGGGGATCATAGATTCTAATGGAGCCGTTGGCTCAATCTTTACGGCAAGAGTCCCCTATGGGAGCAGAATTGACGATCAGACACTAGTGCAAGCAGTGAGAGCTTTCTCTAGGAGGCAAGAGAATCAACTGGGATCACCTCGTAGTGGCGTCGAGGACTTATGAAGTCATCTTGGGTATGAATTGGTTATCTATAGTCCATGATCATATCAACTGTAATAGGTGAAAAGTGTGGTGTTTCCGCATGGATAGGATTAGGTTTAACTTCACTAGAGAGAAGGGAGCCTTCGTAGCATAGGATAGACATACAAGGAGGAGGGTGCAGCCGATCACTCATCAATTGGAATGACTTACCCTTGGAGCAGTAGATGTGGAGTGTCTGAGCTATCTTGAATGTAACACCCCAAGCTTCTATCGTACACTTCTCTTTCAATAATGAAATAGCTTGAATTGTACACAAGTTCGAGATTCTAACACACCGAGACCAATCAAAGTAGCCGTTATGAATATTAATACCCACTTATTGAAATTTTATAAATTTTATTATTCAAATTTGACTCCATTTTTGGATTCGGAATATCAAATTAACCTATGATGAATTTCTCCTTTTTTTCTAAGAACATCCAATTTTTTATGAATAGTGAAAAATACTGAACATTAATTAAAAACAACTTTTTTAATCAAAATAATTTATAGTGATAAATTATATTAGTTATTGGTTTTAACGTATAATTAGAATATATTTTTACCATTTTAATCCAATGGTGGTCATTAGAATTAATTTCACCTTGAAATTGGACATAAAAAATTGTCAATCTTTTGATTGATATTCTTTCTTAAAAACGTGATATTTGTTTTGACAACAAGAATTATTTATAAAATTAATTAATAAATCGTATATGAATTGAATTTGGTAAAATAGAAATAATCATTGAAATTTGGAATATCAAATATAGCTTAGGGTTAATTTTTGGTATTTATCTGAAAAACTTCAATTTTGGATGAATAGTGAAACCACTAAGTGGTAGTTAAAAAATGCTTTTTCATTTAAATGAAATTTTACCGCTTCTGTGAATTTAATTTCAAAAATTCGACATATATGGTTATATTTTAGATGTATAATGTGGTTCATTGGGATGAAAATAATTTTTGGTTAATAGTAACTTTTGAGTGTTATTAACTGCTATTAGAGGTAATTATAGAAATTTAAAGTAATAATAATGTTATAATAATAAAAAATTACCTTGAAACATGTGATACTCTTATTGGATGACTCATGTCCGACCAAGAAAATCAATGGGTGAATTTGTGGGACCCCATATGTCCACTTGGGTAATATAATGACATTAATTCATTTTAGTTAAAGTAAAAATAAAAATGTCACAAACATGTATTGTTTTACTAAACCAATTTTTACAAGAGGTTATACTTGTTATCTTTTTGACTATAAGTATCCATTGGAAAGCTAAAAATATTTCCAACATCATGGAAATTTTTTTATAATTGTTAGACATAATATAAATATATTTATTTATCACACCATGATGATGTAATGATTACATCATTAATGAACGATTTACATAAAATGAAAAGATAAGGTAAAATCTAAGACTTACACTTGTCTAAAGATTATTGTATGGGTGTATTTCGATAAATTATCAAGGTATACTTGAAATATATCATTTTGAGACCATTAATATCCGAAAAGAATTTCATAATAAAGTAACCTTTCATGACATTCCAGGAGAGCCCCTCCTCTCATATTATAAAATGTCCCCACCTATACCACCTTTTTCACACCATCAAATCCATTTGGCTCGGCCAACATCTGCCCATATACTCTTTCAACTTTCCTATATTACTCTTAGAAGCCTCAATTTTTGTGGAAGTTTCCCCAAGGAAGGCTTTGGCTCAAATCAACATGAGTTACCTGATTTTAAGGTAATGCCTTCTATTATGTTCATTTATTTTATTTTGCTTCTAAAACCACTTAAACTCTTTTAATTATTTTATTTTGTAAAAATATAGTATCTTAAATATACTAGGACTTTTTATGAGAAGTATTTTATTTACACTTACACACACCTTCTCCGAATGGTTAAAGAACATACTGTTTCTCTGGGTGGCGAATTACTGCCTCACAAAACGATGATTGTTAAATCTTCTTTTAACACCTCTCATGGTGGCCATTATGATGAAAATATTTCTATATATGATATAAATTATGTTTATGTTTTCTTTATGATTTTTTATTATTCATTTGTTTCATACCTTTATGATTTCCATTATGGGTAAACGCGATAATTTCATTTTAGGAAGTGCGGACTACCGCCCCCTCAAAGTGATTTGAATCATTAAAGCCATATATGGAATGTATAAAGGATGGTGTTAATGATATTATATATGATATTATAATGGAAAAATAGTATACCTTTATATCATTATGATTTCATTCCATTAAATACAAAATAGAAATGAAAGTACAGTTCATGCGTACGTACGACTTACCGTCTCCATTAACGGTGCATTTCATTTCTTACCTCTAAATGTTATGTAATATTAGAAATTCTAGTATATATAGGATATATATGATATATATGATATATACATCATGAATTTAATTATGGATATAATGGATATCTTACCACATGAACAACTTGTCATTATAAGATGTTTTTTTACTCAAGTACAAAAGATCGACAAAACGACCGTTATTTACATAAATAATTACATAATTCCCATAACATGGTAATAAGTGATATACAAGGAATATTGAACTTGAAAAAGGTTTTTATGCAAGTAGAAATTATTTCTAGTTTATTATTCAAGAGGTTAAAGAATTATCGAGTCAAGACTTGAGGTAAGGGACTTCATCCCAATCTCCTTTCATTGATGCATATTTTGTTATATACAAAACCTTCCTTTACACGGTGTATAAAACCCTTTGTAATTTAATTTTATTCAAAAATACATCTTTTTATATGAATCATTTTTAATACACTACAAAAGGAATGTTTTGTCTTACATATTCGGCGACAAAGACTTCTCCACTGCCGTGAAAATTATTTGATTTTAGTATTCCTCTACAAGCCATAACATTTTTAAAATAAAAAATAAATAGCATATTTTACATTTGTTTTATTTTGGTATTGGATGTGGTTTTGAGAATGTTTTTATTATATCAATGTGTTTTATTGATATATTGAGATTGAAATGTGGATATGTTATGTTTATTTTATGCATGTTTTATGTGATACCATTACGTTATGGTTTATGATATGTTTAAAACTTTTCATATAAGGAATAAATTGGACTTATTATATGACAGGTGGAGCCCACAATAGCTCCTCAATGCATCAGTAGGTCTAATGAGACAAACTATTGTCTTAGAATAAGGCCTTGATAAAATCATATTTGTAGTCTTGGCACAAGGACTTGACTATGTTGTTCTGATAGTCTGGCATTATGCATTCCATCATTATTAATGTGCTTATTGATATTGTATGTGATTATTCGATGAGTAGAATTTCCATTTGAATAAGTAAATGGAATTATTTCATTTTACTTTTCCATATTATGCTGATTTTCTATTTTAAAAGGCTTTTGTTTTAGTTATACATTTCCTTAAATGTTTTCATTTATTTATGATAGATTCCACTATATTGTTATCCTTCTTGAGCCTCTGAGCTCACCCCTTTCAATGTTTTAATTTTTCCAGGATGTGATTAAGTATTTTATGAATGACATGCAGGGATAGTATGAGGGTATATGAAGAAAAGATTGTGTTGCGGTTTTGTTTTACTTTATGATGTAATGTATGACATATGAATATATCGAGTAATTCCAAGGCTACTAAACTAATCAGTCTATCTAGACTTGATCTATTGTGATCCTGCCAATGATATGTAATAATGCACCAACTCTGGGTAATTGGGGTCGGGGCGTTATAGTTGGTATCAGAGACAGTTTACTACAAACCTTAGAAACTAGATTTAGAAAAACTCTGATTAGAGAACATAGCCATAAGATAGACTTTGTGGATTATTATATAAGAACTTCCTAAAATTTTGGTATTATAGAGATTTTGTGAGTTTTCCGAGAAATAAATCTATGTCTGGATACGAGTAGGTAGAGGCGGCTCTGGCACAGATGTACATAGGGGTAAAACCTGAAATCACCGCTTTGAGCTTGACTCGACCGGGAACTGGTGCACGACAATGGGCCTTGCTGCACTCTTGGTTATGACACTTCCGGGGGTATGCTTATGATAATTCTCATTTTATTTATAAACCATTATAAATTGTTTATGAGTATATACTTCCTAAAAAACAATTTTATGATTATAGATTATATCCATAAATAGTTCAATTTACGTTATGTGTTTTGAAAGTTTGTTATTATGTATTTCGATTCATAATGTAATCTAGTTAATGAAAATGTTTAGAAATGTCGCTTAGTGGAAGGAATGGAAACCATATCAATGCACGCACTCCATGTAGGGATTTCCCTCCTGCTCAAGATAATTATAGTGGAGCTGGTGATACACCTGGTGCTGATCAGCTTATCACCATACTAGGACAACTCACTCAGGTTATGAATAATAACCTTACTCGTATGGAGCACCCTGATCTGCAACGTGGAGGATCAAGGTTAAACTGCTTCATGAGGAAACAACCACCAATATTCAATGGGAGTAAAAATCCCTTATTAGCTGAGAAATGGATAAATTCCTTAGAGAAAATATTCCATGCCTTGGGTAGTAGTGAAAGGGAAAAGGTTATCATGGTAGTTTACTGCCTCACTAGAGATTCTGATTAATGGTGGTCATTGATTCAAAATACAAAGGAAGATGAAGAAATATCATGTATGAAATTGAGAGAGTTCATAGAGCTTTTCTTAGAAAAATACATTCCTCGTGAACATCGAGCAGATATGGAAAGAAAATTTCTGAGTCTGAGGAAAAAGGAGGATGAGAATGTCGCAATGTATGAGTCTAACTTTACATGGTTAGTGAGGCATGCTATAGATTATATACATAACCCAATAAGTATGATTGATCATTTCGTTGATGGTTTAAAACCATTTCTCTGTCAAGATTTTGTATCACAATCTTTCTAAACATACGAAGATATAGTCTCGTGTTCTATCAAGATAGATAAGGAAATCTCTAAATCTTATGAAAATAAATTAAATCAAGAGAATAAGATAAAGGTGGAACAAGAGACAGATAAAGGGGAAAAGGGAAGGAAGTCTTTTCCATTATGCGATAATTGGGGGTAGAATCACCCTGGTGCTTGCCTAAAAGGAATGGGAGATTGTTATAAATGTGGATAAAAAGGTCACCAGGCTCGTGATTGTAAGGGAATGAAAGAGTCTATCAATGTTGAATGATTCAATTGTAGAGAAATGGGGAATTATGCAAATTAATTCCTTAAGCACCAAGGAAACTTACATCAGAAAAGGACAAGGGATAAAGGCCAATATTATGTTGTTACTAAAGATGAAGTGGAATAATTATTGTACTTGTGTTTTTGGACTCATGAACTACATTATGGTTATAAGAATAATGTGATATATATAAGGATTGTACTGCAGTACTTTTTGTTTTTATTAAGGATTTAATATGATGAAGTTAATCATATTTTTATTATGTGACAATAAGAGAATCTTTACATTGTTTGTGGAATCTAATGAATTGATTTTTGAATTTAGAGTCCTTTTAGTGAAAGTCTGGACATAGGTATTTTGTATAACTATAAAGGTTGGAATGGATTAATTTTTACTTTGGATAGTATTTTTTAAGGTTAAAACATTTCTGATTATTTTTTTTGGATTATTATAATACTATATTTTTAGGAAAAGGAAAACATGCAGGTCGGGGGATAACCAGTCGCGTCGGACAAATCTGTAGGAATTGAACCTACAACCATAGTGAGACATGCCTTTATTACCTACCACTAGCCTACAAGAAGTCCATAGTTATTACAAAATAGTTTTCCTAATAAAAATGGTATGTGTTAATATTTTGACCCTTGTACGATTAGGATAAATATAATATTTTTGAGTTCTATTATCTTTTTCAGTGAAAGATGAGTTTGTGGTATAAATTAGTTGAAGGTTGAAACTCTACTTGTGAAGCATATATATATCTACCTATCTCTTATTCTATGAATAAATTAATTCATAAACATTAGGAAAGTGATATTAAAAAAAATGTTTTATCCTAATACCTTATGTTTTTTGGAACTGATGATATTTTAAATCAACATAGATTGAAGGCTTTGATGCCCTCAATTTTACACTTGTTTGTGATTGATGACCTCAATCACTCCCAACAAATATTTAAGTTCTTCCTCCAATTATATGTCTCTAATTTCCACCAATGTTCTCCTAATTGAGATCATAATTTGGTGGTGACTTTTTTATTTCCTTTTCCCTCTTATTAAGGCTAAATTTTATTAACCTTATTTCTGATGTGGGTCTTCCACAAAGTTATTTTCTATTTTCATAATTTTTTTCGAATAACTATTTCAAATTTTGAGGACACAATTTATTGATGGAGTGGAGAATTTAACACCCCAAGCTCCCACGATACGCTTCTCTTTCAATAATGAAATAGCTTGCATTGTACGCAAGTTCGAGATTCTAACACTCAGCGTCCAATCAAAGTAGTTGTTATGAATAGTAATATCCACTTTTTGAAATTTTATAAATTTTATTATTCAAATTGGACTTCATTTTTGGATTCGGAATAATGGAATTATCCTACGTTGAATTTTTCCTTTTTTTCTGAGAAATTCCAATTTTTTATGAATAGTGGAAAATACTAAACTTTAATTAAAAACAACTTTTTAAATAAAAATAATTTATAGTGATAAATTATATTATTTAGTGGTTTTAAAGTTTAATTATATTATATTTTTACCATTTTATCCAACGGTGGATATTATAATTAATTTCACTTTGAAATTGGACATAAACAATTGTCAATCTTTTGATTGATATTCTTTCTTAAAAACATGTTATTTGTTTTGACAACGGGAATTAATTATAATACTAATTAATGAAACTTATATGTTTTGAATTTGGTAAAATAGAAATCATCTTTGAATTTTGAATATTAAATATAGCTTAGGGTGAATTTATGGTATTTTTCTGAAAAAACTTCAATTTGTTATGAATAGTGAAACCACTAAGTGGTAGTTAAAAACTGATTTTCCATTTAAATGAAATTTTACGGCTTCTATGAATTTATTTCAAAAAATCTGACATACATGGTTATAATGAGGAAGTAATATGAGTTTCAATTGGATGAAAATATTTTTTGGGTAATAGTAACTTTTGAGTGCTATTAACCGCGATTAGAGGTAATTAGAGAAATTTATGGTAAAAGTAATGTTATAATAATATGAATTTACCTTGACAGATATCATACATTTATTGGATGACTCATAAACGACCAAAAAAATCCTTGGGTCAATTTTTGGGACCTTTTGGAGCCACTTGGGTAAGATAATGACATTAATACCTTTTATTTAAAGTAAAAATAAAAATTTCACAAACATGTATTATTTTACAAAAACAATTATTAAAAGGGGTTATAAAAGTTATATTTTCAAATATATATATCCATTGGAATGAAAAAAATATTTCCTACATCATGTTAATTTTCTTATAATTTTTAGTCCATAAATAAATAAATTTATTTATCACACCATGATGTTGCAATGATTACCTCATTAATGAACAATTTAAATAAAATGAAATGATAAGGTAAAATATAAGACATACACTGGTATAAATCCTATTGGATTGGTTTATTTCGAACCATAATCAGCGTATACTCTAAATATATAATTTTGGGACCTTTAAAATACGAAAATCATTTCATAATAAAGTAACATTTTATGACATTTCAAGAGTGCCCCTCCTCTACTCTAATAATATGCCCCACCTCTACCACCTTATTCACACCATCAAAATAATTTGTCTTCGACAACCTATGCCCATATACTCTTTCAAATTCCCTATCTTACTCATTGAATCCTCACATTGGGCATAAGTCTCCACAAGGAAGCCTTTTGATCAAATCAAATAGAGTTACCTGATTTTAAGGTAATGCCTTCTCTTATGTTCTTTTGTTTTATTTTGCTACTACAATCACATAAACTATATTTATTCTATTATTTTGTAACAACACCAGTATCTTAAATATACTAGGATGTTTTTAGGATAATTATTTTATTTACACTTACACACACCTTCGTCTAATTGTTAAAGAACATATTGTTTCTGTGGGTGGCGAATTACTTCCTCACGAAATGATGATTGTTCAATTTTCTTTTAACACCTATCATGGAAGACATTATGATGACAATATTTCTATATTAGATATATATTATTTTTATGTTTTATTTATTCTTCTGTATTTTTCATTTATTGAATACATTTATGATATCCATTATGGGTAAACGCGATAATTTAATTTTAGGAAGCGCAGACTATCGACCCCTAAAAGTGATTTGAATCGTTAATGCCATATGTGGAACATATAATGGATAGAGTTAATGATATTATATATGATATTATACTTGAAATATAATATACCTTTATATCATTATGATTTAATTCCATTAAATACAAAATACAAATGAAAGTAGAGTTCATGCGTACGTACGGCTTACCGTCTCCATGAACGATGCATTTCATTTCATACCTCTAAATGTCATGTAATATAATTAATGCATATATATTATGGATATATATGATATATATGATATGTTCATAATGAATATAATTATAGATATAATGGATATTTTACCACATGAACATCTTGTAATTATAAGAAGTTTATTTTTGACTCAAGTACCAAAGATCGACAAAACAACCGTTATTAACATAAATAATTACATAATTTCCATAACATGGTAATAAGTGATATAAAAGTAATAATGACCATGAAAAAGGTTCTTAAGCAAGTTTAAATTAACTCTAGTTTATTATTCAGGAGCTTAAAGAACGATCAAGTCAAGTCGGACACAAGGTAAGGGACTTCATCTCAATCTCCTTACATTGAGGCATATTTTGTTTTATACACAACATTACATTATACGGTGTATAAACCCCTTTGACATTTACTTCTATTCAAAAAGAATTTTTTTATACGAAGTGTCTTTACTAAACGACAAATGGAATGTTTTGTCTTACGTATGCGGTGACAACGACTTCTACGCCACCATGACCATTATTTGAGTTTCGGCTTCCACTACAAGACAGAACTTTTTTTAATGAAACATAAATGCCATGTTTTTATTCTATTATTTCGGTATTGAAAATGTTTTTTAAAAAGGTTTTATTATATCAATGTGTTATATTGATATCCTGTGATCGAAATGTGGAAATGTTATGTTTCCTTTATGCATTTTTTATGTGATACAGTTATGTTATGGTTGACGATATGTTTAAATATTTTCATATAAGGAATTAATTGGACATAGTATGTGACACGTGGAGCCTGCAATAGCTCCTCGATGCATCGGTATGTCTAATGAGACAATATAGTGTCTTGGCACAAGGCCTTGACAAAAATTTTTTTGTAGTCTTGGCACAAGGCCTTGACTATGTGGTTATGATAGTCTGGCATTAAGCATTCCATCATTATGAAAGTGGTTATTGATATTGTATTTGATTATTCGACTAGTAGAATATCCATGTGAATATGTAAATGGAATTATTTTATTATTTCTTTTTCCATATTATGCTGAAGTTCATGTTTAAAATGATTTTTTTAGTTATACATTTCCTTAAATATTTATGTTTATTTATGATTGTTTATGCTATATTTTTATCCTTACTGAGAATCTGAGCTCACCACATTCAATGTTTTAATTTCTACAGGATGTGAAGAGGTATTTTATGAATGACCTATAGGGATAGTATGAGGGGATATGATGACAAGATGTTGTTGAAGTTTTTTTTACTTTATGATGTAATGTATGACTTCTGAATATATCTAGTGTTTCCAAGGCTACTAAACTAATCAGTCTTTCGAGACATGATCTTTTTTGATCATGCCAATGTTACGTAATAATGCACCGACTCTATGTAACTGGGGTCAGGGCGTTTCATTGTAGTGGTGGACCAATATATGGATGTTTTCCCTGACGATGTCCCATTTCAACCTGCTCGTAGAGAGGTAGCCATCTACATTTACATGTACCCTGAGACGACACTGATATCTACACCAGCGTATCAGATGGATCCTGCAGAGCTTTGCGATCCGCAGGTATATCTAGAGGACTTACGGGGGAAAGGATTAATTCGGCCTAGTGTTTCTCCCTAGGCATCCCAGATTCTAGTTTCTAAGAAGGAAGATGTGACCTTGAGGCTCTGTGATGTCTACCATCTCCTAAACCAGGTGACCGTAAAGAACAAGTACCCACTTTTGGGGATTGACAACCTCTTTAATTAGCTGAAAGGAGCACATTGGATTTAGAAGATAGAACTCAGATTAGGCTATCACCAACTCAGAGTTTGAGACAAGGATGTGTAAAATATGGACTATAGGTGTCGGTATGGACACTACAAGTTCTTGGATATTCCCTTTAGTGTAACCAACACTCCAGCAGTGTTCATGGGACTCATGAATAGGATCTTCAAGACATACCTCAATCTCTTTGTCATATTCTTCATCAACAACATACTAATATAATCAACTAATGAGGAGTAGCATGCCTACCATTTGCAGGTAGTACTGGACACACTTCGGGAGAAACAGCTTTATTGTAAGCTATCGAATTTCCTGTTTTAGATCCAAGAGGTTCAATTTCTGGGTCACGTCATCTCGGAGGCTGGAGTATTAGTGGATCCAGCAATGATTGAGGCGGTACTTGCTTGGAAGCCAACCAGTAGTGTGACAGAAGTGCAGAGTTTCCTAGGTTTGGATGGTTACTACCGGAGGATCGTACCAGACATCTCCAGAGTTGCAGAACCACTACCAGCCTTGACGAGGAAGGGGAAATCCTTTGTGTGGTCGGATAGATGCCAACAGAGCTTTTAGAAGCTAAGGAAGAGGCTGAATAGTGCCCCCATCATGAGGCTTCCATGCATAGGGTATATAGTCTATTGTGAGGCATCTGGGACTGGAATCGAGTCTGTCCTAATGCATGAGTGAGCAGTTATCACATATGGGTCTTGGATGTTGAAATAGCACGAGAAAATCTATGCTACCCATGACCAAGAGTTAGCAGAAGTGGACTTTGCTTTGAATATGTGGCGACACTATCTTATGGGCAGATGTTTTACTGTGTACTCTGATAACAAGAGTCTGAAGTATATCTTCTCTCAGAATGACCTGAACCTGAGCGAGTAGCGATTTCGTGAGATCATCCTGGACTATGACATTGATATAGTCTATATTCCTGGGAAGGGGAAAGTTGTTTTGGATGTGATAATTAAGAGATCTGGTATACAACTTCTAGGAGAGGTGACAGAGTAGCTGGCTGCTTTAGAGATTTCATATTTGGACTGAGATGGAGCAACATTTCTTCAGTCTCATACAGACACTCTCCCACTCCTCATGTGAGTCAGGGAAGCACAACAATGAGACACTAACTGTGAGGCACGATGTGCTCAAATATTTACAGGGCGGGCACCTGATTTATTTTCTGAAGGTGGGGATCACCTCATCCTCTTCAGAGGTCGTACTATGGTTCCAGTGTCACATCATGAGGAAGTATTGAGGGAGTTCAACGCATCCCCTCTATCGGTAAATCTATGTGTGGCGAATATGTATCAGGACCTCAGATGTCAAGACTGGTGGTCAAGTATAAAGAAGGTCATAGAAGAGTTTGTCTCTTGATTCCTCACTTGTCAACAAGTGAAGGGGGAACACTAGGTACCTGCAGGATTGGTCCAGCCTTTAGAGGCCTCATAATGGTAGTGGGATTGGATATCCATAGACATCATGATGGGTATTCCATGTACATATAAGGGTCATAACTTGATTTGGGTGATCGTTGACCGACTCACCAAGTCGGACCACTTCCAACCAATTAGAGAACAGGGCTCAGTAGAGAGTTTTGGACACCTCTATGTGTAAGAGATTGTGCGTTTACATGGTAAACCTTCGATGCTTGTCTCCGATCGTGATGCATGATTTACTTCCTAACTATGGAAGGGGTTGCAGGAGGCTTTCAGGAAACAGCTTCGTCTGAGCACCGCCTTCCATCCTCAGACAGATGGTCAAACCGATCAGACCAATCAGACCCTCGAGGATATGCTACGTTCTTGTGTCCTCGACTTCAGTTACAGCTAGGATAGTCACATACCTTTTGTGTAGTCTGCCTACAACAACAACTATAACTCCACCATAGGGATGACACTTTTTTAGCTTTGTATGGCCGACCTTTCAGATCGCCATTGTGCTAGACAGACCCAGGGGAGTCAGAACTAGTGGGACCAGAGATGGTGCGAGCTACCATGGAGAAGTTGTATATCATACAGGGGCAGATGAAGACTGCACTGAGTAGGCAGAAGTCGTATGCTGACAAGATACCGAGACCTCTAGAGTTTGAGGATGGCGACCACGTCTTTCTACGGGTCTCACCTCGACGAGGTCTACAATGATTTGGCTGAGGTGACAAGTTATCTCAGAGATTCATCGGTCCTTTTGAGGTCCTCAGTAGAGTAGGTGATTTGGAATACCGCTTTGCTCTTCCACCTCAGTTTCACCGGGTGCATGACCTCTTCCATGTATCGTAGTTGAGGAGATATGTGCATGACCCTTCTAACATCATCGACCATGGAGAGCTGGATGTCGACGATGGGTCGATTATCACAGAGGTTCCAATGGATATTATGGAAAAACATGATCGAGTCCTACGTGGAAATCCGATACATATGTTGCGCATTCGATGGAAGCATGGGAACCTCCAATAGAATACATATGAGCTAGAGGCTCATATGCATACTCATTACCCCCATTTGATCCCTTAGTTTGAGTTATAGCTTATAGTGACTTCCGGCCTTGAGGTGGGGAGAATGTAATCACCGGGAATTTCTGTGGAATTTTTTTTTCATAAATACATGCGAATTCTATGGGTCTGTGAAAACTGATGGCGTGTGATTTTGAGGCCTAGTGGGTCCAGATTCAATTTCTGATGTTTTTTTCAAGTACGTTCAGTAAATGTTTGAGCAGGAGTTTTTAACCAGCACTTAGAATTGAAAACTGACAGCACCATTGAACTCCCAGTGTCGGTATTCACTTAAAGAGACATTCACTTTGATGGAAGTGACCCAAGATTAAAAGTTATATTAAGGGTTTTCATGTAAAATGATATAATAATGTGTGCGTCACTATATATTATTTATTTCACCAAGTGAGTGTTGGGTGGTTAAAAACTCCTCATGGTAGTTTCAGGTGGCCACCACACCATAACTTTCCATGAGAGGATATGGTGGTGGGGCCCACCGGAACTCAATCACCCATGTAAGGATAAATGTGGTAGGGACCAGAAAGGCTTTTAACCTAATTGAAACTCTCCATTAATTTAGATAAACAATTCAACTCTCTTTTATTTAACATGTGCCAAACCTTATCATTAATTAGTTAGAGCCTATATAATTAATTGATTTTTCTATTTGAATTATGTGCCAACGATTAAATAATAGGAAGATTAGTCTATTATTTGGTTGGAATTTGTCTTGGGAGAGGGGAGAACATGAGATAAGGCTTCTGATGAAGAACGCCCCTCCCAATGAAGAATGACCATCGGATAATGAAGAACCTTCATCCACCGAGGAGATATATCTTCTTCTTTGACCATCGAATAGAACTAGGGAAAAAGCGCAATCGTTGAAGAACGCTGAAAACATCATCTTCAACTTATTATTTTTCTTTTCCAACGACATAGAGTCTGAGGTAGTGGTGTGTTTTGATTTGTTCAAAATTTATTCTTCTTTCCATGATGGTTTCTCTTGACCACTTGCTACCAAACTAATGCGGAAGGTCCAAGACAAATGAAGACGGCCTGATCCCTATGCTGTTCTTATTAATGTTTTGTGGGTTATTTTCGTTCTTCATGGGTGACGAACAATGGATAGTTTCTACAGTTTTGAGAGACACAACAATCCCGAATTGATGACCCAACGTCACAATGACCATGAAGAGGTGTGATGATGATAGCGGGAGATGGATCAGACTAGGACATGATGGATAGTTCCTCGATCATTCTTCAAGCGGGAGAATCACGTCATGTTATCGAAGCCGATCGGAGGACCGAAAAAACCAGTGACAACTACGGGACATCAGAGTGACCTATTTTCTGATGTTTTAGGATGAACGAACTGTCAGAATGAAGAACAGACATCACGGGAGGGGCACTGGCCAGAGGCGTCGTTTCTAGAAAATTATAGAATACACGGTGTGTACATCTAATGAAAAAACTGTATAGTACGACTGTTCTTCGGCTTCAGATACAGATTTTAGACATTTAACAAACAATGTGTGACCTTGGTCACATGGTGTGTATTCTATACGCAGAATGGTTGTAGCAGCTTTGTGAGACATGGTGTGTAATGTTGGAAATACACATACATGTGACGAATTACATGGCCAAGAGGCACGGCGTGTACTCTTTACGCAGATTGGAAGAAGCAGCTTCATGAGACTCGGAGGGTGTCTCGTGGGTACACGAGCATGGGGTAGAGTACACGTGCATGTACTCCAACACATGGCCAGGCATTTCCAACATACACGAAGCCGACTACAGTGGATTAGACACGGCATTCCACTATTCCACACGTCGTGTACTTTCTTTTCTACACAATAAGACTTTCGAAATGGGCCGTGGCACACGGGAAGTACCCACGGTCTATAAAGTTATCATGTAACCATACCACATGTTGTGTAATTTATTTTTTACATGACCTGCCTATCAACACTAGTCGTTGTACATGGTAAGTACATAAATATTGAAGACACGACATGTAACCATACCATCATGACATGAACTTTTTGGAAAATGGATTGGCCATCCTATATCTATGTCTTGTACACGTATTTCTTGGTTTTCCCCCCTTATGGCATGGAATACCATTGAGATACTTCTACGTGTGACTTCATGGCAGTTGGAGCATCGACCAGTAGCTCATTGATTGGACCCTTCCCGAGACGAGCGAGTAAAGTGTGGTGACTTAGTAGATGGATGAGACTTGACGACTGCTAACCGTTTTTACTTGGAGTGTTTCGACTAGCCCTATAGGGAGTACCTTGGTGTTGCGGTAGACCCACAATGGGGAGCGCCTCTATGTGACGTAGTAGACCTATGGTACTTGACAGGAGGAGTACCTTAGCAGGCTATGAGGGGGAGAGCCTATGTGTAACGTGGAAGACCCACAGTGGGGAGCTCCTCTGTGTGATGTTGTAGACCCACGGTACATGATAGGAGGAGTACCTCAGCAGTCCAAGAGAGTGGGAAGCACCTCTGTATGGCATGGCAGGCCCACAATTCTCTATAGAGGAGAAGAACTCAAGAATCCGAGCTTTAGTCAGTGTGATTGTGATTGATACTTGATACTACCCTATAATAAAATCCTAATTTGAGCTGAGTTAGTGACTTTTGTGTTTACCTCATGGATGAGATATATTACTTGATAAATTAAGAATATGTATGGTCATATACGTAAGTAATGGATAACCATTTATTTCATACATTGTGGTTTATACATGGTGGATTAATAAGGACCATGGTGATCTTAGGTCCCTACTGAGTATCATTATACTCACCAGAGCACGAGCTTCACTCACATCTCGTTGTGTTGGTTGAAGACATCGGACAGCGCTGTCCACGACTGAGTGGACAGGACTGGACATTGCTCGAAGGTGGACTACATGACATGACAGTACATGGAGGAGATGGAAGGACATGGAGTGTTGTGGAGGCTATATGTACCTACACTAAAGGTAGGAACCGTGGAAGATGATCCAAGAGATGCTTTACACCTTTCAGCTATTTTTGTCCCTTTTAGTTGTACTTTTACATTACAGTTGGGCATATATTTCCGGCCCCTTTACTTCTCAGCACTCCTTTTGTATACAGTTTTACTTAGTGTTTTTCATCCAACTATTACTCGGTTGTGTGTGTTTATATTTTACAAATGCAATACCTTCCCAGTTTTAGAGATTTAAACTTTTGGTGCTAGTCACCAGCCCTTGGCCTATTGATGGCGGGCTTGGGGTAGTCACAGCATGGGTCCCAAGGACGGGTCGTGAAATCATTTCCATCGATCAATACCATTATTCATCATAATTTATATATTATAAGGTAAAATATTTTTCAATGATGATCTTATTCCCATTAATTTGGTAAATTTTTACTTTTCCATGTTTTTATAGAATAATTTCAATTATCCTCATGATTATGAAAATATGGAGTATGTTTTCATAATGAGTAAAAAAGAGTTTTATGTGGTTTTTATAATGAAATTGTGAGGTATTATAATTTTTTTTTCATAATGACATTGTTCATAATAATTATAGATAATGATGAGTGATACTGATATAACTGATGATAATATATAATCCCAATATAGATCACTAATTAATTGGTTAGTGTATAGACATAAATGGAGAAAATGAGGTACATAACCTAGTATGTTACTCCAATTGAATTGGATGGGCATCAGTAATTATTATTTAGATTAAGAAAGATTTAAATGTGTAATAAATGTGATCTTCCAAGATACAAAATGTAGTAATTCAAAAAAAAATCTATGGAAACCATGTCATTTTATGTTGATCGTTCTACTATTCAAATTTTAAATTTAATCATGTATTTTCATGTTTTTTCTATAATAATTGGATTATTATTATTTTTATCCTATACAAAGATTTATTTTTCTCAACAATGGTTTTCAATTATTTTTTTTGGATTTATGGATGATCAATTTTTTTATAAAGGTTAGTTTTTCTACTATAGTAACAAATATTAAATGATTTAATACTACAATTAATTAAATATTGGTGTATTCTTACTTATCTATCTTTTTTATAAAAAAAATTGTTACACTTCCCACTTCTTTATGAATTTTTTAGATAATTTTCTAATTATATATAATAAAAATATCTTATAAATATTAGAATGAGGAACCCATGTTATAAATAACCTAATTATTTGTTGAATAAGGATTATGTCGATATATAAATAATAATTTATTACTTTAAATATTATCAATTTAAAAAAATATGAAAATATAGAAAAAAAATAAGTAAATTTTGTTGAAATGAATCATATTATCCAAACTTAATAAAATATATAATCAATAAATACATAATAAATTAAAAAAATTATTTTTTTAATGTATTTTTTAGACTACATTAATTAGGATTTTTAATTTTGGTTTAGTTTTGTCTATATCCATTATCATCTTGTTAATGTCGATTATATTATATTAGTTGAGATTATTTTATAATAGTGTTTTTGTTTAATTAATAAATTATTTATCAAAATTAATCTAATTTTTTTTTTTTCATTTCGATTTTACTCATATTTATTTCACTCAATTGAGTTCCATTTAGTGAATTTTAATTATAAAAAAATTAATTGTATTTATTTATTGATTTTTTTAAATCATTTATGATGAGGTTTTATTTTATTTAGATATATTAAATTTAAGTTTAATAAATATTGGTTGGTTCAATCATATTATCATATATATTATTTCATTTATTATAATTTTTTTCATATGGTTTTTAGAAGATCCTAAATAATCTCACTAACTTTATTAACAATTCCAGGATTGTTAACTTGATTGTTTATATGCCTTTAGATAATCGATCCAATTGGAACTTCATTTTTCAAATAGGGGGATCATGAAAATGAGTAGGATGTGGTACTATAATACTCTAGATTACTGTGCACCAATATTAGATGGAGATGTGTTTGGGATGATGTACACCAATATTTTTTAAAATCCATGTAACACTTGATGTTTATAATCTAATTTTGTTGATAAATTTTTGAACTATCTTCACCCAAATCCATTACCTTTTTTGTTGTTTTATATTTTTTATTTGGGTTAGGTAATGTATGAAAAATTTCTATTATTTATATTTCGTATCATTATATTATACTATTTATTATTAGATTTTATAGTTTACAAGTTTATATAATTATATTAAATTTATCTCTATATATTTTCAAATATTAATAATAATATAATCATTTAACATGTTACTACAATTTTCATTTTTGATGTTTACTTGTAAACATTTTATAAGTTAACTAGAAATCAAATTTTACTTTTCCAAATGATTATATTTTAATATTATGTCAAACAAATTTCATGTTTATATTTTAATATTAATTCTTACATTTTATACTATATTATGCGAAATATTTAATAATTATATCAAAATGATTATGTTATATAACTTTTTACATGTTAATAAATTTTACATAATAATATTTAAACTTTGTTATTATGTAAACAATTAGTTCATAAATAATGTTTATTATAAAAATATTGAATAATTATTTGGTATCCACTTATATTTATAAAGGTATTGATTAATGAATATTTAGTGGTGTGTATTTTTATTCCATATAGAATAATGACACAATTTTTCTAATTCATCTAATCTATTTATTATTGGAATGAATCCATGATTAACCTTTATAATAGAAGTTAAATTATCAATAAACCACATGAGATAATAATGTCTTTACCCTAATAGTTTTTATTTCATGTTTTTTTATTATTTATTTGTTTTTAAGTATGTTTTTGGATTCTTCAAATTGAAATATAAATTTTTGATTTCACAATTTTTTTTATTCAGTTAAACTTCATAATCATCTTGTGATACATTTTAAAAATTTCCCCGCATAATGTGTACAATGAGTTTTATTAATATTACAACAACATTTCCCTTTATCAGAATTTACATAATATTTTATGAGGATTGTAAAAAACAACCCTAGTCATATTAATGTAAAATAGAAACATATAAAATACAAGAAAATGGTTAAAAATACACATAATATTTAAATTATATTGATTTTAATATATGTTTGAATACTACTGATATTTTTTATGTATTAATTAAGAAATATTTTTAGTATTTAATCATTATTTTTCTACATTATATTTTTATAACATCATGTTAGGTTATATTAATTTCATTAATTTTAGATAAAATCATTTTCAATTCATTTGTTATTTTTCTATTTATATTAATTTAATTCGAATAAATATATAATTATTTCTGTTTGAATATAATTAGACAAAAGTTAATCAATTTTCAATTTCATGTTTAATAATTTTCATCATTTTATGTCTGTTTTGTATGATATGGGATGAGTCCTGTCATTTTGATATGGTATACGTCAGATCACCCATCACACTATCACAACATCCTGAGTTTTTTAGTCTAAAACATTCTAAATTACATAAATTGAATTCATTTTTTTATTCAAATCGATTCATGTAAGTAGTTTTAGATTAATTTTTTTTGTTTTATTTCTATCAGTACATAATTAATAATCATTGATCATGATATAATCATAGTTTCCATCCTTCTATGGAATAATAGTTTTTTCAAAAGTTTTGATAAACTTGGTAGTAATCCTGTTTTTTTTTCATTACGTTGATTTTAGAAAAAAAATTCCATAGTATGAAATGAAATATTAAAATAAATATTAATAATTTCCTATGTCAAAAAATTAAATTTTACTTATATATTAATTTAATTAGTAATTAAAATGTTTAATCATTTACTAGAATTATGTATCAAGAAACTCAATGAGGGTTTTTGTAAACAATAATTCCATTGAATCATTACCATCCTATTAATTATAAAAATAATACTTATAAAAACAATATATGTCACTAAATTCATGATATCATGAATAAAATATATCATATACAAAGGTAAATTTAAATAAAATATTCTAAAAATAAATTAATTCATATAAATACAACCAAAATATAATCTTTTATTGAATAATTTTTTACCCATATCTTTGACGATGAATTATCCATTAATTCATTCTATGTATATCCCAATGAAATTTAAATAATGGAAATAATACATAATTGTTTGATATGTTTAACTATAAAACGGTTTTTTTTTCAAACCCAGTTTTAAAAATAATTTTATTTCCTTCATTATAATCAACGACCACATGTTCCTAGAAATTCTATACATTTCACATGCTAGAAAACCCCTGCTTCTTAACAGAGGATTATCAAAATGAGAATTAATAAATGGAAAATATTAAGTAAATTTATTTTTAATTAATATTAATAATATATAATAAATATATAATTGTTTTATATATATACTTGAGTGAGAATAATAACTGGTCTTTGATTGATCACTATGATGTAATGAATGTCTATGATATGTTTTTCCTATGGGGTTACTATAATGAAAATTATGATTGATATGATTATTAATATAAAGAAGAAAATTAAATGTATTAAGAAAATAATATCAGATATAGAATGGGGAAGTGGAAAAGGATGTGGAATTAAAGACAGCAGAGAAGGAAAATATTGATAAATTTGGGATATATCATAAAATGAGGAAGTTATGTTAATGGGAAATGATTATAAATTTTTTTTGTTGAATATATTGGTTTTTTAATATTGATAATGCATATAGTGGATCAATGTGAAATGAAAATGTGATACATGGGATATATGGTGAGGAAAATGGTTTTAATTGGTTTGAAGTGTGTTGTTAGAAGCTCTAGTATAACTTGCAACATTCTTCTAGGTTGGGAATCACAATTCGTATTTTGTATATAGATTTTATGACTCTTAGATGTTGGATACAGATAATAATTTAAAAATGAATAATGAAATGAAATTAATTTTTTAGTATATATATATATATATGAAATATTAGAGTCAAAACTATGATAAGATATAGAATTCAAATCTATCAAAAAATCATCTATTTTCAATATTTATTTCATTCATATCAGTTTATTATTTTTCATTTAATAATAAGAAAATAAATAAACCAATAATTATAAAATAAACAATAATGGTAAATCAAAATAATACATAATATGTGACATGACTTAATAAATTCAGACCTATTATTAAGATATTCATGTGATAGTAAGTGACATAACATTGTAATGTATTACAAAATTTAAAAAAGATAAAAATATAAATGAAATGTTATAACATACTAAATAAAATACTAATAATGATTCTAAAATTCATATGATTTTTTAATTAAAATTTGACTTGGTCAAATTCATGAACTCCTCATAATATATAATCTATTATATCACCAAAGTGTGATATCTTACTAATCATAATAAATTATAAATCCACACTACCAACCTATGTAAATGGTCACATCATCAACACATCCCTTTAACATGGCAATCCAAAACATATATACCAAAAACAAAGTGATCATGCATCCAATAAAAAAATTTATTTGATCACAATTCCAAATATATTATAATATATATGCTATGATATATATTTGTCTAATTTTTAATAATTACTATACATTATTATTCAATAAGTCTCCATTAAAAATTATCATTCAAACTACTTTTTAAAAGTAATATTATGATAAATATAATGGTTAATTGTCAACCCTAACCAAATAAAAACCATGTATAAAATATGGTTGTCAAGCCCAAAATAAAATGTCAACCATGAAAATATAACCAAAATAAAAACATTAATTCCCAACAAATTTGAATAGAGTTATTAATTTACAAATTAGAAAAATTTATTTTTCAATAACGAAATATCCATTAACCTAAACAAATTATAATCCAAAATTCCATAGAATACCAAACAGTGCAATGATGAAAAAACCACACAAACCTCAGGCAAGAAAACTATTTTTATCTATGTGTTTCTCCCCAAGAGAAATATTCCACCACTAAAACACCATATAACTAGATTATCGAAAAATGAAAACTAGAATTGAAATTATCTAAACATTAAAACTAGACCATCAGAATCTTATCCATTAGAACAAACACCAATTATTAAAGAGAATGTCTGAGACGTAAAAAACATAGATGAAAAACAATGAAACCAAATACCAAAATAGTAAACTCAGACAACCATCATCAGTGATGATGAAAAACCACCAACCAGATATTTTTATCTAATATACTAATCCTAAAATAAGGGATATCAGTTGTCCAAAATTAATCAAATGATGGTCGTGACACATAGGGCACACCGCCGAACAACTCATCCCAAAACATTTGTATTTCTACTACCCAAAATTTAACTGAAGAGTGATGGTAAAAAAATCATGATCGACATTCGATGTGTGAAATAGAGTCAGTATCATACGAAATGATTAATAGGATCAATTATCACCACTAGATATGACGGAAAATATCAATATTAAGAATAATTATTATCTACCATTACATATTCTATTATCTATTTCACTAATTTTTTTCGCTAATAAATTTTGACCTTAAATATACAATATATTATTTACCTTATTAAATTTTTTTAACTAAAATCCATTCATATTAATCATAAATTATTTTCATCTTTATACATACCATTATATTACCAAAACCATATCCAAAAATTTGAATGATGATATTAGTCTTTGAAATATATTAAAATTAATTATATCTTTCAAAATATAGAACAAATATTCTATTAATTATTATGTCGTTTATATTATTTAGACATAAAATTTCAATTACACTGATTCTACTACAATTTCCACAATTACATCAAAATTTAAAATTTCAACATTATTTATCTTCAATCTCAATAGTGCATTAAAATGTATCCTTATATCCAAATTTGATGCAAAATTAGATATATCATTAATTCCAATAATTTTATAACTATTTAATTATTTCCAAGTATTTAATTATTTTATATATTTTATGGGTAAATTATATTATAAATTAATTTAACAAAAAATAGAGTAGTCTTATGTTTTTAATATTTCTCTTTAATTTTATAAGATATATATTTTACAAATGGAAATATTCAAAATTTGATGCTAAACATTGTGCACGGGAATCCATATAGCTGACATTATAAAATAGGATAAGTAATGGAATGTATATTTATGCATAAACGAAGAATATATGGGTTGCATAAATCTAGAATAGATATATTGTATTTATATCTAATATTATTGTTATTTATTCTGGGTAATGAAATTCATTGCCTAAATTTAATGGATACTATGTCATATGTATGGATATGTAAATGTATGACGCCAACTGTGTAAGGGTTCCTTATTATAAATAATGAAGGGTGTTTTGGTGAATGAATGATTTATGTAATGGTAAATTTAAAACTATTTAATGGTAATTAAAATGAGATGAATTGTGGCTGTTTCCTTTCCACCTTAGTGGGTTGTGATATAACAACATAATGAATAAAAGACATGTAGTATATCAATTTTCATTAAAAATTTGTAGCTCTAAAAAAATGAATTCAATAATGTTACTATTGAACTACCATTAAAATGATTATGAATGGTTAAATCTCATATATGGGTAATCTGGTTAATATATGGTTTTCATAAGGGTCTCCTCATGACCTAAATCAATAGGTAATGGTTATATCCAATGTCCAGTTATGGATAAATGAAATTCCCGTGGTAATTATAAATATATTAACACACATGTTTCATAGATTTTAATAATAACGCCATTAGTAATTATCAAAAAATTATCTCTCATCCCCAAAACATCTATTCAGTATCCTAGGATGTGAAAAAATCAATAGTAATGGTAATTGTAAAATTCCAGGTCAAAACTAAATATTATTAGAATAGTAAATAAAAAATAGACTCACTTATATGGAATATATATAATTTCCAAAAATATGTTCTCAATAAGAATTAAAATAATTATACATTAAAAATTTATAAATAAAAAATTGATAAAACTACATGATAAATTAAATAGATTATCAATGAATTTGACGTCAGGCATAGTTTATAATTTTACAGTGATACTAAATGATTGTTAAATTTAGTTTAGTTAAACCACATCATCATAAAGATAAACATTAAGTTCTAGTTGTGAAAAAATATGACTAAAATAATTATAAATTGTACTATCATAAATGATTGAAGTTTAGATAAATATTATAAGATGATAATTTAGATGGTTTATTCATTATATTACTGACTCCTAATTTTGGATCAAAATCAACACAAAAAACATTATAATTTGAGTCGTTATATGTATTGAGTTTATCCTAGCCAATGTGGTTGAGGTGGTATAAATTTAATACATACCATTATTAAAATTTTATACATTGATTAAATCAATAGTTAAACCAAATTTATTTCTCAAATTACATTTTATAGAAAAAAGATATTTATAAATCATTGCTAGAATATATTTCTCACTAGTGACTAGTAAGGGGTCACATAAATAAATCTAAATCCGTATTTCTCAAACAAATGTTAATTGTAACATTATTTAATTTATCTACATTATTTTAATCATAGAAACTAGATTTAGGGGGTAAATTTTTAATATTATTTTTTCAATATTATCTCTATAATTAGACACATTTTCATTTCAGGGTCTACAGAATGTGGGGTGTTCCATTTTACACTCTTGAACTCTAAATTTTGTAATTGTATATTATCTATGAATTCACTCTATTATGGGATGATATGGAAAATTGAGTTAAATATTGTAATATTTCTGGTATCAAATTATCGTTGGCTGGTTATATATCATTATCACATCTTCTAGATACATTGAAAAAAGTCCATAATTTCATGAGCCTTTTCATTATCCACAATAGAACATTTAAGAAGATTCCCAGATCACAAATAAATTTTTATTGTATATATATTTATTTTCTTTGGATAGAATGAATGAAAATAAATGAGGTATACCTAAAATGTTTTATTTGGATAATGGAGAGATGGATGAATCATGTTTTTGAAAAAATATGGAGGAAAACTTGTCCCAATCACTTAAGAAACATAATAGGACTTATTCTGGTATGTTTTCAAAATTTTCTTCAACATTTGTTTTTCGAAATAAGTAATTTTTAAAAATATATTAATAATATTTTCATCCACAAAATATTATAAAAAAATAAATAAAATATTATTGTTTGATGAAATTCATGAAAAATGATGTGATTATCGTTAGTTTCTAAAGATTTAATATTAACTTATATTTTTTAATATTTTTAATATTTTTCATGAATAAAAACCAAGAAATGTGATTGTATATAACACATCCATTTTTGTTTTTGGGAATGTGTCATCACAAAAACATACAATGTATATTTTAGATATTTTCATCAATACTAAATAATATTAATTTTTTTCAAATACCCCAATCGACAGAATTATTCCTAAAAATTAAATCGTTTTTTCTTCCCATCTACCATTAAAATAATGTAATATTGTATTTCACATTAATTTTAAATATATAAATTATATGTAAATAATTATGAATTTTTTACAAATATGGATAATCATATAATTTAATTTTTCTTTCTAATTGTAATTGGATTTAGTTAAAAATTAATCTACACTCTCAATTAAATCTGACCTTTAACAAACGTAATCCTAAAATCATGAAATTAATTAGTCACTCATATTGTATACATCTATTGTGGTGGAATAAGAATATAAATGTAGTTTCTAATCCATTTTTGATTATTCATGTATGAATTATTCCTTATAATGAATCATGTATTACCCCTGAAATGTATATTATGATAATATTTATGTATTTTTGATTTTTTTTCAAAATAAAAAATGTAAATGAAAATTTTTAATTCATGTCTACATATACATAATTGAATGTAAACTAAATTTATTTAGCATTGAAAAATTTCTATTACACCAGTGATATATATATATTTATTATTCAAGAATCTTATACATATATATCATATCCAGAATCATAAGGTCCTTATATTAGTATATATAATAAACTAGTGTTTTTCCATATCTATCCATATAGGTTTGTTATAAATGTGAAATAAAACAAGTGGTGTGTTGGATAATTTAATAATTTGACCAAAATAAGTAATATTATCACACTATAGACCCATTATAATAAAATTCAGCTCGCATTAAAAATAAACATACTATGCATAAAATATTACCTCGGTAAAATATTAATAGGATGAAAAAACTCATCATTATACTAAATTATCTAATAATTTTGAAATCAGAAATTTTTTTATTTTTTAATTGATATGAAATCAATTTAGATTATATTAATCAATGGAATTTAACATATTAATTCCGTTTCAAATGAAATGGTGTTCCATATATATTTTCTATAAATGGAGATATACCAAATTGACTAAAATTATTTATTCCCTTTGTTTCCTGCAAAAATAAGATTAAATATTTTTAGAATGAATAAATTTTAGTACAAAAAAACATATATATTAAAATAGAATCGTGGTAAAACTTTGAATTAAATTAACATATACATAACTTTGATGTTATTCCTTCATAAGGTATAACTATAATTTTTTTTATTATAAATTAAACACAGCGTATTCTAATACAAAAATTTATTTATAAAATATATAATTTTGTTTTACTTATTTTAGGATACACATGAGTCTAGGTATCATCCATTAATGCATTCACCCACTCAACATTATATTTTTCATTATTTTAATCATTTGTAATCATATCATTTTCATTTAACTCTCAAAAAAGTATATCTAATGATTATGAAAAAACAAAAAAAATGTTTTCTTATCAAATTATATTTTCCACATATTTAATTATAATCTTGAATAGTTTTTGCAATTACCTATTCATTCCTTTTAGATAAATGAAATAATAGTTTTTTTAGATCTAAAATTCATTTGGTATATGATTCTTTATTAACATAAAATAAATAATCCAACTTAATTACAATAATGGAATACTATAAAAACACTATTTTGTTATTTTCAAATACATAATATTATAAAATGATTCTTATTTTGAGACTCCTTAATGATGTGATCAGTATCATACATTCATCATTTCTCCATTTTATTAAAAAAAATATTAATTTCAACATATAACAATTTAATTAAAAAAATTATCATAGTCATTAAAAGTTTCAATACATATTAGAGTAATAATATAATTCCAAAATTGAACAAATATAGGGGAAACATAAATTCAAAAATTGGTCCAAGATCTGTGTTGTTAAATTTATAATTATTGTTTATTAGAGTAACTAAAGTATTTATATATTCATTTGAGTAAATATAGATATATATTTATATATATATATAATTATATTTTTAAATAAGAATATATAATATTATAGATATAATGATACATTGGAAGAGTTGTTAATATGAAATTTTATTAATGTATAAAATTTTAAATGATCATTGTCCACACTAAAAACGTATCAAATCATTAATTCCCATTATCTAAAATTCTATGAATGTCGGTATATTTAATAGCAGAAAAAAATTCCAGGTTTTAATATATTAATTTAATGATAATTTTTTTTATCCTGGTTTCATATCACACTATATTAAATCTCCATGAAATACTATATTAAGAAATGAATAAAAATGTCATAATACAGAAATATTAAGCTATATCTAGGTAAATATTGTTATTTATACAGTATTGAAGCATCATTTTCAATTTTAAGATCGCAAAAATTAGTAATTAATATAGTTTAACATATTTTGAATGATTATTGATATGAAATTATATCTTTTATTTTTTATTTTTCTATTTTGAGTATTTAATAACATTTTGACATCTATAATAATGATACAAAACAAAAAAATCAATGAAAAAAATAACTATTATATCTCATGTATTGATAAATCCAAATTTCAATGAGTACAATTTCAATTATATTTTTTTTAGAAATTAATATTTTTATAAAAATATAAGTACATATTTGATTAAAAAGTCATTACATAAAATTTCATATTTTTGTAATTATATATACCTCCAATTTTGTGGAATATAATAAAAATACTAATAAATTATTGATATGGTGATAAATTCATAAAAAATACTAATAAATAAGAAATATTATGTCTTCAGTGACACTATAACCTTTAATTACCCTATGCTAGATAAAAAATGTACATCCTAAAAAAATTTCATGTAATATAAATAATAATACATTATTTTTTCAACTCAAAACAATCTTACATTTTGCCCATTTTATATTGAAATTACATGGTAAATTAGAGATGAATGTCAAATGTTTTATAAATTACAATGTTTCATGTTATTCAATCTCAAATTCTATGAAACTATATCCCATAATTCTTCCATAAAAATTTCATGTACATATAATCGATAGATAACATGATTATTAAGCATTAAATGTTAAAAATGGAGGATAATATATTATCATTTTAATAATGAGACTTTGAAAATGTACACGTAAACAAAAACATGAAGATGTTTTTGTAAGGTGTATGTTTATTTTTTACATTCCTATTACCTATTGTAATAACATTATTTAAATCCATGTGAAGTTAGATTGAATAATTTAAATATTTTTTAATTAATTTAGAATCATTATTTTTATATATCCAAGTTATATGATGAATGTTTTAATCCATGAAATATAATTCATTAACTGATTAGAGTATTGATATTTGATTATACATTGAAATTTCCAGTCGTTATTACATACCAAATATAATCAACCATTATTTAAAGTTATAGAGTTCATAAGTATAATTATAATTGGATTAACTGATATTTAATATACTAAAAAAGATGAATTATAATCAAGTAAAATTTATAGACATTTATATAATCAACTCAAGAATTAATATATTTAAAAAGCAACTCCACAATTCTAATTTCAATAAAAATACTTCAATATCCTAGGAAATCAACAATAATAATGTATCAATTTATGAATATCACAAGGTCATGGTTGGAGAAATGAAATAATCTTATTTTTGAGGGATTATGTCCAATTATAGTATATTGAAATTTATAATAATATGATAAAAAATAATCTAATATCATGTTAACCCCAATTATTTTAGGGGAAAATTTAAAAATTTGGAATTTAATCTATATAATTCACATTATCCTTTATAAAATTATATAGTAAATTTGACATTATATTATTACTGTTGTAATTTGAAATATGAGGCATGGTAATGTAAAAATAAAAAGGATAATAAATGTGGAAATATGATTTCAAATAGTATATCTTGATGATTTAAACATCAATAATTGAAAAAGTAATGAATCAATGTAAAATATAAGAATGAAATAATGTAATCTTGGTGGATATGAAATTTTTTATTCAGGGGAAGTTATATAATAAAATATAGTGGGTATATAATTAATACAATAATAATGATTATAAAAGTACATTGGAATAGGATAATAAACACATAACTATGAATATAATTAATGATCATAACTTGTTTACGAGACAAATACTAACTTTTATCTAAAACAATTGATTTTTGATAGATTATAGTGACATGTTGAAGACTAAAAACCTAGAAAACATGCTCATATTTTCATGATGAATTAGTAAAATTATTTATAAATATTTATTAATGAATTAATTAAACACATGTCATTAAGAAATTTTGTGTAAATGAAATAAGTGAAATATACCATTTTCTATTTTAATGTGTCATTTTATTTAAAAAATGATGACATCGACACAAAAATAATAAAATTTTATATTTTGTCTTAATACGTTTTAGAAAAAGTCTATTAATTATTTTTGACAAGTAAAAATTAATTTCGACTCATCTTGACATGTGGTGTGGCTGTTATAGATCAAATTTAATTTTTTTAAATTAAATGTGTAATTTCCGTTAAAAACATGAATCAAATAATCTGAATTAATAACTAATTAGTTTAATTTCATGATAATTAAATTTTTTTAAAAATAATTTATCAATTCATTACACATAATTCTTATATATGGTGTAGACAGTAAGCATGAAAGATAAGTTTTTATATTTAAACATGTAATTTTAGTACAAAACATAAAATAGTTATTCAAAACTAATAATATACTATTATATTGGTATAAATAAACATAAAAAGTTTAAATTATTTATTTAACACTTTTATCAATTAATCGAACTTCCTTCTGACATGTAGTGTCACATGTATAATAACATTTGTGTGATTTCTATTTAAAAGTTTCAATTTATTTCTAGACATCCATATAAAACAAAATTTAATGTAGATTATATTAAAATGAATATATAAATCAAAATATTTTCAGTGATTCTACTGTAAATGTAGGAAATAACCCCAAATCAACCCAACATATAGTGTGTTCTGTGTGGCATGATGTGTTAGTTTTTAGATTAAAATTTACATTTTCTATAAGTAAACATTTCACATGCCAAAAAAATAGTAAATAACCATTGATTAACGTTATACAACATAATAAATGATCAAATAATTATTTTTTCATGAATTAATAATCCTAAAAAAAATTGACATGAATTTCCCCAAACAAGGCATAAAGTGATTATTTTATGTTTAAAAGTGCTAATATTGTTCATAACATATTCCAAAAATAATAATATTAAAAACATTCTAGTATTTTCCTGATAATATGTAATTATATAAATACTTTATTTCTGACTTTTTAAAAATTAACCTCACAAAAATATAAGAAATGTTGTATTTGGTACTTTTTAACGTTTTTGTTTCAGGTTTATAAGTGATATTTCATATATAAACTATTTTCACATACACAAAACTAATATATAGTGATATGCATGCACTAATAAGATAATAAACAAATATTTGGTAAATTTTATAAGCGTTTGAATTAAAACTAAGTCATTATATCATGTGAAATGTTAAATATTTCTTGAAATATTAATTTTCAGTTTAATGTGACATTTTACTTGAATAATTATGTTACAGACTAAAAAAACTGAAAAATATCTTCATTATGTATGTAATTTGTTAAAAAAATATAAATTATTGGTTTTTGTTTTATATAAATTGTCTTCACATCATTTAGATTAATTTTGCGGATGGTTTGACTTACAGTTCGATTTTTAAATTTAGAAGTTACATTTTAGTTCCAATAATGCATGACAAACTAAAAATATATATATAATAGTGGAAATCTTGAGAATAGAAAAATAATTAATAATTCACATTTATGTGTTTAACATATCTTCATATGTAATTATCATGTTTTATGACTCATTTTATGGAATGAAAATGTTTTTTAAAGTGAAAATTTTGTTCAAAAAACAAAAAACATAATTTGAATATATATAACATTCTCATATATTCTAGAAGCATTATAAAATTTATAAATAATTTATTTTAGATGGGTTGAAATTATAAACACATCATTTCATCTTGTTGTATCACTAATATCAATGAATGCATGTGCATCAAGTTTAATTGTATCATCTCAATTAAAAAAATATTTTATATTAAATGGTTTATTTTGTTGATAATTATTAATAATGTAATGTACTTAAATACTATTTAATCTTTATATTGTGTTAATAAAATATTTTTTTATTTCATTTATACATGTATTATTAACAGTTTTAGGTTGATACAATGAGAAGGAATTATCATCTATGAGTTTTATTTGGGATGTAAATCGATGAAACTCATTGTATAAAAATGCCTTTCATCAATCTCTATCAATTTTTCTATCATTGTATTTCACTATTTATGAACCATTATGGGAACCACATTATTGTTTATGAGATGGAATGAAAATTTATTGTCTAGTAAAACACAATTTTTATACAGGATGGTTCTTCGATTAAGAGACGCAAAAAATCTATATTATCACCCCATTCTAATTTTCGGTATCCTAAAAATTAAATATTTACACTAAAAAAATAGAAGAGTCTAATTTTATTAAAAAATAAATAAAAATCTAAAATAAAAAACATTGTATTATAAGAAAGTCATGAATGGTTTCAATAAATAATTTGTTTTTCCCTAATATATGATATTTTTATGTACAATTCAAGTTTTAAATTAGTGAAGTAGATTACATAGAATATATTACTAATATTATTATAATAAATAAAATTGTATTTATGTTAGTTCTAATTGTAAATGTTAAAAAATTGTCTTTTATCTATTCAGAATCTATCATCAATAAAAAAATTCTTTATGGACACACATTTAGAAGAAATAAAACAGTATGTCCTAGCATAACAGTCGCATCATCTCCAAATTATAAGAACTAATAAAATTCAATTTTAATTTTTATATTTTCCACTTTTATGGTTGTTTATGTTGAGAAGAACTTTTTCAATTTTTAAGAAATATTACTTATTGTCATTTGAAATTTTTCTCAATTTAAAAGTTTTTTTGGTGAATATCATAACTACAATTATAATGTTATTATTTTTGATTATATCCAATAATTTCAAATAGAACTACTTTTTGTATATTTAGTTTCACCCACATTCCTTTTACTATGAAATAGATTCCTTATTATCCTATCTCCACAATATATCATATCACACATTCTTTCGTATAAATCTATTAAGAATAATTCAATGAAATTTCATATTTCTGTGGAATATATTATTATTGTATGGTTTAGTTGATATTAATTTATCAATATATTTACCTTTTATTTTCTTTATATGATATGTAATAATTTATTACCACAATGATAGGATATTTATTTTAATGAATTGATTAAAATTTATGCTAGTTTCATATTTTTAAAGGTGAATGATTAGAAAATTTTCTAATGCATTTTGGATATAATATCCTATGATATAGTTGATGCGTAGGTCTACTGATAGGGTTTTTAGGGAATGATATACATTTAGAGACACTATAAATTCATTTTTTTAGGTGGAATAATATTTAATCAATCTAGATACCTAGTTTGTAATATTACTACAATGAAAAAGGATTAGAGAACTCATTTTTTCTCTTATGGAAAAAATTTTATTGTCATCAAAACTAATATAAAAAATAATTCCATTAATATCATATCCTTGATAAAACATCAAAAAACTATTACTATATAAATATAATATATTATTAATGTATTACTTTTGGGTTCATGTGGTGCGAGAAGACTGCATTGGGTTAATTATAAATATTTCTACATGGAAATTGAATATAGTGTTCCTCATATAGGTAGTTTTAGTGATTGAATAATTTTTTTAAAATATATATATATAATGAGTTCATAGAATAATTATCTTATAAGGAATAATAAATGTATAGAAATAAAGTGTTCCAATTAAATTTATGATGAAAAAAATTGTATTCTGGATTTCCACAGTTGTAACATCCCAAACCATAGTAATTCAAAGTCGATGTCAAACATTATTACACTGACATATAAATAATATGTAAAATAATGAAATAATGATCCATTTAGTGGTTTTTGAGAAATAGATAAATATATTCTTCCAATTTTAATCAATAAAAATAAAATAAAACATAACATATATATAATAAATACTATTTTATTCCTAGAAACAATGTCCAATAATTATTCTTCATATCATGTTGAATGTAAACAAAATATGGGCCAGATAAAATACTTATATATGGTTAATAATAGAGTAATATATCTTTAATTAAAATGTATAATAAAAATAGCAAGTCATTTTACGTAACACACATTCTATTTATGTAACTTCACATAAATAAAAAAGTATTGAACATTTATTATGGGAAGGTAAATAACTAAAAAACATTCCATTTAATAAATAACATAGAATGAAATGAATCTAGATGTAATATCACACCAAAAATATCATATAATAGAATAATAATTTTTTTCAATGAAGGAATCACTTTATTATATTACATAATGATATTATTAATCAAGATAAATCTTTCTACAATATCATTCTTTGATAAATATTATAACATATCGGTTAAAACCCATGTTATATAGAAAAAATATTTGTCTTATAAAGCCTATATGAATCATGTGGATTTTTATAATCATTACCAACCCATATTTACATTTCTAAATGAATCCTAGTATATTAAATTATTTAGTTAATTCATGAAAAAAATTTATTATCAAATAATATCTCTCTGAATTTAAGGATACATATTTATATATATTTCCCATGTTAATCAAATGACATTAAAATAATAGATATATAAAAATGGAATATGGTTTATTAAATAATCATATCCATATTAAAAATATATGTTTATTTATGATAAATTTAATGAGAAATTATAAATTATAACAATAAAGTGATTGTATAAATAGAATGTCAACAATCGCAAAAGAATGTGAGACTGTAAAATTTCATTTATCACATTGAAATATACATTTAAAAAACCATTGTATAAAAAATTGTAACATAATATAAAATTAATTATTTATATTTCAAGATGTAAAATATAAAATGTTTATTATATATAAAATTTAAAATAAATTATGTCCATAAAATTTCTATATGCATCAATTTAGATAAATTGAGATGATGTCAGTAAATTGAGTCCAACTCATCATGGTAATTATTCATATTCTTATGTAATAAATTCATGATAATTATATAATTTCATATTATCAATCATCAAAATTATTATTACTTTTATTTTAATTATTATAATGTTATACATGATTACGTAATCAATAACATTTTCGTCAGAATTTATGATGATATTTTTATTTTGGTTCACAAATGTCATATGTATGTCGAATATGGTCAAAGGCATAATTATTTAAAAACCAAATGCATTATTATAATTGCTTATATATAATATTTATACCTGAATTAATATTTTAAATTAAATCATCAATAATGATTACATGAAATGAAGTATGTAATGATGATAGAGATCATAGATCATACTTAATGATGAGTGATGTTTCTATATTTCAAATATCATTATGAGGAGGATGTATGTAATATATTTTAACATTTCATAAAATTCAGATCATAATAAATAACATATTTTTAAAATTATTATATATTGAATCCTTTTTTTGTGATTAATTTGAGTCACACTTCTTTGGGAAGGCGTTTGTTCACTTACATGCTATTGATATTTTTATATATAAATGAGTTAATGTTAAAGTGGAAATTATGTATTCTATTTTAAGAATGATAAATATTCCATTCATATAATATTTATTTTCATTTACATCACATATATTTGTAAACATTATTTTTATCACCTTCCATGAAATTTATTTGTGAATGAAAAATCACATAACATCGTGAGGAAGTTATTTTCTATATAGTAGTGTAACATGGTCATATCCACTATAGAATATAAAATAAGAAATTTATATATGATATAATATCACAAGCTGTATAAATATTATATAAATATCATATATATATATAAAATTATACATTATATGTAGCACCCCTATTTTGTGGTATGAATCATTATTTAATGGTTTTTTATTTTTTTAATGTGCTTTGGATGAGTTAGGAATAGATTGGGATAGTTTGTAATGGTTTTGAATAAGTTTCGAGGCATTTTTAAGGTTTCATGGTTTGAGCATGGTTAGGGGAAGCAGTGCGAGATGAACCATGGGGGTAGTGGGGTATACATAGTGTGCGGATAGTTTGTCTAATAGTGTATGGTGGGCCATATGGGGTGACTATTTAAGGCAATAGAAGATGCACGGTTAGCGAATAGTTTGTCCAACCATGTGGGTGAATTGTACAACCCATTAATTTTTTTGTAAACAATATTAGTTAGGATTAACAATAAATGACCCAAAATTTATCCCATACAAACCATATGTGGTATTTCTTCTTTTCATGGGCTAGGGAATTTCTCCCACTGATTTTTTAATGTATTTTAATGGGTTTCATGGTGGTTTGTAGGTGGTTCATCTTAGGTTAGTCTTTTGTCTTGGTTTCTCTTTGGTTTTCTATAGATCTAATCTCAACACTCTCAGTTTTCCTGATCAACATTCAATTTTTGTAGATATAGGGTTGTTTATTCTATAAATAACAATATTAGTGATTTTTTTATGATAGGTAAGTGAATATAGAGTGGTTTTGGTGGATAATTTTCTAGATTTGTGTTGTGGTTGTCCGTGGGTTGATTTCCCCGGAAACCTAAAGGTATGTGACTTCCCTCTCGACTCCACTAGGATATAATTAGTGAACATGGTTGTAATTAATTTTTTTTACATGAAATTAATTTTAATAATAAATTTTCATCTTGTTGGATACTCGTTTTGTGATGATTTTGGGGTTTTTGGTGAAATTGGGTTTTTGTTTCAATAAATGTGTTTTTTGTGTTATTTTGAAATTTTTATTTTTTTATCTAGTTAGTTTTTTATTTTGAAAAATTATTTTTGAATGATGGTTTTACATATATATTATTTTTATATATATTTGGTAGGGAATGGAATGTTGGATAATTTTTGTTTTCAAAAAATAATTAATTTATTGAAGTGAATTGGATTGTGATGGAAATGATTGTGTGCTTATTGTGTGGTCATGGTTATTTATTTTTTTGGAATAATTGTTATTATGTCTTGTGTTGATTATGATGATGTGTGTAGGGACCTCTCACTATAAAATGTTATTGTTATTAGATAGAAGATCCTCCATTATGAATATCAGTTGGGATGCACTTCTAGTTGGAAATATTACGAATGAATTAGATGTGATATTCCATCATGTTTGATGCATTCTTGTGTGTGGCTATGCATGATAAAAAATATTGTGATAATGTTAATGGTTTAACATAATTCTGGCATGGTCATTTCTATTTCCTATCTACTGTGGGAATTCGGTTAAAATGGCCTGGTAAAGGAGTGTTTGGTTGTCAAAAGATGTTGCACTATTTAATGTTTTATATAAACTTATTTATATAAATATGCTAATGTATTGTTCCTAGTAGAGTGTGTGGGGAATTTATTTGGGGAAATCCTACTATGTATTAGTAATCCCCTCCTACATTGACTCTTTAGTGATTTTTCAGATGTTTTATCCTGAGATATATGTAAGGGTAAGGAATCTCGTTTTTCTAGTGGATAAACATGATGCTATGGTGATATTGTGGTTCTTGGAGAATGGATCTTATTGTTAAGCTAGGGATGTTATTTTAGTTCTTTGGGGTCTTGGTGTGTAGTATTTTTCTTAGTAATATAATATTTTCTTGGTTGTATTGGATTTTGGGAATTGTAATGGAACAACGTGGTTTTATTTTGGAAATGTATGAATTGGGTTGATTTTGTCAGAATGAATAAAAAAGTTTTGTGAGAAATGTATTGTTCTGTTGTTTGTTCAATTCAAAAGAAAAAATTTATCCCCGTGTATTTTTGAAGACCTCGTCTTTTATTCCCATATTGTGGCACAATGGGATCATGTCTAATGACCATGAAGAATTTCTCACCACTATCATTCCAATATTATGGGTGGGATGTTACAAGTGGTATCAGTTTGATAGATCATTGTATTTTATGGGAGAACAGTTGTTCTGCCATTTGGGGTTGATTGTTGTTGTTTGTGTTAACATGGGTTCATGGTATATTCCTTTATTCAAGATGGTTGAAAGGAATAAGATTCTCGGAACATGTAATGTATTGAATAAAAGGAAATAACTAACACTTTTATGTATAACATCACGTTATTAGTGAGTTGTATACATAAGTGTTTTTGAGAAACTTATTGCAATAAGATATCACATTGTCATCATTGTAGCCATAGGCGGGGGATGTATGTTTGAACCCACAAGTACTAGTGGGAACTCGAATGTCGGGTTCAAGTGGAAGAGGGACACATATTTCTATAGTGAGAGTACCACTCAGAATCTAAATTCTAGACCGGTAAATCATCCGTGTATACCTCAGATTATGATGTGATGTATTTAGTGTGGATCTACAAGACACATCAAGCTGTATTTTATGGCACAACCTCGGCCATTTCATAACTATAAGCATATGGGGAATCATCCGGGGTATTGTTGGAATGCTTCGAGGTAAGGTATTCATGACACACATCCTGGTTCGCAGTGGCCTTTTTCCTCAATAGGGTGAGGTTAGTATCATACCCCTTGGTAGCATGGTAAAGCAATTCATTGTGATTTTATGAACACAATAACGCCTCAATAGTTTAAAAAAGATAAGAGTTTGTTATGCAAGCAGATATTCAGAGCAAAACTGGTGGTGATGGATAATCTGTCGAGACCATCCATGGTTTGAGAATCAGTTATTTTAAATTCGAAATTAATGAATCAATTGTTTCATACATGTTTTTTGAATTCTATTATTAATTACCATGAAATATGATTTATAGGATTACATGTGGAAATGATGCCATTATGGTTTGAGACTACAATCTCTTCTCGGCCAAAGAGATTTTTGAGACTTCCTATATAGATATGTTTGTTTGTCCATGGTATGAATTGAATTGATGTTGTACTTATTAGTTCATGAGATGGATTATTGTGAAATAATTTTTGGAATGGATTGGTTGAGGTTTGTTAAGGACCTCATCAATTATGATGAATGCACAGTTAGTTTTACGATGGAGGAAAGTGTTGATCATCTCTTCATAGGGGAGAATAATGAAATGATTGATGCAACATATTTGTTGGAACCAATAGTATGCACTATCTCATATCAATTACTATCGTTATCATTGGAATCAATGGAAAGGTTTAGAAAAGAGTGTTTTTAGCTTTTTTTGATCTGTTTATAGGTGTATTTATGAAATAAATATCACGGTTTCCACCTGTGAGAGATGTGGAGTTTCCAATTGATATCTTTCCAAGAACTAGTCATATCTCTCATCCGTCATACCATTTGAAAATTTTTGAATTGTAGGAAATGATTGTTCTATTGGAAGTGTTAGAGAACCAAGGGTTCATCCAGCCTAGTACCTCTGCGTTGGAAGTGGAATTTTGTTTGTTAAAAAGGTGGAAGGAACTTTGCGGCTTTGTGTTGAAGATCGTAGACTAAATAAGGTTATGGGAAAGAACCAATATCCACTTCATCAAATTGATAATTTTTTTGATCATTTGAGGGGATCTCAGTTGTTCTCCAATATTGACTTTAGGTTAGGGTATCATCAATTGTTATTGAGGAATGGGGTATTCTTAAAATAGAGTTCATAATTTGATATAGTCATTACATATATCTGGTTATGCCTATTGGTATAAGGAATTCACAAGTTGTGTTCATGCAATTGATAAATCAGTTATTTAAGAGGTATCACGATTCTTTTGTGGTTGTATTTGTTTATGATATACTATTTTATTTGAGGAATAATTTATATTGTGATAATAACATGGGAATAGTATGGGGGATATTGAGGTATCATCGGTTGTGTTATAAATTTTCAAAGTGTGAATTTTGGATACATGAGGCTCTTTTCCTTGGAAATGTTATTTTTATGAGATGTGTTTCAGTTGATCCCAAAAATATGGTGAATATATAACCCTGTAACCACTAAAGAACATTTTGGATATATGTAACTTCTTTGGTCTAGTTGGATATTATAAAAAAAATTGTGATTCCTCACAATTGTATTCACCAATAATAGATTTGATAGGGAAGAATATCCCATTTCAATGCTTTGAGAAGTGTTATAAATCATTGTGGAGCTAAAGGATCACCTCACATTAACACTAATATTATTTTTTTCTGAAACAAGGGATGGTTAGGAGGTGTATTGTGAGGCATTTGGATAATGGTTGGGGTTTGTTCTAATGAAGGGGGATCATGTAGATTCATGTGGCTAATGGAAGTAGAGGATGTATGACATGAACTGCCAACGACATGATTTGGAGTTGCAATCAGTGGTTCATTATTAAAAAACATTGTGTTATTATCTATTCGGTGAGAAATTTACTGTGTTTTCTGATCACAAGGGAATAATTAATATTTTCCCATAGAGATATTTGATCTTGAGACAATGGATATGGAAGGAACAAATCCCTATGATTGATTTTGACTTAATTTACAAATCGGGTAAGGGATAGTCAGTGCAGATGCATTTAGTTGGAAACAATATACTCATGTGGTGAAAGAGGCAGCAGATCAATGGTAGTTGATGTCAGTAATAGCTGACATGTAGGTCGAATGTGAGGAATATATCGACAGAGTGGTATTATTTCTAGTTTCATTGGTTCCTGACATGGTGGTTTTGGAAATAGAGGCACAACAATATGATTCTGAATGCATGGAGATGAGGTTGAAAATCAATTATTGGGAGACCATTGAGGGATGTGAACATAATGGGAATTACGTCTTGGGATTCTGGAATCATATTGTGGTACTAGTGTAATTTCAAGAGGAACTTATTAGGGGTTGTCATCATTCTCGGTGGGATTTCCATCTGGAAATTCTGATGATGTAAAATAAGATTAAAGAACAATTTTTATGGGATTATACAAAAAGAGATGTGTCTAATTTTGTCCCGAAATTCTTGATTTTTCAAAAACATTGGCCAGAGATTTAGAGTCCAGTAGGCTTGTTGCAGTATTTAACTATCCCACTTTTGAAATGGGATAAAATATAAATGATTTTTTGTGAAGGGATTCCAATTAATGGTTGCGAAACACGATTCAATATGGGTGATTGTGGATTGGATCACAAGCATGCCGCAAGCCCATGGGACATAGTTGATGATGAGAATGGTGTATCATCCTCTTATGGATGGCCAATCTGAGAGGAAGATACATACATTGTAGATATATTCTATGGTCTAGTGTGATGGATTTTGGTGGTTAGTGGGAGGCACACATACTATTGGTGTAGTTTTCCAATAATAATAACAATCGGTCTTCAATACACATGGCTCTATTGGAGGTAATGAATTGGTGTTCATGCCGCTATCTACTATATTGGTTAGAAACGGGTGAGACATTGACAATTGTACATACCCTTGTAAAAGGTACAATGTAGAATATCATGTTGATTAAGAAGAATATGGATATGGCTTAATGTAATCAAAAATATTATGCGGATGATCGTCGAAAAATGTTGTCATTCGAGATGGGTGATCCTGTGTTTTCGATTATCTATCCTAAGTTGGGACATCATCAATTTCTGATGTAGGGTATGTTATCTCTGATTTATATTGGACCCTTTGAGATACTCTAGTGGATTGTATATTTGTATTATTGGTTGGATCTTTGTCCACAGTTTAGTGTAGTGCACAATATGTTTCATGTGAAATTGTTGAAGAAGTATTAGTTAGATCTTAACTATGTGATTTTTTGGTATCATATTGATCTAGAACCGGTTTCTTTGTTGGTGCATGTTCCTTTAAAGATTTTGGATTGGAAAGGTAATGGCTTGGGTGGTAAAATAATTCGTTTAGTATGGGTTTTTTGATATCAGGGTATGATACCAGAGTAGACTTTGGAACAAGAGAAATTGATGATTGATCAATGTCCCTAACTCTTTCGACAACGAGATTGTTTTATTCTTTCTGAGGATAGATAGTCTAATGGTAGGTATAATGAAGCTCCCCTAGATTTAGGTATGTAGAAATTATTTCATTTCTTATTTATTTATTGTTCTTAGGATGAGTTGGGAAGATAATGGTAGAGTTTGGAATGGTTTTGCATAAGTTTGGAGTCCTTTTTAAGGATGCATAGTTTGATCATGGTTTGGGGAAACTATGTTAGATAAACTGTGAATGCAGTGGGGAACACATGGTTTGCAAATATATTTTCTAACTGTGTAGCGTGGGTCGTGCGAGGTGACGCTTTGAGGCAGAAACATGTGCTTGGTTAGCACACCATTTTTCTAACCGTGCGAGCTAACCATACGACCCATTAAAAATGATTTTTTATATGGGGTTAGTTAGGATTTACCCTAACTCACCCAAATCATCTCCCATGAAAACCCTACATGGGTTATCCTCTTCTCAAGGGATATGGTTCCTCTCCTACACATTTAGAAATAGTTTTTAATTGATTTCATAGTGTTTTGAAGGAGGTTCATCACAGGTAAGTCTTCTTACATTGATTCACTTTGGTTTTACCTTGATTTACTTTTCCCTCTATATAAGTATCTATATCTACATCCATTATAGTCATATATAGTTTTTTTTCATTAAATGATGTGAATAGTGCTTTTTATGTTGGGAAAGTAAATCTATTGTGGTTTTGGTAGAACTTTTGACAGATTAGTGGTGTTGTTGTTTGTGATTTTATTTGTTTGGAACTCAAAAGGATGGTGGCTCCACTCTCAACTACACCTTGTTAGAATTAGTTGCCTTCGATGAAATTAATATTATTTCATTTAAATTTTTTTTAAAAATTATTTTTGAATCTTTTTGGAAAACAATTGGTGATTAATTTTGGGGTTTTGGAAAAAATGGGATATTTTTGCAGAAAATGGGGTTTATTGTTTGATTTTAAATTGTTGATATTAAAATCATTAGAATATGATTTTGAAATTTTTTTTTTGAATGATATTTTTAAATAAATATGTATTCAATTTAAATTTGGTTGGGCACGTATATTTGGTTAAAGGGTGTTTTAAATAAATGGGTGATTTATTGCTGTAAATTATAATGTGTTGGAAATGATTGTGGGATTATTGTGTATCCTTGGTGCATTGTCCTTATTTGATTATTTGGTGTTATGAATTTTGTTAATTGTGTGGAAGTGGGAGGGGAACCTCACAAAAATTTTGATGGATAGTGGACGGATGATCCACCAATATGGATATTGTATTGGAAGCACCACAATTTATAAATGTAGTTAACAGATTGGATGGGATGTTCCTGCGTGTTTGATTCCTTATTGTGTGTGACTGTATAAGAGTAAATTTTTTTTGATAATGTGAAATGTTTAAAGGTCTTCTGTCATGGTCGTTTAGAACATCCCATCCATGAAACTATTATTAAGATAATTATATTTAATGTATGACATGCTACAATAATAAATGTGTAATAACCTAATATTTTGTAATTCTGACTCCATTGATGTTTATATTAATGTGATGTGGGAATGAGCTTCTAAAATGAATATGTGGAGAAGATTCAAATGAATTATGTATGTATTGAAAAAGGAGTTTCTTAATGGAAGTATATATATCCATTAATAAAAATAAGATTTTGTAGTACTATTGTAACATCCCAAGTAAATGAAGAATAAGACATATTTCATATTTATTAATATTTTCTAATTAAATATTAATTTCACTTTAAATGGTTTTCTATGTTTGATAGCGTAACTGATACGCAACAAGGGGTTTCTTTGGAGTCTTACGTTGCACGCTAATAATATATTATTATTATTTTAAATGGTAGTTAACTCCTAGAGGTTGTATTAGCGGGAATGAAAAAAACTAACTACAATATGATTATACACGTTTGTTTAATGTATTTACATTTATCAAATAAATTTTAGATGCTTAAAATGTGAATGAATCTAATTTTAAGCATAATTTACATTAAAGGGCCAATTTAACTCCTTTTAAAGGAGAAGAATTTTTAAATCTAGTTTGGGTCACATTAATTCATTCTAATTGGCGAAATTAAATCCATATTTATATTGGGGACATCAAATTTTAATTTGGGTACTTTTTTGGTATTTTTCTGATAAAGTCCATTTTTTAATGAATAGTTAAAAATATTGCATTTTTATTCAAAAGTACCTTTTAATATTTTTTATTTATATGGTTAGATTATCTTTTTTAGATGGATTTAAAGTTAAATTAAAACATATTTTTACCATTTAATCCAATTTTGGTCATTGGAAGTAATTTCACTTTGAAATTGGAGATAAACAAGTATCAATCTTTTGATAGTTATTGTTTCTTAAAAACGCGGTACTTGTTTTAACAACGAGATTAAAATTTTAAATTAATTAATGCCACTTCTATGTTTTGAATTTGTAAAAACAGACATTAATTTTTAATTGGGAATATCAAATAATGCTTCGGCTAAATTTTCTGTTTTCTTCTGAATAACTTCAATTTTTGATGAATTGTGACAGCACTTAGTGGTAGTTAAAAAACTGAATTTTTCATTTAAATGAAAACATACCACTTGTTTGCTTTGAATTTCAAAAATACGAAATTTATGGTGGTTATCACGAAGTAAAATGTGGTTCATTATGATTAAAATAAGTTTTGGTTAATAGTAACATTTGACTTTTATTTACCGCAGTTAAAGGTAAATACTTTAATTCAAATGTTAAAAAATATATTATAATTATTAAAAATTACCTTTATACATGTCCAAACCTTATTTGTTGAGTAATTAACGACCATTGGAATCTTTGGGTATATTTGTGGACCCCTTTGAGCCACTTAAATGTGATAATGACAATTTAGATTAATTAATTTATACTAAAGGCCAAAATTGTACAAACAAAATAAATTTAGTAATTAATTTTTATATGGTGTTATATAAGTATTATTTTCGACTATAAATATTCTTTGGAAAGATAAAATTATTTCCTATATCATTGTATCTTTTTTATAATTTTTAGTAAACAAATAAATTAAATTATTTATGACATAATAATGATGCAGAATTTACCTCATTAATAAACGATTTAAATAAATTAGATTATAATGATAACAATATTATCCAAAACATGCCCAATTATGATTGGATGATTTTATTTCGACCATGAATCATATTATCTTTTACTTCAATGATTTTTGGACCATTATAAACCGTATATCATTATATTATAAAATAATAGTTTCACACTTTCCTAAAGAGCCCCTCCTCCCCCTTATAAAAAGAGACCACTTCTAACCAATTCCTCACACCTCTCAAGACATTTGGCAAGTCCAACCTCTTCCCAATTAAGCTCTAAAATCCCAATCCTCATCTTATAATCCATTACTTAGGCATAAGGCACCTCACGAAGACCATTGGTTTAAACTAAAGGGAGTTACCCAAAAATAAATTTAACATTTATCATTAATTGTTTTCTTTTATTTTACTTCTCAAACCCCTAAACTCTTTTTATTTCTTTTCTTCTGTAACAAAAAAATTATCCTCAATATACTAGGATGTTGTTATAAGAAGTATTCTAACTACACTCACACATACCTCCATCTAATGGATGAAGAACAGAATGTTTCTGTTGATGGAAAACTAACGCCTCACGAAAATAAGATTATTCAATTACATCTTACCACCTCTAATGGTGGCCATAATGATGGTACTATTTTTATATATCATATATGTTATGTTTATTATTTCCTTATGCTTCTGTACATCCCACTTATATCATGCCTTTCTGGTTTCTATAGTGGGTAAATACGATAATCTCATTTGAGGAAGTGCGGACTACCGCCACCTTAAAGTGACGTGACTCATTAATGCCTTATGTGGGATGTATAAAGGATAGTTTTAATGATATTATATATGATATTATCCTGTGTTTATAATATAACTTTGTATAATTGGGTTTTATTTGGATTAAAATAAGAAATTGAAATGAAAGTAGCCTTCATGCGTACATACGGCTTACCGTCTCTATGAACGATGCATTTCATTTCTTATCTGTAAATGTTCTGTACTATTATACAAACATGAATATATTGGATATATATGATATAAAAATCATGAATATCATTCTGGATATAATGAACCTTTTAACACTTGGACAACTTGTAAATATAAGTTGTTCATTTTTACTCAAGTACCAAATATCGACATAATGAACATTATTAACTTAAATGATTGCATAATGTTTATAACATGGTAATAAGTGAAATAAAAGGAATAATAAAATTGAAAAAGGTTATTATGAAAGTATAAATTAACTTTAATTTAATATTCAAGAGATCAAATAACGATCGATTCATGTCGGACGCGAGGTAAGGGACTTCCTCTCAATCTCCTTTCATTGAGGAATATTTTGTTCTAATAAAAGACTTTCTTTTATAATCTGTATAAAAACAATTAACATTTCATTTCATTCAATGGGAATCATTTTCTATTAATAATATTAGTAAATGACAAAAAATAATGTTTCTTTTAACGTGCATGGTGACAATGACCAATTCCGCCACCATGAGTACTATTTGATCTTTGGCTTCCTCAACAATATGTATTGTTGTTTTAAAATAAAATAAATACCTTATACTCTTTTACGTATTTTTGGTATAGAAAGTGGTTTTGAAAATGGATTTGTTATGTCAATATATTTAAGTGAAATATTGTGATTGAAATGTGGAAATGATTCCATTACATTATATTTTTTATGATTTTATATTGGTACTTAGAAATTTGATGGGTGGTTACGTGATAAACCAAATGATGGGTGGTTCCGTGAATCCTAGGACGGGTGGTTACGTTTTAACCTCCAATGCATTGGGTATGGAAGTCATCCGTATGGCTATTCCATTTGGTGATATGTGAGGAAGTCGATCGTATGGTTATCTCATTTAAGTATGTTTAAGTTCCATGTTACCTTTATATGTTATGTGTTCTTTATATGGGTTTTATGGTAATATTTTTGTATCAAAAGGCTATATAATGATCTTTTATTCAATTAATAGTATTTACTACATCAAAAAAGTTAATAGTATTGCTTATGTTAAAGTAATAATGATATACTTGCTGTTTTGAAAAACTAACTATTTTATTTCGCTGTGTATCCCTTACTGAGCTTTTTATGCTCATCCCATGTTTTGAAATATTTTTCATAGGAAATAAAGTGGAATAAGGTAAAGGATGGGATCACGGAAAATTCATACCGTCTAAAACATGGAACTAGACATGGCACTTTTTTTAAGAGTTCATGTTATGTAATAAAAATGGAAACTGAGTAGAAGTGTCTACTTTGTAATATTTTGAAAAGTAATAGTTATGGCCTAACTCTCTAAATCTCTAAACCTGAAACGATCCTCCACATGAATTATTCATTTAATTCAATATTATTTAAGTTTTAAGGCCAGGTCCTTATAGTTGGAATCAGAGGTTAGTTTAGATAACTTTAGGAGTTAGGGTATTGTTAAATTAATATCCATAAAGTAATTTATGTTCATATTGATATCATATAGCATTTACAGATTTCCATGTTACTTCTCCTAATATATTTCTATGTTCATAATGGTTTTTCATAGAGGAAACAATGTAGCTATGTTAGGATGACATCAGGAGGAAGACAACTTTCCAAATCAGCAACCTGATATGGCCAGAATAGGAACTGAACAATTTGTTGTAGTGGTGGCATAGTTGACTCAAGCTATAAATGGTGGGGGTATCAATGTACGAGATCAGCCAGATCCACCACAGAGGAACATGTCAGTAGTGCATCATTTCATGAGGCAAATCCCCCATCATTTAGAGGATCATCTGACCCTGTGATAGCCGATGGGTGGATTAAAGCATTGGAAAATATTTTGAATGTCATGGGTTGTTCAGAACATAAAAAAGGATAGTCTTGATGTTTACACTTTTGAAGCTGAAGCTGATCAGTGGTGGTCGATGGTGAAAAATATCAGGGATAGTGAGGAGATTGATGCTCTTTATTGGGCTGAATTCAAAGGTATGTTTCTTGATAAATATTTTCCTAAGGTGGTTCATCTTAGAATGGAAAAACAATTCCTCGAATTGAGGTAGGAGGATGACTCAGTGGCTGCTTATGAAGAAACATTCACTCGACTGGCAAGGTATGCTCCAAATTCCATCAGAGATCTTGATAGTAAGAGATGTTGATTTTACTCAGGACTAAATCTACGATATCGAAGGGCATTACCCTCTTGTGAGTTCAAATGTTTTGAAAAAATTGATCGATGTGCGGTGAAGGTGGAAATAGGGTTTGTCGATGATCACGTGTTCTTTGACAAACAATATGATAAGATGTCCAGTGGGCATGAAAAGGGGAATAATTCATCAAAGAAGCCACGAGGTAAGAAAAATAAATATCCAACTTGTGTGAAGTGTGGTAAAAAGCATCCCGGAGAATGTTTATCAAAGACTAGAAAGTTCTTCCGGTGTGGTAAGTCTGGTCATATTGCCCGTAACTGTAAGGAATATTAATAAGCAGGCAATGGAAATCCATTGGTAAGATGTTTTAAGTGCAATGAAATGGGTTATTATTAAATTGAGTGTGCGTAAAAGAACTAAACCAATGCAAATAATCCAGAATACAAGCAGAAAGGGGTGGAGAAATCCTTTGAAACTACTTCAGCAGATGTTGGGACATCAAATGAAGTTGTATCAGCTACACAGTTGGTTTGTTCAGATTATGCCAATGTGTTGTTTGATTCAGGGTATACACACTCTTTCATTTCTGAGAATTTTTCTAGTAGATTTGGAATTCTATCTCATGATATGAATACAGAACTTATAGTAAAAACACCCGGAGGAAAGGTTGAGACAAAAATAAATTATAAGAACCTTCATGTCCATGTCTGCAAAAAGAATCTACCTGAAGACCTTATTGTTTTCCTCTAGTAGAGTTTGATGTTATTTTGTGCATGGATTGGCTTTCCGTTTATCATGCTATGATTGATTGCAGAGCTAAAGAGGTTTATTTTCAGAATGATTTGCAGTTTGTGTAAAATAATGATCCCTTTCTTTTGAAAACATATCTGGAAGCTGTGAAACTAGTAAAATATGGAAATGAATGTTACCTTGCACATATTATTAAAAATAAATGAAAAGTTAATATTAATGATGTGTCAGTGGTAATTGAGTACCTTGATGTTTTTCTTGATGAGTGGCCTGGTATTAAACCTGATCGGAAGTAGAATTTACTGTTGAAATTGTTACTGATGCTAATCTAATTTCAAAACCCCCTTATCGAATGGCTCATATTAAACTTTTAGAGATAAAGAAGCAATTGAAGGATTTTTTAGATAAAGCATTCATTCGCCCTAGAACAGCACCATAGAGTGCTCCTGTGTTGTTTGTTAAAAAGAATGATGGTTCAATGAGACTTTGCATTGATTGTAAATCATTGAATAACATCACTGTTATGAATAAGTATCCTTTCCCTCATATCGATGATTTGTTTGATCAGCTCTAGGGAGCTTAGTATTTTTCGAAGATTGACTTAAGGTCGGGGTACCATCAGTTGAAAGTAAAGAAAGTGGACATTCCGATGACCCAGTTTCATACTGGATATGGCCATTATGAATTTGTAGTTATGCCTTTTGGGTTAACCAATGCACTTACTTCATTCATGGATCTTATGAATAGAATTTTCCTTGAGTTCTTGGATATTTTTGTGGTTGTGTTCATTGATGATATTTTGGTTTATTCCAAAAGTAAGGAGTACCATGAATTTCATTTGAGGGTAGAATTTAAAACCATAAAAGAAACTAAACTTTATGGGAAATTCAAAAAATGTGAGTTTTGGTTACAAAAAATTTCCTTCCTTGGTCACATTGTTTCAAAAAATGGCATAACTTATGTTCATACTAAAACAAAAATTGTTGAAGAATGGACAAGACCCACAAATATAACTGAGATACGTAGTTTTCTTGGTTAGGAAGGTTATTACCGAAGCTTTGTTGAAATTTTTTCACGGTTATCTAGTCCAATGGCTATGTTAACTCTAAAAGGTGTCAATTTATTATGGACATGAGAATGTGATGATTGTTTTCAGGAATTTTAAATAATATTGGTGAATTCTCCAGTTTTGGCACTGCCTTCCAAAAATGGTGAGTTTTTTATCTACAGTGATGCTATGTTGAAAGGACTAGGTTGTGTCCTAATACAGAATGATCAGGTAATTGTTTATGCTTCACTTCAGTTGAAACCATAGAGTTAAATTACCCTACACATGATTTGGAATTAGCTGCTGTTCTTTTTTCTTAAACAATTTGGAGGAATCATTTGTATGGAGTGAAAAGTGAAATATATACTGATCATAAAATTTAAAAGTATATATTCACTCAAAAAGAATTGAACATGAGACAGAGGAGATGGTTGGAATTAATCAAGGATTATGATTGCAAGATCCTTTACCATCTGAGAAAAACAAATAAAGTGGCCGAAGCGTTGAGTTGAAAAATTAATGCTTCATTAACCATGATAAGTTTGGAACTATATCCTTTGGTTTTTTATTTGATGAAATTTGACATTGAAGTTTTTGGTGTAGGAAAATCTTCTGTTTTGTTTCAGGTGTACGTGAATTCATCTCTATCAGAAATAATAAAGCAAGCATAGAAAGTAGACAGTGAGTTGTAGAAAAAGGTTGCGTTGGTTTAGAAGGTTAAGTTACCTGAATTTTACTTTGATAATGATCATGTTTTGAGATTTTGAAATAGGTTATGTGTGCCTTGTGATTCACAGTTGAAGAATGAGTTGTTATGTGAAGCTCATAGATCCCCTTTTTCAGTTCATCCAGGTAGTACTAAGTTGTACATAGATCATCAGAAGTATTACAGGTGGGATGGAATGAAAAGAGATATTTCTGATTTTACTGTGAAGTGTTTGAATTGTCCGCAGGTTAATGCAGAGTGGCAATTACCGAAAGGAATGCTTCAACCTTTACTAGTGCCAGAGTGGAAATGAAAAAATATATCCATGGGCTTTGTTGTGGTATTACCAAAGACATCTCGAGGTAATGATGCAATCTGGGTTATTATTGATCGATTGACAAAATCTGGTCATTTCCTTCCAATTCGAGATACATTGTCTCTAGATCAACTTTCTCGGTTGTATGTTAAAGAGATTGTCAGGTTGCATGGTGTTCTCATCTCCATTGTATCTGATCGCGATCCCAGGTTCACTTCTAACATTTGGAATGGCCTTCCGAAGTCATTGGGTACTGAATTAAATTTTAGTACAACTTTTCATCCTCAAACATATGGGTAGTCAGAACGAACAATTCACACATTAGATGATATTCTACGAGCTTGGTCGATGGATTATCAAAGAAGTTCAGACCAACATTTTTCTTTGGTTAAATTTTCATATAATAACAGTTCTCATTCCAGTATACAGATGGCTCCATTTGAGGTATTAAATGGAAAGCGTTGTCAAACTCTAGCTTTTTTTTGATGAAGTAGGTCAAAGGAAGCTGATGAGACCAGAATTGGTAGAAGGGGTGGTAGAAATGTTTTAGTTGATTCAGAAGCACATGAGAACCGCTCAGAGTAGACAAAAATGTTATGCAGATAACTGAAGGAAGGATCATTCTTTTGAGGTAGGTGATCATGTCTCTCTCAACGTTTCTCCATGGAAAAGTGTGATGAATTTTGGTAATAAGGGAAAGTTGAGTCTGAGGTTCAGTGGACCTTATGAAATTCTATATAAAGTTGGATCAGTTGCGTATAGAGTGGATTTAACTCGATTTTTATCCCTTGTATACAATGTTTTTCATGTTTCGATATTGAGAAAGTATATGTCAGATACATCTCATGTTTTGAGCCTAGAGGTTGTTCAGTTTGGAGAGAACCTCTCTTATGAAGAACAACCAGTTCAGATTCATGGTCGTAGAGAGAAAGTGTTGCGAAATAAGGTAATTCATCAGGTAAACATTTTTTGGAAAAACCATATGGATGAAGAGGCAACATGGCAATCTGAAAATAATATGAGGGGCAAATACCCCCACTTATTTTGATAAGTGAATAAAAATTGCGAGGAAGCAATTTCCAAAAGGGGGGAAGGATGTGACATCCCAAGTAAATGAATAATAAAACATATTTCATATTTATTAATATTTGTTAATTAAATATTAATTTTACTTGAAATGAGTTGCTATGTTCGATAACGTACCTGATATGCAACAACGGGTTTCTTTGAAATCTTACGTTGCACTCTAATAATATAATATTATTATTTTAAACAGTAGTTAACTCCATGTCGTTGTATTGGAGAGAATGAAAAAAAATAACTATAATATGATTATACATGTTTGTTAAATGTATTTACATTTATCAATTAAATGTTAGCGACTTAAAATGTGAATGAATCTAATTTAATCATAATTTACATTAAAGGGCCGATTTATCACCTTTTAATGGTGAAACCTGTTTAAATCTAGTTTTGGTCACTTTAATACATTCTAATTGACCAAATAAAATCGTTTTTTATATTGGGGACATCAAATTTTACTTTGGGTAATATTTCGGTATTTTTCTGATAAAGATCAATTTTAATGAATAGTGATAAATTTTGCATTTTAATACAACGGTGCCTTTTAATCTAATTTATTTATACGGATATATTATCTTTTTAGTTGGTTTTAAAGTGAAATTAAAATATTTTTTTACAATTTAATTCAATGTTGGTCATTGGATGTAATTTCACATTGAAATTGGACATAAACAATTATCATTCTTTTGATAGTTATTGTTTCTTAAAAACACGCTATCTGTTTTAACAACGGGAATTAATTTTTAAATTAATAAATTACACTTCTATGTTTTGAATTTGTTAAAATAGACATCAATTTTGAATTTGGAATATCAAATAATTTTTTGGCTGAATTTTGGTTTTTTTCTGAAAAAACATAAATTTTTTATGAATAGTGACACCACATAGTGGTAGTTAAAAAACTGAATTTTTCATTTAAATGAAATTTTACCACTTCTGAGAATTGAATTTCAAAACTAAAACATACATGTTTTTCCTCATTAATTGAAATTTGGTTCATTAAGATTAAAATAATTTTTGTTGATTAGTAACTTTTGACTTTTATTTACCGCAGTTAAAATTAAATAGGGTAATTTGCGGTTAAAAAGAATAATATAATAATTCACAATTACCTTAAAACATGTCCAAACCTTATTGATTGAGTCATTAACGACCATGGGAATCTTTGGGTCTAATTTGGGTCCCTTTTATCCACTTAGAAGTGATAATGACAATTTAGATTAATTAATATAATGTAAAGGCCAAAATGGCATAAACAACAATCATTTAGTAATTAATTTTTATATGGTGTTATATAAGTCCTGTTTTCGACTATAAATATTATTTGTAAAGATAAAAATATTTCCTATATCATGGTATTTTTTTATAATTTATAGACAACAAATAAAATAAATTATTTATGACATAATAATGATGCAGTATTTACCTCATTAATAAATCATTTAAATAAATAAGATTATACTAATTAAAATATTATCCAATACATGTCCAATTATGATTGGATGATTTTATTTAGACCCTGACTCATCTAATATTTGACTATAATTATTTTTGGACCATTATAAACTGAATATCATTTTATTATAAAATAATAGTTTCACACTTTCCTAAAGAACCCCTCCTCCCCCTTATAGAAGAAGACCACTTCTAACCAATTCCTCAGACCTCTCAAACCATTTTTATCGACCAACCTCTACCCAATTAATCTCTAAACATCCCTCTCCTTCACTAAGAAGCCTCACCTTAGGCATAAGGCGCATCAATAAGTCTGTTGGTTCAAACCAAAGGGAGTTTCCAAAATTAAAGGTAATAGTTTTTCTTAAATAGTTTTCTTTTATTTTACTTCTTCAACCAATAAAATATTTTTATTTATTTTCTTTGGTAACATGACCAGTATCCCCAATATAGTAGGATGTTGTTATAAGAATTATTCAAACTACACTCACACACACCTCTATCTACTGGATGAAGAATATAATTTTTCTGTGGATGGAAAACTAACACCTCATGAAATGATGATTGTTCAATTACATATTTCCACATCTCATGGTGGCCATTATGATGGAACCCTATTTATATATGATATATGTTATGTTTATTATTTCCTTATGTTTCTCTACTTCCCGATTATATCATTTCTTATGGTATCTATAGTTGGTAAATATGATAATCTCATTTGAGGAAGTGCGGACTACTGCCCACTTAATGTGATGTGACTCATTAATGCCTTATGTGGGATGTATAAAGGATAGTGTTAATGATATTATCTATGATATTATACTGGAATTAGAATATACCTATGTATCATTATGTTTTATTTCTATTAAAATATGAAATGGAAATGAAAGTACTGTTCATGTGTGAGTACGGCTTGCCGTCTCAGTGAACGATGTATTTCATTTCTTACCTCTAAATGTTCTGTAAAATAATAAAAATATTTATATACTGGATATTAATGATATACATGATATCCAAATCATTAAAATCATTCTGGATATAATGAACCTTTGACCACATGGGCAACTTGTAAATATAATTTGTTCATTTTTACTCAACTTCCAAATATCGACAAAATGAACGTTATTAACATAAATGATTGAATAAGGATTATAACATGGTAATAAGTGATATAAAAGGAATAATAAACATGAAAAATGTTCTTAAGCAATTATAAATTAACTTTAGTTTATTATTCAGGAGATTAATGAATGATCGAGTCAAGTCGGACGTGATGTAAGGGACTTCGTCTCAATCTCCTTTCATTGAGGCATATTTTGTTCTAATACAAGACTTTCTTTTATGCTCTGTATAAAAACATTTTTATTTTCATTTCATTCAAAGGGTATCTTTTTCTATGATTAATTTTACTAAATGACAAAAAATAATGTTTCTTTTAACGTATGCGGTGACAACGACTTTTCCGCCACCGCGAGTATTATTTGATCTTTGGTTTCCTCAACACTCTGTAAAGTTGTTTTTAAATGATAATAAATACCTTATACTATTTTACATATTTTTGGTATTGAAAATGGTATTTAAAATGGATTTGTTATGTCAATATATTTATGTGATATATTGTGATTGAAATTTGGAAATGATTCCATTCTTTTATATTTGTTATGATATTATATTGTTACTTGGAAATATGACGTGTGGTTACGTGATAAACCAAATGACGGGTGGTGCCAGGAATAACTGGATGGGTGGTTATGTTATAACCTCCAATGCATTGGGTATGGAATTCGGTCATATGGCTATTCCATTTAGTGATATGTGTGGATGTTGACCATATGGTTATTCCCTTAATGTATGTTTATGTCCCAAGATACCTTTATATGTTATGTGTTATTTATATGGGTTTTATGGTAATCTATTAGTTACAAAAGGGTATGTAATGATCATGTATTCATTAAAGAGTATTTACTACTTCATAAAGGTGAAAAGTATTAATTATGTTAATGTATTCATGGTGTACTTGTTTTTTTTGAAAAAACTAACTGTTTTATTTCATTGTGTATCCCTAACTAAGATTTGTAGGCTCATCCCAAGTTTTGAAATGTTTTTCACAGGACATAAAGTGGAATTGGGTCAAGTATGAGATCACAGAAATGTCATGCCGTCTAAAACATGGAACTAGGCATGAGTCTTTTTTTAAGTGTTCATGTTTTGTAAAAAATGGAAACTGAGTAAAAGTTTCTACTTTGTAATATTTTTAACTTTAATAGTTATGGCCTAAATCTCTAAAAAACAAAACCATAAAAGATCCTCTAGGTGAATTATTCATTTAATTCAATATTATGTAAGGTTTTAGGCCAATTTCTTATAATTATCCATCGCCTCTCACTATCATGATGATTATGAGGTCATGATATATATAATTGAAAATTATTATACATTCATGATTTTATTTAAATAAATTAATATCTAGTAAATGATATATAATTCATCATGGATTAAAACCTATAAAGACCCATTAATCTAGTTCATAAATATGACATACTAATTGACTATTATTAATTACATAACATTAATATCCACACAATAATCATTTATGTCACGTGTCTTTGGAAATATGAATACATAAATAAATGGTTCATAATTTAACTAACATCATCTCTAATTATGTTATCGATTACTAGATCCATTCATATATTCCACATACATAATATCAATCTAAATAAAATGGTAAATGGAAGCATAAAAAATGATGATCTCACTATCTTAGATTGGGAATTCATTGGGGATAAAAATATCACATTATCATAAGGTATAATAACCTGAAAATTACAATTCAATACCGTACCTAGAATATCATAGATCATAAATTAGAGTAGTGAAATAAATCATGGATGTTTAAAATTCATGTATCATAATGTAATGAAAGAATATAATCCCTCAAAGACTAAAATTGGAATAAGAAATAGATTTGAAAAATAAATATATGTATAGAATATCATTTCCTTAGTAGTGAATGATTCACTATAAGGACCATTATTGTTGAGTTTGTTAATACCCTAAATAATCATAGTAGAGGAGGTTAACTTAAAATACATCATAGGGGCTTATATGAACTCCCCAAACATTTTATGTAGTCAATTTTCACTCCCATAACTACTATAGTGAATGAGTACCATACATAACTATGTTCACTACACATTTATATCGATTTTATCTAACGATGTATTAATCATTACCAATGCATTTGAGGGTGAAATAGGTCTCACTCATCACATAATGAAGTCATATATAGTTGTTAAGAAAAATGAAACAAAATTCATCACCTCATAACCCATGAAAAGAGATGGGTTTCTATACATTTCATTGTAGCTTAACTTACGGAAAGGAACATGTTTAATAAACATATCCTCTTTTAATAATACCAAAACCAGTGGAAAATGAAATGAGTTTCAAAAATATATTATAATTATAAACATAACCCATTATGAAAAATAATATGAATGCTTTTTTAGTTTATATATCATGCAAATGATGAGTAGCATCAAAGGATATCATCAAAGATGAAAAATTATTTATAAATATCACTAGGAACAATCCATGAGAAAAATATAATTTTAACTTTGAAAATAACCTATTAAAAAAATGAACAAAACACTATGAAAATATTATTCATCACAAATAAAAAATAAATCCTATGAATTAATAATTATTATATTTAGAAGTTTTGACTATGAAAGAAACCATTCATTTAAAAAAAATATTCCTTTATATTTTTTTATAAATGGTAAAAAGCTATAAGTTTCGAAATCAATAAGAATATTCACGTTAATTTTTTTAGAAAATAATAATGGTACAAATTTTTTTATTCAATTAGTATTGATTTGTAAAATATTTCCTTAAAACATTATTAGGAGACATGTACATGGGAGAAAATGGGGTTTCGACCAAAGAGATAAATAAAATTAATTTTTTTAATAGAATTGTTTTGAATCGTGACAAAATAATTAGAGTAAATGTGATCAAGTAATGATATTTTTGGAAATACACCCATATTAAATGAATATTATTATTTTTTGGATGGATATAAAAAAATATTTCATATTTGTAAATTTTATCATAAACATGCCCAAAAAAAATGATATGGTAACAAAAAAAACATCTACCCATTCGTATAAATTGATTCATAATTCTAGTGACATATAGTAAATTATATAGATACATATATACAATAATAAATTTATAATAATAATAAATGGTCTTCATGGTTATTATGTTAACATAAAATGATATATGTGTTCTATAAGTCATGTTTCCCATAGAAATAAAATTGAGGTGCAAATACATTACAGATTTGGTATTCATTAGATTTATAAGCCCCAGTAAGTAAAAAATTATAAATAATATTATATTTCATGAATTTTTTTTTTTAAATTTCAATGGGGTAGTATATACAGAATATAGATGAAATGAGTAGTTAATATGAAAGTTGACTCCAAGAAATTAAAAAGAGAATAGAAGTCTCTTTTATTAGATCTAGACATCCATTGTACTCAGTAGAACCTATTTTATAATAAAAATAGTTCAAGTTTTTTATAAATTAATGAGACAAAATAATATATATCATTTAATATATTATTTATTTATATCATTTTATTGCAATTTTATGAAAAATTCACTATTAACATCATGATTTAGGTTATAACTTCTTTTTTTGTTATTGTATGCATTATTTTTTTACTTATGGCGCATTTAAATTGATCATGGTTACAATTTCTATATATTGATAAACAATATTAAAATATAATATATATATATAATATATATATTTTTAGATTAATCCATTAATGTTAGAGATTAAAAATGAATTACACCATTCATAGAGATGATCTGCCGTATGTTTGCATGAATGTTGTTTCTATTTTCCAAAAGGTTGTTTTGAAAGGAATATAAATAATATATCACAATAAAATAGACATTTTGATAATATATATATATCATATTTATTAATTTTATTTTTCCATATTACCATCAATGTAGTGCTTAAGTTATAAATCAATCACGACACTTTGTGAGAGAGTAGTCCGACATATAATGAGGGACGTTATAATATTTCCATAGAATGGAATCTATGATTATATATGTGATATTATATGTTATCAGGAATAATTAATTTATTAAAATAATATAAATAGTTTAAATTTATGAGGACATCTTTTCAAGGGAGATGGTGACGGAAAATGAACTACATAGTTTGTGTGGTGGTCTGCAATGTACACATGATCAACCAATTTCATTCAAATAAGATGGACCAAGATGTTTTATATAGTTTATGAAGTAATCAAAATACAATATTATTATATTTTATATATTTGTGTTATTTTATTTTAACTAATTATTCATAAATTAATTTGTTAATAGAATAAGATAAAATAATGTTCATCATGATGAGAATTACATTCTCTAATAGAAACACCTTTCATATCTCATATTATGGACACGGGGGTTGGTCTATTAAGACTAAAAGTATCTATAAAACTTGAATAATGTTTTTTAGATATTCTTAATTTAAATATTTAACTCATTTTGACAAAATTTAATAATATGTTATATCTAATTTATTTTATCGTTAATCCCACAGACGTGATGAAAAACCGTTATACAATTACAACATTTCAATTGTTTAGACTTTTGTAACATAAAACATCATTATGAAATTTATTACAATGAAATAAATTGTTACAATAAAAATATAATTGAACTCTTTTTAATTTAAAACCAATCATTAAATAAAATGGATCTTGTTATTTGATTACAAAAAAAGTCTTATTTTAATAAAAATGATTATTTTTATTGTAATTTATAAAGAAATATATTTTTTATAAATTCAAAATAATTTACTCCAAAATAATTTTTTGATTAGTATCTAAAAAAATTTCTTTTTCAAATACATTAATAAATGTAGAAAAATTTAATTTTATTACATGTTTACAGTAAACAATAAAAACATTTTTTTAGAATATAGTAATTTTTAAAAATATAATTGATTTAATAAATAATACATAATTTTTTAAATATATTTATTAATATAAAAAATATATAACTACTATTTAAAAACATTCATTCCATATTCATACCACTGTGATAAATAGTCAAGCTAATAGGTAATATTTCAAAAATACTATTAATAGTATGTCAAATTTTTTGAAAATCATTTTTCTGTGTAAGATATTATATTGATGAAATTATTTTTTTCAAACAAAGAGAAATAGTTTATAAATTCTCTATGTTTTATAATAAATATTATTTATTTGAAAATTCTCAGTAATAATTATTAACGAGTTATTTCTACATACTAGTTCAATGATATGTAGGATTACCCACATTTAATTTTGGATTTGATGCAAAAAAAATATAATCTACTATTAATATTTATACAAATAAATTATTTCATCTTAAAAACATTAATACTAAAAGAATAATTTATAAATAATAGTAGTTTAAAAATAATTTTAATCGTATTTTAGTTATCAATTTGATGATAGGATAAAACAACTAATTTTCATTTGGTATTTGGATCATCCAATGTAAATTGAATAGTACTTCAATGTTACACACATCAAAAATATATATTTTTTCTTGATATTTGAAAATGTATGATAAAAATCCACTGTAAAATTTAGGAATAATTCCATGATTGAATATGTAATAACATTTTTGAGCCTCAAAAATATGAATCCATTAGAGTAGAACATGGACGACTTCCAGCTACTAATTAAATAATTTCATTTATTAGATTATTTATATAACAAATAATATATAATAATTTAAATGATTATTTATTCCATAAAATTTATTATGGAAATGATTATGTATTTATCTAAATATTTCCTAACATTTTCAATAAGATATTCGAGAGTTTTAATTGATATATTATATTATAATTAATTATTATTAAAGGCCAAAGAGTTAAAATGTCTCGATATGTAAGGATTATAATAATAGTCCATGTGAATCAATATATATGATTTGAAATGTGTATATATTCATGAATCTTATATTAATATGTGTATTATATGTATAAGAATATTGATAACTCCTTGAAATTTAAAATTCAATTGACAAAAAATATAAAGGGAGAAATAGTGATCCCAAGGGATCGAAAGAATATAAATAAAAAAATAAATAAAGGGATGTGTAAAATTATGCTTATGTAATATATATAGATTTTCTGTGTCACTTTAAAATTAAGATCTATTGGTATTTCAAATCACCGTGAGAACAATTGAAGAACATGGTGATCATGCATGAAATGTTCTTGATTATATCATATCAACTGAAGACATATTAATTTTTTCTATGTGTTCTAAAGAAATGGTGGTTCTAGTATGAAAAATTATATAAAAATTATAATGTTATGAAAATTGGATTTTATATAAGGGATGTGGATGATAATTACCCTTACATTGTGTGTGAGTTACAAATACACTAGAGATCATAATAAATTGATAGAATTAATAAAATATTTCACTCAATAATATCTAGAAATGTAATGGATGATGTTTTCCTAAAAACTATGATCCTTATACAAATATATGGGTGTTATATACATTCTTATTATTCTAAATATACTTAGGGGACAGTTACATAATCATTACATGATTCATATCACTAAATTGGGATAGAGCTTCTCGTAGATGAAGGAATAATTTAAATGTGCTGAAAACCATACAAAAGTGGAATAATGAGGCAAACACCTCCACTCAATTTTTTTCATTATAAAAATATACATTAAAAAACTGTTTCATTAATTTTAGTCACATAGAAGAAGTGTGAAGATATACACAATATTCTTATAATATTTTTACTCATTTGATTAGATGTTTACAAATCAGATAGAAGAAAGTTAAAAATAATGGACAATGTTATATTAGGGTAAGAACATGTAAAAGACGTATTTTATGGAATAATATAATTTGAAAATACATGAAAATAATATAAACAAATATACAGAATATTAATTTTCAAAAAGAAAAATTCCTATTATTGTGTTAAAAAATACTACACCATGGATAATTGCATATAAGCTGTATAATTCAGAAGTAATCAATGTATTTTGAATAAAAGAGATGAACTAATGTAAGAGAGTGTAAATTATTGGATTAAGGATTTATGAAATCAATGAAAAATATATGTGGTGGACTCTCAAAAGGGGAGAAAAAATATTCTGAAATAATCATTTGATAACTCTTGTAATAGAAAATATTTCAAGAATGAGTGACTTTCTATTTTTCCTGATCAATAAAAATTGTAAAGATAATAGAGAAGTATGATGTAAGTTTAAAATATATAGTATAAAAATTTTTATTACATGATGAAAAAATATTCATCTGTTTTTTTTTTGAAAAATCAGTACTACATATAATGATTTGTTCATTCCACTGCATTAACAGTGAAAACAAAATAATGAAAAGGTTAAATCATTATTAGAACTAACAAAAACATTATGAAATATTGTTTTGAATAATATTATTTATTTAAAAATATATATATATATTTTTAATGATGATTTATATATTCATAAGTATATAAAAATATGTATAATATATGAAAATGAATTTTGTAACAATTATACAAAAATATTTAATAATCATATCTATTTTAAAATCATATATAAAATTTATATAAAAGATTAAAAATGTTTACATATAAATGTATACGATTTAATTTCAAATTACTTATAATTAAAAAAATTTAACATTTTATATATAATGTTGTGGAATGATATTAAATAATTGAAATTTATTTAATATCATTATTTTAATTTAAAATATTTTTTTCATATAAAATAATTTAAATAATACCCTTGTTTCTATATGCATGTGTATTCATGTTTATACGTGTATATTTTCATGTACTTCTCTATCTGCATGTCTATATGTGTACATATCTAACTATGTATTCTATTTTATCTATTTTATACGTATATATGTGTTATGTGTGTGTATATGTTTATGGGTATGTATATAAGTGTATATTTTGTGTGTGTTTATGATTGTGTGTGTGTGTCTGTATTAGTTTATTTGAGCATATATATATTTTTATGTTTCTATGTATGTTTCTGTATGTGTATGTGTGGATTTTTGTGTGTTTATTTTTATGGAGGTACATGTATGAACATATGTGCGTTCGTGTCTTTGTGTTTATGTATATATATATCTCTATTTATATATGAATGTGTGTTTATGTATGTATGTGTCTATATGAATGTGTGTATGGGTGTGTGTATTTATATTTTTTTGTAATATGTATATTTTTATGTATTATCGATATTTTTATTTAGTGTGTGTGTGTATGAATCTTTATGTGCATGTATGTGTATGTGTATAAATGTGTGTATGTGTAAATATTTGTATATGAATCTATATGAAAGTATATATATGTATATATATGTATCTGTATGTGTATATATATGGAGGTATATGTATGTGTATATGTATGTCAGTTCATATGTATGTGTGTATGTTTTTTATATGATTATGTTTTGGTGTATGTTTATGTGTATATGTGTCTGTATGTGTATGTATGTTTGTCTGTGTATGTGTACATGTATGTTTATGTATGTGGATGAACATGTTTTTATGTATTCATTTTTTTATTTTTTATATATGTCTGTATATGTATACATTCATTGAATTTATATGTGTATACGTGTGTATATGTGTATGTATGTGTATGTACGTTTTAGAATGTTTGTGTGAATGTATGTTTATTTTTATGTTATATCATTAGGTTAATATATTATGTTTTTTGGTGAAAATTTATTTTCATGTGTATCAATGTAAATGTACGTGTACAAAATATTTTATGTGTATATATATGTATATACATGAATGTTAATGTATATATATTTATGGATATTCCTATGTATGTGAGTATTTATGTGTATTTAGGAGTAATCTCATTTTATAAAATGTCCATGTATATAGATATGTTTTTTTTGTGTATGTTTGGTTTGAACTTCTATATATGTAATATGTATGAATAAATATATTCATATTTCTATATAATTTTATTAAATGATAGTCTATTGGTTTTTTCAATATGAAATATTTCAGAGTATATGTAAATAACCATGAACTGGAGGTTTCGTCTCATTAGTTAGAGGCTTCATCAGTTGTATTTGTCACAATGATGAATCCATGATCCATGAATTGAACTCCGGATCCATGCTTCTTAATCCTGGAATAATCTATTATTATGAATGGTCCCTGTAATTGAGTGTGTTAATGGTGAATAATTCTTTTCACTCGTATAAGATAGGTTTCTCGATATCAATTGGATTTATTGGAATCCAAAATATTTACATGAAATTTCTTCTACAATTACTGTACAAATTTGTTTGAACATGTAATCCGAATTTTCTAGGTAGGTTAATTTTGATAGAATTATGGTTGAGATTGATCTTATATCTACCCTCCATTATAATTTAATTCTCACCAATACCTCTAATTAAATTCCCACTAATATGGGATAAGAGATATTCCCATATTATTGTTATGCTTGAGAACAATCAATTTCCTAGATGATAATTTTTGTAGGTTTATTTTTAAATTTTATAACACAAAAAGGAATTTTCCTGAGGATGATTATGTTAATGAAAATGTGAATTAGTATTCAATGTCTCTTAAGAATGCATATAAGTTGTCCTCGAATTCCAAGTTGTAGCTAATGGATAATTCAACCATGGAAGCCAATAAGATTGGTTACTCAACTTGAAAGGATTATCCTATGTTGGAATTGAATAAATGGATTGTTCTGTGATAAGAGAATCATATTTATGAGAATTTTATGTTTCAGTTTCCACAAGATAATCGTCAAAACTCTTGATCCATGGTAGGTGCTTACATCAATTATTGGAAGAATGAATGTAATGGATCATAGCTCATGATAAAAGAGTGTCTTGAATAGTCCACTAATTTCCAAATTATCAATAATTTTTAGGTGCATGGACATTTGGTCTTCCTAATACTGTATGATTATTCATATAAAACAATGTTTTGGGCTGACATTGATGACAAAAAAGGAGCATAACGGGAAATTTCTTCATATAGTAACTTCATTCAAGGATATTCCATGTCTTGTGGGGGGGAGGAAATATCGTGAATCTAATAAAATTCATTTTGATGATGAGATAGATGAAAAATATAAAATGGGTTACTAATAATGGAAAGAGAAACCATTTGTAACATCTAAATGTAATGGTAAGTAATAAATGATTGCTATTTTTAAAAGAAACATATAAAGAAAATTTAACTTATCCCCCTAGTTAAAATAAATTATCATTTGAATAATTGGTAAAACGGACTCCATATCACTACATGGTATAGATAAAATTTTCTTTATGTGGGTCCAGTGAAGGTTTCATATCTTTTTATTCTGACTGATTCCATTAATACTATAGAAAAAATACAAAAATTGGGATTCCTTATCATTGTGAATTAACTGGATGGAAGTTCAATTAAAATAATATTGGAATACAATATCTTCATATGGGATTCTAATCGAAATTATAGAGTGATTGAGAGGGATTTTATAGATATATATATATATATATAATGTCAATGCTAGTAAAAAATTCAATGTAATGCATGATACCTCCAATATGAAGGTGGCCAGATTAATTGTAATGTTTTCTTAGTAATATTCATATATGTGATGCATATTTAGGGATCTATCCAAATGTATTGTCTATGGTTGATGTTATTTTAATGTAGGAAAATGATCATACACACAGATTTGATCAATGGCTAATATGAAACAAAGCAATCTTGTTTCTTGCCATTCCTTCCAAGGAGGATGATGGTAATCACAACATTGGATCCTTGAAAGTAGCTAGGGTAATTCATCACCATAATGATGAACCCCCAGATTATGGATATGAACAATGATAACGGGTCAGGACATAGATGTGGGGATGACATCTCCCTGGACAAAGATAAAGAGTCTCCCATCATAACATGTTCCCCTGATCTCTAGATAGATGATTATTTTTATTTTGGACAACCTATTTCATTTTCTACAATCATTAATTTTATAAATATAATTTCTTCTATGAAATGGTATTGGGAATTCATCATACACAATCTTTTAAAAAAATTAATCATTTATTATTAATGTATCTCAACAATTTTTATTATTCGTTTTTACTATTTATTTAATTAATATTTAATATTTATATTATTTTTATAATTTAAATAATTAATATTTATTTATTTTCATTATTATTTTATTTATATAAATCAGTTTACTATTATAAATTTATTTTTATTATTCATTTATTTTTATTTAAAAATTTACATTGAATTTAAATTTATTTTTATATATTCAACTAGTATTTATCAACAATTTATAAAAAAATTAAAAACTAAAAAATTCATCATCCGTATATTGAGAAATGATGAAAGATTCATTTAATAATTCCTATCTGTTTGTGGAGATAATCTTTTGATTTATCAACACCTTTTAGAACTAATATTGTCGGTTATTTATCAATGCTTAAATGTGTTATTAAACAATTACCTTTTTAGCACATTATATTTTAGTGTTTTTATATGTATATTATTTCAAATTTTGTTAGTAGGTATTAAAAAAATCCTTACAATTTTTTTAAAATAACAGTAACTGTATCATTCTATGGTCTGGACTTGGTTAAAAATCTTAAATAAATTTAAATTTTTGATCAACAGATGGGATATATAATAAAATGGTCCTCATAATAATATCATAAATGTTATATAACAATAATTGTTTTGTGTTTCGGCATTCATAATGTCTTGAAATTTATATTTGGTGTTCAGATGCATTTTGATAGCATCAGGCTATGGTAAAACTGTTTCGTGAGAGGTGGCATTGGGTACACAATTGGATCTTTGATTTTGTTATCCAGGTGTGATAACCATGTGTCCCGTTTTCATATTCTGAATGATGTGTTCAAACCATGAAAGGGATCCCATAAAACCTTGTTGATTTTAATTGGTGAGTAAATAAAACTAGGTGGATGGATCATGATTTTTCTCACTGTGTGTTGTATCCAAATAAGAGGGTGTAATTCTTGAATGCGGAACCATGCAATTGGGGGACAGATTTAAAATACATGCGTCCACACCATGTTTCTGTTTAAAGGTGCTAGAATTTAAAATTTCCCACCTTGATCATCTCAAAAAAATCATTTTATCCTCCCCTAAATTCATTGTAATGACACATGGGCAAATATCATCACATTCCATGAAATATTCCATGGATCTCCTTATTTCATAAATAAATTTAAATGTATCTGGTCATATTAGATCACCCTTAGTTAGTCAATAAATTAACATCCTTCATTTTTCAATTATCTAGATTTATCTAATGCTATTTTTATAAGGTCGTTATTATATATAATTCCCCTTTATAATTTACATGTTTATAAAATGTTTTTCCACCTGATAAAAAATGCATTAATTTCATTTAAAATTATTAAATAAATAAATTAAATTGATATAGAATGAAACAACACTCCCTTGATACCATAATACTATTAAATGTTGATGACCACTTCCTAAACAACATCGTAAGGTGAGTTCGACTAATTAATTTTAGTGATCATCATTACCATTTTTACCAATGAACTACTTGTGTGAGTTGGGAATACCCCATACTTGTATAATTACATAAATGGGTTTCAATAATGTTAAGGTAGATTTATAAACACTTTTCCCTGCTAAATTTACAAATTAGAGAAATAATGTCTTTAATATATTGAGTGTTAATGAATGGTGATCCTTCTTTGGAAGGAATAAAAATATATTGTGGGGTTTTTTTAAAATGATTAATATTGAAACGTGTTGTTTAAATTAATCACATATGTCCCATTATTAAATTAACGATGATGAATCTTGACTCATTTTAATTATGAGTTGATTATTAATTGTTAAAATTGTACTGATAGGTGTTTTAGGTAGAGAATCTTGGCCTATAAGATGTGTTAATTATTGTTATTATGGACCATCCAAAGAGAAAAATAGAATTTTATTGTCTAGGAATATTCCAATGTACTTCTATCTTCTCCATAAGATGATGTGGACCAATTTTTTAATTTTAATTTCAAAAAGGTGAGGGATTGTATTCATTGGTATTGAATTGTGGTGCGGAATATATAATCATGTGTGCCTATTTATTAGTCATAATTGAGTTGAAAATTTAAGTTAAAAAGTTTACATATAAGGTATAATGTTTATATTCAAATCCTGTTAGTGTCACTTAAATGTGATTTTATTAAATAATTGGTTTAATGTTGACATGTGAGTTTTATTGTATATTCTAATGGCTTATGATTAATTATTTAATGAAATAATGTTTCATAATTTCATTCATATTGACTAACTACTTAGATCCTAATACAGACATACAGATAATGGATTATAGAAAAAATGACATTATAATAGTCATTATGTGATAATTGGATTCCATACATGAAATTCCTGGAATGTGATCAGGGTTGAACTAATTCTGACACACTTTGTGTGATTCATGGATTCATTATAAAGAATGATTTGGATTATATCAAATTATCATTTCATGATACACACCTTGGTTTATACATGGACTCCAAATAAATATTTCAACGAATGATGACATTAATTAAAAGATATCTTTGTATTAGTTGAGATATAAATAGACACTAGAGGCAAAATTCTGGATGGGGAAATAGTTTAAATGTTATTATATAATTCCTTATGATATGACCAAAATCTAAAATTTATTCTCATATATAGGATTCTAGGTTAAAAGAAATTAAATTTTTCTTGATTTACGATTAAATAACCCAGTTGGTAAACTATAAATTCCATGTAACATGTGAAACCTTAGATGGTAAGAATTTATTATAAGGATTCTTGAGCATATAACAATGTGTCGTAAGACTATATTATAACAACTACAATTGAATTTATGTATATTCTAATAAATAATAACTATCTTTATATCCTCATAGGGATTATAGAAAACCATTCTTAGGCCAAAGCACGTATAGTCGTCCATGTATCCCTTAAAACCTGAGATGACTAGTTTCTATTTATTTAATCCAGACCATTTTATGTTTTCACACTATTTTAGTTTATTTTCATAGACTAAATTTCATTATAATTTATTTTTGGGGGATTAAAAAAGTTATCTGACATCGTATTTGGGACTTTGTTAGGTTCTTATATTGGTTACCTGTTTTAAGGATGGAATACTGGAAGAAACCTTGCATTAGATGATTGATGTATGATTGGATTGAATGATGATAAAATATGATTGAAAAATTGGTTTTGGATCCCATGGGATATTTTTTCTATTTATTATGAACTCTATATTTATGTTTTCTTATTAAATATTTTTTATTATTTTTAATATCTCAAAACACTGGTATTATTTTTTGTGAAAAAATGTTTTCAAACCACAATGTATTTTTATTATAAATTGAGATCTTTGATAGAATTTTAATAAATATTATTTAATATTAAAGATAAAAAATTTATATATGTTTTAATAAAATAAACATATATTCAATTCTTTCTATATAATGTTTTCATTTAAGCTCGAACGTGATTCCAGTTTTTTCTCTGAAGTAAACTTTTCAGTATAATTTTATTTACTATTTCCTTCTGTATTTATTCTATAACATACACAATACTCATGTGATTATTTGGAAAATTTTATTGTTTTATAGTAAATTAATTAATAATAATATAATTATACTAAATAAAATTATTCTTTTGTAGTTTAAGGGGTAACCTATTTCTCGGAATATCATGAAATGGAACTGCAATTTTAAATTTTCAATAATTGAGTTTTATTTTTGTTTCCATGATATCTCATTGGGTTCAAATCAAAATTGATCAGAGTATATTCATTTTTAAAAATTAGTAGATATTATTTTTTTAATTAGAATTACTAAAAAAATTTAAATGAATTTAATATGTATTAAAATATGGGAGAATTTTATCTATTTTGGAACGCCCAAACCCCAGTTACCGAGAGTCAGTGCATTATTACATAACATTGGAATGATCACAAAAGATCAAGTCTCGAAAGACCAATTAGTTTAGTAGCCTTGGAAAAACTAGATATATTCATAAGTCTTACATTAAATCATAAAGTAAAACAAAACTACAACAACATCTTGTCTTTATATCCCCTCATATTATCCCTGCAGGTCATTCATAAAATACTTCTTCACATCCTAGAAAAAAATTAAAACATTGAAAGTGGTGAGCTCAGATGCTCAGTAAGGAAAACAATATAGCGGAATCTTTTATAAATAAACATAAACATTTAAGGCAATGTATAACTAAAACATAAGCCTTTTAAACTTTAACATCAACATAATATGGAAAAAGTAAAATGTAATAATTCCATTTATTTATTCACATGGATATTATACTAGTCTATTAATCACATGAAATATCAATAACCACTTTCACAATGATGGAATTTATAATGCTAGACTATCATAACCACATAGTCAACGCCTTGTGCCAAGACTACAAATAATATTTTTTTAGGGTCTTGTGCCAAGACACTAGATTGTCCTATAAGACCTACCGATGCATCGAGGAGCTATTGCGGGCTTTACCCATCACACACTTCGTCAAATGTATTCCTTATATGAAAAGTTATAAATATATCATAATCCATAACATAATCGTACCACATAAAACATGAATAAAGGAAACATAAAATTTCCACATTTCAATCACAATATATCAACACAACACATTGAAATAATAAAACCATTTTTAATATCATTTTCAATACCAAAATAAATGAAAAGTAAAACATGGTATTTATTTTTCATTTAAAAAAAAGTTATGGCCTGTAGATGAAGCTGAAACTCAAATAATGGTCACAGTGGCGGAGAAGTCGTTGTCGCCGCATATGTAAGACACAACATTCCTTTTGTGGTATAGTAAAAAAACTTCATATAAAAATATTCATTTTGAATAAAAGTAAAGTTCAAAGTGGTTTATACACAGTATAAAGGAAAGTTGTGTATAAAACAAAATATTCCTCACTGATAGGATATTGAGACGAAGTCCCTTACCTCGTGTTCGACATGACACGATCATTATTTAACCTCATGAATAATAAAATAGATTTAATTTCTACTTTCTTAAGATCCATTTTCATGGTCATTATTCATTTTCTATCACTTATTACCCAGTTATGAACAATATGTAATTATTTATGTTAATAACGGTCGTTTTGTTGATCAATGGAACATGAGTCAAAACTAAACTTCTTATAATTACAAGTTGTTCATGTGGCAAAATATCCATTATATCCAGAATTATATTCATGATGTATAAATCATATATATCACATATATCCATTATATACATGAATTTATAATATTACATAACATTTGGAGGTAAGAAATGAAATGCACCGTTCATGGAGACGGTAAGCCGTACGTACGAATGAGCGCCGCTATCATTTATATTTAATATTAAATGGAATGAAATAATAATTATTTAAAGGTATATCATAATTATAGTATAATATCTCATATAACATCATAAATTCCATCCTTTATATGTCCCACATATGGAATTAACGAATCAAATCACTTTGAGGGGGCGGTAGTCTGCAATTCCTAAAATGAAGATATCGCGTTTACCCATAATGGAAACCATAAAGGTATGTCATAAATGATAAATACAGAAGCATAAAGAAAAACATAAAAATAATATATATCATATATAAATATAGTGACATCTTAATGGCCACTATTAGAGGTGTAAAAAGATGATTGAACATTCATCATTTCATGAGGCAGTAATTCGCCACCCACAGAAACAGTATGTTCTTTAACCATTAGAGGAAGGTGTGTGTAAATGTAAATCAAATCCTTATGATAAAAAAATTATAGTATTTTGAAGATACTGGTGTTGTTACAAATGAAAGGAATAAAATGAGTTTATGGGATTGGAGAAGAAAAATAAAACAAAAGAACATAAGAGAAGACATTACCTTAAAATCGGTTAACTCTTTTTGATTTGAGCCAAAGGCTTCCTTGGGAAGACTTCTTCCCAAAGTGACTCTTCTAGGAGTAAAAGAGGAAAGATGAGAGAGTTTTGGGGAAGAGGATGGCCGAGCCAAATGGATTTGAAGTTGTGAATAAGGTTGTAGAGGTGGGGACCTTTAATAAGAGGAGAGGAGGGGCACTTTTAAAAAGTAATCAAATGCTACATTATTATGAAATGATTTTCAGATTTTAAAGGTCCAATAATGATATATTTCTAGGATAAGGTGATAAGGGTTCGAAATCCACAAATCCAATAGGTTTTTAACCATTGTAAGTCTTAGATTTTACATTATCATTTCATTCTTTTTAAATCGCTCATTAATGAGGTAATCGCTGCATCATCATGGTGTAATAAATAAATTATTTTATTTAATGTCTAAAAATTATAGAAAAACTTTTATGGTTTAGGAAATATTTTTATCTTTCCAATTACTATTTATAGTCAAAATGAAAACATTTGTAACCCCTTGTAAAATTTTTTTTAGTAATACAATACATGTTTGTGACATTTTTATTTTTACTTTTAATAAAAGGTATTAATGTCATTATCTTACCCAAGTGGCTCCATGGGGTCCCACCAAATGACCCATGAATTATCTTGGTCGGCCATGATTCATCCAATAAGATTAGGACATGTTTCAATGTAATTTCGTTTTATAATAACATTATTTTTACCTTAAATAACACTAATTACCTCTAATCGCGGTTAATAAAACACAAAAGTTACTATTCACCAAAAATTATTTTCATCTCATTGAACTACATTTTAATTCTTAATTAAAAACATGTAAGTTGGATTTTCGTAATTCAATTCACAGAAGTGTTAAAATTGCATTTAAACGAAAAATCTGTTTTTAAACTACCACTTAGTGGTTTCACTATTTATCAAAAATTGAAGTTTTTCAGAAAAATACCAAAAATTCACCCTAATATATATTTGATATTCCAAATTAAAATATTATTTCTATTTTACCAAATTTGAAACATATATGTTTCATTAATTAATTTTATAATTAATTCCGGTTGTCAAAACAAATAGCGTGTTTTTCAGAAAGAGTATCAATCAAAATATTGACAATTATTTATGTCCAATTTCAAAGTGAAATTAATTCTAATTTCAACCATTGGATAAAATGGTAAAATTATATTATAATTATAAATTAAAACCACACAATAGTATTATTTATCACTATAAATTATTTTTATTTTAAAAAAATTTTATGTATTTTTCACTATTCATCAAAAATTGGAAGTTCACAGAAAAATACCAAAAATTCAACATAGGCTAATTTCGAAATTATGAATCCAAAAAGGAATTCAATTCTGAAATTCTAAATTTATATAATTTCAAAAAGTGGGTATTAAAATTCATAACGGCTACTTTAATTGGTCATGGTGTGTTAGAACTGGAGGTTGCGTACAACACACGCTGCTCTATTATTCAAAGACAAGCGTACCATGGAAGCTTGGGGTGTTACATATTTAATTTATTATATTTTATGTTTTCATAGTATTTTGATCATATATCAGTATATATTTTGTGGAAATAATTTTTTTTATTAGTTGGAATGATATAGAAATAATCTTTATTTATGTATTCAGTAATAACTTCTAATTAATTCATTGAGATGGACTAAAAAATAACCAATGATTGTGTGTAAATCATTCATATAAAAGGATAAACAATCCATTAAATACTTATTTTAATAATCATTTATTTATTTTCAAAGAATTGATTATTTTATAATATATTAATATATTTTTTAAAAACCATAAATTAATTGTTTTCATTTTAACGGTAAATTATCTTTTATTTGTTTTCATCAATTTATTTTTTATTTTAATTGTTAATTTATTTTATTTCAATTGATAATTAAATATTTATGTAAATAGTGAATTAATTTAATATCCTAACTTTTATTTAATTTTCTATTTCAGTGGTCAATTATGTTTTTTTTCAATGGTGAATTAATTTTTTATTCTAATTGTAAATTAATTTTTCATATCTAATTGTAATTTAAATTTTTATTTTAAATTTGAATTATTTTTTATCCCCGAACTGTTAATTAATTTTTAATTTTAACGAAGAATCAATTTTTCAATTTTTCTAGATAATGTGGTTTCTTCATACAATTAATATTTTATTGTTGTTAAAATTTTCAATACTCTTTTTAAATTATTTTTTATATATTCATTAACATCATGATTATATTAATTATTTTATGTATATTTTTAATTTTAAAATATAATTTATATTATATTTAACTAGTGAAATCTTTCTTAATAATATTCGTTTTCTTAAAAAAATGATTTAAATTACTCTTTATTCATGAATTCTCCTACTACATATATCTCGTATATAGATATTTTAATATTTTCAGTGGATCAATTTAACTAATTCTTTTATGAATAATTATTTAATGGCATTGTATTTATCCAAACACGTTTTATTGTATTTTATGATGAAAAATTAATTTTTATGTTATATGGTACATTATATTAAATGTATTTAATATTTAAATTTATATATTATAATAATCATATTTTTTGGTCAGAATGACTTCAAATTATTAATATCATTTATTGGTTAATTTAAATTATTATGCCTGAATCACCCGAAGGCCTTCATTTTTATTGTTTTTTTAATAACCCCCCTTTTAAGGGATGTGGGATAACCCTTACAAGGCCTGTAGGCTCTGAGATTACATGGAACGTAGGCTTAGAAGATTAAATGACCTAAACGTCTTAGAGAATTCAACCAGACATTCTTCAAGGAACTGTCCCTCCCCTGCATCTGCATCATGATAGTAGCGATCCACCTTCAAATTATTATTGTTATGATAAATTTTTTTATAATTAATAACTATAATAGATAATTGATTTTTTGACTTTGAGATATTTTACCTACGGAAGGTGTTTGTTAATATTTACATACAAAATTTTATTGAAGTTATTGAGATGCCATGAATGTAATTGAACAAACCAGTTAACATATTCAACTCTCAATATTTATACAATAAATAACTATGAACTTTTCATGTGTTTTACAGATTGAATCCATGTGTGAAACACATTATTACAAACTTTAATGTCTATCAAGATAAATGAAATATTCTATGAATACTAAATCATTATGGATACATTCAAATTTTTAATGAACAAATACCTTCACTATCATTGTTTATCATCGATTTTGTGTGGTATCTAAATATGTACCACTATTTCAAATCCCTCTAGAACTCCCTATTTTTCTATTTATGCTTTTAAATCCAAATAAATTTCCACTTCTCTTCCTCTGGTTGCAACTCAAGCATTTTATAGTCACCTTATTAGGGTTCAGACTCCCTGTATCTAATGTTATTGTTGTAAGGGTTTGGACTCCACATAAAAGTGTATATATCGTGGTCATCCCTCAAATATAAAAAGATCCTACAAAGGGTTATTAGTCCCCATTAAAAATTTGGTGTATGCATGTATCTCGGGATAAGAAGAGAGATATAATTCTACACTATGTCTATATTGGAACGATCCTATATAAATTTATTTTTTATTCATTAATTTATATATTCTTATAGTTAAATATAAAAATTATCATTAATAATCAATTTATTTTTTTAAAATTATCTTCTTGGACTATTCATCCCCTTGTAAATCATCTATCATTACCTTATTTATAATAACATTTAGTATATGTGGATATCCTTATCAATGATAGTTTATCACTTTCATTCACTTTTTGTTACATTAAAATTTTGTCAAAGGTTTTTTCATTTGGAATTATCCAATACATCTATAGAGTCTTATTTTATTTTATTTGTGATAATTAATTCCTAAACCTCAAAATGTTAGGATAATTATTTTATAACATGGTAGGATTGATCCTAAATTATTGATGGATTCCAAAAATTTTCCACTTGATTTTATTGTAATAACAATTCATACATTAGATTGTGAATAAAGGTATAAATCATGAAAATAAGTATATTACAATAGTCCATCCGATCAAAATAATATACTCTATCATATGTTGACCAAGATTAACATCACGAGAATGATTGTAAATGATATATTTGAACTTAAAATATTCATAATATTTTATATTGTGGTAATAAAATAAATGGGATTTTTACAAGTTTACATATAAGACATCTCATGAAATTTGGAGTACTATACAAATAAATCACCTTGTGTAAGGGCCAAGACCCATGTTGTCCATTCATTTGTAAAAATATAGTGTTTGAGGTGTTTTGGGAGGTCACAATGACTCATTAAAAGAGTTTTCATGTTTTATATTTTATCCAATGGCTGGTTGCATCAACAACATGTTGTCGGTAGGTCGTGTAAGTGGGACACGTTGGGGACTCATTGTTGGTTGGTTGAGTTAGTGACAAGCTATCAGTAAGTTAATATGATGGGTAACGTCGGTTACTTTCCGTTAGTAGGTCACGCTGGTGGGCCGCATCGGTGACTTGCTATCGGTGAGTGGTGTTTGTGAGTCACATCAATATGTTCCATCAGTGAGTAGTGTTAGTAGGTAGCGTCAGTTAGTGGTGTATTTATGTGGAATTGGTGTGTGGAGTCAGTGTGTGGCATTAGTTTGTCACATTGTTGAATCTCGATGGTGACTGACACAATGGTGATTCATTTCCATCAAATCTCAATTATTCCATTTTCTACCCTTTTATATTTTATTTTACATAAAATGTGTTTAAATTTTTTTACCAATTTTAAAGAAATTTCAATGTATATTAATTATATATTTAATTTCTTAACGACTCTGAGACATTGAAAGAGACATGTTGTGTGGTCTTGGCCATGACCCGACATTAAAGTACATGGAAATCATCACCCTTCGATTCACTTATGATCAAGACTTTTCTAAAGTTAGGATCCTTTCTTCCTTGAAGCCTTCCATTTTTTTCTTTGTATGCCCAGATCCATTATTCCCAGTGGAGTCATGTGTTTTTTTGTATAATTCATATCTAGTTTTCCCTAGTAGTCTTTCTAGCTACTCACGCTGCCCTTAGTTTAGAACAAGTAGGGTTTATTGATCGCCTCTTATTCCAATTAGGGATTACATACTTTTCTCTTTTTTTATTTTTGTATCATGTAGGGTGGGTATACTAATTTCATTATGTGAATTTCATTGAATAAAATATAAATTAAGTAATAACTGTTTGTGGGTGAATATTATTATGATGTTTTTCTATTCATCTGTTATCCTTGGTCCTTTTTGTGATCCATATTTTCAATGTTCCTTCAATAAACATAGTCATTGGTGGCCTTTATTTTCACACATGTCTTGTGAACCCTTGTTTTTTAATGTATGTTAATATAAATTAATTATTAAACATATATATTCGGTAAAATAAATATATTCCATGTTTTTAAACTTGTTCGTGATAACCACAGATTATCAATGTTGAATAAAAGCATGAGTTTGTTAAATCTGAATACACCTTGAATTATTTGGTGTGGATGTGTGCTGTATGGGAATCATTTCTGTCATGTTATTGGTACAGGTACTGTGGTGCTACTATTAACAGCATTATAGTGTGTGTGGATGATTTAAGAGTTTAATGGACTCTCATGTTGACAGATTGTATGATTATGGAACGGGTGAGTAATGTTTTGTAGTGGGGCTATAAACCGTTTGTGTATTTTGGTTTTGATGGAAATGGTGTAAATATGAAGTGGGGCTTCCAGGTATGGTGGTGATGTTATATGGATGATTTATTTATTGTTATTTGGGGGTTTTACATTAGTTTGAGATAAATTTCATTGATGAATGATAATGTAAGTGGTGGGACTAGGAGCTATGTTGGGAGGTATTGGGAATGTGGTGTATTATTATACTACCACAAAACAGGGTAAGGAAAGTGCTGCCCTTTATCAGTGCTAAACAGAAAGCGATGGTAATGGGGTATTCCATTATAAGTACTAGGTAAAAGAAATTATAAATCTAACCCATATCAGCGCTAAAATAAGTTATGATATAGGTTTTCCCTTTATCAGCTCTTTTTTTTTGGGCTGATAAATGTTTTTAATCATAATTTATATAAAATTAAAATATTTACAAAAAAATTGATTTTTTTCTATAGATTAACAATTATATTCTAATATTTATAGACATATACTATTTGTTGTTATAATTATTAATTAATAGATATATATTTATCTTATAGTCCACTTCAAATAAATATATATGAATATAAATATATTATTAAATAAAAACCGCTAGAACCTTTATAAGTTCTCTTTAAATGCACTGATAATGGTATGTTTTTATCATCCCTAAAATAAAAGCGCTAATAAAACATACCTTTATCAGTGATTAAAAAGTTTTGGTAAAGGTATGTGTTATAAGAGCTTTTATTTTAGCGCTGATTAATCGTACCTTTATCAGTGCTTTTAGCGATCTATTATAAACGTTCCAGTGGTCTTTATTTTATAACCCTAACATTCCCTCCTCTCTTGCATGCAGACATGCTTTCGCAGAAGCTAAACCAGACACCTATTCTGCAGGAACCTCTCCTCCTTCTCCTCCTCCTCCTCCTACTCCTCTGCCACTCCCACTGGGGTTTCCTCCTCTGTAGTGACCATTATCCTCCTCTAAAACTAATGCCTCTGCAACCGCTGCCTCTCCCACCACTGCCTCCGCTGCCATGACCTCCACCGTCGATGTCTCCTTCGCGGCTGCCTCCATTATAGTATCTTTATCTCCATAGTCCATATTTATTTGATTGTACACCATGTACCTTTAAATGATAGAAAGTTCTTGGAAACTATTAAGTGCATCAGTCAAGATTTCATTGATCACTAATGGGAAATAATGCATTTGAAATGTCAATTAAGGTCTTTAATGTTAATGTGGACCCTATTCTATCAGTTATTTTTTTAATGGGGATAATTTTGGTGATCCATCATGGGTATTTCACTTGTAGGGAAAAGTAAATTTTGGTGATCCATTTTGTTGCTGCCTCTGGTGTATGAAACCTTGTCCAGGGTCCTGGTTTTAGCAATAAGAATGAAATATCTAAAGTTTACTTCTTTTAACCTTGTTAACATTGTATATTCATCTTTTATTTATTAAATGTCTGTTGAACTCGTTCTATCAATGGTGGGTTCTATAATTTATTGTTATCTTAAGGTTTTTTTGAACCATGGTGTGGTTGATTTAGGTTTTAGTGGTTTCATGGGTTTGTGGGATGGGGTAAATGTTGTACTCAGTTTTATATTATTTTATTATCGTGGGTTTCCTCTATTTTATGTTTTGTTTTCAGAATGAAATCTCTTTTGTTGTGCGCCTCTCCACTGCCACGAACACACCTCTACCGTGTGCTGAAGGACACCTTCACAGTTAGTTTTCTCATAATACTCATTGGTTTCCTCTTGTTTGGATGTTATCACTGTTTTATATTGATGGTTATAATGTGAAATGTATGGGCTAAATGGCCCGTCAAAAATTATGGTCGTTGGTGGTCCTTGTTTGCGCACTAAATGAATTGCAAGTTGGTTGGTTCCTGTTGAACATTTGAATAAAAAAATTGTTAATTTAGATTTACATGACGTATGAATGAACTCCCATGGCTGATTAAACTTCTCTAATAACCCCTGAAGTAACAAACAAAATTTAATAACGGATTCATTGTAAAATCTAAAATTTTCAATGTTTTGTTTGAATGGTGTTGTGATTGTGAGCACGATTATGTTTTGGTTTGGTGTTTCGGTGGTCGGCATGATTGATATGAAATTTGTTTTCCATGTTGTAGTTCTTGCACCATTGAATATCAATCCAAACATTACCCATTTCAATGGAAAAACCACTTTGTTACTAGTTCAATTCCACTGAATCATAGAAAACCACATCTAAAGGACTCTATGAGAAACATTATGGTGCGAAAATGATGTTTTTCAGATTCTATATATTTTTAAAATATATGTTATATAGTATTGTAAAATGGAACATGCTTCAACATACAAGGATTTCATATAGATTTTAATGCCACACAACATTTATCTCCAAAATTTACACCACATGGCTCATCTTCTGACTCAAACATTGAATTAGTTTCATTTTAAATGTTACATGTAATGTGAACCTATGTCACACACAATGTATCTCCAAGACATATATCTCAACATGAGACCACGTACATTCCATGAAATAATGGTAGAACCACATGATATGTGTTATAATTCACTCACACCAAGTATAGATTCCATAAAAACGTGATGTGTATATGCTATACACCCCAAGTGGTCAGGTAAGGATTACACTCTGTGTATTCCACAAATATGTGATGCATAGCTGATGAGGTGACTTTGTATGTATCTAATGTACTCTCCTTTATGTCAAGTTATTCTATAGGTCATGTATTTTTAAAGGCATCATGATGTCTTTGTAAGACTAACTTGGAATTAATTTGATATATATCAGATTAATTTAGGTATCTTATCTATAAACGATGTTTACCCTACTAGTCTCACCATGAATATGGATTTCACATGAGTTTAAAAATGGTTGTATACAACCAACCTTGACTGAGATCCCGAAACATTGTGTATCCATTGAACAAATTGTGTGCTACGTTATTTTCATTATTATTATTTATTTTTCACTTAGGTGATAGTATTTAATGTATGTGTACCCCATTATAAATATCTTCTCATGTAGATAAAAATAGTATTATTCCCTCAATAATTGGAAATTGCACAAGATGTTGTTTGGATATTTTAATTATCTTCACTCTATTTGAGAGTGGACAAGTGAAAAGTGAGATGTTTGGAGATAATATGGTGTATGGTAATCCCCCATGATTCGGTGAAGAGTCCTCTATGTATAGGTTTTAGGTACTCCATGGAGATATACAAAAGAAAGGCCACAGTCCCGCATATATTAATAGAGTTCATGAACTTTCACATGTTTTGGGGTAGGTTCCTCTATTTCATGTAGGAGTAGCCCATTTTATCCTTACATTGTTTTTAGGGAATCCTACTCTTTATGTTTACCATAACACTTGTATGTCCATTATAACCATATTTGATTAGTTTATTTTTATATTATATAGTTTGGAGATGAAATTTGTGGAAATAGAGTTAGTGAGGTTAGAGTTACAATTAAATTGTATCCAATGATGGTTCATTGTAGCGGCATTTGTACCCTGATTTTTTTTTATGAAACCCAACCAATGATACATGATTAATTATAACATAATATCCAGAAAGGTCGATATCAAACACATAATGACTATGAATATGAATAAAGAATGGATGAATTACAATCAGTTAATGAAAGAGTATGAAGATGGCGTGAAAGAGTTTTTCAATTGTACAGAATATCATGCTTTTGACCCTTTTAAAATCCTTTTTCTCTGTTTACGATGTTTTTATTCAAGATAAATTAAATTAGATGAGTTGGAAGAACACAGGATTTGTCACGGAATAGATCAATGTTATACATGTTGGAATGAAAATGGGGAAAAATGAATGTAGGTAGTGGGTAGGATTACACAGCGTTTTATGGATCATCTGATATGATTACATGCATGAACAATGAATAAGATCGTATGGAAGATGTGATTACAGATGTAGATGATGATGGAGATTGTATTGAGGAAATGGAAAGGACAGTTGAAGATCAAATTCATGATTGCCAAAAATTGTTTGAGAAGTTAAAGAGTCGTGAAAAAACACCATTGTATGTTGGTTGCACTAAATATACAACATTGTCAGCCATACTGAAGCTATATAAGGCAACGAGTGGAGTGACACCAGTTTTGCGGAACAACTTTTCTCCTAAATGACATGCTTCCAGAAGATAATGAACTCCAAAGACGAACATACGATGACAACCAAACGATACGATCGACGGGTATGATCTCTGAATGAATACATGCATGCCCGAATGACTGTATATTGTTTCACCAGGACGAAAAATCACTTACAGAATGCCCAAAGTGTTGTGATTCTCGATACAAGAAAAATGATTATAGTCCTATGAATGTTGTATGGTACTTTCAAATCAATAAAAGGTTTAGGGACAAATTTAGAAGTGATGAGACTGTAGGATAATTGACATGGCATGTAGATACAAGAATTAAATATAGAAAACCATTTCATCCGGAAGACTCTCCTCAGTTGAAGAGGATTGAACATGAGTATCCTAAATTAGGAAACAATCTGAGAAACCTTTGTCTAGTGTTATTTACATATGGGGTGAATCCTTTTGGTTTTCAAAGCAGCTGTCACAATGCATGGCTTGTTATAGTGGTAAATTATATCATACCACCGTGGATATGCATGAAACAAAAATACATCATGTTAACTATACTTATATCAGGACCAACAAAACCAGGTAATGATATTGATGTTTATTTTGATCCATTTATTGAAGATTTGGAAATATTGTGAGATTTAGGTGTGACATTGTATGATGCTTATAAAAATGATCACTTCACTTTGAATTCCATGTTGTACGGGACGATAAATAACTTTACTGCTTACGGAAATGGGTCTGGATATACCATTAAATGAACTCAAGGGTGTCCCATTTCCGAAAAAGGTACACAGTCAATAAGGATGAAACATTCATCAAAAATTTTGTTTCTAAGACATCACAAATTTCTACCCTGACGACATATGAACCGATCTTGGATGACATCATTAAATAGAAGTTTAGAAGAACACACAACACCGTCTCCTCTAACAGGTGATCAATTTTTTGAGAAATTAATTTTTTTGGACAATACTTTTGGTAAACCATTTTTGATAAACATTACAAAAACTGGTAGGAAAAAGAGATCATTTTTTTGAATTTCAATATAGGGATTTTCTATATGTCATAAATTTTTGTGATGTTATGCATGATGTAAAAAATGTATGTGATAGTGTCATCGACATGTTTTTGAATGCACATGGAAAAACAAAGGTTGGAATTAAGGAGAGATTGGACATGGTTAAGATGGGAATATGAGAAGAGTTGGCAATGTTGAAGGGTGAAAAGAGAACATTTATTCCTCCTATTGCATACACACATTCCAGGTAGGAGAGATATCATTTTTTCAAAAAATATAATGATTTAAAGGTTCTAGAGGGTTATTTATCATATATCAATAACACTTTGTCATTGATCGATTTAAAATTAATGGGTCTGAAATCACATCACTACCATGTTTAGATGGAAGATCTAATTCCTATAGCTTTATGTTTCATTTTTCCCACGAATTTCCACTATACATTAATGAAGCTTTATTTTCTCTTCAAATCTATATGCAAGAAAAGTTATAGGCCCTTCAAATTTTCCAACAATGGAAAGATAAATTGTCGTCATATTATGTGAATTTGAAATATTCTTCCCGTAGACATTTTTCAATATGATGTTTCATTTGATGGTTCATTTGGTGGGAATGATTCGACTATGTGGTCATGTACATTATAGATGGATGTACCCCATTGAATTGTATATGATGATTTTGAAAGGTTATGTCAAAAAAATAAGTCGGCTAGATGGTTGTATTACAAAGCAATATATTGTTGAGGAAGCCATTGAATTTTGTACCGAATACCTATCTGATGTGGAAAACATTGGCCTACCAAAATCACATCACACTGATCGGCATGAGGGTGAAGGTATTACAAGAAGAGAGGTTGTCACAATCAATATTACAGATCGAAAGTAGGCTCAAAATTACGTTTTGCATAACATTTTTGATGTTGACCAATATGTTCATACCCACAAAGAAATTATTCAGAATTTGAATCCTTCTATGGTAGAAAAATTGTTATCAGATACACATAATAAGCAGTTTGTAGTATGGTTTAAGCACCATATTTTTATTTAGTTAGATGAAAATATAGACTCAATTTCAGAACAACTTTCATGGCTAGCGGGAGGAGCAAGTCTGTATGTATTTCCTTAAAATACATATGCAATTAATGGTTATACATTCTATACTAATGAACATGATGAAGGATGTACCTTGCAGAATGGTGGGGTTACACTTGTGGCTAAGGCAATGCATGATTCCGGTGATAAGGATATAAATCCAATTTATGTGAATATGTCATACTTTTGTATAATAAAACGAATACGAGAGTTGGATTATATGAAATTCAAAGTGCCGAAATTTCAATGCATGTGGGTTGATAACAGGAGTTCTGTTAAAATAGATGAATTAGGATTCATGAAAGTTGATTTCACTAAGGAAGGGGAGAAAGAAAAATAGTTATAATGGAATCACATGCAGTACGTGTATTTTATGTTCCAGACCACGCAAACCAAAATTATTCAATTGTATTGTTATCAACCAAAACAACTAAATGGTCAGATGAATGTTCAATGGAGGATGAACCTTTTATAGATACATCACAACCATTTAGCATTGGTCCCAATGTCGACATCGTTTTTAATATGAGAAGAGACTAAAATGAAGGGATTTACATAATCGATAGAGGAGTCAAATCTCTTCAGCCTTTAAAAAATAGAGTACCATAATCAGGTTATTTTGCAAATGTAATATACATTATTTTACGTTATGTTATTATTTGTTCGCTACAACTTTTATGTAATCTATATTGATTGTTAAACAACTTCTGCAAATAATGACTTCTGCATCTACTGATGCGCCCAATCCAAAGGCGCAAAAGGTTTCTCAACCATCTGCTAGTGGTCCCAGTGCCGAGCAACAACAGGTTTCTCAAACATCTGTTGTGGTCCCAGTACAGAGAATCAATAGGTTTCTCAACCTATTTTCAATGGTCCCAGTGCTGAGTAACAATATGTTTCTCAACCTGTATCTAGTGGTCCCAGTGCTGAGGTACAACAGGTTTCTCAACCTCTTTTTGGTGGTCTTAGTGCCGATGATAGCACTCCAAAGGAACATATTGATGACAATTATGAGGAAATTGTAGGAAATGAAACCTTGAAAGCCCAACAAAAAAAGAGCACCATAGTTTGATTGTGTCATCAAAAATCCCTAAGGCAAAAGCAAAAGACGTCAAATTTGAGGTGGGATGGAATAAGCGAGGCCAACATGTAAACCCCAACAGATCCATCCTTAGTAGCTACATTAGAATCGTCACATGGGAACGCATGCCGATTGATGTACAATCATGGCACAATGTTGTCACCGGGCTACGACACTAATGTGGGATGAGATTATGGTAACATTATGAAATCGTTTTTTTAATTTAATAAAATAAAATAAAATACCAAATCATTGACTTAATCTTCATCATCCATTGAAGAGTTAATTTATAGTAGGTAACTCGCACACAGAATATTTATTGAGAATTGCATGAATGATTTATAGAGGTTTCCACACAATTTTAATGAAATATCATCTTAATGATTCTGAAGGGAAAATCAAGCTGCACCCACCTCCTCTTTATTCATACTTGATATCATAAGGAATGTGGGATGTATTTAGCAAACATCTTGGGGTAAAAACATTCAGGTACATTGTGTGGGGTAATACATTGGTTGATGATTCTTGTATTCAACACTTTGATTGAAAATTTTTTATTTGTGAAATAGCAACTGAGTGTTGAATTTTAAAAAAAAGGCGAAATAGAACCAGTATACCGTTACCATAAATTAAGGATGGGGAACACTTTACTTGAGAAAAAATTGGTACTTATTTTAAATCTACCGTACTACATGTATGTGACATAAAACAACACCATAACCATGATTCCCTATTTATATGCAGATTGATGAACTGAAATCGAAAGCCATATCCATCCCACTCCATGTGCTATGGAAGGAGGCTCATGGAAATAAATAGGGGATACTGATAGATGATAACACACAAAAATTGTTGGAAACATATGGAAGTATGACATAATATAAATTTGATTTTCATTAAAATTGATATAACATTACAATTCCTACTTATTTTCCTATATTTTTTATCTGACATTGTCACAGGAATATATAACACCCGCCCAAGATGTATACATACTTTTAGCAATATTGAAGCAGCCATAACTGTATGGCCACCTCAGAGGTGTGGGTTTTGGGGTGACACCCCTAACATATTTTGAAAAACAAAAACAAGTGGATGATCAAAATGAAAAAATGAAAAAGCTGCAGGAAAAATTAGATTTTTTCCAGAATAATTACAATACTAGAGATATTTGATATAAAATTTTATGGGGGAGAGGAAAATAGAAGAAACAACTCAACAAAAACTCATGTGTGACGATCCCTCCCTACCCCCCACCGGCTATGAGGTGAGCCATTCCCCTAAAAAACCTAACATAACTAAGGTAAACAACTTTTTGATAATTGATTTTGTGAAATGTGATTTCTATAGGCAGTGATACCTTTCTTGTAATAATATTCTAAAGGGTGAAAATTACTGTGATTTATATCAATCAACTCCCACATATTGTCTTGTAGTGAGGGTTACAATGTTCTATACACTGAACGACATGCTACACAATAGACATCGTCCAACAGATTATTTCAGAGTGTCAATTAAAATAGATAATGAGCTGAGTGCCAAGCTACCTATTCCAAATGATGATGATGAAATTCATACGGTTGAAAAATATGTGGGAATATTCATCACATGGCCGACAAATCTTTAAAAAATCATTTCGACGATGAGGTATCCATTTCTAAATTTTTTTTTCATGTTGGACCATTAACATTTAATGAAAAAATGTCTGAACCAAATAATTTTATTACATAACTATAAAGGGAATGGGGTGAATCAAAATATCAGCACAAAAACATATCAAGGATCAACTAACTAATTAAAATGGCCTACTGAGACCACCTTCACCCCATCCATTCTATTTCCACTATTAATAACATTACATGCTCATGTGGATACAAAGATGATAGAAAGCAATACTAACACAGTTGATTTTGAAAAAAATATGTATGGAGAGGAAGCATCAGATTTCATTAGTGCTGAAAATGTAAATGAAATCCTCATGTTCGAATGGATAGGCACCTCAGTTATAAATGTTTACATGAGGTATGATTTCATGATTTTATTTTAAAAAAGCTGATATACTCCGAAAACTATGACTAAATACATATTATAATTTTTGTAGGTGTATATATGGAATAAATTTAAGGGATTTCCCCATGAAAAAAATTTGGACTCATTATTCCTCACACAACCTCTTCAAAAGATGAAATAGATTCTAATAAAGAGGTTATAATAATGTCATCCCTTCTCAAATCGTTTGAAAACAAAATTACGGATGACAAACTCATTTAAATACAAATGATGTAGGGGTAAAACTCTACAATTTAATCATAGCAACTATATTTTCATTAATTTCCTTACTTATTCCTTTTTATATTTTTAGGCAGTATTGGATGCTGATTGTAGTCAATTTCTGTACTCTAAAGATTTATTTTAAGGATCCAATTCATGGATATCCAACAAACCGACCACGCATGATGGCGTTTGTTAATATGTAAAACTCTAGATCCAAAATTTAAAAAATAAACATCTAGTTATATAATTTATGTTATCTTTTAATTAGGACTATATTATGGCAGGGCGTTTCATCAATATTTACTACTGCATGGAATGAATCCATGGACTAAGGATAAGAACACATGCAGGATCTACAATGAGAAAATTTTCCTGGTATATATAAGAACATTGCACAATCCAAACACATATAAAAAAAATAACTTATTTTTTTATGTTTCTACAATTTCCAAAATAAACAAATCAAAAGGAATGTGGTTATTATGGTTGTAAATTTGTGAAATATATCGTATTTCATCAATAAAATTGCATCCCTCAAGAAGTATTTTTGAAAATAATTACATGTTCATTTAAAATATTTATTAATCCTTTGTGTATTTATATTTTTTCAATACTACCATGACTGTCACAAAAACTCTTATTCTCAAGCTGATATAGATGTGTTTAGAAATGAATGGGAATCATACCTGATGGAAGATTGTACACAAATAGGATGAAGGTGAATTCCTACTAATGCTATCCATATATGATCGTTGATATCTCTCTTATTTACACTTATTGAGCATATATGATCACCCATTATTTGTTTTATATCCATAGGTTATGAAGAATGGTTTTAGAAATTATTTTCCTTTCTAGTAAAGAATAACTCATTGGACTACACTGGTCGATAATGTAGAATTAGACCAATGCATATTCATTCAGTCCACTCACCAGCATCAAAAAAGCTTGATGGGAACCAATAACGTGAATTTTGAATTTTATAATTTTAGTTTCCCTTATATGTGGTTGGGGGTTTCTCGGAGGGATGGAGTGTCCAGGAGTGGGGGGGTGTTCATGAGGATTTCTTTCAATGAGGGAGGGGTGTCCATGTGTGAGGGTGGGTGTGGGTGTCCAAGAGGTGAGGGGGGGGGGGGGGGGGGCTGTCCAGGGGGTGTCTAGGAGTGGGGGTGTCCAAAAGAGAGGGGGTGTCTAAGGGGGTGTCCTTGAGTGTGGTGTCCATGAGGGGATGGAGGGGGTGTGTCCAGAAAATAGGTCGTATCCAGACAAAGAACCATTCAATATTGATAACATACAATGGTTAGATCACATATTGAGTTGCCGGAAGTGGGTCTATAGTGAGGCATCAAAAGTTCAAACCAACCAAAAGAATTTTAAAACCATGTAATGGCCCATGAATTATATTCCAATTAAATATGAGGCCCAATATATCGTATTTAATGTCATAAATAACCAACATATGCATAATTTACCTTTCTCACATTATATTTATGGGAAATTTTTCCTATTCCTCCAATATATTTTTTGTTTGGTGTTTTTCCTTGATTTCTTGAACTGTATGTCTTCAAAATATATATGATTTTATAATTTATATATTATTTAATGATGATGAATGAATAATATTCATTCTATTATAAAAAACATGATGAAAATATAGTTTCATAAAGAAGATTATTAATGGGTATACACTAAAGAAGTATAAGGGAGGGGGTGTCCGGGTGGGAGGGTGGGTGGGGTTATCTAGAAGGGGTGGGGGTTGTCCAGGAGGGTAGGGTGTTGTCCATGGGTTAGAAGGGGGATATCTAGGGAAAGGGAGGGGGATGCATGGGGATGGAGGGGGTTGCATGTGGAGGGGTGGGAGGGAGGGGGTTGGAAAGGGGAGGGGCTATCCAAGGGTAGAGAGGGGGATTTCTAGGTGGGTAATCTCAGGGAGGGGCGGGAGGGGGTTTTCCCAGAAGGAGGGGGTGTCCAAGAGGGGAGGGGATGTCCAAGAGAGTAGAGGGAGCTGTCCAGGAGGTGGGAAGGGGGCTGTCCAGGTAAAGGGAGGGGCTACAAATGGAGGGAGGGGGTTGTTGTCCAGGGGTTGGGAGTGGGGCATTGATGTTAACCGGAGCATCGAGGTAGATCAGAAAACATGATAAATGATTTTTTTATCCATTAACAAGATCACCAGGTTTACTTTAAATAAAATATAATATCTTTATTTATTTTCTCAAATACAAGTCAAAAATCCCAAAAGATAAGACTAAAATTCACTAAAATGATGGCTTTAGAAGCCATGCATTCTGTTCCAGGTTTTTTCCAAAGTTTCACCGAGGTGCATAAAATAAGAAGCAGTTACAGTTCACTGTATCAAGGGTGATTCTTTGTTACCATCAATGGGTTTTTTCCTCCGAACAAGAACATAAAACGGTGACACTGTATTAAAAATCACTTATCCATAATCAGCCGCAGTATGAATGGGAGTGAAAACATATTTTATATATTTGTTCTCACATGTTTCCACTCATCTGCCCCATCTCTTCAGTTCCCTTACAATGATCAATGTTTTTTCCATTCCTTGGGAATCTTGGTCCCCAACGCATGAGACTATGATCACGTTCACCATGTAGTTCTCACCTATATGCTATATTCTATGTGGTCACTATTGACCTGGAATTTTCTGCAGAAATATCATTGAGTCCAGACGCGTGCTATTCAAGTTTCACCATACTTTCCCACTACCACAAGTGGTCCCATGGAAAAGAAAGTATAGACCGCTCCCCTTGCTCAGTTTCAATCGCATTTTCTGCCAAAGATGCAACCGATATCCTGTTCGCAACTCTCCCATTCGTCTCCATGTTTTTACCTCTGTCAGAACATGTTGGTCTCCTCTATAGCCATCATTAACTGATCATCTTCCTTTGTCAGCGTATCAGTCATTCTCACTGCCAATATAAGTCTCTCCCCCTCTTAGTGTGTCACTTTCTCATTGCGGCGCAACATTTTAGTGGGGGTGTTTTCTGTATTCATCTTGCTCTATCAACTCATGTTCCCATATGCACTCTTCATGATACCATTGGTGTCGGTGCAACATGAGAGCTTTCATTTTGGATAAAATGGCTTATTTCTGAAAATTTCAATGGTTTCATCATATTTTTGTCACAGAATTTTTTTTTGACAATATGTTCATCTGGTCATACCCACTAAAATCTATTATTATTATTATTACTATTGTCATTGATAGATCTGCAGTTGATTTTCTTACATTTTACAATGATATCATTTGGTTTTTCCTTTTTCTTGTTCACTATAGATTTTTAGAACAATGTGTTTTTGTTCTGTCTAGGGGAGTTGTCTCGGGTAGGGGTGGGAGGGGGTTGTTCAGGAAGAAGGGGGTGTCTGGGAGTGGAGGGGGGTTCAGAAGGGGAGGGGGGATGTCTTAGAGGTGAGGGGCTGTTCAGGGAGTGGGAAGGGGACTGTCCATGGAATGGGAGGGGGCTCCAAGGGGAGGGATAGGGTTCTCTAGGATGAGGGAGGGGGTTTAAAGTAGAGTGGTGGGAGGGAGGGGGCTGCAAGGGAAGGGGGTTGTCCAGGGGGTAGGGAGGGGGTTGTCTAGGGGGGATGTCTCAGGGAGGGGAGGGAGGGGTTCCTCGGGAGGGGAGGGGGTCTATCTAGGAGAGGCGGGGGCTGTGTAGGAGGAGGGATGGGGGATATACAGGGAATGGGAGGGGCTGCACAGTAAGGGAGGGGTTGTCTAGGTGGAGGGAGGGTGTTTCAGGTGGAGTGGTGGGAGGGAGGGGGCTGCAAGTGGGGGGCAGTTGTCCATGGGTAGAGAGGGGGCTATCTCGGGGAGGGGAGGGAGGGGTGTCCAGGAGGGGAGGGGGTGTCTAGGAGACAGGAGATTGTCCAGGAGGTGGGAAGTGGGCTGTCCATGGAAAGGGAGGGGATGCAAGGGGAGGGAGGGGTTGTCCAAGAGAAGGGAGGGGGATGCAGTTGGAGTGGTGGGTGGGGGGGCTGTCCAGGCGTAGGGAGGGAGCTGCATGGGTGGTTGTCCTGGAGGAAGGATGGGGGATGTATGTGGAGTGGTGGGAGGGGTGTTGTCTAGTTGTAGAGATGTGGATATCCAGGGAGTTGTCTCAGGGATGGGAGGGAGGGGGTGGGGTTGTCTAATCACACTAATGAACTAGGAGATCCAAAGAAAAGTGAACCAGTATAATAATGTCCTATCTAATTTTTTCGGTCCTCATCAAGCCCTCTCTAAAACTGAGAAATACAAATCAATATTTATATGTTAATGATCATGTTGAGCCTCTTCTAAAATATTAATTCAATCCAAGGATATATGGACATGTAAAGGTTGTAACAGGTAAAAATTGATATTTTATTAATTTATTATTTCATATTAATTTTTAAATTATTTCATTATTGTATTATTAATATAATATTTGATTTCTTATATAGGTGAAATCATTTTCCTCAGTTTGAATGATTTGTTTGGAAACTAATACCATGGACGACAATTTTTTAGAGCGGATCATGGATGAAAAAAGGATTAAACATCAATGTCTATTAACTGTTTTCTGGATAATTGTAATTGTATCCAAGTTAAATATTTTTTGAAACATATATAGCAGTTTGTTGTTTTTTATTCATGATTTTGAGTAAATGTATATAGAATTTTTGTTCATATGTGCTTTGTGTGTAGTTGTTGTTTTTGAAATATGTGCAGGTGTTGTCTCTTGTGTGTAGGTTTTGTGTAGGTTCAGGGTTTGCACCAGCAATTTGGCCTTTCTCAGTGCTAATTAAGTGCTGATAAATGGATAATATATCAACATGAAAAATAGTACTAAAAAAGGTTGTATTCATAAGTGCTAGGATCATGTATAGGAAATATTTCTTTTATTAACTTATGATGTGATTGGCATTCATCTAGATATTTGAATTTTGAGATAGCATCAAATGTGAATGTTTTATGGGGTAGTTATTTTATTTAGAACCAATAGGTTATGTAGAGTGTTTTTTACATACGTATATATACTAGTACTTTTTTTCATTCTATATTCACCACATACTAGTTGATCACTACGTTTCAAACACATCCATTATCATAGGGGATGGTGTCTTTCCTAAACATCCATATGGAAGGATAGATGACTGACCACTGACTCTTCCCTACTATGTCATTATCATAGTGATCTCCCAAGAATCTTCAGGCTGATTATATTTTGGGAGGCCCAACTGTGTGTGGGAATTTTGTGCTTCTTATGTGTCTTATGGAGGAGATGTATTGTGATTACTAGGTGTCTTTGTGATGTGGTCTGGTTTTTGGATCATGTGTCAGTGGGTTGGATAATATGTTACATTCTGGACCAGGTGTGTGGGATGAATATGAAGTGGTATGTGGTATAGGTGTGTGGGGGTAGATTATGGCATTGTTCTTTTGGAAGAGGATGGAATGCCACAACGTTATTCGTTAGTGTGTGGGAGCATTTAATATGTGGTATTGTTGTGTGGGGTATTCTAACATCGTTGTGATTAAAATATTACTTTACCTAACTTGAATTATGTGTTGAACTAACATTTTGTGCTGGTGAGGTGGAAAGTATACGTGGTTAGGTTAATTGGTTTCTTCTATTTCTAAAGGTGGAATTAGTTTTATTGTCTATTTATTCATGAAAGACCATAGTTTTTACCTATTGATTTTACTTTTATTCTATCCCAACATATATTATATTTATTACAATTTTCCTCTATATCTATGGGGACATGCTGGGCATTACTTGCACAGTAGATGAGACAACTTCCATGTTGCTACTTAGATTAATTGTTTTTAATTACATTGGATCATTTCAATGTATTTCTGGAAGCATTACATTAAACATGCATTTTAGGTCAATTTTTCATTATATTATATATATTCCAAGGATCTGTTTTGAGATTGATGGACCTTATCTCGTGATATTGGATACTGTTTATAAAAATTTGTAATGCCTCCCATTTTTTGTGATTTTTTATACCCTTGGAGGTTATCTCCATTCAAGGTCCTACTATTGGTGGGACATGGGGGCCATTATATGCCTTCTTTTATTTCCATCTCAGTATGGAAATCCCTGGAGGGAGGGGTATGTTATACTGGTATTAAAAAGGTATTGTGATATATGATGGAGTATAGAGTTATGCACAATGTGGATTGAATGGGATCATAGGGAAACACTGTTAGGATACCTTGGTGTGTTACACTGACTTGGTAGGATACGCTAGGAATACAGATTTTAGGGCCCACCATGATCCAATATATGGACTTTGAGCCTACCAAAAGACAAAGCGAGGGTACACTGTGTACATGGTAGAGAACATAGGAGAGATACATGAGTTATAATGAGTTGTGTTATTCATTGAATGGAATCATTAGTAAATTTGGAATTTATAACATTATAAAGAGTTAACATGACCTTTTAAAATATTTCCATACATCTCAGGCTTAGGAGTTAATTATTTACATTTCAGATACAAAACTCACTCATCATCCATGAGTGGCTCTGGGAGTGGAGGCTCAACATGTCGATTTAGCTGATTAGTGGAGGGATGATCAAATGAAGTGAAAAACCAAAGGCCGAGAACACTATATGCTTTCCAGCTATAGATCATGGGAAATGTGAGGGAAGTGTCTCGTATATGGAGATAGAGAGCTGGCTCAGGGAACTGAAAATCACCTATATCATGATCTGGGCTCAAATGATGTACTTGGCTCCATTGGCAGTTATTCAATTGAAGAGATATTTGTGTTAGTGGTGGAAGATATGACATGGATAGAGAATGGAATTTTGGGTTGTGTGGGTCAATTTCGAGAAAGAGTTCTAAAATGAATTCTCATCTTTGACCATGTTGGCTGAGATGATGCATTAGATACAATTTTTGTATTAAGGGAATATGTTAGTGTGAGAGTTATGGATTGAGTTAATCTATTACATTTTCTTCCCTCTATATATCTTTCCATATAAGGATTCTCAGGAGAGATGTTTAAAGGAGGTGCATCATCCTTCTATCATGAATGATGTTACTCCCTTAACCTTTATGACATACCAATATGCCAAGAAGAAGGTGGAAGTTATTGGTAAAATAAACTCATGATGATGTATATTGTGAGAGGGGAGAAAATATGGTTCTTCAGATGTGCGAGGCTTCCAGTTGAAGTTGATAGTTACAATTTCCTTTTAGGTTTTGACCATTTGGTAGTCGACCTCAAAAAAATATATTTTGAACTTTTCATCCTCGTTCCTATATTATAGACCAGATGATGATATGGTTCATCTTTGGAGTTTTGGGGAACCTTCAATGTTTGTTCCCGACTTCCATTTGAGCTCAGTGTATTGACGGTGGGTAGACTCAGCACCCGCATCATCTGTAGTTTTTGGTCCATCAATTTCAGTAGCAGTGAAAATAAGCTCATAATGTACCAATGGGAGGAAGAGCAGTTTTATGGAATCCTCCAAGATTTCCATAGGGACCTCGAACTATGAATGGTTGAGGACATTGTCATAAGAAGGGGGAATAAGATTAAGGTGTTGTTTGTTACACGTCGTATATGAAACTGTATCATTAGGTACAGATAACATTTGAGGTACAATCTGCTTGTTCAGTACTATTGCTTATGAATTTTTCTGATTCAAGAGGTTTTCACTCCATTTAACCCACACTAGCTAGTTCTCAAGTACTAGACCTGAAGGGAATTCCCTGACCCTAGTCATTAGTACACTAGTCAAAGTCAAAATAACATTATTTGATGTATTTAGGGGATACAAATTGATTTTTTTGATGCATATGTCCACCAGGGATCTCATTCTACTACAAATAAAGCTATATTATGTTATAATTGTAATACATTGGTTGTTTTCCATGTATGATTTTACCAAATACATCTGTATAAGAGTTAGATTTTTAGACATGGTTGGACAATGTGTGGATTTCATTAGAGAGAGGAGTTTTTTGGAGGGAAGTCATCATGGATGGTCCCTTATTTCTTTTTTAGTTGTGCTATAACTGGAATTTGTGGATGATGAGATAGTGGAGGTTCCCAAAAATGTGGTGGAGTTTCTGAATTTTTTCCCTGGGTATTGTTCAACATTTTACCATCGATGATATGTTTAGTTTCAGATAGTCTCATAGCCAAGTGCCTCTCCATTTTTTATGGTACCCTATAAGATGGTGATGTCCATGGTACATGACTTCAGAATTCAGGTAGATGATATGATGCATAAAGGATTTATCCAGCATAGTCGGTCATTATGGGGTGCTCTGGGCTTGCTTTCCAAAAATGAAAATGTTGGTCTGAGGTTGTACATAGAGTAATAAATTATTAATTAGGTAATATAGATGAATCATTAAGCTCCATCAATAGTAGAAAATATTTTTATCTATCTGAGGATTGAATGGTGTTTCTCTACGAATGATCTACGGTCTAGGTATCACATGCTAAGGGTAAAGGAATGTGATATCTCAAAGAAAGATTTCAAATGTAGGGATAGGCATTTTAGGTTTATGGTTATTACTTTTTTTGTTATGAACACACTATCAATGTTCATGGAGATTATAAACACAATATTTATGAGTTATTTGACTGGTTTATCACTGTATTCATGGAAGATATCTAGATCTATTCAAAGTCAAAGGTGGAGAATAAATAGTATCTCAACACTATCACTGAGGTCCTTCAACACCTCTAGCTCTATTGAATTATGTCAATGTGAATGTATTGAAAGTGGGAGGTTCACATCTAGGGAAATGTGGTGTCCATGTTGGGTGTATAAGTGGACCAATCGAAGGTCATGAAAATAATTTCTTGAGATGTAGACTATAATGTTATCAAGGTCTGTAGTTTTCATGTTTGGTAAGGATTTTACCAATGATTTGTACCCAGTTTCTCTTGAGTAGAAGAACTATTGATAACCATCAATAAGAAAGACATGGAATTTATGTGGATTTAATAGTGACTGGAAATGTTCTACTATCTAAAGGGAATGTTGTTCATTTCTTCAATTCTCTAGTTGGTGGTGGAAGGGGCCATGTTAAAGGTGTATTTTGGACCATCCAAAATATTTTTTTCGGATGTCCACATATGAAATAGTTGGGGGGATATACTATGGGTCTAGAAAGTTATGTACCCATGAACCAATCTATTCCAATGATGATCTGGACCTAGAAGACATTGTGTTTTCATTAAAGTTGTGGTAACATTACCTTCTTGAGGAGTACATTATTGTCTTCACAGATCACCAAGTCTTGAGGTATATCATTTCCCAGTGAGATCTGAAAATTCGATGAAAGAGGTGGATATATCTTCTACATGAGTATAAAATTGAAATCTCATACACCTTAGGAAAGTGAAATTTTGGTGCTGATGATTTTATAAGTAAGATGTAGAAGGATGTTGTTCAAGAATCATTGGATTCATAGGATGTAATGGTTGAATCATCAACCTTTCACTTGGAAAAATTAGTGTATGGTTGTAGAGGTTTTTTGTTTTATGTGATGGTGAAGTAATCTGTAATATATCTTCTGGAGGATTCTCAATGGGGGAAATTAAAGGTATAGGTTTTGTGTTCTTTCATTGACAATGGTGATGCTCCGGAGGGATTGTTAGAGGATGGTCAAAATCAAATATAGTTTCATGGGATGAAAATGTTCTAGTGGAAATCCATGAGGGAGATCTTTGTGAGTATAACATCATTGATTTAATGGTACAACCAAATGACTCCATGATATAATATGGAATGAGGATGCTATTTTGGTTTCATGGAATGATGTGGGAGTGGTAGAGTTTGTGGCGATGTGAATAGTGTGTCAGCAGGTGAAGGGTTATCACTGTTTTCTGGTTTGTTTTTCGTATCCTGTACATGTACCTGAGTTGATGTAGGATGACATCTTGAAGGATTGTTTCATAGGAAGACAGTCAAATCCCAGATTTTGTGATTCAATATAGTGATTTTTGTGTTGTATGTTGAAATATTCTCAGTTCTTAGGGTCCATGGGGTCGAGCATAGTAGATTATTTGGCTATTATGTTCTTGGATAAGGTGTTGAAGAAACATAGAGTTTTGAAATCCATCATATCATTTTGGGATTTTTTGTTTATCTCATTGTTTTTAATCGGGATTTTAGAAGAATTTTGAAACTCAGCTACACGTTATCACTTCCTTCACCCCTCTGTCATATGGTAAGATAGGGTGGACAATTCAAATTTTGTTGGGAATTTTATGATCACATTTTTTGAATAATGGTTGGTCTTGGGTTATAGACATTCCTTTGGTTTTTTCTCATTCAATAATATATATCACACTACCATTGGAATGGATCCATATGAATCATTGTATGTAAATTAAATTATATCACCATTGTGATGGAAAGTGGATGGGGAGAACATAGTTATCGGTCCCAATGGGGTAAAAACCATTATATGAAATGTTTACCTTGTTTGTGAGAAGATGAAGGCAACACAATTCTTTTATATGTCTTATAGAGATAATAGGTGGAGGACCTTGGATTTCTCATATTGATACCATGTGTTCTTCAATGTTTCCCCCTGATGTGGGCAACAGAGGTTCGGTTTGGTTGAGAAAAATTTATCCCATGTCAAACTAGCCATTTGAGGTATTGGGGTGAGCTGTTAAGGTGGAATTCTAGTTGTCACTGCCACCACAGTTGGATAAGGTTCATGAAATCTTTCAATTATCTCTACATCTTTGGCATCTTCACTATTACTCCAACATCACTGAATGTGGATATTTGGTTGTCAAGGATGATGGGAGGTTATTGGAGATGCCATTAGAGATTATGGATCATCGAGAGAAGGTGTTATGTGGACGGAAAGTTCTCTTGGTTGTCATGTTTTGTAGGCATGAGGGTTTAGAGTAGAGTACATGGGAAAGGGAGATAACGATTCATTCCAAGTACCCAGAGTTGTATTGTGTTTTCCTAGTGGTTTTTCCCTTTTTGATAAAACGATTGAACCGTTTTTCTAATGATATGAGTTGAATCATTATTCAAAAATATTTGTTGAATTAATGTGTTATGGAAAGGATAGGACCTGATTTATAATTGAGACACAATAATGGATATGTGAATAAAACAAGGAAGATGAATGAGTGCCACACAGAGAGGATAATTTTGATACGTGGAGGGAGGAATTTCCGGATTCATGTGTTCAGATAGTGTAGTTTTAGTGATCATGTGGTTTTTCTTTTAGTTATTTGGGGGTAGTAGATGTCAGAGTATGTTTTCATGGATGTCAAGGTTTCACATCAGCTTTAGATCACATATGTGGGTTTATCGTTAAGAGGTATCAAACGAGGAGGTTTTTCGACCCCTCTAACTATTAGGATTAGTTTTAAATTCAATAATTCGGGATTAGTTTTAGAGGTATCTATTGTAATAGAACACAACCATCTGTTTCATTATTATGTTAAAATCTATTTTTTGAGGTGTTCAGGGTGGTCATATTTACCCATTTCATGTGCTTTCTAGATTTTCAGTTTTTTTCAACAGTAGGTCATGTCGGCGACTCTCTTTTGATTGGTCATACCGAGGGGTTTCATTAGTGAATTAATGTTGGTTGGTCGCATATCTAACTTATTGTCGATAAGCCACCATGATGGGTCATGTTTGTGACATTCGATCGATAGGTCGCATCAGTGGGTCATGTCAGTGAGTTGTTGTCAGTGATTAACATTGGTGAGTGGTGTGGGTGAGTGGAATCAATGAGTGGCGACTCCCTTTCGATAGGTTATACTGAGGGTTTTTATAAGTGAATTGAAGTTGGTTGGTCGCATCAGTGAGTTGTTGTCGGTAGGTCACCATGATGGAACATGTTTTTGACTTTCAATCGATAGGTCGCATCAGTGGGTCATGCCATTGAGTTGTTATCAGTGATTATCATTGGTGAGTGGTGTGGGAGAGTGGTATCAATGAGTGGCATCTGTAGGTGGAATTAGTGAGTGGTGTCAGTGAGTGGTGATGGTAGGATGAGTTTGTGAGTTGAGTTTGTGAGTTTATTTAGTGAGTCACATTGGTGACTCACCCAATGTTTATTCATTTCCATATTTTCCAGGATTTTCTAGTTTCACCCCTCTTATGTTTTATGTGACATAACTCAGGTTTAAAATGTTTTTTGACCGTTTCTGAAGCAATTTCAAAGGTTATTTATTATATCAAAAATATACAAAGACCCCTAAGACTTTAAAATGGTTCTACCTCATGGTCCATTCCATGAACCGAATATTATGTACTTCGAAATAATTTCACTTATATTGATATACGATGTAGCCTTTTTATAACGGGGAGATCTAATCTTTCCTAAAGCCTAAATTTTTTCTATATTACTCCCAGATCCTTTCTTCCTCTTGGAGTAGTGTGTTTTTTTGTGTTCTTAAGATCTAGTATTCCTTTGGATTCATTCCAACATCATTTGAATCCCTGTGTATAGATCAACAAGAATTTATAGATCAATTATTGATCCATGTAAGAATTCCTTCAAGTCTTTTTTATTTTTATATCTTTCAGGGTGGGTATACTGATTTATTATTTGGAATATAGTTCGTTCCAATTTTAAAAAAGTATTAAGTGATTGTAGGGTAAGATGATGACGATGATATATTACATCATATTTCATACTTGATAATTTCAGTGATCTATTTTTGCGACAGGAAATTTTGAAATCTTGGACATTTGGGGAATCTGTTTATGAACATTTCTTGTGAACAAATTTTGGTTAATAGAGGTTTACATGAAAACATGATTAATAAAAAATATTTGGTTTAGTAAATGGATTCATCGGGATAATAAATTTTCTTTGATAACCCCCAATTTATCAGTGTGGAGATGAATAATGAGTGTTTTGAATCAGAATACATCATGCCTTGTTGGGTGTGGTTGTCTGTTGTGTGTGGATATTTTCTTTCTTGTGATATGTATGGGTTGTTTGGTGATACTTTGGAGAGATCGATAGCATGTTTGGATGGATTATTTATTTAATGAAGTTTCAGGTTGATTGATAATTTGATTGTGTAATGGGTGAGTGGTGACCTGCAGTGGAACCACTAACGGTTTCTGTTTCCTTTATTTATCTCGACATGGTGCAGATATGTAGCTGGGCTAATGAGTATTGTTGTGACGAAATATGATGGAGGATACTATAATGAGTTGTGGGTTTTTCCTTTGGATGTGATTTATTACATTGAGTAATGATAATGGAAGTGGTTGTGCAGTGTTTCTTGTAGGGGGGTGAATGAAGTGGGGTGTTTTATCATAGTTATATTCCTTTATTTTTATTGGTTCTGAGGATGTTTAATATTTTTTGTTTTTTGATTCCCAGCTAGGTATGTAATAACTTTTATATACATATAATCTTCATAATTATTAAGTGTTGAGTGGATTTCTATTATCAACTTCGGATGTGACTATCTTCTGTGTGGATACATGCATTTAAAGATAGCAGAAAATGTAAATGTGTTATGGCGGTGGGGTTTTTCTTGAGAAACCAATGTGTAGGAATAGTTTCTGGATCATACATATATATAATTGTAAATTATTGGAATTATATATTCACCCCATACTAGTAGATCATTATGTGGAGAAACCCCATTTTCATGGGGGAGTGTGTCTTTCCTAAACATCATGGTGGAAGAATGGGTGGTTAGACACCCACTCTGGCCAGCTACCTCTTCTAGTATATGATACCCCAAGCCTTTGCAGGTTGGTTACTATTTTTGAGGCCTTGGTGTGTTTTGTTATGTTGTAATTCAAAGGATTATTTTGGATGAGATGAGTTTTTATTCCAAGGTGTCTTAAGATGCAGTGTGGCTTGTGGCCCAAGAGTCTGCATACATGATAAGATGAATTTGGCATGCCCGAGTGTGTGCAAGTGGGATGGGACATTATGTGTGTCCTTGGTGTGTGTGTGTGGGTTGGGAAGTGGTTCATTCATAAGGGGATGGAGTGATAGGATGTTTACTATTAGAGTGTTATAGTATCTAATCAGTGGAAATGTGGTTCCTAGTACCCTATTATCAATGTACTTATTAAACTACTTTACCTGACTTATGTTATTTTTTGAGAGTTCCTTTCAGTAGTATTGGGTTACTAGTATACCATGATACATGATTTATATTTCATTAGTTACTAATTATGACATTTTTATACTTCTCCACTTGTGCATAAGAGATTTCGGGTTTTCCTAACTAATAATACTTATATGCTCCCCATATTAATGTAAAATGGATTTCAGATTTCCAAGAGTACTATAGGGACCATGTTGGTAATTAATATCTTAGGCGTTGTCGAAGTTTTTGTTTTACTTCATAGCGTTGTTCTTTTAGTATTAACAATGGTCCATTCAATTTTTTTTTCTTGCAGTTTTACTTTAAATAAGCATATTGAGTGGATTATAGAATCAATATATATATATATATATATACACCTCCGAGTTGTTTGGATATTGATAAATCTTCTCTACTAATCATGGTTACTATAAAATTGGGCAATGCCTCTAATTTATGGGATATAAATATACACATGGTGGTAGTCATCACCTTGTGGACTATTGGAGGTGGGACTCAGGGGGTTATTATCTCTCTTTGTTAATTTCTATCTAAGGATGGATGTTATATGTAATTTCCCGACCCCTGTTACCTAGAGTCGGTGAATTATTACATAATATTGGCATGATCACAAGAAAGATCAAATCTCTAATGACCGATTAGTTTAGTATCTTTGGAAACACTAGATATATTCATAAAGTTTTACATTACATCATAAAAATGAAATCTATAAAAACATAGTCTCCATAGTCTACACTCTTATCCCCTCATAATATTCCTGCATGTCATTCATAATTTACTTCTTCACATCTTGGGAAAAATAAAACATAGAAAAGGGGTGAGCTCAAATTCCCAGTAAGGATAACAATATAGCGGAAACTTTCATAAATAAGAATAAACATTTAAGGCAATGTATAACTAAAAGAAAAGCCTTTTAAAGTTTAATTTCAACATAGTATGGCAAAAATAAAATGAAATAATTCCATTTACTTATTCACATGGATATTCTATTAATCAAATAATCACATGAAATATCAATAACCACTTTCATAATGATGGAATGCATAATGCCAGACTATCATAACCACATAGCCAAGACCTCGTGCCAAGACTACAAATAATATTTTTTCATGGCCTTGTGACAAGACACTAGTTTGTCTCATGGGACCTACTGATACATTGAGGAGCTATAGCGGGCTCCACCCGTCACTTATTAAGTCCAATGCATTCTTCATATGAAAAGGTTTAAACATAACATAAACATTCGTATTAAAAATAGCATACGAAATGTCAATACTTTATTCATAAACCATGAATGGTATAAATATAACACATCCACAGTCAATCATATAACAAAACTATCAATACAATATGGAGTTTTTTATCATAATAAATCAACTTCAAATAAACTTAAAATCCATCAAAAGATGTTGACATAGATGAAATGAAAATTATTTGAGAGAAATATCCCTTTTTTTAAATCATTTAAAAGTAACATAATTATAAAATAAAACATTTACTTTGAAAATTTTCTTATAATCTTGTAAGGGATGCTTCAAAGATTTTATAACGGCAAAAAATAACTACACCCCCTGTATAAGTTAAAAAAAGTCATTCTTAACTTAATTCGGTCAAAAAGGTTAAAAAGGAAATTGTTTGGAAAACAACAGAAATATTCCTTTATAAATATCTTATAAAAAGTCAAAAAAGGGTATAAATGACTTTAAACCATATTCTTTAAAATAGTAAGAATGTTTTGAAATACACATTCAAGAAACACAGATGTGGATGATAAAGAGATCCCAGTAGATTATTACGTATAAACAAACACGGATAATGAAGAGATTTCGAAACAACCATTACCTTGTACTTTTCCTTGGTTGGGGGTAGGTTAACCTCCTGTATACTGGTGAAATAATTTTTATTAAATTATAAACAAATCATATATATTAATATGATATCATATATGATCTTTTAACTTTGATTTGTTACTAATATCTTAGTATTATCGTTGTTTCGGGTGTTAACTTAATCGTTTTTATATGTTTTGATACGTAAGACATGTTTTTCATGGATTGGATGTATCTTATTCATATCCAGAATGATATCAAGTCCTTAAACATTATTTTTAAATCATCAAATGATTGTTATACTTGAATGGATACGATGGAGAATGAATCTCATTGTGTTCGTGGTGACGGTAGTCTGTACGTACGCACGAGCGACAATATCATTCTTTTGATATTAAAATAATATATATGTGGATGTTATATAATATATACAGAATAATTATCATGATATATTTTTTATTACATGAATTACAAATCATTATTATACTCATCTAAATAATAATATATTGAATTACAATTACACCACGACGTGGAGACAGTAAGCCTACGTACACACGTATGGTGACATGTCATTAAAAGGATGGATATAATACTGAATATGGTTGTACCATAATTATAATAATATTACAGTATATGGTAGATACTGGAATCATTATTTTATAAAGGGAATAAAAAATAAAAAAGAAGTTGAAGAAAAAATGAATTTGAAAACGGGGGGTGAAAATATTACCTCTTCTCCGGGTTCTTCCTTTTGATTTGATCAAAAGGGCTCTTTAAGTCGGATTTATAACTAATGGAAGGCCTATAGGATGAAGTTAGGGAAGTTGAGAGAGTATTTGGGTAGAGTTTTTCCGAACCAAAAGGCTTTTAAGGTGTGAATTAAGGAGAATGAGTAGTGTCCTTTTATAAGAGGGGTGAGGGTAACCTTTGGAAAATCTAGAAATATTATTTTATAATAAATTCATATTCAGTTTTTAATGGATAAAATTGGATTATTTAAAGGTTATGGTGGGTATGGATCGAAAACCACACAACCAATAGAATTTAGACAGGTTTGGGTCACTATATTAACCTTATCTTTACGTAATAACTCCTAGTTAATTAGTTTCTCTTTTACAATGTCTCTTTGTATTTTTATATTATATGGTTAATAAACTTACTATATATATCCAAGAGACCCCAAATTGGTCCATTAATGATGTAAATATCATGATATAAGTCTCTTGGCCGATCCTTTGATTTTTAGGAATTTAATATCAATTAATAATATAATATTTGTTTTAAAAACTCTTTTATGTCGATTTTGACACTATTCAATAATTGATTTTTGTGAAAATAATAACAGAATAATTACTTCGAAAAAAGTTACTTAAGTCAATTATAACATATCCTATTATCCTATAAAATTATTTTAATTCATTAAAACTCTCAAATTATATTTATTTGGGTATTTATAATATCAATTATTTTAATTTTTCACTATTATGTTAATTACAGCATCATCATTGTGTCATAAATAAATTAAATTATTTAATATCTAAAAATTATAAAAAAAATATCATTATGTAGGAAATTGTTTTATGTTTCTAATGAATATTTAAAATATAATTTATCTTACGTATAACCCTATATTAAAAGTGTTTTATTAAATAAATATGATTTTAACTCTTTTAACTCTTCCTTTTGAATTAGATAATAATAAATGTCCTAATCTAATCCAAGAGGACCTAAATGATAATATTGTATTCCTAAGGTTGTTTTTCGTCGATATACACTTGTACAATATAATTATGACATGTGTTATGGTAATATTAATATCATTTTTACCCTCAATTACCCTAATTATTTTTAACCGTGGTAAATAAAAGTAAAAAGTTACTATTCACAAAAAAATTATTTTCATCTCATTGAACCACATTTTACGACATTATATTAACCCTGTCTCTCAGATTTTTGATATTCCATTCACAGAAATGGTAAAATTAAGTTTTATGAAAAATTTATTATTTTAACTACCACTTACTGGTTTCACTATTCATCAAAAATTGAAGTTTTTCTGAATAATGCCAAAATTTCACCCAAAGATATAATTGATATTCCGAATTCAAAAATGATTTCTATATTAAGAAAATCCATCCAAATAAGTATAATTAATTAATTTTATAATTAATTACCGTTGTTACAACAAATAGAGTGTTTTTAAGAAACAATATATATCAAAAGATTGACAATTGTTTATGTCCAATTTCAATGTGAAATTAATTCTAATGAACACCATTGGATAAAATGGTAAAAATATATTCTAATTATAATTTAAAACCACTAAAAATATATTTTATCACGATAAATTATTTTCATTAAAAAATATGTTTTTAAGTATTTTTCACTATTCAAAAAAATTGGAAGTTCTCAGAAAAATACCAAAAATTAAACTTAGGATAATTTTGATATTCTAAATCCAAAAATAAAGTCCATTTTTTAATATAATATATATATAATTTCAAAAAGTATGTATTAATTTTATAATGACTAGTTTGATTGGTTGTGGTGTGTTAGAACTCGATGTTGCGTACAACACACGCTGTCACATTATTCAAAGAGAAGCGTACCGTAGAAGATTGGGGTGTTACATTCACCCCTTCTTCAAATAATTTCATCCTCTAAATTTCTAGAATACTACCGCATGAAAAGACTCATGTGGTTCATCATCATAAGTTCCTCGGGTTCCCACATTGCCTCTTGCATCTTATGGTTTCTCCACAAAACTTTTACCAGACGCGTCGTCCGATTTCTCATTACTAGTTCTCTCGTATCAAGAATCTTGATGTGCTCTTCGCAATAAGACATATCGGGTTCCAGTTCTAATTCCTCGTAGGTGAGTACACTCATTGGGTCATGCATGTATTTCCTCCATACAGATACGTGGAAGACATCGTGAACTTTGGAAAGACTTGGTGGCATTACCAATCGGTAAGCTACAACCCCAATTCGTTCTAGAATTTCGAAAGGTCTGATGTACCTGGGACACAATTTACCTTTCTTACCAAAACGTATGACTCCCTTCCATGGAGGTACCTTCAGGAAAACATGATCACCGACATGAAATTCCAAATCCTTCCTTCGATTATCTGCATAGCTCTTCTGCCTACTTTGAGCTGCATTGATGTGATTTTGGATTACCTTCACCTTTTCCATCGTTTCCTCCACTTGTTCTGGGCCTACAAGTTTTCTTTCACCAACGTCATCTGAACAGGTTGGTGTAGGACATCTCCATCCATATAATGCGTCATATGATGCCATTTGAATACTCGAATGAAAGCTATTGTTATAGGAACATTCTACCAGAGGTAAATATTGATCCCACATACCCTGAAAGACAAGTGAGAAGGATCTCATCATGTATTCTAAGGTTTGAATAGTTCATTCTGATTGTCCATCTATTTGAGGGTGGTAGGCAGTGCTCAAATGAAGTTCAGTATCCAAGGCTTTCTGAAGACATTTCCAGAATCTTGAAGTAAAATGGGGATCACGATCAGAAACAATCGATAGAGGTACTCCATGAATTCTCACAACATCATTAATATATAGTCTTGCTAGTCGTTCACGTGGTAAATCGTCCCTTATAGCAAGAAAATGTGCTGACTTTGTAAGACGATCAACAATGACCCATATTGCATCATTCCTTATAGGATTCATTGGTAGCCCCATGACAAAGTCTATCGTAATATTGTCCCTTTTCCACTCCGGTATGGGAAGAGGTTGCAATACTTCACTAGGCTATTTCCTTCCAGTTTCCACTTGTTGACAAACCATACATCTTGACACAAAATTAGAAATCTCCCTCTTCATGTTGTCCCCCCAAAAGTGTTCCTTCAAATATCTATACATTTTGGTGCTCCCAGTGTGTATTGTGAAATTTGAACTATGAGCATCATCCAGCAATTCCCTTTTTAGATCAGGTATATCGGGAACAAAAAGTCTCTTCCCGAATTTCAAAATTCCATATTCATACACAAATTCACTCAATCTCCCATCATTCACAGCTTTATTCTTCTTTTGAAATTCTTCATCATCAGTCTGAGAACTCATAATCATTTATAGTAAAGATGGTTTGGAAACCATTTGAAAATGAATTGATGTTTCACCTTCCCTGGTTATTCCCATGGCCATCTTCACTAGATCCATGAAAATTGGATCCCTTTCAATTCTCATATTGTTCAAAACACCATGATCTTTTCTGCTCAATGCATCTTCAACCTTGTTTGATTTCCCTGGGTGGTAGTGTATCGTACAATCATAATAATTGAGTAATTCAAGCCATCTCCTTTTCCTCATGTTGAGTTCTTTTTGTGATAATATATACTTCAAACTCTTGTGATCAGTATAAATCTCACATTTTTCACCATAGAGGTAGTGCCTCCATATCTTCAAAGCAAAGATCACAGCTGGTAACTCAAGATCATGAGTAGGATAGTTTTGCTCATGAATTTCAAACTGTCGTGATGCATAGGCAATAACCCTATCATTCCACATAAGGACACAACCAAGTCCTTTCTTCGATGCATCACTATAAATAACGAACGCATCATTCCCCGATGGTAGAGTCAATATATGATAATTGACTAATCTTCTCTTCAGTTCTTCGAAAAATTCTTCACACTCTTTTGTCCAAACAAATTTAACTCCTTTAGGTGTTATCTTCGTTAATGGGTTATCCAATCGGGCAAAATTCTGGATGAAACATTGATAAAAACCTACCAATCCAATAAAACTGCGTACCTCTGTTATACTCGTACGTGCTGGCCATTATTGGATTTCCTTGGTCTTAGAAGGATCAAAAAATATTCCATCTTTAGAGACAATATGGCCAAGAAAAGAAATCTCATGAATCCAGGATTCAAACATGATAAACATCCCATATAAATCATTACTTCTTTGAGTCTTCATGATAATGCGCAAGTGATTTTCACGATCTTCGTAGCTTTTGGAGTATACCAAGATATCATCAATAAATACCACCACAAATTCATCGAGATATTCCTTGAAAACTATATTAATCAAATCCATGAATACAGAGGGTGCATCAGTAAATCCAAAAGGCAATACTATAAACTTTAATGCCCGTACCAAGTTTGAAATGATGTCTTCAGAATGTCTTCCTTCTTCACACACAACTAATGGTATCCAGTGTAACGCCCCGACCACAGCTACCCAGAGTCGGTGCATTACTTCGTAACATTGGCATGATCACAAAAGATCAAGTCTCGAAAGACTGATTAGTTTAGTAGCCTTGGAAACACTAGATACATTCATATGTCTTACATTACATCATAAAGTGAAAAACTAATAACAAAGTCTTCATAGTCCCCACTCATATCCTCTTCTGACTATCCCTGTAGGTCATTCATAAAATACTTCTTCACATCCTGGAAAATATTAAAACATTGAAAGGGGTGAGATCAGATGCTCAGTAAGGATAACAATATAGTGGAAGCTTTCATCAATAAACATAAACATTTAAGGCAATGTCTAACTAAAACAAAAGCCTTTTAAACTTGAACTTCAACATAATATGGCAAGAGTAAAATGAGATAATGCCATTAACTTATTCACATGGATATTCTACTGGTCGAATAATCACATGCAATATCAATAACCACTTTCATAATGAGGGAATGTATAATGCCAGACATTCTGAAACATTTTGTCAAGGCCTCGGCCATGACGTCTAAAATGATTAAGGCCTCGGCCAAAACCATAAATCAAATTGGGAAAGGGCCTCGGCCAATTCCATGTATAGTTGTCTCATGAGACCTACCAATGCATCTTTTTTTAGAAGATACTTACGTTTAAAATTTCTCAAATATACTCCAGTGTTTTTCTGAAAACATTATGCAAGCTTTTGAAAACAAAATAACTGATTCTGAGACTGCTCGACTAATTACAGGCCATGATGGGTCCACGCCCAATCCCTTCCTGTCGCCCACACTCGAGAGTCGGGTTTTCGGAAAACATTTTTAAGCTTGCGTTAAATACGTATACATTTGCACTGGATTTTCATATATTTGAGAGAAATATCTATTTTTTTAAATCATTTAAAAATCACATAATTATAAAATAAAACCTTTTGAATAAACATAAAAGTCAAAGAGGTTTATACACCGTATAAAAGAAATTTTTGTATAAAACAAAATATGCCTCAATGAATGGAGATTGAGACGAAGCCCTTAAAAAGATAATTTTTAAAATAAAATAGATCTATTATGTGTATTCAATATAGGTACACATAAATAAAGTAAAAATACAAAATAGGACATAATAACATCATGACATAATTTGAAAGTAGGAGATTAACCCAAAGAATGGAAATTGGGTTAAGAAGTTCCCTTACAAAGATAATTTAAATAAAATAGATCTATTATGTGTATTCACTATAATTACACATAAAAAATGTACAAATACAAGATATGACATAATAATATCATGACATAATTTGAATTTAGGAGATTAACCCAATGAATGGAAATTGGGTTAAAAAATTCCTTTATCTCGTGTCTGACTTGACTCAACCGTTCTTTAACCTCCTGAATTATAAACTACAGTTAATTTCTATTTACTGAAGAACCTTTTTCATGTTCATTATTCCTTATATATCACTTATTACAATGTTATCAATATTATGTAATTATTCAAGTTAATAACGATCGTTTTGTCGATCTTTGGTAACATGAGTCAACAATAAACTTCTTATAATTACAAGTTGTTTATGTGGTAGAATATCCATTATCTCCAGAATTATATTCATGATTTAGATGTAATATATATCATATATATACACTATATACATTCATTTATAATATTACGTAACATTTAGAGGTAATAAATGAAATGCACCGTTCATGGAGACAGTAAGCCGTACGTACGCATGAACACTACTTTCATTTCTATTTCGTATTTAATGGAATTAAATCATAATGATATAAATGTATAATATAATTCCAGTATAATCTAGTGTATAATACCATTTACTCCATCCTTTATACATCCCACATATGGCATTAACGATTCAAATCACTTTGAGGGGGCGGTAGTCCGCACTTTCTAAAATTAAATTATCGCGTTTACCCATAATGGAAATCATAAAGTATGCCATAAATGAGAAATACAGAATCATAAGTAAAACATAAACATATTATATATCATATATAAATATAGTGACATCTTAATGGCCACCTTTGAAGGTGTTATATGAGTGTTGACCAATCATCGTTTCGTGAGGCAGAAATTCGCCATCCACAGAAACCGTATGTTCTTTAACCATTATATGTAGGTTTGTGTAAGTGTAGCTCGATTACTTCTTATAACAACATCCTAGTATATTGAGGATACTGGTGATTTTACAAATGAAATTAATAAAGAAGTTTAGGGGTTTGGAGAAGAAAAATAAAACAAAACAACATTAGAGAAGACATTACCTCAAAATCGGGTAACTCTTTTTGATTTGAGCCAAAGGCTTCCTTGAGAAGAGTTCTGCCCAAAGTGAGGCTTCTAGGAGTAAGAGGGGGAAGTTGGGAGAGTATTTGTGCCGAGTTTGGCCGATCCAAATGGCTTGAAAGTGTGAATTAGGTGGTATAGGTGGGGGCTTTTTTATAAGAGGAGAGGAGGGGCACTCTTGGAAAGTAAGGACATTTTACATTATTATACAATGATTTTCGGATTATAAAGGTCCCACACCTATATAATTCGTGGGTAAGGTGATAAGGGTTCGAAATATACCCATCCAATAGTCTTTGGACAAGTGTAATCCTTAGATTTTACATTATCTTTTCATTTTATTAAAATCGTTAAATAATGAGGTCATCGCTGCATCATAATGATGTCATATATAATTTAATTTATATAATGTCTAAAAATTATAAAAAAAATAATATGATGTAGGAAATCTCTTTAACTTTCCAATGACTATTTATAGTCAAAAATATGACTTGCATAACCCCATGTAAAAATTGTTTTAGTAAAACATTTCATGTTTGTGTCATTTTTTACTTTAACATTAAATAAAAGGTATTTATGTCATTTTCCAACTAAAGTGGCTACATGGGGTCCCCAAGTTGACTCATGGATTGTAATGGTCGTACATGGCACATCCAATGAGGTTAGGACATGTGTCAAGCTCATCTCATATTATTAAAACATTATTTTTACCTTAAACTACACTAATTATCTCTAATCGCGATTAAGAACTTAAAAGTTACTATTCACCAAAAAATTATTTTAATCTCATTGAACCACATTTTACTTCTTAATGCAAAACCATGTATGTCAGATTTTTGAAATTCAAATCACAGAAGTGGTAATATTTCATTTAAACGAAAAATCAGTTATTTAACTACCACTTAGTGGTTTCACTATTCATCAAAAAGTGAAGTTTTTCAGAACAATGCCAAAATTTCACCCTAAGATATAATTGATATTCCGAATTAAAAAATGATGTCTATTTTAAAAAATTCCAAACATATAAGTTGCATTATTTAATTTTATAATTAATTCCCGCTGTCACAACAAATAGCGTGGTTTTAAGAAACAATTTATATCAAAAGATTGGCAATTGTTTATGTCCAATTTCAATGTTAAATTAATTCTAATGACCACCATTGGATAAAATGGTAAAAATATATTCTAATTGTAATTTAAAACCAATAAATAGTATAATTTATAACTATAATTAATTTTGATTAAAAAAGTTGTTTTTAAGTATTTTTCACTATTCATAAAAAATTAGATGTTCTCAGAAAAATACCAAAAATTCAACATAGGCTAATTTTGATATTCCGAATCCAAAAATGAAGTCCATTTTGAAATATAAAATTTCTATAATTTTAAAAAGTGGTTATTACTATTCATAATGGCTACTTTGATTAGTCACGGTGTTTTAGAACTCGAAGTTGCGTACAATGCAAGCTATTGCATTATTGAATGAGAAGCGTATCGTGGAAGCTCGGGGTGCTACATTCTCCCCTCCTTCAATAAATGGCGTCCTCGCAATTTGAAATTTTTCTTGGAAAATAAAAGGTTGAAAATATAAAATACCTTTGTGGAAAACCCACATCGGAAATAGGGTTAATAAGAATATAACATTAAAAGAAAGAAAGAGAAGTACAAAGGTCACCCGAGATAGCCCATACTAGGATTCTATGAAAATATGGATATGGAAGAAAAACAAACCATCAAGGTCTGATGGAGAGTTGTAGAAAATTGGATTAGGAGAAAGTTAACAATAAGAAAATCACAAACTTGTGATTGGTTAAACTATCATTGAATCCCCAGTTGGAAAAGTTAACCAACAATGTTTTTGTTTTAAGTTACCTTTTATAAAGTTGATGAATTTATTTAGGAGATTTACTAATAACGTAAGGAAATATACTTACTTTTCATGTAGACTTTCATTCTTTAATAAATTTTTTACCAAAAATCCATCTTTCACTCTAAAAGGTAATAGAACTCAAAAATATTATACTTATCCTAATTGTATAAGGTTCTAAATGTTAACACATACCATTTAGATTAGTAAAATTATTATGTAATAACCAGGGAATTCATGTAGGCTAGTGGTAGGAAATTAAGGCCTATCGCACTATGGATGTGGGTTCGATTCCTGCACCTTTCTCCGACGTGATGGGTTATGCCCCACCCTGCAGGTTGTCCTTTTCCTAAAACTATAGTATTATATTATTCCAAAAATAATCTTCAGAAATGTTTTAACCTTAAAAAATACTATCCAATGATCATCTTAATCCATTCCAACCTTTATAGTTATCCAAAATACCTCCGTCCAGACTCTCTCTAAAAGGTCTCTAAATTCCAAAATCAATTTTAACCTCAGATTCCCCAAACAAAGTAAAGTTTTTCTTATTGTCACATACTAAAAATAGGATTACCATCATCATATTAAAACCTTACTGAAACAACAAGTAATGCAGTACAATGCTTATATATATATCACATTATTCTAATAACCAGAATATAATCCTTGAGTCAAAAAGCACCAATACATTAATTATACTGCTTCTACTGTAGTAACAACATAAGATTGTCCTTGATCCCTTGGCCTTTTCTGAGGTAAGTTTCCTTGACGCTTAGGAGATTAATTTGCATAATGCCCCATTTCTCTACAATTGTAGCATTCCACATTGATAACCTCTTCCTTTCCCTTGCAATCACGTGCCTGATGACCTTTTTCTCCACATTTATAACAAACTCCCATTCCTTTTAGGAAAGTACCAGGGTGATTCTTCCCACAATTATCACATAATGGAAAATCCTTCTTTCCCTTTTTCCCTTTATCCGTCTCTTGTTCCACCGTTCTCTTCTTTTCTTGCTTTGCTTTAAAGTCATGAGACTTAGAGAATTCCTTTTCCGTCTTGATAGCACACGAGACAATATCTTCATATGACGAGAAGGTTTGTGTGACTAATGCTCGATGAAGAAATGGTTTTAACCCATCAAAGAAACCATCAATATTACTTCTTGGGTTACGTATATAATCTGCAGCATGCCTCGCTAGCCTTGTAAAGTTAGCCTCATACTTTACGACATTCTCATCCTCCTTCTGCCTCAAACTCAGAAATTGTCTTTCCATATCTGCTTGATGGTCATGTGGAAAGTATTTTTCTATGAAAATATCCTTGAACTGTCTCCATTCCATATTTGATACTTCATCATCTTCCTTTGTGTTTTGAATCAGCAACCACCATTGATCGGCATCTCCAGTTAGGCGATAGACTTCCATGATGACCTTTTCCCTTTCACTACTCCCCAAGGCATGGAATATTTTCTCTAAGAAGATTATCCATTGCTCAGCTACTAATGGATTTGTACCCCCATTAAATGTTGGCGGTTGTTGCCTCATGAATCGGTCTAACATTGATCCTCCACGTTGTGGATCCGGGTGATCCATACAAGTAAGGTTATTATTCATAACCTGAGTGAGTTGTCCCAGTATGGTAATAAGTTGATCAGCACCAGTTGTATCTCTAGATCCACAATAATTATCTTGAGCAGGAGGGAAATCCCTACACGGAGTGCGTGCATTGATACGGTCTCCATTCCTTCCACTAGGCGCCATTTCTAAACAATGGCATAAACTAGATTAGTTTATGAATCAAAATACATAATTCCATACTTGTAAAACACTTAACATAAATTGAACTATTTATGGATATAATCCACAAAAATGTTTTCTTTGAGGAAGTATGTACTCATAACCCTTCATAGTGGTTTGTAAAGAAAACGATAATTATCCTAAGTATATCCCCCGGGAGTGTCGTAACCAAGAGTGCAACAAGGCCCGTTGTCGTGCACCAGTTCCCGTTCGAGTCTAGATCAAAGCGGTGTTTTTGGGTTTTACCCCTAGGTACATTTGTGCCAGATCCGCCTCTACCTGCTCGTATCTATACAGGGATGTATTGCTCGGAAAACTCACAACATCTCTATAATACAAAAATTCTAGGAAGTTTTTCTATACTAATCCTCAAAGTCTATCTTCGGGCTATGTGCTCTAATCAGAGTTTATCTAAATATAGCTTTCAAGGTTAGTACTAAACTACCTATGATACCAACTGTAACGCCCCGACCACAGCTACGAAGAGTCGGTGAATTACTTCGTAACATTGGCACGATCACAAAAGATCAAGTCTCGAAAGACTGATTAGTTTAGTAGCCTTGGAAACACTAGATACATTCATAAGTCTTACATTACATCATAAAGTGGAAAACTAATAACAAAGTCTTCATAGTCTACACTCATATCCTCTTCTGACTATCCCTGCAGGTCATTCATAAAATACTTCTTCACATCCTGGAAAATATTAAAACATTGAAAGGGGTGAGATCAGATGCTCAGTATGGATAACAATATAGTGGAAGCTTTCATCAATAAACATAAACATTTAAGGCAATGTCTAACTAAAACAAAATCCTTTTAAACTTGAACTTCAACATAATATGGCAAGAGTAAAATGAGATAATGCCATTCACTTATTCACATGGATATTCTACTGGTCGAATAATCACATGAAATATCAATAACCACTTTCATAATGAGGGAATGTATAATGCCAGACATTCTGAAACATTTTGTCAAGGCCTCGGCCAAGATGTCTAAAATGATTAAGGCCTCGACCAAAACCACAAATCAAATTGGGAAAGGGCCTCGGCCAATTCCATGTCTAGTTGTCTCATGAGACCTACCGATACATCTTTTTTTAGAAGATACTTACATTTAAAATTGCTCAAATATACTTCAGTGTTTTTTTGAAAACATTATTCAAGCTTTTGAAAACAAAATAACTGATTCTCAGACTGCTCGACTAATTACAGGCCATGATGGGTCCACGCCCAATCCCTTCCTGTCTCCCACACTTGAGAGTTGGGTTTTCTGAAAAAAATTTAAGCTAGCGTTAAATACGTATACATTTGCACTGGATTTTCATATATTTGAGAGAAATATCTATTTTTTTAAATCATTTAAAAATCACATAATTATAAAATAAAACCTTTTGAATAAACATAAAAGTCAAAGAGGTTTATACACCGTATAAAAGAAATTTGTGTATAAAACAAAATATTCCTCAATGAATTGAGATTGAGAGGAGGTCCTTAAAAAGATCATTTTTAAAATAAAATATATCTATTATGTGTATTCACTATAGGTACACATAAATAAAGTAAAAATACAAATTGGACATAATAACATCATGACATAATTTGAAAGTAGGAGATTAACCCAAAGAATGGAAATTGTGTTAAGAAGTTCCCTTACAAAGATAATTTAAACAAAATAGATCTATTATGTGTATTCAATATAATTACACATAACGAAAGTACAAATACATGATATGACATAATAATATCATGAAATAATTTGAAAGTAGGATATTAACCCAAAGAATGGAAATTGGGTGAAGAAAATTCTCTTACCTCGTGTCCGACTTGACTCAACCGTTCTTTAACCTCCTGAATAATAAACTAGAGTTAATTTCTATTTACTTAAGAACCTTTTTCATGTTCATTCTTCCTTTTATATCACTTATCACCATGTTATGAACATTATGTAATTATTTAAGTTAATAACGGTCATTTTGTCGATCTTAGGTACTTAAGTCAACAATAAACTTCTTATAATTACAAGTTGTTTATGTGGTAGAATATCCATTATCTCCAGATTTATATTCATGATTTAGATGTCATATATATCATATATATACACTATATACATTCATTTATAATATTACGTAACATTTAGAGGTAAGAAATGAAATGCACCGTTCATGGAGACAGTATGCCGTACGTACGCATGAACGCTACTTTCCTTTCTATTTCATATTTAATGGAATGAAATCATAATGATATAAATTTATAATATAATTCCAGTAAAATCTAGTGTATAATACCATTTAATCCATCCTTTATACTTCCCACATACGGCATTAACGATTCAAATCACTTTGAGGGGGCGGTAGTCCCCACTTCCTAAAATGAAATTATCGCGTTTACCCATAATGGAAATCATAAAGTATGCCATAAATGAGAAATACAGAAGCATAAGTAAAACATAAACATATTATATATCATATATGAATATATTGACATCTTAATGGACACCTTTGAAGGTGTTATATGAGTGTTGAACAATCATCGTTTCGTGAGGCAGAAATTCGCCATCCACAGAAACCGTATGTTCTTTAACCATTAGATGTAGGTGTGTGTAAGTGTAGCTCGATTACTTATTATAACAACATCCTAGTATATTTAGGATACTGGTGTTGTTACAAAATAAATTAATAAATAAGTTTAGGGGGTTGGAGATGAAAAATAAAACAAAACAACATTAGAGAAGACATTACCTCAAAATCGGGTAACTCTTTTTTATTTGAGCCAAAGGATTCCTTGGGAAGAGTTCTGCCCAATGTGAGGATTCTAGGAGTAAGAGGGGGAAGTTGGGAGAGTAATATTTCAGAGGTTGGCCGAGCCAAATGGCTTGAATGTGTGAATGAGGTGGTAGAGGTGGGGGCCTTTTTATAAGAGGAGAGGAGGGGCACTCTTGGAAAGTAATGACATTTTACATTATTATACAATGATTTTATGATTCTAAAGGTCCCACACTTATATAATTCGTGTATAAGGTGATAAGGGTTCGAAATCTACCCATCCAATAGTCTTTGGACAAGTTTAAGCCTTGGATTTTACATTATCATTTCATTTTCTTAAAATCGTTAAATAATGAGGTCATCGCTGCATCATAATAATGTCATATATAATTTAATTTCTTTAATGTCTAAAAATTATAAAAAAAATTCTATGATGTAGGAAATCTTTTTAGCTTTCCAATGACTATTTATAGTAAAAAATATGACTTCTATAACCCCATGTAAAAATTTTTTTAGTAAAACATTTCATGTTTGTGTCATTTTTTACTTTAACATTAAATAAAAGGTATTTATGTCATTTTCCAACTAAAGTGGCTACATGGGGTCTCAAAGTTGACTCAGGGATTGTCTTGGTCGGCCATGGCACATCCAATGAGGTTAGGACATGTTTCAAGATCATATCATATTATTAAAACATTATTTTTACCTTAAACTACACTAATTACCTCTAATCGCGATTAAGAACTTAAAAGTTACTATTCACCAAAAAATTATTTTAATATCATTGATCCACATTTTACTTCTTAATGAAAACCATGTATGTCGGATTTTTGAAATTAAAATCACAGAAGTGGTAATATTTCATTTAAACGAAAAATCAGTTATTTAACTACCACTTAGTGGTTTCACTATTCATCAAAAATTGAAGTTTTTCAGAACAATGCCAAAATTTCACCCCAATCTGTAATTGATATTCTGAATTCAAAAATGATGTCTATTTTAAAAAATTCCAAACATATAAGTTTCATTAATTAATTTTATAATTAATTCCCGATGTCACAACAAATAGCGTCTTTTTAAGAAACAATTTATATCAAAAGATTGGCAATTGTTTATGTCCAATTTCAATGTTAGATTAATTCTAATGACCACCATTGCATAAAATGGTAAAAATATATTCTAATTATACTTTAAAACCAATAATTAGTATAATTTATCAGTATAAACTATTTTAATTAAAAAAGTTGTTTTTAAGTATTTTTCACTATTCATAAAAAATTAGAAGTTCTCAGAAAAATACCAAAAATTCAACATAGGATAATTTTGATATTCCGAATCCAAAAATGAAGTCCATTTTGAAATATTAAATTTCTTTAATTTTAAAAAGTGGTTATTACTATTCATAACGGCTACTTTCATTACTCACGGTGTTTTAGAACTCGAAGTTGCGTACAATGCAAGCTATTGCATTATTGAATGAGAAGCGTATCGTGGAAGATCGGGGTGTTACATCTAGATCGAAGGTTAATCTTTGAAATGTATTGAGCTCCATGCATTTGGTCAAATAAATCATCAATGCGAGGTAGGGGATACTTGTTTTTTATTGTTATAGCATTGATCTCCTTGTAGTCGATATATAACCTCATAGATCCATCTTTCTTTTTAACAAAAAGAATAGGGGCTCTCCATGGTGAAACAATAGGGAGAATGAATCCCTCATTACTCAATTACTCTAGCTGTTTCTTTAGTTCAACTAATTCTACAGTTACCATTCTATAAGGGGTCTTCGATATAGGCCTTGATCTAGGAATTAAATCAATAGAAAACTCAACTTCTCGTTCTGGAAGATGTCCAAGTAAATCTTTCGAAAACACGTCTAAATATTCTTTCACAACTGGTACATCCTCTATTTGAAAATTCTATTCCTCACCCACAATCATTTCATTCTCTTCCTCCCCAATAATTGAATTTAGTTGAGCTATTGGGGGTGGATCTAGATAAGAATTAAGTGGTGACGATTCTGCTCTAAAGAGAAGGTGTTCCTTACCGTCATCATCAAAAATCGTAACCTCCTTCTTCTTACAATAAATCTTCACATCATAGTCCGAAATATAATCCATACCGAGGATTATATCAAACTCAATAATAGGTATGATGATGAGATCAGCAGATAAAGAACATTTATGTGCTCTAATGGGGACTGATTCACAAACATTTGTTGCAATGATACTTCCCTTAGGAGTATTAACTGAAAACTCCCTTATTAAATCAAATTGGAAATATCTATTTTTATTAGAAAACTGGGAAGATATGAAACAATACGATGATCCAAAATCAAATAATGCATTTTCTAAACATGAGGAAAACAATAAATTACCTGCCACCATGCCTTTCGAAGATTCTACCTCAGCATTAGTGATAGCATAAGCTTGTCCTTGATCCCTTGGCCTTTTTTGAGGTATGTTCCCCTGACACATAGGACATTCATTTTCATAATGTCCCATCTCCCTGCAATTATAGAATTGAACATTGGTAGCTTCCTCCTTCCCTTTTCATTCACGATCTTGGTGGCCTTTTGCACCACACTTGTAACAGGCACCCATTCCCTTCAAGCAAGTACCGTGGTGTTTCTTCCCACATTTACCATAGGATGGATATTTACCCATTCCCTCCATCCCCTTATATCCATTCCCAGATTGATCAGAAAATCTCTTCTTCTCTTTCTTTTCCTTAAAGTCATAAGACTTAGAGAATTCCTTTTCAGTCTTGATAGCACATGAGACAATGTCTTCGTACGATGAATAGGATTGTGAGACTAATGCTTGAAGGAGAAATGGTTTTAAACCCTCAAAGAAATGATCAATATTACTTCTTGGGTTACGTATATAATCTCCAGCATACCTTGCTAGCCTTGTAAAGTTAGACTCATACTTTGCGGCATTCTCATCCTCCTTTTGTCTCAGACTCAGAAATTGCCTTTCCATATCTGCTCGATGATCACGAGGAAAGTATTTTCCTAAAAATAGATCTTTGAACTCCCTCCATTCCATATTTGATACTTCATCATCTTCCTTCGTGTTTTGAATCAGTGACCACCATTGATCAGCATCTCCAGTGTGGCGGTAATCCTCCATGATAACTTTTTCCCTTTCACTACTCCCCAAAGCCTGAAATATTTTCTCTAGGGAATTTATCCATTGCTCAGATAATAAGGGATTTGTACTCCCATTGAACGTTGGTGGTTGTTGCCTCATGAATCGATCTAACATTGATCCTCCATGCTGCGGATCAGGGTGCTCCATACTGGTAAGGATATTATTAATAACCTGAGTGAGTTGTCCCAGTATGGTGATTAGCTGATCGGCACCAGTTGCATCACCAGCTCCACTATAATTATCCTGAGAAGGATGGAAATCCCTTCATGGAGTGTGTGCATTAATACGGTTTCCATTTCTTCTACTAGGCGCCATTTTTTCTAAACCATGGAATAAACAAGATTAGTTTATGAATCGAAATACCTAATTCCATAATTATAAAACACTTAACATAAATTGAGCTATTTATGTATATAATCCATAATCATAAAAGTGTTTTCTTTGAGGAAGTATATACTCATTAACCCTTCATAATTATTTGTAAATAAAATGAGAGTTATCCTAAGAATATCCTCCGGGAGTGTCGTAACCAAGAGTGCAGCAAGGCCCGTTGTCATCCACCAGTTCTCGTTCATGTCTACCTCAAAGCGGTGTTTTCCGGTTTTACCCCTAGGTACATCAATGCCAGAGCTGCCTCTACTAGCTCGTATCCAGACAGGGAGGTATTGCTCAGAATACTCACAAAATCTCTACAATAGCAAAATTCTAGTATGTTCTTCTATACTAATCCTAAAAATTCATTTTAGGTCTACGTGCTCTAATAAGAGTTTATCTAAATCTAGCTTCCATGGTTTTTACTAAACTTCCTCTGATACCAACTGTAACTCCCCGACCCCAGTTACCTAGAGTCGGTGCATTATTACATAACATTGGAATGATCACAAGAAAGATCAAATATCGAAAGACCTATTAGTTTAGTAACCATGGAAACACTAGATATATTCATAAAGTTTTACATTACATCATAAAAACGAAAACTACAACAACATAGTTTCCATAGTATACACTCTTATCCCTTCATAATATCCTCGTAGGTCATTCATAATTTACTTCTTCACATCCTGGGAAAAATAAAACATAGAAAAAGGGTGAGCTCAAATGCCCAATTAGGATAACAATATAGTAGAAATATTCATAAATAAGAATATACATTTAAGGAAATGTATAACTAAAAAAACCCTTTTTAATGTGAACTTCAACATAGTATGGAAAAAATAAATTGAAATAATGCCATTTACTTATTCAACTGGATATTCTACTAATTGAGTAATCAAATGCAATATCAATAACCACTTTCATAATGATGGAATGCATAATTACAAACTATCATAACCACATACCAAAGGCCTCATGCCAAGACTACAAATAATATTTTGTCAAGGCCCTGTGCCAAGACACTAGTTTCTCTCATGAGACCTACCGATGCATCGAGGAGCTATAGCGAGCTCCACCTGTCACTAATTAAGTCCAATGCATTCTTCCTATGAACATGTTTAAACATAACATAAACATTCGTTTTAAAACTAGCATACAAAATGTCAATACTTTATTCATAAACCATGAATGGTATAAAAATAACACATCCACAGTCAAACATATCACAAAACTATCCATACAATTTGGATGTTTTGTATCATAATAAATCAACTTCAAATAAGCTTAAAATCCATCAAAGGATGTTGACATAGATGAAATGAAAACTATTTGAGAGAAATATCCCTTTTTTTAAATCATTTAAAAGTCACATAATTATAAAATAAAACATTTACATTGAAAATTTTCTTATAATCTTGTAAGGGATGCTTCGAAGATTTTATAACAGCGGAAAATAACCGCACCCGTCGTATAAGTTAAAAAAAGACTTTCTTACCTTAATTCTGTCAAAAAGGTTAAAAATGACCTTGTTTGGAAAACGACGGAAATATTCCTTTATAAATATCTTATAGAAAGTCAAACAAGGAAATAAATGACTTTAACCCATATTATATAAAATAGTAAGAATGTTTTGAAATACACTTTCAAGAAATAAGGATGTGGATGATAAAGAGATCCCAGTAGATTATTACGTATAAAAAACCTCAGATAATGAAGAGATTGTGAAATAACCCTTCCCTTGTAATTTTCCATGGTTGGGGGTAGGTTAACCTCCTGTATAATGGTGAAATAATTTTTATTAAATTATAAAATATTCATATATATTAATATGATATCATATATGATCTTTTAACATTAATTTGTTAATAATATCTTAGTATTATCATTGTTTCGGGTGTTAACTTAGTCGTTTTTTATATGTTCTGTTACATAAGCTGTGTTTGTCATGGATAGGTTGTATCTTATTCATATCCAGAATGATATAAATTACTTAAACATTATTTTTAAATCATCAAATGATAATTATACTTGAATGGATACGATGGCGAGTGAATCTCATCGCGTTCGTGGAGACGGTAGTCCGTACGTACGCACGAGCGACAATATCATTCTTTTGATATTAAAATAATATATAATTGGATGGTATATCATATATACAGAATAATTATCATGTTATATTTATTATTTACGTGAATTACAAATCATTATTATACCCATCCAAATAATAATATATTGAATAACAATTACACCACGGCGTGGAGACGGTAAGCCGTACGTACGTACGTATGGTGACATGTCATTCAAAAGATGGATATAATACTGAATATGGTTGTTCCATATTTATAATAATATTACATTATATAGGAGATACTTGATTCATTATTTTAGAATGGTAATAACAAAGAAAAAAGACGTTGAAGAAGAAATTAATTTGAAAAAGGGTGGTGAAAACATTACCTCTTCTCCGGGTTCTTCTTTTTGATTTGATAAAAAGGGATCCTTATGTTGGCTCTATGACTAAAATAAGGCCTATAAGATGAATTGAGGGAAGTTGAGAGATTAATTTGGTAGAGGATGGCTGATCAAAAATGCTTTGAAGGTGTTAATTAATAAGAAGGAGGAGTGCCCTTTTATAAGATGGGTGAGGGGCACCTTTGGAAAAGCTAGAAATATTATTTTATAATAAATTAATATTTGGTTTATAATGGTTCCAAAGTAGATTCATTAAAGTTTAATGTGGGTATGGGTCGCAAAACACTCATCCAATAGAATTTAGACCGGTTTCGGTTACAATATTAACATCATCTTTATGTATTAACTCTTAGTTAATTAGTTTCACTTTTACAATGTCTCTTTGTATTTTTATATTATATGTTTAATAAACATACTATATACATACAAGAGACCCCATGTGGTCCATTAATGATAAAAATATGATGATATAAGTCTCTTGGCAGAAACATAGATTTTTAGGAATTTAATATCAATTAATATTATAATATTTGTTTTAAAAACGCTTTTATATCAATTTTGACACTATTAAATAATTTATTTTTGTGATAATCATAAAAGAATTTTTACATAGAAAACAGTTACTTAGGTAAATAATTACATGTCATATTATCCTATAAAATTTTTTTAATTCATTAAAAGTCTCAAATTATATATATTAGGGTATTTATAATAACAATTATTTTAATTTTTCACTATTTTGGTAATTACTGTATCATCATTGTGTCATAAATAAATTAATTTATTTAATGTATAAAAATTATAAATAAACTATAATTATGTGGGAAATATTTTTAGCTTTCTAATGAATATTTACAATTGAATTTATCTTATGTATAACTCTATATTAAAAATGTGTTAGCAAATAAACATGATTTTAACTCTTTTAACTCTTCTTTGAATTAAATAATAATAAATGTCCTAATCTAATCCCAGTGGACCTAAATGATAATATTTTTCTCCTATGTTTGTTTTTGGTTGAGATACACTTGTCTAATAGAATTAGGACTTGTGTTAGGGAAATATTAATATCATTTTTACCCTTAATTACCCTATTTACTTTTAACCGTGGTAAATAAAAGTAAAGAGTTACTATTCACCAAAAATTATTTTCAACTCATTGATCCACATTTTAATACATTATATTAACTGTGTCTCTCATATTTTCGAAATTCCATTCACAGAAGCCATAAAATTATGTTTTATGAAAAATTCAGTTTTTTAACTATCACTTAGTGGTTTCACTATTCATCAAAAATTGATGTTTTTCTGAATAATGCCAAAATTTCACCCTAAGATATAATTGATATTCCGAATTCAAAAATGATGTCTATTTTACAAAATTATAAACATATAAGTTTCATTAATTAATTTCATAATTAATTCCCGTTGTTACTACAAATAGCCTGTTTTTAAGAAACAATATATATCAAAAGATTGACAATTGTTTAAGTCCAATTTCAAAGTGAAATTAATTATAATGAACACCATTGGATAAAATGGTTAAAATGTATTTTAATTATAATTTAAAACCATTAAATAATATAATTTATCACTATAAATTATTTTGATTAAAAAGGTTGTTTTTAAGTATTTTTCACTATTGATAAAAAATGGAAGTTCTCATAAAAATAAAAAAAAATTCAACTTCAGATAATTTCAATATTTTGAATCCAAAAATGAATTAAATTATGAAATATAAAATATATATAATTTCAAAAGGTAGGTATTACTATTCATAACGGCTAGTTTGATTGGTTGTGGTGTGTTAGAACTCGATGTTGCATACAACACACACTATCACATTATTCAAAAAGAAGCGTACCGTAGAAGCTTGGGGTGTTACATTATAGGAGGGAGGGGGTCACGAAATCATAGATAAAAAAAATAATATGAACCACTCTAGGTATGTATCTATAAGAGTACCAAGATTTCATGTTGGGTGAATAAGAAATAGTAAACCAAATGTTCCATAAATTCACAAGAATTGTAAATAGAATTGTCTCACATGGATAATCTATGTAAATACCAGAACATGTAGAATGAGTCCAATTAGAATTACATAATAAATGAAGTGTTAAAAAGGTTTCCATTGAATAATGAAATAACATTAAAAAATACACTCTCGATTAATTGACTATACCACTACTCCCATGTGAACTGTAACTGAAGAATATAGTTGATGAAGAGAGAATAAAAAATAAAATATCAAACCCATAAATATTACAATTTTGTTACAACAAAATATTCTTATTCTAATCTATGGGATACTAAATAGAAAAAAATGGAAAAAATTGTAACTAGGGTTTATAAATGAGTGAAAAAAAAGAATGGATTCAACATTTGATTTATCTGAAACCCTCAGAAAGAAAAAAAACTGATGGTAGATATTATTGGTCGTACGAATTAAAATGATTCATATGTAAGTTATTTTTAGTAAAAGAATAATAGAAATATCATGCCATTATTTCGTAAACTAAATAATAAATAAATTCCAAAGGAAGTATAAAATGGAATTGTAAATAATTTATATCTGTATACGATATTATTATTATTTTTATCAATCTCTGAAAGAAAAAAATATTATTATTATGTGCTTTATGGAATCAGTAGAAATGGTTTGTGATTCATGTTTGGGTTCTGGATGTTGTGATTCTAACTATGATCCTGAAAAACCTTATGTTCCTAAATTAAAATATGAAATTATAATATAATGAAAAGTTATTTTCAATGTTATTGATTTATATAATATTTTTGAGTAAATAATTAGATTATTTTCCTAGAAATTAATTTAATTCTAAAGGATATTAAATTAAAGGAGTAATGATTATGATTCTCTTGGTACAATTTATATGAATTTGTAATCTACATCGGATTTAAATGAACAATTGGTAAATTTAAATGAAATTATAAACAAAATTACCTAATTTTATCCAATGATGAGGAAATAATCGATAGATTATGTCATTGAGTTAATTAAATAAAAATAAATATATTTTATATTATGTAAGACTACATTGTGTTTTAGAAAACACTTTTGTTAAAATTTCTATATTTTATTACTTGTATTGTTACTTGGTGTAAATGTATCATGAAATGTCACTATGAAAATGATTATTATCTTTCATTCAGAATATCATTTTAATCTATAAAAAAAAGTATTTCTAAATCCATGTTATCAATTTCACAATTTAACAATTATTTAATTTGTATAATCTAATACCATTTTACAAAATGTCATGTGGGTACTGATATTCCCAAATAATAATTTTTGTTGGAATAATTCCTTTGATGTGTCATGAAGGACATATGGTACATGGTTTGTGGATATTCTAGGTATATGGTCAGATAACAATCTATTTTATCCAGTTAAAACACATACTAAAGAGGAATGGTTACAATTTAAGATAATTTTAATTGGAAATTAAAATGTTTTGGTAAAATTGATGTTTCAAATAAAAATTAAATTTTTAATGTGTTATATTATTGAAGGTAAAAAATAATTTAATTAACATACCACATTTATATTGATATTTAATTAAATTGAAATTTCTATATTTTAAAATTTATTCAAATATGATTATTTATTATTTAATTATAATAAAAAAATAAAATATTATTAATATTTGTTTTACTAAAATAACTATTCTTCATGTTTACTGTTTGAATGATGTAAAAAATGACAACATCCTTTAGTACATATGTTTAGGTCATGTTAATTTCAGAATGTTACATAATCTATAAAATAATGATAATGTCATACATATACATTTGTTTAAGAAATACCATCTTCATGTTTATGAAACATTCATGAAAGGAATGACACAAATAATTTACATTAGACCTATAAATTAGATATGTACAAATAGACCTTTACAGTTAGTATATCATCATTAATTTGGTTCTACATATATTTATAGCCTTGGTGAAAAGAAAAATAATATTTATATTTTTTGATGATGATAGTATATTTACCTGGTTATACATTCTTGCTCAAAATATGACTCATTATCAATATTTACATATTTATATAATTTGGTTCATATTTAAAATGGTTGTCTGATTATTTCATTTCATTTTGATAATGAGGGTGATTTTATTAATTTAGATATTGAAAAAATATATATAAGAATGGTTATTTTCATATTTATTAGGCTCTAAGAATACACACAACCTAATTGTGGTGTAGATTACAATATCAAAATACATACTGAAAAGTCTTTTTCTATGCTAACATAAAATAATTTTTTGCTTTGTTATTAGGTTTGTGTTATTTTTTCTACTTATTTTATTTAAAATATAATTCATATGAGACAATTAAAAAAATAATACACCTTATAAAATATTTATAAATAAAAATCCTAAATTTGGGTAAAATAGTGTATTTTGGTCTAATTTTTTTATATTAAAAAGAAAAAATAATTTTATTTGACGCTAAAAGTGAGGACCGTATATTTTTATTTCCATTAAAATAATGGTAATGTTAATTAAATTATAATAAAATGAATATTGGAATTGAATAATATATTCGTAATTTGTTTGATGATGAAAATTAAGTTATATTTTTATTAAATTGTTTTTAATGATAAGTTTAGATATTTAAATTTTGGCGAATAAATACAAATGGATAAGGATAAATCAATTGAGGTGGTGAATAATACTTTATGACCACATAAAAGATCATGAATTATTCATAACGATCATCCTATTGAAAATTTAATTGGAAATATTGATTCTCATCTCAAAACTACACATTTTGATTTATTTTTATTTTCCTATATGATTTCATTTCTGATTTTGTTCCTAAAAAATATAATAATTCTTTAAATGATTATGAATGGATTTTATATATGCAAGATAAAATTAATAAAGTTATAGGCAGCATTTTTTCTTCGTCATTAATATATTATATGGATGAAATAGTTAAAAGAACATAATAATTATTTATAACCATGATGGGTTAATCTATACATATTCTCCAATATAAATCATTCATTTTTTCACAAGGATACACTTAATAAGAAGGTATAGTATTTGGTGATTCAATTTAACATTTTTTAGATTTGTGGATATTAGAAGTTTTTCATTTTTTTTGTTTTCATGGATTGAAATTATATCAAATAGATATAGAGTTATTTCTTATATGGTTTCATGAATGACTGATTTTATGTTTCTCAACCTTTTTGTTTTTAAATTGAATATTTTTCTAATCATGGCATTATATTTATTAATATTTTTATAGCCTCAAAAACTAACCTTGTTTTTTGTATGAAATATATAATTTTCTTTTATTAAATAATGGTGTAAAGAAGAAAATTTTTTATCCTATCCATTTTTTTAAAATTATATATAATGATATTTTAAATGTGAAAATTTATTTTTAATATATGTTTTTTTGGTTCCTCTAGAGAAATTGATACAAATGATTTTATTACATTATTCCCTTATGAGTATGAAATGAGTTTGGTGGGAGATTTAATGATTTTTTGGGCAAAAAATGTCTCAAATATAAGATTTAAATATTACTAATCAATAAAATATTGGTAAATAGTTAACTAAATGATTTTGTTCATAATTCCTCTAAATATATGAAAACTCAAATTTCTGATAATTTTAAATTTGATGTTGATGTATCTTGTAAATCAACTAATATTAATGTTTGTAGTGGCAAGATTGTTAGGTTTCCATATTTAATTACATATGGACTTGATATCATGTTTAGTGATTGTTTATATTCTTGATTTCAAGTTGTTCCTAAATAATGTCATATTAAAGCAGTAAAAATAATAATTATATATGTTAATTGAACTATTTACAAAAATTTACCTTATCCAAAATATTTTTTTTATATAATATCATATTCTGAAACTGATATAGGGCGGAATATAATTTACAAGAAAAACTACATCATGTTTGTTTAATTTCATTGGAAAAATGTTTAATTTATTGGTCTTGTTTGAATTAATTATTATTTATTTTATATAATTTAGAAGAAGATTATACCTATGATTCTAGTAGTAGTTTTTATAGATCTTGGATTACACAATTTTTATGGGAATTTTGTAATTATCATGATAAATTTCATATTTATTACAAAAAAAATCATCAATTTCTAATAACCATTATAACATTATAAAAATAATAATTTTGATGATAAATTTCATGTTATAAGTGATAATGTTAATAAGGGAGACATCGATTTAGAATTTAACACCAGGGAATATTATTTAGAAGATAAAATTTTAAAGCGTTTTTTAATTTTCTAAATCTTAAAAAAAAGAATTTAAACATTAAATGTGGAATATTTATTTATTTTATTATTTCATTTTTTATGGAATTTTCTTTCATTTGTTTTTTTATAAAATACGGGAGATATTTTTAAATGATGTGGTTTTTTAATCAAACAAATATGTGGATATTTTTTATAAATTTTCATCAATGAATTTCGTTTCTTAAAAATATTTTTTTTATATTTATAAAAAAACGTAAATTATTTTATGTGAGAAAGTGTTTTAAAAATTTCTACAAATTTTTATTATAAAATGAGTTGTATTGATATTGATTTTATAATTATTGTTTCAATTTAAAGGTAAAAAGATTACAAAACATTTATAATACTATGACTATATATAATTCATCATCTTACATGTTCTCATTTAATCCCGAACATGAACAATTATTTATCTTATGTAATATTTTCAGAATATACTATTTCAAATTTTTATTCATTATTTATTTTATTATATACAATATTAAAATAATTTTATTTTTAAACAAGTCCATTTTGAAATGAAAATAATTTATATTTATTTCATTATAATAAATTAATGTATAATTATATTTTTATGGGGTTTTCCACTTATAAGAAGAGAGTGAAACATATCTGCAATTTGAATCTGTAGATATTTGAAAATAATTTTTATTTCATTGAAATGTAATTTATTTCTAATTTGAATACCATGATTTTTATTTAGTTTGATATATATTATGTTTTTATTAATTACATTCAACTACATGAATATCTAAATATGTATTTTATATACCAAAAAAAGTTAGGAATTTTATCATTTATTTTAGATTTCTTTTCAGTTTTCATAGAATTATCGTCCTATATCAATCAATAATTATCATATTTAGAAACTTATTGATTAAATGGAAATATCTAAATATTTTATTTATTTATGTCTTCAATAACAACTTATAATTCATATTTTTAGACTGCTAAAAAATTCACCAATGATTGTGTGGTCATCTTCTACATGAAAAGATGTACTCACCATCAAATAAATTTTTTAATGAATCATTTCTTAAAAGTTCCAATAATATATTTTAATTATTAATTAAATTTTTATTTTAATTGTGATTTAATTTTTTATTTCCATCATTCAATTAATTTATTACTTCAATAATCAATTAATATTTCATTTCAACTACCAAATAAAAGTTTTTAATGATAAACTAAATTTTTATTAAAAAATTGAATGAATTTTTTTAACAATAATTTAATTTTTTATTTTAATGGTGAATAATTTTTTTTAACGTTCTATAAATTTTATTTTATCTATCAAAAAAATTAATTTCAATGCTGAATTAATTTTTTATTTCTATTTATAAAAAAAATTATTTCAAAGGTATATTAATCTTTTATCTCATAAGTTGATTTAATATATTTTTTCAATGTTGGATAAATTTTCAATTTCAACCGTTGTATATAATTCTTCCCTCCCAATAAAATTTTATTATTATAAAAAATTATCAATACCCATTTTTTATTATGTGTTTTATATTTTCATGAACGTCATACTTAGATTAATTTTTTATGTATATTATTGATTTCAAAATATAATATATATTATCATAATGAATATATATGTTCGATAAAATTGTATTTTTTTGGATTTATTTTATTAATTTACTCTTTATTCTTATTGGTACCTACAACATATTTATTCTATATTTATGTTTTAATATATAGAGTTAATTTCAATAAATTTTAAATTTTAAATTATTATTTAATAGCATGGATTTTAATTGAATACATTTTAAGTTTTTTAAAGAAGAATATTTTTTTTTAATTTACATGCTTCATTAAATTAAAATAAATTTAACAATAAAGTTTACATACAATAACAAAGATGTGAATTTTATGTGATTACCATTGATTTATTGTTATCATTTAATGAGTTATTTAAATTAGTTTGAATTTCTACTTATGAGTTGAATTAATATATTTATTTTTATATCTATTATATAAACTATTATTCTCAAAACAATATAATTTTTGTTTAAATTTGACTTCTTTTACCCACAGATGGTTTTTATAGTATTTAAAAATATCACACATTGGTTAACATATTATACTCTATACATTTCCATAAGAACATAGAGAGATCATCTCATGTGTTGTAAAATCAAAGATCTATGTGATACTCTGTTTAAAATACTAGACACGCTATTAAGCAAAAAAAATTCTTCTATGACGACTACATACTTGATATTATTTTAACATTGATCAAAAACTAGATCATAAAATTTCTTTTGATTATATTGGTATTTTAGGGTTTCTATGTCTGTAAAACTATTTCCCATCTACTACACACACATTGGGTTTCAATTTATGATTTTAAATTCAAAATCATTTCATCTTCCTATCCACATGATTTGAATCCCAGTTTCTAATGTCAGGTTGTTATGGTTGTTACTCAAATTATATAATGTCAATGTTTTATGGGTAGTGACACCCTATATAAAATTCGGTGCATGAGTTATACCTCAACTAGAAAATTTTTATTTAATATGATATGATATTGTATTAAAAATTATGTTATGCATATGTAGCACCTTTTGAGTAGAGTTATAAAACACCAGACGATGTTCACTTTTGACCAAACCATCATAAAAATTCTTGTGATATTTTATTTATATCTAATTCTAATTATGTATAATTTTTGGAATTAATAATAAATATATTTACTAAATTAATGTGATTGTTTTTTTTTCATTTATATTAACTCCCCTCTAGACCATTTTCGAATCATCTATATGACCTCACAATGTATTTGGTCTGTGTATATATTTTAAAAATAAATTGTATATATTCTTAAGGGAACGTACACATATTATGTTTTTTAATGACATATATTTATTATAACATTATATTATTTTTATATTGATTCTTCTATTCTATTTTTGATTTATTTAAATATACCACTTTTCTGCTCTAAATAAAAGGCTATAGCCTCCTTGTCGTACCATTAACAAAAACTTTTTAGAAGTCCGATATTGGGTATATGGAGGTTCACTAGAGGTTATATGGCTGACTAGCTTAGATACCTCTTTTAGTGTCTATTGGGCCTGAATTCTCTTTTTTATATTGAAGACATCATGTACAATATTAAATAATTTTTATGGTAGAACATATACTTGTAATATGTTGACAATAGATAAATAAATTGTGTCTAGGTCTAGGAAACCTGCACATGATGGAAATACCATGATTAATGGGGTGACATTATTGTTGATGATGATTTGTTTGTATATTTAATTACTATATCACCTTGATTTTTAGATTCAATATTCCACTACGTATTCATTTTTAGGATTTATATTATTTTATCCATGGCCCTTTAGTGAAACAAATTATTGTTCATTCATTATTATAGTTACATGGGGATTAAAAAATCATGAATACTCAATTCCATGTTTAATTTGGGGATTTCATTTTATTGGGAATATTATATATTCATGGAATGCTATGATTAAAATGTTCTAATTTATCATTATTCTTTAATGGAAAAAATTAAATATAATTAAGGTTTCTATACCTTCCTAATGGGTTTTCCCATATTTCATAATGGTGGCACTTAAATGACCAATTATGATATTTTGAATCCATGGAACTATAGTTAGCTGGGTTGAAATGTTTGTGAGTTTCAATTTCATGGTTTCAAGATGCAATTTATAATTCTAATTCGTTAATAAATTGGGAATGATTCTCTATCAAATCAAATCAATGAATCGGAACTATTTCATTCTGTAATAGGATTCATGGGGTTATTATAGTTACATTAATTCAAATTATAACTTATATGGTGTATGTATTTAAAAATATAAAATGGAAAATAATATTACTATACCATTTTATAATTATAATGTTATAAATATAAAATTACACATAAAATATTTTAGTTTCTGATGAATATTATACAAGTCTCTATCCAAGAAGGTCAAAAATCACATGTTATGATAGCATGGTATAACCAATAATGGTGTAATGAATATTTAATAAATAATATGTTAACTATTTTCATGTAATATGAGAAAGGTTGAAATGATCTGATGCTCATTGATCACTTTTATATTTATATTTCATAGTGCATATCTCATTTGAGGTATAATTGTGGTAATTCTTGGACGATTATCTAATGTATTAGAAGGATGACGTATATGTTTTCTAAATATTTATGGTTTAATTTCACAGAACCTCGCCCCTATATATGATACTACAATTTTTTAATGTTTTTGAACATTATTTATATGAGGAATTAGTAAATAAAAATTCAAATCACATGAAAATGCAGTCCTCCTATATTACATGAACGCTACTTTCATTTCGTTCCAATATTAATGGAATTAAAAATAATTGAGAGAGATATATATATTATAATTTTAGTATAATATATATGTTATTTAGGTCACATATGTTCATTAATTTCATTCTTTATACACACCATGTATTGCATGAATGAGTCACATCACTTGAGGGGGCGGTAGTCCACACTTCCTTATATGAAATTATCACATTTGCACAACATGAAAAGAATAAAGGTATTTTTTCAATATAAAATATAGAAGCATATAGAAAAAATAAATATGATATATATCATATATAAAATACAGTGACATCATAATGGCCACCTTAAAATGTGTTAAAAGAATATTGAACAATCATCGTTTCGTGAGGTAGTAATTCGCCATCCACAGAAACAGTATGTTCTATAACCATTAGACAGATGTGTGTGTATGTGAAGCACGAATAATTCTTATACCAACATTGTATTATATTAAATATTCTGGTTTTGTTACAAAAGAAAGTAATAAAAAGAGGTTAGGTTGTTGGAGAATCAAAATAAAACAAAACAACATAACAAAATACATTACCTTTAAATCAGGTAAATCCATTTGGTCTGAACCAAAAAGTTTTCTTAAAGAGCTTCTGGCCTAAGGTGAGGCTTCAATGATAAAGAGAGGGATGTGGAGAGATTAAATGGTAAGGTTTTGGCGAAGCCAATTTATTGAGAGGTGTGTGTAAGGAGGTAGAGGTGGGGGCCTTTTATAAGAGGGAGGAGGGGCACTCTTGGAAGGTCAAGAAATGATACTTTATTTTCAAATGAGTTTCGGATTTTAAAGGTCCCACGTTGATATATTTCTAGGATAAGGTGATAAGGGTTCCAAATATATTCATCCAATAGGTTTTTTTCCAAGTGTAAGTCTTATATTTTACATTATCTATTCATTTCATTTAAATCATTTATTAATGAGGTAATCGCTGCATCATCATGGTGTGACAAATAAATTAATTTATTTAATGTCTAAAAATTATAAAAAAATACTATGATGTAGGAAATATTTTTCTATTTCCAATTATTATTTATATTCTAATATATCATTTAAATATACAAAACTACAAATGTTTTAATAGGGTGATACATTCTTTAGTGATATTCTCCTTTCATTAAAAATAATATGATAAAGTGTCACTTTCACCCTAAAGTGATTGCATGGGGTCCCAAATTTTGGCACAAGTCACCCCATGGTCGTCCATGACACAAAAAGTATCATTAGGACACATGTTGGGGTCATTTGTTATTATTTTGATATTATTTTATTAGCCTTAACTACCTGATTACTAATTAATCACGATAATTAATAATAATTACCATTGTTACTATTCATAATGTCCAAAAACAAAAGAGTCTTAATTATATAATTCGGACCTTCAGATTCCAAATATGGAATCCATTTTACCAATTTCCAAACACATAAATTTCAATAATTAATTTAAAAATAATTCTCGTTGTCAAAACAAATAGCGGGGTTTTGAAGCAATATCTATAAAAAGGTTGTCACCTGTTTATGTCCATTTTCAATGTGAAATTAATTATAATGACCACCATTTAATTAAATGGTGAAAATATATTCTAATTACACTTTAAAACCAATTAAAAATAACATCTTAACATATATTTAAATTAGATGAAAAAGCAGTTTTGATGTACAATGCTGTATTTTTCACTATTCATTAAAAAAAGAACATTGTCATAAAAATACCAAAACATTAACCAAAGTAAATATCAATGTCCCAATCATAAAGAATAAGTTTATTTTGACAAATAGATCTTATAAAATTGTAAAAAGTGAGATTTAAAAAAGTTTCTCCGTCAAAAGGTGGTAAAACAATCTTGTAAAAATATTAGAGTATTTATTCATAAAATTGGATTCATTTAGATTTTAAGCCTCTAACATTTATTAGATAAATTTAAAGATATTTAACAAATATATGTAATAATTTTGTTGTTATTTCGTTGCATTCCTTCCATTACAACGGCTATGCTTTAACTATTATAATATAATTATATTATTAGTGTGCAATGTAAGATTTAAAAGAAACTCGTTCTTGCTTCTTGGGTACGCCATCGAGCATAGAATTTCGATTAAAGTAATATTAACATTTTTTCACAAATATTGATAAAAATTATAATGTAATAGTATTTATTTACCTAGGATGTTACATGGTATCCTTTCCTAGGAACAAATGTTCCCAACACTAGAAGATCCTTATGAAAACTAATGGTGTTTTCCATCTTATATTTATACACCACAATGTTGTTATTTTTACCTTGGTTCTATAAGGACACATTACATGTAAAATAATTTGAGGGTTAAATCATTCACATATTCCTTTGTGTGGTACCTTAGTTATTTTTTTAATTCCATAATATTTGGAAACTCACTTACATACATATGTTAGTCTAATTTTGGTGACATTATTTGGTGACCCAAGTGTGTATGTCACAAATTAGAATTAAAGGGTCATATTATTGATAAATCATGTTACCATTATTTTGTATCGCCTTATTTTTGATAGAGATGTAGATATAAAATATGTAGAATTTTTAGATATTCAGAGTTATTTTTGTAGTGTGACGGTTCTACATACTTTTATAGAAATTTTCAATTTTCCATTGGATGTCAATATTTTATTGTACTTTTTTCTGGGTTTTTTAAATATAGGATTCTATTTTATAAATTATAAAAATTATAAAAGAATCTAATTATATTTTTTATGTTTTTTATTATTTTGGTACTAAGAATATGGATCTTGAATGATATATATAACATATTTCTAGAAATATTTATATGGAGTAAGCCTTAGAGGTGATTCCTCTATAAGAGTGTATGTTATTGGAATATATAAAAACAAATTACCTAGTCCATGGTCCTAGTGTGTAGTATTGAAATAAATCATAGGGTATCTCCTGATCCAATATTCAATAAGTTGAACCCGCCTATATGTAATAGTTAAAAGTGTCTATAAGATATATAATAATGGACAGGGAGTATTGAGATGGTAATCTAATTTGTAGTACCTCTAGAAGAAATCATGGATGTTTTCACAAAATATATTCATGAATGTTTGAGCAGGAACATCATGGAATCTATAATGAAATCCTTGTTTCATGATGATCTATTATGGTCTACATTCGTGAATGATTTCAATAAATATTTATATCCTAATAAAGATATAGTTTCAAGGGAATTTCAGTTCTTTACCATAGAGCATAGATATCAATCAATCATGATATATTCTACTCAGTTTTACAAGATGGTAAATCAATATCCTTAGTTTTTATCTAGCTACATTATCATGAAATTTTAGTTCGATATTAGTTTGAGGCATCATATTCAATCTTTTATAATTAGTACATTCCTACAAAACATAAGCCACTAAAGAATCAATCGATCTTTAACAAATGTTGGATAATAATTCCAGAAGCGTACCTTGCAAAACTTGTAAAATTTGATTCATAGTTACCAACAGATTCATCACCCTTTTGCTTCAGTTCAAGAAAATCCTTCTCCATCATTGTTAGAAGAATACGAGGGATGTACTTATTAAAAAATAAGTTCTTGAACTTGTCCCATTCCATAGACGCAATTTCATCTCTTTGCCTCGTATTCTTGATAAGATTCCACCATTGATCTGCATCACCTTCCAAACGATACACTTATAAGATGACTTTGTCATGTTCAGAACATTGTAGAACTGAAAATATCTTTTCAGTTGTACTAATCCATTGTTTAGAAACTAATGGATCTGAAGACCCGCTGAATGAATGTGGACGCTGCCTCATGATGGATTCAACAGAATGTTGCTCCTTCATTTTCACGTTTAGAAGTCCTGCATGGTTCATAGCTTGAGAATGTTGTGTGAGAATGGATACAAGATTTTTCATTCCAGGTCCCATAACATTTTGTTTCTCATGGGGACAATAATTGCATTTCTCGTCACATTCAGCATTAACATGGTTCCTTCGGGTTCTAGCCATTGACTAAAACCAATAAGCATAGTGTGAGAAACACTAATCATAATAGGAAAACCACATAATCAAGAATAAAATTTTATACTTATGGTCGTATCATAAGATATTCATGGACATTTCTAAAACACTAATATTGTGTTCTATGCTAAGACATATCCTTAGGGTTCTTACTAGGGCTTTCACATCCTTGTTTCTAAAGGTTGCTATACCTTTCCTCTGATACCAACTATAACGTTTCATACTCTACATATATTGTTATTACTTCAGAATTGAATCATACTTATTACAAAATATAACAAAACCATGAATGGACCGTATATGTATAGTGTCTTTAGAAATTGGGAAACATATACAATTGGTTCATAAATCATCTACATTGTCTCCCATTTATTTCATCATATCTAGAGTCCCTTTTTGGCATATCCTACTTAATACCATTCTTATTGACCAGGGGAAAATAAAACATACAAATGGGTGAGCTCAAATTCTCAGTAAGGGTAAACAAAATAAATATCAATCATATCATTTTCATAAGAACATAACATTTTGAATATCTTAACCTCCACAAGAGATCATAATATCATAACATGGAATAAATCATAGTGGTGAAATGTAATCCCAATAATCATTACTTAAAACATGAATCTTCATGGAATACACACATAATCATTGAAAATCATTTCATTTTTGTCATGACTCATTTCCAAGACTATTATAACGAAAAAAGTCCATTACTGAACCGAGTTCAATCCTCATTCCAGTCATGTATCACTGAACCAGATTAACTTTCCATTCCATCCATGTCTATCTCAGAAGATATAAATCTTTACCCAATGCATTGGAGGGAGATATAGGTCCCACCCATCTCATAATTAAACCATTCTTACTGTGCCACAAAATCATAAATCATACAACATAGCATAACCCATGTAATAAAAATGGGATTCTTAAACATCATTCCATCATAACATAATCAATATTAGATAAAAGGACATCATACAATTAATTCTATCATAACATAATCAAATCAATGTAAAAATAGGGATAGAAAAATAACACTATATTATCTTATATGGAAAATAATTTTGATTTAACACTTGAACTCCATTCTTGAGGCAAATATCCTTTCTACTTCAAAAACATTTTTCCTTTCTTATCATGTCATAAATTTTAATCTAAAAGAAGTTGATTAAAAATAAACTTGAAATCTTGTAAAAGAAGCTTTAGGGATATAATTTTATATGAAATCATAACAATACAACCATGTCGTATAAGTTAAAAAAAACATTCTTCTCGTACTATTGTTGGAAAAGTCATAAAGTACCTTGTACTAAAAACGAAAAAAGATTCTTTTCATATATTTTACTAAAAACTCACTAACTGGTAAAATTGTATTTAAACAATTTTAGGAGGATAGGAATAATATTACATATTGACGAAACATGGATGTGATGATAAGTATTCCCCAGTAAACTATGATGTATAAACAATCTCAGATAAAAATGAGATTGCGAGATTTTCCCTTACCTTAGGTCCGATATGCTTTGTACATGTCCGAACCTCCTGTATGATGATTTAGATAATTTCATTGACTTATTCAAAATCATAAACATTGTTATGATATCATATATGGTCATATTTTTAGCTTCTTATTAGTAATATTTCATTGCTACTTGTTATTCATGTGTTTATCACTTTATGTTCTTATGAGTGATTTGTCGAATAAATTCATATTCTTATTTTTAGGTTATAGATACCTCATTTACAAAATGGTATTAGTGTAATATATATCATATTTAATCATTCAATTCATTTATATAATCGTTATTCAATGAAGATCATGTCGAACGTGTAGCAACCCCCAAACCCAGGGTGCTTAATGAGATATGATATACTTAACATTACATCATTAAAAATTAAATATCATGTCTCATTACTACAAAAGATCGCGAGGCTCAGGATTCTGGGAAACCAGCTACTTCAGATTAACATCATTAGTATCAACCGTGCCTGAAAAATTTTAAACAAAACGTAGGGTGAGAAAAAATGCCCAGTATTGGGTTTTAAAACATTTTTAGAAAATCCTTCCTCAAAGAAGTCCATTAAAAGAGAATAAAACACATTGCTAAAACAAAACATTATCTTTTCTTAAAACATGAAATCCATAATTCTTTGAAAACCACTTTCACAAAGAAGCATGTACTTGAAATAAGCCTTAAAGTAAACATGATCAGAGAGCGCAACATTGGAAAAATAAACCATGCATAATATTCAAACAAGGTTACTTTAATTCTAAAAGAATTCTATGGCTAAGCAGGGAAAACATGCATATCATGGTTCATGAAAAAAAATAGATCATCTAACAGTTCACCACATGAAAAACAGTTCTTGACAGATAAATTTCATTCTCATGGTCATGGGAGCTTTCAAATAGGGGTTGTCCTCTTAGTTGAACTAACCCCTGGTTGACCTTAATCATTACATGCAGAGGAAATGTATAATACTGGACATTGTCAAGATCTTTTTTCAAGACTGTATAACACACTTAACGGCTCAAGGCTCACTGCCCACCCCATTTCCTTGGTAGCTCAGGCCATGGTTAACTGCCAAGACCTTCGCACATAATCATCTCATGAGACTCCTGCTTTACCCAATGCATTGGAGCGCTGTATAATTCTGGGCGCACCCGTCACATCATTCTTGTTGTGCTATATAATTTCGGGCGCACCCATCACATGTAAGTCCTATACATACCTCACATATCTTGACATGGTGATTCATTCATAGGGTTTCAGGCATTCTTAATTAAACCCCATTTTCACATACTTATTCATAACATGAAGTCAGTTTAATCATTAAAAACATGACGACATGAATGCTAAAACTCCGTGCACATAACAAGTTATCTTAAAATTTGAAAACATGGGTTTCAAGAAAATGAACATAACACTTAACATTCCATAACATCATAATACCCAATTAAATCATGGTCGTTCATCACTTACACATATGATAATAAATGGATATCATGGGTGTTTAATACAGGCAGTCGAGGTTACAATGTGCATAATCAAGTCCATCTTGGGGAAATCATGTATATAATTGTGTAAAACATTTTATTAGCACTTTAAATAAACATGAGTTCATACCTATGAATACATGTATGCACTCGTAAAAGTTCAAGGAGTCCATACTATCCATTTTCACAAAGCAAAAAATCCTGATTTATCCAGAGCAGTGATAAATGAAAATTCTCAGTTTCAAGAATGATTTTGAAATCCAACCAACCCATAAACTTCATCATTCTATATTGTAATAAATTGAAAAACATGGACACTAAGTTCATATTAATTTATATACAGATACATGTATGTATATATATAACAATATATGTCATTCACTTGCATAATTTTACACATTCATTCAATTACTCAAAATCTCCATTTTTTTATAGAAGAAAGGAAAAATCGGGGTTATAAACATTGAGGAAAGGTTGTATACTTGCGTTTATCATCTTTTACATAAGTTTATATAAATGTTTATATATATACATTCATATATAAACACAAGGTGTGAAATGTAAGAACCCCTACCCAAATAAAAACAGAACTTTCGAACCCTTACTCCCAATTTTAGGTTTTCACAAAGGGGCAGACAAGATCGAATCTAGGAATAGATAAAACAGGTTTATATGGTCTCGTATTTTTATACACAATTATACAACAAATGTATAACTATATAAAACATACATAAAAAATTAGGAGGCGATGAGGAGGACTTCCCCCTTACCCAGTATTCGGGTATTCAGGTTCACACATACCAGAGATGTATATATATATATCATATATATATATACATATGTTCATATTTATATAAACCCAAACTTGACAAAACCAAACCGAAATCAAAACCTGATTCTTACCTTGCTCGGAGAGTGGAAGTAGTCGAGGCAAGAGGATCCGAGGGTGTAAAATACAGAAGATATACACGTATATATGTATAACATGTATATATTTATATATATGAAACCAAAGCTTAATCAAACTTAAGGGAAAAAGAAAAAATACAGAACACAACCTTTACCAGTTCAGAGAGGAGGAGGAAGAAAACGAAGCAGCAACCGAGGTCCAGAAGCCGGAGAGATCAGGGGAGCCGGATGCAATCCCTTCGTTGCAAAAAGGTTTTTTTTAAAGAAGACACAGAAGAAGACTTTGGGGAGTCGTCTCCCCGAGGCATCCGATGCGATGGGTCAGTGTCGGATCGTGGAAAGTAGGGAGTAGATCGGGTCCACTTGCCGGCCTAGGTGAAGAAAAATGAGGCACCCTACAATCTACTGGTCTGATGATGTGAGGAAGGAGAAGAAAACGCGGGCGTGAGGTGGAAGAAAACCGGGAAAATAGCGGGCGGCTGGGACCAAACTGGGATGATCGGACGGCCTAGAACCGGCGTGACATAAAAAGAGATAGACGGCCGCGATCAGGGGGAGAAAGATCAGACGGCCCAGGTGAAGCGGCTTTTAAAAAAACGCGGTTCTCAACAGGTTTTAAAAAAAACTTTGATAATATTCTTATTAATTTATTAATTCATTGATTTTCATTCATTATTAATGAATTCAATTATTAAACAACTTCTATTATTTAAAAAAAAATCATTGGTCAATGAAATATATTTATTCAATTGAAACATATTATTATATAAATGTATATATATATATATATTATTTTTAAAACATCAATAATTTTATTATATTATTATAATTATTAAACCATAATTATTAACTACATAATAATTCATTATGAAAATTAATGATTAAGAACATTGGGCACTCAAAACATAACACACACATATATATATATATGCATTTTAATTTCCTTTATTAGTTAACTACCTTAATTTTTTTTCTAATTTAAATATTATTATTAAACATAACTACATTTAATCATACTTAAAAGTGTGTCGATATAAATATCATCACCACGAAACACATAAGTAAAAGAAACCATAATTTGATGTAGTTTCCAAAACTGCTTATCCAAGTTATAAACATTTGTATTAACATTAACCCTTAAATTTAATTTGGAGAAAAAGGATTATTTAATTAGATGCAGTATGTATATATATATATAACTCAAGGGTTAATTCATTGTTTAGACAAAATAAAAAACTCATTAGCTTTAATATAATTACAACATAAAATTTTAATTTCTCAAATCAAGATAATAAGTGTAGGGAATAATAATGTTAATTTTTCATAAAGCATAATTCGCATTTTTGGAAAAACAATACATAAATTGATTAAATTATCATTGATGTCACATTTAATCATTAAAGCAAATTACACACTTAGAATTCAGATCCTTTTGGGGTAAATTATTTTATTTCCAACGGTCAAAATAAAACTTAGAAGAAAAGAAAAATCAATGGTCAAAATAAAACATTAGATTCTTGGAGAAACCAACGGTCAAATTTATAGCTGTTAGGGGTTCAACGGTCAAATTAGGGTGCTTATAAAAGGGTCTGGTCTTGGGGTGTCCCATACTCCAAGCAACTGAAAAAGGAAAGATGGTTCATGTGATCCCCTTGGTGCTGAGCACGGTTGCAGTTGCTTCGGCCATCCTCATGTTTATTATGATGGACGCTCAAAACCCCTACCGCATTCTTGGGCTCTTAGTGGTTTTAAGAAGTATCCCCACTATTGTAATAGGGTTATTAGTTGGGATCTTCGGTTAATTTACCTTCTTGTTTGGTCAGTGGATGTTGTAGCCAAAATGTTGCTTATTTGAATAAAAGGAATTTTTCATCCATTTGATGCATTTTATTATTAATACCTTATTAGTTGTTTGTTGGTTCACTTAACGAGTGACATTGAAAAGAAAACTTTTCAAAAATCAAAACATGGTTTTCTAGGGTCGTTACATTACATCCCCCTTTAAAGAATTGTGCCCTCACAATTCTATCATAAAAAGAAAAAAAACTGAAACTCCAAACATAGAACACTAACAAAACAGTGGATCTGGCTCGATTAATGGGATACCAAGGTTGGCACATAGCTCTTCTGTTTCCCTATCCCAGATGCACCTCGAACAGTACTCCTTGAACTCATGTTCGTGCGTACCGCACATGGGCTTCCAAAGGGAGGCGCGTGTGATGCAAAGCTCAGAAACGTCCGCATAGATAAACTCCTTGATGACTCTTATGGCCACTTAATGCTCTAGGAAGTCGAGAGGGGTGATGTGGTTGAGGATACTGAGGTTCAAGGCTTGGAACATGAAGGCTGCACTGAGCTGGACATCCTGGGCAGCCACGAGGAAGCACGCTCTGGCCGAAAAGTTTTGTGCCAGAGTGAAACACTGGAACATGCCCTCAAAGTATCTTCCCCTTCTCCTGTAGCTGGGGAGTTGAGCCGTGGCAATGAGGTGAAAGACACGATCATCCTCTTGACATATGCAAAGGATCTCTGGACCATTTTCTAAATCGAGAAAACGATGACAGGACCCTCGCAGGTGGAGAAAGGATGGGTAGTCCACCGTGCATTCCTTGAACAAGATGACTTCTACTAGCTCATCGGGTAGGGATGAGAAGTTCGTTTGACCAGCCATCTGAAAGAAAACATCGAAGGAAAACTCTTAACAACATTGATAAGGTGGAGACATGAAAGGAAACATGAAACTTCCATTTATGAAAAAGTTTACACGGCAAAGTCTGAGTTTATAAGACGTATTCCACAAAGAGTGGAAAAACTTCCTAACTCTTCAAACCACACACAAGGTGAACAGACAAGACTAAACTCATGAGAACATTTATAATGCCTCCTGAGTTTAGCGTGAGGGGTATGGAGTTGGGAAACATCGGTATACACTTCTTCTTTAAGAGACACACGAGTGGACTCATTTTCCAATGATCCATAGTCCATTAACTGGCCCCAGAAGCCATAGTGAAAAATCTGGCACGGGTAAGCCGCTCGGAGGTCTCCGGCAGCAGCAGCTTCTTGAAAAGTATTATCAAGCATTGTGCCAAATTCCTCGCCAGTTGAAAACACTCGGAAAAGTTCTTCGTGATACCTTCCCCGTCGTGCATAAGAGGGAAATTGCGTCATCATCATAAGGAGATAATCCATCCCCAATCCCCTGTGGAGACTAAGCACCCTAGATGAGTTTGACACATCATAGAGGTGCTTACACATCATGTGAATTTGGGCATAGTTTAGAAAGTTCTCATGGCTAGCTAGATATATAATGCTCTCTAGAGCCTTGGTGGGAAGTGACAAAAGGTCGCCAGGTACATCAGCCATATGAAAGTTATAACATTTTTACGTAGTTAGTCTTAGAAATATATTTATATCAACTAGTTTTCCAGAGTTGCCTGAACCCATCCTCTGATACCAACTGTAGCGACCCCCAAACCCAGGGTGCTTAATAATACATGATATACTTAAAATTACATCATTACAAATTAAATATCATGTCTCATTACTACAGAAGATCGCGAGGCCCAGGATTCTGGGAAACCAGCAGCTTCTGATTAACTTCATTGGTATCAACCATGCCTGAAAATTTTTAAACAAAACGTAGGGTGAGAAAAAAAGCCCAGTAAAGGGTTTTAAAACATTTTTAGAAAATCCTTTCACAAAGAAGTCCTTTAGAAGAGAATAAAACACTTTTTTTAAAAAAAACATTATCTTTTCTTTAAACATGAAATCCATCATTCTTTGAAAACAAATTTCATAAAGAACCACTTACTTGAAATAAGAATTTAAGTAAACATGATCAGAGAGCGCAACATAGGAAAAATAAACAATGCATAATATTCAAACAAGGTTACTTTAATTCTAATAGAATTCTATGGATAAGCAGGAAAAACATGCATATCATGGTTCATGAAAAAAAAAACGGTTCATCTAACAGTTTACCACATGAAAAATAGTTCTTGGCACATAAATTCCATTCTCATGGTCATGGGAGCTTTCAACTAGGGGTTGTCCTGTTAGTTGAACTAACCCCTGGTTGACTGTAATCATTACATGCAGAGGGAATGTATAATACTGGACTCTGTCAAGACCTTTCATCAAGACCGTATAACATACTTAACGGGACAAGGCACACTTCCCACCCCATTTCCTTGGTTTCTTAGGCCATGGCTAACTGCCAAGACCTTCGCACATAATCGGCTCATGAGAATCCTGCTTTACCCAATGCATTGGAGCGCTGTATAATTCCGGGCGCACCCGTCACATCATTCTTGTTGCGCTATATAATTCCGGGCGCACCCGTCACATGTAAGTCCTATACATCCCTCACATATCTTGACATGGTCATTCATTCACAGGGTTTCATGCATTCTTAATTAAACCCCATTTTCACATACTTATTCATAACATGAAGTCAGTTTAATCATTAAAAACATGATGACATGCATGCTAAAACTCCGTGCACATAACAAGTTATCTTAAAATTTGAAAACATGGGTTTCAAGAAAATGAACATAACACTTAACATTCTATAACATCATAATACCCAATTAAACCATGGTCGTTCATAACTTACACATATGATAGTAAATGGATATCATGGGTGTTTAATACAGGCAGTCGAGGTTACAATGTGCATAATCAAGTCCATCTTGGGGAAATCATGTATATAATTGTGTAAAACCTTTTATTAGCACTTTAAATAAACATGAGTACAAACCTATGAATACATGTATGCACTTGTAAAAGTTCAAGGAGTCCATACTATCCATTTTCACAAAAGAAAAAACCCTGATTTATCCAGAGCCGTGATAAATGAAAATTCTCAGTTTCAAGAATGATTTTGAAATCCAATCAACCCATAAACTTCATCATTCTATATTGTAATAAATTGCAAAACATGGACACTATGTTCATATTAATGTATATACACATACATGTATGTATATATATAACAATATACGTCATTCACTTGAATAATTTTACCCATTCATTCAATTACTCAAAATCTCCATTTTTTTGTAGAAGAAAGGAAAAATCAGGGTTATAAACATAGAGGAAAGGTTGTATACTTGCGTTTATCATCTTTTACATAAGTGTATATAAATTTTTATATATATACATTCATATATAAACACAAGGTGTGAAATGTAAGAACCCCCACCCAAATAAAAACAGAACTTTCGAACCCTTACTCCAAATTTTAGGTTCTCACAAAGGGGCTGACAAGATCGAATATAGGAATAGTTAAAACAGGTTTATATGGTCTCATATTTTTATACACAATTATACAACAAATGTATAACTATATAAAACTTACATAAAAAAGTAGGAGGCGATGAGGAGGACTTCCCCCTTACCCAATATTCGGGACTTCAGGTTCACACATACCAGAGATGTATATATATATATATATCATATATATATACATACGTACATATTTATATAATCCCAAACATGAAAAAACCAAACCGAAATCAAAACCTGATTCTTACCATGCTCGGAGAGTGGAAGTAGCTGAGGCAAGAGGATCCGAGGGTGTAAAATACAGAAGATATAGACGTATATATGTATAACTCATATATATTTATATATATGAAACCGAAGCATAAGCAAACTTATGGGAAAAAGAAAAAAATGGAACACAACCCTTACCTGTTCCGAGAGGAGGAGGAAGAAAACGAAGCAGCAATCGAGGTCTAAAAGCCGGAGAGATCAGGGGAGCCGGATGCAAGCCCTTCAGTGCAACAAGGTTTTTTTAAAAAAAAGACACAGAAGAAGACTTTGGGGAGTCGTCGGCCCGAGTCATCCGAGGCGAGGGGTTGGTGTCGGATTGTGGAAAGCAGGGATCAGCTCGGGTCCACTCGCCGGCCTAGGTGAAGAAAAACGAGGCACCCTACGATCTACTGGTCCGGCGACGTGAGGAATGAGAAGAAACCGCGGGCGCGAGATGGAAGAAAACCGAGAAAACCGCGGGAGTCTGGGATCAAACCGGGATGATCGGACGACCTAGAACCAGCGCGGCATAAAAAGAGATAGACAGCCGCGATTAGGGGGGAGTAAGATCGGATGGCCCAGGTGAAGCGGCTTTTAAAAAAAATGCGGTTCTCAACCGGTTTAAAAAAAACATTGTTAATATTCTTATTAATTTATTAATTCATTGATTTTTTATTATTATTAATGAATTCAATTATTAAACCACTTTTATTATTTAAAAAAAATCATTGGTCAATAAAATATATTTATTCAATCGAAACATATTATTATATAAATGTATATATATATTATTTTTAAAACATCAATAATTTTATTTTATTATTATTATTATTAAACCATAATTATTAACTACTTAATATTTCATTATGAAAATTAAAGATTAAGAACATTGGGCACTCAAAACATAAGATATATATATATGCGTTTTAATTTCCTTTATTAGTTAACTACCTTAATTTTTTTCTTAATTAAATATTATTATTAAACGTAACTACATTTAATCATACATAAAAGTGTGTCGATATAAATATCATCACCACGAAACACATATGTAAAAGAAACCATAATTTGATGTAGATTCCAAAACTGCTTATCCAAGTTATAAAAATTTGTATTAACATTAACCCTTAAATTTAATTTGGAGAAAAATGATTATTTAATTTGATGCAGTATGTATATATATATAACTCAAGGGTTAATGCATTTTTTAGACAAAATAAAAAACTCATTAGATTTAATATAATTACAACATAAAATTTTAATTTATCAAATCAAGAGAATAAGTGTAGTGAATAATAATGTTAATTTTTCATAAAGCATAATTCGCATTTTTGGAAAAACAAGACATAAATTGATTAAATTATCCTTGATGTCACATTTAAACGTTAAATCAAATTACAAACATAGCATTCCAATCCTTTTGGGGTAAATCATTTTATTTCCAACGGTCAACATAAAACATAGAAGAAAAGAAAAAACAACAGTCAAAATAGAACATTAGATTCTTAGAGAAACCAACGGTCAAATTTATTGTTGTTTGGGGTTCAACGGTCAGATTAGGGTGCTTATAAAAGGGTCCGGTCTAGGGGTGTCCCTTACTCCAAGAGACTGAAAAAGGAAATATGGTTCGTGTGATCCCCTTGGTGCTGAGCACGGTTTCAGTGGCTTCGACCATCCTCGTTTTTATTATGATGGACGCTCGAAACCCCTACCGCATTCTTGGGATATTAGTGGTTTAAAGCTGTCTCCCCATTATTGTAATCGGGTTCTTAGTTTGGATCTTCGGTTAATTTACATTCTTGTTTGGTCAATGGATGTTGTAGCCAAAATGTTGTTATTTGAATAAAAGGAATTTTTCATCCATTTGATGCATTTTATTATTAATACCTTATTAGTTGTTTGTTGCTTCACTTAACGAGTGACATTGAAAAGAAAACTTGTCAAAAATCAAAACATGGTTTTCTCGGGTTGTTACCGAACGAGTCGCATCACAATGTGGAGACGGTAGGTCGTATGTACGCACGAGCGACGATATCGTTCCCATGATCGTGGAATTGTATTGAAATTTATGTATACTATTTCATAATAAATATCATTTTAAAATAATCATATATATTTTTTCTTTACACCATTATACCCATCCATGTTAGGTGGTGGTGGAAAACAGATTACGCCACGACGTGGAGACGGTATTCTGTATGTACGCACATGCGGTGATTTCATTTTCCGTAGGATGGATAGAATGTGAAATAGGGTTTTTTCATATTTATAATAACATATCAATATATGAGTGATACTGATGTTATTAATTCATAATGAAACAACTAAAGATGAAGAAGTATAAGAATAGATAAATTGGAAAGAATTGGTAACGGATATTACCTCTTATTTGACACGCCTCTTTGAAACCTCTTCTTAGAGCACTATGATTGGTCTTTGAAGAAGAGAAAGACCTCTAGGATGTTTCTAGGGAAGTGGAGAAGATAAATTGGAAGGTTTTGGCCAATCGTGAAGGCTCAATGTGGTGTGAGGAGGAGAGGGAAGAGGTTCCCTTTTATACGGGAGGAGAGGGGAACCTTTGGAATTATATGAAATATTAATTTATAATAAATTCCATCCCCACTTAAAAACCTTCAAAAATTACTCAAATCTAAATATTATATAGGATAGGGTTGTAATCTCATCATCCAATAAAATTTAGAGAAGTTGACATTTAATTTTAAACATTATCAACAATGATTTATCCTTATATAATCTGTTTAATTTTATTTGTGGTAATAATATTCTAAATTTTAAATCATTTAAAATAAATACTTATATTTTTTGAATTTTTAATAATTGTATACTTTATTACATTTTCGACCATATAAAATTTTAAATTATAATTATTAAATATTTTAGTGATTTTTTTAAATAAAATTTATAATATGCAATTTCTATAAATTAACAATAGTTTCAATTTTGACACTATTCATTTATTTTAGTTTAAATAAAATATATACAGAAGATATGTTTGAAATAAAATAAGAAATAGATTTATAACATGTCATTTTTATCTATAAAATTATTAGAGCACATTAAATATTTCATATAATGTTTATTTTAATACTTTTAAAATCATTTATTTTAAATTTCAATCAATAATATAATTTCAACATCACTATTGAGTCATAATTAATGATAATTATTTAATTCCTAAAAATTATAACTAAATTCATATTATGTAGATAATTTTATTATCTTTTTGTAGACAATTCATGTTTGCTGTTTCAGGAAGTTTATAACTAAATTAAAATTATTATACTTAAAAGATTTAAGAGAGTGACATGTTGTCACTTTCTCTGGTTTTAATAATAATTAAATTATTTTATTGTTAAAAATTCCATAAAATGAATATATTAAGACCGTTAGGATATAAGGGTAGACTTTTATTCATCCAATATAATTATTTCATGTGTTAGGGTAATTTTGTAATCTTATTTTTACCTTTAATTACACGATTTACCTTTCACTACAGCAAATAAAAATTGTCATAGTTAATATTCATAATATAAAAAAAAGTTCCCTATTAACATAATTTAGACACACTGAATCCAAATATGGAATCCATTTTTCAAAATTCAAAACACTTAAGTTGCAGTAATTAATTTAAAATTAATCCCATTTTAATCAAACATGTTTTAAAAGTTAAAACATTCCCAAAGATTGAAATGTTTTAACCTATGAATTCAAAGCAAAATTAATGCTAATGACATACATAATATTAAATGGTACAAATATATTGTATTTTTACTTTAAAACCTTTCAATATTATAATATAACTATATAAATTACTGTGATGAAAATAGTTTTTTTAAATTAAAATATAGCGTGTTTTTACTATTCATCAAAATATAAAAGTTACCATAATAATATGGAAAAATTATTCAAAGTAAAATTTTATATCGTGATCCCAAAGAAGAATTTTATTTTGTCAAATTTAACTTATGAACATTTCAAAAACTATATTAAATGTGGGTGGGCCATCAAAAGGTGAAAAAACTGCATTTTTTTAAAATACTTATTTTACACGAAAAATTTATTTTGTTCTCATACCATGTTCTAGAAAATATGTTAGATGAATAATAATATTATAAAATTCAAAATTCAGTTAATAATATTCATAATGGCTAGTTTATAAAATTATAATAATATATCGTTGTTTAGTGAAACTCAGTATTGCGTACTAGACACGCGATCGAGGAAGGTCACGATTGCGTGTAACGCAAGACAAGATAGTGTTGTGTGCAGTTAATGATTCCTTTGATGTTGTGTATAATATAAGTCATAAAAAAATATACTTCTCATAAAATATCATGGTGTTACACTTCATGCTCCTATCCACGATACAAATCTGATGCTTCTCCAAGGATGCATCGATCTGAAGCTCAACCTCCTATGGATGAAAGATGTGAGATGGGTCTGAACGATATCGGTGAAATTGAGATACATGGAAGACATCGTGCATGGCCTGGTACCTATTTGGTAACTGCAACCGATAGGCAACCAACCTGACTCTCTCCAGAATCTCAAATGTCCCCACATACCTCAGTGAATGTTTACCCTGTCTCCTGATCAGTCTATGTCGCATCCTCGGTGAAACACGTAAGAGAATCTGATCCCCAACCATGAACTCCAAGGGTCGTACGTAGTGATCAGCATAAGATTTCCGAGGAGACTGTGTGGCAGCCATCCACTTATGAATCAACTAGAACTGCTCAGATATCTCCTGCAGGAGACGTGGTCCTAGTAATGATCCCTCACATGCCTCTAACCAGCACAAGGGTGATCATCATTGACTACTTTATAAAGCCTCATAAGGCGCCATCTCAATAGTCTCCAGAAAACTTTTATTATAAGAATATTCAACTAGGGTTATGTGATTATCCCAAGAGCCCCTAATATCTAGGATGCATACACACAACATGTCCTCAAGCACCTATATCATATGCTTTGACTGATCATCAGTCTGAGGGTGGTAACCTGTGCTCAAAAGAAGTTGTGTACCCAGTGCCCTCTAAAAGCTCGGCCCGAAATGATACATAAAACGGGCATACCTATCCGAAACAATAGAACGAGGTACCCCATGAAGACGTATGATCTATCAGATATACAACTTCCATAGTTCATCAACATTGAAGGTCTCTTTGATCAGAAAAAAGTGATCTACCTTCGTGAGTCTGTCCACAACAACCCACATGACATCACTACCTCAAGGATACCTCGGCACCCTTGTCATGAAGTCCATCGCAACATCATCCCATTTCCAATCCAGGATCGGTAACTGTTGTAACAGTCTGTCTGGCCTCTGATGCTCTGCCTTCACCTACTGATAGGTGGAACTTCTCGTAACAAAACCATTTATCTCTCCATTCATACCTGGCGACCAATACTGACGTCTAAAGTCACAGTACATGTTGGTAACATCGGGATGAATTTCCCAAGCTGAAGCATGAAACTCCAACATCAAATCCTCGTATATATCCCCTGGAACCCATAATCGTCCATGGAAACACAGTACCTCATCATCTCCTATCGTCCATCCAGGAGAAGGGTCCTCACTTGCCACTGACTCTCATAGAACTATGCCTTTTTAAATAGATAGTTGTCTCATCTTCAATCTATCCAGGAGGTTAGAGGTCACAACTAAAATAGAAAGATAGGTCTGCCCCTGACTTTCGTGCACCTCCAAATGAATCTCAAAGAACAAAGACATAAGCTACCATTCACCGCTGGCCTCTTGCACTGCCTATATCTAAGTCCTCCTACTCAGTGCATCAGCTACTTCATTACCATTACTAGGTGTATAGGCAAGCTCAAAGTCGAAGGACTGAAGGTATTCGACCCACCTACACTGGCTCATATTCAAGTCACACTGAGTAAGGATATCCTTGAGACTTTTGTGGTCGGTAATAACCACAAAATGCTCTCCCAAGAGATAGTTTCTCAAACAGCGCAACACATGAAAATTGAATCCAGCTCAAGATCATGTGTCGGGTAATTCCTCTCACGTGGCCTCAACTGTCCGGACCCGTATGCAACAACTCGATCACCCTGCATCAATACTTCTCCTAGCCCAATACCTGATGCATCACTGTAAACTATATAGCTCCCCCCTTGCTCTGGAAGTATCAGGACCTGTGTTGATTCCATCCTTCATTTTAGGTCCTGAAAGGCTATCTCATAAGCTTCCAACCAAATTAACTTCACACCCTTTTTAGTCAGACCCTTCAATGGTGCTACTGAGTGGGAGAAGTCTTGTATATAGTTTCTGTAGTAACCAGCTAGCCCCGAGAAACTATGTGTCTCAAACACGTTCTTAGGCTGCTCCAAGGAAACTACTGCTCTCACATACTATCGGTCTATTGCAACTCTTGCCTCTGAGATGATATGACACAGGAAGTGAATATGGTCCATCCAAATGTGTCACGTTGAGAGCGTAGAATATGGATTATTCTCTCTCAGTGTACTCAATACGATCTCAATATGGGTTGCATGATCAGGTCGAGTGTGAGAGTACCCCAAGATATCTTCCATGAATGCTACCAAGAAAGAATCTAGATAATGATGGAACACACAATCCATCAGATCCATGAAAACTACTGGCACGTTCGTGAGTCCGAACGGCATAACCGTTTACTCGTATAGACCATACCTACTCCTGAAAGCAATGAGAGGTATATCAGATTGTCAAACCTGCAACTGATGATATCCGGATCTCAAGTCAATCTTCGAAAAAACTCATGATCAACGAAGTTGATCAAAGAGATCATCAATCCTCAGCAAGGGATATCGATTGTTTACCATAAACTGATTCAACTTTTGATAATCCACACAGAGTCTGAGGGTACCATATGCCTTCTTCGTAAAGAGGACCGGCGATCCCCAAGGAAAAGTACTGGGTCGGATGAAACCCTTTTCTTGTTGCTCCTCTAACTGTCCCTTGATCTCCTGCAACTTTGGTGTATCCATCCTATAAGTAGTAATGGACACTGGTGATGCTTTTAGCACTAGATCATTAAGGATATCCACCTCACACTCCGGAGGTAGACTCAAAAAGTCATCTGGGAAGAAATCCATGAAACGGTCAACCAATGGAGAAAAATCCTTCAGACAAGTCCCTAATAATCTATATATAAGCTTGCAATCTGGGTTGTGACTCCACCTTGCCCATGTTTCTCTGATCCAGCTCGACTCATATGAACATCCCATATGCCCTTTTATAAAAACTCTCTGCACTCTAGTGTCATGAAACTCACCCTACGACGATAGAAATCTACAAAGGCTCGAAAGGGAACCAACTAGTCCATTATGAGATTGACATCATAGATCGTCATCTCTAAGTCATAGAGGTCCCAAGGAATGTCACACACCAACCTCAAGGGGGACCTCCTTGCGTTGACTCACACCAGTCGTTCTAGTCCCCAACGGAGTGTCTAGTGTCATAACAACAGAAGAAGAAGAAGAAACACAGAGCCCAAAGCTTGCCATAATGGGCACAGATATGACACTATGTGTAGCACCCGTATAGAGAAGTACTGAAGTTAAGACAAAAGATACTAGATTAGAACCTTTTACAGTAGATTTTCTGGGATCCTACTCTTTTTGGACCTATTGTACTCCATATGCCTGCCCAGTGTCGCGACTGTGTGACACAGCCTGGCTACCTTGAGCTATCCCACCCTACCGCCTATACGATCCTAGTGTCTGGATACCACAGCCACGACCACCACCTCTGTCTGTACCTCTTGATGTATCATAGTTCCCCGACTGGTAAGAAGCTGTCGGTCCTTCTCCCGCACGCGGAGTCTGCACAGAACCCATCTCACTATCCATTGGTAGAAAAGTCCTAAAAAGTGTTTCAAATGAATCATCTTGCCGCAATCTCGACACACCACTAGGTCATGTGGACACTGCGGTCTCTTGTGCCCCTATTTACCATAATGGAATCACATGACTGGGCCACCGGAAGTAATCACCTGTCTAGTACTGCCACCATGAAAGAAACTCATCTGCTGCTTCTTCTTACCTGTAGAAATAGTACCAGAAACTATTGTCGAACCACCCTGGCCTGCACCACTAGATTTCTGAAGGTTCCTCTCTGTAATCAGTGTCTGGTTCACGATAGCATGTACTGTAGGCAACATAAATACATTCAATAGTGCTCGAGTGTCATAACGATGACCTTCCTCGAAGCATCTGGCCCTCAGCGTAACATCACCCACCAAAACGGGTGAAAAACGCTGAATCTCAGTGAAAAAAGCAGAATAATCCATTACCGACATAGATCCATGATGAAAATTCATTAACTATAGAGATCTATCTTCCCTTAGCATCTCTGGGAAGAAGACGTCATAGAAAGTTGCCTGAAAATCTTCCCACGTCATGTCACTATGTTTCCCTGCTTGAGTGGTAACATCTGACCACCTCTTGGCGGAATCACGCAGCATATAAGTCGCAATCTTGACCATCCGCCCTGGTGGTGTCTCAAGATGCTCAAAAATAATCTAAATAGACTCCTGCCAAGGCTCTGCATCCTATGGTCCACCATCCCTAGAAAACAGAGGCGGATGCTACTACTGAAATATACAAGTCACCATAGCCATAGATGTGGAAGCCAGCGGTGCTCCCTTAAAGGTCTTCATGAACCACATAAATCTTTCACTGAACTGCGCCTCCGCACCTATGTCCGGTATAACAGTTGGTGCCGCATCTGGATCTACTAGAGGATCCACTGGTAGCCCATGTCCCACCATCTATGGAGAATAATCATTTCTTCTCTCTTGGAGAACAATGTGTGGTCGTCTCGGCGGTATGACTCTACAAGGTCAAACACACACCTTAGATCACGATTATCAATCACTGAAAATGAAGGAACCAAAAGGGAAATAGGAGGATGAAGGCATTAAAGATTTTTAAAACAAGACTAAATGGTGTGTATACTGACTTTTCTTCCCTTTCTTGGGCCCTTCTACATGGCTATGCCTCATGGCTCCCGTTGAACAAGACTACAATGGGTGTATATAATCTACACGGTGTGTATGATGAAAATTCCAACTGCCCGTGTCGTTCACGACATGGATGACTACTCTGCCAAAACTAAACAGTGTATTACACCCAAACACGTAATGTACACCTCCCTGTTTTCCCAGCCACATGGTCATGTCCACGCGTTTTTTCACAGGTCAAAACTACACGGTGTGTCCCACGGGTACACGACGTGTACTGTATGAGTTTCATTGACCCATGTTGTTAGTTACACGGTTGGATACACAGCTCACACTACACGGCATGTTCGAGATGGACACGGCGTGTACAAGAAAGGATTTCCCTGACCTATGTTTTTAATTACATGGTCGGATCCCAGGTCAGACTACAAGGCGTGTTCTATACTGGACACGGCGTCTGTGGCTTAAGGTCTCCTCCATCTGTGTTGTTAGTTACATGGTCAGACTCTTGGTTAACACTACACGGAATGTACATCCGGTACAACGTGTGTTTTCCCCAAGATTTTCCCTTCCCTCTGTCCCCTTCGACATGGTCCTTGATACGGGAAGCGACTACAGGGCGTGTTCTGAGGGTACACAGTGTGTACTTAAAATGTTTTCTTTTCATCCAGAATAGAAGATCCCACAGCATGTGTACAAGGAACTGAACGGCGTGTATACTGGGTTTTCCAGACAGTAAGGCTTAGATACTACTCTAGAACCCAGAAAATACTGAAAAACAATACCTAAGTGCCAAATTCTGATCCGTGAGGGCCCAAACACCCTAGAATCAAATATTCGAATCTTTTATGTGTTATAACAAAATAAACAGTCAATGGCCCACCAAATTCGGGTAAATGAGGGATCGTACTCCCCAGAAACCAATGTTTGGAATCCATTCTATCATCAGTCTCATAGAAAAATACCTTATCACATAGCAGGTATTTATCAATGCATCAATTAAAACAGCATGCTTTTCCAGCACAAAAACTATCACAATAACATGAAATTTCTAATGCACCTACATGGAATGGAACTATGCATGGCATGTGATTTCTAAAAAGTGCCTAAATGATGTATGAGATGTCATACCATCATATCATCAGGTTCAAACTAATGAGATGCCAAGGATAAAATATAAACAGTACAATCACAAGTGCATCACCTAATAGTGAAATCAAATCAACTCTATAATTTGCAAAATCAGAAGATTTATCAAAATATGAGGTAGACTGGCTTTTCCCAATACACGGGTTAGCTACGCCCATGCACAAGTTATTACCAACTACTGCTCCCATCATAACCCTGACTAAGGCTCCAAATAGTAAGTCAAAGGAAAGAACTCCTCTGATTCCACTTTTTAACGACCCGGATCTGGGTGCCACTCAACGGGTTCCCTGAACCTGGTTGGTAACATGACCTCAAGCGCATTTCCCCAAACGCCAGAGGCTGCCGACTAGCAGCGAGGGACAAGGTCTGATAGTGGGGAAACTATTCTCTCATTTTTAAAAGTGTAGCACAACAGAATACTAAATAAAACATTGAAATAAACAAAGAAATAAACCATACACATTTAAAATATACAACAGTAGTAAAAGATAACCAAAAGTTATATAGAATGTGATGCAACATGTCTTAAGTTCTATGAAAAAAAACAGAACATGTTACACAATAGAACAATAAAATACAATAGAATGTGCAGGTACAACAAAACTAAACAAAATATCCGGCAGTATCAAGAGCCTAAGTTCGGTCCCATGCTCCCCTACTCCTCTTCTACAATCATGTACCTGTATAGGGACCTGTTCCCCTGTAGAAACCTGTAGAAACGTAATCTGTTTTGGCTGAAGACATGACCAAAACAGGGTTTGGGAATTAAATCCTAGTAGTCCCCAACAAAAGGCCCATGCCCAACTGTATGAAAATATGCAACAATAGTGTGCAGTAATAAATTGAAATAAACTAAGCACAACTCAAAAGTAGTTTAATTTACAAGTTATATTTCCATTTTTATTATTCATTTAACCTTTCAATATAATAACATTCTGTGATCATAAGAACCATGCCTTCAGGCTAATATAATATAACCACACCCTTGGGGCAATATAGTAACCACGCCCTCAGGCAGATAAAGTAATCACACCCTCAGGCTATACAATATCCACACCCTCAGGCTATAAAATAACGGCGCCCTCAGGCTGTAAAGTAACCATGCCCTCAGGCTATAATGTAACCATGCCCTCAGGATATAAAATATCCACGCCCTCGGGAAATAAAATATCCATGACATCAAGCTATAGAGTATCCACGCCCTGAGGCTATAATGTATCCACGCCCTCAGTATATAAAGTAACCATTCCCTTGGGCTATAATGTAATCGGGCCTGGCCCATCATTTTTACATGAAATTATTGAAAATTCCTCTCAATCAAAAATTAATGCATAAAGTAAACATGGCATATCCTCAGGTATCCTAGCCAAATGGCTAAACAGAGGAATGCACCCCAGGGGTTGTCCTAGATCCAAGCAGTGATCCCAAACAACAGTATATTATCAATTTTAATTGGCTTTATAGTTCTAGGTATTCAAAACAGCCATGGCCTTAGCCGCACGATACCCCAACATGGGTTCTTTGCACAACGATACACAAAAACGCACAATAGTTGGAATTTAAACACAAATCCACCTACCGTAAATGCCCCTGAATGGTATACGTGAACTTCGCTTCTAGAAACACCCAAAGATGACCTCAATCTGGGGTAGAAGAAACCCCCATTCAAACATAAATAACATTCCCTTGAGAAATAATTATTAATAATGGATTAAATAGAAGGGGAGGCTTACTCGTACGGTCCCAACCATATCGACATAGGCATAAACTGATTCCCAACGTGCGATTTGGAGCTCCTCAATGGTTCGACCCTCTCTCCCGACTACTCCTCCAGTTCTAAGCCTTCCCCTTGAACAGGGGAGGCTACTTCCCATTTTAAGAAAAATAACAGACTACACGACGTGTACTATTGGGTACATGGTGTGCAGTTTTAATTTTTTTTACTGTTCCTTCGGCGGCATCTCGCCAGCATGACATTGTTCATCTGTCGACATGAGTACAGGACGTGTGAAACCTGAGTACACAACATGTACTGCTGCTCAGCTGGAGGATGCTTCCACCACCTTACTATTTGCCTGCTGACTGACTACATGGCATGTAAATAACCACTACACATCGTGTAGTTAGTTTTTACACTATTCATCTCCATCATAGCTACACACACTTTGTACTCATCCCACTCGGCCAAAGAACACGACGTGTGAAAAAGTACACGGCGTGTAGTCCCAAAATTTGCGATTTTCCCCATTATCCTTATATCTCAAAAGTACTTATGGGAATGAGAAAATAAGAAACCCGTAACTCAAAAATAAGAACCAGGTTCTTATAGGCTCCAATGCATCAGACATCGCGTCATCCAGACATCCGGTCTATAAGTTATAAGAATTTTAGTGTCGAGGGCTTGGATGGATTTGGAATCAGTACAACATATCAATACTCCAACATTATAAAGAAATCATGTGGATAATCTCATAATTACTTCCTCATCCCAAGGTTTCCAACGCCATAGAGGGTTTATTAAACTGTAGTATCATTTACGATATATCTACATTTTAGTGTAACTGGGCCAAAAAGGGTCAGGGATCGGTCCGACCTAGTTGGATGGGAAGGACCTAGCCAATATAGGGCTAGGTGTGGTCTGGTTTTCCATGGACTGGTCCAGCCCACTAGGACGCCGGTGCGGCCCGCTGGCCGCATGTGTGGTCGGGCCAACTGGATGGGTGTGGGGGTTTGATCCCCTCCCGAACATACATAGTTTCATTCTATTTCAATGTAGTGGAGCCAGTTGGTGTCGCAACACTTTGTCGGTACCACTGGAGTGGTCACTTATAGAACCCATAGACCACAGGTCAGCCCTCCTATATGGCTCGGTTATGCGGCCTACTTCCATGGCTTGGTGCTGGTACTCGGTGTTGCAGCCTTCTTTCTTGGATCGATGCTGCAACTGTCATCTATGGTGCTCCGCCCTACTCAAACATGTCTGGAAAAGGCTGGTCACACCATTTTCTATTACACTGACACTGGGTGCTACCACCTTCTCGTGGCCAGCTGTAGGTGGCCGCTGCCTCCTCTAGTTTCCAGCCCCACCATGCTGGCGATACTTCTGCGTGCCACCTACAAAGCCCTGATGGATCGATTCATTTCTCATATTGGCCACCAGTCCTCCCAGGATAATTCCTTGACTATGTGGCCTGATGTCTCACCATTCCACCATATTTTATAGTGACCAATGAAGGATGCCACCAACCTGAGATCGAAGAATGGTCTAAGCCTTGTTATGCTCGACCAACTCCCTAGGCGATAACATTACAAAATGAGAAAATTTATTTAATCATAAAAACTCCCATAATGAAACCCTACATTATCCTCATGCATTATAGAATTATATACGAATCAACCCACTGGACGGTTGATCCGTGTCATTCATAATATACAAGAATTGGGAAAATTGAATAATTAAGAACATATCCCCTACCTCGAATACGATGGTAGATGGTACAGATGTGGAAGATGTGACCACATTCGATGTGTGTTTGTTGGCGTTCTTCGCTGCTGGTTTGAATCCTCTAAGGCATCGAAGGTCCATTTTACGTTATAGTAAGTCATCAGTGACACTTCATCATAGCTTCCTCTCGTCAGTTCTTGAAAACCTTACCAATGGTTTGATTAAATAGATGCGAGGATCCAATGGCATTGCATAAGATTAATGTGGTTCATTAATGAACCGAATTTAGTGTAACATTAGAACAACCAAAGTTCAGGTTATAAAACCCAATGGTCCAGTCATTGAATGACCTATTAACTCCAAGATTCCTCCACATTATGCAACTATTACATAAATTGATAAAAATACCCATGGGGTTATTTTATAATTTTTTATAATGTCTGGAAATTAACATTTTTTTCCAACCCTTTCTGGTCAAAGTTTTCCATCTCTTAAGTGAATCCTGGAGCTGTAAATTCAACAGTGCCCTCAGAAGTTTAATCTGAGCACTAGTTCAAAAGAAAAAAACCACCACCTATAGGCTTAATGAACATATCTAAAAAAAGTTCAAAAAATTATTATCTACCACCCTCAACCCATGCTGGTCGAGGTTATTCTCTACTGAAGGGGAACATTCACTCACGAGCTCAACATTTAACTATGATTTCCATCATGAGTTACTGTTTAGGAATTATGTAATTTTAAAATAAAATATTGGCTACTTAATTATTTTATTTATGACAAAAAAGTAACTTCCAATATCGGCCCATGCTTTCCAGGGTTCGGATCATCCTAAGGAAATCATACCAATACTAGCTCAACAGTTTTCAGAGATTTTCAATCCGATTCACCATTCATGGGTTATATTAATTTGAAAAATAAAATAATCATATTTAATAATATTTTATACGGTTATGCCTTTTTGGGTTTTCAATGGAGGCCTGCAGCGACTATACATAAGCAAAGCCTAGGGTAAACCAACTTTCGTGAAGGCATTGGTGACCTCAGATTTCTGATATGGTCATCCGTTTAATAGTTACTCCACATTTTCAGAAAACACGTGCACATGTGCTATTTAATGCTTAACATTATTTTGACTTATCATTCTAGAAACATTGGGCGACTGAATCACGTGCCATCAATTTTCACAGTCTCTTATTTATGATATACAATTAAAAACATTATACGGAAATTATGGGAAATTACATTCTCCCCTCATTATGTATTTACATTCCTAATAGAAAGAACAAAACAAAATCAAACAAATGAGTCCATATTATCAATCCACTATTTCCACTAGAAAATATCAAAATGTCAACCCATCATCAAATTCAAACTCACCCATGTCGACAATGTGCGATGGATCATGCACACATATCCTAAACTATAACACATGGAAATCATTATGCACCTGATGCATCTATGGGTGATGAACTAGTTGGTACGCCTCCTTGCCAACTCTGCTGAAAATCTTGAATGGTCTGATAAACCTCAGAGATAGCTTATTTCCTAGGCCGAATCTCCATAATCATGGTCTAGGTGAGAACTATAGAAATACATGTTGCCACTTCTCAAACTCTAAGGGTCTCTATATCCAATCAACATATGGATTTAATCTTCTCTTTATAGTCTTCATCTACTCCATGATTTTTTTCACCTTCTCAATAGTATCGAATAACAACTCTAGACCCATATGTGTTGACTCCCGTGTTATTTATAGCATAGAGTTGATAAAAACCTTTTCCCGTACATGGCCTCAAATGGTGAAATGCCGATGGTGGACTGATAACTATTGTTGTACATTAACTCCACCAAGTGTAGGTTGTCCTCCCAAACATGACCATAATCTAGTACACAAGCATGAAACTTTTCATCCATGGTATGTATGGTTTCCTCCATCTTACAACCAGTCTGGGGCTAAAAATATGTTCTAATGTGTGATGGTACCCGGTGGTCAACTTTCATTTTATGACATTTTAGGTAGCATGATAAAACTATCCAACACTTTCATCATCCATGCCCACTTATACAGATGTCAGATGTCTTGGTACATTTTTTGAACACATTGATGCACCGCCAAAGGGGGTTTGTGGAACACCCTCAATTACATCCTCTCATAGTGTCACTGGTACAATGGTGTGTCCTCTCAAAAGGATGACATGCTCCCCACCTTAAAAAATCCATTCAGGAGGTTACACTAAGGATATATGAGAACGTCAGTTCTTGTACTCTACATCCCCAGGTAGTGCCTCACTAACTCGTGGATGGAGTGGGTGTGTGAAAGTAATATAATAGAGGTAAGATGCACCAACACTATCCATGACGATATATTCAGTGCGGCTAGCCACTAAATTTCCTTACTTAGAAACTGTAGGCCAGACCTCCTATTGAGCACGTATGCCACCACGTCCTCCTTCCAAGAAGTATATACTATCTCGAAGTCAAATAATTGGTGGAACTCAAACCATCATTGTTGACTCAACTACTAAAAAGCCTATGAGCACCATTACATCTACGCTAATGGATAAACAATTTAAAAGGTTGGTGTTCCATAACCCCTCTGGTAGTGGGTACTTGTTATCCCTTTCCACTTGGCTAATGTTCTGGTTATCCACACATAACCTCAAACAATAGGTCTTACTTATCCACATATCTGCATGTCTCCCAACTATAATATTAGAATCTAGAGATCTGTGGGAGCCATCCAATATGAAGTTGTAGGCATTATTTTTTCCCCTGTTTACAAACCAATGTTTAATTCCCTCTCCCAACGAGGAGGTAATCCTAGAAACAACTTTATAATGTATTGTCCGGAATTCTGCCACTATTGTTGTGAACCGAAAACTCAAAACTCCTACTGCGACAAGGGTATGGATGGCTAACTAAAAAGTTATCAGGTGCACCTTCCTATGCATGAATTCATCCCGATATACCTAGGTTTCATTTTTCTAAGACCATGGAAAACCTCATCCCAAAGTTATAGATATAACACATTATTTTTTCCAAAAACAATCAATATATGCATGCTGTGTAGATGAAAATTCCATACCGAAAGTGACATCATAAAGCCTCGACACTACCACCAATATATAATAAAAAATCTATTTTCTCAAGGATTAGATCACACAGTCAGCATAAGTGTGATTATCAAGCCTCGTCTCATATGTTTCCCAAGATTTAATGGTTATGTTAAATTGTTTAACCAGAAAATCAAGTTCATGATCAAGATTCATGACTATAAGGAATGACTAATACCTATGTCTATTAATTTCAGCAGCTATTAGTAGACACATAACTTACCATAAATTATTCATGGATCTATTGGGCCACACTCCATGAATGCGTACATTAACTCCCTTCCACTTTCCTTTAGCTCCCTAAGACTTGTACGAACCACATTGGGGTGGTGGTTAGAACATTCTGAAATGTACACCACCTCCTGCTGCTCACATATCTTCACTTCCAATTCTATTTCCCTTCAGATTCATCTATCCATTTCAATTCCACTTCATGAAAAATTTACACCTCTCTCTCTCTCTAATACTAACCTCGGTTTCTTACATTCCCACTACTAACATTCACTAGCTGCATCTACTCAGCAAAATAATTTTCAACCCTAATGGTTCTCTCTTACACCAAATCAAATGTTGAAATGCATAGAAGAATAGTGATGGCTCAAATTTCCCTAAACACGTCTATCTCAATGGTCCGAGCCCTGAGGCACTGTTCATATCATATTCATTGATTACTTGTATTGGTCGGTACACCTCAATGAATACTCAATTAATGACATGTTGTCTTGTCAAAAATGTAGAAGCCATTGGGAACACAATCTGCCAGAGCTTTTCATGCCCTGAGATCCCCTTCCAAAATGATGGTTCTCAAGCTCTGCCCATGGAAAATTTATCATCATCATAATATAGCGGTAATCTAAACCATGTCATCACCCTGTTGAGACACATAGAATTCTCCCTATGAGGAACACCATCTAATCTAATGGTCCATTGTCTAGATTGAAACTCGGTCACCACCTCAAGCTAATCCTTAGCCACATGTGAGTTGGGATCACCTCGGAACCTTAATGGAATTTGGTACTGAATCTATTATAAGGAACGGATCCAAATTTTATCTTATAACTGTAGTGCTGCTAGTAACTACCTACCAATGGGATGTGGTATTGCTGGGACACTCCCTGAAGGTACCATCTCGGGTAATAGTCCTTGTACTGAAGCCTCATCACACTGCGGACCATCCTCATGGTCACACATTAGAATCATGGATAGTTTTTTGGTATATAGGAATATTGAAAAATAATGAAGATGAATCATGGTAAATATGTGATACCTATTGAGGTGACTCAAAACAGATAAAAAACATTTAATAAACACACTCAATCAATGTTTTCATGTACAGTGTCGAAATACAGAATTCAGGGTCCTGGGTATTGAAATTTCATCCACCACACTAACCCTAGAATCACTAGAAAAAACTCCAAACTAAAGATACATAACAATATTTCTCCATTTAAAACATAGACTCATTGTTATTCTTGTAGAACCAACCCTCATTGGCACCACATTTCCATGACCCATCCTCCAGGGCCTGTGACATGACTACCCCAACCTCACATTCCATAGGCCAGGGGTCGGTGACTAGCACTGGAAATGTATATCCCTAAAATGGGATTCCATTGCCTCTAAAACTATACAAACATAGCTATGTCACACTGTGCATACTAAAAACCCAAACGGAAGATGAATGTAACAACCACAACAAAAAACCACCACTGAGTCTAAAAATAAGTGTTGAATGTAAATGGGCCAGAACACAAGACCAACTAAAATAGAAGTATAATAAAAAAGGGTAAAAATATCATAAGTTTATACACCATAGATTTTACATGTAGGGTAGATATAGCATGTCACTTAAACTATCCACGTCAATCATTCTCCCCCATGAACCAAATGTCAATAACCTTCGAGCACCGTCTAGCCTTGAATCCTAATGAATTATTCAAGATGTATGTCGTCTACACTTGGCAGAACATGGTGTGGGAAAATCCCATGTAGGGTTGAGTGTAAAAATAATCAATAGAGTCATATAGAACACTGATGATTTCTTAGAATTCCAAAAATGAAAAACAAAAAAATCTTGATATCAATCACAATGCACAAAGAAAAAGACACCTAAAACCTGCTATAACTTATGTACATAAGAATAGATAAATAGTTGTAAATATAGATCATATTATTCTATTAAGAGGCTCTTTTTTTGACCCCCATATGATCTCTCAGCATTGACCTTCATGAGATTTCTAGGTGCTGACCCATGCATGATTGCTCGGTTCGGATTCACACCGAAGGCTAACTGTTGACCCACAAATGATCTCTAGGGGATGACCCACATAGGATCTCTCGGGGCTAACCCAAACAGGATCAATCCGTGGAAACCCACACATGATCCCTTAGTGCTGACCCACACTATATCTCTCGGAGCTGACCCAGATAGGATAACTATTCATTCTTCACATCAAATCCACACACGGGTTTCCCTCACAAAGCATGCTTGATTTCATGAGGATCCACTCTTCAAGCCATCAGTCATATATCAACCAAAACAGAGTCCCAAAAATAAGTAACCCAATGAATTGCCTTGTCATAAGGGTTCCATGGAAATAGACAGAGCGTCATCTGGATGCTCATTCTATATGTTATATGCATTATAGTGCTAAGGGCCAGGTTGTATTCAGATTCAATCCAACCTGGACATACACCAAAATTCTTCTAAACATGAGTGTAGTATCCCATGAGGACCACCTCTTCCTAAGGGTTCTAACATTGTAGACGATTCTTTAAAATAACATCTGGTTTAGAGATATTAACATTTAAGCGAAATAGGAAAAAAAGTGTTCGGGTCTGGTCTAACCCGGTCGGACTTGCTCAGCCCGGCTTGTTGGGCCTGACTCGTATGGGTATGGGTGTGGTCCTGTTCTCCCTACTCTAGGTCCCACCCGTTGATCCGCTGGTTCATCCCACTGGGCTGTGGGCTCGGCTCTCTGGTCCATTGGACTGGCCCGTTTAGCTGTGGGATCAGCCCGCTGGGCCTCTCGGCTGCCTTGGCCACCCAGTATGGCATGGCCCACCAAGATGTAGAATGGCTCAGCACACTAGATGGGTGTTGTGGGCTGCTCACCTCATGAATAAACAAAATTCTTTTTGGTTTCAATTTAGTAGCTCCAGTTGGCACCATACTACTTGGTTGATCCCACGGGACCGATCACCTGCGGAACATACGGACCACAGGTCCGCCCTCTACCGCAGCTCGATGTCGCGGCCTACCTCCATAGTGTGTAACCATATTTTGATTTGTATTAAAAAGGCCAATTGCCCTTTTGTCCACTATGGATCCTTCGATTGTTTCCACCTTCTAACAGCTGGTGGTAGCCGGTCGTCGCCTCCTCCAGTTGACTGCGATGCCGCACTGGCGATGCTTCCGTGGGCCATCGACAATGCTCTGGAGATTTGATTAGTTTCTCGTCTATTCCAATAGGCCTCCTGGGATAACTCCTACACCATTCAGTCCAATTTTTTCATTTCATATAATTTTTTTGGTCTCCTACAATGGAAGCCTTTAACTCGAGATCGGCAGAGGGTCTGGGCCTTGTTTGGATTGACCCGCACCCTCCACGTTAGCATTATATCATGGGAAGGATTATTTATCCTAAAAACTCCAATAAATAAACCCTTCATTATCCTCCCACGTTAAATAATAAATCATGGATAAAACTCTTCTATGGTTGATCCATGTTTTCATAATATTCAAGGACTAGAACAAGTGAGGAATTAACCACATAACCCAAATCTCAAATATGTTGGTAGACGGTGCGGATAACGAAGACGGGACGACGTTTGATGTGTGTTCGTTGGTATTCTTCGCATCTGGATTTGAATCCTCTAAGTCATCTAAGCTCCATCCTATATTGGGGGATGTTGTCACCGACACTTCTCAAGATGATCCTCTCTCTAGTGTGCACAAAGCATGCCCATGGTTTTTTTAAATTGATGTGAGGACTCTACAACATTTCATAACATTAATGTGCTTCATTAATGAACCACATTTAGTGTTATATTAAAACAACCAATGTTGATGTCACAAAAACCATGGTTCAATTCATTGAATGACCGATTAACTCCTCAGTTCTACCATGTCACACAACAGTAGCAAAAAGAGATTAAAAAACTGATGGAGTTATTTAATTATTTTTTTAATGTCCTAAAATTAACGTTTTCATTTGACCCTTATCGATCAATGTTATTCATCACCTATGTGAATCCCAATGATGTGAATTCAATGTTTCCCTCAAAATTTTAATCTGAGTACCTGTTCAAAATATTTAAATAACCGCTCATACGTTTACTAATAGTACCATAACCAAATGCTTCATAAAACTATTAATAGTCACCCTCGACCTATGTTGGATGAGATTAAGCTCTACATGAAGGTAACAAGCCCTCATGAGCTCAACGGTACAGTAATATTTCCAATCCGAGTTACTATTTTGGTGTTATAGAATTTAATAATAAAATAGTTGTTACATAATTATTTTATTTACAGAAAATAACTAACATCAACTGTTGGTCTGAATGGACCAATGTTATGATATGCCTAATCAAAGAATGCACATATGATCTCAATTGTGGCCTAAAAATTTCTATCCAAGTCACTGTTCATGAGTTATTATAATTTGAAAAATAAAATTTATTTATTTAATTATTTTATATTCAATTATGTCATTTTTTTATTTTATCACTAGAGTCATATCCCAACTAAAATTTAGTCGTGTGTATGCAAAATATGCCATCCAAAAAGCTACGTTGCCCTCATATTTTTGATATAGGTACCTGTTTCTGTGTAATTCCACTTTTTCATAAAACCTTCTCACGTGCTCTATTTAATGATTAATATTTTATTCGATGTATCATTCTGGGCACTCTGGGCCTCAGAATCACATGACTTAAATTTTTTCAATCTCATAATAATCCCATATAATTAAAAAATTATAACAAAATTCTTGGACATTACAATATTACATTGTGTAACCCTATCTATTTTTTTCCTAAGTGTCATAATAAATAAAGATCATGTTGTTCCATGGTAGAAGAGAATATATGGGGAGATGACTAATGAATTAAGGGGAAAACAAAAACCATTTCTTTTATGATGTGGGTATCAATGTTTCCCTGCCTCCAGTAGACTATTATTCCATGTCAACCAGAAGGTTATCAGTGTCATGGTGAATAGATACATCATCCTCTGCACCAATGCTAGATTCATTGGATTGGAAGATGATCTCAAAACACCCTCTAATTATCATTATGAAACCCAAACCAAGATAAAAAAAATAGTGTTTCTATTGTAAGACCTTCCCTGATACAACTCTATCACATCCATACCCAACAAGGATCCATCCTAGGAAACACCAATCCGTCATCAATAATACTAGGGTTTCAATTCTAGCACTGAGTAGACATACTACATAAATGGGAGGTCATAGCCTTTGATACCTACAATAAAGCACCATAAACACCTCCATGAAGTAATGCATAGATACCATTAATTGAAAATAAATGTATTTAAACATATGTCCCAAAAATATAGTAAATAAATATAACTCAATGAATTTAAATGGAAGAATACACACCCATGGAAAATTATAAAATTAGACCACTATCTAATGAGGGGATCAATTCCAGATGAATCTGTAATAAATCTCCTCATGGAAGATTTAATAAACTCCCATGACGTTCTTTAGTGATAAAATCTTTCTTCAAAGGGTCCCCTAGAGACTCCTTCAAAATCTGGGTGGCTTTCATGATAAAAAATGTGTGTGGGAAAAAGTAATTTTAGTTTTAAGTGTAACAAAAATTATTAGGATCCACATCACCAAAAATAAAAGGGAGAAACATAAAGAAAATTGTATGCTTAACCATTTTAGAGGGAACACTAATGAGTCATAAACACCATATCAAAAAAATCCTTGATGATACATGACTAGTCATCTCATTCCATGTGGGTGTCAAATAAGACATGGGAAAACACATCAAGGAATCCCAAAATAATAATTGATTTAGTTTTCCCTAAAATACCAGAATCCCAGAATCATAGATCAGGTGAATTATTTTATTACATAATCTTGGTTATAAATAATTAAAACCCAAAGGATAGTTCATTTTTGGGGAATTTTGGAACTAGATACAAAAATAGTTTCCTTTTTACATTGGAAAAATAGAATTCATTACAAAGGAAAATTATTTGAATCCCTATTCTATTCAAATAATTCATCATCAAAAACTGGGGAAAATAAAATAAATAAAAGGGCGAGCTCAGATTCTCAATATGGGTATGTGTAATGGAAGGAATATTGAATCAAAGGAAATAGATAAACATATAATGGTAAATAACTAATAACACATTCCTTTCATATAACAGTATAATGAATAAACAATATAGAATGATTAGAAACAAAAAAAATAAAATATAAATCAATAAACTATTTTATATAATGCATTTATGGATATGTAGACACAAAATATAATAGATAAATAATAAATGATGCTAAATGAGGGAGGTTATTTATTATGGCCCTCAATGTTTCCTTGGTACATGAATCCATTACTATCGATACCATTCACTAGATATTTTAGTATATCGGGTACAAATCCATTTATGTTGGCCAACTATTTTCCTTCATGGGACTACTGATGCATTAAGGGATATCTATAACTGGGCCTCAGCCCTAGCATAAATTTTCAAATCATTCCTCACATTGAATATTCAATTCATATAATAAACAACATTCCTTATCAAATATTATTATTGAATAATGGATACATATTAATCAACAATTCCATGGTGGTGGTTATATAACAACAATGGTAACAAATTTTGATGAATGTAAATAACATATAATAATCCTTAAAATATTTTTGAGGAAGATAATATTCCATCCTTCCAATGTGTCACATACCAAAATGAAACAGTAGAATCATAATTGTTTCTAATGATTTTGTCGGGGTTCATGCATCTGTCAATTTGGGGATGCAATACAAGATGGCCTTAATTCATACATTCTAAAGGTGGGTGGCATCCATTGCACATTCAGGAACATTTGTTCCTTGATTGAGATAGGATGATGGAATGTTGATTCTTCCTTCTCTGGATTCCTCCTTGGAAATCATCACCTAGTACGGGTCTCCCTTATAGAATGATATGTTGTTCGTTAAACTCTTACCAGGTCTATATATTCATGGATGCCGGTTAATTACAGTGCTTCGGTCAGGACATTCCAAGGGGATCTTCCAGGGCAGAAACCTTCTGTCGGGGGAGTAGTCATGTTGGACATCACTGGCATGTCTGCAAACAGGAACACTAGTGCCTCTGGGTTTATTCCCCTTATTATAGGGCTTCTTGAGGGAGCAGAAGCCCGAGGAATCCTATGTTGAATGCGGGGGATTATATTTCATTGTCATGTCTCTGAGGGTTTCCTCATCCTGCTATGTTTACCATTTGGTATGCTGTGAGTTCATCATCTAGAGGATATGGATATGACTGATTAGAACACTAATGGGAGTGGAGCTGATGGGTGCATCCCCTTATGGGAACACTGATGGTGAGGCAGATGTGTGGATAGTATACTGGTTACTATTAGGAGCAATGAAGAGGTGAGTTATAGTGATCCCCCTAGGATGTGGCATCTTGGTTAATAAACATTATGGATAATGGATGGTTAGGTGAAGTGTAGGATGAATGAGATAGGGTCGACTCGAGGGAGACGGTGATGTTGGGATGGAGCCTCAAAGAGACCTCCTACATATCCTTGTGGTAGTAAATCAAAGTCCACATAGTTTAGGATGGGGTATATGATTAGGGTGTACAGAGAGAAAAGTGACCTGATTATATTCTGGGGTTTACACATGGTTATCAGCCTAAGGATGGTCTGACGCCACTGGGATAGACCAGAGATAATTTTCTTAATGTAATGGACAACAACAACATACCGATGGGTTTGAGTTGACAATGGATTACTGTTGAATGGAATCACAACAACCTAACGTTGTGTGAGGTCCACAATATATTTCCTTGGCATGAGGTTCACCACGAATTACTGTAGGTTTGGGGATCACAACGGCTTACTACTTTATGGGGTTTACAAAGGCTTAACATTGGATGGGCACAACGGCTTGCCTCTGGATTGGCCCAACGACATACCATTGGATAGGGTCACAACGACTAACCACTGGATGTGGTCACAATGGATTATCCTCGGATGGGGTCACAATGGATTACTACTTGATGGAGTCACAACGACTTACCACTAGATGGGGTCACAATGGCGTACCGCTGGATGGGGCTGAACCACATGGAGGATTCCTACATTCCATATCTAAGAGACATGGATCAAAACCCACGTAGTTCGAGTGGGTTCCATTTAACGTCATGTGGGATGATAATGGGTGTGTAGTTTAACATCATTGTGGACATGAAGGGGCATCCAGTTTAACGACATGTGGGGCGAATGTGAACTGTCATGAAGGGGGTTGGAATAACAGGGTGTTGGGATTGAACCAATGTGATTCTTCATACAATCCTTTCCAAGGCATGTATGAAAGTGCACGTAGTTTGGTATGGGTTTATTGGTGAACCAACATGATGTGGTCGAGACCAATGGTCGTTGACCTTGAACCTCATGGAGGTTTCCTACATACCTTGACATGGTAAGGATCAATGACCTCATAGTTTTGTAAGGTGTTTGGGGATTACACTCTAGGATGTCTAGATAGAATTCCATAGTTGATGTTTGATCAAATCCCCCTTGAGTCATGATCATTGTAATAAAAAAGAGGCAGAAAGACCTAGAGATGATGTCATGAATGATGCGTCTACGGAAGTAGAATGGGGCTAACATGTGGTTACTGACACAAAGAGTGAACAGGGGCTTACGCGTGGCTCACACCCATGGTGATAGAGATTGGTACATACTCTAGGAAGGATGACTAGTGGAAACAACATCCAAAGGTAGAGGGATGGGATGATGAAGTTCCTGGTGCCCATCCCCCCTCCCCTCCTTGGCACAAATGAATATAGGAGGAGTAAGGGTACAACTTCCTATAAGAAAGGCAAGGGGATTACACCAAGGTGGTTTCCCTTTCCCCGCTGTTAGACACCACTCCAACAAAGAGGATCTCATTCCATGTGAAGATTATCTGACTCCTGTGGATACTTGTGGTCATAGATAATGTCTAAAATGGGAAACACCACGTACGATGAATGGGTTGAGATCATAGTTTAACATCATCTAATGAGTAATATGGTGCTTGGTAGATTAACATACAATAGCTCAGATGAGGTGGTTTTACTCTTCACCCCTAGGACATACCTATCTGATACCCACCCACCCTTGGGGAAGTGATTGATTCAGCAACACCATGGTGTGGGGGCGTTATGAATTGATCGATTAAGTGGTCCGTTAGCATGGCTATACGAAAAAAATAGTTTCTAGCGTGCCTATGTGAAGAAGCATAAGTTTATGAAACAGAACTCGAAACACCCCACAAGGGACATTGAAATCCCTTAGTACAAACCTAGAGGGTTTCATAGGATAAGTCGTAGGGAAACAATGTGTTACACAAGTAGAATCCTCGTGATGATCTAGTTCACCATGTAGTGGGGGGGGGCTTCGCTATGGGGTATTCTTCGCTATGTGAAGTGGTTTATCCTATGTCTAGGAAATGTGTTCATATGGAAGGTGCTTCGCGAAGTGGATATGCAATCACATAGTAGTGCTTTTTGCGAAGCGAGGGTGCCCTAGGAAGCGTAGCGTTGTGAAGCGATGTTCTTCATGAATCATAGTTACCCTGCCATATCATGTTGTTCACAATTAAATGGAGGGTATTTCACAAAGCATAAGTAATCCGTGAAGACCCGAGTCCCCTTGGGGATCCCCTTACATCGCAGAGGACCGTTCTCTCTGTGAAGGGCATCCCTCTTTGAAGAGGGTAATAATTCAATAAAAAGGGAGAGACACATCGCGACGATAAAGTATCTTCAAGAGATCAAGGTTTGAATAGCATAAATTGCTTTGAGATATGAGACATAAGAAATTAAAAGGTCATAGGATCCATTAATTGGGCTTGAGGAGAGCCTGGTATTTATAGGAAAGAGGTATCGTAAAGAAGATCTTTCTAAATGTGAATAAACATGGATTTTTTTCATAACCATGAATTCACCTACCTCCTTGGTCCACTGTATCTCCTCATATGTCAAACGAGTTCGCGAAGCAACCCGTCTCCTTTCTCTACGTTTTCTTCGAAGAGGGTGAGATTCTCGCCTGCCATGGTGCTGCTAGGCTCCGCGATCAAGATTTACAAGCCCATCCCAATGGTTGTACCTTCTTTAGTCCTCTTCCCAAATTTAGGACCCAATAAATGCCCCATCCCCTCATAAATGGAGCAGAGGGGAAAGTGTTGGTCAACGTCTGAGTGTTAATTGCCGAAACACATTGGGCAGTCACGAAGAGGGCTCGTGAAGGAGGGTCACGGAGAAAAGGAGCGGCGCGTTGGATGAGAGTGCTACGACGTTATCTGTGGTCGAATGCGCCATGATGTAGAATAGTTCATCACCTATAAATAGGGGGTTGACCACTACCGTTTCTTTTCTCACCTCTGTATTTTGGAACTTTGAAATCTCAAATTGTGAAACACGACATACTCCATGATTTCTCTCCGTGAATCATGACTTCTTCATTAGGTATCACATTTGTCATTATGTCCACAACAATGTGCTCTTCCACTTTCTTATAAAAGGTGGGGTAGGGATCTCTACTTTATTTACTAGGATCGTGCTCCGCAAATGGTATTTGTGAACGATCTCCAAGAACGAGCTTTGTGGAAGGGATTCACAAAACAAAAACCAAAACATCCAAAACTCAACAATGGAATGGCACACCAAGAGGCTGACAAGGGTTCCTTTTAGATGATTCCTCAAGGGTGGATATGGGGATAGCTCAGGTATAGGGGAGGTTGTACAAATCCATTCTGAATATAACTCGTTGGTGGCGTTGCTGTTGAAAATCTAGATGAAATATCCATAGTGCATGAGGTTTCCTTTGTATTTATTTAGACTGATAGATGACGTCTTCTTACCATAAATGAGTAAGGTCAAACCAGAATACTGGTTGACGATCATGTTGTGTCAGCACTGGTAGAACAGGGCGGTTGATGGTCATGTCCGGGATGACTTCACCCCGATCAATGATGACTGTCTATAAAATCATCTGAAGAACATTGATTTTAAGGAACAGAAGACAAATAAATATCTCTCGTTGTGCCATAATATCTTGAAGGAATCAATGAGAAAACCAGAAAATGGGTGGTTCGATGAGTGGGATCTGCGCCATGGTGGCAACTTCACTGACGATTGGGCCTCGACCTACTGTTAAGGTGCCTTCTGTGAGGAATTAATGGAAGATCTATGATGATTGTTCCTGTATAAAGTGGCATGATGCTCCCAATTCCATCTCCATCAGCTGAAGCATATGATGCGGGATTTGTTGATCATATTTTCATTGAGTACCAATACCTTCCATTTTCACCATGAAGAGTTCAACATCAATTTTGGGACCTTCATCAGAACTCAAATGTCTCTATTCTAGGGGATATATATGATGAGTTCTTATTTGTTTTGGATGTGTGGGAGAATCCAGATCAGCTGTCACTTTTGACGATGGTGTTGGTTAACCTAGTCTCGGGAGAGTACAAGATTCTAGTGAGGGATGTTCAATTCAAATAGTGGTTTAAGTTGTTTTTGAACATCCTAGAAAATAGGTAGTTCCCTATGAGGCCTTAGAAGTATCCGAAGGGGGATCAATGTGGAATGGAGAACTCATATTGGTGGTTCTTCGAAGATATCATTTGGATGTTTTGGGGATTCAACATCAATACCAAGCAACATCAGGTAGTTAGGTTGGTTGCATTCATTGTGGTGCTCATCTGCGATCGGATCTTTCCAGTGAGGGACACAAACATGGGCATGCGATAAATCATGTTTACCATGGAATCCATGCTGGAGACATGAGGGAGAGACCACCTCGACATCCCGATGATCTCCATGAAGTAGAAGATGTTGTGGCATATCAGTGAGGGGAGGAAGCCACATAGAATTTTCAGGCCATTCCACCTCCTGTATGGATGGATAACGGCACTTGTCTAGGGGATATACGAATACCCAAACACCATCTCCCCCCATGATTAATCTTCCTCCTGTCCATTTTGAATGATGTGAAGAGAGTTACGGCCATGCTAACCAGGGAGGTGGTACTTAACAAGGTCTGGAATGTATAAGAGGTCAATTTCCACATGTTCCAATTGTCCATAGGCATGTTCACTAATGACGGCTGAGAAATAGAAGAGCATCAGTCCCACCTCATATCCTTTCTAGATAGACTCCTTATGGTGCGGGTGGACCGCGAATCCCTATGTGTGTCGTACACAAAGCATTGATTTGCAAGAAAATTTTGGTGCATGAATCTAGTCACCCCACGGGTCTATTTGGGGGGTGTGCTACGAGGACCACCCATTCATGATTCGGTAGATGCAGATCACGTTTACATGGTAGGAAGAAAAGGATGACGAATGAGATGACTCCACCCACATCCGTCATTGGACTGGTGAAGGAGTTTTCCAAAATCTATGAGGTTTCCTAACAAAGGGAGAAGTTGAAGGAGCCAACCATTTGGGCAAGTGATGGGGTGCCTCTCCAACCTCAAGGATAGGGATGGAAGGCGGTTAAGATGTCTCATGGTCGGGGGGGGGGGGGGTGGCTGGAGTGGCTGCTACCACCACCCCGATCAAAGGGGAGATATTACTGGATGAAGCTACAGCTGCAGGGGTTCCTAGATAAACATAGTCATACAGAAGGGAGACCACCAATGGGATTTTGTAAGATGTCCACGCCAGATCTAGGAAAGCCATTGCACCATAAAGTGATTCCTAAGAACACCGTATTCTCATAAGCATGGTACATCTGGGACATGAACCATAAATTCCTCAAATTGTCTGATATGTGGCATCACCTGAACCACCTAGGGATGGATTTTTAGCCAATCAACCATGTTAGGGATGGATTATCAGTATCCTAGGAAGAGACGGAGCTATACCTAGCTGATTTGAAGGACATTGGGAACTCCCGGGGTCCCCCACATTCAATGAATGATCAGGTAAAGGTGTTTCAAGATTACATGAACCCTCCATATTGGTATGTTATTGAACTGAGAGAGCACTTACCTTTTCTGGTAGAATCAGGTGAATCTTCCAGGGGGAGGAGGACGGTAGAGGGATTCCATTGGATCAGGGTGAAGTTAGAGATTTAGATCTTGAACATGAAGTGTTTGAAGAGGCTCTTGGGGTAAAATCGTGAGTCCCATCCTTAGGATCTGCTTCTAGGTTACTTTGGACCCCTCACTAACATTTTAATTGTGCAGTAAGGACTCATAGGTAGTACCCATTCTCACCCCTCATTATATGTAGATGCGGGGACTTCCAGATCTACGCATGTGGATATGGTGATTACAATGTCTCGTGGCTCTTGGACTCTTGAGGTGGTTCCTCTAAAGTTTTCAGAGTTCCTAAAAATATACATAGGTCCATGGAATAGGGTCCCAATGGAAACAACCCATGAGAGAGACCAACACATTGATCTCTGTTTGCATTCTTTATAGGATTCATGTCTACCACCTAGTGATAATGTTAACTCACATCTGTGTACTTCATGGTATACACAGTTCCTCAAATGGTGTGGGCTTCCATGGAAAGTTTGGTTGGTACTCCCAATGGAATCTTTCCAAGGGTAATTCTTATGGTCGTGGAAGTGGATTCCAAAACTGATGAATTTGTGGCACTCCAGATCACTTGTGGGACCATTTGAAAGAAAAGTCCTGAGATCATTGAAATGGGATCTGACGATGAAGATAAATTGGACATCATGAGTCCTTCTATACTTGATTGGAAACGAGATTTAGAGCTTGCTGATGAGTTCTTCGGGGTGTTCCATGTGTATGAGCCATCCAACCCCGCAGACATGGATTTGGAGACCTTTGATGAAGAGTATAGAAAATAGTATGTCTCCTGTAATGGATGATTTTAAACACCTTTATCGATGACACCCCTCAATTACAATGGATAAACATGATGGAGAGACTTCATTCATTTATTCTTGAATTGTACACTAGGAGAGTGGATGCCTAGTGTCCCGACATGATCATTAGAGATCTCATAGAGGAGATGATTCCAGAATATGATTGTGGCCTCGTTGTAGGTTGGTAGTGGATAAAATAGGTGAACATTAAGAGGCTCCAAGAGGCAGAAATTGAGATTCAGTAGCTGCACGTCTGGAAAAATTATCATTTTTCTTTTCTCAAATCACAATTGGAGATTATATTGTGGCTGAAGGCACTGCTTGAGAAGGCTGAAGGGCACATGATGAAAGCCTCAGAGGAGATTACCGTCATCCAAACCAATGAGGTGTAGGCCTAGATCATGGCTGACGAACTACACCACATTGCTACTGAGGAGGAGTGGGGACTAAACATGTAATTGGGAACCCTGCACGCCACAAGCCAGAGGGTGTTGTAGCTACAATACTAATTTGACGGGGTCAACCCATCCATGGGAGGGGTCAATCCTCATGTACTATGATGAATGTAATTTATAATTTCACATTAATGCTTTTATTATTTATTCTAGATGCATGATTGAGTTCTGTTATTTAGTTTTTGGTATAATTAATTTTGGTTACATTCATGGATCATCCAGAGATCATTCGTTAAGCTCCCGTGTGTTGGACCCAGTGCGAGAAACAAGGGATGACCACCTTTTCATTCCATTGTAATATAAGAATTAAAACCAAGATTTGGGTATTCAGGGTTTGAAAAACCAATCCAGATTTCTGTGAAAAAAGGGAGAGGACCGACTAGAGAATGAAGATCACAAAACAATCGACGTTTCATCTTCCCAATGTGCACTAGTTCATGAGCATGGTAATGCCAGGGGAGTTGGGAATTAATCTTAACATAGGGGAGTGGAATGTGTGAGTCATAATAACCATGATTCAGAACACTATGGGAGTGTCATGACAATGAAGGATAATCATTGACCTTATTTGAAACATAGTATCATTATTATGTTATCCTGAAATGGAGATAACCAACTAGGGATGACCGTTGAAAATAATTGAAACAAAGGAACTAAAACAATAATCTACTCATTAGACTTCCAAAAAGTTGTCCCAAGATAGTAGTCAAGCCATAAGTCGAGCATCTATACTGTTAGGGAGTTCTTTTAGATGTGAAAGAGGACGAGAGCCCAAATAAAGGGCATGCAATGAGTGGTGTGTGGAGTGATGGGTAGTTCGAAAGGATCCCAACACTCTTTAAATCATGCCACATGGTGGAACAACATTAGGTGTGTGTATCTGTCTGATCAATGGTAAAAGATACATCCAAATAGGACCTCTCGTGAAAGGACCTGGAATGATCTATAATTATACGTCATACTATTAAGAATGATAGACATTTAGTTTAAATGTCATACAGTGAGGAAGATGCACATAGTATAAAGGGCATACTACCTAGAGCAGGATTGGGCATGAGGGGCTAGAAAGGTCAATGACCCTGGGGCTAGTCCCATTGTGAAATGTCTAGGTGTCACTACGTACCCTATAAGGATGTGAATCAATCCAAATGTAGTTCTTAAGAATGGTGTGGTCAGAGTTCAACAATGATAGGGTAAATCTTCTCTAGGAAGGGATCGAGTGCATCCCATGACTAACATGGGGCAACCTAAACTTGTTCAGGGTACAACCACGGTATAGTGTGGTGCATTGAAAATCTATGGACTCCCGCATTTTAACATCATACAATAGGATGAGGAGTGATTGGGAATACCCCAAGATGGGAGAACATGATGTGGTAGCTATAAACTCGACATTAATGAGGACATAAGAAGTCCACAAAACACCACCTATCACATGAGGGAGGTTTTTTATTTCTGATCGAGGGACCAAAAGTGAATGTTAGGTCGGGGTGGATTAAAGGTGCTTGAATGTTCCTAATTAACCCATTAAAATGGGTATCAATTCATGCGAATTTACTAAAATGTAGTTTAACGTCATGAAGGACAATGAAAGACATGTGTGACATGGATACACAAGTAGAAGTCCAACTGAAACTACTATGCCCTCGTGAGTTGCGCTCGATGTGGGTAAAAAGAAGTAGTTATGGAACATTCCTAATTCTAGGAGGCACACATTAGCGATAGTGGGATGGTAGGTGAATGGCGTCCCCATGATGCTAAACCGCCTACCTAACGTACCAAGATGAATGAAGGTGTAAAGGTGAGTATGTTGGAATTCCACTTAAATATATATAAGTCGAAATAATGTGAATCATGATGCATGGGATCTGGACCACAATGATAGTGGCAGAAAGATATGGGATAACTATTGACTATGTTAGAAACACATCATATATATCGTGACAGACTGTAATAAGGACGGACAAATGAGGGTTGACAACAAAACATGTAGCAATCATGGGACATGTCGCAAATGTCATTCGAGGTCCTCAGGGATGTTTTCCCCAAATTGTCGGTAAGCCAATATGGAATTAGACCTGGCTGTAAAGGGTGTCCCTTCATACGTGGAAGAGGATGAAGATCCAAATAACGGGCTCATGAATCATGGACATAGAGTTTGGGAAATGTCCCCATTAAAATTCCACTTTTCATGCTATTTTTCAATGTGTATCTGAGTACGACTATAAGTCATATTAGATAGAGCGAGTTGAGTCCCGCTCTAAGGAAAAGGTTCCTCAGGTTGAACGCTTCCAACTTAATGGTTGTACGATGGGCCATTAATGGAGGGATGGATTTATTGGACTGTGCGTATGGTGGTGAAGTTGACAAACCCGACACGTAGTTCCCATTTTGATATGATATTTTAGGGTAATAGAAATCGGACTAGATTTGAAAAAGACATGTGAGGAACATGGTTTTGTTGTTTCAAAACCTGACATGAATGAGAACCCCAGAGGTACTCGCCACACAAAAGGTTCCCAAAAGAGATCAGGTCAAGGGCCCGAAGAGAGGGGGGGAATGATTTTAGATTATTGGGGATGGACCTGAAAAAGGAATGTTTAGGCATTAATAAATTTCCCATGAGGATGGAAATCAAGCCATATATTTTTTGTGAAGATTTCCTGTAGATTAATTTCATTCGGAAAGGACACAGAGTGGTCTTAGTTTATGGTCATAGAGCACAAACAATTGATGGAACTGAAGGAGGGAGACACATGGTGATGTAATTATTAAACCTAGTGTGAATGAAGCCAGTAGGAGTCTATATCACTACAATGTACTCCCCAAAAAACTTCGACACCAGTGGATGAAAATTAAAAGTTAGGCTGAGCCCAAGGCAATGCACCCGAGCATTCATACATACCCTATTTGGCTGGGAATAATTCCTTACATAGATCTGAACGTGTCATGCTAAGATTCCAGTTCAAGAGATAATAAGGTCATGCAGGTCTGTCCCTCACATCAAGGAAGCGCCATTGGATAAATCTTGTTTGTCCATTAGGATGAATGTTTGGTTTTTTGGTGATGTTTTGGACCTAGGATGGAATGTCGAAGCATTTCCAGATGAATAAAGTCATATACAGGAATTGAAAAATAGTATGGTGTGTGACTGATACCAAACATAATTTCCTCTGGAATGAAGACACCATGATGTTGTGTCGTTTTTTTCTTCATGCATCGAGGATGATAAGATCACAGTATAGGCCCATGTGGTGGGGCTAACCATGTATTTTAACGTCACGTAGTATAGACACAATAGTTTGATGTCATGTGATACCAGGAAGCATAGTTTAATGTACTATGGATAAGACATATAAATAATAAATGATGACCAAGAGGGAAAGTGCACAGCATGATAAATCATACCAGACGGGAATGATGACGAGGTCCACACCACACCACGGTACGATTCAAGGAAAGATACCTCATGCTGAGGGGATTGAGAATGTTTTAGAATATGGGGAAGGAGACACTAGCTTTTTGGATCGAATATGTAGATGTATATGTATATGATATGGAACAATACAAGAGGGGGGGTGAATTGTAGGTTTAAAAACATTTTGTTTAAACACTTTTGAAATTAGTTTAAAATATCTTAAACTAATACAATTCACAAAAAAAACAAACAACCACAATTTTATTGAATATAAAGGTATGATATGATGTTATACAATAAGATAAGTAAAGAAATTGTATTCAAGATGAATACAATAATCAGAGTAATACAATAATGAAGGATTCTACCATAAAGCGTATAGAATCAATCGATACAATATGTAACCATATGATTATAATTGAAACAATTACAAATGAATATGGAATTAAGAAACAAAAACAATACAATTCCCTTTCTTAATACACATCAATTTAAATGTAAAATTATTAAAATTCTTTTGACCCAAAGATAAGGGTTATCCTTTCACCTAGTCTAAGAGGTCTGTCTTACCACCACCTTGGTAAGCCCTCGATACGATGATCAGCACGTCTGTCTTGCTATCCCCATAAGCCCTCGATACGATGATCGGAACGTCTATCTTTCTATCCCCGCAAGCCCTCGATTTTTAAGGTAATCAAAACCTCTTTCTTTAAAACACTTGAAAGCCCTCGATACGATGATCGGTAGCACCGTCTTCGTATCCCCGATAGCCTTCGATCATTATCACCTGATCGGTCGCACGAAGCAAAACAAATCCCATATAGAAATACAAAATCATAGAATGAGTTGTTCACGTTTTGTAATCTCAAGGCTTTCATATGAATCAAGAGAGAAGTCACAGTATATATCTCTAGAACATGATATAAGAAATTTCTCACACACTTTTTTTCAACATCAAATGACCTCCTATTTATAGGCCTCAGGTTCCAATGGTTATATTTCCTCCAACGTTCATATTTCTCCAGAAAACTCGAAGGGACTTGAACACCTGGCATTATAACATTCATATTGAAAAAGAAAACACAACATCGTTTTGATTAGTTTATAACTAACTCCATGACATCATTTTGGTTAAAACAAAAAAATTGTGAATATGAGAATCATGAGTACGATTAATATGAATCATGTGTTTTTGATAAAGGACCAAAAAAAGCATGCAATGAAAGTAAAGTATAGTAATATATGTATTACTTAGTGTAATGTATTGATATCATACAAAGTGAGTATGATGCACAACTCATTACGATTAACAGAGTCAATACGATTGACAAAGTTAGTACGAGTGACAGAGTCAGTAGGACTGAGAGAGTTAGTACAATTGACAGAGTGAGTACGATTGACAGATTCATTACGATTGACAGAGTCAATACGATTGACAGAGTCAGTACGATTGACAAATTCATTACGATTGACAGAGTCAGTGTGATTGATAGAGTTTGTACGATTGACAGAGTTAGTACAATCAGCATCATCAGTACGATCAGCATAGTAAAAGACATTTGTTATTTCCAAAACAAGATATAAAAGTCAAAATAGAACTTTTAACTCAAAAATCTCACCTTTTTAGGAAAGCACAAAACACGAAGTAGAAAAAAAAGAAATACTTAACTCCCACTGAGTTATTGGAAACTCTTGTGGATATTAAATTGAATACAACTAACTCCCCCTTAGGTATGAACATTCCTAAGGATTGTATTCATAGATTTTCCTTGATTTAGATGTATTTGATTAAAATGTATTCCCTTTGTAAAACATTCTCCCCCTTTATATAACATTATCCCACTTTGTGATTTAGAAACATAATGGGGGTAATAGTGAGTTTCCTAAAAGATTTAGAGAATGTAAATGTAGGACAATGGAAAGAGTAAAATAGATTTAATTTTGATAACAAAAGTTTATAGAGTTCATGAAATGAAAAAAATACAAAAATCATTTTGTTTTCTCTTTCCTTTTCCTTCTTTATCAACTCATGAAGAACGGATTTCATCTTTCTTATTTCCTTCTTATCTTCAGATATAGAATCACCCTGAGATCTGAGAAGCTCTTGATGGTCGGAAAAAATCTGATCATGATTCTTGATGGTCTCCTCTTGAACTCTGATTACTTATTCAAGAGTATCTATTCTATTTTGTAAATTCTTTTTGTCTTCGGATAACATAGAATTTTGTTTCATCAACAAAACTAATTCATCTTTGAAGGATGAACCCTTTGAAAACTCAGACGGAAAAGTATTCATTCTCTCTTGCACCTCTTTCACTGAAGGAATATCGAATCCATGGGTATTTGACAGAAGATTCACCCTTTCAACAGTTTCATTGTCAATATTATTAAAATAAATTGCAAGATCATTTCAAATTATCCTTAAGTATTCAACATAAACTTCATGATAAATCACTGAGCTCTCTATTTTGTATGACCATTTAGTCATTCTGCTGAAATCTTTTTTATGAACAACCAAACATTCAGATAGAACTTTCAAATCAGCTTCAACTGACAAAAAACTCATTCTCAATTCTCTTATAGAGCCAAAATTATTTCTCTAATTGTCAGTAATGAAATCAATTTTTCATTCAAGCCTGGGAAAGTAAGGAATGGCCTTCCCAATTCTACTTAAAACATGAACAATGTAGTCACTCCTCTTGAGATAGATTGATTGATCTGAATCGTTATTCTCATCGTACGAATCCAATTCATTTGATCATCTTGTGTCCACAACTGGTTGTTTTCGTTTTGATTTTTCAATCCCCTTTCTTTCTTCTTCCACTTTGTCACTAATGAAGATTGTTTTTTCCTTATGAGAAGATTGAGGATGTTTATTCTCTTGGGAAAGAATTATTTCTGGAGTTTCAAAAGATTCAGCTTGTACTTGATTGGCATGAGGAACTTGTTGAATACCTTCACTCTGTTTATGAACCGATTCCTCTATAATTTTCATTGAACTCTGAAAGAATTCTAAATGAAAATATCCTTCCTCTTCTTCAACATCCTAGATTTATTCCATAATTTTTTTCTTTTTCATTTAATGGGAGACTCTGTACGATAGGCTCTTGAAATACTTCCTCTGTTATTTGAGCACTATAATTCTCAACCATTTTCATGAGTTTTGAAACATCAAAATCCTGAGCTTTTCTGTTTAAAAGAGTCATATTTTTCTTTTCAGTCTGAAGGGTATTCTCAAACATTAACCTCTCATCAAAATCATAAGCTAGGTCAAGACAAAACTTCGGATCACCTTCCTTTCTCTATACTCTTGCTTTTCTCCACCTTTCCACAACCACCTTATTATATCTAGGATTATTCTATGGATTTGTACTGGTTTGTGGATCTGAATTTTGAGGAGTACCAACAGATGGATTGTCTTTGACTGGCATATGTGACAATTGATTTTGTGACGATTCGGCTTCTAAACCCTTACCAAAAAACATTGAATTCTGATCAAAACAAACATTCCACTACTTCAACGTAATCTTACTTATCCATGAAGGCTTCAACTCTTTCAATTTCCCTTTCAATGGAATATTACAAAACATCATTCTCTCAAGAATGAAATCTGTAAGAATAGATGGATACATGACCAAATGAGAATTAATCGCTCCTGACTTAATATTCTTGATTGTTTCCAAATCATATCCCATGAGATTTACTTTTCTCATGTTGATAAGACAGTCAATCATGAAGATATCATAAACCTTAAGAGTTTCCCTATCCCTTTTCCATGGGATAAGAAAACCTTGCATCCAAATTTCCACAAATCTATTATCTAGATAAAGATGAGCCATATTCCATTTCTCCTCATTTATAAGAAGCAATAAATTTTCATCACTTTCTTTGTTAAACGTAACAACTTCTTCTAGTAGTTTATGAGATGGATAAAAAGAATCACCTTCTACTGGAACATTCAAAAAGTGGGCTACTTGTTTCACAAACATTGATATCTATTTATCAAACACAGAAAAGTTGATAGTCATATTTTTGTCGGAAGATACGGTTTTGTAGAACTGACTGACTTCATCAATAAGAATAGGATCTTGAGGCACTATTTTTTCAACGCACAAATGCTCCCAGCCTTGAAACAAAATAATTCTTCTGATTATAGAATCATATGAATCAAAAAAGTCCCGAGAAACTAATCTTTCACTGAAATAGTCTTTTTCTGAAAAACTATTTTAAGACATTTTTGTAGGAGTGTTTGTAGAGGACTGAGACATATAGGTGAAGCTGATGGAAGATCTTAAGTAATCTTAAAACATGGGCAGATCTTCGACAACAATTCCGAAAATTTGGTGTGGGTTTGGGAAGAGGAGGGGTCTATTTAAAGGAGAAAAAGTTATCATTGATCTTCTATGGTTGATATTACAAGAAGAAAAATCGACGGATAGGATTATAAAAGGGTTTTTTTAAATGAAAAACAAAAAAAGGTATGGAAAGAATGTACCTGCCGGATATTTTAATGTAATTGATGGTTTAATTAGTATTAACATAGTTAATTAATACACAAGTGTATGAGAAATAATACGATCGATTTTCATGCCGATGAAAAACAAATTTGTTACCATGAACTGACGTGCCGATGGAAAACAAACTTGTTATCATGTACTAACGTGCTGATGGAATGAAAATATGTTACCATAAACTGTCATACCAATGCAAAACAAAGTTATTATTATGAACTATTATGCCAATGGAAAACAAAGTCATTACCATATACTGACGTGCCGATGGAAAACAAAGTTGTTACCATGAACTAATGTGACGATGAAAAACAATGTTTTTACCATAGACTGGTGTGCCGATAGAAAACAATTTCGTTACCATAAACTGACATGCCGATGAAAAACAAAGCTGTTACCATGAAATGATGTGCCAACAGAAAACAATGATGTTACCTTAAACTGACGTGCCGATGGAAAACAATGTTGCTACCATAAACTGACGTGCCGATAGAAAGAAAATTTGTTACCATATTCAGGTAGACAAAACAAAAATAGAAGATAAAAACTGTATCTAATCAGTACGATAAATAGAAAGGTAAATAATTATAAGAAAAATAGTCATTACGGTAAACAAAAAGACAAAAACACCAACCAGAAGAATAAACTGATAAAAGTAATATCATGAAAAAAAATGTTCTCCCTCTCTTTAAAAGGAGTTTCTTAATGTTAGGAGAAGTAAAAAAACATGACGTAGACATGAATGATTACATTAATGTAATAATTCCTAGCATCTTTTTTATAAACTCAAATCTATCAGAAGGTAATGGTTTTGTAAAAATATCAGCAAGTTGTTCTTGCGTTTCAATGAATTGTAAAATAATATCTCCTTTTTTGTGTGATCCCTAATAAAGGTATACCTAACATCTATGTGTTTTGCACAAGAGTGATGTGATGGATTCTTACTAAAAGATATATCACTAGAATTATCACAAATAATTTAAGTTTTGGAAAAACTCAATCCATATTCAGTGAGTGTGTATTGCATCCACAAAACATAGGAACAACATCTTCCAGCTGCTACATATTCAGCTTTAGCAGTGGAAAGTGATACTGAGTGTTGTTTTTTGCAGAACCATGAAACCAAAGAATCTCCTATGAAATGACATGTTTAAGTTTTACCCAATTTATCCATTCTACAATCACCGAAGTCAGAATATGAAAAACTTTATAAAACAAAATCATTTCTAGAAGAGTAAAAAATACCTTTATCCACAGTTCATTTTAAATACCGAAAATTTATTTTCATGGATTTTAAATGAGACTCTTTTGGATTATATTGGTATCATGCACATATGCATACATAAAACATTATGTCTAGTCGACTAGATGTCAAGTATAAAAAAATTCATATCATACCTCTAAAAATTGTTTGATTTAATGGTTTCCCATTTTCATCAAGATCAAGTGAATATGAGGTACAAATAGGAGTGCTAATACTTTTACTCTTGTCGTAACCATACTTTTTGAGTATATCAATTATATAACTATGTTGAGATATATAAGTTCCTTCTAGTTTTTATGAGATTTGAAAACCTAAAAAGAATGTTAACTCACCCATCATACTCATTTCTAACTATGATTTCATTAAGTTGGCAAAAGAATCAGTTAATTTTTGAGGAGTTGATCCAAATATGATGTCATCAACATAAATTTGAACAATCAAAACATTTTATTTTCCATTTTTAAAAAAAGGGTTGGATCCAAAATAACTTTTTCATAGTTGTTTTGTAAAAGAAATATTGTAATTCTATCATACCATGCTCTAGGGGACTGTGTAATTCCCTATAGAGATTTGGTATGTTTAAAAACATGATTTGGATGTTCTGAGTCATGAAACCCAGGGGGGTTGTTCGACAAACACTTCTTATTGAACAAAACCAATTAGAAAAGAACCTTTAACATCCATTTGAATTAGTTTGAAATTAAATTTTGCTAAAAAGGCTAATATAATACGAATAGATTCAAGTATAGCTACCGGAGAATATGTTTCTTCGTAGTCTATTCCCTCTTCTTAATTATAGCCCTTAGTAACAAGTCTTGATTTATTTATTACAATGATTCCTTTTTCATCACATTTGTTTCTAAAAACCCATTTTAAACCAATTACAGTTGTTTCCATAGGACATTCAACTGGATTCCATAATTGATTCCTTTCAAATTCATTTAGTTAATCTTTCATTGCTTTAATCGAATCATCATAATGTAAGGTCTCACCTGGACTTTTAGGTTCAAATTGAGAAATAAAGGCAAGATGTTCTATTTCACTTTTTAAAGAATTTTTGGTCCTTATAGGTTGATTTACATCACCAATGATGTTATCACTGGGATGATTCCTACGAAGCAATTGATTTGGTATTTGTAAAACTTTTTTATTAACATATGGTAGAAAATATTCTAGGGTAAAAGTTTCAAGAACACTTTCTTGAACGTTTTCCTTATCAGAAGAATATTCTAATAGAGGTTGATAAAAAATTTTACAAAACACATTCGAGGATGTAGGTTGGGGTTGGTTGAAAACAAAAGGATTAGTTTCATCAAATTTTACATGCACTGTTTCTTCAACATTACAAGTGTTTTATTGAAAACTCTATATGCTTTAGAAGTTGTAGAATAGACTAGAAATATTCCTTCATCAGATTTTGGTGCGAATTTGTGTAGATTATCTTTAGTATTCAGAATAATTACTTTCCACCCAAAAACATTTAAGTATGAAACTTTAGGTGTTTGGCCAGTCTACAATTCATAAGGTTTTTTTTGTTAATAAATGGTCTAGTTAAAACATGATTTTTAGTTTAACAAGAAGTACTAACAGCTTCAGCCCAAAAGTTTTTAGCAATTGAGTATTCACTCAACTTGGTTCTTTCCATTTTTTGAAGAATACATTTTCTTCTTTCAACAACACTATTTTGCAGAGGAGTTTATGGAGCTAAGAAATTATAAGTAATAACTTTCTTACTATAAAAAGTTTCAAAAAATGAATTTTTAAATTCACCACCATGATCACCATGAATAGTTATCAATTGTAGGACTTTCTCATTTTTAACTTGGGATCTAAAGGTTTTGAAATAAGAAAAAGCATCAGATTTCTCTGTTAGAAAATAGAACCATGTAAATCTAGTAAAGTCATCAACTAAAACATATACATAGTATTTACCTCCAATGCTTCTAGTTTGTGAAGGATCCAAAAGAACCATATCCACTAGATCTAATTAATTAGATGTTGAAACTTCATTAGTTGATTTAATGCTAGTTTTATGTGTCTTTCCAAATTGGCAAGGATAAGATACTTTTTAAGAATCATATCTAAGATCTGGTAGAACCTTTACAAGTCTTTTCTTAGAAAGTTTACAAAGGTTTCTCAGGTTACAGTGACTAGTATTCTATGCCATATCCATGATTGGTCTTATATTGCACTTAATAAGGGTAAATTTTGGGTCCTAAGGTCTTCTATGTTAACAGTGTATACATTCTATTTCCTATGGACAAATAGAATGAACTCATCCTTGGAATTGTGAACTAGACACTTATCATTTCTACAGTTTACAAGGTAGCGTTCATCACATAATTGAATTATGCTGATGAGGTTGTGCTTAAGTCCTTCAACAAAAAAAACATTTGAAATAATAACTTTTCCAAGAAAAACAATATTACACATTCCAATAATTTTTCCTTGATCATTATCTCAGATGGTAACATTTCCACCTTTTGTTTCGATGATCTTTTCAAAGAAATCTTTATTTCCCGTCCTATTTCGAGAACAACCACTATCCATGTTCCAAATGTTCTTCTTGGTAAACTTCTTATTTTCCAAAAAAAAACGAAAAAAATAGTTTTTCAGAATCAAATCTTGTTTGGATCCAGAAGGGTTAGGTAAAAGAATTTTAGGAATCCACATTTGTTTTGAAAAATGAGCTTTCTGAAATCCTAAAGACTGATTTCTATTAAGAGAGAAATCTCTTTTCCAGTGTCCTCCACATTTACAATTAGAGAAAAATGGTTTACTTTGATGAACAAAATAGTTATTACTATAAACTGCTTTAGAATGAGTATAACCAATACCAGAATTATTACTCAACGGTCGAATTTGAGAATACATTTTGTCAATGTTTTCCTTGCCATGAGTAATGATTGACAAACATTTTTTCAAGGAAAAAATTTCTGACATTAGTTTTAAAACTACTTTTTTTCCTCCAAAACATTTTATATTGAACTAGAGTTAGACTAGAAAAAATTCTCCTTAGAAATTAGATTTTCTAAATCCTTAAAAATTTTATCCTTATCGGATTTTACTTTCTAAAGGGTTTTTAAAATACTTTCAAAATCGGAAGTTTTCATGTCAAGATCATTAGACAGAGCTGATACGTCTTTAATTAAAATTGTAATTCTAGAATTATCTTTATCAGGATTTTTCTTGAGTTTAGAATTTTCATTATCAAGTAATTTAGCAAACCTAGATACTTCTTCAAAAGATGGTAATGTATTATCTTCTGATGATGAAGACTAATATGAAGATCCATAATATTTATTATTAGTATAATTTTCATTCAAAGAAACATTTTTAATAGCTTCAACGTTGTGTACCTTATCCATAAGAAAATGATTTTCAATTGGTAATCCAGCTATAAGTCCAGTATTCCTTTGTTCTGAGGATTCATATTCTAAAGAATTATCTGATGAATCCCTACCACTTTCACTTCACGTATCATTTTCCCTCGATATATTATTCATATTTTTCTTGTAATACTTTTTATTATTTCATTCAGAATGTTTCTCCTTTATGTATTTTCTCTTAAGTAAATGAAAATCAGGCCTTATATGTCCTAGTTTCTTACATTCATAACAACATACATTTGAATCATTCTTATCCTTACAATCTTTCTTTTTAAATCTGTATTGGATGTAATTTTTTCCCACAATCATGTTCATCCTTTTAGCAAGATTGGCAAACTCATTATCCAAGAGATCACTATCACATAATTCAGACTTTACTTTCTTAGCTTTGGATCTTGTTATCACTTCAGGTGTTTTAGCTTTAGATGTAGTGGTATAAGCTACACCTCTATTTCCATTTTTCTTCTTATTGAAATTAGCATCTCTCTTCATTCTTGTCTAATGCTGCAGAAGAGTTCCAAAGAGTTCATCAAGAGTAATCTGGGAAACTTTTCTATTTCCATCAATAGCTGCCCTTTTTTACTCCCATTCATTCGGCATTATACCAAAAACTTTGTCAATAATAGCTTTATCATAAAGACCTTTTTCTCCCATAGATTGTCAACTATTGACAATTGTCATAAATCTTTGTTTCACTTTACATACTGGCTCTCCATAATGAAAAAGAAATCCAAGATACTCTACTCGAATCCTGGCTCTTCTTGCTTCTATAACCTTCAATGTACCAAAATGTGTGACTTCTAATTTCGTCCAAATACAGATGGCTACTTCAAAAGAAGATATCTGGATGTATATATTATTGGTCATAGAATATAGAAAAGTATTGGGTACATTGTAATTCAATTTATATTCTTGCTTCTCTTGATTAGTGAAAGTACTGACTTCTTTGTCAGGAATTTTGTAACCTCCAGTAAGCATAATAAAATTGTCTAAACCAGTATTAATAAAAAATGTCTTAATTTTAACTCTATAGTACTCATAATCATTCCCATCAAAGATAGGTGGTCTAGTAGGATTTATATTATCAATTGACCAAATATTCATTCCATACATCTTATAAGACAAAATCATTTCCACTTCGACAAGTTAGTGCAATAAATAGTTCAAACAGTAATATAAAATAAATAGAGATATTAAAACAAATCAGTGGAAACCTCCTCTGATACCAATTGATGGATCAAATATATAGATGTATATGTATATTAGATGGAAGAAAACAAGAGGGGGTGAATTTTAGGTTTAAAAACATTATGTTCAAACACTTAAGAAATTAGTTGAAAAGATATTAAACTAATACAATTCACAACAAAAACAAACAACCCAAATTGTATTTAATATAAAGGTATGATATGACGTAATACTATAAGATAAGTAAAGAAATTTTATTCAAGATGAATACAATAATAAAAGTAATACAATAGTGAAGGATTCTAACATAAAGCGTATAGAATCAATCGATACAATATGTAACAATATGATTGTAATTGAAACAATTACAAATGAATATGGGATGATGAAAGGAAAACAACACAATTCCCTTTCTTAAAACACAGTAGTGGAAATGTAAAAGTATTACAATTATTTTGACCCAAAGAGAAGGGTTATCCATTCACCATGGATAAGAGGTCTGTCTTACCACCACCTTGATAAGCCCTCGATACGATGATCAGTACGTCTGTCTTGCTATCCCCACAAACCCTCGATACGATGCTCAGAACGTCTGTCTTGCTATCCCCACAAGCCCTCAATTTTGTATTTAATCGGCACCTATGACATTCAAACACTTGAAAGCCCTTGATACGATGATTGGTATCACCGTATGCCTATCGCCAATAGTACTCGATTTTTATCACCTGATCGGTCGCACAAAGAAAAACAAAGAACTTATAGAAATAAAAAAACTAAGAACAAGCCATTCACGTTTTGTAATCTCAAGGCATTCACCCAAAGCATGAGAGAAGTCATAGTATCTCTCTCTAGAAGTTGATATAATCAAATTCTCACACATGTTTTTTTCAGCTTCAAATGACTTACTATTTATAGGCCTCAGGTTCCAACGGTCATATTTCCTTCAACGGTCATATTTCTCCAGAAAACTCGAAGGGACTTGGACAACTAGCATTATAATGGTCATATTGAAACCGAAAGCACGTCATTGTTTTTATTAGTTTATAACTAACTCCACGACATTGTTTTGGTTAAAACAAAGATATATGAAGATGATTATCATGAGTACGATTAATATGAAACATATGTTTTGATAAAGGACAAAAACAAGCATGTAATGAAAGTAAAGTATGCATAATATAAGTATTACTTAGTGTAATGTATTGATTTGATACAAAATGAGTATGATTCACAAAATTCAGTACGATTGAGAGAGTTAGTACAAGTGACAGAGTCAGTACAATTGACAGAGTCAGTACGATTGACCGAGTCAATACGATTGACACAGTCATTACGATTAACAGAGTCAGTACGAGTGACAGAGTCACTATGATTGACAGTGTCGGTATGATTGAGAAATTAAGTATGATTGACAGAGTCAGTATAGTTGACAGAGTCAGTACGATTGACATAGTTAGTACGATCAGCATCGTCAATACGATCAGCATAGTCTGTATGATCAGCATAGTAAAAGGCATTTGTGATTTCCAAAACAAGATATATTAGTCAAAATAGAACTTTTCACTCAACATAGCTCACATAAAGGATGTTCATGGTGCAGATCTTGGAAAACATTACATTAATGAGACATAAGTCCATCCATTATACACCATGCAATCCTATACGGGTCGGGTCCTAAAATGTTGAACGAAAGTGATAATTAGTTAAATTTGATATGGGCCCAATGATGAGATTTCCAGGTGTACCTTCATATCCTATGTGTATGGGAATCAAGCAAGGCATAGTTCTATAATATGACATATAAAGAGATATTAGTTTAAGGTCTTAGAACATTGACAGTGAAGAAGATGAACTCTTCTAAGCAAGCGCCGACCACGATCCGTTCACTAAGACCACGTTATTCAAACAGTAGGTGGGGGAAAAGGTGGAAATGGTCATTTCAACACATGGAATACACAAAAAGGGAAAATTGGTGTGGATCCCCGAATGAAACCTTACCGTGACTTTGCCCTCCAAACTTGCAAAAGCACACTGAGGGATAGCCCTATGTGTGTTGAAATTCCACATGGACATGATGGGGTAGAAAATGATGTGAATCATGGAACTGAAATTTATGGATAGATGTGGTCAATGTGACTATTGAGGATAATTTTGAACCATGTTCTAAACACTACATCTATATCATGTTACCTGAAATGGAAAAAAATGAGCATTAACCACTGACCATATTCACAACACAAGACATGTATCAATTAGTTGTTCGAAACCCTCGAGGATGTTGGACCATAATGGTAGGAGAGCCATTGGGATGAGCATCCATGCCACTAGGGGTACCTTTGTATTTTAATGATAATGAAGTCTCAAATATAGGGGAACATGATGCCTGAAAATTGGGTGAAACCATGTCCATGTAAAATCTGATACTCCTGGTTCTGAACCAGAGTACTCCTGGGAACATTGGTGAATCACCGAAGAGGGTCAAGGGACCCAACATAAGAGAATCTGAATTAAAATTATTATTTTAGTAAAAGGTAGTGAATGGTTCATTGAAGAGTGAGTTACGTGGTGTAGTTGTTACAAACCATATGTGAATGGGGACGCAAGACCAAACCACACAACATACCCCTCTACTAGAAGGACTCATTCCAAGGGTCCTGAATGATAACGAGGTTTCTAATAGATGAGGTTGGACCTGAAAACTAAAAGTCTAGGTGATATTATGTATCCCATAAATAGGGGAATAAATCCAAACACAGTACCGGCAGTTTCTGTGTAGTTTTACGTCATACGGTAAGGAAACTGGTAGGGGCATGGTGTCTCAACGGGGGATGTGTACGACATTACGAGTAATACAACGTGATTGAGGACATAAGATCATACCAAACGGTAAAATCCTATGCGACAACTTGGGAAAGGGGGACAAAAAGGCTGAGGGATCTAAGACGGTATGTCCCATCAGTATACAGTGTAACTTCTTCTGGTGAGGAAGAAAGGGGGAATGTGTATGGAACAATGTGTTACCCAACATGAATGGAGGCAAACACCCAAAAAAACATACCATTCAAGATTCCCGAAGATAATTTGGACAGTGTGTTTGGATGAAAAGGGGGGATAAACATGGGCTGGACCTGAAGACAAAGTGTCCAGGTTTTCCCCTAAATCCCATAAGGTTTAAAATCAAGCCATATATAGTTTTTAAAGATTTCATGAAGTTTAAATTCATGCGGTAAGGATGATGGAGATCTTAGTTTATGGTCATAGAACTCGGACTATGAATTCCCTGTTTAATGTCATGTGTGTGGGACAACTAAGTGGAAAGGGGAAATCACCAGGCCTTTGAAATACCATGAAATGACAACAATGATATATGATAATTGTTTACCATGTTCGTAGTATAATATATGTATTCATGTGACCAGGATTTGGGAAAAAATGAGTGTCGATCATTGACCATATTTGTAATACATGACCTGTATCATTTTTATGTTCGAAACCCTCGAGGATATAGACACATATTTTAACAGACCCTTGGGTAGAGTATCCATGTCATTCAGGGGTCATTTTGATAAATAAGTTGATGGAAACCCCAATGATGGGGATCACGATGAATGGAGGGCCATGTGCTCATGAAAAGGACAATAAATGAATGAGTAATGTCTTATGGGGGTATGTGTGTCATGGAAAAAAAGTCCCACATTAATGAGGATGGGAATCTAAACTACCACAAAATCCTAAATGTGAAATTTAGCCAGGTGGCCAAAAGGGTCGAGGGACCTGAGGATGGGCATCCCACTAAATTGTAACCACATAATCTCTCATGCGGGCATTGCCTTATCATAGCTCCTAATCCAACATGAGAAATGCTCTATGTGGGAAAAAATGATCAAGACTAGGCTCTCCCAATCATATAAGGGTCCGACAGCTAGAATCACACTCCTGTCTAAAGAAGACTGAAGCCAGAAGAGATAACAGGGATGAATGAACATCTACACTAATTGTTTGGGAAATATGGGGTTGGTGACATTGAAAAAGCATATTTTTTAACAGATTAGAAACACAACATCCATATCATGTGAACTAAAATGAGAACAACAAATGAGTGTCATCCACTGACCTTATTCACTACCCAAGACATTTATAAATATGTTTCTTGAAAACCTCTAGGATGTTCGCTCGTAATGGTTAGAGATACCTTGGTCTGAGCATCTCGTCCATTAGGGGGTCCCTTCCAATGTGAAGGATAATGGAGACCCAATTTCTGGGAGTGTGTAAAACATAATTGTGCCCATACAATTTAAATTCATAATGGAAAAAAGAAGAGTTTGAGATCTTTAGTGGGAAGGATATATGGCACGGTTATGATGAAATTGATGGGATTGAGGGAAAAAGCATGAACCATCCCAATTGTTTTGACCCAATGAGAAGTACTAAAGTTTTGGTCTGGGCCTGTAGACAAAAATCATAGGTCATTCAACATATCCCATAAGGACGGGAATCAAGCCATAAGTAGTTCTGAATTTCATGCAGTTTAGCATCGTGTAGTGAGGATGTGGGAGGAGAGAATAAGGAGGGGTAAGCTTAGTGCAATCACCATAATCATGACATGAGTGGGGCTAAAAAATCATACACGACACCATGTGGGATCCTACAAGAGAACTGTACCCATGGGTAGTCAAAGAGGAGACTTGGGGTAGGACTCAAGATAAAGAGTTTGATCATTCCTAAGTATCCCATGAAATTGGTAATCAATCCAAACATAGTTTATGCAGTTTAACATAGTAATGGATGACACATGATTAATATCTTGCATGATGACACACAATTTAACATCTTTCAGAAAAAAAATCGTTTAATGTATTGCATTATGTAATACAGTTTAATGTCATGCGGGATAGTGAACAGTTTTACATCATGTGAGACGACATAAATTTTAATGTCATGTGAGATATTTTACAATTAGAGGTCATGTATTACTGACATAAAATTTAATGTCATGTGGTAAATGTATTAGTTTTCGTTCATGTAGGACCAGAATATAGTTTAATGTCATGTGGGTCATTTTATAGCTTAAGGTCATGTTGGACGAGATAGTTTATGGTCATATAGGACCCATATTTCACAGGGAAAGTATTTCTTGAGGAACATGGAATTTGTTAGAGGAGTTGTACACTCACTATCCATGGTAAACAGAGAGTATGCTCTATTTGAGTAGGCCTTCTGAATGATGTATGGTTCTTCCCATTTGGGCTTCTACATGGGTGGTTTTCTACCTGGTATAATTTTTTTCCTAAGGCCCAATACCATGTCTCCTTTCTAGAAGGAGCATAGGTGATCATTCATGTTGAATGCTCTAGCTATCTTTCCATGACGACTTTCTATATTTTTCATGTCATGATGTTTTTTCTCGTTGAGAATATCCAAAATAGCTATTCGAATTTTAGCTACTTTATCTGGTGATGGATAATCATAGACTACTGTGCTCAATGAGGGAAAGTGAATCTCTATGGGCAGGACGACCGTCATTCTGTATACTAGGGAATATGGGGTCTCCTGGGTGGAATTACAAGTCATTGTCCGAGAATCCCAGAGGGTGTTGAAATCTTGTTTGGCCAACTCTTCTTGTTCTGACCAACCATTTTCTACAGAATGTTATACAAGGATTTGTTGAATGCCTAGTTCTATCCATTTTATTTCACATGACACCAAGAGGTATGGTTAGAATTTATGATGTACATAGAATACAATTTCATCATCATAGCCTTCTGGAAGATTGTTTCATTATCAGTGAGGATGGTGTAAGGGAATCCAAATCGTTAGACGATGTTGGTGCTCCAAAAGTCAATGACTGAATGGGACTTGGCCCCCTTGTGCGAAATTACCGCTACCCAATTGGATATGTAATATATAGTGGTCATGATGAAATGACATTGGTGAGCCATTTCTGGTGGATATGGTCCCACGAAATCGAGTCCCCAAACCACAAATGGCCATGAATACATGGTAGTGTGGAGAGGCTCGGGCAGACGATGAAGAATGTTGGACCAAATTTCGCATGCAAGGATCCTTTTTTCAAACTCTATGCAGGCATGGATCATGGAATGCCAATAATAATGTAGTTTCTAGATCTGGTGAGATTGTTTCAGCCCAGTTTGATGAGTCCCATAGGAACCAGCATGAACCACTTGCCTTACATGGGAAATCATAGCTCAATAAATGCAACTAAGGAGAACCCTATCAAACTCATGCTAGTAGAGGATCTACTCACGTCCCCGGACCATCTTGGAGGGTAAACTGTATAGCACGGTGTCGAATTTTTTTGTCCTTGGCCCGATCTACATGAAGATTACAATTTGGGAGCTACTCAACAATGGAGGTTCTCCAGTGAGGAGTCACATCAATCAATGCAACTAGGGGAGCTGGGGGACTTGACGTGGAGGCACCGATGTTATGGTGGATTACCTACAGGCTGTTATCATCATCTAGAGTGATGGTATCATTGAATATCATGTGTGCCACATGTATAATCATATCATCATGTTCAGGATCTACATGTGATGCATCTAGGTATTCCAGGGCATCCACTCGACCGTTCTGAGATCAATGGACATGAGTTACATCTAGATGAGATGGGAATTTATCCATTAGTTGGAGAGTTTGTTCCAAAAATAGTATAAATTATAGATTTCTGACGACATAGTCACCATTGATATTCTAGATGACTAGTTCAGAGTCACCTTTCACATGAAAATGGGGAATGTCAATATGGAGGGCCAACTCAATGCCAATACCGAGTGCCTGAAATATTTCCTCATTTTTTGTGCAGCATTCTAACAACAGATATTAATACGAAATAATGTCTTTGTGTTGGGGAAATGAAGGCAATACCCAGGCCTACTCTATTGAGTCTAGGGTCATCAAACCTTCTGCTGGTGGGGCTCCGGGAAGAACCATCAATGTTCATTTTCCAGCCTATCATGGCTTGGTCTACCGAGAGAATCACTTCGTTGGGGAAATCGAGATACATGGTATGGTATGTGAGTGGTTAATGAGCAGTAAGGAAGTCTTCCAACACTTGTCCCTTGATATCCTTTTGAGAGAAAAACCTGATGTCTAACTACTAGAGGATTACTACCCACTATTCTAGACCTCAAGTTAACATTGGGCGGTTAAGGATGTACTTCAATGGATACACTCATGACAGTATCTATACCTCATGGTGCTATAAGAAATGTCGCAATAATGTACTATGAATACCAGTGTGAGGAATATCTTCTCGATAGGGGATTATCTGGTCTCTGCTTTAAAAAGAATGTGACTGCGATAGTCAAGAATTTACTATGTCCCCTTGTTATTCTGGGCCACGAGGTTGCCAAGAGACCATTCCAGGGTGCTCACAAAAAGGACTAGCATCTTTCTGATGATTATTGGGATTAATACTAGTGGTTGTAGAAGGTAATGCATGATTTACTCTAAGGTATTCTAAAATTATTCATTCAACTAGTAGAAAGTGACTTTCTTCATGATCCATGCAAAGGGTTAACACTTTCATGCCAGATTCACAATTAATTGGCGTGTGTAGGCTATGTGGACTTGGAAACCTTGATTCTCCCAGAGGTTGCATGGGGGAGACATCTGTCTAATTGCCCTGATCATATATAGGTCAATATCGATGCCCCGTTATATGACAAAAAAAACAAGGAACTTTTCCATGGTGAGGCCAATGGCACACTTCAATGTATTCATCTTCTGGTGGCAGGAAAGAAGGAAGACAAACACTTTCTCATGGAATTTGATATGGTCCAGAAGCTGGAGAGATTTTACCATAGGATCATTCATGTAACATTCCACCAATGTTCTGAGGATCTGCATAAATATGTGATGAATATCCCATTGATAGGTGTCACCTTAATTATTAAAACCGAATTGAATGACTTTGTAATAAAAAGTACCTTGTTGGGCCATGAAGGCCGTATGCTCTTCATCTGAGGGAGCCATTGGGATATAGTTATACCCGAAATACCCATCCATAAAACAGAGGTCCTGGAACCTAGTTGTATTTTAAATCAACAATTCCTTCACAAGAAGGGAAATTCATCATTCGGATAGTGACAGTTGAGATCCAAGAAGTCGATGCAAACATTGATCTGTCTGTTCTTCTTCTTGACGAGCACATGATTTTCTAGCCATTGGGGGTACTGTAAATCCATAATGAAGGTGGATCTGATGATATTATCAACATATGCATCAAACATGGCATCGTGTGAAGGGTGCATCATTTACATATGCTTGTTAAACCAATGATATTTTTTCGAGAGACCTAGGGGATAGACGACTACCTAAAAATATAGTCCCAGAATCTCTTTATAACTCCAAGAGAACACATCACGATGTTGTTTAAGGAAGTAAATGTAGTACTATTGCTCCTTGAGGGGCATGGATTCAGGATCAATGTGGGTTTCGGTTCCACCTCACTACTGAGGGCCACCTTTACCAATTAGTCATCTATGATGGAGATTCCATCCTCAATGGTGGGGGAGATTCCCTTAAATCATCTTATTCACTTATTTAGGATGGATGCTCGACTGGAGGAGTTTCTTTTTAGTCAAAAGATCACAATGGGAGGTTGGTTCCAGCTTGAGTGTCAGTGGACACTACTTTGGGGAACTCATGTGTTGCTGGAACCATAGTGATGAATGTTGTTGATCTGATCCCACATTGTTTTCCGCCCAAGGGGCCGTGCACGATGATATCGAAGCTAGAGTGTCATGTCATCTTGATCCGGTTAAATTTATCCTGGTGAAACAAGCAAGTATGACGTATTTTTGAACAATGGGGCAGACATCAATATACCTTATGATTGAAGGAGGCTCCATGACCACCTTTGCCTAATTTTTTTTGGATTATGAGGTAATCATCTAGTGTAACATAGACTTGGTAATGTGTTACCCCTTTGTTCCAGAAACAACGAAACATTGTCGCATTTTTTGGAATGTAGCCTCCACTCATTGGGATGGAAAGACAATGGAATCCTCTAGATCTATCCACATGTGGGTCGCAGCCATAACATGCTCAACCTCATTAGCCCGAATCTTCTTGCCATTTATTTTTTAATAGTCATCATACAGATAGAAGGCTCTACAAGAAGAAATGTAAGACATGTCACCTTGATGCATGCCAACATGATGATTAAGATATTACTTGAGGAAATAATGATATGATGAAGTAACCTCCTCATGCAGGTGGAGCCATGGCTTTCCCATTAAAACATTTTTGGAGGTGACTAAATAAACAACCATAAACACGGTGCTGGTATTTAGGCCACCGAACTAGTTATTCAAGAGGATATTGCTAACCGGTGTCTATTTCATCCTATAATAACATTGGATTCGTAGGCTAGAGGGTATCTGATCATCATCAGAGAACCCTAGTTTTCATAGTGTCCGATTCAGGGTTAGGTTGATCCTAGAGTCTGTGTTGAAAAGATAGCGACGAGCCTCTACGTCAATAAACTGGGTAGTGATTTATAGCAGACGAATGTGCCCTTGTATGGGGAATCCATCATCTTATCCTAAGAATAATTTTACGACGTGGTATTCAACATGATCGCCTGCCACATCATGGGAGGTTTCTTTGATACTACCTCTATCTCAAACTAGAGGGTGGTTTTTAAAGCATTGCTGAGGGCTCTGTCCAGATCTTCCTACAAGTGAAGGGCCACATGGATGGAGAGAATTTCTAGAATGTTGTTGAGATTTTTGAGGACATCATACTTCCATGACAATCATTATTTTCTTCTTACAAGAGGTGTCTGTTTGACATGATGTATGGTGGGCCCTACCGGCTCGACCATCGGCTGACTGGTGCTGGGAATATCACACTTTTTAATAAACAAATCCTACGGAGTGACTACTATATGTGGTTCAGATGAAAAAAGATGGTCCATAGAAAATCGTGGTTGGTTACAGCGTGGTCGATATCCAAAAACCTGAATGACAGCCAATGTGGACATGATGACACCAGATAAGAATGTTGTGTGTGCTGAGCTCAATGCTGGGCCACCTGCCTGGTTTCAGTTGCATCAAAAATATGATTGGAAGTAATGACCAAGGAACTCTAATGACCAATATATCCATGAACCCAACATTGTTTTGGATGACTAGGGATGTTTGGAGGATGCACTTGGTGCCCCTAATTTTTAGGAATAATGTAATGTTTTACCAGCTCTACAGTATTATTTGATGTACACCCTTGAACATCAATCGATGAATCATCCAATACAGGAAGGATTCGTGGAGGAATCGCCATCTTCGGGGGCACGATGTTGGCGAGATTACAGGATGACGACAACATAGATGATGGATTTGTTTTCCCTTGCGCCACTGATGTTTTCTATTCTGATAAGGGGTCTGCTGTGACAACGATACAAAAGTAGTATCTATAGATTCTAAATACTCTGGTCAATTCTTTCAAGAATGGATAACTCTATCGCTGCGGGCGACTGTTTTACGAGCCATCGAGTAATCATAATTCTGCGAACCATAGTTAGAAACCTAATGCCACTCCCCTTTGATTTCACTGTTACTGTCTGACCTCACGAAGACACATTCCACCTGTGCTGGAGGTGGGCCTAACCTGGCGATGTTGTTATCGACCAGGCCGTAAAGCAAGTCTTTAAACACAGAAAACTATATGGGGGTGTTCCCTAGGATCTGGTGATAGGGGAAGTAATTAGGGAGATCCATGAGGTTTTCCTCCTATTGCCTCCCCCATTCTGTAAAACATATAATCCCCTTCCCCAAGGAACTTCGAATAAAATTGGGCACATGAGCCATGTTGAATGATTAGGTCTAGATACACCTATCTGGAATGGGGGGCCAAGGAGCTTGACCTTGATGTGGTGCAAGAGGAGCCAACCGAAGAGGTGGAGCCTACTTATCTCGACTAGGCGGTGGTGGCACATTGTGTGGGGGATCCAACCGATTATGAGATGGGCCCTACTGGGCCGGAGGTTGGGCCTAAGGTGGAGTTCCTCTGCGAGGATGTGGAGGCAGCTCCACTGGAAATAAGTCATGTTGCCTAGGGGCCTCTATTTGAGCCACTACAGCGGGCTCTGCCCTGGTGGCCCTTCTCCTGGGGATTGATGGAGGCAATGGAAGTGCTTGACTATCATGTTGCAAGACTTATTCTAGGAATTAGGCCTTATTATAGAAGTCTTAAAATACCACAAGGTAGTTCTAGTTGATCCTAGAGAGGATCATCTTTGTTTTGGCATTCCCTACGCACATCTTTACCAGTTTATCATGAGTCAGTAGCATATCGATGTAGTATGTGAGCCCTTTCCTTCGGGCAACAAAGACTGCAACACGTTCATCATGCCACTTCTAGCACTTGAAGAGGTATGTGATACTCATCTTCCGAGTGGTGGAACTAAATTGGTAGAGAAATTGCCTATGGAGTTCTTCTCCACCAGTCACTGATCCGATGGGGATCTAGTTGTACCAAAAGAACAAGGACCCCTCTAATGTCTGTACAAAGAATCATATATTGGCCGCCTCATGTTGTTCTTGCATTCCCAACATGGTCCCACACCATTAGATAAAATGGGCCAGGTGCTATGGTGGGACCCCTATCTCATTGAAGGTGGTAATGGATGGAATTAGAAATCTTTGGGGTGCTATAATATCATACACCCACGATAGATTTGGCTTTCCATTAGGTGATATTGACACATGTCGAGTCAATAATGATTTAAGGTAGGAGATTAGTGTGGTAATTGGATATTTTGGGTGGGGTTACATGTATAGACGGGGATCCCAGACCACCAGGGCCTTGGTAAGTTATTCATCATGGTAAGTAGGCGCATTGACTCATGGAGCGGCTGGCAGAATTACATGTGGAGAAATTGGGGGAAACAGAGCCGGGTCCTGAAGATTTTCTCACTACTCTGGTGGATTTTCCATCACATATCGCACTATCTTTCCTTATGTTGCATCTGAAAACCTGTTTCCATGGCCATGATAGTCAGGGTCACCTAGAGACAATTTTCCGAGGGGAAGTTTTGCCTGCCCATGTTTCCCTAGCTGATGATCACCGTAGTCTGGCCGTCCCTCCAAAGTACAATAAGAAAATAGTTCATTAACTATCTTCTTGTGTTCTGCGTGTTTCTAATGCAACCCAGAATTTTTGAGATCATCTTCGATATTCTTCCATGATCCGAACAGGTCGTAGGGTTTGACGACTCTGAGGTGCGTCATACCCTTGTTGGGATTTTGACTTTGGACCAATGCATCAGTGGGCTTGGGAAGACCACATTAATTTCATTGTTAGAGAGTAATCCTTCCCAACAGATCCAGTAGGTGTGAAAATCCATCGAGGGGAAGGTCCTAACCAAGAATCTATAGCTTGATCTCATCCCCCAGAAAGTTGGTCATGTTAACCACGACCCTTCTTTGATCCATATCCACTATGTCGCTTGACAAATAGGGTTGGCGCCATATGGAACTGAAATGGAGGGCCACATACTACTCCCAACCACGGATTTTCAGGTGGGTAGAAGCCTCCTTGATTATCCTTCAGTGCTAATCAATGATCTGGATGCATCATAGTTGGATGGTCCAAGGAGACTTAGTGACTAATGGTGCTGGTCCACAGGGAGTGTGGAAAAATAAACCAAATGATATTGTTGTCTGATGTCTTCGATGTGATCCTAACTCCTGGCATAGGCCAATTTTTGATGACCAAATGGAAATGTGTCACCTAGAGGGTATGTAAAAAGAAACCAACCACCTCTTAGTTCAGTGCATCTGGTGCCCTAAAATTTTTCCCTACAACTGGCCAAAACATCCCTAATAAATTTTCTACTGTGAGAATATCCCACATGATTTGTGGTTTTTATTCGGAGTCTAGACCTTCATTTACCCACTCATAATACGAAGTCGTCTAGGGAACTAGTAGCGGTACTGATGCTGGCAATTGAGATGCTAGGCTAATGAGTGGAGAATATAGTTATCGTGCTGACTAACCGCCTCATCTCAGGCTATCCTATAAATAATGCAATGACATGGCCAACACAATGTTGTTAGATAGACTGGAAACTATAGTTTCTGGAATAGGGTCTCTGGATAATATAAATGGACCACATAGATAATTGTTCGTTTTTGGTCTGATAATAGATCTATTTGATCGCTAGTTGAGGTAGAGAGTGCTTATGGTGATGATGGTTGTGATTGCACGGTCGTAACCTATTGCACTACCAAAATTTCATCCTCCAATATATACATAAGGGGGAAGGTAAGAATCCGATGGACCACACATTTTAGATGAATGAGGATGATGAGGCTTGTTCCTACCCTGACCCTTGACACGAGGGATCTAAGGGAGGGTTTCATCGCTAAGTCATTTTCCCCCCACATAATATGAGAATCAGACTAGGTTAATCTTGGTCAGAATCTTCTTGGTATTATTTTTTTGGCTTCGACGACAAGACCTCCTAACTCAAGATGGATCTTCTAGACTGGGTTGATTTCCAGAATGAGGAGGAACTTTTGTCATACTATTTCTGGGACGGGGAGGATTTCCGCTCAAGTGAGCTGGGGTGTGCGGTGCACCAGGAGGAATATCAAACGGAACAAGAGGAGGACCACTGTGCCTACTAACTGATATAAAGAGGGAATCTTCGTGAGAAGTGTTAGAGCAGGTAGGACATCCACCAAAGCAGATAAGATATCGGGCAGGACCTCCATGATTGTTTCTTCTGGAAATTTACGCACAAGGGGGGGGGGTCCTCATACTGGTCAAGCTAGAAATGGGTAGGACCTTCATGTTGGGTGCTAATGATGTGAGGCTGACCCTCACACCACTGATTTTAGAGTTGAATAGGGACTTCAAAAGCTGTTATAAGAACATGGGGAGGGTCCCATGCTGGCGATATATAGGATTTGTAACATCCCCACACTAGCATCCTGTGTCAAGAGGAACAACTCTATACCTTGTGTAATGAGTGTAGGAGTGGTTTATGTTCTGAGTGCCGCTGCAATTTGGAGGACCCTCATTAAGATTGAAGGTATCTTTAGGAGGACCTCCACGCTAAGCCTTGAAGAGGGGAGGTCTCATATTCTCCATGGTAGTGGTATGACGAGGAACTCCATAAATAGTTTCGTTGTCACGGGTCGGTTGTCAGTGGCCACTACCTATGCCAGCGATAAAGAGAGTCGACCCAGCCTGCCCAGGGGGGCTTTGTGGCCTTGATCTCTGCTGAGAATAAGAATGCCCTTTCTCAATATTTATAGGTGACTAATGATTGAAGGCAGTGGTGGCCGGGTCCACATTATTTATTGACATTGATGCCCCTTGGCATGCGTCCTCCTTAGCATGTTCCCGTTATTGGTGTAGGGTTAACCGGTCCAAGGCCAGTGGTGCAGGAAAATAGATTACCTGCTCTTCATCCCATAGGACTGGGTAGCGGTATTGGCACAACCTATTGGGAGCCCTCTTTGGGAGCCCTGGAAATGAGATCCGATCTGGGCTGACCCATACATCCCCATCCTAATTAGAGTTGGTGCGGGTGTCATCGAAGTGTTTCAGGGAGAGGCTAATAAAAAGGTTTTATGTTGCTGTGGGTAGTAGTGGCACCCTGTGTGGACCTTGGGTGCAGTGGTGGCAACGAGGTGCATATGCCTCTAAATCCAGGCAGGCCCTAGACTGAGTTGAGTTAATCCCCTCCTCGTATCAGTAGACATGGTTGTTTATCATCCTTTATTGACTGAATTTAGAAGGGGAGATGGGTTGTGGGCTTCAAACATCTTTTGGTGAGTGAGTTTTCAAAGATGTGGTGGAGCCATGTGGGATTGCAACAGTGACATCGCCACTACCCCTATATCTGTTTAAGGGTGGGATCAGTCTCCTATTTCAGTAGCATAGATCCAATAAGGTAGGGAGATTAAACCATTATTACTGAAACAACGATATCGACATCTAGTGCCCTAGAATCATTCCATATTCCATTGCAAGTAAGAAGGATCCACACTGAAAATGTCACAAACCGAGATGTCTAATGTTTTAACAACCCCCACATCTAGCGAATTTCAATCTTGGCCAATTATTTTCTTAGGGGAAACCAGTGCAGGGTAACTGGATCTGTTGGCACTCTAGTCTACCAGTTCCTCAAATGATACTAATCCGCACATTAATGAGAATAACATCCCATATGGTTCTCCATTTATGTTTCTGATGATTTCTCCATGGTGAACACATATGTCTATTTGAGGATGCACTACTTGTTACCCCCACATTCCTAATTTCCAAAGTCGTGTGACATCTGTCGCATATACTGGGATGTTTTATCCATGATTGAAATGGGATGATGGGATGTCATTTCTTCCTTCCGTGGATTCCACCTCAGAAATCATCACCTAGTTCAGTTCTGCCTTATTGATTATGATGTTTTTCGTGAAACTCTTCCTAGGGACATATCTTCAAGGATGCGAGGTAATTACACTACCTCAATCAGGAAATTCAAGGGGTCTGGCCAGGGACGCATCCATCGGTTGGGGGAGAAGTCAGATGGGACATCACTAGCCTGTCTGGGTGCTAGAACTCAAGTGCATCTGGGTTTATCCTCTTTATTATAGAGCTTCTCGAGGGCGCATGCACCCGAGGCATCACACATTGAATACGAGAGATTATATGCCATAGGAATTTCACAGAGCTTTTCCACAACATCCCATGTTTAGAATAGGGTATGACATGAGTTTAACGTCTATTAAAGATGGGTCTGACTGATCAGAACACTTACAAGTGTGGATTTGCTGGGTAAAACCCCTCGAGTGAACAATGATGTTGGTGCTAACACGTGGTTAGTTTCCCGATTGCAGTGAGTAGCAGTGAAGAGAATCATTGGCATGATTTCACTATGATGTGGCAGCCTAGGTAAGAATCATGATGTATAATGGATGGATAAGTGAAGTGGATTGAGAATGCGATGGATTCAACTCAAGGTAGACTATGATGTTGTGTTTGATCCTCGAAATGACCTCATACGTATCCATGTGGTAGGTATTCAAAGGTCACATAGTTTAAGATGGGGTATAGGATTGCGGTGTGTGCATAGGACAATGAACCGATGATAAACTGGGGCTTATGCATGGTTAGTAGCCTGAGGTTGGTCTACCGCCACTGGGATAGACAAGAGATATGGGTCCCAATGTAAGGGATGGAAATGACATACCCTCGAGTTTGGGTTGACTATGAATTACCACTGAATGGGGATCACAATGGCTTTTCGCTGCGTGAGGTTCACAATGGGTTATCGTTGGTTGAGGTTTACAACAACTTAGCATTGGGTAAGGGGTAAAAATGGCATACTGCATGATGGTGTTTACAATGGATTGCTGCTATATGTGCACACTATCTTACCGCTGGATTGGTACAACGGCTAACCGATGCATGGTGGAAAAACGACTTACCACTGTATGGGGTAACAATGACTTACCACTGGATGAGGTCACAACGGCTTACCATTAGATGGGGTTGAAACTCAGGGTGGCTTCCTACAAACCCTATCTAAGAAATGAGGATCAAATCCCACATAGTTCATGTGGGCATAGTTTAACATTATGTGGGGTGAAAAGGGGAAGGCATTTTATCTTCATGCAGGATGAAAAGAATAATCTTGTTTAACGTCATGCAGGATGAAGGGGAACTGTCCTAAAGGCGGTCGGAATAATTGGTTATTAGGCATGAACCTCAGGGAGGCTTCCTATTTACATTGGCATGGAAATATTCAAAGTCCACGTAGTTCGAGAAGGTTGTATTGGTGAACCTACATGAAGTGGTTAGGAGAAATAGTAGTTGGTCTTGAATCTCAGGGAGAATTCCTACATACTTTTCCATTGAAATGATCAAAATCATCGTACATAGGTATGGTGATTGGGTCTTACGCTCTCGGATGGATGGACATAATTCAATGGTCGATGCTCTCTCTAAGACCATGTTTTTCATGCTTAGTGTGAGAAACAAGAGGCATCCAGACATGATGATTATGTCGTGAATGGTCTATCCCAGTAAGTGGAATGGGGATTACACGTGGTTAGTGACCCAAAGAGGAAACAGGGGCATACCCATGGTTGGTAGCCCAGAGAGATGGAGATTGGGAGTCACTCCAGGATGGAGGCCTGGTTGAGATAAATCCCAAAGGGAGAAGGACCGGATGATGATGTTCCTGGTGCCAATCCCCCATTCTGGTCCTTGGCATGAAAGAATAAATGAGGAGTAAGGGTACCACCTACTGCATGAATGTCTTGGGGCATACACCAAGGTAGTTTCCTTTTCCCCATAGACAGACACCAGTCCAGCATATAGGATCTCATTCCATGTGAGGAGGATCTCACTATTGTGGAGACAACTGTGCATAGAGAATGTCTGATATGGGGAACCCCGCGTATGATGCATGGGGTGGGGTCACAACATGATGTCATGTGCTGAGGACAATGGTTCTTTTCAGTTTAACATCATACAACATGGATGAGGTGGGTCCACTCTGTACCCCATGGACATACCTAACTGATACCCACCCTCCCTTAGGGATGGAATGGAAAAAACAATATCATGGTGAGGGGGTGCTATGATGTGTTCCATAAAGGGATCTATGTTAGTTTGGCTATGTAAATAAGCAATAGATGTTATCATTCATATTCAAATTAACATAAGTCTATGAATCACAATAAGAAACACCGACCAAGGGACATTGAATTCACTTCTTGAAAACTTGTAGGGTCACAAGGGATAATGAGTTGTGAAGCAAAGGGGTTCATAGGAAGAAGCTCTGTAATTATCTGGTGATCCATTTAGTGGAGGGGAATCATGATGGTGTATGATTCATGGTGTGAAGTGGTTTATCCTAGGAATAGGTAATAGGTGCTTATGAATGGTGCTCCTCAAAGTGGAAAGGCAGTAGCGGAGTAGTGCTTCGTAGAGGGAGGGTTCCCTAAGACGTGTAACATTACGAAGCGATGTGTTTTTTCCAAGCATAGTGGCCCTGCCATAGTATGTTGTTCACATGTGAATGAAAGGTATTTTTCAAAGAATAAGTGCACCGTGGAGACTTGATAACCCTTGGGGATCCCCTTACTTCCTAGAGACTGGTGGCCTCTGCAAATGGCATACGTCATTGAAGAAGGGCCTAATTCAAACAAACGGAGAGGTACTTCACAAAGGTAAAGTACCCTGAAGAGCTAATGGTTCATAGAGAAGATATTCTGTCACGATTGGAGAGATATTAATGTGAAGGGTCAGAAGATATATCTTTCATGATTGAGGGGAGCCCGATATTTATAGGCAAGAGGCACCATGTAGTAGAGATTGCTGGGTGTGAAGACAAATGGCATTTTGTTGTAACAAAAAAGCCTCCCGCCTCCTTGCTCTGTAGTGGATCTATAATTGTAAAACTTCTTCGTGGAGCCTCCCACATCATTTATCTAGTGTATCTTTGTAGAGTGGGATATTCACACCAACCGTGATGCTGAGGGGCTCCATGAACAAGCTTCGTGTGCCCATCCCAGAGGATGTTCGTTTGTTCTTCATCTTCCCGAATTTTGGTGCCAACAATAATATAACTAATGTAATAACATTGAATGAAATGTATAATATCATGAGAATAAGTATATTCATGATATATTATATAAAGGGTATCATATACCCCATATTTATGTAAATTATTTCATAACAACAACAAAACATCAGTGGAATGTAAATTGAGACAATATCCTTTACCTAACATTTTTTATTTGGTGATTGTTCATTCACCTCCCATAAAAAAGTATTGATTGTGTTACTATGTTATTATTTAACTATATTTATTTTTATTTTAACATATATGATCTTATTATAAAATCTTATTACATTCCTACTACAATTCATTTGTTATTTTCACTATTTGGAGTATTAGTTGCATGGGTTTTTTAGTAAGTTTTGACTTGTAATTTTATTCCTATTAATCAGATCATTGTTCAATCATATCAAGAATGTATGATGTGATTTAAATATTATATATTTTAATTACATATTTATTTCAAATAACGTAGAATGTTTGGATATAATAAATGTAATTCATCCTTCCGGGTGATGTTAGGTTATACGTATGTAATAATAAAACATTCATTTCACTAACGTAATAAATGAATGAAATGTAAATGATAAATATGTATATTATGATTCTAGGATAATATTCATTCCACACATGTTGCATATGATTATTAAATACTTCATTTATATATGCAATGTATACAATGAAAAAATCATGTCTCATTTAGGAGGCACTAGTCCACACTTCCACACACATTGTTTACATATTTATAGAAGTTGGAACGAATTAGGATGTCTGTTATAAAAGAATTTATGAAGTATAATTACACAAATAATATCATATATAAAATATATAAATAGAGTTTATGTCCTAATTTCAAACCATTAAATGCGGTAAATTAAAAACTAACAACATTATTTCGTGAGGTGGTTGTTCATCGTACAGAAAAAGCATATTATCACACCCATTAGATGAATATTTTTTTAATTGTAGCTATAAAATCTAAAATAAAAATATTAATTTTTTTTTCAGAAAGAGATTTTATTTTCTAAAAATAAATTTAGATGAATTTAATAAGGATTAATTATTATATAACAAAAAAACATTTGTTAATGAATATTACCTCTTCTTTTGGTATTTCGTTTTGATTTTCACAAAAGGTCTTCATCAGTTATATTTGAGAAAAAATTTATGATTATAATATAAAGGGAGGGATTTTTCAAGGATAATTTTATTGTTTTTGGATGATCCATATAAGTTATGGTGTGTGAATAAATGAGATGTTGACATTACCTTTTATATGATAAGTGAGTGTGTTACTAAAAGTATTCAAAATATTAAATTATTTTAAATTATTTTTATAATCCCAATGGATTCAAAGTGATTTATTAAAAGATAATATGACTACGGGTTGAAATCCTCTTAATTTATTTTACAATTTGTGGTCCCAATATTACACTAATATTTTTGTTTTTTCACTATGTCAAAATCGTTAACTCTAACCACGAGAACTTTCTTATTTACTATTTAAGGGTAAATATAGAAACTATAAATTTTATGACGAACCTAAAAGGCGAAATGGATAAAATTTATAAAATTATTTCAATTATTTTCTTTAATTATAGGTTTTGATGAATTTTATATGATTTAATAAAAAATTATTTATTTAAAAATATCATTTGCGTCAATTTTGAAACAATTCATTACATGTATTTTAAAAAATATCACAAAACAATAAAATAAAACCAATATTTCTAAAATATAAGTATCATCTCAAATTCACATAATTTTTTTGGATTCTATTAATTATATCGTATTATATTCATTTTAATATTTTTGATACTATTTATTTTTTATTTCCTTTAATTAAATAATTACTACATCATAATTTTGTCACCATTTAATTTAGTAATATTATCACTATAAAAATTTTATCAATATGTATAAAAACATTTATTATTTCAAAATAATATTTATAGTCAAGCATATCCCATACATTACCCAACATTAAAAAAATTTCAATTTTCAAATACAAAAGTTTGGAAAAATTTCCGTTTAATTGAGTATAATATTTTAATTATTATATTTTCATCGAAAAGGCCAAAAACGTTCTAATAATTGATAATATAATTCTTATAGATAAAAAATTATCTTATAAATAATGTATAAAAATTGTTTGGGTAATTTAATAATATTATTTATACCCTTAATTACCCAACTAGCACTTAATCGTGGTAAAAATAACATTTCCAAATAAAAAATTCATATACCAAAAATTAAAAGAAAACTATTAACATAATTTAGATCATTTAATTCGAAATATAAAATAAATTTTTAAAAATTAAGTATATATAATTATCAGTAATTAATAGAAAATTAATCTCGATGATCACATGAGAAACCATTGTTTTAATGTGAAAATTCTCAAATGATTGAACTGATTTTATAAATTCTTTCAATGTAAAATTGATTCAAATTACCTAAAATATATATGAAGTAAAAATAATATAATTATACATTAAAACTAATCATAACTATAATATAATACTGTAAATAATTTTGATAAAAATAAATGTTTTTGAAATAAAATTTCCAATTTCTCACTATTAATAAAAACATGAATCTTATTAGAAAAATACCAATAATTAAACCAATGTAAAGTTTTATATCATAAATTTTATGTTGAAGTTTATTAATCAATTAAATGTTTTTATTGTTTCAAAATTTTATTTAAAATTTTTTCTCCATTAAAAGGTGAAAAAAAAATTTTAAAAAAATATAAGGATTATGTATAATATAGTATTTTTTCATATATTTTTACTATAAAATATATTATATGAATTTGGAAAATATTTTATTAAATATATAACATAAATATTACCTTAATACCATTCACTAATACAAATTAATCAAATTTATCAAGATAAAATTACTTTGTGAACATAAAAATAGTTCTTATTAAACAAATTTATTCTACATTCAGTTGGTTTCAATATTCATTTATAATTATTTTTTAACTAAATAATCCGACCATATATTTTCATAAATTAGTCAATACTATTCATAAAATCCTAATTAATATCTATGTTATATAATATAATATAATATAATAATATTTTATTACTATATTATTGTTCAGTAAAACTCGGCCTATCATGTTACATAATCCAACTCACTATTTTGTGTAGCAAAAGTGGAAAATAGTGCTTCCAATAAATCATCTTAAAAATCAAAATAAATTATTAAAAATAAGGTAAACTCATGGGTTGTTACATTCTCCTCCCTCTTAATAAATTGTGTCTTGAAAACATAAAATTTTGATAAAAAACATGGCTTCTATGTTTCTAAATATCTAGGTAAAAATACAATGTAGGAAAAATGATTAATATTATATTAAAATTAAAATAAATTGATGTATGACTGTCACTGGGGAAAACATAGCATAAGGTTCTATTTTTGAAAATATTGAAATTTGAATAAGAATACATCATTAATTTTCTGATGGATAGTGGAATAGAATATGATTAGGATATAGTTAACAACAACAAGGCTAAAAATCTGCGATGATCTAAGAGAACATTTGATTCATCATAAATAAAGGTACTAATATACCATTTTTTTCTTAGTATTTCCCCTCTTTTGTTATATTTTAGTTACTAATAAAAAAATATCAAAAGGTAAAATACATAATTCAAAAGAAGTGCTTCATCCTTTAACCAATTTTTACTAAAAAATAATATTATTCCCTAAATGGTGTGTATATAAGATAAATTCTCCAACAATAAATATTTCATATCAATTTATATGGATAAAAATATAAAAAACTCTATCTAAATAGTCGTCATGTATTTATATATTAACAAAAAAATCATTAGGATAATATAATACAATTCTCAAAAAAGAATCTCCAATATTCTATACTAAAACCCTAATATTCGATATAGATCATTTAGAAAATAAAAAACCATCCTAAAAATATTCTAGGATAATTTTAATAAATAAAAATCTAGAGTATTAGATTTAATAGGCTTCCATGTAAACTCAATCACTCTTAATTTCATATAATAAAATTTAATTCCCAAAATATCACAATCACTATTATTTTCTGATGATTTAAATGAATAATAAAAGTAAAAAAAGTATGAAATAATATAATATTTGAATCAAAAATAAAAATCAATATATTAACTTTAATTTTATTGGATTCCAAAAATAATAATTTTTTTCCAAAACATCGTTACGTACATAATTGACAGGTAAAAACCAAATCATAATGTTTTCTATTGGATAAAAAAAATTTCCATAAAATAAATCTTAATACTTTATTAATTAAACACATTAAATACTTAAAACTATTTCTTAAGATGGACTTCACGTAGGCTAATGGTAAGAACTATACATTTTTATAATTTTTGTTGTGTTTTCATGTCCCTCCGCATTTCAAGATGCGAAAATTTTTCACTGAACATAAAAGGTTTCATTATTCTAAATCCATGTTAATATAACTTCTAATATAAATATGATAGACATCCATTAAATAATTTTAACAACTAAATAACATTTAAATATGGTTTTCAAGGAATCCAATATAAATAAACACATCTTCCATTTATTTCCACATAATTTCATATGTGGTGTAGAATTTATCTCTTAGAATATGGCATTTTGAAAATGAAAAAACCATAGAATGAGAATTAGTTATCATATTGTCAAAACTATTAAATCAGATATGGGATGTCTAAATCATGAAAAATTATTTTCAATATATGATACAAAAGGATTGTCATTGGTCATCCATTGTCATTATCATTTAAAATCCCTCATAATGTTTTATAATAAAAATGAGAATTATCAAACCAATATCTCTAGGTAGTGTCAAACCAGGTGCACAATAGGTCATATAGTTATGTACCAGCTAACACTATGTAATTATCGATGAACATTATCAAAGTAATTATCCCTAGGTACAACTAGTCTAGAATCACAATTCGTTTGAAGCATTAGATGTCTTACATGGAAATCAACATAATTTATTTCTAACAAAAATATTATAATTATCTTCTGTACGTATCCTCCAATTATATCTTCTGTTTATGTTCCCTAACCTACATTTTCTTTAATCTAGTTTCCATTTTTGTAAATAACTATTTTTTATACCTACTCTAATGACCTTACCCTAGAAGGCCATAATTGATGAAATATTTCATTAATTTTTCATTGTTAGAAGGAATCAAATCCTCAAGGGCTGATTAGTTTATTATTCTTGATTACATTTATAGACAAATGGCTCACATTTTTACATTGATAAAACATTAAACCTATCAAATGAACGTAATTCTCATCCTTAAAATTATGGAAAAATTTAATCTTCATGATAATGTGAAAATAGTATAAATTATTGGATGAGGTCACCTTTTTAGTAATGTTTTGTATAAAAACATTAATAGTGAAACCATGGAAATAAATCAACAAGGAAATTTAAAAAATGGATAAAAAATACAATTTAAATACTTAAATAATGAAACATCTACATGGAATTGTATTAAATAGATACACATGTAATCTAAATCAATAAAATGGAAATAATATGCATCAAAAGATATGTAAATGAAAAATATAAATGATAAATAATAACTATGTCTAAATTATGGAGATGATTAATTATTGGACTCCTTGTTTCTTATGCAATGTAACCATTACCATTTATACCTTTCACAAGATAGTTTACCATATCATGTGAAACCCGTAAATTTTGGATAACTATTTTGTATCATAATACTACTGATTCATTGATGGTATATCTATAATAGGGCCTCAGTTGTGTCATATTTTACCAAACCATTCAACATATCAAATAATAAATTCATATAATATTCATTATGAATTATCAAGTATCCATAATTAATAAAAGGAAATTTTTTCCAATAATTCCCTATTATATGATATGTAACAAAAAGGGTTTCAAATTATGATTAATGGAAATACCACTGAGTGTTCACTAAATGTTTTAAGGAAAATATTCTTTAATCATTCAATATTGTCCAATTCCACATTGAACCATTTAATCATAATCTCAATGAAGGTATATATTTAATTTAATCATTCAATATTATGAGAATAATTATATTTATGATATTATATTTAAATTGGTAGTGTATACACCATATTAACGTAATTTGTTCCATATCCTGAAAATAGTCTCAACGGAATATAAATTGAGACGAAATCCTTTACCTTGTGTTTCCTTTCACTTTATATAAGGCCCCAACCTTAAACCTTACATAATATTGAATTAAATGAATAATTCACATTGAGGATCTTTTCAGGTTTAGAGTTTTAGAGAATTAGGACATAACTATTACATCTCAATAGATTACAAAGTAGTCTCTTCTACTAAATTTCCATAAAATAAAATCTCTTAAAAAGAAACATGTCTAGTTTCATGTTTTAGGTAGCATGACTTTCCCTTGATCCGATCCTTGACCCTATTCCACGCTAAGTCCTGTGAAAAACATTTCAAAAACTTGGGATGATCATAAAAACTCAGTAAGGGATACACAAAGAATGAAAACAGTTAGTTTTTCAAAACAACAAGTAAACCATGTCTACTTTATCAAAGTAATACTTTTCACCTTTTCGAAGCAGTAAAAAAAATCTTTGCTGAATAAAAGTTCATTACTTACCCTTCTGTAACTAAAAGATTACCAAAAAACTAATATAAAGATCACATAACATATAAAGGTAACTTGGGACATAAACATACTTAAGTGGAATAATCATAGGGTCAACTTCCACACATATCACTTAATGGAATAAGGATTTGGCCAACATCCATACATACTTAATGGAATAGCCATACGGCCGACTTCCATACCCAATGCATTGGAGGTTATAACGTAACCACCCATCCTGGAATTCACGGAACCACGCGTCATATGGTTTATAACGTAACCACCCGTTAAAATGTCCAAGTACAAATATAAAATCATAAAACAGAAAACCAATATAAAGGAATAATAACATTTCCACATTTCAATCACAATATATCATAAATATATTGAGCTAATAGAATCCTTTATCAAAACCATTTTCAATACCAAAATACATAAACGAGTATATGGTATTAATTTTATTTTAAAAACATTACGGCTTGTTGAGGAAGCCAAAGACCAAATAATACTCGCTGTGGCGGAAAAGGTCGTTGTCACCGCGTAAGTTAAAAGAAACATTCCTTTTTGTCGTTTTGTAAAACGCTTTGTAGAAAAAGATTACTTTTGTATAAACATAAAAGTCAAAGGGGTTTATACACCGTATAAAAGAAGGTTGTGTATAAAACAAAATATTCCTCAATGAATAGAGATTGAGACGAAGTCCCTTACAAAGACGGTATCCTTGGTTTAAGGATAAATCAATTACATAATTATGTGTGAGAAACGAATACACCAAATTTAAGTGGATATTAAGTGTAAAAAAATCAGAGGTTATTCAAACATAGTCATAGAATGACATATTCAAGGAGTACAAGTTTATCCCAAAGAATCAAATTTGGGCTAAGAAGTTCGCTTGCAAAAATTTGACAGCCTAACAGCGTCACTTCAAAAAATCAGAAAATGAGTTGATGAGAGACAAAAATGGAATCTCATCACTTGGACATAAAATGTATATCAATCTGGATATATAAGAACATATCCCAACATAATAGTATGTGAATTAAAAGACATAACAAACGAAGTCTTTTAAAAAGAGGAGGGTGAAAGGTTCCCTTACCGACTTGGGTAACTTTCGAAAAGTACACCCCATTAAAGAAGTGTCATACAATGAATATGTAAATACCAATAAATGTAATTATATTATAAAAAGAGTGTAATAGTGGTAAGTACATAAACCACTCAATTGAAATTGTGGCAAATGTATCATAAATCTCACGGGAATAAAAGTGAGATGAAAAATCTCTTACGAAAACTCGGCAGCCTAACGGTGCCACTTAAAACATCCAAAATGGATTGATGAGGGGAAATAGGGTCTCTTATCACATAAACATAAAGTTTATAGAAATAGAAATATAAAAGAACATCCACCAACATAACAAATAGGAGCTTAAAAGAAGTGACATAAAGGAGAGTACTTTAACATAAAGAGAGGGGTTAGATCTCTTACGAAAATTCGGCAGCCTAACGGCGCCACTCAAAACATCCAAAATGGATTGATGAGAGAGAATAGTGTCTATCATCACATGAACATAAAAATTACAGTAAGATTAATATAAAATAACATCCCAATAACATGAAGGATGAGCTTTAAAAGGAATGACATAAAAGAGTGTACTTAAAAAGAAAGAGAGAAGTAGGATCCCTTACCTCGGGTCCGACTTGACTCGATCCTTCTTTAACATCCTGAATAATAAACTTGAGTTATTTTCATCATGATTAAGAACCTTTTTAAAGTTTATTATTCATTTTATATCATTTATTTCCATGTTATAAACATTATGTAACCATTTAAGTTAATAATGTTTGTTTTGTCGATATTTGGTTCTTAAGTCGAAAGTGGACTTCTTACAATTACAAGTTGTTCGTGTGGTCAAAGGTTCTTTATATCCAGAATGAAATTCCTGATTTTGGTTGCATATATATCATATATATCCAGAATATACATGTATTTATAATATTACATAATCATTTAGAGGTATGAAATGAAATGCACCGTTCATGGAGACGGTAAGCCGTACGTACGCATGAACTCTACTTTCATTTCTTTGTCATATGAATGGAATTAAAATTAAAAGGAGAGGTATGAATATTTTAATTCCAGAATTATATTAATCATTTAGATGTATCATTCATTATATATATCCATTATATACATGTACCTTTAATAGTACATTACACATGGGAATAAGAAATGAAATGCACCGTTCATGGAGACGGTAAGCCGTACGTACGCATGAACGCTACTTTCATTTCTATCTCATACATTAATGGAAAGAAATAATAATGATATATAGGTATATTACAATTCCAGTATAACATCAGATATAATAACTTTAAATCCATCCTTTATACGTCCCACATATGGCATTAACGAATCACATCACTTTGAGGGGGCGGTAGTCCGCACTTCCTTAAATGAAGATATCGCGTTTTTACCCATAATGGAAACCATAAAGGGATGCCCAAAATGAAAAATAAAGAAGCTTAAGGAAAAAAATAAACATATTATATATCATATATAAATATATTTCCATCTTAATGGCCACCTTTGAAGGTGTTAAAAGAATGTTGAACAATCATCATTTCAGGTGGCAGAAATTTTTCATCCACGGAAACAGTATGTTCGTTAACCATTAGATGTAGGTGTGTGTATGTGTATCTCTAATACATATTATAAAAACATCCTAGTATATTGAGGATACTGGAGTTGTTAAAAAAATAATAAAAAGAGTTTAGGGGGTTGGAGAAGAAAAATCAAACAAAAGAACTCAAAAAAAGACATTACCTTAAAATCAGGTAACTCCCATTGGTTTGAGCTCAAAGGCTTACTTGGGAAGATTTATGCCCAAATTGAGACTTCAAGGAGTAAGAAGGGGATGTGGAGAGACAAAATGGGCAGGTTTTGGCCGAGCCAAAGGCTTTGGGAGTGTGGGTAAGGAGGTAGAGGTGGGGGCCTTTTATAAGAGGAGAGGAGGGGCACTCTTGTAATGTTAGAAAATGTTATATTATTTTCAAAATTGTTTCGGATTTTAAAGGTCCCAAATTGATGTGTTTAGAGGATAAGGTGATAAGGGTTCGAAATCCACTCATACAATAGGTTTTGGACATGTTTAGGTCTTAGATATTATATTATCTTTCCATTTTATTTAAATCGTTAAATAATGAGGTCATCGCTTCATCATCATGATGTAATAAATATTTTAATTTATTTAACGTCTAAAAATTATAAAAAAATACTATGATTTAGGAAATCTATTTATCTTTCCAATAAATATTTATAGTCAAATATCTGACTTGTATAACCCCATTTAAAAATTGTTTTAGTAAGACATCTCATGTGTGTGTCATTTTTACTTTAACATTAAATAAAAAGTTATTTATGACATTTCCAAACCAAAGTGGCTCCATGGGGTCCCCAAGTTGACCCATGGCTTGTCTTGGTCGGCCATGAATCATCCAATGAAGATATGACATGTGTCAAGTTCATTTTATATTATTAAAACATTATTTTTACCTTAAACTACACTAATTACCTCTAATCGCGATTAAAAACTTAATAAGTTACTATTCACCAAAAAATTATTTTAATCCCATTGAACCACATTTTACTTCTTAATGACAACCATGTATGTCGGATTTTTGAAATTCAAAACGCAGAAGTTGTAAAATTTCATTTAAATGAAAAATCAGTTTTTATAAGTACCACTTAGTGGTTTCACAATTCATCAAAAATTGATGTTTTTCAAAAAAATACCAAAAATTCACCCTAAGCTATATTTGATATTACGAATTCAAAAATGAAGTCTATTTTAAAAAATTCAAAACATATAATTCAAACTAATTAATTTAATAATTAATTCCCGCTGTGTCACGAACCAGCCCGGGTCGATCCTGAACCGGTCACCCGAGCCGGTCCGCGGCAAGTCCCGAGGAGCGTTCCCGATCCCCCCGGGATGGCAACAAGTGCCGGGCATTGAAACTTTAATCTTTGGGAACGATTTCAGCCCAAACTAAAAACAGGATCGAAAGAATGAGTATAAACTAAGCAAACAAACAGACACTAAAGACATAAACAAACCTACACCACGACATACCTCTACGTGACCTCGCGGTCACCACCCAAATACAACCAACGTCGCTCCCGCACTGAGCGACTCAAGCCAGGAAAACCTGAACACAAGGAACCTGGAACTGAAAGGGTAAAAGATAGGCGTGAGCACAAAAGTACTCAGTAGGTGAGCCCCACAACAAATCCCAATGCACTGCCAGTAAATAAAGAATCTACATAATCCAGGTTTGAACTTTAATGTATAAAAGTAAGTTTTTATAATGCTGTACCTGAAAATCAAACACTAGACATTTCCCTTATTCCCTTTTGAAAGTTAATTCCCTTTTCATTAATTTTGAACTCATTCTGAAAAGCAAAGTGTTACATTTTCAAATCTTACCCAAAAAGAATGTAGCATTTTCATTCGAAAATCCACTTTCCCCAAGGTCTAACAGTATAGGCTGTGAAAAATGACTGAAAGTAAACAAGTAGGGGAACAAGTGCAAGTAAAGGTAAACAGGCAAGGAAAATCAAATGCAAGTAAAAATAAAACCCAGAAGTTATCAGCAATAACCATGGCCACACACACACACTCACACACTCACACACACACACACATACTCACACACGCACACACTCACACCCAAGTGGTCCCCCGTATGCCGACAGAAGGCACCACGCCAGAGATGGTAGAGCACTATGGGTAAATCCCCTAAGGTTCATCTAGCTCGCGTGGGACCCTAGAACCTCGTGTCTCGGTGAAACGTGTCTTAGAAGGCCACGACCCTCAGAAAACGTGGCTTAGAAGGCCACGACCCTCAGAACACGTGGCTTAGAAGGCCACGACCCTCAGATATCATATGTTTAGTTAGTGTTGAAATCGTCAATCCAGCTAAGTGAAACAGGGACGACACCCATCCGGCTCACTAGCGCACTAGTTCTAGTCCGCCCACCTAGATACCCAGGGTTTCCCGTGTGCTCAAACAAGCTTCACATTCACATAGTATATTACTTCCTCATATCGCAGGCCAAACCAGATATCGCACACAAAAGTCACCATTTCCACACCCAAACAATATCTCAAAACTCACGCACGCCAAAAATACCTTTCTAGAAATATAAATGTCATTACCCAATCTTTTCGCAAAAACCCCTTTTTGGAAACACTCAAACAAGAACATAACCAACTTTCACAACCTAGAAAACATCATTTTTAATAACACAACAAGGGAAAACATCTTTCGTCAACCAAGAACCACACGTAAGGTTTCCAAAAACAATTTCAAAGGGTCACACGACGTTTTCACTAATCAAGGTCACAAGAAAACATCATTTTCCATAAACAGTACATTTACTAATTTACAATGCCAAAAACATTTCAAAACCCAATTCAACATGTCTTTCGTTCCTCAGGAAGAACCATTTAGCGACATTACTATGAAATCCCACAATTGAAACCATGAAAACATTTTTAATGAAATGCTAGAATTAAACAGTTTGCATTATCAGCAAATCACCACACTATAAAAAAACTACTTAATATTATTTTCATAAATTTACTGAAATTTAATAAAAGGACAAGGAATAAATAAATTCTTAATTTAGAGGCAAGTGCATAGGGAGACCTACCTCGGATCGGAACGAAGAATGACACGGTGCGAAGCTCTTGTTGCGTAAAGGTCGCAGCGTGTTGTGTCGTCAAACTGGTCCTAAAACAATAGGTCGTTAAGCAGGCTCATTAATGACAACATACTAATAATAATAATAATTATAATAACTTAAAAATTAACCAAAATGTATTAATAATAATGTCATAATAATAATTATTATTATTATTATTATGACATAATAATAATTATAAGAGTAACAAAAATATCATAACAATAATATTAACAAAATAATAAGAATAATTTTTAATGACATAATACTAGTAAGAACAATAATAAATATAATAGTGCAATGATAATTATAATAACAATAATAGTAATATTAATATTAATAATATGATAGTAATAATAATAATAATAATAATAATAATAAAATAATATTAACATAATAATAATAATAATATAAATATTAACATAATAATAATACAAATATTAACATAATAATAATAATAATAATAATAATAATAACATACTAATAATAATAATAATTATAATATTATTAACGTAACAAAAATAATAAACATTATATGAAATTGACCAAAAAAAATAAGAAATAAAAAAAAATGAAAACAATTTACAGCAGGGGTTTGTGGAGCAATAGCGAGGCCGGAGGGGAGGTCGGGGGTTCGGAGGTCACGCGGCGCGGAAGCAGGAGGAGGAGGGGAGCGGACGGCGGCGGTTCCGTCTTGGGCGAGGCGGGACGACAGGGAGCAGGGGGTCGCGTGGTTCCGGCTTGGGCGAGGGAGGAGGCGGCAGGCGCCGAAGCGGGACGGCGGAGAGGCCAGCAGGCGGGACGGGGGTGGAGGCGGCAGGGCGCGGCGACGGGAGTAGGAGGGGAGCGGGGACGCCGGGCAGGGTGCGCAGGACGGGGAGCAGCGTCGGAGAGGGGGTGCACCGGAGGTCGGCCGCGCAGAGGAGGCCGGGACAGGGGGTTGGACGGCGGCGCAGGGAGGAGGCAAGAGCCCGGAGGTGGAGGTCCGAAGGCGGCCTAGCTAGGTTGGGTGGCCGGAGCATGACGAGGGGTGAGGTGAGTTCAAAGGCGGAGGGCCTGGGTGCAGAGGCCAGCGCTGGGAAGGAAGCAGGGGGCGAGGCCGAGGACCTTGGGCGAGGGCGAAAGTGAGGGGCGAGGGTGGATGCGTGGAGGGGTGAGGTTGGATGCGTAGAGGGGAGAAGGAGAGGGAGAGCTGCACGGCAGGGCTGCTGCTGGGTGTGGCGAAGGCGGAGGGAGGCTGGAGAGAGAGAGAGGTGAGGGGGGGTGGCGGCTACGGGGAGGTAGCATTAGGGTTAGGTTTATACTATATATATATATATATATGTGATAAAAACAATAATTATAATCATAATAATAATGATAAAACATATATTATTAATAACAATAAGATTTATATCATAATAATAAAACTTATAATAATAACAAATAATAAATTAGTTAATTCAAATAATAATTATTTTTTACCAAATATTTAAAATAATAATTACAAAATAATTTAAAGATGTTACACATATACATATATTTATACATATAGATCTATACATATACACACATTATTACGCATATATGTATATAAACGTATATAAACATATATACAATAATAATAACACATATAAAAAGGTATTAACAATAAAATACCAACATAAAAATTATAATATTTAAAACACCGGGTGAACACACTGTCACCCGGGCTGAACGCACGGTCACCGCTAACAATGCGGTGACCGTGCACCGGCGCAAAGCCACCAATAGCAATTAATCTTTGAAAAATTTAAATCGGGACCAAGAAAGAAGAAAAAATTACGGACATCCGCGGTCGGGGTGTGACAATTCTCCCCACCACAGACACTTTCTGCCCCCAGAAAGTCACCAGGTCACAAGTCAGCCAAAAACCAAGTCTACGCCCAAACAGAACTAAAGGTACTGAAGAAAACTAAGGTTCTCGGGGATGACCTTACTCTACACAGGTCACACCCGACAGATTCAAGAGAAAACTGGGGTCCGAGATTGAGGGGAGAACACAAAGGGGTTCTCCCCACCACAAGAACTTAACTAGTGCAGAAAAGAAGACCATTTAAATAGACAACCCTAGAAAAAAGGGGGGTCGACGCGGGAACTCCCAACCAATTCAAAACAACTCTCCGAGCACGATTAAAACAACACCTCCGTCGAGACGTTGAATCCCACGACTAGAGCCAACAACCTTCAACACCAGGGAAAACCCATAGAAAAACATTTAACCAGCATCAAATTGGAGACATGCTCCACCGAAGTCCCCGAAACATAACCACATCTTAAACATAACTAAAACGAGGTCAACCCACACGAGAGTCAAACACACTTTTAAGAAGGACACACGATTTAGAATACCAAGTCCACACGACACGTCTGCTTAGATTATCATAGAACAAGTCCACCATCACTTTATAGAAAAACTACGCATTTACAATGCTGTTGAAACTTCAGTAGCAGGAAAACAAGTATGGAAGAGGTTTCTAATTGCTTCACCGTCAACACGGAAGACAGAACTTGGACCAAGGCTTCACAACCCTGGGGACTCCTGACTGTGCGCGAGCTTCACCCCGAGACTTGTGGCTGGGGCTCTGATGGCTGAAGCATCTTCTGCCTCACAGTCAGGTACTGACATTCTCCCATTGCAGCTTCCTCTTCAAGCAACGCTTCTTGCAAAACTTCTCCAGATGACCCAGACAACCACAATGATGACACGTCTTCGGAGGGTTGCGACAAGACGACTTTAAATGCCCGAAACGACCACACTGGAAGCATACCATCGAACGTTCCGATGAACTGGAAGCTGGAACCAAAGGGGGATAACTCCTTAGGAACAGGTATCTCTGGCGCCTCTTCCTCACCAGAGGGGGAACTCTTATGAACCACAACAGAGGACGCTGAAGTATCAACCACCCGCACACCAGAAACTAACTCCGCCAAGAAAGCTTCCTCCACCAGCTTCTCGAAACAAAGGTCTTTATAAGGGTGGACTCGCTCCTTGATCTCTGGACGAAAACCCCCAGTGAAAAGAGAGGCCTTCATGAGCTTATGCAACACTACATCTGGAGAAAAGGAAATTAGTTCCTTGAAATGGTCAACATATGCCTTCACCGTCCGTTGACCTTGCTGAATATGCACGAGCTCTCTCTTTTTCTCCAGCTTCACTTCCTCAGGTACAAACCATTGGATGAAAACAATTCTAAAGACATCCCACGTCATTTCAACTTGCGTCGACGGTGGGGCAACCACCTTCCACTGGTCCAGAGCTGGACCCTCGAACAACTTCATAATTGCACGAACCTTAACATTATCGGGAGTTCCCAACATTCTAAAGACACGCTCCACTTCCTCGAGCCATTTCACTGCCTCTAACGGACCCTGATCACCATGGAGAATAGGTAGAGTCTGAGGAGGACTAAAAACTGGGCATGACATATCCGAATCCTTAGAGACCTTTCTGGGCGGCATTTCCTGAGCGATATATAAAACTCAAAGCCGAAACCAACATCAAACCTAAGCGACATCAATAAAAGTGTCTTCATCAAAACAAGTAGCACAAGGATCAAACAAATACAACACAACCAAAAATAAAATCTCCTCTTTAAAGTTCCCTTTTTCATTTTAGATTTCAAAACCACCCTTTCTCAAGATCACTTTCAAAAAAAAACCAATCCACTTCCAAACCAAAAAACATTCCAAAACCATTTTCCATTTAAAACCAATTTAGAAAACAAAGTCAAGCCTTTAACTTCAAATACACACCCAGGTAATCTCATGAACCGTTGCACATGTTTTCCTCCACATTCCATTCATACCTGCATCAACACACACTTTCCATGCATTCCCACACATGTGCAGACGTTCGTAAAGAGGAAATGAGGTTTCAACCCAAATCATTCTTAACCGGTTCCAAGAAAACAACATATTTCCAAATCAAGAGATTTCAGTTTTAAAACCCATTTCATATATTTAAAGTCCTTTAAAAGAAACCAGTCCAATTTTCAAAAACCCTTTTTCATTTCAAACAACGTACTTACACAGACCAAAACAAAAGCAGCAACCAAGATTGCATCAATCACTGAAATGAGGGACTAGTAGTCACACTCAACCTGGCGACATGGTAGTGGGCCATGTCCCAAGTCAGTGTCGACCACTAGGAGGAATTCAAACCACGTACTCGGACTCCACATGGGTCACTACTCCATGTGAAATTACGATGTAACGTCGGCTAGCCTCCATTGTCATCTCTCAATCCAAGACAAACCAGGAAAGACAAGGACACAATTCCCGAACTACCCCTGGTAACTCGAGGATCAGTGCGAGCAAGAGTTCGCGACGCTCTTCCCGTACCTACCCCTCGAGTTCCGACAGACCTAATCTCCTTCTACCGGACAACCCAAATAACAAGAACCTCCCTCTGATACCATTTTGTCACGAACCATCCCGGGTCGATCCTGAACCGGTCACCCGAGCCGGTCCGCGGCAAGTCCCGAGGAGCGTTCCCGATCCCCCTGGGATGGCAACAAGTGCCGGGCATTGAAACTTTAATCGTTGGGAACGATTTCAGCCCAAACTAAAAACAGAATCGAAAGAATGAGTATAAACTAAGCAAACAAACAGACACTAAAGACCTAAACAAACCTACACCACGACATACCTCCACGTGACCTCGCGGTCACCACCCAACTACAACCAACGTCGCTCCCGCACTGAGCGACTCAAGCCAGGAAAACCTGAACACAAGGAACCTGCAACTGAAAGGGTAAAAGATAGGCGTGAGCACAAAAGTACTCAGTAGGTGAGCCCCACAACAAATCCCAATGCACTTCCAGTAAATAAAGAATCTACATAATCCAGGTTTGAACTTTAATGTATAAAAGTAAGTTTTTATAATGCTTTCCCTGAAAATCAAACATGAGACATTTCTCTTATTCCATTTTGAAAGTTAATTCCCTTTTCATTAATTTTGAACTCATTCTGAAAAGCAAAGTGTTACATTTTCAAATCTTACCCAAAAAGAATGTAGCATTTTCATTCGAAAATCCACTTTCCCCAAGGTCTAACAGTATAGGCTGTGAAAAATGACTGAAAGTAAACAAGTATGGGAACAAGTGCAAGTAAAGGTAAACAGGCAAGGAAAATCAAATGCAAGTAAAAATAAAACCCAGAAGTTATCAGCAATAACCATGGCCACACACACACACTCACACACTCACACACACACACACATACTCACACACGCACACACTCACACCCAAGTGGTCCCCCGTATGCCGACGGAAGGCACCAGGCCAGAGATGGTAGAGCACTATGGGTAAATCCCCTAAGGTTCATCTAGCTCGCGTGGGACCCTAGAACCTCGTGTCTCGGTGAAACGTGGCTTAGAAGGCCACGACCCTCAGAAAACGTGGCTTAGAAGGCCACGACCCTCAGAACACGTGGCTTAGAAGGCCACGACCCTCAGATATCATATGTTTAGTTAGTGTTGCAATCGTCAATCCAGCTAAGTGAAACAGGGACGACACCCATCCGGCTCACTAGCGCACTAGTTCTAGTCCGCCCACCTAGATACCCAGGGTTTCCCGTGTGCTCAAACAAGCTTCACATTCACATAGTATATTACTTCCTCATATCGCAGGCCAAACCAGATATCGCACACAAAAGTCACCATTTCCACACCCAAACAATATCTCAAAACTCACGCACGCCAAAAATACCTTTCTAGAAATATAAATGTCATTACCCAATCTTTTCGCAAAACCCCCTTTTTGGAAACACTCAAACAAGAACATAACCAACATTCACAACCTAGAAAACATCATTTTTAATAACACAACAAGGGAAAACATCTTTCGTCAACCAAGAACCACACGTAAGGTTTCCAAAAACAATTTCAAAGGGTCACACGACGTTTTCACTAATCAAGGTCACAAGAAAACATCATTTTCCATAAACAGTACATTTACTAATTTACACATGCCAAAAACATTTCAAAACCCAATTCAACATGTCTTTCGTTCCTCAGGAAGAACCATTTAGCGACATTACTATGAAATCCCACAATTGAAACCAAGAAAACATTTTTAATGAAATGCTAGAATTAAACAGTTTGCATTATCAGCAAATCACCACACTATAAAAAAACTACTTAATATTATTTTCTTAAATTTACTGAAATTTAATAAAAGGACAAGGAATAAATAAATTCTTAATTTAGAGGCAAGTGCATAGGGAGACCTACCTCGGATAGGAACGAAGAACGACACGGCGCGAAGCTCTTGTTGCGTAAAGGTCACAGCGTGTTGCGTCGTCAAACTAGTCCTAAAACAATAGGTCGTTAAGCAGGCTCATTAATGACAACATACTAATAATAATAATAATTATAATAACGTAAAAATTAACCAAAATGTAGTAATAATAATGTCATAATAATAATAATAATTATTATTATTATGACATAATAATAATAATAATAAGAGTAACAAAAATATCATAACAATAATATTAACAAAATAATAAGAATAATTTTTAATGACATAATACTAGTAAGAACAATAATAAATATAATAGCGCAATGATAATTATAATACCAATAATAGTAATATTAATATTAATAATATGATAGTAATAATAATAATCATAATAATAATAATAAAACAATATTAACATAATAATAATACAAATATTAACATAATAATAATAATAATAATAATAATAACAATAACATACTAATAATAATAATAATTATAATATTATTAACGTAACAAAAATAATAAACATTATATGAAATTGACCAAAAAAATAAGAAATAAAAAAAATGAAAACAATTTACAGCAGGGGTTTGCGGAGCAATATCGAGGCCGGAGGGGAGGTCGGGGGTTCGGAGGTCACGCGGCGCGGCAGCAGGAGCAGGAGGGGAGCGGACGACGGCGGTTCCGGCTTGGGCAAGGCGGGACGACAGGGAGCAGGGGGTCGCGGGGTTCCGGCTTGGGCGAGGGAGGAGGCGGCAGGCGCCGAAGCGGGACGGCGGAGAGGCCAGCAGGCGGGACGGGGGTGGAGGCGGCAGGGCGCGGCGACGGGAGTAGGAGGGGAGCGGGGACGCCGGGCAGGGTGCGCAGGACGGGGAGCAGCGTCGGAGGGGGGTGCACCGGAGGTCGGCCGCGCAGAGGAGGCCGGGACAGGGGGTTGGACGGCGTCGCAGGGAGGAGGCAAGAGCCCGGAGGTGGAGGTCCGAAGGCGGCCTAGCTAGGTTGGGTGGCCGGAGCATGACGAGGGGTGAGGTGAGTTCAAAGGCGGAGGGCCTGGGTGCAGAGGCCAGCGCTGGGAAGGAAGCAGGGGGCGAGGCTGAGGACCTTGGGCGAGGGCGAAAGTGAGGGGCGAGGGTGGATGCGTGGAGGGGTGAGGTTGGATGTGTAGAGGGGAGAAAGAGAGGGAGAGCTACGCGGCGGGGCTGCTGCTGGGTGTGGCGAAGGCGGAGGGAGGCTGGAGAGAGAGAGAGGTGAGGGGGGGGGGGTGGCGGCTACGGGGAGGTAGCATTAGGGTTAGGTTTATACTATATATATATATATATATGTGTGATAAAAACAATAATTATAATCATAATAATAATGATAAAACATATATTATTAATAACAATAAGACTTATATCATAATAATAAAACTTATAATAATAACAAATAATAAATTAGTTAATTCAAATAATAATAATTTTTGACCAAATATTTAAAATAATAATTACAAAATAATTTAAAGATGTTACACATATACATATATTTATACATATAGATCTATACATATACATACATTATTACGCATATATGTATATAAACGTATATAAACATATATACAATAATAATAACACATATAAAAAGGTATTAACAATAAAATACCAACATAAAAATTATAATATTTAAAACACCGGGTGAACACACTGTCACCCGGGCTGAACGCACGGTCACCGCTAACGATGCGGTGACCGCGCACCGGCGCAAAGCCACCAATAGCAATTAATCTTCGAAAAATTTAAACCGGGACCAAGAAAGAAGAAAAAAATTACGGACGTCCGCGGTCGGGGTGTGACACGCTGTCATAACAAATATCATGTTTTAATGAAACAATAAGTATCAAAAGATTGACACTAGTTTAAGTCTGATTTCAAAGTGAAATTAATTCCAACGACCACTATTAGATTTAATGGTAAAAATATATTCAAATTTCACTTTGAAAACAATTAAAAAGATAATATAATCATATAAATAAATTAGATTAACAAGAGGTTTTGAATTAAAATACAACATTTTACACTATTTGTAACACCCTGAGCTTCCACGATACGCTTCTCATTCAATAATGCAATAGCTTGCATTGTACGCAACATCGAGTTCTAAAACACCGCGACTAATCAAAGTAGCCGTTATGAATAGTAATAACCACTTTTTAAAATTATATAAATTTTATATTTCAAAATGGACTTCATTTTTGTATTCATAATATCGAAATTATCCAAAGTTTAATTTTTTGTAATTTTCTGAGAACATCCAATTTTTTATGAATAGTGAAAATTACTTAAAAACAAATTTTATAATGAAAATAATTTATAGTGATAAATTATACTATTTAGTGGTTTTAAAGCATAATTATAATATATTTTTACCATTTTATCCAATGGTGGTCATTAGAATTAATTTAACATTGAAATTGGACATAAACAATTGCCAATCTTTTGATATAAATTATTTCTTAAAAACACGCTATTTGTTGTAACAGCGGGAATTAATTATAAAATTAATTAATACAACTTATATGTTTGTAATTTTGTAAAATATACATCATTTTTGTATTCGTAATATCGATTATAGCTTAGGGTGAAATTTTGGCCTTGTTCTGAAAAACTTCAATTTTTGATGATTACTGAAACCACTAAGTGGTAGTTAAATAACTGATTTTTCGTTTAAATGAAATATTACCACTTCTGTGATTTTATTTTCAAAAATCCGACATACATGGTTGTCATTAAGAAGTAAAATGTGGTTCAATGAGATTAAAATAATTTTTTGGTGAATAGTAACTTTTAAGTTCTTAATCGCGATTAGAGGTAATTAGTGTAGTTTAAGGTACAAATAATGTTTTAATAATATGAGATGAGCATGACACTTGTCCTACTCCTATTGGATTAGTAATGGCCGACCAAGACAACCCATGGGTCAACTTGGGGACCCCATGGAGCCACTTTAGTTGGAAAATGACCTTAATATATATTTATTTAATGTTAAAATTAAATTGACACAAACATGAGTTATTTTACTAAAACCGTTTTTAAGTGGGGTTAAACAAGTCCAAATTTTGACTATAAATATTCATTAGAAAGATAAAAAGATTTACTACATCATAGTATTTTTTTTATAATTTTTAGACATTAAATAAATTAAATTAGTTATGACATCATTATGATGCAGCGATGACCTCATTATTTAACGATTTAAATAAAATGATAAGATAATGCAAAATCCAAGGCTTACAATTGTCCAAAGCCTATTGGATGAGGAGATTTCGAAACCTTATCACCTTAGCCTCGAATTATATAAGTGTGGGACCTTTAGAATCCGAAAAGCATTGTGAAATAATATAACATTTCAATCATTCCAAAAGTGCCCCTCCTCTCCACTTATAAAAGGCCCCCACCTCTCCAACCTCATTTACACTTTCAAGCCATTTGGATCGGCCAACCTCTGCCCAAATACTCTCCCAACTTCCCCCTCTTACTCCTAGAAGCCTTACTTTGTGCAGAACTCTTCCCAAGGAAGCCTTTGGCTCAAATCAAAAAGAGTTACGCGATTTTGAGGTAATGTCTTCTCTAATGTTGTTTTGTATTATTTTTCTTCTCCAACCCCCTAAACTCTTTTTATTCATTTCTTTTGTAACAACAACAGTATCCTTAATATACTAGGATGTTTTTATAAGAAGTATTCTAGCTACACTTACACACACCTACATCTAATGGTTAAAGAACATACGGTTTCTGTGGATGGAAAATTTCTGCCTCACGAAACGATGATTGTTCAACACTCATATAACACCTTCAAAAGTGGCCATTAAGATGTCACTATTTTTATATATGATATATAATATGTTTATGTTTTACTTATGCTTCTGTATTTCTCATTTATGCCATACTTTATGATTTCCATTATGGGTAAAACGCGATAATTTCATTTTAGGAAGTGCGGACTACCGCCCCCTCAAAGTGATTTGAATCGTTAATGCCATATGTGGGATGTATAAAGGATGGAGTAAATGGTATTATACACTATATTATTCTGGAATTATATTATAAATTTATATCATTATGATTTAGTTCCATTAAATATGAAATTTAAATGAAAGTAGCGTTCATGCGTACGTACGACTTACCGTCTCCATGAACAGTGCATTTCATTTCTTACCTCTAAATGTTACGTAATATTATAAATGAATGTATATATACTGGATATATAAGATATATATGACATATAAATCATGAATATAATTCTGGATATAATGGATATTCTACCACATGAACAACTTGTAATTATAAGAAGTTTATTGTTGACTCAAGTTACCAAAGATTGACAAAACGATCGTTATTAACTTGAATAATTACATAATATTTATAACATTGTAATAAGTGATATAAAAAGGATAATGAAATTGAAAATGGTTCTTAATAAGGTAGATATTAACTCTAGTTTATTATTCAGGAGGTTAATGAACAGTTGAGTCAAGTCGGACACAAGGTAAGGGAATTTCATAACCCAACTTCCATTCTTTGGGTTAATCTCCTACTTTCAAATTATGTCATGATATTATAATGTCCTATCTTGTAATTTTACATTATTATTGTGTACTTATAGTGAGAACACATAATAGACCTACATTATAAAAAAATGATCTTTTTAAGGACTTCGTCTCAATCCCCTTTCATTGAGGCATATTTGGTTTTATACACGACTTTATTTTATACGGTGTATAAACCCCTTTGACTTTTACATTTATTCAAAAGGAATCTTTTTATACAAAGCGTTTTACTAAACGAAAAAAAGGGAATGTTTTTCTTTTCGTACATATGTGGCGACAATGACTTCTCCTCCGCCGTGACCATTATTTGAGTTTCGGCTTCCTCTATAAGCCATCATTTTTTTGATGAAAAATAAATACAAAGTTTTAACATTATTTTATTTTGGTATTGAAAATGGTTTTGAAAGTGTTTTTATTATATCAATTTGTTGTATTGATATCTTGTGATTGAAATGTGGAAATGTTATGTTTCCTTTATGCATGTTTTATGTGATACGATTATGTTATGGTTTATGATATGTTTAAACCTATTCATATGAGGAATGTATTGGACTCAATAAGTGACGGGAGGAGCCCGCTATAGCTCCCCGATGCATCGGTAGGTCTCATGAGACAACTAGACGTGGAATTGGCCGAGACCCTTTCCCAATTTGATTTATGGTTTTGGCCGAGGCCTTAATCATTTTAGACGTCTTGGCCGATGCCTTGACAAAATGTTTCAGAATGTCCGGCATTATACATTCCCTCATTATGAAAGTGGTTATTGACATTGCATGTGATTATTCGACCAGTAGAATATCCATGTGAATAAGTAAATAACATTATCTCATTTTACTTTTGCCATATTATGTTGATGTTCACGTTTAAAGGGATTTTGTTTTAGTTATACATTTCCTTAAATGTTAATGTTTATTTATGAAAGCTTCCGCTATATTGTTAACCTTTCTGAGCATCTGAGCTCACCCCTTTCAATGTTTTATTATTTTTCCAGGATGTGAAGAAGTATTTTATGAATGACCTACAGAAGTAGTCAGAAAGGGATATGATTGTGGACTATGAAGACCATGTTATTGTAGTTTTTTTTACTTTTTGATGTAATGAAAGACTTATGAATGTATCTAGTGTTTCCAAGGCTACTAAACTAATCGGTCTTTCGAGACTTGATCTTTTGTGATCATGCCAATGTTACGAAGTAATGCACCGACTCTGGGTAGCTGGGGTCGGGGCGTTACAGTTGGTATCAGAGGCAGTTTAGTACTAACCTTAGAAGCTAGTTTAGATAAACTCTAATTAGAGCACATAGCCCAACGATAGACTTTGAGGATTAGTATAGAAGAACTTCCTAGAATTTTGTTATTGTAGAGATTTTGTGAGTTTTAGGAGAAATAAATCCATGTATGGATACGAGCAAGTAGAGGAAGATCTGGCACAGATGTACCTAGGGGTAAAACCTGAAAACACCGCTTTGAGCTAGACTCGAACGGGAACTGGTGCACGACAACGGGCCTTGCTTCACTCTTGGTTACGACACTCCCGGGGGATATGCTTTGGATAATTCTCATTTTCTTTATAAACCACTATGAAGGGTTATGAGTATATACTTCCTCAAATAAAACATTTTTATGGATTATATCTATAAATAGTTCAATTTATTTTAAGTATCTTACAAGTATGGAATTATGTATTTTGATTTATAAACTAATATAGTTTATGCCATTGTTTATAAATGGCGCCTAGTGGAAGGAATGGAAACCGTATCAATGCACGCACTCCGTGTAGGGATTGCCCTCCTTCTCAAGATAATTATGGTGGAGCTGGAGATACAACTGGTTCTGATCAACTTATTACCATACTGGGACAACTCACTCAGGTTATGAATAATAACCTTACTCGTATGGAGTACCCTGATCCGCAACGTGGAGGATCAATGTTAGACCGCTTCATGAGGCAAAAACCACCAACCTTCAATGGAAGTACAAATCCTATAGTAGCTGAGCAATGGATAAATTCCTTAGAGAAAATATTCCATGCCTTGGGGAGTAGTGAAAGGGAGAAGGTTGTCATGGCAGTTTACCGCCTCACGGGAGATGCCGATCAGTGGTGGTCGCTGATTCAAAACACAAAGGAAGATGATGACGTATCGAATATGGAATGGAGAGAGTTCAAAGAGCTTTTCATAGAAAAATACTTTCCTCGTGACCATCGAGCAGATATGGAAAGGCAATTACTGAGTCTGAGGCAGAAGGAGGATTAGAATGTCGCAAAGTATGAGGCTAACTTTACAAGGATAGCGAGACATGCTGCCGATTATATACGTAACCCAAGGAGTAAGATTGATCGTTTATTTGATGGTTTAAAACCATTTCTCCGTAGAGATTTAGTATCACAATCCTTCTCATCATACGAAGATATTGTCTCATAAGCTATCAAGACGGAAAAGGAATTCTCTAAGTCTTATGACAACAAAGTAAAGCAAGAGAAGAAGAGAACGGTGGAACAAGAGACAGATAAAGGGAAAAAGGGAAAGAAGGATTTTCCTTTATGTGATAATTGTGGGAAGAATCACCCTGGTACTTGCCTAAAAGGAATGGGAGTTTGTTATAAATGTGGAGAAAAGGGTCACCAGGCTCGTGATTGCAAGGGAAAGAAAGAGGCTATCAAATTTGAATGCTACAATTGCAGGGAAATGGGGCATTGTGCAAATGAATGTCCTAAGCGTCAAGGAAACTTACCTCAGAAAAGGCCAAGGGATCAAGGACTATCTTATGTTGTTACTACAGTTGAAGAAGAATAACTAATGTAATGGTGCTTTTGGACTCATGGATTATATTCTGGTTATTAGAATAATGAGATATATATATATATATATATAAGGATTGTACTGCAGTACTTGTTGATTTCAGTAAGGTTTTTATATTTTTAGTATGTGACAATAATAGAAACTTTACTTTGTTTGGGGAATCTGATAAATTGATTTTGGAATTAAGAGACCTTTTAGAGAATGTCTGGACAGAGGTATTTTGGATAACTATAAAGGTTGGAGTGGATTAAGTTGATCTTTGGATAGTATTGTTTAAGGTTATAAATTTATGAAGATTATTTTTGAAGATTATAATACTATAGTTTTAGGAAAAGGACAACCTGCAGGGTGGGGCATATCCCGTCGCGTCGGACAAAGCTGCAGGAATCGAACCCACAACAATAGTGAGACATGCCTTTATTTCCTACAACTAGCCTATAGTATGTCCCTGGTTAATACAAAATAATTTTACTAATCTAAATGGTATGTATTAACATTTGGATCCTTATACAATTAGTTTAAGTATAATATTTTTGAGTTCTGTTATCTTTTTGAGTGAAAGATGAGTTGATGGTTGAAACTCTACCTGTAAAGCATAAATATATATATACCTATCTCTTATTCAATGAATAAATTAATTCTTAAACTTTAGTAAAGCGATATTAAAACAAAAAAATGTGTTATCCTAATACCTTATGTCTTGTTGAACTGAGGATATTTTAAATCAACATAGATTGAAGGCTTTGAGGCCCTCAATTTGACATTTGACTGTGATTGATGACCTCAATCACTCCCTACAAATATTTACGTTTTTCCTACAATTATATGTCGTTAATTGCCACCAATGTTCTCCTAATCGAGATCATAATTGGGTGGTGACTTTTTCATTTTCCCTTCCCTCTTATTAAGGCTAAATTTTATTAATCATATTTCCGATGTGGGTTTTCCTCAAAGGTATTTTCTCTTTTCAACCTTTTATTTTCCAAGAAAAATTTCAAATTGCGAGGACGCAATTTATTGAAGGAGGGGAGAATGTAACACCCTGAGCTTCCACGATACGCTTCTCATTCAATAATGCAATAGTTTGCATTGTACGCAACTTCGAGTTCTAAAACACCGCGACTAATCAAAGTAGCCATTATGAATAGTAATAACCACTTTTTAAAATTATATAAATTTTATATTTCAAAATGGACTTCATTTTTGTATTCGTAATATCGATTATAGCTTAGGGTGAAATTTTGGCCTTGTTATGAAAAACATCAATTTTTGATGAATAGTGAAACCACTAAGTGGTAGTTAAATAACTGATTTTTCGTTTAAATGAAATATTACCACTTCTGTGATTTGATTTTCAAAAATCTGACATACATGGTTGTCATTAAGAAGTAAAATTTGTATCAATGAGATTAAAATAATTTTTTGGTGAATAGTAACTTTTAAGTTCTTAATCGCGATTAGAGGTAATTAGTGTAGTTTAAGGTACAAATAATGTTTTAATAATATGAGATGAGCATGACACTTGTCCTAATCCTATTGGATGAGTCATGGCCGACCAAGAAAACCCATGGGTCAACTTGGGGACCCCATGGAGCCACTTTAGTTGGAAAATGACATTAATATATATTTATTTAATGTTAAAATTAAATTGACACAAACATGAGTTATTTTACTAAAACAGTTTTTAAGTGGGGTTACACAAGTCCAAATTTTGACTATAAATATTAATTAGAAATATAAAAAGATTTCCTACATCATAGTATTTTTTTTATAATTTTTAGACATTAAATAAATTAAATTATTTATGACATCATTACGATGCAACGATGACCTCATTATTTAACGATTTAAATAAAATGAGAAGATAATGCCAAATCCAAGGCTTACACTTGTCCAAAGCCTATTGGATGAGGATATTTCGAAACCTTATCACCTTAGCCTCGAATTATATAAGTGTGGGACCTTTAGAATCCGAAAATCATTGTGAAATAATATAACATTTCAATCTTTCAAAAAGTGTCCCTCCTCTTCACTTATAAAAGGCCCCCACCTCTCCCACCTCATTTACACTTTCAAGACATTTGGCTCGGCCAACCTCTGCCCAAATACTCTCCCAACTTCCCCCTCTTACTCCTAGAATCCTTACTTTGGGCAGAACTCTTCCCAAGGAAGCCTTTGGCTCAAATCAAAAAGAGTTACCCGATTTTGAGGTAATGTCTTCTCTAATGTTGTTTTGTTTTATTTTTCTTCTCCAACACTCTAAACTCTTTTTATTCATTTCTTTTGTAACAACAACAGTATCCTCAATATACTAGTATGTTGTTATAAGAAGTATTTGAGATACACTTACACACACCTACATCTAATGGTTAATGAACATACGGTTTCTGTGGATGGCGAATTTCTGCCTCACGAAACGATGAGTGTTCAACACTCATATAACACCTTCAAAGGTGGCCATTAAGATGTCACTATTTTAATATATGATATATAATATGTTTATGTTTTACTTATGCTTCTGTATTTCTCATTTATGCCATACTTTATGATTTCCATTATGGGTAAAACGCGATAATTTCATTTTAGGAAGTGCGGACTACCGCCCCCTCAAAGTGATTTGAATCGTTAATGCCATATGTGGGATGTATAAAGGATGGAGTAAATGGTATTATACACTATATTATACTGGAATTATATTATACATTTATATCATTATGATTTAGTTCCATTAAATATGAAATTGAAATGAAAGTAGCGTTCATGCGTACGTACGGCTTACCGTCTCAATGAACGGTGCATTTCATTTCTTACCTCTAAATGTTACGTAATATTATAAATGAATGTATATACTGGATATATAAGATATATATGACATCTAAATCATGAATATAATTCTGGATATAATGTATATTCTACCACATTAACAACTTGTAATTATAAGAAGTTTATTTTTGACTCATGTTACCAAAGATCGACAAAACGATCATTATTAACTTGAATAATTACATAATATTCATAACATTTTAATAAGTGATATAAAAAGGATAATGAAATTGAAAATGGTTCTTAATAAGGTAGAAATTAACTCTAGTTTATTATTCAGGAGGTTAAAGAATGGTTGAGTCAAGTCGGACACAAGGTAAGGGAATTTCATAACCCAACTTCCATTCTTTGGGTTAATCTCCTACTTTCAAATTATGTCATGATATTATTATGTCATATCTTGTAATTTTACATTATTATTGTGTACTTATAGTGAATACACATAATAGACATACTTTATAAAAAAATGATCTTTTTAAGGACTTCGTCTCAATCCCCTTTCATTTAGGCATATTTGGTTTTATACACGACTTTCTTTTATACGTTGTATAAACCCCTTTGACTTTTACGTTTATTCAAAAGGAATCTTTTTATACAAAGCGTTATACTAAACAAAAAAAGGGAATGTTTTTATTTCCGTACATATGTGGCGACAATGACTTCTCCGCCGCCGTGACCATTATTTGAGTTTCGGCTTCCTCTACAAGCCATCATTTTTTGATGAAAAATAAATACAAAGTTTTAACATTATTTTATTTTGGTATTGAAAATGGTTTTGAAAGTGTTTTTATTATATCAATGTGTTGTATTGATATCTTGTGATTGAAATGTGGAAATGTTATGTTTCCTTTATGCATGTTTTATGTGATACGATTATGTTATGGTTTATGATATGTTTAAACCTATTCATATAAGGAATGTATTGGACTCAATAAGTGACGGGTGGAGCCCGCTATAGCTCCTCGATGCATCGGTAGGTCTCATGAGACAACTAGACGTGGAATTGGCCGAGGCCCTTTCCCAATTTGATTTATGGTTTTGGCCGAGACCTTAATCATTTTAGACGTCTTGGCCGAGGCCTTGACAAAATGTTTCAGAATGTCCGGCATTATACATTCCCTCATTATGAAAGTGGTTATTGATATTGCATTTGATTATTCGACCAGTAGAATATCCATGTGAATAAGTAAATTGCATTATCTCATTTTACTTTTGCCATATTATGTTGAAGTTCATGTTTTAAAGGCTTTTGTTTTAGTTATACATTGCCTTAAATGATAATGTTTATTTATGAAAGCTTCCACTATATTGTTAACCTTACTGAGCATCTGAGCTCACCCCTTTCAATGTTTTAATATTTTTCCAGGATGTGAAGAAGTATTTTATGAATGACCTACAGGGGTAGTCAGAAAGGGATATGATTGTGGACTATGAAGACCATGTTATTGTAGTTTGTTTACTTTTTGATGTAACGAAAGACTTATGAATGTATCTAGTGTTTCCAAGGCTACTAAACTAATCGGTCTTTCGAGACTTGATCTTTTGTGATCATGCCAATGTTACGAAGTAATGCACCGACTCTAGGTAGCTGGGGTCGGGGCGTTACACTATTCATTAAAAAAATGAACTTTATCGGAAAAATACCAAAAATTTACACAAAGTAAAATATGATGTCCCGATTCTAAAGAAGAGTTTTATTTGGTCCAAAGGAATGTATAAGAGTGAACAAAACTATATTTAATGACAGTTCACCATCAAAAGGCAATAAGTTAACCTTTAGTGAAAATTAGGGTATAAAAGCCTAAAATTGAAATATTTCTATATATTATGCCTTTATCTTTTATTGTATAAATTTAAAAACATTTAAAAACATATATAATCATATTTTAGTTATTTTTATCCATTCCCGCCAATACAACGGCTACATGTTAACTACCATTTAAAATAATAATATTTTATTATTAGAGTGCAACGTAAGATTCCCAAGAAAATCGTTGATGTGTATTGGGTACGCCATCGAGCACTGCATCCCCTTTAAAGTAATATTAATATTTGATTCAGAAATATAGATAAATATAAAGATGTTATATTCTTTATTTACCCAGGGTGTTACATCCTTCCCCCCTTTCGGGAATTGCGTCCTTGCAATTTTAAAATTGAGCTTGGAAACATCCTTGAAAGTCCCACATCGGAACAAGAGTCGGTAAAAAAATCACATTAAAATAAAGAACGATAAGTACAAAGGTCCCCCGAGTTAACCCATACTAGGATTCCAAGTATGAAAACATGGACATTGAGGAGAAACATAGGGTCATGTTCTGATGGAGAGTGATAGAAAACATGTTTAGGAGAATGTTAACCACAAGAAAATCACAAACTTTTGATGGGATAAACGGTATTCGATTCCCCAGTAGGAAAAGTTAATAGACAAGATTTTTGTTTTATGTTACTTTTTATTGAGTAATTTATTCATAAGGAAACAGAATCACTTTTTATGTTGACTTTCAACTTTTACACAAACTCATATTTTCTCCAAAAGACGAGTATTTAGGAAGACTTGTTCACATTAAGAGTATTATAATCAACTTCTAGAGAATCACCTAATCCAAAAAAGAGAACTATATACTTCCCATGTCTTTAGACCAAAACCAAAACAAAAAATTCTAGTACAAGGTCAGATAATCTAGAAAAGTATAATGCTTTAAAAAGAAAATCTATGCTTAATCTCCAAAATTTGTCCAACAAAACCCAAAGTTCAATGAGGACCATCCGATAAACAATTTGTCCATAAAATTCTTCAAAGTAAACCAATCTAAGATTGAAACCCTAATATTTGAAGGATTTAGTCACATAGTCTTCCAAGTTAAATCGTAACATTTATCTCCAAACAACATCAGCTGCTCCTAAAGTCTCGTATTGAAAAGTAATTAACCTAATCACATATCCTCCATGATAGGTCAATCATTTTCATAAATAACCCAAAATCAACATACTCTTAATTAATAAAATCATATAACTAAAAAAGAATCAGTCAAACTAACTAGGGACTTCACGTAATCCAGTGGTAGGCGATAAATACCAGTCTCACTTTGGTTGTGGGTTCGATTCCCGCGGCTTTGTCCGACGCGACGAGTTGTCACACAGTCTGCTTGTTGTCCTTTTTCCAAAACTATATAATTCTTAAAACATCCCCCAATACGAGATAAAATCGTCAAAAATGATCATAACATATTTTAACATCATGTTTATCTCATTCCTTTCATTTTCCATCATATCATAGAGTAACCCATAATTACCTAAAAATTAAGGATCATATAAACCCTAATGGTTACCTTAATAATTATTACCTGAATTTCCACATCGAGTTTCCCATCTCGTACATGATGCATTAGATAACTCACCAAGGTTGAAGTGGTTGATCATGACTCCTTGATAGTTGGTTTAGAACAACCATGAGATTCCTCATTGAATCCCCCATCTCATCCAGTCTCATAATCAGAGAACCACCACAGTTTCCTTCAAACCCATTGTCACTTTGGTGCCTGCTAGATCCAACCATTAACTAAAACCAAAAAGGTCAGTGTGAGTATATCAACATAACCATCATGTACTAATGAGGAAGATAAACACTAAGATATACATACTCATTCAATTTATCTAAAACTAGGACTCTTTCTGAAATCCTAACCATTATGGTAATGTCACTTGTGCTTAGAGAATATCCTAACCTCCAAAGTTATCTAAACCGACCATTGATACCAACTATAAGGACCCAGCCTTAAACCTTACTTAATATTGAATTAAATGACTAATTTAAATTGAGGATCTTTTCAGGTTTAGAGTTTTAGAGAATTAGGACATAACTATTACATCTCAAATGATTACAAAGTAGTCTCTTCTACTAAATTTACATAAAATAAATTCTCTTAAAAAGAAACATGTCTAGTTTCATGTTTTAGGTAGCATGACTTTCCCTTGATCCCATCCTTGACCCTATTCCACACTAAGTCCTGTGAAAAACATTTCAAAAACTTGGGATGAGCATAAAAAACTCAGTAAGGGATACACAAAGAATGAAAACTGTTAGTTTTTCAAAACAACAAGTAAACCATGTATACTTTATCAAAGTAATACTTTTCAACTTTTCGAAGTAGTAAAAAAAATCTTCGCTGAATAAATGTTCATTACATACCATTCTGTAACCAAAAGATTACCATAAAACTCATATAAATATCACATAACATATAAAGGTAACTTGGGACATAAACATACTTAAGTGGAATAACCATAGGGTCAACATCCACACATATCACTTAATGGAATAGGCATTCGGCCAACTTCCATACATACTTAATGGAATAGCCATACGGCCGACTTCCATACCCAATGCATTGGAGGTTATAACGTAACCACCCGTCCTGGTATTCACGGCACCACCCGTCATATGGTTTATAACGTAACCACCCATTAAAATGTCCAAGTACCAATATAAAATCATAAAATAGAAAACCAATATAAATGAATGATAACATTTCCACATTTCAATCACAATATATCATAAATATATTGACATAATAGAATCTTTTATCAAAACCATTTTCAATACCAAAAAACATAAAAGAGTATATGATATTTATTTTATTTTAATAACATTACGGCTTGTGGAGGAAGCCAAAGACCAAATAATACTCATGGCGGTGGAAAAGGTCATTGTCACCGCGTACGTTAAAAGAAACATTCCTTTTTGTCGTTTTGTAAAATGCTTCGTAGAAAAAGATTCCTTTTGTATAAACGTAAAAGTAAAAGGGCTTTATACACCGTATAAAAGAAGGTTGTGTATAAAACAAAATATGCCTCATTGAATGGAGATTTAGACGAAGTCCCTTTCAAAGACTGTATCCTTGGTTTAAGGATAAATCAATTACATAATTATGTGTGACAAACAAATACACCAAATATAATTGGATATTAAGTGTAAAACAATCAGAGGTTATTCACACATATTGATAGAATGACATATTCAAGGAGTACAAGTTTATCCCAAAGAATCAAATTTGGGATAAGAAGTTCCCTTGCAAAAATTTGACAGCCTAACGGCGTCACTTCAAAAATTCAGAAAATGAGTTGATGAGAGATAAGAATGGAATCTCATCACTTGGAAATAAAATTTACATCAACCAGGATATATAATAACATATCCCAACATTATAGTATGTGAATTAATAGACATAACAAACGAAGTCTTTTAAAAAGAGGAGGGTGAAAGGTTCCCTTACTGACTTGGGTAACTTTCGAAAAGTACACCCCATTGAAGAAGTGTCATACAATGAATTTTTAAATACCAATAAATGGAATTATATTACAAAAGGAGTGTAATAGTGGGAAGTACATAAACCACTCAATGTAAATTGTGGCAAATGTAGCATAAATCCCACAGGAAAAAAAGTGAGATGAAAATTCTCTTATGAAAACTCGGCAGCCTAACAGCGCCACTTAAAACATCCAAAATGGATTGATGAGGGGAAATAAGGTATCTTATCACATAAACATAATGTTTACAGAAAGAGGAATATAAAAGAACATCCCCCAACATAACAAATAGTAGCTTAAAAGAAGTGACATAAAGGAGAGTACTTTAAAAGAAAGAGAGGGGTTAGAACTCTTACGAAAATTCGGCAGCCTAACGGCGCCACTCAAAACATACAAAATGGATTGATGAGAGAGAATAGGGTCTCTCATCAAATGAACATAAAAATTACAGTAATATTAATATAAAATAGAATCCCAATAAAATGAAAGATGATCTTTAAAAGGAATGACATAAAAGAGTGTACTTAAAAAGAAAGAGAGAAGTAGGATCCCTTACCTCGGGTCCGACTTGACTCGATCGTTCTTTAACATCCTGAATAATAAACTTTAGTTAATTTCTACTTGATTAAGTACCTTTTTAAAGTTCATTATTCCTTTTATATCACATATTTCTATTTTATAAACATTATGTAACCATTTATGTTAATAATGTTTGATTTGTCGATATTTGGTTCTTAAGTCGAAAGTAGACTTCTTACAATTACAAGTTCTTCATGTGGTCAAAGGTTCTTTATATCCAGAATGAAATTCCTGATTTTGGTAGCATATATATCATATATAACCAGCATATACATGTATTTGTAATATTACATAATCATTTAGAGGCAAGAAATTAAATGCACCGTTCATGGAGACGGTAAGCCGTACGTACGCATGAACGCTACTTTCATTTATTTGTCATATTAATGGAATTAAAATTAAATAATAGGTATGTATATTTTAATTCCAGAATTATATTCATCATTTAGATGTATCATTCATTATATATATCCATTATATACATGTACTTTTAATAGTACATTAAACTTGGGGATTAGAAATGAAATGCACCGATCATGGAGACGGTAAGCCGTACGTACGAATGAACGCTACTTTCATTTCTATCTCATACTTTAATGGAAATAAATAATAATGATATATAGGTATATTATAATTCCAGTATAACATCAGATATAATAACTTTAAATCCATCCTTTATACGTCCCACATATGGCATTAAAGAATCACATCACTTTGAAAGGGCGGTAGTCCGCACTTCCTTAAATGAAGATATCACGTTTTTACCCATAATGGAAATCATAAAGGTATGCACAAAATGAAAAATACAAAAGCTTAAGAAAAAAATAAACATATTATATATCATATATAAATATATTTTCATCTTAATGGCCACCTTTGATGGTGTTAAAAGAATGTTGAACAATTATCGTTTCGGGTGGCAGAAATTTTCCATCCACGGAAACAGTATGTTCGTTAACCATTAGATGTAGGTGTGTGTAAGTGTAGCTTTAATCCTTATTATAACAACATCCTAGTATATTGGGGATACTGTAGTTGTTACAAAAGAAAAGAATAAAAATAGTTTAGGGGGTTGGAGAAGCAAAATCAAACAAAAGAACTCAAAAGAAGCCATTAACTTAAAATCGGGTAACTCCCTTTGGTTTGAGCTCAAAGGCTTCCTTGGGAAGATTTCTGCCCAAAGTGAGGCATAAAGGAGTAATAGAGGGATTTGGAGAGCCAAAATGGGCAGGGGTGGCCGATCCAAAGGCTTTGGGAGTGTGGGTAAGGAGGTAGAGGTGGGGGCCTTTTATAAGAGGATAGGAGGGGCACTCTTGTAATGTTACAAAATGTTACTTCATTTTCAAAATAGTTTCGGATTTTAAAGATCCCACATTGATGTGTATCGAGGATAAGTTGATAAGGGTTCTAAATCCACTCATACAATAGGTTTTGTACTTGTGTAGGTCTTAGATATTACATTATCTTTCAATTTTATTTAAATCGTAAAATAATGAGGTCATCACTACATCATCATGATGTCATAAATAATTTAATTTATTTAACGTCTAAAAATTATAAAAAAATACTATGATTTAGGAAATCTTTTTATCTTTCCAATGAATATTTATAGTCAAATATCTGACTTGTATAACCCAACTTAAAAATTGTTTTAGTAAAACATCTAATGTGTGTGTCATTTTTACTTTAACATTAAATAAAATGTTATTTATGTCATTTCCCAACCAAATTGGATCCATGGGGTCCCCAAGTTGACCCATGGCTTGTATTGGTCGGCCATGACAAATAAAATGAGGTTAGGACATGTTTCAAGTTCATTTCATATTATTAAAACATTATTTTTACCTTAAACTACACTAATTACCTCTAATCGTGATTAAAAACTTAATAAGATACTATTCACCAAAAAATTATTTTAATCCCAGTGAACCAAATTTTAATTCTTAATGACAACCATGTATGTCGGATTTTTGAAATTCAAAACACAGAAGTGGTAAAATTTCATTTAAATGAAAAATCAGTTTTTATAAGTACAACTTAGTGGTTTCACTATTCATCAAAAATTGAAGTTTTTTCAGAAAAATATCAAAGATTCACCCTAAGCTATATTTGATATTATGAATTCAAAAATGAAGTCTATTTTACAAAATTCAAAACATATAAGTCAAATTAATTAATTTAATAATTAATTCCCACTGTCATAACAAATAGCGTGTTTTTATGAAACAATAAATATCAAAAGATTGACACTAGTTTAAGTCCGATTTCAAAGTGAAAATTAATTTCAACGACCACTATTGGATTTAATGGTAAAAATATATTCAAATTTCACATTAAAAACAATTCAAAAGATAATATAATCATATAAATAAATTATATTAAAAAGAGGTTTTGAATTAAAATACAACATTTTACACTATTCATTAAAAAATGAACTTTATCAGAAAAATACCAAAACTTTACACAAAGTAAAATTTGATGTCCCGATTCTATAGAAGAGTTTTATTTGGTCCAAAAGAATGTATAAGAGTGAAAAAAACTATATTTAATGACAGTTCTCCATCAAAAGGCTATAAGTGAACCTTTAGTGAAAATTAGGGTATAAAAGCCTAAAATTGAAATATTTCCATATATTATGCCTTTATCTTCTATTGGATAAATGTAAAAACATTTAAAAACATATATAATCATATTTTAGTTATTTATATCCATTACCGCCAATACAACGGCTACATGTTAACTACCATTTAAAATAATATTATTTTATTATTAGAGTGCAATGTAAGATTCCCAAGAAACACGTTGTTGCGTATTGGGTACCCCATCGAGCATTGTATCCCCTTTAAAGTAATATTAATATTTGATTCACAAATATGGATAAATATAAATATGTTATATTCTTTATTTACCCGGGGTGTTACATCCTTCCCCCTTTGGGGAATTGCGTCCTCGCAATTTTAAAATTGAGCTTGAAAACATCTTTGAAAGTCCCACATCGGAACAAGAGTCGGTAAAAAAATCACTTTAAAATAAAGAAAGATAAGTACAAAGGTCACCCAAGTTAACCCATACTAGGATTCCAAGTATGAAAACATGGACATGGAGGAGAAAACATAGGGTCATCTTCTGATGGAGAGTGATAGAAAACATGTTTAGGAGAAAGTTAACCACAAGAAAATCACAAAATTGTGATGGGATAAATGGTATTCGATTCCCCAGTTGGAAAAGATTATAGAATACATTTTGTTTTAAGTTACTTTTTATTGAGTAATTTATTCATAAGGAAACATAATCACTTATCATGTTGACTTTCAACTTTTACACAGACTCATATTTTTTTCCAAAAGACGAGTATTTAGGAAGATTTGTTCACATTAAGAGTACTATAATAAACTTCTAGAGAATCACCTAATCCACAAAAGAGAACTATATTCTTCCCATGTCTTTTGACCAAAAAAAAACCAAAAAGGATAGTACAAGGTCAGATAATCCAGAAAAGGATAACCCTTTAAAAAGTAAATCTATGCTTAATCTCCAAAATTTGTCCAACAAAACCCAAAGTTCAACGAGGAACATCCGATAAACAATTTGTCCATAAAATTCTTCAAAGTAAACCAATCTAATATTGAAACCCAAATATTTGAAGGATTTAGTCACATATTCTTCCAAGTTAAATCGTAACATTTATCTCCAAACAACATCAGTTGCTCCTAAAGTCTCGTATTGAAAAGTAATTAACCTAATCACATATCCTCCATGATAGGTTAATCATTTTCATAAATAAACAAAAATCAACTTACTCTTAATTAATAAAATCATATAACTAAAAAGAATCAGTCAAACTAACCAGGGACTTCACGTAGTCCAGTGGTAGGCGATAAATACGAGTTTCACTTTGGTTGTCGGTTCGATTCCAGCGGCTTTGTCCGACACGATGGGTTGTCACACGGTCTGCGTGTTGTCCTTTTTCCAAAACTATATAATTCTTAAAACATCCCCCAAAATGAGATAAAATCTTCAAAAATTATCATAAAATATTTTAACCTCAAGTTTATCTCATTCCTTTCATTTTCCACCATATCATAGAGTAACCGATAATTGCCTAAAAATTATGGATCATATAAACCCTAATGGTTACCTTAATAATTATTACCTGAATTTACACATCGATTTGGCCGTCTCGTTTATGATGCATTAGAGAACACACCAAGGTTGAAGTGGGCGATCATGACTCCTTGATAGTTGGTTTAGAACAACCATGATATTCCTCATTGAATCCCCCATCTCATCCAGTCTCTTAATCAGAGAACAACCACAGTTTCCTTCAAACCCATTGTCACTTTGGTGCCTGCTAGATCCAACCATTTACTAAAACCGAAAAGGTCATTGTGAGCATATCAACATAACCATCATGTACTAATGAGGAAGATAAACACTAAGATATACTTACTCATTCACTTTATCTAAAACTATGACTCTTTCTGAAATCCTAACCATTATGGCAATGTCACTTCTACTTAGAGAATACCATAACCTCCAAAGTTATCTAAACAATCCTTTGATACCAACTATAAGGCCCCAGCCTTAAACCTTACTTAATATTGAAATAAATGAATAATTCACATTGAGGATCTTTTCAGTTTTAGAGTTTTAGAGAATTAGGAAATAACTATTACATCTCAAAAGATTACAAAGTAGTCTCTTCTACTAAATTTCCATAAAATAAAATCTCTTAAAAAGAAACATGTCTAGTTTCATGTTTTAGGTAGCATGACTTTCCCTTGATCCCATCCTTAACCCTATTCCAGGATAAGTCCTGTGAAAAACATTTCAAAAACTTGGGATGAGCATAAAAAACTCAGTAAGGGATACACAAAGAATGAAAACTGTTAGTTTTTCAAAACAACAAGTAAACCATGTATACTTTATGAATTTAATACTTTTCACCTTTTCGAAGTAGTAAAAAAATCTTCACTGAATAAAAGTTCATTACTTACCCTTCTGTAACCAATAGATTACCATAAAACTGATATAAAGATCGCATAACATATAAAGGTAACTTGGGACATAAACATACTTAAGTGGAATAACTATAGGGTCAACTTCCACACATATCACTTAATGGAATAGGCATTTGGCCAACTTCCATACATACTTGATGGAATAGTCATACGGCCGACTTCCATACCCAATGCATTGGAGGTTATAACGTAAACACCAAACCTGGTATTCACAGCACCACCCGTCATATGGTTTATAACGTAACCACCCATTAAAATGTCCATGTACCAATATAAAATCATAAAACAGAAAAAAAAATATAATGGAATGATAACATTTCCACATTTCAATCACAATATATCATAAATATATTGACATAATAGAATCCTTTATCAAAACCATTTTCAATACCAAAATACATAAAAGAGTATATGGTATTTATTTTATTTTAAAAACATTACGGCTTGTTGAGGAGTCCAAAGACCAAATAATACTCCTGGCGGTGGAAAAGGTCGTTGTCACCATGTACGTTAAAAGAAACATTCATTTTTGTCATTTTGTAAAACAGTTTGTAGAAAAAGATTCCTTTTGTATAAAAGTAAAAGTCACAGGGTTTTATACACCGTATAAAAGAAGGTTGTGTATAAAACAAAATATGCCTCAATGAATGGAGATTGAGACGAAGTCCCTTAAAAAGACGGTATCTTTGGTTTAAGGATAAATCAATTACATAATTAGGTGTGACAAATGAATACACCAAATATAAGTGGATATTAAGTGTAAAACAATCAGAGGTTATTCACACATATTCATATAATGACATATTCAAGGACTACATGTTTATCCCAAAGAATCAAATTTGTGCTAAGAAGTTCCCTTGCAAAAATTTGACAGCCTAATGGCGTCACTTCAAAAATTCAGAAAATGAGTTGATGAGAGATAAAAAGGGAATATCATCACTTGGACATAAAATTTACATCAATCAGGATATATAAGAACATATCCCAACATAATAGTATGTGAATTAAAAGACATAACAAACGAAGACTTTTAAAAAGAGGAGGGTGAAAGGTTCCCTTACCGACTTGGGTAACTTTCGAAAAGTACACCCCATTGATGAAGTGTCATACAATGAATATGTAAATACCAATAAATATAATTATATTACAAAATGAGTTTAATAGTGGGAAGTACATAAACCACACAATGGAAATTGTGGCAAATGTAGCATAAATCTCACGGGAATAAAAGTGAGATCAAAAATCTCTTACGAAAACTCGGCAGCCTAACGACGCCACTTAAAACATCCAAAATGGATTGATGAGGGGAAATAGGGTATATTATCAAATGAACATACTGTTTATAGAAAGAGGAATATAAAAGAACATCCCAAAACATAACAAAGAGGAGCTTAAAATAAGTGACATAAAGGAGAGTACTTTAAAAGAAAGAGAGGGGTTAGATCTCTTACGAAAATTCGGCAGCCTAACGGCACCACTCAATACTTCCAAAATGGATTGATGAGAGAAAATAGGGTCTCTCATCACATGAAAATAAAAATTATAGTAAGATTAATATATAATAACATCCCAATAACATGAAATATGAGCTTTAAAAGGAATGACATAAAAGAGTGTACTTAAAAAGAAAGAGAGAAGTAGGATCCCTTACCTTGGGTCCGAGTTGACTCGATCGTTCTTTAACATCCTGAATAATAAACTTGAGTTAATTTCTACATGATTAAGAACCTTTTTAAAGTTCATTATTCCTTTTATATCACTTATTTCCATGTTATAAACATTATGTAACCATTTAAGTTAATAATGTTTGTTTTGTCGATATTTGGTTCTTAAGTCGAAAGTGGACTTCTTACAATTACAAGTTGTTCGTGTGGTCAAAGGTTCTTTATATCCAGAATTACATTCCTGATATGGGTAGCATATATATCATATATATCCATAATATACATGTATTTATAATATTACATAATCATTTAGAGGTAAGAAATGAAATGCACCGTTCATGGAGACGGTAAGTCGTACGTACGCATGAACTCTACTTTCATTTCTTTGTCATATTAATGGAATTAAAATTAAATGATAGGTATGTATATTTTAATTCCAGAATTATATTCATCATTTATATGTATCATTAATTATATATATCCATTATATACATGTACTTTTAATAGTACATTACACTTGGGGATAAGAAATGAAATGCACCGTTCATGGAGACGGTAAGCCGTACGTATGCATGAACGCTACTTTCATTTCTATCTCATACTTTAATGGAAATAAATAATAATGATATATAGGTATATTATAATTCCAGTATAACATCAGATATAATAACTTTAAATACATCCTTTATACGTCCCACATATGGTATTAATGAATCACATCATTTTGAGGGGGCGGTAGTCCGCACTTTCTTAAATGAAGATATCGCGTTTTTACCCATAATGGAAACCATAAAGGTATGCCCAAAATGAAAAATACATAAGCTTAAGGAAAAAACTAAACATATTATATATCATATATAAATATAGTGTCATCTTAATAGCCACCATTGAAGGTGTTAAAAGAATGTTGAACAATCATCGTTGCGGGTGGAAGAAATTTGCCATCCACGGAAACAGTATGTTCCTTAACCATTAGATGTAGGTGTGTGTAAGTGTAGCTCGAATACTTATTATAACAACATCCTAGTATATTGGGGATACTGGAGTTGTTACAAAAGAAAAGAATAAAAATATTTTAGGGGGTTGGAGAAGCAAAATAAAACAAAATAACTCAAAAGAATCCATTACCTTAAAATCGTGTAACTCCCTTTGGTTTGAGCTCAAAGGATTCCTTGGGAAGATTTCGGCCCAAAGTGAGGCTTAAAGGAGTAAGAGAGGGATGTGGAGAGACAAAATGGGCAGGGGTTGGCCGATCCAATGGCTTTGAGAGTGTGGGTAAGGAGGTATAGGTGGGGGCCTTTTATAAGAGGAGAGGAGGGGCACTCTTGTAATGTTACAAAATGTTACTTTATTTTCAAAATAGTTTCAGATTTTAAAGATCCCACATTGATGTGTTTCGAGGATAAGGTGATAAGGGTTTGAAATCCACTCATCCAATAGGTTTTGGACATGTGTAGGTCTTAGATATTACATTATCTTTCCATTTTATTTAAATCGTTAAATAATGAGGTCATTGCTGCATCATCATGATGTCATAAATAATTTAATTTATTTAAAATCTAAAAATTATAAAAAAAATTCTATGATTTAGGAAATCTTTTTATATTTCCAATTAATATTTATAGTCAAAACTCTGACTTGTATAACCCCATTTAAGAATTGTTTCAGTAAAACATTTCATGTGTGTGTCATTTTTACTTTAACATTAAATAAAAAGTTATTTATGTCATTTCCCAACCAAAGTGGCTCCATGGGGTACCCAACATGACCCATGGATTTTCTTGGTCGGCCATGACACATCCAATGATGGTAGGACATGTGTCAAGTTCATTTAATATTATTAAAACATTATGTTTACCTTAAACTACATTAATTACCTCTATTCGCGATTAAAAACTTAACAAGTTACTATTCACCAAAAAATTATTTTAATTCCATTGAACAACATTTTACTTCTTAATGAAAACCATGTATGTCAGATTTTTGAAATTCAAAACACAGAATTGGTAAAATTTTATTTAAATGAAAAATCAGTTTTTATAAGTACCACTTTGTGGTTTCACTATTCATCAAAAATTGAAGTTTTTCAGAAAAATACCAAAAATTCACCCTAAGATATATTTGATATTCCGAATTCAAAAATGAAGTCTATTTTAAAAAATTCAAAACATATAATTAAAATTAATTAATTTAATAATTAATTACCGTTGTCATAACAAATAGCGTGTTTTTATGAAACAATAAGTATCAAAAGATTGACACTAGTTTAAGTCCGATTTCAAAGTGAAATTAATTCCAACTACCACTATTGAATTTAATGGAAAAAATATATTCAAATTTCAGTTTAAAAACAATTTCAAAGAAAATATAATCATATAAATAAATTAGATTAAAAAGAGGTTTTGAATTTAAATACAACATTTTACACTATTCATTAAAAAATGAACTTTATCAGAAAAATACCAAAACTTTACACAAAGTAAAATTTGATGTCCTGATTCTATAGAAGAGTTTTATTTGGTCCAAAAGAATGTATAAGAGTGAACAAAACTATATTTAATGACAGTTCGCCAACAAAAGGCAATAAGTGAACCTTTAGTGAAAATTAGGGTATAAAAGCCTAAAATTGAAATATTGCCTATATTATGCCTTTATCTATTATTGGATAATTGTAAAAACATTTCAAAACATATATAATCATATTTATTTATTTCTATCAATTCCCGCCAATACAACGGCTACATGTTAACTACCATTTAAAATAATATTATTTTATTATTAGAGTGCAACGTAAGATTTCCAAGAAACTCGTTGTTGCGTATTGGGTACGCCATCGAGCATTGCATCCCCTTTAAAGTAATTTTAATATTTGATTCACAAATATGGATAAATATAAAGATGTTATATTCATTATTTACCTGGGGTGTTACACTTTATCTCCCCATAACCTTATATATAATAGTTTTCAGGGTTTTAATAACACATTAGTAAAATATATAAATATTTATGAAATATTATATGATCATATTATAATATTTAATGACCATGTTGTTGACATTAATTCATAATTATCAATGTTTTGGACGTTACATAATCAAGAATGATTTGAATTGTTATTCGTTTTTATTATTAATTAAATCATGGTTCCATCATGTAAATATTTTAAAAAATGAATAAATATTATATATATTCATTATATGTTTATTTATAATAATCCATAAATATTAGATATAAGAAATGAAAAGTACTATTCATGGAGACTGTAGGTCCTACATGGTAATGAATGCTACATTCATTATTTTTCATGTAAAATAATGAAATGTAAATTACATATCAATATATATTAATAATTGGATCATATTTATTTAATAAATGTCACATATTGTTATTAAAAAAATCTTTTATATATTACAAGTATATCTTGAATGAATCACGTCACATTGGGGAGGTGGTAGTCCACACTTCCAAATACAATCTCATCATATTTATAATAAATTGATAGAACAATGATAAATATTAAAAAAAATAAAGAAGAATTAATACATAAAAAATATCATATATAACATATATAATTTTTTCCATCAGTACTTCCACCAATGAAATATGGAAAACGAAAAAAATGAACAACATAATTTCATGAGGCGAGTTTTCAATATAAACAAAAAAAGTATATTCATTACCCATTAGATGGAACTGTGTGTTACTATAGTTCTAACCCATATCATAAAATTATATAATTATATTTAAAATAATTTTTATATTATATAAATACAATATAAAATTAATACAAAGGGATTTATGGAACCAATAAAAAACTTTCATTGATGAACATTACTTCTTATTTATGTATCTCCATTTTATTTTCAAAGAATAACTTTTTATTTTGAAATAATTAAAAAAATAGTCTTCAAGGATTAATTTACGGTTGCTGTGAAGATATTTTTATTTGTTTTGGACTAACAAAATTTGTCCTGATGTTTTAATAATAGAGAAGAATGTGTTCCCTTTTAAAAGAGAGGGCAAGTGAACTCTTTCAAAAAATAAAAATATTAAATTAATATGATTTCATTCTATAATCCACATGTAAAAAGAAATTTATTTAGAATATAATATTATTATGGTTAGAATTAATCTCAACCAATAATTTTTAAACATTTTTATCTCTAATTATTAACATATCATTTGATATTAATCTTTAATTAAAACATTTATATATTACCATGCAAACTTGTATTTCAACTATTTAAACATTAATAGTGTTACTTTAAAAATAAAATAAAAATCTCAAATTGAGTCATGTAATATTTTTTAAAATTATCCAAATCATTTTTCATAATTTGATATATTTTATTAATTTAATATCAATTTAATAGAAATATTAGAAATAAACTTTACAGTATTCATTAGTGGGATTTTGAGAAATATCATTAAAATTATATACATTTAAACCAATAATTCTAAAAAATCAATAACCCGTCAAATTCGAATAATTTTTTTGAAGAAATTAATTATATATAATAATATTTGTTTTAAATTTTCTAATTTCATTAATTTATAATTTATTTAATGAAATAATTATTGTGTCATCATTTTGTTACAATTTTAGATAATTATATTATCAGTAAATATTATAATTTTTTTTCTGGAGTTAGATTATCATTTTATTATTCAAAATACAATGAAAATGTCCCTATAATTACACAATAATAAAAATATTAGTCTTTAAAAAAGGGGGTAAATTGATTTTCTATCCAATATAATATTATAATGATTATATTCTCATCGAAAATTCAATAAATAGTGTTATTACCGATATTTATGTTCATAGGGATGAACAATAGTCATCCAATAAAATTATGACCTAATTTATTATAATAATATTGTATTATTTTTAGCCCACATACTCATAACAATGGTTATATAGAGAATACTAAATTTATTATTAATTTACACCTAATTAATGAAAAATAATTAATCCACTTTTAAAAATAGACTAAATATATGTAATTGATTTTTCAAATTTCATAACACCAAATTTAAAATAATTATACTGAATTCGATATTATTAATGAGATGAAAAATGAGGTTTTCATTTTTAAAAATTCAAAATATAATTTTTTTTCATATCTTAATAAATTTTAAAATTTATTTTTATTGTTAAATATGATTAAATGATTAAAAAATAATAAAAATTTACTTTATAAAAATAAAAAAATATAATTTAACCCTATAAACTGTTTTGATGAAACATGATTTTTCAACTACAAATCAATATTATTAATTAGTATTCAAATCATGAAGCCTGTCATAAAACTACCAATAATTTTTAGAAATTATAATATTATATCCATATTTAAATGAATATGTTTATTGTTTTGAAATTATTTATATAAAACTATAATAATTGGATTTTGAATAGATTCTCTACTAAAAAGGGATAAAAATTATTTATTTAAAATATATTTTTTATGTTTCATATTGGTTTTGTTGTTGTCGTAATTCGTTATAATAAATTTTATGTATATTAAAGACATTTTATTTGAATATATAATATATATATTTAATTAATATCATTCACTAATAATAAATTTTTAATTTATTACGATAAAATGGCGTTATGATCATAAAAATTAATCATTTTAAAAAAAATTCTTATATATTTTTTTGGTTAAGATATTTACTTCTAATTATAATTTAACTAATTAATTCAACAAAATATTTTCATATTTTGTTATATACTATTCATAACTACAAAAATATTATCTAGGATATATCTAATTATACTAAATAATAATATATTAATAATATAATTTTTTTCAGTAAAACAGGAAATTACTTGTAGCACAATCCCACACATCATTGTATGAGTGTAAGACTGACATGGTTATTCATATTTTAAAATCTGGAAGAAAATTTAAAAAAATGAAGATATTGTAATGAAATATGATGTTAGAAACTCACACTCTGTCTCGTGAGGTTCCTACCAAATAGCCAGAAATAATATTCTACTCATGAAATGATGTTACTATATTCCATAGAGAACACACGACAAATACTCTTCGATATTAGATGGATATTAATTGAGATATATACTCAATTTGAAAAATCATTTACATCTGTTATATATCCTATGACATAACGTACTCCTTATAAAAATGATCCCTAGTACATCCCTAGATAATTGTACAAGTGGTCTTGAAAATTCTATATTACACACTTTGAACTCTCATAATAACTCATTTGGAGATAACAAATCCTCATCACTGCATTCAGTTGAGGGACCACTACTCTAGAGCATGCACCATGTATATTCTATCTAATGATAGATAAGGAGAAGGGACCAGCACCTCACCGCTTTTCTCGAGCCGAGGTAGTACTAAATTTTAATCAACCAAAAAAATCACAGAGGAACCAATACAGATAGCCTCACTCCTCACTATGTACAATGAGAAAAAATTCATAACCATGTGTCATGAAAAACATAAAGAGGGGTTATCTTCATTCAATAATATATCATGGTAGATGGAGCATTGTATTTTGTGGAGAACTCTCACCTTTTCTCCATAAGAAGATTGAGTAGTAAAAAATTTTAAATAGAGGACCCACACAATAATATGATAGAAGAGTAAAATTAAATATATTGAGTTCCAACACCTTGGAATGACAGGGAAGTACAACTATTTTATAGGAGGACAAAAACCCCTGGTTCGATAGGGGAGTACCCCGCTACCAGCATGATCACTTAGGTGGACTTCTCCATAACACAGAAGGAGAGTGAAAACCATAGGCTAGAGGACCTGATCCCTCATAAAACCGAGGAGTACTAACACTAATGGTTGAACACATATGGATGAACCACACCCTGGACAATATGAGAGTTTCAAATACAATGTTAGAGCACCTTCGTCACAAAGAAAATTTAGAATACACATTATATATTTTCAAAACATATAGAGGAATCACACCCTAACACATAATAATAGTACTAACACCATAGATAGTGGACCTTCTCCTTGGTACAAAATGAGAGTTCCTATTATATCTTAAAAAATAATATAGAGGTATTTCACTCATATAGATCAGTTGAGCTCTATCTCCAAATACATAAATGAAATGGGTAACCCGCTCAATGTTCCAACATGGATGTTTTGACCATAGAATCACTACATCGTTTGTATAGGACCCACTACCATAGTGGTGTAGTTATTTCTCAAAAAATCATAGAGGTATGTGAAACCGACAACATGATACATCATGGGAAGTACCCATATATGTCACTCTCTAATAATTGAAATTATCTCCATCGTTGTCCAGGCATATCTAAAAAGAGCATCATTATCTTCAAATATCACAGCACCACATGACCTTAGGTAGGGGAACCAGTCCCTCATATTCCAAGTGATCACCAGTTAGCCAACCTAAACAATCCATCTTACCCCATCCTATGATGTCAGAAAATTGTACTAAACCTAAACTCTAACCTAAGATCCACCTTCATCACTACCTATATCATAGAACTAATACTGCAATTTCATTATTGAATCACACAACATTGTTTCTCATAGTCCACAATGAAGGCCATTATCAAATTATGTATGCAAATAAATAGAGTACTGTCTATTAAGAAGGTATATTCTGAGTTGGGAATAAGAGATATTCTTTTTGGAATTTTCTAATAGAATTCTAAAAGAACATTTGGACTTGTATTTTTCCCCACATAGCTTGTGAACCCACCCGTGTTCTTTGTTATGTACTCTAATGTACGTATTTGCTATGAAAATTATAAATAACAATATTTATACTTCATAGAGATAATGTATCACCTCACACTCCCCCAAATCACGTTCTACCATCACACAACTCATTTTTCCTTATCATCCCCACATTGTGTACCATTAGGGAACATCCTGTTCTAATGGCACAGAAACATAATTGTGTCTCAAACCCATTATTTTGAATGGAACCTTTTGTACGTGTAATTTTATTGGGTATTACAACATAACAATGTAAAATCACACTTATTCCTTCAAAATGTCTTTTTTCCCACAAAATATGGGTTCCCCACATAGTGTGTTACACCGTTAAATGGGGTTTATCCCCCAAAAGACATATTCCATGATATATAATAAAACTTGACATGAATCAATGAACTAAATGACATGTGATTAGAAATTTTGACTAGAATTTCCATATGTTGAGGATGAAATTTCCCAATTTCCCCTATAACCTACAAATATACATAAAAGTGATCTATCAGAGTAGAATATGGGATCTAAAACAATAATACAAGTCATTATTAATGGGAACGAGACATAAGTCAAAAATCTATCTACCACATTATGAAAAAAAATCTTTGGGTGAATATCCATGCTCTAAATCTACTACACCATGATTTATTAGAAATTAGGATATCAATCAGAGATTGGCAGCTCATGTTTTCCTTGGATCTACGATGAATCCATCCATTGCATAAGAGGGGTATGTAAATGGGTTATACTCTCTATTAGGGATGTACCAAAAGGATAGGGGGTTTATTTGATGTAATTTTATTAAATAATTCATCCTCCTTTTAAAACCCCACCACCTAATCAACCTTGACTGAAATCCTATCATCGGAACAGCTAATGCCACACTCAAGGAAATTCCATATTCTAAACTCAACTATTTCTTTATAATATTGATTTGTCTCTCTACTCAAGAATTATTCCACACTTCAAAATAAAAAACACATGTGTGATAATATATAATTAATATTTTTTTCTATTTATTCAATGAGGATCTTGGGGCTCAAAGATCCAATTCTAAAATATTCATTAATGATTCACTTAAACATGCATAAATTTAATTGATAACTAAACCACATGTATTTAGGATATTCAATGTAATTCATTTTTAATTGTATTAATATACTCTTTTAAAATTTTCATTTCTCCAATTTTTACTTATTCCTTAACCATTCAATCTATTTTTTTAAATTATTTGGCATTGACAAGAAAATTTAGGGGTTCACTTGTATATGGATTTTATAATAATAATTTCATTTATATCTATAAAAAATATGATTAATTCTATTAAATGACATCTATGTATCCAAAGTATTGAAATGAGTACAATATATAGAGGTATTTCTACATACCTGGTATCACACTAAATTATTCCCGGTGAAGGGGAACATGATTTATATTGTGTAAGATCCCATAATCAACAATGAGAAATGAGTATTGGACCATGTATATCAACAATGGTTCACTATATATTTTAAAAGATAAATCAATATCGAATATATTACTTGGTGAATCAATATTTTATGCCAAATAGAGTAATTTAAACCAATTCAAAAAAAATTATCACAATTTTTTTTGAATATATAGAATGTAGAAAATATATATAATTCACTACTTCAATAATATGATCCACCATATTGGTTTTTACTAAAATGTATCTTCCATGTCCCCTTAGTAAAAGAGAATAATAGTGTTTGTTTTAAATTTTAGCCCGTTGTTTGGACAACCAGTTTTAATAATTCTCCAAATCATTTCATTTAAATAATCCGAGAGTTGGTGGTATACTAGTTGGGGAATTATAAATTATCATTAACTTGTCTATCCTATTCATATCTTATTGAACAAAATAATATCATTGGAGTTTCATTACTATCTGAATACATTGTCCATTTAATTTTCATCATGTTTCCTGGTACATTTTCACATAATTTTGTCATATAATATGTTATATTTTTTCTCCTTATCGATTTACATTGTTTTATATCAAATTCTATCTTAATTTTCATTTATTTGGTATAATGATTTTACTTATATAACAAGTATAAATTACTTGTGCATCAAAAAAATTTCTTTATAGCTTTAAAATCCTATAAGAATAAATTTCATTGAATCACTAAGATTTAGTCTGATAAAGATTCATATATTCTTACTTTGCGGGTTAGTTACACAACCATGCGAATACCATGAATGTTTTGTGATTTTCTATTAATAGGTTTCACTGTATTTAGCAAAATTATCAACTACTAAAATTATATTTCTATTTTCAAATTAATATTTTTAGGAACATATTTATTAATGAATATTTACTTGAACTCATCATGTTATATATAGTTAAATTACTTTTTCATCATAAAATTCAAAATTTCTATCCACCATTGTGCAAGATCACTATCTTGAAAATAAATATGTTTAATATTCCACACACTATTTGAGAATTGCAGGATATAAAATGTAAATACTATTATGTTGATCCATTAGTCAAAAATTAGTGGGTTGGTAGACAAACTAAATTTTTGTTTATTTTTTTAAACAAATAATATTAAAGAAATGTTCTCTCTCCATAGTAAATTTGGGATCTTGACAAGGTTTTTTTATCTTTAGACAGGTTTGGTCAAAATATTTAGGATATACTTTAACAAAAATATAATCTTATTAGATATTAAATTGGTACATAATTTTATTCTTCATTCACATGCATTGTTAAATATGTTAAACTATGCTTTATTGTTACATTAACAGAGGAATGTAATTGTATGAGATTACATAAAATAATTACTGCATAAAAGGAAACAACATACATAGAATCAGTTCTGGTAAATTACATATATACAATATAATTTCAATATAACTATTGAAATCATGATTAAAAATTATCATATTCTTATTAGGTTATAATTCCAAAGTAGTAAAATATTATATCCCGAAATTATATTTGAATTATTAATATTAATTCATAATGAACATGTAAATTGACCAAATAATTTCCACATGGATTTTCAAAAAAAATTATAGTGACTACCATTAAATCTATCTCAAGGTAATATTATGTTAGAAACCAACCATCCATTATATGGACAATTATACTTTGGTTCATCTAAGATAAGGACAAATTTTCCATATTTGTTTCAAGGCTACATTGGCATTTCATGGATACTATACACACTATAATTTTAAAAAATATAATATTTTAGAATATATGACCATAGACCATGGGTATTTATTTATATTCTGCAGTCATAATCCCTAAAAATATATACACTCTTATTTGATACCTATTACAACACCATAAACTAAAAATAGCAGTTCACAAAATGACATTATTTACATAGATGTTTTTATACATAGTGATGAGGCTCAAGACATAAAATAATATATTTAAAATTATTATTATATTTGAAACATTAAATCGCATAAAAAATCACGTGACCCCATTACAAAATGGTTTAGATTTTTAGATTAGATATATATATATTATTGGAAATAATTAATACTATTTCTCTATAACCTCACCATATAAATACTTTATATATAAATATCATATGTTATACTCATTATCACAACAAATAGATGAAAAACATATTAAATGGGTGAGATTAGATGCTTAAAAAGGATATATATCTCAACCTGTCATAATGGGATGAAACATATAGTTGAGAAATAGGAGTATGGTAGATATATTATATTAGTATAACTTGAATCAATAATAATTATTCATATAATTTATGGGCATGTAATCTCAAATTAAAATACATATATCATTACATAAGGGATCAAAATCAAGTGATAAAATATTAGAATAAGAAATTTAAATGTGAAAAAATCATAATAATATGAAATATAAATAATTATAACATTACTAACACAAATAATGTCCATGAAAGTTCTTGTGATCATAGTTAACCATAAACGATTCCTTAAAAATTCCTTTTTTAAAGAGGGTTAAATTCATCACCATTGTGTTATAAGTATATATATAATACAAGAACTATCACATAACGATAATCCACACACATGTGTGACATATAAAATAAATCATATATCATACCATTAAAACCAAAATGATAAGAAATTGGTTTCATAACATTTCACTGATGTATCATAGAAAATATTCTCAAGATTACAATAATTTGTTTCCTTATATTGAATTGGAAATGAAAAGTTCACCTAAGAATTGAGACCGTGATTCATGATATATTACTCTATAAGAGGTATATATTTTGGAACAAAATAAAAATGGATATATTAAAAATATATTTAACCAAACATTTTTAACAATATCATATAATGATAAATTTATAGAAAAATTTTAAATTTAATTTTCATGAAGTTGTGATGAAAAAATTTACAACAATAAATTAATATAAAAGTCAAATATTTAATCTTTAACAACAAATAATTTTTTTTCCTCCAAGGTACATTATAAGTAAAATGAATAATCCTGAAAGTAAAATCATTTTTTCAATTATTAATTATCTATAATGAAACAAACATCCTAAAAAAGACAATAAATCATCAATTTTTGTAATTGTTAAAAGAAATATGAATAACACATGAGAATGATGCACTATTATGGATTGACTAATGATAATTATGTATTTAACCTATCAATAAATATTTTTGATGTTAATGTCTGAATAATGATTGAAGATAAAATAGAGAAAAAACTCAAATAAGTAAAATTTGGCGGTTTTTCCAATTTTTAATGTGTATAAATGAATTAATATGTTCCCATTGGATGTGAGGAAAATATTTTGAAGGTGATTTCGTCCTTATAAAAAAATACATGATATTTTTTATGGGAATCTACTAATATTAGATTATTTTATGTACATGTAATCCTATAGAAATACGTAATATACAAATGGATATTTCTTAGAATCAAATAAAATAGTCATTAACATAATATGTGAAGGTTATAATGAATCTCCTGAAGGGTTATTATAATCAATATAACATTTATTAGTAATGAAATGTTTTTATGGTTCATGATTTAGAATAATAACATTCAATTTTTCATTTAAAATGAAGGATACTAATTGTGATGAAAATAACATGTGGATGATGCTTTATTAATTATGTGTTCTAGGATTGAAAAGAATTTTTTTTATGTTGAAAAATTAATATGTAATTCTGATTAATTTTTTAAATTATTCTGATAAATTAAAAAAGATGTGTTTTGATATTTTAATGATAGGGAGGATATATTGAGGTTCATTGAAGGTGTTATGATAATGATTGAGGATGTTGACAATTTACATTATGAAATTATAAATTGTTCATTTATTAGATCATGACATTTTATGGTTTCTTATTGTTTAACCACATATCCATGAAATTAATATTCTTTATTATAGTTAATATACAATTTCTTGTGGTTTATGCATATGATCATATTTCTACATCTCCATCATGATCAGTTAATTAGTCTGGTGGTCAATCCAATAAGTCATTTTTTATCCAATATCTTGTCGTTCATATCAATTTTAGATATATTTTTTAATTCCTTTCAACTATCAAGCACACAGTCTATTGAAATATGGATAAAAGTATTTATATGCCTCATGGTCTATCATAAAAATGATATAGTGTATCAATTGAGTATTGATAGTGTTCTATCCAATAAATAGTTATATATTAAATTTTTTTAAAATTAAAATGTAAAACTATTCATTTATTTATCAAAAATTTAAACTCGAATGTGATGATATAAGGAATATTCATCATTAAATATAGCATCATAAATATTAATTATTTTGTGATTTATTCCATAATAATATGATAATATGTTTCGGATTCAATGATAACATTATCAATGTGATGGAATATTTTTTATTATTAGAAAAGATTGTATAATGGTAAAATTTATGAAATGATGAATGTTATATATGATGATATTTGAACAATTATATCTTTCTATAAAAAACATAAATCATTGTAAATCCATGATATATTAAATTTATGGGAATGGATGATGTAATAAAATTTGGAGTTCATCATTTATCGATCTTCTCAGTTATATTTAGATTGAATAATTGGGATTTATTATCTTATTTCCAAAGATAATTTGAAATGAGTCATTATGAGATATTATTAAAATATTATCATAATTTTATATTCATTTAATAATCGACATATTTAGGAAATATCATGCTTCTAAGAGATGTTTTATTAATCAAATCATGACGTTGAATAATGGATATTAATTTGAAATTTCATATATCCTAAGCGGTAAGAAGCATTTATATGCCACATTAATTTTTTTTTCATAATATGAATGTAGATAATGATTGATAGTGATTTGAGTGAAAAAGTAATGTGGAATGGAAAACATGATCATATTATATAATATTATAAAATATCACATGTGTTATGAGTCTTAATTGAATAAATAATAAATAAAGCTATTTATTTATTCATTTCGATGTTTTAAATGAAAAATTATATGTCTTTAGGCTATTAGAAGACTTTAGAATACTGTATTGTGATGAAAATTAATTATGATGAAATGAGAATAGAAAAATATATTTATTGTCATGGAATTTATCATGAAAACCCCATTGGAAGAAAAAGGTATGTGATATAATGGGGGAATCCCAAATATAAATATTTTAAAACTTACTGTAGGATTATGGGAACGTCGTTTTAAATTAGAATTTTATATTCGCAAATGGAAGGTCTATATTACTGTTGACTTATATATAAAAGGATATTTGTTGATATTTGGTACTTGTTATTCTTTTATCCAGTATCACAGAAAATAGAAAATATTCTATAGCTCTATAACATTTATAAAAGGAAAAATGATTTGACCTTCTAATGAATAGTTTAATTATCTAAATATCACTTATGATTTATTAAATAGAAGATAATTATTGTTTCATGATAAAATTATGTGTGATCATATAGTTACATTAATGTATAAAATAATTATTTATAATTATGATTAGAAAGTTTTTTATAATATTTATGTACATCACTTTAGTAATTGATATGTGAGTAAAGTAGGTGAGTAGTAACTGAAGAGAATTTTTTACGATGATATATAGTATATTCCATTCCATATTAATTTTTTTAATATTTTTATTCAATTGATGAATTTAGGTAAGTAATGAGATCCAATAGTATTGATTTAGAAACATGATTATATAAAAATGTGATCTAAATTAAAGAGGAAATGGAACCAACTATTTTTTATTCAATGAGGGATTCCATATAACTAGTTGGATTTTGGGTGATCTAAAAGATCATATTGAGAAGAAAGTATTATAATGTAAATATATTGTTACAATTCTATTGGGATGATAAAAAAAGATATACACTGGGATTCTAAATATTATATTTTTGAGATGGAATACACCCATTATTATCAATTTTATAATGTACTGGATAATACTTATTTGGGTAAAAATATATTAAATATACTGAGTAGATTAGATTACATAAACCTATATGAATATAATTTTCACATTTACTGCATTTCTAGAATCCATGTAATTGATTTTTTCTTGATAAAATTTTAAATAGATCCATAATCACAAAAAAAATACATTGTCTAGATTTATAGGTGGTTTACATGGAATTTGGGATTGGGTAATAATTATCATCTCTTAATTCACCTATTATTTGGTGTTTAAAATAATCAAAATGATCATTTGAACTGGTATCATATACGTGGTATCCACTAATGGGATATAGTTTGACATCCCATTAAATATAATTTAATTTAATAAATAACGAATCTATATTTTCTAATTAAAATAGATGTAATGATCGTAATAATTTCACATCAATGAATTAATATATACCTCTTCCAATTTAACAAAAAATATATCCGTAAAGAGGACAATAATATGAGAAATTTCTTATGGTAGAAATAGGATTAAAGATTATGAAATGATACAATGAATGGTATTATATGTAAAGAATCATTTGATCATGATTCCATTGATGAAATATATCCATGCTATATTGAAATTTTGTTGATTTTAAATTATAAATCACATGGTAGTTGTTATTTATAAATTTAGATCTATCTTGATATGTTCTCCATTAAACATTCTGTAAATATGCGGAAAAATGTTAATAGACTAAATGATACTAATATTTAGATATATAAAAATCATATTCAATGGGTGATACATTTATTATGTAAGTTAAAAAATATAACATTTAATCAATTGTTGTAAATGAAATTGATATATTATCTACACATTACACTGATATACATTACTTGGTAGATAAATAATTGATAATATGTATTTATAATGTTTCTTTCATGGAAGATGGTTTTTTCAAATTCTATGTGCTTCAAAAAATGTAGATAAATATTAAAGATACTAAATAAGATGTTAAAGACATGTGGGTTAATAAGATTGATCTTATGTGATTAACAGATTAATGGTGCAAGAATAAATTTTTAAGATGATTATGATTTACTAGGAAATCTAGTTTAGAATAGAGGTAAATTAAAAGGTCACACTTATATTTAATTCTGTAGAAAAATATTATAAAATCAATACCTTTTAATTAAAACAGACAATACCTTACAAATGAAATAAAATTATGTGTTTCAGTCCAATGGTTTTAGAGATTAATTTCCCTTTAGATGTGACAATTCCTAGTATAATAGAGATCATAACAACAATAGGGGAATAAATCAAATCATGTACTTGGGAGATTATCAACCACATTTATAATATATATACAATTATAATACATTTTTATCAAATGTAGTGTTTAAAAAAGAAAACCTTTTTGCATATATGGGAGAATAAATATTATGGGAATCCCATAATAATATCATGTGTATAAGGGATAATGTTTTACAATATATGTTCACCAAATTTTGTCTGAATCTGAGGTTAAATTACTAAAAAACAATAATATAAATCTAGAATGATTATGAAAACACGTAAAAATTAGATTTGAATCCCATTTCCAGTGTTAAAAGAAAATTTGTGAACCTTTTCGTAATATTTTTGGTATAACTAGTAAAAATATTTATGTTTTGAAAGTAATGAAGATAAGGGGTGGGAAGTTTCTATCAAAGGAAACAATATTATTCATAATTTGTGTATATATAAGAATTAATAAATATTTGAAAAAAATTAAATATGATGAAAATTTCTATGAGATGTGAAATATAATTCTTAATTCCACTAATAAAAAACTCTATTATCCTTCCAGGTATTACATATATAATGAAGACAAAAATTTACTACCACATATTGGGGACATAGTACTTATTCCCACCTTTTGGATGAATCCTAGTAAAAATTAAATTCATATTTTAACCTAAAAGAACAAATAGACTATATCAATGAAGTATACCAAGCATGGTGGTAAAAATGATAGAAATATTCATAAAATGTAAAAAATAAGTTAAAAAAATCCAATTAATATCATGACTAATCTATTAAAACATATAAATTATCAATAGAAGAAAATCAAGGAAGATTTTTTTCTTCTATTAAATATGATCCAAAGATGAAATCCACATATGGTTTGGTGGATTTCATTGTCCCTAATTTTATATTAATCATACAGTGTGTAAAAATATAAATGTAAATAATGATATAATATCAATAGATGTATCAAATTCCCTTCTAAATCTAAATTTTCATCACTTCCACCTATGAACTATGTTTAAATATAAATTAGGTCCCTAGATCCAAAATACTACAAGATACGAAAACATAATGATATTATAACGTTATAGAAGAGATAAAAAATTAATTACTAAAAGAAATGTGTTAGTGGGTGGATGAATACCACATATCTCGAGTGTTACAAGAAAATACAATTGAAATTTCCCCCAAATAACTACATTGTTGGTTTTTAATTTAATATGAATTTGAGGGCAAATATTTATGGAGAAAGATACATCTTGGTGACAATATTACACTGTATTCAATTATAATTGTTATGAAGTATTTTAACTAGTACTATTATTTCATATAGATTATTATATAATAATGAGATTTTGATGATAAATATTGATATATAGTCCATTATGAGGAGTAAATGATATTTTCATGTATACTAGTTTATTTTATTTTTCCTATAATTTGTAAAATTGATGTACCTATTAAAAGATGATGTTGAGGTTTCGTATTTAGTATAGAATTTTTTTAGTCGTGAAAAACTACATGTAATATAATGGGTGATTTCTAAAAAAACTAAGGAAGTATAATAATGTTCAAATAAATAGAGATATGTTTTTAAGAAGATGGTCTGTATTTTTACTCTTTATAAAATATATTTTGTGAAAATCATAATTTTTTTGTCGAGGTAGTTATGAAATTGTGAAAATAACATTCAGAATATTTTTTCTTTAGAACACTCAATATTTTTTATAATAGTATTTCTCATGTACATGTTGATATAATTTTCATAAAATATATTTATTTGTTGAATAAATAGAGCTATAAAAAAATTTCTTATTTTTATTTTTTTGTCATTATGTTGTACCAAATAATCATATAACGGAGGTGTTTAAAAGGTATTGGAAACAAATCCAATGAAGAAAATTGAGGTAATATTATGTAATGTCTGATAATATTATTTTATTATTTTAAATTAAAAATGTATTTTGTGGGTTTCAATACATGAGTAGTGATGGTTTTTGATTGGGGAATATTACATGTGTATGGAGATAGAAGGCGCTTCCCATTTTTCCTAGGTAATGCAGAATATAGATGTTGTTATTTGATGATTAAAAAGGAATATAACAGGGTATGATACCTTATAACAATTGAATAAATGGGTTTTAATGTTTTCCCCTCACATTATATGACTAAATGTTTTTTGTATCATGGGTAAAAATGAAAAATTATGAATAATTGTTTCTAGTATTACCAAAATAACATTGCGATTGATGAAGCCTTGGAAATAATGAATATATTCAAGATCTAATATAGTGTATCTTATAATTTAAATGTGATTATAAATATTCAGGTTCAATGATTAGGTAGAATACAGATCTGTTATTAGTTATACTTGAAAAATGACTCATATAACAATAAAATCATTAGGATGGTTTTTTCTAATGACAGATTTTCCGGGTAAAAATTAAAAACAGTTATGTTTTATATGCTCATGGAAGAGGAAATGTATTTTTTAATTATTTTTAATAGAAAAAATAATGTGATTTATGATATTTATAATCGATAGATCATTTATTGAGTAGGTTTTAATATGTTATAGTAGTAATTGAATAAGTGAAATATTTGGAATTTCATGTGAAAATTAGTTCATGTAGTCAATAATGATACCACATAGTCTTTTATAGCTGATCTTAATTATCATATAATTACATTTCAGTGTTACAATAATTCTTCCTAGTAATATGGTTAATTAATATAGTCATTTTACCTCTTCTACCTCATAGCCAGTTGAATGGTAATGTTGTAATTCCATTAAATCGTGTATTTGATCCAATACCATGTGATTAATTTCAATAATTGTTTTATTCTTTCATGTGGTTTGTTAATACATCACAATATTGATTTACATATGTTACCATATATTTATATTTCTCAAATTCCATAATTATATTAATGTTTAATATCCATGGAGTGAATTTCATTTTCTATCCAACACATAAAAAATCATTAAATATTGTATAACGAAAATTATTTTTAAGATGAAACTACGTAAATGTGAAATTCAATTGTGATGATAGTAGGACTATTCATAAATAATAAAATTATCATAATAAATATACTTATAATTTTATTCAAGAGATAAAATTGATAGAACATTAATATGAAAATTACTCCAGTGGAAAAACATAAATGATTGTTTCTAGATGTTTAAAAAAATTATTTTTGAAGAAATTCAAGAAATAAAGTGTTCATTATAGATGATAGAGTTATTGTAACAATATGTAAACATCATGAAAATTACTATGTCCATTATGAAATATATTATTGATTAATAAAATTGAAAATTGTATATTAAAATAAATATTCAGGATTTGTTTGATGATTTCCAATTGAAAATTTGAAAATTGATTATTTGGATGATTAAAGATGGTGTGGATTGAGTAAATTCATGGGTTGTTAATATAAAATTATGAATTGACATTTTCACATTTTTGGGTAGATAGATGATTATTTTTTATGTTAGGTTTTGGTAAATGGATATTGTCATTATATAAAACGAAGGAGCTTATACATAAATAATAGAGATCTTACACAAAAATTAGAAGTGTTATGACAAAAAAACAAGAATGATCGGAAATACTATCATATATTAATATATAATTTTTTATAAATATCTTAATGAAAGACTCATTTGAGATGAGAAAAAAGATCTTTCTATATATTCTGGTGAAATATTAGATATTATGTCAAACACGATCAATAAAATAAGATTGTGGGACTTATTAGTAAGGAAGAGTAAGATAAGGATGAAAACATGAGATGATGAGGATGGTAAAATTCTATATAGTACAACATTAAAATGATATATAATTTATAAAGAACATAAAATTTGAAAATTAATGGAAGTATTAGATTTACATAGTAAATATTCATTGGAAGATAATTGGAAATGGGATCATATGGGATTCTTATTTATCAAAATTATGGTAAATTAATTGATGATTATTAAATGCTAATTTTATAAAATCAATGATTATTCAATAATATTAAATAAATATTCATGGAAACCTATGTACAATATAAAAAAAAGGATAGATTAGTTTTGTTCATGTGTTCATCTGATACTATGTAGAATAGAGGTACATATATAAATAATTATGATATAGGGTAAAAAGGTGTATTTCATCCAAGATTGTGAAATAAACTCATCTAGGTATTTATGTTTAAGGAATAAGGATGATTATAATCAAATCGTGAGTCCTAGAAATAAAAAACCATGTTCATATCATAATGAGATAAGCCTCAACTATCTAATTATCATAACAATCATATATATATTTTTGTTTTTCCTTCACGATTGAAATAATGTAATAAAAGTGAGATAATTTTAAAGGGTAAATATAAAATAGAATATAAATCAAACATAAAAATTAATGAATTATAAGAGACACAGATGGATTCAATCAGAATGGTCCATCAATATATCATAGCCTTTATTTGATATTAAATTATCAATATATTACAATTTCCTATTAAGAACCCCAATTATTCAAATGTGGGAATTATCATCATTTTCAAAAAATGTACTCTAACTGGTCATATAATTAATCTCTCAAATGGTTCATAATCAAGATTCCATATAATATTAAAATCACTAATCATATAGTAAAACAATAATCTGAATATTGGTATTGGAATGGTTTTCATCTTGTGAATAAATAATATGGGATGCAAGATTCATGAGGTAGGATAATCTGCACATCCACTAAATTTCCAAATATCATCATTTTAAAATTGAATTCAAAATTTAGATATGTGGAATATATGTCACTCTTTTTCATCCAATATGTGATCCTTATGATAACCATCCATCATGGAGGATATTTTAGAAATCACTATAATCACATGGTTAAAAAGGGAAAAATATTTGGTAAGGATTATATCAATAGTGATGAACAGAGAAGGAATAAAATATTCATGATTTATAGAAATAAAATCATTCTAAAATAAATTTATATGTGATGAATGATTTCAACTAAAGAATAAAAAATATATTAATATCAATTATTTTTAATACTATATTAATGATTCAAGGAATGAAAATATATTTCTTGATATGGTGGGTAGAAGTATACATAATAATGTCTATATCAACTTATGTTAACTCATCTTAAATAATTCCATCTAAGTAAAAAAAACATTACAATGATTTTTATGAATTCAAAATGAATAAGAGAGAAGGTTCATAACTATTTTTAGTGATATGGATAAAAATGGTTGTTCATTTTAATAGTAATAATAATATAGAAATGAATAACTATAGAGGCATGGGAATTATTTTTAATTTGCTTTATTTTTTCTCGAACCAATTCTAGTGGATATTTTTCATATCGTGAGGATTTTTAATATTATGATATACCACTTCGAAAAATATCTAATGTCCCTACACCTTATACTCCTTATGAAAAGAAAAATGCTTGAGGATCATGTCTTACAACTTGGTTCATGTGATAACATTGATTCATGGAATTTATAACGATGACGCTCAATGGGAGATAGATAAATTCATAAATAATTAAAATATATGGAGAAAAAATAAAAATGGGATATAATAATCCTTAAATTGATGAAATTTTTTTATTCTCACATGAAATCAATGAAGTAACAGTTATTTTGTGCATGCATTCTCATTATTTATTTCAAAATTAACCTAACCATCAAAACAAAATTTTAAAATTCATTATAGAGATTATTTCTATAATAAAAAAAGTAGAGATTTTAAATAAATATTATTGTATAGATAAAACACATAAATACCATGATTTTACCAATTTAAAATATTTATTCTATATTTAATCAAATATTAATAAATGAATACTTTATTTAGTATTTTATTTAATTTTTATGGTAGTTTCATGTTAAATTAAGGGGAAAATATATAGAATTATATTCACAGAACACCAACATTCATTGATTTTTTCACTCATACAAAAAACAATGAATTATAGTTAATTTCTAAATTTTACAATCTAAAAATATGTACACAATCTAGTGAATAATAAATCTATATAATCCATCATTTATTAAATTTATGTGCAAGATTTATGAATTAATCTCATTAGATCACTTAAATTCTATATAATATTCAAATTCAAAGAGTGAAATATATATATTAAGGTTGAATTAATGTTTTATTATGTTTCACATCCACTCATCACATTCTTCTAATACAATTAAATTAGAGTAATAATTTAATATTCATTGATAAATCTCAAATTATTTGGTTTTATGTTTATTTCCTATTCCTATTTTATGTTCATAATTAACCTCACCTGAATGTTTTTAATTTTTTAATGGGATAATTTTAATTTTCAATAAATATAATTTAGTAAATCTTTTTGAAAATTAACTATTAAATATAATCAGTATAAATTTACATAAGAAATAGTCCAACTATCTCATATATTTATTAAGGGTTATCAATTTCCCATTTCGCTATTTTTCAATGTAATAAAATCTATTTAATTTCAGTGGGATCCCTAAATGGTTCATTTCCCCTAAATCTAATTTACCACATATTATATTAAAAATTCTAGTGACCTCAGGTTATAAATTTTGTTTCACAAATATAATTCCACTTAAACACTTTTTTCTATTTCATGATTATAATTTCAAGAATTTGTGGGAAATCCATATCAGTATAAATTAAACTCTATATATTTTAATTAAAAATAAATTATTTTATTTATAATAATATTGGTTATAAGAAATAAAATATTTATAATAATATTTTATATCGTAAAAAGAAACATAATGCCCAAAAAAATATTATTGAAAATTATTTAATTGTATATAAAATGATTAAATTTACACATTAAAACGTTTGTGACACTTCAAAATTTTATTCTAAAAAAGGATTCTAGAAGTTCTCATAGTTGATCATAAAATGTGTAATGAATAGACCAGATAAATTTTAAGAAACATACAGGTGTTATTTTTCAATCATGTTGACTTATACCATACTTTGGATACTCTGTTGACGATATGGTCTGGACTACAATTCGATTGTTCATTTTTTAGAACCAAATGAATATTGTTTATACCAAATAATTTTTTTTCAAAATAATTAATATTTAATAAATAAATAATTCCGATATAATCTCATGTTATTCTTTCCTATTAGAGGATTTATTTTGGTTCTCTACATATTGACTAGATGATGTTTAACCAAAATATTATTATTGTATTGGTTTCCATAATTAATATAATTCCCCAAGAATGACATACAGGGATATTAATTCATTTATATGGAATAAAAAATAAATTATCGAAACACACATTCAAGGACAATATTATTTTAGTGACTTTGGAATAATGGAACACATACTTCCCATTTTGTTAATTATTTAAAAAATCAACAATAAAGATCATAAACATTATTTTTCCAACCTAAAACATTAATTTATATCCTGGCAAAATGAAAACCTATGATATGGATGACATCAGATGCTCTAGAAGGGTATGAAAGGGATATATGAATCATGTCATTAACATAAGGGTACTTGAATTTGAAAACTATTTCCTACATAACAAATATCATAATCTTGAGTCATAAAAATTCTTTTGATATAACTCATAAAATTATAACTATGAAATAGAACATGGAATTATGGAAAATATGGACGCATATAAAATTATTTACATATTAGTCAAGGATTATTCACAAGGCCATCATAGTGGAGAAATCATTTATTAATTAGATTTAAATCTCTATTCAATCCTATTGTTACTGAATTTGTTTTAATTCTTCTTCTAGACATGTAGTTCATGAAGTGAGAGCATTTTCCATTTTTCCCTCATATTACATAACTGATTCAATTTCTCATTAAATACCTATATATCCAATCTTATATAAATCAATACCAAATATATTTGAGAAATTTATAGGTCTATACCATCACATTTTTATTACCATACATATGTGTTCCCCAAAAACATTAATGATTCATTATTTCATAGCCTACAAAATCATATGGATTTCATAAACATCATTCAATAATAAAATAACCCATAAAAAATAAATGGGTGTCACTATTATCATTCCATCATAAAAAAATGAAAACATATAAACAGTAGATATAATATCCTTTAAAAAATCTCTATTAAATCATATGTATCAAAAAATTATAATATCATGGATCAAAAATAATTTTTCTATTTACTTAAAAATATTTCATGAGGAATATATCCATCCATCTAGACAACATGTTATTTTAATAAAATTGATTAAAAAATCAAAGGTAATTATTTTCAACAAAAATATACTTCTAAACATATAATTTATTACTCAAATAAATGAAGAGACATGAAATCGTGAGACCTCATTCCTTCCATATAAGTCAAAAGAAAAAACATTTATAATAATTGATTTCGATAAGATAAAAATTCACCTGATTGGAAAACAAAAAATGATTATTTTATCACCATATTGTAAAAAATAAAAATGGTAAAACATGAATTTATAAATCCATATGATTATATTAAAAAATTGTGCACTTATTTATAAATAAAATTCATTGATAATAAATATTCCCAACATAGACTAAAAATGAAATATTCATAAATCTGGAAGAGATCATAAAACAAATTCTAATCACATTATAATTAAAAGAATCATATTCTCTGTAAAATATTGAAAACAATAAGTTTATGAAATATCATAACATTCTAGATGAGAATATTAAATGTTAGTCATGGGATTTATATAAACTTTTTAGAAGAAACGTGTATTGTATAAGGTATGTGTCTCACAAAAATAATGGTGAGACAAAAATCCATTACAATTTGTCTAATTTTAATCATACATATAAAAACATATTTTATAATTAATATTATAATTTTAATCATTTATTAAATAACCATATTTATATTTATTATATCATATATGATCATATTATCAATACTTTAATAATATTTCATCATTATTCTACATTTGGATGACAACTGCTTCATTCTTATGCATGTTTTTCCATATTAATTTTATCTCTTACCCATTGAATGTAGTATTTTCATTTAATGATTGATAATAATGTAATATATATAATATTTTTAAATCAACAAATTTATATAATCATTTATTAATTTGATCATGGGGAATGAATGACATCATGTCATGGAGACTGTAGGTCATATGTACTCAAGAACCATGATATATGTCCCTTAATTGTGAAATGATATTGATGTTGTTAAAGCACATAATATTACAAAAAAATATCATGTTATAATAATCATGTATAGTTCTTATTTCTATCATTACACCCATCCAATTAATGTGGTGGTGAAAAATTGATTACACAATGATGTGGATATGGTTGGTTGTACATACACCTATGTAATGATTTATTTTTTCATATGATGGATTGAAGATGAAATATTTTTGTTCCATATTCATAATTACTAATCAAAATATCGTTAATATTGATTATATTACTTTATAATTGAAAAAATGAGGGAAACAATTAATTGAAGAAATGCCTTGTGAGAGTCGGTAAAGAAAATCTCCTCTTCATGAAGGATCTCCCTCTTGATCTCCACTTAGGGACACTAGAGATGATTAGTTGGGAATAACACAACCACTATAACATGTGTAGTGATGTTTAGAATGAATTTTTTCATGGTATTTCAGTGAATGAAACTCAAATGAGTAGTGAATATATTTTGAAAAAGGTTCCCTTTTATATTTAAGTTAGGGAACATTCAGAATTTATAAAAATAATAATTTATAATAAATATAATATTATTAAAAATAAAAAAAATAATTCAATATATTCTAAGATTTCAGGTGTTTCTGATGCTTTTACGCCGAGGCACGCGCGCGCGCGTGTCCGTCATGTATGGGAGGACACGCAGCTCGTTGCCCCACATTCCCGGTTTCCAAAGGCGGGCGACATCCATTCTTTATTCAGGAATGTCTGATCCTTGATCAAAGCCGGGATGATGGGATGTTGGTTATTCCTTCTGTGGATTCCACCTGGGAGCTCGTCACCTGGTCCGGGTCTCCTTTATTGATTTATGACGGGTTCGTGAAGCTCGTTCCCGACGCCATATCTACATGGACGCCAGTTATTTATGCTGCTTCCGTCGAGTCACTTCAAGGGGTCTTGTCAGGGCAGCCACCTTCGGTGAAGAGAATGGTCACGTTGGGGTGTCGTTGGCATGTCTTGACGCTAGAGATTGGCATGTTTGTCTTCAGTCCCTTATCACAGGCCTTCTCTAGGGCACGGAAGCCCGAGGCATCCCACATTGGACGCGGGGAATGTGTACCATCTAAGGTTTTCTTCAGCTTCCCATGTTTAACATGGGGTATGCCACGAGTTTAACGTCTTGCGGAGATGGATCGGACTGATCCAAACACTGAGAGTGGACCATATTGAAGGACCCCCTAGGGGGAACACCGATGTTGGGGCCAGCACGTGGGCAGCTTCCCGGATAACATGGAGTGGGATGGGGTGGCATGATCTCACCAGGATGTGGCGGACCAGGTAAGGATCAGGATGGATGATGGAGTGATGTTCTTGAACCTCATGGAGGCTTCCTACATATCCCCATGGTAGGGAATCAAAGTTCGCATAGTTCAGTGATACGGTGGGACGCCTGAAGAGGTGACCTATGAGAATGGACGCATGGATTGGAGCCTGGAGGAAGTAAGATCATTGGGCTAGGTAATGAGCTTCCCAAGGCACGTGGGCTTGAGGGGGGAAGTCAAGATGAGACGTGGATGTGATTCATGGGGCTTATGCTCTAAGATGGCCCAAGATGGGGAATACTGTTTAATGCTATGCGGGATGAGAGCATACAGTTTAATGTCATGTGGGATGAGGAATCTGGTGCTTACCCTCTGAGGCGGCCCATGGGGTATATGGGGATTACGCTCTGAGGTGGTCAATGGTGGTTGGGGAACCGACGTGGAGAGGTTGGAACAACCAGGTGGTGGGCTTGAACCTCATGGAGGCATCCTACATACCATGTGTAAGCACGGATCAAAGTCCACGAAGTTCGCTGGTATAGGGCTTACGCTCTGAGGCGAACCATAGGAGGATGTCATGGTCTATGCGCTCTCTAAGCCCACATGAGTCATGCTCTTTGTGAGAAACAAGTGGCAGTAGGGACCAGACGATCACGTCGCAAAGGGTGCATCCGTGAGAAGCGAAAAGGGTTTACGCGTTGAGCGGCCCAAAGATGAAACATGGGCTTATGCGTGGTTAGAGGCCCTGGGATTCGGGGCTTAATCAAGGGTGGAGTCCCATGGTGCGACAAAGCACAATGGAAAAGGGACTCCAATGGACTTGGCAGGGGAAGTACAGAGGTGCATGGGTGTTACCTTCCATAAGAGTGGCTAGGGGCTTACGCTCTGAGGTAGCCCTTCCCCCGCAGACAAACGCCACTCCGACAAGGAGGATATCATTCCATGCGAGAAAGATTCCATTCCCATGGAGACGAGAGGCGTAAAATATGACCGAGCTGGGGGGACCCTACGTGTGAAGCACGGGGTCGGACCACAGTTTAATGTCATGTGTTAAGGACGAGGTTCTTAGCAGTTTAACATCCTGTAGCTTGGACGAGGTGGGTTCGCTCCACACCCATAGGGATTACATGCCCAATGCTCTCTACCCCATATGGGAGGGAATGCATCGGCAAGGCCGTAATGAAGGGGGACCGCAGGGAGAACCATTGAGGGTCCACATTACCATGGCTATGTGAAGAAGAAATAGTCGTTATCGTGCCTATACGAAGAAGCATAAGGCAAAGCAATGCAATGGGAAACATTGCCCAAGGGACCTTGAGGTTACTTCATACGAGCCTGGAGGGCCATACGGGAAAACTATGGATGGTGAGCATACCCGACAGGGGAGACAACAGGTGCCAGCATGGAAAGGCAGCCAATGGGCGTCAAGGTAAAGGGGTCCAGGGTGTTGCACGCAAAAAGGAGGTTTGTGCGCAAAACACCGGAATGGAACGCAATAGGGCCAGAGGATTGCGTGGATTGGTGATTGTGCGCAAGGTATTGCACATATAGAATGTGACTGCGCACAAGGGGAAACGATTTAGCTCAAGGGAAGTACCCTGAGGAGTGGGAAAATTCACTTAAGCCGTTGGAGTTGTGCGCAAATGCGAACCCCAGGGAAAGGTTGCACGAAAAGGGGAATTTCCTGGAAGTCATATTATGCGTGGGGGGAGTCAAATTGTGCACACAGGAGACGTTCCAAATTCTGAAACCACAAACTATTTTGGTTTTCCTTATATTTATAGGCATCGGCCGACACAGAATCCAGGCGGCACGTGAAAGTTTCCACGACGGGAACCGTCGGCGCGCAAAGCTTCACCGTGTGGAAACGGAGCGCGCAAAATTGTGTGCTCCATCGGCTCGATTACGCGAATCCCTGTAATTTTTCGCGCACAAATCATTCTTTCGTGCAATCCTACTTTATTTCTTGCACCACTTCCCAGGCCTCCAGACCGGGCCTCTGATTCTGAATATGACTTCTCTTTTCCATTTCGAAACATCCTCTAGGAGTTACGGACTTTTTTCAGCATCTACAAATGCCCTACCTCGGAATTGGACCGGCGAGAGGTCGCAACGGTCGGATTCTGAGGGAAATGCCGAAGTAGGGCCACTCCTGGGCGCTTAGCACACAAACAACCCTCGCGGCATTCCAAATGATGGATAGGCACAAAATTTGCTTTCCGTGTGGCGCAGAACCCTGGCCTCGCCTATAAAAAGTGGTGCTGGGTCCCAAATCCGTACTTCAGCTTTTCCGCGCGATATACTTATCGCTCTCATGTGTGAAATTGCTCCCGCGGCTACGCGTAAAAATGCTTTCTCAGTGTTTAATTCCTTCCGAATTTTGGACGTCCTTGCGCGCCTACCCGACATATTCCGTGCTTAGTGCACCGATTGTGCGTTTATCTCCCGGATTTCTTGCCGACACATCAGATTTCGCGCAACACTCTCTGATTCCACTCACTCCATCCTGGTTTCGTGAAAATCATGAGATATTCGATATGGCCACAAAGCGAGTTGATGAGGGGGAATCCGCCACTCGTAGGACTGAAATGGCGGTGAACGAGGTGGTTTATGGTGCTAAGGTGATTGTTTCCAACAACCTCACCTTGTTCAATATGCTGACTCTAGCCCAGAAGACGTATCCACTATCTAAAAACCTCCCGCTCTGGAATTTTGGCATTCTGGAGGAGGTGCCCCTTCCGGGTTTCGAGGTGGACACACCGCATTCATGGGTGACCCGGGAGGACGAGCTTCCTCGCTAAAAAATCACAAACAGAGACCGTCCTACCAGGGAAACCAGACATATGGTCGTATATGTCCTGAACTCGAGGACCAGGACCATTACCGGGGACAAGCCTCTCGCAGAGAATTATTCGGCCCTCTACGTGAGCACATTCCGTCAGAGCATCATGGATGATAGGAAGGGCTGGATGAAGGATTGGGACCTATGGTCCGGGGGTAACAACACCAGTGAGTGGGCATGGGTATTCTCGGTGTGCCATACCTGCGACCAGTTCAAGGATGAACTGCGGTATATCGGCTTGTTCGAGGCGGTATGGACGTCGCAGTTCCACTTCCACCGTCAACCTGAGCTCAGGCCGGAGCTATTCACCTAGTAATCTCCTGATACCAACACATTCCACCTTCATCATGGGGATGTTGGCAACAGTCTCTGGGACGTTCACGGCTTCAGAGGTATCCAACTAGAGGGCTACCAATATGACGAGTTCGTTCCTCCAAAGAACACCTGGGGAGACAGGTCACAGATGCACATGCTGACGTGGCACCTGCTGGAGCTGGCCAATGAGAAGCTGGGGGTCAAGAACTTCCTGAAGGACATTGCCTACAAGGGCAGGTTCAACTAGTTCATTGAAAAGGATCTGACCGTCAAGATGACGGCACGGGTTAAACGGTTCCCAACCGCGGCTCAGAGGAGCAGGGATGTGTCATACAGGAGGACCCTGGAGGCGGGGAAAACCCAATCATATGGATATCACATCATCGAGACCTGAGACCCGAACGTCCAGTATGTCGGGTTCCATTATGCCTTATTGAGCGGGAGGCTCCTTCCGGTGCAGGACACGAGGAGGGGTGTCCGTCCAGCAACACCGGGGATGGCGGGCACCATGACTGCCAACAAATGGTTCAACTTGGGGGTCCCCGTTCTGGCCAAGCTATATGCCATCATGGGACGCATCTCATGAGGGGGGTCACCTCGGAGAGTATGTGGCCCCTTCCAGATCTTCCACAGCTGGGTGGCGGCTCACCTCGGTGGGTGCACTTTCCCAAACTCCATCTGTCCTACGTGCAATGGCCTGCGACTGTCCTTACTGAACATCGCAGGGGTGGCGCTGATGACGCTCAATGAGGAGGGCATGAGAATCCGCAATGGAAACCACAACAACTTCCACTTCAGCATGTTCCCCAGACTAGTCGGCCAGATGGTGGACAATGGGCGAGGCTCTCTAGAATAGCATGAGTATTTCCAGAGCATTTGAGGTGGGGTGCTCATGGCTCGGATCGACGGGAAGGTGATCTGCGAGCCTTACGTGCCATCCCGATTCTCCAAGTAATTAGGGTGCCTCCAACGAATACCGAAGAAGGTATTCACGGATATCTGGAAGGAGAAGAATCACTGTGTTATCTGCCAAATGTGGTTTATTTTTACCACTTTCGGCTATGGCGATGTCGTTACTCTTCCTCCCACCGGGGTTGATGCTGGCCTAACAACCGAGTATGCCAAACACTGGGCCATCGCGTACCCTGAGGGGATTTTATGTATGCAAGTCCGGAAACTCGAGGTTACTCGCGCGGAAACCAGGCGATGGGGGAGAAGGAAAGGTGCTTCTTGAAGGGGGGAACTAGGGTGCGTCAGGAAGCGAGGCCTATGTAGGTTGGGAATTCAGCAGCGGGAACATCACACAGTGCTGCCGTGACCTCATTGGCCATAGGGGGTCGCATGAGGTGGCCTGGGAGCTGCTCGGGAAGCAGATAAGATACCTGCTCGAACTGTCCCAAGATGAAATCCTCCTGGCACTGTGGTCAGCCTAGATGACCCTATGGAAATCGCTTAGCATTGAAGCCATCTGGCAGAAAATAATGTAAAATGGGATCCACCTGCTAGAGGTTGGGCTCATTTGAGTTACCGACTGGGTAAATTTACATCGACGACATTCTTATATGACTACCATGGACACATACATGCGCCAAAGGGGTCGAAGTGCGGATCCACCTTTCCTATTGAAAGTGATGCTCGGACAAGAGCATGATCTGGAAGTGATCCCGCTGGGAGAAGGTGACAGTGATGAGGAGTCGGAGGGGGAGGATGAGACTGGAGATGATATAGGCGAAGGAGAAGATGAAGAATAAGGAGAACCCAGAGGTGAGGAGTTGCAGGGGGCGTCCGACCATGGGAGTATATGAGAGAGCAGTGAGATTTTCGGCTATGATCTCGACATAACCGAGATACTCGAGGTTTTTATCTATCCTCATTCATTTCATTTTTTCATCCTTTCTCCTTTTCAATTTCAAAACCGTCTTTCTTCCTCACTCAGGAGCGGCTATGTGTTGGACGGGCTCCCCCACTAGAGGATGGAGGAGAAGAACCAATGGGATAGGATGGGGATCCGACACCCATCATTGAATTAACAAGCGCAGAGGGGTCTCCCATCGTGGTGGCTCCTACAGCGGCCGAAACACTGGAGGCCGATGCTCTCGACTCCTGTAAGTATCACACTTCACTAATGGAGCTTGTTATCAAAAGATCCCAACTAATCAGTGTACGCCTTGAGTAGTGATCTCAAAATTGGAGGCTCGTCAGGCTGCGGAGCCTGAGTCATTCGTGAGTAGACCAGTGGCAGATATACCACCTCATTCAAAACATGCTCCCTACACTGAGTCATCCCTAGGAATTGGTGAGCAGGGGGCAGTGGAAACCAACGGCTCTATTCGTGAGGCGAGGCCGGAAGCTGACAGAGGCATCGTCATTACTACGGTGAGAGAGGAAGGTCTCCCAGATATCGAGGATTATATTCCTCAAGAAGACATCCCGGAGGTAGATTCTAATGCGGATTTGCTGGCTTCCTTCCCTACGTACTGACCTGCTGACCCTGAGGAGGTAGATGACTCGGACTTAGAGGCAATAGAGGAGAGTCAGATTACAAGGTGCAAAGGGTGGAAGTGTATCCAGCACTTTCTCAGGCAGCCCCAGTCGGATTGGCTGAGGTGGATGGGATCTCTCCAGACCTGGCTGCGCTTCCTGTGCGCCAGAGGGGCTAACACTCAGCGCCTTCATCTGATGGTCCATGATTACATGGTCGAGAAGATACGCAAGAGCAGCCGGCGCACCAACGTTTCCCAGTGTCAGGAAATATCAGTGAGCGCCCGAGCGTTGCTGAGGGTGGAGCGGGAGGTCCGGCACCTCGAAGGGCAGGCCTCAGATAAGGAGGCCTTCATTGCAACATGCTCTGAGCTGGTGGAGCATCTGCTAGCCCAGCTGGCTGACGCACAGGAACAACTGATGGAGGTGATTCACCAGATGACTATACTTCGAACCGAGCGGGTGCAGGCACAAGCTAGGATTGGCGAGCTGCGCTCTGCGGCGGCTGATGAGGAGAGAGTCTTTGAGGAGCGATAAGTGGTCCTGGAGGCTACCAGTCAATGTGTAGCGGCACTGGAAAGGTCAATTCAGCACGCTAATCCTTAAGGGCTTTGTTTTGGCCATCTCATGAACCTCTTTCTTGTACTGCTCATCATCTCAATCCAATACATGGCCAAATCCATTCATCTGTACACTTGGTTTAATATGCTCAACCATAATTCTGAAATGAATAACAAATCACCCCTATGATCTTGTGGGTCGCACCCAACGCGATAAGAAAAGGATACTCATGCTATCATTTTGTCCAACTATGGGGAATTAACCAAGCCTCAGGCATCCAAAATTGGGCCTAGATTTCTGAGGAGAAGACCTCAGACCGATTGATATATCACCTTCTCAATGTGCTCTGACACACAAGCGGGGAAATACTGGGGGCATTGGAATCCATCTGAACATAGGGAGATGGAAAGGAACAGTGACCCACGCTACCCAAATTCAGAACACTGTGGGGCGCGACGATGGATGATAACTGTTAATCGTGACAGAAACGCAGCATCCATATCGTGTTGGGATGGAGTGGGGACAATAAATGAGGGCTGACCGATGACCATGTTTGCAACACGGGGCCTAACTCAAATATCACCGGTCAGTTTCCCGGAATGTTTGGTCATGACAGCAGGCGGACTATAGGTCTATCATCCATATTGCTACAATAGGCATAACAAAGGTCTATCATCCATATTGTGGCAGCAGGAAGACCAATGTCTATCATCCATACTGTTAGGGGGTCCTGTCAAACATGACCAGTCCTCCGGAACGTTGGCCCAGGATAGTAGGCGGACCGTAGGTCAGTCATCCATACTGTTAGGGGGTCCTGTCAGACATGAAAGAGAATGAGGATCTGAATAAAGGGCATGAAAATCGTGGAAGGTGGAGTGGTGGTTTGTTCGAACTGATTCTAACACTCCCAAAATTGTGCCACCTTGGCGGAGGAGCATTAGGCAGATATAGCAACCTGATCACGGGTCGTCCCAATTTTCAGGCTGGACGTCTATGGAGAGAGAACTGCCGCTTCCCATTATTACTATGGGGCATCCCAAACTTATTTGGGGTAAATGTCACGAATACACCACTTCCCATGAAGTCAGGATGAGTGGTTGAAAATAAGGAGGGACGGAGTTTGGTAATCCCTGGGGCTCGACCCAAGACGAAATGTCTGAGTGTTCCTACGTATCACATTAGGGTGAGAATCAAGACACATGTAGTTGTTGAAGCATATTTTAACGTCGTGTTGGTTGAAATATAGTTTAATGTCGTGTGGGATAGGGGAAACATCTCCTCTGGGGATAGACATGACACGACGAGTAACCTGACATGAATGAGGACATAATCTCGTACCACACCGTAAAATCCCACAAGAGAGACCGAGTCATGGAAATCCAAGCAAAGGATCTTAGTTTTAGGTATTAGAACATGGACCAAAAAAGAAGGGGAATGGGAGACCCATGGTAAAGCGGTTGCAAAACCCAACGTGAATGGGGAAAACCCATTCTTACTATGTGCTCATGGGGATGCGTTTAGGTCGACAGACCGAACACGAAAAGTTAGGCTGTGCCTACGGGGACGTTCCCAGGCGCTCCTACGTATCTCATAAGGATGAAAATCAAGACATACGTAGTTTTAGAAAGGAATCACGGCACAATATGTCGCATGTGCAAAGGAAGAAGGAGTCGTGCGAGTCTAGCCCTCGCACCAAAAGAAGCAGCATTTGATATATCTTGTTTGTTCTTGGAGGTAAATGGTTTTTCTTTTGTGGGGCGACTGGCCTAGGGTAGAAATTCCTGGAATCTCCACAATAATAAAGCCATAGCAGGGGTTGACAAGTGTCATGGTGATCAACCAATACCTGGCGTGATGTCCCCCATGGGGAGGTCATCACAATGCGGTGCCATTTTTCATCGTGCGACCCGGATGATATCATCACAGTTTAAGGTTGTGTGGTAGGACCAACAACACAGTTTAAGGTCATATGGTTTGGACCAGAAACATAGTTTATGTTCATATGGTTTGGACCAACAACACAGTTTAAGGTCCTAAGGCTTGGACCAACAGAACAGGTTAAGGTCGTAAGGATTGGACCAACAACACAGTGTATGTTCTTATGGTTTGGACCAACAGCATAGTTTAAGGTCATAAGGCTTGGACCAACAGCACAGTTTATGGTCATATGGTTTGGACCAACAACACAGTTTATGGTCATAAGGCTTGGACCAAAAACACAGTTTAATGTCATATGGTTTGGACCAACATCATAGTTTAAGGTCATATGGTTTGGACCAACAACACAGTTTATGGTCGTAAGGCTTGGACCAACAACACAGTTTAAGATCCTATGGTTTGGGCCAATAGCATTGTTTAATGTCATATGTTTTGGAACAAAATCTGAGTTTAAGGTCCTAAGGCTTGGACCAACAACACAATTTAAGGTCATATGGTTTGGACCAACATCACAGTTTAAGGTCATATGGTTTGGACCAACACCACAGTTTATGATCATATGGTTTGGACTAACATCAAATTTTAAGGTCATAAGTCTTGGAAAAACATCACAGATTAAGGTCATATGGTTTGGACCAACAGCACAGTTTATGGTCATAAGGCTTGGACCAACAACACAGTTTATGGTCGTAAGGTTTGGACCAATAACACAGTTTAAGGTCATATGGTTTGGACCAACAACACAGTTTAAGGTCGTATGGTTTGGACCGATAGCAACATGCACGATGCGATAAAGCATACCTGATTCGAGTGAGGGCGTAATCTCATACCATCACTATGCGTGGTCCCGAGAGAGGAGATTCAGGATAAAGGCGACTACGAGGGTTCAACAATCAGGGGGGCAGAATATGCTAGCTCCCAACTACGCTGGGCTTGAAACACAATGTCTGGGCGACTCCTCATTCCACATGGGGATGAGGGTCAAGTTGCACGCAACCTGTAAAGATGAAAACCAAGCACATTCTCTAGCGCTCATATCACGGGATCCCCGAGAGACACCGTTACGTAGCTCGGTCTGTTTGACGTGTGGGGGTGTACTGAGGGTTAGTACAAGGAGTGTCGAGATTCCACCTTGACACGGTGGGGCAGAACAAAATGTGAATCATGCAACCAACATTCAAGGACCGTGGAAGCCGGTGTGACGACTGAGGATTATTGTTCACCACTTTCTCAACACATCAGCATGTCCCGTTATCCTAGAAGTAGGGGAAAACAAATGAGCATAAACTGCTAACCACATTCACAACAAAAGATTTGTATCAATTTGATGGCCAAAACCCTCGGGGTCTTTGGCTCGTGACTTTAGTAGAGCCCTTATGCGTTGCATCGAGGCCGTTCTTGGGGGTCCCTTCGGGTGTGAAGGATAGTGGGGCTTGAATGAAGGGGAACACGAATCTTGAAAAGTGGACGAAAACTTTTCTAAGTCGAATCTGACACTCCAAGTCCAAGACCAGAGTACTCTGAACACATTAGCAGACCACTAGAGAGGGTCAAAGGGTTCAGTATGAGAGCGGGAAAAATATGGCAGATTCCCGAGGGAAGGGCATGCCAAAACACCGAGGCAACCGAGAGATCGTGGGATCTCCTAAGAGATGGGGTTGGAACTGAAATCTAAGTGTTCAGGCCGTCCTACGTATCCCATAATGACGGGAATCAAGCCACACGTAGTTCTAGAGGCACAATTTAACATCATGATGGACGAAATAAGGATCTTAGTTTTAGGTCCTAGAACTCGGACCAAAGAGCCCAGATGTAGTTTAAAGTGTAGTTTAAGGTCATACTGGACCAGGTGTAGTTTATGGTCATGAAGGACCGCATGAGGATCTTAGTTTTAGGTCTTATAACTCAGACCCTGGTGCAGTTTAAGGTCATGCGGGACCGAGTGCAGTTTAAGGTCATGTGGGACCATATAGTTTATTGTCATGCAGGACCACATGAGTCTTAGGCAAAGTATTAGTTGAGGAACCTGACATTGGAGGGAGGAGTTACACGCTCACCATCCATAGTCACCAGGGAATATGCGCCATTGGGATGGACCTTATGGGCAATAAAAGGCCCCTCCCATTCGGGCTCCAACTTGGGTGGTTTCTTGCCGGGAATCATTGGCGCTCTGAGAGCCAGCACTAGGTCACCTTGCAGGATGGAGCGGAGTAGAACCTTCTAATTGAAAGCTCGATCCATCCAGATCTGATTCCTTTCCAAGTGAGGTAAAGCGCGAAGCCTACTTTCATCTAGTGCTTCCAATTCGGCTAGACGGATTTCGGAAAATCTATCCGGAACTTGCTGGTCATAGAACGTCGTGCATAATGATGGAAACTAGATCTCGATGGGAAGGATGGCCTCAGCTCCGTATATCAGGGAATACGGAGTCACCTGGGTGGAGTTACGAGTCGTCGTCCTATAAGCCCAGAGGGCATTGGGGAGCTTGTCTGCCCAACTTTTCTTGTTCTGACCAACCATCTGTTGCAGAATGTTAGATAGGGTTTTGTTAAACACCTCAATCTGTCCCTTCGCCTGCGCATGGTAGCAGGAGGTGTGGATAGATCTAATGTTGTACTTAGCGTACAATTTATTCAGCTCAACTGCTCGGAAGTTGGTTCCATTAACCGTGAGGATAGTGTGAGGTACTCCAACCTGATAGATGATATTGGAGATCACGAAGTCAGTGACAGAACATGCCTTGACTTCCCTGAGCGGGATTTCCTCTACCCAATTCAAGAAGAAATCCGTAGCGGTTAAGATGAACCGGAACCGACAGGATGTCGCCAGTGGGTAAGGCCCTACAAAATCCAACCCCCAGACTGAAAGGATAAAGAATAAATGGTAGTATGGAGAGGCTCCAGTGGCCGATTCACGAAGTTAGCATGAACTTGGAACGCATGAAACCTCATGGCATACTCGATGCAGTCGTAGATCATGGAGGGAAAAAAGTATCCCAACCTCCGAATCCGGAGGGACAACATTGACTCGGCCTGGTAGGGACCACATGAACCAGCGTGCACTTATTGCATGACCTGTGGGATCTCGACTCCATGAAGGCAACGGAGGAGAACACCATCAAATCCATGCTTGTAATGGAGCTTCTCAATGATGGGACTGCTTTGAAGGGTGAACTGCAGCGCGCGGCGTCAGATACGTTCTCGCTCGGCTCGGTCCAACGGAAGATTTTTGTGCTGGAGATATTCAACCAAGGGCTTCCTGTAGTCATAAACTATCTCGATTACCACACTTGAAGCCCACGGGGATCATGACGTAGGGGCACCAGCGGTGAGATGGTTCACTCGCGGGCCACGATCACCCTCCGGAATAACAGGAGTAGTGACTCTTCGGTGCACCACGTGGATGATTAGGTAATCATGTTTAGGCTCCGCAAGTGATGCGGACAGGCTGGCCAAATCATCTTCTCGACTGTTCTGTGACCAGGGAATGTGAACGACCTCTGGCTGGGAGGGGAACATAGCCATTAGACAGAGGGTTCACTCCAGAAAAGGCACATGTTCTGGCATTCTGACAACATAGTTACCATTGACCTTCTTGATGACTAGATTTGAGTCCCCTTTTACATACAGATGGGGTACGTCAATCTTGAGAGCCACCTCAAGGCTAGTAATGAGGGCATGATACTATGCCTCGTTGTTGGTGTAGCCTTCTGACAAAAAGGAATGAATACGGAAGAACTACTTGCTCCGGGGTGATGAAGACGATACCTAGGCCCACTTTGTTAATCCTCGGATCGATGAGCCTTCTACCGGTGGGGCTTTGGGAGGCACTGTCAAAGTGCAGCTGCCAGCATGGGATGGCATGATCGACTGAGAGGATTGCCTCATCAAAAAAGCCTAAATCTAATGGCTGGTGCGCAGAGGTTGGGTGGGCAGCTATGAAGTCTTCCAACACCTGTCCTTTGACGGCCTTCTGAGGTACGAACCTGATGTCGAACAGTTGTAGGATCACCGCATAGCGCGCCAATTGGCTGGTAAACATAGGTCGGTTCATGATTTATTTCAACGGGTCGGCCTGAGAGACCAGTTGTACCTCATGGTGCTACAAGTAGTACAACAATTTCTGCACGGAAAATACTAGTGTCAGGCATCTCTTCTTGATGGGATAATATTTAATTTCCGCGTCGAGGAGAATGCAGCTATGATAGTAGAGGCTATTCTCTGTTCCCTCGTTGTTCTTCTGGGCGACAAGTGCGCCGAGGGATCACTCCAGGGCGGTCACGTAAAGGACCAGCGGATTTCCAGAAACTGGTGGCATCATGACTGGAGGTTGAAGCAGATACTGCATGATTTCCTCAAAAGTGATCTGACACACTTCATCCCATTCATAGACGACACCTTTCTTCATGAGCCGAGAAAAAGGCTTACACTTGCTGGCCAAATTCCCAATGAATCGGCGTATATAGGAAAAGTGGACTTGAAGGCCTCTGAGCACTCGAATATTATTTGGGGAAGGCATCTAACTAATGTCCTTGATCTTTTCTGGGTTGATCTTGCTGCCTCGATACCTAACAATTAATCCAAGAAACCTTCCGGAGGTGACCCTGAAGGCACACTTCAATGGGTTCATCATCATGTGGCGAGAACAGAGGATGCCAATCACCTTCTCAAGGTCTTTGAGATGGTCCTGGAGTTGAGGAGATTTAACCACCAGATCATCCACGTAACACACCACCAGCGTCCCGAGAATCGGCTTGAATATGCGGTTCATGGCCTGTTGATAGGTGGCACCTGCATTCTTTAGGCTGAAAGGCATAACCTGGTAGAAGAAAGTACCTTAGGGGGCCCTGAAGGCAGTGAACTATTCATCGTCGGGGGCCATCCGGATCTGGTTGTACCCGGAGTACCCATCCACGAAGGAGAGGGATTGGAACCCGATCGTGGCATCGATCAACAACTCTATCACAGGAAGGGGAAAATCATCCTTCGTACAGTGGTGATTGAGATCGCGGAAGTCGATACAGACCCTGATCTGCCCATTATTCTTCCTGACTGAAACATTGTTGGCTAGCCACCTGGGGTACTAGATTTACTTGACAAAGTTGACCTTGATGTACTTATCAGCTTTGAACTCAACCATGGCACCGTGAGAGGGGTGCATCTTTCGGGGAGGATGCTTGAACCCGTAATGGTTTGCTGGAAGGCCAAGGTGGTGGATTGCTACCTGGGGTTCTAGTCCTGGAATCTTGTCATAACTCCAGGAAAACACGTCACGGTGTTGTATGAGGAAGTATACATACCATTGCTGTTCCTCGGGGGGCATAGTGGCGATGACCAATGTGGGTCTCAGGTCCGCCGTTCTTCCAAGGTTCACCTGAACTAACTCGTCGACCGTGGTTTGGACTCCCTCCTCAAAGGTAGGAGGAGAATCTTCCATGTCCTCCTCTCTGCTTGTAGAGGTATCATCCATTGGGGGAGCTGTTTCGTGGCTACTAGACACTGATGGGATGCTGGTACTGGCCTTGGCGGCAGAGGTCATCACGTTAGGTGACCCATGCACTGTGGAGACCATGGTGACAATGATGGTTGATCCAATACCATCTGTCCTTCGGCCCAAGGGGCCACGCTTTATGACATCAAAGCAGTAGTGGCACGTTGTCTTGAGTCGATCGATTACGGCCCGGTGAAACAGACACGTATGACGTACTACCGTTGCCGTGAGCCCAACATCCCGATATCGTAAAGGGGTAGGAGGCTCGGGGATCACCTGAGCCTGGTTGGTGTAAGAGTACGAGGTGATTTCCCGCCATCGCTTGGACCCAGAAATATGCCTTCCTCTAGTACCCGAAACAACAAAGCACTACCCCATGTAGGGGGTCATGGCCTCAAACCGATGGATTGGGAAGACATATGCGTCATCCAAACATGCCCAGGGATCACTCGCGATAGTGGGGGGCTCGACCTCACCTCCCAGGATCTCCTTGTCCTTGCTCTTGTAATAGTCAGCGTCCAGATAATGGGATTCACAAGAGGAAAAAGAAGACACATCTCCTTGGAGCACGCCCAGTTGACCCTTAAGAGAGTATTTGAGGCACTGGTGATATGAGGGGGGGACCATTGCGTGAAGGTGGAGCCACAACCAGCCCATCAACGGGTTGTAGGCGGTGTCCTGAGAGTCAACCATGAATTAGGTATTGGAAATTAGGCCGCCGAACTGGGTCTTCAGAAGAATCATGCTGAGTGGAGTTTGCTCGGTCCTGTCATACCCCTGGATCCTGAGGTCGGAGGTAGTTAAATCATCCTCAGACTACCCCAGTTTCCGCAGTGTCCGAGTTGGGATTAGGTAAATCCCGGTACCCGTTTCAACAAGACAACGGAGAACTTCTACGCCATTGAACATGCCGGTGATGTACAGTGGGGGAATGTGCCCCTATATGGGAAGGTATTCATCTTAACCTGAAAATGAGATAACTACCTAACATTTGGCGTCCTCAATCGCCTTGGTGTGGAAGGAATCTATGGCTGCCACCTCCTTCTCAAACTGGAGGGGGCTCCTTAGAGCCTCGGCGAGCACCTCACACATTTCAGACGACAGGCGAAGGTCCTCAAGGATAGAAAGCATTGCCGGAATGACGGCTAGGTGCTTTAGAACATCATAATTTCGATCCAAACGCGAGATTCTGCTTACAGGAGGCCACTCTGCGATTGGAGGCATGATGGGCCCTGCCGGTGGGACCGGTGACTGACTGGTACAAGGCACGTCTCGCTGCTCACTAGTCGAAGCCCGGGAGGTTCTAACCGTGTTAGGATCAGAGTGATGTAGTCGGCCGGTGGCAGGGCAGGGCTGGTTGTGACACGGATGAGGTGGTCCCACCTATTCCAGCAACACAAATGGTGGTGGAGGCGAACCTGTCAACACCGGGTGAGGGGGCCGCATGTGCTGATCTCTGTATCGGGACAGCTGCCTAGTCTCAGTAGCTTGCATGACCTAACTGGAGGTGAAGAATTTCCTGCCCCAATGATTCAAATAGACACGGCTCGGTCGACGTTGGTGATGGATGGGGACATTGGGGATGTCCACCTGACATTCCTTATCATCGGGAGTCAAAAATGGATTTACCAACTCTACGGTGCTAACTGAAGCATACCCCAGGCTTTCAATCGAGGAGTCATCCACTACTGAACAGAGTCTCGGAGGGATCCATATCTCTGGGGGCATAAAATCGCCAATAGTGCGAGAAGATGATGGCATTTCCAGGGCGCGTTCATTCTTCTTGTGTCGCCGCTTGCTATTCTGGGAAGAGGTAGGCTGGGACGACGATGCCAAAGTGGCGCTCATAGATTCTGAGGGCTCTGGCTGACTTAGGTGGGAACATATGATGCCATGGGTACATGCGACCGTCTTGCAGGCCATCTAGTCGTTATACATCCGAGACCCATGGTCGGAAACCGGTTCCCACTCATCCTCGTTGTCACCGCTGCCATATGATCCCACGAGGACACCTGCCACCTGCGCTAGGGCTGGGCCCAACCTGACTATGTTGTTGTCAATCTTGTCTTGGAGCCAGTTCTTGAACACATAGAATCACTAGATGGTGTTCCCCTGGATCTGTTGATAAAGGCAGTATTTAGGGTGATCAGTGAGATGTGCCTCTTCTGGCTTCTGGCACTTAGGCAGCCGCATGATCCTCTACACCAAGGCGCTATAGAAATAACCGGGGACCTGGGCCACGTCAAACGAGTAAGTCCGATTCCTTCAGTCTGGAAGGGGGAATCTTGGAGGCTGACCACAACCAGGGTCTGGAGGAGCATTCTGAGGAGGCATATCCTGATTATCTCCCAGAAGTGGTGGCGGCGCGTTACGCGGAGGCGCATGCCGATTTTGAGGCAGTCACTGCTGGGCCGGAGGCTGTGCCCGTGGGGGTGGACCCCTATGGGGCTGCTGAGAAGGCCTTAATTGTAGAAACTCTAGCTATCTGGGGGCATATATCTGGGCTAAATCATAAGGATCGGCTCCAGCGGCTCTCCTTGCATGGATTACAGGAGGCAGCGGGTGTGCCTGACTGGCCTGTTGCAGGGCATCTTCGAGGTGCTGAGCCTTGTCTGAGAAATACCGGAACCCTCCATGGTAATTCTGAGTGATCAGAGAAGGAACCAGCTCTGCCTTGACGTTCCCTACACAAATTATCAGTAATTTCTCCTGAGTTAGTGGCATGTCAAGGGAGTACATGAGCCCCTTCCACCGGGTGACAAATTCCACGACCCGCTAATCGGGCCATTGTATGAACCTGAAGAGGTCTGCAATGTTCGTCTTCCAGGTTGTGGAACTAAACTGGTAGAGGAATTTCTAGTGAAGGTATTCCTAGAAAGTCATAGACCCAACAGGGAGCTGGCTGTACCAGGTGAATGCTGGTCGTTCTAGTGTCTAAACGATGCAACAGAGCTTGGAAGCCTCCTACTGCACCGGAGTCCCTAACATTGGCCCGCACCTCGAGTTGATGTAGTCCAGTTGTTGTGGCGGGTCTCCGATCTCATTAAATGGGGTGAAAGTGGGTTTCCCAAATCCCGGTGGGGACGACATATCGTCCACCCATGCAGGGTATGTCTTGTCGTCCGGTGGGATTGCCACCTGCCGAATTTCCAGGGCCTCCAAGCGGGCGATGAGTAATTCCATCAGATCATCTAGACACAGATTCCTGTCCTAACGGGGATTTATAACCACAAGAGCATTGTCGGGCTCTTCAATCTGGTAGTCAAGCTCAGAAGCTCGCGGGGCGGCTGGCGGAGCGAATCTCAGGGCAATGGGAAGAAACCGAGTAGGGTCCCCCAGGTGATCCCGCCACTCGGGAGGGTTCGGAGAGATGTATCGCGCCCTCTTGCAATGAGCTCTGGCCTCTCCCATGTCAGAAAATGTGACATGGTCACAGTTTCCCAGGGGAATCTCGTCAAGGGGTAGGTGCTCCTGCCCCTGCTATCCTGGCCTAGGATTACCGTAGTCCGGCCGCAGCTCTACAATGCATTCGGCCAAGAGCTCATCCACCAGCCTCTTTTTCTCAGAATGATTTTCGCATAGCGTTGCCTTCTCAGAGTCTTTCTCTTCCTTCTGTACAGGTCAAGATGGGTCGGCGAGCTTGACAGTCCTGACATGCTCTTTACCCTTGTCGATGTTTCGGCCTAGTGTTAATTCCTCAGTGGGTGTGGGGAGACCTAGGAGGCTCCTATGGTGGTGAGTAATCCTCCCAGACGGGTCCAGTGGCGGCTTGTCCTCAGGGGGTGAGTCCCCATCGAGGAGTTCCTCACCGTCTCACTCATCAAAAAGGTCATCCATGTTGACTTCCACTGCCTTTGGTGACATTCCCTCAGGGTCACCCGGTGAATCGGGCTGTCGGTGGATCGCACAGAAAAAAGGGCAGCGTACTACCCCCATCCGCGGACATGCGCGTGGGGGGTGGCATCTTTTATAACGTTGTGGAGTACTTGAAAACTCTGGATACATTGTTTCTGGAGGGCCCTGCGTTGGCCTAGTTACTCAGGGTGCCGAACTGCAGGGAGCGCTGCCATGTCCACCGGAAGGAACTGTTCACCGATATCCTCGAGATGTGCTTGACTCCCAGGATAAGGTGCTAGCTGTTGGAGAAGATGGGAGTGAGTCACCTGAAGTGTTTGGGGGAAACATTCAACCTCTACCGGTGTGAGCGACTCTGGAATATCAAAATCTGATCCTGCGACTGGCCAAAACATCTCGGGGAAGTGACCCGCTGTGAGGACGGTCCAGAAGCTCCATGACTCCGGTTCGGGGTTCGGACCTTACTTCCCCTGCTCATCAACTGAGAATGGCCAGGGAACTAGCAATAGCGCCGATGCAGGTCACCGGGCCGGTTGCCTGGCTGGCGGGGAATACGGCGAACAAGCCGACTGGTCGCCGATCCCTGAGTCGTCCTCCAAGTGTTTCACTACCTTGGTTTCCATGTCGCGATATGATGGGCTAGGGAATGGGCCTCCTGTCACAATTTCTGTGCATTCCTAGGGTATATCTCCTTGAGACTCTTCCTTCGTTCCCCAAAAATGTTCCCCACCCTCCCTGACGGAGGTGGAAGGTACTTCCGGGGAGGCCAGTGATAACTACGGGTTTGACCCCTGGGGGTACGCCAAGTCCTCTTCCTCCTGGATATACCTTCATATGGATGAGGGAATAATAAAAATCTTGCATTCGGGGAGTACGAGACACACGCGCTGCATCCCTATCCCTTCCCTATACTCAAATGGTTGGGGTGTGGATCCATCGCCGAGTCGTATTCCGCCTCAGAGTCCGAGAAACGGACTGATCTAATTTCCGTCCGGACTCCGCTGACATTCTTCCTACAGCGACAACGCCCCGACTTCTTGCCCCTGGGTGGCTTCTCTGATTAAGGATGATTTCCGTCAAGGAGTCCCCTAGCCGCAATAGTGCTGGGGCAGAGGGGACTGAAGGCCGGGGTGTGGGAATCACCGGTACAGATGTCGAAAGGGATATGGGGAGGACCTCCATGTGGGTGAGCGACTGGATACGCAATGACTCCATACTCGCGGCCAGTGGTAGGAGGAGTGACCTCATACCCAGTGCAGTGGTCGCTGGAAAGAGACATACCCGTAGTGTAGCTAATGTGATGAATCCTACAGCTTTCCAGATCAGTGGCACGAAATGAGCCTTCCTGGTGGGTGGCACAACCACAGATTGGTCCACGGTGGCCATTGCCTATTCCCGCGATCGGGAGAGTCAACCCAACCTGCCTGTTGGGTAGTCGGGGCCTCGATCCTAGTCGGGCATGTGACTGCCCCTACTAAACATGTGTGGGGGTCTGGTAGTAGGAGTCAGCAGTGGCTCGGGCCACAATGGTTGCTGACGTTGGTGCCCCAGGACATGCATTCTCTTCAGCTCACACCCGACGCTAGCGTCAGGTCAGATGGGATGGAGCCAGTGGTGCGGGCACAAAGATTGCCTTGTCCTCGGCCCGGGGAGTCGGGCGATGACGTCAACGTAGCCTGGTGGGGGTTCTTGCCGTTAACCCCTATGAAGGGTCTCCGATCGGGCGGACCCGGACATCTCCCACCTCATTGGCGTAGGGGACGGATGTGTCAAGGCACTCCTGGGATAGGCTCCCGAAGCGGTTGAACGTCGGAGTGGGGAGCGGAGGCTCCCTGCGCGGCCCTCGGGGGCAGCAATGATAGTGAGGCGCAACCGCCTCTAGATCCAAACGGGACATGCCTTGGTGGGGATGATCCCTTCATCATCGTACCTACGAACCAGGTCTTTTATCACCCTTCTTTGAATTATTTCTGACGGGGAGAGGGGCGGGAGCGCCCAACTTTCGTGGAAATCAGTGCCGGAGTGACTGTGGAAAAGGAGAGACAGTGCGGGGTAGCCACGTCGGTTCTGCCCCTTCCAAGGCACTGGTGGGCAGGTGGCGATCGAGCTTCGGATGCAGTGATCTGATTCCTAAAAGCAGGGAGATGATCCCATTAGTACTAACAGGAAAAGAAATTGACAATCAATATCCCAATGTCATTCTGTCTTCCGTAGTCGGTGAGAGGGATCCACGCTAACGACGCCGCAGAACGGAGTGCTCAACATCCTAACAGCCTCAACACCTGGCGGGTTTCACGTCCTGGTGATAGGTACCCAGACCTAGTGACATGCTAATCTTCCGACACCCTGAACGCTACCTGTCTCCATTTTGACGAGAATAGCTTCACATCGGGTTCACCATTTTCTATTTCCGACGCTTTTACGCTGGGTTGCGTGCGCGCGTGTCCGTCACGCATTGGAGGACACGCAGATCGTTGCCCCACATTCCCGCTTTCCAAATGCGAGCGACAACCATTCCTTATTCAAGGACGTCTGCTCCTTGATCGAAACAGGGATGATGGGATGTTCTTTCATCCTTCCTTGGATTCTTCCTCGGAGCTCGTCACCTAGTCCGAGTCTCCCTTATAGATTTATTACGGGTTCATGAAGCTCATTCCTGGCGCCATTTCTGCATAGACGCCAGTTAATTACGGTTCTTCCATCGAGATTCTCCATGGGGTCTTGTCGGGGCAACCACGTCCTGTGAGGAGAATGGTCTCGTTGGGGTGTCGTTGGCATGTCTTGGCGCTGGGGATTGGCATGTCTATCTTCTTCCCCTTATCACAGGGCTTCTCGAGGGTGCGGAAGCCCAAGGCATCCCACATCGAACGTGGGGAATGTTTACCTTATGAGGTTTTTTTTAGCTTGACATGTTTAACACGGTGTATTCCGCAATTTTAACATCCTGTGGAAATGGATCAGACTGATCGAAACACTGAGAGTGGATCAGATTGAAGGACCCCCTAGGGGGAACACTGATGTTGGGGCCATCACGTGGGCGGCTTCCCGGATACCATGGAGTGGGATGGGGTGGCATGATCCCACCAGGATGTGGCGGCTCGGGTAAGGATGAGGATGGATGATGGAGTGACAGGCTTGATACTCATGGAGGCTTCCTATGTATCCCCATAGCAGGGAATCAATGTCCGCGTAGTTCGGTGACATGGTGGGAAACACGAAGAGGCGACCGGTGAGAATGGACGCAAGGATTAGAGCTTGGAGGAAGTAAGATCTTCGGGCTAGGGCATGAGCTTCACATGGAACGTGGTATTGAGGGGGGAATTCAGGATGAGACGTGGATGTGAGGCATGGGGCTTATGCTTTGAGATGGCCCAAGAGGGGGAATACAGTTTAACGTCATGCGAGACGAGAGCATATAGTTTAACGTCATTCCGGACGAGAAATCTGGGGCTTACGCACTGAGGCAGCCCATGGGGGATATGGGGATTACGCTCTAAGGTGGTCCATGGTGGTCGGGGAACCGACGTGGAGAGGTCGGAACGACCCGGTGGTGTTATTGAACCTCGTGGAGGATTCCTACGTACCATGTGTTAGCAGGGATCAAAGTCCACATAGTTCGCTAGTATGGGGATTACGCTCTGAGGTGGACCATAGGTGGATTTGATGGTCGATGCGTGCTCTAAGCCCACGTGAGTCATGCTCGGTGTGAGAAACAAGAGGCAATAGGGACCAGACAATCACGTCGTAAATGGTGCATCCCTGAGAAGTGGAAAGGGGATTACACGTTGAGCGGCCCAAAGAGGAAATAGGGGCTTACGAGTGGTTAGCGGCCCTAGGTGTCGGGGCATACTCCAGGGTGGAGGCCCGTGGTGCGGCAAAGCATAGTGGGAAAGGGACTCCACTGGCCTTGGTAGGGGGAAGTACAGAGGTGCATGGGTGTGAACATCCATAAGAGAGGCTAGGGGCTTACGCTCTGAGGCAGCCCTTCCCCCGCGGACAAACACCACTCCGAACAGGAGGATCTCATTCCATGCGAGGAAGATTCCATTCCCGTGGAGATGAGAGGCGTAAAAAAGGTCCAAGCTAGTGGGACCCTGCGTGCGTGCACGGGGTCAGACCACAGTTTAACATCATGTGTTAAGGACGAGGTGCTTAGTAGTTTAACGACCTATAGCTTGGATGAGGTGGGTTCGCTCCACACCCCTAGGGATTACATTATCAATTCCCTCTACCCCTTGTGGGAGGGAAGGCATTGGAAAGGCCGTAATGAAGGGGTCCGTAGGGCGAACCATTGAGGGGTCCATGTTAGCGTGGCTATGTCAAGAAGAAATAACCGTTATCATGCATATGCAAAAAAGCATAAGGCAAAGCAACACAATAGGAAACACCACCCAAGGGACCTTGAGTATACTTCGTACGAGCCTGGAGGGCCGAACGGGAAAACAACGTATGGCGTGCATGCCCAGAAAGGGAGACATCAGGTGCTGGTGCGGAAAGGCAGCCAAGGGGCGTCAAGGTAAAGGAGGTCTTGGTGTTGCATGCAAAAAGGAGGCTTGCGCACAAAACACCGGGATGGCGCACAATAGGGCCAGAGGATTGCACTGATAGGTGATTGCGTGCAAGGTATTGCGCGGATAGAAGGGGATTGCGGGCAACGTGAAACTATTGCGACCAAGGTAAGTATCCTGAGGAGTGGGAAAATTCACTTAAGTCAGTGGAGTTGAACGCAAAGGCAAACCCCATGGCATGGTTGCTCGAAAAGGGGAATTACCTGGAAGTCATATTCCACGCAGGAGGAGTCGAATTGCGTGCACGGGAGTCGTTACAAATTATGAAACCCCAAACGGTTTGGGGTCACCTTCTATTTATAGGCATCGCCCAGCGCAGAATCCAGGCAACGTGTGAATGTTTCCGTGACAGGAGCAGTTGGCGTGCAAAGCTTCACCGCGCAGAACTGGGGAGCGCAAAATTGCGCGCATCATCGGCTCGATTACGTGAATCTCGGGAATGCTTCGTGCGCACATCATTCTTTCGTGCAAGTACTCCTTTATTTCATGCACCACTTCCCGGGCCTCCGGACCGGGCCTCAAATTCCGAATATGACTTCGATTTTCCATTTCAAAACTTCCTCTAGGAGTTACGGAAATTTTTCAGCATCTACAACAGGTTATAAATTTTTAATATTATCAATCAATATATTTTAGATATTTTTTCGAATTCATTTATACATTATAAATCTTATTAAACCTAAGTTACACAATTTTCTTTTTAACTTATGTAACTATGTTTTCAATATTAAAATATTATAAAATTTTCATATTTGAAGACAATTAGAACATATGAAAAAGATTGAAATTATTGAAAATATTATATATATTTTGTTTTTCTATATGTATTATTATTTTTACAAAATTAAATAAAAATTATTTTTATGAAATATTAATTTTGTCTATTTTGACACTATTTATTTCATAAAATTAAAAAAATAACAATATAATATGTTAACTCAAAACAAAATATATTATTATACCCTGAGGAGGTTAAGGTTATTTATTTAATTCATTAATCCCAATAATTATATAAAATTATATTCATATAAATAATTTTATAGTATAAACTTGATATTTCCAATATTTTTGATAATTACTACATGAGATCTATGTAACAAATTAATCTAATCATTTAATTATTAAATATTTTAAAAATAAAATACCTTCATTCTGGAAAACACTCTATATTTCAGAATAATTTTTATTCCAATATTTATCTATTTATTTACCCGATTTAAAAAATTATGTATTATTTAAAAAATGATTATGACAGGTTTAAATTGTTAGTAAATTAAATATTATAAATTTAATCATATCATTAGAGTTAACCAAAAGGTAAAAAAATTATATCATAAAAATATGGATATTTTCTAAAAATTTGATGTTAATATTTTTTCATAAAATTATTTTTCCCCTTATGGACACATAATAAATATTATATACAAAAAAAATTAAATTTTTGTGCCTTTATTTGAGTTAAATATTATTTAATCCATTTTCATGGATAAGTGTGAATTAAATGATATAATTAAGAATCTATGGATTTGAGGGTCAAATTATATTCATCCAATAAATGTTTACCATCAGGGGTAATATTATTGTCTTAATAATATTATTTTTAACCAGAATGTCCTAATATATCAATTACTATGCTAGTAAATTTCATTATGTTTACTATTCATATTGGTAATGTTACTATTTACTAATGTTTTACCATGTAAATTGATTTATGGAATACATTTTTCAAAATTTAATATATAGAAGTTTTGGAATATAATTTAATATAAATTTGGTAAAATTCCATAGAAAGTTGTTTTTTCGGAAAAAATCCATTCTAAAACATAGAATGTTTTTATAATAAATTTTTTTATAGAAAAATTTTCAGAAACCATAATAGTGTTATTCTAAATAAAATAATATGAATAAAATTTAAAACTAATTAAAACATAATTTAAAATTGTAAATAATTTGACTGAAAAAATAGTTTACATAATGAAAATTAGTATTTTATTCTTCATCAATACAAGAATACAACCACAGAAAAAAATATTTACGCAAATTTATTTTTTTAATTCTTATTTAAAATAATTTATTTATGTTTTCAAATAAAATATATAAAATGTAAAATAATTGAATTATTATGGGGTTTCCATTAAAAGGTGATAAAATTTCCCATTCAAAAAAATATATCTTATATTGATAGAGATAGATTTACTCTTATCGTATTCCTATAAAAATATCGGATGAATATAAATAAATTTTTTTGAATATATAACATATATTTTAATTCATCTTTTGTGTCATATATTTTAATAAGTTAGTTAAAAATAATCGTAGCCACTAATTTAATGGATATGTAATTATCTTATATAAATAAAAATAAAATGTTGTTTCATAGAAAATCTGTGTTGTGTACAATACAAGATTACCCAGTGTTGTGTATAACTTAACACACAATTGGAATTAAAATATATATTTATATACATATCATAAAAATATTTTGGTGTTACATTATATACCCTTTAAAAACATTTCCCCAAAATTCATATGGGTTATTATTGGTTTAATATTTGCAAGTTTCATTCATATAAGAACACATGGTAAAAAATAATAACAAAATACCTTTTTAAAAAATGAAACAAATAATCATAATAGTGAACCCAAGTAACACCTAACTTGGATTCTACATAAAAACATAGGTGTACCGATAAAACATAGACATGGATGATAAATATAACTATCATTTTCTAATTAAGAGTGATCTATAATTTTTTTAGAATACTGTTAACAATTATAAAGGCATAAATGAATGATGATATAATGAACTGTTTAATTCATCAGAAATGAAGGTAATGCTTAAATATTTTTTTTTCAAGATCCTTTTTCTAAAAGATGAATAACTTTAATTAAATGATATATATTATTTATTAAGTACAATCTCACCCTATGCTCTGCCTGGTTCAATTTAAACCACATATTTTTCTCCAAAAAATGGATGGTTTCATGAAGAACATTCAAATCATGATATCTATGATAAAAGCCGCCATTAATTATCAATTAGAAAAACAATTTGTAAGCTTTGGAAATACATTGTTAATAAATCTCATATTGGGATAAAATTACATAGTTTCACCAACTTTATGTTTAAATTCCATCAATTTTTATCACTATAAACCATCTAAAGGATGAAAACCCATTACTTTATTATAATTGTCACAGAATCATATTACCATCGATCCACCATACATCAGAATGTATTTTTAGTTGTCAAATTCCAAACATGTGATAAAATATTTTCATATATTCTCTAAAAACATGTAAATATCCAAATTATGCATAGAATCTTAGTGAAATCATGTATGTTTTTTCAAATCAACACTTTTCAGGGACCAAAAATTCAATAAACTCCATCAATGATATCATAAAAAAGTCTGTCATCATATTATTCTGATGGTCATTAATAAAATCAAACATATCATTATTTCATTATTCCATCACTATTATGATATTAAGGGTTATCCATTATCATGTGGTTTCTGAAAATATATCAATCAAATTTCATGGATTCCAGAATCCTTCATCATATTCCCTAAAATAATAATGGAAAATATACACTGATCCAATTAAAATATTTTTTAATATTCATTAATAACATAATATTAATACTAAAAAATTATTCATGAATCGTACTATATCAAAACACAATCATTCCAGAACATTATTCTCATACTCTAGATATTCATTAATGATTTCATGAGACTTCCCATTTTTTCCTGAAGTGGTTTCTCACAATCATTATTATTGATAAATTTTTAATTAGGGAATTGTGTTGAATAATGACCATTTTACATTCACTTGAAATTTTCAACTGTGGGAGGTGCATTATGTGTTTCGTTTTCTCTATAAACATCATTATATATTTTCTTACTATAACATTTGTCATTAATTTCATAAGGACCTTTTTACTCATACATGAAATATTTATATGCTCCCAAATACATTCTCCTCCATTATTATTTTCATGCATTGATCACAAAGAAACACACATCTTCTTTTAAAATTATTTTTTAATATTTTATATTAAACTCTATCTCAGTCATTTCTCAAAAAAATGAGATTGGAATGTTACTCCAACTTTTATTTCTACATTGATAAATCAATGAACATTCTCTTCATAGAAACTAACATCTCTTATAGATAATTCCCATAAAATAATTGGTTTCATTACACTAAATAATTATCCAATCTATATTATAGGTACGATAATAATTCATGAATTATACCTTGTAGTTCATGTAAATTTTACTAATAATACCAATGTACTCATCATAATTTTTCTTATTCTACTAGAACTCATATTATATCATTATATGATGAACACTACAAATTTAATTTTGAAATATAATTTCATGAACATGTCTTATTAAATGAATTCAATTATAACTTCTTGCATCATATTCGTGATAAAATTCCCCCAGTGGTCTGATTTTTATTATAATAATTAAATACCTAGAATGGTTTCATCATATTCAAAATATTGAGGGATGGTTAATATTTTTTCAATGGAACTAATCCATTGTTTAGAAAAAAGGTTTATTAGAGTCCCCATAGAAATAAGGTGGATGTTGCCACCTGATGGAATCAGTAGAAATGTGTTCCTTCACTACTCATTTAGAAACCCAGAATGATTCTTATATTTTATAAGTATAATTATAAAATTTTTCATTCAATATCTTATAAAATTTGGGTGTTTATGTGAAAATAGTCTTCATTTCACATTTTATTTATAATCAATATAGGTTATTTTGGGGTGTTGTATGTTTTCTAAATTATAATATCTTAATCATGAAAATTTGAATATGAAAACTATATAATCATAGGAAAGTACATTAAATCATTCAGATATTAGAATTTATCCATTCTTATCCATGATAATTTAAAAAATATATTATTTTAACTTATAGACAAATTATTCCTTACTGACATCACTAGATATATCATTATAAATTACTTTGCGGATCTCACAAAAATTTTCTCAACATAGTTTCCAATGCTTGACAGCATCATCACAATGAAACAAAGAATAATTTCTCATTCTTAAAGTACAATGATATTAAATATTTTTTTCCTTATAAAAAATATTTTACTAAAACATAGTCAAAAAGGCCATATTAGTATAGTGCATTTTGAATCCTAAAACATATTCACCATATTTAGTGAATGGTGTTCCGCATCTAAAATAAAGATCATCCCCTTTCGTATTCCAAAATAAATCTTTTCTTTATATCCCTGGGAAAATATATATATGAAATTGGTGAGATCAGATGATTATTAAAGGTAATAAATTATATATTATTAATAAAATAAACATAATGTTATAATAATATGAAATGTATACCCTTCATATCATAGATCTTATCACTGATCCATAAAAATTATTATGACATTAATTATAAATGAATAAAAGTTTCATAAATCATGGAACTGTAGAAAAAACGTAAGAATATAAAATAATTTCTATATTAGTCAATGATAATTTACAAGAACATTATATTGTAAAAATTCCTTTACATAACCTTTTCCCACCATGTACCGACCCTATGTTACAGAACCTATTTTACTGCACGTTCAGCCCTTTATTTCTAAACTGAGATCATTTCCCAATACATCATTATATTGTTGAACCAATGTCAGTTTTTTTCCTTCGATTTCTATATTATGTGATATAAATATAATTAACAATTATTTAATGGTATATTTTGGTCCCACCCATCACATAATGAAAAAAAGTACATATGTGTGACACGATAACATTAATCTTTTATAATATCATAACCCTTGAAATAAAATGTGATTCATAAGAATAATTAAATAACAAATGTAACACATTTAAATTTAAAAAGATTAAATTATATCATTCAACCATTAGAAGATTATGACCTTATAAATAATACTGATAATTGCCACGACCCATCCTCGGGGCATGTTCCATGACTACCCCAATCCCGCCTTCCATCGACCAGGGCTAGTGACTAGCACCAAAGGAAAAATCCCGATAAAAAAGGGAAGGCATTTCCTTAAAACTTGTAACACACATAGTCCGAACAAAAGCTGTAGAAGCAACAAGAACTAATATAGAAAATAAACGTGTGCTAAATGTAACTAGTCTAGTATACAAACCCAACTTAACAACAAGTACAAGTAAAAACAACTTATTTATCGTCCACCGGGGAATCCTACATGAAGGGTAGGAACAAAACTCGAACAAATCGTCCATATGGTACATCCCATCTATTCTAGCTCTAATCAGTCTCCCGTCTATCACCCTTTTCCTTGATCACTGCTATTCGTCATCTGTATAGTACACAACAAGGTGCGAGCGAAGCCCGTGCAGGGGTAAGTATAAGAATACTCAAGAGGGGACCCCGAGACCCCCGAAGGTCTCCCCGAATCCACAATGGATAAACCACAATAGAAAGATACACTCGTGATGTATCAACCAATCCTATTTAGGTGTATGCCCATACATATACCTATGTTATAAATCACAGTCTGGCTTCAACTCTCGATCCCAGGCACAATCCATTCCACAAAGGAAGTAAAGTCAATCACCATGATGGCAATGGTTTAATGACATGACTCCGCTCACATAGGTATACATCTTTTGTATGGTGATAGAGATGATCATATGTAGTCACTAATTCATCCAAGCAATCGGACCCACACAGGATACAAGACTAGATTAGCTGTCAAACCCACAAAGGATACATGACGAGCTATTCTGTCGGACCCACACATGATATAGGAACTGAAGTCAGAAATGTCAGACCCACTGAGGATCATTGTACAATTGTCATTGCTGTCAAACCAACAGAGGATTCTGGTATACGAGTCATTTTTGATGGACCCATGGAGAACTTCAGTACATAACTCATCACTATCGAACCCACGGAGGATTTTGGTACAGTATCGTCGTTGTCGAACCCACGGAGGATCCTGTCAACTCAGTCACAGCCAGCCCTAGGGTTCCAACACACAACACTCTTCAATCTGGGAGGGTCCGCTCCTTGATCCATGTGTCGATACATCAAAAATCATGATGTCACGTGTTTATGTATCTCTTATTTTAGTCTCCTCATAAGGAAAGCAACATGACCGGCGACGCGTCAATCGAGTTCCCAGTCTGAGGGTTATTGGCATTTCCGTTCCAGGGGCTAGGTTGGTTTTTAGGATCAACCCAACATGTCCATACCCCAACTACGTCCAAACATCAAGTGTATTTTTCCAAAAGAATCTTCTCACTCCAAAAATTTCATCGTTGCAGGTGGTACATCAATTGGACACTTCTAGCCCTAGATGCTGGTTAAAAGGTGTAAAAAGCCGTAGTGGGTCCCGGTCTGGTCTGACCTAATCGGAAAGACCAATCCCGACCTGATCTAAACCAGGATCTGACCCAGACTGCGGGTTTGACCCAGTCTGAGGAAGCGACCTGAGCCGAGGGGACAGCTCAGGCCGGACGAGGGCTGCCCGACCGGGGGCGGCCCGGCTGAGGGCCGCCTGGCCGAGGGGTGGCCCGGCCGAGGAGGCCCGACCCGTGGCAGCCATGCGAGGCAGAGGATGCTGCACCCCTACTCGATTCGTAAAACTGAATAGGTGCCTTGCGCCGGTTCAGGGGTTGCATTACTCGGGTGGTCCCACGTGTCTGGCTCCACGCACGGCCGGCCTGGCCGGCCGCCACCTCTCCTCCCCTACGACGCGACGACGCTGCGCTCCTCCTTCTCTCTGCGCGGCGCGTTGGGTCTGAACCCTACCTTTTGCTACCCGAACTGGCCGCGGACATAGGCTCCATGGAGTGGTACGACAACACCACTCTTTTCATCCACCACAGCCATCCCTGCCGCGATTCCTCTCTGGTGCGGCGCGAGAGCGCCGCACCCATTTTCTGCGACCCAACCTGGTCGTGATTCCATACCTCTGGCGCGACACGGTGCGACGACGCCCGGTCAATTTCATCCTCTACGGCCCTCCTAGCTGCGGTTCTTCTCTGGCACGGTGTGATGGTGTCGCGCCATTCCGGCTCTGCCTCCGACATCAACTAAACAAGAATCAACGAACCGATTTCGGGCTGTGTTCGTTCTTCACGCACCCTCCGCATTAGGTGAAAACATTAGGCCACTATTGAACCAAAATAAACATCAAATAATGAGGTTATAATTCATACATTAAAATAATCAAATCCCCCTACCTTTCAATCGGTGTTCACTCGGTAGATTCGTGGGAAGGAGGATGTATTCCGATGAATTATGGAGGACATGACGTCGTAGTTGGCACCATTATTTGCGGGTGGCGTCTTCCCTTTCTTGCCCTGGTTGAAAAGGGAGAAGACGGAATCATCATCCCTCAATGGAAATGGGTTTTCTTCATTGTATAAGATATCGTTCTTTGTTGGAGAGGATGATCTCTTTATTTCTCCATGGATACACCAAATAATGCTAGGCCCAAAATAATAGAGATAGTTCTCTATTATTTTTATGGCACAAGAACCCAAGAGTTGTCCTTAATTAAATGTGACAACACATTTAATTTAATGTGGAAAAATGGATTCAAAATTCCAATCAAGGGTGGTGGAGAGTTTCAATTAATGAAGAGGGGTTTAGCACCATTATGAGGGTAGATCATATTTTTTTCACCATTAATGGGAAACTCAAGGTGTTAATGTGGATTAAAGGGATGTTTGAGCTCGTGTGCGAACCACCACATAATATCCTCCAATGGGAGGTTATGCACGTGTAGGCCATACCTCCAAACTCCCCATGGAGGATTAAACCAACACTCAAGATAAAAATATGTTATACATGTTTTTATATAATTTATTTAGAAAACCTAAAAATTAACATCCAATATCGATAAAACGCAACTGCAGTGAAGGTCTCCTTAAGAGAATACGGGTGTTGCATGTTCAACGGTGCCCTTGGATTTAAATTGCAATCATCAGTTCAACTGATATAAAATCCATCACGTATGTTTACTGAACGTACACGAACAAAACATTAGAAGTTGATTTCGGGCACACTAGGCCTCAAAATCATGTACAGTCCGAAACTACAGACTCATATAATTCCCAGGTATTTTAGAAAAAAAATCCACAAGAATTTTGGGTCTTTAAATTATCCCCACCTCAGGACTTTGCATCCCCGTAAGCTAAAAATCGAACTAAGGGATCAAATGGGGGTACTTAGCATGCATCTGAGACTCCCGCTCCCATGTGCTCTTCTAGAGGATTCCATTCTTCCATCGAACACACACCATAGGTATCGGCCGTCTATATAGGACCCTCTCCTATTGATCCTCAATCTATACCAGAACCTCCGTAAAAGTCGCTCTGTCATCTATGTCTAGCTCCCCATGGTCGATGATGTGGGATTGGTCGTGCATGTATCTCCTCAACTGAGATACATGGAAGACGTCGTGCACCCAGTGCAACTGAGGTAGATGAGACAAGCGATAAGACACCTCTCCTACTCTACTAAGGACCTAGAAAAGTCTGCTAAATCGTAGAGATAATTTTCTGCATCGTCCAAATTTATGCAAACCTCGTTGAGTTGAAACTTGTAGAAAAACATGGTCGCTATACTCAAACTTCAGAGGTATCAGTCTCCTATCAACATATGACTTCTGCATGATCTGTGCTGTCTTCATCCACTCCTAGATGATATGCACCTTCTTCGTGGTCGCTCTTACCATCTCTGGTCCCAATAGTGTTGACTCCCCTGGGACTATCCAGCATGGTGGAGATCTGCAAGGTCGGCCATACAAGGATTCAAAAGGTTCCATACTGATTCTAGAGTGATAACTGTTGTTGTATGAAAACATCACCAAAGGCAAGTGTTACTCCCAGCTGTGACCGAATTCGAGGACACTTGCGCAAAGCATGTCCCCGAGGGTCTGGATGGTCCTCTCATTCTGACCATCCGTCTGAGGATGGAAGGCTGTTCTCAAGCGAAGCTGTATCCCGAAAGATTCCTAGAACCCCTTCCATAGCTGGGAATTAAAGCGTGTGTCATGGTTGGAGACAACAGAAGAAGGTACTCCATGTAAACGCACAATATCCTACACATAGAGGCATCCTAATCTCTTTACCGAGTCCTTCTCTTTTATCGGTAGAAAGCTGGCCAACTTGGGGATTCAATCGACGATCACCCAAATCTGTTCGTGACTCCTGGATGTACGTGGGAGACCCATCACGAAGTCGATGGATATCCTAAACCACTTCCACTCTGGGACTTCTAAAGGTTGAACCAATCCTGGTGGTACCTGGTGCTCCGCCTTCACTTTCTAACAAGTAGGGCACTAAGAGACAATATTTTCTACTTCCTTCTTCATACCTGGACACCAATGTTGTCATCGAAGGTCCTGGTACATCTTCACCACTCTTGGATGTACCGCTGGAGGGGGAGTGAGGAACTCTCTCAACATATCCTCTTTAAGTGGAACTGGTACCAGGGTATGTCCTCTGAAGAGAATGATGTGCTCCCCACATTTAGAAAAATCATTAGGTTCCCACCCTTTGGATATCTGAGCTCGTCATGTCTCATAGTCAGCATCTCCATGCTTCACCTCTTTGACTCATTGAAGAAGTGGAGGAGTGACTGTAAGAGACTGAAGATAGGATACTTCATCCATATTCACACATGATATCTATATGGTAGCCAGCTACTCTGTCACCTCTCCTAGCAGTTGAATGCTTGATATCTTGCTAAGATCATCCGCAACAATGTTCCCCTTCCCAGGTGTATATACAATCTTAATGTCATAGTCTTGGAGGTACTCAAGCCAATGCCACTGTCTCAGGTTCAGGTCCTTCTAAGAGAAGATATACCTGAGACTCTTGTGATCAGTTTACATGGTATAACGTTCACCCATCAGATAGTTTCTCTACATTTTCAATGCTAAGACCACTGATGCTAACTCTAGTGCATGGGTATTATAGTTATGCTCATGATATCTTAGTTGTTGAGAACCACATGCGATCACAGCTCACTCCTACATCAGAACACACCCGAGTCATGTCCCTGATGCGTCACAATAGACTATGTACCCTACGCCTTCCTCTAGAAGCTTTAATATGGGGGAACTAGTCACCCTCTTCCTCATCTCCTGAAATCTTTAATGGAATCTATCCAACCACTCAAAGGGTTTTACTTTCTTTTTTAAGTATGATAGTGGTGCTGTAACTCTGGAGAAGTCTGGCACAAAGGTATGTTTGGCCGACTCATTAGTGATCAACTGCACCCTTTTATGCATGATTCCATACTGTTTTGCATATGTTTTCTCTTTTTCTGACCAAGGAAAACCCCATCCCAACATTGTAGATAAAAAACATTTTTACAAATACAGTCATTCTGTGTATGAACTATGGTTGCTCGGTCGACACCCAAACAAACGTCGTAAGGTCTCGACGTTGCCACCAAGAAGTTCCAACTAAAACTCTCTCCTCAAGGGTCAGGTCACACCATCATCTTATGTTTTATTATCGATTATCCTCCCAAAGGTATCTCCAGACGTGAGGGTCAATTCAAAAGTTTAACATGAAACTCTAGGTCTGGGATAATATTTGTGGAAGGAAGGAATTATTGGAACCTATTTCTATTGATACAGTAGCCAGTAGTAGACACAGAATGTACCTTAAATCATTCGTAGAGCCCATGGGTCACACTCCTTGACCACGTGCAACTACATTATTCCCCATCCCTCCTATACCATGAGCCTAGCGGGGACTACAAAGGCGGGTTGTTGTAGCAAGTCGAAATGTACATCACCTCATGCTGCTCTACTAGCTCTGCATCCACGTCTGCTGCCCTACAGATTCATCTAACCTTAACACATCCTCTTCTCGAAACATTTTTATATGCTCACGTCTATGTGACTGGTGCTGGTTTCCTGCATTCCCACTGGTAACATTTACTAATTGTATTAGCTCATCCAAAGAACATTAAAACACAAATGTTCTTTATATCATCCTAACATAAGTAGAAATGAGTAGAGGAATTATGCTGGATCAGATGTCCTTTAAACACACCTCGCTCAGAAGTTCGAGAGATGAAGCACTAATCATACCATATTCATCGAGTATAAAAAAAGATCGATACGCCTTGATCAATACTCAGCTACCAAAACATCATCCTACCGAAGCTGTATAAGCTCTAGAAAACTCTCAGCCACATCCTCAACTCAATCCTCAGCAGCCTGTGAGTCGGGCTCGCCTCATAATTTGAGGGGTATCTGATGCTGAAACACATGTAAGGCACTAATCATAAAAGTGTCCTCTACCGGTACTTCCAGTAGTGTCTTTTGACCAATGGGAAGTGATATAGTTGGCACACTTCCCAAAGGAACCCTCTCAAAAAACGGTCCATTTACCAAAACCTCATCACTATGCGGACCATCTTCATGGTCAGTCAATGAAAAATACTAGTAGATAAGATCAACATCTGCTAAATTAATGTCTCAACTGGGAGGAAAACTCCAGTAGTCACCTCCATCTACTCCTCTACTGCCTAGGAATCAATCTCACCTTGAAAACTCGGAGGCCTCTACCGCTGGAACTCATGAAACACACTCAGTCGACATGCATCGTCCTCTAATGCCATTGGTGGAATCTGCTGCCCAATGGGTGGTGGTGCTACTTGTACACCAACTGAAAGTGACGACATAGTAAGAGGTCCCTGCACCGGAGCATTGTTGCTCGGTTGGCCGTCATCGAGTACTATCTTGAGAACCCTAACTAGTTGTCTGCATGGAAGCATCATGATAAAGAACAGATGCGACACATACAAATGATTATTCCTTGTGAGATGACTTAAAGAGTTCACAAAAAAGAATCTTCAAAACACACTCGCAATTAGTGTTTTCATGTAATGAGTAAAATATCAGAAGTTAGGGTCCTGGTGTATGGATACATCGGCCTCCGCACCAACACTGGACTCCCTAGACTAAAAACCACACTCAATACTCTTAAAACTATTTCTTTAGAGTATGAGAGATCAGAGTCCTATGTTATTCTATAGAACTGACTCCTCTGATACCAATTTTTCATGAACCCTCCTCGGGGCCCGTGTTGTGACTACCCCAAGCCCTCCTTCCATAGGCCAGGGTCTGGCAACTAGAACCAAAGGAGAAATCCCGATAAAAAAGGGAAGGTATGGACTTTAAACCTGTAACACACACAGTTCAAACACAAGTTGTAGAAGAAAAAAGTGCTAATATGTAAAATAAAAGTGTGCTGAAATTAAGTGGTCCAGTATACAAACCCAACTAGATAACAAGTACAAGTAAAAAGGGAAAACGACTTTTGGATCAACCACTGGGGAATACTATCGGATGTGTAGGTACAGAACTTGAAAAACTCATCCCTATGGTACACCCCATCTGGTCTAGATCCGACCAGCCTCTCGTCCATCAACCTTCTCCACGATCACTACAGTCCGTCGTATGCATAGTACACATCAAGGTGTGGGTGAAGCCCTTGTAGGGGTGAGTATAACAATAATGATTAGGGGACCCCAAGACCCCCGAAGATCTCCCCAAATCCACAAAGGATAAATCACAATAGAAAGATACAATCACAAAGTCTCAACCAACCCTATTTAGGTATATGACTATACATATACCTTTGTTATCAATCACAATCTAGCTCTAACTCTCACGCCCAAGCACAAAACATACCACAAAGGATGTACATTCTATCACCATGCTGATAATGGATTAAAGACTTGACTCAGCTCACACAGGTATACCTCTTTTCTAGAGTGATAGAGATGATCAAATGTCATCACTAATTCATCTATGCTTTCCGACTCATACGAGATACAAGACCAGCTGAGCTATCAGACCCACATATGATAGAGGACCAATTATTCTTTTGGACCCACACAAGATATAGGAACAGAAGTTAGATTTGTTGGACCCACGGAGGATCCTGGTACAATAGTCATCGTTATCGAACCCACAGAGGATTCTAATAGAAGAGTCATCGTTTTCAAACCCATGGAGGATTACGGTATAGAAGTCATCACTGTTTAACCCACAAAGGATTCTGGTACAGTATCGTCATTTTTGAACCCACGAAGGATCATGTCAACTCAGTGGCAGCCAGCCCTAGAGTTCTCACACACAACACACTTGATTCTGGGAGGGTCTTCTCCCCAAACCAAGTGTCGATACATAAACCATCATGAATCTCTGTGTTGATATATCAAGTAGTTCTGTATCATCATAAGGAACCCAACGCGATAGACGGCGCGTCAATCAGATGACCGGTCAGAGAGTTATTGGCATTTCAGTTCAAGTAGCACGATTGGTTTTTAGGTTCAATCCAACATGGTCGTACCCCAAATGCATCCAAACCTCATGTGGAGTATGAAAAAATAATCATCTCACTCCATGAATTCCATTTTCGTAAGCGGTACGTCAATCAGACACCCGTCGCCCTAGATGCATGCTAAGAGGTGTAAATGGCGATAACAATTCCGGGTCCGGTATGTCCCAGTCGGACTAACCCAGCCCAACCCAGTCTGAACTGGGGTCTGACCTAGATTGTGGGTCCGACCCAGTCTAAGGAAGAGACCTGAGCGGAGGCCGGCCTGGCCGAGGGCGTCCCAGAAGAGGGCGGCCCGGACGTGGGTGGCCCGACTGAGGGAGCACTGTCCAACGGGCGGCCCGACCAAAGGAGGTTCAGCTGGCCACGCGAGGGAGGGGATGTCGCGCCCCTCCCTAGTTTGTCGAACAGATCTGGAACCTTGCGCAAGTTCAATGGATTTGAGACTTGGGTGGCCCCGCGTGTCCGGCTCCACGGTGGATGGCCCTTCCAGCCGCATCCGCACCTCCACCACGGCGTGCCGGCTCCGCGGTCCTCCTGCTCTCCACATGGCATGACGGCTCCGTACCATTGCTGCCGTGGCCCAACCTTGATGTGGCCTTCGGTTCCACCACGCGGCACTACGGTACCACGCTTTTTCTCTGTCGCAGCCCTCCCGGTCGTGGTTCCTCTTTGATGCGGCGCGACGACACTGCACCTCTTTGTCGCGGCCCGACCTGGACGTGGTTATGTACCTCCGGCGCGGCATGGCGTGACGATGATATGCCACTTTCGTCAATCACAGCCCTCCCGAAAGTGGTTCTTCTCTAGCGTGGTGTGGAGGCATCGCGCCCTTCCTACTAAGCCTATGACGTCAACCAAACAAGAATCAACAGAGGGACGTCGGTTCGTGTTTGTTCAGATTGCGCCCTCAACATTAGTTGATAACAATTGGCCACCATCGAGCCAAAATAATCATCGAAGAATATGGTTATAATTCATACATTAAAACAATCAAATCCCCATACCTTGCAATCAGTGTTCTCTCGGTAGAGTTGTAGGATGGCAGCGTCATTCCATTGACATTGGGAGGAGATAAAGTCGTCGATGGAGAAATTCTTCGGGGGCAGCGTCTTCCCTTTCTTTCCCCGGTTGAAAAGGGAGAAGATGACGACATCGTCCCTTAGTGGAAACATGAATTTTGCGTTGGAGAGGATATCGTTCTTCGTTTGAGAGGATGATATCTTTATTTCCCCAAGGCTCCACCAAAGAAATGTAAGCCCAAAATAATATAGATAGTCTATATTATTTTTATGGCATAACAACCCAAAAGTTGTCCTCAATTAAATGTGACAACACATTTAATTTAATGCGGAGAAATGGATTCAAAATTCAAACCAATGGAGGAGGGGAGTTTCAATTAATAAAGAGGGGTTCGTCACCATTATGAGTGTAGATGAAGAGGTTTTCCCATTAATGGGAAACTCAAATAGGTAAAGGGGGTTTAAGGGATGTTTGAGCTCGTGTGGGCCCCACAACATAATATCCTCCCATGGGAGGTTATGCAAGGGTGGGCCCCACCTCCAACCTCCCCTTGGAGGATTAAAACACCACTCAAAATTAAAATTTGTTGCACATATTTTTATTTAATTTATATTGAAACCCCAAAAATTAACATCCAATCATGATAAAATCCTACTGCGGTGAAGCTCTCCTTAATCCAATAACGGCGATGCGAGTTCAACGGTGCCCTCATATTTAAATTCCGAGCACCAGTTCAAAACGATATAAAATCTGGCACGAACGTTTACTGAACGTTCCAGAACAAAACTTTTGAAATTGATTCTGGGGACACAGGGCCTTAGAATCAGGCGCCGTCATTAACTGCAGACTCGTAAAATTCCCATGCATAATTAAAAAAATCAATTAGAATTCAGGTACTTTACAATAAAATCACTAACAAATATCAATATTATGTATTATTTAACAACCTATAATATTATATTAGTTGGAAAATAATTTTGAGTTCATACGTAAAAATAATATTTGAGCAAAATATTATATGATTTTTGAAAACATTTTTATAAATCATGAACATTATGGATAAATATTCTCAATGGTTATATAAAATGAAAAAATAGTGAAGTAATTGTAAAATATATGCTCATATTGTAATCAATAGAAACATATTCATCCTTAAATGAAGAAAATCATAAGGATATTAAATATCTTATAATTATTGATAACACTCATAATGGAAAATCGTGGGTAGTATATACAGTCCGTAAATGAAACTAGTAGTGTATATGGCTTGTGTCTCACAAAAACAAAGGTTAGAAAAAAATTCTCCCATTGTGAATATGATTTTCATCATACATTTCTGAACCTCCAATATAATTTATTGAAAATTCTTATTAACTTATTCCAAATCAATATTCAAATTTATGATATCATAAAAGATCATATTATCAATAGTTTAAAAATATTATAATATTTTTCTTCTTTTGGGTGTTAAATACATCATTTTCATACACATGTTTTTTCATATATGTTTTGATTCATACACATAGAAAATATTATTTTCCTTTACTAAATGATTCTTAGTAAATAAATATTATATTATTCATTCTATATATTTATATAATCAATCATTAATTATGATAATCATTAATGAACCCCTTCACATTATAGAGATGGTGGGTCATATGTACGCAAGAGAGACGATGTCATTCTAGAAATTCTGAAATGATATTTAAGTGGATGGTTTATATACTGTTATCACAAAATATCATGTTATTATAATAATTTATTTTTATTATTTCAATCATTACACACATCTATGAAAAGTGGTGATTAAAAATAGAGGAATCCACTTTTTGGAGACAGTATGCTATATATACACACATGTGGAGATTTAATTTTTTATATAATGGACAAAATATGGATTATAGTTAGTCTATAACCATAATAACATATCATAAAATTGGGGGAAATTTTTATTACTTTATAATGAAACAAAAAATGATGTGAATGTAAATAAAAAATAATCATGAGTGAGTCAGAAAAATGTAATAGCTTTTCATCAGTGAGCTCTATCTAGATCTCCTATTTGGGGAAGTGGAATTGTTCATTTGAGAAGAACCTCACCTATAGAATGAGTCAATGTATATTAAAATGGTAAATGGTGCCAAAATGGTCAATCATTAAGGCTTACTGAGTTGAAAATAAATGAGGTAGGATGATACCTTTTATAATTGAGGTGCAGGAACACTAAGAATTTCAAAAAATATTAATATATAATATATTTAATCTCATTTAAAATTAAAAAAATGTTACATATTAAATGATGTGATGCGATAATTTTTTGATCTCATAATCCAATTTATTTTAGAAATTATTTGAAATTATTTTAATCCTTATCATTTTATTTTACTATTATTTAACTAATTTTCATTTTAATTATGGTAATTAATTTTTCTATATAATAATATTGTGAATTTTACTTATTTTAAGTCAATTAGAATAGAACTGTGCACTTAATAACGTTCTATAACATATTAAAATTATTTATTATTTTTATAAATGATTTATAATTTCTAATTATGTGACGAATCAGTATTTTGATAGTGTATCTATAGTATTAATTTTGAAAATATTTATTTCATGGATTTTAAAAAATATATACTTAATATTTTATATATGAAAAAAAATAATTTATTACATCTCAAAGAGGTCAAGGTCATCTAGAAATTATTCCGATCAAGCTAATTATCTAAAATAATATTTTTTATATTATTTTTAATAAAGCATGTTAGATATTTTCAATACCAAAATAAATAATACATCATCTTTGAGTAATCATTTAAGAGTCTTATTTATCTACAATGAAAATTAAAAAATAAAATTCCACGTTTCATATAAATACTATATATTCAAAAAATATTATTTATAGTTTAGTTTGTCTAACTTATATTCATATAATAAAAGTATATATTTTTATAAATATGAATAAGGAATGATTGAATTGGTAAGAAATAAAATATTATAATTATCATAATATCATTAATGTGACCCAAAACTTCACAAATAAATTATAATAATTATTTTTTTCATTAAAAATGTATATTAACATTCATTCATAAAATTAGTTTATCCATAAATGGAAAAATTATTGATATTAAAGACAATGAAAATGAAATTTAGTGTCTTTTTTAGATTTAAATATTAATTATGTCATTTTCATGGATATGTGTCCGTTAAATGAAATGATATCTATCATTTAGTTTCAAGGGATGCATTTGACTCATCAAACAAATTTTTATCACTTTAGGTTAATTCTATAGTCATTGAAATATTATTTCATACATTAATTTATTAATTTACCCTTCGTAGCGGTAAAAATATTTACCATGCTTACCATTCGAATTGTCCTAAATTATGAAGTAACTATTTAATAAATTTACAACATTTGAATAAAAATTTTAATCCATTTTTTGAAATATAGAACACAAATTTTTTAGAATTTAATTTAACATAATACCTGAAAAATTCCATAAGAAATATTTGTACAGAATAAGTTCCATTTAAAACATAAAAGGGTTTTATAATAACATTGTGTAAATATGACATTAAAAACCCATAATTTTAATATTTGAAGCAATTATTTATTAATTAATCTTTAAAACTAATCCAAATTGAAATTTGTACTTGTAAATAGTTTAAAATAATATAATTTTTCATCAATAGAAATTAGTATTTCACTATTCAACAAAAAAATAAAAATTACTATAGAAATATAAAAAATTTAACAAAAGTAAATTTTTTTATACCTCATTAAAATATTTTTTTAATCTTTTAAAATATAATATAATATATATATATATATATATATCTGTCAAAAATTGGATTTAAAATGTGTATTCCATTAAAAGGTGATAAAATTAACATTGTAAAAACTATATCTTTTATTAATAGAATTATATTAATTCTTATCTTGTCACTTTAATAAATATTGGAAGAATATAGAAAATATTTGGTTGAATAAATAACATATGTATTATATGAATATAATTCTAAAAAGTTAGTTTCATTAGTTTATTAATATAAAAAGACTTTGTGTGGATAAAAAAATATTCAATTTTTATTTAATTGTTGTATATTTTCAATTCAAATTAATTTGTAACTAATGAATTTATCTTTTGAAACATATATTTTCATAATTTAGTAAATAAAAACCATATACACTAATTGAATTGATATTTTAGTGTCTTATTTAAATAATAGTAAAATGATGTTTTGTAGAAACTCAATGTTACTTTTCACACATGCTTCACTGATGATGTCTATAAATGTTTAACGTAAATGAAATTAATATATATACATATATATCATAAAAATATTGTTATAATTGGACCCATTATTTTTCATTTTTAAAAATATCTTTGACTTGAATAATTATATGGAAACACCAATGGGCATAGTGAAATAATCCCATCCTCAAATGAATTTAAGGGAAATAATTTATGGTCGATGTGTAGATAATGTATGAGACCTCCGTATTTTATCGTTTATCGGGAGAATTTCTTACACCACAAGTCTCATGGATTCTTATTCATTATCTTACACTACCTAGGTGGACTTAAGATCCTTATATAGATTTGTTTGAGAACAAAATTATTTATATTTGTGAGTCAGTAATCATGATCTTGATTTTACATCCAATAGAATACATTTTTATTTACAATTGATATTATATTATTATTATTTTAGTACTATTATATATTAATCGGTTTCTTCCTCTTTATTATTATCATACATGCCTAAAAAATACCATGACTTACTAGAAAAAAATAAAATTAAATAACTTGATGTTTATTTAATATAATGATAAATCAGATGAATTTGAATCAAATTTCAATTCCACTTTTATAGGTGGTCGTAAATGGTTATATTATCCATTACTGAATTCCTCTAGACCTGACCCTTTAAGAGAGGGAAATTGTTTCCTTACAAACTATTCACACATAATAATCTTATTTTAATGAGAAATCATGTAAAAAAATAGAAATTATGATTTATTATTTTTATAAAATTATGTCGAGTTTTCAAAAAAAATTAATCAATTGAAATTACAATAGAGTTACATGTTTTTTCATCCCATTTTTTTGGTTGTAATTTCTTGTTCATCATGGATTACAATGTGGAAAATATATAAAATATTATAAAGATATTATTTTTTTGGTTTTTTCCACTATCTATGTTGATATGATGATTAAATGTATTTTTGGTTGATAATTTTTAATAATTTCGCACGACTCAATTTATTGTTGTTCACTTGATATTTGAAAAGATGACATGGACTATGAAATATTTTTCATTATCTTTTATGTGTTGATTATTTAAACCTATTTATCCTCATTAACATATGTGAAATTTTTATTTTTGTATGAATTTTATGAATAAATTTTAAGATAACTAAAATAATTATAGTATCCTTTTATTCCAACTAAAAAATAATAATAATCCATTATTATATAAATTAACTAAACAATTTTTATAAACCCAGTAGTAAACTATGGAACAAATACAAGAATTATGTAAAAAATTAAATTGAATGAAAATTAATCAAGATAATATTAAAATTTAAATAAGTATTATGATAGTGAATACAACCCAACAACTAAAAAATATTGAAACAGAGTTAAATGACCAATCTAGAAGACATCAAAAATATTAATTTGTAAAAAACGAATATATCTTCTGTTTTATTCAAGGTCATATATCCTTGAGTTTGTCCATATAAATCTTAGTTCCATAAAATATTTGTTTGTTTTTAATTTTTATGTTAACATTTTTAATATTTAGTGGAATGAGAGCGGTGTTTTTCATTAATAATAGGAAAAAATGGGGAAAAAATCAGGACCGAAAAAATTGAGACATCACTAGATTTGATCATAATCATCCTTTATTTCCTTATAGATATAAATCCATATCGATTCTACATTTTCTCAAATATGATACACATATCCCCACTAATTCAAAAGGATAATGATCATAAACCTAAAGAAATTTACCCCAAGAGATAAGATAATCGCTATCTTATAATGGCTCACAGTCATGATTCTATCAAATATGTAGATCATTTATCCCACAAAAAAGAAGTAATACAAACAATGGAATATGAATAGAATTTTAGTATTGTGATGTGAAAGTGGGTGGAAGGAAAAATTATGTGTGATCATATCACAAATATCTAATTATCCCAAAATACAAAGGGTATGATAGAAATAAAAATTTTGGTTTTTGGACTCTATTTCACGATTCTTATTCCAGTAAGTGAACATCAGGATATCCTTCAATCATGTATTAAATATTCAGATATCATTGTAATCAAAAATGGTATGAATAAAAATATGTAGGTAACCTATAGAATAATTTTTTTTAATGTGAACATAATTAAATTTATAAAAATTAGAAAAATAATAATGAAACTAATTTAAATTAATAATAGATTAATTTTTAATTTTCCAATTGGGGAAATATATTTCTAGAAATTTCGACCATCCTCCTCTTATTCAGTTTTGAGATATTATTTTATAATTCCATATAATGTTTTCATATTTCAAGAATATAGTGTCTATATTTTCAAAGGTTTTCTCAAATTTAATATTCCCATAACATGAATTTTATTTGTAATCATTCTCCATACACAATCCGGACGAATTGGAGAAAATGTGATTCCCTAAATTTCAATATAATTATAGTATCATGTGGTGACTATGAAATATATATTAAATTTATTATATAGTTAAATTAATAAATCTCACAAACAATTTTAGAAACCGAGGATTGATTTGTTTTTTTATTTTGAATCTAAACATATAATTATATTATTTTATCAACCTCTATTGAATTTATGTATAATTAATCCAAATTAAACTCCCTCTTGTACTTCTTCAATGTTATAATCATATCCATATCCTGTGTAAATTGAAATGTAATTATTGAGTGATCTCAAAAACAATATAAGGCATGAATAAATTTTTCATCAATGATTATTTCATAAGACTAATCCAAAAAATATGTTCTTATGTGAAATATCATAGAACTATTAATGGTAAATATAAATCCGTAGTGAGGTTAAATATTCATGGAATAATAATTTTTTTTAAAATGAAATAAATTTGCAACATAATAGCTATAACATAAAATGGAAGCATTTAAAAGAAACCATAATGATGAAAAAATAATTTTTTAATTTATAAGAACATTAATTGTGGAAAAAAATATTATATGGATAAATTTTAAATCAGGAGCCATACCATGAATTAATATAATAATTACAGAGTTCGTCATTCCAATATGACGCATACATTTTTACGTGGAACATTCCACTCACAATGCACACAATTAGTGACCATGATAATATGAAAATAAAATGTAATGGTTTATATCAATATAATGAGATAAAAAACTTATCCAATTCATTCGTGGGAGATATATAACCATACCTATAATTCCTACATACATAAAAGTATCTTTTAAAATACATTTTCCGTTCAAATCATAAAGATAACATGGAAATAAAATGTAACTCATAAAACATAAATATGAAAATATTCATCATTTTTTCAATAACCCAGGGTAATATAAATAAGTTTCATGAAAAATAAAAAATATAATTATTCTATTTTAATAATGAAAAAATAAAAATAATAATGTGTTTCATAAAATATATTAATTAAATTAATTATAATATTATAATGTACCCATAGAAAAAATGGTTTTTATAAAACATCTAATTACATAAAATAACATCTTTAATAACATCATTTTATACAAGAAAAAATTATAACAAAAAAATTAATATAAATAAGGAAAATATATTCTAAAATAAGAATAATAAAATAATTTGGGATATATACTTCAATGAAAATGAAAAAATATCATGAAAATATATTTTTGAAAAGGATTTGTCTATTTTTTTAAGTCAATGTTTTGTATTTATTTTCAAAAGTTATATTATCTAATAAAAATGAAAAAGAATCATTAAAATGGTTATGGACCTAAAAATCAGTTAATCTAGAGAAAAAATATATTGAAACATTTAAATGGGAATCCTTGAAAAAATAACGTTCACTATAAAATTCTATAACTCATTGAAAGGAGTTTATTTTACAACGTCCCCTACATTTATCTACTATTTCAATGGAATTGATTTAACCTTATGTATCATAAATATAAACATTTTTTTAAATATATTATTGGAATATTCATATAAAATTGAATTTAAACTGTTTGATATTAAAAATTATCTTCATGTATACAATTCATATATTTTACATTTTAAACATTGGGGGTTAATAATATTGAACATATTAAATGTGGTTGATTAAAGTCATGTGCATCCTCAATTTTCATCAAAAATAAATAATTCAAAAAAATTAATCTCTATTTAATATTTCTTTTCTAAATACATTTATGGTTATAATTTAGTCATATTAGATTATATGTCATGATTCATGAACGAGATAATTATGATGAACTAGTTTTCGGTTTTTTTCTAATATTAATTGATTATCTTATAATGACCAATCTAGTTTTTGGTATTCATAAAGAACTATAAAAATTATATATTTTAATTTTAGATATCCAAAATATTAGTCAAATATAATATAAAAAATTTCATGTCTATGGTAATAAAAAATATATTCTTATTCATGGAGACAATAATTTATACACACGCACAACTCTATTATTAATTTTTAAAATTAAAAATGGAACGGTTGTTAAATTTTATTCCATAATTATAATAAAATATAATTATAATAATGAAATTGATTTTATCATTATATTATTTTCAATAAAAATTTGAGAATATATATATATATATGTGAAAAAATTAATGACTGAGATTTAATTAGAAATATATACCTAAACAATTTGGTTATACATTTTATAAATGGAGTTAATTAATAATGGTATAGTCTTTTCATTATACCAATATCAATTTATGGATACTATCATTATGTATTACATAATTGGGCAGTAGTTTATCATAAAAATCATGGTTTTGGTCGTAAGATAAGCAAGGAAACATGACATTTTCTAGGAGTTGGGTATTCATGAAGGAATTATTCCCTTTATTTACCATGTTATCCCAATGTATGGGGAAAGAATAAAGGAATGAAATTTTTTATAATTAATAGAAATATATAGAGAAAACATTCTTTTTGGAAGGGAAAATAATTATCCAGGGTGGGTTTCATTTTCATTGGGTAATCATTCATCATTTACATGTCTTTTAATTATTTCATGGTGTACAAATGGTCTATTTCTCATATCAAAAGTATCCATATTTAAAATTTTAATTCCTCTATAGTGGTAATATTCCGGAGATGAAACCTTCTATTGTTTATTCATAGTTCTGTTGCAATATTTATGATTCACAAGGTTTTGGTATTATAAATCATATACATTTCAATGAATCTATACATGCCTCATCTGTTTGGAGAATTACCAATTTAAATTCATAGGGCCTCATATTTCTTTTGGAAATATTAATGCATAATATCAACAATATAAATTTTTACAAATTTTCTCTTCAATGCGGCCCTAATTTAACTCTTTTTCCTCTATTTTCTCCCACTCAAGACGTCTAGTCTCTAGATGAAATTCATATTAATTTTGGAAATAAAATTGTACTAGATTCCCATTACATGATTTAGTGATGAGAGATGATCTTAATACTAATATAGAAATCTTAACTAAGGATCATCATTGTAACATGGAGACTCTCCTAGATAACATAGTTTAACTATGTAGATAAATATTATTTCTCCATTAAGGAAGATTTTTTGGATTTGGAACATATATTCAATGGTAATATCACTTATAGAATGTTTTATAAGAATTCCATAGATAGAATTTCAAACATGCAGTGGCATGGAAATATGAACATAAATTTAATCAGACCATCTCGATCAATTCTTTTTTAGATATTGGCACATAAGAGGCTCCAAACTGAGAAATTTATTCAATCATGTAGAATTTCATTGTTCACCTCTGGTGTTGTCCATCATGAGCACAAATAAGATGTTAATGAATTGTTTTTAAACTATGCGACCACCACATCTATGGGAAAATCAATTGCTAACATTTTTTTGTGAGATTTCATTTGGCTATCCTCATTCATGTTTTCTTCAATAAATGTCATGATATTTAACTCTCTCCTCAACTCGTTGATATAATTTATATTGATGCTTGTAATTCATCCATTTCATCCAATTTGAAAAAACTAAACAATATTAGGATCACTTTTGTTTCACATTCGGGACTACCATGTCCATGAATGTTGTTATTATATGGGATTCAAACACCCCAATAAAACATTACTACTCTAACTCAGATCATTGTTTTTCTATTCATAATCAGGTTGGTGTGATTCGTAAATTCCACCATCCTTATGGAATGATTGTGGTTTTTGGGTAGGCCCATATTATAGAATAAATCAAGATCAACTCTGATGGTTCCTCATGATTAAATCCATGTCTCACTAGTTTTTGATCTATTTTAATGGATAAAATGGGAGTGGCAAGTGGTTCTCATTATAGATCATGTGGTTTTTTCTTCTCATAATGTTTAAAATAATTTTATTATCACTATGGTGGAGAAAGATATTCATCGATTTTGGAAGAACTTTTGGATTTATTATAACCCCAACATTATTTTCCTTCATATTAGGATTGGATATTCAAATTTATCTGAGAAGATTTGTAAACCTTGCATCAAATGTTTGGATTATCATTCATTCATGAACCATATCATCACTCATATCCATAGTTAGGTCATCTCAATAGAATATTGGGTTGAAATTAAATCCATAATTGGTGTTGTATATCTATGGTCTGATGAGTTTATTGATTACCTCTTACCTCTTATTTAGATGGATAAATTTAAATTTCCTATTTTAAGACTATTGTAATTTTTACATTATTTTCTGATAAAATTATCTTACCCTATTTTCCAGCGTCTCATCATATAAATAAAATTATAAATGAAAATAAAACCATTATAAAAGAAAGTAAATATTTTTCCTAAAAATATTTATTGTATACACAAAAACATATTATCCCAATAACAAAAAAATCTTCTTTTGGTGAATTATTTTAATTAAATTTTATATTTAATATTCAATACAGTTTTTAACATACATCATATGAGTTCTCTATATAGGATATATGAATAAAACATAATTATCATTTAATAATATTATTTTTCAAAAAAAATTATGATTTGTATCATTTTGCGCACTTATTTTTACAATTATTTTATATTTGTTTTTGTTTTTTAGATCCCTTCTAAATATATTCATGTTGTATTTGAAATAATCTTGTTAAATAAATAAATTTTTTGTGTCATTATTAATTTATGAAAAATATAAAATGTTTAATGTATTGTGATAAATACTAATTTTTAAACAAATATTTATTTCTATTGTGAAATATAACAACATCCATATTATTTTAAAATTTTCATAAAATTAAAATAAGATAAATTATATATATATTTATCCAATTTATAACTTTTAATAATTTTAGAAATTGTGTTTGATAAAAAATATTTTTTAAAAATGAATCATTTACCATCAGAAAACAACCTTTTCATCACACCTATAAGTTTAATTTTAATGTACATATATATATAAATATATATATTAATTTGTGTATAAAATGAATAATATTTTTAAAACCTAACACATAATAGTATAAAATAATATCAAATTATTTTTTGCAAAAATATAACCTAAAAACCATTAAAATTAATGTTCTAGATCAATCTAAAATAAACATATCCTGGGATAAAATGAAAAGACAATCGAGAAAATAATCTATATACAATTATGGCACAAATTATATGGACATATATTAACCATATTAGTGATAATGTTCTATAATTTCATGTTTCAGATCTGTTTTACTTGTGAAAAATGTTTCTATTCATTTTTACTTTTAAAACCAAGAGGTGTTTTACTCACCTCATTTGTAAAAGGAAAAACCTCTCCTATCCTCTCTAATACTAAAATAACGTTTAGTTCCACCATACCAAAAAAATTATTTTTCTTTATTCACCCTACTAATCTTATAATCATTATGTTGGATAGTAATCTATCCAAATAATGGTATATATGTAAAACTACATAATTCCTCTAAAGACATGGTAATGTGATGAATCATACATTCTTGTTTTTTTCTTTTTCACCACTATAAATATATTAAAATTATAATAAAATAATAACACTAGTATATCACATATACATATATTGTATTATACTAATTAGATAATCCAAATCCATGATTTCTTCCATCGAATGGGATATGATATCTTCATTTATGTGTATGACAGACTACTGTGTTACAAATCGATGGTATTGTTTTCGATCACCACCTATTGCGAATAGATTTACTTATGGATTTAATATTTATATTAGATAATTATTTTAATTATACAACTATATGTTATCAATTACCCCACTACCTTCTTACATCTAAAATATTTTGAAAAAAATAATTTTCCTCATGTGTATGGTAGACTACCACTGTGTGAACCAATGTTATATATTTTTCATTAATAGATAAATTTTATGATAACTTGGATTGGAAAAATGAATATATAATAAATATTTATCTAATTTCTACTTAATAAATTATTATATCACATATATATTAGTACTTTAAATTCCATAAGAATACGATTATGTCTCTTATCTGAAGGGAAAACTAAATTCGTAGGATGTGACAATGTTCGTTCATCACGTATGATATACATGGAAGCTAATAAATAATATTTTAAAAAAATAATATGTATATATATGTACTAAAAAAGTCTAATTAATGGTAATATAATGGTTATATTTATTTCATTGAGTTGTTATATAAAATAGAAACAATGTTCTCGAAAATGTACTGTCGACTATCTTTATGAGCACTATATTTTATTTTAAATCATAAAATAAATGGACTACTAAAAATGACTATATAATGAATAAATTATATATATATATATGTTCTTTTTAATAATATTTAATGTATGAAATGATGATAATTTTATGTAGACTATAAATAAAAAATCATATTATAAATAAAAGTATGTTCTTATTACCAGAAAACTTATTTTATAATGAAATATTAAATAAACCAGAAATAATAAATAACATGTAAATTATATTTTGTGTGATATATATATATATGTATATATATTATTTAATTTTTTATATTAATATTATATTTATTATAAAATAGGATTTAACTTTTACGAATGATGAGTAGACCAAAGAAAAGGGACATCATTCTCAATTTTATTTTGGGTGAGACTCATTCCATATTCCACAATTATTTTGTGATGTATATGTATTTTAGGAACATTATATATAAAAAAATGTGTATTTAAATATCCATTTTAGTGTCAATATTTCATGGGGTCGGTAGTTCTAAATTTAATAATGGGATATGGGATTTTTTATCAATTTCATTCATTTGGACATATATAATGTTATTAATCTGTATTCATCTATTAGGTGTCCTTATATCAAATTTCACTTACTATATTATGAATATAATAAAATTCATGAAACTAAAATTTTAATTTAGGGGGATTATTTAATGGTTCTATTGATTCAAAACATATCGAAAGTATAATGGATTGATGATACAATCTCAATTTTATCAGGATTGTTTATGTTTAAGAATATAATGATAAACTCTTATAATCCATATCTAAAAAAACACATGAGGATTATTATCGTAAGGTTATTTTATGTGAATAAATATTTTCATTTCATTCTAATATCATTTTTTACTCAATAGATAAAAATATTTTATTATTAAAAATCGATAGTATATCTATCTATGTTAAAATATCCTTTTCCTTCAAAAAACATTTTCCCAAAAAAAACCCTCAATCTCTCAAATATTCATTTATTAAATACATTTTTACTCATTATTTATTCTTTAAAATTGTTTTTCTTGGAATAATAATGAATAATTATAAACAATTTTCAATTTACTTATATAAAAAAATTGATAAATATATTTATTTTAATGTGTATGGAATGATTGGTTAATTATGCCATCACAAAACAAAATTACAAGAGAAATATATATTTAATCGTATTTTTTAAATTAAATTAAACATGTTTATTGTTTTAGGTTTAAAAATTAATTTTGCAATGTATAAATGTAGTTATCCTTATTAATTTTCCAAGATCGTTAAAAATTTATTTCCATCTATGGTAAAATAAATTGTCGATACTTGTAAATTTTTTGGGTTATTTCCCCAAGATAAAATTATGTTTTTATCTTTATGGATTAGATTTATTATGATAATTTTTATAATCAAAATTAATTTCCATGGTTTATTTTGTGATAATAGTTACATTTTTACCCAATTAATATAGTTACATTATAATTGAAGGTTTTGGGACCTAAATCATCCTCCATTTCATGGGGTAAAGACTGGTATCTCATGATATAAGAAATATTGGAATGGATGATTAACCCATTTATGAATGGGACATTATCCAATATGATAGTATTGTGAGTAATGTATGACTTGAATCATAGTTGGGGTAATGGACCCAATCGACTATGATAGTCTTCTCAATGGTTTTTGAAATAATAAGGATATTATTTTCTTCTCTTATATGTATTTCACAAAACTATATCTTATTCAATGGATATATTCTCAGGTTTTATATTTATAAATTTACTCTTGGTTCATTTAATAATAACTACAAAAATTTATTACATTTATAAATATTATAATATTTTATATTCATGGAATTATTTTAGAAATGAAATTATAATGTTCTCATCCCCTCAAACAAATGTTATTCTTATGTAACTCCATTTTTTACCCTTATATAGATTTTATTCTCATCCATTATTATGTTTCATTTACCAAATTTTGGAATTATTGTTTTATATGGGCTAATTTTAAGATGGGAATTGTGTGGGAATAATTGTTTTTTGTAATATTGAAGATAAATCGAGGAATAATAATATTTTATGTGTAGTATCAAATGTAACATTACATATATGATCCTGGGGTGTTGGTTTTTTGTAATTTAATGAATATTCATGTTAAATTATCTAATATTTAACTGTGTTATTTTGGGGCCATTAATGATGGTATAAAAATATATGTTTGGATATCGTTTTTATACCATGTTTAGAAAATTTAGAGAGATACCAAGGTATATATCAATGGATATATCAATTTATATAACTAAGGATAATTATATTCCGGACTAATTTTATAGAAATATAATATATAAATTCATTAATCGTTATTTCGATAGGCTTCAATGAAGTTGCATCCCTCCCTAGATACTAAATGTAGATGTGGCTCTAGAATAGTGGTACCTTGTGGTAAAATCTACGAAATCGGTGCATTTAAATTGATTTTATCATCCCATGGTGCATGAAAATATTACTTTCTATGCACCTAGTTTTACTCTCATAAGGAATATTCGTTTGAAATTTGAAACAAATTGATGAACCATCATGAATAATTTTAATTTATGATTACCATGGATAACCTAGTTTAATCATAAGGTAAAATAGAATAAAAATAATGTGTCAATCTTTTGATATATTATAAATAATTGTTCATATTTATTTGGTTTCCAAGTATGAATATAGTTACTCAAATTATGTTTTTTTAATTAATGGAGGGAACCCAGAAAAAACAAATTAATGATTAATGTGATGTAGAAAGTGCAGATGATAAAAAAAAGTTATGATGTTGGGATTGATATGTTTTTTATTATTCCTAATCATTTATCCTCGCATATGATTAAAAAAAGTCACCTAAATAAACTCTTAGAATCACAAAAGATGTGATTGATATAGAAAATGGACGTTCATGTTTTTTATATAATAAAGGATAGATGATTTCTATTCCTATATTGGGAAAATGTGGAAAAAATTAGTCAAGGGAATGAAACAATGAGTAGTGAGGATTTATCATTAATCATGAATATTGGAATATATATTATAATGTCCAATGATGAAATAAAATATTACTTAACACAATGGGTAATATATTTTTTTGTATTGTGTTATTGACAAATGTAAGTTTTATCAGTATAATGTACGTGCATTAGGAAAATAAATTTCATTGGGGGAAATCATAATATGGGAACTAGTGAGGTGGTATATGTAATAAACATTTATTATAATGAATCAGCATATGAAATATTAAATGAAGGAGGAATTATTTATAATTATATTGAAACATTTATTATGGTTTAATAATTACGTGTAATGACTGAACAATTTATATAATAAAATCAATAAATTAAATTATATTAATCATAAAATATTTGTTATTTTTTAATTTATGTTTTCATTAAATACATCAATAAAATTCTGATTTATATTTATGACCTATAAATGTGGCTAAATTGAATGGTGATATTTTAATAAAATCATATTAATAAGGTAAGATTACCCATAATAAGTTATTAATGTTGATAAAATGGTGTTTAGTTTGGAAGATGATATGATTTATATGGGTTATGAAAATTGGATAGTATATATTTCCACTAAACTAATTAATGATATTATGAAAAGGTATTTTATGTTATCACTGATGGAGTTTTCAACAATTCTTGAATTAATCAATTATAGTAATTAACTATTTATTTTATTTATTATAAGTGGAATTACATATTGTATTTTTTATTACGGGTTTTTGGTAACTCAGGTTGTCACCATGCTTCAAACAAATATATGATCAATGAATTACAATATTTGGTTTTTGAAATTAAATGATACGTAATTTTTTTGAGATAAATGATATGTTTATATTTTGAAATATTTTCACCTTCTTTTAAAAAAATAAGATTACAATTTTGGTCATACATGGAGTAGTCTTGAGTGTATCTATTTGTCAAAATCAGTTATTTCAACATTGTATGTTGTTGGTAATTATGTACTAAACATTATATTTTTTATAATAACTAGATAAATACAGATATAAATATCATTCATTTACAGATCAAATGATACAATATTTTTTCAATCAAAAAATGATCTTAATTTTTTACATTAAGAGAATATGAGGAAATTGATTGAAAAAAACGAAGTAGGGGATTGTGCTTATGAAATTGAATTTAATACATTATGTATATCACCCCATGAAAATCACCCAACATTAAGAAAAAGATATTGAATTAAATATTTTTCATGTACATTCATTTCTAAGGATATAAATGATCATTCTCACACCTATATGGTTTACGGTTCTATGGTAATTTAATTTTACATGATCAATAAATTTATTTTCATCAATGATCTTTGAAATTATCCTTCAAAATATGGTTATTATATATTTATTCCTTGCCTAAATATTTAAATCCCACCTATATTATTATATTTAGAAACATTGTTTGTGTAATTCTAAAAAAGCGTTAAAACCACTTTCTTTCTTTTCAATATTTTGTTTTATTAAACCTTTATGTTTGATGGCTTTCACAGAAATGTATTTTTAAATGTTAAACCCCAATCTACAAATCACATGTTAAAATTGTGAGAGTCATATTTATTAAGGGGTAGAATTTCTCCCATAACTGTTTTGTGATATTTTTTGAAAATATAGTTTCTATTATTTATACATTTTATTATACTGATCGATGAGTAGAGATTCCATTACATGAAACACTATGTGTATATTTTTTTACAGTAAACCATGTGTTTAAACAAATTTTGAATAAAATAAAAATAATTTTATTTAATATGATATTTATAACCATTCCATTATATTGGAGAGCATGAATATAAATATGTAAAATATTAAAATATATGTTTTTAAAATTTATATATAAGGAATTCTTTAGTGACCAATTAATTAGAAATTAAAATATAATCAATTTCAAAATAATGAAATTATTTTTCTGACTTACTTTTTTATATCAAAAAAGTCATTTTTCAAAAATAATTAAAAAAACTTTTTTTGAATGATATTAAATAATTTTTTAAATTAAATATTGAATAAATATTTTACCATTCATATTATGTGTTTTATAGATAATAGATAATTGTAAAATAAATTTAAATCTAATAAACTATAATATTCTAAATGTAATATTTCTCACCACAAGAACTCTTATTTATTTAAAAAAATTATGAATTTCATAATATAAATAAAAAAATACATTTCAAAATTATAATGTCAAAATTATATGGTAGAGATGTTTGGAGAATTTTTTTAAAAGATAAAATTTTTTATGAATTGTGAAGAATGCTCACTTTTATCAAGGATTTATAATTTCATTCAAATCATTTAAATATATTTGATTTATTTTAATATAGACAAAAAGAAAAAACATATTAATATATATATAAATTATTACAATTTAAACCATTTTATTCCATTTTTTATTGAAATTTTTATCAAAAGAGTTTATTGATTTGAAACAATTCACTTAAGAAAACTGTTTTTTATCTCATATACAATATTAATATTAATATAATTTTTTATAATTTTTTTAAAGTAATTTAGAATAAATAATTCAATTAATGATATAAAAATAATTACTTAATAAAATAAATTTATTTTTTTACACTAATTAATTGTAAAAATAATAAAAATTAAATAATGTGGTTAATGATAAAACCTGTTTACCATTGGTTTAAACTAAAATAATAATGGGTAAAATGATGTAGAATCCTATAATACAAAAAATTTCCAAATATAAGTCCTCTTTATAACCTATAATTCTTTATTGTTGTTAATATTTTTCCCTGTGGCATGTAAGAAATGTTGGTACACCTCTTTAATTATAAATATTACAAGTGTGCCACTCACATTCCTTACAAAAGGAAACTGAATCTTATCTCCACTTTACACGAAAAAACACATTAGTTCAATAAATACCTATTCAAAATAATTTGAAAACTCTCTCCACTAATCTTATAGGCCTTGTTTTTGTTAATAATATCTCATATGATGGAAGTAGTTTTAAAATAGGGGTGGATGACAAAAGAAGAGGGAAAATTATTAAGCATTAATTTTTTTTTCTTCTTCTACATCATAAAAAAATTAAAAAATTAAAAAATAATATAACCGGAATATAATATATAATATTAGGTTATTATGACGCATTAATAACTTAAATAAATTTTATCCACCATTAAATGAGATATAAAATTATCATTCTTATGTACATCACATTTCGTACATTCAAAATAATGTAATTAATTTTCCTTCACAATTATTAATGATTTATTATAATGAATTTTATAATGATTACATATTATATTTATAATAATTTTAAGATTAATTTATTATATAACAACCTATACCATATTAAATGTAAACTTATTGGAAAATATTAATGTCATTCGTGTGTAAAGTGCGATATATCCTCATGAACTAATGTAATGAGTTTTTCATATCAATTTTAATTAGATAGTAATAATGAAATATTAAATTAATATATAATATATGATTAAATTTTTATATTTATTTATATTTTTTTCAAATATACATTCTTACCTTCCATTTCATAGGTAGATGATAACATAACTCGTGTTTATAACATACTACAGCCAGAAGAATCGATATGATTCATTATTGACAGACATATTATGTTGATGGTAATATGGATAGGATTAAATAAATATAGGTGATATATATAGGAAATATAAATAATAATTTATTTGTACAATATTAATTACCATTCTTTATTACAATCTATTATGATTATAAAAACAATGTTAATGTGTATATATGACCTGTAGTCTATATGAATAGCGTATTTCAGGCATTTCATTTTATATTTATAACATTCATGGATTGAAATAAAAAGATATTTAATAAAAATATATTATATTTATATCATAATTTAAATTATGTATATAATTTATCCAAGGTGAATTTAATATGAAAAAAATAACAAATCAATACATATATTAAATAAAACAAAGATGTTATTAACCATAATGTGATCTTCACAATGAATTATTAATAAAATGGTAAAAAATCATAATTAAATATTATATGTTATGTTATATATTTATTATTATTAATTTATTAGTAATATATATATATATTTATTATACAGGAAGATGGAATCTGTATAAAACATGTCAAGGCTTAAGATAATAGTTTTCTATATATGTTTTTTCCATGAAATACATTCTAAATTCAATATGTGTTTATTTTATTTGTTTTACATAATACACATGAATGTATTTTGTGATTATTATCCATAAGATAATTAGCATTTTAGTATAATTCTTTTTATATATCTTTCATTGGGTTGGTGGTTACTAAAGTTATATGGTATTTGTTTCTTAGTTTTCTTTCATTTGATATAAGTTATGTTATGCACCTATATTATTCTATGAGGTTTTTATAATTTTTTTTGATATTTTATATCTTTAACATGATTATCCCCATAAAATTTAATGTTACAATATAATTTATTCATTAAATAGAAATTTAAATCAAATGATATAATGTGTTAAATGTTAGTTATTACAATCTCATTATATACTGGGATTGTTTATTTTTGGGTTTACGTAGATTAATAGTATTCTGGGAGAATTTTATCTTAAAAAATCCATTAGATTTACCCTTTTGTTATTGAAAACATTTTTTATGGAATATTGATTTTATATTTTATTGTCACAATTTTAATTTTATTTATAATCATTAGCGTTATGATGATATTTTATATTGTTCTTATAATGTTTAATTAGGAGAAATGGTAACTACATGATGATAACCTATGAATTATTGTAAATTTAATAGTTTTATTTTAAGAGGATTAGGTTAATATGTTCCTAATATTAGTTTTAAACGTGTCAAAAAAATATCATTACGGTAAATAAAATTATTATTGGATATGATGGGTTTTTTTGGTGGACTATATGTTGTTTTATTTGTTGGAAGAACCTAATATTTTTATGTGACATTAATTTTGAAAATTATTAGTATATTTTGGATATTATATGACAAAGGAATATAAATTTTTTATATGAGAATTTAATAATGATGAGGTTATTTGGAGATAAATGATAATTTTATCATGGAATAATATCTAATCAACATATTTTTATATTTGGGATTCAATATTAGTAAATAATATTTCGAGGTATTATTGTGATTGATATTTTTATGATGTTTTAATTTACCTTTTGGTGTTATTTTTATTCATTTTCCATTTAATATTGTATATCACTATATGAAGATTTACTAACATTTTATATTATCCAACATTATGCAATCCATTTTGGATTTTAATTACTAAATATAGCTGGAAGACATTATTATCTTTTTTCCGATGTTATGATCCGTTAGAAGATTATTTTATAGTATTGGGCATGATAAAATCATACACAGTACTCCTTATTTGGAAAACCATGAGATATTGTGGTGGAAATTTATTAAAGGATTAAATTTTACATGCCACTAATGAATATTTTCTTATATTATTATGATATATGGTAAATTTCTTATTCATCCTTATGAATGGGATATTGAAATATTAATGTTACCATATTAAATTATTGTCTAATAAATATATTCTTTATAAAAAATAAATTATTTATTGTTTTGTGGTCATAAAATATATCATGATCGTTCATCCTATTATGATTAATGATTATTGTCACTCTCCTCTTTTTTTAGAAATTAATTTTTACACTATGTCTATAGTTTCAAATCAGAAAAGTTTAATTCTCTTTACAAACCAAGATATGATTACTAAAATATTAAATTCACATTTCCCTTTCCCTCTTCTAAAAAATTAATTTTGTTAACAATTTTTACTATTTTTTTTTACACAAAGGTATTTTAAAATTTTCATACATTTATTTATGTGGTGAAGAAAAAATACTGAGGGTTAATATTATTAATTTCTATGGGTATTTTGACCCCATGGTATTATAATTTAAGAACACTATGTTTTATATCATACAAGACATGATACATGAAGCCAAAATGGTCCACTAAATTTATTTTCAATATATAAAAATTATATATATTTATGGTTTTTAGACACAATGAAATTAAATATATTTATATATATATTGAATAAATATTTATTGGTTTTTTTTAATTATATTTTTCCAGAATGATGATAATATTTCTTGAAGGTAAAATTGATTTTTTAAATAAATATTTTTTCTATGTAATATATTTTTATCTAAAGAGAGTAAATTTATATTTCATGACCAATCCTCTACATGATCTAATCTACCAATTCCAATAATGCGAGAAATGTGATAATGACCCCCTTAGTACCACCAATTTTAGGACCCTACGTGGAAACTAGAACTGTGGGTATAGAAAACACACCGATGTGAGGCATTACCCTCTATGATTAAACACACTGAAGAGGAAGATAACATAGATACAAACCTACTCCTACTAAGATAGAAATATTTGTAGAAACATATATACATATATGTAATTTCATGAAATGAATACTACAACCGAAAGAGAAAAGATCAGGGGGTATAAGAAAGTAAAAAAAATGTACTGACCACGAATAACATAAAAAACCTACAAAACTCCAAGATTCTAATAACCATTAATGTCTCTAACATTTTCTATGTGACCTGAAAAATGTGTAATAAATAATATAAAGGGTACCCTGCTACCCCTTCCCCAATTTTTTCTACTTTTCCCCAGCATCACACGTCCTAGGCATCACTCTTCAGGAAGGTTAGCCCGAAGACACATGGTTATATCACCACAACATTCAAGTCATGAAAATTACCACCACAAACACAATAAAAAATGTAACCAAGATGTTTGTTGGAGCCACCACAACCCGTATAACGTGTATCATACAACGATATTTAAACCATAATCCATTAAAACTAATACGCAGTGTAAGGATCCAAATTCCATAAAAAACATTAATTGTTTTATCTATTATAACACTTTGTAATCTATATCAATTATATATGTATTTGAAATAACCACAATCTATTACAGTCCTATATATACATATATGGGGAAAACTAATATTAATTCATACCATCACATGTAACTACCACAACAAAATACAATGGAAAATGGGGGTATCCATCCATCCATCCTCTCACTAAGATATTGTGGAAAAATTACATATGGTTAGGAATTCATTGGGTGTTAGTTTCTTTAATCTATATGATAGAGTCACATAATTAAACACCAAAATTACATGGTATAACATATATCATAACCACACAGTGGTAAATCCCTATTTATAGACTAAAATGTCGCTAATGTCTCTCCGAATCTGCGCTAGCACTACTAAGAAAATATATACAATAAGTACACAACCATTTATAAAGCTATATTTTGTGTCTTTATACATTTTTATCAATGGAACATTATATTAATTTATTCTATAAAAATTAATTGACCATTATCAAATCCAAATTATATTTAATTATCAATCTAACCAGGATTTATGGCCTCTAGGAATAACCAAACCGAGTCCAAAGTTCCACCAAAATATAACTTCATTATTACATCACAGTAAGCTCCTATCTAGTTAGGCATCATTTCATTAAATAATTTACTAATAAATTATTAAATTATTACAATTCTAGGATCTATATTTATGAATTATATGATACAAAACATAAGTGGATCTTTAACGTGTGTATATGGACTACCCATTATTTATTTTCTACCAATAGAAGCTTTGTAGACCCATCCACCCTCAACAGGATAAAAATGGAATGAACCTGTCATACCCTGCAAAAAACAATGAATATCACCACTCTTAGAGACAACTAAAACCACAAAAAATAGGTCTCCCTTCCCCATATGACACAAAAGTCCTCCAGGATTAGCAATCCATGGCTCACATTACATTATAATCTGTATGGAACAAACAACATAACAACTAGGATAATCCCCAAAATAAGTCATTCAAACTTCCCAAAAAACGAACACTCACTGCTCCAAATCATAATACACTACGAAATGACTATAATACAGGTATCATAGACCGAACATGGAAATATATTTATCAATAAATTGGTTCTTTATTCCATCGTGAATTAACTAATTCATTATCACATGATCAAACTATGAAAAACCAAAACAACTAGCTATCTCAAGCTATAAAAAATTAATTATACCATTAATTTGAGCAGCATTTAATCAAAAACCATATACATATATCACTTTTATCCACCAATTCCATTAAACATTCAAAACTAAAGCAATTTTTTAATCATCATACTACAACAATAATAACAATATTCATTCACTATGCCTCATTATCATTAGAAAATTAATTTACAATGAATCTATGATTTATTTTCATTAAAAATTTACATAAATAACAACAAAATAAAAAAGAAAATCATATATACCACAATATATATAAAATCAAGAGGCACCAAAATCACTATGTAATTGATAAAAATTCAATAATCTTGTTAAAATAATTATTATGTCAATATCATTGTGATCTAGTAGGATAAATCAATTTAAGTATACAAATTCTCATAAATAGATTAGATAATTCATGAATCTCCTACCTAAAAATGAATCTAATGTCCATTTTAGTAGAACATGCAAACATAGAAGATCACTATCATTTATTAGGCCACAGTTGCATCCACTAGGGGACTTCGTTACACCACCACAACATAAAACAATCAAGAATTCTCCAATAGAAACATAGAGATCACATTTCATCACAAAGAATAGAGAAAAATGAGGAAAAATATCGAGGAACCAAGAAGAACGGTGGTTTAAAATTTTTTATATGGAAGAATATTGTACATTTCATAGTAGATCTAAAATAGGTGGAGCACATACAACAAGAATAACTCTAGGGGAAACCATATCCAAGTTCAACACCATAATTGAAAAAATCCATTAGATGAAATAGTTTGGGTGTCTCATACTATGGTAAGAAAAATATTGATGAACAAAGGAATACAATTACTCACCCATTCGAAAATATAATCATAGAAGAAATTTAGATATGGAATTAATTTTCCAATAGAGGTGGATCTATTCGTGATTAAGCATTTTGACCGAGTATTGGAAAATACACCCTTATGAAAAATTAAATACGAGTCATGGGATTTGAATGAGCCTTAAAAACTATAAAATAAGGATTTGAATACATTTTAAATCATTGTTAACAAAGGGGTGAAACTATATGTAGATGAAAACAATGTACACTTACTAATCTGGAAACAATATACACATACCGATAGTTGAACTATTGATTTTTGACCTACCGATAGATGACCTACCGATAGATGAACAATCAATAGATGACATACCATCCAAGAAACATTGTTTATCCTACCTATAGATTACTTACATATAGATGAACAAGTAATAGATGACCTAGTTATAAATGTCTTCCCATCATGGAGATAATCTTCATAGAACTAGAAATTTGGAAAAGTTTTATAAATATGTCACCTTGACCCCCTAGATCTACTACAATACATGATTTTTAAAAAGGAAGGGACCATAGAGTTTGGATCCATTACCTATGATACCTAACAAAACATTATCATCCTCGAAAATAAAAAACCATCCATGAGAGGAAATGAAAATGGGTTCATCCGAATATTCACCCCATAATATTCCTCTCAAGGATGATGCCACCATCGGAGCTCAACCACATCATAATAGGGACATCATGAAATAAGAAAAATACCAAAAACAACTCTTAAACACTATCCCAGTGGTAATACATCTCAAAAGAGATAACTACACGGCAGTAAAAGAGATAATGTCATCTCATAATTGAAAGGGTCTATAAATCCCAAAAGAACAACATTAAATGAGATGAGAAAAACATCAAAAATAATTGTGTACAAAGCATGTATCTACTACATATGTTCCCATATACTCTCTTATATGAAATCGGGATAATATAGGACATAATCCAATGGGATATAACACCCACGAAACACCTTCTCCTTGTGGTCCGAGATCTCTACAGCATACACCTCGACAGTTTCATAATTATCGACATCGATATTTACCCAATATATGATGTGTGAGTCATTATAATGACAATGATGGAGTTAAGACTCATGAAAAAAAATTTCTATCATTATCGTCTATGGAAGATGCGCTACGTGATACGCCACAACTCTTATATGGGCCATCACATCGAAAGTTCCAACAAACTACAGAGAAACCTTACCCCAACTACCACCCATCATTACCCATGTCATGGAGACACCTTCAAAAACAAATGATGCCTGATGTAAAAGACTAGATGTCTCATCTAGTGATTGACATTGGATTTATTAATATAATGTTCTACCTTGATTTTATTTCGAATCACCTGAACCATCATTGATGTATTCTATACCAGTTACAGCCATAGAATTACTGACTCTTCGATACCAGTCCAACACAACAATGTTAAAGATACTGGGCATACTGAGTTTCAAATAGAACCAATGTTAGTGTGAATACTATTGTTGAATGTGAACTTTACAAAGGGTATTTACTTCATCCATGAACCTCAAAAATTAATTAAACAAGAGCACAACATGTATTAAAGAGTCTAGATGGACCCCTCCATCTGAACGCTCATCTGTGGATAAAATTTCATGCTAAGGAATAAATGAGGACTGAAATCATGTAGGATATCACTCCACACCAGGGAGGTAAAACTAGAATCTTTATCAAAATTGATCATCCTTGGGACTCTGTGGAGTATCACCGCAACCTCATGATATTTCCTTGACAAATACTCTACCTATCATTACTCATTGATTGAAATGAATTGGGTTGATATCATCAAATGATCATCTATTTACAATTTACAGTCATATCCTCCCTAATCTTGAGGTAATGAGAAACAAAGTTCAACAAGATGACATCCCACTTCCACTGAGGAATATATAATGGCTGGAGGAATGAACTAGGAAGAAAGTGTCCAACCTTCACCTTATTTAAGATTAAACCTCATGGAACAAACTCTAATAATATACTCTTCAATCCAGGCCACTATAATAAACTTCTCAATGATCTATACATATTTTTCACACCCAGATGTACCACTACGGCTGAACTATGGAATGATCTAAAAATCATATCACACATCACTAATGGAATGAAAAATCTACCCTAAAACAACACCTTTTTTTTGTTAATTTTTAGTCCAACAATGAGAGGATTTTCCAAAAACAACCCAGTCATTGTAGACATCCAAATCAAGATCACACAAGTGAGAATTGTTTTATTGTGGCATCAGAGATGAGTACACTTCCATTTGAAAAAGATTTCCTAGGCCCCCAAAATCTCCCATATCCAAATATATTGCTGAAGGTTCTTACATAACACTTTAAGAATCATCTATGTTACCTACAATATCACTATATGATTTCCGTCTTAGTATATTGGACACAACATTCCCAATTCCCATCATATACAAAATTTCATGTTGTAATCATGTAAGAACATCATCCACTGATGTTGTTGCATTTTCATGTCATGATCGGGAAAAACGTACTCTGGAATCTTATCATCATTAAAGACCAAAAGACACCCTATAATGAGTTAATGTCTCTAAAACTTCTAGGAAAACACTGCCACTTCCAACTCAATATCATGGGAAGAATAGTTATGTTTATGGAGACATAACAAATAGTACCCATAAGAAATGATCAATCTCTACTACATCAGAACACATCCTAACCCCATATGTCAAGCATCACATAAATCCTCAAACTGAACTACATCTAAATAAATACAATGAAACAAAACAAATCCCAAATTCTCCTCCAAATACAAAAAAATTATGTAAACTAATCATTCCATATAAAATTTTGATCATTTATGGTCAATGATGTTAGAGGAGACATAACTCAGGAGAAATTGTGCAAGAACCTTCTTTAATAGCCTATAAGACAAATAAAACTTCTCCCCTCTACCACTATCTTTGGGGATCAGTATGAAACAACAATTGGTATATTACCTTCAATAAATAACATATTAATAGATGACCTACCATCCTAGAAACATGACTCACAAAACGTGAAATTTAGAAAAATTTTAGAAATAAGTCACATTAAGCTCCCAGAACACCTAAAACGTTATATTTTTACAAATGACTGTACTAGAGGGGTCCAGACCAATATACCAGATACCTCTAAAATTATATCCTTCATCGAGAGACAAAAACTAACCCATATAGGAAATAATAATGGGGTTTTCCCAACATCATCCCCATGAAAAACTTGTCATATGTCTTTCGCCAACACTGGAGATCAACCACTTCATAAAAGGGGAAATGGTAAACTATGTGACATACACAAATAGATCATAAACATCTCCCAGGAGAGAAACCTCACCAAAGAGAGAAAAAAATGAAAATAAATAAGTTAAATTCGTCTCATAATGGAAAGGATCTAAAATCGCCGATGGAACAATGTTAAAAGGGAGGAGATAAAAATTAAATAGATCGAGCCACTAATATTGTATATGAAAATTACATTGCCATATACTATCCTTCTATCAACCATTCCTGAAAACAAACATGATATATTTGGACAAAACACCCCAAAAAACCATTTCTTTATGGTCTAGTATATATACATACTGCTTTACAAAGGACGCATCATCCTCAAAATTTATTTCACCCCAATAGAAGACATGAGAGTCATCAGGGAGATAGTGACTTAACTGTGACACAAGAAAATAATCTTGTATCCTGATCATCTTTGGAGTAATTGATACGTGATATGCTATGACTCCAGTATGATCTAACACATAGAAATGTCCATCAAACTATGGAGAAATCACAATCCTACTACCAAACCTTCTTTTCCCTTGATGGGGCGTCACCTTCAAAACACTTGGTCCACAACATCAAACTCTAGAGGTATCCTCCTATGATCGAAATACTATTTCTAATGATCATGGACTACCTTTATCCTATAAAATAACATCAAAACAATCTCTGTCATATTCTAAAGTAGTTCTATCATGAGAATTGTTGAATCTCCTAACCCAGTCTAGCATAATGGAGAACGGAATGGTCATCAATCCAAGTATATAAAATCCCCATATTGATTGTAATGTGAAAACGGTTTTTGTAGGAAAACTCTACTAATGGTATTTTCGTCATACATTATCCACTAAAATATAATAAATAAGAGTGAAACAAGTATTCAAGAGTATAAAGGGTCCACTCTATTTGACGTTCCATATTTTGATGAGATGAAGAGAAAAAGAATAACTGAGAACCAAATTCATATTGGATACCTCTCTCTAATAAGGAGGTAAAATGAGGATCTCGATTAGAAATGAATACCATCGGGACTCCATGGTGTCTCACCACCTATTCAATTGATTTATTAGAAAACCCTCCATTGAACTTGATTCCATGATTTCAGTTAATTGGATTGATTTAATCAAATGATCCACTAATAGACATATAACATCATAACATCCCTTAGTCAAGGAAAACTGGTAACAATGTACATTGATATTTCCTTCCTCTTCCGTTATGGAAAATCAAATGTCTAGACTAACCACATAGTAAAAAATTCATGACCATCATATTCTAAAAGAAAAAACATCGAGAAACAAATATCTCTAATACATGTATCAACCGATGACACCAAAAATGACATATCAATTCTCGGTACATATTTTTCATGAAATGATAACCCACTAAGGGGAAAATATGAAACTATCTATGAACCATCTCACATGACACAAATTGATAAATAAACATCTACTAAAAACATACTCGATATTGTTCATACTTTGACCAACCATTAGTAGACCGCCACAAACAACTAGGTCTTTCAAGACATCCACCTCAGGATCCCCCAATTGGGATACTTATATTTGATGATCCAGATATGACATCAATATCATATGAATAGAAAATACTCATCCCCCAAACATCTTCCATATAAATTTTTATTGTAATGTTGAACATTCTTCCTCAACTCTCCATAAATCACCTAATTCATGAAATATATCAATACGTAACTTCCTTCTCACCTCAGTGAACACCACATTACTATTACTGAGAATATAATAAATTACAACATAGTAATCATGTAAGAAAACTATCTAGAAAAAATTATACAGTTAATTTAATTCTAGGATAAAATGTACTTCAGGATCTTATAATCGATGAAGACCACAACATTGTCACCAATGTGGTATTGGATCCCTAAATTTTTTGAATAAACCCCCCAAAAACTCAATATAGTGGTTTTAATAGTTATTTTCATAGGGGCCTAAATGACAAGACCCATAAGAGATAACCTATCTCTATTATATCAAAACATATCCTAACCCAATATTTGAAGCATCACAAAAAATCTCTAACTGAACACCTTATTTTAGCAGAAAGTGAACCACACTACTGAACAAACTCTCTTTAAGATACTCAAAAAATGTCCTGACATTGCTCAGTCCATAAGAATGTATAATAATATCTATTCAATGTTGTTAGAGGAGTCACAACCTTCGAAATATTTGGATATGAATGTCATGTAATACCCTGTGAGACCAAGGAAATATTTTTTAACTCTGCCATTATATTAGGGGTTTTAGAAGACAAAAAATCATTCTATATTTTAGGGATCCACTTCTACTCCCTACTGGGATAAAAAATTTCCAATGAAACATATTTCTCGATTCCAAAACACACACATTGATAGCATATGATATAGGAGTTGTTCATGATGATCTCCCAAAATAGCACGTAAATTCTTAACATTCACTTCATCGGATAAAAATTAAAGAATGATGTAACCGATGGAAAGAACCACGAACATATGAAATACGTCACACCACATTGAATTAATCAACCTAAAAAACTCAATATGATATCATTTTAAACCGAAGATCATCCCAACGAACTCATAATGCCCATGAATACAATCAAAAGTTGTCTTCGGGATATCCTCATTCATCACATGCATCTGATGTTATATTTAATGCAAATAGATCATTGAGATCCCAAATGAACACTCTCATTGAAAAAGTAAACTTTCTGTATGGGAAAGTGGATAGAGTTTCTTCAATGATCCCATGTTTATGTGACTATACTCGACACACAACCACAAACTACCATCTTTTTCGTCACCCAAAAAGTGATGCACCCCATGGTGACACACTCGGCCAAACAAAACTGCATTGAAAAATATCATCGAGCTGTATATATAGCTCCAGCGAACCCAAACGCTCCGTCCTTTATTGTGAAATCGTGATAGGATACATTCTTCTCATTATCATGATCTATAACTTGATCTACCATTGAGGGGATTATTATTCAATCTATTCTATAAATATATAAGTGTACTCATCTACATCCTTAGGGCACACAAAGTTATAAACCACTAAAAAACTCAACATCATCCCATCCATCAAAGATTATAAGGATTGTACATGCCTCTGAACCATCAAAGGGACTCAATCATGAACAAACATTTCTCATTATCCATCATCGTCAAAGAATAACATCTACCTTATGAAGTAATCATTGATAGAAAGAACTGAATAATCCCAATCCATGATTATTAATACATCATATGGTTATAGTCATAATCATAATAAATCCCACCATGATTGGTTCTTCCACAAATCTAGCCCACAATCATTACATACTTCAAAAAAGTCTTCCCAATCTCCAACTAGCGTAGTAAATGCCAGGGGAACTAGAATCCTCTCTACCTAAAGTCCCAAAGCATTGACAATGGATAGTGATATGAAGTAGTGTATTTCTCTTGTATCATAGAAGTCATCTACCAATGTTTAAAACAAGAAAAGGGTACCGCGAATGACATCATGATCACCAAGAACGGTCCACACTAACACATAATGTCAACAACGACCGACTCCTTGACCTCCCTGACCCTAATGGAGACCACCACCATGGTGGCGCTCTACCCTCTGATGTCGACAAGTTTCCTCTATATAACCCTTCATCTCACTTTGTATTATCTATGACTCCATAAGAAACAATATCTTTATCCCTTATAATAGACCTGAAAAATGCTTCCCTCAATGAAATAAGACATCAAAGTTTGGGACCTACTGTCACGACCCGCCCTCGGGGTCCGTGCCGTGACTACCCCAAGCCCGCCTTCCATAGGCCAGGGGCTGGCGACTAGCACCAAGGCGTAAATCCCGGTAAAAAGGGAAGGCATTTCCTTTGAAAAGTAAACACACACCACAGAGTAAACAAGCGGAAAGTAAACACTAAGCAAACAGAGTACGACTGAAAGTGCGGAAAGGTAAATGGGCCAGAATACAAACCCAAACTGAAAGTAAAGTACAACTCGAAAAGGGAAAAACAGCAACTGTAAAGTAAAGGCCGCAACTCCGAGCTGTCCACCGGAAATCCCACCTGAAGTTTGGGTACAGATAGCTCCTCTGCTACACGGGTCCCGCCGTCCGCTCCGAGCACGTCCCGCCCAGTGGTCCACCTCCGGGTACCGTCCCGCTCTGCAAGCCTCAGCTATGGTCAACGCTGTCCGTCGTCTGCAACCAACACAACGTACTGCGGGCGAAGCCCGTGCAGGGGTGAGTATAAGCTACTCAGTAGGGACCCCGAGACCCCTGAAGGTCTCTCAAATCCACAAAGGATAAACCACGAAGAAAAGTACAATCACGAAATACAACCGACACTGCTTAGGTATATGCCCATACATATACCTAAGTCATCAATTAAAATATGCTCCAACCTCCGAGCCCAAGTACAACTTAGTCCACGCAGGAAAGTATACGTATTCCACATAGGAAAGCAAAATATAATCCACACAGGATTGCACAACACAATCCACACAGGAAAACAACAGGATTCAGCTCACACAGGTATACTTCTTCAAGGACGATAAAGATGATCGCTGATCCATCTAAGTCGTCGGACCCACGAAGGATCGATAGGTAACTAACCCCCGCAGAAGACCCACACAGGATCGGGCTCACACAGAACCTGTAGGCGCTGGCTCACACAGAACCGCTGAGCGCAAGGACCCACACAGGATCGGGCCCACACAGGACCTTTAGCACTGATCCACGTAGGATCGCTGAGTGCTGAAGTCGTCGTTGTCGAATCCACATAGGATCTATGTAATGTCGTCGTCGAATCCACACAGGATCTCTGTACTGTCGTCGTCGCAGTCACAGTAGCAGTCGTAGCAGTAGAACAGTCGCAGCCAGCACTAGGGTTCCCGCACACAGCTAGCTCGTTCGGAGGGTCCGCTCCACGAGCCGAGAGGCTGATACATCAACTGTCACGAAGACCAGAGTTGATGTATCCAAAAGTTCCGTATCAACAACAGGAACTCAACGCAACAGACGGCGCGTCGATCGGACGCCCGGTCTGAGAGTTATCGGCATTTTCGTCTCCGGGGCCCGGTTGGTTTTTAAGGCAAAACCAACCCGACCGTACTCCACCTGCGTCCAAACCTCGGGCGGAGTATGCCAAAAGATCCGTCTCACTAAGAGGAACACTACGCGACTGACGGCACGTCAATCGGACGTCCGTAGCTCAAGATATGAGTGTTTCCGCTCCGAAGGCCCGGTTGGTTTCGTGAACGAACCAACCCGGCCGAACTCAAAGTAAACCGAAACCTTGAGTGCGATATACCGAAACGACCATCTCGATCCAAGGATCGCGTTTCCGTAGACGGTTCGTCATTCGGAGGTCCGATGCTCAAGTTATGAGCGAAAAACCAAAACTGGTTCGAAACGGGGGGTCCGGGTCCGGGCCGACCCGGCCCGACCCCCCCCCTGGGTGGCGCGGTGGCCGGTGGCGGCGGCTGGCGGCAGCGGACGGCGGTGGCGGGCGGCGGCGCGGCGGCGCGGCGGCGGGGGCCGGCGGCGGCGGACGGCGGCGCGGCGGCGCGGCGGGCCGCGGCGGCCGGGCGCCGCGAGGTGGCGGCGCACGCGGGGGCTAAGCCCCGCGGTTTTGACAAGGCGGCACGGCCTTGTGCCGTGCCTTTGCAACAAACGGCCCCCACGTGGGGGCCGATTTAAAAAAAGACCGGGGGGCTGTTGCCCCCCCCCCTTACATGGAACCGCCCCCCTCATTTATGAGGGGGGTTTTAAAGAACCGGCCGGGGAATTAAATTCCCCGGTTTTAAGTCATCCGGCCGGCCGGTTTTTACCAGCGGGACCGGAAATTCCGGTCCCGCCTTTGACTTCCGACGTCGGCGGCCCGGCCGCCGGTCTCCTCTTCCGCCACGGCCCGGAACCGGCCGCGGTCTTCTCGTCCCGCCGCGGCCCGGAACCGGCAGCGGTCTTCTCGTCCCGCCGCGGCCCGGAACCGGCCGCGGTGTTCGTCGTCCGGCGCGGTGCGACGGCACCGCGCACCTTTCGCCGTGCCATGAATCCTTTCAACGCGGCGCGACGGCGTCGCGTTCTTGAAGATTCTCCTCGGCGTAGCGCGACGGCATTGCGTAAATTATAAGCACGATCATCCGCGTGGCGCGACGGCACCACGCCACTTGCTTCCACCCGCATGAATAAAACAAGAACGATGGAGGGGGGTTCGGCCGTGTTCGTGCGGTCCGGCCCCCCTCACGTTAAAATAAAAACACAACTTAAAATAAATCAAGTCACACGTTAGTCTTGATAAAATCACGATCAAGAATAAAATAAGGAAACCAAAAGAAAACGACAACCCCTACCTCGGGTTTAAGATTTGAAGATTCGTCTACGCTCCGCGGAAGACGGCGTCGCGGAGGTCGGGCGTCGCGGTCGTCGTTCGTCAAATCCGTTGACGAAGAGATATGCCCGAAGAGACACGTCGTTGGCGGATCTTCGTTTGCCGACGAAGAAGGTCCGAGGAGGAAGAAGAGGTCCGAAGATACTGGGTCGCCGAGTCGATGATCCTTGACGAAGTGTTGTCGTTCTTCGTTGAGAATGAAGACGTTATTCGCCGGTGATGATGAAGTTCTTCAAGAGACTTAGAGCTCTCTCCTCCAATCCTCAACACAACCAATCTAACCCCCCAAAAATAAAATAAGCTAATCTTATTTTATTAAGACATTCTATGAGTTCAAAATTCAAAAACTTAATTCCATTAATTGGATTAGTGTGTTGGCATGATTAATGTGAGGAGAGGGAAAGTCACCCAATTAAATGGAAGTTTAAAGGTTAAGATGAGTTACACATCTTAAGTGGGGGGTTTAGAGGAGTTAGGGAAGGTGAGGGGTTGGGCTCGTGTGGGCCCCACCCCACCTTTATTCTCTCAAGGGTAGTTAACAACAAGTAGGTCCCACCCAACTTCCACACATAGGTTAACAACTTAGAATATGAAATAAAATTGTAACACAATTTTATTACTTCACATTTAACTCCCTTTTTTTTAACAACTCCTCCTCAGCAAACGCACCTTCGGGAAAAGTCCTCTTAAGCAAATATCGGCGCTGCGAGTTCATCGGTGCCCTCGGATTTCAATTCCGAGCACCGGATCAAAAGTTAGGAATTCTCGCTCGTTCGTTCACTGAACGTACCCGAGCCAAACTTCGGAAATTAATTTCGGGCACTCCGGGCCTCAGAATCAGGTGCCGTCTGAAACCGCGCTCTTGTAAAATTCTAAAGAAAATTAAGAAAAAAAAATTCCCTTGAATTTTACGGGTCTTTACATTACTCCCACCTCAGGGCTTTACGTCCCCGTAAAGATACAAAAAAAACTAGGGAAACAAATGAGGGTACTGAGCACGCATCTGAGCCTCCAGCTCCCATGTGCTCTCCTGGAGATTCCCGTGCTGCCATCTGATGCGCACAAGAGGAATCGATCGCCCACGCAGGACCCGCTCCTGTCGATCCTCTATCTCCACCGGGACCTCCGTAAAAGTCGCCCCATCGTCAACGTCAAGCTCCCCATGGTCAATGATGTGCGTCGGGTCGTGCACGTATCTCCTCAGCTGGGATACGTGGAAGACGTCGTGCACCCATTGCAAATGAGGTGGTAGAGCCAGGCGATAAGCCACCTCGCCAATCCTGGTGAGAATTTGGAAGGGTCCGATGAAGCGCGGAGATAACTTGCCGCCTCGGCCAAATCTCCGAATACCACGTCGAGGTGAGACCCGCAAGAAGACGTGGTCGCCATCCTCGAACTCTAGTGGCCTCCGCCTCCTGTCAGCGTATGACTTCTTCCGGCTCTGAGCTGTCCTCATCCGCTCCTGGATGACCTGGACCTTCTCTGTCGTGGCCTGGACCATCTCCGGTCCCACCAGTGCTGACTCTCCGGGGTCTGTCCAGCACAAAGGAGATCTACAAGGTCGGCCGTACAACGCCTCGTACGGTGCCATCCCGATGGTGGAGTGGTAGCTGCTGTTGTATGCGAACTCCACCAAGGGTAGGTGGTCCTCCCAGCTACGACCAAAGTCGAGGACACAAGCGCGGAGCATGTCCTCGAGAGTCTGAATGGTCCTCTCCGTCTGACCATCTGTCTGAGGGTGAAAAGCTGTGCTAAGACGTAGCTGCGTACCGAACGCCTCCTGTAACCCCTTCCAAAGCCGGGAAGTAAAGCGGTCATCTCGATCAGAAACGATAGATGATGGCACGCCGTGGAGCCTCACAATCTCCTGAACGTAGAGACGTCCCAAGCTCTCCACTGAGCCCTGCTCTCTGATGGGTAAGAAGTGTGCCGACTTGGTGAGTCGGTCAACAATCACCCAGATGGAGTCGTGACCTCTGAAAGTGCGTGGAAGTCCAGTCACGAAGTCCATAGATATGCCGTCCCACTTCCACTCCGGAACCTCCAAGGGCTGTACCAAGCCTGCTGGTACCTGATGCTCTGCCTTCACCTGCTGACAGGTGAGGCATCGAGAAACGAACTCTGCTACAGCCTTCTTCATGCCCGGCCACCAATGTTGTCGTCTGAGGTCCTTGTACATCTTCGCCACTCCAGGATGTACCGCTAAAGGAGAAGTGTGAAACTCTCTCAGCACTTCCTCTCGCAATGCGACTGGTACCATGGTACGTCCTCTGAAAAGGATGTCGTGCTCTCTTCCAAGGGAGAAACCATCAGGTGCCTGTCCCGAGGATATCTGTGCACGCCGTGTCTCACAGTCAGCGTCCCCGCGCTGTGCCTCCCTGACCCACTGCAGTAGTGGAGGAGTGACTGTGAGAGACTGAAGAAAGGCTGCTCCATCACTATCCACGAAGGATATCTGCAAAGAGGCTAGCTGCTCCGTCGCCTCCTCAAGTAGTTGAATGCCCGTCCTCCTGCTGAGGGCATCGGCTAATACATTCCCCTTCCCAGGAGTATAGACTATCTCAAAGTCATAGTCCTGGAGGAACTCGAGCCATCGTCACTGTCTCAGGTTCAGGTCCTTCTGCGAGAAGATATACCTGAGACTCTGATGATCGGAAAAGACTGTAAAGCGCTCGCCCATCAGATAGTGTCGCCATGTCTTCAGAGCGAAGACCACTGCTGCTAACTCCAGGTCATGGGTAGCGTAGGTCTGCTCATGCGGCCTCAACTGACGTGATCCATAGGCGATCACATCCCGCTCCTGCATCAGAACACATCCGAGTCCTGTCCCTGATGCATCGAAGTAGACTACGTACCCTACTCCCTCCTCAGGCAACCTCAAGATAGGTGTGCTAGTCAATCTCTGTCTCAGCTCCTGGAAGCTCTGCTGACAATTGTCTGACCACACGAAGGGTTTCCCCTTCTTCGTCAACGCTGTGAGTGATGCCGAAACTCTAGAGAAGTTCGGCACAAATCTCCGATAGTATCCAGCTAGTCCCAAGAAACTCCGAACCTCAGTCACGCTCCTGGGTGGCTCTCATGCTAACACAGCCTCAATCTTCGCGGGATCCACTGCAACTCCCGCCTCAGAGATAACGTGTCCCAAAAAGTGGACCACACGTATCCAGAACTGGAACTTCGAGAGCTTACCATAAAGCTGGTGCTCTCGGAGTGTGTCAAGAACAACTCTCAAGTGATAGGCGTGCTCCTCCTCTGTCGTAGAGTAAATCAAAATGTCGTCGATGAAGACCACAACAAACCGATCGAGGTATGGCTGAAAGATCCTGTTCATGAGAGCCATGAACACTGCTGGAGCATTGGTTACACCGAAGGGCATAACCAAGAACTCATAGTGGCCATACCGACATCTGAAGGCCGTCTTCTGCACATCCTCGTCCCTGACTCTGAGCTGATGATAGCCTGACCTGAGGTCTATCTTCGAGAACCACCGTGCTCCCTTGAGCTGATCAAAGAGGTCATCAATCCTCGGTAGCGGATACTTGTTCCTCACTGTCACCTGGTTCGGGCGACGATAGTCAACACAAAGTCGCAAGCTCCCGTCCGCCTTTTTGGCGAACAATATCGGGGAAGCCCAGGGTGAAACACTGGGTCGGATGAACCCCTTGCCCTGCAAGTCCTACAACTGTACCCGTAGCTCTCGAAGCTCGGCGGGGGCCATCCGATATGCTGGAGTGGATATCGGGGCTATCCCGGGGTACAAGTCAATATAAAAGTCTACCTCTCTGCGAGGAGGTAGCCCTGGAACGTCGTCGGAAAAAACGTCTGCAAACTGATCCACCACTGCAGGAAAACCAGGACTCCGCACGTCAACTGCTCCAAGGATAAGGCTAGCCAACTGATGAGTGATGGGCTGTCCTCTCCTCCGCGGAAGTCCATCCTGTGCTGCTAAGGCTCCCTTCTCGCCGGTGAAGGTGAACCTGCTCCCGTCGGTGCGTACACATCGCACCTTGCGCCTAAAACAGTCAATCTGTGCATGGACCGTAGACAGCCAATCCATGCCCAAGATGACGTCGTAAGGCCTCGACGCTGCTACAAGAAGATCCCAGCCGAAGCTCTCGCCTCCTAGAGTAAGCTCACACTGCCGGAACCAGTGCGTAATCGTCGAGTCTGCTCCCGTAGAAGTCTCTAGTCATAAGGATCGAGCCAATGGCTCTGTCGGAATCTCTGAGCTCCGAACAAGGGCAGCGGCTATGAAAGAGTGACTCGCTCCTGTGTCTATAAGAACTGCAGCAAGGGTGGAATAGACACAGATAGTACCTCGAATCATCTCGGGTGCGTCGTGGTCGTAGGCCTTTGCTGCCTGGAGCTGTGCCTGTCGCTGCCCGCCAGCTCCCTGTGGTCGGGGTGGACCTCCTGGTGGTGGTGGTGGTAGAGCCTCAAAGCGTCGGCCACCACCAGCTGCTCGTCCAGCTCCTCTACCTCGTCCGCCTCCTCCCTGCGGACCGCCACGGTCGACCCTCTGCCTCTGCCTCGGTGGTCCATCAACTGTCTGCTACTCCTCGGCACGACGGGTCTGGCAGTCGCGAGCCATGTGGCCCTGCCCGCCGCACGAGTAGCACTGTCTGCCTCTCGTAAGACTGGCTCCGCGCTGTGTGCCCCGCACTGCTGAGCCAGTGCCCTGAGGTCGTCGGCCCAAAGGTCTGGTCTGTCTGGACCCCTGAGTCATCCATCGACTGCCTGCTGCAGATGACTCTGCCACGTGCCGCCCTGCGGTGGGTCGCTGTGCTGGTGTAGACTCAGCAAGGAAGCTCTCGATCAGAAGGGCCCGCTCCAGTACTCCTGTCTGAGTCGGTATGCTGAGGGAGATCAGTGATGCCCTGATCTCGTGTCTCAAACCCTGCTCGAAGGTCCGGGCCCGGAAGAATGGGTCCCGTACCATGTCGGTCGAGTAGTGCGAGAGATCGGTAAATCTCGCCGAGTACTGGGCGACCGTCATGCTGCCCTGCCGCAGCTGTAGAAGCTCCTGGATACGCACCGCACGAAGGGTGGCTGGGACGAACTCCGAGCGGAAGAGGCTCTCAAATTCCGTCCAAAGAAGAGATGCCTCATCGTGCACCTGGAGCATCAAGCTCCACCATCGTCCTGCTGCTGCGTGTAGTAGGCTCGCAGCGAGGATCACCATGAGGTCTGCTGGTTTCCTCACTAGCCTAAACACTCGAACTACTGCCTCCAGCCAGTCCTCTGCAGCCTGGGGATCCGTCTCCCCGCGAAACCTGGGCGGTCGCTGGCGCTGAAACTCATGCAGTGCGCTGAGGCGACGTGCATCGTCAGCGGCTGCTGCTGGAAGCATCAGGGGGATCGGCGGGTAAAGCTACCGCCGGTGCCACTACTGGAAAAGGGCCCTGCACCGAGGCCTCTTCGCTCGGTGGGCTGTCGTCTCGCTCGACTCTCGGAACCCTAGCTGGCTGCCGTCGTGGGGCCATCCTGAAAAGGAAACAGGTGCGCCACGGTTAGAACAGTATACCTGGTGAGCTGATATAAGTAATCACAACGAAAACTTTGAAACACACACGCAATCAATGTTTTTGTGCATTAAGTCAGAAATCAGAAGTCAGGGTCCTGGTGTACGGATACGTCGGCCGCCGCACCAACACTGGACTCCCTGGACTGATATCCACACTCAATACGCTAAACATTATTGCTTCACATAGAAAAGATCAGAGTTCGCGGTAGAACCGAACTCCTCTGATACCAATTTGTCACGACCCGCCCTCGGGGTCCGTGCCGTGACTACCCCAAGCCCGCCTTCCATAGGCCAGGGGCTGGCGACTAGCACCAAGGCGTAAATCCCGGTAAAAAGGGAAGGCATTGCCTTTGAAAAGTAAACACACACCACAGAGTAAACAAGCGGAAAGTATACACTAAGCAAACAGAGTACGACTGAAAGTGCGGAAAGGTAAATGGGCCAGAATACAAACCCAAACTGAAAGTAAAGTACAACTCGAAAAGGGAAAAACAGCAACTGTAAAGTAAAGGCCGCAACTCCGAGCTGTCCACCGGAAATCCCACCTGAAGGGTGGGTACAAATAGCTCCTCTGCTACACGGGTCCCGCCGTCCGCTCCGAGCACGTCCCGCCCAGTGGTCCACCTCCGGGTACCGTCCCGCTCTGCAAGCCTCAGCTAAGGTCAACGATGTCCGTCGTCTGCAACCAACACAACGTAGTGCGGGCGAAGCCCGTGCAGGGGTGAGTATAAGCTACTCAGTAGGGACCCCAAGACCCCTGAAGGTCTCTCAAATCCACAAAGGATAAACCACGAAGAAAAGTACAATCTCGAAGTAACAACCGACACTGCTTAGGTATATGCCCATACATATACCTAAGTCATCAATTAAAATACGATCCAACCTCCGAGCCCAAGTACAACTCAGTCCACGCAGGAAAGTATACGTATTCCACATAGGAAAGCAAAATATAATCCACACAGGATTGCACAACACAATCCACACAGGAAAACAACAGGATTCAGCTCATACAGGTATACTTCTTCAAGGACGATAAAGATGATCACTGATCCATCTAAGTCGTCGGACCCACGAAGGATCGATAGGTAACTAACCCCCGCAGAAGACCCACACAGGATCGGGCTCACACAGACCCTGTAGGCGCTGGCTCACACAGAACCGCTGAGCGCAAGGACCCACACAGGATCGGGCCCACACAGGACCTTTAGCACTGATCCACGTAGGATCGCTGAGTGCTGAAGTCGTCGTTGTCGAATCCACATAGGATCTCTGTACTGTCGTCGTCGAATCCACACAGGATCTCTGTACTGTCGTCGTCGCAGTCACAGTAGCAGTCGTAGCAGTAGAACAGTCGCAGCCAGCACTAGGGTTCCCGCACACAGCTAGCTCGTTCGGAGGGTCCGCTCCACGAGCCGAGAGGCTGATACATCAACTGTCATGAAGACCAGAGTTGATGTATCCAAAAGTTCCGTATCAACAACAGGAACTCAACGCAACAGACGGCGCGTCGATCGGACGCCCGGTCTGAGAGTTATCGGCATTTTCGTCTCCGGGGCCCGATTGGTTTTTAAGGCAAAACCAACCCGACCGTACTCCAACTGCGTCCAAACCTTGGGCGGAGTATGCCAAAAGATCCGTCTCACTAAGAGGAACACTACGCGACTGACGGCACGTCAATCGGACGTCCGTAGCTCAAGATATGAGCGTTTCCGCTCCGAAGGCCCGGTTGGTTTCGTGAACGATCCAACCCGGCCGAACTCAAAGTAAACCGAAACCTTGAGTGCGATATACCGAAACGACCGTCTCGATCTAAGGATCGCGTTGCCGCAGACGGTTCGTCATTCGGAGGTCCGAGGCTCAAGTTATGAGAGAAAAACCAAAACTGGTTCGAAACGGGGGGTCCGGGTCCGGGCCGACCCGGCCCGACCCCCCCTGGGTGGCGCGGCGGCCGGCGGCGGCGGACGGCGGCGGCGGGCGGCGGCGCGGCGGCGCGGCGGAGGGGGCCGGTGGCGGCGGACGGCGGCGCGGCGGCGCGGCGGGCCGCGGCGGCCTGGCGCCGCGAGGTGGCGGCGCACGCGGGGGCTAAGCCCCGCGGTTTTGACAAGGCGGCACGGCCTTGTGCCGTGCCTTTGCAACAAACGGCCCCCACGTGGGGGCCGATTTAAAAAAAGACCGGGGGGCTGTTGCCCCCCCCCCTTACATGGAACCGCCCCCCTCATTATGAGGGGGGTTTTAAAGAACCGGCCGGGGAATTAAATTCCCCGGTTTTAAGTCATCCGGCCGGCCAGCTGGCCGGCCGGTTTTTACCAACGGGACCGGAAATTCCGGTCCCGCCTTTGACTTCCGACGCCGGCGGCCCGGCCGCCGGTCTCCTCTTCCGCCACGGCCCCGAACCGGCCGCGGTCTTCTCGTCCCGCCGCGGCCCGGAACCGGCCGCGGTGTTCGTCGTCCGGCGCGGTGCGACGACACCGCGCCCCTTTCGCCGTGCCATGAATCCTTTCAACGCGGCGCGACGGCGTCGCGTTCTTGAAGATTCTCCTCGGCGTAGCGCGACGGCGTTGCGTAAATTATAAGCACGATCATCCGCGTGGCGTGACGGCACCACGCCACTTGCTTCCACCCGCATGAATAAAACAAGAACGATGGAGGGGGGTTCGGCCGTGTTCGTGCGGTCCGGCCCCCCTCACGTTAAAATAAAAACGCAACTTAAAATAAATCAACTCACACGTTAGTCTTGATAAAATCACGATCAAGAATAAAATAAGGAAACCAAAAGAAAACGACAACCCCTACCTCGGGTTTAAGATTTGAAGATTCGTCTACGCTCCACGGAAGACGGCGTCGCGGAGGTCGGGCGTCGCGGTCGTCGTTCGTCAAATCCGTTGACGAAGAGATATGCCCGAAGAGACACGTCGTTGGCGGATCTTCGTTTGCCGACGAAGAAGGTCCGAGGAGGAAGAAGAGGTCCGAAGATACCGGGTCGCCGAGTCGATGATCCTTGACGAAGTGTTGTCGTTCTTCCTTGAGAATGAAGACGTTCTTCGCCGGAGATGATGAAGTTCTTCAAGAGACATAGAGCTCTCTCCTCCAATCCTCAACACAACCAATCTAACCCCCCAAAAATAAAATAAGCTAATCTTATTTTATTAAGACATTCTATGAGTTAAAAATTCAAAAACTTAATTCCATTAATTGGATTAGTGTGTTGGCATGATTAAAGTGAGGAGAGGTAAAGTCACCCAATTAAATGGAAGTTTAAAGGTTAAGATGAGTTACACATCTTAAGTGGGGGGTTTAGAGGAGTTAGGGAAGGTGAGGGGTTGGGCTCGTGTGGTCCCCACCCCACCTTTATTCTCTCAAGGGTAGTTAACAACAAGTAGGTCCCACCCAACTTCCACACATAGGTTAACAACTTAGAATATGAAATAAAATTGTAACACAATTTTATTACTTCACATTTAACTCCCTTTTTTTTAACAACTCCTCCTCAGAAAACGCACCTTCGGGAAAAGTCCTCTTAAGCATATATCGGTGCTGCGAGTTCATCGATGCCCTCGGATTTCAATTCCGAGCACAGGATCAAAAGTTAGGAATTCTCGCTCGTTCGTTCACTGAACGTACCCGAGCCAAACTTCGGAAATTAATTCCGGGCACTCCGGGCCTCGGAATCAGGTGCCGTCTGAAACCGCGCTCTTGTAAAATTCTAAAGAAAATTAAGAAAAAAAATTTCCCTTGAATTTTACGGGTCTTTACACCTACCCAATCCAAATGAAATCTCATCTTCTTTAAAAATAAACAACTACATTAAACAACTCTGTTTCATAATGAATACTAATGAATCTCATCCCATGATGTTATGATTCATTGTATTTATCTTTTGTTGACCTCTTCCCTCACCAACACATAAAGAAATGTCTTCAGCATAATTATAGTGACCAGACATTGGATCTATTGTATAAATGCTTCATTGAAATTCCTTTCACATTCCTCATCATTAGAAAAAATGTTTGAAGAACAACGTAAAAGTTTCCAAAAATGGACTCCAAACACTCTCACACAAGAAATCCCCTATGGAATGGTAATAATATCTAGGTGGATGGATTCATTCATGGTCGATGAATGAAAAACATCACTATACATGTATCAAAACTCCTCCCATTTGAATTATGTTTCCTCATAATCCACACATAACATGAACCACCACTGCCTCACTTCCCCACAGAGCATTTTCATAGCCATCAACACCTAATGGAGCATCCGATAATGGATCTAACTGAACGTTATCTCAAACTACTCTATCTAGTCTTTTATGAAATAATCTAAAATGTATCCAAATTAAATATGCTGACTCTGGAAATGAACATAGTGAAGTTTCCTATTCCATTTTTCATAATCTTCATCTACTACATTGATGTGATCTTATGTCACAATATTCATAACAACTTCTGTGTGAAGCTGACATGGATGTGACACTTATATTGCACTTGGAAATGGAAGAATAGATAGAGATCCTTAACATAGAATATGAAGGAAGTTACAATTAATTAATTGTTTTATTTTTTTCATTTTAATCTATCCAATCCCAAATTCTACCCATTCAAAGGAAACTATATAGAATAATGATGCATTATCCTTTCATAGTTTTTACCCTACAATAGAAATCACATCATTTAGTAGCCACTGTATATATAATTATATGTTCATAAGATCATGGCGGGGGGGGGGGGGTTAATATTTATGTCTCAACCAATCTCCCATGTTTATAGCACTTACTAAATGTAGATGACATAGTTGACCAAACGAACCCATGCAAAATCCTAAGTACCTAACTCCAAACTCTATCTTATCCCTCAACCAGACCTTTGATTCAACTCGCACATAACCCCATCCATACATTGTGTACACCTACTAGGATGATAATGTTAGGAGAGACATTATGAGCCCCCACGTACCAATTCCATTAGTCGTTGGGTTATTGACTGGCACAGAGGGTATAGAAAACACAAAGATGGGACGAATTACTCTATAAGAGAACACTCACGAAATAGACTGATAAGATTGACAAAAAAACATACTCATTATCATACTAAAATATAAATGAAATCCCAATTACACATTTTTAATTTCATGAAATAACTACTAAAACTGGATCAAAAAAATACTATTACCAAAATAATGTAAAATTTCATTGACCATGAAGCTAGAACAGCTGTGGAAAAAACCCCCGAACATGTATTAACAATCCTGATCTCCAACATTATACAAGTGACATAAAAAATAGTTTATATAACATTGGTTTGGTATAAAATTATACTAAGTAGGATCATTCTCAATTACTCTAATAAAAAATTATGAATGATGGAAAATGCATTGTGAATAATAGTTGAAACCCATCTGTCACCTAAATAGGTATACTATGTTCCCATCATCACAATGTATACTCTCACCATGTATTTATTAAAAGTGTATGTAATATATTTAATAATATCAAAGGTAGCATGATTTCATTTCCCCACTGGTTTTCCACTTTTACCCAATGCCGCACATCTTGACCATATCTGTATATAAGGTCATACTTGGATACACATGGGTGTTTCACCACAACATGATCCTTGTAGAACTCACCACCGAAAGCACAAAAAAAATTAATTAGTTAGTTCTAGGGATCCAAAAATTCCCACATAATGTGCATCATCCATCATGTATTGTATCTTATGTCATTACATCCAATATTTCAAGTAATAATCCCCAATCCACCACATCTTATAATTGTTTTAAGTATAATAGAACATAGGAATCTATATCATCTGTTAAATAACCATAATCCATTACAACCAACTAGAAACGTATATAAAAACTATCTGCCATGCATATCCCCATAAATAACTACCATGAAAAGATTATAGGGCCATAGGGGGTAGTTATCCATCCACAGCCCATGTTTTTGGTGAAAACACCCCCAAGGGCTTAGAATCCCTAGACTGTTTCTTTCCCTAACCGATAGGGTGGAGTAGAATTTTGTAAAAATGTACACCATAAAATATAACTCAAAACAACACAATGGGGAAAAAAATTTTATAATCAACTTTAGACGAACTCTCACGGACTTCCAACTTCTACTATTAAGACTAGATATCCTATATGTAAACAACTATTTAGATAGATATATTAAGTTAATGTATCCCTTTTCATCAGTTTTAATTTACATTAATAAATTATTTAAATATTAGTTAACATTTATCCATTGAAATTTGCATTTAATCATCATTCCAATCAAGATCCATTCTGTCCAAGCATAACCAACTAGAGTTTATTGCTTTTCTAATGTATAACCTCCCCATTGAATTCTAGAAGGCTCCAAAACTACATGGTAAAAATTAATTCATTCAATCATTTATTAATAAAATCATTACATTTCTTAATATAATGCATTCTAGAAAATAATTATAAGAAACCAAACCGAAGTGGATCAACATGGTACGTATATGGACTCTCTACCTTGTATTTCACACTGATAGAATGAGTGTAGAATCATCAATCCACGAGAGGCTAATCATTAAAACATATGGAATTACTTACACATCATTTCCTCTTTGATAATTAGGGTAAGAAATACAATCTTCTATAGGGATAGAGGAATTTTTTGGACATAAAAAACTATAGATTCAAAAAGAGTCACAAAATTCACATCCATTGGTATACAAAGTTTCAATCCATCTTATCGACCAAGGTGTCCACCTCGACACCCACATGAACAAACTAATTCATCTTTCCACTGTAGGAGTGAAATTATATTACAATCACTAGGACAACCTTCCACCACATATCATAAAAACCCTCCAAGATCAGCCATCCCTATATCACATCCCATTAGAAGAAGTAGGAAACAAACAACATAGAAAATGGAATCATATCCCTAAATAAGTCCTTACCCCTTCACAGAAAATGTGAACTCATAGATCTAAATATAAATGTGCTTTAACATTAAAATAATGTGGGTAATATAGTTCTAATAAGGAATTATATTTATCACACAACAGAATCTTTATTCCATCTTGGATTTACTGATACATTATCATAGTTTACAACAAAGGTAATCCCAAAAAACTAGTTATATCAAGATATCAAAAATTAATTAAACAATTAATTTTAAACTCCTTTACTCAACTACCATCAACATGATTGAGGATTATCAACCAATTAAATTGAAAATTCACTACACAATCCTTTTTTTAATTTGTTAAAACAATATTTTTGGAAATGTGGGAACCATACAAAGAATGAAACTAGTTCATAAACCCATCCCCAAGATAGTTAAAAATTCTAATCAAAATTTATGAAACCTACCAAAAGAAACATCGAACCACGGACTGACCACCGCAATACACATCTTAGGAGACCTGAAACCACCTAAAACTGCCATCATCATGTCACCAATAGGACATCTTAGTTGTATCCTCTATCTTGTCTACACATAATCAAATTCATTATCCTCATCAACATTAAGCCACTGACCGCATCGCAGACATCCACCTAAAAATGTAGAAACCTATCACTCATCATCATTGTATCTGAACACAACCATTCTATCGACGATCGAAATGTTGTCACCGTCATCCTCAAAAATCCGTCTGCTCTGACTCACATCCAAAACACGGTTGAACTTCTCCACATTGCTCCACCTGAAAGAGAATAGTTGACTCCTAGATGAAGTGAATAGGATAAGAGGCATAAAATATAGTGAAATAATAGAAAGAACCTTTGGGAACTGTTGAGTCCGAATAAACTCATAGAATTCATCACCGACATGAATAACCCTGAAACGCCATTTGATAATCCTCTACCATATACTTCACACCAATTCCAACACCATAATCAAACAACCAGCAACCAAAAAACTAGATGAAACCCATTAAAAACACTTCTCAAAATGATTTAACACTACATTGAAGAAGTTATAATGGTCAAAACATAATCGGGAATTAAACACAAAAGAAAAACTGAACATGAAAAAATAGGGGAAAACCTTGAAATCAACTGGGAATAAAAACTGAAAAAAATGAATATGAAAAGGGTGTTGAAACCCTTGAAGGAGACAGAACTCGAGTATAGAAAATGATGACCAACTGTGAGAGAGAACAAGGTGGATAGAAACCTCTGGGAATCACGATGAAGGAATGTCATGAGGATGGGGGAAATCTGAATAGGTTAAAGGAACCATAGTGGAGTGAGAAATTGAGAGTTATCCGAGATCGAGGAGATTGTAGATCCATTTTTATTGTCTTAGATTATAAAAACTACGAGGTATTTTCATGCAATACAATTCCATTAAACATCGATTACTAATTCAATTTTATTATCATCAATTTATAAAAAAAAAAACTTGATTCTTTAACCATGACTCACTATCTATATCCAATTAATATTCAATTAATCTCAACTTTATGTTATTACAAATTTCTGTAAGAACTTGGAGCTTTGATTTCAGGTACCCATCTTTTTTAAGGGCTTTTTAAGGAAAAATGGAGAATCTGGAAATTTTTAGAGTACACGTCGTGTACATTATGAGCACATTCCGTGTACTCCTCGGCCACTCTAAACAGTGTGTTGACCAAGACAGGGCCACACAAACGGTGTGTATCTGGAAATTTTCAGAGTACACGCCGTATACATTATGAGTACACCCCCACGTAATCCTCTTCCACTAGATGATGTGTGATTGGCCGTGTCCGGGTGACACACATGGTGTGTGAGGATGAGGTAGAGGCCGATTATTTCGGGGTTCGGAAAAATAATGTACACGCCATGTAATTAAGAAGTACACACCATGTACTTTCTTTTTATTTCATTAATCGGATAGGGGTCGTGCCTAATGCTTGTAAACACCTTATTCTCCACCTAATTCCATCCAAAGCATCCGAGGAGGCTGATTCTTCTCCGATGTAACGCCCTGAACCCAGTTACCAAGAGTCGGTGCATTATTGTGTAACATTGGCATGATCACAAAAGATCAAGTCTCGAAAGACCGATTAGTTTAGTAGCCTTGGAAACACTAGATACATTCATAAATGCTACATTACATCATAATGTGAAAAACTACAATAAAAAAGTCTACATAGTCTACACTCATAACCTCTTCTGACTATCCTTATAGGTCATTCATAAAATACTTCTTCACATCCTATAAAATATTAAAACATTGAAAGGGGTGAGCTCAGATGCTCAGTAAGGATAACAATATTGCGGAAGCATTCATAAATAAACACTAACATTTAAGGCAATGTATAACTAAAACAAAAGCCTTTTTAAACTTGAACTTTAGCATAATATGGAAAAATTAAAATGAGGTAATGCTATTTACTTACTCACATGGATATTCTACTAGTCGAATAATCCCATGAAATATCAATAACCACTTTCATAATGATGGAATGCATAATGCCAGACTATCATAACCACGTAGCCAGGGCCTCGTTCCAAGACCACAATTAAGATTTTTTCAAAGCCTCGTGCCAAGACAGTAGTTTGCTTCATGATACCTACTGATGCATCGAGGAGCTATAGTGGGCTCCACCCGTCACTTATTAGGTCCAATGCATTCCTCTTATGAACAGGTTTAAACATACCATAAACCATAACATAATCGTATCATATAAAACATGCATAAAGGAAACATAAAATGTCTACATTTCAATCAAAAGATATCAATACAACACATTTATATAATAAAAACACTTTCAAAACCATTTTCAATACCAAAATAAATGAAATGTAAAACATGGTATTTATTTTTCTATTAAAAAAAGTTATGGATTGTAGAGGAAGATGAAACTCAAATAGTGCTCACGGAGGCGGAGAAGTCGTTGTTGCCACATACGTATGACAAGAAAAACATTCCTTTTTGTCATTTAGTAAAATTCTTCATATAAAAAATATTCCTTTTGAATAAACGTAAAAGTCAAAGGTGTTTATACACCGTATAAAAGAAAGTTGTGTATAAAACAAATATGCCTCAATGAAAGGAGATTGAGGCGAAGTCTTTACCAAGATCATTTTTTTAAATAAAATACATCTATTATGTGAATTAAATATAAGTACACATAATGAAAGTAAAAATAAATGATAGGACATAATAGTATCATAACATAATTTGAAAGTAGGAGATTAAACCAAAGAATGGAAACTTGGTTAAGAAATTCCGTTACCTTTTGTCCGACTTGACTCGACCATTCTTTAACCTCCTGAATAATAAACTAGAGTTAATATATACCTTCTTAAGAACATTTTTCATTTCATTATTCCTTTTATATCCCTTATTACCATGTCATAAACATTATGTTATTATTTAAGTTTATAACGGTCATTTTGTCGATCGTAGGTACTTGAGTCAAAAAAAATCTTCTTATAATTACACTTTGTTGATGTGGTAAAATATCCATTATATCCATAATTATATTCATGATTTATATATCATATAAATCATATATATCAAGTATATATATTCATTTATAATATTACATAACATTTAGAGGTAAGAAATGAAATGCACCGTTCATGGAGACAGTATGCCGTACGTACGCATGAACGCTACTTTCATTTCCATTTCATATTTAATGTAATGAAGTTATAATTATATAAAGGTATAATATAATTCCAATATAATATAATGTATAATTCCATTTAATCCATCCTTTATACATCCCACATAAGGTATTAACGATTCAAATCACATTGAGGGGGCAGTAGTCCGCACTTCCTATAATGAAAATATCGTGTTTACCCATAATGGAAACCATAAAGTTATGCCATAAATGAAAAATACAGAATCTTAAGTAAATCATAAACATATTATTTATCATATATAAATATAGTGACATCTTAATGGACACCATTGAAGGTGTTATATGAGTGTTGAACAATCATTGTTTCGTGAGGCAGAATGTCGCCATCCACAGAAATAGTATGTTCATTAGCCATTAGACAAAGGTTTGTGTAATTTTAAACCAGATACATATCATAAAAACATCCTAGTATATTGTAGATAACTTTTTTGTTACAAAAGAAATGAATAAAAAGAGTTTAAGGGGTTGGAGAAGCAAAATAAAACAAAACAACATAAGGGAAGACATTACCTTAAAATCAGGTAACTCTTTTTGATTTGAGCCAAAGGATTCCTTGGGAAGACTTCTGCTCAAAGTGAGGCTTCTAAGAGTAAAGGAGGGAAGATGAGAGAGTTTTTGGGCAGAGTTTGGTCGAGCCAATAGGCTTTGAAGGTGTGAGTAAGGTGGTAGTGGTGGGGGGCCTTTTATAAGAGGAGAGAAGGGGCACTCTTGGAAGGATTGAAATGGTACATTATTATGAAATGATTTTTCGGATTATGAAGGTCCCACACATATATATTTCAAGGATAAGGTGATAAGTGTTCGAAATATACTCATAAAATAGGTTTTTGATAAGTGTAAGTCTTAGATTTTACATTATTCTTTCATTTTATTTAAATCGTTAATTAATGAGGTAATCACTGCATCATCATGGTGTCATAAATAATTTAATTTATTTAATGTCTAAAAATTATAAAAAAAATATCATGATGTAGGAAATCGTTTTATATTTTTATGTAATATTTATAGTCAAAAATATGACTTTTATAACCCCATTTAAAAATTGTTTTAGAAAAACAACTCTTGTTTGTGACCTTTTTATTTTAACATTAAATAAAAAGTTATTTATGTCATTTTCTTACCAAAGTGGCTCCATTGGGTCCTCAAGATGACCCATGGATTTTTTGAGTCTTCCATGACACATACAATAGTGGTAGGACAAGTGTAAAGGTCATTCCATATATTTATAATACTATTTTTACCTTAAATTTTACTAATTACCTTTTATCACGATTAATTAAACTTAAAAGTTACTATTCACCAAAAAATTATTTTAATCGCATTGAAGCACATTTTACTACCTAATGACAACCATGTATGTTGTATTTTTGAAAATCAAATCATATAAGTGGTAATGTTTCATTTAAACAAAATATCAGTTCTTTAACCACCACTTAGTGGTTTCACTATTCATCAAAATTGATGTTTTTCAGAACAATTCCAAAATTTCACCCTAATCTATAATTGATATTCCGAATTCAAAAATGATGTCTATTAAAAAAAATTCCAAACATTTAAGTTTCATTAATTAATTTCATAATTAATTCCCACTGTCACAACAAATAGCGTGTTTTTAAGAAACAATATATATCAAAAGATTGACAATGGTTTATGTCCAATTTCAAAGTGAAATTAATTCTAATGACCACCATTGGATTAAATGGTAAAAATATATTCTAATTATACTTTAAAACCACTCAATATTATAATTTATCACTATTAATTATTTTGATTAAAAAATTTGTTTTTATGTAATTTTCACTATTCAAAGTAAATTGGAAGTTCTCAGAAAAATACCAAAAATTCAACATAGGCTAATTTCGATATTTCGAATCCAAAAACGAAGTCCATTTGGAAAGATAAAGTTTATAAAATTTCAAAAATTAGGTATTACTATTCATAACGGCTACTTTGATTGGTTGTGGTGTGTGTTAGAACCTTGAACTTGCGTACAATGCAAGCTATTGCATTATTGAAAGAGAAGCGTATCGTGAAAGCTCGGGGTGTTAAATTCTCCCCTCCTTCAATAAATTGAATCCTCGTAATTTGAAATTTTTCATTGAAAATAAATGGCTGAGAATAGAAAATTCCTTTTTGGAAAACCCACATCGGAAATAAGGATAATAATATTTAGCCTTATTAAGAGAGAAAAGGGAAATGAAAAAGTCACCACCAAATAATGATCTCGATAGGGGGAAAATTGGTGGAAATTAGAGACATATAATTGGAGGAAAACGTAAATATTTGTAGGGAGTGATTGAGGTCATCAATCACAAACAAGTGTAAAATTGAGGGCCTCAAAGCTGTCAATCTATGTTGATTTAAAATATTATCAGTTCAACAAGATACAAGGTATTAGGATAACACATTTTTTTGTTTTAATATCCCTTTAATAATGTTTAAGAATTAATTTATTCATATAATAAGAAATATATATATATTTATTCTTGACAAGTAGAGTTTTAACCTTCAACCAATTTCTACCAAAAAATCATCTTTTACTAAAAATGATAATAAAACACTAAAATATTATAATTATCCTAATCGTACAAGGTTCAAAATGTTAACACATACCATTTAGATTAGGAAAACTATTTTGTAATAACCAGGGACTTCTTGTAGGCTAGTGGTAGGAAATAAAGGCATGTCACACTATGGTTGTGGGTTCGATTCCTGCAGCTTTGTCCGACGCGACGGGTTATGCCCCACCCTACAGGTTGTCCTTTTCCTAAAACTATAGTATTATAATATTCCAAAAATAATCGTCAAGAAATTTTTTAACACTAAAAATACTATCCAAAGTTCAACTTAATCCACTCCAAATGTTCTAGTTATCCAAAATACCTCTTTCCATAATTTCTCTAAAAGGTCTCTAAATTCTAAAATCAATTGTATCATTAGATTCCTAAAACAAAGTAAAGTTCCTCTTATTTTCACATACTAAAATATGATGACCTTAATCATATTAAAACCTTAATGAAAACAACAAGTACTACAGTACAATCCTTAAATATCACATTATTCTTATAACCATAATATAATCCTTGATTCCAAAAACACAAATATATTAATTATTCAACTTCATATGTAGCAACAACATAAGCATGGCCTTGACCCCTTGAAATTTTCTGATGTAAGTTCCCCTGACGCGTAGGACATTCATTTACATATTGTCCCATCTCTCTACAATTATAACATTCCACATTGATAGCAACTTTCTTTCCCTTGTAATCATGATCTTGGTGTGCTTTTTCACCACACTTGTAACATACTCCCATTCCCTTCAAGCAAGTACCGGGGTGTTTCTTTCCACATTTATTGTAGGACTGATATTCAACTCTTCCCTTCTTCCCCTTATTTCCATTTCCATATTGATCAGAAGTTCACTTCTTTTCTTGCTTTTCTTTAAAGTCATAAGACTTAAAGAATTCCTTTTCCTTCTTGATAGCACACGAGACTATATCTTCATCCGTTGAGAAAGATTGTGATACTAGTGCTCGATGGAGAAACAGTTTTAAATCATCAAAGAAATGATCGATCTTACTTCTTGGGTTATGTATATAATTTACAGCACGCCTCGCTAACCTTGTAAAGTTAGCCTCGTACTTTGCGATATTCTCATCCTCTTTTTGTCTAAGACACTGAAATTGCCATTCCATATCTGCTTGATGGTCACATAGAAAGTATTTTTCTAAGTAAAGATATTTGAACTCTCTCCATTCCATATTTGATACTTCTTCATTTTCCTTTGTGTTTTGAAACAGCAACCACCATTGATCGGCATCTCCAGTGAGCCGGTAGACTGCCATGACAACCTTCTCCCTTTCGCTAGTCCCCAAGGTATGGAATATTTTTTCGAATGAGTTTATCAATTGCTCAGATAATAATGGATTTGTACCCCCATTAAATGTTGGTGGTTGTTGCCTATGAATAGGTCTAACATTGATCCTCCACATTGAGGATCAGGGTGCTCCATACGAGTATGGTTATTATTCATAACCTGAGTGAGTTGTCCCAGAATGGTAATAAGTTGACCAGCACCAGTTGTATCTCCAGATCCACAATAATTATCTTGAGAAGGAGGGAAATCCCTACATGGAGTGCGTGCATTGATATGGTTTACATTCCTTACACTAGGTTCCATTTCTAAACAATGGGATAAACTAGATTAGTTAATGAATCAAAATACATAATTCCATACTTGAAAAATACTTAACATAAATTGAAGTATTTATAGATATAATACATAAAAAAATTTCTTTGAGTAAGTATATACTCATAACCCTTCATAGTGGTTTGTAAAGAAAATTATAATTATCCAAAGCATATCCCCCGGGAGTGTCATAACCAAGAGTGCAGCAAGGCCCATTTTCGTGCACCAGTTCCCGTTCGAGTCTTGCTCAAAGCGGTGTTTTCGGGTTTTACCCCTATGTACATATGTACCATATCCGCCTCTACCTGCTCGTATCCAGGCAGGGATGTATTTCTTGGAAAACTCACAAAATCTCTACAACAACAAAATTCTAGGAAGTTCTTCTATAAAAATCCTCAAAGTCTATCATTGGGATATGTGCTCTAATCAGAGATTCTCTAAATCTAGCATTCAAGGTTAGTACTAAACTGCCTCTGATACCAACTGTAACGCCCCGACCCCAGTTTCCCAGAGTCGGTGCATTATTGCGTAACATTGGCATGATCACAAAAGATCAAGTTTCGAAAGACCAATTAGTTTAGTAGCCTTGGAAACACTAGATACATTCATAAATGTTACATTACATCATAAAGTGAAAAAATACAATAACAAAGTCTCCATAGTCCACAATCATATCCTTTTCTGACTATCCCTACAGGTCATTCATAAAAGACTTCTTCACATCCTGGAAAATATTAAAACATTGAAAGGGGTGAGCTCAGATGCTCAGTGAGGATAACAATATTGCGGAAGCTTTCATAAATAAACACTAACATTTAAGGCAATGTATAACTAAAAAAATCATGTTTAAACTTGAACTTCAACATAATATGGAAAAAGTAAAATGAGGTAATTCCATTTACATACTCACATGGATATTCTACTAGTCGAATAATCTCATGCAATATCAATAATCACTTTCATAATGATGGAATGCATAATGCCAGACTATCATAACCACGAAGCCAGGGCCTCATTCCAAGACCATAATTAAGATTGTGTCAAGTCCTCATGCCAAGACACTAGTTTGCCTCATGAGACCTACCGATGCATCGAGGAGCAATAGCGGACTCCACCAGTCACTTATTATGTCCAATTCATTCCTCATATGAATAGGTTTAAACATATAAAATACAATAATAAAATCATATCAAATCAAACATGCATAAAGGAAACATAAAATGTCCACATTTTAATAACAAGATATCAATACAACACATTGATATAATAAAAACACTTTAAAAACCACTTTCAATACCAAAATAAATGAAAAGTAAAACATTGTTTTTATTTTTCTTTTAAAAAAAAGTTATGGCTTGTAGAGGAAGCCGAAACTCAAATAGTGCTCACGTAGGCGGAGACGTCATTGTCGCCATATATGTATGACAAGAAAAACATTCCTTTTTGTCGTTTAGTAAAATTATTCGTATAAAAAAGATTCCTTTTGAATAAACTTAAAATTCAAAGGGGTTTATATACCGTATAAAAGAAAGTTGTGTATAAAACAAAATATGCCTCAATGAAAGGAGATTGAGACGAAGTCCTTACCAAGATCATTTTTTTTAAATAAAATAGATCTATTATGTGCATTAAATATAAGTACTCATAAAGAAAGTACAAATAAAAGATAGGACATAATAATATCATAACATAATTTGAAAGAAGGAGATTAACCCAAAGAATCAAAATTGGGTTAAGAAATTCCCTTACCTTATGTCCGACTTGACTCGACCGTTCTTTAACCTCTTGAATAATAAACTAGAGTTAATCTCTAAATTCTTAAGAACCTTTTTCAAGTTCATTATTCCTTTTATATCACTTATTACCATGCCATTAAAATTATGTTATTATTTAAGTTTATAACGGTCGTTTTTTCGATCTTAGGTACTTGAGTCAAAAATAAACTTCTTATAATTACACTTTTTTTATGTGGTAAAATATACATTATATCCATAATTATATTCATTATGTATATATCATATACATCATATATATCCATTATATACATTCATTTATAATATTACATTACATTTAGAGGTAAGAAATGAAATGCACCGTTCATGGAGACGGTAAGCCGTACGTACGCATGAACGCTACTTTCATTTCCATTTCATATTTAATGGAATGAAGTTATAATTATATAATGTTATAATATAATTCCAGTATTATATATTGTATAATACCATTTACTCCATCCTTTATACATCCCACATATGGTATTAACGATTCAAATCACATTAGGGGGCGGTAGTCCACACTTCCTAAAATGAAAATATCGTGTTTACCCATAATGGAAACCATAAAGGTATTCCATAAATGAGAAATACATAAGCTTAAGTAAAACATAAACATATTATATATCATATATAAATATAGTCACATCTTAATGGACACCTTTGAAGGTGTTATATGAGTGTTGAACAATCATCGTTTCGTGATGCAGAAATTCGCCATCCATAGAAACAATATGTTCTTTAACCATTAGATGAAGGTTTGTGTAAGTGTAAACAAAATAATTTTCATAACAACATCCTAGTATATTTTAGATACTGTTTTTGTTACAATATAAAGGAATAAAAAGAGTTTAAGGGGTTGGAGAAGAAAAATAAAACAATACAACATACGGGAAGACATTCTCTTAAAATCGAGTAACTCTTTTTGATTTGAGCCAAAGGATTCCTTGGGAAGCCTTCTGCCCAATGTGAGGCTTCTAAGAGTAAGGGAGGGAAGTTGAGAGAGTATTTGGGCAGAGGTTGGCCGAGCCAAAAGGCTTTGAAGGTGTGAGTAAGGTGGTAGTGGTGGGGGCCTTTTATAAGAGGAGAAAAGGGGCACTCTTGGAATGAATGAAATGTTACATTATTATGAAATGCCTTTACGGATTCTAAAGGTCCCAAAGTTATATATTTAAAGGATACGGTGATAAGGGTTCAAAATCTACTCATCCAATAGGTTTTTGACAAGTGTAAGTCTTATATTTTACATTATCTTTTCATTTTATTTAAATTGTTAATTAATGAGGTAATCGCTGCATCATCATGGTGTCATAAATAATTTAATTTATTTAATGTCTAAAAATTATAAAAAAAATATCATGATGTAGGAAATCGTTTTATATATTTAATGAATATTTATAGTAAAAAATATGACTTTTATAACCCCATATAAATATTGTTTTAGAAAAAAAACTCTTGTTTGTGACCTTTTTATTTTAACATTAAATAAAAGGTTATTTATGTCATTTTCCTACCAAGTGGCTCCATGGGGTCCCCAAGTTGACCCATGGATTGTATTGGTCGGCCATGACACATACAATAGTGGTAGGACAAGTGTAAAGGTCATTCCATATTTTTATAATACTATTTTTACCTTAAATTTCACTAATTACCTTTAATCGCGATTAATTTAACTTAAAAATTACTATTCACCAAAAAATTATTTTAATTCCATTGAAGAACATTATACTAACTAATGACAACCATGTATGTTGGATCATTGAAAATCAAATCACATAAGTGGTAATGTTTCATTTAAACGAAAAATCAGTTTTTTAACCACCACTTAGTGGTTTCACTATTCATCAAAAATTGACGTTTTTCAGAACAATGCAAAAAGTTCACCCTATGCTATAATTGATATTCCAAATTCAAAAATGATTTCTATTTTACAATATTCCAAACATATAAGTTGCATTAATTAATTTCATAATTAATTCCCGCTGTCACAACAAATAGCGTGTTTTTAAGAAACAATATATATCAAAAGATTGACAATTGTTTATGTCTAATTTCAAAGTGAAATTAATTATAATGACCACCATTGGATAAAATGGTAAAAATATATTCTAATTATACTTTAAAACCACTCAATAGTATAATTTATCACTATTAATTATTTTGATTAAAAAAGTTGTTTTTATGTAATTTTCACTATTCAAAGAAAATTGGAAGTTCGCAGAAAAATACCAAAAATTCAACATAGGCTAATTTAGATATTCCGAATCCAAAAAAGAAGTCCATTTGGCAAGATAAAATTTATAAAATTTCAAAAAATTAGGTATTACTATTCATAACGGCTACTTTGATTGGTTGTGGTGTGTGTTAGAACCTCGAACTTGCGTACAATGCAAGCTATTGTATTATTGAAAGAGAAGCGTATCGTGAAAGCTCGGGGTGTTACATCCGAGCCACTGATCCGTCACCGGTTGTCCGAATCGAACTCCGTCGATTTCAGAAGAATCGCAGCAGTGAGTTCATGGTTCTTCTTTAGCCTCGTTTCCTGATTTTTCCTCTCGCGTGAGTTATCTGAGGTTGAGCGTTTTATATGTTTTTGAAAATATACTCCGTTCTAGGAATATTCACGGGTTTCGGTTCATGTATATCGATCTCCAAGGATCAAGATAGGTGGTTTGATGCCCTACGTTGAAGTCCTTTGTGTTTTGGTTGCAAAAGTGCCAGATAACGATGTATCGGGTATCCAGGGTTAGTGTTTTGATCCTGTTTATTTTTCTGCCTTAGATTTATTGTATGGTTGAGTTTATTAGATGATTAATAATTTCTTATTAGCATGTTTTAGGATCACCCCATTGGTGTTTTCCCTTGTTCTGGCTGTTGTTTTCCATTTGGCATGGTTCGCCTATGAGGCAACCCCTATTGCATTGCTAGTATGCATGTTGACTTGATTTCATGTATTTCCTGCTATTATATACATCTGGATTAATTTTTGTAGTTATTATCCAAGTTGTTTTTTTAACATAATTAGGGATTCTAACAGTCGATTACGCACGACTAAACTGCTCAGGACTGTGAGAACCTGGTGTGGGAGATCAAAGAGGGAATAAACAATTAAGTGCTTCCCTAGAGGGTCTGTTGGTTTTATTTTCATACGCAGGACCTACGGGGATTGGACTTTGTGCTCCCCAAGAGTGTTCTTAGTTTACCCACGCATCGATACCACATGAGAAATTAGACGTAAGTGCTTCCTCAGAGAGTCTGTAGCTATTATTACAAGACCTTATGGGAATTGACGTAAGAGCTTCCCATAGTGTTTTTTCTTTGTTTGATTACTGGACTATCGGGGTCTGCTAGTTTAATCCACCCAGAGAGTTACTGTGATTTTTTGATGGTTGGTTGTGACGAGTCCACCAAGACAAAGAACAAGATTGGGTTTTGAACTTCTTGTGTTATGTAGACTTTTTAGATATCTGTTGTGTTACTTGCTTATCTTGAAATATAAAACATTGTTGGTTTTCCCTGGGTGTGTAATTAAAGGAATGTGAATGGTAATAGGTAGAATTGTTTACTGAATTTATTAAATTAACTTTTTCTATATCACTCACTGATAGTAGGGCATGAATCTTGTGGTGGTTGCCTACTGGGATTAGTCTCACACCTTGTTTGGGTCCTGTTTTTCGGCCCAAACAGATTATATGGTTGAAGGTTTAGTTAGGGATTGTGGACCTTCCACCTCATGTACTTGATTGCTGGTCGGAGGTGGAGAGCATGGGACCGGGTCTTGGCCCGTGATGCTTCTGGAGTTACTTTTTATTTTTAGTACTTTGGTTTCAGTTGTATTTCAGCATCTTGTTTGGCTTACTACTTTCCATATACACATGTACCATCCTGCATCATTGTTATATCAGACCTTTCTTTGACTTTAATTTCAGTTGTTGCATGCTATTTATTGCATCCACTATTGTGTATGTTTATTCTTCCACTCCATTCTTTACCAAATGAGGGCATAGTTTCCCCACTGACTCATCAATTCCCTCACTGCTAGTCGACAGCCTCTGGCGTTTGGGGAAATGCGCTTGAGGTCATGTGGCGAACCGGGTATGGGGCACCAGTGGAATAGCTCCGGATTCGGGTCGTTACAAAGTGGTATCAGAGGGGTTTTCCTTCTTTCTATTGCCTTACTATTTTGTGACCATATAAAGGGATAGGAAGAATTGGGTAGTTGGTACTTGACTATTCCCGAGAGTAATTAACTCGTGTACAGGGAAAAGCTATATTACCTTGTAATTGCAATTTTAAGTTTTTTGCAAGTGTTACAGTTTATTAGATTTCACCGTTGGGTGATGCACATGTTTTGTGTTGTTAAAATTTATATGATTATGGTTTTATTTTTTTGCAACCCGATGAGATGAAGGTGTGCCATCTCATGCATCATATAGGCACCTGGTAGGAAATCAATGGTCATGCATTTTACAATTCCATCTAGGGTTCATTAGAATTGCATGCTGTTGTGATAAATGTCGTGATAAATTATGCATGTCGTTGTGGTAGTTTCGGTGATAGAAATAATTTTTGCGCTGATAGTGTATTACATCTTTTACAGCCTGTTTAGCATTGGTTCCATGCTCTTGTCTTGGAGGTGTTATGGGCCCTCAAGGATCAGAATTTGGCGGATCCTTGTTTGTTATGTTGTTTAATTGTAGTATGCATTGTGATGATTCCAATCATTGATTTGCGGGGATTATGGGAACCTACAGATCGGAATTTGCACACAGATGGTTGTTTTTCATTTTTTCTGGCGTTTGGAGCAGTTTCAGAGCTATTTCCCAAAGAAACTCAGAATAAACGGCATGTACATCCTTCATACACGCCGTGTAGTTTTTAAATTGTGTTACTATCTGTGTAAACAAAAACACAGGGTGACAGAAAATATTTGGGGACACGCCATGTACCTTATATACATGCCGTGTGGTAGTAAACCATGTACCCAACATTGTCGCCAACAACATGGGTTGGGTAAGCTCGTGTAGTGCACGCCGTGTAGGTTTCTTCTAGATACCCGACCGTGTCATGAACAACACAGGTCAGTGTTATCCATCCTTATACACGCCGTTTTTGTTCAGAAAACGCCATGTAGGGGATCAGCCGTGTAGCCGGCCGTGTAACATGCTACATGGGTCGCCGAGCCTGTCCAGTACACGCCCTGTGTTATAGGAACACGCCGTGATGTTTTCTTCTAGGTACCCAGCCGTGTCACGAACAACACGGGTCTGTGTTACCTCCTCCAATATAAGCCGTGTTTGTTCTGAACATGCAGTGTAAGGGGTTTTCCATGTGGCCGGCCCTGTAACCTGTTACATAGACTGCCGAAGCCTGGCTTGTACATGCCGTGTCCTCAGTGAACACGTCGTGTTGTCTAGTTTTTTGAGGAATGTGTAGGTTAGTTGTGCAAGGAGACTCAAACAGGGGAGTGGAGTCCAGGTACAAGCCGTGTTTTTTGGAAAACATGCCTTGTAGTCTGGAATGTTACACGACCATTAGTGGCAGAATTACACACCCATGTAAATGGCTTTGATAAACACGCCATGTCGTTTAAATACACGCCATGTATTTCAGTTTTTCATGTTTAAGTGTTTCTCTCTCCTGTTCCCATTTTGTACTCTAGTGTTTTCTATCCTTGTTGATCCTAAATCTGGAGTGTGCTTTTGACCTATCAGTGTTATGGAACCAAGACGTCTTCCCATTGCACGCCAGGAACCTGGCAGTGGTAGTACGCCTGATACGGGAGACCAGGGACTACCTGTAGTTCCGCCGATTATTCCGAATATGCCAGCTGCAGTGATTCCGGAAACTGGTGCGGAGGCTCAGTTCAGAGAGGGTTTCATGAGGTTCATACAGACCTTCCAAGGAGCTAATCATCCTACCCTGTCTATGGCAGAGCTGACCTGAGTCTTGCAGCAGCATCATCCTCCCACTTTAACATGGGATGGAGGACCTCAAGTTGTAGAGTCATGGATAGAAACCATTATTTCCATCATCGAGCATCTAGAGACACGCCGAGACAGATGGGTGAAGCTCATGACATACATGCTCCGAGATTCTGCCAAGAGATGGTGGGATGTAGTCTTAGAGGCAGGGCACCAGTGGACTATGTCTTGGGATGAATTTCGGCGTACGTTCTACGACTACTTTTATCCAGTGACGCTGAGTGCCAATAGGGCCCGGGAGATCATGAACCTGCACCAAGGTACTCATTTGGTTATGGAGTATTCCTCCCTCTTCACTGAGTTACATCGTTTCTCTCCCGTTCTGGGAAATGATGAGCTGTTTTTGGCGAGGAAGTTTGAGGAAGGCCTCAAAACAGAGATCAGATCATAGGTGAATATTGTACAGTTGACTAATATTACTCTGATAGTCAACCAAGCGTTTATCATAGAAAAAATCTGGGGGAGACTGGAGCTGTTGACCAGGGCGGTTCAGCACCCAAGGCTGAGCCGTTTCATATTGATAGTAGGAAGCGCCACCGAGGGTCTACTCGACGTGACTTGAGGATGCAGGGTATATCTTCTATAGAATGGGATCTTCCTTCTGGAAACCCTGTGGTATGCTATTAGTGTGGAATTAGTAGTCATAGGAATACTCAGTGCCCGAGAGATCCAATGGAGTGACGAGATTGCGGCAAGATGGGTCATATGCAGCGTTTTTGCAGGGATCTTCTTCCAGTGGCTTGTGAAAGAGAATCTGTTTCTACCCCTCATTCAGGAGCAAGATTACCAGTCCCACCGCAGACTGGGGGCTGATGTTCTTCAGGTCGTTCAGGCCAGGGTAGAGGTCGCCGATGTGGTGGTCAGGCTCACGGAGGATCAGCTCAGGGATATCAGGCTGCTACACAGGGCCGCGGTACTGGCCAGATGTTTGCAGTTGATTATCTTCATCAGGAGAAATATCCTGGACCTTCCACAGTTCGAGGTACGATCCTAGTATCCTCCATTTTATCATCTGCACTTTTCGATACCAGAGCTTCTCATAGCATTATTTTCTGTGCACATGGTGATGAGCCTTAGACTCACTGTCCTTACCTCTGAGGAAACCTTGGTACTAGACAATCCATTGGAACATAGAACTTCCAATGTGCATCAGTGTAAGGAGTTCCCCCTTGAGGTTGGTGGGTGTCACTTCGTGTGGGATCTTTATGTCCTGGAGATGACTGGTTATGATGTCATTCTCGGAATGGACTGGCTAGTTCCTTTTTAGGCCTTTGTCGACTGTTATCACCGAAGGGTGAGTTTCACGTCACTAGAGGGAAGGTCTTTTCTTCACAAGGGTGAATGGGATGTCCAAAAAAGAAGAGCTGGACCAGAGCATCATGGGTTGGGCAGAGTTATATCCCAGATTTCCAGTTTATACCTGGATGATCTAGGGACCTTTTAGATGGATTTTCCTCCAATGATTGATCGCTTTCTAGATGATGTACCAGAAGACTTCTATGGTTTTCCTCCGGAGCGTGAGGTCGACATCTCGATTGATCTTGTGCCAGGAGAAACACCGATATCCATACCTCCTTATACGATGGATACGCCTAAGTTGCAAGAGCTCAAGAAGTAGTTGGAGGAGTTGTAGGCTAAGGGTTTCATCCAACCCGGTACTTCCCCTTGGGGTTCACCTGTGTTGTTTGCAAATAAGGCTGATGGTACCTTACGGCTTTGCGTGGATTATCGGAAGTTAAACCAGTTGATTGTCAATAACTGATATAACTTTCCGAGGATTGATGATCTCTTCGATCATCTTCGAGGAGCTCAGGTGTTCTCGACGATCGAATTGAGATCCGGCTATTATCAGCTGCGCTTTAGGCCTTCAGATATACCCTTGACAACCTTCAAGAGCAAGTATGGCCTCTATGAGTATACGGTTATGCCTTTCGTCCTTACAAATGCGCTAGTAGTTTTCATGGAACTGATGAACTGAGTGTTCCATCCTTACTTGGATTCCTCCATCGTGGTCTTCATAGACGATATCCTGGTGTACTCTCACACTCGACACGACCATGCAACCCATCTTGAGATCATTTTGAGTACACTGAGGGACAATCAGCTTTAAGCTTAAATCTTAAAGTACCACATTTGGATGGATTAGATTCACTTCCTGGGTCACCTCATCTCAGAGACAAGAGTATCAGTAGACCCAGATAAGGTGAGAGCAGTAGTCACCTGGGAGCAGCCAAAGAACATCTTCGAGGTACGCAGTTTCTTGGGGCTGGCAGGTTACAACAGGTGGTTTATACAAGACTTCTCACGCCTAGAAGCACAGTTTATGGGTTTGACTAAGAAGGAGGTGAATTTTGTTTGGTCAAAAGCCTGGGACTCATCCATCCAGGAGCTGAAGGGGAGATTGACTTCAGCACCGATTATAATTCTACCAGAGCCGGGCATGAGTTATACAGTTTTCTGTGATTCATCTAGCATTGGTCTTGGAGTCGTGCTTATGCAGTAAGATCAGGTTGTTTTGTACGGATCTCGGTGGTTGAGGACACATGTGAAGAACTACCCTACGCATGATTTGGAGTTGGATTTTGTTGTTCATGATTTGCGTTGTTGGAGGCACTATCTCATGGGATAGCATTTTGTGGTATATACTGACCATAAGAGCCTCAAGTATATCTTTATGCAGCATGACTTGAATCTGAGACAACGGAGGTGGGTCGAGTTACTACAATCTTTCGACTTCGAGCTTGCTTACACAACTGGGTAGGAAAATGATGTGGCAGACGCACTAAGTAGGAGGAATCAGTTGTAGGCAATTCAGGAATCCATTAGTGAGTGGTAGCTCATGTATATATTCTCTGAGATGCATCTAGATGTACACGACAGACAGGGTCCCACAGTTCTTTCTTCTGTAGCTATTACCAATACCCTTTTTGATCGAGTTCGAATGAGGTAGCTATCAGACCCTGAAGGCCTAGTCCTATGGGAGGTTGTGTCAGATAGAGACCCTACTTCGGGGTGGAATGTGGGTGATGAAGTGGTGCTACGTTTTCATCGCCGTGTATGGGTTTCAGCAGACATACGTGAGGAGCTAATGCAGGATTCTCATGCCTCATCTTGGGAAGTTCATCCCGGTGTCACCAAAATGTACCAAGACTTGCACAGCCAGTATTGGTGGCCAGGTATGAAGAAGGATGTGGCTAGTTTTTTTATGTAGTGTTCCACCTATCAGCAGGTGAAGGCAGATCATCAGTGACCAACATGGATTTTCTAGCAGTTACCCATTCCTGAGTAGAAATGGAATGATTTCGTGATGGACTCTGTGACAGGGTTACTGATATCGCCTCGAGGAAATGATGTGGTTTTGGTTTTAGTGGACAGGCTCTTGAAGGCTGCACACTTCTTGCCGATCATGGAGACCTTCAGTGTTCATGAGTTGAGATGGTTGTACATCCAGGAGATTGTACGTCTTCATGGAGTTCCACACCCCATTTTTTCAGACAGGGATGCACGTTTTACTTCTCACTTCTGGCATGGGCTTCAGAGGGAGTTGGGTATACAGGTAATTTTGAGTACAGCATACCTTCCCCTGACTGATGGCCAGTCCGAGTGTACAATCCAGGTGCTTGAGGATATGCTCAGAGCTTGCATTCAAGAATTTGGAGGTTCATGGGAGAAGCATATTCCCTTGGTGGAGTTCTCCTACAACAATAGTTTTTAGGTGACTATTCAGATGGAACCTTACGGGGATTTGTACGGTAGGCCATTCCGATCACCTTTATGCTGACTAGAGACAGGAGAGGCAGCTTTGTTAGGGCCTCATCTTGTTTAGGAGACATCAGAGCAGATAGAGCCGATTCAAAAGAGGATGGCTACAGCAAAGTCTTGACAGAAGTCTTATGCTGATCAGCGGAGACGACGTTTGGAGTTTGAGTTTGGGGATCAGGTTTTCCTGTGTGTCACACCGAGGTTGGTAAACAAGTGGATTTGGAGGTAGGGTAAGCTTTAAACGAGATATGTCGGACCGTTTGAGGTTCTGGAGAGAGTCGGGCTGGTTGCATACAGGTTTCAGTTACCTCAGAGATACTAGTCTATGCATGATGTCTTTCATGTTTCTCAGATTCGACGGTACTTCTCAGAACCATCTCATGTTTTGCAACCCGAGGAGGTTGAGTTGGAGTAGGATGCATCTTTCGAGGAGCATCCTATCAGGATTGTTGATCATAGTACAAATGTTCTCTGTGGCCAGTCTATTCCTCTGGTACGAGTGCAATGGAATCACGGCCGTATACAGGATGAGACATGGGAGAGGGAGGCTGATATGCGATCACAATAGCCAGAGATGTTTGAGTTTTCTTCTTCTACGCCTTGCTAGGGAAATTCGCGGACAATTTTCTTTAAGGGGGGATATTTGTAAGAACCCGGAGCATCGATTTCATGTACGGATCTCTTTTACAGGAATTATAAGGAATATTGGAGAATCTGGGAATTTTCAGAGTACACATCATGTACTTCATGAGCACACGCCGTGTACTCCTTGGCCACAATAAGACATGCGTTGACCGAGACCGGGCCACACACACGGTGTGTATCTAGAAATTTTCAGATTACACGCCGTGTACATTATGAGTACACGTCGTGTACTCCTCTGCCACTCAAAGCTGTGTGATTGGCCATGTATGGGCGACACACACTGTGTTTAAGGCTGAGGTGGAGGCCGGTTATTTTGGGGTATGGAAAATTGATGTACACGTCATGTACTCAAAAAGTACACGCTATGTAGTTTCTTTTTATATCATTAATCAGACCGGGGTCATGCGTAATGCTTGTAAACACCTTCTTCTCTGCCTAATTTCGTCTAGAGAATCCGAGGAGGCCGATTCTTCTCCAAGCCACCGATCTGTCACCGGTTTTCTGAATCGAATTCATCGATTGTAGAAGAATCGCAACAGTGAGTTCTTCATTCTTCTTTAGCCTCTTTTCCTGATTCTTCCTCTCGCGTGAGTTATATGAGGTGAGTGTTTTAGAGGTTTTTGCAGATATACTCCGTTATAGGATGATTCATGGGCCGAGGTTCATGTATATCAATCTCCATGGATCATGGTAGGTGGTTTGTTGCCCTACATTGATGTTTTTTGAGTTTTGGTTGCAAAAGTGTCGGATACCCATGTATCAGGTATCCTGGGTTAGGGTTTTGATCATGTTTATTTATCTGCCTTAGATTTCTTGTATGATTGAGGTTATTAGATGATTAATAATTTCTTGTTAGCATGTTTGAGGATCACCCCATGGGTGTTTTCCCTTGTTTTGGCTGTTGTTTGCCGTTTTGCATGGTTCCCCTATGAGGCAACCCCTATTGCATTACTTGTATGCCTGTTGACTTGATTGCATGTATTGCATGCTGTTATATGCTTGTGGATGAATTTTTGTATCCATTAGACAAGTAGTTGTTTAACATACTTAGGGGTGCTAACAGTCAATTATGCACGACTGGACTGCTCAGGGCTGTGAGAACCTGGTGCGGGAGATCAAAGAGGGAATAGACGAGTAAGTGCTTCCCTAGAGGGTATATTGGTTTTAGTTTCATTTGAAAGACCTACGGGGATTGGACATTATGCTCCCCATGAGTGTTCTTAGTTTACCCACACATCGAGACCGCAGTAGAAATTACATATAAGTGCTTCCCCAAAGAGTCAGTAGCTATTATTGGAAGACCATAGGGGAATTGACGTAAGAGCTTCCCAGAGTGTCTGTGCCTTGTTTGATTAGTGGACTATAGGGTTCTGCTAGTTTAATCCACCCACAGAGTCAGTGTGGTTTTTTGATGGTTGGTTGTGACGAGACCACCACGCCAAAGAACAAGCTTGGGTTTTGTACTGCTTGTGTTAGGTAGTCTTTTAAGATTCCTGTTGTGTTAGTTGCTTATCTTGGAATAGAAAACTTTGCTGGTTTTCCCTGGTTGTGTAATTAAATGAATGTGAATGGTAATTGGTAGAATTTTTTACTGCATTGTTTACCTTTACTTTTTCTATATCATTCACTGATAGTAGGGCACCAATCTAGTGGTGGTTGCCTATTGGGATTAGTCTCACACCCTGTTTGGGTCCTGTTTTTTGACCCAAATAGATTATATAGCTGTAGGTTTAGGTAGGGATTATGGACATTCCACCTCAGGTACTTGATTGCTTGTTGGATCTCGAGAGCATGGGACCGGGTCATGGCCCGTAATGCTGCTGGAGTTGCTGTTTATTTTTAGTACATTAGTTTCAGTTGTATTTCAACATGTTGTTTTTCTTACTGCTTTCCATAGACACATGTACCATCCAACATCATTGTTATATCAGACCTTGCATTTACTTTAATTTCAGTTGTTGCATGCAATTTTATGCTTCCTCTATTGTGTATGTTTATTCTTCCACTGCATACATTACCAAATAAAGGCATAGTTTCCCCACTGACTCACCAAGGCCCTCGCTGCTAGTCGGAAGCCTCTGGCATTTGTGGAAACACGCTTGAGGTCATGCGGATAACCGGGTATGGGGCGCCAGTGGATGGGCTCCGAATTCAGGTCGTTACAATTTCCATCAATAATGACACCCTAAACGATTATATCATGGATACTACAATATCTTTCAACTACAGATGCAATAATAGTGTTATGAAATTGATAATAATGTATTTTTAAATTTAATTATTTATTATATTAATTTCATTTTGATCTGTTGGGATAAATCATTCTTACTCTAATACTATACATTAATTGAATATAGAGGCCATGAATCTCCTACCTCAAATGTTATATAATGTTCTTTGCATGAGAACATTCCATCATAAGATATCATGATCAAATCTCTTGGAATGGATGCATCCACATGAGGATGTTGTGTCACAATTTAACTAACTAACAATCGAGAATGTAACATCACATGTTTTATAGAATGAAACACAAGGTTAAATAGCATATATGATATGATACATTAAGCTTTAACAATCAAGTAAATATTAAGATTTAAATGTTACTATTATAACCTAGACATTAGAATGGTGGGAACACATAGCATTATCTGAATTATGAATATATGGTTTACCAAATATTAAATATAGATTCAATATTTAACAAATTTTTTTTGAATGGAAATAAAAACCAATTGAATATGAAGGATGGTTTTAATGAAAACTTATTTAAATATATAATAATTGTGTTTATAAAATAATATCACACTTTATAGATTTTTATTTAATGAAAAATACCCGTTTTGTATTCAGTATAATATTTTATAATAATCATATTTTTTTTCAAGATATGATATATGAACAAAAACAATTTTTTAGATACAAAATTAAATTTCTCAAAATTCAATTTTTCAGATCGTTGTTAGAGACCCATTTTAAATTATACTTTTTATCATTTTTTTGTTCTTTTTGATAAAATATACTTCTCATATAGAAGCGTGTCATCAAAATTGACATTGGATGTATTTTATATATTTTTCTGATAACTATCATGTTATTATAAATAGTAAAAATATTAAATATTTTAATTGAAGATGTTTTTTACCATAAAGAGAATTTATATGGATAAATTATATTATTTAATGGATTTCAATTTAAAATAGAAATTTTTTATCATTTAATACCATTATAGTCATTTGATGTTATTTCACATAAAAATTAGTTATAAACATAACTCAATATTTTGATGGTTTTTACTTTTTATAAAACCATTTTTTCATTTTTTATAACGATAATTAATTTTATACTAATTAAATCAACATATTCTTTTTTAATTTGGAAAAAATGATTCCAAATTTACAATAAATAAGTCTAAATTTTTTTATTATCTTTATTTCAATTTTCAAAATTATTTATACTAATTTTATTGATTATTTTTATTTACTGCTGTTAAGGGTAAATTGGGTAGATTAGTATAAAAATAATGTTATAAATTTACCCAAACCCATGTCGTAATTTTATTGGATGAGCTAGCTTAAATATTCTCATAGATTCTTCTTTAATTAAATGTGTAATATGTCCCATGGATGCATGTATAATTATTCTCACAGAATCATATTTATCTAAAAGTATTAATCATCTCATTGAAGATATTGTAAAGATTCTCGTTCAAGCATGTTAAATTAAATTATCTAGGCATCCCATTGAAGTCATTTTAAAGAATATCATAAAGGTTATTTAATTTATGTAAAAATCTTCCCATTGAATCTTTTTTAATTCTTTTCGTGGAACCTTCTTAATTAAAAGGACCAAACCTCCCATGGTAGCTAGTTTAATTCTTCTTTCACACTCATGTTTTAAATAAGTATAAAACATTTAATATTGGTATATATAAGTGATATCATCGACTAAAAAATTAATTATAAATCTAAAAATATTTACTATATTATTGTTTTTTTAAAATATTTTAGACATTAAATAAATAAATATATTTATGAAACATATTTTATTCAATGATTACGATGTTAATAAAATATTGTAATAAAATGTATTATAAATATTAAATTAAATGTAATTTAAAAAGTTTGATGTAATAAATTTTTTAATTGACGAATATGTCATATTATATTTGAGTTAATGATTTTTTTGAAGGAATCAAGATGTTATTACTTTCAAAAAAATTCATTTTCTAAATAGTGTCAAAATGGACATAACAGAGTTTTTAAAACAAATACTACATTATTAAATGATATAATAATCATAAGTATCCATTAATCAGCCAAAAATATAATATAATGTTAAAAATTTCATTAATTATCCAATTGTTGTTCTATTTTAATTTTATAGTAACTATAGTGACCATTTATTTGGAAAATACAAGAAGACATGGTAATAGTTAATGTTATTAACTAATGGATAATGCTAAATGATAATGTAAATTTTTTGACATAAACTGGTCCAAAAAATATTTTTTTAGAGTAATTAGAGACATTATAAAATTATCCATGAAATATATCACCTCATAGTTATTATAATTTGAAAATAAATTATAATAAAATATTTTTTCCAAACATTCCTATAGTTCCCCTCATCCCTATTATTAAAGGCCACCATATATACTTACTAACTAACACCTCTCTAGCACATTAGATCATCCATATTTATCTCAAATAAGATCCAAAAATCCCTCCATTCATCCTAGAAGCCTTACCATGTCCATAATGAATCTATAATAATCCTTTAGAAAAAAAATCAAAAAGAGTTACCCAACATAGATGAAGATAAAAAAAGAACGAGACATGTCGGACTTAAGGTAAGTGATTTATACTAAATCTATTTTAATAGGGGAATATAATGATGTTATGAACCAATATCATCCTATATTTTAAATTTAAAACCTTTTGACTTGTTTTATAATGAATTAGTATATTTCATACTGATATATATTCAAGTGTGTCTTTTGTTGTATGGGAATCTACCACCCTACACATTTCAATCACTAAATTAATGGTACACATTCTCTATTTCTATTTTATTATTTTGGAAATTGTGATTTCATATATGCCTTAAATTAAATATTGTTTAAAAATGACGACATACAAACTTTTTCTCTCAATGAACTCAATTTATGAATTTTTACGTGACGGTGATATGCTATTGATATCTAGTAAGGAGATTCTTCACATCTATTTTTCAATCAAGTTATCATTTATGAGGTATATATTAGAAGATTCCATACCATGTTCTTATTTAAATTTTATTATGTTCGTATAATATATTATGAATCCTTTATTTATGTCTTACCCAAATCCCCTTTATTTATTTTCAAAAAACCAAGTTGCATAAACATTAGCCTCCATAATTTCAATTTCATAATCTCTCTCTTCTTTATAAATATACCTCTAATATTATTTATGTGAATACCAAAACATATTTTCTTTCAGTGGGAATTCATCATGAAATAAATTATTTATTGGATAATTAAATTTACACACATAAAACTATCATTCCCTTATTTTAGTTATAAATGACATATTGATCATGTTTTTAAGAACATCTTAAAACGTCATGATTTATATATGAAACCCATTAATTTTATTCTCTTTTGTTTATTTATGAAATAATTGATTATGATATATGTGGATCACATGAAAATAAATACATATTAATGGAATTCTCTAATTATGCTTCTATGCATTGGGTAATGAATTTAATCTCTAGACATTGTAGGTTTCAAAATATTTTATTGAATAACCTTGGTAATTTTTACAATACCTTAGTGAATAACATTGGAAATTTTTATTATACAATGGTGAATTACATTGGTAATATATATTATACAATGGGGATAGACATTGGTGATATTATACATAAGGGATAGAATTTGGTTATTTTATTTGGAATGTATAACATAAATGTTGTGTCTACATTTAAATATAATGATCAAGGTTCTTATTTTTATGATATTAACCTTTATCATTCCTTTATGAATTTTCTCAAGTTATTATTTATATATCTCAAGACCCCATGAAAACTATCTCCCTTGTATTACTATACTATGGTTTTTTTGTTCAGCCCACGTTTTAATGTTTTTATAGGTCTTATGATTTGCAAGGACAATAAATATTCTATGATGATAGTATTTGATGATTTTTTTAAAAAAATAATCCAAATTTCATTTTAGTAGTTTATGTTTTACAAAAAAATGGATGGAATGTAGACTTATCTAATTTGTAATATAGTATGTTTATTTAATGTTTTTTCATTATTATCAAAACCTATAAACCAAAAATATCATTGGGAATGAAGGAAAATAATTTCAAGTCCAAAGTAAATTGAATATGATATATATAAGGTGATGTCCTTATAATGTACATCAGAGAAGAGATTTAAAAACCTTAATGGATTGTAACCCATCATATACGATTATTATTTTATGGTTGATCTTAATTTTTTTATCTTAGAAACCATTGGGAGGAATGTTTTATAAAATTTCGAGGAGATTGACATTATTTTTTGATCCATTTGTATTTATGGTAGTTATGAGTTATTACTTTTTGAATGTCAAATAAATGGTATGAGATAAAAATTGTGCATAAAATATCATATGGTTATTTTTAATGATGTTATCATATTTGGGAAATGTTATAAGAATTATATAGTGTTATAAAAATGGACAAAACACAGACCGTGTGACAACACATCACATCGGACAGAGCAGCTGGAATCAAACTCTAACTGATGTGCGGTTGGCCTTTATTTCCTACCACTGACCCATGTAAAATTCTTGGTTAATATGAATTCATTCATATTAGTAAAAAAAGATGATGAAATAAGTATATGTTGATTTTAAAATAATATATTTTATATAATAGATATCCATGGGATTGGAAAATTATTTTTGGGATCAGTGATAAATGTTATTTTTGAAGATGTTACCTATTTTGGGGATATAATTCGATTAATGTAAATATAATACTATGCAGTTTCATATTAGAATTAAATGTTCAATTATTTTACTGTGGACTTATTGGAATTAAGAAATGGTTAGCATATCTTTCATATCATGTGATTAGTTTAATTTATTTTTGGTAGGAGACTAGAGTAGTTGATGTTATTTGGATATACATGTAAATATTTATTTAGGTATATTATGTGATCAAATCCTTATGAATTTTGGTTTTTATTCATTGTTTTATTATTTTGAGAAATTCAAATGGAAATTGTTTTTTAATTATTCTTTGATGACCATTGGGATTATTTGTTGAATTTTAGAGATTTTGGCTGTTATTCGTCATATACGGTTTACTGTTTTTGGGAATTATCATTTCATGAACAAATATTTTTATTATGTTTAGTGTCTAAATATAGGATAAAAATATAGTTAATCATTTTTATGTTACTTTATTGAAGTTATGTTACCATTTATACACTTTATTTGGACAAAATGATGTGTTTGTGGTGGAAATTCATTAAAGGATGAAACTCTATTTTTCAAGGAAGTATATTTAATTATTATTTTAGCCATGGTAGTAATATAATTCATCAAATCAAGGAAAAATATGCTGATGAAAAAAATTTATAAGTGTTCTTTTGTCAACTGTCTTTTACCCAATTACAAATTTATGGTATTCTGATTGTTAACATCATGTTAACAAGTTCCCTATCACACTATATTAGACCATGAGATTTATTTTTTATTACATATAAATGTTTTACTACATGGAATCCCTGTATGTTTAATCTATGTTGATCATTTTAATTCACATTTATTCTTTTAAAGTGATTTTTTTACAGACTATTTTTAGGATGTGGGATTTTCAATTATGATTCTAAGCCTAATTTTAAAATAGAGTGGATGAAATTTAATAAATGGGTAATGATGTAACATCCCATGTTTTAAAAAAAATCATACCTGATACAATACATTGAGATGAAACAAAAAATTAAATATTATTATTTAAATGTTGTCATTAAAACCTTATTTTCCGAGTGGTGCGCATGAATGGTATCAATTGAATTATGAAAATATGGTTTAAAAGTGATTAAATAATGATTATTTGGTTAAAAGATTTATTATAAATTGAAATAAAAACATATTTAATATAAATGATATGTTTTTTAAAACCAATTAGAAAATTTTAAAATTATGATTTTAAAATCATCCCCTTTATGGATTTTTATTTATTGAGTAATATTAAGTTATATTTTTAATGTAATGTTTTAAATTCATCTTATATTTATTCTAGATATGATATAAGAAAAAAAATCAATTTTTCCGATAAAAGAATTAATTTACTATAAATGCAGTTTTACCCAATTTTTGTGGAGAACCCTTTTTAAATTTATTTTTTCCCATTTTATATGTTCTATATGAAAAAATAAATTGTTTGGAAGAGGTACAAAAAATTACACATTGGATGAATTTTTAATATTTTTCTGAAAACTATCATGTTTTAATAAATAGAAAAAAAACATTAAATAATAATTTCAAAACACATTTTAAATCATGATAATTTGTATAGTTAAATTATATTATTATATTGTTTCAATGTAAATTTAAATATTTTTTTATCATTTAATGAAATTTTAGTCATTGGATGAAATTTCACATAAAAATTAGATATAAACACACATTAATATTTTGATGGTTATTACTTCATGAAAATCAATATTATTGTTTTATCAAAGGGACTTAAATTTTTATTAGTTACTCCAAATTATGTGTTTCTAATTTGAAAAAATGGATTCTATATATTGAATAAAAATGAAAAAATTGTGTAAATATGTATCTTATATATTTGGAAATTATGAATAACAACTTTCGTAATTATTTTTAATTACATTGTTTAAGGGTAAATCTTGTATTTAAGGGTCAAAATAAAAATATAAAATTATCCTAACACATGTCAAAATTATATTTAAATATTTATTTTAAATCATTTAGAATAATCTTATTTAATTTAATGGATAAATATTTCCATGGAAGCTGTTATAAAGCATCTAATATCATCTTGTTTAATTAAAAGTATAATGTTTCCCATAGAATATGTTAAAAAACATTATATAGAAGATTGTTAAATTAAAATAACAAGCCTTACCATATAATAACTTATGTATATTATCATATATGGTTCTCTAATTAAATGTAAAAATATTGCAATGGACGTCAGTTTAATTCTTCTAATGGTAGTATCTTTAATAAAAAGGAAAAAACATCCCATGGAAGCTAATTTAAACCTTCTTTCAACTCATGTTTTTAATAAGTATTACAATTTTAATATTTGTTTATAAAATTGATATGAATGAATTTAAATAGTATTTATAAAAATCAAAATATATAATACATCATGGTATTTTATTTTTAATTATTTATACATTAAATAAATATGTATATTTTTGACTAAATAGGATTCAATGATTATATTTTAATGAAACAATTAAATAATTGATATTATAAATTTTAAAATGAATATAATTTATATTTTTTTAATCTATCAAGAATTTTATGGATTACTATGACATATTGTATTATAGATAATGCATTTTTTTATGTGATCAAGTATTTATGACTTCAACAAAAAATCAATTTCCAAATAGTGTCAAAATTGTCATAAATGAGTTTTTAAAAACAGAACTATTTTATTAAATGATTTAATTAACTAAAAAATTTTATGAATCATCCAAATGAATTATATAATCTTATACATTTTTTAAATGTTCCATTTTTGGTACTCTTGGAATCTATTGTATCAACAATAACAATATATTCTGAAAATACAAGAAGACATAGTCAGAGTTGATGTTTTAAACTAAGGGTTCAACCTAAAATATGAGTTCGATTTGGTGACCTAAACATGAATAAAACCAATTTATTGAGAAGATTTTGAACCATCTTCCTCTTGTCCTAGAAATATATCTCCTTTTAGATATTATAATTCCAAAACAAATTTACATGAAAATAAAATTTCAAGACATTCTAAATGTTCCCCTCCTCCCAATTATAAAAGGCCACTATCTCTACCCCATTACTCATGCCTCTAAATCCCCTTGTATCATTCAAAATTGGATAAATTAAAATTAAAAAAACCCTTCATTCCTCCTAGTATCATTACCATGGGATGAATGCAAATCAATTAATCCTTTTGGATCGATTCAATTAGAGTTACCCATGTAAGAGGAAGATAAAGAAAGAATGGGACAAATCAGAGTCAACGTAAGGGACATCATCTCAATCTCCATTAATTTATAATATCTTAATGATATCCACCATTTCCCAAATATGGTGTATATAAAACTCTTTTTGAGTTATTATATCATGAATTAATATATTATTTAATGATATGTATTCATGTGTTTCTTATGTGGTTGGAGAATCCATCACCCTTCTCTTTTCAAACACTGATTTAATGTTATGCCTTAATTATTTCTCACTATTGAGTTTTGTATTATAATTAAATATTAATACTAATATCCATAATATTTAAAATTCATGTGATAATCCCTTTTATGTCAATCAACTCATTTTATTATTTTTTATCTGACATCGTTAGGATGTTGAAATTTTGAAAGGGAATACTCTATATCTATTTTCCTTTCAGGTTCTCATTAATCTGGTATGTATTTCAAGTATCCATAAAATTTTAATATATCCATTTTATTCATTACCTATAATATATTATGTTTATTTTATGAAAGGGTTACCCCTATCCCTTCTGTGTTTAATGCTTTCTTAAACCATGTTGTATAGATGTTATACTGTAGGATTTTCATGTCAAAATCCTTCCCTTTTTATCAAGAAATTATCTTCTGTTATTTATGTGAATAACCTAAACTATATAATATTAATTGGTATTAATAATAAAATAAAAAATTTATATTCCAATATTAAATTAAAATTCATAAAACACTCATTCTGTTTCCCTTCTTTATAAATCACATATTGATCATGTATTTAAGCACTTCTCAAAATGTTACGATATTGAAATAATTCCCTTTTCTTTTATTTTCATTGGATTATTTATGAAATTATTAACTATGAAATATGTGGATAACATGAAAATAAGAGAATACTAATGGTTCCCGATAATAGAGCTCCAATTAATTGGATAAAAAATTTAATCTCCAGAATGACATGTTTTACGATACCTTAGTGACTAACCTTGGTAATTATTACGATACCATAGTGAATAACCAGGGTAATTTTTATGATAACTTAGTGAAAATACCTAGTAATTTTTAAAATGCCAAGGGGATGGACCATGGTGATATGACACCTTGCGTATGGACCTAGGTGATATGATTATGAATTTTTAAATTAAATGTTGTATCCACATTTTTTATTATGATACATGTTCTTATTTTTAGGATATTGTACATTCTTATGACTTCATGAGTTACTCATGATCATATTAGTATCTCTCTAGATCACATTTAAATTTTTTCACTTATTTTCCCTTATTAAAAATTTTGTGATCATCCCATGTTTTAAATGATTTTCATAGTTGTTATGATTCGTAAGGAAAATGATGAAGCTATGATGAAATTATTTGATGGTTTTTATTGAAACAAAACCATGTTTTATTTTAATAGTTTTTGTTTTATAAAAAAATGATTGCCTTTTTTCATACATAATTTGTAACATTGATATTTTATGTAAATTTTTTTCCCAATTCTGTAAAATCATAACCTAAAAGATCATTTAGAATGAATGAAAATAAATTCCAGCTTAATGTAACATGAATATGGTATGATTTAGGCAGATTCCATATAAATAATGCTACATTAGAAACATAGATATTTCATGAAATAAAATGTATTGGATGAAACACAGGGAAACAAAAAGTGGAAGCCATAAGATCATAGGTAGAATATACATTATATATATGATGGATCATCAATTCCTTATTGAAGCAGAATTAGTAGTTCGCATGCAGCAGGATACACTCTAGGGGAAACATGATCCAAGGTCCAAAGAACAATCACCCAACATCTTGGTAATGAAATGTTTTGGTGTCTCATACCATGCAAAACAAGAAAGGAGAACAAGGGAATACGATCTTTCAGCCTTTTTAAAATATAAATAGAGAAAATTTTGGATATGGTTTAGATTTTCCATTAATGATGGATCTAGTTGAGATTCCATATATTGACTATGGAAAGGAACAATGACACTTGTGAATATTTAATAGGAGTTTAATGCATTGAATAATCCTAAAATTGCATAAACTAAAGCTTTGAATGCATTTTACATCAATGACAATGTCAATGGGGAGAAAATATAGGATAATGGAAACACTATACACCTATAGATCTAGAAACATATAAAACATACAAAATGAGGACCTACTAATAGATGACATACCAATAGATTACCTACTGATATATGACCTACCAATTATACACCTAATGTTTTAGGAACACTATTCAACCAACAAATGCTTTACATACTGATAAATGACATATTAATAAATGACCAATTTATATATGACCTATCGATATATGACCATCTGATAGATGACCTACTAATAGATGACCTACTGATAGATAACCTACCATCTTCGAAACAATGTTCATAATACTTGTAATATGGAAAAAAAGTGTTGGAAAGATGTCACATTTACGACCTAGAACACATCAAACAAATGATTTTCACAAAAGAATAGGCCATAGTTTAATGGGCCATTAAATTATCACTATTTTTAAATAATTATAACTAAATAATAAGAATTTATATATAACATATAATCAAATCACATTCTATTAATTGTGGTTTATAAGAATGGATTGTGAATTATTTAATTTTATCATTTAATGATCCATTTTAAATAAATTATTCTTATCAATGTTTTTTACATTGATATCGTAACTAATTTATAAATTTATTTTTGATAATTCAAAATAGATTGAATATATTTTAATGTAAAAATTATCACAGTGTATTGATTTCGTAATTTTTTAAAACTAACGATTTTTAGTGAATTGTAGAACCAATCTATTTTTTAAAAAAATTACCTTTCTGTTTCAATCATTCCAAATGTAAAATATTATTTAAAATTGTTTTAAAAGTAATTAGTTCTTTTATATTATAATTATTACAATAATATTAATTAATTACATTTTATCCTTTATTTTTTGTAAAAAATATCTATACATAAGACGAATATTGTTCTAGAAAACAATTTATCATTATGTTTTGAAGTTTTAATTTTACATTATATTCTATAAATTCAATATGTTGAATATTATAATATGGATTCCCTAATTGTAATTATATTATATAATATAACGAATAATGATAATTTTAATTATTTTATTAATAATAGAAATCTTAGTTTTTATTTTTCTTTAAGAAAAGGGTAAAATTTTTAACCTAGTGTTTAAACTATGGTGTAAATATTAATATTATAAATAATATATTCTAGTATAATATCATAGGTTTTTATTCAATTATATATCAAAGAAGTTATGTATGGACTATTAAAATGCTATATTTAATATACAGATAGATTCATGACTTTAATAATGATATGATATATTTTATGAATATTGAAAATAACTTTTTCCAATTTTCTTTTTAATATATTAGATGGATGGTTACTTTCGATTTTCGTATTATATAAAATCATAGAAACCACAACATTTTATTATTTTACATGTAAAATTCAATGAATAAAATTTATTAATTTATTTTAAGGTTATATTATTTTTACTCTTGAATTGGTTATTCATCTAAAATCAAAATTTCATGTTTTTTTGTGTTTTTATATTATTAGTAATTTCATCCACCTGTTGAAATTGAATCAACGAAAATGTATTCTAAATTTGGAACAATATATTAACAAATTTTTTTGAATTCCATATTTATTTTTGTCAAATAATTTTTCTATCATAGTTAAAATTTATGTTATCACGTATAAGGTTTAATTGAGTTTAAAGTTGTTTGGATAGGATATAATGAATATAATGTATACAAAATTTAACTTATTTTTTTGAAAATATTTTTGACCATATGTAATCATATTTTTGGTGTGGTCCATTGGTTCCACATTACATTATTACAATATATATATTGTTTAATCCTTTATATAATTCCAATTATCTGATTTCCACCCCTTAAAGAAGGATACACAATATCCAATCATCATTTGATATCTTGAGAACCTAAATCAGAAAATAAAAACCGATTTCTACAACAAACATAACTCCTCACATTGTAGATTCCATGGTCTCATGAAAAATAGATCGTAAAGGTCATATGGTGTAATCCAAAGGGTGTATCCTAGAAGAATGTATATGTTATAAAAAAACTATATATTTATCATTTCTTATTTCACCTACTGAAAAACATATTCACCAATCCTGAAATAATAAAATAGTTATCTTTAATTTTCATCGATTTAATTGAAATTATGGTTTAACCAATATCCATCTTATTTCCCATCAACTGGTAATTGAAATCATTCATCTTGTGTCTGGTGGACTACTGCCTCACGAACTAATGTAATTCATTTTCAATCACCATCTCCCAGGAAAAGTCATAATGACGCTTTTAATGATTATATATCGGATTAATTTACTTGTTATAATTTTTTAAATATTTTATATAATGTAATTTCCATCCATTTCACAGATTAAAAAAATTAACATTGTTCAAGTGTACATGTAGATTACAACTTCCATGAACATAAATGATTATTTCTCCAACACTACAACAAATGGATGGTATATATAAATGTATATAAATATGGGACCACTATTTATTATATAATAACAACTCATTAAATTTATAATGACAATTACCATATTTCTTATATGATCGTTTGAAATATAAAAATGTTATTATTTCATTCGTAAAACCAACAATCCCCATCATTATGATGTAATCAAATAATCAAACAATCCATTATAATTTGTATAAAATATAACTACTTTAAAAAATGATAATTATTTAATTATTATTAATCTGAATATGATATAATAGTGATTTTATTTACTACTTTCAACAAATTGGAGCTGTTTGGGGATTATAAACAAAACATATTTGGAACAGATGATGTAAACTAATATGATGGATATTCTAATTTTAACAAGGATACAAATTCTATAAATGGGATAAATACAATATAATGAACATGAAAATGGTACTTATGAAATTAAATATTTACAATAATTTTATTATTTATAAGATAAATATTGTTTGACATTATATCTTTTCTGAGGTAAGGGAGTTAAAATATCAATTCCCTTTCTTTGAGGCATATTTTATATCCACCAGATATTTTTACATTGTTAGGATTATAAAAATATCTTATAGATATTTGTATCAAAACAATAAAATAATTATATGTTATCTAAAAGGATTTTATTTTTTAAATAATATGATATCATAATGGCCACATTTCATGAATCCTTATACTAAATATTTTAATGAAATATTATATAATCCAATACATCAAAGTCTGTAATTTAATATATATTTTATGAAGTTCTTTTATGGTTATATATTAATTATATTATAATTTTTATGTCTCTGTTTGTGTTGTTTCAATTGTTTTGAAAATGAATATTTTTAAGTATTTTATAGGGGAAGTTTTTTATATAAAAAACAAAGTTATATTTTTCAAATTACGACATCAATGAAATTACTACCAACATAAATTGTATTTGATATTTTTATTGATTTAAATTATTCCATGTTTTCTATATTTAAAAATACACATTAAAATATTATATGTATTTTATTTTTCCAAATTGGTTTTTCAAGTAATGGTATATAAAAATTTTATAAAATGTTTTTTTAATTTTTTAAAATTTATATTTTCACGAGTTTGATAATATAAATAAAATATTTTATATTTTATAGGAATATCATTGTCTTGAAAAAAAATTAATGTCTCTTGATCCTTAAATATATCTCTAATTTATTCAGTAATTATATTTTAAATGGAATAATTATATGCAATGTCTACTATTAGTTAATTTCATTTGTATGAATGATTATTAGAGTGATAAAAAATGATTTCATAAGATACTGAAATGAAATTTATAAAAATTTTAATAATTTTTAGTTAAATATTATGATTTCATAATGCATGTAATTTTTATAAATGAAATATTCTCCCGATTAAGATTTATATAGTATATATTTATTAATGTTTTTTCAGGAGGATTATAACATTTTATATGAAACAGTAATGTTAATGATTTTCATCTATTTTTTATTTAAAGTTTATATATGAAAAAATGGGTGTTAATGTTGAATTATTATTTTTATAAATTATTTTTTAAATAAAAAGATTGATATTTTATAGAAAAACAATTATTTATGGTGTCTTTTTTTTGGAATGTGCCACAAATTTCTATTTCTCCTACATACTCTACATATATTTCTCTACTCATAAAATGTTTTCAATTTTTTTCTCATAGATTTTAAGGATTAGTTGGAACAATTAACAAGACCATGCATGGAAAACTATATATATATAGTTGTAAATATTCTCACATAAATACATGGTAATAGTTATATAAAAATTTATCCTAATTAACTAAAAATGAATACATTGATGGAGATTGGGTATGTACGATATCCAAGAGCTACATGTAGCATTGTATGTTTTTGATAGCCCAAATTGGTTTATCATAATCAATATAAAATATGTAAATATAAATAAATATTTCAACCATCAATTATATGATTTCATGTTTAAAGTCATCAAATAATGTCTTAGTTTTGAAATAGTTTTTGTTAAAATTTTTAAGTAACTCTTTTTGATAAAGATTCAAAACATTGAATTAATATATAAATATTCATTTAAATTATAAACATAAAAAATAATAATAATAATAATGTAACATAAAATGTAGGACGTTACATCCCCCACCACCATTAATAACTTATGTCCCCATAATTTTAATTTTCCCAAAACACAAAAATTGTATACAAAATATATGTTTTTTGAGATGACACTGGATATAATTTATATAGATATATCAAACATATTATCATAGTAATCATATATATTTATTCGAAATATGTTTATTGTTAATATTGGGGTTTTCTCTAAACCTTTGTTCTAGTTATATACTATTATTTTGTATCAATAAATAAATTATGTAATTTCTAATTGTGTTATTTTTGTTATCCTTGAATTTGTAGAACATCATTGGTTAATATGAAATCTATTTTAATGACTTGTTATAATAATTCCACTATGCAGATGGAACCAATCCATCACTAAAATTACATTAAATTTATAAACATGAAAGAAAATGATATTTCCACAAAGAACATACCATTAGCTTCAACATGGAATAAAATAATTATACAACATAGATATTTATTTTACAATGAAATAATCATGTTATTTATTTATTTTCTATTTAAATCATATTAGGAATAATATAGATCCTTGAATAAAATTGCTATAAAACATTAACTACATCAGATTTGAGGTAATGAGTACCATAAATACCATGATCACCATTTGATGTCGTTAATGCAATGTAATTTATATTTTCTCATGGTCATAAAGGATGATGATTAACAACATTAGGTTATTCCTTAGATTAGGTAACTTAGAATGATAATTCTAAAAATCCCCAGGCCTACGATATGGAATTTTTAGATTATACTCACGATGATATATATTTATTAACCAAAATCTTGATTTTTCATATGAGATTTTTATTCTCTATTACCACAAAATAAAAAATTTAATGAATATTCATATATATTTTGGGGAATTACCTTCATGATTCTTCTTACATATGTGACATATAGAAAATTTAAATAAAAAGATTCCTTCATCATCGTCATCATGTGATATTTTATGAGCATCCATCCTTCACGTCTCTATTATTTGGGACCCATAATATATTTATGTTTTTAATTATATTCCATGATATCTAGTTTTAAAGAATAACAAAATTTACTTCTACATCATAAACTGTATTTTTTTTTAAATTTTGTTAATCTTTTTATTTTCCACCACACTAATGGATCCTTATATTTCTATATATTCCTAAAATAAAAAGGGTTGAGATGTGTGATAAAAAATTAACAATATGAGGAATTATCATAATATTAAATGTATATTCAACCTTTAATTCCTTATTGTTAAATAATTTTATGTCATACTGATTATCATTTAGATCTACCAATATCAATCACAATTTATCCAATGTAAAAGTATTTTGTTTTATCATATACTTCTAATCCTATTAAATCAATATAATTAAGAAATACATACTTAAATTTTGTTTGTAATGAGAATTTACTTAATAAATGAATACCCTCATGAATTTGTAGCTAGTTTTTTTATTTATAGGTCTAATAATCATTCATCAAGGTGATGATGATGTTAATTCTCAAGAAAACAACTTTGGGTTGACTCACAATAAGTTCAACTATATAATAGGTGTGTCTATATTGTAAAATCCAGAATGTATTTATTTAGGGAATGTGACTACTCAAACAGTTAAAAAAATTTACTTATAATGAGGATTGTTTATGATAGTTTCTAATAGTGTTTTTCAATTATTTACATCAATTATTTTTTATGAATTATATTTTCATTATGTGAAAAGTTTTGATGATGATGGTAAAGAAACCACGTTACATAAATATTGATAAGAAACATAAATATGAAATTTCGGTAAGAATGATATATCATTAATTTCATTGATTAATTAAAGATATTTTAATAATATTATAAATATTTATTCTATAATAAGTCCTGTGATTTTATACTAATATACAATCATAAAAAATCACGGTGTAATAATTATAAATGCTAAAATATTCCGTATACACCTATTAGAAATTGTTTATATAAGAAAATATATCATAGAATGTGGATTACTTATTTTAATGGGGGTTTTCACATTATTTTCCGGTCATACCAATTGAATATTACAATAAAAAATTCAAAACAATGAATGTAGACAAGACTCTATAAATAGTTTTTTGAAAATTTATTACTTTCCAGAAAATATATAGATTGCTATACATAAATTTTGAACTATGAATACTAGTAATGATTATAAAATGTGAGATTATGATAATTGTCACTATATGAATTAGATTTATATTATCATAAAAATATTATCTAATAGAAGGTATGAAGTTGTTGTTATGTAGTTTTTATATTAAATAAATGTGAAAAATAGTTAAAAATTATACAAAATGGTAGACGACTTATAAAAATATAAAATTATCTTAATTTATTTCTTTTCAGAGTTTAGTGGATACAGAAATAGTCATTAATATGTATGAAGGCATCTCTTATTATATTGATTGAAATTAAAAGGGAGAAACAAAAAATGAATTTATAATTAAATGATTGAACTAGTTGAATAAATTTATATATTAATAAATCTTGTGTATGTTTCATCAATACATTCATCCATCATTAGTTGGTCAAGAGAAACAGACTTATAAAGATAAGATTATAGATAGATAATGATTATGTTGTTTGAATACCGTAATCTTGTTAGAAGCTATGTTAAGTTATAATCAAATGTTACTATGTTATTTTGATAATTGTAATTCCATTAGAAAAATATCCAATGTAAAAATACACATCTATAAAATATTCCACAATGTCCATAATAAAACATGATGATTTTGAAGAGCATTTTTTGAAATGATGTTGATGAAGGGTGATTGGACAAAGGAGTGTCAGATAGTAAATTAGTTGTCGGGTAATAAAAAATCATAATTATAATATAAATTCATATAGGAAAAAACATCCACTGGACGAATAAATTAAATCTATTCATAAAACATTATAATGTTAAAAAAATGATTATACTGAGCTACTATTATGTTTTTCAAGTATGTTAATGTTTCTTAACTAGAAAAAACCATGGAAGTTCATTGGAAGTCCTTCGAGACTGTAATTATAAAAATTAGAGATATGTTGTAAAGCCAATAGAATTCAAGAATGTTTTAAAATATTATAAAGGTGTTCTTAAGAGTCTAAAAATCATATTGAGGATGGTTATATTGATTAATTAATCCATTTTTGGGGAAATCTAATTTTTATTTCTCATCATTTCTATATCTAGTGATCATATATAAAGGGACAAAATTTACATTTTTCAAAAAAATTCCATCCATTGAAACATTTGTTATTGTAGAATTTTTGACAGTGTATGTTTCCTATTAGAGATCAGTTTCATGTTGTATAATACTATATGATTGGAAATTTTTATATTATATACATTGGTTAAAAAATTAAAATTAATCAGATAGTGAAATATAATAGAGCATCTGTGATGAATTTTTAGGTTTTGAGTTTTTGAAAATCTGATAGTGATAAAATTATATATATCTTGCATTGTTTTTATAGTTGATAAATTAAAGGAAACTCACCTAATTATGAAATGTAATAGCTAATGGTAAATTTTGGATAGAGAAATCTATGTACTTATTCTGAATGACTTTTTGGAATTTTATTATAAAAATCATCATATATTTATTGGCCCTATTTTGAAAAAATGAAATTGTAATATGAATGAATTCACTATAATCCTATTTATCCAGGTAAATAAGGTATATAAGAGGAGTAGGACCAATTTGGTTTCAAATTATTTAAAATATTAAATTCTATTTGAACCCTAGTAATGAGTTCAAAAAGGATGTATGTTCTCAGAGTGAGGTTGAACCTCGTAAATCATGCATTCCATTTTTTAATTTCACATATATTCATTCTTTTGATATGTATATAAAATATTATTTATAAATTTACACTAAAATTTAAAAAGGATTAAGTATCATAAATAATGAAAATTCTAATAATGAAGCATTGATCCACCTACCCCCTCTCAGTGGTTTTACAATTATTAAAAACAACAATTATTGTTAGGGGAAAAATTATTCTACTATATCCTTACCATATAAATTCCATAATTATGTATTAAAATATTTATTTCTACATTAAATTTTAATAACAATAATGGATTAAATAATAAAATGATGTCCCATCTCATGTCTTTTTTCAATAATATAATGTATTTGAACAAGGGTTTTCCTCCATTGATAATGATTTTCCTATAACATTTACTAATTATAAAATAAATTAGAATTTATGGTATTTATTAAAATGATATTATTAGTAATTTTAAAAAAAATCATTTTCATAAATGTGATGGGTGTCAAATTTACTATGTAATCATGGGCCAAACCTGAATTTACAATTACTGGAAATACCCAAAAAATGCGGCAACGATAAAAATATAGTGAACCGTGTTTGATGATATCATAATAAAAGTTGAATAATCATTTGATGATTATTTCAACATAGTTGATGATTTATGTTAAATAACATAATATTTTTAGTCAACTTAGAAGATTTTATTATCATTAAGGAACAACATTGAAATATTAGTAATAAGATTTATGATAATATTAATATTATATATAATAATCAGGATTTGTCTCATTATGAATTATAAAATTACTTATTGATTATAAAATAAGTAATGATAAACCATTTTAGAATATGATAAATGATGAAATGGATTTTCAACCTATGAATATTATAAAAAACAGTGACATTTGGAATGTTAACTATAGTGATTTAGATTGATAATAATATGATGAAATAAATTAAATAATCATATCCATTATGTTTAAAAATATGCTTATAAGAATAAGAATGTATAGAGGAAAAAATACCCTCAACATGTTTGAGTTTGGTAGAATTGATAATTTTTCAAATAATATTGTGATGAAAAATGTGAGGGAATATAAATATAACTAAAAAATACCATAGTGAATGTTTTTTTATAATATTATATGCATGTTAAAATGTAAACTATTTGTAAGAATAATTACGATGGAAGTAGAAGAATAATTTTATATAACTAATATAAAAATGAATCTACTAAAATCCAATTTTTAAAAATTGAATGTTTAAAAGAATTCAGAACCTTATTTTAAAATGTTGAGAAAAAAAGGATATTCCAAAAACTATAACGAATAATTTTGAAATGATAAATATGATAGAAAATATAATTTCATATGTGAACATTTATTATGTCTTCAGTAGGATACTGAACCCAATAAAGAAATATTAATATTGAAGAAACAATATTGATTGAATTATGAAGGATGTAATGTTTTTCATAAATATAATGATGATTATAACATTAAGATTTAAATCCTCAAATTGAAAAATTAATAATATATATATATATATATATATATCAATAAGAATCATGCAGTTAAGGATCATAGGGTTTTAAAACTAAATCAAATATTAGGAATGTTGAATTCATCATCCTAAAAAATTTACACTTCTTACAAGAAGCATTATGAGTAGATATACTAATCATATCAACATATCTATAAATTTATATCGATGAATCTGGTGAAATAATCAGAAACTAAATTTAAATGTTTTTCTTATTTTAATAAAATATCAGTTGACAGGAAAAATTTCTAGATATCATAGATTGAGAAATGAATTAAAAACATATCACGTGATCAAAATCTTTTATAGACCATAATTTAAATAATTCCTTATATTATGAGGGAATATAAATATAAAGTTTCTAAAAATTGGATAACGGATTATAGGGAATGATCTAATTTCAAAAAAAAATACTATGATTTTGTGGATATTAATTATAATCTGTCCTGTTTGGAAATAACTGTTACAGTTTTCTTAATTTCATGTATATTCTAGGAATAATGTATGATGTTAGGTTAATAAATAGTAAAAGAAATTCATGTATCTTTCTATGATGTAGTAATATTCATAAAAATATCATGATGTTAGAAAAATTTAAAACGAAAAATTAGCTTTCAAATCTAGAGGAATTTTGTGGAATACATCACCAACGAAGTCATTTTATGAATTATTTATGGATAGTTATCTTGGAAAATATAAATATTAAATAAAAATAAATAATTTGTAATGTATAATTATTATATACAATATTTTTTATTGATATATCTCTAAAAAAATATAAGTGAAATAAATAATGTGTTATTGATAGTGGTTGGTCCAAGGATATATTATGAGGTTTAAATAATATGATTTATTTTTTATATCATGATTGTGTAGTAGATGCATTAAGAAAATATGGATCCTTAATAATTTTTGAAATATGATCATTTGAGATAAAAAATTATAAAGAGAAATAAAATGAGTTTTTACATTAATGGGATCAAACTTGACAAACAATGTCTAATATAACATTTTAATGATGATCAAGAAGTCATATTAAGAAAAGATTAGAGTATCATCAGAAGTGAAGATGACATTATATTTTTTACCATGTGAGAAAATTCCAATGGTAATTTATTACAACCTAGGGAAAACTATATCTCATTTTATTTGAGTGATGACCATATAATATTGTTATTTACCATAATCTCGGGAATCATGTTTTAAAATGTATAGAAAACCATTTCAATATAGATGCAATAATAATCATTACAATGATTAAATGGAATTTAGATTATATTTTTACAATATATAATAATATTTAAACTATATCTTATAGACTTTTTGAGATGATTAACTCCAATCATTATTTTCTAATGATCAATCAATTGATAAATTTTTTCATTACCTTTTCCCTTTTATTGTTGATTTCAACCATATGACCCACATCATGGTTATGAAGAATAAATGAATGTATATTGAATGGTTTATATTGTTAGATCACAAGATGATACAGAAATATGTGTTATAAAATGAAGAGAACCAAAATTTAATATGAGTACATAAGAAATTATTTTGAATCAAACCTGAAGAAATATGAAATCAAATATCATTGATGTTCTCGATATATCATGGTAAAAAATGAAGGGGTAGAAATGATAATAAATGTTTGGTGGAAATGAAAAAATACATGTTGGAAATGTATAAAAGATAAATGTTTTTCTAGATACAATATTCTAGTAGTGTATAAAATATTCAAAAGAAATGATTAAAAATTCCAAAATCTCTCAAGATTTCATACCAGATGTTTTTTAACGAAAAAAAAATTAGTGAAATATTTAATAGTTTATAGATTCCCCTTCTTATTAAGGACCAAAAATCCAAATCCCTGAAAATTTGATGAAAAATAACATGATGTAATTTTTATGAGATATCCATCCAATGTAAGACATTATATATAGTTTAATCATTGTTTACAAATGTTTTTATATATCAATTATGTGAGTTTTGTTTAAAATCAAACATACATAAAATAATTTGTAGAATTTTTATAAAATATAAACTAAATAATTCTAACAATCATAACAACAGTTAAGATCAATGTAAGCGAAAGAATGTGATAAATGATTTATAAGACTCTTTCAAAGAGAAAAGTGAGATTATAAATAATAATATGAAATTTTTACCCAAAAGAATCAAGATGATTCTAAAAGTGTTTTATGAAATAGAAAATATATAGATCAATCTAAATGAATTGCGATACATAAAAATCTAAAATCTCTCATATCACAGATTTAACAATAATCAGTTTTTGAGGTAGTTTAACACAAATAATTGTTTAAAGCAATGAATTATGAGTTAGATTATATACGTAAAAAATTTCACTAGGGAATTAGTTACATGATTGATAGGGAATAAACCCATAATGAAAAAATGGAATGTTTAAAAGTAAAATGACTGAACTATGGTTGTTTTAAAAATTAATAGATGACTTGTTTGTAATCTTTATTCATGGGTTTAAGCTGTGTATTATGAATTCTATATTCCCCCACTGTTCGATTGGAAACTATAAAAAAATTAGAATAAAAAAAATTAGAATAAATTATATTAGATAGATGATATGTTAAACATCATAATTGGACATCTTTATGAAAAAAATTTTATTGGGAAACATTTGAGTTATTAAATGATGATGCTGATCGAAATTTTCTAATATAATGAAATAAATAATCAATTGGAAATAACTACATTTTACAGGTACTCAACACATGGGAATTTCATGGGGAAATAGAATGCTTATAAATGGAAATATTATGGAAAAAATAATTTTGAAATTTCAATGAATAGTCAAATAAATTTCGTCGTAGGTTTACATATTCATGTAATATAGAGAAAAAAATTTATATCTCAAAATAATTACACCAAGGAATTGTTATAAATTATTTTTATTGTTGATTATAATAATTTTTCTACCATATTTTATTTTTCATGAATATAATTATATATGGATATGGAAAATGTGTTATTTAGAATGATTTTCCATTATTGGTATGGAGTTATATCTCTCATACATCTTTAATCACTGATATAATCCAATTCTTCACATTTTTTGGAATATATAAGAGTTATATTTATTAATCAAATATGATAGAAGGAAAGATAATTATCATATACATAAATATGAAATATTCTCATGGATTTTTGTTAAAAAATCATTGATGACGTAATAATTCATTAATATACTAATGTTTATTGGGGTGGGGGTTGCGAAAATTTAAAATAAAATATAGGTGAAAAAAATAATCTTGTGTTGTGAAGTCAAATATTTAAAAAAAGGTTTAGTGTCATTAATTATAGGGTAATTAAAATATTTTTCATTAACCATTTATTGTAATGAAATTATTTTGATAAAATTATAGTGTTAATACTAGAATCTGAATGTTTATACGCCATTTAGTATACTTAACGATTATTCTAGTTTCATTAATCTATCCAAAAAATCTATTTAAAATTAAATAATAATAATTTTCTTTATTAATTATAATTTCATATATTATAATTTTATTGGTAGAGATATTATACATTTATACATTTATAAACAATATTCAATTGTTGATGTTCTCAGAAAAATTATGCTCAATGATAATTTTTTGAAATTAAAGATATAAAATCTTGATAATCCACAATAAAAGGATTCCAAATGATTTTAATGAAGTCCCAAACATTTCCCAAAATATTTTTTACTGAGAGGGATAAAAAAATAATTTTTTAACAAATTTTAACAATTAATTTTGTAAGTAGTGTAAAGATATGATTATTAAAAATTGATGAAAAGAACAGAGAGGGGTGTGTAAACAATTTGGAGTATTATGATTTTATTAATAATAAAAAAATATTAGTTGGAGAGTTTACTATAACATGGAAATAAATTAACTTATCATAATGTATTGGAATTGATTTGAAAAAATATCTTATCCAATAATAATGTGTCATGAAAATATTATTATAAAATGTTCTGATTTGATAATGGTTGAAAAATATTGAAAAATGTTTTTTTAAAATGGTAAATTGTGGAGATATTATAATTAATATTCAAACAATTTAAAGGGATTCAATGAACATCCATTAGGATATTTTCTAATAATATATATGTATACATATATATATTCAAAAGGATTTTAATAAGGTGAGAGAATTGTAGGTTGTTTATTAATAAACTTTAACATCCATGATAATTAGGTTCTCTCATTCTACTCTTTTGGGGATTTTCTCTCGGGTTCTATTGGAATATGGATTTTTCTGGAGGAACATTAAATATTGTGGTGTGGAATTCTTTCTAGAAACAATTAAAACACATTTTCCTTTTAAAATCTTATTTCCATCATCGGTCAGTTGTCATAATATTTTTTACCCAACATGAAGGATGAACATCATAAATTCACACATACTTTATACATTATTATTACATTGTATGATACATATTTATATCTTAAAATAATTAATTTAGGTAATTTTAAATTGAGGTGATGTGTTTCAATGTGTGTTTTACTTATCAGATATATATTCGCAAACATGGTGTTAATGCTCTATACACATCTTACAATTAATTTTATCACATTGTATAATTGAATTGTTTCTCATATCCTTCTACATTACTCTATTTGAAGTTTAATAATGGTGGAAGTTGTATCACTTCTCCCTGTTAAATAGCCTTTCAATTTTTTTCCATTGATCTAAATATCTGCAAAGCATTGTTTTTTGGCTTCACCTACATTTTTTTCATATTCTGATGGATCCTTTCCAAGTACATTATATGACATTATACTATGAGATAGTCCATAATATCTTGTAGTATGGTTGGGTAATTTTAATTTATATATGGTGTGATTTATAATCTCTTATACATGTTTTGATTAAGTAATCTGGTTCAATATCAGAGAAATGGATACTAGGTTGTTTATTGTTTTCGTTGGTGTTCCTTCCATTTGTTTGTGTTACATATTGTTGGGGTGTGTAACCAGAGGTTGTGGAAATTGTATTTTTCTCTATCCATTATTAAATGAAATTTGATTGATCTTATTTTATAAATTGTTTTATAAACAAATATTTATGAATATTTTCTGATCATAAATGGACTATCAAAAAAATACCATTATCCCTTGGTTTTGTTAATCAAAAATCGGAGTTTGTAAAAAATTTAAATTTTTTTTTTCAATGTCTATTCAATAAAATAGATTTTTTTAAAATTTGTTGTGAAAATATAATTTGAGAAAATTTGGGAAATTTATCACATGGAATCCATTTTTACTTTTTTGAAAGGTGTTGGTAAGGGTATTAATCCATTTTATTGTTGGTGGGGTTCACTGATGTGGTTTTCTTCCACTCCCTAGGCATGTTATTATATATAAATGTTGTTGAAATTATTGGATTGATCTCTAATGGGGTTTTAATGGATCATTAAACTTGTATTATATGCATTATATTATTTATCATTCCATTATTATAGTTTAATTATTCCATTATTTTATCATGCTGTAATCCTTGGGGTGTGTTTAGTATTTTTTATTTTTGTTGATCTGGATTCGTTATAAATAATATTACTTTGATAAAAACATATTAAAATTATTCTCTATAACTATTTTCCATTGAATTCATGTTGAAATAGGAGAACAGGAAATATTTACCATTATTTTGATAAAAACATCTTTAACATTTATAATGCCAATTTTCCTAAAATTATCATATTTGGATTATTTGTATATAGTATTTATGTGGAGCACGTGGGTAGGTTCCTATAGATCATATTATGCTCAAAACATGCACACCCAAATTGATAGTATATTGAATTAGTTATTATATTTGATGTATAAGAAGTAATGTAATTATAGTAAGGTAGAGAGGATTTCAGTCATCTATGTACGAGTAGTTAGTGCGACAAGGTTTGACATTTCCCACATTCTTATATGAAATAGTTAATTTATATTTATTTATTCTTTGATAAAAGAGTTTTATATTGGGTTCTCTTGAATTCTAAGAGTTTTATTAGATATATAACCAGTTTATTATTGTGTATATTCTCATATAGTTTTTATTCCATTTTATTATTATATGTATGTATTTCATTTTATTTGCATTAGGATAATAGAATTTTCCATATTTGGTTTATGCTGGTGAATGGGTGCTAGTTTCCTACACATGTTAATCAGGAATGCCCTTCGGGTATGTGGTGGATTATATCAAGTGCATGTTTTTAGGTATATTGGGTCCGTTATTTACAAATATTGTATACTATAATGTCATTATTATTATTGTTTAGTCGCTAAATGTGAGATGGGATTGTAAAAAATTGATATCTAGGTTGCGGTGAGTTCTTGAAATTCATATGTCATGGTGAGACTCATGTTACCAAGGGATATTGATAATTGTGTCTCATGTGTTCGGTTTATGATCTCAATATCAATTTTTAGTTACGGGTTATTGGTTTGAACAAATATTATTATTCCATTTGATTATATCTAATATTTTTAGAATTTAATGATATTCCTCATGGAGACCTTTTATGGATTCCATATAAGTGTGTTTCAAATTCATGTCAAGGGAATTCCCCTAGTGACTATAATCTAATAAAGTAAATCATTAAATAATATATTTTTATAGAAAAAAACATAACATAAGTCAAAAACGTATTTTTTGAGGTACAAATATGATTTGGTGGATAAAAGGATAGATCTAGGTATTTCACAAATAAGAATCTACCATTTGTTAAGGATACAAATGTTCCCCCTAAAGAAGTAGACTAAATAGATATTTTCAATACTATATTTATCATCAAATATACATATAATAATATCAAGGTGTATTTCATGACATTTAGAAATGATAAACCCTATATGAAATGGTAGTATTGTATGTACTGGGAGATAAGAACAATGGATTGAAATTAATTCAAGACACTCATATTTTAAAATTTTTTAATGAAGTCTTTGAATATGGAATGGTCTTGGAAGATTCACTCTTTTATTCTGCGAGAAATTTCAGAGTTAGGTATAACAATCAATTTATGAAAATGGTTGATATAGATTCTACGGTAGGGAAAAACATCAAATGAATGATTTTAATTTTTATCCCTTTCCTATAAACCTGATCCAATATCAATTTTACATAGGTAATTATGATGAAGTTGAAATATCATTGTTGTAATTTTGTAGGGTTTTTTATAGTAATACATATCTAAACCATTAGTCACAACGAGTAGTGTTCTCATAACATTAAATTTGTTGGAATGGTTTGGAAAAACCTCATGTTTTTCTTGGGATATAATGATATTTAGTGGTTATGGATTCTATATCCATCAACAACGATTCTTCAAGACATTTCCACACCACACAGTGGTCGGATATCATTTTCTCCAAATGAAACCATGAAACATTCAAAATAAAAAAATTACATTGTTATCCTTCTACCAGACGCATGAATTTATTATCCTAATTAAATATTTTCATTTCATGAATACATTAACAAAAGATTGAAAATCGTGATCAATAACTTTTTTGTTAGATCCTTTATATTGACTAAATTAATTAATATTGGTTCCTCCCAAGTATTTATATCTAAATATATTTTTTAAGAATCGAAACATCCATCATAGAACATGTTATTTTTCATGGAGATTGAAACACATTTTGGAAATATGAGATAAAATGGGTTATTGTGTTTGTATATTTCTATTTCAATAGATGATGTAGAGATAGACTATTATTTTCTCATTATTTATTTTTATGTCACTAATGTAATCATTTGGATGGGTTTTGTTTTCTACCATCAGAGTAATGTTGATTATTATCATTAAAATTAGTTATTCAATGTTACTGATTGGATATCATCAGTGTTTCTGGGTGGGTAGTATATGAGGCATAGATATAATGGACCTTATCATCTAGATATAAGGAGTCTATTGTCTACTATTTTAGTTTACCTTGAGATTTCATTCTCTATTTATTTTCTTCATTTTTTTCTACTGACATTACTGACATCATCCATGACAAATTATATAATATTCCTCTAGATATAAGGGTTGAATTTATGATAGATCTAGATTTAGGTATGTATTAAATCATGGTTACATTGTATCACATAGATCCAATAGTATTGAAAGTTCTCAAGATCTATCTAAATGATATAATAAATAATCTTTTTGTTCACCTTTCTAATTCATTGTGGGAAAACCCAATTAAATTTTCCTATAATACTGATGTTTCACCACAATTGTGAAGGTACTATATGATGTTAACTTTCTTAACATCTCAAAATATGTGTCCTTTTTACCACAAGTTTTAGTTGACTGATCAATTAAATGGGGATAAGTTTTTTTGATGATCGATATTCAGTCAAGATATCATCATCTTAGATTTTAGGAGTTTGGTAAACCATAGAAAGATTTTAAGAGTAGGTATAAAAATTATTATAATATTATAATTCAATTTCATCTAACTAATTATCCTTTTATTATTATTTAATTCAAGTCCCAATTTTGCATTAGTATCATGTAATTTTTTTACTATTGATGGATGATATTTTGGTCTATATGAGATCTCTATAATACCTAGAAATTTCTAAAATAATAACATTTTATTTAGTGGTGTGTTTAAAACACATCATCAATCACATAATGGAATATAATATCTTAGTACATTATAAAATATTTCTTATTTTATTTAAATTTAATTTATTATATATCATTCAATGCACAAAACACTGAATTTGTTTTTGTTACATGAAAAGTTGACATTGTTTTATCACTATCATTACATGCTAGACAGAGTATTAAAGAAAAAAATTTATTTTTAAAATATGATTAGATAATATAATAAGATATATCCGTGTCGTTATGTTTCAAATTATTATTAGAATTAACTATACTGTAAAAATATATGGTATAATTTATTGGTTTCAAAATAATTACAAATATAAAAACCAATTGAATATAAAACAAATTCTTGATGAAATTATTTTTAAGAGACCAAAGGTTATTTTTATTAATATTTTAAATTAGTTAACATTAGTAAGTGATATTAATTATATATATATATATATTAAATATTATATAATATATTTTTTACACTTAACTATTTGATTTTATAAAAATGAGTTAAGAATGTAAATAATTTTATACAAAAATACTATATTTTAACAGTGGTAGTTGATCCTACTTATAATAGAACACTAGCATTAATATATTATTTTAAATCATTTATGAAAATTATATGTCAAAATAAAATAATTTTATTAATTATTAAAATAAGAATTATATTATGATTTATATTTTTCTTTATTTCTGTCAAGTTTCATTTTTTGATGAATAGTTACCAATGGTGAATTTTAATAGAAAACTACTATTTCTTCTAAAACATTTATAGTAATAAATAATATTTTTAACTATTTCAATGTATTAGTAGAGTTTTTTATACATATTTTAATTAAATTTAGTTTATTTGAAAAATTTGTATTAATTTATATATCGAGACAAAGAGAAATATTGAACATTTTCAATAAAAACCCCACTTTTCTATCTCGTTTGTTGGACTAATATTAGTTTAATTTATACTAGTTATTTGATAATAAATTTGAAAAGTGTATTAAATATTTTTAATTAGATGGTCAATAAATTCTTGTTTGCTCTTCTTTGTTTTTTGACCCATCTTTGTAGTGAAAACTGTTTAAGTTAATTAAACACACTAAGGTAAAAATGAGTTTATATCATGGTTAAACATTAATCGTTAAGTTTCGAATGATATATATACATCTAAAAATCCTATTTCATTGTTATATTTGAAAATAAAAAATCTATGATAAAATTATGTCAATTATTTGAGGAATGTAATGTATGAGATACCTCCCAATAGAATTTACATATGTATATTTATAAGAATTGCACTTTTCCTCCACTATAAAAGGCACTCACCCTCTCACATAATCACAACAGTCAAACCAAATTGGACCATCCCATAACTAGCTAAAACATCTCCCAAAAACCCTCCAATCGTCCTATATTATTGAATATGGGCGCAAATTTATACATGGAATGCTATTGGTACAACCCAAATGACGTTACAAGAAAAGATGTAACAATATTCAATGAAAAGGTGGTATTATTTATTTATCCACCCCTTAAATTATAATTATATATTTCATATATAAGAACATATATATCATGGATATTATAAATTATATTATCTTAATTTATTGACATACAAATAGACGCACTTCGATTAAATGAGATATGAAATCATCGTTCGGCTGTATATTGGTCTATCGCCTGATGAATCGATGTCGTTCATTCATCCTTAACCGGCATTCATGGTTTGGAATAATAATGTATATAATTATTATATATTATATATATACGATGCTTATAATATATTTATGATTATGGAATCAAATCATAACACACAATTTCCTTCATTCCGTTTTGAGGCAATATGATTACATCAATTATTGACGTGTGGACTACTACATCATCAAAATTATTTGATTCAGTTACACTATACATGGAATGTTTAGAGGGTATTTTTTAAAAATTGAAACATATATAATAAAAATACAAAAATTAAATTATAATATAAATACATAATATTTACTTCAAATTCTATTTATACATCATGTAAATAGAAAGATCATTCAAGCAGATGTGTGACATACGGTCTCCATAAAAGGTATATTTCATTTATTATATAAAATTGTTATGATTTAATATATATATATATATATGTATATATTAAATATATTGAAAAATCAAACTAATTAGCACCAGAAATAGAGAAAATAATGAAATATTATCAATAAAGTGTAATAATATAATATAAAGTGATCATATTAGATATTATAAATATTAAAATCATTTTGGAGTAAGTTAGAATCATGTTTAAATCCATTTTAAATTTTGTTAATATAAATTCAATAAAATTAAGCATAATGTATGGGATTTTCATCTTAATTTTTGAATTTGTGATATAAATATCACATTCACCACTTTTTATTTTATGTGGTGTATCTATTGTTCCATTTTATATACATTATATATAATTATTTTGTATTCATGTTATCTATATTCTTTGTTTGATTTATTTCTTTTTATGGGGTATGAGAATAATGTATCCAAGTGGTAATGAAAATTCATAAATCATCGAGTTTTATTAATTCTTAATTGTTATTAATATTCTTTTATTGTTTGTATAATTAATTTGAAATATATATTTATTTAATTTCATTTGTTTTAGGTGGATTTATTACATATACACATAGAAAATAAATTTATTAATTATCAATTAAATATTATAATAATTTTAAGGGTTTATTTCACAATGTCATTATAATCAAGAATGATTATTATTGAATTTAAATTAAAGGGAATTATATTATTGTTCATTGTTAAATCATTTAGTTTTATGATTTTATGGTTATTCGTGAATTATTTCATATAAATATACCATTTACCAAACTCTTTAACGAAATTATTTTTATAAAAGGTTTTAAAAAAATTCGACACCATTTGTCAATATGGTCTAATATATGTTTTCTTACGAATACATATTTCCTAAAAAATATTATCTTTACTTTATCATTTTTAAAATGATATTATGAATGAAATTTTTACCTAATTTTTCTTTTAAAAATGTATCCACATTAATCTCCTGGTCTATTACTGAACAATACACATTTCTAACCTTTTTAGAATGAAAATAAAATGTTATTTTTTATCTCTTAATGAATAATATATCTTCAAAAAATTTAAAATCACTTTAATATTTTAAAATTTTATTTTTTGAAATAAAATAAATTTTAAAGGGGATTTTTAATGAATATAATTTCCGAAATGTTTTTTCAAAATGAAAATAATATTATCAAAAAAGATTATTTTTATATTTTTTCACCAATGATAGTAATCTTTATTCTTAAACTAATATATATATATATATATATATATATGTCATATTGATAGAATAATCACACTTCATTTGGATGAATTGTTCATTTTTTGACAAACTGTTTTATTAAAATACAATTCTGTGAATCAATTTTTTAGTCATTAAATTATTTTTGAGTTATTCAATTTGAAATGATCATTGAACTCTAAATTTTCACAAAATGTACACATAATTTTTCATGGATAATATTAATTTATAAACCATATAAAATTTATACATATATTGTTTATTTTGAATTTTATTTTATTATATGGGGAAACATTGATGAAAAATATTATTATTAAACCAATATAGATATTTTTATGGAATATAGTATTTTAATTAAATCAATTATTTTATATAGGAGGAATGATTTGGAAAAAAAGTGATGGGTCGACCCAAAACATTATATACCCACAGAATTCATACATATAGTCTCATTAGAAAAATTAATTGTCCAAAATAAAAGGTTTTATACTTTTATTTTTAGACTGTCTTGTGAAATGTCTTGAAAGCATAATTATTCATGTGACTCATACATGAAGTCCATTATTTATGTATTCCATTTATTGATATTTCATTTATTATCATTTTATCTAAATTATTTTCGTATGATAAAATATTTGATTATATTTCATTGTTATTTTATAGAGAAAATTGAATTTGTGTTTACTTATTTACCATTCCATATTGATTATGAACTACATTATTTTTTATTTATTTAATGTAATTAGTTCTCGCTTATATAAAATGACATAATTTTTGTTCACATTTATTTTATATTTTTTCTTTTTTACATAACCCATAGTATGAATTTTAGATATCATTTATTTTTTATCTCCCCAAGATTCCATAATGATTCATATGACTTTTATGCAAGATTAATCAAGAGGGGATGATTTTATTATCAAATAATATTATGTTATAATTTTTTTATTCAATTGAAATATGAAACTCAATTATGAATCTAGTTCAACAAGAATATAAAACAATTCAGTTCGATGGGATGATATTCACTTGTATTTATCCCAATGTAATGGTATCATGACACAAGCTCTGGGATTTCTAGAATCAGGGTCCTGCATTTCGTATTAGGGAATGTTTTGTATCAATCATAGGAACTAGATTTTGGGAAAAATATATTAAAGAACATAAAACTAATATTATATTACAAGATTATCATATAAGTAAATTTTAATTCATTGACATAAGAGTTTTTTATACCATCAGAAGATTATGACGTTGAGGTTAATCGTAATCTCTAAGTTATAAAAGTATATTTTTTGTATTTATGTAATGAATACTTCCCAATATTAAAGAAATTTGAGAAAAACATTAAGATAAGTGTATATATTTTACTGGAAAAATATTTTTAGGAATAATTAATATGAATTTAATTAACATATGTTTAAAGGTATTGAAAATTTTTTGTGTGGAAAAACAAATAAGTTTGTTAAAATTGAAAATATAACAATTGTATTGAAATACATAGTAAAACGGTTATCAAATCAAATTTTTTTTCATGGATAAATAACAATCATTTTGAAGTGTTATAGAAATTATATTGATTTAGTTATCCAAAAAATCTATATGCAGGGTGAAACCCATAATATTAGGAAAAGAAATTGGTATTAAAACCACAACTGATGGATGATAATGGTTTAATTCCAACCTATAACATATATAATATGCATGTAAATATAAAAATTATTAGTTAAAATAATTGATGAATAAATATTAAAGAATAAAAATATGTAATACTTTTTTTAGTGAATAATGTGTTAAAATATTGGTTTTAGGTATGGAATATTTATATGAATTTTATAATTCGTTGTAACATACTTTTAATGCTTCAGGAATAAAAATTCATTTTACCATATTCATTTCATCTATTAATGTATTATTTAGAAATTGATATATTAAAATCAAAAGGATGAATGTCTTTTTATAAAATGTATCGATTAAATATATTTTCATATATTTTAATTTATTGAAATAATTACACGACATTATTAAAATAATCATGAAATAAATTATTATCCTTATACATTATTTTTTGTAAAATAAATTTTCTCTTAATTAATCATAGATTTTTGTTTTTGAGGCCATCAACATTCAATTTAGCATTGAGGCCCTCAAAATTCAATTTAGCATTCACTTGTTATCGCTCAATGAAAATAATTAATCCATACAAGTATTTATGTGTTTCTTCCTTGTCCATATCATTACCTTCAAATAATATTCTCCTACTACAAATCCCAATCATATATTATTCTTTGAAAACTTTTCACATGTGATTATTTCTTATTTAGTGGATTTTATATTTCATCTTTCCCTATGTGGTATTTTAACAATGGAATATTCATATATTAAACAATTTTTTTATCATCTAGTTTAAATTTTAGAGACGCAATTTAATAAAGATAGTGATAATGTAACCGCTTGAAAATTATAATGGAGTTACATTAATTTGACTTCATGAATGAAATGAAACAAAAAGCACAAAAATTAATATAAAATTATGAGACATTAGGATATATTTAATATAATATATAAATTTAATCTATTATGTATCTAGCAATGCATTTAACACTTATTTACCTTTTTTTTCACAGAAGAACAATTTTGTTCTATAGAATTTGTTACACACCTGACGTGGAATTAATAGGTAAGAACATGGTGTTAAAATATTATTATTTAATATAATTTGATATAAAATAGCCTAAAAATGTTTTTTATGAATATGATTAACTAACTTATAAAAATATATTATAAAAATAACTAGTTTCATGTTAATAATAAATAAAAACAAATTTAATTTGATGGGAATGATTTTATAAAATATTTTTTAGGTTCCCAATGGTATTTTAACTTAAGAAATTAAATTTATTAATATAAGTTGATTATATAAATGATCTATATATTAAATATTAAATATAAATTTTTTAAATGTTATCTAATAGATTTGGTATAATCAATATAAGAACAAACCCAATTTTACCCATTGATAGAAATATTTTTATAAAGGTTGTTTTTATAGCTTTTGATGGATCAAATGTTTTCAAAATAAATTTTTTAAATAATATAAATATTAATTTTAAAAAAATTATATATTTTCTAAAATAGTTACATCAATGAAATATTAGGGGAAATTTTTTATATTTCCCTTTATTGATTAATTTTCTAATGAATAGACAAAAATAATGAATGTTAATTAAAAATTAAATTTTCATATAATTAATTGAAAATGTTAAACTAGAAATTTTTATCATTTTTAGAGTATTATTCTAACAATTATACATATAATAATAAAATTTATGTCATTTTAATATTTTTTACATTGAATTTAGAAGTAAAAATATTGTGATATTTCAAACATTTTCACATTAAAACCCCCCTTTTCTATACTGTCTCTGGGAATAATTTTAAATTACATTCTTCCACAGTAAGGATTTAAATTGTGGAAAAAAGATTTAATATTTTGATTCATAATAAATTATAATTTATATTATATTAATATAATTTTTTACCAATAATATTAGTGAATGTAATTGAAAAATTGTAGTAATTAATGTAAAAATTAGTTTACATTATGGTCAAATTTTAATATAATGGGTCCAAATTATCTATAATCTTCTAAGAACTAATTTTATGGTCATATTTAGACTATATCACTAGTTTTATATAATTTTTTAAATTATTGAGATATTATTACTTATAGGAGGCCTCCTAGTTGTGTTTAATTTTTTTTTTAATTTACAAGAACGCCAGAACTCCCCCATTATAAAAAGGCACTCATCCCCTCACTTCATCACAACTATCATGAAATTTTGTCTAATCCAAAAAATAACCATATTAGTTGAAAAATTTATACACGCATCATATAACCCTATATGTTGAATAAATTCATCTATTGAAGTCTTTTGGTCTTAAATAAGAAGAGTATCTGAAAACGGGGAATCATTTTTCAATGAGAAAATTTTTTAATTTATTACCCCATATAATTATTATTTTATATTGATAATATAATAGAATGAATATCGTAAATTTAAAAATATATTATTATATTATGTTCATGACCTACACATTCATAGTCTTCTATTAAATGGGATACATAGTCATCATTCAGGTGGACGACAGTCTACTACCTCATGAAAAGATGTTGTTCGTTCTTACATTACAACAATTCAAGAATGAGAATATAAATGGAATTGTTGATTATTTTATAAATATATGATATAAATAATTTTCTTAATTTTATGTAATAATTTTATAAGTCATACTTTTATGATCTTTAATTTCTGGGAATATGATAACATTACTTGTGGACATATTTTCTACCGCCTCCTCAAATTGATGGGATTCGTTCAGGAAGTACATAGATTGTATAAAATATTTCTTAATAAAAAATATGGGATATATATGAAAAATAATATTTTAATTTATTAATAATATACTGATTTAATATTTACATTCATTCCTTTAATATGAAAATAAAATGGACATATTGTTCATGTGTTTGCATGTATAACTGTCTCTATTAAAAGTGAATTTAATTTAAAATTTCAACATATTACAAAAATATATATGTAAATATATTTATAATATTGAATATTTTAATCATTTATTAAATCATAGATATGATTAATTCATTATCTATGAAATAAGAACAAAAATAACAAGTCAAGCCATATTATAATATCTAGGAAATATACTCTTGAAATATTGAAAATAATGAAATGTTACCAACTGGTGGAAGATAAAATATTATAATAAGACCATAATTGAGAAAATAAATACTAATATTGTTATTGGATAAGTTTTTATCATTTTTAAAACGTCATTATAGGTGGTTAAATGAATTATAACATAAATTAGTGTACTGTGATGGATTTTTACAATAATTTTTATAGTTTTGAGAAAAATATAATCTATATGAAATATTTATTATTTTATTATGTATCTACTGCCCAATTTATTATATTATATAATTAATTATTTTATCATTATTTTATTTAGATTCTTTATAATAATTATTTCTTATTTGGGTATTTAAAATTAATATGATCAAGTGAAAATGAAATTACCTAACCGAATTCATTTTCATTTTGTTATATTACTTTCTCATTTTTTATTAATATACTATGATTATGGTTATACTGAATTGTGAATCAATATTTTTGTAATTAAACTTTTTATGTGATTATTTATTATTGATACACACAACTGATTCTTTTATTAATTCTCAATTCATCGTTATGATCAATTTAATGTTTATTTAATAATATAATTCTAACTAATATTGTTTATTCATTAATTTATTTTAAATTAAATTAACTAATTATTTATTGATAAACCCTTTATTCTTACACTCTTTTGGGTATTCATTATTTCTTTCTCATAAAAGTACAATTTTTCAAATATTTGGTACATTAACATTTTCCAAAAATGTTTTTTATAAAATACGACTTCATTTTACACCTTTGATGGGAATTATTTTTTATTATAAATCCCTTTTTCCTATAATATTTTTTCATAATTTTCTAAATTAATAATTAAATCTCATTTTTAAATATGTATATTTTTCAAATATAAACAATGGAATCGTCTAGTCCCTTTCTAAAAATTGAAAATTCTTAATCTTTTCATAATGAAAATATAAGGTCCCTTTTACCTCGAAATGATTTGAATGTCATGATTTCATTGAATATTCCAATGAAATTTGAAAACAAATTATTTAAAAAAAATTATTTATATGTGATTTTTAAATAAATTTAAATTTAATTATTTTCAAAATTAAAAGTGTTCTTTCCTCATGCTATTTCTGATCTTTTTATACCATAAATATCAATAACCCTTATTCATACTGTAACCGTTGTACATAATATTGATAAATTCTTGTTTCCTACATTGGATCGATTCTAATAATATTGATCATGGATGGTATTGAAATTTTTGTATATGAATCATTATTATGGTTATTAACATCCCTTGTATTTATTAACTTTTCAATGGACATTGAAGATTAAATTTCCCACAAATATCGAAATAATTTATCAGTGATATGATTTTTATTCAAAGGAAAACTAATTTTACATGTGGTGTTCATTTATATAGTTAAATGATTATCTATGATAGTTTTGTTAAATCAAAATTTTATAATCAACACATATATAGATTAATAAATATTGTTCATTATTAAATTAAATTAGTAGATATATGGAAAATGATTCAGACATGCATTGATCGGTGGTGACTAGAATTTTTATAGACCTTCAATTCATAGAAATGATCTCATGGGAATTTTTTTCACTATATTAAATTTGTTTTTATGTACTTTTTTAACCATCATATGAAATGTATTGACTATATAGGTTTTTCTGTTCCTTAGGCCTCACATCAAAAAATTATGCATTACCATCATTGATATTTTCATTATTATTACTGTTATCTGATATTTTTTTATATAATATATGGATGTATTCCATCATAAGTTTATTGATTAACAATAATATGTTCTTTGTTATTTACTATTATAGACTATATTGAAATTTCCTATTTATTTATTGATTAAATGAAAAGTGTTCTATGTTATTTACATTTCTATATTGATTATTCTAATTAATTCATTATTACTTCCATCTAACATAACCCTTACAAATTAGTTGAGAATACCTATATTTTCCATATATTTTACATGTTTCCATGAGATTTCGTATACTAGATACATTGAAACATGATAGATGGAATATCATTATTATAAAAAAATGTGTTAGAAATTTTTTTATTAAATTATAATTACAGACTCATGTATGTATCTATTTTACGAATACTACTACACACTTTGGTCCATTGGGATTTTAATTTCATATATCTACTCCAATTTAACCATAGAAAAACAACATAATGAATATTTTTGTGAAATGGGCACTACAACTTGAGCATGATTGTATGAAACATATGAATTTGGATATGGAAAATCAAAGGAATCAATAAGAATATAGTTTTTTTAGAAATGAAATTTCTATATCTAATATGTTATGTTCATAGAGAATGTGATTTTTAAAAGTGGATTATATATTTATCCATAGAAGATGAAGGATTTCATGACATATTAGTCTCCATAAGATGATCATTTATCTACTATTAATCTTATCATCTTCATACATCTATATAAAACTTTCCCACTAATGATTTGGTTCATTACATTATTATTCAGGTTCTTAAAATTGGGAGAACTATCATTTTGGGTGTAGATTGACAATAATTTTTTATCATAAGTGTCTCAGAAATAGCTTTTCCCAGTATGAAAAGAATCACATAAAAATATAGTGGGTGTAAATACTATTGAAATTCAATTTAGATTTTATATACACACAATTAAAGGGTAATTACATCTGATATTCTCTCAATATAAATGACCATCTTAGGCTATTTTTGAATCAATATAATATTGGAGTTTGATAAAAATTTTCCATCTGTTAATATGAACACTAAATAAAATATTTTAGTTACTCTTCTATCTAGTGATAAAATATCATCATCTCTCATCAAGAATATAATGTACATTCAGGTATATGATGATCATTATAGATAAATCCTAGAAACTCATTATTGTTTGGAGATAGTTTCTGGTTGGTATATCTATTTTAATGGTGTTCTATTATTTAATAAATGGTTTGGAATCCTATCATAAATGAGATGAATTGTTTTTTTTACATTTATAATTAATCAAGGGACATTTATTTGAGAAATATATAGAATTATTATGTCATCGAGTGAAATTTCTTATCATTGTGTATGAAAAAACACATTTAAGATTATGTGTCACTATTTTTAACATGGAAAAAATTAACGGCAGAGCATCTGCTTCAATTTTATTTTCTCTGTTGAAATTTTGTCTTTTTTGTTATTGGGAAATGTTTTCTTGTATTTTTTATTCAAATTACCAAAAACTACTCTAGGGATAAATTTTATCTGGATGGTGTCTAACAATTTTAATAATATCTCAATTTTTTTCCAATCATGGACACCACTATAGTTAATGATTTGGTTATAATTTATGTGTATGTTATTATGAGGTTACATATCATAAAATATTATATTATTTCATATTGTTAGTTTAGGTTTACATCGATTATTTTTAAGTGTCTATGAGAGGCAATATGGACTCCAGTTTGGTTATGTATAGAGTACAGTCTACAAACTGTCGGTAAGATGGGGAATGTTATTTAGATGTAGTTGTATTTGATCCATGGATCCACCTTATATTTTTGTGAATTATGGGATAACCATATTGGGATGATTTATTTTTATATTAACAACATTTATTACTCATTGGTCAAAATGGATCATTTTAAGGCTTTGTAAGCTCAGCAATAAAGGTCACCTCTATGTTAAGAAGTGGTTGGAAAGTCATCACTTGTGGGATTTAGTCCCATTAATGAGAGTTTAATCATGATTATAAAAATAGGTATATGTATGGTAACAACATATAGTCAAAAGATGTTAAATATGGATCATCAATACCATACTTTTATGATTTCTATAGCTGATAATGTTTTGATGAACGTTTATCCTCGGTTGGGTAACAGTCATCTTGGGAAATGAAAAATGTAATATCCATAATATTTTGGGCCATTTTAGGTTATTGGTTGGATTGGGATGTTTATATATTATTTATTATTACATGTTCAGTTTTGATGTATCCAAGATGTTTTCTATATATCTCATCAAAATAAGTACCACATTGAACCATCATAAGTTCTTTGTTGGAAGGATAATGAGTTTGTGATCTAATTTTTAGTTATATATTGTAGAGTTCATCTATTATAAATTAAATTTTTTTATTATATCTCTATAATTGTTTAGTGTATTATGGAGACACATTTTACATTCTCATGTGACTTGGGAGTGAAAATAATTTTAAAGGGAGAAGTATTCTCACCTATTTATAGATAAACCTTCTTCAACATGACTTCACAATTACATAATAACATATTATTTGGATATTCTTAGACCATGAAAATAAATATATTCATATATTATAGATTTAGGGATTTTATCTTGGGTTCAAAAGAAATAATTTTTTTGTACGTTACATAAAAACCTTGGTTCAAAACCGGTTGCTAGAAACATTTTTGATGTAAGTTTTAACTTACAATGTATGTAGATCTATATGAACTAATCAAATAATAGTTTACCACCTAATAATATTTCAGTATGTAAAATATTTTTAGGATATAAATTTATTTTATAACATAATACCTATGTATTGACATAAAATCCTTTATTTTCTAAATATAACTCACATTAACATGTTTTTTAGTGTATACGATTTATGGGATCTTTCTTCTATATACAAGGAGTTTAAAAAATAATTCCTTCAACAGAGTAGGATTTATCTTAATTAAGGAATTTTTTTTATTTTTCATTGGTTATATATTTTCTCTCTCTAACCCTTAGTAGTTCTATGTGATTCTAGGTTTGTTCTCTTCATCTAGATCATTTATTTTGAAAATTGATCTTCATAGAGGTTACACCATTTATCCTTTGTCTGGGGAATCTATTCTTCCCAATTTCCACTAATCGTAGTATTGGTGTACAGATGTGTTTGTGATTCATTGAACCTATGGTTTTGTTTTTAATTATATTCTATATTTTTTTTATATTCTTATAAGGGATAATGATTTGTTGGTTGTTGTGAAAAAAATGAAAGTTATATGTTGAATTTTTCGTTCTACCCATTATTCAATGTGTTTTTATTCAATATTATTCATAGATGTGGAATGATACTATAGGGAATTCAGTTTTTTTAGGTCATTCCTTCAAATTTTAGTGGATATTCTATTAGTCTTGTGTGGTGAGATATTGACATATGTGGTTTTGTCTCTTGCCATTTTTGAATTAACATTTAGTAATCATATTTTTTAATTTAATTCATACATGAAACATCATGAATTTGTTCTGTTCAAAAATATATTTGATAAAAAATTCCTATTTTACCTAGGATTTGGTAATGAAAAATGACAGTTTTCAAATTATATTTAAATGGGTTACCAAATATAGGATTGATGATTAAATATGGGGTGTTCAAAATTTATTATGAAAATTATTTTTAAATGAATTTGGATATAAAGAACATGTTATTCCATGGGTAATTACACAGGTGTAGATTATGGTTTTTATTCCATTAAATTACAGGGGTTTAACTCATTTGGTGATTCTACCCTCCCTAGGGAATTTTATATAGGGACTTGATGTGGAAATTGGTGGAGGGGGTGTTCAGACATTTTGAATTCCTGTAATTATTATGTGTTTGGACTAAGGAAAAGAGTGATCAGTAGTTATTGATTATTGGGTAAGCATTATTATAGCCCAAAATAACGTGATCAGTTGTTAGTTTTCCTTGTTCTTTGGATTTGTACGATAAAAAATTGATATCCAACATTTTATCTAAAAAATTGATTTTGAATTTTTTATTTAAAACTGTGTTTATTTGATTGCTTTATGAACTGTTTAAAAAAAGGAAAAAATTATAATTGGTTTTATATTAGATTCATTATAATTTTTCTTTCCTGGAAATCATGGAAAGAAATTTTTTTTTTCTTTATTGATATGTGATATCACATATTAGGTGATATCAAACTAATACTATTTATCTCAGACCTGATACACCCCTTCAACTATATATTGACCTGGTTATGTATTTTAATATAGGAAAAGGCAAAGAGAAAAATTTGTAAAATGTGGATATCTTTAAGATATTTACATATAGATGTTGGTGAAGATATGGGAAATTTAAACCATTTCTTCATATTGATGAATATTTACATTATTTAACCATTTTTTGGACTTGAAGATTGGGTGTGTTCTATCTTCTTTGAGTTGTATCAATTCTTCTCTCACGTTTTACATATGAAATTTATTTTCTAAAATTCTTTCATCTATAATTTCTTTTAACTACGTATATATATTCCATTTCATCTAGTTCAGGTTGGAATAAATCATTCCCTATTATTGTATTTGATTATCGGGTTATACTCTTTTTCTTGTGGGAACTGGGAACACCATTCTGTTTTGTGGAAGATCAGTCTGAGTGACTATTTTTTAGCATCTTATAGGTTGGTTCACTATAGAAACTATATTTCATAAATTATTTTAGGAATTTTTTTGAAATATAAAATATGATGTTTTGTATGGATGTTAGGGCATTTCATTATCTTTATAAAAAACAGTCTACAACAAGTCAGATGATTTTATGCTAATTTCTATGTTTCCAACATCATTAAAATGTAATTATAGATGTCGAAATATTCTTAAAATCCTACCAAATAAAAATTATAAAACAATATATCTTTTTATTTTATTGAATATGTAATACTATATAATTTCAAAATATTTACTATACATACAAAATAATGATCACTACATAATACATGAAAACATAGAAATATTCTGAGTTCATATAAAGGTATGTTGGTACATATATTACTAGATATAGAAGATGTATATCACTTCAAAAATAATTGATACTATTGATAATTTTTGTTTCTTACAAAAGGGGTAGTTCTAAAAAAATATCACAGGATGAATCTGATGTACATAATTACAAAAACATGATCGGATGGAAGGAAGGAAGTGGTTTTTATTTTTCAAGTATTGAAAAATGAAAAATAAAATAGAAATATTATAAATTAATAAAAATGGGGATAATCCTTTGAATGTACAGAAATCCTATTACAAATAGGTTACTGATATCCTGTGGATGTAGAAAAAGGGTAGAGTTTTAAACATGAAGTTTAATTTTGATATCAGTAAAAATTCAATGTGTGAAAAAAATGATAAATTCTAATAACTACCCTAGAGGAGATATGTTTGATATCACTATTGAATTTAGGGGAATCAACAATGTTTTCAATCATTCTCAATAGATCAAGGGAAATTGATATAGTCATATAAAAATCTAGATATACAGTGTGTATAATGTTTTAAGAGTATGGTTTTATATAATGCTGTGTTATAATGATTTAATTAATTTTCTAAAATACTCTACAAATTAAGATACAAGAAGATATAAAACTGTAATAAAATTACATCGGATAAAATTTCAAAATGTTAATAAGATTAAGGATATATATAAATAGATTTTTTTGAAATGAAGTTCAGTAATTGTGCCCAAAAAATTAGTTCGAACAGATAATATGTTATGTATTTACCATAAAAACAATTCATATAGAAAGGAATATTCTAATTATCATTCTTTGTGATCATATATAGAAGCATCCATCATACAGTCTATCATATTATAAACCTATTTTTAAAATTTTCTTTGTAATGATGTTTGAATTAAGGATGAATACAGTGAAAACATCCACTGGATGTGGAAATTGTTTCATTGAATTATACATTGTATAGATCCACAAACTAATTTTGATAAGATATTTATATATTTCTCAATTTCATTAACATATATTAATATAATAATATAAAAAATTTATGAGTGAGATATATATTTTTTAATTAATGTAAATTCAATAATGTATGAAAACAAAATAGAATTTATAATTATTATATAATATTCTAGATGAATGGATTAAAATTAATCTTATTCGAAAATATATAGGATTTATTGATTTTGAAATTTATTAAGTGGGAAAATGAATTTTTGTCTCATTTTCTAGTTATGAATCACCATAATAATATGGAGATATTTAAAAACATAAAAAATAATATAATACTATATAAAAAATTTGAATCTCTAAAAAATTTGATTGTATCAGTTTAAAAATGAAGATCAGTTTCAGGGTGAAAAAATTCCAAACAAATTTTTTTAAATAATATCTAAAGGGAGATGATTGAGTTCAGAGAAACTATATTTAAAAATAATAGATTTTTTCATGAAAAAGTTTGAGGTATAGAGATTTTGGTAATCTCTTAGAGCTCATATTATGTATACAATGTTTAATTTTCCAATTAGGTATAATAAAATGATATAACATGACCGTACATAGAGTTCATTAGATGGAAATTTTTATATAGTAGAAACCAACTTAACATTCAAGATGAGTTTTTGAGATACTATTTTATAAAGAATATCATTTTTGAAGCTCAATTTTATATGAAAAACATTTTAATCTAATGTTTGTTTTTATAATCATACATAATGGGAGATAAATAAAGTATAATAATGATTATCCCAATGTTTATTATCTTATTTATAATAGAGTTTTATATTCATCAACATTATTGCAAAAAATAAATTTTTTCCTTCACACCATGAGGATGATCTTTTTTATTACCTTTTTTTTCAATTTTTAATTTCTCATAGTTTCATCATTGTGAGGATGTTATAAATGATAATAAGGAAAATAAATATAACATGTAACATGGGTAATTTGGTATAAATGTAAAAAAATTTATAAGTGAACAATAGATTTTACCCCTCCCACACATCTTATTAGTGGTTCAATAATCCTTAAGAACTTCAGATATCCTTCTATACATAGAATTTTCTTACGGTTTTTCACTATCATTATCTCACCCTAAATCATACTATAGAATATAAAATACCAAAAAAATTCCCATGATATCACTATAGTGAATAATTATAATCATGATAAAAATATATTTATTACATGTTTATATTAATACATCTAACAAATAATCAATCAACTTGAGGATAAATAAGTTTAGTATCAAAGGACTATATATAAAAACATTGTATTATATAGCATTTTTTGACACTTATTCAAAATTAAGGTCAAATAGAATTGTAACATCCCAAGTAAGTAATGAATAATAGATATTTTTATCTATGTCTATTAATGATTAAGATAGTGTTATAGAGGCTTAAAATGAAAATAAATACAATCTTATGCATGGAATACACTAATATTCTTAAAAGATTGTTTTACTGCCTTTTCATGGCAAAACATTTTTGAATATATATTTTGACAATTTTATAAACTATGTTTGTCAAAATAAACTTATTATTTATGATTGGGACATCAAAATTTACCATGTGTGAATTTTTGGTATTTTTCTGACAATGTTCATTTTTTTAATGAATAGTGAAAAATACTGCATTTTACATCAAAACTGTTTTTAATCTAATTTATTTATGTGATTAGATTATGTTTTGAATTGGTTTTGAAGTGAAATTAGAATATATTTTTACCATTTTATACAATGGTGATCATTGGAATCAATTTCACTTTGAAATTAGACTTAAACTGGTGTCAATATTTTGATACTTATTGTTTTGTAAAAACACTCTTTTTGCTCTGGCAATGGTAATTAATTATTAAATTAATTAATGTGACTTATATTATTTGAATTTTGTAAAATAGACTTAATTTTTTAATTCGGAATATCAAATATAACTTAGGGTGAATTTTTGGTAATTTTCTGAAAAAGTTCAATTTTTGATGAATAGTGAAACCACTAAGTGGTAATCAAGCAAACTGATTTTTCAGTTAAATGAAAGTTTACCACTAATGTGTATTGAATTTTGAAAATCCGACATACATGGTTGTCATTATGAAGTAAAATGTTGTTCAATGATATTAAAATAATTTTTTGGTGAATAGTAACTTATTAAGTTTTTAATCGCGATTAGTGGTAATTAGTGTAATTTAAGGTAAAAATATTGCTTTAATAAAATGAGATGAGCATTACACATGTCTTACCCTCATTGGTTGTATCATGGCCGACCAAGACAAGCCATGGGTCAACTTGGGGACCCCATGGATCCACTTTGGTTGGGAAATGACATAAATAACATTTTATTTAATGTAAAAGTAAAATTGACACAAACATGATATGTTTTACTAAAACAATTTTTAAGTGGGGTTATACAAGTCATCGTTTTTATTATGAATATTCATTGGAAAGCTAAAAAGATTTCATACATCATAGTATTTTTTTATAATTTTTAGACATTAAATTAATTAAATTATTTATGACATAATAATGATGCAGCGATGACATCATTATTTGACGATTTAAATAAAATGGAAAGATAATGTAAAATCTATGAACTACACATGTCAAAAACTTATTGGATGAGTGGATTTCGAAGCCTTATCACCTTATCCACGAATTATATCAATGTAGGACCTTTTGAAACCGAAATACATTTTCAAATAAAGTAATATTTCTTTACTTTCCAAAAGTGCCCCTCCTCTCCTCTTATAAACGGCCCCCACCTCTACCTCATTTAACACACTAATAAATCCTTTGACTCGGCCAACCCCTGACCATTTACTCTCTCCACATCCCTCTCCTCATCCTAGAGGATTCCCTTTGGGCAGAATGCTATCAAAGGAAGCCTTTAGACTCAAATCAAAAGGAGATACACTTTTAAAGGTAATTCATTCTCTCATGTTCATTTGTTTTATTTTGCTTATCCAACCCCCTAAACTCTTTTTATTTATTTATTTTATAACAACAACAGTATCATAAATATACAAGGATGTTGTTATAATATTCATTTGAGTTACACTCTCACACAACTACATCAAATGGTTAAAGAACATACGGTTTCCGTGGATGGTGAAATTCTGCCTCCTGAAACGATGATTGTTCAACACTCATTTAACACCTTCAAAGGTGGCCATTATGATGTCACTATTTTTATATATGATATATAATATGTTTATGTTTTCCTTAAGCTTCTGTTTTTTTTTCATTTTGGGCATACCTTTATGGTTTCTATTATGGGTAAACACGATATCTTCATTTTAGGAAGTGCGGACTACCACCCCCTCAATGTGATTTGATTCGTTAAATACCATATGTGGGACATATAAAGGATGGAACTATGATATTATATATGATATTATACTGGAATTATAATATACCTTTATTTAATTTTGACTCCATTCTATAAAATACGAAATAGAAATGAAAGTAGCGTTCATGCGTACGTACGGCTTACCGTCTCCATGAACGGTGCATTTCATTTCTTACCTCTAAATGATTATGTAATATTATAAATGCAAGTATGTACTGGATATATATGACATATATGATATCTACATCATGAATACCATTCTGGATATAATGAACCTTTGACCAAATTAACAACATGTAAGTGTAAGAAGTCTATTTTTGACTTAAGAACCAAATACCGACAAAATGAACATTATTAACTTAACTGATTACATGATGTTCATAACATGGTATAAAAGGAATAATGAACATGAAAAAGATTCATAATCAAGTATAGATTAACTCATGTTTATTATTCAGGAGATTAAAGAATGGTCGGGTCAAGTCGGATACGAGGTATGGGACTTCGTCTCAATCTTCTTTCATTGAGGCATATTTTATTTTATACACAACTTTCTTTTATACAGTGTATAAACCCCTTTGACTTTTACGTTTATTCAAAAGGAATCTTTTTTATACGAAGCGTTTACTAAACGACAAAAGGGAATGTTTTTGTCGTACGTATGCGGCGACAACGACTTCTCCGCCGTCGTGACCGTTATTTGAGTTTTGGCTTCCTCTACAAGCCATACCTTCTTTTTAAAAGAAAAATAAATACCATGTTTTACTTTTCTTTTATTTTAGTATTGAAAATGGTTTTCATAATGTTTTTATATCAATGTGTTGTATTGATATCTCGTGATTGAAATGTGGAAATTTTATGTTACCTTTATACATGTTTTATGTGATATGATTATGTTATGGTTCTTGGGAATTATTATGAAGACGGGTGGTTCCATGATAAACTAAGGGCGGGTGAGCCCGTTATAGCACTCCAATGCATTGGGTAACGTGAATGAGTGAAACATTAAGGTTTCTCTGAAGAGATTTTAGGGAATATACTGTGATGGGTATTCCAAATGTAACCAAGAGGGTTACTCCCTACGTAAGAATGTTATGAATGCCTCAAGTTACCTTTATGTCTTATGATTTCTATGATTTATTCATGATTTTATGAGGTATGTTAATGTGCCTATGTTTTATGGGTAAAGTATGATTTCATTCTTATGTATATATGAACTCATGTTTCCTTTCCATGTTTTTTTTATAACCCATACTGAGTTTTTATGCTCATTCCAAGTGTTTGAAATTTTTTTCACAGGTCAAGGGAAAGGTACATGATAAGATGATAGAGTCAAGGATGTGTCAAGAAATAATCCATGTTTTATTTTAAATGTGTTTCCATTGATGAGAATGAAGAATACTATCTTTATGTAACCACTTTGTTTATATGTGGAATGTAACGCAAGTTTTATGATCTAATTCTCTAAAACTCTAAACCCGAAAAGATCCTCAATGTGTAATCTTGTAATAACTCAAGATTAAGTAAGGTTTAAGGATAGGGCATTATAGTTGGTATCAGAGGTCGGTTTAGATAACTTTAGGAGTTAGAATTCTATTAAATGATTATCCAAAAATATTTTTCTTTCGAAATGATATAGCATTTAAAGTTTACCATGTTGCTTCATCTAAGACATGTTTGTTCAGAATGGTTTTCCGCAGAGGAAACAGGGAAGCAGTGCTAGGAAGGCATACAGAAGGAAATAACCTTCCGAATCAGCATCCAGAAATGGTCGGAATTGGAACTGAACAGTTTGTTGCAGTAATGGCACTGTTGACTCAAGCGATAAATAGCGGTGGTATACATGCATGAGATCAGCCAGAACAACCACAGAGGAACATGTCAGTGGTGGAACATTTCATGAGGCAACATCCACCATCATTCAGAGGATCATCTGACCCTGTGCTAGCTGAAGGGTGGATTAAATCACTGGAGAAGATTTTTGATGTCATGGGGTGTTCAGACAATCAAAAGGTTAGTCTTTCTATTTACCATTTGGAGGATGAAGCAGATCAGTGGTGGTCTATGGTTAAAAATATCTGGGACGCCGATGAGATTGATGCTCTTGACTGGGATGAATTCAAAGGTATGTTTCATGAGAAGTATTTTCCTAAGGCTGTTCGACTTAGGATGGAAAAGAAATTCTTGGAATTGAGGCAAGAGGAAGACTCAGTGGCTGCCTATGAAGAAAGGTTCATTCGATTGGCATGGTATGCTCCAAATTTTATCCGGGACCTTGATAGTAAAATCAATCGTTTTTACTCAGGATTAAAGCCAAAGTATCGAAGGGCATTAGCTTCTCGTGAGTTTAAAATTTATGAAAATCTTGTTCTATGTGTTGAGAAGGTGGAAATGGAGTTTTCTGATGACCAAGTTTTCTATAACAACCAGAAGAAGAATAGACCGAGGTGGCCAGATAAAGGTAAGAATTCATCAAAAAAGTCTGATGGCAAGAGAACTAAGTTTCCAGTTTGTGATAAATGTGGCAAAAGGCATGCTGGGGAATGTCTTCTGAATTCTGGAAAGTGCTACCGATGTTGTAAGATGGGACATAAGGCTCGTGATTGCACTGAAAAGGATCAAGGTGAAGGTAAGAACAAATTTGATTTACAGTTAGTGAAATGTTTTAAGTTCAATGAGATGGGTCACTATGCAAACGAGTGTCCGACAAGGAGCTTGAGTGATGGGAAGCAGTTAGACTACAAGCAGAAAGGGGTGGTGAAATCCTTTGCAACTACTTCAGCAGATGTCGGGCCATCAAATGAAGTTGTATCAGGTACTTTGTTTTTTTTTCAGTTTATGCCAGTGTGTTGTTTGATTCGGGGTCTACACATTCTTTCATCTCTGAAATCTTTTCTAGTAAAATGGGAATACCATCTCAAGAAATGACTCCTGAACTTTTGGTAAAAACACATGGGGGAAATGTCGAGGAAAAAAGAATTTATAAGAATCTTCCTATCCTTATATGTGGAAAGAACCTACTTACAACCCTTATTGTTCTACCTCTAGTAGAGTTTGATGTTATCCTGGGTATGGATTGGCTCTCTATTTACCATGCTATGATTGACTGTAGAGCTAAAGAAGTTTCTTTTCAGAAAGACATTCAGTTTGTTTACAAGAATGAACCCTTACTTTTGATAACATATCAAGAGGCCGAGAAACTTGTAAAAGATGGAAATGAATGTTACCTTGCACACGTCATTGAAAATAAAGGAACTGTTTAGATTAATGATGTGCCAGTAGTAAATGAGTATCCTGATGTTTTTCATGATGAGTTGCCTGGAATAATACCAGATCAGGAAGTTGAGTTTACTGTTTACTTAGTTCTTGATGCTAAGCCAATTTCAAAACCCCCTTATTGAATGGCACAAGTTGAACTTTTAGAGTTGAAGGAGAAATTGCAAGATTTATTAGAGAAAGGTTTCATTATACCTAGCACATCACCATGGGGTGCTCCTGTTTTATTTGTTAAAAAAAAGATGGTTCTATGAGACTTTGCATTGATTATAGAGCCTTGAATAATATCACTTTTAAGAACAAATATCCTTTGCCTCATATCGATGATTTGTTTGATCAGCTCCAGGGAGCTCAGTTTTTTTCAAAGATTGACTTGAGATCGGGGTACCATCAGCTGAAGGTAAATGAGGCAGATATTCCGAAGACCGCGTTCCGTACGAGATATGACCATTATGAATTTGTAGTAATGCCTTTTGGGATAACCAATGCACCTGCAGTATTCATGGACTTAATGAATAGAATTTTCCATGAGTTCTTGGATAAGTTTGTGGCGGTTTTCATTGATGATATTTTGGTGTTTTCTAAAAGTAAAGAGGAGCATGAAAAACATTTAAGGGTTATCTTGCAAACCTTAAAAGAAAAGAAACTGTATGGGAAATTCAGCAAGTGTGAGTTTTGGTTGCAACAAATTTCTTTCCTTGGTCACATTGTTTCTAAAGATGGAATAACTGCTGATCCAGCAAAAACAAAAGTTGTGGAAGAATGGCCATGACCCACAAATGTAACCGAGATTCGTAGCTTCCTTGGTTTGGCGGGCTATTACCGAAGGTTTGTTAGAAATTTTTCACGGTTATCTAGTCCAATGACTAAGCTAACTTGGAAGGGTGTTAAGATTATCTAGACAAAAGAATGTGCTGATTTTTTTCAGGAATTGAAAAGAAGATTGGTGAATGCTCCAGTTTTGGCACTACCTTCCAGGAATGGTGAGTTTGTTATATACAGTGATGCTTCATTGAAAGGACTTGGTTGCGTCCTAATGCAGAATGATCAGGTAATTGCTTATGCTTCACAACAGTTGAAAACTCATGAGGTAAATTACCCTACACATGATTTGGAATTAGCTGCTGTTGTTTTTGCTTTAAAAATTTGGAGGCATCATTTGTATGGAGTAAAGTGTGAAATATATACAGATCACAAAAGTTTAAAGTATATATTCACTCAGAAAGCGTTATACATGAGACAAAGGAGATGGCTGGAATTAATCAAGGATTATGATTGTACAATTCATTACCATCCGGGAAAAGAAAATAAAGTGGCTGATGCTTTGAGTTGAAAAAGTAATGCTTCATTAACAATGTTGTGTTTGGAACGTGATCCTTTGGTTAAGGATTTGATGAACTTTGGCATAGAAGTTGTTGGTGCAGGAAGTCCTTCTGTTTTGATTCAGGTATCAGTGAGATCTTCTCTATCAAATACAATCAAGCAAGCAAAGAAGCAAGACAGTGAGTTGCAGAAAAAGGTAGAGCTGGTTCAGAAAGGTATGTTGCCTGAATTCAACATTGATAATGATTGCGTTTTCAGATTTTGGAAGAGATTGTGTGTGCCTTGTGATTCACAGTTGAAGAGAGATTTGTTATGTGATGCTCATAGTTCAACGTTTTCAATTCATCCGGGCAGTACTAAGATGTATAGAGATCTGCGGGAGTATTACTAGTGGGATGGAATGAAAAGAGATATTGCTGATTTTACTGTGAAGTGTTTGACTTGTCAGAAGGTTAAAGAAGAGCGGCAGTTACCGAAAGGGATGCTTCAGCCTTTACCAGTGCCAGAGTGGAAATGGGAGAATATATCCATAGAATTTTTTGTTGGATTACCGAAGACATCTCGAGGTAATAATGCAATCTGGGTTATTGTTGATTGCTTGACCAAATCTGCTCATTTCCTTGCTATACGAGATACTTTCTCTCTTGATCCACTTTCACGTTTGTATCTTAAAGAGATAGTCAGGTTACATGGAGTTCCTCTCTCCATTATATCGGATCGTGATCCCAGGTTTACTTCTAACATTTGGAAAGGCCTTCAAAAGTCGTTGGGTACTGAATTAAATTTTAGTACAGCTTTCCATCCTCAATCAGATGGGCAGTCAGAACGAACAATTCATACATTGGAGGATATGCTACAAGCTTTTTCTATGGATTATCAGGGAAGTTGGGACCAACATCTTTCTTTGGTTGAGTTTTCATATAATAACAGTTTTCATTCCAGTATACAGATGGCGCCATTTCAGGCATTATATGGGAAGCGGTGTCGAACTCTAGCTTTCTGGGATGAAGTGGGTGAAAGAAAGTTGATGGGACCAGAATTGGTAGAAGAGATGGCAGAAAAAGTTCAGTTGATTCAAAAACACATGAGAACAGCTCAGAGCAGGCAGAAGAGTTATGCAGATAACCGGAGGAAGGATCTATCTTTCGAGGTAGGTGATCATGTTTTTCTCATGGTTTCTCCTTGGAAAAGTGTGATGAGATTTGGTAAGAAAGGAAAGTTGAGTCCAAGGTTCATTGGACCATATGAAATTCTGGAGAGAGTTGGATCAGTTGCATACCGAGTGGCTTTACCTCCGAGTTTATATCAGGTACACAATGTTTTTCACGTTTCGATGTTGAGAAAGTATATGCCAGATCCATCTCATGTTTTGAGTCCAGAGGTAGTTCAGCTGGAAGAGAACCTATCTTATGAGGAACAACCGGTCCAGATTCTTGACCACAGGGAGCAATTGTTACGGAATAAGGTGATTCATCAGGTAAAGGTTTTGTGGAAAAACCACATGATTGAAGAGGCAACATGGGAATCTGAAAATGCAATGAGGGATACGTACCACCATTTATTCGATAAGTAAATAAATTGCGGGGACGTAATTTTCTAATGGGGGGAAGGATGTAACATCCCACGTAAGTAATGAATAATAGATATTTTTATCTATGTCTATTAATGATTAAGATAGTGTTATAGAGGCTTAAAATGAAAATAAATACAATCTTATGCATGGAATACACTAATATTCTTAAAAGATTGTTTTACTGCCTTTTGATGGAAAACCATTTTTGAATCTATATTTTGACAATTTTATAAACTATGTTTTTCAAAATAAACTTATTCTTTATGATTGGGACATCAAAATTTACCTTGTGTGAATTTTTGGTATTTTTCTGACAATGTTCATTTTTTAATGAATAGTGAAAAATACTGCATTTTACATCAAAACTATTTTTAATATAATTTATTTATATGATTAGATTATGTTTTCAATTGGTTTTGAAGTGAAATTAGAATATATTTTTACCATTTTATCCAATGGTGATCATTGGAATCAATTTCACTTTGAAATTAGACTTAAAATGGTGTTAATATTTTGATACTTATTGTTTTGTAAAAACACGCTTTTTGCTCTGGCAGCGGGAATTAATTATTAAATTAATTAATGTGACTTATATGATTTGAATTTTTTAAAATAGACTTAATTTTTGAATTCTGAATATCAAATATAGCTTAGGGTTAATTTTTGGTAATTTTCTGAAAAACTTCAATTTTTGATGAATAGTGAAACCACTAAGTGGTAATCAAGGAAACTGATTTTTCAGTTAAATGAAAGTTTACCACTAATTTGTATTGAATTTTTAAAATCCGACATACATGTTTGTCATTAAGAAGTATAATGTGGTTCAATGAGATTAAAATAATTTTTTTGGTGAATAGTAACTTATTAAGTTTTTAATCACGATTAGTGGTAATTAGTGTAGTTTAAGGTAAAAATAATTCTTTAATAAAATGAGATGAGCTTGACACATGTATTACCCTCATTGGTTGTATCATGGCCGACCAAGACAATCCATGGGTCAACTTGGGGACCCCATGGATCCACTTTGGTTGGGAAATGACATAAAAAACATTTTATATAATGTAAAAGTAAAATTGACACAAACATGATATGTTTTACTAAAACAATTTTTAAGTGGGGTTATACAAGTCATCTTTTTTATTATGAATATTAATAGGAAAGATAAAAAGATTTCCTACATCATAGTATTTTTTTATAATTTTTAGACATTAAATAAATTAAATTATTTATGACATAATAATGATGCAGCGATGACATCATTATTTGACGATTTAAATAAAATGGAAAGATAATGTAAAATCTATGAACTACACATGTCCAAAACTTATTGGATGAGTGTATTTCGAAGCCTTATCACCTTATCCTCGAATTATATCAATGTGGGACCTTTTGAAACCGAATCACATTTTCAAATAAAGTAATATTTCTTTACTTTCCAAAAGTGCCCCTCCTCTCCTCTTATAAAAGGCTCCCACCTCTACCTCATTTAACACACTACTCAAGCCTTTGGCTCGGCCAACCCCTGCCCATTTACTCTCTCCAGATCCCTCTCCTCATCCTAGAGGATTCCCTTTGGGCAGAATCCTATCAAAGGAAGCCTTTAGACTCAAATCAAAAGGAGATACACTTTTAAAGGTAATTCATTCTCTCATGTTCATTTGTTTTATTTTGCTTCTCCAACCCCCTAAACTCTTTTTATTTACTTAGTTTGAAACAACACCAGTATCTTAAATATACAAGGATGTTGTTATAATATTTATTTGAGCTACACTCTCACACAACTACATCAAATGGTTAAAGAACATACGGTTTCTGTGGATGGCGAAATTCTGCCTCCCGAAATGATGATTGTTCAACACTCATTTAACACCTTCAAAGGTGGCCATTATGATGTAACTATTTTTATATATGATATATAATATGTTTATGTTTTCCTTAAGCTTCTGTTTTTTTTTTCATTTTGGCATACCTTTATGGTTTCCATTATGGGTAAACACGATATCTTCATTTTAGGAAGTGCGGACTATCGCCCCCTCAAAGTGATTTGATTTGTTAAATACCATATGTGGGACATATAAAGGATGGAACTATGATATTATATATGATATTATACTGGAATTATAATATACCTTAATATAATTATGATTCCATTCTATAAAATACGAAATAGAAATGAAAGTAGCATTCATGCGTATGTACGGCTTACCGTCTCCATGAACAGTGCATTTAATTTCTTACCTCTAAATGATTATGTAATATTATAAATGCAAGTATGTACTGGATATATATGACATATATGATATCTACATCATGAATACCATTCTGGATATAATGAACCTTTGACCAAATTAACAACATGTAAGTGTAAGAAGTCTATTTTTGACTTAAGAACCAAATACCGACAAAATGAACATTATTAACTTAACTGATTACATGATGTTCATAACATGGTATAAAAGGAATAATGAACTTGATAAAGATTCATAATCAAGTAGTGATTAACTCAAGTTTATTATTCAGGAGATTAATGAACGGTCGGGTCAAGTCGCATACGAGGTATGGGACTTCGTCTCAATCTCCTTTCATTGAAGCATATTTTATTTTATACACAACTTACTTTTATACGGTGTATAAACCCCTTTGACTTTTATGTTTATTCAAAAGGAATCTTTTTTATACGAAGTGTTTACTAAATGACAAAAGGGAATGTTTCTGTCGTACGTATGCGGCGACAACGACTTCTCCGCCGTCGTGACCGTTATTTGAGTTTCGGCTTCCTCTACAAGCCATACCTTCTTTTTAAAAGAAAAATAAATAACATGTTTTAATTTTCTTTTATTTTAGTTTTGAAAATGGTTTTCATAATGTTTTTATATCAATGTGTTGTATTGATATCTCGTAATTGAAATGTGGAAATTTTATGTTACCTTTATGCATGTTTTATGTGATATGATTATGTTATGGTTCTTGGGCATTATTATGAAGACGGGTGGTTTCTAGATAAACTAAGGGCGGGTGATCCCGTTATAGCTCTCCAATGCATTGGGTAACGCGAAGGAGTGAAATGTTAAGGTTTCTCCGAAGAGATTTTAGGGAATATACTGTGATGGGTATTCCAAACGTAACCAAGAGGGTTACTCCCTACGTAAGAATGTTATGAATGCCTCAAGTTACCTTTATGTCTTATGATTTCTATGATTTAATCATGATTTTATGAGGTATGTTAAAGTGCCTATGTTTTATGGGTAAAGTATTATTTCATTCTTATGTATATATGAACTCATGTTTCCTTTCCATGTTTTTTTTATAACCCATACTGAGTTTTTATGCTCATCCCAAGTTTTTGAAATGTTTTTCACAGGTCAAGGGAAAGGTACATGATAAGATGATAGAGTCAAGGATGTGTCAAAAAATAATCCATGTTTTATTTTAAATGTGTTTCCATTGATGGGAATGAAGAATACTATCTTTATGTAACCACTTTGTTTATATGTGGAATGTAATGCATGTTTTATGATCTAATTTTCTAAAACTCTAAACCCGAAAAGATCCTCAATGTCTAATCTTGTAATAACTCAAGATTAAGTAAGGCATAAGGCTGGGGCCTTATAGTTGGTATCAGAGGTCAGTTTAGATAACTTTAGGAGTTAGCATTCTATTAAATGATTATCCAAAAAAAAATTCGAAATGATATAGCATTTAAAGATTACCATGTTGCTTCATCTAAGACATGTTTGTTCAGAATGGTTTTCCGTAGAGGAAACAGGGAAGCAGTGCTAGGAAGGAATACAGAAGGAAATAACCTTCCGAATCAGCATCCAGAAATGGTCGGAATTGGAACTGAACAGTTTGTTGCAGTAATGGCGCAGTTGACTCAAGCGATAAATAGCGGTGGTATCCATGCACGAGATCAGCGAGAACAACCGTAGAGGAACATGTCAGTGGTGGAACATTTCATGAGGCAACATCCACCATCATTCAGAGGATCATCTGACCCTGTGCTAGCTGAAGGGTGGATTAAAGAACTGGAGAAGATTTTTGATGTCATGGGGTGTTCAGACAATCAAAAGGTTAGTCTTGCTATTTACCGTTTGGAGGGTGAAGCAGATCAGTGGTGGTCTGTGGTTAAAAATATCCGGGACGCCGATGAGATTGATGCTCTTGACTGGGATGAATTCAAAAGAATGTTTCTTGAGAAGTATTTTCCTAAGGCTGTTCGACTTAGGATGGAAAAGCAATTCTTGGAATTGAGGCAAGAGGAAGACTCAGTGGCTGCCTATGAAGAAAGGTTCACACGATTGGCAAGGTATGCTCCAAATTTTATCCGGGACCTTGATTGTAAAATCAATCGTTTTTACTCAGGATTAAAGCCAAAATATCGAAGGGAATTAGCTTCTCGTGAGTTTAAATGTTATGAAAAGCTTGTTGGATGTGCTGAGAAGGTGGAAATGGAGTTTTCCGATGACCAAGTTTTCTATAACAACCAGCAGAAGAAGAGACCGAGGTGGCAGGAGAAAGGTAAGAATTCTTCAAAAAAGTCTGATGGTAAGAGAACTAAGTTTCCAGTTTGTGATAATTGTGGCAAAAGGCATGCTGGGGAATGTCTTCTGAATTCTGGAAAGTGCTACCGATGTGGTAATATGGGACATAAGGCTCGTGATTGCACTGAAAAGGATCAAGGTGAATGTAAGAACAAATTTGATTTACAGTTAGTGAAATGTTTTAAGTGCAATGAGATGGGTCACTATGAAAACGAGTGTCCGACAAGGAGCTTGAGTGATGGGAAGTAGTTAGACTACAAGCAGAAAGGGGTGGTGAAATCCTTTGCAACTACTTCAGCAGATGTCGGGCCATCAAATGAAGTTGTATCCGGTACTTTGTTTGTTTATTCAGTTTATGCCAGTGTGTTGTTTGATTCGGGGTCTACACATTCTTTCATCTCTGAAACCTTTTCTAGTAAAATGGGAATACCATCTCATGAAATGACTCCTAGACTTTTGGTAAAAACACCTGGGGGAAATGTCGAGGCAAAAAGAATTTATAAGAATCTTCCTATCCTTATCTTTGGAAAGAACCTACTTGAAAACCTTGTTGTTCTACCTCTAGTAGAGTTTGATGTTATCCCGGGTATGGATTGGCTCTCTATTTACCATGCTAAGATTGACTATAGAGCTAAAGAAGTTTCTTTTCAGAAAGACATTCAGTTTGTTTACAAGAATGAACCCTTACTTTTGATAACATATCAAGAGGCCGAGAAACTAGTAAAAGATGGAAATGAATGTTACCTTGCACACGTCGTTGAAAATAACGGAACTGTTCAGATTAATGATGTGCCAGTGTTAAATGAGTATCCTGATGTTTTTCCTGATGAGTTGCCTGGAATAATACCAGATCGGGAAGTTGAGTTTACTGTTGACTTAGTTCCTGATGCTAAGCCAATTTCAAAACCCCCTTATCGAATGGCACAAGTTGAACTTTTAGAGTTGAAGGAGCAATTGCAAGATTTATTAGAGAAAGGTTTCATTAGACCTAGAACATCACCATGGGGTGCTCCTGTTTTATTTGTTAAAAAGAAAGATGGTTCTATGAGACTTTGCATTGATTATAGATCCTTGAATAATATCACTGTTACGAACAAATATCCTTTGCCTCATATCAATGATTTGTTTAATCAGCTCCAGGGAGCTCAGTTTTTTTCAAAGATTGACTTGAGATCAGGGTACCATCAGCTGAAGGTAATGGAGGCAGATATTCCGAAGACCGCGTTCCGTACAAGATATGGCCATTATGAATTTGTAGAAATGCCTTTTGGGCTAACCAATGCACCTTCTGTATTCATGGACTTAATGAATAGAATTTTCCATGAGTTCTTGGATAAGTTTGTGGTGGTTTTCATTGATGATATTTTTGTGTTTTCTAAAAGTAAAGAGGAGCATGAAAAACATTTAAGGGTTATCTTGCAAACCTTAAAAGAAAAGAAACTGTATGGGAAATTCAGCAAGTGTGAGTTTTGGTTGCAACAAATTTCTTTCCTTGGTCACATTGTTTCTAAAGATGGAATAGCTGTTGATCCTGCAAAAACAAAAGTTGTGGAAGAATGGACAAGACCCACAAATCTAACCGAGATTCGTAGCTTCCTTGGTTTGGCGGGCTATTACCGAAGGTTTGTTAGAAATTTTTCACGGTTATCTAGTCCAAGGACTAAGCTAACTCGGAAGGGTGTTAAGTTTATCTGGACAAAAGAATGTGATGATTGTTTTCATGAATTGAAAAGAAGATTGGTGAATGCTCCAGTTTTGGCACTACCTTCCAGGAATGGTGAGTTTGTTATATACAGTGATGCTTCATTGAAATGACTTGGTTGCGTCCTAATGCAGAATGATCAGGTAATTTCTTATGCTTCACGATAGTTGAAAACTCATGAGGTAAATTACCCTACACATGATTTGGAATTAGCTGCTGTTGTTTTTGCGTTAATAATTTGGAGGCATCATTTTTATGGAGTAAAGTGTGAAATATATACCGATCACAAATGTTTAAAGTATATATTCACTCAGAAAGAGTTAAACATGAGACAAAGGAGATGGCTTGAATTAATCAAGGATTATGATTTTACAATTCATTACTATCCGGGAAAAGAAAATAAAGTGGCTGATGCTTTGAGTTGAAAAAGTAATGCTTCATTAACAATGTTGCGTTTGTAACGTGATCCTTTGGTTAAGGATTTGATGAACTTTGGCATAGAAGTTGTTGGTGCAGGAAGTCCTTCTGTTTTGTTTCAGGTATCAGTGAGATCTTCTCTATCAGATAGAATCAAGCAAGCACAGAAGCAAGACAGTGAGTTGCAGAAAAAGGTAGAGCTGGTTCAGAAAGGTAAGTTGCCTGAATTCAACATTGATAATGATTGCGTTTTGATATTTGGGAAGAGATTGTGTGTGCCTTGTGATTCACAGTTGAAGAAAGATTTGTTATGTGATGCTCATAGTTCTCCGTTTTCAGTTCATCCGGGCAGTACTAAGATGTATAGAGATCTGCGGGAGTATTACTAGTGGGATGGAATGAAAAGAGATATTGCTGATTTTACTGTGAAGTGTTTGACTTGTCAGCAGGTTAAAGCATAGCGGCAGTTACCGAAAGGGATGCTTAAGCCCTTACCAGTGCCAGAGTGGAAATGAGAGAATATATCCATGGACTTTGTTGTTGGATTACCGAAGACATCTCGAGGTAATAATGCAATCTGGGTTATTGTTGATCGCTTGACCAAATCTTCTCATTTCCTTGCTATACGAGATACTTTCTCTCTTGATCAACTTTCCCGTTTGTATCTTAAAGATATAGTCAGGTTACATGGAGTTCCTCTCTCCATTGTATCGGATCGTGATCCCAGGTTTACTTCTAACTTTTGGAAAGGCCTTCAGAAGTCGTTGGGTACTGAATTAAATTTTAGTATAGCTTTCCATCCTCAATCAGATGGGCAGTCAGAACGAACAATTCAGACATTGGAGGATATGCTACGTGCTTGTTCTATGGATTATCAGGGAAGTTGGGACCAACATCTTTCTTTGGTAGAGTTATCATATAATAACAGTTTTCATTCCAGTATACAGATGGCGCCATTTCAGGCATTATATGGGAAGCGGTGTCGAACTCCAGCTTTCTGGGATGAAGTGGGTGAAAGAAAGTTGATGGGACCAGAATTGGTAGAAGAGATGGCAGAAAAAGTTCAGCTGATTCAGAAACACATGAGAACAGCTCCGAGCAGGCAGAAGAGTTATGCGGATAACCGGAGGAAGGATCTATCTTTCGAGGTAGGTGATCATGTTTTTCTCAAGGTTTCTCCTAGGAAAAGTGTGATGAGATTTGGTAAGAAAGGAAAGTTGAGTCCAAGGTTCATTAGACCATATGAAATTCTGGAGAGAGTTCGATCAGTTGCATACCGAGTGGCATTACCTCCGAGTTTATCTAAGGTACACAATGTTTTTCACGTTTCGATGTTGAGAAAGTATATGCCAGATCCATCTCATGTTTTGAGTCCAGAGGTAGTTCAGCTGGAAGAGAACCTATCTTATGAGGAACAACCGGTCCAGATTCTTGACCACAGGGAGCAAGTGTTACGGAATAAGGTGATTCATCAGGTAAAGGTTTTGTGAAAAAACAACATGATTGAAGAGGCAACATGAGAATCTGAAAATGCAATGAGGGATAAGTACCCCCATTTATTCGATAAGTAAATAAATTGCGGGGACGCAATTTTCTAATGGGGGGAAGGATGTAACATCCCAAGTAAGTAATTAATAATAGATATTTTTATCTATGTCTATTAATGATTAAGATAGTGTTATAGAGGCTTAAGATGAAAATAAATACAATCTTATGCATGGAATACACTAATTTTCTTCAAAGATTGTTTTACTGCCTTTTGATGGAAAACCATTTTTGAATCTATATTTTGACAATTTTATAAACTAGTTTTGTCAAAATAAACTTATTCTTTATGATTGGGACATCAAAATTTACCTTGTGTGCATTTTTGGTATTTTCCTAACAATGTTCATTTTTTAATGAATAGTGAAAAATACTGCATTTTACATCAAAACTGTTTTTAATCTAATTTATTTATATTATTAGATTATGTTTTGAATTGGTTTTGAAGTGAAATTAGAATATATTTTTACCATTTTATCCAATGGTGATCATTGGAATCAATTTCACATTGAAATTAGACTTAAACTGGTGTCAATATTTTGATACTTATTGTTTTGTAAAAACACGCTTTTTGCTCTGGCAGTGGGAATTAATTATTAAATTAATTAATGTGACTTATATTATTTGAATTTTGTAAAATAGACTTAATTTTTGAATTCTGAATATCAAATATAGCTTAGGGTGAATTTTTGGTAATTTTCTGAAAAACTTCAATTTTTGATGAATAGTGAAACCACTAAGTGGTAATCAAGCAAACTTATTTTTCAGTTAAATGAAAGTTTAGCACTAATGTGTATTGGATTTTGAAAATCCGACATACATGGTTGTCATTAAGAAGTAAAATGTGGTTCAATGAGATTAAAATAATTTTTTGGTGAATAGTAACTTATTAAGTTTTTAATCGCGATTAGTGGTAAATAGTGTAGTTTAAGGTAAAAATAATGCTTTAATAAAATGAGATGAGCTTGACACATGTCTTAACCTCATTGGTAGTATCATGGCCGACCAATACAATCAATGGGTAAACTTGGGGACCCCATGGATCCACTTTGGTTGGGAAATGACATAAATAACATTTTATTTAATGTAAAAGTAAAATTGACACAAACATGATATGTTTTACTAAAAAAAATTTTAAGTGGGGTTATACAAGTCATCTTTTTTATTATGAATATTCATTGGAAAGATAAAAATATTTCCTACATCATAGTAGTTTTTTTATAATTTTTAGACATTATATAAATTAAATTATGTATGACAAAATAATGATGCAGCGATGACATCATTATTTGACGATTTAAATAAAATGGAAAGATAATGTAAAATATATAAACTACACATGTCCAAAACTTATTGAATGAGTGTATTTCGAAGCCTTATCACCTTATCCACGAATTATATCAATGTGGGACCTTTTGAAACCGAAACACATTTTCAAATAAAGTAATATTTCATTACTTTCCAAAAGTGCCCCTCCTCTCCTCTTATAAAAGGCCCCCACCTCTACCTCATTTCACACACTACTCAAGCCTTTGGCTCGGCCAACCCCTGCCCATTTACTCTCTCCACATCCCTCTCCTAATCCTAGAGGATTCCATTTGGGAAGAATCCTATCAAAGGAAGCCTTTAGACTCAAATCAAAAGGAGATACACTTTTAAAGGTAATTCATTCTCTCATGTTCATTTGTTTTATTTTGCTTCTCCAACCCCCTAAACTCTTTTTATTTACTAATTTTGTAACAACAACAGTATCTTAAATATACAAGGATGTTGTTATAATATTTATTTGAGCTACACTCTCACACAACTACATCAAATGGTTAAAGAACATACGGTTTCCGTGGATGGCCAAATTCTGCCTCCCGAAACGATGATTGTTCAACACTCATTTAACACCTTCAAAGGTGTCCATTATGATGTCACTATTTTAATATATGATATATAATATGTTTATGTTTTCCTTAAGCTTCTGTTTTTTTCATTTTGGGCATATCATTATGGTTTCCATTATGGGTAACACGATATCTTCATTTTAGGAAGTACGGACTACCGCCCCCTCAAAGTGATTTGATTCGTTAAATACCATATGTGGGACATATAAAGGATGGAACTATGATATTATATATGATATTATACTGGAATTATAATATACCTTTATATCATTATGATTCCATTCTATAGTATACGAAATAGAAATGAAGGTAGCGTTCATGCGTACGTACGGCTTACCGTCTCCATGAACGGTGCATTTCATTTCTTACCTCTAAATGATTATGTAATATTATAAATGCAAGTATGTACTGGATATATATGACATATATGATATCTACATCATGAACACCATTCTGGATATAATGAACCTTTGACCAAATTAACAACATGTAAGTGTAAGAAGTCTATTTTTGACTTAGGAACCAAATACAGACAAAATGAACATTATTAACTTAACTGATTACATGATGTTCATAACATGGTATAAAAAGAATAATGAACTTGAAAAAGATTCATAATCAAGTAGAGATTAACTCAAGTTTATTATTCAGGAGATTAAAGAACGGTCAGGGCAAGTCGGATACGAGGTATGGGACTTCGTCTCAATCTCCTTTCATTGAGGCATATTTTATTTTATACACAACTTTCCTTTATACGGTGTATAAACCGCTTTGACTTTTACGTTTATTCAAAAGGAATCTTTTTTATACGAAGCGTTTACTAAACGACAAAAGGTAATGTTTTTGTCGTACGTATGCGGCGACAACGACTTCTCCGCCTTCGTGACCGTTATTTGAGTTTCGGCTTCCTCTACAAGCCATTCCTTCTTTTTAAAAGAAAAATAAATACCATGTTTTTCTTTTCTTTTATTTTAGTATTGAAAATGGTTTTCATAATGTTTTTATATCAATGTGTTGTATTGATATCTCGTGATTGAAATGTGGAAATTTTATGTTACCTTTATGCATGTTTTATGTGATATGATTATGTTATGGTTCTTGGGAATTATTATGAAGACGGGTGGTTCCGTGATAAACTAAGGGCGGGTGAGCCCGTTATAGCTCTCCAATGCATTGGGTAACGTGAAGGAGTGAAATGTTAAGGTTTCTCCGAAGATATTTTAGGGAATATACTGTGATGGGTATTCCAAACGTAACCAAGAGGGTTACTCCTTACATAATAATGTTATGAATGCCTCAAGTTACCTTTATGTCTTATGATTTCTATGATTTATTCATGATTTTATGAGGTATGTTAAAGTGCCTATGTTTTATGGGTAAAGTATGATTTCATTCTTATGTATATATGAAGACATGTTTCCTTTCCATGTTTTTTTTATAACCCATACTGAGTTTTTATGCTCATCCCATGTTTTTGAAATGTTTTTCACAGGTCAAGGGAAAGGTACATGATAAGATGATAGAGTAAAGGATGTTTCAGGAAATAATCCATGTTTTATTTTAAATGTGTTTCCATTGATGAGAATGAAGAATACTATCTTTATGTAACCACTTTGTTTATATGTGGAATGTAATGCAAGTTTTATGATCTAATTCTCTAAAACTCTAAACCCGAAAAGATCCTCAATGTGTAATCTTGTAATAACTCAAGATTATGTAAGGTTTAAGGCTGGGTCCTTATAAGAATATATTTTATACATCTACTATCTTATGATAATCATCATAACCTTCGGAAAAAGAAACTTATGTAATGTGCGATATCAAAGACATAATATGAGTTTAATAAAAAAATCTATCAAGTATAAGTTCATAAGATAATGAAATAACTTTATCAAAAAGGATACAAAAAAATCATGAGTGATGAATATAAAACATAAGATTACATAAAAGACATGGAATAAGAATAAAAATCAACATATGATTCACATGTAAGAATAATAACTACAATATGGATTTATGAGGACAAAACACAAAAAAAAAATAATTATTAGAGTATAAAATCATAAACACTAACAAATTTTATTTATTGAAGAAACATTAAAATATGGAATATTTTCCTTCCTCATTAACATCATGAAATAATAAGATAATATTAAATTTAATATTTTAAAATTCTAACTTACACTTTTAAATGAAACATTATTTTACAAAACCATAACTTGTGTTTCTTTTTTTATGAGAAACCAAAACATAATCATTATTTAATATATCATTTGATATAAACGCAAAAATGCCAAATTTTTGGGGGATATAGGACCACACCCTTCAGTCATTGGAATTTCATGTTCTACAAAAAAATCAATCAAATTTCAAATCATAAAGAACCAATAGAAATTAAATTAGTTTCATAAAACATCAAAATAATAATTATACACATAACATAAAAACCTATGTAAATAGAAATGGGATTCCAAAAATTCTAATTAGAAACCATTCACATTGATAAAAACCCCATTGAATTAAAAAGGGGTTTCACAAAACTAATAAATAGAAATAATTCACATTTTATAACGAACAGAAGAAATATACGGGGCTCATAAAACATCCAAATGGTCTAAAAAATCATAAATGAAATAATTTGATAAAAAAACAAGATCAACTAATATAATCACAAATAAAAATAAATAATTGGGTGAAAAATGAAAAATAAATCCATTATAAATAGATCTTATGATAATAATGAAAACAAAATAATTGGAATATATATTCATAAACATTTTTAGCCATCATTTTAATGGTCATAGTTACAAGTCTTTTTCAAATAAGACACAATTTCATTAATTAATAAGAAAAAGGAAAAATATTTGGAAAATCAATTTAAATTAAAAATATGTCTCCCTATAAGAGAATATATTACATTATTGAAAATGTATAGTCAAAGAAATATGATGATGAATAAGAAATTTTATAAACTATTGAACTTATTTGAGGTAACACGTTCCTTTCATTTATATATTTTTTGAATATAATTGAATTAACCTCCAAATAAATAAACATAAAAATAATTATAACACATTTTAGAAACATATTAAAATAAATTTATATTTTTTCAATTAATTTATAAATAATTTCATCAAGTAATAAATTTTTATAGTCCTCAATTATCATTATTTATTAACAATCCTATAAATTTTGAAAAAGGTTTATAAAAGTAGTGTTGATCATTCTATTCTATAAAAATATCATCTTTTATAATTAAATAATGTTATATGAATTAATGTTTTATAAATTCATATAATTTATATTTTCATCACATGAGTGAATTAGTAGTTTAAATGAAATCAATGATGGTGATGAATTCGTTTTATATTATGTACTAATACAATAAGTTTATAATAATTGATTGATTTTTTATCCTTAAATATCATATTAATGATATATATTACTTATATTTATCATATAAACTCATCATATATAAACTACAAATATCCCTGATTATTGTTGTGAAAAATCAAGCGTGTTCATTCATGAATGAAGTAGTGTATAAAAAAGCACAATTCAAATTTTCATTTTTCATAATTGAAATGGAAAATTAATTTTTATAGAAAAATTATATTAAAATAAAAATATAAAAATTATTATGATTTTACACTTGTAAAGTTGGGAGTATAAATTTAATAAATATTAAATTGTTATAATAAAAATGAAAAAAAGGAAATGATTAGAAATACAGACCTCTAAAATGTAGTTATCTACTTCGAAATGGTGTTTAAACCATTTAATGATTATATTTTGAGAAAACCATAATCTAATTAAGGTTTTTATACGTGTCTAATAGATGTTTGTATAGAGCTTGAGTCCAAAATAGATTATTTTTGTGATATGATATTGTAATAGAAAAAGGACTCTTCTATAAGTGAAAATTTGTGTAGTTTTTAGAAATATCTAAAACATTTCTACAATGGAATTTATCTTTAATGAACGTTGTTGAAAAATGTGAAATAATAATTTGTATTATTTATAATTAATAAAAACATTATATCTCTCAATTTATATGTCAAATATGGGCATATAACAACACTATAACAACTGAATTAAAATGTATAATGTATTGAAATGATTTCTCTTAAAAAATTCTATCATATGTTTTAAAATGTAAAATATGGGAATTTAATTATAAAAATATAAATACACATATAATATAGATATTTAATCAATGAAAAAATTTCATAAAATTTAAAATAATACATATTTCATAAAAGTGATGTTATTTATAAAAATATTAGTTTAAAAAATTCCCTAAAAGTTTTCATGTTTTAAAAATAATAAAATTTTATGTTAAAATATATATGAAATTATAAATAAAGAAACATCGAAAGATTTTATAATTTATCTTAAAAAATTTTAAATTTATTTATTAGATTAAAATATATAATATAATGAAAAAATTAATTTGTTGAAAAATGATGTTTTTCAACATAATGTGTTCTTATTAAGATTTCATATCAATATTTGATTTAAAAAATGTTCATATATAATTACATATATATTAAAAATTATTTCATTGACAATTTAATACACTTGAATAATGTATATAATTATTAAAAAATTAATTCTTAAAATTATAATAAAATTCATTTAGTGAATGAAAATAGAATATTTTTTATACTACATAATTTAATTATACAACATAATTGATATTTAAAATACTTCAGTTATATTATGGAATAAATCATATTATTTATTGATAATAATAATATGAATTTTTATAAATTACACACACACACACATATATATATATTAGGAAATTATAATATCATTATCTGTTATATTATATAAAATTTTATACATAAAAATACAAGACATCAGTATAACTATTCTATATATAACCAATGATGGCATTTGAAACAACCATATTTTTAATTACTAAATATTAAATGATCATATATAAAATGGAATGATACCATTCTTTAAAATAAACACACTAAATAATTTGTTCGTTCCCCTATCAGATCACAAGGAACTGTTCTTATTTCATATTATATATATTTAATAATGTTTATTTCATTTCATATTTCCCATACTCATTATTATTATTTTGGATACTATAATTATATTATTTTAAGATGACCCAATTTTTATATATTAACTAACATTTTAATATTTCTTATATGTTACTATGTAATGATTTTTTCACATTTAGTACATGTAGTTAACCCATAATGAGTAATAATCCATTATTTGAAAAACATAGGTTTCTTAGTTTTTATTGTAATATACAACTAATAAATGAATAAAGACCCCAGTGTTTGGTTAATATATTATAGTTTACATTTTTGAATCATGTATCATTCTATTTAAATGAATAGGTAAATGCTCTATTATTTATATTAAATAAATAAAACACAACAAAAATGAAATATTTTTTAATTAATATTAATAACAAGATTAATTGTAATAATAATAATTTTATTATAATTATTATGAATAGACCCAAAGTCATGTGTTGTTACTATAATGTAGGATGAGTGTTAACCTATAATATTTTCAGTTGACTGTTAGGATGAAAGATATGCTCGTCTTGGACCAAAACTAGGGATGGATTTATTTGAGAATTGGAATATTTTCACTAATGTATAACATATAAAAATTCATTAAATCGATACAGTTAGAATCATTATAAAATTAATAATTTTGATATAGAGAAAATCTTGGTAAATACATAATCAAGAGGTAAATGCGTTCTCTTTAGGGGTAATGATTATGCTAATTATGGGAATTTCTTACAATGATTGAAAATGAATTTTTTTTTAAATAGATTATATCTAATAGTTTATATTATAATCATTTTTAAGAAATTTCAGAAGAAATATGTTTATCCAAATTTTTTCATTTCCAGGAAAACCATGATATTACATTTCTAATTGTATAATTTATATTAATTAATTAAAAAATTAAATAATCAATTAATACACATATTTAAATATAAAAAAAAATATTAAATATATTAGTAATCAAATATATACAATTTCATTAATGTAATAATGATTTATAAAATAATTAAACTACATGATAATATAAATTTAAAAAATTAATTCAGTAGTACACCAATGAAGTAAAATTATATATTTTTCCAACAATTTTAATTAAATTGGATAAATTTTTTAAAGGTAATCAAAATAAAAAATTAAGATATTTCACTTCTACACAAATAAGAATGCAACCATTATTCAGATACCAAATCAAATTTTCAAAATATATAATAAGAAAAATAAAATAAATTAATGATCAACTATGTCTTAAAACGTACATTCCATTTATGTGTCATTCTTCTAGTTATAATGAATTCATAAATATATGTGAACATTTTCTGAAGAGGAATTCCGAATCAATGTTCTAGATTTGGCCATGATGTTGATTTTCTATAATTCATGTTTTTTGTTTAAGTATTTGTGTAAGGTAGGATATATTATATTATAGATAATGATATATGATGAAAAAAAAAATTTATTCTACTTCAGATAGGGTATAAAATAAAAACCTGGATATAAATGGTGGGATTCCAGAAAACATTAGGGATTTCAGGTATGCAATAAGATCATAGATCAATGTTATGGTTAATGATGGAAGCTATATAAAGATGACTAGTGATAATATTGAATGAGAAATATTGTTTTTTCTGAAATTATAGGATGGGTTACATTAAAATGACCTTATTAAACAATATATTATAGTTTAGAATTATGTATATGTCAGAAAAAAGAATTAAATAAGGGATGATGTTTTAGTACTAATCCCAAAACTCATGCATTGAAAACTTCCCAAATACCTAATATTGACGATGAACTCAAAAAACGGTGTGTAGATGCTCTGCATGCTCCACCTCATATGTGGAGTACCCACAGATGTCATCAATGAATACCAACACAATCTAGTCTAGAAACTCACAGAATAAAGCATTCATCAATTCGACGAACATAGCTAGAGCATTTTTCTTGTCGAATGACATTACAAAGAACTCATAATTCCCATGATGACAACAACAATCATTTTTTGAGATATCCTCATCCTTCAAATGCATCTAATGATATCCTGACCACCATTCAATCTTTGAGAACCATCAGGCACCATTTAGTTGAGAAAATAAATAATAAATCCTTGTAAAATGATAGAGATTATATACTGTTAGTTTGTTTATGCAATGATAATCAACACAAAACCACAAAATATCATCATACATCTTCAAAAGCAAGACTGGTTAACCCCACGGTGACACACTCAGCCGACAAAAATACACAGTAACATACATTCAACATTTATATGAAGCACTCGTAACTCTAAATGGGTTATCCTATATGGAGACATAGAAATAGATGATTCAGCTGGTTTTAGCTCGATCCTAAACATGATCACTTGTCGAGGTCTAAATGCAACAACCTCTTCTCTAAAGTCATCAAGGTACTCTTCTATGAACCTGGGAAAGGCCAACTCATGATCCTATGATAAATACAAAATCATCTCAGCCATCATGGATGATAAAGATGTATTATGCCTCTGACCCATCCATTGGCCTCCCTCACCACTGAACGCCACTAGATCACCATCTGCATCAATGTACACAACATTTCTCCTGAAGCAACCCATGATATCCTACACCAAATACACCCAATCAATTATGTGGATGACATCGTATGGTTGTAATTGTAAACATAGGAAATATCACCAATAGTGGTGCTCCCATAGCAATAGCTCACAGTCTCCACATACATTAAATAAGACATCTCAGCGTCTAACTGGAGTTTTCAATGCCAAGGGCACTACAAGCCTCTCTACCTCATGTCCCAATGCATGAAAAAGTGTATGTGATATGAAGGAGTGTGTCACTCCTAAATATAATATGGAATACACCAATGTAGGAATCATGAAAATGGTACCTTGAATGAAATCTAGCTAACATGGTGATGGAAACTCTAAAGCATGAAGCTAACAAGGACCTACTCCATGGCCTTTATGACACTGATTATGACCATCACCATGGCCTCACACAGATCTATTAGGACAAGGAACATCACATGGTTATCCTCTGGTTACCCCATCTACTCACTGCTGATCCAAAAATGGTGCATCCTACTAGTTCTTCTTAAGCTGGAACTACCTCAATAGAGGAACCTAGAGTAGAAAAACTAGTGCATGTTGACTACTCATACAGGTCGAGCCCTATCGCTTCTGATGACCTCATCCACCATAAGAAAAACAAGTGCCTGGTCTCTTGGCATATGCTTGAGATTTTCTTCCATTAGAGTAATGAGATGATGAGGGATGGGACCTTCCCTCGGCCGAATGAAAACTCATCTGCCCAAAAAAACTGTATCACAAACCATATCTATTCTTCATGAGGAATATTTATGACTCCTTATATTGATGATCCGGTTCTATCTAATGTATTATCGATGACATTATGAAAACCCTAGTCTTTTATTACATTATTAAACATAATATATTACATCAAAATCACTTCATTAAACATAGAATATAGAAAGGTCTAGTGTCATTGAGGCTTAAGATCATTACATAAAAACTTAAAACATGAAATAAAACATATTTATTAAAAAATCCTTTTACATGACCACTACATTCCATCATACATATCATTGAATGGGAGAACCCATGGACATGCATAAGAAAATGGTGAGCTATAAAGCCCAATAATAGAATAATCATGAAATAACATGAGGAATACAACCCATGTTAGAAAATAGGAATATAAATAGAGAAAAAGAAAATCATAAACATAAAGGCATGATAAAGCATGATAATTATAACATGGAAATGTGCCAACAACAATTAACAAGGAATTAGCATGAGCCAAGGCTCATCGCACATGAAGCTTGAGTAAACCCTCATTGCACATGAGGCATGAGTAAACTGTCATTTCACATGAATTCGCATGAGTAAACACACATTGCACATGATGTATCATGACACTATACTTTACTCAATGCAATGGAGCGCTATCAGGGTGCACCCTTCTTAAACATTTCATTCCATGAAAAAGTGTTCCAAATGGATCATAAAACATTGAATCATTCAACATATAAATTTATTCTAAGATAAATGAATGTGGAATAAATACCTGAAACTCTTCAAAAATTAAGTAAATATACATAAAGGTGATTACCCTTGATAGAAAAATTTTCATGGTATTAACTACACAGTGAATTTGGAATGGAAAATCATTGATCAATTTGGCAGCATAACGATGTGACATAAGAACACATAAAAATGGTTGTTGGGAGATAAAGGGGTGTCTCATCATATTTAACTGACATGGATAGTAAGGGGTCATATAGATACATTTTCCAAAAAATTAAATGAAATTTATATTCATGATACAAAAGAATTGCTTGAATCTAAATGAAGAGAGATAAATTCTTTTCCGAATTTCAGTATAATAACGGGTGTACATGGGAGTAATTTAATGAGAGAGAAAGGGGTCTTCCATCATTCAAATAGGGAATTATTGGGTCAGTGAGAAACCATACCAAAACATTTAAAATTGAAATTTAAAGGTCATGAAAACTTAATAAATATTGGAAGAAAATGAGAAAGGAAGAAAAACAATTACTTGGAAGTGTGCTTCCCTAGGATTGAGAGAGGCTTGAGAGAGGCTTGAGAGAGGATTCATGGGAGTTTGGGGCATCTTGGGAGGATTCTAGAGATAGGATGGCAGAGGTTGGATGAACTACAATGGCTTTTAGTGAGGAGGATGTGGGATTATGGGTATGTTTTTATAGGAAAGGTTAGGGAATTCTTTATTATTTAGGTTTAGGAAACCTCCCATTAAAATAATCCAAACCACAAACCAACCCATGGTTTTTGCCCATGGTTTTTGGAAAATGGAAGTGGAACGCACTATTTTATAAGTCAGAAGACCGAACTTCTGTAAATATTGGGGTTGATTATTTGGAGGTGTTTCACAATCCTAAGGAAAACAATTTAAGAAGAAAAAATGTTTAATAAGTCTTGATGGGTCCACTAAAGAATAGTAAAATAAATAAAAAAAATGAAAAATAAAATTATATTAATGGTAAATCATATATTGTCTGAACATAATTTTTATAGTATTTTATTACATCACAATTGGGTCATTATGATGCCATAGAACATATTATATATTTAAATGGTTTTTTACCTAAAAATTTGATTGTCTCAGAAAATTATGAAAAATTCACCATTGGATAATTTTGATGTACTGATGCTAGAAATAATATTATTTTTATCTAAATATTTAAATAAATATGGTAATTATCACATTTAAAATAAAAACTAACATTTATAAAAAAATCATGGGTTTTGACGAAAATATCATTCTAACCTTAATAAAAATTACAATTGCAGTCATTAAATTATACGATATTTTATATTTAATAAAAATTAAATTAATAATAATAATAATATTTTATTACAATATTATTCAATTCAAAAATGCATTAATTCATCAAAATAGATTTCTTAGTTGAAAAAAAACTAAAAAATAATAATTGTGAATTTAAAACTATTTACAAGGTGAAAATAATAAAATTAAAGTATATTCATTATTATATAAAAAAATAATGTACCTAACTATTGTGATAAGGTATTGTTACATAACCCATAATAACACCCACATTAGACAGATGAGTAAGGTGTGCTATGGTCACAGACTCTTGGGGTGGCTCGGATAACATTGCCCGCGTTGTAATCTCTATCAACTTCCACTTCTCTCGTAGGTGGTCCCACTCGAGATTAACATATTCAAGCTTGGCTTGGGATTGGTCAAGAGTGAAGACCAAAAACACAACCTCCTTTCCGATCTCAGGCAAATGGGATTTTTATGGGGCGTGCCTACTAGATGAGGCCATCACATCCTTTTTCTATTTAAATTGGATTTGTTAAAGCCCTATATTTATACAAATCTTGTGATCACTTTTCGGTGGCTATATTAGCTACAGTCACAATTCATAACATGATTTTAAAATCCAAAAACATAAAAAATAGGAATTATTATTTTTATATAAATTTTTTAAATAAATATATATTTAATTATGTCAAGAGTGACTTCCATTAATGAATGTTTGGGTCTTTATAGACATCTTCCATCGCCATCATCTAATGATATGTCTTCATTTTAAATGGGGTGACATAGCGCCTGATCTCTGGATAAAAATCCTCCTAAAAATTCCTCACCTTGGCCTTCTTATTTGAAAATATCTCTGAAGGTTATAGTAATAGGTTCTTCAAATGGATTCCAAACTCTCGTACACTGGAGATCCCCTGTCGAAGGGTATGAAGCTCCCGGAGATTGGATGCCATCGCAGTTAAAGAAACAAATTCGTCTCTAAAAATGTATCATTACATGTCCCATGTGATTGCAGACTCCTCACAATCCCTATAGTATAAGACCAACCATTACCTTGCGACTCTACTCAGCATCACCACAAACCATGGACACCCAGTGATCCTTCCGAGCACAAATCTAACTAATTCCAATCTCAACCTACTCCAACCAGACTTCTATGACTACATCTGAAATGGAGCCATCATACTTTTGTAGACTCTAGCGTTGAAACTCTCAGATTGTACTCTTCCAAGTGTCATATTCTTCAGCCTCTACCCTACGGTGATCTACTGTTATATCCTGCTAGAAATATTCTATAACATCCTCACAAGGACGTCAACCTAGACCCATACATGTAAAATAACAAACAGATAAAGATCATAAAAACTAGAATAAGGAACACTAAGCATTAATTATTTTTTCCCATATATTCATTTTAGGTTAACATACCCCAAGTTAAACCCATTCAAACATAGGCACAAGGAATAATGATGAAAGATCCTTTCCTTGGTCTCTATACTACAACTAGTATCACCTCATTTAGTAGCCTTTCTAAATTTAATTTTTGGTTCATCAAATCAAAGGGGTCCCTAAACGCTTATGTCTAAGCTGGCCTCTAGTGTTTACATCACTTTCTAAACATGAATGGAATTATTTCCTTAAAAACCCTTGCAACCTCACCTATTCCTATCTCCAAACTCTAACTTATCTCTGAAACATACCTCTGATACCACTCTATCATGACACCCTCCCCACCAGGTGTACCCCTCCCGGGCCAACAATGTGAGAACGAAGATAAAGACCCATGAGTCCCACCTCTAGTAGGCCCTGGGTCGGTGACAAGAACTGAGGCTATAGTAAACACACAAATGTGATGCATTACCCTCTAAAATAAAACATGTGAAAGAGAGAGATAATACAGACACCATCCAACTCAATTTTAGACTACAATATAAATGAAATTCCAAGTACACCTATGTACTTTCATAGAAAACTACTATAACTGAAAAGTAAAAAATGAAATTACCCAAATTAAAGTAAAAATAGATGTGGCCATGAAGCCCAAACAACTCCTACAAACCCAAGATATTTGTAACCAGACTGATCATCACCCTTCTCCCAGTGACCTAAAAAATAGTTTATATATACATAAGGTGTGGATAACAGTATACTCAGTAGGGTCCTCCCTAGAGCCTCTCGTGAAAATGTAAGGAGTGCATGCCAAAGCACTGTGAATAACAAGTGAAACTAACTCATCACATAAACAAGTATACTAAGTTCCCAACTGCACCATGGCTACTGTCAACATGTATCTCAAAAAAGAGTATGTAATATAATAACAAATATCAAGGGTACCCTACTATAACTTCCGCACAGTTTTGCTACATTTCCCCCTACATTTCATGTCCTAAGCATCTCTCTGCAAATAGGCTTGCCCATAGACACCTGGGAAAATCACAACAACATGCACCTCGTGTAACAAAACCACCACGTCCACATAATCAATTTAACCTGATAGTTTCTAGGAGCCACCACAGCTCGCAAAACATGTATCATACATCAGATATTAACCCGCATGCCATTATAGCTCATACACGGAGTAAGGATCCTCATGAAATCATATCCCATACACACTACACCTATAGTAGTCTATATAAAACTATATCCAGGATATATGTGTTTGAATTACCACAAGACAGTACATCCCTATACAAACATTTATTGGGAATGCTAATCATTCTACCTACCAACACAAGTAACTTCCAAGAGAAGAGAGCGGTGACAAAAGGGGTAGTCATCAATCTAACTTCACTATGTAATGTTGGGAAAAACACCCCCAGGGCAAGGAATCCCCTAGGTGTTAGTTTCTCTGACTGATGGGGTGGAGTAGTGTATAGAAACAAAAAATGTACAGAATATACTATAGCTCACAACCACACAATGGGAATAACCTAGTCCTAGACGCAACTGCATCTGAGGTCTCTCGGATTCTCGACTACCACTTCTAATAATAGTTATCAGATTATCACACAACCATTTAAAGTGATTAATTACATTACTTCATTCCATTTTAATCAGTTTTGCTTTACGTATTTTAATTTGTTAAACGTTTATTAACATTTAAATATACGTTAAACAATCTTAAACCCATATACCAAAGAGGTATGAAAATGGGGAATTTATATCATAAAAGTTATTGTTGTGGGAATTTTTTTTAGATCATTCTCATTGTTTGTACAAATTTTTTATAGACTACAAATTTTAGGAAAATTACATAATTGATATGTTTATATTTATTAATAAAAATGTCATAATTTTAATTTTATTTATTTATTTACCAAAATAAACCACTAATCGAAGAAATAAATTTACATAAATGAAATTCTATTATGCCTAAAACACTGAAATTCACTTTTCTCGGATTGTATGTCCCTTATAAGACTTAAAATTATTTCCATCTAACTCTCCCGATTTTATAAAATAAATATGATTAGCACATGTTATCAAATATACCAAAATCGTAATATGGTTATGTAATAAAATAATCTACAAAATGACATCATATTATTAACACAAAACCATTTAGTAAATGGTTAACTTAATTTCCCAAAAAAAATATATTATCCCAAAACAATAGAAATAAGGTCATATAGTTTATAAAATAATCATACCCTTAATCTCGTACAAAAATTATATATCTCTTAATCATATTATAAAAAATTGTATATCTACATAATTAATTAATTTTAAATATTGTAATAGCATAAATTACAATAAACCCATTTTGAAACACGAATTATTCCTCCATAATTATGTAAAAAAAATATATTATTAGACATATTACTTAAATATATAATTTCTATTAACCCCATAAAATGTAAACTACTTTTTCATCAAATTGGTAATCAATTCCAATGAAGTCGGATCTATTCGATTAAAAATATCCTAATTAATAACCACTTTATCCAAACATAAGTATCTCCATAGATTAAACGTATTTAGTGTTATCCTTCAATTAACCATGTTCTTTTCAAAAAAGTAATCTTAAAACAAATAACTTTTCTTTGTTCCCTTTAAAAAATTCTATAAAATCCTTAATGAGATTGTATTACAGTACATTCCATATATATTTCATTCTTATTTTAATAGTTATTTCAATGATAAAATAATAAAATGTCATAATTATCGAATCCAAACACCAGAAAAATAATATGTCTCATTCTTCTATGGTAGTAACATATATTTCAATGTCACCCATTAGCTTATTTTGAGGTATATACCTTTTGACACATGGGGAATTAATTAGTGCAGTTCCCCATTTCATTAAATTTGAGTCATTGAATACATAAATATTATTTTATTCCTATGTAATGAAAAATTATTTTCCATTCAATAATAATCTGTTGTGATACCTTCCACAATTATGACATGTAAGAAAATCCTTCTTTCCCCTAATCAATTTTGTGTATTATTTTTTATGTCTTCCTATTTCTCTATTATATAACATTCATTCAACAAACCATAGATTGTTATTTCCCTATTTTTATATAAAATTAATCTATTTAATTATATAATGAAAAACCGTGAGACATCACTTCCCTTCATATACATGACTTATTTATTTTAATGAAATGGTCGTTCATTCAATCAGTATTGAGGATGGAATCCATATAGTTCCATTATTTTCAGATAAAGGTATCTTTATACTCCTCAATAAAATCATAAATATTTTATTTTAATCTAATGGTAATTTTCTTCATCTCAAATTATTACCCATGAGTGAAATATTTTTCAAATAATATATCCTTCAAAACCATACAATTTATGTGTTTGATTACTTCTTCCTTATTCTTAATAAAAAAACATCATTGATAATCATTACCATTTAGAAAATATATATAATGTTTAACATTTTCTTTGTTCCCATATTCTAATTTAATAAATTTAATTTTGAAAAACATAATTCATTTATCAGAACTACTTATATTAGAAGATCCTCTTTTTGATAATGGCATGTCTTGTATAAAGCGATCAAGTGTTAGAGAATATCACTATGAAATATGTTGTTTATCCAAGAAATCTGATGTTTCATATCTATATTCAGGTGAACTAATACATTCCTAACATTATATGTTCTAGTACCCTCTATATTAGCTTCCTTTGTAGGTCATCATCTACATGTTACATGAGTATTGATACCATTCTTCATTCAAACTAAAATTTCATGTATAGAATATAGTATATTATCTACTTATATTCTGAATTAATATCAAAATTTATAATTACATAACATTTATATTTCATTGCATACTTGTCCTCAGAGTAAATAATAAGGTCAATTTCCATAATAATTTTTCTCTTAAAACCGCTTTTGAAGGATTATACGAATCATTGTTTGATAACAACTATAATGACCTTGACCATAATAGCATGGTTTTTGTGCCAGACATTATTACCTATTGATAGATATATTATTAACATCCAATAAGAATTTTTTTTTCAATTAATGGAAAAATATTACATTCATGGCATTAATATTACATTGGGAATGTGAATCAAAATAATACAAAAACATATTATAAACTGCATCCATGAAAGAAAATTATAATATCTCGTGTTCATAACATTGGAAAAGGAAGAAATATAAGGGTGATAAAAAAAGTTTATTTAGGGTTAATTTTATGAGAATATATCATGAATACATAAGGAATTGTGAATATGATGAATTATATAACTAAATACACATGTGATCCAAATAATAACACGATAATGAAATCCATCTACATATATATTTCATAATGAAAATATTGTGGATATTAATAACTTATTTCATATGGGGTAAAATTATTAAATATTTGATGTCATGTTTTAAATGAAAATTTTACCTTTACCATATTGATATATCCACATGATAATTATAAAAATCTATATAAAAATCCATCTGGTTTGGAAAACTAATTCTTCTCACGAGACTAATGAAATGTAAGGATATATCCTTAATGATTAAAAAGTCTAGTTACATTGTACTATAATTATTTTTATTTAATTCAAAAATGATCTTTTAGGATTATAGTTTTAGATAATTATGACTAATTGATAACTACTAATCCCAAAAATCATAAAAGAACAATTATATTCCATATCCATTTTTTCACCAAACAAAATTCATTTATATAAAACATATTTTTTCATTTTTTTTAATCATTACAACTTTCTCCAAGATCACATTAATATCTTCTCTCTCCTTCATAAAATATGTTAAAAAAATTAAAACAGGTGATGATAAAAAATATCTCATTAAACGACATAATAACTAGAAAAACCCATTTCTTCCAAGAATATATATAAACACATAATGTAATTTTTATAATGATAAACGTCTCATTCTTAAATGTAACAAATGATTTCTACAATAACATAATTTTTGGGAAGATGAGGTCACTATAAGACATAAAAAACAAAAATAAACCATTTAGGTTCCATAGGGTATTATTTTCATATAATTATTTACTATGAGTGTAACCCTCATCACTAAAATTATATTTTAACCCCCATAGATAACATAAAATAATACTTACAGGTATATATGGATGTAAATGACACAATTAAACTTGGAATTACATTTATGATAAACATCCAACAAAAACATACATAATTAATTGAATGGATATTATCGAACCACTCATTATTAGTTTATAATGGAACCACCATTCATCATAAATAATTACCATGGAATCTTAGATAATCATTATACAATAATAAATTCATTATGAAAATCATACATTTGTAAAAATCAACTTTTTAATTGAATACATGCAGATAAAAATTTGTTATTGTAAAATAATTTTGTAATAATTTAATAAATGGTTTCAAAGTTTTTTTTTCATGAAATAAGAACATTCCACTCATGACTTATAATTTTAAAAAATTGTTATTTATAATTTCGTAAAAAATACATTAAATTGGATTTTAAATGGAACATAAATTACATATATCTATAAGATGATCAATTATTTTTTTAAAAAAGCAGAAATTTTAAAATTTATTATCCAAACATATTCATAGAAATAAATTAATAAAATGAAATTGGAAGATAATTTTTTAGAAAATAATTATTTAATTCAGTAAAAATAAATATTTTATGTTAAAGAGTCCCTTACTTTGTGTGTGAATACATTCTAGTCATGATCATAATTCTATAAAAAATAAATTTATTTTCATTATTTAAAAACTAATAAAAATATTAAACATAAAATTTATTTTTTACCATTTTTATGTTAATTTTTGGCCATTTCGATGAGTTATAAGGTTTGGTTTAATTATTCTGAGATCATTCGTCTAATTGTCACATGGTTGGTTAACATTATAAAATTTTATAATGTTCATGTTTGTGATGGCCCAGAACCTCACGATCTATCCCTTTTCCAAAATGCGGATCCTATGGGTGGTGTCTCGGTGGGTGTGACCGATCGGCGTGCGACCGATCGGCGTCCGACTGATCGGCATGCGACCGATCGGCGTGAGACCGATCAGTGTACGAACGATCAGTGGGAGACCGATCAGCCTATGACCGATCGGCGTGCGACCGATCGGTGTGTGACCAATCATCTTGCGACCGATCGGCGTGCGACTGATCAGTGTGCGACCTATCTGCAAGTGACCGATCGGTGCCTCACCGATCAGTGCGACCGATCGGTGTGTGGCACGATCGGGGCCACTCGGCCTTGTTAGGGTTTTCTTCTATAGTTTATCCCGTAAAATCAATTTTAACCCTTTTTTTAACCTTTTGATGTGGTTCAAGGGCGTTTTCATTTAGCCCATATCCAATGATTCAAATTCATAAGAGTGGGGTGACCCTCAACAGACCCAGCTGGTGTCTTTGTAACGTGCCCCTCTGTTTATATAAAATCCTTAAAGTCACATCTCTTACCACCTTTTTTATGGGAATCGTTAAATAACAATTAATTCAATCGTGTGTAACCTCCCAACCACATGGTGAAACCATGATCCGACTTTAAAGCCATTCAAATCCCCATATCCCGTAAGAACGAGATCTTATCTCTATGTCACATGATAATTTCTTCTTCTTCTTCTTCACCTACCTCCTTTTTTTCCCAGTGCATTTGGAGTATCCATTCCCGAGACAAGAGGTGCGCCAGTGCCAGAACTTTTTTTCTCACCCAAGGAGTCCCCGACGTTCCTCCACTTAAAGTCACACATTCCATGTTCTTGGCTCGTGGAGAAGAACTTCGATCGTTGATCATCCAAGTAGGGTTTTTTACTTCATCTATCCTTACTATGTATTATGCGGGGTGGGTATACTATTTTTCTTTGGGGATTTATGGAACAAATTTTAATGATGATAATGAACGGACCTTTAAAGAATGAAGGGGGTGTGATCGACGTTCTGCTCTTTTATGTTGATAGGTGTTGTGAACTGTATAAGCTCATGCTCACTGAAAATCATAGTCATTGGTGGTCTTTCCTTGTGTCCTAATGAACCCTTGTATTTTGTGGTGACTATTTAACTGTAACATAGAATTTGTTTTTCACCTAAAATCATTTGGTTTCAAACGATGTTTAGTAAAACAAGAATCCCTGTGTGATCACCCCGGTTAACAAACAGATAGAAGAACCTAATGAATAATGTGCTTGAACATGGAAGTTTCCCACCCTATTCTGGTAGTATTTGTGTTGTTCTATTTCATGCTTGAGGGATGATGTGGGTTAGTATGGGATCCTCTATTGTGGCACAATTGTTGGATTTGAATCTGAAATGGAATGGGGATGTATCTCGAGGCTTTGATTGGTTCCAATACTTCGAGGGATCTCAGTTATCCCATTGTTGTTCTGACATTACAAGAGAACCCTGTGTGAATGCTTAAATTTCTGTTTGGATGTTTCTCTATTCATTGCTTGTGGATATGCCTGTTAGTTGTCCAGTAGTGTAGAATTTATGTAAATGAGGTCACTTGAACATGAAACAATGAATGCGTTAAATGGGGAATTAGTTTTGGGAATGAGTTGTTACTTGGCAATGAGTGTTGTGGTTTCTTTTATGAATGAATAGTAACAAAGGAGTTATGCTTAGGTTGGATTTGGGAACCCTAGGTTGGGATGAGGGATTGTTAATTATAAATATTCCTGTAGTTTTTAGGTTTTTCTTATTCTCTCCCTACCCATGTTGAGCACATAGTGATGAACACCCCCATTTCATGGGGGTGGGTGTTTTTCCCAACATTCCTCTGAGTCTCTGGTTATTTGCTCCTTTTTGTTCCCTTTCTTGAACAGCCCAAGTCTCTTTGGGCAGGCTGTAATGGCCTGAGGTCCATTATATCCCAAGATTCTTCGGGCATGGTAGTTGTGGTGGTTGGCCTAGGTTTTTGCGGGCAGGTTATTCCCAAGAATCATTGGGATGAGTCTGAGGTATCTTCGGTGTGGTAGTAGTTCATCTGGCCTAGGTGTTTGCGAGCATGGTTACACGTGATGGTTGGGGCCCATGTGATTTTGGGTGGGATGTATGGTTATGGCTAGGTGTTTGCGGGAGGGATGTATGGTTGTGGCCCATGTGTGTGTGGGCGGGTGTGGCATGGGACTGTGGTGAGAATGGCGGGATTGGTACAACGAGTAGGATGTCTTTAATAACCAGTGGGAAAGTGGCATGGGTTACCCAAATGTCGATGCGATATTACTATACATTACTTGACTTGTGTTATTTGGGGAGTGTTCCTTGTTGAGGCTTGGGTAGATAGTCATCCTTGCTAGGTGCTTTGGTTGCCTCTTTCTCATAGGGCATTAGAATGCCTCCTCACATGTGCATGAGAGTCTTTGGTTTTTACTTCTGATTATACTTGTATGCTCACCCTACATTTATAAAATGGTTTTCAGATTTCCAGGAGGACTTCAGGGATTGTGTTGGACCGTACAAGCTTGGACCATGGGGCAGTTGCTGTTTTCGTTTTCCTTTTCGTGGTACTTTATATATTGATTTCTTGTGGCTTGTATCTTTTACTTTTGAACATGCATATGGGAATGTATTACTTTCAGTTTTAACTTTAATTTCTTCTTTGTTTTTGTTGGAGTTGCTATATTATCTCCTAATCCCTAAAAAAGTGTAATACCTTCCATTTTGTGTGTGATTATATTCCCTTGGGGATGGTCTCTAATCCGGGACCTATCGAAGGCGAGTGTCCGAGGTCATTATCTCTCCTTCAAAATATAGAAGTGAGGGTCTAGAAATCTGATGTCCCTTCTCTCATTTTGGTGAAGGCGGGTCCTGATATAATGGTATCAGAGGAGGGGTTCAGAGATAAGATGGATTCTATAGTTAGTAATAGTGATGATTTCATGGGATGGTATGGAAGAGTTTTTGGGTGATCTTGGTACATGAAATAGGCCAGGGAAGACCGGCTAGGACACGAGATTTTAGGGCCTCCCATGATCTGATGCAAGGACTCTGGACCTACCGAACGACCATATGAGGCTACACTGATTGCAGAGTAGAGACCTTAGGAACGATAAATGCATCATAATGAATTGTGTTCTTGTGTTTTTTGGGTATTTTGGGGATTTAAAATTAATAAGAAGTCTATGAATACATTTTAAGAAAAAATATTATTCACTACTCGGGCTTAGGAATTCCTTGTTTACCTTGCAGTTATGGAACCAGGGAGATGACCACGAGAAGTGCAGACGAATGAGGCCCCAGAGGTTGCATTGGCTGATTGACAGAGGGCTGACTAAGAGGAGGACGATCAGTGGCAGAGGAAGGTTCGTGCCTTTTAGCGGTAGACCCATGGGAAGTATGAGGGTAGCATCTTAGATGTGGAGACAAAGTGCTAGCTCAAGGAGCTAGTGATAGCTTTTGGCTTGATTCGGGCTCCGAAAAAGTACTGGGTTCCTCTGGACGTCAGCCAGATGCGGGGAGTAGCACGTCAGTGGTGGATGATTTATCTTGGGGAAAAGAAAGAAGGTGAGATTGCATGGGCAGACTTCGAGAGGGAGTTACGGGCGGAATTCCTCTCTTCCACGATGAAGGCTAAAAATAGGATGGAGCTTCTCTCCCTATAGAAGGGGATCATGTTATTAAGAGAGTTGGAGATCATGTTCAAGGTTCAACTTCTATTTTCTCTGGACCTCTTTCTGGATGAGGAGTCTCGGGTGAGACGTTTGGAGGAGGCACTTCGACCTTCTCTTAAGTATGTTGTTACTTCCTTAACCTTACCGACCTACTTAATGGTCCAGAAGAAAGATGAAGTGCTGTAAAGGATTCACACGCTGGGAGGTGTATCATGAGAGGGAATCCAATTGGGCTTGTCAAAGGGGAAGGCTGTCAGCACTAGGCCTCCACCATCAGGACCCTCTAGGTTTCGACCAGTAGGAATCATGCCTCAGCATTTCCAGTTCTGATCCCACGGTCCTCACCCATTTCGTTCAGGCCCAGGACCAAGGTGCTTCGTCTCTGGGATCCATGGACACCTTCAGAATCAGTTCCCTGACAGTGTATAGTAAAGAGGGGGTGGGAAGGTTCAGCGCCCACCTCAGCCACAACAGTTTCCAGCTAGGCCCCTTCAGCAGCAGCATCAGGGACATCATGCTCCCGCCCCTCCGAGACCAGACGTGGCGGGAGGAGGCCGACCTCAGGGTGACCCTCAGGGACCTTGAACACGGCGTAGTATGTGAGGAGGCCGACAACTGAGAGGCAGAGGATCTGGGTGTGGGCAGCTGCACGCCGCAGAGGCAGCAGTCCCAGCAGCGCCGGTGGTCGTTCTAGGTAAGATCAGATTGTTTAGTACTCTTGCCTATGCTTTGTTCGATACAAGAGCTTCACTCTCCTTTTTTGCACCCAGTCTAGCCCGTGCCCTGGGTATAGATTTTGAGAGGCTTTCAGCACCCTGGTTGATGATCACACATGTTAGAGGTTAGATCAACTTGCTTTACGTTTTCTGAGGGTGTAGACTGATGATAGTTCCACATCAGTCTATCAGGGATCATCTACTATATCATATACATCCATACAATGTCATCCTAGGAATTTATTGGCCATTATATATTTGTTCAATCATTTCCTATTTCCGAGGAAGGGTCATGTTTACATATTTTGGTGGTCAATGTGTAACTTTCGTCTGCGAGTGGGATTTTTAAAAAAGCAACAAATGAGAGGAGACCCTCCTTTCCCTATTGGATGATCTATCATTAGAGTCAGTGGAAGCAGAGATGGTGGATGTCCCAGGAATCGTCAGTGAGTTTATGGACACCTTCCCTAAAGAGGTGGAGACTCTACCCCTTCAATGTGATGTTGAGTTTGGGATATACTTGCAACCTGGTGCCCATCCAATTTCGATGGCTCTCTACTGGATGGAACCTTCTGAGTTGCAGGAGTTGCGGATCCAGATTGATGATCTGATGAAGAAGGGTTTTGTTCGGCCAAGTTTGTCACCGTGGGGTGCTCCTATCTTGAATGAGAAGAAGGTGGATGGTGGTCTACGACTGTGCATAGATTACAGGTGGCTATATCAGGTGACAATAATTAATTTCTACCCTCTCCCAAGGATAGACGATCTCTTTGACCAGCTGAGGGGAGCATATTTGTTCTTAAAGATCAATCTATGGTCCCTATATCACCATGTGACGGTGAAGAAGGGTGATATCTCCAAGACTGCCTTCAGGTGCAGATATGTGAACTTTGAGTTTGTGTTCATGTCGTTCAGCATTACAAACTCTCTAGCTGTGTTCATGGGAATCATCAACTCCATCATTCAGGATTACCTGGATCAGTTTGTAGTCATGTTTATTAACGACGTGATGATCTACTCAATATCAAATGAGGATCACTCAGAGCACCTGAGAATAGTTTTAGAGGTCCTCTGACGGCACCAACTCTATTGGAAATTTTCCAAGTGAAAGTTCTGGATATGAGAAGTGCATTTCCTTTAGCACGTAGTGTCTGAGCAGGGTATAGAAATTGACCCATCGATAGACGAGGTGGTTGTTTCATGGGAAGCACCAAAGAGCGTGACAAAAGTTTGTAGTTTCCTAGGTCTGGCAGGTTACTATAGGAGGTTCATGCCCAACTTCTCCCGAGTTGCGGCACCTTTGATATCCTTGACCAAGAAGGACCAGGTATTCGTGTGGAATGGGAAGTGCGTGGCGGCCATCAGTTACCTAAAGGAGAAGTTGGTAAGTGCCCCAGTGCTGAGGTTACTAGAAGAAGTGGCGGATTATGAGGTGTTCTATGATGCATCAGGGCAAGGCCTCAAATGTGTGTTGATGCAGCAGCAATGGGTGATCTCCACTGGTTCTAGGCAGTTACGTCCCGGTGATCCTAACTTTTCCACCCATGACCTGCAACATGAGGCAGCCGTGTTCTCACTGAAATTTTGGTGGCATTAGATCATCAGATAATGCTTTGTAGTCTTCACGGATCACAAGAGCATGAAGTATATATTCTCATAGCAGGACCTGAACTCACGGCAGCGTAGGTGGGTGGAGTTCCTTCAGGACTACAACTTCAAGATTTCCTACACCTCAAGAAAGGGGAATGTGGTGGCCGAGGCCTTGAGTAGGAATTTTCTGAAGGATGTGGTTCGAGAGTCGGAAGATGATAGGAAAGGGATGGAGGAGTTGGCTACCCTGGAACTGGATGGAAGGATGGATGGTGGTAGAGGTTCCCTGTATCATATGAAAGTGCAGTGTTCTCTACTAAAGAAGGTGGTGGAGTCCCAGTGGGGAGACTCAGAAAGTGAAGTGATGTGTGACTGGGTTAACCGAGGTGATTCTCTGGAAGGGTGGATGGAGTACGGTCAAAACCAGATTCTATTCCAAGGGAAGTATTTTTTCCCAGATACAATGCACGGAAGGGATATTTGTGTGTTCTGCAACTCACCCCAAGCAGTGAACCTGAGAGTTTCCAAGATGTACTGGGGCTTGAGGGGTCAATTTTCATGGCCTGGGGTAAAGCAGGTGGTGGCAGTGTTCGTGGCCAGTTGCCTTGTGTGTCAGCAAGTGAAGGATGAACACCATGTTCCAGGAGGCTTGTTGCATCCTTTGGATGTCCCTGAATGGAAGTGGGGTGACATCTTAAGGGATTTCATCATTTGGATACACAAAGTTCATGGAGGTTGCGATGCTATCTGGGTAGTTGTGGACCGGTTGACAAAATAGGCTCAGTTTCTGGCAATCAAGGAATCAGGAACAGTGGATGCCTTAGCACGGAGGTATGTGGATGAGGTGGTGCGGTTGCATGGATTTCCAATGTCTACAATATCGAATATGGATACAAGGCTTTCCTCGCATGTCTGGAGGGGATTGTCGTATGGTTTTGGAACCCAGTTATGTCTTAGCACTGCTTTCCATCCTCAGACAGATGGACATAGAAATTGCACCATCCAGACCATGGAGGATATGCTTCAGGTATGTATACTAGATTTTGGGGGATCGTGGGTGAAGAACTTTCCTCTAGTAGAGTTTTACTACAATAATAGCTATCACTCTACCATTGGAGTGGTTACATTCGATGCCTTGTACAGAAGACCATGTTACTCACCTGTATGCTGAACTGAGGATGGGGAAACAAGTGTTCTTGGCTCGGATGTGGTGCAGATAACGACGGAGAACGTTCAGCTTATACAGGAGAGGATGAAGGCAGCACAGGACCTATAGAAGTCAAATGCCGATAATAGGAGGAGACCCTTGGAGTTCGGGGTCGGGGACCTTGTGTTCTTTATGGTCTCCCCTCGTCATGGACAATGGAGGATCGGTAGGGGGAGTAAAGAATTCTCCCAGATTAATCAGACCCTTCGAAGTGTTGCGGCAGGTCGGAGAAGTGGATTATCAGCTGGCATTACCACCACTGATACTAAGGATACATGACGTCTTCCATGTGTCACAACTCTGACGGTATCTTCATGATGATTCACACGTCATTGACTGGGGAAAGCTGGACATCGAGGCCAACATGAGTTTCTTGGAAAGGCAAATGAAGATCGAGGAACATGGGGAGAAGGTTCTCCGGGGATGAACCATCCCTTTGGTTTGTGTGTTGTGGTGGCATGGCGGGCTCGAGGAATGTACCTGGGAATGGGAGACGTAGATGTGTGCCCAATACCCAAAGTATTATTGAGTTTTTATGTTTTGTTCTGTACTTGTTGTGATGTAAGGATGCCAATTTTGGTTTATGAGATGTTTTGTTTCCTTACCTGGGGAGTTTTGTGAAAATTCCTTATTGCGGGGAGGGGAGGACTCGATCCCAAATCAGGACTCATTAAGGTGGATGTGGTTAAACATGTGAGGTTAAGTCAGTGCTACCCAAAGTAGATAGTATCTTAACATGGAGGAAGAAACTCTATATCCCATATGACTGGACAGCTTGACCGTTTAATGTTGCATGGATACTTGGGGGGAGAGGTGTTTTTAGATGTTAGAGTGGTTCACTCCTTAGAGGTATCTTTTGAGGTGGTTGTTCGGAACCTCTCTTTTTCATATGTCTTGGTTTTAAATCTCGAGGGTGATAATAGTTTGAGAGGTATCTGAAGTGATGGCCTAGACCCGCACAGTCCATCCCTTTTCAAAAATCTGGATCCTAAGGGTGGAGTGTCGGTGGGTGTGACCGATCGTCATGTGACCGATCAGTGTGCGGCCGATCGGTGGGTGAATGACCGGTGTGATACTGATCGGCGTGCGACCAATCGGCATGCGACTGATCGGCATGAGACCAATCGACATGCGACCGATCAGCAGGCGACCGATTGGTGCACGATCGATCGGCGTGCGACCGATCGGTGACCCACCGACTGTTGCAACACGATCGGTGTGTCACTGTTCGGTTCCCACAAATCGTTGCGGCCGATCGTCTCCACTCATCCATGTCGGGTTTTTCTTCTACAATTTCTCCCGTAAAATGACTTTTAGTCCTTTTTAGAATTTTTATGTGGTTCAAGGGCGTTTTTTAGCCCATAGTCAATGATTCATGTTCTTAAGAGTGGGGTGACCTTCAATGGACCCAGCTGGTGTTCGCGTAATGTGGCCCTATGTTTATATAAAATCCTTAAAGTCACAGCTATTACCACCTTTTCTGGTGGGAATCATTAAATAATAATTAATTCAATCCTGTGTAACCAACCAACCATGTGGCGAAACCACGATCTGACTTTGAAGCCGTTCAAAATCCCCATATCCCATAACAATGTGATCTTATCTATATATCACACAGGAATTTATTCTTCTTCTTCTTTGTCAGCCTCTATTTATTCCCAGTTCGTTTGGAGTCTTTGTTCCTGAGAAAAGAGGTTTACCAGTGCCGAAACTTTTTTTCTCACCCGCGGAGTCCCCGATGTTCCTCCCATACAAGTCACACTTTCCTCGTTTTTGGAGTGTGGATAAAAACATAGATCGTTTACCACCCATGTAGGGTTTTTCCTTCATCTCTCCTTACTGTGTATCATGCGGGGTGGGTATGATATTATTATGTGGGGATTGATGGAACCAAATTTAATGAAGATAATGAACAGACCTTTAAATAATGAAGGGGCTGTGATCGATGTTCTTCTCTTTTAAGTTCATATTTGTTGTGAACTGTATGGGCTCGTGCTCACTGAGAATCATATCCGTTGGTGGTCTTTCCTTGCATCTTAATGAACCCTTGTATTTTTTGGTGACTATATTACTATAACATAGAATTGGTTAGTCACCTAAACATAGTTTGTTTTAAATGGATGTTCAGTGAAACATGAATCCCTGTGTGATCACCCCAGTTAACAATCAGAAAGAAGAACCTAATTAATAATGTGCTTGAACATGGAAGTTTCAGACTCTATTTGGGTAGTAGGTGTGTTGTTCTGTTTGATGCTTGAGGGATGTTGTGGGAGAGGATGTGATCCTCTATTGTGGCACGATTGTTGGTTGTGAATCTAAAATGGAGTGGGGTTGTATCTTGAGTCTTGGTTTGGATCCCGTACATCGAGGTATCTCACTAATCTCTTTGTTTTTTTGACTTCACAAGAGAACCAGGTGAGAATGCTTAAATTGCTATTTGGCTATTTCTCTTTTCATGGATTGTGGTTATAACTGTTAGTTGCCCAGTATTACATAATTTACTTAAATGAGTTCACTTGAACATGAAACTAAGAATGGGTTAAATGGGGAATTGGTTTTGGGAATGAGTCGTGACTTGGCCATGAGTGTTGTAGCTTCTTTTAAGAATGAATAGTAACAAGGGTATTATGCATAGTTTGGCTTTGGGAACCCCCGTTTGGGATGAGTGCTTGTTAATTACACATATACCTGTAATTTCTATATTTTTCTTATTCGCGCCCCACCCAAGTTGAGAACTTAGTTCCGAACACCCCCATTTCATGGTGGAGGGTGTTTTTTCCAACACTCCTCTGAGTGGCTGGTTATTAGCTCCTTTTCTGCTCCCATTCACGAATATCCCAAAACTCTTTGGGAAGATTGTGATGGTGTGAGGCCCATTATAGCCCAAGATTCATCAGGCAGGGTAGTTGTGGTTATTGGACCAGGTGTGTGTAGGCATGTTGTTCCCAAGAATATTTGGGATGAGGCCCAGGTATCTTCGGGGCGTGGCAGTAGTTGTTCTTTCCAAGGTGTTTGCAGGCATGGTTACACATTATAGTTGTGGCAAAAGTTTTTGCAGGTGGGATGTACAGTTGTGGCCTAGGTGTTTGTGGGCGGGATGTGTGGTCGTGGCCCATGTGTGTGCGGGCGGGTGTGGCAATGGGACTGTGGTGAGAATGGCGGGATTGGTACGATGCGTAGGATGTCTTCAATGACCAGTGCGAAAGTGGCATGAGGTACCAAAATGATGATGTGATATTACTATACATTACTTGACTTACGTTATTTAGGGACTGTGCCTTAGTGAGGTTGAGGTGGATAGTTTTCCTTGCTATGTGATTTGGTTGCCTCTTTCTCACAGGGCATTAGAATGAATCCTCACTATGCACGAGAGTCTTTGGTTATCCCTACTGAGTATAATTTTTTGCTCACCCTACATATATAATATTGTTCTCAAGTTTCCAGGAGGGCTTTAGGGATCCTGCGGGACTGTAATAGCTCGAAACTTGGGGCAGTCGCTGTTGTCATTTTCCATTTCTTGGTACTTTATCTTTGGAGTTCTTGTGGCTTGTGCATTTTACTTTTGAACATGCATATGGGAATGTTTTACTTTTCGCTTTACCTTTACATTCATCTTTGGTGTTATTGGATTTTCTACCTTATCTCCCGATGCTATAACAATAAAAAAAGGGTAATGCCTTCCATCTTGTGTGTGATTCTATACCCTTGGTGCAGGTCGCCACTTCGGGACCTATCAAATGTGGGTCTCGAGGGTCATTATCTCTCCATCAACTTAAATAATGATGAGTTTTGCAGTCTGCTGTCCCTTTTGTCATTTTGTTGAAGGCGGGTCGTGACATTGTTAAATAGTAATGTTATTCCAGATGAAATGTTATATTGTATTATTCCTTCTCCATAATTTTAAATGTTCCTATTTATCGTTTTTTACTTTATGAATTGGAGATTATTCATTTTATAAAACAGTAATGATAATTGTTTACTTTATTATTGCAATTTTTCTGACCATCAAGAATAAAATTCATTTTATTAAATATAAAATATATATATTAGTCCTAGAACATGGAATATTTTGTAATATAATAATTAAAATCTTATTTAACATCAATAATATTTTTATGACCATCCTTGAATGATGTAATAGAAAACTAAAACTTATTATCCCTAGAGATGGTTAATCAACATAACTTGCTATATGGTTTCCTTAAATTATGTATGATGGGATACAAATAAAGATGGATATAATATTTTTTATTATAAATTTAAAATTAAATTATATACATGTTATTATATTTATTATTGCTTAATGAATTTATGATGTGATGAAATGGTATTAGAGGAAAGTAATTAAACGTATGGCTTAGAAAAATCCATATTCTATAAAACCTTATTAAAGTATCCCTTAATGAACATAGAATATATTATTCAGTGAGACCGTAAGCTATATAATATGAATCTGTATGTTTATAACATATTTTTACATAGTTTGGCCAAGATATATGGCTCCCGGAAGATTTAATATGTTTTTGATGAGGTGTAATTTTATAATTGAGGAGAGAAGATTTTTTGAATTTTATAAAATAATAAATTTTTATGAGCCTATTATAGAGGAAAATAATTATATATGGAATATAAATTCATATGGGGTTGCATATTCATCATTATAATATCACATTTCATTTTAATTAATTTTTTTATTTATAATAATTATAATAAAATATTAAATTCATAAAATATAAATATGGTAATATTTAATATTATTCAATACTATGAAAATAAATAAAATAAATTAAATTCATTAATTAAAATTTCATTATATTATATAATTTTCATATTCTTCAATTTAATTCATGGATAACCTTGGAAATATAAAAATGTATTTAGTTCAATATTTTTAATATAAATTAATATTTTTCCATTATTTTTATAAATACTTCATCATAATTATGTAATCATTTATGGTATTTCTTTATTCCAAAAAAAATTAAATGAAATTTCCATTAGGAATATAAATTTCATATCATTACAAAAATAATTTATGGAAGAACATAACATCGGAAAATTCATGTTTTTTAAAAGATACAGTAATAGAAACCCATAATGTAAATAGTATGACTTTCAACTCAAGAAAATACTATAAGGGAAATTTGTTATCCAAGTAGATCCAAAAGGTCTTAAATTATACCCATTGATAAAAAATTTATTATAATACTCAAAAATTAATATTTATAAAACATTTTAGGGAATTTAGCTTTTCTTTTCATTTCTATTAAATTGATTATATTGGATTTTATTCTTTTTTCACAAGGACTACGTATGTGTTTAAGAAGCATTAAATTTTATTATTTAATATATAAAAATAAAAAATATATTAATGACATAAAAATAAGTAAATAATTCTAAATATAATTCTTTATATTCTTTCATTATTTATATTTACTCATATCCATGACAATACAACTTATTTAAATTGTAGTTTTAACATTTATTTTCTTGTGAAATTATTACACGTGCATTTGGATTAGATTCATCCAAATATTAATATAAAATAAAAACAATCTGAAAAGAATAATTAATAACAAATAAATAATAAAAAATAATGAACATGTTCTGAATACATCAATTAATATCTATATGTATCCAAATCTAAATTTTGTAATGATGTCAGGAACTACGTCGTTACTGAATATTATTTTTTCATTTATTATAAAATAATTTTCCAATTATATGTTATCAAACATTTTTATCAAATTTATATATTATATTATCAAACTTTATTCATTATATAATATTAAAAAAAATTATCATATTTTTTTAAGATATCATATATGAGTATAAATTTTATAAAAATAATACATTTTCTACTATTCATTCATAAATTTAACATTTTTAGGAAAATATTAAAATTTCTCCATACAGTTATATTGTTATTGTTATTTCAAAAATAAAATTCATTTAATCAAATTTTCATTCAAAAAAATCCTTAAATAAATTATAATAATCTTACCTAAAAAAACTTAAACCCCTTTTTAGATACTTTTTTCTAATGAATAAAATAACATTATGAGTATCCATATTTATAATTTATAATAATTGAACAATATTTTAATGTAGATTAGGATCTGTATATTTATTTCCTAAATAAGATATTTCTATTCATACCTACCAATTTACCTTTAGGGTAAAATAGTCACATTTTCAATTATAATTTTTAGATCGTTTGTTTAAGCTCGATGGTGAATATTAATAATTCTATTCAACATAGTGTTTCATTTTAATATAATGATATGTAATATTATACCATCCATTTGATTATTTTATTAATTTAAATTAAATATTATAAAAATAATGAGGTTTATTACTTTACGAAATACCTTTTTTGAAAGTTCCCATCCTTATATGGAATATTAAAACATCAACTTCATAAGAGAGAGAGATGTATAAAGATCACCTAAGGTAACACATGATAGGTCTCCTTATGAGGAAACATGGAAATAAAAAATAAAATTAACTCCCCTGGACTATTAGAGGGTGATATAAAATATAGTTATTATAATTTTATTCACCATAATTCATATATCTATTACCGGTTACAAGTGTATTGATTTTCAAGAATGAATTTAAAACAATGAAATTGATCATTCAAAATAAGTTTCAAAAATACGAGGAACTCCTTTATGACCTCAAATAAGAACATAAGGAACCATACATATTTTAAAATGATATTATTATACTTTAATATAATCTTCTAACCACAAATATTATCTTACAATATTGATTTTGAATCCCATCATAATGTCATGTCATTTTCGTAATTAAAAAATTCAATAATTTCAAAAATTTGAAATTTCATCTCCAAATGATTTAAATAAAGATTTGAAAAATATATATATATATTCATAAAATGGTTGTGGTTTACACTTGATTTTATTATCATTTTGATCACATAGATATAATTTCCTCAAATTACAACATTAATACAGATCTTCATCGAAGCACATTTCATTCATTTTCAAAATGAGCCATGTAAAAAATTGGATGTATGGATTATGGAAGATATATACTTTGGGAAAATCATTTTTTGACATATAATTTCAAAATATCTGATAATAAGTATTTTTTCATAAATCTTTTAAACAATGTTTTTTAGAAACATCCAAAAAAGGTTCTTTTCAACATACCATAAGAATGTCATGTTAGACTATAAGTAAAAAACCAAATACAAATAAGCTACACTGGGGAATCTTTTGATTTCAAGTGTATTGAAATCACAATATTTAACAATGTCTTATGATGGGGTAAACTATTTGAAAATTCCTGAATGATATTTACAAATTTTTTTAAAAATATATTTTTTGAACATTAGAATTTGATTAAAACCCCAATGAACCGTAGTGGTATTTAGGAGGTATTTGATAGATCATGAATATATTAATAGAATATTTTTGTGTTCAATTTTCATTGAATCATATGCACATGACTCTTCAATAATTATTGAGGGAATGTAATGTACATTGAACATAAATGTAATTTGATTTTCTCTTTCCATTTAAAACATCATTTCATAAATAAATAATATTATAAAACAACTATTTTTATTAAAGAATATTCATATAAACTTAACCAATGTTTATCCAAATCTCATAATCCCTAATGTTTTCTAAACGCTCTTCTAAGACCTACTACAATGACTCTTCCTTAATTGTTAAATATTCTAGAAACATTTTTCTATAAATATTTCAATTTCATTCCCAATTAAATTTTAGGATTATGGTTATAATGGATTAGGAATAGTCATTAAATGATATGAAAAAATCTTTAAAAAAGAGTAATATACTATGTAATAAATTTTCCCACAAAAAACTCATTAAAATAAAACATGGATTCCCTTTAAGAAGAATAAACAATATTTTTCCTTCATATGATCATTGTCGTTAATATCTAGTAAAATCTAAGAAAAAAATTCTAATACTCTTTAAAAGAAAAATATATAATTATGTGACATAATATTATGGGAAACCCATTATTCAAGGAATACATATAAGAAAATGAATTAATTTTCACAATGATATACATTTCATCCTTATAATAAATAAATTCACGCCATAATAACATTCATTAAGAAAATATGGGGATTACATAAAACATTGAATGAATAAAAAAATCAATTTTGTAACGTGGGGAATAATTTTAGTATCACACATACTCATGATTATAACCATCATGGATACCATATGATTTATAACCCTCACCACATATATAAAATTACCCAATTTATTATACTTAGATAAAACTTTCATAGTTAATCATGGAATAACCTTTAAAATAAACATCCAATATAAATATAACCAATGAAATGAAGGGATATCATGGTCACACCCATATTTTTTAAAAAAAAACCATAAAATGTCATATAAAATTCCCAATAACGATAATGTAACAAATAAACAAATATAATATTGTTATAGAAATAATTCTTTATGAAAAATACCTTATTTTTAAAAAATATCCTACACATATACAAATTGATACATTTTATTTAAAAAGTATCCATGTAATATTGTAATGGTGAATTCAAGGAATAAATTATTCATGATATCTAGATTACCTGTCCATGTAGAATAATTTAAAAAATATTTTTTCCATTAATTTATTAAATAGATATATGAAAGGGAATATTAAAAAGTAATTTCACTAAAATAAAACCATAAAGTTATACTTTTTTGACATTTGAAAACAAATCATTAAAACAATTAAAATAATGTTTTTAGTTACAGAGTCCCAAAAAATGTGTATGAATGCATTACATGCATGTAATTAATGATCAGGATAATGATTTTAGATTAAATAATTACATAATTTAGAACCAAATACATATTTATATTAATAATTTTAAAAAATTTAAGTTCATTCAAGGAAGTTTTGATGAGTTATAATGTTTAATTTCTTCGTTATGAGAGCGTTTGTTTCATGCTTCTATAGCTGGTTAACATGGGTATATTTATAATGGTTCTTGTAAAATATAAAATTTACTATATAATTGATATTATATTATATACTGAAAACATTATATGGTTAAATGGTCAAATATATATTATTTTATTTGGCATTTGGATGATTCATTTTTTAAATCACTAATAATATTTGTTTTCATTATTATTGTTGTTTTTCTACCATCAATAATGAGTTTAATTTTATTTAATTTATATATATATATATATATATTTGTTCTTGAACATCGAATATGATATAATGTACTTATTAAAATATTCTTTAACCATAAAAGTAGTTTTATGACCATCCTTGATGGTGGTCATAGAAAAAACTCATTATCCACAAACATGGTTAATAACCATAATTTAGTGAATGGATTCATATCATTTCAAAATAGGATATGAGAAAATGAATTTATATAATATATTAAAAAATAAATAATATATTTAATAATATGATTTATATATGAATTATTATTCCAAGGTGGATTAATTTGGTGAGGATAATATAGAAGAATTAAAAAAACAAAGAGAAGTGGTTAAAAAATGATACCTCATGAACAAGACATCATTGAAGGATCCCCCAGTTAACATGGAATTGGTATTTTGGTTACCCTAGAACCACTATAAATTGTTTAGGTAATTCAATAACGAAATTTTTCAGAGTCTGGTATAACTAGAATGCAAATGGTAGGGATGTGAATTAATGGAAGGGGTGACCTTTTATAAACTTCATAAAGAAAATTTGTGGAATTTCCAAAAATATGTATATACTGTTAGGTTATTATAAAGATACTAATGGAATATGAATGAAAAGGTTAGGCCATTTTTTTAATATATCATTTATCATTTATTCTTATTTAATAATATTATTATTTTCAATAATTTTAAAAAATAAAAATTTCATGAAATATCAATCTTGTGAAATGAAATGGTATTCATTACTATGACATAGAAAACAATAAATAAATAATTTTGATTTGAGAAAAAATACTATATTCTATCATATAAATTCCATATATATCTAGATAATTCGTGTTCTACCATGAATATCTAAATTTATTTTTAGTTAAATATTTTAAGTTTGAATAATTCTAATTTTCCATTAATTTAACAATTACATCAAAATAATTGTTTAAGTATTTAAGTTATTTTTTTATCCCAAAATATTAAAAATAAATTTCCATTCATAAGATAAATATTTTATATCATCAATTAATATTAGTGGGAGAATGCATATTCTTTGAAACATCTCATCTAAAATGGTATACTAATTACAAAACTTTTTACGAATAGTTTGATTTTCTTTTTAATAAAATATTATAAGAGGTAAAATAAAAAAAATGTGGATACAAAAGAGAGAAAATTTTATCATCCCAGATTAATCCAAGGAATAGACCATTTTATTATTTTTTTTATTTTTTTCCCCATTATATAATGTGGTGAAGGGTGTTTTCCTACACGATCAATTATAGGGCCCGAGCTACAATTTAAAATTTTAATGGATACCTATGACTATGAAAAATAATTCATTGCGTACAGGAGAATTTTTTTTGGTTCAAAATAATTAAAAGGATAAAAACTAATAAAAATAAATTTATAGAAATAAAAAGTAATGAAAAATTAATTGAAAAAATAATAAAATTAAAAATGATCGAGACAAAATGAAAAAAAATAAAATGGCCATATCCATTTTTTTAATTTTTTTCTTTCATCTTCCATTTTTTATTTTTTTATTTTTTATTACTTTTCATTTCTTTTTTCCCTCTCCCTAATTTCATTCCTTTCCCATTTTATTCATTTCTTCATATCTTCTCTCATCCTCCTTTGTGCCTCGCCCCCTCTTCAAGTGGTTCTCTACACCCCACAATATGTTTTAATGTTTTTTTCTACTTAATCTATCCTCTATTTTCCACACCATTAAAAACAATATGAATCTCTCAATAAGGATAATATTCCTCATAAGAATATTTGAGATTCATCTAATCACTATCGAGTAATCTATCATGGATGTTTTTTAACTGAAAAATAGGGATTTTCATAATCGTCTATTTTTATTCGTTTTAGGACAAATATAACGTTTTCAAGGGGTGCAGGATATACTTCGACTATTAGTTATGGAGTATTTATTCTTTCCCATCATTTCATTTTGTCATTCATTTCGAACCATTGTATATATCTTTAGTTCCAACTAGGGACCCACTAACAATGCTTATTAATTTTATTAAATAGTTTTTCCTAATCATTGTGAAATTTTATTAATGCAAAACCCCCTTATTAGTTTTCTGGCATGTCATGGGACACCCTAATGGGTGTTCCAACATAATTGGACTATTATTACCTTTTTTATGTATATAAATTTTTAATAATGTGTTCATGTGAAATAATTTTTGTTCATTTTTTAAATTGAATAAATTATTTATGATGAGTCAAAAACCGTGAATTTGATTTTACATCACGTTATTGCCAAAATAATTATTACTATTAATTTTTATGTGTTTTACAGTTATTAATTTTCATTTCTTATTATTTCACTTATAAGCGAATGTTCTTTTTTTTGATTGTTGTAATAATATTAGTAGTGACATTTGGGCTTGAATAAGTGGTATGTGTGGCATTAAATGATTAACTAAATACATGTAATCATGAATAATTATATATGGAATATAAATACAGGAACATATATACCTTACTCTCTTTTTATTTTAAATAAACATTGGTTGAGAAGAGAACACAAGTCCCATATTAAGAACACACAATTGAACTATCCATGCTCGATAAGTTACAAAAAAATGTAATAGGAAAGTATTGTTTTGGGCTCTCCATGAAAGGGTCTTTCCGAGGATTATTATTATACTAATGGGTGATACCAGTTACTTATGTGGAAATCAAGGATGAACCCATTAGAAAAATGACTATGCTAAGACTCTAATTATACTTGGTCCATTCTTGTGATACCTAATACTGAATCATAGTTAACATCAATGAGATATATTTGAACTTTTGAAAGGTATTCTTGGATGTTCAAGTGTTATTAGATATAATTGATAGGATGTACCAAAGAAATACCCTTAGGATAGTATCATAATTCACCTCCAAAAAATATAGTTTTAATATTAATGTGTGAGATTTTTATTGATAGTACATAGAGAATATTTATGCGTTTTGATAATTTTCTAGTTTCTTTAGTGTGCATAGTTTTGAAATATGGATAAGTCCCCATGAAAATGATTAATCTAAGGGGTATGAACTTTTATTTGGTAATTTATATTAATATTTTATTACTGTATATATATAATCTTCCCCGCCATGTATCTATTTTAGGATTTCATCATAGGCTGAAGCAGGTAGTATAGGACGGGTGTCCTCTTGGGAACTAAGACAATGATATAGTTATTTTTTTATTTATTTAAGTTGTTTTTATTTATTATATATATTGAATAATACTAGATGTCTACAACACAAAATGGAATATTGTAGACATCGTGTGTGCAATACTACTGACATTATATGTCACACCCTACTCAGGCATAGTTTGGTACCCAAGTATAATTTATGTTCACAGTTATGGATTCAAGTAAGAATGCCTCTTCTTTTTCTTGATTGCATTATTTTTTTTGAATGGGTCTTGGGAAAATTGATCAAGTCTAGCTCAAGATTCCATGTAAAGAAATCTATTTTGTCGTTGGGTAGTTTTATTCGAATGAAATCTATTATTTTACCCCATGACTCAACACATTTATTTAATTTTGACGTCACACATTAACATTATCGTGTAATATATCTTGATTATTCATCTTACATTATTTTTTTATTTTGTTGGGTCAATTATCCACATATTTTTCTCTTTGATTTTTCTCTATGAATTATCTATTATTATATAAATTATTTACAATTTTTTAATTCCTTTTCCTATTTTAGAATAGTCTTTCCATGGAAATTCTAGAGGCCCTCATTACATTTTGGTTGCCTCTATCATTATGTGAGATGTGTTTGAGGTCCTGTGGGCCACCATCTGAGGGACCAATTAAGTGGTTCCTAGGGAGAGATGCTAAAAATATATAATAGAACATTTATTTCTCTGTTGAATTGCATTTTGGGTCAAACAACAGAGTAGTACATTGGAAATTTGGATTAAAAATGTGCTTGGATGTAGCTATCCCATATATATTGGAAACCCATATTTCGTGAGTTGGTATTTCAGTTATTGTTTCTTCCATTTATTATTGACAAGTCCTCACTATTGGGTGACAAAACTCATTTATGGTATTAAATGTATTATTAATATTGAGATGAATATTTAGAATATTCTACCCTGATGTCATGATGTAATTGAATTTTCATGAATCATATTAGGCACCATAGGGACTAAAATGATATGTATATTGCTATTATATGTCTACATTCAAAGTAAATATTTTGGTTTCCATGTGAAAAATTATTTGTTTAGTTGTAATATCATTTAGTATTTGTTTCCTATAAACATAAATTGTGTATGTTCCTTAGTGGTCATTTTAAGACCTCGTCTCTTTCGATATTGACTCTGCTCTAATAGCGGGGAATATATTGTGTAAAACATGAAAGAAAGGAATTTACCTACCCTCTATTTTATTTTCATTAATTTCATGCTATGTCGGGTTCATGGATTCTATCCACCAAAACAATTCCATATTGTTCCATTACATTTTTTCTGCTTCTTCAATAGAATGTTGTCTAATTTGTGCATTATGTAACTATAGAGAAATTCCACCAGGAAATATTAGTAAAATATTCTTGGAGATTAGTGAGGAGATGATTAAATATTTTTTGTGTCTACAACCACATGAAGTGATTCTTATAGAATCACCTATAGTGACTCATGTAGTGACTCCTATAGAACCACCCCTTTATCATTCATTGGGCATTGAACCCATGTTCAGGGATAATCTTCTCAGGATCATATAGTCAGTTCAGAGTGTACCCAGGCCAACCCAGACTATGGATGATCTTTTCTAGAACATTTTGAGTCATCTTCCTCCCACATTCTATGGGGATGGCCATCCTAATTCTTTATAATTATGGATTGAAATTATAAAATCCATTTTAACCATCTTGGGATTAATCCAGAGAAGAGGGGGAAAAAGATTTCTTTATACTTTACAACACCAAAAATTGTTGGTGGGATGTCATCTCATAGGTAGAGAAACCAAAAGACATGGTATTGGTAGACTACTAAGTAAATTTATATGATACCATATCCCCAAAAACACTGAGTGAAGATTGTGATAGTGTGATTTTCAATCTATAACATATCTCTATGACAGTGTTAGAGTATTATACTTGAATCACAAAGCTCCATCAATTTTTTACATCTATAAAGGATGACGCAAAGACTAATATGCCATATATTAAGGACGAACTAGGACATCATATCCTATAGTAGTTGAATGTCATTAATTTTTCAATGGTTTCAATGATCACGAATCATAACCTAATTACATAACAATGTCTCAGAAGGTTTATAATGTAAGCCACGGTGGTTTAGTTCTTAAGAAATTCAATAGTTATTTTTTAACTCAAATGAATTGTTTTGAGGATACTTTTGGGGGTAATTATTTAAAAATGGCACATACTAGAATCTCTATTATATGTAATCTAGGAGGTAAGATCAATTTTAATATTCCTCATTACACAAGGAATCTGATGCAGTTCTTATCTTGCTGTAAGAACGATCACCTTTATCATTTCAATGAGTCTTTTTATTCAGCATCAACTGTTTGAGGATTCATTCCAATTCCTAGGTTAGGTATGTGATCTATGAATCCACATTAGGCTTGGAGTATGTTTTCCACTGGCCAATCAGTTTAAATAAGTGGAGGTCAAGATTGAGGAAGTAATTTTCCATAATATCATCATCATCATAGAGGACCTCCTTTGACTAGTTAGGCCGCAACTCATGGTCATGAATTCATCCATATGATTATAGTGAAACCAGATCTAGTGGAGTATAGTCCATGGTCCTCAACATTTAGAGGTATTATCCTTGTAGAATATACATTCATTTATATCATTTTTCATACTTGTGCTTTACACTCATTTATATTTAATGTAACTATTGAGATTTTGGGTCATGATATTGATTACATCTGTGGTGTTATGTCCCTTAATATTTATTTGGGGTTCATAATAGAGGGAATATGTGTGTTTATGTGTGATCCCTTAATACAGAGAGGTACCATTTATTGTGTAATTTCTTCATCCTCGATACGAAAATATTTCATTACATTTTCCTTTTGGACATACTCGTTAATTATCATTACCAAGATAATGGGAATCCTCTTCGAGTGAATTTCACAACACCTAAGTGTATCATGTATATACATAAGGGAGAATTTTAAATCTTGGAAGATCAATCTTTCCCTAATCATTATGGGCTAGGAAGTGTGACATATCATCATTCAAGTCTCATTATGAGTGATCATGGACTACAGTTATTGGAATTACCTCAATTTATGGATCATTTTAGAGAAGTATTTCATGATTATTTTTCCATCTTACCTCATGTTTGGGATATTGAGTTCACAATAAAGATTTTTCATTGTAATGAAACAATTTAAATTACTCCTTATAGAATGGAACCAATATGGTTACAAAACACAAGAAGATTCATATGGATAAGTATGGAAAGGGTTTCATTAGACCCAATACATTATTGCAGGGTTCACCATTCCATTTCAACATGACGGAAAATGGTATCCCCTAATTATGCGTGGAATACCACCAACTCATCAAGGTTAATGTAAAGAATAAAGATCCATTGCCTTAGATATTAAACATCATCAAATCTCTCCTAGGATAAAAATTCACCCCCAACAGTGATATGAGGTTGAGATATCATCAAGTGCATGTGAGATCATCAAATATACAAACTTCAGCTTTCCGATGAAGGTATGTCTTGAGTGATTTTTTAGTTATGTCAATCGGTCTGAAAATTGGGCTTGTTGATTCAATGGATCTAATGAATTTATATTTCTAGCTCTACCCAGATTCTTTTGAGGTAGTCTACATAGAAGATATCTTGTTATATTTGTTATCAATAAATGACCATTCAACCAATAATTATATAGTGTCTAGTACACTGAGAGAACACAAAATATTTCTAATGACAAGTAAATTCCACTTTTGTATCAATAAGGTTCACTTCATTGTTATATAATATTTAAGGTAGGTATATTATTTGACATATAAAAAGTTAGTGTAGTAGTTTCTTAGGAGAATCCCCTAAATGTGTTTGACATACACATCCTCTTAGGGTTGGTAGACTATTATAGATTTTTCGTCTAGGATTTCTCCCCCACAGTTGTGCCTATTATGAACATGACTCGGATGGATGGGCAATTCATTTTGTAAGAATATTGTTAGAAATATTTTTAAGAGTTAAAGGGGAGACTCATGACCGATCTGATTCTTGTGCTTCATGATCCATAATGACTTAATCCTCATTACTATTATTCATTATGAGTTGGAAAATTTGAAATATTGATGCATGGTGGTAGATTGATTTCTTATTGATCCCTCCAACTAAGGCCGCATGAGCAGTACTATCATACACATGATCTCGAATTATTATTTGTGGTTCATGCTCTACGTTGTTGAATAAACTACTTTTCTGGAGAGTGTTTATATTTTTACAATTATCATAAAAGGATGAAATATATTTTGACACAGTGAGACATAAATTTGAGGCCATGTAGGTGGGTTGAATACCTACAGTCAATCTACATTTATCATTCTTATGCCCCTATAATGGGTAATTCAATGACGATTCGTTGATCCGCAAGACACATATGCAAGCCATATAGGAATCAAATAGTGTGTGTAAGATGATGGATTTGTTTTCTAATATGAATTGTGAGGTTCCAGAACAATGTAAAAACAAGGATATAATATCTCTATCAATTAATTACACTATTGTAGATCAGGTCACCTGGTAATAGTTATACGATCCATGGGGGGTTGGTTTGAGGGAAAGCATCACAGTAGAGAACCTCCCCCTAGTTCGTTTGTTGATATGAGTGAAACTTTCATCTACCCTGGCCATTTATAGGTCCATTATAATATTCAAGAAGAGATGATGATGATATATGAGTACTCAATTTGGTATGTTTATATTGGAAAAAATGATATAGAGAGATATGCATCATGAATACTATTTGTCTAGTATAAAAGAAGAAATTAGTTGTTTTCATTACCATGTGATCCACCTATCATCCGATGAAGGAAGAGAACCATCGACCCAAAGGGCTTTTAAATACTATTTCCATTCATAAAAGGAAAAGGAATTATGTCACCATTGATTTTTATAGGTTTTCTGAGATCACCTAGAGGTAATGATGTGGTATGGGTGATCATCGATCGGTTGACCAAAGCTGTTCACTTTCTAAATATATGAGATAGATTCCCTATTAAATAGTTAGGGAGGATTTTTATTCTATAGATAGTTTGAATTCATTATTTTCCCCATATTATCATGATCGACTGAGACTCCCATTTCACATTTTCATCCGGGGATGGTTTTCAGAAGGCACATAGATTATAGGTTCTTTGGATTTGTTCATATCACCCCTAGCCTACTAGAAAACATGACAAAACCTTCCATGTGTTAGATGATATGTTGCGGGAAGGTATCCATCATTATAGATGTTATTGGGTGAAAATATCTCTACCTGAGTTTTCGTATAATAACAGATTTAGGAAAAGAATTATCATTAGCCTATATGGGACCCTCTATGGTAGAATGTGTTTTTCACCATTATATTCAATCGAAGCCAGTAAGGATGCTCTTATGCGTCCACCTCTCCTTCAGGAGACATAAAATCATGTTCACCTAATTTTTTAAAATATGTCTACAGATCATTCATGAAAATGTATTATACATATTTTCTTGATAATCCCATGATGTTTCAGGTAATACATCAGGTTCTTCTATTTTCATTAATAAGGATGGGTCATATATGAATTAGGACACATGGAAATTTATCACAGTAAAATGTCAGGGCGTTCAAGATAATGTATATGGTTGGGTCAGTGGCCTACCGATTGTTGTTAGCACAAAGGTATCATTCCATTCATATTTTCTACTTTGTATCTCATCATTGATAATATCATCCAGATCCATCACATTAGATTAGACAAGACAACATCGAGTTTGAAGTGGATGCATCCTTTATGGAGTGTTCAATTTGTATTATTGATTGTTCCATGAAGGTTCTTCGAGGTAGGTCGGTTCCACTGGTCTGGGTACTATGGAAACATGAATATGATCAGGAAGATACCTGAGAGTGGGAGATTGATGTGTGTGTCCATTGGTAGGAACATTTCTCTGATGACGTTCCCCTTTCCTCATAAGTGGAACTCATGGATGAGTTTCTTTAATAAAGGGAGATTTTAATGTTAGAGTTTTAACCGTGGTACATACCATTTGATAAATTTTTAATTTTAATAAAAATACATCAATGAGAACTAGGGCACACACATGTGTAGTAAGTTGTTGTTCATGAACAGTAATTAATATTTTATATTTGTTGCTTGGTATATGGGAAATAATTCTTCAGGTCGTATCAAAATGTTAGGTATTAATAAAATTATAATGATTATATATAATAAAAATAAAATTAATTGAATCAAAAGAAATTAAAATAGAATGAATAAAAATAAAAAAATATAAATAATTCTCGAGAAAAATTAAATTAATTGAATATTTTATTAACAAATTGTTTTTTTCTCCTTAGCATTCCCTTTTTAATTTTTTATATTATATTATTTTCCTTTTGTTAGTTTCATTTCATTTCTTCAATATACCTTATTCATTTCCTTTTTCATTCCTCCACTATTCTCTACCTCTTCTCTGAAAATTATACCCCATTCCTCTCCCTATGATGTGCCACCCAATGTCACTACAAAATAAACCCATTGCACCGTCATCTCAAATCATTTTCCAATTCCATCAGATGTTTATTGAATTTATTGGTATAACTAAACATCCAAAATATGAATCATTATATTTCATTCACTATGCATAAATTTATCATCAATTTAATATATTAATTAATATGGTTGTTTTTCGTAAATCCTTTGATTAGTTTTTTTTTTCAAATCAACAGGTAACCAAGGGGTGTGGGGTATACTAAGAATATAATGTTGGTAGTTTTAGAATTTTTTGTCATTTCATTTCTTCATTCATGTCGAACCATTATGCCTCTTAGAAGTTCCTACCTTTAAATCCATTATAATGCAACTTAATTTAATTAAATTGTTTCTCATGACCATCATGACATTGATTTAAGGAATACTCCATTATTTGGCTATTCTAATGTCATTGGACTCCCCTTTGGGTGTGAAAACATAAGTGGACCATTTTTAAATTTGGTATTGAGTCTTTAAATTATTAATTATGTGTTCAAGTGCAATAATTTAGGTTCATGATTTAAATTGAATAAATTATTTTGGATGAATAAAAAACCAGGAATTATTTTCATTAATTTATTCCCCAAATAATTAGAGTTATATGTTTTGCCAAGTTTTACCATTTCTAAATTTCCTTCCTTTACATTCACTGATAATCCCCAAATCATTTTACAATTTAATTAATGTGATTAGTAATGAATATTGAGCATGATTAATCGGCAATCATGACATTAAATGGTTGAGTAGATGGCTGAAATCATGAATTATTCTATGTGATATATATATATATATATCTTTTTTTTAAAATAAAATCTAGTGGTGGAGTGATTTTGGGCCACATATTAAGAACACAAAATTGGAATCTCACATCTCGATAGGTTACAATACAACACCCTACTAACAATATTTTTGAGGCTCTAGAGGAATGATAATTCCAATAGGATTATGTTATACTATTGGGTGATAGTTGTTCCGTAAGGGTAAAATGAGGTCTAACTCATTGGAAAAATGTCTATGTTAATCATTAGTTGATTCTGGGTTCCTAACAATCGACACCCATGACACACTCAGAATTACCATCCATGAGTGATACTTAGTCTTCTGAAATGGTCTCCATGTACATGCTTGTGTAATTTGATATAATTGACTGGATGTACCATAATGACAAAATCAGGATGGTCTAATAGTCCACCTCTGAAATTATCAGTTTTTATATAAAAGTGTTAGATTTTCTTATAGATACTACATAGATTACCTTTATGATATTTGATAATTCTCATCTGCCTTTAGTTCTCATCTTTATGAAATATAGATTAGACCACATCACAAACCTCAATTTGGGTGTATTCCCTTTTCTTTGTTCTGTCATATTATTGTGGAAATTATATATATATATATATATTGATTTACCATTTATCTCATTTAGATTTACACTTAAAATAATTAGGTTGCATGGGACCAATGTCCACATGGGAATTCAGTCTCATTTATAGTAATATTATTTATTCATTTAAGATGATTTTAATCATCATATATATGGCATAAAACTTTCTATATATTGTATGAAATGGAAAGGTCTAGACACTTTATGTTCTATCCTGCTATGATTAGACCTCCAAACATACTTGATTTACATTTGGTACCTGAGTAGACATAATGATCACAGATATAGACCTAGGGAAGCATCCCACATCTAATGATTGATTTATTTTCTATTTTGGATAGTGCTTGGGGGAAAAGGAATGTGCCTTTCTCGATATATTGTGGAACAATTTTTTATTGTTATTTTATTATTTTTTAGCCTGAATTGTAGTATTGTACCTTATAACCCTAAAAAATTATCTACTTTTGGCGTCATATATTGTTATCATATTGGTATTTTTTATGACTAATCAGTTTCTATAGGTATTTTTATTATGTTGTGTCAATTATCAACTTCTATAGCTAGGTTTTTATTACTATGATTCCTCTATTTTTATTTAAATTATTTACATCTATGTAGTTAATTATCTGATGAAATAATAGTTTTCCAACACACAAACAAAACTATGGTGCAACTAGTTAGTAACCTCATGCAATTGGGGTGATATGCTTGAGATGTTGTACCTCACCTTCTCTGGACATAGTTTAGGGGTACTCTGGGATGGATACTATAAAAAATAAACACATGGATTATTATGGTCTATTAGTAATTTTCCAAAAAAAATTATAAAATTTTATGTTTCATTTAAAGCTTTATACTATTTTCATTAAAATCATTTTATTGATATTTCTTCTTTTTCGGAAACAGTGTGGAAGTGTTATAAAAGCATTATAGGAAATTATTTCATAATGAAAATATAAAAATAAATTAATAAAAAAATTATTATCTTGGTTCAATATAATATTTTTTACTTCATTATTAATATTTACTAAAAGTATTGTCATGAAAATATATTTAATTTGGTATGATGACATTTCTAGGCTTGTGTATGAATTAGAAAATAATTTTTATAAGAATAATCTTATATGAATATATGATTATTAAAAAATTATCAAACCCATAATTAATAATTAATATTTTATAAATAAGTCAATAATGTTGTTTTTTATCCTCATTATTATTTATAATGCACCAAATTACACTTTTCCACCATTGTGAAGTCACTACGTTGACACTAAATGTTTTTTCTATTTATCCTAAAATAAATTATAATTTATATGTTCTGGATTATTTTTAGAAACAATGTATATTATAATTTCCAAATTTATCCTTTCCATTAGTTTAATAAATGTTATTTAAAAAATATATTTATTAGATATCACAAATGGTACTATGGTTTATAAAACAGGATATTTTAATAGCCCCTTAATATTTAATACTTTCATCAAATTATCATAAATTCACCATAAAATTATTTTGATATTCTGTTATAAAATTTTAAATTCATTTTATCAAATATTTCTTCTCAATCATCGACAAATAATTCATAATAATAATCCCTAAAAATAACTAAACCACATTTTTTAAGAAATCATCTTTTAAAGAAATAAAATGACTCTCATTAAAACTATTTTATAAATTTAAAATCTGTTAGAAATATATTCACATGTAGTAGGATCCATATATTTATTTCATAAATTAGATATTTCTATTCATAACCTGCAATTTAATTTCAAAGTTATTACTTTCAAATTATAAATAATAATATTTAGTTTTTCGTTTAATCACTATGTGGTTTATATTGTACGCTATCAAAACATTGGATTTATTTTAAAAAAACATGGGATGTTACATAATGCATAAACAGTACATAATTAATAATGATCCACCAACTTCTTTAGGTATAAATAAATCCATAGAAATAAAATAATTTATTTTTCATTCTAACATGTTCACAATTATCTATATTGAGAAATTAATTTAGATTTATCAATATTTCACAATTTTTCAAATAACATTCATAGTAAAATACATGTGTAACATTTATCTGAATATTAGAAAATATTCATAACCATAATAAAATAATATGAATATTAAAAAATCAATATAATTTCCACTGACATATTATTATTATAAAATGATTGCTTGAAGAGATAGTTCACAACCACTAAAGGAATTTTGACTGTTTGATAATGTTTATCACATGGTAAATTTAATGTTATGTCCTATTAGATTAGTTAATTAAAATTGAAGCATAAAATAACATGTTAATTTACTAATTAAATGTATTAATTATCAAAGGATAGTTAGCTAAACCAGATAATTGATAATTAGTTCATAATAACAAATAAATCTTAATATAAAGTTAATTGAGACTAAATCATTTACCTTCCCCATCCTTTTGACTGAACTCATTTTCTCCTCAAGAATAATGGTTTTAATCATCAATGTAAATAATAAAATAAACATGTTAAAATTTATAATATAATTTATTATCTTTTAATAACATCTTATCACATGTTTTTTAACAATCATTCTTTAATTTAATGTTTTCAGATGTTATTTGCCTTGTTTTTTGACTATGTTTTGACATGTTTATTTTTTCTTCCTCTAACAACGATAATGATATATTTTTATAAATAATGAAAAAATGATATAATATCCAATTATATTTATTATATATATATTTAAACTAACAAAAAAAAGTGATAGGAACTGAAATATTTCTTTCATGGAGATAGTAACTCATACGTATGCCTGAAAGATGATTCCATTTCATAGTATTAATAAAAAATGAAAATTAAATTATATATATATATATATATTTCATTGTCATTGTTATGTCATATATATCAAATAAATTTATTAATCTCATCCTTTATACCTTCAACATTAAGAGATAATTAATCACATACCTTTGGGAAGTGGTAGTAGCTTTTACACATGAATGATGTTATCATATTCCTAAAAAATGGATATCATTAAGGTACTAGTAATATAATAATAAATAAAGAATAAATAAATACTAAATATCATGATTATTATGTATAAATATTATTCTTACCATTATTACCATACTATAAATGTACTAATGCTAAAACAAACAATAGCGGTTCACAAGATGTTAGTCACCTGAATGCACAAATGAGGATTTGATAACCCATTTGTTGGATGATTTAGTGGTATTACGTCATAAAATAATCACTAAATTGTATATTAATATTTAATATACTGCTAATATTATATAATATTTTTATTAATGTAATCTGTGGGATTTGGTGAAGAAATAAAACAAAAACATTCATTGATGGTCGTTGCAAGTTCTCCAGGTATCATTTTAAAAAAAAACATCCATCCTTTAATGGAATTTTGCCCAATGAATATCTTCAAGGATTATTGGATAGAAATTTTGAATTTATTTTTTGTTTTTTATATATAATAATGGATTTGTATGTCAGAATAATCGAGCAGAGTGAATGCATTTTTATGGTGGTGAATGAGTGATAATTTTTAAATACCCAAAAGTATTCACTATCGGGATGACTCTCTTACCTCATGTTCCTCCAAAAAATAATTATAATCTATTTCATGGGTTTGTATGTCTATAAATACCCCCAACACATAAAATATATACTTTTTTTATCTTTTTATTCCCCAATATGCAAATTTACTCAATTTTGTCATTATAGTTCATAACTAAGTAAATTGTATCCATATATTTACATTGGTTATTAATATATTAATAATAAAATTATAAAGGGATTTATAAGATAATATAGACCCACTAATTATATATATCATGTCTAGTTCCTTATAAAAATTCCTTTTTGTTTTTGTAAAATTATTTTAAATAGAAATGCATGTAATGCACAAAACCTCCTTTTAATCATAATCATATTATATAATTTTAAGTGTTCTCACAAATAATGAACCTAAAAAATATCTTTCAACTTATTAGATAATATAACTTATTATTACTCTTACAATGTAATTAATTTTTTTAGATTCTATTCAATGAGTTGGAAAATTTTAATTTAAAATTAATCTTATAGTCCAATCTAGAAAGCTTGTTTTTATATTTAAAACGTTCAAATGTTTAATAATTTTTAATATCTAAAATCTATAGAAAAATGATTATAATTATCTAAATGGTATTAATATATTTTTATTCAAAAAAGTTACTTTCTAACCAATTATATTTATAATTTTTCATTATTAATTGTTTACATAAAAACTATGTTTTCAATTTAAATTCATTATTTTTCATTATTAACCAGAAAATGATGCATATTTGAAAAATAAAAAAATTAAATAGAAGATAATTTAGAAATTATTCTATTAGAAATGTAATATTATTTTTTTAAATAACATTTATAATTTTTTCATGGTTCATTTTAACAACAATATTCTCATTAAAATGTTGGAAAACATCATTAAGAATATATAGGTTTTATGGTTAAAATTAGATTTTGGGATATCTACTACATATGGAATTTATTGGACGAATATGAAAAAAATGTAAAATGTAATATTAAATTTTATTATTAATATTAAGTAATTTTATTTAATTAAAATTTTTTTGATAAAATTTATATAGAGTATAAAAAATGATACAAAAATTCCATTAAATTCAGTTATTTTTTGTATTCAATTATAATTAATTTATAAGAATTAATGAAACCATATATTTTATGTAATATTTAATACTATTCATAATCACCATTTTTACAGTAAGAATAAATATTTTGTTTCAAATAATAATATTATTAGTATTTTTTAAAACATGGTCTTGCATGAAATGAAGGATTTTGAAGAAAACATATTTTTGCATGAAAGATAAGTTAAACAAAGTGTATTGTGCATTTAAATATATATAATAGATTGAAATTGTATTAAATATTTAATATATCATGATACCTTGAGATTTTATATTTAATTATACAATTAGTGTTATGTGACAAACATGTGGTCAACTATATGCTTCTTACTTTAGAATTTTTTTTACTGACTCATATCCTTTCTAGGGGTTATTATTTCATGACATAATGAGTGTTTTATGATATAGTTGCATCCAAATATTTTTTAAATATATGATAAGGTTTTATAAATTTATTTTCCTTCAAATACATTGGGTAATCATGGGTATTTTATGAGATAATAATTAATTTAATGGGGAGTACACTATGATATTAAAGGGACACATTCCAATAGGATGTTATTTGGATTATAAATTGAAAAAGGAAATTATGGAATGGGGAGTGATCACAATCTATTATTATATCGTTGAAAGTGTCAAATTATAAAGGAAATGATTTTCTATGCTTATGTACATTCCACACACTTATGCCTTTTGATTATGATATTATACCATAGCTCATGGTTTATTATTTATTATTTGTAACATATATATCATATGTATTTTGATTGACTAAACATTGTACCATGTTTCAGGATTATGATATTTAAATTTTCTGTGTATGATTTTATATTTCTTCAATTATGACCTCATACCATTGTCATTACCTTATCCTTTTTTATGATACTTTATTAATATCCCTTATATGTATCCATATATAGAATCTATGCTCAAACCTTCTTATGTTTTCCTTCACAATGATATAGAGATATTTTGAGTTTATTTTTTTCTATGAATGTTTCTAGTTTTGGGGAACTAAAAATTAAATTAGGTAGAAATTTTTTGTACCATTTTTTTACATATCATTTTCAATGAATACAAAAGACCAATTTAGTCAATTATCTGGCATTATTTCTAAATTTCTAAAATAATTAATGAAAACGATGTAATATTTATATATTCAAAGTATGGGACACTTTAGTTGGTATTAGAGGACTGAAATTTGAAATTTTAAAATTTATATTGTGGAAACATTAGCTGAACCCTCATTATAAGCCTAACTATATGAGATCATCCAATGTTATGGTATATAAATGAGTTTTTTTTATATAAGAATATATATTATTGTGTGGATCCTTTACATGGAAATTCTTCTGGTAAAGATAAATTGAGGAATAATATCCCTCAAAAGTGTTGTTAGTGTATTTCATGACCATTATTATAATGTACAGTGAATGTTGAAATCCAAAAAACCTAGTTTGACACTACATTGCTTTATAATTATGTTAATTCACATTTTACTTATGAGACTATAACAATATTTTGAATATATATTTACCATGTATGTCTAATGTATACACTACAAATCCATAGGATGAAATAATTTTTCTATATGTATACAACATGTGAAAGATTTTTAATTTTTCTTAACATTGATTAACTATTATTGATGGACATGCTATCAATTCTAGATTAAGAATTGTATTTAAGATAGAATGTTGCAGTGTAAATTTTGATATGTATAATAAAATATTGAAGTATCATAGTTGATCCTAGTAATTTGAATTAATTTATATTAATAAAATATACTTGGAGTGATAATTTATATAAACAATGTTAAATTTTTTAATATTAGTAGGAACTCATAGTGTTATAATGATCCAACCTCAATAATATGAAACCTCACTAATTGATGTTTCTGAGAACGTGATTCAATAAAATATTTTTATTCTTCTTCTATTGTTGTTTGACGTGATTATGGTAATCAAGTACATATCTTTATATAAATAACACATAAATTAGTATAGAAGGGAAAAAACATTTGATATTATAAATGGAAATATGATTGTTTATTACTGTAATGATAAATATGATATTCCAGTTGCATTTTATTTCATTTAATGGGTATTTATTCCTTTAAAATGTGGTTATTTATGTTTGATGTTTGATGATAAATTAAATATCGATTAATTTTTTTTTATAAAAATTATTTTATATGTATTTTCTTAAGAGTTTCTTAATCTACCTATAAATCATGAAGATAAGGTTTCAATGGAAATCATATATTTTTATACCCCAACTTCAATTATTCTATAATTAATTTTCCAAATTATATTGTAGTAATTGAATAATAATATCAAGGATAATATCTATACGGTATATGTTAATATAATTGTGTCTCCATATTTTCCACATGAAGTTATTATTAAGAATAGTGGTAGATAAATGATCATATAAAATTATTATTTGATACATAATAATATCAATATCATGAATAATTATAATATGAAACATATTTTTGATTTTTATGATCTATAAAAAGATCAAAACATTTTAAAAATATTTTTATTGGTTTTGGATACTATCTGTTTATGGTAAAATGTGAATACATATAAATATAATAATATCAATCAATGAATGAGCACACTAAGTTTATTGGGATTAAATTTTTTATTACTAATTATCTCCCTATAATCATGGATTAATATAACAATTTATAGATATTACCTTCTTATATTTAAGGTATTATTTATAGATTTTATCCTTATACATTATATGTTTAATGAAGTGGGGGTCAGTTGAGGATTTTATTGATGTACTTATGTAAGGATATAATGTATGATAATTTTATTGTGTGAATTTTGTTATAAATTTTTTTAATGCATATAATCTCTAGTAATGATATATAGATATATCTAACAAATATAGACATTAATATTCATTAGACCATAGCATCAAATTTGTCATAAATCCATAGTATTCATTTACTGTATGAAACTTATGATTTCATTGTGGAGGATTTTTCAAATTTATCTAATACCCTCAAAAAATTAACAATGATGGGAGATAACATTCATCAGATTGATGAATGTGGGTAAAATTTTGATGAACTGTAGTAATTGATTTTCAATGTAATTATAATCATATTACACTATAATGGAGATGGTTTTTTTCATAGATGAAATAAAAATAATGACTAGGATGTGTTCTGATGAATATTATTATGGGAATAGAGTATGCATCAATCGAATTGATTTTCATTAAGAAAAATTACTTAAACAATGATTTTTATTTTTTAGTGGAAATATTTTAATAAAGAAATTTCGTAATTAACATTATGGATAATTGTGTGAAATATATTGTAATCATAAATTATTTATGTATATATTGACCAATAATTCTTTTAATATTCACCAAATAAGAATTTTTCAGATGAATTAGGAATATATCATCTAAATGCAGTATATCCCCGGGAATGAGAAGAAGGTTGTTGATGCTTCGATTCAAATGGATCATTATTGAATATATATTATTATGATCACAACAAGTAAAATATTTATGTATAAGAAAGGTATGTACTTTAAATGATTTAAGAATGATGGTAAATTCATCTTTTTCTCAACTAAGTGTTCATCCATAAATACATGTAATGATTAAGAAGGCACAAAATAAGGAATTAGCCTTTAAAAGATGTAGAAAAAATTTCATAATATTAACATTGTTATTAATTAAATGAAATAGTTCTTGAATAATGTTTTCTCCCATAAATACCAAACCTAATGAAGATATTATTGGAATATGAAAATTAATCATTATTCCCTAGTTACCCTAGAATTATGAAGAAGTATATATATCTAATATAATTATTATTGTGTGAAAACATTAATAGGGATATTTAATAGTTTTTATCTTATTGCATTATATGTAATCATGTAATTTCAAATTGATAGATATATATAGAGATGATACATCCATTACTTAGACCTTGTTGGAAATGGGAAATATTGTCGTGTATTTTATTATTAGTCTTCCCAAAATATGTAAAGGTTGTAATATAGTTTTTTTATAATCAATTACCAAAAAAAATTTAACAAAACAAATTTCAATGAGATAATGTTTTACTCAAGATCATGAATTTGGGATATATATTACGGAATTTTTAATGATACATGTGAAACCATATTCTATATTATGTGTTTAGGATTTGAGGATTACATCGATGTTATAGAGAAGACATTAAAAATCTATTGATATTGAATTTAATTATAGTATTTATCAGAAAACACATAAATATGGTCATTTTTTACTAATATTCACCACTTTGGGGATATTATTTTATTATTTTCTCTTGAATTAGAGGATGGACATTATCTACTCCTCCAACTAGTCAGGTATTCATTCAATAATGGTATTCAATAAAGTATTCAAATTTATCCTTATAAATCCCTATATATAAATTAATGTACATATCTAACATATAAGTTAAATTTACAAAAATTTAATGGGACCTAATGATTTATATAGATGAAAATTTCAGACTCATTCAAATATGTATCAATGCTTATTATAATAGACATTATAGTTATGATGAAATCATCATTTTTTTCATCGATTCAATGATTGAGAGAGGTTATTCATATAAATTTAACCATAGATAATGATAATTATATTATTATTTAATCTAAGTTGACACCCTAAATAAAATGGTTTCATTGAGATTCTGGATCCAGTATAGAATTTAGAGTATTTCTTGGTACTTCCAACAAACCCTTATTAGACATACAATGTCTTCCATGTTTATCCCATGAGGAAGTCTGCATCTGATCATTCACATATACTAAACATAATGGATTTAATAATTGATCATGACATTTTCTACGATGAAAAAATGGAAAATTATGGATCATAGAAATAATGGTCATCAAAACAAATATAATTACATATTTAATTTTCTTGGGAGGAAATATATATTTTTCCAGGCTATATGGAACATAAATATGTGATGAAATAGAAATAACATCATTTCTTATCAATGTGATGTCATTTTTATGGAATATTAATTTTATTGAATGTATAACATAACAAACCGATATTTAATATGTATTTCTGTTTAAATATAACAAGAAGTATTTGATAAAAATTATTTCATACAACCTCGAGACATTATGAACATTCATATAGTAAAAAATTATTACCTTGCTAGTAAATAAAATTTAATGAATAGAAATAAACACTATGTCAAAAATATTTATAAATATTTATATTAATGTTATTTTTTTGATTAATTAATTTCATATAAGAGAACAATTATTATTACACTAATTTTATGCTTAAAAATATGTTTTCTTGAAAAAATTACTTATATAAAAAATAATTTAACACTATATACAATATATAACATTTCTAGTATCATATTTTGGAAATTATTATAATTTTTTAATTCTTCATGTCAATATTATCATAGGCTGAATGTTTATTTTTTTTTCTACAAATAATTTTTTTCAATGTATATTGAAAAATACAATGTTTAAACAAAATCATTTTAATTACATTTCTCTTTATGAAAATAATTTCTTTTAATGTAACATATTTATTCATATTTATATATTATATAATATGTAACATTTGATACATCAGTATAAATTATATTACTATATGTTAGATTTTTAGATAATATTTTTTTAAATTGATGACTTTATATAATAATTTTTTTAAATTAAATAGATAAATAAAATATCTATTAATTAATTTTTTAAATAAAATTTATTTATTATATATTATGTATAATATTTTAATAGTCATTTAATGGTTTTAGAAAGAAGTGTATTTAATTAAAATAATTTTTATGTTTAATTTTTCATTTTTTAAAGAAATTTATTATTTGTTTTTCACTATTAATTAAAATTACATTCAACCATATATAAAAATTAGAACCAATAATATAGATTCCATATTATTGATAAATATAGTTAATATAATTTATTACGGTAAACAATGTTTAATGTCCTGGTGAATAGTAAAAATTGAAAAGTTTATTACCATTGTTTATGTTAAAAAAAGGTATGCTAGGGGTTAAACCATGGGATAATATTAGGATTTACACCAAATATGGAATCCCCAATATTTGATACATGTATTTTAAAATAAAATATTTTAATAAAATATTTCAATAATAACATAAACATATCATTTTAGGACTATTATATTTGAAAATATATACCAAATATGTGAATTTTATAAGGAAAACATGACAATAAACATTATTTAATATTTTCGATAAGATTTTGTTTAATACATCCTTTGGAACATCATTATCAGTTATTTTATGTGAAGAGAAATCTACAGAAAATAAAGTTCAAAAATCATGGTGATGGATATCTAAGGGTAATGGAACATACATAATGATTATTTATAATTCCTGAGACATAAATATAGGGAATAGTAATAAGTAGGTGTTACAAAACATTGAATCATCTACAACATAAAAATCGGACATTCAGAAACATATTTCTTTGGTTCATCACTGAGGTGTCATAAATAATAATTACCATGGTAGTTATTCATGTTATAATAAACCATTCCATTTATAGAGATTAATTATTTAACCAATTAATTAGATTTATCTCCAGGTTCTTGATTAATATGTATTGATTAATGTTTGAAAAATTTATCATAATTATTAATATCATCAAAAAAGTATGGATAATAATAAATAGATTTCATATAATAGCATTACATACATATGTTCTTAATGACTTGAACAATAAATAAATTTTATCAAATTGGAAGGTAATGTGGTTCCTAAATATGTAATTCCATGAATTAATAAATTATATTTACAGCTAGGTTAATACACATTGATAAGAAAATATTTAATGTGCTCAAAATATATAAATATTTCAATTGAATGAAAGAAATTAAAAAAATTATTTGATCAGAATATTTTTATGAAATATTCATTCAGAAAATTCAATAATGGGATGGTATTATGGTATTATATTGATAAAAAACTATTATGGAAGTAATTTTATAATAAAAAATTAATTAAATGAATGTAATACAAAATTTTTAAAACTATACCCGAAAGGGTTAATTTAATAGAAAATAGGATGTGGAGAATTCTCTTACCTATAATAGATTCTACATAAGTCGTGAGGATGAAATCATTAGGATATTTTGACACATTATAGGGATTCTGAGGGAGTTAAATTTACCATAACATCATGGACTATAAATTGTTAGTTTAATGTAATGAGGAATTGGTGTTTATTTATTTTAAAATAAGGGAAATTAATTATTAATTACTTAATATATCTTTTGTAATCATTGTGATATGTTCATCTAAACTATAAACAATCCAATATTTTATACTATTATTTCTACCAATGCATGGTGTTTTTCAATTTTTTATTTGATGATTAACTATAATACTAAGGGCATTAATCTTTGTAATGGGGAAGTGAGTAATGTTTACAAAAAATATATTTTACAACAATAAAATAAATGTTTTTTATGATTCATTAAGAATTTATAAATAAATAAAAAACCTCATAATTGGCTATTTTAAAATGTAATCATTATTTGGATTGTGTATTATCAATATATTATTTATTACATCACTCTTTTGATTCATTGATGGCATAGAAAAATGAATATATTTATAGAATATTTAATCATTTTTCAAAAATAATTGAATCTCAGACAATTATAATTAATCACAATATGAAAATATCATCCTTCTCATATGATAAATAATATTTATTTTCACAATATTATTTATTAAAAACTGAAAATTTACACATTTAAATTAAAATCAATCAATTATAGAACAATCTAGTTTTTTGGTAATAATAGTCATAGAGTCTTTGAAAATTACATTGGACATAATAAATTTTTATTATCATTTATATTAAATTAAATTTTATTTAAACATATTATTGTATTAAAGGAAATAATATTTTAAAAATCATTTAATTATAATATTAGTTTCTTCATTAAAAATCTATATTTCCAAAAAAAAATAATCGCTATTTTTTACATCAATATGTAATTTTTATCAAACAAATTATATAATAATTTATAAATTAATATAAAAAGGAATAAGTTTAAAAATTATTTATAAAAAAATAAAAAAAATAAATTTTCATACTATTAGGTAGTAGATACATAATCTATTATTATACCATCATACACCTTATGTTTAAGGTGTGAGATAGTTATAAATTCATGGGGTGGAATTGAAAAAATTACCTAGTTTTAATATCTAACAAAATAGACTTATTCTATAGTTTATTTCATTCACGCATAAATTTTTTATTATATTATTTCATTTAATCAATGGTGAACACAAATTATTCAACCACCAAAAAATGATATGTTAAATGTGAATCAAAATATATAAACATAGAATTAGAGGACATCATTTCTCCTTTTTTTAATCAATTATTAGTTTTATTTACCCTTTCTAAAAAAATAATTCTATTTGAAATTTTATTAAAAATGGATAATATTTAATAGTTTCATATAAGAAAAATTTCGAATTGGATAATGGTCACACTGTCCAATTGGTATATTGACCAATGATCTAGCAAAATTCAGATCCCAATGGTTTCTTTTCACATTATTATCTATTTATATGTCACCATTCAGCAACCTCTACTAATAGATTATTTATGTTATTTAAAATTTCTTTGATAATTTAAATTATTTTATAAATATTCATTTTTCACATTAAACGTTTTTATGGAAGGTGTAGTCTTCCTATGAGATTTTGATTGTATCGACCACACCATTGCATGGCCGATATTATTTATTTTTTATATCAATAAATCATATTTTTTGATAGTAATAATATTGTTACATGAAATATAATATTTATTTTTTATATTCATGTCGTTCCCACCCCAAATATATAAAAGTAAAAAATTCATCTTTCGCCATTCACAGAATTTGATCCTTTTAGATTTTAAAAATGATAATAGACAGTCTTATAATAATTCGCCCCAAAATTATATATCTTCTCGTATTTTCTTGTGAATAAACACTTTTTCTTTGGTAGTATAATCCAAATGAGGTCTCATAAATATTATTTATAGATGTTTACTATGCCCATAAAATATACTTTCAACTTCTAAAAACATGAAAAAATTTGTATATATACAAAATTTATTAATACAATGTCATCTATATTATGAGTTGTAATTATGATGATTTCATAACCTTTTAACATTCATGTCATTCCACTTGGTGATGAATTTATAGCTAATGTGTATGTACGGATAACCCACTCCACATACTGATAATAATAATTTTATAAAATCATAATTAAAAGATTTTTATAATGGTATATTTAATATTAAAATATGGTATATATGATATGATATTTTTTTCTTAATTGATTAGCTAAAATCTAAGTTTCTCCTTTTTTATTCGTTTAAATATTTAAATGTCTGTCATGTGTATGTAAAAAACACCATTTGTAATTGGTGATGTAATTAATATTTTCACAAAATTATATAAATAGTTATAAATACCAATTTTATTAATTTATATAATATTAATTTCACAATTATTAGATTTTTTAGATAAATGAATTGTGATCAATTTGAAAGACCATATCCTCAGAACAAATTTATTTTAAAATAATGCATTTTAAACCATAAAGGATTACATTAATAAAAAATTGTTAATAAAAATATGCTGAGATGATATAATGGATCATATATGATATTATAAGTATAATTACAGGTTTCATATATGTTATTAGTAAATAATATTTTTTACAACATTTTTAACAGTGATTACAAATAAAATTGAATATAAGTTAATTGTCTATAGTCTAAATTTTTATCCATGAGACATATTTCTTACTCACCACATGATTCCTTAATATTCTGAATATAATTACCAATTTATTTTTAGGTTATTATTTTATTTATACTCATGTTATTTAATGTTTTAATTTATGTTTTCCATTCATATAATTTATAATTTAAAAGTATCCTAAATTATAATGGTTTTATGTTCCAATATCATTAATATCATGATTATTTAAGCTTAAATTTTATGAATAAGAAATTTTATTATATGTCACCAAAATTTATTATATTTATTATGCATCACTATTTATTTTTATACATTTCATTTTTTCTATTAATTTTCCTCTATTTATGTACTCAAGAGTTCTGAATATTAATTTTAACGAAAGTCAACCTTGTTTTTACATTTAATTATGAATCTATTCATCCTAGTCAATATTATTCTTTAATATGTTATCAATAATGTATTAATATTCACCAAATATTATTTAATTTAATTATTTCCTATAGTGTACATTCCTTAAAACATTTAATATAACATTATTATTTCTTGTGAAACATTGTAGTGATGAATATTTACAGAAAAAGTGAAATGGATTTTTTTAACATACACTACATTAACTAATAATCCCTCCATCTATGATACCTATTTAATCAAACATTCATTTTTTTGTTCCCCTAGATCAATGAAAAAAAATTCTCTCGATATATTGTATAATTTTATATTTTTAAAAAATGATTTTAATTAAAGGTATTTCCACTTTAATAAATATTCCAATGATATTTTAAATTTATTTGTAAATAAAAATACCACCTTTGATGTTTCTTAAGATTTATTGAGGGTATGTTCCAATTTTAAAATCATTATTAATACCAAAAACATTTATGATTAGGATGATGAACTATTTATGAAACATATGTATTTTATGTGATTTTTAATTTGTAGATTTGAATAATTTTTTAAAATCTTATTTCTCAAGTTGGTATTGTTTTAATTATGTGATTAGTGGTTACATGATTACATATAACTCTAATGAATTGTGTAAACTTAAATATATCAAGTGGTAATAATTATTTCCTTAGTGTGAAGTCTTACTTATAAATTTGATATGTCAAACAAGTTGATCATGAGAGTGGACCTTGATTAAGGAAATCAAGGATTGAGAAGTGAACTTAATATGGTGTGATAGTATTATAAGTCATCATTGAAAATGTCGATCATTTTTATGTTACTATTCATTAAAAAAACATATGTCTTTTTAATATAATGTTCTTTTGTGGCTTATTATTTATTATTGATGATTCTGGACTTTTTACCTACTGTTTTTTGACTAAAAAAACATTATGGCTTGGTTCATGATTCTTTATATGATTTAATTGTTATGATTATTTTTATTTTGATCCCATGTTATCATATAATTATTATTTTTTATTATCACTAATGATATTTTATTAATAATTACAATTTATAACCTTACCTGGATTATATGTTCACCCTTTCATGTGTTTCTAAACCCAGGTTATGGATAATGGTTTTAGGTACGTTATTCATAAGACAAATGAATCTTGTGATGAAATAAATATAAAAGGGAATATATATTATGTGTAATAATTGATTAGATAACCATTTTTTTAGAAACATAACCTTTATGTCTACATACATGTATAATATTTTAATGCTTTTAATACTTATCTAATATTATGAAATATTTATGTATGAAAATTATGGGTCATTGTATATTGGGTAAAAATACTAAAAGACATATCATAATTTATCTTCTATATAATATCTTATCCCATTATAGAATATGTTATAACATCCCCTGATCCGATAGGTTTTTCATTGAGAAAAAAATATTTAATCTGATACATTTTTTATTAGAGTTTCAATACACCTGAAATATAATGATGAAAAAATTATCTTAATCATCTTGACAGAATTAAATTTAGAATAATTTTAGAGGATATATAATATGAAATTGTTTCATAAATAATATTTCATTGGATCCCTTTATTTTACACCCTAAAACATAGATAAATACTTAAATTTCATTCCTAGAATATTGATTGACAATAGGTCTAGTAGGCGGTGAATTTACAAAAGCTACGTTATGGATGGCAGGAGGCTGTAATTTATGATCAATAATAAAAATTATATAACAAAACAAAATTTTGAACTTCTTACATAAATATTATATGTGTAATTAAGAAAAATATATTAAGGGTTGCTTCAAACACCCCACATTCACTCAAATAATTGCATTTTTTCATGTGATTTCATGATTATGATTTTAATGTAAGTTATTTTTTAGAATATATGAATATATTAGAATTATAATATAGAAAATAAAATAAATATAAGTAATTTTTCGATCATGTTATTTTATTTTAAATTTATATTTGACTAGTAATCAACAATAGTTACATATGGTTTTTTTATTTATTATTAATACATTTTTGTTATTACAAAAATACATTTACTTATAATACTTTAATATAAAAAAATAATGAAGAACCATATATTTCATTTTTCATTTCATGCAATTAATTATAGAATCTTAATAATGATGCATGAGTAACATTATTTTAGGACCCATTGATGGAAAGAATCAAAATTTATATTTAACTAACCTTAGTAACAAATATTAAGTAAATACATACGGTAATCAAGTATATTTATTAGTTCCATCGTAAATTCTAATACCCTTGTCTTTTGGAAACAACAAAACCCATTGGGCCCAAACTCATCTTTGATACAATTTAATTTATTATAATAAACTAGATAGATATTACATAATCCAGGTTATTATAATATCCCAGAGACTCCATCTATTCCTCAGAGACTGATGTAAACTCCAAATGTTGTGCGAAAATAATTTCATATTTGATTTTTATAATTTAAAACTATAATTTTTTAGTATATAATAACATTAAAAAAAATTATTAAAATAACATATACATGAATAATGAATATCATACACATGACTTAAAATAATGGGACATTCATGCTAGAGATACCAATTATATATATACACTTCTTAATTGAAAAACTATAAAAACATCATAATCCTTAAAACAGTTTTTCAAAATACTTTTACAAGACACTTTTATAGTGTGAATTGATAATTCAAACATAGGAAAAATTATAATAAAATATAAACACCGTTGAGAATGAAGGGGTAAATCCCATTCATGAGATATCCACTATATAATTTCCAAGGATATAACCTCTATATACTTTTATAATATAAGCAACGTATAATTTCTAGTTTAATTGAAAGGATTTTAAATTCAAAAAAACCAAATATATTTTAGTTTTAGTGTTTTTTATAATTATAGAATCAATTAAATTAAAATGTTTAAATTTTCAAAATATGAAAAATATTCCCTCAAAACATTTTTTCCTAAATTTACACCCTTGTTCTATTCAATAATTTTTCCATCATTTATAATGAGTGAAAATAATAAAAATATTAAACCATATGTAGTTCTTAAACAAAATTTATCTAGTTAAATATAATTGAAAATGTGGTATGAGTTAAAAATGAATAGTATTGGATAAAAAATGAACTCATTATTAAAATGATAAACATGAACACCCATAAATATGAATATATGTTAATATAAAATTATCATATAGATAAAAAATGTTTAAATATTTTAAAAAAACTACAAAACCCATGAAAACCAATAAAACCCCAAGGATGCATCATTCAAAAATCTGTGAACACCTGGTAAGTAATTTTCCAAAAAAAATAACCATTAGTTTAAATAATATCATATAAATTCACAATTAAAATATTATAATTCCAATAAAAATAAATTCAAACGTAATAAACCCATGTTGTCATATTTGGACAAAATATTTTATCCCTTCTCAAACACATTATTAGAACGCTTTTAATAAGAGTATCATAATTATTTATCTCTTTGATTTGTGTTTTTAAGATTCAGTCAATACCCAATACATTGTAAAAAATATTTGGTTCTTACCCATAATCATATAATATTCCAATGTATTTTTTCATGAATGAAATTACAATAATTCACTATTAGTGTCACAAAACCTATGATAAAAACATCTGATTTCAAAAGTAAGTGATCAATCCCTTTTAAGCTAAAAATAAGGTGAAATATTAGATAAAATTGGAAACTCATAAAATAAAAAATTCCATTATGAATGGGAATAATATAACTTTTTATAAAAATGAAAAAAATTATCAATGGTTCTTATCTAATGTTGGCTATTATATCGTGAAAATGATTCCATAAGATAAAAATTTGAAAAATATTTTTTTTGTCATTAGTAAGAAAATTAAAAGAGATCCATAGATAAAATATTTAAATGTTACTATTAATAACATTGTAGAAAATACATGGATTTTTGATAATGACATTATAAGTCATTTTATAATATATAATAAAATATTTTTACATTTTGAGTAACATTGAAACATAGAAATTATTGTTTGAAGTAAACTAGTAAAATAATGTCTTAATCAAATATTCATTATGTCTTTCGTGACATGTCAATAAAAAGAATATTAAATAAGAGACCATTTAGTGGATTTGAAAAAAAACAAATTTTATTAAATTAATTACATAATATGTTCATGTGTCATCTTATACACTATACAAATGAATGGATTTAGAAAATATGGTATTATATATCAACGAAATTAAATTAAGGGTTGAAATCCATTACAAAGAGTCGTGTATTTAGTTTCTTCATTCTCTAAATCATAAAATAATAATTTTATATTAATAAATAAATTTCATAAGAAATAATTTATGCTCATTACAAATTCATAATAATTTATATTTAATTTGTTATGTTATTTTATTTTGACACTAAATAAGTAAAGTATATGTTGAACATTTGGACGTTATTTTATACATAATATAAATATTATTTCACTATATTGAATGGTGAAAATTAGGTCATGATTTTATCTTCTATAAAATCTCAATATTGTTTTAATATTAATTTTTAATATCCATTAAAATTTTAAACCATCAATGTAGGATGGTAATTAAAAATATGATTTGTTGATCATAGATGCGGTAGTCTACATGTTCACATGGGAAACTTTTACATTTTTTATAATAAATTATACCTCAACAAAGGACAATTTTATAATAATGTAGTATTATAATAAAATATAAATATCAAATTTATTCTATAAATTCATCCTTATTAACAGTTATTTATATCAAAAATGAATAAGGAATCACATTGATTCATAGTGGTGGTATTATAAATGTATGTGTTAGAAATGTTTTCATTTACCGATGAGTGAAATTATAATAATATATATTAATATTTTAAATCATATTATCATATCTATAAAATAAAAAACTGATATATAAATTAAATAAATCATTATAGATGCAATTTTTGTCATCTGATTAAATTGAAACATATTGAATCAATGAGGTTTTGGTAAACACATATGCAATATAATTTTTTTGAATACCATGAGATGAAAATGAGGTAGAAAATAGTTATTTCAAAAATGGTATGAACTGCTTTAATTATATTTTAGAAAAACATAATATAGAACCTTTTTGGTAAAATGATTATTTATTAATAAAACTAATTTTACACAAATATTAAATATAATTGAAAAAATCATGGGATTAATTAGATCAATTAAGTTAAACGTGGGATTATTTTAATATAAAAACAAACCAAATATGAAATGAAAATTATGAAAACATCATTAATATATATATATATATATAGTTTTAATTTGAATAAAATCAATACATAGATTTCCAAAATTCCAAACATTGATTTCATTGTATAATATTATATTCATTCCAAAATTATATTACATATCATATATATATTTTGTAAAGATATAATTATTCCAAAAATTTATATTTTTGTTTAAATCTATATAATATCTTCGAATATAACAATACGACCAAAATTATAATTTTTAGTATTCCCCAAAAAACTAATAGTTTTAGTATTATCCCAAAAGACATTATAAAAATATAATTTCTGAATGATAAATTTAAAAAAATATGTTGTTAATTTTATATGTTTTTTATTTCTAAAATTAGGAAATATTCTTTAAAATAAAATTGTAAAATATATAAAAAAGATATTATTTCATAATAAAGAGGAAAATTTAAACACTACATGTTCATGTTCCAATACCCTATGAATTACTAATGAGTGGTAATTTATTTTCATCAAAAAATATATTAATAATGTATATATTTTTATTATTCATTAAAATAACTTTTATTATATCATGATTTGTTTTGAATGTATCACATTTCTTTTTAATTAAAAAATATGTAATATAATACATAAAAAATCATATGGTGTAAAATTATAACTTCTCGAGTTAAAAAAACATTATGTAGTCATATAAATACTCCACATCAACATTAAACCTGCAATTAAATATTGTTATTTAAATGTTACCAATATAAGGTAGGAATTATAATTGGTGTATGGACTTGATTATATGAATTATGAAAATATATTTTTCAAAATTATACATAATTAAATTTTTGGGTAATAATTAATTATAAATTAAAGTAAAACCATTTTTTTAAACGATATGATTTATGAAAAACTATATAAATGTTCATTGTTGGGTTTTATTCCAATAAATAAACAAAGGAAAAAAGTTGGACTATATTATTTATATTAACATTTATTAATTTTGTTCTAATGTTTGTGAATCACATTATGTGTTTTTAGACATTATATTGTGATAAATATAATTTTATATATAAATGATGTAATTTTATGGAAATATATTTTATCATATTTTGACAGTGCACTTGTTTAAAATATATTTATTGAAATTTTATTTATTATATTTCAAAAAAATATTTATATTTGAAACATGAATATAAAAAGATACTTTGGATGAATATTTGGACTTTTTCGAATAAGTTTCATGTTTGTATTATAGTAAAAAATACCAATTTTAATTTGGAAATAATTTTTTACAAATATTTTATTGTGTTTAATTATATTTTTTATTGGTTTTAAATTATATTTAATTCATATTTATATAATTTATGTTATTTTAATCCATTTCACAATGAATTTTGAACTAAAAACATTTCATTTTTTTGAACATCTTCACATTAAAAACACGGTATCTCATTCCATCAACGATATTATTTGTAGAATAATTTTATCAATGTCTCTGTTTTAAATTTGGAAAAAATATTTAATATTTTTAACTAAAAGGACCGAATTTTGTATATATGTTTTTTTCAAACATGAATAGTAACATTATAATTTTTTTGTTATCATGGTTAATTATTAGTGGGGTAATTAAGGGTAAAAATAAAATTACAAATATTAGATATTACCCTAAGACATGTATTATGTTTATTGGTAGATTTTTTTTAAAACTAAATATTCCATGGGATAAATTAATGACTTCATTGTGATACATGGATTACATTAATCCTTTAATAGATTTTTATTTTAATGAACTGTCAATGATGTCATACATTTGATGTAATAAATAATAGTTTTTTAATAATAGGTTATTTAGATAATATCTTCAACTGTATATAGTTATTTAAAATCTAAAATATTTATCTTCATTGTGGTAATTGTTTTATTTTTATGTGATAAATGGTTATCCTATCTGTTGGCACAACAGTGTCGCAATGATTATTTATTTAAATGGAATATCAAATAAATGATATTAAGAACATTACAACAAAAATAATTTGGGATCATTAGTTCCATAAAAAATAAATCAATAAATTTTATTATATTGATGTGTTTATAGTGTTGGATATAATATAAATTTTATTCTTACATTTTTAAAATGTCATGTAATGAAATGTGTAAAAATTTACGTTAATATTTTTATATAAAAAAACATTGAATTAAATTATATAAAAATAATACAGATATAAAATTCGTAAAAATAATTTTTATAAGGATTCAAAATTACTAAATTATTCATTTCTTGGTATATTTTCCATTATTATTCAATATAATAATGTTATATCCCAGGTAAATAAAGAATTTGACATTTTCATATTTATTAATATTTTTGAATAAAATGTTAATATTACATTAAAGGGAATTATATGTTTGATGGCATACCCAATACACCACAACAAGTTTCTTTGAAATATTACGTTGCTCAGTAATAATATAATAATATTATTTTAAATGGTTGTTAACGCCTAGCTATTGTATTGGAAGGATTGATTATAACTAACTAAAAATGATTATATATGTTTGATAAATATTTTTACATTTACCCAATAAATGTTAAAGGCATAAAATAAGAAAATAATTGGATTTAAAGAATAAATATTCAAATGATCTTTAAAAGGTCGATTAACCGCCTTTTGATGGGGAATCATTATTAAAACTACTTTTTGTCCATTTTATATGTTATATTTCTAAAAATAAAATCCTTCCGTATAATTAGGACAAAAATATTACTTTTTGTAAACTTTTATTATTTCTTCGATAAAGTGTATTTTTTAATGAATATTGAAAATGATGTATTTTAATTCAAAACGAATTTTTAATCTAATTTAATTATATGTTTGGATTATATTTTTAATTGGGTTTAAAGTGTATTTAAAATATATTTTTACCATTTAATCCAATGGTGGTCACTGGAATTAATTTCTCCTTGAAATTGGACATAAACAAGTGTCAATATTTTGATAGATATTGTTTTTAAAAACACGCTATTTGTTTTGACAGCTGAAATTATTTATAAAATTAATTAATGAAACTTCAATGATTGGAATTTGGTAAAATTGACATCATTATTGAATTTGGAATATAAAATTTAATTTGGATAAATTTTTGGTATTTTTCTGACAAATGTTCATTTTTCATGAATAGTGAAAAATACAGCATTTTACTTCAAAACTACTTTGTCATCTAATTTAATTATATTTTCAGATTTTCTTTTTAATTGGTTTTAAAGAGTAACTGAATAAAGTTTTTATCACTTAATACAATGTTGTTCATTGGACGTAATTTCACTTTTCAATTTGAAGTTAAAACAAGTCAATCTTTGGATAAATTTTACTTCTTAAAAACTCATCTTTGGTTGTGACAACGAGAATAATTTTTAAATTAATTACTGAAATTTTTGTGTTTTGAATTGTATGAACCCAGATATTCATTTCAGATGTGTTTTTTGTTTTCTGGTCATTTTTTAGGAAAAAAAGAGTTTTCTATAAAAATTGAAGTACATGCTGTGTACTTTCAAAGTACACGCCATGTACTCATCTGTCGCTCGAAGCCGTGTGCTGACCATGTCAGGGCCACACAAATGGTGTTTTGGGGTGAAATGGAGGCCGCTTAAAGTGGAGTACAGAAAAAATAGAGTACACATAGTGTACCCCAGAAGTAAGTGTTGTGTGTTATATTGTTTCCACTAAATGCACTAGGGTCGCGCCTAATCGCCAGAATGACCTTCTTCTAGGTTTCGTTCAGCCGAGAGCTCTCATATGGCTGTGATCCTTCTCCGATCTCCGGAGCATCCGTCCGATCTCCATTTCATCCGTCGTCAATTGCGTAGGGATCGCCTCGGTATGCACTCTCTTCTGCTTTAGCCTTGTTTCATTATTCCTCCTTGTTTTCAAGTTATCGTGGGTTTAGTGCTTTGGGTGTTTTCACAGATCTTCGACGTTGTAAAGAGAATAAATTGTCGTGGTTCACTCATATCGATATCCTAGCATCAATGTAGGTGGTTTTTTGCCCTGCGTTGAATGTCTTTGTGTTTTGGTTGCTAAAGTGCATGATACCCATGTATCGGGAATCCCAGTTTGGGATTTTGATCCTATGGATTATTTGCCTTATATTTCTGTTAAGTTTATGATTAATTAATACTAATATATGCTTGGATTCATATTTGAGGATCACCCCATCCGTGTTTTTTTCTGTTTGGTTGTTTATTTCCGTTTGGCACCGTTGCCTGTGAGGTAATACCGATTGCAATTTCTAGTTTACTTGTTATAACCGATTGCATGTGTTGTGTGCTGTTTAAATGATTTTGATGCTTTTAGCTTTTAGCCAAGTAGTTGTTGTGCATACATAGGGTTGTCGACAGTCGATTACGCTCGACTGGACTGCTCAAGGCTGTGAGAACATGGTGCCGGAGATCTAAGGGGAAATAGATGATTAAGTTCTTCTGTAGAGGGTCTGTTGGTTTTATTTTGGTACGCATGACCTACTTGAATAGTACTTTTGGTTCCCAAGAGTGTTCTTAGTTTACAAACGTATCAAGACCACATGAGTAATTAGATGTAATTGCTTCCTCGGAGTGTCTGTAGCTATTGTTGCAAGACCATTGGGGAATTGACATGAGATCTTCCCAGAGTGTCTGTGCCTTGTATGATTACTGGACTATAGGGGTCTACTAGTTTGAGCCACGCAGAGAGTCAGTGTGAATTTTGTTTGGTTGGTTGTGACGAGTCCACCAAGCCAAAGGACAATCTTGGGTTTGTACTGCTTATGGGTTAGGTAGTCCTTTTGAGTTACCTATTGTGTTACTTGTTTTACCTTGGAATAGAGAGATTTGATAGTTTCCCTGGTTGATTAATTAAATGAATGTGAATGGTAATTGGTAGGATTTTTACTAGTGTACTCCAAGTTCATTACTGTATTTATTTCCATTACATTTTCTATATCGCTCACTAACAATAGGACACAAATCTTGTGGTGGTTGCCTATTGGTTTTAGTCTCATACCCTGTTTGGGTCATTTTTTTGGCCCAAACAGACTATTTGGTTGTAGGTGTGGATAGAGATTGTGGCCCTTCCACCTCAGGTACTTGATTGCTGGTTGGAGCTAGAGAGCATGGGACCAGGATTTGGCTTGCGATTCTACTGGAGTTGCTGCTTACTTTTAGTATTTGGTTTCAGTTTTATTTCAGCACGTTGATTTGTTTACTGCTTTTCATAGACTCGTGTACCATACTGCCTCATTATCATATCAGACATTTCTTCTACTTTTATTTTCAGTTGTCGTATGTTTTTTACTGCTTCCGTTATTGTGCACATTTTTTCTTCTGATGTATGCTTTACCCAATGAGGGCATAGTTTCCCCACCGACTAACCAAGGCCCTCGCTACTAGTCGTCAGCCTCTCGTGTTTGGGAAAACGTGCTTGAGGTCAGGTGGAGAAACGGGTATGGGGCACCAGTTATGAGGCTCCGGATCCGGGTCGTTACGAAGTGGTATCAGAGGATGTTTTCATTATTTTCTATTTCCTTACTATTTTGGGACAATAGAGAGGTATAGGAAGGAATGGGTAGTTAGTACTTAACTCTGCCCGGGAGTAAGTAAACTGTGTACAGGGAAAAGCTATATTACCTCATAATTGCAATTTTCAGTTTTTTCAAGTGTTATTGTTTATTATATTTCACCGTTGGGTGATGCACATGTTTTGTGCTGTTACATTTTATATGATTGTGGTTCTTTTTTTTTGCAACCGGATGAGATGAGGGTATTCCATCTCATGCATCATATAGTCACTTGTTAGGAAATCCCATGTCATGCATTTTTCCATTTCATCAATTGTGCATTAGAGTTTGCATGCTATTCTGATAGATGGAGTGATAAATTATGCATGATTTTGTGATAGTTGTTGTGATAGAAATGATGCTATGTTGATAGGGTGTTGTTTATTTTTTCAGTTAATTTGTCATAGACGCCAAACATTGGTCTTAGAGGTGTTATGGGCCCTCGAGGATCAGAATTTGGTGGATCATTGAATTGTTATGTTGTTGACTTGTTGTATGCGTTGTTATGATTCCATGCTTTGATTAGCGGGGAGTACGAGCCCCAAAGGATCGGAATTTGGCACATAGATGCTGGTTTTTTCAGTGTTTCTGGCGTTCGGTTCAGTTTCTGAGGTACTGCACAAAAACACCAAGAATACATGGCATGTAGTTAATTAATGCACGCCATGTAGTTTTTAAACTGTGTTACTAACTATGTGAATAGAGACACAGGGTTGTAGAAAGACTTTCGGGACACGCCATGTACGATAAGTGCACACTATGTAGTAGTCAACCATGTACCCATCCATGTATCTAACAACATGGGTCGGGGAAGCTCGTGTACTACACGTCGTGTTTTGTACGAAAAAACCATGTATCATTGTTCTAAGTACCCGTCCATGTCACGAACCACACGAGTCAGTGTTATCTTTCCTCATACATGTCGTGTTGGTTCGTAACACGCCGTGCAAGGGTCTGCCATGTGGTCGGCCCTGTAATCTGCTACACGGGTCATTTAACATGTCTAGTAAACGCTGTGTCCATAGTGAACACGCCATGTAGTTTAGGATTAATGGGACTATGTAGGTTATCCCTATAAAGAGACTCGGGCAGGGGAGTGGAGTTCAAGTACATGCCTTGTGTTGGGACAACACGCCGTGTAGTCTGGGGTGTTACACGACCAGTAGTTGAAGAGGTACACGCCCAAATGAATGGATTAAACAAACACGTCGTGTAGTTTAAATACACGACATGTAGTCGTGTTTTGAAAACTTATGTGTTTATCTCTCTTTTCTGGTTTTGTACCCTTGTGTTTCTTGTCATTTTTAATCCTAAATCTGATGTGTTCTTTTGATATTTTAGGCCTATGGAACCAATACGTCCGCCCATTACACGCAAACAACCAGGAAGTGACCATATGCATGATACAGTAGACTAGGGACTACTATTAGTTCCGCCGATCGTTCCGGACATGAAAATTGTCGTGATTTTAGACACTGGTGCCGACGGTTTGTTCAGAGAGGGTTTCATGAGATTCATGATGACCTTCCAGGGAGCTAAGCATCTTGCCCCGTCAATGGCAGATTTGACGTGGGTTTTTCAGTAGCAGAATACTCCCACTATTACAAGGGATGGAGGACCTCAGGCTGTAGAGTCATGGCGAGAAACCATGCATTCCTTCTTAAAGCATCTGGAGACCCCCCGTACAGAAGGGTGAAGCTTGTGACTTACATTCTGCGAGATTCCTCCAAGTGATGGTGGGATTTAGTTTCAAAGGTAGGGCGCCAACAGACTATGGCTTGGGACGAGTTCTAGCATACGTTCGATGACTACTTCTATTTGGCGACGCTGAGGTCCAACAGAGCCAGAGAGTTCATGAACCTACAACAGGGTACTCTTATAGTTATGGAGTATTCCTCCCATTTCACAGAGTTACAGTGCTTCACTCCTGTTCAGGGAAATGACGAGCTGTTTATGGCAAGGAAGTTTTAGGAATGCCTAAAAATAGAGATCAGATCGTAAGGTGAATGTCTTACAGTTGACTTCTATTACTTTGATAGTCAACCAGGCACTAATCACCAAACAAAATCTGAGGGATACTGGAGTTGTTGACCAAGGTGGTTCAGCATCCAAGGACGATTCATTTCATACTGAAAGTAGAAAGCGCCACTGAGAGTCTACTCGAGGTGACTCGAGGAAGCGAGGTATTTCTTCTGGTAGATGAGATCTTCCTTCTGGCAACCAGGTGGTGTGCTATCAGTGTGGAAAGAGTGGGTATAAAAATACTAGGTGCCCGAGAGACTCAGTATAGTGCCTATCTTGCGGCAATATGGGTCATCTGCATTGTTTTTGCAGGGTTATTCTTCCAGCGGCTAGTGAAGGAGGATCTGTTTCTACTCCTCGTATAAGAGCATGATTACCAGTTTCGCAGCAGACTGGGTGATGGAGTTCTTTAGGTCGTTCATGCTGGGGTAGAGGTCATGGGTGCAGTGGTCAGGCTTAGGGAGGATCATCTAATAGATATCAGGCTGCTACACAGGGCTGTGGTACTATCCAGACGTCTGTGGTAGAGCAGATTCTTCAGGGGTGAGATCCTGGACCTTCCACAGTTTGAGGTACAATTTTAGTAGCCTCGATTTTATCTTCTGCACTTTTCGATACCGTATCATCTCATAGCTTTGTTTCTATGCACACTGTGGAGGTCCATAGACTTATTGTCTTTACTTCTAAGGATATTATGACACTAGACACTCCCTTGGGACTTAGAGCTTCTAGTGTGTGTCAGTGAAAGGTTTTCCCCCTTGAGGTTGGTGGGTGTCACTTATTGTGGGGTTTTTATTTCCTTGAGATGATGGGTTATGATGTCATTATCGGAATGGACTGGCTATTTCTTTTTGAGGTCTTTGTCGACTGCTATCGCCAAAGGGTGAGTTTCACATCACTGGAAGACCGATCTTTTCTTCACAAGGGATAATGGGATGTCCAGGCAAGCAGAGCTGGACTAGAGCATCATGGGATGGGAAGTGTTATAGACCATATTTCTAGTTTATATCTGGATAACCAAGGGACTTCTCAAATATATTTTCCTCTGATAGTTGATCTTTTTTCGGATGTCTGTCCAGAAGGCTTTTCAGGTTTGTCTCCAGAGTGAAAGGTAGACTTCTTTATTGAGATTGTGCTAGGAGCATCACATGTATCCATACCTCCTTATAGGATGGCTATGCCTGAATTGCAAGAGCTCAAGAAACAGTTGGAGGAGTTGTAGGAAAAGGGTTTTATCCAACCAAGTACTTCCCCTTGGGGTTCGCTGATGTTTTTTGCGAAGAAGGCAGATGGTACCTTATGACTTTTTGTGGACTATCGGAAGTTGAACCAGCTGACGATCAAGAACCGATAACCCTTTTCAAGGATCGAGGAAATATTTTATCAGCTTTGAGGATCAAGGGTGTTCTCGAAGATCGACATGAGATCCTTCTATCATCAGTTGCATGTCAGACCATCAGATATTCCTAATACGTCCTTCTAGAGCAGATACGGTCTGTACGAGTACTTTGTTATGCCGTTTGGTCTCACGAATGCGCCAGTAGTTTTAATTTTTCTGAGGAACAATGATTTCCATCCTTATGTGGATTCCTTCATGGTGGTTTTCATGGATGATATCTTGGTGTACTCTCACACTCGACATGACCAGGATACCCATCTTGAGATCATATTGATTACACTGAGAGAGCATCAGTTATATGATAAGCTCTCAAAGTGCCACTTCTGTATGGATGAGATTCACTTCCTGTGTCATGTAATCTCAGAGACATGAGTATCAGTAGAACCAGAAAAGGTGAGAGTGGTAGTTATATGGGAGAAGATGAATAATTTCATTGAGTTACGTATTTTCTTGGGCCTGACTGGTTATTACAGGTGGTTTATACATGACTTTTCATGCCTAGTAGCACTGCTGACAGGTCTGACCAAGAAGGAGGTGATGTTTTTATGGTCAGATTCTTGTGAGTCAAATTTTTAGGAGCCTAAGGAGAGGTTGACGTCCGCACCGATACTGGTCTTGCCAAAGCAGAGCAAGGGATATACTGTCTTATGTGATGCTTCAAGAATCGGGCTGGGAGCTGGGATTCTGTATGGATATGGGTTCGTTGCTTACGGGTCTCGGCAGTTGAGGCCACATGAGAGGAATTATCCTACGCACGACCTATAGTAGGTTGCTGTTGTTCATGCATTGCATTGTTAGAGACACTATCTGCTGGGAGAGAATTATGAAATATATATTGACCACAGGATCCTCAATTATATCTTAATGCAGCATGACATAAATCTAAGATAGTGGAGGTGGGTCGAGTACATACATTCTTTCGACATTGAACTTTCTTATACGCCTGGGAAAGGCAATGTTGTGGCTGAAACACTGAGTAGGAGGACTCAGTTACATGCAGTTCAAGAGGCTAGCAGCGAATGTCATCTTATGGCTCTGTTCTCCGAGATGCACTTGGAGGTGCATGACAGACAGGGACATACCTTTCTCTCTTCTGTGGCTGTTACCTCACCTTTTATTGATTTGGTGAAGATGAGGCAGCTATCAGATTGAGAGGGCTTAGTCCTGTGTGAGAGTGTGTCATGAGATGACCCTATTCCTGGATGGATAGCAGGCGAGGATGAGATCTTCCGTTTCCAAGGACGCCTATGGGTGCCAGTAGACATACGCGAGGAGCTGATGATGGGTTTTCATTCCTCAGTTTAGGTAGTTCATCTTGGCGTCACCAAGTTGTATCATGATCTACACAGCCATTACTGGTGGCCATGTATGAAAAGAGATGTTGTTGGTTCTTTCATGAGATGTTCAACTTGTCAGAAGGTGAAGACGGAGCATCAGCAACCAGTAAGGCCTTTACAGAAGTTACCCATTCTCGAGTGGAAGTGGAACGATTTTGCGATGGACTTCGTGACCAGATTGACGAGGTCACCTCGAGGGAACGATGTTGTTTGGTTTGTCATTGATAGGCTTATGAATGTTGATCACTTCTTGCCGATCAAGAAGACCTTCAGTGTTGATGATCTGGGAAGACTTTACATCCGAGAAATTGTACATCTGCAAGGAGTTCCACACTCCATTGTTTTAGACAGGGATGCACACATTACTTCTCGGTTCTGGTAGGGGATTCAAAGGGATTTGGGTACACATGTACTTTTGAGTATAGCATACCATCCCCAGACTGATGGCTAGTACGAGCGTATGATTCAGGTGCTTGAGGATATGTTTTGAGCTTGAATTTTCGTCTATAGCGATTATTGGGAGAAGAATATCCCTCTTGTGGAGTTCGCCTATAACAACAGTTATCAGGTGACTATTCAGATGTCACCTTACGAGGCCTTGTATAGTAGGCCATGCCGATCACCTTTTTGCTTGTTGGAGGCAGGTGAGGTAGCTTTGTTGGGACCTCGTCTTGTTCAGGAGACCTCAGAGAAAATAGAGTTGATTCGGAAGAGGATGGCTACAACATAGTCTCAGCAAAATTCTTATGCTGATTAACGGAGATGACCTCTGTAGTTTGAGGTTGGGGATCAGTTTTTCCTGTGTGTCGCACCGAGGTTGGGACACAAGAGGATCCAGAGATAGGGTAAGCTTTCACCATGGTATGTCGGGCCGTTTGAAGTGTTAGAGAGAGTTGGGCCGGTTTCCTATCGGTTATAGTTACCTTATAGGTATCGTGCTATGAACGAAGTCTTCCACATTTCCCAGTTTCGATGTTACTTTTTTGACCCATATAATGTCTTTCATCCTGAGGAGGCTGATCATGAAGCGGATGCATCATTTGAGGAGAATCCCATACAGATTTTTGATCGCAGTACGAATGTTCTCTGTGGTCGGTCGGTTCCTCTAGTAAGGGTGGTATAACAGCATGGACGAGTGCAGGACAAGACTTGGGAGCAGGAGGACGATGTACGATCGCAGTGGATGGAGCAGTTCTGGGTTTCTTCGTCTACGCCTTGCTAGGGAATTTTGGGGACGAATTTTTTAAGGGGAAAGTTTGTAAGCACCCAGATCTTCATTTCAAGTATGTTTTCTTTTTCTGATCGTTTTTGAGAATAAAAGGAGTTTTCTAGAAATTTTTTAAGTACATGCCATGAACTTTCATAGTACACGTCGTTCACTCCATTTCCACTCGAATCCGTGTGCTGACCGTGTCCGGGCGACACACACGATGTGTAGGGGTGAGGTGGAGGCCGCTTAAAGCTAAGTATGGAAAAAACAGAGTACACACAATGTACCCTAGAAGTACAGGCTGTGTATTTTCTTTTTTTTCACCAATAGCACCGGGGTCGCGCCTAATTACCAGAATGACCTTCTTATAGGTTTCGTTCGGTCGAGATCTCCCAAATAGCCACGATCCTTCTCCGAGCCCCTGAGCTGCCATCTAATCTCTGTTTCTGCCGCCGTCAATTTCATTGGGATCACCTCGATAAGCTCTCTCTTATAATTAGCCTTGTTTCATGATTCCTCCTCGTTTTCATGTTATCGTGGGTTGAGAGTTTTGGATTTGTTCTCAATTCTTCGATGTTATAAGGAGAATCATTTGTCGTGGTTCACTTATATCGATCTCCTAGCATCGAGGTAGGAGGTTTGTTGCCTTGTGTTGAATGTCATTGAGTTTTGGTTGCAAAATTTCCGGATACCCATGTATCAGGTATCCCATGTTTGGGATTTTGATCATATGGATTGTTTTCCTTAAATTGATTGTTACTTTATGATTAAATGAAACTAATATATGATTGGTTTCATGTTTGAGGATCACCCCATTGGTGTTTTTATGTTTATGGTTGTTTATTGCAATATGGAAACTTTTCCTGTGAGGGAAACCCTATAGCAATTGGTAGTTTACTTATTATAAATGATTGTGTGTGTCGCCTGCTGTTTAAATGCCTTTGATTCTTGTAGATTTTAGCCATTTAGTTGTTTAACTTACATAGGGAAGCTGAAAGTTCATTACGCTTGACTGGACTACTCAAGGATGTGAGAACCTGGTGTAGGAGATCCAAGGGGGAATAGAAGATTATGTACTTCCCTAGAGGGTATGTTGTTTTTAGTTTCATACGTAGGTCCTACGGGAATATGACATTTTTCTTCCCAAGAGTGTTCTTATTTTAAGAACGTATCTAGACCACAGGTGGATTTAGACATAAGTGCTTCATCAGAGAGTTTGTAGCTATCGTTGCAAGAACATAATGGAATTAATGGGAGAGCTTCCCAAAGTGTATGTGCCTTGTTTTATTATTGGACTATTGGGGTCTGCAAGTTTTAGCCACCTAGAGAGTCATTGTGAAGCTTTTTGTTGGTTGTGAAGAGTCCACCATGCCAAAGAACAAGCTTGTGTTTGTACTGCTTGTGGGTTAGGTGGTCCTTTTGGGTTACCTGCTGTGTTACTTGCTTTACCTTGGAATAGGGAGCTTTGCTAGTTTCCCTGGTTGTTTAATTAATTTAATGTGAAGGTTAATTTGTAGGATTTTTACTGGTGTACTCCTAGTTCATTACTGTATTTTTTCCTTTACTTTTTCTATATCACCCACTGATAGTATGGCACAAATCATGTGGTGGTTGCCTACTGGGATTAGTCTCACACCCTGTTTGGGTCCTTATTTTCGGCCCAAACTGACTATTTGGTTGCAGGTGTGGATAGGGATTGTGGCCCTTCCACCTCAGGTACTTGATTTCTGGATGGAGCTGGAGGGCATGGGACCGAACTTTGGCTCGATATGCTACTAGAGTTGTTGTTTACTTTTAGTATTTGGTTTCAGTTGTATTTCATCACATTGATTTGTTTAATACTTTCCATAGACTCATGTACCATAATGCATCATTATCATATCAGGCATTGCTTCTACTTTTAGTTTCTGTTGTTTTATGTTGTTTACTGCTTCCACTATTGTGCACGTTTGTTCTTCCGTTGTATGATTTACCCAATGAGCGCATAGTTTCCCCACCGACTCACCAAGGCCCTCGCTGCTAGTCGGCAGCCTCTGGCATTTGGGGAAATGTGCTTGGGGTCATGTGGCGAATTAGGTATGGGGCACCAGTTAGGTGGATCTGAATCTGGGTCGTTACAGGAATTTAGTAAAATGGATTCCATTTTTAGAATAACAACTTCCAAACTGTGTAATTAAGACTCTTTTGTTTTTGGACATTATAAATAGTAACTATGGTAACTATCTTTAAGTATCGTGATTAATTAGTAATCGTGTAGTTAAGGGTAATAAAATAATAACATAATAATATAAAATGACCTCAACATGTGTCCAAATCCTCTTGTTTGAGTCATGGACGACCATGTGAAGATTTTTTACATAACTTGAGGGTCCATGGAGTCACATGGGTGTAATAGTGACATTTATGAAATTATTTTTAAAAATAAGAGAAATATAATAGAGGTTTGTATATCGTAAGTAAAAAAATTAATTTTGTTTAAATAAATGATCTCTTATACAATAAATAGTAGTTAGAAGTCTAAAAATATATCCAAAATCATGGTATTTTTTTATAATTTTTTAGACATTAAATAAATAAATTTATTTATGACACCATGATAATGTAATGATTACCTCACTAATGAATGATTTAAATAAAATGAAAAGATAAGGTAAAGTCTAAGACATAAACATGTCAAAAACCTAATAGATGGGTGGATTTATAACCCTTATCACCTTGTCCTAGAAATATATTATTGTGGGTCCTTAAAAATCCAAAAACCATTTTATAATAAAGTATCATTTCAAGATATTTCAAAAGTGACCCTCCTCCCTCTTATAAAAGGCCCCCACCACTACCCCCTTACCCACACCTCTCAAGCCCTTGTCTCATCCAATTTATGGTAATATTATCTCTCCACATCTCTCTCTTACTCCTAGAAGCATCACTTTGGGCAGAATTCTTTCCAAGTAAGCTTTTGGATCAAATCAAAAAGAGTTCCCCAATTTAGAGGTAATGTCTTCCCTTTAGTTTTTTTTCTTTTATTTTTCTTCTTAACTCACCACTACCTTTTTATTATTTGATCCCATAATAATACCAGTGTATGAAATATAATAGGTTTTTATTATGATAAGGATTCTACCTACAAATTGTCACATACGTAACCTATTTTAGGGTTATTTTAAATTTATTTTCCACTCATGATTTTTTTTGGTGGTTTCCAATGGTTTTATTGAGAATAGGTGAGTTTTCATGAATTGGGCCAAACTGCGAGCCCAATTCCAGATTTAAAAATAAATTTTGATTCATTTATAACTTTTTCAATTTTTAATATTTTTGACAAATTAAACTCCTAATTGTTCTACCCTGATATATTAACCCCAAATTTAAATTTGGGGCCTTTATAAATCCATAAGCATGGGGGATTTTTGTTTTTATTTGAGAATTGGGCCAACCCGAAGGCCCATTTTCCAGTTTTAAATTGTTTCATCAATTTATTAATATCTTATCCATTAAAATTGATTTTTCGGTGATTCCACCTCCCTATCGACCCTAAGAGGCACATTCACGACCCCATGCCCTCCTCCCACAATTTGGGGCTCTATATAGTCGCGAACATAATCGAAGCTTTCTGGATTTCAGAAATCGTCCAGATTTTGGAGAGGTAAATTTATCCTTTCATAACTCCTTCTATTCTTAATCTTTTCCCTCCATTCCAATTACTAAATGACCTAATAATTATTGTGAGACCATCCCTTGAGTTTTGCCCGTTTTAAATTTCAGATACTAGTGTTTTGGGGAGATTCATTCTAGATTTCTCAAGTAAGTTTGTCCATTTCTTTTCCCCTTTCAAATTGATTAGGGTTTCATTCTATTTTTTTAGGGTTTCCTACCTTTTTATTGAAGTGAACAATGACTTGTGGGTAGGGGTTCGAACCTAAGGTTTATCCTTGGGTTTTCTTGGTCCAATTTTCTATTTTTAGGTTTGATCTACACTTCTTGAGGTGCGGCGGTGGTGCGTTTGTGTTTTCGCACAATGGATTCAATGGTTTCATTTGATTTGGTAGGTGATTCCAATGTTGATGAAATCATTGTGTATTAGCATGCTTTATTTATCATATTTTCAGATTTATATAATTTTATTATTGCAACAAAAATTGGTTCTAATAATGTTTCCAATGCAATTGAATTTAAAATGCCAATTTGGTGTGAAATTGGGGGTTTTCCAAAGAAGTGTTTTGTTTGTTTATTTGGGGATGCCCTATAAATACTTAGTTGTTTTTATTGATCTGTAATAAGGCATAAATACTGTTTATAATGTTTATCCCCTTTGGTAATTGCTGCAAATAATGAGTTTTAATTGTGCTTGTAAAGAAAGTGAAGTTTTGGTTCCACTTTTGTGTGAAAATGAAGGTTTTACAAAGAGAACACTTCTTGTTTAACATGAGGATGCCCAAAAATTGATTTTTTGTTTTAATTGATATTTATTGGGCTGCCTTTACTGTTTTGGTAACTTATAATTGTGAACATCGTGTACAAGTGGGTTTCTGAAGGGGTTTTGTGTGCAAAACTACATGAGATTTTGTGAAATTGATTTATTCAAATTCAAAGTGTTTGTTCTGTGTTTTAAGTGGTATAAAATGAGATATCTACTGTATTTGGTGTATGTGACCAGTAGTGGTGTTTTACATTAAAATGGATGTGTGTTAAATCCTGAAATTGTTTGATCACAAAGGGGGAAGCCCGGGTACCTAGGTGGGGCAAATTTGTACTAGTACGGCTAGTGGACCGGATGGGTTTTGTCCATGTTTCACTTAGCATTTGGATAAAGACAACTCTAACTAAACTATGTGGATGACGGTTGGGGACCTCTAGGTTATGGGTATGTTCCTTACTAGTGGCTCGTGCACGAGAAAGGATTTTACTATGGTTACATTATACTGAGGTACGAGATACATGGGACCTGAGACTATCTAGTGCCTAGGGGTGTTCCCGGTTTTGTTGCTCAGTGGATTTGTGGTATTTGCCCTTGTTTTTGGGTGTCTTTGGAATTATAATGCAGTATATAATATTCCTATTTAAATTTTTTAACATTCTGAAAGTTTTATCTTGAAAAATGTTTTCAATTTAAAGTTTCATTTTGTGGAATATTTCACCGCTTTTAATTGCATATTAAAACTGCTTGCTTTTTCACCTTGTATTGCATGCACCTTGGAATCATTGGGTGGTATTCTATTGGGCTTAGGCTCACACCCTACTTACACCCATTGGGTGTAAGTAGACATTTTTTTGACCCAGGTAAAGGAAAGGCTAAGGGTGTTGACGGTTCAGGGTGTTAGTCCTCATCCTTGGGGACGAGTAGTGGAGACGACTTGGGGGTGATGACCCCTTGTCATGTGGAGTCCATGGGGCTGTTTTGTTTCTATTCAATTGTGTCTTTGGACCTTTTGTATTGACTCTAAACCTATGTATTCAGTTCTGGTTTTTGTTTAAACATCGTTTGGTATAAATTTTTCAGATTCAGTTTATTGATTGTTTTTAATGGTTTATGCCTTCATATTCGGGTAAATCGTTCCCAAAACTAAATAAATGATACCCGGGCACTTGTGCCAGCCCGTAGGGATAGGGAACGTCCTTCGGGTCATGTCACGGGCTGGGTTTGGTGCCGGTTTTGGCGGTGACCATATTTGGTTCGTGACAAAATGGTATCAGAGGAGGTTCATGTTAACTCTTTGGGTCATGTTATTTCGGGAAGAGTCAGGATATCATGGAGTTAGGATTGTAGGGACTTGGTATTATAGTTATGGGTAGTGTTCTTGATCACCACACCTCATGACAGGATTCAAGTTTCCTAGGGAAGTCAGGATTTATCTAAGTCTTTTGGTTTTCTTGTTTTAATGATGGTTAGGGGAAATGAAAAGATGGTTGGGTTAATGGTCTCCGTAAGCTCGCAGGGCCTGGAAAGCCATGTGGAGATGGGGATATACCCTAGAACACTCTCTGTGATAGTGAAGTGATTGGAATATGGCCTCCAACCATATGTCCAAGTCACCCACTGAAACTAGTTTCCTATCAGATTGTTTTGTACTATAGTTTTTCAATCTTGGAACGTTGGTTTTAAAAGGACTTGGTTTTAAGAAGTATAAAGTTTTTTTGAAATTATTTTCAAATAAATAAGGAATAGATTGATTTATGAAATCGTGGAACTGAATATTTAGAATTTTTTTGAAATGGAAAATGGTGTTTTTACACCTTTTTTGAAAGCAAGAACTATATTGAAGTTGGTTTTGAAAAGTGTTTACTATAGAGTTTTATAAACAATCAAATAGTGTTTTAATGGGATGAGATGTTTTGAAATTGATGTGAATATATTGAAAGTGAGTTATTTTTTTTAAATGGTTTTGCATTTCTGAAAAGTTTTGTATGATGTGAGTTGGAATTTGATCTCGTGGTTAGCGGTTTTGAGAAAAAGGATGTGTTGGTTGACCATTTTGGTTTTGAAAAGTGGAAAGAATTTTTGTTTTAACCTTTGGTATTTTCATGAGCAACCACATGCATGGGGTTATATGGGAAGAGGGATGGTTGATGACATAATTGGATGAGTGTCGAGATGGATATGAGGAGGGTGCCTGGTGTGGCATAGAAACATGCATGTGTAAGGCCCATGGGGTACCATTGGTGGATGCGCTAACCGCTGAACCATGTGTTTTCAAAGAGATGTTTTAAAAAAAACATGATTTCTTGATGATTTTTTTTGGGATGGTGTATATTATGTGTTTTCAGAAAATTTTGATGTTGTGGGATGTTTTGAGTCCAAGAACCCCTCCTGTTTGAACTGTGTTTTGGGTTTGAGTTTGGTCAGTAAGTTGTGTTGTAGGGACGGTTAGTGGTATCTTTTGAAAAATGTTTCGGGACGCCTTTACGATGGTTCCCTACATGTGTTTGGATATGGTTTGTGGTATATCTTGACCAATGGACTATCTTGGTTGGGTCCTTGGGTTCAATCATTGGATAAGGTACACCCCCATTAAAGGTTAGTGCACAATTGAAGTGCAACCCGGATTGTTTCGCTGTTTGAAGACCCTCCAGTTGATCAATATAAGGAATCTTTTTCTTGAGATTTCTAGATTGAGTCTACACCCATTCCTTTCATTGATTTTTAGATCCTCTTATAACGGGAGAGTGCTATTGGACGTTTGAAAGAGACCTTAGTTTCTTAAGATTCTTGATTCGTCGAAGGTGGATATGGTCTAGGGTTGTTAGTGTGGATGATTGTCTCGATGGTGTCTAAGAGGGCCTTTGGGTTCTTCAATGTTTCTTTGAATCATGAGTTCATGTTAAACCACTGTTGTAGGAAATATGGTCATGATAGGATATTGTGGCCACTTTCTATAATTGTGTGTTGTTTGGTTATGTTATATAAGGTCCCTCTCCATGAATTGTTTATATCAGTCGCAATGGTCATGTTCAGTGATGCCTTATGATGTCATGTGCTCGATTTACCATAGAGGTGAATGTCATGAAATCCTATGAGAGTCCCTATTATGTTGTGAGAATGTATCCCTTGGAAAAACATCAAAATCTTCCATTTTAGACGAAGGTGAGTGTTGGTGTTCTTTACTTCTATTGTTTCTCACCTAAAGAAACAAGTTGTGATGTGTGTGTATCTTCTCAGCCCTTGTTTCAGTGAAATATCGGGATAAGGTAAAGTGAGTTTGGTATGTGTTATGTCTAAAAAACTTATTCGGGACTGCGGTGTAGTTTTTGGTGGCACTGAAAAGAATAATTCTCATTCAGTGGGTTTCCAAATATTAACTACGAGGTAGAAAATGCTTCAATCATTTGATCTCCAGCCATAGGTCTCGGAGAGAAGCTGGCTCGTAGTCAGGGAAAATCCCAGGGCCATTTAAACCCTTGTACAAAGTCCTATCCTTAGTATGAAAGATGGGAATAGTTCAAACCTATGGTTTCGTTATGGTTGAGAACATAGTTTGTGCACGTATAGTAGTGGTCATGTGCTAGGAAGCCATGTAGAAAGAATTATATTCATAGTTAGTGCACAGTTTCCCAAACCATGCAGACTAATCCTGCACCCTTCCTAAATCTTTGATTTCTTTTTGGGTCTTTCTGTGTCGGCCCATACTGGTCGGTTAAGATGGTTAGTTCTTATGGTGGGGAGACCCACTATGATTCTATGAATATTCCTTCGTAATCATTTAATGGAAGTATATCCCTTTTAATAGAGAGTATGTTTGGACCTCCCACTATTAGTGTCTTGATTCTGTCTCAGGAAAACAATTTAATTTGTCTCTTATGGTGGGGAGCCCATTTGTGTCTCTTCATACGAGTAACTCATATTTTTTTTCTTTGGACTTGTCTGGGAAGTAGGTATTATCATTCGAAGATATCTAACTACCTATATATTCATTGGGTAAACATTGATATTGGAGAGTTTCCAATGGTTTAGTTATAGTAGGGAAGTGTAACCTTGTTCAATGTTGTTGTTCTGTTTTGGGTAAATTGATTGAGTATTGTTCAGATTGTATTTGAGGAGTTTTCATTTGGGATAAATCCTGAATGTACATTATTTTTCAGGAAAGTGGTGTAAGTTTGGTTTGTGACAGTATTCCTTCCATCATTGATCACTGGAGGTGTTTTGACCTTTGGGGGTGAAACCTGGCAAGGGTGTACCTATTGGTTTCTCAGTTGGGTTGGTTGTTGCTTTGACCTTGCTGTGACTTTCTGGGGCGGATAGTTTTCAAGGTGGGGAGAATTGTCACATACGTAACCTATTTTAGGGTTATTTTAAATTTATTTTCCACTCATGATTTGTTTTGGTGGTTTCCAAAGGTTTTATTGAGAATAGGTGAGTTTTCATGAATTGGGCCAAACTGCGAGCCCAATTCCAGATTTAAAAATAAATTTTGTTTCATTTATAACATTTTCAATTTTTAATATTTTTGACACATTCCAACTCCTAATTGTTCTCCCCTGATATATTAACCCCAAATTTAAATTTGGGGCCTTTATAAATCCATAAGCATGGGGGATTTTTGTTTTTATTTGAGAATTGGGCCAACCCGAAGGCCCATTTTCCAGTTTTAAATTGTTTCATTAATTTATTAATATCTTATTCATTAAAATTTATTTTTCGGTGATTACACCTCCCTATCGACCCTAAGAAGCCCAGGCGCGACCCCATGCCCTTCTCCCACAATTTGGTGCTCGATAGAGTCAAGAAAATAATCGAAACTCTCTGGATTTCAGAAATCGTCCAGATTTTGGAGAGGTAAATTGATCCTTTCATAACTCCTTCTATTCTTAATATTTTCCCTCCATTCCAATTCCTAAATTACCTAATAATTCTTGTGAGACCATCCCCTGATTTTTGGCCGTTTTAAATTTCAGATACTAGTGTTTTGGGGAGATTGATTCTAAATTTCTCAAGTATGTTTGTCCATTTCTTTTCCCCTTTCAAATTGATTAGGGTTTAATTCTATTTTTTTAGGTTTTCCTCCCTTTCTATTGAATTGAACAATGAACTGTGGGTAGGGGTTCGAACCTAAGGTTTATCCTTGGGTTTTCTTGGTCCAATTTTCTATTTTTAGGTTTGATCTACCCTTCTTGAGGTGCGGCGGTGGTGCGTTTGTGTTTTCACACAAAGGATTCAATGGTTTCATTTGATTTGGTAGGTGATTCCAATGTTGATGAAATCTTTGTGTATTAGCATGCTGTATTTATCATATTTTCAGATTTATATAATTTTATTATTTCTACAAAAAATGGTTCTAATGATGTTTCCATTGCAATTGAATTTAAAATGCCAATTTTGTGTGAAATTGGGGGTTTTCCAAAGAAGTGTTTTGTTTGTTTATTTGGGGATGCCATATAAATACTTAGTTGTTTTTATTGATCTGTAATAAGGAATAAAATACTGTTTATAATGTTTATCCCCTTTGGTAATTGCTGAAAATAATGAGTTTTAATTGTGCTTGTAAAGAAAGGGAAGTTTTGGTTCCACTTTTGTGTGAAAATGAAGGTTTTACAAAGAGAACACTTCTTGTTTAACATGAGGATGCCCAAAAATTTATTTGTTGTTTTAATTGATATTTATTGGGCTGCCTTTACTGTTTTGGTAACTTACAGTTGTGAACATCGTGTACAAGTGGGTTTCTTAAGGGGTTTTGTGTGCAAAAGTACATGAGATTTTGTGAAATTGATTTATTCAAATTCAAAGTGTTTGTTGTGTGTTTTAAGTGGTATAAAATGAGATAGCTACTGTATTTGTTGTATGTGACCAGTAGTGGTGTTTTACATTAAAATGGATGTGTGTTAAATTCTGAAATTGTTTGAGCACAAAGGGGGAAGCCCGGGTACCTAGGTGGGGCGGATTTGTACTAGTACGGCTAGTGGACCGGATGGGTTTTGTCCCTGTTTCACTTAGCATTTGGATAAAGACAACTCTAACTAAACTATGTGGATGATGGTTGGGGACCACTAGGTTATGTGTATGTTCCCTACTAGTGGCTCGTGCAAGAGAAAGGATTTTACTATGGTTACATTACACTGAGGTACGAGATACATGGGGCCTGAGACTATCTAGGGCATAGGGGTGTTCCCGGTTTTGTTGCTCAGTGGATTTGTGGTATTTTCCCTTGTTTTTTGGTGTCTTTGGAATTATAATGCAGTATCTAATATTACTATTTAAATTTGTTAACATTCTGAAAGTTTTATCTTGAAAAATGTTTTCAATTTAAAGTTTCATTTTGTGGAATTTTTCACCGCTTTTAATTGAATATTAAAACTGCTTGCTTTTTCACCTTGTATTGAATGCACCTTGGAATCATAGGGTGGTATCCTATTGGGCTTAGGCTCACACCCTACTTACACCCCTTGGGTGTAAGTAGACATTTTTTTTTGACCCAGGTAAAGGAAAGGCTAAGGGTGTTGACGGTTCAGGGTGTTAGTCCTCATCCTTGGGGAGGAGTAGTGGAGACGACTTGGGGGTGATGACCCCTTGTCATGTGGAGTCCATGGGGATGTTTTGTTTCTATTCCATTATGTCTTTGGACCTTTTGTATTGACTCTAAACCTATGTATTCAGTTCTGGTTTTTGTTTAAACATCGTTTGGTATAAATTTTTCAGATTCCGTTTATTGATTGTTTTTAATGGTTTATGCCTTCATATTCGGGTAAATCGTTCCCAAACCTAAATAAATGATACCCAGGAACTTGTGCCAGCCCGTGGGGATAGGGAACGCCCTTCGGGTCATGTCACGGGCTGGGTTTGGTGCCGGTTTTGGCGGTGAACTGATTTGGTTCGTGACAAAATGGTATCAGAGGAGGTTCATGTTAACTCTTTAGGTCATGTTATTTCGGGAAGAGTCAGGATATCATGGAGTTAGGATTGTAGGGACTTGGTATTATAGTTATGGGTAGTGTGCTTGATCACCACACCTCATGACAGGATTCAAGTTTCCTAGGGAATTCAGGATTTATCTAAGTCCTTTGGTTTTCTTGTTTTAATTATGGTTAGGGGAAATGAAAAGAGGGTTGGGTTAATGGTCTCCGTAAGCTCGCAGGGCCTGGCAAGCCATGTGGAGCTGGGGATATACCCTAGAACACTCTCTGTGATAGTGAAGTGATTGGAATATGGCCGCCAACCATAGGTCCAAGTCACCCACTGAAACTAGTTTCCTATCAGATTGTTTTGTACTATAGTTTTGCAATCTTGGAACGTTGGTTTTAAAAGGACTTGGTTTTAAGAAGTATAAAGTTTTTTTGAAATTATTTTCAAATAAATAATTAATAGATTGATTTATGAAATGGTGGAACTGAATTTTTAGAATTGTTTTGAAATGGAAAATGGTGTTTTTACACCTCTTTTGAAAGTAAGAACTATATTGAAGTTGGTTTTGAAAAGTGTTTACAATAGAGTTTTCTAAACAATCAAATAGTGTTTTAATGGGATGAGATGTTTTGAAATTGATGTGAATATATTGAAAGTGAGTTATTTTTTTTAAATGGTTGTGCATTTCTGAAATGTTTTGTAAGATGTGAGTTGGAATTTGATCTCGTGGTTAGCAGTTTTGAGAAAAAGGATGTGTTGGTTGACCATTTTGGTTTTGAATAGTGGAAAGAATTTTTGTTTTAACCTTTGGTATTTTCATGAGAAACCACATGCATGGGGTTATATGGGAATAGGGATGGTTGATGACATGACTGGATGAGTTTCGGGATGGATATGAGGAGGGTGCCTGGTGTGGCATAGAAACATGCATGTGTAAGGCCCATGGGGTACCATTGGTGGATGCGCTAACCGCTGAACCATGTGTTTTCAAAGAGATGTTTTAAAAAAAACATGATTTCTTGATGATTTTTTTGGGATGGTGTATATTATGTGTTTTTAGAAAATGTTGATGTTGTGGGATGTTTTGAGTCCAAGAACCCCTCCTATTTGAACTGTGTTTTGGGTTTGAGTTTGGTCAGTAAGTTTTGTTGTAAGGACGGTTAGTGGTCTCTTTTGAAAAATGTTTCGGGACGCAATTACGATGGTTCCCAACATGTGTTTGGATCAGGTTTGTGGTATATCTTGACCAATGGACTATCTTGGTTGGTTCCTTGGGTTCAATCATTGGATAAGGTACACCCCCATTAAAGGTTAGTGCACAATTGAAGTGCAACCCGAATTGTTTCGCTGTTTGAAGACCCTCCAGTTGATCAATATAAGGAATCTTTTTCTTGAGATTTCTAGAATGAGTCTACACCCATTCCTTTCATTGATTTTTAGATCCTCTTTTAACGGGAGAGTGCTATTGGAAGGTTGAAAGAGACCTTAGTTTCTTAAGTTTCTTGATTCGTCGAAGGTGGATATGGTCTAGGGTTGTTAGTGTGGATTATTGTCTCGATGGTGTCTAAGAGGGCCTTTGGGTTCTTCAATGTTTCTTTGAATCATGAGTTCATGTTAAACCACTGTTGTAGGAAATATGGTCATGATATGATATTGTGGCCACTTTCTATAATTGTGTGTTGTTTGGCTATGTTGTATAAGGTCCCTCTCCATGAATTGTTTATATCAGTCACAATGGTCATGTTCAGTGATGCCTTATGATGTCATGTTCTCGATTTACCATAGAGGTGAATGTCGTGAAATCCTATGAGAGTCCCTATTATGTTGTGAGAATGTATCCCTTGGAAAAACATCAAAATATTCCATTTTAGATGAAGTTGAGTGTTGGTGTTCTTTACGTCTATTGTTTCTCACCTAAAGAAACAAGTTGTGATGTGTGTGTATCATCTCAGCCCTTGTTTCAGTGAAATATCAGGACAAGGTAAAGTGAGTTTGGAATGCGTTATGTCTAGAAAACTTATTCGGGACTGCGGTGTAGTTTTTGGTGGCGCCGAAAAGAAGAATTCTCATTCAGTGGGTTTCCAAATATTAACTACGAGGCCGAAGATGCTTCAATCATTTGAGCTCCAGCCATAGTTCTCGGAGAGAAGCTGTCTCGTAGTCAGGGAAAATCCCAGGGCCATTTAAACCCTTGTACAAAGTCCTATCCTTAGTATGAAAGATGGGAATAGTTCAAACCTATGGTTTCGTCATGGTTGAGCACATAGTTTGTGCACGTTTAGTAGTGGTCGTGTGCTAGGATGCCATGTAGAATGAATTATATTCATAGTTAGTGCACAGTTTCCCAAACCATGCAGACTAATCCTGCGCCCTTCCTAAATCTTTGATTTCTTTTTCGGTCTTTCTGTGTCGGCCCATGCTGGTCGGTTAAGATGGTCAGTTCTTATGGTGGGGAGACCCACTATGATTCTCATGAATATTCCTTCATAAACATTTAATGGAAGTATATCCCTTTTACTAGAGAGTATGTTTGGGCCTCCCACTATTAGTGTCTTGATTCTGTCTCGGGAAAACAATTTAAGTTGTCTCTTATGGTGGGGAGCCCATTTGTGTCTCTTCATACGAGTAACTCATATTTTTTTTCTTTGGACTTGTCTGGGAAGTAGGTATTATCATTCGAAGATATCTAACTACCTATATATTCATTGGGTAAAAATTGATATTGGAGAGTTTCCAATGGTTTAGTTATAGTAGGGAAGTGTAACCTTGTTCAATGTTGTTGTTTTGTTTTGGGTAAATTGATTGAGTATTGTTCAGATTGTATTTGAGGAGTTTTCATTTGGGATAAATCCTGAATGTACTTTATTTTTCAGGAAAGTGGTGTAAGATTTGTTTGTGATAGTATTCCTTCCATCATTGATCACTGGAGGTGTTTTGACCTTTGGGGGTGAAACCTGGCAAGGGTGTACCTATTGGTTTCTCAGTTGGGTCTGGTTGTTGTTTTGACCTTGCTGTGACTTTCCGGGGTGGAAAGTTTTCAAGGTGGGGAGAATTGTCACATACGTAACCTATTTTAGGGTTATTTTAAATTTATTTTCCACTCATGATTTGTTTTGGTGGTTTCCAAAGGTTTTATTGAGAATAGATGAGTTTTCATGAATTGAGCCAAACTGCGAGCCCAATTCCAGATTTAAAAATAAATTTTGTTTCATTTATAACTTTTTCAATTTTTAATATTTTTGACACATTACAACTCCTAATTGTTCTCCCCTGATATATTAACCCCAAATTGATATTTGGGGCCTTTATAAATCCATAAGCATGGAGGATTTTTGTTTTTATTTGATAATTGGGCCAACCCGAAGGCCCATTTTCCAGTTTTAAATTGTTTTATTAATTTATTAATATCATATTCATTAAAATGTATTTTTCGGTGATTCCACCTCCCTATCGACCCTAAGAAGCCCAGGCGCGACCCCATTCCCTCCTCCCACAATTTGGATCTCGATAGAGTCACGAAAATAATAGAAACTTTCTGGATTTCAGAAATCGTCCAGATTTTGGAGAGGTAAATTGATCCTTTCATAACACCTTCTATTCTTAATCTATTCCCTCCATTCCAATTCCTAAATGACCTAATCATTCTTGTGAGACCATACCCTGAGTTTTGGCCGTTTTAAATTTCTGATACTAGTGTTTTGGGGAGATTCATTATAGATTTCTCTAGTAAGTTTGTCCATTTCTTTTCCCCTTTCAAATTGATTAGGGTTTCATTCTATTTTTTTAGGGTTTCCTCCCTTTTTATTGAAGTGAACAATGACCTGTGGGTAGGGGTTAGATCCTAAGGTTTATCCTTGGGTTTTCTTGGTCCAATTTTCTATTTTTAGGTTTGATCTACCCTTCTTGAGGTGCGGCGGTGGTGCGTTTGTGTTTTCGCACAAAGGATTCAATGGTTTCATTTGATTTGGTAGGTGATTTCAATGTTGATGAAATATTTGTGTATTACCATGCTGTATTTATCATATTTTCAGATTTATATAATTTTATTATTTCTAAAAAAATTGGTTCTAATGATGTTTCCATTGCAATTGAATTTAAAATGCCAATTTGGTGTGAAATTGGGGGTTTTCCAAAGAAGAGTTTTGTTTGTTTATTTGGGGATGCCCTATAAATACTTAGTTGTTTTTATTGATCTGTAATAAGGCATAAAATACTGTTTATAATGTTTGTCCCCTTTGGTAATTGCTTCAAATAATGAGTTTTAATTGTGCTTGTAAAGAAAGTGAAGTTTTGGTTCCACTTTTGTGTGAAAATGAAGGTTTTTCAAAGAGTACACTTCTTGTTTAACATGAGGATGGCCAATAATTGGTTTGTTGTTTTAATTGATATTTATTGGTCTGCCTTTACTGTTTTGGTAACTTACAATTGTGAACATCGTGTACAAGTGGGTTTCTTAAGGGGTTTTGTGTGGAAAACTATATGAGATTTTGTGAAATTGATTTATTAAAATTCAAAGTGTTTGTTGTGTGTTTTAAGTGGTATAAAATGAGATAGCTACTGTATTTGGTGTATGTGACCAGTAGTGGTGATTTACATTAAAATGGATGTGTGTTAAATCCTGAAATTGTTTGAGCACAAAGGGGGAAGCCCGGGTACCTAGGTGTGGCGGATTTGTACTAGTACGGCTAGTGGACCGGATGTGTTTTGTCCCTATTTCACGTAGCATTTGGATAACGACAACTCTAACTAAACTATGTGGATGATGGTTGGGGACCACTATGTTATGGTTATGTTCCCTACTAGTGGCTCGTGCACGAGAAAGGATTTTACTATGGTTACATTACACTGATGTACGAGATACATGGGGCCTGAGACTATCTAGTGCCTAGGGGTGTTCCCGATTTTGTTGCTCAGTGGATTTGTGGTATTTGCCCTTGTTTTTGGGTGTCTTTGGAATTATAATGAACTATCTAATATTCCTATTTAAATGTGTTAACATTCTGAAAGTTTTATCTTGAAAAATGTTTTCAATTTAAAGTTTCATTTTGTGGAATTTTTCACCGCTTTTAATTGCATATTAAAACTGCTTGCTTTTTCACCATGTATTGAATGCACCTTGGAATCATAGGGTGGTATCCTATTGGGCTTAGGATCACACCCTACTTACTCCCCTTGGGTGTAAGTAGACCTTTTTTTTTGACCCAGGTAAAGGAAAGGCTAAGTGTGTTGACGGTTCAGGGTGTTAGTCCTCATCCTTGGGGAGGAGTAGTGGAGACGACTTGGGGGTGATGACCCCTTGTCATGTGGAGTCCATGGGGCTATTTTGTTTCTATTCCATTGTGTCTTTGGACCTTTTGTATTGACTCTAAACCTATGTATTCAGTTCTGGTTTTTGTTTAAACATCGTTTGGTATAAATTTTTCAAATTCAGTTTATTGATTGTTTTTAATGGTTTATGCCTTCATATTCGGGTAAATCGTTCCCAAACCTAAATAAATGATACCCGGGCACTTGTGCCAGCCCATGGGGATAGGGAACACCCTTCGGGTCATGTCACGAGCTGGGTTTGGTGCTGGTTTTGGCGGTGACCAGATTCGGTTCGTGACACACATACACACACCTCCGTCTAATGGTTAAAGAACATTTTTTTCTATGGGTGGCTAATTACTGCCTCACGATAGGATGATTGTTCAATATTCATTTAACAACTCTCATGGAAGAAATTATGATGGAACAATATGTATATAAAAAATATATTATTTTTATTTCCCCTAAAATCCTATATATTTTATATTCCAAACATACCATTATGCATTGCATGTTGTGCAAATTCGATAATTTCATATGCGGAAGTTTGGACAACGGCCCCCTCAAGTGATGTGACTCGTTCATGCCGTACATGTAATTTATAATCAATGTAATTAATTAAAATATATTACCTATATAACATATATATTATAATTTATTTATAATATACCTATGTATCATTTTGTTTTCATTCCATTAAAGTAATAAATATAAATGAAAGTAGCATTCATGCGTACGTATGACTTACCGTCTAAATGAACAATTCATTTCATTTAATTGCTAAAAATGTTATGTACTATTATAAGTACATATATACAATTGACATATATTATTAATATTATATATAAATGATGAATATCATTCTGGATTTAATAGACATTGTACCACATGAATATCATGTAATTAGAATAAGTTCATTGTTGGCTCATGTACTGAACATTGACAAAAAGTATGATACGAACTCACATATTAATTAATTATTATAACATGATAACATGTGATATGAATGGATTAATAAACATTAAAGTAATTCCTTATGAAATTATAAATTTACCAATGATTATTATTCAGTAATATAAAGAAACAAACAAGACAAGTCAGACTTTAGGTAAGGGGATTTCTTATCTCACTTTTAATTCTGTGAGATTTACATTGTTCGCCACTTATTTATTGCATGTGGTGTATTTTTTACTATAATTTGATATGTATTATCATGATTCTATTTATATTCATGGTATTCTATGATTCATTTGGTTCTTATTATCTTTTGGTCATACGACTTGATTGATTACAACGATGTAAGGGGTTTTTATCTCACTATTTATTCTAGTGAGATTCATGATATATTTGTTACTATCTCCATTGAGTGGTGTATGTAATACCCATTATTCTAATATTTTTGTAATATAAATTTTTTTATGGTTATTTACATCAATTTTGTATAGTCTTTCTTTCATGGGGTGTACGTTTCAAAAGTTACCCAAATCGGTAAGGGAACATTCAAACCTCCTATTTTTAAAATACTTCTTTTTGTTAGGTCTTATCATTTACATATTCATAATGTTTGGATATGTTCTTATATATCCTTATTGTGGTAAATTATATTTCAATTTGATGAGATACCCTTTTATCTCTCATCAAATAATTTTCTGAATTTTAAAGTGATGATGTTAGGCTGTCGAATTTCTGTAAGGGAACATCATAACCAAATTTCATTTCTTTGGGTTAAAACTCTACTTCGTGATTATGTAATAATATGAATATGTGAGTATGACCTATGATTATTCTAAACATAATATCCGCTTATATTGGTTGAATTTATATTTGTCACACATAATTATGTAATTGATTTATCCTTAATCTAAGGATACCATCTGTGTACGAGAATTCGTCTCAATCTACTTTCTTTAAAGCATCATTTGATTTCTACACGACATTATTTTATATGGTGTATAAAATCCTTTTTACTTTTCATTTCATTCAAAATGAATATTTTTACATGAAGCGTTTTAATAAAAGACAAAATGGATGTTTTTGTCTTACGTATGCGGCGACAATGACTTCTCCGTCGTCGTGAAAATTATTTGAGTTTTGGCTTCCTGTAAAAGCCATATTTCTTTAAAATGAAAAATAAATACCATTTTTACTTTTCTTTTTTTTGGTATTGAATGTGTTTTTGATAATTTTTTGATTATATCAATGTGTTGTATTGATATATAGGGATTGAAATGTAGAAATTTTATGTTTTCTTTATGAAAGTTTTATGTGATACAATTATGTTATGGTTCTTGGGCATTGTTTATGAAGTTGGGTGGTTCCATGATAAAATAAGGGTTGGTGAGCCCGAGATATCCCTCTAATGCATTGGGTAACGTGAATTAGTTAAATTCTATGGTTTCTCGGAAGAGATATATGGATTATACTATGATGGGTATCCCAAACGTAACCATAAGGGTTACTCCCTACGTAAGAATGTTATGAATGCCTCATGTTACCTTTATGTCTTATGATTTCTATGAGTTATTCAAAAATCTTATGATTTCATGAGGTATGATAATGTTCTTATGTTTTATTAGTAATGTATGATTTCATTGATTCTTATGTACGCATGGACTAATGTTTTCATTCTTCTTTTTTATATCCCTTACTGAGCTTTTTTTGTTCATCTCATGTTTTTGAAATGTTTTCCAGAGGACATAATGATGAATTGGGACATGGATGGGATCAAGGAAATTTCGTGATGTTTAAAACATGGAACTAGACATGAATCTTTTGTTCAAGAGTTTTTATTTTGTGAAAAAATGGAAACTGAGTAGATGCATCTACTTTTTAATCATTGAGATGTAATAATTTTGTCCTGATTCTCTAAAACTATAAACGTGAAAAGATAGTCAATGTGAATTATTAATTTAATAAAAGATTATGTAATGTTTTATGTCTGGGTCCATATATTTGGTATCAACGGTTGGTTTGGATAACTTTAGAGGTTAGGGTATTCTTTAAGCACAAGTGGCATTATCATAATGGTTAGGAATTTAGATAGACTCGTAGTTATTTTTATAAAGATAATGAGTTTAAGATAACATGAATAATAATATCTTAGTATTTACACTCTTAATAAGTTATTATATGACTATTTTACTGATATACTCACACTGACCATTTTGGTTTTAGTAAATGGATGGATCTAGCAGGCACCAAAGTAACAGTGGATGTGCAGAAAACTGTGAAGGTTTTCTGAATGAGAAACTGAATAATATAGGGGCTGCAATGAGAAATATTGTGGTTTTTCTCAACCAATTATCTAGATTCATGATTTACCACTTGACTATTAGTGATTTTTATAAGGCATCATATATGTGAGAAACAAATCCCTATAGACTTTCAGGTAATAATCATATAGGTATGTCTGTTCAAATACTTATGTGTCAAAGATGTGGAAAGAAACACATAGGAAAATGGTTAAATGGGACAAAAAGACGCAATAGATGTGGAAATGAAGGTCATAAAGCTAGAACCTACCATGGAAAATGGAAGCAGATAGTTGAATTTAGGAAAGGGAAAGAATTTATTTCTTAAGGATCAATTGAATGTTTCAAATGTGGTGTGCATGGTCATTATGCAAACACATTTCCTACAAATAAGTTTCGGGAATGGGATCACTAGGATCGTACAAATATTTGTTTACCAATACTTAATGCCATTCTGAATGAGGATGAAGAGACTGACAATGACCAATGAAAGGTATGGATTATTTCTTAACATATTTTTTCCGATTATTGAAATATTATGATATAATTCATGATTTTGTTTGTACGAAAGAAGAATTTCAAAATAAGTTGGAAGGGAATGTTTAATGGATCACGGAGAATTTTGAATGAGTAAGAAGTCATCATATAAGAGATTCAAGAGTTATAGTAGATTTTGGGATGGTGAAATTCTTAAAAGTAGTAAGGATATTTTGATGATGAGAATACATTAGAAGACATTTTATAGTATGTGTAACCCATATGTTTGATATATGAAAATTTTATTCAAGGAATAATTATCTTTTCTTTTATGTATATAGTTATAAAGAACCATTTTGGGTTATATGATCCTTGAATTTGAGGTAATTACCAGTTAATACATTTTGGGATGAAAAATGAAAGTTATTAGATAACTTTTTTTGTTAAAATATGATATGGTTATTTTTGATTAATTTATCACATTTTAATAATGTTATAAAATTATGATGTTTTTAAAATGGGACAACATGCAAACCGTGTGGCAACCCGTTGTGTCGGGCAAAGCTGCGTGAATAAAACCCACAACCAAAGTGCGACCAGTATTTATCACCTACCACTAGACTACGTGTTGTACCAGGTTAGTATGACTAATTCTTTTTAGTTTGATGATGTTATGATTCAAGAATAAGTTGGTTTTTAGGAAATGATGAACCAATCATGGAGGATTTGTGATTAGGTTAATTACTTTTCACTATTAGACATTAAGAGTAACTGATGTTACTTGGAGATAAATGTTAAGATTTTCCTTGGAAGGCTATGTGATTAAATCCTTCTGAGATTAGGGTTTCAATCTTAGTTTGGATTACTTCGAAGAATATTATGGATAGCTATTTATTTAATGGTATTTCTTGAACCTTGGGTTCTTTTTGTAAAATTTTGGAGATTAAGAGTAGTATTTCTTTTTATAAAGTAATATCCTTTTAGGGATTTTATGATCTTGTACTAACAATTTTGGTTTTGGTAAAGGTCTAAAGACATGTGAAATATATATAGTTCATCTTTTGTGGATTAGGTGATTCTCAATAAGTTGATTATAGCGCTATTAATGTGAACAAGTCATCCTAAATACTCATCTTTTGGAAAAAAATATGAGTTTGTGTAAGAAATATAGTAAGATATGAAAGTCTACATTACACGTAAGTATGTTTCCTTATGATTTAGTTAAGATTGTAAATAAATTCCTCAATGAAAAGTAACTTAAAACAAAAACTTTTTCTATTATCTTTTCCTACTAGGGAATAAAATACTATTTTACCCATCACAAGTTTGTGATTTTCTTGTGGTTACCATTCTCATAGACATATATTCTATCACTCTCCATCAGAACGTGATGGTTTGATTTCTCCTCCATATCCATTTATCAAAGAATCCAAATATCTATTGTCTCGGGTGAGCTGTGTACTTTTCTTTCTTTCTTTTAAAGTGATAGTTTAATTTACTCCTTTTCCGATGTGGGGCTTTCAATGAGGTTTCCGAGCCCAATTTTAAAATTGCGAAGATGCAATTCCCAAAAGGGGGGAAGGATTTAACATCCCAGGTAAATAAATAATATGTAATTTTCATATTTATTAATATTTGTGAATAAAATGTTAGTATTATTTTAAAGGTAATGCTATGTTCCATGGCGTACCCAATACACAACAATGATATTCTTTGAAATCATACATTTCACACTAATAATATAATATAATTATTCTAAATGGTAGATAATGCCTAGCCATTTTAATGGAGGTAATGAACAGAAATTACAACAATATTATTATATATATTTGTTAATTATTTTTATATTTATCCAATAAAATTTAGAGGCTTAAAATAAGAAAAGAATTCTATTTTAAGCATAAATATTCTAATGTTCTTTAAAAGGTCAATTAACCACCGTTTGATGGAGAACCCTTTTTTAAAACTACTTTTTGTCAATTTTATATGTTATATTTGAAAAAATAAAATCCTTCTTTAGAATCAGGACATCAAAATTTAGTTTGTGCAATTTTTTGTTATTTTTTTGATAAAGATCATTTTTTAATGAATAGTTAAAATGTTGTCTTTTAATTCAAAACCTCATTTTAATATAATTTATTACTATGGTTTTATTATCTTTTTACTTATGTTTATAGTGTAGTTAAAATATATTTTTTACATTTAATCCAATATTGGTCATTGTAATTAATTTCACTTTGAATTTGGACATAAACGAGTGTCAATCTTTTGATAGAATTTGTTTCTTAAAAACAGTCTATTTGTTTTGAAAGCAGGAATTAATTATAAAATTAATTAATGAAACATATATGTTTTGTATTTTTTAAAATGGAAATCATTTTTTAATTTGGAATATCAAATTTACTTTGGATAAATTTTTGGTATTTTTCTGACAAATGTTCATTTTAAATAAATAGTGAAAAATTATGCATTTTACATCAAAACTACTTTTTCTTCTAATATAATTATATTGTTATATTTTCATTTTAATTGGTTTGATAGTGTAATTGAATTAATTTTTTAACACATAATACAATTTTTTTTATTGGAAGTAATTTCACTTTTCATTTGGATGTTAAAACACGTTAATCTTTTTATAAATTTTATTTCTTAAAAACACTTCTTTGGTTGGGACAATCAGAATAACTTGTAAATATGTTTTATGAAATTTTGGTGTTTAGAATTTGGTAAAATGTATTTCATATTTGGAATAATAAGGTCCAAATTATTTAATTAAGACTATTTGATTTTTGGACATTATGAATAGTAATGTCGGTAATTATCTTTAATTATCGTGATTAATTGGTAATCAGGTAGTTAAGGGTAATAAAATAATATCATAATAAATTAAAATGACCCCAAAATGTGTCAAAATCCTTTGTTTTGTAACATGTAAGACTATGGGAATCTTTTTACCGAACTTGAGGGCCCATGGAGTCACATGGGTGTAATTGTGACATTTATGACATTTTTTTTAAACACAAGAGAAATACAAAAATGGTTTCTAAATCCTATGTAAAACAATTTTAATTTTGATTACATAACTTATCTATTAGAAAATAAATATTCATTAGAAAGATAATAATATTTCTAACATCATGTCATTTTTTTATAATTTTTAGACATTATATAAATAAATTTATTTATAACACCATGTTGTTGCGGTGATTACTTCACTAATGAACCATTTAAATAAATTGAATAGATAAGGTAAAATATAAGACATAAACTTTTCAAAAACCTATTTTATGGGTTTATTTAGAAGCCATATCACCTTATCCTAGAAATATATCATTTTCGGGCCTTTAAAATCGGAAAACCATTTTATAATAAAGTAACATTTCAAGACTTTCCAAAAGTGACCCTCCTCCCTCTTATAAAAGGCCCCCGCCTCTACCCCCCTTTACGAATCCATTCAAAGCCTTGGATCATCCAAACTCTTCTTATACTATCTATTCACATCCCTCTATTACTTATAGAAGCCTCACTTTGGTCAGATGTCTTTCCAAGGAAGCCTTTGGCTCAAATCAAAAAGAGTTACCCAATTTAGAGGTATTGTGTTCTCTCGAGTTTCATTCTTTTATTTTCCATATTAACTATACACTATCTTCTTATTATTTGATCCCATAATTACAATAATATCCTCAATATGATAGGATTATATTATGATATGTATTATACCTACAATTACACACACCTCCGTCTAATTGTTAAAGAACGTATTGTTTCTGTGGGTGGTGAATTACTGCCTCACGAAACGATGATTGTTCAATATTCTTTTAACACCACTCATGGTGGACATTATGATGGAACTATATTTATATATGATAAATATTATATTTATTTCCTCTCAATTCTTCAATATTTTATATTTAAAACATACCTTTATGCTTTGCATGTTGTGAAAATGCGATAATTTTATATGAGAAAGTGTGGAAAACCGCCCCCTCAAGTGATGTGACCCATTCATGCCAAACTTGGAATTTATAAAGAATTTAATGAATGAACTTATGTTAAATATATAACATATTTATTATAATTTAATTATAATATACCTATGTATCATTATGTTTTCATTCCATTAATGTATGAAATAGAAAAGAAAGCAGTGTTAATTCATACGTACAGCTTACCGTCTCCATGAACAGTGCATTTCATTTCTTATCTCCAAATGTTATATACAATTATAAGTACATATATATAATGGATATATATGATATATATTACATATAAATGATGAATATATCTAAGATTTAATGAACTTTGGACCTCAGGAACATCATGTAATTATAATAAATTCATTGTTGACTCATGTTCTGAACATCGACAAAACGTATGATATGAAATCACATAATAAACTAATTATTATAACATGAAAATATGTTATATGAATTGAATAATAAACTTTAATGTAATTTCTTACGAACTTATAAATTGACCAATTTTTATTATTTTGGAATATAAAGAAATGAACAAGCCAAGTCAGACTTGAGGTAAGGGGATTTCTTTTCTCCCTTTTAATTCCGTGATATTTCCATAGTTCGCCACTTATTTATTTCATGTGGTGTATTGTGTACTACCATTTGATATATATTATAATTATTCTATGAATATTCTAGGTATTCTGTGATTAATTTGGTACTTATTATCTTTTTGACATACGACTTGATTGATTACAACGAGGTAAGGTGTTTTTATCTCACTATTTATTCGTGTGAGATTCATGCTATATTTTTCACTATCTCCTTTTATTTGTGTATGTACTACCCATTATTATACCATTTGCGTAATATACTTTCTTTTATGGGGTTTTACATAAACTTTGTATAGTCTTTCTTTCATGGGGTGTACGTTTCAAAAGTTACCCAAATCGGTAAGGGAGCCTTTCTCCCTCCTCTTTTTAAAAGACTTATTTTTGTTATGTATCTTAATTTACATATTCATAATGTTGGGATATGTTAGTATATAGCATTATTGTTGAAAATTTTATGTCCAAGTGATGAGATACCCTTTTAATCTCTCATCAACTCATTTTAGGACTTTTAAAGTGACGCTGTTAGGCTGTCGAATTTCCATGACGGAAATTCTTAACCCAATTTCGATTATTTGGGTTAATACTCTACATCTTGATTATGTCATACTATGAATACGTGTGGATGACCTCTGATTGTTTTACACTTATTATACACTTTATTAGGTCTATTTATATTTTTCACACATAATTATGCAAATGATTTATCCTTAATCTAAGGATACAGTCTTTGTACGAGACTTCATCTCAATATACTTTCATTGAAGGTTCTATTGATTTATAAAAGACATTAATTTATACAGAGTATAAAACCATTTTTACTTTTCATTTCATTCAAATGGAATCTTTTTACACAAATCATTTTACTAAATGACAAAATGAATTTTTTTGTCTTCCGTATGCGGGGACAACGACTTCTCCACCACAATGACCATTATTTGATTTTCGGCTTGCTCTATAGGTATAACGTTTTTAAAAGAAAAATAAATACCTTGTTTTACTTGTCTCTTATTTTGGTATCGAAAATGTTTTTGATAATTTTTTGATTATATTAATGTGTTGTATTGATATATTGTGATTGAAATGTGAAAATGTTATGTTTCCTTTATGCATGTTTTATGTGATACTATTATGTTATGGTTCATGGGAATTGTTTATGAACATGGATAGTTCCATGATAATATAAGGGAATGTGAGCCCGATATAGCTCTCCAATGCATTGGGTAACACGAAGGAGTTAAACACTATGGTTTTCCGAAGATATATAGGTAATATACTGTGATGCGTATTCCAAACGTAACCATGGGGGTTACTCACTACATAAGAATGTTATGAATGCCTCAAGATACCATTATGACTTATAATTTCTATGAGTTATTAATAAATATTATGATTTCAATAGGTATGTTACAGTGCTTGTGTTTTATCTGTAAAGTATGATTTCATTGATTCTTATGTATACATGGACTAAGGTTTTCTTTTCGTATTTTTATATCCCATACTGAGAATTTTATACTCGTCCCATGTTTTTGAAATGTATTATGTATGACTTAAATATGAATAGGGTCAAGTATGGGATCAACGAAATGTCATGATATCTAAAACATGGAACTAGAAATGAATATTTTGTTCAAGAGTTTTTATTTTGTGAAAAAAATGGAAACTGAGTAGATGTGTATTCTTTGTAATCATTGAGATGTAATATTAATGTCCCAGTTCTCTAAAACTCAAAACCTGAAAATATCCTCAATTTGAATTATTCATTTAATTCAATATTATGTAATTTTTCAAGGCCATGGCTTATTAAATAACCTTAAACGTGAGAAAACATATTTCACGGTAAGTGTTAAAAAAGACAAATTAGGGTAATACAAAACCAAATAAGGATTAAAAATTATTAACAACCTGTATAATTTTAATTGGAAAAATTATTCTAAACCATAATAATCCTATATTATTAATATATATTCTTGTAACCATTTTTAATAAAAACTTGATTTATAATAATTTAATTTTTTTATGATTTTGAAGATTGCCCCTCTAATCTCTAATTAAAGAGAAACTTTTCTTATCAATTCCAAACACATAAAAAAATATTAGGTTCTTCCAATATATACCAAAATATATTTTTATAATCCCTCCCTACATTACTGATCTGTTAGTTTAGGCATAACACCTTCCATACTTCTCTTAAGGTGTTAATAAAAGAAGATGGTCTGAAGAAGATGTATCATTTTCAATCAATTGATTCTATTTAATTTCTTTTTACACATCCCTGAACACTTTTTCAACCTTGGAAAAATAATAAATCCATTATTATCCATAGAGAAATATGTAATTATTTTTTAATCATTACATAATTCTATCTTGACTACCAAAAAATTTGAAAATAAAATATTGTTTTTTAAGGCGGACTACCGCTTCACGAAACAAGGAAATTCATTTACCATAACCATATAAAATTACAATTGATAATTATTGAATTAATTTGTGTATATAATTTTCATGACATATTTATCATATTTAAAATATAATATATCATTTTTTTCTAAATTTTCAATGCATAGAAAAATTATAACGTTTCACGTGTATATATATTAAGTATCACCTCAACGAAGTAGTGTGATTCATTTTTTTCATCCCCCCATCATATGGATGATATTTATAAGTATATTTCAATTATTTATAAAATATTACTTATATTATTATCATTATTCAAATATTAAAAATATTTAACTTACTTCTATAATGATCATTGAAAAATGAAATCATTACTCATGAGTATGTATGGCGTATTGTTTCCAGGATTGTAACATAGTTCATTAATCATAAACATATTTAATGATTGTATTTAAAAGTATGACTTATTTATAAAAATTATAAATATAAAATTAATATAATTATATATATGATTTAATAATTTCCACACTAATAAGTTATATATGTTGATCCCATTATAAATAAATTAATTACAAATTTAACCCCATTATAGATAATGATATGATTGGTGAGACCCATAATTTCTCTTAAATTAATTGGATACTACTGATATTGAAGTGAACCATACGGTTATTTTTTTTAGGACTTAATATAAGTGTTATATGTTAGTTTTTTCTTAATGATCCTACTATATTTTGATATAATAAATAGAATTAAGAAATTATTTATGGGTTTTCAATTTTTTGCTCAAAAAATTATTTTCATTCTTCATGTCCCTTACTGATATTTTTTCAGTCATGCAACTTTTTATAATTTATTTCACAGGGTAGAAGAATGTGTGAGATAATTATGAAAATCAATTTTGTTGATATGATTATTTTTCAGGAATACTAATCTATGATTTATTTTAAAGAGTATCATATTTTGGTAAAAATGGATATTGAGTATATGTAATTATAATGTCTCAAAAATTCTGTGTAATTTGTTTTTAATGAAATGGATTTATTCTGAGACCTTAAAATTCAACATAACATTATTATGAGTTCTAGAGATCGCGTTACAGGATTTTGAACATTTTTTAAGGTACGTTCAGTAAGCATGTGAGCAGGATTTTATATATTTTAAAGCAGTGATCAGATTGAAAATAAAATGGCTCCGTTGAATTTGGAATATCCAGATACTACTTGGAATGGATTCACATCAGCCAAAAATGTCTGATAAGAAATGTTATTTTTTGAAATTTTCATGAAAAAATAAAAAAATTAAAAAAATTACTTTATTTCATTCTCACCATTGGTTGGCAGACAACGACGCTATGGTGCATTGATGACGCAGTAACGGGGTGTATAAATGGATAACAAATAATGGATCGTTTGAAACCGCAAAGACTATTGTATAATAACTCATTAAACATGGCTCAATAAATGTTTCCAATTTAATGAGAATCATTAATTGATTCAATTATGTTGCACTTATGTTTCCATTAATTATATTGGCACGTTGGAGATGTAGGAATAAAACATTGGTGACACTTTGACGAATCACCAAAAGGAATTCCTCTCCAATGAAGAATGACGAGGAACGCTGGCGAGACATCACCAACTTCGACCATCCTCGATGAACGATGCCCAAAGTGAATAGGTTGACTTCTTGAATCCTCAAGGATGAACTATGAAGCATTTGACTTCAGTGACATAGAATCTTGGCTTTTATTTAAAATTTATTTCTCATTATTCTATTTCTAGAAATGATGAATGTGGATCAACCCATGCGGATATTGATCTGTGATTCGTGTGTTATGTGGGAGGGTGACATTTTTATAGGAATTATTTTTTTCAGAAATCAAAACATTCAAGAAAATGTTGAACTACAGTCTCTATACCTCCCACTTGATTTGAACCTCTAACAAATAGGGCCCAAGCCTACCCAAGCATGGCCCAATATCCTTCTCTTGTGCATTCATGGTCGAATAATTTCAAAGTGGCATCAATTCGATTTTGGGGCCTGAGTAGGGATGGTTGCAACAGGAGAGGCCCATAGGGTTATATGGATCATAAAAAAAACCACCAAAGAAACTCTGGGGGCCCATGGAATGTGAATCCAGTGTGGGACCACCATAGTGGCAGCCCTGGTAACTAACTGCGTGATTTTGGTGGCACCAATGTGAACAACGACAATATTCGAGGCGTTTGGGCCTCACCCGATGCACTGGAAGATGGTGGTTGGAATCGCAGCCCCAGGCGGGCACCACATAGAGGAGTGTGTCTAGTGTTCATGCCACCTAGGCACAAGTGAGACACTGTTCATTGATCCTGGCTAGAGGGGCCCTACATCTGCGGGGTCAGCGGAGTGTGTAGGGCGTGGGGCAGCTGTCGAATCTTGGTCATGTGGCACACCCCCAATCCACCTCATGTGGTGGGGCGTCATGTCGATGGGATTCATACCATCTTGCGGGATGGTCTCATGGCCTAGTGGGACAGTCCCACAGTCTAGTGGGTCAGACTCGCACCTAGCGAGCCAGACCCCTGCTGGTAGGCCAGACCCGCGCCCTTCGGGAATGGCGGGACTAAACCGGCTGACTGGGCGACCTGGTGGGATGGATTGTCATCCAAACTAGGTAGGGTCCTATGAGGACCTTTGGGCCTGGCCCATTTTCTAGACGGGACATGACTGACCGAGACCCGAAATGGGTAAATTCATGTTAGTAGATCTTAATCCGGGGTATGTGGGACCCCTTGATCAGTTTGGTCAGGTCGGTCTGATCGGGTCGGACCGGGCCCAATCCCAACTGACCCTCTTGTTACTAAAATGACAGTATCCTGCAAACACTTCATCTAATTGACAATCCTATTGCAATGTTGGGACCATCAAGGTGAGGTGGATATTTCGGAATTATCATTGATGATTTTAATGGAATTTCAGAGCTGATGAAGTTCATGGAGTTTGGTTCTCCCACGAATGCTATGTACAAAACCCTATGGTTGGCTACGACCTGAAGACTACTGACATTGAATCTATATGACTCACATATGTCATAATGGAAAGTACTTCATTTTGAAAATGCATGAACATGGTGGTAAGAACTTCTCTGTGGCTTTTCATGCCCAAGATATGTGATGTAGAGAGGTACCATAGTTGGCCATGATTAGTGAGAATCGCTTCAGTGTTACATTTTTGGCCCATGGTACATGGTGTGGTGGTGTACCTTAGTAGTCCAAGGTTAGTGGGAAGCACTTTCATGATGACTTGGTGGGCCCACCATACTTGTTAGGGGAGGAGTTCCCCAGAATCTAAGGTGTTCAGTGATATGACTAATGATTCTACTATTACTAGTCTAGAATATACCCGTGTGATTTGTCTTGTGTTTCATTCTTTACATTATTGAATTATTGTGATGTATTTCCTTTTAGTATTGGGGTCCCTATTGAGAAAATTGTATGTCACACATGTAGGGGTTTCTCCAACATGTGTTTTGTCTAGTGATGACTACTGACATTTTGACAAGTGTGCTCATGGAAACATGATTGAAGGATGTTACAATGGTGGAAATGGTGGCATATGACTAGGTGGGGCCTAGTTGGACCAGGAAGACATGAAACACTACTTCGGCTTCCAGAAGCTTCACTAATATCATGATGAATAGGGGATATCTACATATTTCCATCATAGTTTCTGTTTGGTATTTGTTGTTTTTCGTTCATTTTTTGGGTTATAGTCATGCCCACATACATTCAGTTGTACTTCAACTCAGACATTTTTCATTGGTACTTGTTTCTCCCTTTTAGTTTTTCGGGATGTGGTTTAGTGTGAGGGAGCATATAGGTACTTAGGAAAATGACTCCCACATGCTGGATAACACCTTCAACACTAGTCTCTATCCCATGGCCTTTGTGAGGTGGGCGTGGGGTAGTCACAACAAAGGCCTTGGGGTATTGTTTTTGAAAAAGGGGTATTTGAGGGAGGCCAGTCCTAACACAAATACTGGGAGTCCTTTTTTTGAATTGGGGAAAAAATTTAAACTATTTCTAGTCTGAAAAAAAATTCATGGTGTCCAAGGTAGCTGAAGAGGCAGAAATATCCATACACCAAGAACATAAATTATTCTATTTGGCTCAATACATGAAAACATTAGTTGCATAAGTGTATCATTATGTTCTTTTAGATATATGTGAGCACACTTGTTATAACCTTATGAACATGGTATATCATGATCCATTAAATGATTCTTCCTCGAAGATGATTATTTAGGATCTCTATACGAGTTTATTAGGAAAGCCCTCCTATCAAAGTGTATCCATTCAGGGAGATGTACTAGAGATGGCCACACCAGGTGGTGCCCATCTGCAACCACCACCCAATGGTCAACATCTACTTTTGGTGGTTCTGGATGAATATGTTCGTATGCTCAGTGCCTTATATGAGTTTAACATATAGATAAATCCGGTGGTTAGGTGAGAGGCGAAACCTCATGTCGTTGAGGAATGCCTTGAGGATGTGACATGAGATCTTCCAACTAGTGAGGACACCGCCTATAAGGACCTGGCCTTAAACATTACTTATTATTGAATTAAATGAATAATTCACATTGATGATATTTTTATGTTTATAGTTTTAGAGAATTATGACATAACAATTACATCTCAATTATTACAAAGTAGACACATCTACTCATCTTCCATTTTTTTCACAAAAATAAAAAACTCTTGAACAAAAGAGTCATGTCTAGTTCCTTGTTTTAGACTCCCTGACATTTCTCTGATCCCATCCTTGACCATATTAAACTTTATGTCCGGTGAAAAATATTTCAAAAAAGAGTTGGGATGAGAATAAAAATCTAAGTAAGGGTTATAATAATATGGAAATAAAATATTAGTACATGTAGACATAAGAACCAATGAAATCATACTTTACTCGTAAAACATAACCAATTTAACATACCTCATGAAATCAAAATATTTACGAATAACTCAAATAAATCAAAAGACATAAAGGTAACATGAGGCATTGATAACATTCTTACGTAGGGTGTAAACTTGATGGTTACGTTTGGAATACCCATAACAGTATATTCCCTAAATCACTTCGGATAAACCTTAGGGTTTAACCCCTTCGCGTTACCTAATTCATTGGAGAGCAATATCGCGCTAACCCACCCTTAGTTTTTCACGGAACCACCCATCCTCATAAAAAAATCCCAAAAACCATAACATAATCATATAACATAACATAATCATAAAGGAAAGAAAACATTACCACACTGAAATAACAATATAACATTTTAAGATATTGAAATAATGAATCCATTCTAAAAACCATTTCCAAAACCATTTAAAACATTTCATAATGATATTTTTTAATCAAAGTGTCCCATACCACATTGAATATTTTAAAATTTTAAACCATTAATATCCATATAAATAATTCCTTAAAACCATTTTGAAAACATGGATTTTAATGAGAAATATTTATAAGAATAAATCAATAAAACATTTAAAATGATATTTTAGTTAGATGGTTTTTAACAAAATGAGAGACACTTGAATATAATAATTTAGGAATAACATTTAATCAGAAATTTATAATATCATGAGAATAAAGGTATTCATGATATAAAATTTCAAAGGATTGTATATACACCATATAATAGTGAATTGGTGCATAATAACAATGAAGTCTCAAAAGAAATGTAAAATAAGATAAAATCCCCTATAACGAAGGTATCCTTAAATTAAGGATAAATCAATCTCATAATTATGTGTGAAAAATATAAATACACCCAATATAAGTGGATATTAAGTGTAAAAAAATAAAAGTTCATTAAAACATATTCAAAGGATGACATATTCAATAACTACATGTCGAACTGAAAGAAATCAAAATTGGGTTAAGAAGATCCCATCGTAAAATTTGACAGCCTAATGGAATCACATTAAAATTCATAAAATTAGTTGATGAGAGGGAAAATGGTATCTCATAATTTGGAAATAAAATTTACATCAATAAGGATATATAATAACATCTCCCAACATAATAATATGTAAATTAAAAGACATAACAAAATAAGTCTTTTAAAAAGAGGAGGGTGAAAGGTTCCCTTACCGATTTGGGTAACTTTCGAAACGTACACCCCATAAAAGAAGGACTATACAAAAATGATGTAAATACTCATAAACGAAATTATATTACAAAAATTTTATAATAAAGGGCATTACATATACCACTCAATGGAAATGGTGGAAAATTTAGCATAAATCTCAGTGGAATAAAAGTGAGAAGAAAAACCCCTTATAAAAACTCGGCAGCCTAACGACACCACATAAAACGTCCAAAAAATGGATTGATGAAATCAAATAGGATCTCTCATAATATAAACATAGAGAGTATAGTAATAAAAATATAAAATAACATCCCCCAACTATGAAATAGGATCCTAAAAGAAACGACATAAAAGAGAGTACTTAAAAAGAAAGAGAGAGATAGGATCCCTTACCTCAAGTCCGACTTTTCTTGTTCGTTTCTTTATATTACTGAAGAATAAACGTTGGTAAATTTATAATTTCTTAAGTTCATCATTTAAAGATTATTATTCAGTTCATATAACATATTATTATGTTATAAAAATTGGTTAATAATGTGAGTTCATATCAGACATTTTTGTTGATGTTTGGTACATGAGTCAAAAATGAACTTGTTTGAAAATGATTGTCCATGTAGTTATAAGTAAATCATCTCCAGAATAGTATTAATGATTTAAATATCATATATATCCATTAAATATTCATTTTATACTATTCCATAACATTTGAAGAAAAAAATAAATGAAATGCACCGTTCATGGAGACGGTAGGCCATACGTAGGCATGAACGCTACTTTCTTTTATTTGACATATTAATGGAACTAAAAATAATCGAGAGATATATATATTATAATTCAAGTATAATATATATGTTTTATAGGTAAAATATGTTCTTTAATTTCATTCTTTATACATTCCATGTATTGTAGAAACGAGTCACATCACTTGAGGGGGCGGTAGTCCACACTTCCTCGTTTGAAATTGTAGCATTTGATAAACATGCAAAGCATAAAGGTATGTTTTAAATATAAAAAACAGAAGCATATGGAAAAAATACATACCATATATATCATATATAAAATACAGTGACATCATAATGTCCAACAAGAAAGGTGTTAAGAGAATATTGAACAATCATCATTTCGTGAGGCAGTAATTCTCCAACCACAGAAACAGTATGTTCATTAACCATTAGACGGAGGTGTGTGTAAGTGTAGCTAGAATCCTTAACATAAAAAAATAATAATATATTTTATATACTGGTGTTATTACAAAATAATGGAATAAAAAGAGTTTAGGGGTATGGGGAAGAAAAATAAAACAAAATAACACAAGTGAAGACATTACCTTTAAATCGGGTAACTCTTCTTGGTTTGAACCAAAATGGTGTCTTGGAGATCATTATGACAAAGGTGAGGCTTCAATGATGAATAGAGGGATGTGGAGAGATTTAATGGGCAGGGTTTGGCCGATCCAAAAACTTGATAGGTTTGGATATGGTGGTTGAGGTGGGGGCCTTTTATAAGAGATGAGGAGGGGCACTCTTGGAAAGTAAAAAAAATATTACTTTATTATAAAATGATTTTTGGATTTTAAAGGTCTCAAAAGGATATATTTCGAGGCTAAGGTGATAAAGTTTCTAAAACCAACCATACAATAGGTTTGTGAAATGTTTATGACTTATATTTTAACCTATCTTCTAATTTTATTTAAATCGTTCTTTTAGGAGGTAATCGCTGCATCATCACGGTGTCATAAATATAATAATATATTTAGAGTATAAAAATTATAAAAAAATATCATGATGTAGGAAATATTTTTAGCTTTATAATAAATTATTATGGTAAAAAATATGACTTTTATAACCCCATGTAAAAATATTTTTAGTAAAACAATACGTGTTTGTGACATTTTAATTTTAACTTTAAATAAAAAGTTATTAATGTCATTTTCCAACCAAAGTGGCTCCATGGGGTCACCAAGTTGACCCATGGATTGTCTTGGTCGGCCATGACTCATCCAATAATGGTAAGACATGTGTCAAGGTCATTTCATGTTATTATAACATTATCTTTACCTTAAATTACACTAATTACCTCTAATTATGATTAATAAAACATAAAAGATACTATTCACCAAAAAATTATTTTATTCTATTGAACAAAATTTTACTTCCTAATGACATCCATGTGTGTCGGAATTTTGAAAATCAAATCAATGAAGTGGTAAAGATTCATTTAAACGAAAAATCAGTTTCTTTAACTACCACTTAGTGGTTTCACTATTTATCAAAAATTGATGTTTTTCAGAAAATTACCAAAAAATCACCAAAAGCTATATTTGATATTCCGAATTAAAAAATGATGTCTATTTTAAAAAATTAAAAATATATAAGTTGAATTAATTAATTAATAATTCAGTCTCGCTATCAAAACAAATAGCGTGTTTTTAAGAAACAATATCTATTAAAACATTGGCACTTGTTTAGGTCCAATATCAAAGTAAAATTAATTCTGATCACCACCATTGGATTAACTGTTAAAAATATATTATAAATAAACTTTAATATAAATTAAAAAGATAATATATCAATATAAATAAATAAGAATAAAATGTGGTTTTGAATAAAATGCAACATTTTCACTAAAAATGATCTTTATCAGAAAAATAACAAAAAATTTACACAAAGTAAATTTTGATGTCCAAATTCCAAAGAAGGATTTTATTTTGTCAAATAAAACATATAAAATTGTCAAAAGTATATTTAAAAAGGGTACTCCATTAAACGGAGGTTAATCGGCCTTTTAAAGAATATTAGATGATTTATGCTTAAAATTGGATTCATTTGCATTTTAAGCCAGTAACATTTATCGGATAAATGTAAAAATACATAACAATCATATGTAATAATTTTATAGTTATTTATGTTCATTTTCACCATTAAAATGGCTAGGATTTAACTATTATAATATTATTATATTATTAGTGTGCAACGTAAGTTTTCCAAGAAACTCGTTGTTGCGTATTGGGTACGCCATCGAGCGTAGAATTCCCTTTAAAGTATTATTAACATTTTATTCCAAAATATTGATAAAAATTATAATGTAATATTATTTATTTACCTGGGATGTTAAATCATTCTCCCCTTTTGGGAATTGCGTCCTCGCAATTTCAAAATTGGGCTTGGAAAGTTCATTGAATGTCCTACATCGGAACAAGAGTCAGTAAAACTATCACTTTAAAAGAAAGGGAGAGAAGTACAATGGTCACTTGAGTTAACCCATACTAGGATTACAATTATGAAAATATGGATATGGAGGAGAAAACAAAGGTTCAAGTTCGGATGGAGATTGATAGTAAACATGTCTAGGAGAAATTTAACCACAAAAAAATCAAAAACTTGTGATGGGTTAAACGGTATTCGATTCCCCAATAGGAAAAGTTAACAGACAAAATTTTTGTTTTAAGATACTCTTCATTGAGGAATTTATTTTTGAGCTTAACTAAATCATAATGAAACATACTTACTTGTCATGTATACTTTCAACTTTTACTAGATTCCTTAATCAAACTCATATTTTCTCCAAAAGACGAGTATTTAGAAAGACTTGCTCGCATTAAGAGTACTATAATCAACTTCTTGAGAATCACCTAATCCACAAAAGAGAACTATATATTTCCCATGTTTTAGATCTCAACCAAAACCAAACCAAAAAGGTTAGTACGATATTAGATAATACCCAAAAATGATAATTTTTTTACAAATAGAAAAACTATTCCTAATCTCCAAAATTTTTCAAAAAAAAACCCAATGCTCAACGAAGACCATTCAATAAACAACATGTCCATAAAACTCTTCAAAGTAAACCCAACTAAGATTGAAACCCAAATATTTGTTGGATTTAATCACATAGTCTCCCAAGGTACAAATTAACATTTATCTCTAAATAACATCAGTTGCTCTTAAAGTCTCATACTGAAAAGTAATTAACATAATCACATATCCTCCATGATAGGTTAATAATTTCAATAGATAACCCAAAATAAACTTACTATTGATTCATAAAATCATCAAACATAAAAAAATTAGTCAAACTAACAAGGGAATTCACGTAGTCCAGTGGTAGGCGATAAACATTAGTCGCACTTTGGTTGCAGGTTCGATTCCCGCAGCTTTGTCCGGCACGACGGGTTGTCACACGGTCTACGCGTTGTCCTTTTTACAAAACTATATAATTCTTAAAACATTTCCCAAAACGAGATCAGATCTTCAAAAATAACCATAACATAAATTTAACCTCATGATTATCTCATGTCTTTCTTATTCCATCATAACGTATAGTAACCCATATTTACATCAAAAGTAAGTATCATTTAAACCCTAATGGTTACCTTTATAATTATTACCCGAACATCCATGTCGATTTGGTTCTCTCATACATGATGCATTAGAGAACTCACCAAGGTCCAAGTGGTTGATCATGACTCCTGAAAGTTGGATTAGAATAACCACGAGATATCTCATTGAATCGCCCATTTCATCCAGTCTCTTAATCAGAGAACCACCACAGTTTCCTTAAAACCCATTGCCACTTTGGTGCCCACTAGCTCCATCCATTTACTAAAACCAGAAATGTCAGTGTGAGTATATCAACAAAATCATTATGTGCTAAATAGGAAGATAAACACTAATATATACTTATCCAAGTTATCTCAAACTCATTCCAACCTTCAAAAATAACAATGACCCAATCTAATAAAATATCCATTGTGGTTATACACTACTTTTCACTTAACACTCTAACCTCTAAAGTTATCTAAACCATACTTTGATACCAACTATAAGGACACAGACTTAAACATTACTTATTATTGAATTAACTGAATAATTCACATTGGGGATCTTTTCAGGTTTAGAGATTTAGAGAATTAGGACATAACTATTACATCTCAAAGATTACAAAGTAGACACATCTACTCAGCTTCCATTTTTTCACAAAAATTAAAAAATCTTGAAAAAAGAATCATGTCTAGTTCCTTATTTTAGACAGCCTGACATTTCCCTGATCCCATCCTTGACCCTATTCAACTTTATGTCATGTGAAAAAAATTTCAATAAAAACTTGGGATGAGCATAAAAAGCTCAGTAAGGGTTTTAACAATACGGAAAGAAAACATTAGTCCGTGTATACCTAAGAATCAATGAAATCATACTTTACTCGTAAAACATGAGCAATTTAACATACCTCATGAACACATAATATTTACGAATAACTCATAAAAAACACAAGAAATAATGGTAACTTGAGGCATTCATAACATTATTACGTAGGGAGTAACGCTCATGGTTACGTTTGGAATACCCATCATAGTATATTCCCTAAATCTCTTCGGAGAAACCTTAGCGTTAAACCACTTCACGTTACCCAATGCATTAAAGAGCTATATCGCGCTCACCCACCCTTAGTTTACCACGGAACCACCCGTCTTCATAAACAATGCACAAGAACCATTACATAATAATAGCACATAACATAAGAATAAAGGAAAGATAACATTCCCACACTGAAATAACAATATAACATTTTTTGATGTTGAAATAATGAATCCATTCCATAAACCATTTTCAAAACCATTTAAAACATTTAATAAAGATATTTTTTAATCAATGTGTCCCATACCACATTGAAGATTTTAAAATTATAAACCATTAATATCCATATAAATAAATCCTTAAAACCATTTTGAAAACATGGATATTAATGAGAAATATTTATAAGAATAAATCATTAAAACATTTAATATGATATTTTAGTTAAAGGGTTTTAAAAAATGAGAGACACATGAATACAACAATTGAGGAATAACAATTAATCAGAACATTATAATATCATGATAATAATAGGATTTATGATATAATATTACAAAGGATACTATATACACCATATAATACTGAATTGGCGCATAAAAACAATGAAGTCTCAAAATAAAAGTAAAATGAGATGAAATCCCCTATAACGAAGGTATCCTTTAATTATAGATAAATTAGTCTCATAATTATGTGTGACCAATATAAATACACCCATTATAAGTGGATATTAAGTGAAAAAAAAATTTCATTCACACATATTCAAAGGATTACATATTCAATAACTACATGTTGAACCCAAATAAATCGAAATTGGGTTAAGAAGTTCCCTTCGTAAAATTCGACAGCCTAACATCGTCACTTTAAATTTCAAAAAATTAGTTGATGAGATAGAAAATTGTATCTCATCCCTTGGACATTAAATCTACATCAATAAGGATATATAAGAACATATCCCATCATAAAAAGATGTAAATTAAAAGACATAACAAAATAAGTCTTTTAAAAAGAGAAGGGTGAAAGGTTCCCTTACCAATTTGGGTAACATTAGAAACATACACCCCATGAAAAAATGACTATACAACATTGATGTAAATACTCATAAACGAAGGTATATTACACAAAGTGTATAATAATGTGCACTTCCTATACCACTAAATGGGAATGGTTTCAAATGTAGCATAAATCTCACGGGAATAAAAGTGAGATGAAAACCCCGTTATGAAAACTCGGCAACCTAACGACACCACATAAAACTTCCAAAAAAATGGATTGATGAAATCAAATAGGGTATCTAATCATATGAAAATAGAGAGTACTGTAATAGGAATATAAAATAACATCCCACAACTAAGAAATAGGATCTTAAAAGAAACGACATAAAAGAGTGTACTTAAAAAAGTGAGAGAGATGGGATCCCTTACATCAAGTCCGACTTGTCTTGTTCGTTTCATTATATTCCTGAATAAAAAACAATGGTCAATTTAAAATTTTATAAGGTCCTCCTTTAAATATTATTATTCATTTAATATCACATATTATAATGTTATAATAATTGGTTAATAATGTGAGTTCATATCAGACGTTTTTGTCGATGTTTGGTACATGAGTCAAAAATGAACTTGTTTGAAAATGATTTTCCATGTAGTTATAGGTAAATCATCTCCAGAGTAGTATTAATTTTTTAAATATCATATATATCATGTAAATATTCATTTTATACTATTCCATAACATTTGTAGATAAAAATAAATGAAATGCACCCTTCATGGAGACGGTAGGCCGTACGTATGCATGAATGCAACTTTCATTTCTTTGACATATTGATGGAATTAAAAATAATTTAGAGAGATATATATTATAATTAAATTATAATATATATGTTTTATAGGTCACTTAAGTTCATTAATTTCATTCTTTATACATTCCATGTATTGCACGAACGAGTCACATCACTTGAGAGGGCGGTAGTCCACACTTTCTCGTATGAAATTATCGCAGTTGCACAACATGAAAAGCGTAAAGGTATGTTTTAAATGTAAAATACAGAAGCATATAGAAAACATAAATACTATATATATCATATATAAAATATAGTGACATAATAGTGGCCATCATGAAAGGTGTTAAGAGAATATTGAACAATCATCGTTTCGTGAGGCAGTAATTCGTCATCCACAAAAACAATATGTTTTTTAACCATTAGATGGAGGTGTGTGTAAGTGTAGCTCGAATCCATCACATAAAAACATCCTAGTATATTGGAGATACTGGTTTTGTTACAAAATAATGGAATAAAAAGAGTTTAGCGGTTTGGAGAAGAAAAATAAAACAAAAGAACACAAGTGAATACATTACCTTTAAATCAGGTAACTCTTCATAGTTTGAACCAAAATGGTTTCTCTAAGTGCATTCTGCCCAAGGTGAGGCTTTGATGCTAAATAGAGATATGTGGAGAGATGAAATTGGGAGGGTTTGGCCGAGCCAAATGCTTGAGAGGTGTGGGTAAGGTGGTAGAGGTGGGGGCCTTTTATAAGAGAAGAGGAGGGGCACTTTTGGAATGTTATAAAATATTACTTTATTATAAAATGATTTTCAGAATTTAAAGGTCCCAAAAGGATATATTTTGAGGATAAGGTGATAATTTTTAGAAATACACCCATAAAATAGGTTTGTGACAAGTGTAAGACATTTATTTCACCATATCTTCTCATTTCATTTAAATGGTTTTTTATGAGGTAATCACGACATCATCACGGTGTCATTAAAAAAATAATTTATTTAATGTCTATAAATTTAAAAAAAAACTATCATGATGTAGGAAATATTTTTAGCTTTCTAATTAATATTTATAGTCAAAAATATGACTTTTATAACCCCATGTAATTTTTTTTAGTAAAACAATAGATGTTTGTGACATTTTAATTTCAACTATAAATAAAACGTTATTAATGTCATTTTCCAACCAAAGCAGCTCAATGGGGACCCCAAGTTGACCCATGTATTCTTTTGGTCAGCCATGACTCATCCAATAAGGTTAGGACATGTGTCAGGGTCATTTAATATTATTATAACATTATCTTTACCTTAAATTACACTAATTACCTCTAATCACGATTAATAAAACAGAAAAGTTACTATTCACCAAAAAAATTATTTTAATCTCATTAAACCAAATTTTACTTCCTAATGAAAACCATGTATGTCAGAATTTTGATAATCAAATCACAGAAGTGGTAATGTTTTATTTAAGCGAAAAATCAGTTTCTTTAACTACCACTAAGTGGTTTCACTATTCATCAAAAATTGATGTTTTTCAGAAGAAGACCAAAAATTCACCCTAAGCTATATTTGACATTCTGAATTAAAAAATTATTTCTATTTTAAAAAATTCAAAATATATAATTTTCATTAATTAATTTAATAATTCATTCCCGCTGTCAAAAAAAATAGTGTGTTTTTAAGAATCAATATCTATTAAAATATTGAGACTAGTTTTAGTCCAAATTCAAAGTGAAATTAATACCAATGACCACCATTGGATTAAATGGTAATAGTATATTCTAAATACAATTTAATATCAATTAAAATGATAATCTATCCATATTAATAAATCAGATTAAAATGAAGTTTTGAATTAAAATGCAACATTTTCACTAAAAATTATCTTTATCGGAAAAATAACAAAACTTTACACAAAGTAAATTTTGATGTCAAGATTATAAAGAAGGATTTTATTTTGTCAAATAAAACATATAAAATTGTCAAAATTATATTTAAAAAGGGTTCTCAATTTAAAGGCGGTTAATAGACCTTTTAAAGAATATTATAAGATTTGTGCTTAAAATTGGATTCATTTTCATTTTGAGCCTCTAACATTTATTCGATAAATGTAAAAATATTTAAAAAAAATATTTAATAATTTTGTAGTTATTTATGTTAATTCCCGACATTAAAATGGATAGGTGTTAACTATTATAATATTATTATATTATTAGTGTGCAAAGTATGATTTCAAAGAAAATCGTTGTTGCATATTGGGTACGCCATCGAGCAGAGCATTCCATTTAAAGTATTATTAACATTTTATTCACAAATATTGATAAATATTAGAATTTAATATTATTTATTTACCTGAGATGTTACATCCTTCCCCCATTTTTGGAATTGCGTCCTCGCAATTTCAAACTTGGTCCTGGAAACTTCATTGAAAGTCCCACATCGGAACAAGAGTCAGTAAAACTATCACTATAAAAGAAAGGGAGAGAAGTACAAAGGTCACCCGAGTTAACCCATACATGGATTCCATGTATGAAAATATGGATATGGAGGAGAAAACAAAGGGTCATGTTTTGATGGAGAGTGATAGTAAACATGTCTAGGAGAAAGTTAACCACAAGAAAATCACAAACTATTGATGGGTTAAAGGGTATTCGATTCTCCAGTAGGAATAGTTAACAGAAAAAATTTCTGTTTTAAGTTACTATTCATTGAGGAATTTATTTTTGAGCTTAACTAAATCATAATGAGACAGACTTACGTGTCACATAGACCTTCAACTTTTGCTAGATTCCTTAATCACGCTCATATTTTCTCCAAAAGACGATTATTTAGGAAGACTAGTTACCATTAAGAGTACTCTAAACAACTTCATGAGAATCACCTAATCCAAAAAAGAGAACTATATATTTCCCATTTCATTAGATCTCAACCAAAACCAAACCAAAATGTTTAGTATGAGATCAGATAATACCCAAAAATGATATTTTTTTTACAAAAATAAAAACTACTCCCAATCTCCAAAATTTTTCAAACAAAACCCAATGATCAACGAAGACCATTCAATAAACCACTTGTCCATAAAACTCTTCGATGTAAAAGAAACTAAGATAGAAACCCAAATATTTTAAGGATTTAATCACATAGTCTCCCAAAGTAAGAATTAAAATTTATCTCCAAATAACATTAGTTTCTCATGAAGTCTCATACTGAAAAGTAATTAACCTAATCAAATATCCTCCATGATAGGTTAATAATTTCCATAGATAACCCAAAATCAACTTACTCTTGATTCATAAAATCATCTAAATAAAAAAATTAGTCAAATTAACCAGGGACTTCACGTAGTCCAGTGGTAGGTGATAAATATCAGTCGCACTTTGGTTGTGGGTTCGATTCCCGCAGCTTTGTCTGATTCGACTGGTTGTCACACAGTCTGCGTGTTGTCCATTTTCCAAAACTATATAATTCTTAAAACATTTTCCAAAACGATATAAAATCATAAAAAATAGCCATAACATAATTTAACATCAAGTTTATCTCATGTGGTTCATATTCCATCATAACGTATAGTAACCCATAATTACATCAAAAGTAAGGATCATACAAACCCTAATGGTTACCTCTATAATTATTACCTGAACAACCATGTCGATTTTGTTCTCTCTTACATGATTCATTAGATAACACAATAAGGTTCAAGTAGTTGATCATGACTCTTGATAGTTGGTTTAGAATAACCAAGAGATTTCTTATTGAATCGCCCATTTCATCCAGTCTCTTAATCAGAGTACCACCACTGTTTCCTTCAAACCCATAGTCACTTTGGTTCCTATTAGATCCATCCATTTACTAAAACATGAAATGTTAGTGTGAGTATTTCAACAAAATAATTATGTACTAAAGAAGAAGATAAACACTAAGATATACGTATCCAAGTTATCTCAAACTCATTACAACCTTCATAAATAACAATGACTCAATCTAATATAATATCCATTGTGGTTATACACAACTAGTCACTTAACACTCTAATATCTAAAGTTATCTAAACCATACATTGATACCAACAATAAGGACCTGACCTTAAACATTACTTATTATTTAATTAAATGAATAATTTACATTGAGGATCTATTCAGGTTTAGAGTTTTAGAGAATTATGGCATAACTATTACATCTCAAATATTACAAAGTAGACACATCTACTCAGATTCCATTTTTTTCACAATAATAAAAAACTCTTGAACAAAAGAGTCATGTCTACTTATTTGTTTTAGAAATCCTGACATTTACCTAATCCCATCCTTGACCCTATTCAACTTTATGTCCTGTGAAAAACATTTCAAAACAAAACATGGGATGAGCATAAAATTTTTAGTAAGGTTTATAACAATATGGAAAGAAAATATTAGTCCATGTATACATGAGAATCAATGAAATCATACTTTACTCATAAAACATAAGCAATTTAACATACCTCATGAACTCATATGATTTACGAATAACTCGTAGAAATCATAAGACATAAAGGTAACTTGAGGTATTCATAACATTCTTATGTAGGGAGTAACCCTCATGGTTACATTTGGAATACCCATCATAGTATATTCCCTAAATCTCTTCGGAGAAACCTTATCGTTTAACCCATTCACGTTACCCAATGCATTGGAGAGCTATATCGCACTCACCCGCCCTTAGTTTATCACGGAACCACCCATCTTCATAAACATTTCCCAAGAACCATAACATAATCATAGCACATAACTTAAGCATAAATGAAAGATAACATTACCACACTTCAATAAAAATATAACATTTTAAGATATTGAAATAATTAATCCTTTCTAAAACCCATTTTCAAAACCATTTAAAACATTTAATAATGATATTTTTGAATTAAAGTGTCCCATACCACTTTGAAGATTTTAAAATTTTAATCCATTAATATCCATATAAATAAATCCTTAAAACCATTTTGAAAACATGGATATTAATGAGAAATATTTATAAGAATAAATCATTAACACATTTAAAATGATATTTTAGTTAAAGGGTTTTAAAAAATATGAGAGACACTTGAATACCATAATTGAGGAATAACATTTAATCAGATCTTTATAATATCATGAGAATAAAAGGATTCATGATCTATTATTACATAGTATATTATATAAACCATATAATAGTGAATATGTGCATAACATCAATGAAGTCTAAAAAGAAATGTAAAATGAGATGAAATCCCCTATAACGAAGGTATCCTTAAATTAAAGATTAATCAATCTCATAATTATGTGTGACAAATATAAATACACCAAATATAAGTTTATATTAAGTGTAAAACAATAAAATTTCATTCAAACATAATCAATGTATGACATATTCAATAACTACATATTGAACCCAAAGAAATCTAAATTGGGTTAAGAAGTTCCCTTTGTAAAATTCGACAGCCCAACGGCGTCACTTTAAAATTAAAAAAATTAGTTGATGAGAGAGAAAATGGTATCTCATCACTTGGACATAAAATTTACAACAATAAGGATATATAAGTATATATCCCAACATAAAAAGATGTAAATTAGAAGACATAACAATATAATTCTTTTTAAAAAGAGGAGGCTGAAAGGTTCCCTTACCGATTTCGGTAACATTCGAAATGTACACCCAATGAATGAAGGACTATAAAACATTGATGTAAATACTCATAAACGAAATTATATTACACAAAGTGTATAATAATGGGTAGTACATATTCCACTCAATGGAAATGGTTGAAAATGTATCATAAATCTCACGGAAATAAATGTGTGATGAAAACCCCCTTATGAAAACTCGGCAGCCTAACGACACCACTTAAAACATCCAAAAAAATGGATTGATGAAATCAAATAGTGTCTCTCATCATATGAACATAGAGAGTACAGTAAAAAGAATATAATATAACATCCCTCAACTACGAAATAGGATCTTAAAATAAAGACATAAAAGAGAGTACTTAAAAAGAAAGAGAGAGATAGGAACCCTTACCTCAAGTCCGACTTTTCATGTTCGTTTCTTTATATTCCTTAATAATAAACATTGGTCAATTTATAATTTCGTTATTTCCTCATTTAAATATTATTATTCTGTTCATATCACATATTATAATGTTATAATAATTGGTTAATAATGTGAGTTCATATCAGACGTTTTTGTCGATGTTTGGTACATGAGTCAAAAAATGAACTTCTTTGAAAATGATTGTCCATGTAGTTATAATTAAATCATCTCCAGAATAGTATTAATTATTTAAATATCATATATATCCATTAAATATTCATTTTATTATAATCCATAACATTTGGAGATAAAAAGAAATTAAATGCACCGTTCATGGAGATGGTAGGTCGTACGTATGCATAAACGCAACTTTCATTTCTTGACATATAAATGGAATTAAAAATAACTAAGAGATATATATATTATAATTAAATTATAATATATATGTTTTATAGGTGACATAAATTCATTAATTTCATTCTTTATACATTCCACATATTGCACGAACGAGTCACATCACTTGAGGGGGCGGTAGTCCACACTTTCTCGTATAAAATTATCGAATTTGCACAACATGAAAAGCATAAAGGTGTGTTTTAAATATAAAATACAGAAGCATATGGAAAACATAAATACCATATATATCATATAAAAAATACAGTGTCATCATAATGGCCACCATGAAATGTGTTAAAAGAAGATTGATCAATCATCGTTTCGTGAGGTAGTAATTCGCCATCCACAGAAACAGTATGTTATTTATCCTTTAGGCAGAGGTGTGTGTAGGTGTAGCTATAATCCTTCACATAACAACATCCTAGTATATTGGATATACTTGTGTTTTAACAAAATAAAATAATAAAAAGAGTTTAGGGGTTTGGAGAAGTAAAATAATACAAAAGAACACAAGTAAAGTCATTACCTTTAAATCGGGTAACTCATCTTGGTGTGACCAAAATGGTTTCTTGAAGATCATTCTGACAAAGGTGAGGCGTCAATAATGAAGAGATGTATGTGGAGAGATGAAATGGGCTGGTTTTGTCCTATCCGATGTCTTGAGACGTGTGGGTAAGGTGGTATAGCTGTGGTCCTTTTATAAGAGAAGAGGAGGGTCACTTTTGGAAAGTTATAAAATATTACTTTATTATAAAATGTCTTTTAGGGTTTTAAAGGTCCCAAAAGGATATATTTAGAGTATAAGGTTATAAGGTTTATAAATACACTCATCAAATAGGTTTTTGACATGTGTAAGACTTAGATTTCATCTTATCTTCTCATTTTATTTAAATCGTTCTTTTATGAGGTAATCACAGCATCATCACGGTGTCATAAATAGAATAATTTATTTAATGTCCGAAAATTATAAAAACATATCATGATCTTGGAAATATTTTTATCTTTATAATGAATATTTTATTCAAAAATATAAATTCTATAACCCCATGTAAAAAGTGTTTTATTAAAACAATACATGTTTGTGACATTTTAATTTTAACTTTAAATAAAAAAGTTATTAATGTCATTTTCCAACCAAAGTGGCTCCATGGGGTCCCCAAGTTGACCCATTGATTGTTTTGGTCGGCCATGACTCATCCAATAAGGGTAGGACATGTGTCAAGGTCATTTCATTTTATTATAACATTATCATTACTGTAAATTACACTAATTACTTCTAATCGCGATTAATAAAACATAAAAGTTACTATTCACCAAAAAAATATTTTAATCTCATTGAACCACATTTTACATCCTAATGCAAACCATGTATGTCGGATTTTTGAAAATAAAATCACAATAGTGGTAAAGTTTCATTTAAATGAAAAATCAGTTTCATTAACTACCACATAGTGGTTTCACTATTCATCAAGAAATGATGTTTTTTAGAATAATACCAAAAATTCACCCTAAGAAATATTTGATATTCCGAATTAAAAAATGATGTCTATTATAAAAAGTAAAAAATATATAATTTTCATTAATTAATCTAATAATTCATTCTTTCTGTCAGAACAAATTGCGTGTTTTTAAGAAACAATATCTATTAAAATATTGACACAAGATTACGTCCAATTTCAAATTGAAATTAATTCCAATGTCCACCATTGGATTAAATGGTAAAAATATATTCTAAATACACATTAGTCACAATTAAAAAGATAATATATCCATATAAATAAATCAGATTAAAAGGCGGTTTTGAATTAAAATGCAACATTTTCACTAAAAACGATCTTTATCGGATGAATAACAAAAAATTTACACAAAGTAAATTTTGATGTCCATATTCTATAGAAGGATTTTATTTTGTCAAATAAAACATATAAAATTGTCAAAAGTTTATTTAAAAAGGGTTCTCCATTAAAATGCGGTTAATAGACCATTTAAAGAATATTAGAAGATTTATGCTTAAAATTGGATTCAGTTGCATTTTAAGCCTCTAACATTTATTGGATAAATGTAAAAATACGTAACAAACATATGTAATAATTTTGTAGTTATTTCTGTTCATTCCTACCATTACAACAGCTTGGCGTTAACTATTATAATATTATTATATTATAAGTGTGAAACGTAAGATTTCAAAGAAACTCATTGTTGCGTAATGGGTACGCCATCGAGCATAGAATTCCCTTTAAAGTAGTATTAACATTTTATTCCAAAATATTGATAAACATTAGAATGTAATATTATTTACTTACCTGGGTTGTTACACTGCCTAACCAGATGGAAATCTATGAAGAGAGTCATAATTAGTTCTCAGTAGACAGTTGGGGGATTTTGACCACCCATACAAATTATTGGGAAACTCTTACCTAGGAATACATAGGGTGACTTTTCCAGGAAGATTTTTACCTTATTACCTTGCCTTATGTGCGCATTTATGAGTTTCTTCACCTTCCGCAGGGAAGCATGGTAGAATATGAGTACATACCATGGTTCAATGAGCTATATCTTTACACCACATAAGTGGTGTGAGATCCTTTCGCCATTACTCGAGTCATTTATCATGAAATCAGGAAAGAGTTTAGGTCATCAGTGTGGTCATTAAGCATCCCTACCTATGTCGGTGTGATAGAGAAAGCCCTTATTTTAGAGAGATTCATGGAGAGAATGAACCAAAAACTAGTTTTATCAGTATACCCCATACGGCAGAGTCTTTGGAAAGAATCATAAAATAGATGCGAGGGAAAAAGAGGTTGAGGTATTTTAGGGTAGGATCCTATGACTCATGGTCGGTACAGCAAGGATCTTAGAGCATAGGCAGTGAGTCGGGAACCAGGATTTTCTATTTGTGCAGCAGATAGGGACATAAGGCACTTGACTACCCAACCCACTTCAAATGTGTCCAGCTGGTGGTCGAGGGGCCGCCGAGACATCAATAATAGTTTGAGAGAAGTGGTCTCTAGGCCGATTGATGTGGAAGGGAAGCATTCTGAGTAGCTGGAAGATGGTGAAATTTCGAGAAGTTATAGGCACCACACCCAGGTAGTCCACCACGACCTCAGATACCTAGAGGAAATGGGTGATCATAGTTCCACGTAGTTGAAGCATATAACCACGATCCACCATAGATGATATGAGGTATGATATATGTCTCTCCACCCAATCTTTAGTACTTAAAGACACATGTTGAAGTTACTCCTTCTGTTCTATGTCCTTCATTTAGAGCTCATGGATTCTGGTTGTGTCGTTAGCTCATTCATTATGGCTAGAGGCATTTACGGGAGGAGATTCCATGATCAAAAAATATTATTGTCAGTGTGAGCATACACTAGGGAAATAGATCATCGGTTGGGATATCTTAGTAGAGACTTCATGGCCTAATGAAATCATCCTGAATATAGAATGACTTTCTATAGTAAATTGCCATATTGACTATTTTGTGTGTAAAATACATTGTATCTATGGATATGGGATTGTGTTTTCCATCACCATATAGAAGGAAAGCCATGCAGTACCAGATGGACATTCATAGAGGAGGGTGAAACCGATCAGTCACTAGATGGATTACCTCACCCTCACATTAGATAATGAAAGGAGTCCACACATTCTTTTAGTAGTGGATGAGTATGAGAATTCTTTTCCTATGGATGTTCTTGGAAAACCTCCTCATAGAGAGGTATGATTTTTAATCTATAGGTACCCCTGGGAAGAAACCATTATCCACACCAGAATATTGGAAGGATCTTTTAGATCATCACTGGATGATTGTAAAGCTAGAGGACATATAGAAGAAGGAGTTCGTAATGCCCAGCCCTTCATCTGGGGAAACCCCCATGCTTATTTCCAAGAAGGCACACAGGAGTTTGAGGTTTTGCGTGGACTTGTGACACCTGAATGAGGTGACTATAAAACACACATATCCACTGCCAAGAGATGTTTAACTCTTAGAACAACTGATGGGATTGAAGTGGTTATTAAAGATATATCTCATATCAGGCTATCAACAGATTTGGGTATGGGATGCAGATGTACTGAATATAGCCTTAAGGTGCTAGTACGACCACTATGAGTTCCTGGTGATGCATTTTTGCATGTCCAACACCCCAACGGTGTTAATAGAGCTTATGAACATGATCTTCCAGCATTACCTTGACCTGTTTATCATGGACATCATTGATTATATTATTGTGTAATCAGTGACTTAGGAGGAGCAGGCTAGACACCTGTAAATGGTCATAGATACACTATGAGGGCACCAAAATTAGGGTATACTCTCGAAGTTTGATTTTTGGATTTGAGAAGTCCACATTCTTGGACACGACATATAAGGGGTGGGATTTTTGGTATATCCAGGGAAGAAAAGGTTGTACTTTTTTAGGAGCCACCTAGGAATGGGACTGAACTGCATAGATTCTTGGGGATGGATTGTTACTTTCCAAGGATCTTACCCAACTTTTCTAGGGTAGTATCACCCATGTCGGCATTGACATGAAAAGGAAACCTCCTTATGTGAATGGTGATATTGTAGCAATGTTTCTTGGAGATGATGTGGATACTAACTAGTGCCATCATCTTGAAACTACTAGAGGATAACGATGGGTATGTAGTTTTCTGTGATGCATTAGGGACAAAACTAGGTTGTGTCATGATGGAGGAGGGGGAAGTGATCACCTAAATGTCCGGAAATTTTAAACAGCATGATAAAAAAATACATGACCCCATGACCAAGAGTTAGCAACAATAGTCTCTTCCATGGATATGTGGTAGCAGTACTAGATGGGTGAACGATTTATAGTTCACTATGATCGTAAGAGTCTTAGGAATATCTTCTACCAGAATGAACTGAACCTAAGATATTGGAAATAGATATAGATCCTCCAAGACTATGACTTTGAGATATTTTATACTCGGGGAAATTCAAATGTAGTGGAAGACGCACTCCAAAAGATGATTTGGTTGTAACTACTGAGTGTGGGGACCGAGCAGTAAGCCATGATGAAAATATCCTTTATTGATGATGGTGAATATACATACCATTAGTCAATGGATATTACTCCCCACTCTTACAACATGTCTAGGAGGCACTGCTGGTAGATTCTAATCATGAGTCTCAACATGCTTAGTAATCATTATGATGGGATCCTAATGGATATTGATATGTGGGGAGCACGTCCACCTTTTCGTAGGGTGAAACATAAAACCAGTGGATTTACGGGAGGAGGTATTGAGAGTGTTCCATATTTCCCCTTTGGAGGTAGATCATGGAGTGGATAAAATTTACTAGGATCTCAAATGTCATAACTGGTGGCCAGTGATTAAGAATGAAATGGTTGAGTTAGTTTTATGATGCCTCACTTTTCAGCATGTGATGGATGAGAATCAATTCTCATAATGACTTTCCCATCCACACGGGTTACCAGTGTTTAAATATAGTGGTATCTCGATGGACTTAAGGATAGTGTTACTACATATTTCTAGATGCCATGATTCTATTTTTCTGATCGTTGACCGACACATCATGTCAGATCACTTCCTACCCATCTGGGAGAAGGGATAGGTAGAGGGCTTAGAATGCCTCTATGTCAAGGAGAGAGTGTTGTTTCACTCGGTGACTTCAAAAATTTCATAAGATCATGATGCCCAATATTCATCCAGGTAGTGGATGTCCATACAGTATGTGTTCAGGATGCAGTTGTGTGTGAGAAAATCATTTCATTCCCAAATAGATGGTAAAATGAAGCAGATCATACAAACCCTGGAAGACATTATTCTTTCCTCTGTGATTGAAATTGGTCATTTTTTGGAGGACCACATACCAATGGTGGTGTTTTAATAAAACAACAACTATAACTAATCCATTAGCATGGCATTGTTCGAGGCCTTTTATGGGAAGCCTTGCATAAGAAACATATGTTGGAAAGAACCATGGGGTCAGCACCCATGGGTTCTGATTTGGTACAGGCTACCACCAAGAAGGTGTAGTTCATCCCAGAGCAGTTGAGGAATACAAAAAGTAGGAAGATGCCTTATGCCGATAGGATATGAATTCCCATGGAATTTGAGGAGGGTGATCATGTTTTCATTCGGGTCTCACCCCATCGAGGATTGTGGAGATTTGGCTGGGGTAGCATGCTATCACAAGGGTATATCAAATTTTTTCATATCCTGAGAGGAGTTGGTGAGGTGGTGAAGCTCTTATATTATCCACCATAGATATTTCAGGTGTGTTATGTTCTCCACTTTTAACAGATGAGGAGGAACATGAATGATCCATCACACATCATCAAATAGGAAGAGATATACGTTGATGATGGGGAAACTTTTGTAGAGTTCTCGGTGGAGATAGAGGATTGAATGTAGTGGGTCCTACATGAATGGTCAATTCCATTGGTTCACGTTCTGTGGTAGCACAAGAATCTCCAGGATTTCACATGGGAGCAGGCGGCTCATATTTTTTCTCAGTACCAATAGATGATTGATTAGTTATGTTTTGGATTTAAAGGATGTTAAGGCCTATGGTGGGGAGAATGTAATGTTTCAAAAATTCCATGAAACATTATTTTATAAAATGGATATAATTCGAAAACGATAAATTTGGCAGCACGTGATTCTGAGGTACGGATTGGCCATAATGGAATTTTGAACTTTTTTTATGATACGTTCCATAAATGTGAGATAAAGATTTCATATCATTTGTGTTATTGCTGAGATTGAAAATTTATTGGCACTGTTGAGTTGAGAAAAGGGTCGAGCAGAAAAGTTATTTTATGGAATTTTTAAGAAAAATAATAAAATAATTTAATGCATTTATTTTATTTTTTTCTCACCATTGTGTGGTGGACGGCAATGATGATTTTTAGCGACTACGAAGATTAATGGAAAAACAATAATGTCTCATTAGAAACTATGATAATTATTTTATAGTGAGTCATTAAATGTGGCTCATTAAATGCGGCTCATTTAATAATCTTCATTAATTTATGAAACAACACCACACATTTTTTCCCTTAATTATATTTTCACTTTGGAGATGATGGATTTAACATGTGTCGACTCAATGAAGAATATCTAATGAGAATTCATCTCCAATGAAGAATGATGAATAATTCCAGTTAAAAATAACCAACATCGACGAAACTCAAAGAACAGAGCTGGATGTGACGATGTCGACATCTTTAATCCCCAAGGATGAACTCATTGACATAGAAAGTCAAATTAGTAGTGTATTGAGTATAATTTCAATGTTCACCGTCATTATTCTCTTTTTAGAAACTAATAATGTGGATTCACTCACAAACATGTTGATCCACTATTCGAATGTTATGTGTGAGGGTGATTTTGTTAGGGATTCATTATCCAGGATTCAAACAGTTCATGAAATGGTTGAAATACAATCCTTGAGTATATACCTTGATTTAAACCTCTAACACGGAGGGACCAGGGCATCAAGAACAAGGCTCAAGCACCTCCAGTCGTGTGTTCTTGGTGTCCACATTTTCAAAGTGGTGGAAATTCAATTTCAGTTCCTGAGCATGGATGGAAGTGACCCGAGATTCCATTAGGCATAAATAGATTGTAAAAAACCACTAAAGAAACTACAGTGGCCTACCCTCGCTGGCCGAGCTGGAGGATGGCAGTGCACTGTCAGCACAATACGTCCAACCAGCTACAACCGTAGTCACAAAATAGGCCATGGGGAAATGATCATAATAGTTTCCAATTGTAATGTATGGGTTATCATTGTCTATTAATTTCATGATTCTCAAAAACTATAAACGAATCATATGCTAGAATTTTATTTTAGTTAAAAGTAGTAAGATATTTAATTATTATTATCTTGTCCATGCTGTTGGTATCAATGGAATGGTTTAGATTTATTTAGAGATTACAATGTACTCATGTTGTGTATTCTTAATAGTTAAGGATTCTATAATAAGATTATAATAATAAGGTTGATTATAATACTAATGTTTTATGAACCCTTTTTATGACTTCTTTTAGAAAATTTTAAGGTGAAAACTATTATTTTTTGGGAAAATTCATTCGTTGGTGATTATGCATCATTTCACATTGGGGTGAAAAATTAATGGTATGAGATAATAGTTGAGGTTGAATCATTATATGGTTTTTTGGGATATTTCCCACATCTCTATGAATTTTATCAGAATTATAATTATAGAAGAAAAAAATCAACCCACGATATGGGTTAGAACTCATCATGTCTAGTATACCCACAATAATTGAACCACAAACCAAAGAACAGAATAGGCGGATCACCTACCACTTTCTTACATTATGTATTGATTACATTGAATTTTTATTTTCATTTAAACGATTTTATTGATAAGGATAATATTTTTTTGGTAATATATGTCTCATCAAATATATAACCATGGTATTGGAAAATTATTTTTTGATTAGGTAATAAGTTGAATTTTAGAATATGGTCGCTATTTTGGGAACAATATAGATTATTTTAAGCGAAATATTATTGGCTTTTTTATGAGTAATGAAGGGTGAATTATATTTATAGTAAAATATTATATTATTTTGTCTATATGGTGATTCTGATTCTTTATGGAATTATTTACCATACTTGGAAATTATATAATTTAGGAAATTACAATTTTTTATTGAGAAATTATGATTTATTGATGTTATCTGAAATATTATATTTTCAAATTTTTCTTATTTTTCTAATTCAATGATAGTCTATAATAATTTGGGTGAATATTATGGATAGTAAGTTATTGATTGTTATATGTTTGACTTTTGCTATTAATTTTGAATTCTAAGATATTGAAGTAGATTTAATATCTATAAAGGATTTATATTTTTGGGGAAATATCTTATATTATACTAACCATTTTTTGGTTAATTTATAATGAAAATATAAATACACAGTTAATATTATTTGGATTATGTGATTTTCATAACGTTTAGTCTACTTCATCAATCATGATAAACTCATAAAAAATAATCATTATTGGAAGAAATGGATAGGTTTGTCGTGGAAATTGATTAAATTATTAAACTATACATTTCAAGTAAGTATATTACCTTATGTTAATCGACCAGATTGTAATTCGAATCATCAAATATTTGAAAATAACCTTGAAATAAAAACTTATTTGATTACGTTTTTTAATAATAAATCAATGACATTTTAATTCCGTATATATTATAGTTTTTTAACGGAATACATAGTAATTAACATGTTCTTAATCACTATCAATCAGAAATTAGTAGATTTATTATCCCTTATTTCAATTTTCCGAAAATGGAGTCCTAATATGTGTTATCTCATTTGACCATCAAACATCAATTTATTTATGTTAAAAAAGATATTTTAGTAATCCTTTTTTTCAAAATTTTATTACCAAAAAGGGAATTTGAAACTCATAAACATAATTATAGAGACCAAGTTATATTTATGAGGATATAGTTTATTATATGGTGTTATAATGTAAAATTATTAGGATTCATTAAATTGAAAACAATGTTAGATGGTATACAGACTACACCAAATTAAGTTGATATTAATAATTAAATATAGTTATTAAATGATACCATTATAACCATTCCATTCAAATGGTAAGTATGAACATTTTTAACTGAATTTAAAAAAAAATTGCTTACAGAAGCATTTATAATTAATTCATTGGGGACCATTTATTAATAATGGATTATAATATCATTTTGAAAATAAATTGGATTTATTTTCTAAAAAATAAAATAATTGTGTACAACTATTTTTAATAGTAATAAATAAAATTTTCACTTTTATGGATTATGTTAATTAATATTATTTTTAATATTTTCAGTATGCTTTAAAAAAATAATCTTATGTTATTTAGAAATGATATAAGAAAAAATTATATTTTATGCATAAATGAACTAATTTACTAAAAAATAATTTCTTTCCTACTTTTAATGGTGAACATGTTTTAAATATAGTATTGATATTTTTAAAAATAATTTGTAAAAAAAATATCTTAATGGAATGTGGAAAACCAAAATTTACATTCATTGAATTTTTCATATTTTCATAATAGGTTCCAGGTTCTCATTAATAGTGAAAAATAATGAATTTTTTTAGAAAATATATTTTTCGTTTAAATATTTTATATTTTATATTTATTTTTATTTATTTATTAAGGTTAGTTAGGCAAATTTTCTATCATTTAATACAATATAGGTCATTGGAATCCATTTATCAATGAATTTGGAAATAAAAAATTATCAAAATTTTCATCGTTTTCACATCAATATCACATTTTCACTTTATGTAAATGAGATTCATTTTAAAATATTTTCTTACACTTTGGTATTTTGAATTTGGGAAAATAGATTCCATATTTGGAATTCGATGGTCAAAATCTATTAAATGTATCTTTTTTGTTTTTGGAAAATATGAATAGTATATTTTAATTTTTTTTATTTACCATGCATAAGGGTAAATCTAGTAATTAAGGTACACATCATATTATAATGGTTAAAAAGTTACAATAAAATATGTTTAAATTTTATTAGATGAGTTATTAATGACATAAATCATCCATTAGATTAATTTATGTATACTAAGATCCACTTGTATGACTTTAATCCCTTTCTAGTTTTTTTAATGAAAATTACAAGATGTCATAACAATGTATTAATAACTATATCATTTCTAATATAGGGTTATAGGGAATATATATTCTAATGTAAATATTAATATCAAATTATAATATTTATCTACATCATGTTCATTATTTTTTAATTTTTAAGTGGGAAAATACATACCTTAACCGCTAACACAATGGTGTTGTAGTAATTGAATAATCAAGGGAAATATCAAATAAACGATATTATAAAAGATAAAATAAATATAATTTCAGTTAATTAATTTCATCGTCTAATTTTTAATATTAACATGATATCTTAGTTATTATAAAAAGTACCTAGATCAAATATATATATTTTTTATGTAATTTTTCAAAATTTTAGTAATGAATTGTGTAAAAATTTAAATTTATGATATTTAAAAATAAATAATATTTTAATAAATGATATTAAAATCGTGAAAAAATAAATATCAGAGAAATTATTTTTATAAGTTTTGATATTTTATAAATTATTCATTTATTTTCCATGGGGATTTTTATGGTTACTGTATTACCCATCAAAAAGTAAACAAACATGTTTTCATGGTATGAGTTAAAGAGCATAAATAAGGGTTCAAAAAATATAGATTAAAAAGTAATAAATAAATTCTTAAATTAAATATAAAAATTAAATTTATACCCTAGTAAATTATATATTATAAATAAATAATATTTGAGACATTTTTAAAATATAATATTATATATTTTATTTTAATTTTATGAATATTTCCAATAGTTCCCCTCTACTATAATTTAAAAGGGAGCCTTTTATTTATATTCCACTCAAAACAAAACCTATTTAGTTATGATGAAATCTACATAAATAAATTCCCTGAATCCATACACACATTCTAAATCCATTATTGTAATAATAATAGAATATGTACTGGTCTTATAGTTTCATGATCAAAATATTTTCTATAATAGGATTTATTTTAATCAATTATTTCTATTTTATTTCATCTTATATATCCCTAAAAACATCATAAAAAATTATAATATTATTAAAAAAATTAATTATGTTAAATAGATTTTATTATGTAATTATATTGACCTAAATACTTATCCATATATTCCATATTGTAAAAGAAGTTATAGTTTATGCATCCGGGAGACTACAACTACACGAAAAGATTAAATCCATTTTCCATGACCATAAATCGTGATTTGATTTCATTATGAAATGATATTTATATATATATTATATAAATAATGTATTTTTCATTGGTAATATATATTATAACATTTCAAATTAGCTTCTCATTCATACTAAAATGATAACATCTTTTGTGAGTATATGTGAACTATAACTTCCATGAAGGATTGTGATTCATTTTTCATAACCAAAACAAAGAGATGATATATATATGTATATTTAAATGGTTTTTAGGATATTAATTATATTTTTATAATTCATGAATGATATAGTAATACACACCTTAATTTCAAATGATCATTTAAATATGAAAAAGTTTCATAAGGGTGCATACGACATACTGAACCCATTTTTTTAACATTGATAGTTTTTCATTACCATATTTAATGAATATATGTAAATGTATTATTGATGGAAAATAATTATATAAATTCATTAGTAATATTTGGATGATGACAGATAAAGCACCCCATCTATTTTATACGTCACATCAAAATCATCTTGGACTCAAGTATCATATATCCTAAAAATATATGACACGAACATAAATAATTATATAATTGTTTTAAAATTTTAATATATTATATAAAAGGGGTAATAAACCTGATAAAAGGATATAATAAAATATATAATTAGCCTATATTTATTATTCTGGAAGATAAAAATTTTGTGTCATTAGTCAGACTCAAGTTAAGTGACTTTTTATCTAAATAATCATTATATTAAATATTTTATAGAATATTTTTATAAATAATTCCCATTCATGTCAAAATTATTATTATTATTTTCTTGAATTTATTGGTATTTAATTGAATAATTTAAAAAATAAATTTTATAATTTATTTTAGTTGTTTTAATAATGGAAACAATTTTTTAATTATAAAATATATTTATTTAAAAAACCACACTTTAATGTAACACTCATTAGTATTATTTTCAAACGGGTCACCCTGGATTATTTTTTTACTTACATGCAATGAAAATAATTTTAATAATTCACTATGATTTATTTATTTTTTATTTACATTCGATATTTTAAATTTTTTAAATGAAAATGATATCATAAGCATGTGCATGTTTTTTAATTTTTAAACGTGATTTTTAAATGAAATATAAATTTTGATATTAGAAAATGTTTTGATCGTGGGTTTAAAAGTGTTATCAACTGTTTTAATCTAGATATTTCCAATTGAAATTTCTTTATTAGTGTTTAATGGAATTATACCTCAATATATGACGATTTGGAATAATTTATATCTCAAGATATGATGGTAGATCCCATTATTGATCTCAAATTTATTTGGTACACCCTAGATGGAAGTCGACCAGAAGGTTACTCCATTTATACGGGTAAATGTAAGAGTGATTTGTTAATTATATCCCAAGAAACCTAAATGATTTTCCTATTAATTCTAATGAGTTAGTATGAAAATTTTTTATTGGTTGTTCATTTTTTCACCAGACTATTTATTTTCTTTATTTATGTCCATTATTGATATTTTTTCTCCCATCCCGTGTTTTAAAATTATTTTTAAGGTGTATAATGAAAGTCAATAGAAATAAGGAAATCACGTTGAATGTTATAAAAGAAATTTCAATAATAACAGTCCATGTTTATTTATATATATAATTATATTATTTTAATAGTTGATACTGAGTATAAGTCTCCACTTTTGATTTATGGTTTTACACAATATGATTTTTTACATACTCTCTAAAACTATAAAATGTATAGATCCTAAAATGTGATGTTTTTTACAATATATTATGATGTTTACTGATTTTTTTGGGTCTCTACACACATTCTACACAATGAAATTTCATTCATTAATTTATAACTAATTTTTATTAAACTATATTTTAAAAAATAGTTATAATAAATCCATTCGATTTGAAGAGGACCATGGAAAAAATAATTTTAAATGGATCTAAAATAATATTACCCAAGAATATTATAATATATAATTAATACGGTGTTGAATATATATATATAATTTGAAAAATACTTTAACATCCACATATTTAAATAATAATAAACCCAATCTTAGTTAATAATTTATTAGTATTTTTATGTTATAATGACATTTTTCAAATAAAGTCGAATTATAATTGATTTTATTTTTTTACAAATTGATAAAAATCTAGATATCACATTTCATTTTCCTATGAAATATTTTTGGATGTTGGCACTAAGATGTTGTAAGATTTTGAGGCCCACATATCTTGAGTAATAATTAAATAAAAATATTAGAGATAAAATATTAAAAATGAGTGAATTTAAAATAATAATTTAATATCTATTTAATGTATTTTCCGATAGTATATATGAAATATTTATTATGGCTGAAATCTAGGTTTTATCCTAGGTGATACTTAAGGTTTGTGTGTGTCAGTTATTTTAGCAACGCACTTGATGGTAATTATTAAATATATTTATTATCATTTTTTAAGAAAAAAATATATATCTCCCAAATAGTGTCTGATATGATAAATTTTATAGAACCATTAATTCATGAATATATTAAATAACCTAATAATTAAATAATATTTTCTGGGTGTTTGTTGTTTTGTTACATCTCATATAAGGTTAATAATAATTATGAAATTATTTTTATTTGTGTTTTGAGAAATAAATTTGGAATTACACATATAAATTATGTTTCATATTGACAATTAATAGTTCTCCATGGGTGAATATTTAATGGTACATTATGTAATAATTTTAATAATTTTACCGTGCCCTAAATAAATTAAAATGTGTGATTAATATTAATGGTAGCAATGGATAGAGGTATTTAATAATGATTATAATTTTTTTATAATTATATTTGTTAAATTGGGAAAATAATATTGGTCTCTTTATATATTATATATATTTATATATGAGATATATATATATAGGTTTATAAATGTTGGAGTTCATATATGTATAAATAGATATGTTAATATATATATATTTTGTATATATATGGGTAAAAAATATATGTACATATATATTTATATATGACCTCAACTAAATCTATATATATATTTATAAGTGTTTTTAATGAATTGTTTTTAATATTTACAAATTAGATTATATTTAATATAAAATGAATAAAAATTAGTGGGTGTGGCACATGGGACAATTAATGGAGAGAGAGTAAAAAATTCAATAAAATAAATTATTAAATGTAATTATTTAATTAGATTAAATGGAAAAAAATATATAATGGGCTATGAGGTGGTGTTATGTCATGAATGATGAAATATTACTTGACATTCATTAATACCTCTCATCCCATTTCATATAAATATTTATATTATTTTATATTATTTATGAATTTAATCAAAAAATCTGACTTTGATATCATCTGTGATACCGATTGGATTCGCATGTAATCAATTTAGTTTGGTTCATATTAATGATAATATTATAACCTCAATTATTATATTTGATTATAAAAAGTAATATATTATAGATTTATTTAAATCATATTTTTCATATTATAATAATTTAATTTATAACTAATTATCAAGAGTTAATTTTTTCCATGAAAAGAGTTTTTTCATGAACATTTTAAATAATTAATTATCTTACCCACACATAGAGAAAAATTTCATGTTATAGTATCGATGTATCTCCATTCCAAAAGAATATGAACTTTTTATTTCAATGCGCCATAATACAACTCCATAATAAGGCACAAGTGGATGGAACCCCCCTCCAGGTGTGGGTCATGGAATTCTATGATCAATCATAAAAACGTTTCTATTAATAAAATTGTAATGTATGACTTTTATTCAAGATGGTCTAGCGTATTAAACATATCAATAATCATATATTCATTGAAATAATCGAATTTACAGGTCACAGAGACCATACATATACATAGATTAAATGTTAATTAAATCAGAGGATGTGAAAAAATTAAAAATGAATTTTCATCATTGCAGAGGCCATTATTACAAGGCACGTGGGTAGGTCCAATCACGAACACCCACTAACCCAAGACCACTCTCACATTCCCCATCACATAGGTCCACTCAATAATTTCCTCTAGTGGGACTATAAATTGACCACTCTACTCAAATGTTTAAAGGAAAAAATAATTCTTCAATGGATAATCCAGAAAAGGGATCTAGTAATTTAGTTCCTTCCTCAATGCAGTCTGCCTATACATGGGATAAATATAATCACCATCAATCACTGTGGAGAGTCCCCCATAAGATCACTTGGGTTACCTACACCTGTGTTTCCCATACCATGGTGAGACTCACCTATGCAATACACACCTTGTCTACCCCCACTTAGGTGACCCAAAACTGGGGTGACTAACAATGGAAACCCACTCTTGTGAAACCCCTTAAAGGTGACATATCAAAACACACCACTAATTCTAATTCAACATGATATGAGATCGTAATCATGGTTCATAAACAAGGTTATCCTCTTTAGTAATAATCCCCAACAAATACTAGGTAATACTCATTAATAATATCCATAAACCAAAAAAAGTGCATCCTCATGAGATATATGTATCATATATTACAGGAAAATACTCCTTAAGAATAATCCCTAACCAGTAAAATGGAATCAATACTTAGTTATAAACCCCAACAAAGACATGGGAATCCCTCATGATGTAATAAGAATAATGCTAGGATGGAGGTTGCACTCTTTGTACTCTACTTCTCCAGATCCATGCCCAGATGGAATTTCTGATGTTACATTCCTAGTTATGAAATGAGAGAGCTAAAAAGAATATCTAATTCCCTTTTCTTGTCCCATCCCTCATCTGATTCTATTAGTAGATGAGGAGAAGTTTGTTGTTTTCCATATCCACTTCTTTTTCTTGTTTCTCATGTTCAATATTGACTCATCAGGACCCATGCCAACTTATAGAATAAAAATTATCCTAATATCAACTTCGTCTAATATATGATTCGGTAGATGAAAATCTCCCAAATATATCTCTCACATTTCTTCAGAAATTATCTATAAAGGTTTTTCTTTAGGGTCATGTATCCATCATCAGGGAAAGGAGGATCATGTGGATGCGCAGTTGTCTCATTTTTTAATTTATCACACTAATCACAACTCATTTGGGGTTAGAGGTCGATAAGGGTCATGATATCTTCATAACCCCAAAACATGTAGGCATCCTCCATAAGAGTAATCCCCAATGGAAAAAATCCATGTAAAAAATTACATGTGTACATCCCAACTCATTAATGGAGCTCATATTTTGGTGAAATGTCCAATGATAATCAATACAAGGGAATACTCCCCTGGGCTAAGCCCTATCAAAACCCCAAATCACCAGGGAATCTTACTTATGAATAATCCCAAAAATATATCCTTCGGGACTCTTGTTATGTATAGGCCCCAACCATATAATCAAACTCAACCATGGGTGTTTTCATTAGGTGTAATATCCAAACAAGCCTCCATATCCCCATGAGTCAATACATCACTCACGAAACCATTCACCATGGGATCTATTTCTAGAATAACCCCTAAATAGTCCCCTAAACGTGTTATACACCCCAATGAGATGAACATTCTTGGGGCATCTACAGGGGTAGGTCTTTACCCCGGATCAACATTGGGTATGATTCATGTCTAAAGTAGAAATTTTGGAACCCTCCCTATGGTCCAAACCCAACACCCCAAATAAACCATATCCATTCTAGCCCACATTCCATGTATGTTTTTATTTAACCTAGTAAACCATATCCCTTTATGGTTCAAATGAGTAATTTAGTGTAAGTCCCACAAAAAAAATAACTCTTTAGCTTCCACCTATATTTTGTGACACATTATGTTAAACAATATGGTTAGGTCATTTTCACATTATCATATATTTTATATTTTTCCACTTTAATTGTTACAAAAACACATTGTTTATAATTAAATTCACAAGGATACAAAGAAAGACAATTCATGGGTCAAATCCAAACATCCAAACAGCCCCCATCTCTATGGATGATCATTCACTATTGAGATACCAACAATGTGTCTAGAGAACTATCAACATTATCATAATAATCCAATAGTTTGTAGCTAGTATATAATAGGAATACATCAATATAAAACTTCAAATAAATACAGTTATCTCAATTACAATGGATCCTCAATACATAAAAATTCATCTACACTACATGAATTCTAATAATTGAATATCTATTCAATAGTCATCCATATGAAACTTGGGGATTAAATATGCATTCATGGACATATTAAAATTCAATATGAGAGTCCTAGAGTTGTCAATAATTCCCATTTAATGTGTTTTATGATGTCAACCTCCCATCCTCTCAACCACGATGAGATATTATGTATTTTTGGACAATATAATCATCAAGAGTCTTCCATTCAAATATAGATCCCTCAAGGTTATAGAATTATTTTATGTTTTTGGTTACACGAATAGAACATGTAAGAAAATATTTGATAATATTGATCCAAACATGAATTATTGTATAATATTCAACCCCTGTCAATAAATCATCAGGTGTTCAGTTTTAGTTGGTAACAAACCTATAAATGTATAGTTTAACATAACATTTAAAGCGATATTTGTAAAAGGTTAATTTATAATAAATTATAATGATATAATTATTAATAACTTGTTGATTTCGAGTTGATCCGTTGTCCAAAATTGTACATTTGAAAGTTATTTAGAAGAGACAATGTGTATTAACATGTGATATTTCATTTCATTCTGAAATAAAATTGATAGTTTTAGTTCATGGATCCATTAAAATTACTAATTTTTTATATGTGATAAACAATGATAGTAATTTCAGTGAGTTTAGGTTATTAATTTTAATGGTATCCACTGCATATTTCATATGAAACATGTGGTCTATCATTCTTGATGGTGTTTATGACCTTTATGTAGGATGTTCCTTAACTCTTTGGATATTGTTTACACATTATTACAAATTATAATTTTTGTGTGTTATTAATTTGTGTAATTTATTTATTATTATCACATGTTAATGTGTGTGTATCCCCTAAGACCCATTGTGATTCAAGCAGTAATATTAGGGTTTCTTTATTCGTGTTTTATTGTTACCACATGTTATTATGTTTACTGATTTATCTCACATCATGATATATTATGATGTTAGTTTAATTGAATTATCTACTATATATGTATGTCAAATGAATTTTTAGGTACTTTTATAAGTGATTAGAATATGTAGACCATTTTAACCTAATTAATCTATATTGGGGGAGTGTGCTTGATATACGATGGGGGAGACGATGGACTTATCCATATGGTGGGGATAAAATTATATCATGGATCCATGTTGTGGAAGTACCTACCGAATTGGAATCCATGTTCTAGGTTTCATGATATCTAGTTGATTTTTGATTAGTGAATTTTATGAGTATTTGATGTATAAAAATAATGATTGAGAATATTTGATTTTCTAGTGGTACAATTGATCCAAATATAATGAAAATCCTTTCATAATTTGATTACTTTGGTCAAATCAGTCTCATATAAACAATATTCAATGATTATTTAAATAATTAATTATATTATCTTGTTTTTTAGTTTTGTGACATATAAAATATTATGTTATCCATTCGAAATGGATACGAAATAGGAAATATGGAGGTGTGTGTTGGTTTGGTTTGACAATAAAGTCTCGATTTTTGAGTATATGATCACTGATTTGTCATTAATTTTTTACTATTATGAATTAAAAAATTATTCCTAAGAAAACATAGTAAACGAAACATTGTTCATATCCTACTGAGTTTTGTACTTAAAACCTACTCAAGAATTTCAATGCACCTATAAATCTCATTAGAGATATAGAAAATGTGTATGGGGCCCATGGTGTATAGAAGAGAAAATGAGAATAGATATTTTAGTGGAAAGGGATAGAGAATCATGGATCCAATTAATTTTTATTTATATTATCTAATTCATTTTTTACAATACATGATTTTCACTTTGGAATTCGAATATTCTAATGGAATTTCTAGTATAAATTCCTCATGTAATCTGAATATTGACGATTGATTGTTTTTTTTATATTTTGTTATTTCTTTCTCATTTTTACTCTAATGGAGGGTATTGTTTTCCAATGGTTAAATATTATTTCCTTAATACAGTTGGACAACCGCTTAAGTATTGTGACGAACACATGAGGTCTCGTAACAATCTTTATAGAACCAATGGTTGGGATAAGGATGTTACAAAAAAAAATTCAGTGAACTAGGTTTTACAAACATGAATAATTATAACTGGGATGAGGATGGGTATATGTGACATAGATTTTTGGGTCATAGGTAAGGGAACTTTGATAGTGCTTGTCCATCTCTATATAGTGGACCTCCAATTTTCCATATGGTGGGGGATTTGTTTTTTATATCTATTTTTATATTATAATAAAAGTGATAATACATATGATTTTAATTTATGGGAACTTACATGAATTCATGTATCATGTCTATATATGTATGATCACATTCCAAATATATTCATTTTCATATGTTTTGATGTTTTACTCAATTAATATCCTTGATTTTTCTATATTTTTATAGGATAGTCTAATTAATTGTATTATATATATTTGTTTCCATACTATTTTGATATATATTTATTGGAATTAATCAATTGAACTATGTTTTTGTTTATGTCACTAAATATATTATGAATCTCAGTAACCTAGAGAGAAGAAAAATTGGTTATTCCTAGAAGGGGTACACCATGGGTGAATGATAAAATCCTTGGAAAACCTTGTGTGATCAGATAGATTATATTATAGAACATTGTTTGATCCCATATAATGAAATTTATTTTTATATTACTAATATTCCTCCTGTTATTATGATTTGTGAGAGATATTTTAATAGTCAATTTCAATGCCCTGAGTTTTTCTGAAAAATTTCTAGAGATACTTCTCAAGAATGATAAATAGATAAAGGGAGATAATTGTAACATTCCCACATTTTTAGTGATAATAGAATATATATTTTTTAAAAATTTATTTTTTTTATTAAAAATTGTAATTAATTAATAAAAATAAATTAATAAATTAATATAAATGTTTTCGTAATGGTGAAATCCGATTTAGCACCATAGAATTTTATTTGGTTTTCTTCAGAGATACACTCTAGGTTAGTGTGATATATATTGTCCTATAAAGACTCGATATTGATAAAACAGAAATAATATATATAAGAATAGAAATGTTCATTTTTCAAACATAATGAAATAAATCACAAATGGAGTCTCGTATGGGATATATAATACTATCATCAGGACCGGAAAATAGTTATTATCTTTTGTGTGATATAATATTTGTGCTTCTCAGGTGTTTGGTAACATCATATCCAGTGTAATTGATGTTAGGTACCAGTATTGAATGGGTATCTAGGTATGGTTTTTAACATAGTGTCATTAGAAAATTAGTTATTTATAATACAAACATGAAACATGGTTACAACTACATTATATTAAAATTTACATCATGCCTTTATAACTCCATTACTCTTCTTAAAAACCTTTCTATATCCTAGGGATGCACATATTAAATGGGTGATATATAAATCCTTTCAAGGTAAGAATTTAATTCTAACATAAGATAAAGTACTATTTCTAATTCAAGAGGTCTATTAAGTTAACATTAATGTGGTGAAAATTAGAAATATATATATTGAAGTATGACAGAAGATGATTAAAAAAGGTAACCATTGAATCTAGAAACAATATATAACATTCCAATATAAACAAAAATACTGAATTACAGCCAACACATCATAACATATTTTTATTAGGATAACATAATTTTTACCATAAATGGCATCTTAAGAGATTAAAACATTACTCAACTCATTAGAGGGACATATAATCTTATGAACACCAACCACATTATTCTCATTTTTCTGAATAAGTGTGCCACATAGATCATAAAATGTAAATTATTATTTTACCACTATTAATCCAACAATAAAAGTTTTGTTTATATACTTGTAAATTCACAATATGTTAATGATATCTAAATATAGCAGGAGAGAGTTTATTGAATATGTGGTTGGGAATTAACTTCATAAATTATTTAAATTGAAAACAATATATAATTTTAGCTTCATAATATATTTGTATAAATATTAATGGAATTTTTTAATGAGAGTGAAATGGGTTTATAATTACAAATAAATGTCAGTGAATATAAGATGGTTGTGGAAAACTATATCCAAACTTGTGTTAAATTGAAATTCATTAAATAATTAATGCTCTTCAATAAAAAGTAGAAGGGGTGGATACATTTCCTAAATTTTTTTCTTCTAAATGTTTGGGAGAATCATCTTGAGATACTCGGAGAAAATATGGGAAATATATATAGGTCATGGTATAGTAAAATTTATTCAAAATTGTTTCTTGTGATGTTGAACTCTATATTGGGTTTATTTTGGTAGATAATTGTGTTTGAGTTATTTATTAGTCTCTAAATATTGGTTTTGGAAAGTATATAAAAATATAATGAAAACTACAAAATGTTCCATGGAATATTTGAATGGTTTCATTCTATGTGGAGAGGTTACTAATATTTAATAAGGATATGAACCGAACTCTTTACTTAATACTCATGGGGAGGATAAAAGTGAGTAATGTTAATAAAGAATAAATCTTAACACCGTAATATATAGTATTAGACTTCAATGATTCATTGCGTGGTTATAAAAATAATCTAATTACATAAAATAATTACCATATTGATGTAATATAATATTTTCCTATGAGATGATTAGAGTATATATAATATCACTTTTCAACATGTTAATATATCATTATATATACTTTATGTTTATATAATATGTAATTATTTCAAAAAAATTGATTTATTCAGATAATTATAAGAAATTCACTATTTTAAATTTTCAATGACTTGACTTCAAAAATAATAATTATTTAATCAAAAAAAATAATTTATTTGAAAACATACGATATTAAATCAATTATATCTATTAACTGAAAAATATTGGTTTTAAAGAATATAATATTTTTTGAATCTTATATTAATGATACATAACATAATAATATTTTATTATAATTTATATTTGAATAAATTTTATTTACTAAGAATATTTTTTAATATAATATTTATTTATGTATTTAATTATGCCTTCAAAATGAGTTCCATTAATTGACCATTTATGTTTTCCTTAAATATAATCTGTGATTCATCATATCAAAATAGTGTTATTATTAATATTAATATTTAATTATTTATAATGTAATCGTAAAATGGATAAATTAAATTAATACTTTATTAAATATTTAAATATACTAATATAAATTACTAGGGATTGGTTACTTACACACTTATTATTATAGATTATTCTCTATAGGTAATGGGTTCTATGGTGGTAGTTTATTGGGGTGCTATAAAATAAATGGTTTCTGTTAGGATTTCGATATTATTGATCTTCTTCTTTAAATGGATTCATAAAATGTTTAGCTATTGAATCTCAACAGGGGATGTATCAAGAAAATATAATATTAATTCCCTCTCCCTTAGAGTCTCTAATAAAAGGAATTCATAGTGTATGATCCTTCTAGTTGAGACCATTTACTCTTCTATCTATGTTAATTAGTTTTTATTAACACCCTGAATATATAAAACAGATAATGGTTACATTAAAACGGTTATTTATTAAATGTTTATGATTATTAATAATCTTTTACATTAGATGATATATATATATATATATATATATATTAGTGGTCCAAAATACAAATAATAGTGCATGAATTTTCAAAAAATGCATTAATTAATAATGAATTTATTTATTTAAGATGTAATTTTATATTTAAAGAATATTTCATTAATTTCTTTGCCCCTTAAAAAATAGAAATAATCAAATTTTATTTCCTACACTATAATATATTGAAGTACATCAATATTCTCACATACTCATATTCCATGTTTTTTAAATCTTTTTATAATACAAAAACATTTTAGCCATGTGAGTTCCCATATTCTATATAACATTGTGTCTATGATCTATGATTTGAAACATTTTATCCTAATATAAAAAGGTTGATATTACATGGTCAATGATTATATATTTATTACATAAATTATGAATAGTAAAAACATCATCAAGAGGGATACATGAAAAAAAGTCATTTACTATAGATAGGTTAGGTGGGAGGGACTATTGATTGGTCAAAACTCTTATGTGATCATGGATTTTAAAGGGTCTAATATATCAATGAATATTCATTTCTTTCATACCAAACCTCATGTATTTATTCATTGGGGATATATAAAAGGACACTTCTCTAAAAAAATAATGTTCATGTAAATGATTATTTATATATATATATTCTTCAATCATTCTATTGATTTCATTTACCATTGAATGTATTAACCCTTCTATATCATCCATTGTAAAAGAATGAGTCACATACACTTTTTCTCTCAAACTTCATCCACAAATATTTTTGTCTGACACAACTTCCCATAATGAACTCTATAAGGAACCATTTTAATTCAATAATTTAAAAAACTTTTAAAGTAGAACACCACTAGGGTAGTGTAGTGATTTCAATGTACTTGGAAGTCCATTGAACTTGACCACATCATATATTATAAAGTGTATATGGTTCTATATGCAACACCAGCAAACTATGTGTTTTAGGAAGTATTTAAATTGAACTCTATATTTAAAATATGATGACGGATTCTTTATAAACTCTATGTAAATATCATATATTTGTCAAATACAGTGGATATTGTAACCATGTGAAATCCAAATACTTTTATTTTGTATATCTTGTTCAGTTGGTTAAGGGAGAAATTTCAATTCATTAAAATGAAATGTATTAAATTTGTATAAAAAGGACTGCTACCATATGTAATAATTGACTTTATATATCTAAATGAGTCTTATGATTAAATCTATTTTTTTCATAATTAAAGACTAATATTAGAAATTATTTAATCCAAAACATTGACTTATAAAATTCATCCATGACATATATGAATACCATGAATAGTTATAATAATTCTGTAATATCCGTTAATATTTTAGGCTACCATATTCTTTTCTTCAGATCAATATACATCAAATTGATTACACTAATAATAGATAATGGAGAGTTATGTGCTTCATAAAGATGTTCCTTATTTAGATATGGTTTTGATAGGACACATATTTTCATTTCATAACATTTAACTCCATATAAAGCATTTTTGAACTATATAATATTTTCTACATGTCCATATAGGACGCCATTATCTTTCTAGACCTCCTTAATTCTCTAAATAATGTACTTTTTAAATGTTATTTGATTATGGTCGGATTAATATGTTTTTATTTATCTAATTTCGATCATCTGCATTTCCAATAAGATTTCATATCATAAAATCCTAATATTGAATAGTATATAATGAGCCTTTGTACTCAAATAAAATATTCATTTTTGATTTCCCATGTTGGTAATGGATAGAACAATAATAATCTATTATCCTCATTGAACCCCTTCGTTGATTCTTATTGATAACTTTTTTTATGAAAATATAAGTTATGATTTTATAATATATGTATATATCACATTTCTATACATAAATAATTTTTTTCCCAATTCATTAATGTGATGATCATTGCACACAATTATAGATCATTTATTGGGTAGAGTTTTTCATTGATAATTAATTAGGGGGAGAAGTAATTTATCAAAATTTCATCAAGCATGATTACCAAAACTAATCCCTTTTTTAGAAGAATCACTTTTGATCACAATTTCATCTGTACTAGTAGATAATGATAAATAATATACAGTAATAACCAATTATTTTACTCCATAATTCTCAAAAAAAATTATTATTCCATAGAATCAGAGATACCTTATGATTTAGTTGGGTTTTTGGTCTTGAAATTAATGAGAAATTTCTCAAAAATTGATGATAATACTTAGATAATCTAATGAAATAATATAACCATGGCATAGTAGTTTTTTAAAGATTAAATCAATTTCCTCTATTTTCAGAGGATAATATATTTCTCATTGATTATTATATCATTCCCCAAAAATGTTAC